>CM056813.1:18530000-21030000 GCA_029852735.1 Persea americana | reverse complement strand
GAGAATTCTTGAGTTGGAGTGGAATCCATGGTGTAGACAACCGCTAGGAACTCGAACCACACAAAGTAAATGCCCATGCAGTGAATTGTGACCCCAATAGAAGGTTTTTTTTAATTTATTGCTAAAGGTTAATTGTATTAGAGAAAGGGGAGGAAACAGAGGCAAAAGAGCCCCTAAAAGAGGAATCCAAAATAGACCACACTACAAAAGAAGAAAGGTGAGAAAAACCGAAGGGACACTATAAACTATCAAACCTCTAACAGTAGAGGAGCAGAGAAATAATTACAAACAACCTTAGGAGGCCTGCCAAAAAAAGATTTGTCTATCAGTCTGAGAGAGGAAGAGAGGAGCTCTGTCAGGTAGAACTTGGCCTTTGTCTGAGAGGCACTAGAATTCCTATAAATATGGTCATTCCTACTTTTCCAAATAACAAATATGGTGGTGAAAAATATAGAAGAGGCACCTTTCAAGCAAGCTTGTCACCGTTAATGGAGAGGTCAAACCAGATCTTGGAGGGGGATAAAGTTGCAGCTGAACTGACACCAGTAGCATGAAGAATCTAGTTCTAGAGAGATGACGCAAATGGGCAGTGGAAGAAGAGGTGGAGAACTGATTCCAAGTTGTTTGTACAAACGCAGCACCTTGAAGCAAGACTAAAACCAACTAATTGGGCCCAATCTTGAGTTGAGGTCTTACAGTGCATCATCCTCCATGCAAAAAAGGATATTCTAGGCAGCATAATGGAATTTCAAACCAGAGGAGCCCACTCAGCTGGGTCTCTTCTAGATTCGATCAGGTCCCAAGCTTCCTTAAAGGTGAGGTCTTGGCCAGGATGAGCTTTTTAGACAATGAGGTCTTTAGAGTCCTGATATAGGGAGACGGTGGAGAGCTTGTCTCAATTACCCTGCTACTCTTAAAGGAATGTCAGGAGGAATGATCCATTGGGTTCCATCCCAGAGAGAGCGAACCTTTTGGTTGAGAGGGAATGAAAAGGAGGGGGAATATAGGCCAAGCTAGCCTCATCAGCCCAACTATCAAACCAAATGTCAACCAGCTTTTCATTACCAATTTTCTAAGTGCAGCTAGAGTGCAGACGATGACTTAACTTCCTGATTTTTCGCCAGATGCAAGAGCCATATTTTGTATTGTTTTGGCTCCATATTGTAGATTTTGGGGAGTAACTACTGACCATCCAATGAGCCCCTAGTGAGTCTAGGGAAGCAACTGACCAGCCCAGTTTGAGGAAAGAGGCCTCGTTCTGGTCTTGAATGCAATTGATGCCTAGTCTCCCTTCTTAGGTGGGTAGATGATGAAGTGCAGATCGAAGCGGATGGATACATGGATGCATTGGATCTAAATAAGGCCCACCGTGCAGGGCCCAAACGGTATTAGGCCTGAAATTCGGGTATCGAAGTCAGAATTGCGAACGGGGCCCCATTCTGGAACGGATTCGGCGAGATCTTCAAAATCCATTTTTGCAATGGACTCCTTGTTTTTAGGCCAAATTCCATCGTTTAGGCCTCAAAAAAGGAATTTTTGTCATTTTTGGCAGATTCTTTTTTTTTTTTTTTTGGAATAAGTCAAGATTATTGAAGTCAAAATCGCATCCCATCAATTATGCCTTCAATCCAGCATTCAGTATTAGTAGTTTCTATGATTGGTAGGATTTTACTAATTTTTTGGGTAAATCTCGTGATCTGTGAGATTTGGAGATAATCCCTTATTTATTTGATTGTAAGCAAGACAGGATGGAGATTATTATTGAAGGAGAAATAATATTGAAGTTTTTTTTCTATTGTTTTGGCATTCAGTTGAATCAACAAAACATCAGGTGTTCATTGTCCGTTCCTGGTATTATTCTCTGAGAATAATCAACAGGTTTCGTCAAATATTGTGCTTCTGGGCATCACCCCATCACGGTAGCTGCATCAGTAGACAGACTACCTCCGAGCGTATCTGGTTCCTTCTGGTTCTAAAAGGCTCTGCAGACTAGAGGAAGTTCCTCATAAGGAGCTCCATGTGATTTGAAACGAACTTGGGGAGAGGGAAGACCAAAGAAATGTGAGTGGCCAAGCTGCTAAAGACATGTCTTACCAGAACTCTGCTCCCAACAAAAGACAGAAGTCTAGATTTCCACCTTGTAATTTTGGAGAAGAATCTATCCGACTGTGGATTGAAATGTTGCCTTTTAGGAGTGCTAATGATGAGAAGGGCTCCAAGGTAGATGGAGGAAAGATGGTGCTCCTGGAGTTCAATGAGAGCCAGGATCAATCTCTTTGTCCTTAGGCTACATTTGCCTATAAATAGTTTGCTCTTCCTAGTGTTAATGGACTAACCAGAATTGGATTGATAGCTAGATAATACCTCTTTCAAAGAAAGAAGGTTTTTCCTTTTTTTTGTTGCCTTTGCGAAATATCAAGATGTCATTTGCAAAAAGTAAGTGGCATGGGGTGTAGTGGACTTTGGATAGAGGGGATACGAGATTGTTGGTGAGCAAGTTTTGCATATTGAGGCCTAGGATCTCTTCCGCAAGAATGAACGGGTAAGGGGAGCAAGGATCCTCTTGCCTTAGCCCACACTTGGAATAAAAAATGCCATAAGGAGTTTTGTTAATGAGAACCGATCCCTTAACTGAACAAACACATTCTTTTATGAGATTTATCCAATTATCAGAGAAACCAAAGAAGGCTACGGACTTGAACAATAAGGGCCAGCTTAGCATATCAAAAGCCTTTTGATATGTCAAGTTGCATACAAAAGGATTCGCCTCGCAGTTTAGAGTGCAGTTTCTGGAATAGTTAATGGGCTAAGGCAATGTGTTGGATTGATCTGCCTTCAACAAAAGCAATTTGGATAGTAGCAATGAGAGATGGGATGACCTGGGATAGTCTAGAGGCCAGGATTTTAACAATAATCTTGTAAGAGAAACTAAGCAGGCCAATTAGCCTAAACCAATGAAGGAGCTAGGGGGTTGAATTTTTGGGATCAGGGCAAGGAAGTAGGAATTTGAGGCTTTATAGAGCTTACCAGAGTGGAAGAAATGCTGTACTGCCTTGATCATAGAGGGACTAGTGATGTGCCATGTCGCTGTGAAGAAGGAGCCTGAGAGGCTATCCTGGCCCGGAGAGTTGTCCATTTTTAATGCAAAAACAACGGTTCTGATTTCAACTTCATCAAGGATTGTAGACCGTGGGAGGTTCTGGGCTGTCGAGACTTTACTGCTACCAATGCCAAAGAGGACATTTGCTAGGTCTGGATGAAATGATTGAGCCATAGAGGAGAAATGGTTAATTGCTAGTAGCTGAATTTCATTGTGGTCTTTAACCCGATCCCCTTCAAAAAGGATCCTGGATACAGTTGATGGTGCCCCTAGATTTGGCAGAAGCATGAAAGAATGTTGTGTTCCTATAGCCCTCATTGAGCCATCTGATTCTGGATTTTTGGCGCAAGTGGTGTTCCTTGATTTGAAGCCAATTGTGGAGGGAAGCTTTGGCCTCAGCAAGGTCTTAGTGGAGAGTTTCCGTCGGACCGGGATCAATAAGTTCTTACAAAGCTTGGATTTTGATTCAATTAGAAGCACTTTGAGCTTGAGATCACTGAAGACGTTCTTGTTCCAAGCCCTGAGGATCTGTTTCATCATTTTCAGATTTTGGGATAAGACATATTGGGGGTTACCTGCAATGCCTGAGTTTCAATTGTCCTCCACAAGTCTAAGAAAGTTAGGGTGTTGCATCCACATAACTTCAAAATTAAAAGGGACATTTGTAGAAGAAAACTGCTGGTTGTGAGAGAGAAACAGGGGGCAGTGGTCAGAGAAGAACTTTGGTAAGTGAGAGAGCTGGGGGTCACTTAATAGAGAGGACCACTGGTGATTGCAGAGAGCTCGATCAAGTCTGGCTGCCACATAACCGGTTCCCCTGTAGTTGTTTGACCAGGTAAATTTGTTGCCTGTGAAACTATATCTTGCAGCCCTGAGTTGAGAATCATCTGCTGAAAGTCAGGATTTAGGCGGGAAGGCCTTAGACTTAATTTCTTTGAGGCAAGAGTAATGGAATTGAAGTCATCCACAACACACCAGGGGAGATTGGTGAGAGCCTTGGAGGTTAAGTAGTCCCAAAGAACTCTTCGCTGGACATAATTGGTAGAGGTATAGATTCCTGTGAGAAGGCATAGGCTGCCTGTGGCTGAGTTTAGAAAAGAAAATGGTCAGGTGCTGGGAGGAAAAGTCTGTGATGGTTAAATTGAGGTTAGAATTTTTTTTGAACATGCACGAAATGGAGGCATTTGATAGAAGGTTGTTAAAGAGAAAACCATTAAAGCCTAGAGGGGCCAAAAAAGAGGAGGGAGGAGATAGAGTAATTGGTTTAGCAAGGAAGATAATTTCAGGTGATTTGGAAGAAATCAGGTGGTGGAGGTATCTAAGGGTTGGAGAATTTGAAATTCCCCTACACTTCCTGTAGAGAACTTATCATTTTGAACTTGGTAAGGAGGACGAGGTGCCGTCTGAGCTCCTAGTTTTGGGCCTGTAAGAGGAGGTAGCGAGTATGGATTTGGCTTTGGACTTCTTTGTTTTGGAGAAGGGGGAGAGGTTTATTACTGAGGAGATTTCACCAGGCAAATGGGGGTAAGGGATCTGAGATTGGTCAGGGGATGGGCGGTATCTACAGGTTGTATTGGTTGGGAGAGGAGGAGACTATAGAAATGAGTTGCATAAGTTGGTTCAATGAAGGAACAGTTTTCCAAGACAAAGAATGGGTTAGAGGTGTCTAAAGTTGGAGCATGGATTTTTTCCAGAATTTCCAACATTATATCTTAAGGCAGTACCTCTAGCCTAGAGATATTACTGTTGCCTAGAAAGTCATTCTGGTATGCTTGCTGACAACAGGAGGAGTTGCTATAGCTGGCTAAGAGAGGTCTATTAGAGTAGAAGAAGTGATTGGTGGTAGCAGGGTGTGGTCAGCAGATTGGGTTTGGTTGTGGTGGTTGAGAAATGAGGCTGAAGGAGCTACTGGGTTTTGAAGATAGAGTATTAAGGATGAGGGAGCCACTGACTGAAGGAGCTGCTGGATTGGGTTGGTTTGATCAGCAGATTGGGTTGGGTTGTGGTGGTGGGGTATTGATGCTAAAGGAACTACTGGGTTGGAAGCAGAAGTAGCTAAGAGGTTTGGATGCTTACCTAGGATGCCTACAAAACACTAAGGAGCTAACAGAGTTGGCTTGAGTTTGGAGGGAGGGGTACCAGATTTGCATTGGCTCTCAGAGTGTCCAGGAGATGGACATTTTGAGCAGGGCAGGTTTTCATAGGAAATAGAGAGGAGGACCTCCTATTCACCTTCTAATTCCGCTCTGATTTTTGGAGAATTAGGTTTCGAGAGGTCTAAGTTAACCAAAATTCTAGCAAAGGTGAGGAGTTTCTAAGATGCAGTGATGTCATCTAGTTTGAGTGGGTAACCTATTGCACTAGCAATGGTGAAGAGAATATTGTTGCTCCTACAATGATAAGAGACGCCATGGATTCTAATCCAGACCGGGTGCAAGACAGGCCAGGTAAAAGGGCCTTGGCCAGGGGACCAAGGTAAGATGTGGAGCTTTTTATTTTGGAGAGAGATAGGGGATATAGAAAGATCAGCATCTCTATCTTTTTTAGCGCTAAATCTTAACAGGAAATAGCCCTTATCGGTTAGGGAGATTAGGCAAGATTTGGAGAGATTCCAACTAGAGTTTACTTGTTGAGTTAGCCATTCTACTGTGGGTCTTTTGCCAAGAAATCTCCCAATAGCAGCATTGTAGAAAGAGGTTTTGCTAGGCTCTATCATGGAGGAGGGGATCTTCATCACTAGCTGACCTTCTACAAGAGAAGAATGAGGATAGTTAGAGGGGGCTATTGGATTTGAATAAGGAAAAACATCTTCCTGAGGACAGGGGGAGGATGGTCCTGAAGAGGCCTACATGGTGGAAGTGTCGCTAACCTAAGGATCTATTCCAAAAACTCGATAGAGAGGTAGCTTGGCTCATTGGACGAGAGGGGAGGAAGGTCTGGAGGCTTAGAGGAAGGTGAGGGAGGTGAGGCCGGCAAGGAGAGGGTATTATGTGCCAAGGGGGAAAGGGTTTGTTGGGCCAAAGTGAAGTGGGGAGCAGCTAGGTTAGGTTGGGTTGGGCGCTTGCTACTGGAAGATAAAATATGCCTTGCCAGATGCTTCTGGAAGAGATCTAGCTGGGCGCAATCCCAGGTTGGTGGGGGAAGACCGAGGATTTGATCATTAGAGGGGGGGGGGGGGGGCGCACCAAGGTTCTAGGGGCATTATTCTCTGTCTAGCTCAAAGTTGGATGGCTCAAGGTAAAGAAAGAAAGGAAAGGCTCTGCTTCAGTTGGGGTGCTAGCTGCCGCGGAAGAGGTTAGGCGGTGGATGAGAAGAGGGGGAAAATCGTTGCTTTGGAACAGGGGTGGGGCAGCTGGTGGGAGATTTGGCGATGAGGATCTAGGGTTAGACGGGGTAGCAGTTGGCATTGCAATTTTTGAGAAGGATGACCCCAATAGAAGTTGCCACTAACATAAGATTTAACATATGATTAATAAATTTGATTAATAATGCATTAAATTATGTTATTCGTGAAATTCATCATATGGTCAAACACATGGTGGGGCTTGCTCCTATCAAAGTAAAATATGGGGTTATCCAATAAATAGTGAGGGCTTTAACTTTGAATAGGTCAAATCTTCAATAGGCAGGCTCCATTGTGGACTGTACTCTTTCAACTCAGGAATTATTACTAAATATGATTAATAATGTATAAGAGTCTGTTAATCATGCTTTTCATCATATGATAATCTTTCTATGTGGCCAACTTGTGTTGGAGTAAAATCTGGATATATCCTATCCACTGCACGGCATTCACTTTAGGCAGCTTCGATTTTCAATAGGAAGGCCTCACTTTAGAGTTGCACTCTTTTTACTTAGGAATTCTCTTCACTCAAAGGATTTAGACATATAGACACATTAAAAGTTGAATGTCTAGTCTATGTTATGTTCCGAAGGGGCTGTTAGTTTGCGGTAATTTACGTAGGTAAATGGTTCATACGTGTAATGGTTACCAAGGAGAATTTTATCAGTTTGCCCTTTAAGGTGTTTCACCTCATGAAGAGCAGAGACTGACAATCGAGGACCAATCTTTTGAAAGACAGTCATTTAAAAATCCACTTTAAACCTAATTGTAAGGACATTGAGTGTTGGCAAATTGATTGGGTTTTGGACAAAACAGGGATTCACATTTTATCATTGTATTTATAGACGGATTGCCCAGATCGAAGGTTTGAAGAAAGATCAAGATGAGCTGAAAAATATACTAGGCGCTCAAGCACCACAGACAGAGGACCACACACTATGCCTTTTCCTTCCGCGTTCGAGACTGACATACGAAACACAAATAACTGGATGTTCAGTCAAGGTGCTCGAGCGGACCTGACCTGCACTGGAGCGCCCAATGCAGGAATTTAGAGTTTTATTCGAAAACATCTTCCTAATTTGTCTCAACTTACCTATTTGAACCCTAGCCTCTTTAGATAACCCCATGCACGAACCAAGACTTATAAATTGACATTCTCTCTCATATTGGCGGACCCAAAACTTTTGTTTGAGGGGGGCCGACAATGGTCAATTCAAAAGGTCAAATATTGACCTAAAAAACCCATAAACCTAAAGCATGATTGGCACATCAAATCCTTAATTTCTATCATGTTTAATCACCTTTGAACGTGAGAAGTACTACATGGTTCCTGAATTAATTTTCTATTACCACAAATAAACACCCATCTAACTCAATAGAAAACCCGAAACAACATTAAAAGCATATATTCGGCAAAATAGAAACAAAACTGCTACAATTAATAGGCTTTTACTAACCCAATTGAGCTTAAAAATGGCATTAAATGTATTCAATAAGCAAAGGTCATACAATTGACTATTAATTATTAGCATGGCACAAGAGTAAAAAAAGGGTCTCTAATCACAACTTCAATCGAATTAGAAATTGGGCAGTCGTCGATTATGCGAGGACTGCAATCCCACACGCTCAGCCATTTCAACCAATCCATATGAGACCGATTTGAGGACGTTTTAAGAGAGAGAGAGAGAGAGAGAGAGAGAGAGAGAGAGAGAGTAAATTGGAATTTATGTAAATTTCTACCTGAGTTGGTGAAGGGGAAGGGACTTGACCGGCTCTTTAAGGAGGGGTTGCTCCAGACACACCTTATTGCCCTTATGGGCTTTCTCTAAATTGGGAGGGGGTTTGTCCCACTCTTTAACTAGGGGGTGGGCCAAACCCCCTTATTTCCCTATGGGCTTTCTTAAAGTTGGGACGGGGGCTTCAACCTCCAAATCCCTAAACATGGGTCCACCCCTGCTCTCTCAAACGTAGAGTACCTCTCTCCTATTCTATACCTTATAGTCCCTTGAGAGATCCATCATCTTCTCCAAAGCATCCATAGTTGCAGAGCTGAAGAATTAAAGCTTGGGGTTCTTTCCACCTAGTCTCTTGTAGTAGATTCACCTTGAAGAGGCGTTCAAGGTAGTTCGTTCAACCACGGTGTAGGTGTTAGTTTTATGGTCCCAATCCATTAAGATTTATGTAATAAATTGATTAATTTCTTTATTTATCAATATATTCATGTTTTTCCTTTCATGAGATGAATTGTGTTTTACTACTTAAATGCACATGACCAATACAAATGACATACTGGCTGATGAGATGAACCAGAGTCCACAAGTGTATTAGATGTAATACATGTGTGTGAATCAGATCCACATACATGAGACATGTGTCACAAATCTTATACTTAAATTGATTCACAACCAGTGATGAGATTGGACATCTCATTTGACAAGGTTGCAGTATTTATGATTACTATGAGATAGTATGATCTGTCTCGATCATAGGAATGAAAGATTCTAGATAATTATACTGGTACATTGGATGTATTGAAGGACCATGAGAAGCACCTCAAGAACACTGTCTTTACTTTAAGGTCTGCTCTCATAATTCCCTAGCAATAGGTTCTTAACCCTGAGACATTGATGAACTCAAGTTTCTATCTATTCATTTGCTTTGAGTCACCAATGAGTGAGGCCAACTGTAGGTCAACACCTCGGTGTATTGGGTACGTGGTAGTAGGACTGTGGGAACATTTAATAGTCAAGATGGAATCTATCTCTATTATCCCCTTGTTCCAATTAATGGATTTGTCATTGGTAAGTGTACACCTATCTCAATTAAGAGTTAATTGGATGGTACTAATGATAATTAATTGGGGCTCAAGGATAATAAGATATGGATCTAAATTGGTGGGACAGTTTGTCCAATTGATCCATAGATAATGATAGAGGGGCCTACTTGTAGTAATAGGGAAGTTTAGGGTCTTCATGTAATTTATTCCTAAGACTGGAGTTCAATTGCATTTATTTAGTGGAGTTATTTGCAATTAACTACGGGCCCGGATTGCAATGAGATGTGGGGTCGCGATATCCCAGTTGGAGCCAGCTTTCTATAGAATCCCTAATGGTCCCCATGCTAGCCCAAGATTGGATCTTTACTAATTCTATTTAAACTCAAAAAGGGAAAGCTACTATTTTTATTTGAAGTGAAACTTCTAATAGTGGTAATAGTGGAATAAAAGGTTACTAATTAATATAGAAGTTGGACTTCTAATTATAATAAAAGAGAGGAGTTGCAAAACTATAAATAAGAGGTAAGGGGATGCCTTGGACATCCCACATGCTCTAATCCCTTGGAGATTCAAGCCCAAGGTTCTCTAGTGTGCAAGAGTTGCATTCCTCCTCTTCCCTTCTCTCTCTTCTAGTTCCCTTCTAGTTTCCTTAGTGATTCTAGTTGGTCTTTCTCTTGGAGATCCCACCATCTCTCTCGAGGAAAGAGATCTAAAGCGGAACATAGTGTGGAAGACGATTAGGCATTGAAGATTCTGATTTACTTTGTGAAAGAGCTCTTCATCAAAGAGTTTAATCAAGTTCTCCATTAGAGCACAACCGAGCTCTATAGGTATTTTCTACTCCTTGTATGATGTGGAATTTCGTGGTTGCTTATTAGGTGCTGTTTCTATCTTCTTGATAGGTTTGTTTGCTGACTATGATGGCTGAGATTGAGGACATACATTCAGGATTGGGGTTTATTGGCTTTTGGATAGGTGTTCACTACTTCTAGTTGATGAAAAGTTTTTGAAACCTATCCTAGAGGCCCACCCACTTCCAACAGTAGGTATACAGCAAGTCATCGACAAGATCATCACAATTCCTTAGAATGAGTTGCAACTTGGGAAGAGTCTGTGAGTACTTCTTGTAACTTTCAATTATCTGGTGTTTGGTTGTCTTTGTCTAGACGGTAAAACCCATGGTTTTCACCGAGTACGGTTCTTCATGTAAAAAATCATGTGCCCCCTTCTCTTGTGGTTGATTGCTTTATTTTCTAGATATAGGTTAATTAACTCCATATTAATTAATTGGAGTTGAAATCTATAAGAGAAAATGATCAGAGACCTTAGCCTGTGTTAAGGCTTAAACGCATTCCTTCACTAATCCAAATTCGGATTCCATGCGGGTCTCAAAATATAAATGTTCAACCTTCAATTTTTATTTTACTTGGGCAAAGCAACGTCGTTTCTTGTTTAGCCTAACTCTGGCTGTAGTATCAACTCCTTCCAATTAGATAAGAGGAAGAATGCAAACGTGGACGGAGTTATGAAAGACCAATGTATTGGGCTGGTGTAAGTGCGAAGTGGCTCTCAGAGAAAGCGATAGTCATGGGATGCCTCTCACGTGAAGACAAATCCTACCTCTAAACAAGTAAAAGCACCACCACATAGTTCTCCTGTAATAAAGACAAACTGACCTTCGTTTATGTTGACCGTTCTATTCGCCTATTCTTCCAGGGAGAATGGATCTTCCTTTTATTGCATAGAATTCACACCTCAAAACAAGACAATCCGCCACACCCAAAAGCTCTTGTTATCCACAGAAAGGAGTCGTCGGCATCTGCAAAAGCTAAATTGGCATGGAGACAAAGTTTCCACACCTTGCGCTTTTTCAGTCTTTAACCATGAAATGGTTCTTTTCACAAAGGTCACTACCATCTTTGCTTCTTTTACTCTCTTACAAATGAATTTTGCATGGAGGTAAGCGAATTCTCGGGATCCTGAGAGCCACAGAGTAGCAATCATTCTTGTGGATTTATATGATCTTCAATGCAAGGATATGCCCTTTAGCTGGGGGCGTACCTTTTGGATTGGTCGAGTCGCTTGGAGTACAAACGAATAGCATGTGGGAAAATCGTGGTCTGTTTGGACTTCAGGGATATCTTGTCTGGGAAAATTTATAATTCTCTCAATATTGTCCTCCATTGTGGAATTTCAAAATGATGGCCAAAGCTTCTCTAACATTGTCAGAATGCAAGAAATCTGAGAATACATAAGACTCCAAACGGTTGTTTCTTTAGATGTATTTCTTAAAAGATTTTGCACTGCTGGAAATTTCTCACAATCACATTTCACCGAAAGGTCAATTCCATTTTCAAACTAAACCATTAATACCCACTTTTATGACCTTCCACTATTTTTTGCCATACGGGTAAATTTACTAACCATTTAGAAAACCTTTCAAAATACTATGCTTTATTTAGAATTTTCATAATTCCAAAGCCACCTAAAAAGTAAAAAACTTCCTTTTGGGGCTGTTTCTTTATATGTATTTCGGACACGATATGATGGCTTGTCCGCTTAACATTTCAAAATGCTTTGTTTTGTTGCAACTCAAAATTCCAACCCACTAGAATAGTTACAAATGGCCTTTGAAATTCTCAGACTTCCAACCCCTTTAGCATTTCAAAATACGGACAGGTCATGAGGATTTTGGAATTTCAGTGGGAGATAGCCTTTGGAGAATTCTAGATCCTCCAAACAAGAACTCCACGAATTCTTATTCTTATAAAGAAACAAGCTCTTTAGAATTCTCATAATTCCAACCCCCTCAGGATTCAAAATGCTGAATGGACTATGAGAATTTTGGAATTCCATGTGGAGGACATCATTTGAAGAACTCCAAAGATTCTCCAGACAAAAATTCTCAGAATTCTTGCGAAATAACAAGCCCAAAATGTGGCTTCAAGTTAGAAGTCGAGCAATCAAACTCAACATTTGGAATTCCAAGTTGATTTGCTACCACACCAATGTCAAAAATTCCTAAACACACAGCTCTCCTCAGAAATGCGTGCAACCAATTAGGTCCTAAAAGTGACGTAAGACCTAAATAATAAAAACAGCATGATAGTGTGGATGAGATCACCTTAAACATAAATGATGATTTGTAACCAGGCAGCCATGGCCAAGGTGATATCTCTTAACCTCCTTGTAATGAAGTTAGAGATATTTAGTGTCCCATAATTTATAAGGGTGTTACATGCCCTGAGACAGGCCACGGCTCATGCAAATTCCAATGGACTTCAGAAACACAAGCCCATGACTGGCCAAGCCCAAAATGGGCCGTAGTGCTTGGGCCCACGCGCTCTGCCCAAGCATGTTAAACCTGGCCTGTGCTTTAGTCAATCAGGGCCAAGCCCAATTCTTAGTAACGGTAAAAAATGACTGAGATTTTAAACTTAAATATAAAAAATATATATATAAGTGCAAGTTACACTAACAAAGAAAAATATATTATTCATCCTATATGACTGTGTCTCTTCAAGTTGGGCCGATCTTCATCCTTTCTATTACTTAATTCAAGTCCGGCTCAGATATTAAACAGACCAAATTTTAGATCCAGATTTTGAGGACTAAAGCTAAGGCCTAAACTCTGACCAAAGCCAACTGGGCCCTGTCATGCCCAAGCTGGCCTAACCCATGAGCGCCCCTACTTATAACTCATACCGTGCCATCAAATTCTTCTGATCTGGCCATGCATGAGAAACTTAACAAGAAGATGCTTCCGAATTGTATAAATAGAGGAAAATGTGACCACGCCCCACAAGTGGCATAATGAAGGACTTCCACTCCAACATAACATACCGGACCACAAGTGCATTTTAGGTTGGACTCCAGGGCCCAGTCGGATTTGGGCGCCTGAATTTCAGGTTAACAGCTTGGACCACTGAGTGTTGGCCCCACTTGTGATTACTAGGACCTATGTATCTACCAATTATTTCAAAGTGATGGTTCGTGATCCAAGGAGAAGGTTTGCTTTATGTGATGTATCTGTTGCAACTTGTAAGGGCGAGGGCCACCCACCTTTGAGTCGTTAGGGGCCCTTCTCCCTCTCCTATTTTATCATTTGAAAGTGATGAGTGAGGGATCCAAGGAGAACGATGAGGAGTGGGACACCAGCTTTGTGTGGCAGTTTCCAAACTATAAAGATGAGAGGTCAAAAAGGAGAGATTTCACATGCATAAAACTGAATTGTTTTGGTGGTGGGATCTTTGGGAAATGGTCATGATGATGATGCTGCTTTTTGTTGATTTTTGGGTCCTTATCTTAAAGCATTTTGAGGAAGAAAGGAAGCTCTTTCTCTATCATGTGTTGATGATTGAAACGGGACTACGGCGAGCAGCTTCAAGGTTCTTTAGCAATCCTTGTTTAATCACCCCATTTCCAACTGACCATCTTTTGTAGGGTAGGCCTATTCTTCCAGATGCTTTGGTCTTGGTACCTGAACGGTCTTTGGGTGTGGGCTTGGGAGGGCGCTCATGGGCCTGGCCGAACCTTACCTGGGACCAAACCACTGTGGCTGGGCTTTTAGCCTCAAAATCTGAGCCCGTTTAATATATGGGCCAAGATTGGATTCTGTCGTGGAGAGTGCAAAGCCTGACCTGGCCCAAATGAGAGACCTTTTAAGCGAAAGCATTTTTTTTTTCTTTTAAGAAGAAAGACTAAAACATGTGCACTTCCACACAATCATGCATACCAACCAACTGAGCTGGAACTTAGCGTAGTAACTAAATGCATTTTTTTATTTTTTTTCTAATAACCATTATCCAACTAGGCTGGGTCTTAACCTCTCTCAAACAGGCCAGGCTCAGGTCAGGCGCTTATGGCCAAGTTGGGCTTGGGCTGGGCATGGACCAATGGTTTAAAAGCCGAGCCGGGCCTAGACATTGCTCAGCTCTGCCCAATCCGGTCCATGAACTATCCTAGGGTTGTGTCTACCGTCAACTAATATCAAGCCCATCAAATCATCCTAGCCTTGCAGGTTAAAAATATCGAAAATAGTATAAAGCAGGACTAGTTAAAACCAATAGTCTCGGTGTATGTGAAATGGCTGGCCTCATGAAAGACCGAAAAGGAGTATTTGTGAAAAGAGTCCGGATCACCTGTTTCGTCCAAACAGGGGAGCCCTGTTTGGACGAATCAGGGGGCGACACATGCGGGGGCGAAGGGGGCGGAGGAAAGAAAAAGTTCTTTTCTTCTTCTCCGCCCCCCTTCGCCCCCGCATGTGTCGCCCCCTGATTCGTCCAAACAGGGCTCCCCTGTTTGGACGAAACAGGGGATCCGGTTCCTTGTGAAAATGATGCTTTGTCAAAACATCATTTGAATCTAAGGGTGGGAAACAGGTTTGGGTCAGGTCAAAATGGATTTGGTGGACAAGGGGTCCATGGGTTTAAGGCTGAACCTTTTGAAAAGGGTCAAGGAACTTCAATCCATACCCAATGCATGTCCCGCATAACCCACATTCCGTGCCAGTCAACCCATTTAATTCGCCCCACTCTTTACAAACTTGGTCTAAAAACTCAATCCTTTTTCAAATATTAAAGCTATATTTGAGTAAAATTGCATGCTATTAAAAAAGACCAAAACAAGCAAGCTCATTTTACATAAAATAGACAATTCCAAGTACAAAAATATTAAATCACCAAAATTGATTAAATGGATTCAGATATGCTAGTCAACCCTAACCCAACGCACTAAAATATTAGGTGAGTTCAGTGGGTTGACCATAAACCAACCCATTTAAATTCCAAGTACATTGCGGGTCAAGTAGGCAAGTCTAGTAAGATTTTGCCACCACTAAGCTGAATCATTTTCAGTTTTTCTCCATGTAGTGGCAGAACCAGAAAATTTGCCTTTGAGGGCCTCTTTAAAAAATAACAAATTATTAAGAGCGCCACGAGGTAAAATGAAAGTGCAATTTTTTTTTCCATCATATTACATCATATTAGGGCTTTTCCAAGATAACCGAGGGACCATTGCCCTCTTCGTCCTTACCCCACCCCCCGAGCAAATCCACCCTTCTCATCTATTGGGTAAATCAATTGAAAGAAAAAAAGGTATATTCACTTTCTGTATAGTTTGGCTTTTCATTCAGGAAGGTTCAAATGAAAATACAAAATATACTAGCATTTTTAAGGTTGTGTGAAAATATATATAGCGGATCAAACATGAATTCTCTTGTCATCACCTTTAATGACAATATACTCATGTATTGTTGATATTTGTATGTTGCAGACCAAATATGAATTCTCTTGTCATCACCTTTGATGAAAGCAAGGAACACTTATATAAGGTGTTCATTCAAGAGAACAAAGCTTCCAATGGTCAGAAAAGAGCCCAAACTGAAGATGGGCTCCCAGTTCGAATGTCTGTCTTTCAACGGATGACTCCTGCTACTCCTGCCATTAGTGGTCCTACGGTGATGGTTAAGCCTTCTAAAAAGGCCACACCGTGTGTATCGTGGGTGTCCAAGTATGCTTAGAATCCTTTTGGTGTTCACCTCAAAGAACACCGAAATTCGAAGAAGATTATACCAAAGCACCTTCGCACCAGCAAAAAGGAGCATGAGGCAAGGAGAATATCAGCCAGCAATATCTATCACTACAAAACGGCAAAAGGCGATGAGGGTAAAGACCTACGCCAGATGCTGGAAAAGAAGAAATTACGGCAAAAGAAAATAATTCTCGGTTGCACAACGTGGTCTCCAAAGCCACGAAAACTCAAAGAGAAAGTCAACCAGGATACAATCTTGGCATCACTTGAAGAAAATGCCTTCAATCCTCTTACTCAAAAAGAAGGAAGGAACTACGGGAGAAGGCGTTTCTTTTCAATTATAGTATCCCCCGGAAGCATATATAAAGCATCAAAAGAAGAGACAACAGTGTCTTTCTGCTAATGACACTGCAGAACTCACATAGTTCAAAGACCTTTTGAAGAAGAAAGGAAGAAATGATGTTGACATCTTACGTTGCCTGTTAATCATCCAGAAGATCATTGATCACTACATACCCATGGTTGTGAAATGAAACAATACTCAAAGAAAGATTACCCAGAAATGGGCAGTGATGGAGAATGACTTTGACATCGCTATGGTTTGCATGACCGGAGCTAAACGCGGCAGGCGTTCTGCTAGACTCACGGCTCGGAGTTCAAACCCCGCCAAAAGTGAAGAATTAGATAACGGATCCGAAGGCCATGAAACTCCAGTTACGGATGAAGATGCACTGCCAACTAATAAAAACACAGGGGCATGGATTCTCCCGTACTTAGAGCCATTGATGACAACGTCTCATTAACCACTCGGAGTCCTGAAAGCAACCCTTCTTCCCATACTGGACCTAGCAAATACCATGTCTTCATGACTAGGGAGACTAGCATACCAGTAAATGTGGAAGAACAAGTTGAAGGTGGAAATTCTATAGAAAACATACATGATTTGGTTAAATAACCAAATGAAAAAATTAACCAAATCACTACGCAGTTACAATTCCTCATGGAGCGGATGGCCGGTCCAAACGATCGGCCACCGGTAGCGACCCCATCTTCTACAAATAGAAAAGACTCACCTACACCTAAAAGAAAATTTTACCAAATTTATGCACAAATGCAACTATTTTCACAAAGGCTGTCCAAGCAGGGTAGTCAACTTTTGGATACTGATCATCAAGTAAATCTGGATAAACATATGACTTACAGAGAAGTTATAGATATGATGACCAATACAAGAGACAAAGGGAGACTTAGGAAGAAAGGGATTATGCCAAAATATCCACCTGAAATAGATTTGATTCCCTATCATCCTAAATATAAACCTCCTACCTTCCAGTCTTACACGGGCAAAAGCTCCGCTTACCAGCACATCGTCCATTTCAAATCTCAACTTGGGGGCATGCCTGATATAGACGCTTTAAAGATCAAGTCTTTCATCGATACTTTAGAAGGAACCGCTTTTGACTGGTACAAACAATTGCCAGAGAATTCTATCACGTCATGGGCAATTCTAGAAGAAAAGTTCTTACTGCATTTCCAAGAGAAAGTTCAACCAGTTAGCTTGAATTCACTCACTCAAACTAAAAAGGGAGATAATGAATCTATTCAAGGTTTTATAAACAGATGGAGGGCACTGGCATATAGATGCAAAAAACCCATCTCTCAAAAGTTGGCAGTGGACATGTGCAAGGCCAATCTCATACCTAAAATTAAACAGATGGTAATCAGTGTTAAGACTAAATCCATATCTAAACTATTGGAAGCAGCCATCGATGTAAAAGATTGTCATGAAGAGCTTGACCAGAAGGATAAGTCCACAAGGATTCAGACTCCCGCACCTTCTGCAACCAAAGGAAAGAAAAAAGAAGAAGTCTTTTCTTTAATATCCAGACTTCTAAGGCTCCCAGAAAGGTGCAAGATCCTAATGATGAAGCCTCCTGGAAAGAAGAATACGAAAGGAGGAAAGATATCAAATACTCCTTCGATGAAAATGTTGAGGAAATCTTCAAGACTCTACTAGAGCATAGAAAGTTAGAACTATCTCCTTCCAAAAGCCCAACCAAGAGTGAAAAATGAATGACCCAAATTACTGCCCCTATCATCGGATGATCTCTCACCCTTTAAAAGAATGTTTCATCTTGAAGGAAAAGATATAAGACATGTTAACCAAAGGGATTATACAGCTTGATAAAAAATATGATACGGCGCCAGTCAACATGGTGGCATTTGGGTCATTTGAACCTGTCAACATCGAGCCTATCAGATCAAAGACAGTTGAATTTCGGCTAATCAATAAAGTCGAAAGCAGTAATAGACTTGTTCCGGTTACCACAGCATATGGGGAAACGATATGGGTACACCCTGATCTCATAGTGGACGACGGTTGGGAAATAGTGAAGTCAAACTCTACTTCTAAAAGGAGGATGAAAACGAAAAAATCGCTTCGTAACTCCCACCCAGCAACTAGAGTCCAGCTCATAAAAGAAGCAAACAAGGAAATGGAGCCGGCACCCAAAAAGAAAGCGCCTGCAGAATCCATCAAGCTAATGAGAAAACCTATCACCTTGGCAGATTTTCTTCTCCCTCTCTCTGAGGATGAAGATGAATTGCGAATCTCAAATTGCAATCGAATCTCCAAATTGGGACTCCTTTCTCCTTCACACTCAGAAGATTCAGGTGGTGAGTGGATCCCTCCTACATTGCCACCACCCATGGATGACGATGATCAAGGAAATGATCAAGAGTTAGACCCTAATGAAGAAGAATATCTTTCAATTGAGGTATTGAATGAAAACGACGTCATCAATGATCCTTACTTCTATCAAGAAATCATACCGGAAATAGAAGTTCACGTCTACAGTCTCAGACTCCCGGAACCTTGTGACTGGCCAGTGGATCTTCCTTTGTTTACCATGCCTCCAAAAATCCATCCGGATCCTCTACCCATCATAGACGGCAATGAATTCGGCCGTCAGGCGTCTGTAAAAGCATTTCTGATGCAAGATGCTTCTAGCTCATCTATGCAAGGTGGTTGGAAAATGGTCAAGAAAGTAGTTCAGGAAAACACTACCGCCTAGTCACCAAACAAGACATCCCGATGACCTCTACCCCTAGTGATCCTTCCATCTTGAGGATCTCTACATCAGAAGTCAAGGATGACCGGCCGAATGCTCCATCAGTAGAGGTGCTAGTTACTGCAATAGTTAGCTCCTTAAACTATGTCGCTACAAAAACATATGGCGTTATCACCTTCGAATCGGAGCCAGCGGATCTTGGGAATGAACGTGAAGTGACATCATGTCAAGTAGCCACTGGTATAGGAGAAGAAATTGCCACATCCTCTATGTTTACTGATGTAGAAGACATGACTGAAAGAATGGGAAACCTCTTCTGGTCGTGCTGTCGCAGGCATCCAAAAATAAATAAACCTTTATCCTAAAAATATATGTAGTAGTGCGAGTTAGGATCGTTCCCACGGAGAGTGTTTAGCCAAATTTCATGCTATGGGATTAAAGATGAGGGGTTTTTTTTCTTATGCTGAAAGAAAACATAAATAAAAGCAAATAAAGAGCAACAAAGTAACAAAACTGATCATTGATGCAAAAATAAATCAACTAACACTTTGAATATTCATCGTTGGAATTAAATTCCTACCTCCTTAATTAGTTAATTAGAAAACACGCGCTCTAATTAACCCTAATTACTAAACAACCTAAGACAAGCGCTATAGATTTAATTTAGTAACAGCATTAAAATTAGAGAGATCGATGAACACAAATAACACAAGCACATGCGGTTGCATTTAATTTAACCAAGTGTTCTTCCTAACATCTAACAATCACTAACGCAGTAATTTATTAAATATCAGTTTCTTCGCAAATTAGAGGGATCAAACAATTACGGACTTGATTTCTAATTTAGCAGTAGATTGCAACGAAAAATATACTAATATACATCCTATCAATTAAATGAAACAATCATGATAACAAATTAAACATAGAAGAACAACCCATATTCAAAGTATAAATTGAACAATGAAAATAAATTAGATCTCACAGTATTTATTCCGAGGCTTCAGTCTCCTTCGACCAATTACCGAAAATTAGCCGCGCAGGGCCATAAAAGAAACTTGCAAAACTAATAAAAGAAAAGAAGAAAGAGA
Source organism: Persea americana (assembly GCA_029852735.1). Taxonomy (NCBI): domain Eukaryota; kingdom Viridiplantae; phylum Streptophyta; class Magnoliopsida; order Laurales; family Lauraceae; genus Persea; species Persea americana. The sequence continues at coordinate 21,010,091 of CM056813.1, read as the reverse complement.
GAGAGGGAGAGAGAATACATGGATGGAGAGAGAATAAGATGATGCCTCCTCTAGGGTAGAGAATGTGTGGTATTTATAGATGTGAAGTAGGGTAGAGTTAGGAAAGAAAAAATAGGTAGTTGGGCCCATGTGAATGAGAGAAAAGGAATGAGGGAGAGATAAAGTAGGAGAGGATGAGAGATGAAAGAGAGAATAGAAAGAGTACGTTGGAGAATGCACCCGTGAGTTTTGAGAGAATTTGAAATGGCATGGGATTGGAGATGGAATAAAATAATCAATTAAATTCTAACTTAGTCAAAATCTTTTTCTTGACCATATCTTCTCACTCGGGCTTCTATTGGACTCGACCCAAGAATTAAAGTTGCACCATTTTTCGTTCTGCACAATATGAGCCCAATATTGGATATGTTTCGACGAACTCCTGATTTCTTCAAATTTACCATAATGTCATTCTGCTTGATTTTTCATCCATTTAGCATCAAGTACGAGCAGTAACTTCAAGCCCAATTTCGGCCTTGATGCAGCTAGTATCTCTCAAAACTCAAAACATGAAAGTTGTAGATCTTTTTCTTGGCGTTCCATATCATCTTGAATCCCCTCAATTGGAGCTCAGATGAGAGAGTTATACCCAGATTACAATGTGATATCCAAACTATCCAGAATCGCCCAATTAGCTTCGTTTTGCAATTAATGCCTCCATTTGCACCTAAATAAAAATACAAGAATAATGAGTACATTTAGGCATCAAATAAGTATAAAGCACTAAACATTAAGGGAGAAAAATATGACATTTTGCATTCTCATCATCTTCTCCTAACAAGAAGAAGTAATGGCCATTCAAAGAAGCACAGGGAATGGCCTTATATCAGGAAATGGCTATAAACTCAATTATGACAAACCTGCCACCCCATCCCCTTCTACTATTCCTTCTACTTCTCCCTCTCTAGTAGTCCCTATGGGATAAGATGTAAATCCCGAAAATGTAAATGCAAATGCTAATGAAATGCCAGCAGAGCCATTTAAGTATGATCCTATTGAACACCTTAGACACATACTTACACGGTTGCACATCCTCAATCTGTTGTAGATGTCAAAGGAGACTCAAAACAGTCTCATTAAAGAGTTACAAGCACTGGATCTTAATAATCAAGTGCACGTGGCTCAGGTGCATCAAATAGAAAAGAAGCATCAGGTGGCTAAGCCCAAGAGACCCCATAAACAATGTAAGGATTGTTACTCTATCCAGAATTCTTCCAAAGCTACTATTTCCTTTTCTAAAGAGGATATGCTGCTGGGTCACATCAATCACACAAGGCCTTTATGCTTCACAACCTATATAAAAAAAATGTCAATCACCAGGGTACAAGTTGATCCGGGATCAGCTCTTAACCTTAACACCATCACAGCATTGCAAGAACTTTGAGTGGCACCAAATAAGCTCACCAGCACCAATACTGTTATTCATGGATATGACGGTGAAGTTCAAAATCCTATCGAAAAATTCGGATTAAGTTTCAGCTTGGGAGTTTGACTTCTGAGGCTACCTTACATGTCGTCAAAACTCGAGCATGTTATAATATCTTGCTCGGAAGAAGATGGTGGCATGACTACGCCATTGTGCCGTCCACCATTCATCAATGTTCCAAATATATTGATGATGGTGGGAAGGTGCATCGTGTTTTTGCCAAAGAAAAGCCTTTTAAAGGAAAAAAAAGTTTACTTCACCGATGCGGCTATGTATGAAGAAAAGAGGCCCAGTGTCAAGAAACATGTGGTGGAAACTAACACAGCTGAATCATCTAGAACTATAAGTCAACAGCAAAAGGAGAAACCGGTGGTCCGGTTCGCAGACAAGCCTGAACCTTTCAAGGTTAAAGTAAAACCCGACAGGGAGAAAAGCAAGCCTTTAGTTATCTTGACCAAATCTTCTAAATCAATCAATACGGCCTCCCCAGTGGGTAGGCTATATCAAGGAAATCGTTGGTCTGACCTATCTTGGGCTCCCACTGCAAATGGCTAGACGCCCCAAGATTGTAGCGGAATTGGATATCGTTAAAGTAAAATCTACAGTCCGACATCTCAAAGAATGTATGGGCAAATGATGGGCAAGATGGAGAATCACTGTCAAATCTATCCCACTTTGATGGCTTCATCTCATAACCGAGGAAATCGTCGGGAAACAAAATTTAGATGATTGGGGAGTGCAACTCGTAGCCCAACGGGACAAGATGCTTTAAGGTGAGCATTAGATTTTATGCGCATCTTAGAAGCATATCACTCAGCAGATGAAGAAAGAATTACCTTACGGCAATTGGCTCTCACACGCCAAGGACTTGGTGAATCTGTCGTCGGCTACATAAATTGATGGCTGAAACTTGCCTATAGGTATGAAGACCCGCCTATCCAAGGTATGTGGATTAGATTATGCCTTTATAGCTAGCATCAAGATTTCAGAATGCTCGCCATCGAAGAAGACTTCAAAAACTTCGAAGAGCTGATTATGTTCAAGGAAACTATTGAAAGCCGTGTTCCTTTTCCCCTGAGGAACATCTTTTCCCCTGAGGAACATGACAAGAAGAACGCCCCTGGCAAATGTGGTAGCAGTGATTCGAGATTCAGACTCCTAATCAAATCTAGAAGAAGTTAACAGTGTGTTCACGAACCTGCCTCCGACAGCAGAATACTCTTCACTTATACTCAAACCCATATCCGATATTTAAAGTCGATGGTTCAAATTTCCTTATACCTAAAAAGAAGCATTGAGAACATGACACGATATTCCATCGTTGAAAAGATACTTCTACCTCATCTCCACCTAGGAATTTTGTCAGCGAAGGCAAGCCAGACTTCAAACCCTACAGTTGGCAATCTCAGAACATGATAAAGAACATGAGTTACAACCTCAAGAAACCTACCGGTTTAGGGGTGACCAAAGGGATATTGGTACCTTACACTGTTATGACAAAGAAACAGACATATGAATTCAATTGGAATCATCGGATGAAGGAATCTCGGTCAGGCCTCGGATACACTCCCTATCAAAGTATACCTCAGGTTATAAAAACCTTCAGGAAAAAAATAGTGGCATACACCACAGAATATGATTCCGACAATTCGTTGGAAACAGATATACAAGATTTGGCAAACTGGGCCATTTTCCAGCATCCAGAAGAAGCAAATGATGATGATGACACTTTATCTTAAGTGACTGATCACTGGCAACTGGAACTCGAGGAAAACTAAAATTCATGCAAGTCCGGTTCTTAGGACCATCTGGTTCTAAATGTACAAACCAATGAGCTTTCAATATCGAATCCTTGGAAAGGGATCAGGCCTTGATTTAAATCCCCAAATGATACTCCGAAGGGATTTGCGGAGTTGAAAGCTTCCGAAAATAATGTGGAAGAGCCTCCTCTCAACCCTCCAACTGAAGATCAAGTACAAGAAGTAAATTTGGGAACTCCAGACCATCCTCATCCTACCTTTGTAAATGCCCATATTAAAGGAAAGGAACTCAAAGATTTTGTGTAAATCCTATGAGAGTTTGCAGATTGCTTTGCATGGACTTATGCAGAAATGCCAGGGTTAGATCTAGAAATAGCTGTACATAAATTAAACGTCTCAAAAGATGTTCAACCAGTAAAACAAGATCAGTGACGCACAAAGCTGGCGATCATGGAAAAGATTGAAGAAGAAGTACAAAAGCTTCGAGATGTTCAGTTTATCAGAGAGGAACAACACCCAGACTGGTTAGCTAACATCGTCCATGTTACACAAAAGAATGGACAAATCAGGGTATGCGTCGACTTTCGATACCTAAATAAAGCTTGCCCCAAAGACGATTTTCCACTACCCATTCCCGAGATCATGATTGACAACACATTTTGATATGAGAGGATGTCATTCATGGACAGATTCTTAGGATACAACCAAATCAAGATGTTCTCAGAAGACGAAGAAGTAAAATTCTTGTCTATCAAAAGGAAAAGAGAAGAAAAGAAAAGCTATTAGAATCTACAAAGAATCTAGCAGCATCTCCCCTATTTTAAAGACGGGCAGAAAACCTAGATGAAAGAATAAACTTGATCCTCAACCTCGGTAGGGCAACAAGTACGCGCTCAGAGGTTATCGAACGAAGGTCTCTGGTCAAGCAGGGTAATTAACTGCGCGTTAAAGACCATAAGGAGACATGCAGAAGATGAATGAATGCAACAAGGGGGAGCGCACTTAACAAGTTTTTGCACCAATGGTTAATAGCTAAAACCCTTCACACACTTGACAGCCAAAGCAGAATCTCCCTTCACTCAGCGAGTAGGCTCTTCAATAAACAGAATTTAGCGCACCTGATTGAAGGGATGAAATTCCTATGCTATATGGCCGCTCATCTTCAAACCCTGCAGCTAGAACAGAGTCATGTGACAACAAAAGCCCTAGAGTTCCGGCAGCTAAGGGTTTCTGGTTGTCAAGATTGGCTGGCCGATATCTAAATGGCCGTTATCATCTACAGCATCCAGTGGCTAAGTTGAATTCATTGACGGTCAGCTACAAAACCTTGGATCTACAGCTTGAGAGAAAATGCATATCTGGCAGATTAAGTTTGGATTTTTCCTCAAGCGGCTGAAGTTCAACAACGACTAGTGCTTGTCCGTCAAATTCCTAAGGTTTTCAAAGCAGTAAAAAAACCCTTACTTTCCAGGGTTTATGGAGGGTTTATAACAGCCAATGTCCAAAAAGGAGTAGTCATGGTTTTTAGAAGCTCAACAGCCATCAACTAAAATCATTGGCCGCCAACTGAGTTTCATTCATGGTTCTGCTATGTGAAAATTAGAGAAACTCTGAAACAATAGCCACCTCCTCTACGGATTGAGCCCAAAATTTCAGGCACAGTAAACCCTAAATGAGAAAGTCTTCGTCTCCATAAAAAAAAAAAAAAGAAAAAAGAAAGGAAGAAAAAGAAGAGTAATGATGAGAAACCCTTTTGAATGGTTCATGGTCGAGACCAAAGTCACTCTTGCAAGCATCGATAAGAAAGCAAGAAAACACCGCAACAGGAGAAGGGAAGAAGTGGATTGAAGCACACAAACAACATTATGCATTCGAAGCGATCCAGGAAAAAGAGTTTACCAACCATTGTTTCTGAAAAGGAAGAGACCGCAAAAGAAGGCATGGAAAAAAAGAAAAAGAAAATAGAGAAGGCTCAGGCTCGAAGAACTCTTGGAATCTCTGGGATGTGAAGTAAATAAAAAAGAAATAGATGATCAAGCCTTTCATAAAAAAGAAATAGGTGATCAAGCCATAGATGCGCAGGCGGTGGAGTTAAATGCTCATCGGCCATTCCAGGAACAGAATGACGCCTAGCAGTTACTACTACAAGAAAAGACGTTTAGCTGCCATTTAGAGACCACTTCAGCGGCAAAAGCCTAAAGCCACCAAAACAAAAACTGGCCGGTCTGTGCGCAATTCAAGGACGTGTCGTTTGGATTTTCAACTGCCCCTTGAAATCCACGGAACCGCCAAAATCTAAGAAATGACGTCATCGTAACGATCCATTCGAGAATATCCTCGAATAGATTGGTTTCATACCCAATTTGAAGTCAATATGCCTACCAAATTACCTAAATTTCATCAAAAACACAAATCAATGCCACAATTGCAAACTCTGACAAAATCAACCTACCTTTTCACCACCAAAAGAAAATTTTCAAACAAAGGGTTGTTCTATACCTCAGGGATCCTTCCTTGGGCCTATTCCCATAATCCTCGCAGAGATACAAAAAATTTGATATCTGTGAAAAGCAAGGCATGAGCAGCCTTCCAAAACAAATTTTCTACACCTTTCCATTGTAAACCCTGATTTGTGAAATTCCCGATGCACAATGATTACCGTAACGAGTTCCAATCATTGTACCTCGGGGTGTGTGTGGGGGGGGGCGGGGGGGCGGGGGGGCATTTTTTGGCAAATAAAAAAACCATCGATCCATGCATAACATTTTTCAAGGCAAAATTTACTATTTCATAAAAATATGATGACAACTTGGTGACCACTAGATTCTGACCAACTACAACAAAAACTATCCAACGGCTACTGATTGTAAAATGTCACTGGCCACTGCAGTCTTCAAAATACACACCGCCCAACACAAAGGAGTGGCCGCTGACTTTCCTTCAAGGATTGGCCGCTAGACGACTTCGCTCAACATTGCAAGAGTGGCCGCTGGACGCTGCACGGCTCCATACATTAGCTGCAGAACTCCTTCTTCCCTAACCGCACGTCGTCCACCTCCACTCCTTAATGATCTCCTGCAGTTATGGCCCCATAGAGGCTATTAAATGAAGACTCAGAAGACCAAGAATGGGGTCAGTAAAAAATTACCTTTGGCACAAAAACGCTACTATCTCTAGGATCCTAAAGTTCAGAAGCTCTGTCACTGCAAAAACTCTCTCCTGCATCCATAAAGTGAGAATCAAGTAGTGATAGACACTCCTTTTCTGGCCCTTGGGCGATAGCCTCCGAAGGTCGACATTTGTTCTTCTCACCAGAGAGGAAAGATGGAGATGACCTCCGCTGTTCTGAAGTGGGTCTCTCCATTTTAATACTTATCTCCCAATAATGGTGATGAATTACGAAAATTGATTGAAGGAGCTTAATTGTAGACTTCGAGGATCTTGCTAGCGACTTCTCCGATCTTGCCGCTAGCAAATCCTCGAAGACAACAACTTTCTCCTCTCTTCCTCCAATCCAAGCTTTCATCTTGATCTCCTAAGAATGATGTGGGGGTTGTAAAAAACACATATAATGTAAACAATCTGCACTCAAAAGGTGAAATAGTGAATAACCCACGTAAAAATAAAAGTGGGGATGACTTTTCTTTTCTTGTAATGAAGTTGTCTCCATGTCTTTTTATAATTTTCGAAAAATGAAATGAGAAATGAAGCTTCTACAAAGACTCTTTCACCCATCAGCCCTGGATATCATCATCACGGCATATTTCCATTTTTTCGAACAGAACAGACATAAGTTGAATTTGGATGCCATAAAAGATGATTTTCATTTGTTTGTCATAAAAATCAATGTTTTTGCCATGAAAGGCGATTTTTGTGTTTGCCATGAAAGGCGATTTTTTGTGTTTGCTGGGAAAAGCGATGTTTTTGCCATGAAAGGCGATTTTTGTGTTTGTCGTGAAATTCGATTCACAACTCTCATCAAAAGTAAAGACACGGCTAGTGTTTTTTATGTCTCTTTTAAAAATACAAAAAACATTGAGAAGAAAGAAAAGGGAATCTGACTTCATAGGAGATTGTGGGGACTCGTTCAGATCAACGGTCGCAAGTCATGCTTGGGTTTCGCCGTCATCCTTCAGATGATAACAGATGATGCTTTTGATTTCTCTTCGCTAGGCTTGAACCTCAGATTTTTAGAGAATAAGGACCAAGAGGAGGTCATATATCCAATAAAAATCTAAATAGATGGGCTGAAAGGAAACGTCTAAGCGATGGAGACAAAAGGAGAGGACCTTGGGGTGATGGACCCTGAAGGGTCTTTGGTTACCTTGTAGTGGTGGTCGTTGCGAAGCTTCTACAATGGAGGATAGATCATCGTTGGAGTGTCATAGCAACGATGTAGAGTGGTTTTTCTTTTTTTTTGGATTTGCACATCATGCCTTGGAATGGTGGAAATGACCTCCTTTTATAAGCTTTTGGTAGCCATAGGGAGAGTTTATGAGCTTTAAATACATTACTTGCATTAATGCTCCATGGTGGGAGGAGTTACATATTTTTGAATTTGTATTTTTGTAATTCATTTTTCTTGGATTTTGACTGGCCGTTGGAGAATAATTGGCCTTTATTTGCATTTAATCTCCATGATAGGAGGAGTTACTTGGTTTAGTACCATAATTGTATTGACTTGTAACTCTCACTCATTTACTTCTGATTGAGTCGTCCACAATAATGAGTAATCAACCACATTAATTTGTCAAAAGATGGGTCATGAACCAGATTAAGTGGCCGCCAAAGTACTTGAAGAGTCACGGCATGCGCCGCATCTTTTGGAATTCAACCAGCGGCGTAAGGGGCCTTGATCGCCGGTGGATTTTTATGCCACTTGTTGTTGGATGATCATACAATTTCAGACATTGATTGCTATCAATGGCCGATACCATCTGTCCTGTCGATTCCTGAATCGATCGGGGCAGAAAGTGCGCTATCTTGGTCGGCCAATTGACGATTTCGAAGTGTCCAATGACGAACCCATGATTTCAATGGCGAATCCGTGATGTTATTGAAGATCGATGATTTCTTGCCATGAAAATCAGATTTTCGGAAAATCACAGAGGCCAAACAACTCAGAACGTGAAAAAAGTCTTGAAATGGGTATTTGACGGAAATCCAGTGACCTGGATTTCCAAGGTTACAGGCAACCATTGGGCACTTTTGCCCCTTTCGGTCTCCTTTTTCAGTCGTCTTCTAGTTCTTTCTAATTTTTTCTTCTTTGGCATTTTTCTTTGTATTTTCATACAATTGTTTGCATGATTTCCCTACAGAAAACTTGACAACAAGTTGTACGGAAGAGAGGGCACAGTTTCTGATTTTCCGGGAAAGCTGAAGACTTTATCGCTCACAATGTCGGAATGACCTGAAATTTGAGGTGAAGATTCATGAGAAACAAAGAAGACTAACCACAAGCTTTCATTTGATTTTTGAAGCCGTGTAGGGTTCTGTCGCCAGTAGACTTGATTTCATCACGAGGAAGACACCGCGCTTTGATGTATGGTCAAACGATGTCCGATTGAACTTAAATCTAACAGGGAGCCGATTGAAATCATTTTAAGATGATCCATTAGCTCCAATTCGAAAATCATAGTCCCGAGGGGCTCCGCTGCTAGGAGGCCTAATTTAGCTTTCGGGAGGTAAAAGTGTGGTCCAATTATCTCAAAATGACATGAAACTTGACATGTAGCCCCATGGAAGTATTTTCAGACCATCCATGTGCTTTGTTTGATGAGTGATGGCCTCAGTGGTTTCCATCAGCCATCAGAAGGTGTAACCACCCAAATCGTGGGTGATAACTGGTCAGTGGCCAATGAAAAAGGTATCTGGCAAATGGCACTTGTACTCTTTCAGTGTCCAGTAGCTGAAGAATAACGGTCGCGTTCTCGCGCAGAGCGGCCAGTGTATTGAAGGTAAAAGTGGCCAGTGAAGTCCTACCCGGAGTAGCCGTTAAAGTTTTGTGATCGCTGCCAATTAGATCTGGCGGCCAGTAAAATGATATTTTCTTAAGATGAGATGCATTGTTGAATTTTCATGTGTTAGCAATGGTCACCATCACAAAGGGTGGACCAGAGATGGCAACAGGGCGGATCGGGTGCATAATTGGGTTGCCCCATCCCCGCCCCGAACCTCATGGGATTCACCCCACCCCGCCCTGCCCCGCAATTCGGGGTATTTTAAATACCCCGTTCCCACCCTGAAATACCCCGCGGGGCCCCACCCTGATGTGGTGCAATGTCTTTCCATACTGAGGTTGATTACATATAATTAAAATTAGTAGAATTTATAGTGTTGTTAGTATGATTAGAATCATATTAAGTTACTAACTATAATTTACCTTGTTATTTCTAATCATAGAAGTTATTATAAGCGTATAGCATGATATATCTTATAATGTTATATCAAATTAGTATAATTTATATTGTTATTAGTATGATTAGAATCATACCAATTATAATTTACCTTGCTAATCATATATGTTATTATAAGCTTAGAGCATGATCTATCATTCTATTATATTCGTTTTATTTAATATGATTTATCATCTCGCAATTTAACATTATATATGATTAAAGTCAAATAAGCTTAGGTAAAAATTTTAACAACTTTAATTTCATTAAATTTAAATTATAGGGATCATATTATATGCTTTTATAATATCTAGGGTTCAATCAATTACATGTTTAACTTTAAAAAAAGTCTTTAATCAATCTACTTAACCCTTAGTAACAACATAAAATCAATATATACATTTACATATAAATATGTTTATTTATTATAAAAGAAATCTAAAATATATATATTAAGAGGATTATTAATCTCGGAGTGGGTTGTGGGGCGGGGCAACGAGGCGGGGTGGGTCGGGTCAAGAAACAAACGCATCCGGCCCTGCCCCGCCCCGGATTTGGGGTATGTTTTTTTTCCCCGTCCCCACCCTGTCTAAGAGTCGGGGCGGGGAAAATCTGTATGGGTTGGGCCGGGCACTCCGGGTTGCGGTGGGCGGGTTAAAAATGCCATCCCTAGGGTGGATCCACATTGTAAATCCTATTAATGTGGGCCCCATATTCTAATTTTTAAAGGTAAGTACCACGTAAATTCTACAAGTGGGTCCCATGTACCATAATAATAGAGTGCTGCAAACAATAAAAGGTGGGTTCCACATTGTAGATCTTATGTTCGCTCCTTGAAGCAAAACTTTTATAATGTTACTAAACAAGTTCCATATAGCATATTCTTAGTAGATTAGTTTAATATAATGTTGCGAAACAAGTTCTACAAATAATAGTCTCAGCAAAATCTGATCTAAGTACAAAATTGGGAACAATACGAGAACGATGCCAAATGGGCTCCAAGTTATCAGATAGAAAATCATTTTTTTCTATTACAAATTTGGATGTGGGGGATCTCTTCCTTTACAAAGATGAAGTTTTCTGTAGTTGAGGGGATATCTGACTCGCAATACGAATTAAGAGCATTTTCATCTTAATTTATAAAAAGTGCCATCATTTTTTTATTTCGACGCTGTACTTGGAAATTTAAGGTATATTTCCCATTAAAGTCCTTAGTAGAAGAAAAGGCATTGTAAAAATTTCACAATGAAGGAATATTGAGAGATGTTAGGTCATTAATGGACCTTTCCACTCCTATAGGATTAGGGATGTAAATGGGGCCTCGATTCTCCGATTACCCGAAGGTTTCAACCCGTTAAAAATCGGGTCTGGGTCCTTATTTAGGCTCCGATAAATAAATGGGTCCAGGTCTGGTTCCACCTTGGTTTGAACCCGTGGACTCGAGACCCGACATATTACCTCAATTTTTGAAAATCTCACTTAAAATCCATGTTTTTTTTAATATCATTCTCTACTTAGACTCGGACCCGGATCCAAACCCGTCCCAAATATGGTTCTGGTTCCAGTTCCGGAGCCAAGAAACTGGTTCCGAAACGGTTCTGGATCAGGGTCCGGTTCCACCTTCTCCTTAACGGTTCCGATTCCGGGTCCACCATGGACCCAGACCGGAACTGACCCATTTATAACCCTTTAATAGGATGGTTGCAAAGGTCTGTTACAATATAGAACCATCATAACAACATCTAACCCTTGTAAGTGGGCCAGTTGAGGGGTCGAGCTCAAGGTTGTCTTTATGCTACCCTCAATATATGCAAGGCTGGACCTTGGTGGGCCAAAGATCTCGAAGGGCCTTACTCTACCTAGCTCCTTACTCTACCCTCAAGGGCTATAGCCGGGCCAGGCCAGGGCCCCAGGCCTGAAAACAAGAAAACCAATTGTGTTTTTTTCCCCCTATACACTACCATAGTCATGTCAAACGGGCCGTGCCGGCCCAGATTACGGCCGGACAAGACATTTTCCTGGCACGGGTGGTGCTTGGAGCGAGCGGGGCCGTGCTGAGCGTGCTCGACATGCCTCTTTAATTTTTTTTTTCTAATTAATTTTTTCACATTTTCGGTATTAAATTTAAAAATTAGAACACAAGCATGGATAATGACAAAGATATTTAAGTGGTTCAATTAAACTCGACCTACTCCACTGAGAAGAGAACCATTTAGATCTTAACTTCCTGAAAGTCTGTAAATAGGATTACCCTCAAAACCTTATCATCTTTTTAGAGAATAAAAATAAAAATGGATAAAGATTGTATTTTTCTAACCTTAAAGTATTTTTTATAAACCATAGTTTTTTACTCTAAAATAAATCTAAGAGGAGCTCTTTTTTAAGGGTTCTTTTAAGCTAAACTGGATTAAGATAGACAATGCAAAATTTGCAAGTTTTTTAGATGAAATAACCTTATAAATTTTCAAAATGATGTAAAACGGTGGCTTCTCTACTATAATTTTGAAAGGCAGACCTAATTACCACATTTTCAGGTGGGCCCCCAACAAGCTCATGAAATAATATTTTTTTTACCAAATACACCATTTCTATAATAGAAAAAAAAACTAGAGCTTTTATTTTTTGGGTCTTAATCTAACTTTCCCTTATTAACTAGAGTGTCCAACGCTGCCGAAATCCAGATACCCAACTGTTCTTCTTTTGTATATTCAAGTAAATTGATATTAGAAAAAGGTCGCCGGACAATGAACCATGGATGTTCAGGCTTCTCGATTTGACGTAGGACTCAAATTTGCTACCACCGTAAAAGTGCAAGGGTTCCTGATTTGATCATGAACCATGGATTTGACCAAGGATTCAAATTTAATTCATGATTTGACTAGGCTTCCTCATATGTCTGTCTCTCTCTCTCCTCCCTCTTGGCGGGCCGACCGTTATGGATGGGTCGGCCCGTAGCGGCTGTGCCGAAACGGGCCGGCTGTGCCATTCCCTCGGCCGAGCATGGCCCATGGCACGGGCGGTGCCATGCCGTGGGCCTTTGACTGCCGGGCCAGCCAGGCCCATTTGACATCCCTACCCTACCATCAAGCATCGATAGATTATTCATATAATGCCAAGGTGGAACTAGTCGGGCTGCATAATAGCCAAACTCCACCACGCCTTTGAATGAATCGTGGATAAGAGTCTATCGGCCACACTGAGCACCTGGAACTGATTTCCTGGCCCATTAGTCGAACTATTTTCCTATTAATATGGGCTTCTGTACCTTCTAATTCTGGGCTAGCCGGCACAGCCTGGCTATGGATTTGCTATGCCTTTGGCCCGCTTTCCATTATTATGTTAACCCGTGATCAAAATTTATTCATTAAACAGATACAGGCAAGGTTGACTTTGACTCGACTCGACTCATCCAACTCCAAAACATTGACTCAGAGTGGGTGACTTAGGTCATGTTTTCTTAAAAAAGTATTTTTAAAATATTTAAAAATAGTTCAAATAATCATAAAGTTTAGATATACATGTGTTAATCATAATAAATTCAAATCCGTAAGTTTTTTTTATACTTCAATCAATCGATTTTAAATTGCTAACTCCAAACCCAAGAATTAATTAGTATTATTTCACTTGTGGGACACAGCAGAACTTGTGTATTTGGAGGTGTAAATGGGTCAGGTTGTACTTGTGTTTGAGTCGGTTGAGCAGTCTGGTAGCATGCGTAGCCTCAACCTGAACCTGACCCATTACCAATTATTAATCGGTTTGAAAATGTCTTCCGAACCCAGCACGGCAATTAAAGCTGTTACAGGACTTACTTGAACCCTTCGCCAACAGGTTGGATCAGAATTTGTTGGGCTATAGTTGGGTTGGTGTATCAAAAAGAAAGAATCCGTGCAGCCCAAAACAACCCATTTACAAATCAGGTAAAACTGTCTTCACTCGAACCCAAACCAAAAATATTTAAGGGAAAAAGATCAGGCTGAATGTATTATCCACAGTTGCGTTTCGATCGTCTTCTGGGTTATCTGTACCAATGTTTCATTTCTCAGGCTTGGGTCAAGGCAACAACAAATCTGGGCCCTGTCTAGTGTAGCCCAGTAGCTCGGTCTAGCATAAATGTAGAATTCAAACCCCAGCTCACAAGATCCCACAATCTTCTTAAATTCAACCGCCTTCTGACCCAAATCCATCATGTCATCAATCAGAGTTGGGTGGGGTGATAGCCCAGTGCACTGAAATGTGACCAAATCATGGCTCAATAACCTGTCATAACCTAAAGCAATAAATGGCCATGCCAAGAACATACTCATGGGCTAGTTTTGGGCCTCATTGTCGGGCATACAACTAAGTGGGGTGTATGGGACAAGTGATCATAAATATTGTTTTAGGAGATAATTACTAACATATATTCAAGAGGATTTTACTGGATAAATCCCGAAATACAGTCATTTATCTCGAAGGGTCCTGGAAAAATGTGCAGCACTAATGTGGTCTTCCCGCCACATTTCTATTTTTTTTTTAATTTTTTATTCCTACTGTGACGCTATCGTCACTTTGCGTAGCCTATATAAATGCACACCGTTCCCTGTTTTCCATTCGTTCTTCTACCCTATCTTTCTCAAAACTTGTACTTTCTCTCCAACTGAAGGCAAATACTTTCTATGGGCTCCTATAGTCACTTCATCGGTCATTTTGATTTCATTTTAGTGGTTGATGATCTCCATTTAAGAGGTTTGTGCATCTATGCCTACTTTTGCAGATTTATATGAAAAAAATGAATATAATGTCTTGTTTGTGGTGCTTTTCATTTTAGTTTGGTATAAAAGAAGTTAGACAAGCTCAAAGACATTTGTATTGTTTATTTTGGAGTGTAAAACGTAGTGCCTATACTATATTCTTGCATATATTTTGTATATATTGTTTGTAACCCTAGGCAGTTTTTAGTATTTGTGGGTGTTGGGTGCTTTAGGCCATAGATTAACATGTTTAGCCCTTTCCAATATGTATGTTTGAATTTTTCTGTGTGTAGATAAGTTTAGGACACTGTGTTATGCCTTTAGCTCCTTGTAATTTCACACTTCTTTGGTTAATGAGGTGTTGCTGGCATTTTGGAAGCATATGTTGGTACAGTAATGTGACGTACATAATTGTTTTCTATTTTTAAAATAGGATGTCATGTGGTGAGTTGATAGTCATTTTTCACTACGACGGGGAATTTAAATTTGACATGATTCACCCAGTGTACGAAGGCGGATTAGTATATGACTCCCCCTCATCATCAGACTCACTGTCTTTCGTCATCTGTTCAGTTTCACACCATGTAATATGAAGCATTTGGTGTAATAACCTAGATTAGTAAAACTCACAATGGTTTATCAAAAACATGCTTCTTTTTTTTTCAAAGTCATCTCTTGAAACCATATGAAATATGAATTCTGTACCATGTATTAGAAATATCAAAATAAATTTTAGGATTTACAACGAAGCAAATGTGGGCCATCCATAGCTCTATCAGAAATATTTATCATTGCATTGAACCAATGAACATGGCATATTTAATGTACATGAATTGCAACTTGGATAAGAATCTACTTTCAGCCCCTCCCTTCTTTCTTTTGGTTGGCAAAGGGTTGTCATTGGACCCTTCCTAGTCAAGTCCTTTTATTTGATAAAAGTACTTTTTATGATTTATATACATATATAGAAGAAAAGCTATTCATGTTTGGATGACTTTTCCACTTCTTACCCTTAGAATATTTCCAAGCAATGATTTTGCTCATCCATGAAAATGATTTCCCACCACCATCTTCCTTCCTTGGATACCTTCAAATCATGAGTAGCTGTCCATCTCAATAAGAAACATCAATCCCAGCAAATGGTGTCCTTTTCCTATTTCCATGGGAATGAAACAAACACACAAGTAACAGTATCTGGAGGTAATGGATTTAGGATTGACTCGGTGTTTATTTATGTAACATAGATGTTTGAAAAGAAAAGTGTGCAGCCACTGTTGAACATCTTTACTTTGTCTGGAATTTGTCTGTAATTGCACGGGTTGGTGAAATTTGGAGTGTCGGTAGAGGATAATTCCATTGTTTTCAAGGCTTTCACTCTAGAGGCAAATGTGTAGTTATTACTTGTAAGATCTATTGAGAATAATCTATGTTGGACGGATTCTATCACCGTCTCGAAAACATCAGGCAATGATATAATGTAGGACACAATATACAATGAAATTCTTATCAAACAGAAGTGCAATTAGAAACTTCAGACATTCTTATAAAACCATATCCTAAGTGACATCAAACCATATCAAGCCATATCAAATCCACATTGTTACATAGAGGTCGTGTATGATTTGTTGATGCTCTGGAAGTAGAGTTCGTGATTTTGATGATAACTTGGATTCACAACATTTTTAACAACTTTTTCTTTTGCACTATGAACATATTTGACATATGCGTTACTTCACTAATGAAAATGGTAGAATGTAGTAACCATTTTGCAATGATAATAAGGGAGGACCTCCAATGTGAGATTTCATCGAACAATTAGCGTGCATGAGTGCAAACGATGTGAAAAAGAGCAAATGAGAGAATAAAATGAACATTGTAGGTTAGAACTCCAAACATACATAATACTGCAGAATTACACAAGACACATTTCACATCATACACAGTGCATCAAGAACTCCAAACATACATAATGCTCTGAAAATCATGTACAAAAACAACGCTAATGTGACGTACCTTCGTGTAGATGTACGATATCGGAGAAAAGTTGATGGACAATAGAGAAGAAAGAATGTAGTTGAAGCAGCATCGTCGCTCTGGAGAATGAGGAGTTACAAATGGTCAAAATGGGGACGGCTGGGTATATAGGGTTTGGCAAACGACAACACTAGTGTCACTTGCTTCAAAACAGAGTGACGCCATATTTAAAAAAAAAAAAATAGTACTAACGGACCCCATTAGTGTTCACAATTTTGCCAGGACCCTACGGGATAAATGGCTATATTTTGGGATTTATCAAGTAAAATCCTCTATATTCAAACTTGTCGTTTTACAGTGATATTATCAGGAAAATGTCATTTGAAAGAAAATTACTTTTATAGTATCTGCTTAAATAAGTCCATAAAAGAACTATCAATGAAGGAAAATAAAAAAGCAGCAAGCATAAATATCTTATTTTCCTAGGTTACATACACGCAATACATCAGATATGAAGACCTTTCTCCGTGGTTAAATGCAGCATGAGATTCTAGCAATTCAAGGAAATGGATAACAATCCAAATATAAAATTTGGATGGTTAGGTTATCAAATTGACATAAATTTGTTCAATAACATAATTTCTGCATAAAATGGAAATTAAAATATAATATTAATAGACATACTTGTAAACTATGGCACTATCCTAAGCATTGATAGAAATTATTATGTTGTTCACTAATAGCTATGGCGCTATCCCAAGTATTGATAGAAATTATTATGTCGTTCACTAATAGCTATGGCGCTATCCTAAGTATTGATAGAAATGATTATGCCGTTCACTAATAGCTCTACCTTTTTCATAAAAAAAAAAAAAGAGAACAAAGTAAACCTCTCCCTTGTTACATTGTTATCTCCAAACATGTGTGGGCATGTTAAAAGCGACCAAGAGTCACCCATGGTATTGACACTATGAATAGTACCCTGCGGCCTATATCATGTTCATTATAGACCCGAAAAATAATTTAAAAGGGCCTTAAATCAAGTCCAAAATATGTCTAGAATGGGCCTAAAAATCAGATTGAATATTATGGACCATATCTGGTCTATATCAAGCCTATGACGGCGCATTAATTTACTAATAATTTAAACGGGTCATAATAAATAAATTTCATATACATTAGGGAGGATTTCAATAGAGTCCTTGAGTTTTTGGAGGGGCCACTGTGTAAGAAAATGTTTTTGGAGGGGCCACTGTTAAAATAGTACTTAAAATTTCTATAATATAAATTTAGGGTTGGGCGAACTCAAACCCACCCAGGTTACTCTACAGCTTGCATATCGATCAGTCAAAAGACCCAGAGGGATAGTAGAGGATGTGCTTGTGCAAGTTGACAAGTTCTACTTTCCAGATGACTTCATTGTGCTAGACACTCACCCTGTGGCAGATCCTCATGCTTAGATTTCGGTAATTTTGGGGAGACCATTCTTAGCCACATCCAACGCATTGATCAATTGCCGGAATGAACAAATGATGCTATCTTTTGGTAACATGACATTAAAGTTAAATGTTTTTTTACCTTTGCAAACAATCACAAGATAATAACATTGACCTTGAAAAAGTGGATTTGATCAGTGTTCTTACAGTAGAAACTTTTGAAAAATTGATCTCCAATTCCATTGACTCAATTGAGGACCTGACCCTCTGTGGAAAAATACATGATAAGACTGTTGAAATGGTCAACACTATAGGCAAACCCTCTTTTGAAGAGCTATTACCAGCTGGTACTATGTCTCTTCCCTCTCAGCTGAGGCTGCCCAAACCTGAGTTGAAACCCTTGCCCTCTCACCTGAAATATGCATACCTTGGAGAAAATGAAACATTTCCAGAGTCATTTCTGCACGCCTTGACAAGGACCAAGAAGTCTAACTCTTAGAAGTGCTCAAACTCCACAAAGGTGCAATTGCTTGGACCGTGGCTGACATTAAGCGAATTAATCATCTCGTGTGTACACATCATATCTATTTAGAGG
Source organism: Persea americana (assembly GCA_029852735.1). Lineage (NCBI taxonomy): Eukaryota > Viridiplantae > Streptophyta > Magnoliopsida > Laurales > Lauraceae > Persea > Persea americana. Next base: position 20,991,733 of record CM056813.1, on the reverse strand, counting down.
AGAATGCAAAACCCTCCCGTCAGATGCAACGCTGGTTAAACTCCACCATGCAGGAAGTGGTTAGGGCTGAAGTTTTGAAACTTCTAGATGTGGGTATCATTTATCCAATTTCGGATAGCCAATGGGTCAGCCTTACCCAAGTTGTACTTAAAAAAGCTGGCATTACTGTAGTCCGTAATACTAATGATGAGCTCGTCCCAACCCATGTACCCACAGGTTGGCAAGTTTGTATCAACTACAGAAAGTTAAATGATGTCACACGAAAGAATCATTTCCCCCTACCCTTCTTGGACCAAATTTTAGAACAGGTAGATTGCCACGAGTACTATCGTCTTTTAGATGGATATTCTGTATACAATCAAATAGAGATAGCCTTGGAAGACCAAGAGAAAACAACTTTCACATGCCCCTTTGGCACCTTTGCTTACCTACGGATGCCCTTTGGGCTACGTAATGCTCCTACAACCTTTCAAAGGTGCATGCTGGTGGAACGTTCTCTCGAAGTCTTCATGGACAATTTCTCTGTTTTTGGATATTCTTTCCAAGATTGTTTGAGCAACTTGATTAAGGTTCTCTCTAGGTGTGAAGAAAAGAACTTAGTACTGTATTGGGAAAAATGCCATTTTATGGTACGGCAAGGGATTGTCTTTGGCCACATTGTATCATCTAGAGGATTGGAAGTGGGCAAAGCCAAAATAGACTTAATTTCTAATTTTCCCATCCAAAAACCCATAAGAGATATAAGATCTTTCTTAAGGCATGTCGGATTCTACAGAAGGTTCATAAAAGATTTCAGTGTCATTTCTATACCATTATGTAACCTTCTGCTAAAGGAAGCAGAATTTGAGTGGACGGATGCATGTCAAGCGACTTTTACGCAGCATAAGGACATGTTGACAACTGCTTCAATTATGCAACATCTAGATTGGAGGCTGCCCTTTTAAATCATGTACGATGCTAATGATTATGCGGTTAGGGCAGTTCTTGGGCAACGTAGGGACAAAAAGGCATATGTGATTTACTATGCTAGCAGGACTTTAAATAGTGCACGGATTAATTATTCTACAATAGAGAAAGAATTATTGGCTGTGGTCTATGCACTAGATAAATTTCGTTCCTACTAAATTGGATCCAAAATTGTGATATTTACTAACCATTCTGCGCTAAAGTACATTTTCTCTAAGAATGATGCTAAGCCCAGACTGATCAGATGGATCCTTCTACTCCAAGAGTTCAATATTGAAATCAAGGATAAGAAAGGAGTAGAAAAAGTGGTGGCTGATCATCTTTCTAGGCTTGTCCTTTCCAAAACTTGAGAATCCTTGCCAATCCAGGGCACTTTCCCTGATGAGCAATTGTTTACCACATTTTCCCATTCTCCACGGTATGATGACATTGCTAATTATCTAGCTTCGGGTAAAACTCCAAAAGAATGGATGCAACAAAATAAAAAAAAATTTTTTCACTTCGATGAAACTGTTTTTTTGGGATGAACTATACCTTTTTAAATACCGCCCAGACCAAATCATTAGGAGATGCATTCCTGGCCATGAAATGAACAGTGTAATATCATTTTGCCACTATCATGCTTGTGGTGGCCATTTTTCTACTAAAAAGACCGTTCACATATTTTTGCAATCAGAATTTTACTAGTCCACATTATTTAAAGATGCACATGATTTCTGTAAGGCATGTAAGCGATGCCAAAAATTGGGTTCAATTTCCAAAAGGAATATGATGCCTTTAAACCCAGTTTTGGTCGTCGAGTTGTTCGATGTCTGGGGAATAGACTTTATGGGACCTTTTCCCCCAAGCTTTGGTTTTCATTATATCCTTGTTGCAGTCCATCATGTGTCCAAATGGATTGAAGCAATCCCATATAGGAACAATGATACTAAAACAGTCAAAAAGTTATCTTAGACAATATCTTTTCCCGTTTTCGAACTCCACATGCCATCATTAGTGATGGGGGCACTCCCTTTTATAACCGCATGATTGAGACTTCATTTCAAAATTATGGTGTTACACATAAAGTGGCTATCCCCTATCACCCTCAAACAAGTGAGCAGGTAGAGGTCTCAAATAGGGAAATCAAAAGAATTTTGGAGACCACAGTAAAACCAAATCGTAAGGATTGGTCAATGCAGTTAAATGATGCTTTGTGGGCCTATCGCACTGCGTATAAGACCCCAATTGGGATGTCTCCATACCGGCTTATATATTGGAAAGCTTGCCACCTTCTAGTGGAGCTGGAACATAAAGCTTATTGGGCCATAAAACAACGAAACTTTGACTTATAAAAAGTTGGGGAGAAAATAGCCCTTGATCTAAATGAATTAGAAGATTTGAGAAATGAGGCTTATATGAACTCAAGAATTTACAAAAACAGGACTAAGGCCTTTCATGATAAAAGAATATTAACTCATTCCATCCGTCTCAAAAAGTCCTCTTGTACAATTCTCAACTTTATCTTTTCCCTGAAAAGTTAAGATCTCGTTGGACAGGCCCCTACATTGTTCAAGAAGTATTTCCATATGGGGCAGTGACCCTCATTGATCCATTGAATGGTACCTCTTTTAAAGTTAATGGACAACATTAAAATGATTCTTGGAGACTCCTCCTCCAGAGGAAAATGAAATTCCTCTAATCGATCATGTCTATCTAGATTGACGGGCACTAGATTTGACATAACACCTTTGTACATTATGCATATATTATTTTTTTCCTGCTTTTTTTCCTTTTGTGTTATTTGTCTCACATTGGATAGGGTTTTACGCAAAAGCTTCCAGACTGTTGGTGCTTTCTACCTTTTTCCTCCTTTTACAATTTCAACTTATGTTACATTCCATTTCGCATTTCATGTATGACATCGAGGACATTGTCTAGTTCAGGTTGGGGGGGTGGGAACAAGCACACTTGTCCAATGTTAGGAAAAAAAAAATTTTCGTTTCTACATAGTCTTTTCCCAAAAAAAAAAAAAAAAAAGAGGTTTTCAAAAGAACTTGACGATTCGAAGATATTTAAAAATCTGGAATTTCAGAATTTTTGGAAGGAAGTAAAATGAAGGTTCACTATTTTCTGAAAGATAAAAAGAATACCAAACTTTGTTTTTCACAGTAACATGTGTACGTCATTCAAAAGTCTTGGATAAAAAGATTCAAGTGTCATTTTCAGAGTTCCTTCAAGAGAGTAAAAGAGATGACTTTCTAAAATTTGGCCATATGAGTTCTCCTGGTTCATTGGTAAGGTTAGGCCAACCAAAACCAGTGAATTAATTCATGCAAATTGAAAATGGCTACCTATTGTTGGGGACCGTTAAAAAAAATGATAAGGGATGCGCAAATAGGTGTTAGAAAAAAAAAAGCCTTGAAAGAATTAGAAGTTGTGCGACTAGTTTGGGTTTGTAGCCTTTTTAACCCAAGCCAGTAAGCGAATAGGGGTATTTATATACCTAGTGCCCTAAAGTCATCTTGTTTGGAAGTCGCTAGCCTAATGCTCGTTACATGGGTTAATTAGAAAGCTTAAGGGACCTAGATATTGCACAGTCACATGTGTGTGTTTCCAAAAAAAAAAAAGAACAAGAGAGATGCATCTCATAGCCTTTGAAAAAACAATAGTGCGAAAGCCGTTACAGTAGCCTTAAGAGGAGACTTGTATTTTCCCCAAATCTAGGAAAGTTGGAAATTCTGAGTGAGAATTTTGTTTTTATGGCATTATCATATAACATTTGAAAATTTTATTTTGATGTATACACTTGCACAAGGCACCCAAAGTTTTGGTATAATTTTTTAAACAAAAATGTGAACCGGATTTCGAAAAGTCTAGAATCTTGATTATTCGAGGATTCAAAGCATCTGATTTGACTCAATCGTCTTTTGAAAAACCTTCCATTGACTTTCTTTTACTTTTAGGAAAATGAATGTTTGTGGGTATATTTACTGTAAACCCTCAAGAAGCACAACTCGTCCACTAGGGGTAACCTAGGGGTTTAAGGGATTGCTGCATACACTAAATGCAGCTGAGAGTACCAGTGAAAGTGGCGTTTTTCTTTTTGACTTTACATTTAGTTTAGATTAGATTCGGCTAGAAGACCTACCCTAGTTTGCATATTTTGCTCGGGACTAGCAAAATGCTGGTTGGAGGTGTAATAAGTCCTTAAAAATGTATAATTTCCTCATCATTTTAGAGTAATTAATGACTTAATCTTCAAATCATGGCCATGCACCATTTTAGTAAAAAATCATAATTTTGTGTTTGTGAGCATTAAAATCTGAATTCGAGTCAAAATTCATCCAAAAATTGAATTTTCACATAAAATCATGAATTTATCTATTTTAAGCATTGGAAGTCCCGAATTTCTCATAACTTTTTACTCACATATGAAATGATGAATTTTCTTTGCACCATTGATTTAATTAAAGAAAACTTGATAAAATGGTGAAATCTTATGCATCTATTTAGTGTGAATTGGGGCCCGCATATTGCATCATTCCTTTCTTCTGTGATTAGATTATTCTTTGATCTTTGCTTTTATCTATGTAGGGAGGAAATTCAGATTCTTTGGCCCCATGGAAGAGATAAATCAATTGAAGAATCAAAGAGGGAAAAACAAGGTATTGAAACTCTATGAGGTCCACCATGCATCCAAAATTGAGTCTCAAATATGAAAGTTAGCCTTTGAGAATTTTCCAAGAGAGTATGGGATCACACACACATACCAGCCATGTGGGGGCCACGCCACCCTTGTTGGAAGATTCTAAATTTGAAAATTAAAATCAAGCCAAAGAAAGGAATGCAAGGAAGGCCTTGTGGAGAAAGAGAACAAATAAAAAAAGAAAAAAATTGCAAGAGAAGCCTTGAACGTCCAATACTCATGGTCCCATCAAGTTGTTGCACAATTTTCTTTCATTATGTTGTTAATTGAAACTCAAATTCTGATTTAATTTGAGTTAAAGAAGGGAGGGAAATTAGAAAGTCTTGAGGACCATGCAAAGACAAGAAGATAAGGAAGATAAATTGCAAAGAATCCCATAGGATATAGGATGTTCCACATGGAGGAGATTCCAAGGGAAATTCACATGTCCAATTGGTCCCACCATCTTAGCAAAATCTGAATTTTCAAATTTTTGAAGCTTTGTTGCAAACAAGGTGGGGCCCATTCAAGGAGATTTTCTCAAAGCTATGTAGAGTCCTAAACATGGAGGGTGGTAACCAAGAAGTTTCAAGATAAATTCAAATTCAAGAAGTCCAAGTTTCCTTGAATGGAGAGCAGCTAAGAACTCTACAATTTGGATTTCAATCAAGATATGCTTCCAAGATTTCAAAGTTTGCAACCCAAGAATTATCCAAAGAGATGTGCACGTCCAAGGGGAGGCAAGCCGAACATTACACGTCCAAGAGAAGTGTCCATTTGAGTTTCAAAGTTGAAAATTCAGATTTGGCAATTTTTCTTAATCTAAGTGGGGCCCAAGTGGGAAATTTGCATGAGATATAAAGAATCTTATTTTTAATAGGATTATTGATGTCATTTAAATTAATCCATTAAAATTACTACAAGTGCACAGTTGTCTTGTTGAGATAATGGCAATTACAGGTCGATCTCACAAGGAGCACTACTACGTTAAAATTTAAAATTTGATTTTTCTATCAATAATAATGACAAGAGAGATAAAAAAAACAAACAATAATAAGAATGAGAAAATTCTAGATTTCAAGTGCAGAAATAAAATATGAGAAAATGCATATCAGAATATCATAAATCCATTAAGTAGTCCTACCATTGTTTTATGCAATCGAAAAAATAAATTTATCCCAAAAATCCTTCAAATTAGAAGCAAATCAATGTTTCTGATTCAGATAATTGGTCTATCAAAGAGAAAAAAATTTCACAATTTATATAAGGAAAAAATCTCCTTTGCCTAATGAAATTATGAACTTAACTAAATATCACATATTAATCAAAGATAGATTATCAAAGAATTTCAATCTAAAACTAATCTATTAAGAAAACATACATGATTAAAGCATTGTTCAAATAAAAAATTAAATAACATAGATTGCTAATGACAGAAGGCAGATCTATTATTATAATCAATACACAAGAACAAAAATATCACATCACTACAACAACTTGCACTTTTAGCGACGTTTTTTGGCGACGCTTTTATAAATTCATCAGTAAAAAGTATTATTTACCGACGTATATAATTTCGTCTATAAAAAGTAGCCTTTTACCGACGTTTTATAAAAAACATCGCTGAAAGCCTCACTTTTACCGACGTTTTTATATAAAACGTTGGTAAAAGGGTGATTTTTAGCGACGTTCTATGTAAAACGTCGGCAAAGTCCAAATTTGGAATTAACTTCATTTTTATTTTTTTTATTTTTCTTTTTTCTTTTGCCGACGAAAAAAACGTTGGTAAAAGTATTTTATCTTTTACTTATTTTTCTTTTTTCTTTTACCGACGAAAAAAAACATCGAAAAAATTATTTTATTTTTTTATTTATTTTTCTTTTTTCTTTTGCCAACAAAAATAAACGTCAGTAAAACTCCTATTATTTTTTATTTTACCGACAAAAAAAAACGTCAGTAAAAGTTATATTAAATTTTCAGAAAAGTAAAATAAATTTACCGACGTTTTCAAAACATTAGTAAAAGTCCCCTTCTTTTTCACGCTCCCGCCTCCAAAAGCGCGCCCTCTTTTCTCTCTCTCTCGCTCTCTCTCTCTCTCTCTCTCTCTCTCTCTCTCTCTCTCTCTCTCTCTCCTCTCGCTCTCTCTGCTTTCTCTCTCTCGCTTTCTCTGCTTTCTCTCTCTCTCTCTCGCTATCTCTACTCTCTCTCTCTCTGATATTTCTCTCTTTCGCACGATCTCTCTGCGCTCTCTCTCGCTCGATCTCTGTGCACTCTCTCTCGCTCGATCTCTTTGCGCTCTCTCTTGCTCGATCTCTCTGCTCTCTCACTCTCGAGGTCTCTACACTCTCTCTCTCTCTCTCTCTCGCTATCTCATCCCTCTCGTCTCAGGCACAGATTCTACCACAAGGCAGCGCTCCTTTGCAGCAATCCACCCTCCACCATCGTCTCTTCCTCTCGCTGCCGGACTCGCCCAAAAGGTATGATGTTTCTTCTCTCTGATATCGTGAATCTGGATGTGTGCTTTTCTTTCTTTTGATTCTTAGGGTTCAGGTTCCTTTTCTTTATGAAAGATTTGATATTTTTCCCCTTTGCTTTTTACGTTTGAACGGATCTTGCGACTTTGTATCTGGTTTTTCTTGAAGATCGGTCTCAATTCGATTTCGTGATTTCAGTTTTTTTTCGTTTGATGCTGTCTGGATCTTTTGGTTTTGGCAGATGGTCAGACAGTTTTTTAATTGTAGCTACGGTTTCAGGAATTCAAATAGGTTGTTTGATGTGGACTTGAACCTTGGATTGAGCTCTGATGGAGTTTTGGATTTTCTTTTTTCTTGTTACTTTGCATATCTGATGTATTGCTCTTGGTAGTTGGTATGCGTGATGATCATTCTTGAAATTGTTAAGCGATTAGGTTTATTTAGATTAGAACATCTGATAGTTGGTTCTGATTATGCTTAGGGATTAGGAACCTCCATGGATTGTGATTTAATTGGTGCCAGGATCTGATATTTTCTTGATTATGCTTGATTGTCTATGAACATCTGATGTTGTTGTGTTGTTTGATTGGTCATAGTTTTGTTTAGACCTATGTAAGGATCCTAATTAAACATTTATCGAATATTGCTTTTGGCATGCCTAATGATTAGAAAGGATGGAATCAACTTATGTGTAAGTTTTTTTAATACTTTATCATAGAGATTTGCCTTTTGATGCAGTTTGAAACTACCAATGAGTTGCACTTGATCGGTATAAAATTCTGGAGTGTTGACCCATCCTAGAACAGGGTTTGCAAATATAAATTATCCCTATGTTAACCGGGTGTCGTATCCATTGGGACAAAAAGGTTAAGTTGTGTTGGTTCCTTAATTCCTACACTAATCATAATAGAAAACAAAGTATTGATTCCTAAACTAATCCTATTTGAAGATGAAGTATTTGTTTGATACCTAAATTACCCAAATAGAAGACAATGATATTGATTACTAAATAATAAATTGAGAAATAAGAAAAGCTTTGATTCAATCGGAGAAAAGGTCTTAGGGTATGAATCCACTCTAACCTTGTGCCATGGCAAATATAAACCTAGGGGTTCTCCCTCAACGCAAAACGGACTCATTCTGGTTACAAACCTAAACAGAGTCAACAATTAAAGGATATGGGTGTAGATCAGGGCATAACCTATCTCTAAGGCATAGATTATCTGAGATCTAACATCACATTCATCCAAGCACCGTTATATGACTAGCATTCAAATCTACAAGATTAAAATACCAAAGAAAATAGATATTGCATTAAAAGAACCAAATCCAACATGTCATATAACCAAAAGCGTTTACAGAAAACCCTAAAGCCTATACATCACCATAAATACAAGATGAGGGCTTCATTGCAACCCTAAGATAAAAGTTTAGTTACTCATGGACGACGATTGGCGAATAATCTCTGACGAAATCCCCGTTGACACTCTTCCCAAAGCTCCAAAACCTTGCTCCCGATCTTCTCCCAAGATGTGAATCCCCTTTAAAACGAGTTTGAGCTTTTATTTATAGGTTTTGGGATGAAAAACCTTGTCAAAACACGCACAAGGCGGACTCTCAGACGGTCCGTACCTGGCGTCTGGATGCCTGGAAGTAGTAGCTTCCGAGTTGAATATGTGGACGCCCGGCACCTGGCGTCCGGACACCCGAAGGCAGAACCTTTGGGTGTTTTTTGATTTTTCTGGATTTTGCAACTTCTTCCTATTTTTTCGCTAATTCCTTCCCCAAAGCTCTAGGGCACCTGTAAACATTAAAATAACATAATTAGATGAATTAAACGAATCGGAAGGTATAACAAAGTCCTTATTGAGGGGCCTAAAATGTATATTTTAGGCTCTCATCACACCCCCAACTTACACTTTGCTGGACCTCGAGCAAAGCTAAAACAAAATGAAATACTAATTAAGGCCACTTTCGCAGAGAGCATGGCTACACCTAGCATGTGCAGCAAGCCTTTAAACCTCTAAGTTCCCCCTAGAGGACGAGTTATAGTCTCGTGAGGGTTTGCAATGAATCTACCCCCAAAATTCCTAAAGCCAAAATAATAGGGGATCTTTTCCAAAATGAAATCTACAAACACCAGATATTCTTAATTATTGATTTTTCAATAGATTTCTCAAATTTGGTTCACAAATCCTATCTGTTGGTCAGAAATCCTCAAGATCATGCTTGGAAAAATTAATCGTGCAAGGTGAAAATTGTGTCTATATAAAAGTATGAAAGCATAAAACGATCCACTATGAATTCCCATGAAAACATATATTTTTCTTTCCAAATTCTGGGCCACCTAACCTCTGATGGACCCGTCTTTTTCTTTCTTGCCTTCCTCTGTCCCGGGTCCGCCGGGGTGCGGCGGGGCGAAAAGAAAAAACAGAGCAAGCATCAACATTTTTGTATGGGTATGCCAGATCTTCTATTCTACTTGGAATTTGAAATGGTGATCCGGAAATTCACCTTCACAAGTAGAAAGGAAATCAAACTTTTTTTCTAACTTTCCATTGCATATATATTTTAAAGAAAGAGACAGATTTAGAATGCCGTGAAAGGCGATTTTGTTTAGTTTGCCATGAAAGGCAGTTTTGTGTCGTAGGAGGCAATTTTTCCATGGAAGGCGATTTACAAATCTTATCAATAGTGAAAGACAAGAATTGTGATTTTTTTTGTCTCTTTTAAAAAAATACAAAATACAATAGAGAAGAAAGAAAAAGGGATCTGACTTCTCAGGATGTTGTGGGGACTCGTTTAGATCAACGGTCGCGAATCATGTATGGACTCCGCCGTCGTCCTTCAGATGAGAACACTTGATGCTTTAGTTCACTTGGCTTGGCTTGGACCTCGGATTTTATAGGACAAAGACCAAGGGAAGGTCCTATATACAATAAAAAACCAAGTAGACAGGCTGAAAAGCCGCATCTAGGCCACGTTGGATAGAAGAAGAGGGGAAACCTTCGGGGGGGGGGGGGGGGGGTGTGGCCCCCCAAGGGACTTCGATCACCTTGTAGTGCTTGTAGCAGAGTTTCTTCAAGGCAAGAGAGCTTCTTTTTGCGCAGAGATTTCTAGGACAATTTCTTCAGAACTCTTCAGATTATTTTTTCGGACCCTTTCCCTTTGGAATGACCGCCTATTTATAGGCTTTTAGTGGCCATTAGGAAGGTCTATGGGCATTAATGGGATTAATGCTCCATGATGGGAGGAGTTACAATATTTAATTTCATAATTTTGTAACTCCTTTTTCTTGGATTTTGATTGGCCAATGGAGAATAATGGGCATTTAATCTCCATGATGATGGGAGTTTTATGATTAATTACCATGATTAATCTCCATAATGATAGGAGTTACATGGTTAATTGCCATGATTAATTGGACTTGTAACTCCCATTTGCTTGCTTCTGATTAGGCCGTCCAAAATAATGAGTTAATGACCCTAATAAGTTGTCATAAAAAGGTCAATTAACAGCATTAATTGGTCGCCAAGTCGCTTGAAGAGTCGCGGGCCGCGCCGCGTCTTTTGGAATTCTTCTTGCGATGATTGTCGATGGATCAGCATATTGTTTGATGTCGGATGACGATGCAATTTCAGACATTGGTTGGTACCAATGGGCCAGCAACATCTGTCCAGTCGATTTCTCGATCGGTCGGGCAGAAAGTGTACCTTCTTGGTTGACCGGTTGGCGGTTTCGGAGTGTCCGATGATGATCAAGTGATTTCAATGGCAGATCCGTTATGTTGATGAAGATCGACGGATATCATGCCTTAAAAATCAGATTTTAAGAAAATCACAAGGGCCAATCATCGTGAAACGCGAAAAGAATAGGAAAAATAGACGTTTCGGCGGAAATTCGGCGACCTAGACTTCCAGGGTCACCGGTGACCATGCACCCATGGCTGCTGGTGGCCATGGGGCCAGCAACCTTGGGCCATGGTCGCTGGCGACCATGGGCCAAGGTCTCCGGCGACCATGGGGCATTGGCCCCCTTTTCGGTCGCCGTTCGGTCGTCGTTCTTCGCCGTTTTTCGGGCTTTTTCGCTTCTGTTTTCTCCTGCATTTTTCTTTGACATTTCTCCTTATTTATTGGCTTAATTCCACTGAAGAAAATCCATCGAAAAGTCATGCAAATCAGAGCACAAAGTTTCCTATTTTTGGAAAAGCCGAAGACTTTGTAGCCAATTTTCCGCCAAGAGTTGAAACTAGGTCAAGCGATGTCGGAATGACCTGAAATTTGAGGTGAAGCTTCTTGAGCATTAGATAGGACTAACCATGGCTTTTATTTGAGTTTTGAAGCCGTTTCAGGTCCCGTCGATGCTAGACTTGATTTCACCGTGCGGAAGATGTCGAGCTTTGATGTGTGGTCATCCGATGTCCGATTGACCTGAAATTTGATAGGGAGCCTATTGGAGTCATTTTGAGACGATCCATTAGCTCCGATTTGGATGTCATGGTCCCGGGAAGCTTCGCCGCCGGTAGGCTTGATTTTGCTTCGGAGCCTTAAAGCCAGGTCAAACGTTATCGGAATGACCTGAAATTTGATGTGCAGCCCTTTGGAAGCATGTAGAAGCTACTCACGTGCTTTTTTTGATGAGTGGCGGCATCGGAGGTTCTCACCGCTGAGAGACTTGATTTTGCCGTTCGAGAGTTGATGGTGGGTCAAACGGTGTCGGTTTGACTTGAAATTCAATGTGGAGCCTTTTAGAGGTATTTTGAGACCCTCCATAGGCCCTGATTGAAGATTTGATGTCTTCATCACTGTTGCCACCGGGAGCTCCCGCTCAGCTGTTGGAGGATTGAAGTTAGGCCAAATGGTGTCGAAATGGCCCAAAACTTCATGTGTACCCTTCTTTGGCTATTTTGAAGGATCTTGCAGTTTTTGTTTGATTTCGACAAGATCTGATGCTTGAAGCAGCTTTGCCTATTTGTAGTAGGATGCGGCTCCATGTAGCTTTTGATGTTGAGGAGGCAAAATGACATTTTTGGTGTCAACAAATGCCCCCTTGAGGTACAGCAACGAATTGGATAGCTTTGCAGTCGATGTGCCTCGAAGAAAACTTTGAAGGAGAACTTCTGACTTGATCAAGAGTCTCTGAGCATTTTTCTTGATAGAGTAGCCTTTTGAGTTTCCAAGGGAATTTTATGGCAGTGAGAGAGATCACGTACCATCTCAAGGCAAAATTTTGAAAATGACATTTGGATTGGGTTTTTGGGTTTTGGATTTTTTCTTTTTGACCTTGTGAACCTAAAGGCTTTGTGTGGCGCATCAAGCGGTCAAGAAGGTTTTTGGTTTTTGACCTTGTGACCTAACAAGCTGTATGTGGCAAGTTAGGGGATCGGATTTTGGATTTTGATTTTTGGTCTTGTGACCTAACAAGCTGTATGTGGCAAGTTAGGGGACCGGGATTTGGTTTTGGTTTTCGCCTTGTGACCCAACAAGCTGTATGTGGCGAGTTAGGGGACCATGGTTTGGTTTTTTGTCACTTTTGGGACAATTTTTGGTCCATTGGAGTGGTTTGGTTTTTTTGTGGAATGTCAATTTCAAGGTTTTGACTTAATTTGGTTCATAAGGTGGGATGGTTTGGATTTTTGGAAACTCATGAGGCTTGGATTTTTTTTTGTATGGTCCAATCAACTCAAAGGAGGCATGAAACCATTTTTGTATGCTCTTGCTAAGAGGGATTTTGACTAAAAGCCACTTTTAGTGCCTAGGTGGCCAAATTTGGCTCATGTGGGCTAGCCCATGGGACCTTAAGCTTTAAAGATGATTTAGATCTCATGTGGTGTCATTTTTGTAAAGAATATCTAAAAATATCTCTTTTTGGTTGGGAATATCTAAAAATATTCTTACTTGGAGAGAATCTCTCAAGTTTCCTTGATTTTGGGAGAGATTTTCTCAAAATATATTTCTTTGGGAGAAAGTTTCTCAGAATCCCTCTCTTTTTGGAGAGAATTTCTCAAAGAATCTTCTCATTGGGAAAGAATATCCATGATTCCTTTCTTTTAGGAAATTTGCTAATTTGTAGCACTTACCTCAATTCTTTTCTCCTCCTTTCCTCTTTTTGTTTGCTTTCTTCTATAAAAGCAAGGAGGTTGGATCTCTTGTTGCTATTGCTCTTCTTTTTTGCAAGAATCTTCAAGAGTGCTCCAAGATCAAGAATTCTCCTTCTTCTTTAAGGATCTTCAAGCTCTTTCCTTTTCTTCTCCATCAATGGCTTTAAGTAAGTTTCTTCTTTTTTCTTAAAGAAGCCCCATGTAGAAAAGGTTTTCATTCTTTTCTTTTTGTTTCTTTTTTTTTTCTTTTCCACGTGTTTTCTCTGTTTCTTTTTTTCACGCGTTTTTTTTCTTTCTTCTTTTTTTTTTCTTTCTCTTTTTTTTTTCTCTTTATCTCTTTCTTTTTCTTCTCTTTCTTTCACGGTTTTCTCTTCTTTTTTTTTTTACCGTGTTTCTTCTTCCTCTTTTTTTTTCTTTCTTTTTTTTTTTTTTTTTTGTGACCGTACGGACAAGACCGTACGGTCATGGCCGTACGGCCACGTGGCCTGTGGGTGAATTTTTTTTTTTTGTTTGAAAAAAGAAACTTTCTTCCTCTCTTCTTTCCTTTTTTTTTTTGGATTTCAAGATGCACATGCATGACAACTTTCCTTCTATGCATTTTTTTCTTTTTGGAAAATAGAATTGGAAGTATGATAGTGCACACCTGGAAATCTTTTCGCAAGTCTTGGGATTTGGAGCTCGCAGCAATGTTGAGCTCTTTTTTGGTCTTGCGGGAATTTTCTAAGCAGCTTTGCAAGTTTTGGATTCTGGAGCTCGCAGCAATGTTGAGCCCTTTTCCAGTCTTGCGGATATTTGAGAAGATTTGGTTTGATCATGCAGCAATGTTTGAGTTCAAGCCTTTTTCGAGAATTTCCCATTGATTATGAGCTTGCAGCGATGTTGAGCCCATCTTCAAGCTCCTATTTCTTTTGAGGTGTTTCCCTTTTCTTCGGAATTGCCCCGGAACTATGCCAAAATTTTGCTAGAACTTTTTTTAGCAAAACTCTGTCATTTTGATGATTGATTTTCTCTCTTTTCATCATTTGCAGGTAGTTCCTCCAGAACGAACAAAGGTAAGGAGCCGGTCACTGATGCGCCTCGCCGTTCTACCAGACCCTCTAATGTGGTCGTACAGCAGGCCTGGGAAGAGGTTTAGTATGTCGAAAGGAACTTGGAAGAGTGCGACTCGCTCAACCGAGATGAGATGAGGCAACGTTTGATTGCCCTCAAGGATGAGGAGTATTATAAAATCATGGTAAGCAACCGTCCTTGGGTCACGGACGATCAGAGCATTGTGCCTAAGCCTACCTTCTTCTTTGGTGATGTCGTCCCCGACGATTCAACATACCAAAGGAGATGTTTTCAGTTCTCTTTCACAGTTGGTGGTGAGAAGAGAACTGTTTCTACCCGGTCGACCTTCGATCGGACTATCTCAATCATGAGCCTTTCCTCCATATGCTCGAAGAGGGAAGATCCTCCAAGCTGGGTGAAGAGGACAAATGTGATCAAGATCGGGATTTTTGTTGGCGGCCCTTCTGGTTTTGCAGAGAAGTTGCATGCCCGCATGGACATTTTGATGCCGGCCAGCGGCTACAAAGGTTCAGACCATCCTTCGGTCGATTTGAGACCGATGGGCCTTGGCATTTTCAAGGGCGATGGCAGCAATTGGGTGAAGCCTTTTCGACTTCGCGGCCGTTTCAATGCTGCCTCGAGCTGGGAGTCGTGGACTGATCACATCTTGCAGGTCGGTGGTGCCATTCTGAAGGAGGCCGAGATTTTTGAAGCGGTTCGCGCTTTTCGGCAAACCGTGGTTTTCTCCGATGAGGCCTTCATGGCCATGCTGGAGTCATTCCTTCCACAAACCAACACCTTCGTTGTCACGAACGGTGAGATTGGTTTTTCTTTAAAGGAACTGAGCGCCATCACCGGGCGGCCAATCCTCAGCAATCTCTATGAGGAGTTCATGCCTATCGACAGCGTCCTTGAGGAGCAGTCTGAGGAGTTCAGGCTTTTGTACTTACAGCTCGTCGCTTTCTACGATTTTTTGAAGGCGAAGGAGGGCTCGAAAGTCCGGTGTAGTAGTTGGATGAGTGGTAGCTTTTTGTCTTCCAACTTCTTTGATAGCGGGGAGTCTTCTGAGAGTACGACCCAGGAAGCCAGGGCTAAGAACCCGGATTCGAAGATGATCTCTGCCATGCGAGAAAATTTGAAGGTATTCTTCGCAAGCACAGACGCCATTCATTCTGACATTGCGCTGCAGAGAGTTCTAGCTGTCTTCCTCACTTATTGGCTGGGTGAGGCTGTTTTTGCTGGAGAAGATGGAACGCACATCAGGCCGCACTGTATTTTTTCGGCTTGTTAGATGGCGTTTGGAGAGCGGCTTGCTTTGGTGCCTGCTCTTTACTCTTATTTATGCACCGAACTGCAGGCTGCTGCTTTCCTGGTTCGGCTTGGCTTCTCAAGAATAGGGTATTTTCTGCCCACATTTTATATTCGTGGTATGTATACCACTGTCCCAGTTTCCACCGATTGGGTGCTGCTCAGGATGATGACCCGTTTATGATTTGGTTGGCTAGAGGGAAGCCTGTTTCCGAATCTCTTTTATCTGCCCGCTTGAGAATCCGACTATTCTGGGACGTCGAGATGGGGCAGTCTTTAGTGAAGCTTTCTCCAGGTTTGCGGAAGAAGGCTTTTGATTTTGGTGTCTCCCGTGATTCGACCAGGGCAGGGTCAGGGAGACACTATTCTTTGACAAATGCGGAGAGGAGTAGGCTTTTTAACACACGTGTCGACACGATGGTGTATTGTAGACATCTTTTCATCGACATCCAGCCGTATGTTCCCTCGCGTTTTGCCATACAGTTGGGCTTCTCCCAAGGCGTTGTTGGAGCACCTTCGAGCAAGGTGAAGCGTTTTGAAGGTCTGCAGGACGGGAGGAATGCATGGGCGTTTTATAGTGCGGAAGACACTACCGCCATGATTCCTTATCCTGAGTTGCCCACTTTCTGGACTGCTGGCTTCACGAAATGGTTCGTGGAGAGCCTTTCAGTGCACCGGGGACTCTCCAAGAAGGAGCTCGATGTAAAGCAGTCTTTCGGGAAGGGTCTTAGGAAGTAAGATGGCATCCGCCGAAAAGAAGTTCTAGCTTTCCTTTCTGGAGAAAAGCATAGAACAGGTTTTCTCAAGGACCAGGATGTCATCAGATCGGGAGCTGCACAAGAGATACCTAGTAAGGTCTTGGAACAGCTCGCCGAGGAGGAGGTTGAGGTCGCTGCTTGGATACAAGCTGAGCGAGCAAAGGCTTCCATGGAGTCTACCGGCAAGAGCAGACCATCCCGTGAGGACTCTGGCGAGAGGCCCGATTTCGATGGTGGGAAGGGTACTTCCAGTAGTTCGTCCCGTAGGAGCAAGAGGAGAAGATGACAACGCCAAAGTCAAAGGCGGCACGAAAGCTCTCCTGATCTAGAAATTCGCTCCACCATTGTTAAGGAGGCATCAGGGGATGATGATGAGCCTCTAGAGAAGAGGAGTCGAGGGGGAAAGATCAGTAGTGATGGTATGACCCTTCTTCTCTCTTTTTTCGCTTCTTTCTTTTTTTGAGGCTTTTGTTTTTGATCTACTGCTTTTCTTTCTTTTGGCAGAAGATGATCTGATGATGCTTGAGATTCCGGCCGATGAGGCGGTGACGGATCCGGTCGTGGCATCTGAGGAAGAACCTAGAGATTCTGAAGTAGATCCGGAATCTCCTCCTAGTATGACTTCTTTTCTTCTTTTTTTTTTTCTTTGTTTTTCTTTACCGCCACTTGCTGACATTTTTTTTTTTTTTGCCAGCTGACTTACCAGAGGATTCAGAGGACTTCGAGCCATCCATGGATGCTACTTTTGATGATGCTTCGAATGAGCTCATGGAGGCAGAAAGCATTCCGCCAGTCGTCGAAGAAGGTACTTTGTAGTGATAATCTTGATATTTTTTATTTTTGGCAAGATCATATTCATACTTTTTTCATTTTTCATTGGCAGGTTGTGAGGTGACAGAAGAAGTTCCTCTATTTTTCTCAGAGCCAGAGCAGGGGGTGCCCGCGGCTGTTCCAGGAGTAGGGGCTTCTTCCACCAGTTTTGATGAGGCAGAAGCGAGTCCGCCTGCTGATATTCCTTCTCCAACGGCTTCGATTAGAAAGAGCTTCTTGATTACTCTTCCAACGGTGCCTGACATGGGTAGTCGACCAACGGAGCATGGTGAGTCTTCATCTGAGCCATCCCGTCAGTTTGCGAGGAAGGTGTTGAAGAGAGTCTTGAGCTCCTGGGTCCAGACTCTTTCATCTGGCCATTTGGAGGCTGGCTTCAGCATGGTTAAGCATGTGCAGGACATTCTTGCCGATAGCAAAGAAGTCGGTCTGGACATTACATAGGCCAAGGCTTTCGTTGATGAAGTCATCACTCTAGGCAACAAGTGGAATGAGACCAAGAGCTTTCCAAATGATGACTTCTTCAACGAGATGTTTTTGAAGCCTTTCAGCGAGGTCAAATCTGAACTGAATGAGATCTCGTGGATTCGGAAGCACCTTGTTTGGGAGAGGAACGTCACCGAGTTGGATATTATTGAGCTGACACAGGACCAGCACCGTCTTGATAGGGAGGTCACTGAAGCCAGACAGCACCTTGAGCTATTGGAAGAGGAGGCCACAACCAAGTGGGCTGCTACTTTGAAAGCTCACGATAAAGAGAGGACTCTCATTCGCCAGGTTGAGGAGGTCGAAAGCAATCTCCGGAGGAAGACTCAGGAAGCTCACGATATGAGCTATTGGAAGAGCAAGCCACTACCAAGTGGGATGCTACTTTGAAAGCTTACGATAAAGAGAGGACTCTCATTCGCCAGGTTGAGGAGGTCGAAAGCAATCTCCGGAGGAAGACTCAGGAATATGAACAATGGCAGATTCTCTAGGAAGAGCTTCCTCATGCTGAAGATGAATCACGATGGCTATCCGCATTTTATGGGAAGATTCTGAACAAACGCGGCCTGGAAGCTTTGGAGGCTAAGGCCAAGAGTTTGCTTGAGGAGTTAAGTCTTTGGCTGAAGACCATGTCGAACTAGCCTCCTGATTTGTAACAAACGTTTTCTTCTTTTCTTTTGGTACCTCCATGTATAAACATTTTTGGCACCCTTTTTTTTGTATTCCCTCGTTTCACTTAAATTCTTTTTTTTTTTATAATGAAAGTAAGTAAAAAGTTGGATGGGAATGTTTGTTTGAGAATTTGATCAAAAGGTTGTTATTTTGTGAAAATCTTTTGTCAAAAGTTTGTTTTGGGCATGGAAGCCAGATTTTGTGGCAAAAAGGCTTGTTTTTTTATGGCTTGAAAGCCGAATTTTGGATGGCGTGAAAGCCGAATTTTGATTGAGGCATGGAAGCCGGTTTTTGGCATGAGAGTCGATTTTTGTGGCGTGAAAGCCAAGTTTTGGTTTTGTGGCATGAGGCCAAAATTTTGTTTGTGGCATGGAAGCCGGCTTTTTTTTTTTTCTGTTTGGCGTGAAAGCCAGATTTCGTGGCATAGAAGCCGAGTTTTTTGAAAACCCAGTTTTATTTTGTTGGCATGGAAGCCAGATTTTTTATTTTTAGCATGAAAGCCAGGTTTTGGCGTGAAAGCCCGGTTTTTGGCATGAAAGCCGGGTTTTGGCGTGAAAGCCAAGTTTTTGGTTTTAAAAAATGCAAGTATCAACTAAGAGTTGCCTCCCTGCTAAATGGTATTGCGAGTATCAATGGAATGTCACTTCCTTGCTCATTTGGTTGCGAGTATCGATGGAATGTCGCCTCCTCGTGGGTTTTGGGTGCAAGTATCGAATAGGACTCCTGGTTAAAGAATTAGAATAAAAAATGAACGATTTTTCAACATTTAGGCTCGAAAACGGCCCGCCGGGGGTTCGAAACGGGAAACGGCCCCCATACAAATTGGAAATGGGCACGAGCAGTTCGCTCAAGAGTAGAGTAACTTGTAGGAATTGATGGTTCACAAATAGGACTCCCGGTTAGAGAATTAGAAGCGAAAATCGACGATTTTCCAACACTTACGCTTGAAAACGACCCACCGGGCGTCCGGATGGATACGGCCCCCGGAAAAATTGGTTACCGGCACGAGCACTTCACTGAGGGTAGAATAACCTGTAGGAAATGACGGCTCGTAAATAAGACTCCAGGTTAGAGAATTAGAAATGAAAACATAGGATTTTCTAACAATTAGGCTCGAAAATGGCCCACTGGGGGTTTGGAACGAGAAAAGGCCCCCGCAAAAATAGAAAACTGGCACGAACACTTTGCTTGAGGGTAGAGTAACTTGTAGGAACTGATGGCTCGTAAATAGGAGTCCTGGTTAGGGAATTAGAAGCGAAAATCGACGATTTTCTAATACTTAGGCTCAAAAACTGCCAGCTGAGGGTCCGGAATGGAAAACGGCCCCCGGAAATATTGGAAACCGGCACGAGCACTTCGCTCGAAGGTAGAGTAACCTATAGGAATTGACGGCTCGCAAATAGGACTCTCGGTTAGAGAATTAGAATCGAAAACATTGGATTTTTCAACACTTAGGCTCGAAAACGGCCCGCTGGGGGTCCGAAACGGGAAACAGCCCTCGGATAAATTGAAAACTGGCACGAGCACTTTGCTCGTGGGTAGAGTAACCTGTAGGAACTGACGGCTCGCAAATAGGACTCCTGGTTAAAGAATTAGAACCGAAAATCTACGATTTTCTAACACAGGCTCAAAAACGGCCCGCGCGGGGTTCCGGAATGGGAAATGGCCCCCAAAAAAATCGGAAATAGGCACGAGCACTCTGCTCAAGGGTATAGTAACTTGTAGGAACTGATGGTTCGCAAATGGGACTCCCGGTTAAAGAATTAAAAGCAGAAATCGATGATTTTCCAACACTTAGGCTCGAAAACAGCCCGTCAGGGGTTCGGAGCGGGAAACAGCCCCCGAAAAAATTGGAAACCGGCACGAGCACTTTGTTTGAGGGTAAAGTAACTTGCAAGAAATAACGGTTCGCAAATAGGACTCCCGGTTAGAGAATTAGACCTAAAAACATTGGATTATTAACACTTAGTCTCGAAAATAGGCCATCGGCAGTCGAAAATGGGAAACGGCCATCGGACAGTGTAGAAACCAACGCGGGTACCTTGTCCAAGGCCGAAATAACTTATAGGAATTGACGGTTAGTGAATTAGACCCCCGGTTAACGAATTAAACGCAAAAATCTCCTGATTCTCAACACTTAGGCTGAAAAATAGGCCATTGAAAAACTTAGGAAAAGATTTATATATATACATGATTATCTTTCATTTATAATTTAACTCATTGAAAAGATTCTAATGTTGTTTCTGTCATTGCAGATTGATGGACGCTTTGGGGTCGGTTGCACACTTGTGGGGTTTTTTTTTCGATTTAGTTTATTTGTATATGTATATTGGACATTTATATGATTGTAATATTGATTGTAATATTTGATTAATGAGATGAATTATTTGATGAAAAATGGTGATGGTTGTTTGTTTATTTAGCAACTTTTGTTTGCATGCATTTTTTATATTGAATATAGGTACACGAACGGGTTTAGTTTTTGATACAAGTGTATAGACAGGTTTACAGGAAATTTCTATTGAAAAAACAAATATAACCTTTTAAAAAAATAAAATACTTTCACCGACTTTTTTTTTCGTTAGTGAGAGTGTTTTATTTTTTATTTATTTTTCATTTACCGACGAAAAAAAAGGGTGGTAATGGTATTTTTATTCATTATTTATTTTCCTTTCTCTTTTGCCGACGAAAAATAACGTCGGTAAAGGTATTTTTATTTTTTATTTATTTCTCCTTTTTCTTTTCCCAACGAAAAAAAACGTCGGTAAAGGTATTTTTATTTTTTATTTATTTTCCCTTTTATTTTGCCGACGAAAACAAACGTCGATAAAGGTATTTTTATTTTTTTATTTATTTTCCTTTTTCCTTAATTTTCCCGACAAAAAAAACATCGGTAAAGGTATTTTTTTTATTTGTTTTCCTTTTTTCTTTTCCCTACAAAAAAAACGTCGGTAAAGGTATTTTTATTTTTTATTTATTTTCCTTTTTTATTTTGCCGACGAAACAAAAGCGTTGGTAAAAGTATTTTTATTTATTTATTTTTATTTTTTCTTTTGCCGACAAAAAAAAATGTCGGTAAAAGTTATATTAAATTCTTAGAAAAGTAAAATAAATTTGCCGACGTTTTAAAAATGTCGACAAAAGTCAAATAATCGTCAGTAAAAGTTTAATTTTTGCCAATGGAGAAAAATTTCGTCGGTAAAAGGTTTTGTCCACGAATTTTTACCGACGTCTGGCCGACGAAAATATTTTCGTCGGTAAAGGTCTTTCATGACATTTTGCTGACTTTTGCCGACGAAAATTTTCGTAGCAGAATGTGTAAACTGTTGTAGTGCATAGATTAACGATGAGAAATACTTAACTTCATCTGAAACTCTGATCCAGTGATCTACTCCTCCATTGCAAAATATGTGATTTTCATCACTCTTCTAACCTAGTTCTGGAATAGGGCTCCAGAATACCCAAAAATAATTCTTAAGTTCTATTAATTAGGGAAGGAAGAGAAAGAGGAGAGAGAGTACTAATGGAGGTCCAAGGGAGGGAGTGTATCTAGTATGCTTCCTTTTGGTTCCTTTTATTACTCCTAGTTATCTTATAAATACATTGAATCTAGACACGTTTTCAGCAGATTTAATTTATCTTCATTTATAAGGTGGAAGCTTCTAGAAACCTTTAGATGGCTTGGCTAATCTTCAGATGGGGTCCCAAAGGATATGCAGCAATAGATTATCAACGGTGTGGATTTAATTGCAAGTCCGTCTAAAAATGAACACGAAAATCTTCAGGCCCAGAACTTTGTCAATTTAGCTCCGATTTGTGCAATCTTAGGCTCCACAGACATCTACTCTGAATAAGCTTTTCAATAAAAGGTAAATTTCATTGATCTGACAATTAGATTGAAAGTTATGATCATCTAAAGATGAGTTATCCTGAGAAAAATGGGATTAACTTTTGAAATTTCATTTACTACGGACTCTATCTCTGTACAACTTTTATTTTTGAAAGGATATTAGATGTGGATGATTCAAACTCTTCTTCTTTTATTCCAATCAAACTTGTACTCTTTGAATTATCTGTTACTAATTTCAACTCTGCAAATACTGCGGACCCTGCCATGTGGGACATTTCATCTGCTTGAACAGTGGGCCCTATGAGAAGTCTTTTGCTGTATTTAGGACTCTTCAACTGACATGATGAGTGGACCCCTCCTTTCATTGATTTGTACATGGCTTGTATGTGGTATCCACATAGTGAATTCTTCAATTTTCTTCTTTTCAAGCTTCAATTTAGCAATGTAGGGCCCAAGATGACTACATGTACTTGAAAGTGGGTTCCGTGACAGAGGCATGCAATTCTCATTTTCTGCACATTCTAATTCAACACATCAAATACTAAAGAGCTCATATTAAAACGGGACCCATTCGGATAAAGTTTTACTCCAACTAGGACTCTTCAGAGAAAAATTGCAAAACATTATAAGTTAATGTAAAAAATGTATGAAAAATATGAAAATTCAAGTTTCTAGGTGAAAATGCATGAAATGATGGAATTAAATGAATAATGATGTAATTCACCAAATAAAACCCCTAACTCATCATAAAATGATGCGTAAATCTGCAAATTCATGAACTCAACAATTATGTGCCAGGAAATCTAAGATAACAAGATGGAAAGCCCCTATAGACTCTCTCAAAACCCTCAAAATCCTAATTCGACTTGGACCCCACACTACTGATCCTTACCCAAATCAAAACCTTGCAAGCCAAGTCATCAAAAATATATAAAAAGACCCCAAAAAGAGCATGGACATCCATATACCATTCCCCCACTTCATTGGACAACCAGCAACAAAATCTCCCCCTCTTCCATCCATGTTTCTCCATCTCTCATCCTTCCATCAATATTTCATCCAAGACCTTCCCTAAGGCACACTGATTGACACTTAGATGTGCAACACTTAATCGCAAGATTATGTGTCGTCAAGTAGTAAAGGACTAAAAAGTCCGGATTATCGATCCCACAGAGAGATGATGGAACAAGCAATGAATCCAATTAAAGTGGAATTGAACTAAAACTTAGCTAATATAGAAAATTGAAGTGAACAAGTAAAACTACTAAACTATGCAATGTGAATAATTAATTAACAATATAAGATATTAAATTAATTAGATCTAAGCTAATCTAACAAACTAGTGGATGAGTGGTGGTGGAAATGGAAGATTTAAGGTAAAGATGTGGTATGAAATGTGTAGGATTTTAAAACAAGTGATGTGAAGTGTAGATCTAACAATCTAGAAGTGAAAATAACAAATTAAACAAAGAATTAAATTAACAACAATAAAAATAAGAGATTAGGCAATTCAAAATCCACTAAGTATGTAATTAATTCAAACAATGCATGTTCTAATTCAACTCCCAAGTCTACAATCTAATTAGCAATCTCTTGCCTAATTAGATTAGATGATATATCAATGAAGATCAAAGTAAAGAAAATCAAAAGCCAAGATCATATATCATAACCCAACTACCGTAACAATTACTCATCAAAATCAAGCTACAAAAGAACAAAGATAAGGGCTCTAGAGCATGCTATGTGAGAGAACTTAATCTACAAAGCATCAACTGAGATTATCCAAGCTTCAAGTGTAAAGATAGAGCATGAGAAATAAGTGAGATTAGCATAATTAGATCTAAAATATACTAATCATTCAAGGCACAAGTAGAGAATTTAAACTAAAACATGTATGTAATTGAACTAATCACATTACTTAGCTTAAAAAAGAGAGCCTAATCCAAGAGCTTTAGCTACTAAACATCAAGAAAGAGCTTCAAATCTTTATTAATGATCTTCAATTACACACACTCTCTCTAGATTAGGTACAAATAAGCTCCTAATTACAATCTAAAAGTAAAAATAAAATTGCAAAAAGACTAACTTGCTAAAAAGAACTCCCTTCACTCTACAAATACTTCCCAGTTTATAGGAACATTGAGGACATCTGATTGGCTCATTTTCTTTCACAAGGATTGCTTCCATTTAATTGGTTGCAACTTAGCGGTTTTGATTGGCTCATTTGTGCTTTTTTGCTTTTTATGGTCCTTCATTTCATTTTGGAGGCTTTTGATTGGCTCATATCATTTCACATGGATTTTTGCCATGGCAAGGTTTGATTGGTGAAGAGGTTAGAGTTGGATAAAAATATTTTCTATGTAAAATAAAAATATGCAATTTGTGGGATTTAAACCCAAAACCTCCTTCATACCCACCAAAGCTCTAACCAATACACCAACTACTCTTTTGTGTTAGAAAATGACTTATTTTATCCTTAAAGTCTTCTCCTCTTATTTTGGAATTCTTCAATTCTTTCTAAGATTTCTTCATGTAACTTATTTTATTGAAATCTCAGCCCTGATGCCTTGGGACACTAGCAGGAAGGTTGTGGTAGTTGCAGGGTCCACCTACACAAGAAAAATTACATAAAAATGCGCTATAAATAATCGAATTTATGGATGATAATCCGATAATCCGCTAATGTGATAGAATGATAAAATCTCTGTGTAAACCGAATGATATGCATATGAGATGCTAATAAAACTCGGACTAATGAGGGGTAAAATATGAAATATATAACACTCATCACACACCACCACTTGGATTTCTATGCCGTTGTTGCTACCATCGCTCCACCATTGGACCGGCCACTCATCATCCTTTCTTGCTTGGATTTCAGATCGTGAAACGAGAGCTGGTTGGATCGTTGTTCAAGACTGCGAGTCCCTTTCCTCCATTTAGTGTTTCATGTGTCTAGGGTAAGGTTGGATGCACTTTATTTTGATTTAAAAAAATTTTGTAATGGTTATTTGCTTGTAATGGTTCTTTCATTAATAAATCAAGTTTATGGGGTATTGGTCTTCACCAATGGGTTAACATCGAATTTTTGTGCATAGTGACAGTGCGCACTTGGTACGGTGGTCTTGATTTTTCTCAATGGCATCAATTAAAGTAACTATTGCAAAGTTTTAGAATTTAAATCCAAATTTTTATTCTCTGATTTTATTTTATTTTATTCATCTTAACAATTATTGCAATTGTTTGATTGACAAATCTTTTGGTGGATGCAGTAGTTAGATTAGATTTCTAAATTAGGATTTTATTTTATTTGGTTATAATTAATTTTTCATACTTGTAATTAATTTTTTTATTAAAGTACAACATTTGATTTGTATAGTTTTTTTTTAGGCTAGTACTAGTTTTTCAGTATGACAGGTTTTGTACGATAGATTACTCTCCGTGGATCGACCTGGTTTTACCGGTTATTACTGCAATCGCGGACTTGCACTTGGGGCTATGATCAAGTACTCCTAATGTCTTTGTGTCCAGGTGACGCTACGAGTCATCGGCCGTCTAACATGAATTTTAATTGCCAACCTCTGGCCCCTTCTAGTTTTCCCAACCATATGGACAGTAGCAACTTGGTCGGGTCTTTCTTTTTCGACCCATTTTTTTGGAGACTTGAAGTGTAGGATGTTGGGTCTGTTGCTTATTTAGTCTCTTTTGTCGATATGCCACGCGGCGACATATATGACAAGCAATTTGAGCTTCGATTAGCTCTGGTTGGGCTCTAGCAATGAAGGATGTGCTCCTTCGAGTGCAGCGGCCGAGCCTGTCTTCTTTGAAGCTTGACATGGACAGGATCCGAACACGGTCCTTTGCTTGTCGCAGTGAGGCTTTGAATCTTTCAAGTTCGGCCCCTGTTAAGATGAAGGGCTGAGCCGAAGGGGTATAGGCCTTAGCAGATTTCTCTAGGGGCCTTGTGATGCATGATTTGATTTTAGGTTTGTATGGGCAAGCCGGTTTGTGCTGAGTTGTCTTCATTGTTTGGTGGGAGGTGGGTCTATCCTGCTTCATGTAGGAGAGAGGGTAGAACCGGTTCTCCTTGAGAGGGGCCAGGTATGCTGGCTTTGTGGATGTTTGGGACCTTCTCTGTTTTGGTGAAGGTCTTGGGGTATACCTGGCTCCTTATAGGTTGAGTTCTCCCTGGAACGCAGCGGGCTTCCATTTTTTTAATGGCCGCCTTTGGTGCCGAGGCAATGACGCATCCAGAGGTGGTTCTCTGCTTCTTGGCAGGTGTGGTTTCTTCTATGGGGAGTGGGAATGGTCCCAATGACCCGAAGACAATAGTCCGGGGAGTAAAGGTCAACTCAGTGTTCAGAGAGTTACTGAGAGAGATGAAGCTTCGGCAGCTAGCAGGGGGCTTGTAAGTGAGCATATTTTGCTTCTCTTAGAGCACGAGTTGATACTTGTTTTCGTCGAAGGTAACGGTCAAGAAGCTATGATTGTTAGTTTCCGAAAAAAGTTCTGAAACAAGACCACATCCATTAGTAATCACAAGAATATAATGATCATAAATGGGAAAACTACGGTTTTGCCTTTTCAAATTGCTCGAGGGGACATGGCCCGGCCCAAGCGAGGTGAAAAAGGCAAAACATCATAGAAGGTACAATTGTTCTGATCGCAAGTATGGTAGGCTCAGAATGAGCCTTCTAGTGACTGCTAAAAGTAATTGTAAACCTTAATTCAAATTACCGAGAAGCAAGGCTCACTCGAGGTAAAGTGAATAAAAGGTTGGAGATACAAATGTATCAGTAGCAAATACAGTAGACCTGAAAGGGCGTACTAGCATCGCTAGGCGCAAATGTTGGAAATCGCATCATTGGACTGGACATAAGATGGGATTTTTTAAATGGCCAAGATTGGATTCATAAAAGAGAGTAAATGGTATTCCAATCCGAACGCAAGCTACAAACATTTCTGCAAGCTTTTATTCGAAATGGAAGAAACCAAAATTTCTTAGACCTGAACCCAAAACTGACGGAAGTTTTTTTTTTTTTTTTTTTTCTGAAAGGTCAAGATCGAGTTCATCAAAGAGAGCAAGTGGCATTCCAATCCAAACGCAAACTTAAAAATTTCTGTGAGCTTTTATACGAAAGGGAATAAACCAAAAATTCTCAAATCTGCACCCAAAAGTGACGGAAGTTTTTTTTTTTTTTTTTGAAGATTTTTTTATAAATCTAATGGTTGAAGAGCACACCCAAGCGTCCAATTCAGTCTTATGAAACATTAGTAGATAGATCAGCCCCAAGCTAAGGGTAGGATTACTTAATGAACCCGTTTGAAGGACTCTTACCT
Source organism: Persea americana (assembly GCA_029852735.1). Classification (NCBI taxonomy): domain Eukaryota; kingdom Viridiplantae; phylum Streptophyta; class Magnoliopsida; order Laurales; family Lauraceae; genus Persea; species Persea americana. The sequence continues at coordinate 20,964,234 of CM056813.1, read as the reverse complement.
CGAACAGTGTAGCTGCCTCCACACTCTGGATAGGGCTTTTCTTAGATCAACTTTAGTCAAAGAATGCAATCGGGGCAACCTTAGTGGTCTTCGCCCTTCTCTGTTTTTTTTTTTCTTTTCTTTCTTTTTTTGAAAGATCACCAATGGACCCATCAAAGAGAGCAAATGGCCCCCCTAATTCGAATGTCAGCTACAAACATTTTTGCGAGCTATTATATGAAAAGAGAAAGAACCAAAGTTTCTCGAATCTAAATCCAAAAGTGAGAAATCAGATTTTTTTTAAGTTTTTTTTTTTTTTTTTTTTTTGAAAAAAGGAAAGGGTGGAATACCAAAAAAAAAATCCCTTCTCATTTTTTTTTTTTAGATGCAAAGTGACATAGGCCACCAACTAGAAAGGAGCCAAGAAATCTAAGCATCATGTTCTCAAATGAACGCGTCCCACCGGGTATGCCAGCTTGATGGACTTGATTTTGGTCTCGGAACTACCTAGGTCAGCGAACGTGAGAGTCTGTGGGCCCAACCCTTTCGTGACCGGGACGAAACAAGCATCAACATTTTTGTACGGGTATGCCAGATTTTCTACGCTACTTGGAATTAAGAAGTGGTAGTCCGTAGATCCACCTTCACAAGTAGAAAATGAAATTAACTTTTTTCTAGTTTTCATTGCACATATGTTGAAGAAGAGAGATTTGACTTCTCAGGAGATTGCAGGGACTCGTTTAGATTGACGGTCGCAGGTCATGTGTGGACTTCGCCATCATCCTCCATATGAGAACAGCTAATGCTTTTGATTCGCTTGGCTTGGCTTGAACCTCATATTTTTAGAGGATAAGGACTAAGAGGAGGTCCTATATCCAATAAAAAGCTAAATAGAAGGGCTGAAAAGCCACATCTAAGCCAAGTAGACAGAAGGAGAGAGCCTTGGGTGGGAGCCCCCCCAAGGGACTTCAGTCACCTTATAGTGGTGGTTGCTACAAAATTTATTTGAACGAGAAGAATTTATTGTAGCAACTTTTGTAAAGGGATTTGCAAATTTTTCAGACCTTTCTTCTTAGTGGATTTTTCTAGATTTTTCTTTGGATCCTTGAAATGGTGGAAATGGCCTCCTTTTATAGGATCTTGGTGGCCATAAGGTGGGTCTATGAACATTGATTGCATTAATGCTTTATGTTGGGAGGAGTTACAAGTTTTTAAGTCTGTATTTTGTAACTCTTTTTTCTTGGCTTTTAACTGGCTAATGGAGAATGACAGGCGTTTAATTACCTTTAAGCTCCATGATGGGAGGAGTTACATGGTTTAATGCCCTGATTGCTTTTGATTTGTAACTCCCTTCTCTTGGCTTCTGATTGGGCAGTCCAAAATAATGAGTAAATGACCGCATTAATTTTTCATGAAACGAGTCATTAACTGCAATAAGTGGTCGCCAGAGCATTTGAAGAGTCGCGAGTCGTGCCGCGTCTTTTGAAATTCTTCCCGCGATGTGGGAGGCTTGGTCGCCGATGGATCCCTATGCCGATTGATGTCGGATGGTCATGTAACATCAGATATTAATTGCTACCAGTGGGCCAATAACATCTATCATATCGATTTCTCGATCGATCGACTCGAAAGTGCGCTTTCTTGGTCGGCCGGTTAGCGATTTTGAAGTGTCCGTGACGATCCTATGATTTTGGTGGCCGGTCCGTGATGTTTAATGAAAATCATAAGATTTCATGCCCCGAAAATCATATTTTTGGAAAGCCACGGGGGCCAAATAGCTCGGATTTCGTGTGGATCTGGCCATGGGGACTTTTGTCTCTTTTGGACGCTGGTTTTCACCCGTTTTTTGGTTTTTTCCGATTCTTTCTTCTTCGGTATTTTTCTTGACACTTTTGCACATATATTGGCCAAACTTTCCGGAAAAAAACTTGACGAGGAGTCTTGCAAATCGGAGGGCGGAGTTTCTGATTTTCCGGAAAAGGCGAAGACTTTGTCGCGTGGAGTTGCCGATTTGCCATCACAAGCCAAAACTGGCCAAGTGATGTCGGAATGATCTGAAATTTGAGGTGAAACCTCCTGGATAATAAATAAGACCAGCCAAGGCTTTTGTTTGAATTTTGAAGCTGTGTGGGGTCCTGTCTCCAGTAGACTTGATTTCGTTGCGAGGAAGATGCTGCACTTTGATGTACGGTCAATCGATGTCTGATTGATCTGAAATTTGACAGCGAGCCTGTTGGAGTCATTTTAAGATGATCCCTTAGCTCTAATTTGGAAATCATGGTCCTGGGGCGCTCCACCACCGGGAGGCCTCATTTAGCTTCCACGAGTCCAAGTCTATTCAAATGTTGTCGAAATGACCTGAAACTTGACGAGTAGCCCTTTGGAAGTATCTTGAAATCACCTGTGTGCTCTGTTTGTGAGTAATGGCCTCGGTGGTTCCCGCCGCTGGGAGGCTTGATTTTGCTATTTGAGGGTAGATGGTGGGTCAAATGTGGTCGGTTCGACCTGAAATTTAACATAGAGACTTTTGGAAGTATTTTGATACTATCCATAGGCTCTTATCGAAAATCTGATGCCTTTGGTGCCGTCGTCGCTGGAAGAGCTAACTTTGCTATGACTATTTCCTTTTTGGGTTAAACGATGTCAGAATGGCCTGGAATTTGATGTAGAGCCTTCTTGTGGCATTTTGTGGTCAACTGTGTGCTCCATTTTTTAAATCAGGGTCTTTGGCTTCACCGCCGCCAGAAGCTCCAATTCAGCCGCTAGAAAAGTGAAGTTCAGCCCAATAATGTCGAAATGGCCCGAAACTTCATGTGTAATCTTCTTATGGCTGATTTGAAAAATCTTGCAGTTTTTGTTTGATTTTGACAGATTTGATATTTTGAAGCAGCATTGCCTGTTTGTGGTAGGATACAACTTCATGTAACTTCTTGATGTTGAGGGTATATGAAGAGGTAAAGCAACATTTTTTGTGTCAACACACCTGCTGCAGTAGCGGCCACTATTTCTTTCTTGTAAAACCAACAGCTAGCCCATCTCCTTTTCCCACCAACCACTTCCCATACAGCTCTGCCCGGCCATTCTTTGCATAATTATGCCGGCCACTCCTTCTTTTTCTGCCTGGCCAGCGGCCACTACTGCAATTCCTAACGGCCACAGCTGCACCTCCCAACAGCCACGACTGCACTTCCCGCGGCCACCCACACTCAGACCTGTGGCCACCCTCCATTCTTTCTCCTCCTCCTTATTCAACTGCCTGCAACCATGCCAACCATCTAAGTTCAGTCCTACCCTCCTCTTCACTAAACTAGCAGCACCAACCTCTACACCTCTACACCCCTGAATTAGTTGCACTTCTTCTTTCCTGACCCTGTACTTCCTCTTACACCTGCACATAGCAACCCTGCTATCTTTTTTTCCCCCGCAACCTGCTGTATTCCTCTTCCCTGCACTCGGCCCAATCGGATTTCTTCCTTGCACTTCTTACTACTTGAAACCAGCCCAGTACTCCTCTCCCATGAACCAACCCTTTTTCCCACTTCTCCCTTGAAACTAAGGCCATGTTTGGAACCACTAGTCTATTTCTTAAAGACCATTCAATATAGACCCATATAAAAAAGAGCCATAGAAAAAAGAGGCTAAAATAAAAAGAGTTGTTTGGTAATGCAAGGGTCTATGCTAAATAGATATTTTTATATCATTTGTTGAGGGTTTTTCTACATATTTCTTGAGATTCACAAGGTATTAGGCCATGAAAATTGACCATAAGGGCGTGCTCAGCCTTCAAAAGAGATCTCACGTTTGGATCTTGTGTTTGGGGCCCACATAATCCATAAAATTATACGTAATGGCTCACTTTTTTGCACATATCTAGAGATTGGTGATGATTCAACGGGTGAAATTTGGTCTCATGATTATGTTTGATATTATGAACATTACTAATGGTTTAGATCTTATTTTAAACGCCTCTAAATGATAAAAAAAAATTGAAACAGTTTACTGCTCATGGACAAATGAAATTTTGAGCATAATATATCAATAATTATTTTTGTTTTGCACATATCTTGAGATTCATAAGGTATTATGTGATCAAAATTGACCATAAAGCTGTTTTCAGCCTCCCAAACATATCCAACGATTTGATCTTGTGTTTGGGGCCCACATATCATAAAAAATTATATCCAATGGCTCACTATTTGTGGCACGTATCTTGAGATTGGTGATGATTTAATAGCTGAAATTTGGATACATGGCCGCATTTGACCTTGTGAACATTTTCAACGGTTTGGATCTTGATTGAGACTTCAGATTTGGAGAAAAATTGAAAAAAACGAACTGTGCCTGATTATGCATAATCACTGTAGCTCCGCCTCTTCTTTTTTTCCTCTATTTCTCAACTCCCTCATCAAGGAGGGTGTAGAAAGTGAAGCCATTGCCTCTACTTCTCTCAAATATGTAGAGGTTGAAAGGTGGTGCCAAACACTCTATTTTTTCAAACCTCTATCCATTTTAGAGAAATAGAGGAAAAGAGGGAAAAATTAGACCTCCCAAACATGCACTAACTCTTGTACAGAACCTATCTGCAATGTAGCCCCTCCACATATCACAGCATGCACGGCACCATCTCTCACAGCAGCCACCTGTAGTCATTTCAGTGGCTAGATGGTTGTGTATAACCTTTGGCCAATGGGCCCCACCTTGGGACCCATAGAGCCCAATCCCTTAGGCCTTGTCTTATAACCTAGTTGGAACTTGAACTTTTCCTTTGTTTTTCTTTTAAATATATTTTAAATTAAATTAAGCAATTTGAAAGTGCATGTAGAGCCTGATGCCTTGCAATGTACCCGAACTTAGGGATTGGATTTTAATATCTTTGATTGCATCAAGTGTACAAATTACATTTATATCCATCTCTTGGGGCGTGTAACTTTGGAATCCATCGTACTTACAAGCATAGGCTTAATTTCATTGTTCTTTACACTTTGTCATGAATCTGATTTTTTTACATCTTGCCCCACGGGACTCCAAGGGTCTTACCGTGTGATTTTCGCCCTGCTTGACCATTGGATGTACCCGGATCCTTCAGGGTCTTTTGGATTGTGTGCAAGCATTTATTGCCTTGCCCTTCCAAGTTACCTGGATCACTTTGCTTTTTTGTTGCCCGTCTTGGGTTTTTTTAATTATACCCAAAATGCTGCCCGTTTTTTCGTAAAATTTCCCAAAACTTAGAAGTACTTCTTTTAAACCAGTTTTGTTTCAGTTTATCGTTTTAAAAGCCGAATTTGCATTGTACTTGTTTTTGAAGCATTCTGATTTCCTGTCAAACTCTAGATTTGTAATAAAATCTCGCGAGTAACCGAGTTACTCATTCATTTGTGATTTAAGTATTGAAACCCATTTTCTGCATGGATTTTCTAGTTGGCACCACCAAGCTATTTTGCTCGCCGTGTATTGCTATTTGAGTCCAATATATGTTATATATATGTACATATTAGTCACTATAGTTTGAGTTCTGATGTGACGGGTGTCACTATAGTTCCTCTCCTGACTGGGTTAAACCGCTAGGTCTCCCCTAGCAGGGCCTTTGATTTTTGAACGGCTGTGACTCCAAGGTGAGTTTTTGGGCACTCCCAGTTTACTCAGTTGAGGCTAGCCAGTGCTTCCTCCTCCTTGAGTATCATGCCAAGTGGTTGCCAAATGTTTTGTTTATTTAAATTAATTCATGTTTATGATTCTATAAATCATACTTTCTTGCATGATCTTGTCAGTTTACTGCATTGTTTCCCAAATTTGATATTATGTTATTTCTTACAAACTATGCTCCGTCCCTTGAATATTTGCCAGACTTTTGTCTAATCTCCGCTTGACGCCGTAGGTAATGAGCTCGTCTTCGCCCCCGAACCGGATGTTGCAGCGATCCAACAGGATTTGCCAATTATTCGAGAGTAGGCAGCTGACGACATAGAGTAGCGACCAAAGCTACAGAGCTCGCAATATCATCGTTTGGCTATTTTGGGAATTTCATCATTTGACTTGTAATTATTGGCCAATGTTTTTGTATGGCTTTATTTTGGGTTGTAATTAAACTCATCTTTTGTTAAACCTGAATGATAACTAATGAAATGAATTCCTTTTTGCTATCCAGTCTGGTAATGCCATTTTACTCTGATAATTATGCATGTTTCTTGAAATGGCCCTCTGCAAGCTTCTGCCATGAAGGTCGACGTGGATCGGGGATCCCTGTAGAATCTAACATAGCAGAATCCTGTTGGTGAAATTAATTGGCGCTCGGGTCGGGGTTGCACCAATCCTCGTGTCCCATGCGCCGTCACTGCCCCATCCGCCTTGATCACGTCTTCTTCTGGATTAGGGATTTGGGGTCGTGACAAAACTTTTCTTATGTTTCACAGATGTCAACCACAAAGCAACTGAATGTAAGTCATCGATCCAAAGAAAGTGTGGTGAAAGTTTTTTGAAGCCTAATCCTATTTCAAAGTCCAACTCGAAGCTCTTCAAATTATTATCCATGATTTTGTTTACTGCATTTAACATTACTTCTAATACATATATCTATGAATTATTTTATTTTATTTTTATAAACATTATACGCAATTGAATATCTAGAAATTCAATAACTAATACTGCTTTATTTTCTTTTTTTACATTTTGTGTAGGATTGCATGGTTGGGGTTGTGCGGTTGATAATTAAAGAATTTAAAACCCAATATGCACCTCGCTTATGAGATACGATAGCAAGAAATGCTAGTATGTCACACAGTAGAGAGATGAAATGAGATGTGAAAGTCGGTCTCTTCCTTTTCATGCATGGAGGGAGATTCATTTTTGAAATGTGACCTTTCAAGTATTTCTAAAGAGCTTTTTGTATATACCCCCGATGGTTTATTATATTTGTAATTAGGCCCATGAGGTTTTAGTATTTGTAAATAGGTACCTGCATGTTCATTTCAATACCTTCCATGTCCCTAAAATCAATAGTCTTCCAACCACCATAGGTTTTTAGAGTGAAATGATACTTTTAACCCTCTCTTTTATCCTTATATGCGTAATTTCAAAAGCTTAGACTCAATTTTTTTTATATAAAGCATGTAACTTTAACTCATAGCCGGTTAAATTTGACAAAAACAGGGAGGGAGGGATTTTAAACTTTTCTTAGATATGGGATGTGGACTTCACTTCCTAGGTCCTTGTACCTGGGTCCACCCCTTGTCATGTGCATGAGAGAGTTATTGAGAGAAACCGTTAGAACTTGAGATAAAATAATGGTATTTTGTAAGTAATAATACACTCATTTTTGTTTAATGGATGCAAGGACAGTTTTCATTTATATAAAAATCCAACACAAATCTCGTGGCAGCTACCTATTCTAGTTAGGAATATTGATTTTGGGGACATGAAATGCATTAAAAAGAAGAGGCAGGGGCCTATTTACAAATACTAAAACCTCAGGGGTCTATTTAGAAATCCTACAAACCTTAGGGAGGTATATACAAAAATCTCATGTCTAAAAATGTATATTTCATATAGAGACGGTGTATAATTGGGTTGGACTGTTAGCTGTCTTTAGAATGGGCCACTCCAATTATACATTGAAACTCATGTTTTGGGTTGTTTCTAGTACGAATCGGAATACATTGAAATTTCTCAAAAACTAGATCTTTGTATGGAATTGAAATGCATCGAAACCCATGAAATGAGCTTACTTCTATGGAATTGAAATGCATTGGAATTGCTAAAATGGGCTTGTAAGTCTTGATGATAAATAAATCTTGTTGGGTTCGATTTTTTAAGGTATTAGGTGCAAAAATGCTAGATATATTTTATGTATTTCAGAATATAAATATAAAGCACCAAAAAATTTCATGGTTTACGCATCTCATTAAACCAAATGTGGTAAAAAGATTTGCATGTGTAAATGATGTGAAAATGGTGCTGGGACATTGTAAATAAAAACACATACGTAAAGCTTACATATTCAACATTTACATGTGTTAATTGCACTTACGCATCTAATGCGTAAATTTCAAACAACCCCTTAATAATTGATAGATTGAATGGGCTTGAATCAAGAAGTGGATTAAGTTTCCAAGATATTTTAGTGATGAAAGGCAATTCAAATACCTCTTTGGATTGGGATAGGATGAGGGTAAGAGAGAGATCTGAATGACGTTAAAGATGAGAGAGAGAGAGAGAGAGATTCCATTATACTTGTAGGTGGTAAAAACGACACCCACTTAATTAGGAGGAAGTAGAACTTGATGATTGGAAACGACCGAACGCCATAGACCTGAAAGGGAAGGAAAGGAGCTGAGGTCAGAGGCCCTGGCTGCCGTCAGCCGAAGGCACTCCGATGCCTGAGTTAGTTCTGGAAACTAAGCAGGGAAAGAGTGGAGAAGAGAAGAGAGTTGGTGCGAGAGTTTGGGTACTGTATGTTGCGTCCCTTCATGGGGCTGATCCCATGTGTATTTGTAGATGATTCCTCGTTCATTCTCTTAGTGAGTAGGGGTAGGTGGGGTAAGGTCCCATCAGGCCTTACCCTGACACCCAGTGGTAGGTAAAAATGGCACATCCCATCGGAAGATTCCATCGCTTTGGACAGTTGACGTGATGGGATGATAAAGCCAACTTCTTATCTCCATAAATGAGCCACCCTATCTGTCAGAGCACACCTGTACTTCTCATAACAGTGCGATTGCCCACTACCGGACTTTAGTACCTTTACCGAGACCAGGAATGGTCTCGCCGAGCTAGTACTTTGCCAAGTTGGCACTCACGCCGAGCTCCCGAACTGATACCCGCCGAGCTGGCACCCTATACCGAGCTGCCGAGCTGCTGAGTTGATACCCATTGAGCTGACACTCTTTTGCTGAGCTGCCAAGCTGGTGTTGTTACCGTGTTTTTCCTTAATCTTGGTACTATGGTATTTTATCCACACAATTGCCCCCTAGCTTTTGACCCCTGAGAGTTCTCCAACTCTCAGAGGTTGGAAGCTAAGTGGTACTGCCTAGCTGGTACTGCTACTGAGCTGAAGATGGTTGCCGAGCAGAAGCTATCATCCTGGCGCTGTCGCCGAAGCACAGAAAAGGAGTACTGTGATGGTCGAGCCTTTCTGGTTCGGCAAGAAAGTTCTTCCTTATCCTGATGACAGTCGCTGACGTCCAGTCCTTATCAAGATGTGCATCTTCTTCTACCCAAGGCATTAAATAGCCTCCGGGAAAAGCGCTGCTGGTGCCATGCGTCGTTTTCTCGGTTGCTGCCCAATCGCTTTAAAGGGACATTCGGGTTGCTTGAGGTGACGCTTTAAATGGGCGTTTTTGAAAACCGAAACGGCGCCCCTCGCCCTTATAAATCAGGGCATCTTCTTCGTCTGGGTCTTCTTCTTCCTTTGCACCTTTTGGAGATTAAGATTTTTTACTGCTTACAGAGGACATCATTATTTTCGAGTTCTTTTCTTCCGTCCGTAAGTCGCCTTCCTGCGGTCATTCCCCTTTCTAAGGTTCCCTTGCTTTCTTTTTTCCCTTTGTCTTTTCTGGGTTACGGAAAAATGCGAGTCTATAGATACATGCTGGAAGACCAACACACCATAGCTGTCTTTAGGGCTCAGTATAGGATCCCTGATAATGTTCAGGTTAGGTTAGATAACCCCGAGGACCCCTTTGACGGCCTCGTCCTCCACAACGACTGGATGTCGTTTTGGCTCATCACTGTGATAAAAGGTGGGGTTCGGTTCCCCCTCCATCTGCTCTTGAGGGGCTGTCTCTGGCAGTGGAACCTCTGCCCCTGCCAGTTGATGCCAAACGCTTTCAAAATCATTATGGGGGTGGTAGAGTTGAACAGGATCCAAGGAATCAACCTCGGTGTCTTGAACATCAAAGATGTGTACGATATGTGCAAGTCCTGGAACTTCTCCACAAAGGAATTCTGGAGCTACCGCCAGCTTGAGATGGAGCCCTCAGGGAGCGAGCAGAACCACCTTAGGGGGAGGTCTCCCAAACTGGAGGAAAAGACCTGACAGTTCAGGTAATCATCGTCACCCCATATCGACATCCTCTGGATGAAATGTCGGAGGTGCGTTGTTGGGTCCAAGGTCCCATTATAAAGGATGAACCTCGGGACGCTGAACTTCTCTGGGAGAGAGAACTTTCTTACCTCCTGGGGGAAAGGTGACCCGCCGAGATCGTCAGCCTCGAAAGTGCTGTACCGATCTCGGGCGATGCCAGCGACCTCCATATTCTGGCGGATGGTTTGCTTGATATGCTGGTCAAGCCATTCCTTCAAGTTGCACTCATCCTCCGGCTTTTGACGGATGAGATCGTCCTTCTCCTGGATAACAAGGTTCTGGGCCTTGATATCCGCAAGGAGCGGGTCATCGTTGTTGTCCGGGTTGGCTTGATGATGGGACTGAGACTTGGCCTGTGCCGACAACTCACCTTGCTTGGTGGCTGACTTCTCACCACCCTTGGTGATTGATTTTTCACCTCGCTTGGTGTGTTCTTTGCCTTGGCGGGGTTGTTCTAGTGGTGGAACGTCTTGACGGGAGGGTACTGTCACCCCCTCTTGATGATGAGCCTGACTGGACCGTGACACTCACGGCGCCAGACCCTCCTCCGGACCTCGTTTGTCGAGGGGGTGGAGGTGGTAGATTCTGTACCAGTACAAGTTGCAGGGACAAGCCCTTGGATGGTCCTTTACCGTTTCTAGTCTTTAGAGGCATGGTGTTAGTAGATTTTGTTCAGTCGTTTCCCACAAATGGCGCCAACTGTAGGTGGTAAAAACGACACCCACTTAATTAGGAGGAAGTAGAACTTGATGATCGGGAAAGACTGAACGCCGGAAACCTGAAAGGGAAGGAAAGGAGCTGGGGTCAGAGGCCCTGGTTGCCGTCAGCCGAAGGCACTCCAATGCCTAACTTAGTTTTGGGAACTAAGCAAGGAAAGAGTGGAGAAGAGAAGAGAGTTGGTGCGAGAGTTTGCCTACTGTATGTTGCGTCCCTTCATGGGGCTGATCCCATGTGTATTTGTAGATGATTCCTCGTTCATTCTCTTAGTGAGTGGGGGTAGGTGGGGTAAGGTCCCATCGGGCCTTACTCTGACACCCAGTGGTAGGCAAAAATGACACATCCCATCGGAAACTTCCATTCCTTTGGACAGTTGACGTAATGGGATGATAAAGCCAACTTCTTATCTCCATAAATGAGCCACCTTATCTGTCACAGCACACCCGTACTTCTCATAGGAGTGCGATGGCCCACTACCGGACTTTAGTATCTTTACCGAGACCAGGAATGGTCTCGCTGAGCTAGTACTTTGCCGAGCTGGCACTCACGGCGAGCTGCCGAACTGATACCCGCCGAGCGGCACTCTATACTGAGCTGCTGAGCTGCTGAGTTGATCCCCGTTGAGCTGACACTCTTTTGCCGAGCTGCCGAGCTACCGAGCCGTGCTTACCGAGACCAAGGTAAACAGCTGCTGCTGTTACCATGGTTTTCCTTAATCTCGGTACTATTGTATTTTATCCACACAATAATGTATTAAAGCCATGGGGTTTGGCTCTAGTTTTGACCAACGGTTATGATTTTAAAAGTTAGTAATTCTTTTTTCTTTAATGTTTTTTGTTCTCTCTCAATTCATCTTATTCAGACTATATACTTTATCTCATTATCAAAACCACTCACGTCTATTCCTTACTTTCAAAGTTCTACTTTCTCTTTCTTACAATACTTTCTTTTCTACCCAAATTCTACCATTTCCTTTTTTCTTCAAATCTTCTCTTTTCTTTTAATGACATTAGCTATTAAATTAGGTAAATAGGTACTGCTTCTTTTACTTTCTTTCTAAAAGTTATGGATATTTTCTTAATACATGAATATTTATATTACCGTGTTGGCCGTACCTTTGCTTATTATGCTACTCTTGGATTAACCAAGTACCTCGCGATGGGTGAAGACATTACAATGCGAGGTTCATCCCCTCTTTTTTGTTGGGGCCCACCCACATGCGGACGCCATGAACAAATGCCAATGGGTACCGGCCAAAACCCGCACCTTTCCTAAATCAAGTGAAAATCTATAAACCCATACCCTTCACGAACCTCTAGTAATGCTGGGGCCTGTCACTCATTAGACTTAGAAACTTACCATCCCTAACAGCTAGCAACCTCATAATTGATCGAATATAGTGGACGTGGACTTTGATTAAAAAAAAGGGTATTGACATTGAAAGACTACCAATAACAAGAGAAAACTACTTTAATATATAATAGGCAAATCCTTATGTGGTATGACGCTGTTACAAGCTTTGAAGGATAGAACCTCCTTGGGTCAAAAAAATGGCTTCTCTTTCCCAGGAAGACATGGGGTTGCTCAGCTGCCCTATATATTATTTGATTGCCCAAAATCAGTCTCTAAGTATGCCACTCTTCCCTTCGGTGTGGGCTTTCCTTTCATATACGTGGGCTTTCCTTCCTACTGTGAGAGACGCAAGAGTTTTTCTTCCCATATGTATGGGCTCTCTTGGGTCCTAATCCTCTAAGCTAAGAGAAAAAAATGCAAAACAATGGACATAGTGGGTTTGGCTCGGCTGGGAGGCCCTATTTGATTTGTCTACATCATTGCAGGCCTCGTTACCGAATGGACAAGAGTGAGGTTTGCAATCCAGTGGTATAAAAGTATGTATATTTGAAGCTTCCAGAGTATATAGTTGACCTGATTCTTTTTCTAAGTTCACTAGATCCCAAAGTTTCTTGAACAAGGTAAACAGTGAGTCTTCCGAACTTCATCATATGTAGTTCTTTCAAGAAGTTTTCATAAAAAAGATTTTTACATGAGATGCCCCAGTAGAATGGGATTTACCGATTTGTAGGGGTGTTCATGGGCCAGGCTGAGGCATAAACAGGCTCGGCCCAACTTTTAAAACACAGGCCCATATCCGGCCCAAGCCTGACTCTTGCCATTAGTGCCTGGCCCAACCCCGGCCCATATATTATATGGGCTCAAATATCAAATTCAGGCCAAGCCTGATATCTAAAACTTAAGGCCCATGCCCCAGGCTGGCCAGATCGATGAGCACCCCTACCCCTTTGACAGAGAGCAGCTTTGAATTTTGAAATCAAAGTTGCCCCCAGTAAAGGCCTAAAAATTTCCTCAATTACATAGCTTGCATAACCCAGACCCATGGCCGAACCACTGAATAACTCGCATCTCATTTCTGATGCAGAGCACAAATTGTATGGGCCTGGCCCATTATTGAGTCCTTTTATTTTCATGTTTGTTGCCCATTTGTGGGGGGCATTTTAGTGGTTTCATGTCTTATGAGTTTTATATTTTTTGAGCCTAAAAGGGATAACATGGGGGAAAAGAGGAAAGCTTTTGGATATTTGAAGAAGAAACGCACTCCATACCTAGTGAGGTTGGATTTTTGTTGCAACTGATCTGCCCTAGGGCAATCTGATTTGCACCAATTTCCCGGGGATAAGGGGTAGATTCATGCTAATATAATATATTAAGCTATGAGGTTTTTGAATCAATTTTGACGATCGGTTATAACTTTGACCGGAAGTTATATCAACTACATTCTTTATAATAACCACTCATAATTGCTCTCTACTTTCTTTTCTTTTCTTTTATTTTTCAAAGATTTTGTTTCAATTCAAACTCTATCATTCCCATTCTACTATAATTCTCATTTTTTCATTCTACGATACTAATTCTTCAATTATATAAATACATACTCATAATTTTTATTTTCTTTTGCTTTCTATCTAAAAAAGGTATGAATTTTTTATGCAAAAATATTTAAATTAGAATGTTTGGCATATCAGTGCTGAGCACGGGTAATTTTGCTAGTCATAGATTAGACTCACAGTAATACACTACTACACCACTCATTTAATGTAGAAGGAAAAAAAGCTAAAATAAATATCCCCGTCATGAATCATCCCTAGATTTCACACCAATAAGAGTTTACCCACTTTCAAATTGGATACATCCACAAATAAAAAAAAAAAAAGGTATTCCACCGAGATGATGGTGGGCCCAACTCCTCAAAAGTGAAATTTAGCTGGAGCCAACTCGAGAACCCAGAGTGACATTTATATCGGTCCTTCTTTCTGTATAGAAAGAAATAGGCCTACAGCCAATGTGACAGAAAGTGCCCGGTGCAGGTCCCTGGCTGTAGCCTGTAACTAGCCGGTTGGCACACCAAACACGTCAGTGGTTGAGTTTGAATCATTACAAAAGAAAGAAAATAAGAGACTGAAAGGTGATTTTATCAAATTCTGTAGCTGTAATCTAACATTAATGGATAATTAAATTTTGATTCCGTTATTACGTCTACAAGAAGGCAAGCATTGACCCAAAGACCTGAAGTTTATCTTTGGATTGTGGCCAGTCACACTTCATAGCCTTATTACAGTCACAGGTCCCACTGAATCATAAGCAAAGAAGAAAAATATATATATATGCTGGGAGTGGGACAGATGTTTCTGTTTCTCCCAATGTTGTTTTCCACTGAATTAAGTTGACCAAAGACAGTAATAAGTCTTGAGGAGAAGAGTTTTAAAACGCTCATATTATGATTTAGGAGTGACTTGAAATTTCTTAGGATGCTTCTTCCACAAACTCCACTTTCTCATTTGTTTATTCTTACCGTGTGGGGCCTTGAAAGACAGAAGTTGCTATAATGTGGCTTACAAAGATCCATAACCGTCCATTTCGTTGGCCCCATGATGGATGAATTAAGAGTAAAAATAATTGGTCTGAATCAAAAGCGTGATGAGGCATAAACCCTGAAAGTATTTCCCCATAGTGGGTCCATCTAATCTTTTTCTTAGACTGAGAAATCAAAATCCATGGTGGATTTGCACCTCAACACAAGAAATGTATAATAGTCCCAACGCCCAAGTCACATGCGGTCAAATGAAACCGCATATCACACCCTCCCAGCGCCAGTTGCTTTCACCTTCCTCCTACAACCCTACGGTGGGGTCCAAATCACATGTAGTCATTATAGTCAACGGCAGGACAAGTTGAATTGAAGAATTAATGACTAATCCCAGCCGTTCATCATAGGTATGCCAACCTGATCTATTGGACCCCTCCTTCTACAACCCTACGGTGGGGTCCAATTCACAGAAAGTCATTGTAGTCAACGGCAGGACACATTAAATCAAAGACTTAAAGACTGATCCCAGCCGTTGGACCATTCAAACTGTTGCCATTTGCCATCACAACACCCCGTAGTAATCCATACACCCTATGGAATCCTTGACCCTAGATTATTAAAGGCGTATATCTCATTCGCCATATTGGGGCCCACCTATTAAATTTAAACCATTAAAACTAAGACTCCCCCTAAGTAAATTGGGTATCCTATATCAATTTCGAATTTGTGGCATAGACCATTAATGAATACAATTTAGGAATGTGATCATCACATTTTTTCTAATCAAAACTTTCAATTCAACATTTCATTGAAGCAAAATTTCAGGATATCCTAGGTACCAAGAGGTTGTTAATTTTTATCAATCCTCATTTTAATAATTACTTCTCACCCCGTAATTTTACTCTCTTAACTTAAGATTTCTCTACGACAACGGAAAGTGGATTCTACCTCCTCTCTTAACCGTTCCAAAATCCCAACAGTCGATTTCAACATATGATCAAGTGCATATCCTACCTCCCTGGGCCCATATCGGGTAGGCATCTCAGATGGGCCCCACCATTTGTGTCTATCCACTTCTGCAGTCTTGAGTCCCGACACACTCAACTTGAAATAAAAATTATATATATATATATATATAAGAGAAAAAAAAAAAGAAAGTAAAAGAAGTGTCCACGTCTCCTTCCCCACACGTCCACGTCATCATTAAACTTCCCACGCCTTTCTCCCCCTCACTGTCTTTCTCCAAGTCCCAACGACCCCAGCAGTAACCATTAACCCTCAACGCCTTCCATTCCTCTTCCTCCTCCTTCCTTCCTTCCTTGTTACTCTTCTTCTTCTTCTTCTTCTTCTTCTTCTTATCTGCAGACCCTAGCGTACGTTAGCATCGACCGTTCCCCTCTCTTTAATGGCTGCTCACAGCTTAACCTTCATCATAGTCGCCTCCGTCTTCTCCTTCTTCCTCCTCCTCCTCGCGGCGGACCTCCTCTACGTCCTCTGGTGGCGAAGGCGTTTCCACGCGGAAAACGCCGCCTCAGCCGCAGGCTCCGACGACCCCTACAGAAGCCCCTCCAAGGAGCTCCTCTACTTCCTCTGCTGGAAGAGCTACTCCCGCGTCGAGCCCGCCTCCTCTACCCCTGCTGCCGCTACCGGATCTGCCTCGCCGGCCCCATCTCCGTCCGGCCACGTTGACCTGATGAAGCTGCAGGAAGTGCACGGTCCTTCTCGGTTTCTGTTCACGATCAAGGAGGAGAGAGAGGAGTCGGAAGCCGAGGAGGCGAGGCAGGCGGAGGCGGAGAAGAAAACCGTTGTTGTGGAAGATACGCCGTTTGCAACGCCTTGCGCCTCCCCTCCGTTCTACACGCCGCGGTCGTCTCCGCCGCGGGGAGGCGAGGATGTCGTCGGAAATCTGACGTACGCATCGGCAAATGGATATATTCGGGTCGTCGTTGACTGAAACGGTCGTCGGTAGTCGACGTGGCCGCCGTGTTTTGTTTAATGGTGGATTAAGTAAGGGGTCGTTTTCGTTAATATTATTATTACTATTTTTTGTTAATTGTAAAAGTAATTAGGTTTATGAGTTCAATTAGAGGAAGTTTTTATTTTCAGCCCCAGATTTTGTAGTTTTCTGCTCTGAACCAGTAACCGAAGTAGATATTAAAAAATGGAATTAGAAGATCCCAAATTTGTGCTTTTGTTCTAAAAGCGAAGAAACATTTTTAGTATGTAATATGGGCCCAACTTTGATCAGTTAAAAACCCACCACTCTCAAACTTTTACTTGTGTAAATTTGGGTTGAGTAAAAATCAGTGGTGGAAAGAGGGAGGATCATGTCATTGATACATGAAGAAAAAAACTTAGGTTTCTAGTTATTTGGCAAAAATGATTTTCATGCTTTGCTGGTGATCATTATTGTTGCAATCTGCTCTTTTTGCATTCATCCGCCGACTAGATTATATCATTGTTGGTTTTTTTTCTAAAGCATTCATTGTTCAGCTTAAGAGTATAATGAGATCATATGCTAGAATAAATGGGGAAGATGATTGAGATTTTTATTATCGAAGAGGTAAGGAATGGAATTATGATGAGATCATGTGGAAACTATAACTGTTCCAATGATTTCTAGCCTATTCTCTAAATCCCCCTTGTTATGCCCCTTGTCACAATTTAACATATTGAATCTGATTAGAAGAGTGTAATTAAGTTCATAAGTCCGACTCTAGAAAAGGAACACACCCTTAAGCAAAAATTTTTTTTTAATGGAGAGGTATCCCGACCTTTTGGGCCAAAATAATCCTTAATGTGCCTCTGGTAAATCCTCATTTAGAGTAATATTTGGTCTTGCACCCTACAACACAATAACCTCACTGCCCGGGGTCTCTCAAGTTGGGATGTGGGTTTAGAAATGGAACACTTTTTTTTTTGTTTTTTCAGAACTCTTGGTTAGCTTGGATAAAGCTAAAATCATTTTTATAGCAAAACACTGTTTATTGCAGATATTGCTGGTAGTGGTGTACCTAGTTTTTAAGTTACAATCATGCAAACTTGAGAGACATTGACTCTGTTCAAGTGGTTTTCATTCTAATTTGAAATTGATCTGTTGTATAATTACAAAACAATAAAACCATACACATGACAATTTAAAGTGCTTTAAATAAAAGTCCAACTATTAATCCACACAATACCTCCCTCATCACCGCCTGACATGCGTCCAATACAAAATGGGGCATGCCTTATGGGGGCAAGGCAAAACAGGAGCTTTATTAGACTCCTTACATAGCTTGACCCTTCCTAATAAATTGATAAGCCATTAAAGCTTCAAGATTTTTGAAACACTAAATTACTGATATAAGGTTCAAAGATTTCTATTATATGGGGGGTGTGAAACTGTGAATACAATCTTTTGGGGGCGGTCCAACCTGGATACAGTAGTTCTGCTTTTTTGACTAGCGTTTGACATAATGATATTGGGCCTGTCATGGAATGGGAAGCAACTGGCATTTAAAGCAATGGTTAGTGTCTGGTGAATGGTTGTTCTCAATGCTTTTAATTTTGGCTGTTGGATTGGGATTATTTGTGCCCACTTTCTTGACTGATGGTATTGATGCTGATGATGTTCAATTCAATGCCTTTTTGTTGTTTCTTGACGCACTCGGGCAGAACTACAATGTTGTGCAGCACCCTCATTAAACACAATGGGGCCCATCTCTGGAAAATCCAAGCCACGGTATTAAGTTGACTGGATATTCTTGATGCCTTTATTTTTGCCGCTGAATTTGTATTGCCTCGGTCCACTTGATTGATGATAGTGAATTAATGATGCTGATGATGATCTTCTTTTTCGTTTAGCTATTTTTTTTGGGACCCTCGGATAAAACTCCACTGCAAACTGCAGGGCAGCACCCTCATTAAACGCTACAGTGGGGCTATCTATAGAAATCCAAGCCATGACCCATTCTGTTGATTTTACCTAAATACTAAAGTCAATTTCATTGGGCCAATCAAAATTGGATATTTTTGGGAGAAAAGGTAAAGGAAGTTGATCACTGAGACCTTCCTCTTGAAATCCAAATCTTCAAAATAAATGTCCATCAAGAAAAAACATATGAAGTATGGACGTTGGATTGACCCTTTGATAGAAGGGGTGGTTATACAATTTACCATATTCATTATTATGTTATCTGGTTTTTTTTTTTTTTTTTTTTTTTTGTTTTTTTTTATCAAACGGTCAATTTAAGGTGGGACATATTCTAATTGAAGTAAAGTTTAAGGCTACCTCTTGAAAAGAAGAGAACATTTATTTTGATCGGTTTAAATTTCAATAGGCATATCCCATTGTATTCTCTGGGGCTATAGACAGGGAGAATGTGGACTCTTCCATTAGATGGCTAAGATCATGCATCATTCTTTGCAACCGGCTAACTGATGACCATCTAAAGCGTGGAACGCGTGCCATGATGTTGAGATGAATCGGCCTCCCTAAAATAAGAAAATCGGCTGTAGCTTTCTTGCAAATGAATGGTATCGGCAAGAGGATTTCAGATCTAAACTTGGTACAAAATGAAAGAACCATTAGATGTTGATACGTTCCGTAAACTTGAGAAAGTGCAGCAGATTTTCCGCCGAAAGAGCTGGGAATGCTGAAAATGCCTTTTGCTTAAAAAAAAAATTTAGAGTCTTTTTCTTTTTATTTTTATTTTTATTTTTATATACCCCTTGAGAATTCTAGGATTTGCAAATAGGCCCATGAGGTTTTATTATTTGTAAATAGCCCTCTACTTGTTTATCTTAATTAATGCCTTCTATGTCCCTAAAATTAGTAGCCTTTCAACCATCATAAGTTTTTAAAACGGAATGACACATTTGCTCATCTAGCCATTATCCCTATATGCATAATTTTAAAAGTTTGGACTTATTTTTTCTCTAAAGCTTGTAACATTAATACTTATTATTGTATACTTAAGTGGGAGAGAATAACCTTGCATAAATTCAATTTTTATTAATACAAGGCTCACTTCATTAAACCCAAATCGATCATAATGACAATTAACACATGTACTTATAATTGATTATAATTGATCTAGTCTACCCATGGCCATCGTTGGATTGATGAAAGTTTTAAAATAATGATTAGGCTTCATATGCTTGAGAGAGAGAGAGAGAGAGAGAGAGAGAGAGAGAGAGAGAGAATTGATAATCCAGATATAATAATATTATTTTTGTAAAATGATATACTTATAATTGGTTATAATTGATCTAATCCATCCATGACCCACTGCTGGTTTAATGAAAGTTTTTAAATAATGATTAGGCTTCATATGCATAAGAGAGTTATTGCGTGAGAGTGGCCATTGGGAATTGGGATAAAATAATATTATTTTTGTAAAATAATATACTCTTTCTTTTTAATAGACGCAAGGGCAAAGCTTTTGTTTTTATAAAATTCTAACACAAACATTATGGTGGTTGGCCATTTTCATTGGGACAACTGATTTTGCGAAAATGGATGGTATTAAAATGAAAAGTCCGGGACCTATTTATAAATATTAAAAACGACAGGGGCCTATTTACAAATTCTAGGAACCTTAGGAGTGGTATGGAAAAATAATTTAAAATTTATTTTTTGTGCAACTGTTTTTCTGCGAAGAAAAGTACAAAATGCGCTAAATCTTTCCTAATTCAATAAAAAAAGCTTTTCCCATTGGGGTTTGAAAATTTTCTTCCACGGCAGAATAAAATTAAACTTGAATTTTTCGAGATTGTTAGACCATAAAATCGTGATGAGTCTGGCAGACAAGGTGGGGCCCATGATGTCAAGTGGCCCATTTTACTTTTTCATTAATATTTTCTGGTACATAGAAATACTCTATACTTCCAAGTGTTTTTCTTGTTGAATCGGATGGTGTTCACAGGTTTTACGACGTCTTCATGGAACCAGGGATGCTAATGGGCTGGACTAGCCCAATCTTGACCTCAGCATCATCCCCATTGAGATAGATATGGGCTGTGATTTTAACAACTCAGCTCGGCTCATTCCTTATTTTCTTTCACAATAGTTAAATGGGCAGGCATGACCCTATGTATTATTAAGGCCCAGCCCAGTCTGACTTCGTTTACGCCGGGTATGGGTCATGCTTTCCTACGCACAGTTCCCACGGATGTCCATACAGACGGCCAATTGGGGCCCACCTGAGGCCCCATCAATCATGTGGAAGGTGGGGTATAAGAAGATCTGGATCTGATCTACCTATGTACAAAATCGCAAGTCCGTAAGATCATCTTCACCCATTGATCCGTGACCCACAATTTAAACATAAATTCGACATTCGATCCAATGGTCCGGTCCATTTAGATGGGCTCGAAATCATTGAATCTGACATAACGGAAGGGGTTCCTGAATGTGTGAACGGTTTGGATTGGAGATCACATATATGGATGTCCCCATTGAAGCATAATCCCACCGGTTATGTAGATCCAATGAGTCTAAACCTGACTTTCAGCCTTTTGGCATCTATCTAGGCCAACACTATCTACTAGGTGAGATGTGGCTCACAAGGGCCAAACTCAATTGCTGCTATGCAGTGTATTCTTTCTATAAACTTCTATTGTTTTTGTTAAGCTTGGATTAATTTCTATCCATATTGCTCTCTATGCATCTTAATAACATGTGACATCACCTTGTATTAGCACGTAAATTCTTTTTAGGCGACATTCTTAGTTTGGAAATTGGATCCTCCGAGGCTTTTGGTTGGAGAAATTATGAGATTTTCTACTCTTTTTTTTAAGAGAGAAATTCTGCGTCAAAGGAGTGGACCTCAAAAATTGCGCCCGCATATTGAAAATCCAAGCCGCTAAAAAAACACCCTTCCCATGTATGGGTTATCTCTAGGTTTTACTCCAATAATAGTTGGTCCTGCTATGAGATTAACAATTTGATAAAAAATGTGATTATATGAGTGTAGATCATCTGAGGCTCTGGCTTAGAGAAATCCTGAGGTGAAGGAGAGGAACTTCAAGGTGGGGCCCACCTATTGAAATCCAAGCTCTTCAAACTAAACACCTACCCCATACATGTGATGTCTATGAATTTCATTTCAGAATTTATTCCCACTGTACAATTGATCATCATCATCATCAAAGCGTTATTCCAATGGACCAACTCTTATTGCAGTGAAATCTGAGAGTATCTTAAACACGGTGAGGGCACTCATTTTCAGTGGCTTAGATTTTTTTTAAAGGTGGACCATGCTATAGAGTTTCACTTCTCAACCCAGGATTTCTCAAAGTAGAGGATTTGGAGTCGATGTCAATATGGGAAGCGGATCAGGTTCATGGAAAGGCTACAGTTCTTTCAACTGCTAGGCTCTTCTGCTTCAGGAGATTATTTTAAACTAGGACCGCTTTGTTTTATATTCCCCTTATCTGTTTTATACACATGCTAAATTCCATTCTCTAAGAGCACAAAATACAGTCGCAGTTAAACCCAACACTGAAAACGTCTATGACACTCTCAGATGGGATTTCCTTCATGCATGTCTCACTCAGCTCGGATTTGAGCGACCATGCATTGAAAAAATTTTGCTTTGTGTTCCCTCAGTAAAATTCAATGTGGAAGTTAACAGCGAGCATACCGAGAAGTTCCAGCCTGAGTGCTGCTTGCACCAAGGTGACCCTCTATCTCCATACCTCTATATCTTATGTGCTGAAACATTGGCCAGGCAAGCAGCTAAAATGGCGGCATCAAAGAGACTACTCTTCCCCAAAATCGCTCCCAACGGAGGCCAGGTAAGTGTGCATCAGTTTGCAGATGACCTCCTCCTCTTTCTCTCGACCTAATGTCCGCACCATTCTAGGCCTCCATCAGTTCCTTACCATTTTCGAAGAGAAAGCAAGTCAGTGCATCGATCGGTGCCAAGAGCCAACTCCTGCTCTCCAAAAATGCATCCCCACATACGGTTCGTGAAACCAAAGACGCGCTACACAAACAGAGGGATGTCAATTCCTTCGACTACCTGGGTACCACTCTCTAACTATAGGGTAATCAGAGGCAGAGCAGGCCCTGGGCTAAAACTAAGGAAGCCGCCGCTTTAGGCCTCCAATTTTTGTCCATTTTTTGGGGCCCCAAATTTCTTTAGCCCATATAATATATAGGTCTTGAAAGTCCGGAATCCTTACCCGAGAGGGGGGGGGGGGGGGGGGGGTGAATAGGGTGAGCTACAACTTAGTGACCAATTATGACAAATTTTAACTTCTTTAAAATTAACTAGTCACAAGTGATGATTATAAAATCATATGCGGAAGCTAAACAAAAACAATCACTACAAAGCATACGCCATCACACAATGATTTATAGTGGTTTGGCCTCAATGGCTACATCCACTACCGGCTTATGATCCAACACCCCACCGTATTTCCACTATCTATGCTTTTTAATTAGCTAAGCAATAACCTTTACAATGATGTTTTTCTAGGCTAAACAACAACCTATCAATGTGCTTTTCTAGGCTAAGCAATAACCTTTACAAATAGAATATTTTCTCTCAAAGTAGTGTCTACACAAACACTAAAAGAGGTATAATTTAAAGCTTAATACATTTGCCTCTAATATAGACTGATATGAAAGTTTTAAACAAGATACAAACATACACCAACAAGTAGCTAAGGTGAGTGCTCAAAGTGTATGAATGTTTACTTCAATCAATGAATGATTAATGCATTTAAAAATCTAAGAACAGAAATCTATGATTGAAGTGATGAACTAATCACACGAGTTAATCAAAACAACTTGGAAAGACATTCTTATCAAACTACACAAGTTGTATGAAAGTTTAAAGGTCAAAACACATGTGATTGGGACAAGAATGTTTGCAAAACAATCTAATATGCTTATGTGATTTGATGTTTGCAAAACAACTCAGTATAAGCTCGAAATCATGCTGAAATAAGGTTTCAAAGATTTTGAACATGCATGGATTTCAAAAGGATGGAAATCAAAGCTTAACTTGAAAAGATATACCTTTATCTCAAGCCTTTTGGATTTCCATTTCCCTCTAGCCTCTTCAGTTCATTCCCCTTTCTTAGGCTTCAAAATAGCTCCAAAGATTCAACCAAAAAGCCTCTTGGAAGAAGGGAATGAGTTGGACTTAAATAGAAAAGTTCTGTCCAAAAACTAGTTCACCCGGTCGACATCCTTGTTCACCCGGTCGACCGGGTCCAAAGGCTATATTTCCAACGGCTAGTTTACCCGGTCGACCGGATCCCTCAGGATATCGACCGGGTACACTGGCCTGGCTGCAGTTCCTTTTGTATTTTGAAAGTTCTGAAACATAAAACTAGGAACTCAAGGCCAGTGTGATTCATGCATACCTTAGGATTCTAAAAATGAAATTTGTATGCAAATCATGAACCATGATGCCTCACTTGATTTTACAAAAACATGCATGAAAAATTAACTTTTTGAAAATGCATTTTAAGATCTAATGAAATCTTTGAAAGTCAAATGCATATGCAAGTCTAGCCTCTAGATTTCAAGGTCCAAACTGCGATGCATGCGTGTGTGATCAGATGTAGGTGAAAGTAATAGTGCATCCATCAAATTAGCAACAAACAAAATCCCTAACAATCTCCCCCTTTGCAATTTGATGGCAACTATTTTGATCACAACACTTTAAGACTTCAGCTCTTCTGAATTGATCTTTTCTTGAAATCTCGACTTGTCTTGAGCTTTTATTCTTTCAAGCTTTCTCCCCCTTCGTTAGAGTTCTCCCTTTTCTCTAAGCTTTTCCTCTTTAGCTTTGCGTTCAATCACTCTCCCCCTTAGTTCCTTAGGTAGATCTCCCCCTTAGTTAGTTCTTCTCTCCCCCTTTGACATCAAATTACAAAGGAACCTGTATACATGAAAAACCAATACCTTTTAGCAACACCTGTTTCAAAAGTGAAATTAAAAATGGAATGCAAGACAGGTTATCATGTATAGTGATTTTCTATGCAGTGTTTGAATGAAGCTAAGGCAAAAGATATCAATTAAGAGAACATATAGCTCAAAACAACATAAACATTCATCATTTGAAGAATATAACAAGAAGACGAGATGAATAAGTGAAAATGTAAATTGATTGATTTAAAAGAGAAATTTAGTACAGTTTTCACTAATACTTGACCAATACAAAAATCAAAATATCATAGTCAGTACTCAAAACAAAATAACAGTAAGTTGATAAACAAAAAATACAATAATGAATGTCAGTCTATCACTACCCTTCCCACAAAACAAAATGAATGTCCCCCTACGATCTAAGATGAATCTGTAGGAGATGGGAGCATCGCATCATCATGACGCCTGCAGCTACTGGAGATGTTCGAGGGGTACTTCAAGGATTTCTTCATAAACTTCGTTAGTCCAAATACTTCTTCTCAAAACTCATGAAACTCTGCATGAACAGTAGAGACATCACGCTCAAAAGAGGTCATTTTGTCCTCCAAACTACGCTACTGAGGGGGCTGAGTATGCTCTGGCTGTGTGGATGCTGACTGATGGGGCAGATTGTCATCTACTGCCTCTATTTCTGCATCTCCTTCACCAAAAGGGTTCATTCGCTCTGGTGGAGGAAACTTCATCAAGAGTATATTTCTTTTATTGAAGACAGTCGTAGGTTCAGGTCTCTCGGAAGCAGGAGCATTTACACCAAAGGATTTGGCGAGCTGAGTGATTAGAAACCCAAATGGAGCTACACATGGCTGAGAGCCAGTGATGATCTGGATGATGTGATGCATGATAACTGATAGTAAGCACATAGGAACACCCAAAATAATCTTGTGCAGGAGGTTAGCCATATAGGGGGTGACTTCTGTCCTATTCCCTTTCCTTGGATAGATACTATGAGTGAAAATGAGATGGATAATTCGGAGGGGAGGAATCAAGGATGATGTCTGAAGATAGGTTTTGGGAGACCACTCTACAGATTTTCCACATTTAACTCTAGTGACAGAGTCTCTCTCGTCTAGTGGAAGGACTTCTGAAATAAACCTTGGCCCATCGGACCTAGAAATGCCCATAATGGAGGAAATCTTCTCTGTGCTAACGACCTCTTCATCATGCGAGAATCTGATCGTGAACGAGTTCGTGGTGGAAGCACAAATGGACTCATACAGGCCATGGACAGAAGAGGCATAGGTGTTGTCACTCCAAGTCAATATACCACCCCAACCAATAGCTTCTAAGATGGCTGGGACATTGTAATCCACAAGATCTTTAACAATACACATCTTCTCCACAATTATCCCTTTTTCCCGAAAAGATTTTACAACCGAAGATGGCGAGGGAATGGGATTGAAACTAATCATTCGAGGAGGAGCAGCTTCGGAGGAGGATGAGGGTGATCTATGGGAAAATGAAGCTAGGCCTGTCTTAGATTTCTTGCTAGGTCGTCTGAAGGTTTGTTTAGTCCTGGCCATAACTGTGAAGCTGAATAAGTAAACTGAATTCCCTCAAGTGCCAGGCTGAAGTGTAGAAGAAAGTAATCACTGAGCACTGATATAATAACTGGGAAGGAGAGGGACAGCACACAGTAATTCAACTGTCAGTTAACAGTGATATAGAGGGAACGAGTAACTCAACTGAGACCAAGAGTGAAGGAGCACGTGGGATGGCTTGAATTACTCCTGAAACTTATACCTCAAATGCATATTGACCCTACTTGAAATGAGCAAAGACAGTTGCTGAATGGGATGTAATAGTGGTTCAGGCAATCTGACAAACAGTTGGGATGCACGTTCTGAAGCTTATGAAAACCACTGATTAATGCTGCCCAGAAGGTGTACCATTGACTACAAAGGATCTCAAGAATAAATAAAAAGTGTGGGAAGAACTCCTTCAATCAATAAATCAACACACCCAAACAAAACTGAACCTAACGATGGATCCTGCCCTGCAGTATACAGACGGTTGGAGAGTGAGCAACACAATGCTTGGTTGACTTGGCTAGTTTGCAGGCTCTGGAAGGTCTCTGGAAATGCTAGAAGGATTACAAGAAAAATTGGAAGAAAGATTTCAAGCTTGACAGAAGAACCAGATAACTACCGCCGCCTGGGAGTCGACAGATGATCATCAACGACGAAGAAGCCAACGAAATGAGGCCCAGCTAAGAGGAAGATGATTGAGAATGATGAAAAAAAACATCATGATCCTAGCTTAGAAGAGCATTAGCAAAAGGAGAAGAAGAAACTAAGCCCTGAGGATGTCGACCTACACTACAGAAGAAGTTCTGTTTGAAACAGAACAGCCCAGCACAACTGTTTTAAGTTGGTGGGTGCGCTCGTCCGGTCGACTGCCCACTCCATGATGTCGACCGAGACAACAGGGAAAAACAAAATTTCTGTTTGAAACAAAAGTTACTGGGTGCGCTTGTCCGGTCGACCGGCCACAACATGATGTCGACCGGGTGAATTGAAAAACATGATCATCTGATTAGTTTTAGGAAAAATTGTTCAAAACAACTGATGGGCTCTCTTTACTCAAATTTTCCCTAAATCCAGCTAACCTAAAGAGAAACCACTTATGATCAATCTAACTAGAAGAGATTCATTACTTAAATAGTACACCTAGTTAGAAAGAGAAATGATTTAAAAGCTCTTTATTGGTTATTTGAATTTTTCAAAATCATTTAAATTGACAAACATGATTTGACAATGCATCCATTCAAATCTAAACCATTTTGAAAAACAAATCAATTGATTATTTCAAGTATAACTTTAAGAAAACCTTTTTCAAATCAATTTGATCAAATCATGCATTTTATCATAAAATACCTTTTACAATCAAAATGCATTTTTCAACAAGTAAATCCCAACAAAAATGAATTTGAGACCTAAAGAAAATCCTAAGGAAGGTAAAAGAACTAGACTCAATGACCAACAACACATATAACAATGGGAAAAGGTTGGTCAATCTAATTACAAGGCCTTAGTTTTTGTCTAAAAGTCTAACCTTAGGTATCAATCTAAGGTCTTGAGAGGATTGTCCTATGGGCTCTATCCTAGAAGTCTCACCAGCAAGAAGAAGTTTAAATTGAGTCCTTTTATCATCATATCTTTGAGGTTTGACCATTTTATTTTTAGATTGATGATTAGTCTTTAGAAGTTGGTGTTTCACTTTCTTTTTGTTCTTCTCATTTCTTCTAGCTTTTCCTCCTTCTTTTTGTCTTTTAAACTTTAAGCGTAATTTTTCAACCTTTTTCAAAAGTTCTTTCATTTCCAAAGATAGAGGAGGTAAGGTGAGAAATTTCTCTTTGATAGATTTATTTTGATCATGTTTGATTTGTTTGGTCTTTTTAAATTCTATCTTAGAAGACTCTTGTTGAATTGGTTTAACTTGTTTGAACTTCCTAGAGTCTTCCTTGGATTTCAATGTCTTACCCTTCATAGAATTAAGTTTTGCTTTCTTAGTTTCATAGATGGGTTTAGACATATGACTTTTCCTTAATTTGCACTCAAATTTGAAATGCCCTTTATTACCACAATAATGACATTTTGTTTTGGGCAAGGAAGAATGAGTACTAGAGAATGAGGACTCACCTTTCACAAATGTGTTGGTGAAGTTAAGGCCATGTGAAGTAGACCAATCGAATCCAATACCCGTCCTATCTCTTTGAGATTTACCCAATCTAAATAACTTTTCATATTTCTCTTCTCCTTGGGTAAATTTGCACTCATACTTTTGTTTATAACCTTCAAGTTGAGTGACTTGATTTTTAAGGGTTGAATTTTCATTTTTAACTTTTATTAGTTCATTTTCAATTCCCTTAAAGTTGTTTAATTCTTCATGGGCAAGTTTTAATTCAGATTTAAGTTTATCAACAACATTAGATCCAAGTTCTAGGTTTTTTTATTTACTTTGAGCATTGGTCAAGTTTTCCTTGGAAATTGTCAACTTGGATTCTAAATTGATAATGTCTTCATCTTGCCTTTTCAATTTATCTCTTAAGCTTAAATTTTCTTTGTTAAGCTCATCATAACCTATTTGTAATTCATTTACATCATCTTGAACCTTAGATAGGTTATGTAAAGAGATCATGAGCTTAGAGTCTAAGCAATTTATAGTTTCTTCCTTTTCTCTAAGTTCATCATTTGAAGAGATTAAATCTTGGTTTAGCCTTTTAGATTCTTTTTTTAATTTTTTATTCTTCTTAACAAGCTCTAAAGACGACAATGTATGGAATTCATCATAGGCTTGTTGACTATCATATTCATTTTCATCATTTTTTCCTCTTTTAATTCAAATTGAGATTTATTAATTTCATTGATTGAGTCTCCATTTGTTGGAAGAGGAGGTTTATAAGAAGAATCTACAAAAGAATATAACATAGTGGAATCCATTCTAATGATCTTCATGAAAACACAACACTAGGGTTTTGACTTTAGGTTTTTACACCTAATCAAGAGTTCCAAAACACTTGATCCTAAAATAGAGCACCTATGCTCTGATACCAATTGAAAGTCCGGGATCCTTACCCTAGAGTGGGGGGAGGGGGGTGGGTGAATAGGGTGAGCAACAACTTATTGACCTATTATGACAAATTTTAACTTCTTTAAAATTAACTAGTCATAAGTGATGATTATAAAATCAAATGTAGAAGCTAAACAAAAACAATCACCACAAAGCATACACCCTCACACAATGATTTATAGTGGTTCAGCCTCAATGCCTACATCCACTACTGGCTTGTGATCCAACACCCCACCGGACTTCCACTATCTATGCTTTTTAATTGGCTAAGCAATAACCTTTACAATGATATTTTTCTAGGCTAAACAACAACCTATCAATGTGCTTTTCTAGGCTAAGCAATAACCTTAACAAGATGCTTTTCAAAGGCTAAGCAATAACCTCTATACTATGCTTTTCTTAAGCTAAGCAATAACCTTTACAAATAGAATATTTTCTCTCAAAGTAGTGTCTACACAAACACTAAAAGAAATACAATTTAAAGCTTAATACATTTGCCTCTAATATAGACAGATATGAAAGTTTTAAACAAGATACAAACATATACCAACAAGTAGCTAAGGTAAGTGCTCAAAGTGTATGAATGTTTACTTCAATCAATTTCTAAAATGAAGGTCTTAAATGAATGCTTGATGCATTTAAAAATCTAAGCACAGAAATCTATAATTGACGTGATTAACTAATCACATGAGTTAATCAAAACAACTTGGAAAGACATTCCTATCAAACTACACAAGTTGTATGAAAGTTTAAAGGTCAAAACACATGTGATTGAGACATGAATGTTTGCAAAAAAATCTAATATGCTTATGTGATTTGATGTTTGCAAAACAACTCAGTATAAGCTAGAAATCATGCTGAAATAAGGTTTCAAAGATTTTGAACATGCATTGATTTCAAAAGGATGGAAATCAAAGCTTAACTTGGAAAGATATAACTTTATCTCAAGCCTTTTGGATTTCCATTTCTCTCTAGCCTCTTCAGTTCATTCCCCTTTTTTAGGCTTCAAAACAGCTCCAAAGATTTAACCAAAAAGCCTTTTGGAAGAAGGGAATGAGTTAGACTTAAATAGAAAAGTTCTGTCCAAAAACTAGTTCACCCGGTCGACATCCCTGTTCACCTGATCGACCGGGTCCAACGGCTATATTTCCAACGGCTAGTTTACCCGGTCGACCGGATCCCTCAGGATGTCGACCAGGTACATTGGCCTGGTTGCAGTTCCTTTTGTATTTTGAAAGTTCTGAAACATAAAACTAGGAACTCAGGGCCAATGTGATTCATGCATAACTTAGGATTTTAAAAATGAAATTTGTATGCAAATCATGAACCATGATGCCTCACTTGATTTTACAAAAACATGCATGAAGAATTAACCTTTTGAAAATACATTTTAAGATCTAATGAAATCTTTGAAAATCAAATGCATATGCAAGTCTAGCCTCCAGATTTCAAGGTCTGAACTACGATGCATGCGCGTGTGATCAAATGTAGGTGAAAGTGATAGTGCATCCATCAAATTAGCAACAAAAAAAAATCCCTAACGGGTCTGAAAAAAATAAAAAAAGGCTGCCCAAGACATGAGAAAAGGCCCAATTTCTAAACAACCCATTACAAAAGGGCCATAAATTAATAATTTTGTGTTATATTTAAAAGTAAAAAAAATTGAAAAAAGAGTGAAACTTTGGAAATTGGAAAAGATTATGAAACTTTGAAAATTGGAAAAGATTAGGTCGGCTATTATAGAGTAGTTTTGGATGCCAATTCACTTTCGACTTTGGAGATCAAATACACCACGTCTCTCTCTCTCTCTCTCTCTTTCTCTCTTTTTCTCACTGTCTCTCCTTATTTACAATCAAAACTGGGTCTCCTTATTCCCAATTAAAATTGGTTTTTTGGACTGCAAAACCATTTTTGACTTTCCGTTTATGTATTTCACCGCTTTGTGTCGACGAGCCGGGAAGAGAATAAGGTGATTGAACATTCTCTCCTTTCCAAGTTTCAAAGAATATTTTAAAAATGAGCGATTATTTTATTATCTGTTCTTTTAATCTTTTTGACTTTTAAGGGGACAAGACTATTGATTAACATATTTTTTTTTTTATATAAAAATTTGTTGTATACATAAACTCAATATAAAAATAAAAGGATAAGAAAAGGTACCACTAAGTTTAACCACAATATCAATTGAGTCAAATGATCTTTCGCTTATTATGAAGAAAAAAAATCAGTTGAATCATCACATTATGAAAATACAAATAATTTGTAGATGGGTTATGTTTGGCAAATTTTTTTATTGTTGTTTATTTGATTTAATGATTTACAGATACTCTTGTGGTGTTGATTGAGTTATTGATGCTGGTCTAGCACTCTATTGTTTCGCAACCTCGGTAATTTTACCTGAATTGGAAGCTTTTGAATTTGGATTGATCGTTGGTTCTTAAGTTTTGCATTAGATTGTTTTCATGCATCCTAGAAAGTCCCTCTCAGGGTTTGAAAAAAGAAGAAAAAAAAAGTTGATGCACTTATTCAATCTCAATCAGGAGCTCTTGATAAGTTTGTTGTTGCTGAGAAACAAACAGATGATTCAGTTCCAGTTGAAAATTTTGAGGATGAAGAATTTATAGATTCAGTAAATGAAGAGCATGAAGAGACACTTGATGAGGTAATTAATTAGTGGATTAATGAAAATGACAATGAGAATGATGGTAGTCAACATGAAGACCAAAATGTAGAATTTCAGCCTTCAAATGATACGAGTAATTAGGATAAGATGGATTAGAATTTACGAGACATTTTAGTAGAAAGGGGTCCTAAAAGAAGAGTTGACGATGTCAATTATCCTAAAGATGATCTTAATAGACACTTCTCTTCCACACACAACATCCGGTATTTATCCAATGGAGAGAAACATGATAGAAAGTGGCTTGTATATTCGGATGTTTTGGATAAAATATTTTTTTTTTTGTTGTAAGTTGTTTAAGGAAGAGGGGAACAAGACTTTATTGGCTAATGATGGACTTGGAGATTGAAGAAATATTGATAAAAGGTTAAAAAGTCATGAAAGTAGTTATGATCATCTCATGTGCATGAGTAAATGGATTGAATTAGATATGAGATTGCACAATAATGAAACCATTGATAAAAGCGTGCAAGAACAAATCAATAAAGAGAAAGAACATTAGAAAAGGGTGTTACGAAGGATAATGGCTGTGGTGAAAACACTTGCAAAAAATATTTTAGTTTTTCGTGGGGACAATGAGAAGATTTATTAAGAGAGGAATGACATTTTTTTAAGCATAATTGAAATGATTGCCGAATTTGATCCAACAATGCAAGAGCACCTTTGGCGAATTGAAAGTGGTGAGGTTCATTACCATTATCTTAGCCACAAAATTCAAAATGAATTGATACAATTGTTAGTGTGTGAGATTAAGAATGCAATCATTGCAAGAATCAAAGAAGCAAAATATTTCTTGATTATACTTGATTGTACTCCGGATGTAAGCCATGAAGAACAAATGTCTCTTGTGATTCGTTGTGTGGATGTTTCAACAAGTCCAATAAAGGTGGAAGAATTCTTTTTAGAATTTTTAAAGGTGGAAGATACGACGGGGTTAGGGCTTTTCAATGTACTTCAAGAGCGTTGAGTACTCTTGAACTTGATTTTGATAATATAAGAGGACAAGGATATGACAATGGGTCTAATATGAAAGGAAAACACAAGGGTGTACAAAATAGGGTACTCAACGTAAATCCTAGAGCATTCTATACACCTTGTGGTTGTCATAGTCTTAACCTTGCACTTTATAATATGGCTAACTCTTGTCCTAAGGCTACATCTTTCTTTGGAGTGACACAATGAATATACTTGTTGTTTTTATCTTCGCCAAAGAGGTGGAAAGTGTTGAAAGATAATGTAAAAGGTCTCATGGTCAAGCCATTGTCGGAAACACATTGGGAAAGTCGTGTGGAAAGTGTTAAAGTTATAAGCTACCAAGCCCACAAATAAGAGATGCTTTAGTTGAATTGGCCCACACTACTGAAGATCCAAAATCAAAGAATGATCCAAAGTCTTTAGCAGAATATGGAATTAGCAATTTTGAGTTTTTAGTTGGCATGATTATTTGGCACAATCTATTATTTGTTGTTAATTCCATTAGCAAGGTTTTTCAAAACGAAGACATGCACATAGATGTTGCTATTGATCATTTGAAAGAGCTTATTGCATTTATTGAAAAGCATAGAGAAACTAGATTTATAGAGGGCATGATTGAAGCTAAAGAGGTTGCAGCTAGAATGAATGTTGACCCGGCATTTCAAGAAAAACGAATTATATATAGAAAGAAGCAATTTGACGAGAACAATAGTGAAGAGGCGACACAGTCAGCTGAAGAATCTTTTAGAGTGAAGTATTTCTTATATATTATAGATCAAGGTCTTTCATCACTTCAAAGTCAGTTCGAACAGTTTCAAGTATATGAGAAAACTTTTGGATTTTTGTTTGATTTGAAGGATTTAAATTCTACCAATGAAGAAGCTTTGATGTCCTATTGTGCTAATCTTGAAACTTTTTTTTAGCAAGGATGCGCTTTCTGATATTGATGGGAAAGACTTATTTTCATAATTGAAAGTGTTGAACGAAGTTTTGCCAAAAGAAACAACAAAGCCAATTGATGTGCTCAATTATTTGAAGGTGATGGATGGTTGTTTTCCCAATACATACATTGCATACAGAATATTGCTAACTATACTAGTTACAGTTGCCTCTGGGGAAAGAAGTGTTTCAAAGTTAAAGTTGATCAAGTCTTACCTTCGGTCAACCATATCACAAGAAAGATTGAATGGATTAGCTATGTTGTCAATTGAGAAGGCCATGGTTGATAAGATTGATTACGCATCTTTGATTAGTACATTTGCAGTAAAAAATGCTAGAAGAGTAGTGTTTAAATGAATCTGAAGTGATGTAATGACAATTGATTTTTCTATATATTTGTTTTGAATTTTGGTAATGATTAATTTATGACCCATTTTTTTGAAACTAATTTTTGTATACAATATATAAGGGGGCCCCCTTTGAAATCTTTACTTTAGGCCCCAAAAATCTCAGGGCCGGTGCTAATCAGAGGATGACCTGGATCAACACCATTCGCCGAGTTCAATCTCGAATAACCGGATGGCGGGGCAGTTCCCTTTCCCTGGCAAGTAGGAAAGTCCTTATTTAGTCAATCACTATTGCTATCCCGATATACTGGTTGGGTCATCACACCATCCCAGGGAAGTGTCGGATGTGAATTTTGATCCCCCCCCCCCCCCCCCCCCCGAGAGGGGAATCGCCATTCAATAGTGTGAGATAAAAACATACATCGAAAACGAGGATTCCGACTACCCTCAAAATCGATGGATCACGATCGCCAATTACGGATTCAGCCGTAACACCGTCCTTCGACGAAAGCCGAAAGAATGCGGGAGGAAAATGGGGTGGGTTCTTCTCTCATCTAATGTGCCGCCGGCGACACACAACGGTTGTCTCGTCACTTAATTTGGGTCTTTCAATTCGGATCGAACTTGGGTCAAGGGTCAAATTACGGGCTCCAAGATAGGATCGTTATGAACAAGATAGGGGAAATCAACATCCAGGGGGTATAGACTAGTTAAAGTTAAATCCAAGTACTTTAGAGTTAAATGCAGTAAAACGGAAATAAACTAAGAAAATAAGGGGAAAGGTGCCAAATATTTAGAAGAGGATCAACCCCATTCCTGGGTACCCCCTTCAATGTCCTTTGACGACTTTGGGTTTAAAGGTTGATTCTTCGAATCGAAAGAATGATGCAGACGAAACCTCGAGTTGTGATTTCTGTGGGTTTGCGTGCGATACGCAAGTGATAAAAGTGCATGGCCAATGATGGGCTGGAAGTAAGATAAAAATGGCCGATGTTGGGCCGGGATTGATTAAGGGTGGCCGATGATGGGCCGGTAGTAAATAAACTGATATTTGGGGTGTGTGAAATCACTCGTCTCGTTTCGTCATTCTCATTAATTCAGGTTCTCGGAATCAGCCTCTATTCCTTTTAATCATTGAGTTCAGATAAATATTTGGCACCGGAGGTGGAGGAAAAGAGAAGAAAATATTTTTGGGATTGGTTTTGTTGGTTTTATAGTTTTTTTGGATTTTAATAATTAGGGCTAGAAGGGCCTAACTAGGGGAGTTCCTACTTGGATTCAATCTAACTGTTCCATTTCCCTAATGGATCTCTACCCTATCCTAAGGTCCTAACCGCCCACATCCACTCTCCCGGTCCCTTAGCGGGGCCCGGAGAGAGGGTGGGACCTAATCAGTTGGGATTAACGAAACTAGGGTAGTCTAAGATGGCTAGGGGGAGACCTAGATCTAGGTCCGGGGTCTGACCTAATCAGTCTAGGCTACTGTCTAATTTCTAACTCCAATTTATTAATATTTTGGTTTTTTAATATCTTTTACTTTGTTTTTGGTATTTTGGGTTTTTATTATTTTTATTTGTTTTTATGTTTATTCATAGAGCCTAAAATCCTAAATTGATTTATCCTAATGAAATGGGAAGGGGAAAGAGAATGAATTTCTAATTTTTAATTTAATTAATTATCCTAAATAATCTTGAGTTCCCTAAATAGGTTTCCCTAATCCTAGTGAGAGGGGAGGAGAAAAAAAAGAATTCTATATAGCCTAATTATTTTTAGTTAAAAGGATAGTTAAAACTCTATTTTTAATTTTTTCACTTTTCACTTTATTATTTGGTTTTGTTTTTGTTTTATTTTTTTATTTTTTTTAATAAATTATGCAGTCCTAAATTGCACCTAAAAGAATATGAAATAAAAATGCAACTAAGTTATAATGCATGGGCAAGTTGAATGCATGAGCATGTTTTAATGCATGAATCAAGAACAAATTAAAACAAGCCATGATAGAAGGAAAGAAAAATGCCAATCTAAATGAATGAGCATATTAAATGCATGGGCATAATTTATGCATAAAAGATGATGAAATGAATAAATAAAAAAAAATTAAACTTGGGGCATGGACGGGCTTGAAGCTAGCTAGGTATGATTTAAAATAAACAATAAAACTGAAAATTTACAACATGCATGGGCATATTAAGATGCATGAGATATCATAAAAAGAAACAATAAACAAAATAGAGAGCTTCAGTCAATGCAAGAAAAGAAAATAGGGGACCTGGCATGCATGGGTTTGGTTTGGATAAATGGGCTAAGCAGGTGGGTGCAGCGAGGGGTGTGCGTGAATGTGCACGGGTGTGATGCACATGGTGCAGGTGGGCGTGGTGCCAGCAGGGTGTAGCGGAGGTGGGGAGAGAAGGACTGAGAGGTAGAGGGAGATCAGAGAGAGAGAGAGTGGAGAGGGAGAGGGGATCAGCAGAGAGGGAGGAAGTGCAGAAGAGAACGGGGGGTTGGAGAGATGGGGAGAGGAAGCTGGGGCGCGGAGAGGTGGAGGGAATGGAGAGAAGGAGAGAGAGTGACAGAGAGTAGAGAGGCAGGGAGAGAGGGAATGGAGAGAAGGAGAGAACGAGAAGGGAGAGAGGGGCAGGGTGGAAGAGAGAGAGTTGCAAGGAGAGAGAGAGAGATGGGTCTC
Source organism: Persea americana (assembly GCA_029852735.1). Lineage (NCBI taxonomy): Eukaryota > Viridiplantae > Streptophyta > Magnoliopsida > Laurales > Lauraceae > Persea > Persea americana. Next base: position 20,927,453 of record CM056813.1, on the reverse strand, counting down.
AGAGGGAAAGACAGGATGGGGAGCGGAGAGGTGGAGGGAGACGGGCGAGAGGGAAAGTGTGAGAGAACGGGGAGAGGAAGGTGAAGTAGGAGGGGAAGAGAGAATGAGAGGTGGAGCAGGGTGATGGCAGGGTGGAGAGGAGGGAATGAGAGAGGGAGAGGAAGAGAGTAGGGGAGAGAACAAAGGGAGGCGCGAGGAGAGAATAGAGCTCGGGAGAGGGAGAGTGTGGAGTTGCAGGTGGGTGGCACGGAGGAGGATGATGGCCGGGGGAAAGGAAGGTGAGTTACAGAGAGGCGGAGCGGAGAAAAAGAAAGGGTGATGTGGTGCTGCGTGCAGCAGATGGGTGTAGTGGAGTGGGTGAGGAAGAAGAAAGGGAGAGAGGAGGAAAGATGAGAAAGAAAGAAAAGGAAGAGAAGAAGAAAGGGGTGATGATCCAGATGCAATGGGCACGAGGAGAGGAGGAGGGCCTACCTGGTTCCGGAGTCCGGCAGCGAGAGATGGCGAGGGAACGTGCTGTTGTGGCTGGCAGTGCTGCTATGGGCATTGTGGGACTGAGATCGGGCTTCAGTGGGGTTGCTACTGCATGTGTCTGGAGGAAGAAGATGGGGAGTCCGGGTTTGCACGAGAGTCCTGCGCAGGGAGATGATGGGTTGGGTGGAGGATGATGGTGGGCGATGGGTTTTGGGAGCGTTGTTTTTTGTTTTTTAGAGGAAGATGGTAGTGGTGGTTTGTTGGGAAGAAGATGGAGCCTAGAGGAGATGGGTTGTAAGGGATGAGGAAAGGGCGATGGGCACTGGATGGAGGGGAGATGGGCGTCGTGAGATGGAGATCTTTGATGATGAAGGGGAGAGAGATGGACGTGCGTGAGATGATGGTGGTGAAGACGATGGTCCAACCGATCTGGAGTCTGCACTGGAGGTTTGTGAGATGTGTTGTGATGGAGATGGAGGTGGGCGATGGAAAAAGGGTGTGAGTGGGGTGGACATGGGTCGTGCTGATGAGTTATTTGCAGGGGCATGGTGGCGGCTGCGGGAGATCTGGAGGTGCTGCTTGGGATGGATCGAAAATGGATTGGGTTCTGTGTGCATAGAGGAAGATGATGAGAGGGAATGATGGGTGAGAGAGTGAGATTCAGGGAGTCTAAGATCTGAGCATGAAGAGGATAGACACGAGGGAGAGGGTTTAAGGGGGAGATAGAGACGAGGGGATCTGGGATTCTACTTCCCCAGATCCCTGGGCTCTTTCTCCCTTATCCGGGCGACGGGTCAGGGAATTTGGGCTCAAGAGGTTTGGATCGGTTGGCCGGGTTTGGGTATGGGTTTGGGTTAGAGCTTGGATCTAGGTTTGACTCAGGTTTGGGTCAGGTGCGGTTTGAGTGCATTTGAGCCGGGTCTGGTTGGATTGGATGGGCTAGGTCTAGTGGGGCTTGGATTGGGCTGGGCTTGGTGGGTTTGGATCCGGGTTGGTTTTTGGCCAGGATTAAAAAGAAACTGATCCGGGTCCAAAAGGTGGGGTCCAGGTGGAGATTGGTTGAGTTGTTGTCGCCGGGGCCCATGTTTCGTAAATTTCAATCCGCTCGTCGGATTTCGACGTTCTACATATCGACGGAAAGCTCTTGGCGAGTAGGTCACGATGAGCCAATTTTCAGGGCAATCAGAGGTCCAGAAATGATAGGTGATTTTTCACGCAGGCGCCCCGGGGTGTGGGACCCGTTGTCTTGATTTTGTATCCGCCCGTCAGATCTTGGAATTCTATATATGGGCGGAAAGCTCTCGACGAGTAGATCACGATAAGCCAATTCTCGGGGCGATCAGAGGCCTAAAGACGACAGGTGGCTTTTGACTCGGGACTTAATCGGGACATCATTAAATAGGGTGGACTGAATTGCCCCTCATAGGGTGCCAAAACGAGGTGTCTATAGTATGCCCCTCTTTGGAGGACAGCACGTACAAAGTTGTTCTCCAAAGATAAGGAGACACATACTCATGCCTCCGTTTGAGCCTTTGGGCTCAAGGGAGTGGCGGCCTATGGGGTGAAGTCGAACTGGCTCGAGGGAATCGGGATAAGGTTGTTCTAGGCGATTTGGTTAATTAGGTCTCCTTTTACGTCTGAGCTTGATAAAGTGATATAAGGATGTCACCTCGTGCCTTTCCACTTTCTACCCACAATTAAATCCCTACAAAGTGGATCATCCTACTCGGGGGGTGAACAAAGTGTCAAAGCATGATTCTGAAAGAGCATGTTATGGTAATGATATTAAATGTAAGAGCACAAGTTTGGAAGATTAAGTTTGGGTTTTTCAGTTCAGTGACACTTACCTCTTGGATCCTGTTCCTTTCGGTGTGGTGGCCCTCACATTTTCACCTGCAATAAATCCTGACTAGAAGGAAAGAAGGGAGCAACGGCTCGCCTTGCGGTGAAGTTAGTACATAAACGTGCCAAGTGTGCGTTATGCATGTGATGATGTTAAGAAGGCTTGTAAGTGTGATGCAGACTAAATTTAAAATGTTAGTGCTAATGCAAGGCATGTCCTCGACATCATCCTGTAGTCATGACATCAATCAACCACTACCATGAAAGTCAATAGAGATAAAAGAAAATAACAGAAATGCATCCACCACATGCAAGGAAAAAGAATTAAAGATAAACAGCGGGGGCCCATCCTTCGGATGTAGGTAGATCGAGTAGGAAATTGAGGTCGAAAGATATCTAAAATTTATCCATAGCACACAGATAGCATGAAACAGTACACATCCAATACCAAGACTAGAGGCAAATCGTTGTTGGCTAATCTGAAACAAAGGGGTGGTCATTTTCTGACTGATAGTATTTCTCGTTTCGAGAGGAGTCATGCACAAAACATGGTATCCTCATGGGGTTTTGGATCAAGGGTCAACCGAGGAGGTGTGAGGCATGTTTACGTAAGTTCATATATATATATATATATATAAAAAGAGCCCCAGCATATGGGGTGACATATGTGAACGATCCCTGAAACAAAACAATGTATAACCTATCCTGCATTCAACCATAAGGCATTAGTAATGAAAGCACGCATGAGGTGAGAGTGTGTAGATTGGTGAGTGTTTGTGACAATTGTGCATGTGACGGGACCTGAATTGGGAAGCCATGCAGAATAAGCAAGTACTCATATGCATGTGTGTACGCATGTACATATTTGTATATATAAAAATGCCCCAGCATAAAGCTGGTGTGTTTTCTGGCTGGGAGTGAGAGAGTGAAGGTGGTCTAGCTCTCTGATCCATGGCTGCTAGTTTGATGATGATGTGACCTTCCCCAACTACCCTTTGGAGATTGATCCCTCATTATTCTTTTCTAGCCGTTTTGGTCCTTTTAGTTGAACTTTGGAGAGCGCTAGGCTGCCCCTGGAAGTCAAGTGTGAGCACGAGTTTCGTGTGTGGGAGACAGTGAGTCGCCGTGCTTCCTCAGTGTTGTGGTTACCGGCCACTCTCCGCTTGGTTCATTAGGCAAGGGCCCATGTCATTCGAGCAGGCTTGGGTTTTATGAATGCCCTTCCATTACTTTGGCCCTTTGCTCCTTTTTTTTTTTGTCTTTTTTTTTCTTTTTTTTTTTCGATTTTTTTTCGATTTGTGACTGTGCAATGCCTGGGTCCCTTAAGCTTTCTAATTAACCCATGTAACGAGCGTTACGCCAATGACTCCCAAACCAAATGGCTTTAGGGCACTAGGTATGTAAATACCCCTACGGGTTTACTGACTCGGGTTAAAAAGGCTACGAACTCAAACTAGTCACAAAACTTTTATTTTTTTCAGGACTTCTAACTAAACTCCCTTTTTTTTCTTTTTTTTTTTTGGACTGGTTCGGGAGAGGGGTGTCTGGGGTTTTGGCTTCTGAAGGGGAGCACACCCACATCTCATGCAACTCCACCGTGGTTTCTCTTTTCTCTCTTTTGTGAGTGGTAAGGGGAAGCTTTCATAACATGGGCGAGCACGCCTATAAATTCTTGCGTTGAATGGTTTCAACCGTGCAGAACATTGTGTGGGGCAGACTCACTATTCTAGTGCTTTCCTTTTTTTCTTTTTTTTTTGTGCCAGTGTGTGTTTGACTTCTAAGTTTGGCTGTTACACCTCTCCTCGGTCTTCCCTGCGGGATTTATATAGCCATATTAAGAGACCGAGGGTCATACTCCGCAAGAAGTGGAGAAGGGTCATGTGGTGTACTTTTTCAAGTACATAGCATTCCATGGATCAGGGAGCTCTTTCCCTTCTGCATTTACTAATCTATATGCATTGCTAGAATATACTTCTTTAACTACATATGGGCCTTCCCAATTAGGTCGCAATTTGCCTTTAATGTGTGGGAGTTGTGATTGAGTGATGCATTTCAATACAAGGTCATATGTTTTGAATTTCCTCTCTATGACATGCTTATCGTAGGCTCTTGCGATTCGCTTCTTGTACACCTGAGCGTGCTCTGCTACTTTCATCCTTTTCTCATCGAGGAGGTCCGGCTGTATTTGCAATGCTTCTCGTCTTTGGCCTTTTGTCATCTCTTTATCTAATTGGATCCGCAACAACGGGTGCAGGAGCTTGAACGGAAGGACTGCCTCCATCCCATAAGTCAATGCATATGGGGTCTCACCTGTCGGAGTCCTAATGGAGGTTCGATATGCCCACAATGCCTCGACCAAATGGTCTGGCCAATCACTACCCTTGGTCGTTTCCACTGTCTTCTTGATGATCTTGAGTAGTGTCTTGTTTGTAGCTTCAGCCTGTCCGTTTGCTTGGGGGTAATAAGGGGTTGAATGATGTAGTTCTATACCATATTTTGTGCACAAATCCTCCATTACCTGAGATATGAATTGGGGGCCATTGTCAGTTATGAACACTTTCGGAACGCCAAACCGGGCTATTATGTTCCTTTGAATGAACTTGACCACCGTGGATGCTTTGATATGGATAAATGCCTCGGCTTCTTCCCATTTGGTGTAGTATTCCGTCACAGTTAATATGAAAGCTTTGTTATGGGTGTTTTCCACGGTCGGGACCAAAGGTCCTATGATATCGAACGCCCAAGTCGAAAAAGGCCATGGAGCGGTAGTGGGATGCAGTGAAGATGCAGGAGCGTGAATCAAGTCGGCGTGTAGCTGACATTTCTTGCACTTTCTGACATAGTCCATGGAGTCTGATTCCAATGACGGCCAGTAATATCCTAACCGGATAATTTTCTTGGAGAGCATCAGGCCGTTTACGTGTCCTCCGCATATGCCGGAATGAGCTTCTTCGATTATTTCTTGTCCTTCCTCAACCGTCACGCATCGCAGGAGGATCCCACTGAATGATCGGCGGTATAACAGTCCTCCGACAACGACGTATCTTTGAACCATTTCTTTTAGTGCCCTTTTGTTGGATTTGGTGGTGTATTCAGGGATGTATCCATCACGCAGGTAGTTCCAGATATCGAAATACCATGGATGGTCGTCTGTGAGTTCTTCGTCATGCTGTAGGGGGGCCAGTATCCACTCTCAATTAGGTTCTTCTGCCTCTGTCTCTTTCCCTTTCGCTTTCCTTCCTTTCGGTCCTTCATCTTTGGATGGAATCTCATCTGGATCTCCGAGGGCCAAGTCTTTTAGTTCAACCGAGGGAGTGTCTATCCTTTGGATGTGAAAGGTCTCGGATCCCTTGTCGAAGGGGACTTCCACGATCGAGGCCAAGGTGGCCAACGAGTCAGCCAGCCGGTTTAAAGCTCGCGGGATATAAAGAAAGGAAACTTTCTTGAACTGGGACATAGCTTTCTTGGACTTGTCATGATAATGAGCGAGCTTAGGGGTGTTCACCTTCCATTCACCTGCCACTTGGGATATAACCACCTTTGAATCCCCGAGAAGTCGGACTTTCTTAACTTCCAACTTCGCGGCCTCTCTTAAACCTGCTAGGAGTGCTTCGTACTCCATTTCATTATTGGTGGTTGGGAATCCGACTTTGAAGGCCTTCGGTATCGCCACTCCTTCTGGGGACAAAAGCACTATCCCGATCCCTTTTCTATTTTGATTCAAGGCACCGTCAAAGTACATCGTCCACGACTCGGGGTCCTTTATCTCCTCTATGTCTACACATAGCACGTCTTCATCTGGAAAGTTAGTTTTGACCAGTTCATACTGTGGTAGGGGGAGATGTGCAAGGTGGTCAGCGATGGCTTGCCCTTTTATGGACTTCTGAGATATGTATGTTATGTCGAATTCTGCCAAGAGCATCTGCCATCGTGCCACTCGTCCTGAAGTGACAGGTTTCTTGAAGATATATTTCAAGGGATCCATTCTGGCCAAGAGTTTGACTGAGTGGGCTAAGAAGTAGTGTCTGAGTTTCTGGGCAACCCAAACCACCGCTAAGCATGTTTTTTCTATCGAGGAGTATTTCCGCTCATATGGCAGGAGAGATTTGCTCAAGTAATAAATTGCATTCTCTTTCCGGCTAGTCTCATCATGTTGACCCAGGACTATGCTTATCGCGGATTCCGTCGCTGACACATATAAAATGAGAGGCCTATCTTTAGCAGGGGGCTTCAAAACGGGGGGACTTAACAAATATTTCTTCAAATCCTCAAATGCCTTCCAGCAGTCGTCGTCCCAGTGGTATTCCATGCCTCCCTTTAGCAGTTTGTAGAACGGCTCACATCTTTGCGAGTGCTGTGAAATGAATCTTCTAATGAATTGTAGTCACCCTATGAGGCCTCTTAATTCTTTGAGGTTATTCGGGGGCGGCATTTCGAGGATAGCTTTCACCTTCAAGGGGCCGACTTCGATTCCCCGATTGCTTACCATGAACCCTAAAAGTTTTCCTGACGACACCCCGAAGACACACTTCTTCGGATTCATTCTCAACTTTGTCTCCCTTGACCTTTGGAGGACCCTCTTCAGAGCTGCGGCGTGGTCTGCACGAGTTTGGGATTTAATTAAGATGTCGTCGACATATACTTCCATACAATCGTGCATCATGTGGTGGAATATCACCATCATGGCTCTTTGGTAGGTTGCACCCGCATTCTTCAATCCAAAGGGCATGACAACGTAGCAATAAGTCCCCCAGGGGGTAGTAAATGAGGTCTTTTCTTGATCCTCTTCTGAAAGATTTATCTGGTTGTACCCCGAGTATCCATCCATGAATGAGAGCATTGCATGCCCAGCGGTGTTGTCAACGAGCACGTCTATGTATGGTAAGGGAAAGTCGTCCTTAGGTGAGGCCTTGTTCAGGTTTCGGAAGTCGATGCAGACCCTGATACGTCCGTCTTTCTTCTTGACAGGGACAATGTTGGCAATCCATTGAGGAAACATCACTTACCTGGTGAATTTGGCCTGGAGAAGTTTGTCAACTTCCACTTTCACCTTCACAGCGACGTCAGGGAGCATTCTTCTCAACTTCTGTTTAACTGATCTCGTACTCTCTTCCAATGGAATTTGATGTTCTACCAGAAGTGAGTCTAGTCCTGGCATGTCATGGTAGTCCGACGCAAATACGTCCTGATATTCATCCAGGACTCTAAGGATCTCTTCTTCTTCGCCGAGTTCCAAGCATGCACTAATCTGGACTAGCTTGGGCCTTTCCTCAGTCCCCAAGTTGATCTCCTTTGTCTTTTCGGCCGCCGACTGAGTTTGCTCGTCAAACCTCTTGATGACCCTTTGGAACTGTTCCGAGACTTCATCGTCTTCTCCTTCGGCATCTACTAATTCGTAAACGCCCATCTCGTCCTTTGCGTTCTCGGTTCTCGGAGATGATTCTGGCTCTGAAATAATGGGCATCGACTCATACCCTATCTTGCTAATTTGGCTCATGATTTCCTCTAGCCGTGATTGCTCTACTGGGGGAATTTTCTAGTGCTCAGGTCTTCTTATGGCCCTACAATAGTCAGAGGTCTCTACTCCTAAACTACTTACATTTTTGGGTTTTTGGTTTTCTACTTTTTTTGGGATTTTGGGGTTTTGTGAGTTTTTTGGGCTTTTGGAATGATATGGTACAGGTTGGGTTGAGGAGGGGCTATCTAAGGAGGAAGATCCCTGCCCCGGGCAATGCCGAACTGCGAGGCGATACACCACTTCGTCGCCTTCAGGATTTTCGATCTCCCAAGTTTTGTTGTCTTCTTCTGAAGGTCCTGCTCTCCAGTGTCGCCACGCAGCTGGCCAGTACACGACTTCTTGGCTACTGGGGTCTTTGACTTCCCAGGTTTCATAGTTGTTTCTCATTTTGGAAATCGACGTTTTTTTTTTGGGCAATTTCACCGAATCACTAGTACCAATCATGTTACAAGATAGCATTCGGAAACTTTCCTCTAGGGAGAAACTTGAACCTCTAATTTCATCAGATTCATGGAATTCTTCCTACGTACCGAAGATGTCTTCGTAAGTTTCGACCTCCTCGTCGATAGACAACAAATCGGTTATACCTTCTATCAGCAGTTCTTTCCCTTTTTCCCGAGGGTGGATCTGATTGCATCCTCCTCTGTCGGGAGGTTCATTGGGGTCCAAGAGCTTGCTATGCCTAACGAAGTGTTCCCCTAGTTTCCAATCCTTTCTGGAGAGTGTTACCTGATCATACGGGTTGAATCCCAGTCCTTCTGTTCCTATCCTTGCTTCCAGGATAACGGGGTCAAGAATCCCAGCCTCATTCCTAGCTAGCCCCAATTCGGGCTGATATCCAAGTTTTCTCATGAGGTTCCAGCCATGTATGCACTCTTTTCTTAATGGTGGTTCAGGTAGAGGGACCGGATCTGGTATCATACTCCGAACAGGATCGATGTCCGTCAGGGAAATGGTGGGATCAACCCTGTATCCATGGGTTTTGGTTCTAGGAGGGATAGGGGCCGGTCGCAAGGTGAGAAGTATCTGAAGTCCTTCTGGTTCGATCACAGGCGGGTCCCCCATTAGCTTCACGATTTTTCCTAAGTGGGGGAACTTAATTCATTGGTGCCTAGTGGACATGACCACCTTCATGTGATTCAGCCAGCGACGCCCTAATATCAAGTTGAAGGTCGCTGGGATATCCATGACGTAGAATTCTTTGGGTACTGAGATCGGGCCTGCTTGCACCAATAACATGATCTTCCGAAAAACGCTCTTCCTATTTCCGTCATATCCTGTCACCACCAACGGGGCTGGGGTTAGGTCTTTGGCGGTTAGATTCCAGCGTCTTGTATGTTTTCAGTGGACAGATGTTTAGGGATGCCCCTGTGTCTACCAAAGCGCTGGATATCTCCTTCTCTGCCACCCTAACTGTGAGATGTAGGGGTGAGGTCCTCGCTTCAGGTGGTATTTCTTTTAGTTCCTCCTCGGTAAAGTTGAGGATTGGCAAGGATGTCTCAGACGACAAGGACGCAATGGACGCCCGTAGTTGCTCTGGGGTTATATTTTCCGGAACTTGTAAGTGGGTGATGGCGTCCATCAGTTGCTTTTGATGCATCGGGGAAGTCTTGATCAGATCGAGGATTGACACCTCAGCTGGTATCTTCGTTAGATGCCCTAGCAGATCATACTCTATCCCAGTCTCCAGCTGAACATGAGGTCTCTCTTCGACAACCTTTTCGGTCTGCGCGTTGGGGATTTGTGAGCCCGGATCCGGCGCGCTGGCGATTAGAGGTAGCCGCAGTGGGCGGATCCATCTTGATCGGAGGTGTGCTTGTGACGGCCCAACATCCTGGGGGTGATTAAATTGGGAGTGAGTGCTGGTCCGAGACCCCTTTTACGCGATATCATCGTCAAAGAACACCTTGTAGAGGTCCGGGGAGTCGATTACCATGCCGGTTTTGATGTTATCTAGTCTTAATTTAGTTTTCCCGTCCCAATTGACGTATTTCCAATAGTCATCATCTTAAAAAAAGTCATCATAGTAGGGTTGATTCTAACTAATGGTTGGCTGAATCGGGAAATCAGTTGATTGATATGACATGGTGGCGACATTGGCCGACGGTCCCTGCAACGGTTGTGTCGAGGTTGACGCAGCGTGTTGTGGCATCGGGTTTGTGTAGATTTGCATGTTCGGCACTCGCTGCATAGTACCGGTAAGCGGACCTTGGGCTTGTGGTGTTTTTTGCGGACCGTAGACTCCCATGGGTTTGATGCTATTCCACTCAATCGCCCCTTCATCACTGAGGTCATAGATCAGGTCTCTGGCCGTATAGCAATGGGTTAGGTCATGTCCCAGCATCCTGTGGTATGCACAGAATCTCGTCCGATCAAGGTGGTCCGGCCATTGTTGTTGTCTTTCTGGTGGAAGCTGGATAGTGTTTTGTTCTATGAGCGACTAGAAAACAATGATCCAAGGTTGAGGGAGGGGAGGGTAGTTAGCCCTTTTCGGTCCAAGCCTTCTCTTGTTCCCGTCATTGTTTTGGCCTGAATTGTCGTTATAATTGAACGGGACTGCGTTATAATTCGGCCGAGGATTAGTACCCTGATTCGAGTTTTGAGGCATCACCGGCTGATTCACAGGATGTCGTGCCGGATTTATGTTTTGCCTCAGATGAATGGGTCCCCTTTGGTCTTGTGGTTATTGGTTATATCTTTGATCATTCCGAGGAGGATCCCGGTAGCTTTGATCATTTCGGAAGCCTTGTGTGTTCCCTTGGAAATTGACATCTCGGTTTTGTCCTTGATTCCGCTGTTGGTTGAAATTCATTTCCTGACCAAAATTATATGGGTGATAAACCACCTCTTGGGTCGAGTTTACTTCCGGGGTCGCGCGATTTTCTGCTTGATTGGGCACGCAACGAACAATCCTTTTTTGATCGGAGATGCCTAGGTTATTCAATATTCCATCGTCTAGGTTCTGTTTCATTCTCGACAATCAATGGTGTAGGCCGCTCCAATTCATGACTTCCCCGATCGTCATCAATGTCCTCATCGATTCTTTCATATTTGAAATGACCATCCTGACTTGTTCCTCCTCCTTCATATTGCAGTCTGACCTCGTGAATTGACTCAGCCATCTCACTGCGAATTCTTCGTAATCCTCATTGTTCTTTTGCTTTAAGTTTGCTAAGTCATGCCACAGGGGTTTATTCTTAGTTAGGTGTTGGTATCGCGCTAGAAATTTTTCTATCACATCCTCGAAGGTATTGATCTCATGTGAGGGCACAGATGTGTACCAAGTTAGCGCATCTTTGGCTAGCGATTCTTGAAAGTAATTAATGAGGAGGGCATCGTCGTTAGCGATCATATGACATTTGCTGCAAAAGGACACCAAATGGTGTTGAGGGTCAGTAGTCCCGTCATACGCTACAAACTTTGGGGCTTTAGCTGGGAAGGGTGATTTCTTGGTCTCTTCTTTCTTCGTGAAGTCATAGAACCCTAACCTTTTGCTTTGTCGTGGCGGCGACTTCTTTCTAATTTCACTCTTCAGCCCTTATATTTCCTTCCGCATTTCTCTAATTGCCTGGGAATCAGGGTTTTGATCTTCGTGCGCCTAGCCACGTCTCGGGGCCTCAACTGGGGTTCGATAATAAATCGGTTCTACAAGATCGTGTTAAGGGTTCGGTTGGGGTCCCAAAGGCGCATATTGGTAGCTTTCCTCGGCTCGTGTTCTCCTAAGGGCCTGAATTTGGGTTTGATTTCGAGTTCTATCCAGGTCATGAGCTAATCTTGATCGTCGACCCACGTAAGTCAATTGGCGGGAGACCTCATGGGCTGGATGGTCCGGCCGATGTTCCTCGTAAAGCTCATGAGGGTCTACGTCGTCCGTAACTTCATCATAATAGAGTGGGGGATCTTGCTCCTCGTCTAACATTTCGTAAGCCGAAGTCAATTGATCATGATACGTTAGAGGTGATCTTTCGTATCCCGTCGGTTGATGATAGGTTAGCCTAAGGCCAGATGAGTTTGGGATCAATCGGCTTACAGAGACAGTCGGAGGAGTCATTGCTTGAAGTTGGGGTTGGACTACCTCATGCTGGTATTGATGGTGGATTATGGGTGCGTTCTGTGCGCTGGTGTAAACAGCAGGGCTTCGCCGCAGGAACCTCGGCGTGAGTGATCGAGCCGGGCCCACCTGTTCTTGGCCTATATGGAGGCATGTACTTGCATACGGGATTGGGGCTAGTTGCTGTCTTGCTTGTCTAGTGGTGGTCACAATGGATGTATCAAAAGGTGTTCTATATTGGGGGACCATAGAGGTAATCGGTTCAGTTCGGGTAACCGTAGCTGAATGATGGATGACTTGTGAAGTGACCGGTTGAAGCACACTACGAGCCCGTATTGTGATGTTGGCATAGGTCTTATGCTCTACTGTCTGTCTCCTCGATCCGACCAGATCCTTATACGTGACTCGAGAGTCGGCAGAGCATGAGTCCCTCCTTATTGGAGTTAGAGGACTAGAGTGACTTTTTCTTGCGACTACTGCGTTCATGGGAGAAGGGACCTGTTCGACAATCGGAGGGCCCGATATGCGCGGGGAATAGCGCGGTTCAAATAATGAGGTAGAAAGAGATCTAGAGATCTTAGTATCTAATGGGAGGAAATAAGCCTCACCGATGGCTCGAGTTGCTCCCCGGGCTGAAATAGGAGGAATGTCAAGCATTCCCCATGGGTGATTCGCCGTTTGTAAGAAAGTGGGGGTGAGAAGAGAAAGACTTTAGAAAAGATGAGAATGGAAAGAACTTAGGAAAGAAGAGAATGTTTTGTGGAATTAATGCGGGAAAGAGGAAAGACTAATAGGGCTGCGCTCTTATGTTGTAAAAGGGAGAGCTTCAGTGGGCGGTTATGCGGACGCTAGTTCACATTTGATTTGTGCCCATAATGACCCTTAAATAAACGAGAAACGGACACTCGGTCATTGATCGAAGGTTCGTGTTCCATAATAAAGCTTCTAAAAAGACCAAAGTAAACGACGAGACAACGAAAGATGTCCCATCACGATCGCCAGGCTGTTGGCATGGAAATCGTGGGACCTGCAAAAGACCCAAATTCGTGACGAGACAACAGAAGAAGTCCCATCACGATTGACAGGCTGTCGGATGTGAATTTTGATCCCCCCCCCCCCCCCCGAGAGGGGAATCGCCATTCAACAGTGTGAGATAAAAAAATACATCGAAAATGAGGATTCCGACTACCCTCAAAATCGACGGATCACGATTGCCAGTTACGGATTCGGCCCTAACACCGTCCTCCGACGAAAGTCGAAAGAATGCAGGAGGAAAATGGGGTGGGTTCTTCTCTCGTCTAATGTGCCGCCTGCGACACACGACGGTTGTCTCGTCACATAATTTGGGTCTTTCAATTCGGATCAAACTTGGGTCAAGGGTCAAATTACGAGCTCCAAGATAGGATCGTAGTGAACTAGATAGGGGAAATCAACATCCAGGGGGTACAGACTAGTTAAAGTTAAATCCAAGTACTTTAGAGTTAAATGCAGTAAAACGGAAATAAACTAAGAAAATAAGAGGAAAGGTGCCAAATATTTAGAAGAGGATCAACCCCATTCCTGGGTACCCCCTTCAATGTCCTTTGACGACTTAGGGTTTAAAGGTTGATTCTTCGAATCGAAAGAATGATGCAGATGAAACTTTGAGTTGTGATTTTTGTGGGTTTGCGTGCGATACGCAAGTGATAAAAGTGCATGGCCGATGATGGGCCGGAAGTAAGATAAAAATGGCCGATGTTGGGCCGGGATTGATTGAGGGTGGCCGATGATGGGCCGGTAGTAAATAAACTGATATTGGGCTGTGTGAAATCACTCGTCTCGTTTCGTCATTCTCATTTATTCATGTTCTCGGAATCAGCCTCTATTCCCTTTAATCATTGAGTTCAGATAAATATTTGGCACCGGAGGTGGAGGAAAAGAGAAGAAAATATTTTTGGGATTGGTTTTGTTGGTTTTATAGTTTTTTTGGATTTTAATAATGAGGGCTAGAAGGGCCTAACTAGAGGAGTTCCTACTTGGATTCAATCTAACTGTTTCATTTCCCTAATGGATCTCTACCCTATCCTAAGGTCCTAACCGCCCACATCCGCACTCCCGGTCCCTTAGCGGGGCCCGGAGAGAGAGTTGGACCTAATCAGTTGGGATTAACGAAACTAGGGTAGTCTAAGATGGCTAGGGGGAGACCTAGATCTAGATCCGGGGTCTGACCTTATCAGTCTAGGCTACTGTCTAATTTCTAACTCCAATTTATTAATATTTTGGTTTTTTAATATCTTTTACTTTGTTTTTGGTATTTTGGGTTTTTATTATTTTTATTTGTTTTTATGTTTATTCATAGAGCCTAAAATCCTAAATTGATTTATACTAATGAAATGGGAAGGGGAAAGAGAATGAATTTCTAATTTTTAATTTAATTAATCATTCTAAAGAATCTTGAGTTCTCTAAATAAGTTTCCCTAATCCTAGTGAAAGGGGAGGAGAAAAAAAAAGAATTCTATATAGCCTAATTATTTTTAGTAAAAAGGATAGTTAAAACTCTATTTTTAATTTTTCACTTTTCACTTTATTATTTGGTTTTATTTTTGTTTTATTTTTTTTATTTTTTTAATAAATTATGCAGTCCTAAATTGCACCTAAAAGAATATGAAATAAAAATACAACTAAGTTATAATGCATGGGCAAGTTGAATGCATGAGCATGTTTTAATGCATGAATCAAGAACAAATTAAAACAAGCCATGATAGAAGGAAAGAAAAATGCCAATCTAAATGAATGAGCATATTAAATGCATGGGCATAATTTATGCATAAAAGATGATGAAATGAATAAATAAAAAAAATTAAACTTGGGGCATGGACGGGCTTGAAGCTAGCTAGGTATGATTTAAAATAAACAATAAAACTGAAAATTTACAACATGTGTGGGCATATTAAGATGCATGAGATATCATAAAAAGAAACAATAAACAAAATAGAGAGCTTCAGTCAATGCAAGAAAAGAAAATAGGGGACCTGGCATGCATGGGTTCGGTTTGGATAAATGGGCTAAGCAGGTGGGTGTAGCAAGGGGTGTGCGTGAATGTGCACGGGTGTGATGCACATGGTGCACGTGAGCGTGGTGCCAGCAGGGTGTAGCGGAGGTGGGGAGAGAAGGACTGAGAGGTAGAGGGAGATCAGAGAGAGAGAGTGGAGAGGGAGAGGGGATCAGCAGAGAGGGAGGAAGTGCAGAAGAGAACGGGGGGGGGGGGGGGTGGAGAGATGGGGAGAGAGTGAGGCAGAGGAAGCTGGGGCGCGAAGAGGTGGAGGGAATGGAGAGAAGGAGAGAGAGTGACAGAGAGTAGAGAAGCAGGGAGAGAGGGAATGGAGAGAAGGAGAGAACGAGAGGGGAGAGAGGGGTAGGGCGGAAGAGAGAGAGTTGCAGGGAGAGAGAGAGAGAGATGGGTCGCAGAGGGAAAGACAGATGGGGAGCGGAGAGGTGGAGGGAGACGGGTGAGAGGGAAAGTGTGAGAGAATGGGGAGAGGAAGGTGAAGTAGGAGGGGAAGAGAGAATGAGAGGTGGAGCAAGGTGATGGCAGGGCGGAGAGGAGGGAATGAGAGAGAGGGAGAGGAAGAGAGTAGGGGAGAGAACAGAGGGAGGAGTGGGGAGAGAAGAGAGCACGGGAGAGGGAGAGTGTGGAGTTGCTGGTGGGTGGCACGGAGGAGGATGATGGCAGGGGGAAAGGAGGGTGATTTGCAAAGAGGTGGAGCGGAGAAAAAGAAAGGGTGATGTGGTGCTGCGTGCAGCAGATGGATGTAGTGGAGTGGGTGAGGAAGAAGAAAGGGAGAGAGGAGGAAAGATGAGAAAGAAAGAAAAGGAAGAGAAGAAGAAAGGGGTGATGATGCAGATGCAATGGGCACAAGGATAGGAGGGGGGCCTGCCTGGTTTCGGAGTCAAACGGCGAGAGATGGTGAGGGAACGTACTGCTGTGGTTGGCGGTGCTGCTATGGGCGCGAAGAGGAACTGAGATCGGGCTTCCATGGGGTTGCTGCTGCGTGCGTCTGGAGGAAGAAGCTGGGGAGAGTCCAGGTCTGCGCGAGAGTCTTGCGCAGGGAGATGGTGGGTTGGGTGGAGGATGATGGTGGGCGATGGGTTTTGGGAGCGTTGTTTTTTTTCATAGAGGAAGATGGTAGTGGTGGTCTGCTGGGAAGAAGATGGAGCTTGGAGGAGATGGGTTGTAAGGGATGAGGAAGAGGTCGATGGGCACTGGATGGAGGGGAGATGGGCATCGTGAGATGGAGATCTTTGATGATGAAGGGGAGAGAGATGGACGTGTGTGAGATGATGGTGGTGAAGACGATGGTCCAACCAATCTGGAGTTTGCGCTGGAGGTTTGTGAGATGGGTTGTGATGGAGATGGAGGTGGACGATGGAAAAAGGGTGTGAGTGGGGTGGAGATGGGTCGTGCTGATGAGTTATTTGCAGGGGCGTGGATGCGGCTGCGGGAGATCTGGAGGTTCTGCTTGGGATGGATCGAAAATGGATTGGGTTCTGCGTGCGTAGAGGAAGATGATGAGAGGGAATGATGGGTGAGAGAGAGAGATTCAGGGAGTCTAAGATCTGCGCATGAAGAGGATAGAGATGAGGGAGAGGGTTTAAGGGGGAGATAGAGACGAGGGGATCTGGGATTCTACTTCCCCAGATCCCTGGGCTCTTTCTCCCTTATCCGGGCGACGGGTCAGGGAGTTTGGGCTCAAGGGGTTTGGATCGGTTGGCCTAGTTTGGATATGAGTTTGGGTTAGAGCTTGGATCTAGGTTTGACTCAGGTTTAGGTCAGGTGTGGTTTGAGTGCATTTGAGCCGGGTCTGGTTGGATCGGATGGGCTAGGTCTAGTGGGGCTTGGATTGGGCTAGGCCTGGTGGGTTTGGATCCGGGTTGGTTTTTGGTCAGGATTAAAAATAAATTGATCCGGGTCGAAAAGGTGGGGTCCGGGTGGAGATTGGTTGAGTTGCTGTCGCCAGGGCCCATGTTTCGTAGATTTCAATCCGCTCGTCGGATTTCGACGTTCTACATATCAACGGAAAGCTCTTGGTTAGTTGGTCACGATGAGCCAATTTTTAGGGCAATCAGAGGTCCAGAAATGATAGGTGATTTTTCACACGAGTGCCTAGGGGTGTGGGACCCGCTATCATGATTTTTGATCCGCCCGTCATATCTTGGAATTCTATATATGGGCGGAAAGCTCTCGACAAGTAGATCACGATGAGCCAATTCCCGAGGCGATCAGAGGCCTAAAGACGACAGGTGACTTTTGACTCGGGACTTAATCAGGACATCATTAAATAGGGTGGACTGAATTGCCTCTCATAGGGTGCCAAAACGAGGTGTCTACAGGAAGGTGCTTGAACAAATCAACGGAATCAACTCTAACTTCCTCTGGTCTGAGACAAGCTCATCCCAAGGTTTTCACCTGCTAGCTTGGGACAAGGTTACCCGCCCATCTTTGAAGGAGGTTTAGGACTGGGGGAACTTAAGATTCAATCCAAAGTCTTTCTATCCCATCTTGTCTGGCGCTTCCACACATATCATGAGGCTCATTGGCCACTGTTCACTCCCAAAAATACCTTCGTCATACTACCTTCAGAGATTGCACCCCCAAGGCCAAAGACTAAACCCTTTCGAAACAAATGTTGAAATACAAACACCACATCCTCGAGAACTTATTTTGGTCTGCCGGGGACGGAACTCGAATTGATGCCTTCAGAGATCGTTGGATCCCAGGTCACGAGGATGGTTCCCTTGAACCAAGACATCCAAATCCCCCTCCTCTTCCGGTTAGTAGCCTCATCAAACGGGACCAACATCTTCTCCCATGATGGAACACCGAGGCTCTCCGGTTGTGGTGGGACGAAGAGACAGTGGTGAACATCCTCACTATTCCTATAGCTGGTAGAGACACTGCATGTTGGAAAAACGAAATATCTGGGAAGTGTCAAAGTAGAAGCCTGTATAATCACTTCACACATCCCACAGTGGGTCCACATATGCCATGGACAAACTTATGGCCTCTCCCTATGCCCTCAAAACACAAACTCTTCCTATGGAAATGCATCCACAACCGGCTGCCTATGAGGGTTAGATTACAGAAAATCATTCCTTCAATCAATCCTCTCTGTGTTCTCTATCATCAGGAACCTGAGACCACATACCACCTTTTCTACTCCTGCCCAGCCTCTCTCATCCTCTGGCAGTCCTTTCTTGGATTCACTTACATATCCCACCCCCAGACTCCGGTTGACACCTGGTTCTGGAATCAAAACAGGAACTGCCATGGTGTTGTTGGCTGGTTATGGTGGTATATTTGGAAGGCTAGAAATAGCATCATCTTCCGCCACCAGCCATGTCACGCCCCAAAAGTGAGACCGGGGTTATGCGTGAGATTCGGGTCAATTTAAAATTTTTCTAACACAAGTCAAATGTAACTTGGCCCCAATCATGTCCTATCTGGATTGAAGACCGCTGTGAGGTATGAACATTTCGTCGAATTGAATAGTAATAATAATAATAATAATAAGCGGAAGCTTCAAATTTCAAATGGTATCTTAAAGTGTATAGTTGAGAGCAAATACTGAATCTCATTAACTAAGTTCAAGTTTAAGACAGTTAACAAATATTTGTTACAAAACGAAGGCTACACTAAAACTGGGCCTAATCAAAAGATGGACAAAGGAAAGCAAAAGATGAATCTAGCCAAGTAAGCATGAAGGCTCTCGAGAACGAGGTCGATACAGCTAGACAACGCCGTCTGTACAGTAGTCTAAGAGGTCATTAGACTGATCTGTTTGAATTTCCTCTGTCGTCTCCTCCTCTGGATAGAAGGGCTCGGTACCTATGCACCAAGAGTAGCATCATCAGACACAACGGTCGGCAAGCAATAAATATAAAAAGCAGTAGGTATGCAGAACGAATCAGAGTAGACGATAGACAAATCATAAGAATGCAAAGAAATTGGAATCAATAATCAATTATCAAAAACATCTAACAAAGTAGGCGGTCCATATATACTAATCACCACGGGATAGTTCCACATGTCCCTCTCAACTCAACATGAGAGCTGTGGTAGAGTAAGCAATAGGCACGGGATAAAAACCCGGCAAGCAATCAATCAATATGGATACCAATAGGCCAACAATCATCAAAATCAATATTCAACCAATATTTATCCGATGGTGTACATCTATCAAAAATATAAAAAGTCGTACTGTGCAGAAGTTCAATCCAAACTCCTCACATAGAATGGTGCCCCATCTATGTTGGGCGTTAACAGTTGAGTGGTACCTGACACAAAGAGTCCTAAACAAACAATAGTGAAGGGCTAGACTTTTTTGCATGAACAAGATCCATCAATTAAAGAGAAACTACCTTTCCATCATCAAATCAAACCAAACTATCAATCTTCTTCAAAACAATAACAACACCGGTAGTTCTCAAACAAGCTTTACAATCAAAGCCGTCTAGCCTCAACACTTCCATCAAACTTAAAAATAAAAAAAAATGGAACATCAAAGGGGATCCTAGTCATCATCTAAGTTCTTCATATGATCCCGACAAAACAAGGTAAACAAAGCTAATGAACATGGAAATTTCATGTAGAGAGTACTAAACAGTACCATTCAGGATCAGAGGCGATAAAACAATCCAATCCTAAGTCAATTGTTACTCCCGAAGTCTCGTACAATCTTACTCAGTCAACGAAAGGAATAAGGTTCGCGATACCCATACAAACAATCTTCGTGCATAGATATAAGGGAGGGTATCCCGTTGTCCCATACCGTTCAAGATTGAGATGAATTGAAACCCGAGAAAACCGGAATAACTACGAGGAATCATCGGCTCAAAACATTCCTCGAACATAGTCAAATGAGTCCAAAAAAGGTAATCAAGGTTCCACCTAAGTCCATAGACCAAGGGACAAATCCTTTCGAAAAGGGGGAAATTCGGTCAAGCCAAAAGCAGGGTTCGGTCAGCCGACAAGTTCGGTTAACCAAGGGTCGACTGACTGCACAAAACGACCAGAAATAAAGCTCTCTGGATTTGGAACCAATAGGTAACCGAAGTGCAGTTCGGTTAGCCCACAGGCTGACCGACACGCTGACCGACAATCCAACTCCTCCTTCAGAAAAATATCACATTCTGGAATTGGAACCGACAGGTCACCGAGGGTCACCGAACTGCAGTTCGGTTAACCAACTGCTCCAATTCGGTTAACCGACACACAAGTTTGGTTAACCGACAATTCCCAGAATTCTGAAACGAACTTTGAGATTAGTTCATAAATGGGGATTTCCATTCCCATTCTTCATTCACACCTGCAAACAAAGAAAATAGGGCCTTGCCCTCTCCACAAACATCCATACCCCCTCTCATCAAGTCCATCCAAACTAAAACCAATCCATTTCCTTCAAAACAAATCCATTTATCATGTTTTCATCGAAATAAGGAAAATGAGCAATAGGGTCATCTAAACATCATCAATCTTCAAATCAAGGAAAGACAAACATATCAAAGCATAGTTATAAATATTAACTTGCCTTAGATGGAGAGCTTAGACAAAAACCCAAGAGAAATTGGGGAAATCCCTCTTTTGAGCTCAAAATTGGAGGAAAGCTTCTCAACCCAAAATCTCTATACACAAATGAATGCAATAGGTTCCAATGAGTCTCCCTAATCCATTTATAACAAAAAGGAAGAAGTTGCTCTAAGCTTAAGAGTTTTGGGAGCTTACTTAGAGGTGGGTTGTGAGTGAAAAGCTTGGAAAATGGTATGGTTGTGCTCTTGGAGGCTTGGGAAAGATGATGGGGAACTTGGTCGCCGTCGCTGGGACTCCGGTGGAGGGAAACGAAGGTGAGGCAGTCAAGGGGCTGGGAACTTTAGCGATGGCACAGTGAAAAGAGAGAAGAGATGGAATGAGTGAAAGGGTTGGCTTATATTAGGTTAGACTAAATGGGAGATTTGAGTTTGGTTCTTGATATCACTAATGTGGATATTCGGGTCTCTTCGACGCGTTGAATCGAAACGCGACAGAAGACTAAACTTTGTAAAATGTCGAGACCTATCCGATGCACCCAAACTCACAAAAACTCATAATCTCATAAAAAAAACCCCTGAAAACTTCCCAAAATTGCAAACCAACCCCCTACTCTACCCAAACGTACTCGGACTCGCGCGAGACTTCACACGTGTAATCCACACACCAAACCCGACTTGCTAAGACTCTAAACACACTTACTAACTAATCACGCAATAATTATAATTAATAAGGGGTTAGGGGATGGGGCATTACAAGCCATGGCACCTTACATCAGTCATTAAACATGTCTCCCAACCTATTCACAAGTGGTGGGTTGCTACACACCTGATAAAGAACTCTCTTCCCAGAGGGACCCCTGCGGCAACCTGGTAACCTCCTCCTCCAAACATTCTCAAACTAAATGTTGATGGTTCATTTAACCATCATACAAACACCTCAGGAATAGGCAGCATCATTAGAGATCACTAGGGATCCCTTATCAAGGCATTTGCTACCGCCACAGTTGCAGAATCCGCCCTTGAGGCTGAACTCCAAGCCATCCTGTGAGGCACAAGGGTGTGTCTAGATCTTAATATTTGTGATATCATTATTGAAGGAGACTCCTTCATTATTTGGAACAACATCAACTCTGAAACTGGAATACCCTAGCGATTGAAGCCCTCGTGGAAGAAACTCTGCCAAACCTTAGCTCAGATATCTCAATGGTAGGTCCTCCTGATTCGATGCTCCAAAAACAGGCTGGCAGATGCACTTGCCAAGTTGGGACCACCACAAGAAATCGTTTTTACATCCACTCTGCCGATACACATAAAAGATGTATACTTACATGAACTTTGTTTGCAAGAGGAGTGGAATCTGACCCCAGAAGCACCTCGTATGGCAAATGATATTATGGAGAACGGACCTAATTTTTTGAGCAGCAATAATGGGGGTGAACAATATTTGGCGCCTACAGTAGTCACAAAAACACAAGGTGTCCAATGTAATGACGTGATCCCAATGAGGCAATCTTTTGTAACACCCTTTTGTCCTTATTAATATAGTCCTCTTTCTGAGAGAAAAAGAAACCTATGCATTATTAATTCATTAGTGGGGCCTACTTTTGTACTCATAATTATCATTGTCCCATCTTATTCTATGATAAAGAAAGATTTACTCCAGCTATGAAAGTGCACAATTATGTTTTTCTTTCTTTTCCCTTTTTTTGGGGACCAGCAAAGGGTGCTGGACCAATATTTGAGACCCCAATCCGACTCAGTAATCCTTTAAGGCGAGACTAAGTCAAGTGATCCTGTGAACCAAAAAAAGAAAATCCACACAGGGGGTAAGTGTGGAGTGCTTCAGCGAGCATCGCGAAACTTTGTCCAAGTCCAACATTGAAAATATCGCTTGTAAGTCAAATATCTTCTTTAACTCAACATGATGCATTTTAAAAGTCATGCAACCTTGTATCTCATAAGAACTCCGATGTTAAGCGCACTTTGGAACATGATGGGCTTTCACGCAGGAAGTCCTTACGCATCCATGTGAGCCAAAGAGAATAATATCATGATGAGATGAGCGGGGCTATGACAATTGAATCAAAGTTTATGACGGCTCTATCTCCAGTCGGGGAGAGTGTGAAACTCCAATTCTCCTGGGTAATCTCTTGAGGCGAGACCAGGTCAAGTGATCCTGTGAGCCAAAAAAGGGAAATCCGCAGGGGTAAGGGTGACGTGCTTCGGTCAGCATCATGAAGCTTTTTCCAAGTCCTACATTGAGAATATCCAAGTCCTGACCCTGAGTTTATAAGTCAAACATTGTCTTAACTCAACATGATGTACTTTAAAAATTCGTGAAGTCCTCACATGTGCACGTTGGCCAAAGCGGAAAATGTCATACTGAGATGGGTTGGGCTACCTCTATTCTCAGTGCCAAGTTATGTTGATGTGTAAATTATGTATTTGATTTTATTTTCTAGATTTTAGTTACTTGTTTTAGATGTGACCATGGTGGTGTAATAAATAAGGGGAACTTTGATTTTCAGAAATTTTAATTTCAAAAGTGGGCTCCAACACATTTTATCACGATGGACTCTTGAAATTTTATAAATCAGATCCATAAAAAGCTCTCTCCTCGAAATCTAGATTATCGTGAGAACCATGGGGTTATTTTATTATCTTTTTAACCAGCTAAAGGGCCAAGACCCATGAGAGACCTAATAGACATGCGAGTGAATCCCAATCATGAGGAGAAAACCATTTGCACTCATACGAAAAGAACGTCTGCGTATTTAGGTGAGAATGGGAATGCCTAACCAATTGGGCTTTCCCTATGTTCTCTTGTGAACCATGATTTTTAAATATAGTACAGGACACTTTTTGATGTCGAAGGAAAAATTGCCAATTTATTGATAGTGAACTATTAGATAGGTGGGCCTTTCCGATGGGATTTCTAAAAGTCTAATCCACTTAATGCATGAATTAAACACCCAAAAGGCCAAGAACCCATCACAAGATCTCAAAAGCCTAATCTTAGTGTTTAATATCCTAAATCTATCACCAACAAAGACAGATCTTAACAAACAAAGCAACTATCTAGATCTGTAAACATAACTAGTGCAGATCTATATATTAGGAGCTCTGTTGTACTCAAATTGAGACTTTGAAATTTGTTCTACAAAACTCTTCTGCAAACACGATCTCCCAGAACTCGTAATCTTCCACGCTATTATCCAATCGTAGAGATCTTCTCAAAGAGAATTGTTAGATCTCAATTGAGAAGAAAACCCAAGGCGCTCAACTAGAAAACCTATTCGTCCAATAGAGATTGGGCATGCAATACCCATATGGACGTCCAGCCCCAGTGCTTATATAGTTTTTGGAACTTCTTTTCTAAGTTATCTTACGAGTCGTACTCCTCTTTCTCTTATGTGTCCTACTCCTCTTTCTTTTATGAGTCCTTGTTTGAATATAACTCTCTCACTTAGAGCTAAGATAGGGACCAGTAGGGACTGATTGGATTTGGCTCCAACTAAAGCATCCGGACCCCACATCTCATGCAAGTTCCTGACCTACAGTTAATTGCAGATAACTCCACTATATAAATGCAATTGCACTCTAGCCCTAGGAAATTTACAATAAGACCATAAACTTCTCATTTGTTGCAAACGGATCATAAACTTCTCATTTGTTGCAAACAGGCCCCTCCATCAATTATATCCATGGATCCATTAGAGTTTATCCAATGGAAATAAACTGTCTAATCAATGTGTATCCACCTCTTATTATCCTTTGGACCCAATTAATCACACTGATCATTGATACTATCTGATAAACTCTTAATTAAAATGAGTGCACACTTACCAACGATAAATCTCACTAATTAGCACAAGCGGATATTTCTCTTTCAGATGACAGATTTTGTCAGACCCCAACCAGATGAGGTCGATTAGTGTTAATTAAGCGAGTGTTTAGTCTTAAAAGAGTTAAGAGAGTTTAGTAATAGTTGGGTTAGAACAGTTTGATTTAGTCTTGGTATTTGTTTTGGGAATTTTGAGAGCATTGGTTGAGTTAGACACGCTTAAAGACACCCTGAGTGCACGGGAGGATAATTCTAGATTTCTATTTTAATTGTGATTTTGATTTCGTTTAATTGGTTTTATTGTTTTCTATAACTTTCGTTTTTAGTCCATCTCTGTTTAGAGCCCAGAAACCTGTGTTTTGGCCAAACAGGGGTAAAACTGTCTTTTCAACCCAAATTTGGTCACGAATTTCGATATCTCGGAACTATGTCAAAAATATACTTTTTGGAAACTAGATTTTTCGAGGATCGTTTTATCCTTCTTCGTCAATCTCGTCCGGGACCCGTGAGGTCATGTTTTAGCCATCCAAAGTCTCAGACCTGATGGGGCCCACTCCTACTCAACTCCAAATTAGCTCTTTTCTCCCTCACTTTCACTCTCACTTTCTGTAACCGTGGGAGTCAACGTCCAGAGCTTAGAGAAACGTTTTCCTCTTCATCTTCTCCTTCTTGCATGATAGCCATCTTGAGCTTGGATTGAAGTCTGGATCTCATCATCTTCTTCCTCTCTTCTCAAGCTTTCCTGAGACCCATTTGTTGGGCGTTTCTAGCTGGGCAACTTCTTATTCTTCTTCCCTTCTTCTTGTTCAGACATCTCTAGGTAAGAGCTTCAACCCACCCTTGCATTGGAGTCATTTTAACTCCTAAAGATATTGTTTTTCATGTATGCAAACCTTTCTTCAAAAT
Source organism: Persea americana (assembly GCA_029852735.1). Taxonomy (NCBI): domain Eukaryota; kingdom Viridiplantae; phylum Streptophyta; class Magnoliopsida; order Laurales; family Lauraceae; genus Persea; species Persea americana. Next base: position 20,902,256 of record CM056813.1, on the reverse strand, counting down.
GGGATCCTTTGTTCTAAAATGTATGGGTTTTTGAGCTTGTTTTTGGGGCTTTTGTAGATCTTGGCTCCACTCTTGAGTAAGACCTTTGAGGAAGTTGGGATTTTCATTTCTTGATTTAAGGCAAGTAATCCTTTTAGCATTTCAAATGTTTGATTTGGAATGAATGTCATTTTAGCTTTAAATGAGATTTCTAGGTTTGTTCTTGTCATTTTAGCAACATGATTATTTGTTTTGGAAACCTACTCTTGAACTTGCATGCATGTGGTTTAAATGTGATTCAAATGCTTTCTTTCAGTTCATGTTATGCTTTGTTTAGAACCTGACTGAACAGCTAGGATAAAAAGTACTACACACAACTTGTTTGTCTACTGGGGTGGACACAGTCAAAATAAAGTCAAGTTCTCTAGCAGGCACATTAATCAACATAGAAAATTGTGGGGCCAGAAAAGAGTGTGTAGAACTAGGGTCAAACAAAATCTTAGCTTCAATTCCGCAGACAAGGAGTGTACCTTCCACCACGTTGTCTGCAGCCTCTGCATCAGCCCGATTGATTGCATATACTTCTCCTCGCTGCTGTGGCCTATTTTGGGCTTGCTGCTGCCTGCCTTGTTGTGCATTCCTATTTTGTTGATGACGGTTTTGCCCTTGTTGACGGGCGTGCTGCTGCTGCTGTTGTGGTCTATACTGTTGCTGAGGGGCTTGTTGCTGGAGTGGCCTTGGCTGGTTTTGAACAACCAATGCATTTTGGGGCAGTGCTGGACATTGTGCTCCTTGTGGTTGCTGATTCTGTCTATTACCTTGTCCAACTAGCCTTGGACAATCCTTGAGTTGGTGGTTCATGGAACCACACCTGAAGCATGCTCCTGTCACTACCCGACACTAAGAAACATCAAGGTTCTTGCCACAATACGTACAAACCACTTGTCCTGGAGCATTTTGGTCTTGCCTCTGAGCATGTTGGTCTTGCCTCTATCTCTTGTTCTGATGGGGCCTATGTTGGTTGTTCTGCTGATGAGTTTGAGTCATTCCTTGAATCCGAAGGATCTTGTTGTTCAAGTTCTCAAACTTGTATGCCCTTCTTACAGCCTCCTCAAAGGTAGATGGTGGCACAACACCGGTGGCATCCCTCTCAATGATTGGGTTAAGTCTCTCAAAGAACTTTGCTATCTTTTTCTCCACAGTGTTGATTAGGTCTAGAGCACATCTTGACAACCTCTAAAATTTGGTGAGGTACTCTAAGACTGTCATGTTACCCTGTACGAGTTGCTGGAACTCGATGGCCTTTTGTCTCTTGACGTGTGCCGGTACATACTTATCACCAAATTGGTTCTTGAAATTTCCCCATGCCTCAGCATCTGCTAGACCGGTGAACATGGATGCTGTCAGTTCCACTTGTTGTTTCCCCATGCATTTGAATATCTCAAAAATATTCTCTGTGTATTCAAGCCAATCGTCTGCAATGAGTGGATCTTCATGCCCGGTAAATTCCTTGGGACCTCTCTTCTGGAACCGTTTATACAAATCATTAGGGTCATTCCCTCTGGTGTTAAAGACGATTTGAGTACCCGGTGGTGGAGCTTGTACCGATCCGGGTCTCCTTTCCAAGACCTCTAACAATTGTCTTTGCACTTGGGCCATTTCTCTAGCATAGTCCTCATCATTTTCGGCCATTTGCTCTTGCAATCTGGCTTGGTTCTCATTAGCTTGACGTTGTTGATCAAGCATAACTTGCGTCATTTGCTGGAATTGATTCTGCATATTTGGATTAGGGGTACCGTTCTCAAGTGGCCCGGTATGTTCACTATTGCTTGAGGTGGGATTGTCGTTTACGGGTCTCTTGTGAGGTGGCATATCACTGCAAAATAAATTGTTAGCACAAAAAATCAAGCAAGGGTCACATATTGCTCACACGAATCTAACTAACGAAAAGTCTAACGAATCATCGCCATGTCCTTAGAATTTCTAATTTCTTTTAATTGCCTGAAACACGTCTTGCCGAGTTAAGGCACCCAATCCGGGCCCCCGGTGGTTTAAGTGATGAAGGTTTGATGACTACAATGATACACACATTTAATTTCCCACAGGTTTCCGCGGTGAGGATTTCACACACACTCACTGATCATACATGTTAGTGCGGAAGCGTGTAGCAAACCAAATTCGTAATCTAATCCACCATTTCAAAATTGATAAAATATATATAGATAACATGACGTCAGAGTGAGCAATGATTCCTTTGGCATTTCCAAAATATAAAGTTAGAAGTTTATACAAAATGTAAGTTCATTAAACATTCCAAAAAATGATGACCAACAAAGGTCAGTACAACCAAAAAAATATTCTCTAAAATATGGCAATCTAAGACTCCCTAAATGTACGCATCTCAAAGCTCGACCTAATGTCTAGATGACATTGTCAGCTTGCCATTCAACTAAGCGTTGGGGCTCACCGGCCGCCTCCTCCGGTTGCTCCTCAAAGACAACAAGTTCTGGACCTGAGTACCAAAAAAGTAGGTCAGACACGACGGTCTGGTAGGTGAGTGAATAGATATACCAATAAAGAAAAGTACAAAGTATATTTTAGAAACATATTGATAATATGTCAAAGTAATAAGTTTCCATGAAACATGATGCATTCTTTATTTAGAGCACATATGCAATATAAAATATGTGGGGTAATCAAGGAACAGAAACTGACAAGATGACAACCACACATAAGCTAAATCCTCCATCACTAATGTGATGAGAGCACACTAAGGCCGTTGGTCTCGGACACACGAAGTGATGAGAAACAACTATATACATATACTAAGCAAAACCACGGCCGCGGAACCGGGTGACAGAACAGGACATGATTCAGACTGTAGCTGATAGAAGATAAAAGGGGACCCCGAGTCGATGGATCAAACCGACAAGGTCGTCCAAGCTTAGTGGTGCCGACTCATAGGTCAAAACACATCCAAAACATATATATATATCTAAAGAGGTGTATAACACCCAAAATTGATTGAACAAAAGGGCTCGTGAGCACATTCATTGCAATAATATCTTATCAAAATACGCAAGGCTGATCAAAAGTTCAGAATACGAATTTCAATAGTCAAAAGTGGCATTTGCATTAACACAAGACAATTGTCTGAAACAAATGAAATTCAGATGAAAACTAACACGATGGATCTCTACGTAAATCCGGACAATGTATCGTGGTTTCAGGATTTGAACGATATGTATAAGGGTCTCGTATGTTGGTTTGGTCATTCACTTGGTACTCCTTAATATTTGGAGACATTCCGAGATCTCTATACAATTGATAAGTCCCAAAATACTCAATACATTTCCGGAATGGGATATTTTCTAAATCAAACTCCTTATGTCATCCCTTAGGTCTTCCCAAGGCGCTAAGACGTCAAATCAATCAAACCAGACCTTAAAACACCCTTCTTGAAAACACTAGGAAAGACCCAAGAATTCTGCATATTTCGTTCGAGCGGAGTAGAAGATAGCTCGAGCGAAGGGCTTTCTGGGAGGGTTCGCTCGAGCGAACATGGGTTTGCTTGAGTGAACTAGTCCGAGTCAGGAAGGTTCAAACGAACTGAAAGGTAGATCAAGCGAACTAGCTTCTGTGAGGGGTTAGCTCGAGCGAATTAGGGTTCGCTCGAGCGGATTGGTTCGAGTCAGGAGGGTTCGAGCGAACTGAAAGGTAAATCGAGCAAACTAGCTTCTGTGAGGAGTTCGCTCGAGCGAATTAGGGCTCGCTTGAGCAGATTGGTTCGAGTCAGGAGGGTTAGAGCAAACTGAAAGGTATATCGAGCGAACTAGCTTCTGTGAGGGGTTTGCTCGAGCGAATGAGGGTTCACTCGAACGAACTGCTTCAGAAAAGCTGTCCGAGATGCATTCCGGGCTTCATCTTCTTTTCTCTTTTAGCTTCCTTTGAAGCAACCAATTGACAACATTTATGGCACTACCTTGCCCCCTCCTTACTACCATTACTCCTCCAACAACCATCCACCAAAAACATCATCCACATTAATCCCAACCTCATTTAATGCAAGACACAACCATCATTAAAGAAGAACCATAAATGACAAAATACAAACTCTAATACACAAAATCTGAAGAGAGCAAAAGCTCATTCATATGCACATTTCTAAAACATTATAAACCATAAAAAACATAAGAGAGAAAAGTAAATCATAAAACCTATGTTTTTCCACAAAACATGAAACTATTCAAATAATCTATTCATCCACTTTCCTTGACTCCAAAATTAGCTAATCAAACTCTAATCACACTCTCCAAGCTCAAATCACCAATCTACACAAAAACCTCGAAAAATAAACCCATGACAAACCCTAAAATAGTCAAACCAAAGAAATAGGAAGAGATAACTTCCAGGAATAGAGGTGAAGCATCTCTATGACTAGAAGAATGTAAATCTAAGAGATTGGGAGGAAAGCTTACATTGAGGTGCTTCAAATAGCTAAAGCTTGCTCAAAGAGGGCCTTGGGATGGATGGAATCTTCTAAAAATGGTGTCAATAGGAAGCTAGCATAGTGAGGAAGAAAATGATGAAGCCCATTTTTTTTTTATAGCAATAGCTTGGTATAGATCTTGGAGATGAAGAACAAGAAGGAGGAGAAGATAAGGGAAGAAATCCTAGGCAGCTCTCTCTCTCTTCCAAAGAAAAGTTGCAAGAAAAGGAAGAAAGAAGAGGACTCCTCCTTATATAGAAAGTGGGGATGGGTCCCACCACTTAAGAGTCTCGTGGGGCTTAAAACATCGACTTCCGAGTCTTGGACGAATTCGACGAAGAAGGAAGAAATGTTCAACGAAATTTCTAGTTTTAAAAAACTATACATTTCGCGGGTTTCGGAGATATTGAAAATAGTGTCCAGATTTTGTGCAAAAAGACTGTTTTGCCCCTAACATGATGAAATTGGGGTTTCGAGGTCTCGAACGGAAACGGAGTAAATACAAAAGTTGTAGAGAATAATAAAACAAATCAAATGGAGAAAAATACAAACTTTCCAGAATATCAGATAATCCCCAAAGTCACGCAAAACACAATAAAGGAACCCTCAAACGGTCCCACTTAATCAAAAGGTTCCAAATCCACTAATCTCACTTATAACTAAAGAACGTCTTAATTAGCACTAATCGGAAACTCTCGAGGCGGGGTCTTACAAGAAGCAAGGAAAAATGAGTTACAAGTCCAAGCAATCATGGCAATAAATCATGTAACTCCTCTCATCATGGAGTTTAAAGGCGATTAAATGTCCATTATTCTCCATCGGCCAATCAAAAGCCAAGAAAAATGAGTTACAAAATCCTGAATTAAAACATGTAACTCCTCCCATCATGAAGTATTGATGCAATCAATGCTCATAAACCCTCCTAATGGCCATCAAAAGCCTAAAAAAGGGGGTCATTCCAAGAAGAATGGGATCGATCAATCAATCGAAATCTAGAAAAAAGTAAGAAAATTCGCAAACGTTACTACAACAACTTCTTCTCCTTTGAATAAACTCTACAGCAACCACCACCGCAAGGTTGACCATAGCCCCTTAGGGGGCTAACCCACCCCCTTCCCCCCTAAGGCCCTCTCCTTCTATCCACATGGCTAGACGTGGCTTTTCAGCCCGTTTACTCTGCTTTTTATTGGATATAGGACCTCCCCTTAGTCTTTATCCTCTAAAAATCTGAGGGCCAAGCCAAGCCAAGCAAATCAAAGCATCTCATGTTCTTATCTGAAGGATGATGGCGAAGTCCATACATTACTTACGACCATCAATCTGAACGAGTTCCCGCAAGCGACTGAGAAGTTAGAATTCATTTTCTTGCTTTTCGTTGTATTTTGTATTTTTCTAAAGAGACAAAAAAAGCACAACTCTTGTCTTTACATTTTGATAAGATTTGTATATCGCCTTTCACGGCAAAAACATGTCTCTTTTCTTAAATATATGTGCAATGAAAAAATTGAAAAAAGTTAATTTCCTTTTCTACTTGTGAAAGTGGATCTCCGGACCACCACTTCTAAATTCCAAGTAGAGTATAAAATATGGAATACCCATATAAAAATGTTGATGCTCGCTTTTCTCCGCCGACCTCGGTAGCCCCGGGACGGAAGAAGAGAAAAGCCGGGTCCATCACCTATAGAGTATAAGACCCCGCCCCAAGAGTTTCCGATTAGTACTAATTAAGACGCGATTTAGCTATAAGTGTGATTAGTAAGTTTGGATTAAATTTGGATTAGAATAGCTTTCTATAGCTTTGGATTATTTTGGGGAACTCTTTTGATATAGTGGGGCCCTTTAGGGGTTCCTTTATTGTGTTTTGATTAGTTTTGTGATCTATTTAGTAATTCTGGAAATATGTAGTTTGCCTTGTTTAATGTATTTTATGATTCCCGACAACTTTTGTATTTGCTCCGTTTCCATCCGAGACCTTTAGACCTTACTTTGCTATTGATAGGGGTAAAATAGTCTTTTTGCACAAAATCTGGACACTATTTTCAATGTCTCCGAAACTCGTAAAATATATACTTTTTGGAAATTAGAAATTTCGACAAACAATTCCTCCTTCTTGGTCGAATCCGTCCGAAGCCCGGAAATCGAGGTTTTAAGCCCAAGTAGTAGTTAAGTTGTGGGGCCCATTCATGTTTTCTATATAAGGAGGAGTTCATTTCTTCTTCCCCTTTCTTGCAACTTTCATTGAGGAGGAGGAGTTCCAGCCCATCTAGGGTTTCTTGTCTTCCTTCTTGTCTTTCATCTCCCAAGCTCTCTCAAACTCTTGCTAAAGGAGAAATAGAGGCTACAATCTTCTTCCTCACCTTGAGAGCCTTCCATTGATGCCATTTGTGAAGAAATCCACCTTCTCTAGAGTTGGTTTTGAGCTACCTTCTCCCATTTGAGAACCTTCCATTTAAGCTTTTCTTTCCATCTCTTAGATATGTATTTCTCTAGCCTTAAAGAAGCTCCATCTCCATTATTGGGAGCTCTCTCACTCTATTTCTTATTTTTGCCATTTTTAGGGCTTGAAATGAATGTTATTTTGGGGGTTTTTGTGTAGATCTTGATTTTGGCTTGAGAAAAGGTGATTAGGAGCTTTTTAGCATTTTTGGAGACCAAGGCAAGTGGATGAATAGCTTTCTTGAATGATTCCATGTCTTAACAAGAATTTATGGATTTTTCACTATCCATCTTCTCTTATGTACCATGGTTATTAATGATTTTTGAATTGTGCACCTTGCTAAGTTTTTTTCTCTTATTGGAACTTTTGAAGAATGTACATGCATCATGTTTTGTTAAAGTTGATTTTTGGATCATATGTAGTTGTCATGAATTTGGGTACTTTTGCATTGAATGTGAATTGATGGAGGAATACATGTGATTTTGATGGTTTTGAATGGATGGTTGGTGGTGAAGTGAATGGTGATTTGGGTAGATGGAAAGGCCATAAATGTTGCCAAGAGAATGACTTGAATGAAGTTTTGAAGAGAAGAAATGTTGAGGTTCGGATTGCTGAAACGTAGTGTTTCTGAAGCAGTTTGCTCGAGCGAACCTCTATTCGCTCAAGTGAACCCTTCACAGAACGCCTGTCGCTTAAGACAACCACATCTTTGCTCGAGCTATCCTGTTCCGGAGCAGTTCGCTAAAAGCGACCTTATCATCGCTCGAGCGAACCCCTCACAGAACCTTGGTCGCTCGAGCCTCCACCTTTCTTCGCTCGACCCTTTCTGACTCGAAGTAGTCCACTCAAGCGAACCCCAAACTCGCTCGAGCGAACCCCTTCTAGAGAGTTGTTCACTTGAGCCATTCTAGCTGTTCGCTCGACCCTTCCTGACTCGGACCAGTTCGCTCGAGCAAACTTATACTCACTCGAGCGAACCCCTCCCAGAATGCTGTTCACTCGAACGAACCTTCCAGTTCGCTCTAGCGAACTGTATAGAAATACTAGGCTATTTCCAAACATGATTAAAAGGTTGTTTTAAGGTCTAGTGAGGTTGGTTTGGAGCCCTATTATGATGTGGAGGAATAAAAAGTGTTTCATGGAGAATGATTTAGAAAAGAACCCCAATTCCAGGGATTATTGAGGATGATTGACTTATCAATTTGTACATGGACCTCGGGATGTTTCAAACCTTCCGGAGTACCATGCTATCAGCTTAAATTGACATACGAGACCCTTGTACTTATTGCTTAAATCCTGAAAACTCAATATATGGTCTGGAAATATGTGGGTGTCCATAGTGTTTGTTTTTATCAAACCTTATACGTTTTCGACAGTTTTTGCATATTAATACAAGTGGCATTTCAAAACCACTAAAATCAGTAAATTGAGTATTTGATCAACCGTATGCATTTTGATAAGAGGTAATTGTGTTAAATGCACTTTCGAGCCTTCAGTTCAGTTTGCTTTGAGTGTTATACACTCCCTTTAGATATGTATATGTTTTGAATGTGTTTTAACCTATGAGTCGGCACCACTAAGCTTGGACGACCTTGTCGGTTTGATCCACCGACTTAGGGTCCCCCTTTAGCTTCTGTCAGCTGTAGTCTGAATTTTGTTCTGTTCTGTCACCCGGTTCCGCGACCGTGGTTTTGCTCAGTATATTATATATGTATATAGTTGCTTCTCGTCACCTCGTGTGCTCCGATATCAACACCCTGAGTGTGCTCTCATCACACTAGTGATGGAGGATTTAGCTTAAGTGTGGTTGCCATCTTGTCATTTCCTTTCCTTTGGTTACCTTCCTGATTTATCTTGCATTTGTACCTTATTTCAACAAGGCATCATGTTTATAACAATCATTGTTTCATTATGTTTAAGTTATGTTTGTTTTCTTAAACTGTATTATCTATTCACCCACCTGCCAGACCGTCATGTCTGACCCGTTTTTGTGGTACTCAGGTCCCGTCGCCGTTATTGCCTTTGAGGAGGAGCACAAGGAGGCGGTTGGTGAACCGCAGCGCTTAGTTGAATGGCAAGCTGACAATGTCATGTAGACATTGGTTTGAACTACGAGTTGCGCAACATTTTGGGGGAATTTATAGAATGTTTTGATTTATACTTTTGGGTTGTACTGGCCTTTGTTGGTCATTATTTTTGGGGATTGTTAACTTAAATGATTTTTTGTTTAAAATTCAAATGTTATATTTTGAGAATGCCAATGATATCATTGCTCACTCTGACGGGGCATATCGGTTACATGTGTTTATCAGTCTTATATTATGGAATGGATTATGAAATTGATTTGCTACACGCTTCCGCACCAATGTAAATGTTTTGTGAGTGTGTGTGAGATCATCACCATGGAAACCTGTGGGAAATTAGTGAATGTATGATCTTTGTTAATCCATATTCACACAACATTATCCCCAATGCTCGCAGGCTTGGATCTCGGTCCGGAGTCGCGACATAGAGGGAGGTCATATTTGAAAATCCGTATTAATGGGGATTTCCATGGGTCCAAGTCTTTGGGATTTACAACTGCCAAATGTGGATTTTTCATAATTTTGTGAAAAGTGAAACTCTTTTCCTCGAAGATTTGACTGCCAAACGTGACCTTAATGATTCTCTAACCAAAAAGATGAAGGAAGGTCTTTTCAATTAGTGAAAGAGATACAATACGAAATCGTAGATAAGTTTTCCTTTCTTACGGGTGTATGGGGTCAAGGCCCACACACGTCATTACATATGGACATGTGATAGAAACTTGACTTGGCATTTATATTCCAAAATCTGAGTTTAATGAGTAGAACATACCATCTGTATGTGATTTGAAAGCACTAAAATATCCACTTAAATTAGAAGTATTGTTTGGACATGTAATGGTAAAGAGTACAAGGGTAGATTGTGAAGCAAGAGGATTTTACTCTCTGAGGATTTTCATTTTTAAGAGAAAGAGGAATCGTGCATTCTTAGCCCTCACAGAGGAAAAATAAAACCATCGCTTCATATTTTTCCTTTGCCCCGAGAAAAATGCATCGTACCAAACGACCAAAAAAGAGGTTGCATGAAAAATTAGAGTAAATCTTCTCTCTACCACAGAATCCTTTGTCACACAAAACGCACCCTAAATATGAAAAGTTATTGTGCTAAAGCTGATAAATCAAATCATGGCTAAAGAATTATAAAACCTATAGGAATAGGGGCATAATACCATTATTGGGCCTTGCTGACAACAATTCTGTGATGTTAAAATAACATGTGAGAAATCTGAAATCTTCTATTTTCAAAGTACTACTGATTGATAGCTAAAGTATTTTACAGTTAATTGGGGGCGTCCATCAAATTTAGTAAATTGTAAGGCCAAAAATAAAAATTTGGTTGAACGGAAGCTCATTGAGCCCAAACATGTTTCCCTCCCATGGAAGCATACCTAGAAAGTCCACGGAGGCCGGAATTTTGATAAAGGCATGCATTGAGCCCAAACACATTTCCCTCCCATGCTAGCATACCAAGGTGGATTTTCTCCAATTTCAGTCCAATAAGAGTGGGTCCCATCTTCCGATTCAGCACATGACTGAAACATGATTAATCTCATGTCAGCTGCAATGCCTCATGGGCGACCGGCCAAGTTTTCAATCATGTGTCTAACAGTGCCATTTGTCTTATATATACAACAACAGAAGAATATGTTGAGCATGCTTTATTTCTTTGCGATCATGCAAGAGCATCATGGTTTGGCTCTAACATAGGAATGCCATCACATTCTATTACTTCTCTGAGGATCAGAGATTGGTGGAACTCCTTTATGGATTATTGTGGCAAGATAAATCCGCCAATTAGTCCTCAAACGAAATCCTGGGTTCTCGCTCTTTGGTGGGCCTTATGGAAAAGAAGGAATGATTTTATATTTAGGGGCACAAAAATTGAGCCTATTAGCACAATCATATGTGCTAGAAGAATGGTTGTTGCCTCAATGGCCAATAATGAAAAAGACTTCAAAGGACTTTCATACAATCCCCAGGATTTCAGTCTAAGGAGCCCTAGAAGCATGGCTCAGGTGTTCTTGGATGCATCTTTTAGAGCCGTGGATGGAAAAGCAGGCTTTTGCTTTGTTATTTGGCTTGACAGTTCTTGGGTTCATGCAGGATCAGCCAATGGATCCAAGGTTTCCTCTTCAAAAGAAGCTAAGGCAAGAGCTGTCCATTTCGCAATGAAGGAGGCTAGGTCACGGGGATTTCGCAAGATCCATCTTTTGTCGAACACCCTCAAAGTGATTAGAGCGATCAACGGGTTGATGGATTGGGCTATCCAATCTATTTTGCGGGACATCAATGAGTAGAGGTCCAAGTTTGAAGACATTTCCTTTTTCCCATGTTCCTAGAAAGCTTAATCAACTTGCTCATGAACTTGCCAAGAACTCTTATAGACGTGGGGTTTGTGTGGGACTAAAAAGGGATTGATCTCCTATTTAGTTTGGGAAGCTCTTCTTTGTTTTTTTTTTTTTTCTTTCCTCCCTAATGAAATTGCTTTTTACCAAAAAAAAACTTGGATAGTCCAGATTATCATTATATACACCCTATGACAAAGTCTTGGAGACCTATTACACAAGAAGCTTGTAATAGCTGGCACAGATGATCATGATTCATAAATAGAGCGTCACTAACAACTCGGCTCGTGTGGTCTCACCTCGGCCTCTCTGCTGTTCATACATGCTAATCCAATATTAAGTGTGAGATTTTTTAAGTCTTATGAAGAAGGGGTGAAGGATATAGGGGGCAGTGTCAATGGGGTGCTTCACTCGCCAAGGACTTCAAGTATTAGAGTAATGGCTAGGTATTCCTTTCCCACCTTTCCTTGATTTCATTTTCTTTAAGGGCACGTTTGGCAACAGTCAGTGCCGCGGATTTCTGGTCGATTTTCCTCATTTGCATGGAAAGTCCATATTTGGTATATTGCAGAAAATGGAGAGAAGGATTCGGTCATTCCATGCATGCGAATATTTCCTCCGTCAGACCCTCCCCCATTGAATTCTCAACATCCACGCATTGACAGAAAAGTGCTGCTACAATACATTAAACAGTAGTGTAGGGGATACCGGTTTTTCGCATTTTTTGGTTTATATGGGACCAACAATTAAGATCTGAACCGGTAATAATGTTAACAAGGCCCAAAACGGCTACCTTACCAAAAATCAGCCGTTGATTCCATCTATAACTTGAGAAATTTGCAAACCAATTCTGACAAATGATATGCCAACACAGTAAAAGAAAAAAGGGGATTATTTGGCAGTATGCTTTTTTCATTTTTTTTATTTTTGTGGGCCTCAAAATCATCATCTGAACCATGAATAATTTAGAGGAGACCAAATATAACTAGGGGCCTAAATTTCAACCATAGATCTATCATGTATTTTGAAATATTTGTAAAAACATCCATACTCTAAAATATTAATTTTTTAATTTATGGCCTCCTTTGAACGATCTGAACCGTTCAGAATATCTGAAGAGCCAAAACTGGTTATGGGTGAAGGATCAGCCCTTGATATTTCATGGATTATGAGAAATTGACTAAAAACTTATGATTGTTGGATCACACAATGCATAGACTCCATGATTTGTCTCTTCTGCCAAACTTGAAACTATTTTTAAGAAATCCTCTTTGAGGATGGCTTGGTTCCAACAAATCAAAGAAAACCTCTAACTAGGGGATTCCTGTCAATTTGTCAAACGCACCCTAAAGGAAAATATATTTGATGGTCATTTTTGGATATTCTCTTTTAGCTTTCACTTTTAATAACTTATAGAAATACAATCCTAGAATTTCTTAGTGAAACAAACATGCCCTAAAAGAATTCCAGGGTACATAATTCACATCCAAATATATAAGATTTAAAAAAAAAAAAATGTACATGTGGCATGCATGATCATGAATTCCACCATACTTTGCAAATGTGCTGAGGTATGGCTTGGGGATCCTCTTTAGTGTCTAACTCATTCCCTTTTTGTGAGTGAGATGAGCCATGGTGGGAGCCATCATGAAAAATTCAAAGCACTCAAAATGGACATCCTTTCTTGGAGGAGAGCGTCTCCAAGTTTTATTCTAGAAGGAGTTGATCTCACAGTAAAATTAAGCATACTAAAATTAATATAATTAATGTACAGGACTAACATTGCATAAGATTACATTTCTTACTCTTTTTGGGTGAGCCCTGCTGATATTGGAGTGCGCATCAAAAGTCCAACATTATCATGTTTCTTTCCTTGTAGATGAACTGATATCAACTTCTTTATAAAAATGGTTTCCTTAAGAAAGAAAGAAAATGAAAGACAATCACCGGATCCAATGTCCAATGCAATTATTCATCTCCAATTAGTCCCCTTATTTTTAGTTTTTTTTTTTTTTTTCTTCATTGACCAACTACCACATGATCAGCCTAACAATCCCAGCATCATCATCTATTAAACCTAATATAAAATATTTGAATGTTACATAATCAACAAATTAAAACAAATGGTTTCTCACCTGCCCCACCATCATTAAAAAACAGTACCATACGATCTTCCTCAGCCGTACAATACAATAGATGGTTCCACCCAGAACTAAATAAATAAAAAAGTTCAACAGATGGGCCAGGAGGGCAATACGGGTGGGTCAGCTTGGGTATCGGCTTAACCCATGCCATGAATAGGTAGTATGTAGGTATAAAAACAAACCTGAACCTGACCTAACAAAATCCAACTTGAGACGTACTCAATAGTGGATTTCCTGCTCATTGTGGCATAGCGAACTCTGACCTTCCTAAATCATAAATTGAAATTCAATCATCCAAACACAGTCACCGTTAAATTGGATTCGAAAATGAGTATGCTCCATACATGCTCCACCCTAGTGCACTCAAACCATCTTCTGCCAGGAGATGCGGTTTGAATTCAGACACTTTGGGCGAGACGAGACTTTTGGAAATCGAATCGCCCGCGTGCCACGGGTCCCACGGCAGATCAAACAGATAACTGTTGCTAATAGAGATAGAGTCCCACTATAAACAGAAGATTAATATGTTGTAAATAAGATAGGGATCCGCAGTAATAAGATAAATTAGTGGATCGGATCTTATCTTATCCCCAAGCAGTAGAATCCCACTAAAATTAGGGGATGTGGTTTTCTTGGCAGAAACTCCCGTGAAGATTTGGGCTATCTCCATTCTCAATAAAACTTGTATTATACAACCATTGGTTGAACTGGAGGGGGCTAGGGGTGGCCATAGCCCATAAAAGTACACGTAACACATATTCAACTAAACAACAAAAAACAAAAAACAAAAAACAAACAAAAAAAAAAAACCTATATCATCATATGACAAAAGAAAAGTGCATATAAATCCTAGTGTAAATATATATAAAAACTGAAAAGAATGGAAGAAAATCCAAGGAAATTCATAGACGGACGGCAGTCAATGAACAAATCGCATGTGCAATAAATGTATATCGCATTTTGTCCTCTCGAAACCAGTGGCTGAGATACCATCATTACTCAAAGGGAGCGTCAATTCGCATTCAACATCAGGTTTGAAACGAAAGGACTTGAATGGCCCCACCTTAAACCTAACCCTAGCATGGATCTTAACATCAACTTGGAAATCACCTTCGCTCTTCTCCCTATTGAAATCATCAGCAGCAGATCCCTCCAGCGCAATGAAGTTCTGACCTTCAAAGATAGGATAGAGCATGGTGGTGTTCTTGTGGCCTTGATAGAAAGATGGCAAAGACACATAATCAAACCTCTGTCCTTGATAGAAAGCTCTAGCTTCAAGTGTGTCATAGTATATACCAATCTTCTTGTTGGGGTTCCTAACACTTACGTCCAGTGAAAGGTTGTAATGGAGGGTGTTACTACTGGCGAGATTGAATTGTGTTAGCGAAGCCCGCTCGACGTAGACCTTCACCTTCAAGGGGCGTATGAGAAGCCAGAAGAGGAAGGCAACGATCATGATGACGCCGAGGATGGTGGTGCTGAGGTTGACCAAGGCGTTCAGTAGGGAGCCTGGGCCACAGAAAAATCCTGAGCCTCGACCGGGTCGATGATAGGCTCGCTGGGGTGGAATTGGTTGTTCATAGTAAGCTCCATTCAAGGGGTCTTGTTTTGGTCCGGCCATGAGAGAGAGAGAGAGAGAGAGATGAGTAGTCTCTAGGAGGGGAAGAGAGAAGAGTCTTATAGTCGTCTAGTTATGTTGTATCTATCACATGTGAGATGCAGAAGATTCCAATGGATCTCTCTAACCGTGT
Source organism: Persea americana (assembly GCA_029852735.1). Lineage (NCBI taxonomy): Eukaryota > Viridiplantae > Streptophyta > Magnoliopsida > Laurales > Lauraceae > Persea > Persea americana. Next base: position 20,887,027 of record CM056813.1, on the reverse strand, counting down.
TTAGTTTCGGCTTACGGGTGGGATGTGTGGGGATGGAGATGGGTTGAAGGAGTAAAACACGAGCGAACGTGCGAGTGGCTTACGGGATTCTAAGACTGGTTTTATTTTTTATTTTTGGCACTCCAACAAGGGGCTGGAGTGGCCCACATATGTGGGAAGAGGACCCACATAGGTAAGAAAGTAGCGCATACATATGGGAAGAGGAGTCCACAAATGTGGAAAAAGGCGGCATACCCGGAGATTGATCTGACCCTTTGGTGCCTTTGTCATACTTGGCTTGATTGGGCTTTGGCTCACGCTTGGATCATAGTCTTCCAGCATTTCACAGAAGGAGTACTTATATATGGCCTCTACCTGCAATGCAACATAAGCACAAATTTGTTTGCACTGCTCATTGCTTGTTTGGCAACTCTAAAGATAAAGTCCCTATTTCTTAAAGCAAAAGTCTCATCAAAAGCATTTTACTTCAAATTTTTCACCATATTTTAAAAAAAAAAAGTAAAAAAAAAAAACTCATTTATCCGCTAAAAGACAAAAATACTCTATAATCAATACAAAAATTAAAAAAAATTTTATAATAAACAACTAAAAATAAAATACCATCATAACTTACTTATATTTTATTCTTTCTTCAAAATAATTTTTACTTCACTCAACTTCATTAGTAAAGCCCCCAAACAGCTATTTGAGGCACCTTTAGAGAGGAAAATCCCCTCTCTCTCTCTCCCCCTCCCTCCTCCATTTCTCCTTTGCTTGGATGTTTTTTTGTCCCCTCTTGTTTTTTTCTTCCTTAGGTCCCTGAAAAGGATTTCAAATTCGATGATTGAATTGAGGGATTTTCGGTGTTTCTCCTAATGCCCAGTCTCGCACCCTCTTAGAAATGTGAAAGGAACGTCAATGACCCTCGACTTTTGTTAATCTTAGGCCCATAAAAAAAATCACGAATTATGAATTTATTGGTGATATGAATTTTTATTTATTTTGCATTCACAGTAGTTGGGCCAACTTGTGGAAAACCTAACCCACTCAAAGTATATGCCCCACGTAATTTTACCTTAAGAAATCTTACTACATAAGAAGTGGGTGTATAGTCAAATTGGTCACTTACATGTGAATAAAATATTAATAAAAGTTCAAGTGTTTCATGGTGGTGGATCCGGTGATGGGCCTTAAGTCCTATTGGAGTGAAATCTAACGAGGAATCATACAAGAGGAGGGCATTTATATTCAATGGTTTAGGTTTTTCATAAGAGAGCTCTACTATAGTGGCGGCTCCGGAAATTCGAGTTAGTGGGGTCAATAAAAGACCTATCTTCCACAAATCGAATAAATTTATTTTCCCCTTTATCAACATCTGTCATCTACTTTCGATAATTTGACAAATATAATATAAAATCCTCAAATAATCAATTTCTAACAATCCAACAAAGATAACATTGAATTCTCAAATAAAAATAAACAGAAATTTTAATACATTGTTACTAGTAGTTCTTAATCCAAATAGAAAATCCAAATACATAAACTCTTATAGTTGCCCTTGACATGTTTTCATGTGTTAGAATCGTTGCATAATAGCTTCATTATCAACACTAAAAAACACATCATTTTCAATATATGTGACCAAACAGTCATTCATCATTCAATCTCCCATTCGGTTACGCAACATGTTCTTTACGTACTGCATTGCTAAAAAAGATCTTTCTACCGTGGCGTCGCTACTAGTAAAATCAACGCCAATTTTAGAAGCAAATAAACCAATGGGTATACGATATCTTTCTTTGTTTCCACTAATTTTTTAGCAATGTCACCAATTCCTTTAAGTTCTAAAAACTCGTTAATAGAGCCCATATGAGGGAAAAAGTAAGAAAAAAAAAGGGGACATTTCTTCTTCATTTTCTTCTTCTTTTTGGAGACTCAGGACCTCAAGTGCACTTTTCTTCTTCTTGTTTTTTTTTTTTTTTTTTCCTGCTGCTCAGTTAAGGCTGGGAGTTTATATGCCTAAATCTGATTGTTAGGGTTTTTATCCCTTCTAATAGGAGGAGAATACCCTTTTTAGAAGTTAAGTTAGGGTAAATGAAGAGTTACTGACAGAATTGACTAAAAAAGGGATTTTAAAAAAAAAAAAAAGTAAAAATTGGGCTTATTAATTTTTTTTGTTTTGGTAGACAGATGACCCATTAACTTAGACATTGAATGTGGTCAAAAGCTTCCCCTAAGTTCAATTCATGAAGGAATTTTTTTTTTTTTAAATATTTTGTCGAATCTCAATGGGTTCAATTCAGTGCCGCCCATGCTCTACTATGTAGGCATACGAATTTTTTGTGAGTTCAATTCTAAGGGGTTCTGAATATTAGGACATGTGATAGATATTGCGACCCATTGGTCCCTTCATAACAAACAAAAAAGAAAGGGAGGGAGGATCAGTTTTGTCAATTGTCCATGTAGAAGTCACTAATTGGATCAAGAACAGACTATTCGACTTTTTTATGATCATTGATCCGATAGCTCACAACATCTGATGGACCTAATTTCTTGTAAATGACTATATTCTAAAGTCCTATATATGTGGCTCAATTATTATGATCATATGGTATGGTCAATTGCACAGTGGCCGCCGACAACTGCTATCAAAATGAAAAATTTCATATAATTGTCTGGGTTTTATACATGGCCCAGACTAACAGATTTTTTAATTCATAAAGATGGCCAAGAAAGTAATACAACAACTTAACACATTTAACGTGTAAAGATCAAACAATGATATAAGATGTTATAATTGAGAGAAAATGATATTTTTTATAATGTCTATTAAAGAAAAAAAATACTGTTTTCTAGCATCTTCCAATATTATGATTTTTTTTAATATTGTTTTAGATTTTTTAAAAATAAAAAAACACATTTAGGGTACGATGAGCCGCGACGGCCAATAATCGTGGGTATTTGTTTTTGAGGTTGACCGCAATGTCAACCAAGACCGTAACTTTCAAACATGGCTAGAGACTAGTCCATCTGAATGAAAAACATAATTCTGCAATTAGAGAGAATCAATATGCTTCTAATTATATGGAACTTTTAATGCCAATTCTCAGGTACATGAGAGAGATCGTATGGAACTATTACTTCATAGGCATAACTGAAAATACCATACCAAGTATTCTTCGATTATACATAATTGTTATTAGCATTAAAGCTTACATTGGGTCGAAACATAACCCAAGATTCGGAAAAAAAAACACGACAAAATCTGAAAAGAAAAACAGCCAAGGTAATAGTCTAAACTAAATCAGGCCTGATCCCATGCTTGTCACACCTTAACCCTTAAGGTCCCATTTGTTTTCTAGAATTGAATCCTAGGAATTCAAAGAGTTTTATTTCTAAAAGTAGCTTATAAATTTGAGAAAATAAAGGGTGTACATCCATAAATGGTTATCAAGTAAACTCTGCTTCGATGAAAAATAAATTAGGGTTGATGGAAAGTGATTTACTAATGTGATGGTTGGGTATTCATTTTCATCTCCCTTTTAATTAATTTAACATTAAAGATGAGATTATTTAATTTTCTTAGCTTTGCTTTTATAAACCTAGGGCCTATTTACGTCTATAAAATCCCTTCGTGTCAATCTACCTCATCTGTCTGTGTAGATTTTCTCTCTCACAAAATGCACGCCAAATTAATAACTTCTTCATTCATTCTCATAATGAAATATTTCCGGAATCTGCATGCTTTGTCCGAAACTGTTTCACAGCAAAACCTCCACCTCCATGTGGACCAAAAACTTTGGGCATTGCAACAATCTTAGGCTGCCCCCATTTGTTTACAGCTGGAAGAGTCAGAATTTCACTTCTTTTTCCAATGTCCTTTTTACGACAAAGTTCTGAAATTGAATTCTTCTTCAAGCTGGCATTCCGACTCTTGCCCCTCTACACTATGACAACTCCCTTTTGATGGCTCTCACTTCTGGTGGTTGCCGCATCTTTTGCCTGGTCACTGGGGCTCTCATGCTTGCTTCCATTCATTCCATCTGGCGGGCCAAAAACTACTTGGACAGATCTACTCAGGTTTTCAAAGAAGAAGCTGCTATCATACTCAATAGAACTCCCAAGCCCTTCAAGAGAAACACCTTGGACCATTTTGTGAGAAGCTTCACATCTGGTCATCGGGGGTAGGGTGGAGAGGGGGGATGGGATATTTTTGAATGCCCCTTCCCCTTTCTTAATACAATTCTTTTGCAATTGGGCAAAAAATAAGGCCTTTGGTAAAATCTAATTTCAAATCGCATGCTCTGAGAGTGTCATAGTATTAGAAATCGGGTGTCCTGCATGGCACGAGCCTCACATTAAATCAAGTAAATGGCAGTTGCCAACAGAGATACAGGCCTCCTATAATAAGAAAACTTGATATGTTGTAGATAAGATAGCGATCCCCAATAATCAGATAGATTAGCAGACCGGATCTTATCCCCACTTAGTAGAATCCCATCAAGATTAGGGGACATGGGTTGCTTGGTAGAGAAATCTCTATGCAGCGTAACTCCTCAAGATCAGTTATACAAGGGAACATGGAGCTCTAAGTTGTGCATCACAATAATCATTACACTGAGATCCAGGTACAGGAGATCCGCATCCTGATCCTTTACATGGCACAAGATAAGATTGGTTTATGTTCAATTGAAGCAATTCATGTATGTTCAATATCTCAATTGGGCATTAGTTTGAAGATAGCGCTAGTCTAGTTTGAACATAGCGCTAGTTTATCAGGGAGTCTCTCTCTCAAATTAAGAAGCCTGGAATCTACTAAGATCCAGTCAAGCAGGGGTTAACTATTCAAGTCTGGTCTGAAACAAGCTCATAAATCCCAAACTGGCCAGCTTCAGCTGGCGCCTCCTTCGTAGGAAAACACCCACAGATCTTTGGGCGAAGCAAATAGGTTGGGCTATGGCTTCCAGGTGCAACCTCTGTCTCAGCAATGAAGAAGACGATCTCCACCTTTTATTTTACTGCCCTTGGCTCTTCAGTTATGGAAGTGGATCCTGAGTCATGGAGTAAACCCCCCTACCCTCCCTCTATCTGTGCCAGTAATATGGTCCTCTCTAGCCCAGGGCATAGATGCCTCTGGAAGGAAACTTGCAGTGGCAATCTTCTTCAAAGTGATCTCTGTTCTTTGGACTCTCCGAAACGACTCAAAGCACCGCAATTTGAAGCCTTCTCTGGCCAGAGCTAAGTTCTTAAGTCTGGATCGGATGAGAGGTCTAGCCAGCTCTAATCCTAGTTCCAGAATAAATCCACATCCAATTCTCCTTTCATTCGGGACGATGAAGTGATTTTTTTTTTCCTTGGCATCTCTATGTTTTGTTCCTTTTATGTTTTTTTTCCTTTGCCTGAGCTCCTTTTGGCTTGGTTCTGTCTCAGCTTTTCTTTATTTTGGCTTCTTCCTGTAATTGAGGGCTCCCTGCCCTATTTTTTTCTTCCTCCTCAATACAATTTACTTATAAGCAAAAAAAAAAAAAAAAAGAAAAAAAAAGTTTAAATGGAATTAAATGGACTTCATGTGGGAAGCCTAATATCCTAATATTAACATTTGAAACCCTTTTTTACTGAGTGAAGGTGCAGTTTATCTTTTAGAATATAATAATAATTAAAACTTAAAGAAAGCTTTTGTTTTTTTGGGTACCCCAGCCATGGGGGCTGGGACCTAATAGAGAGGATGCCTGTGAAGAGGTGACATACCCAAAGTTCGATCCCCTGGTAGCCAGGTAAGAACTGACGCTCAATACGACTCGGGTAAGGAGCCGTTCTTAGCTTTAAGAAAGCTTGAAGATTACAAAAAGCAACTTCATATAAAGGGCCTGTTTTGTTTCATGTAAATAAATCTCTGAAATTGCATGCATGTAAGTGGTTAAAAAGGAAGAATCAAAGGTGTAAATAAAAAATCGATCATGTAATTACCTCCCATCTAATGGAAATTAATCATCAAGGAAAGATTGGAATAAATACCATTGCACTAGTAATTCAAGTCTTACAAAGTAAAGTCTCATCAACATTACTGCCTTTTATTCATTTTTAATAATGTTTCCACAGAGATAATTTAAACATGAATTCCTATGTTGTCTGTGCAAACAAGTAGGCCCAAAACATTATCAACATGATATGCATAACGTACTTGGAAAAGGATGATGGTTTGGGTATTCACTGTCCATCTCCCCTTAAATTAGTTTCCCAATTAAAGGAGAGATTATTTAATGGCATCATAGATCTTCACCTTCATTTATTCCATTTTTGCTGAATTTCGGAATATATTACAACTCTTGCTAATTCAATTCCAAGCAAGCAAACAAGCCCAAGGAGACCTAACTTTTCATAATCTAAGCATTTCTTGAAACAACCAACATACAAATTTCAATGAAACATGCATCAATATTTGACCCGTCCTAGAGCGGGGTTTGCAAATATAAATTATCCCGATGTTAACTGGGTGTCGTATCCACTGGGACAAAAAGGCTAAGTTGCGTTGTTTCCTAAATTCCTAAACTAATCCTAATAGAAAACAAAGTATTGATTTCTAAACTAATCCTATGAAAAAAACGAAGTATTGGTTTGATGAGTTTGATCCCTAAATTACCAAATTAAAAGATAATATTTTAATTCAATCAGAGAGAAGATCTCAGGGTATGAATCTACTCTAACCTCGCGCAATGGCAAGTATAGACTTAGAGTCTCACTATCAACGCTAAAAAGACTCGTTCTGATTACAAACCTTCACAAAGTCAACAAATAAAGGATGTGGATGTAGATCGGGGCATAACCTATCTCTATGGCATAGATTATCCTAGGTCTAACAACACATTCAATTAAGCACCGTTATATGACTAGCACTCAAATCTACAAGATTAAAATACCAAGGAAAATAAATATTGAATTAAAGAAACCAAATCCAACATGTCATATAACCAAAAAGCGTTTACAGAAAACCTTAAAACCTATACACCACCATAAACACAAGGCTAGGGTTTCATCGCAGCCCTAAGATAGAAATTTAGTTACTCATGGCGAGAGGTTGATGAAGAATCTCTGACGAAATCCCTATTGACACTCTTCCCAAAGCTCCGAAACCTCGCTTCCGATCTTCTCTCAAGATGTGAATTAATGCTAAAATGAGTTTGGCCTTTTATTTATAGGTTTTGGGATGAAAAACCTCGTCAAAACGCGCTGGAGACGGACCTCAGATGGTCCGGGCGTTCGGACGCCAGGTACTGGGCGTCCGAATGCCCGGAAGCAGTAGCTTTTGGGTTGATTCCATGGCCGGGCGTCCGGACGCCCGGAGCCTAGTGTCCGGACGCCCGGAGGCAGAACCTTCGGATGCTTTTCTGATTTTTCTGGATTTTTGCAACTTCTTCCTACTTTTCGCCAATTTCTTCCCCAAAGCTCTAGGGCACCTGTAAACATCAAAATAACATAATTTGACTGATTAAACGCATCGAAAGGTATAACAAAGTCCTTATTGAGGGGCCTAAAATGTATATTTTATGCTCTCATCACACCCCCCAACTTACACTTTGCTAGACCTCGAGCAAAGCTAAAACAAAATGAAATACTAGCTAAGGCCACTTTCGTAGGGAGCACGGCTGCACTTAGCATGTGCAGTAAGCCTTTAAACCTCTAAGCTCCCCCTAGAGGACGAGTTATAGTCTCGTGAGGGTTTGCGATGAATCTACCCACAAAATTCCTAAAACCAAAATAATAAGGGGTCTTCTCCAAAATGGAATCTACAAACACTGGATATTCTTGATTATGGAGTTTTCAACACACATCACAAAGTTGTTTCACAAATCCTATCTGTTGGTCAGAAATCCTTAAGATCATGCTAGAACAATTGACCGTGCACGGTGAAAATTGTGTATATATAGAAGTATAAAAGCATAAAACGATCCACTACGAAATCCCGTGAAAACACCTCTTTTCTTTTTCTTTTCAGATTCTGGGCCACCTAACCTCAGTGAAAGATAACATGATTCCTCTCAAAGCATTGATGGTGGCTTTTGCACTATTGTTTGTCAAAGGCCGGAACAACACTATTTGGATACTCTTTTTATTTTTCTTTTCTTTATTTTTCATTTTTTTAAGAGAATAAACATGTGACTGTGCAATGCCTGGGTCCCTTAAGCTTTCTAATCAACCCATGTAACGAGCATTCAGTCAATGACTCCCAAAACAGTTGTCTTTAGGGCACTAGGTATGGCAATACCCCTATGGGCTTACTGGCTCGAGTCAAAAAGGCTACGAACCCAAACTAGTCACAAAACGTTTTTTTTTTTTATTAAAGTCGGTCCCCAACAATAGGCAGCCCTTTCCATATGCCCGAATTAATTCACCGATTTGTGGATAAATCCACTCAGTTGAATCAGGACACTGTATGACCGAGGGTCGGCTTTCCATCATAAATGTTCTGTGGCTCTCACAAGAATGGAACTCATAGCTTCACATTTCAAAAAGAATTCTATAAAATATGTGTTAAGTGATGGATCAATCATTCAACAATTTCTCAAAAACTGTTTCCTAAAACAAGATAGTGAACCCTTTTTTTTTTCTTTTTTTTCTCTTTTTCTCACAAAAAGTTCCAAAAATCAAGGTATCTTCGTTTCATAAAAATCTTTTTAGAAATCCCCCAAAAATCTGATTTTTTTTTAACCTAAAACTCAAGGAAAATAACTAAAACAAAAACTAATAAGACTAACCTAAAGGTTAATACCCCACCCCCCAACTGAACCTAACATTGTCCACAATGTGAAGCACAAAAGAAAAGATAAAAGACAAGGAAAGTAAAGTAAAAGGAGGGATATCACCTGGGCACCGCCTAACAAAATGTGGAAAGGAGGAAAATGGGGAGGACACCCCCCAACTCAGACCAAAGTACCGGCGGAATGTTAGCGGCAAGCACAATAAACAAAAACAAAGAAAACCTACGAAACTCAAACCAGACCTACAAAAAGATATGGCTTAGCACTTCCTTCATGTTTACCTCCTCCAGGTTAGGAACAAAAAACTGCTGCATTCCCCGAGAATGAGTAAAATCATCAATGCAAGGAACGCGGGTATGCAGATGGAGGGATTTATATCTTGCAACTCGGCAATGGACCAGCCAAGTGCACTCGTGTGCTCAATCAACACATCCAGTATTTGATCTTCCTGATCGTCAAACAAATCAGGAGTAATGAGAACTAGCAATTTAGCCTCAGGTTGGAGAGTATCAGCTGTCACGAGCTCATCAACAACATCGACTGCAAAGCAGTCATCCTAGTCTGGAGGTTGATGAGAGGCCCCAAAAGCATACAACCACACTTTCATATTCCCAAAGGAAACATCCATAACTCCGGTGCGGCAATTAATGTTTGCATTGGCCGTGGCCAAAAAGGGCCGGCCAAGAATGACAGGAGTATGTTTCTGTGTAGTCTGCACTGGTTCAGTGTCAAGGACGATGAAATCAACAGGGAAAAAGAACTTGTCGACCTTGACCAGAACATCTTCAATTATTCCCCGGGGTACCCTGATAGATCTATCAGCAAGTTGCAAGGTAATCTGGGTGGACTTCAATTCCCCAAGCCCAATTTGCTTATACACTGAGTAAGGCAAAAGATTGACACTTGCTCCCAGATCCAACAATGCATGATCAATAACATGACTCCCATTCGTACAAGGAATCGTAGGAGTGCCCGGATCTTTTAGCTTGGGAGGAGTGTCATTATGGATAATCGAGCTCACTTGCTCGGTGAGTAAAACCTTCTTTGGCACATGAGATTTAGATTTGCGCTTTTAAGTGCACAAATCTTTCAGAAATTTAGCATACGAGGGGACTTGTTTGATCGCATCTAGCAAAGGTAGATTGATCTTGACTTGCTTGAATACATCTAATATTTCATCCATGGTGGCTCTCTTTTTACTAAAGGGAGAGGGTGTGTCAAGACAAGTGGGAAAAGGGGCTTTAGGCACATATGGTGGTGCCACGGCCAGGTCAGACAAAGAATTGGGAGGAGTGACCTCCTTTCCATTAGAAATCAGGTTAGCCTTGGAGCCCTTGGGATGGGGTGTGGGCTTTCTCAAGTCATGCTTAGGCTCCTTCGGCCTAGTTTCAATCTCATGTCCATTTCGCAACGTGACAACTATGTTCGCCTGCTCATGAAAGGTATTCTTAGGTCCCGAGCCACTATACCCACCTCAAAATTATTCTTGGGGTTAATCGTGGGTTGGCTAGGCAAGCGTCCCTCCTCTCTTCTATTAAGAGCATTAACTGTTTGCCCTATCTAGGTTTCTAGCTTAGCTATGGACTGAGAGTGGGAATGGACCAGCTGAGTGCATGCTTTGACCTCTTTGAGCTCTTGCAGCACTGTCTCCTCAAAAGATGGAGTTCGTTGAGGTGGTTAAGGGTTCGGATGCTGGTAGAACTGTCGGGAACGACAGGCCGCAGGATTGAAAGGAAGATTAGGCCCATTTCCCAGTTGAGGATATGAAGTGCCTTGACTAGGCAACTTCCAGGAAAAGTTGGGGTGATTTCGCCATCCCGGGTTGAAAGTATTTGAATATGGATCATTACCCGGTTTGGAGAACCCCTGTGCAGCATTCACCTGTTCTTGCACAAATTCAGGGAATTGTGAGGCTGTAGGGCAATTGCTCACAAAATGAGCGGGACTAGAGCACAAAGCACAAACACCTTGAGAGGGTGGGGATTGGAGAGTTTGACCCACAGATAATAGCTGATCTAACTTTTGGGTCAAGACAGCCACTTGAGTGGTAAGTTCATTAGGGGGTTGAATTTCAAACACCCCTCTAGGTTTTTACAAGGTGGAGGATGCCAGCCTCTCCAATCGAGAAGTGGAGGCATGGTGCTGAAAAGTCTCACTCATGTTCTCAAAACGCTCCCATGCCTCATCCTCATTTTTCAACATAATTGATCCCCCACTGGCGGTGACGACCATGTTTCGCCATTCGGGAGACAACCCATCATAAAATAACTGAACCAATTGCCACTTAGCAATTTGGTGTTGAGGACATTTTCTAATCAAATCCTTGAATCTATATCCCACGCCTCATGAAATTGTTAATTGTCAGTTTGGGCGAAGGAAGTTGATAGCTCTCCTGTACTGATTGGTTTTGCCCACAGAAATATTTATCCAGAAATTTTTGTTGTAATTGGGCCCAAGTGGTGATGGAATTCGCAAGTAAAGTACCCAGCCAATACTTAGCTTTGTCCTTTAGCAAAAATGGGAATAGAAACATCTTAAGGGCCTCACTACTGAAGTTGTTTATCCTCACAGTGGAGCAAATAACCAGAAAATCATCAATGTGATTATATGGATCTTCATTGTTCAAGCCATAGAAAGAAGGAAGTAGGTTGATTGTACTAGGCTTGATTTCATAATGAGCTACCTGCACAGTAGGCAACTGAATACACGATGGGGACGAGTATTCCGAAGGAGTATAGTGCTCCTTCAAGGGGCGGAGAGGGGGAGGAGGAGGTGTACTGGGTGGTGTCTCCTCTTCATTTTCTTTCTCTGCCATTTGTGAATTTGTGTGTGAGGACTCAGCAGAGTTTTTAGATGATCTAACTTTCCTAAGGACTCGCTCTAAATTTTGGTATAGAGATACCAAATGTGGATGACAAGAGCGACGACCAAGCCTGCACACACAAAATTTTCTGCAATTATGTAAACAAAATCAGAAAGTCAAGGACTTACCTTGCCTTGGGAAGAAAAGAGAGATTTATTTTGAGTAAAACTTTGTCCTTTACGAACTCTCTTGGATCCCTGCACAAATTCTAGGATTCTGTATTAGAACCAATATCTTACAGTAAGGATAGTAAATGATGTGAGTAAAGATGAAAAAGTAAAAAATAATAAAAAGAACTAGAAAAAGGGAAACTAATATAAGAATTAAAAAAACAAACAACCGTGCTAATTGTCCCCGGCAACGGCACCAAAGTTTGACCCATCCTAGAACAGGGTTTGCAAATATAAATTATCCCGATGTTAACCGGGTGTCGTATCCACTGGGACAAAAAGGCTAAGTTGCGTTGTTTCCTAAATTCTTAAATTAATCCTAATAGAAAGCAAAGTATTGATTTCTAAACTAATCTTATGAGAAAACAAAGTGTTGGTTTGATGAGTTTGATCCCTAAACTACCAAATTAAAATACAATATTTTAATTCAATCAGAGAGAAGATCTCAGTGTACGAATCTACTCTAACCTCGCGCAATGGCAAGTATAGACCTAGGGTCTCACTATCAACTCTAAAAAGACTCATTCTGGTTACAAACATTCATAGAGTCAACAAATAAAGGATGTGGATGTAGATCGGGACATAACCTATCTCTATGGCATAGATTATCCTAGGTCTAACGACACATTCAATTAAGCACCGTTATATGACTAGCATTCAAATCTACAAGATTAAAATACCAAGGAAAATAAATATTGAATTAAAGAAACCAAATCCAACATGTCATATAACTAAAAAACGTTTACAGAAAACCCTAAAACCTATACATCACCATAAACACAAGGTTAGGGTTTCATCGCAGCCCTAAGTTAGAAATTTAGTTACTCATGGCGAGAGGTTGATGAAGAATCTCTGACGAAATCCCCATTGACGCTCTTCCCAAAGCTCTAAAACCTTGCTTCCGATCTTCTCCCAAGATGTGAATTAATGCTAAAACGAGTTTGGCCTTTTATTTATAGGTTTTGGGATGAAAAACCTCGTCAAAACGCGCTGGAGACAGACCTCAGATGGTCCGGGCGTCCGGACGCCAGGTACTGGGTGTCCGGACGCCCAGAAGCAGTAGTTTCCGGGTTGATTCTGTGGCCGGGCGTCCGGATGCCCGGAGGCAGAACCTTCGGGTGCTTTTCTGATTTTTCTGGATTTTTGCAACTTCTTCCTATTTTTCACCAATTTCTTCCCCAAAGCTCTAGGGCACTTGTAAACATCAAAATAACATAATTAGGCTAATTAAACGTATCGAAAGGTATAACAAAGTCCTTATTGAGGGGCCTAAAATGTATATTTTAGGCTCTCATCAATATTTAAAAATGGAATACATTTCTTTTTGTACATAATAACTCGCTAATTAATTCTCAATCAAGAGAAACCATTTATGTTCACTCACCCCAAGTGTAGGGTTGCAAAGAAGTAAAAACCTAATGAGTACGTGTTAGTTTTATGGTCTCAATCCATTAAGATTGATGTAATAAATTGATTAATTTCTTTATTCATTAATATATTCATGTTTTCCTTTTCATGAGATGAATATTGTTTTATTACTTAAATGCACATAACCAATACAAATGACATACTGGCTCATTAGATGAACCGGGGTCCATAAGTGTATTAGGTGTAACACATGTGTATGGATGAGATCCACATACAGGAGACATGTGTCACAAATCTTATACTTAAATTGATTCACAACCAGTGATGAGATTGGGCATCCCATCTGACAAGGTTGCAGTATTATGATCATTATGAAATAGTATGATCTGTCTCGATCTTAGGAATATAAGATTCTAAATCATTATACTAGAACATTAGATGTATTGAAGGACCAGGAGAAGCACCTCAAGAATACTGTCTTTATTTTAAGGTTTGCTCTCATAATTCCGTAGCAATGCTCTCTCAATCCTGAGACATTGATGAACTCAAGTTTCTATCTATTCATTTGCTTTGAGTCACCAATGAGTGAGGCCAACTGTAGGTCAACACCTCGGTATCTTGGGTACGTGATAGTAGGACTGTAGGAACATTTAATGGTCAAAATGGAATCTATCTTTTCCCCTTATGCCAATTAATAGATCTATCATTGGTAAGTGTACATCCATCTCAATTAAGAGCTAATTGGATGGTACTAATGATTACTATAATTAATTAGGTCTCAAGGATATAAGATATGGATCTAAATTGGTGGGACAGTCTGTCCAATTGATCCATGGATATTGATACAGGGGCCTACTTGTAGTGATAGGAAAGTTTAGGGTCTTCATGTAATTTATTCCTAAGACTGGAGTTCAATTGCATTTATTTAGTAGAGTTATTTGCAATTAACTGTGGGCCCGAATTGCACATGAGATGTGGGGTCGCGGTGTCCCAGTTGGAGCCAGCTTTCTATGGAATCCCTAATGGTCCCCACGCTAGCCTAAGATTGGATCTTTACTAATTCTATTTGAACTCAAAAAGGAAAGCTACTATTTCTATTTGAAGTGAGACTTCTAATAGTGATAATAGTGGAATAAAGGGTTACTAATTATTATAGAAGTTGGACTTCTAATAATAAAGAAAAAGAGGAGTTGCAAAACTATATAAAGGAGAGGAGAGGAGGCTTGGACGTCCATGCTCTAAAATCCCTTGGAGATTCACGCCCATCCTCTTGTGTGCATGTGTTGCACCTTTTCTTCTTCCCTTCTCTCTCTTCTAGTTCCCATCTAGTTTCCTTAGAGATTCTAGTTAGTCTTTCTCTTGGAGATTCCACCATCTTCCTTGAAAAAAGAGATCTGAAGCGGGTCATAGCGTGGAAGACGATTGGGCTTTGGAGATTCTGATTTTGGAAGAGCTCTTCATCTAAGAGTTGAATCAAGTTCTCCATTAGAGCACAACCAAGCTCCATAGGTATTTTCTACTCCTTGTATGTTGTGGAATTTCGTGGTTGCTTGTTAGGTGTTGTTTCTATCTTCTTGATAGGTTTATTTACTGTACATGATCATGAGAAAGAAGACATGGATCCAGGATTGGGTTTTGTAGCCTTCTGGATAGTTAATCCCTGAGTCAAGTGGGTCAAAAGTTTTGAAAACCTATCCTAGAGGCCCACCTATTTCCAACAATTGGTATCAGAGCCATACCTCATCTCTAATCATGTTAGATCAGTAGGCTTGTTCTAATCCTTGCATGAGATGCGAAGAAGATAGAGCAAGGGTTGTGTTTGGATCAATTTTTGATGAATTTTCTTGGTTATTAGTAGATTCATGTTTTGGATAGTCACAAAAGGGTTTAACAATGATGGAAGGATGGTAGGAAGCCATTGGGAGAGTTCAGAAGAGTTTTCGAGTCGTTTGGATACGAAACAGAAAAACCCATGCTGCTGATGTTCATCAGTCCGGTCGACGGGGACCCGTGTCCGGTTGACCGGGTACTTGCAGGCCGGTCGACCAGGCCTTCTGGACGTTCGACTGGGGACATTGTATCAGCAAAGTGCAGACTGTTGGTGCGGTCGACCGAGCCACTGCCCGGTCGACCGGGTACACTAACACAGAACTGTGCAGGTTTCAGTTTTGAGTATGTTCAGTTTTGTTTTCCTTTTCGGGGGCGTTGCCCCCTGGGCCCCCACGAGCTCAACCCCCGCCGGGGGACACCCCCAGACCCCCTTTGCGAGGTGCATGATTTACAAAGGTGGCGATTTTTGGCATCTTGTTTTTCCATTGTTGTTTGGTAACCCGATATTGTGAGTTGCTTGGTTGTATGAGATACTAACTTGCAGGTGATCTTGTCCTCTCCATATGGCGTACAAGTCTTTTACTTTCTTTATATGGTTGTTGGTTTATTTGAGGCTAAGTGTAAAGGGCATCATGGTTTCCTTGGTTTCCCGTGAAAGGGCAAGGCATGGTGGTTTCCCTATAGCCCTTTTATTTCCATGTTTAGATTACCATGTAAGTCTCATTGTAGAGACATAGGAATTTGTGTAATTTTCTAAATTTGTAAATTCCGGCGATGTCTGAGACGAAGAAGGAAAGTGAAGTTGGACTCCTAATCAAAGAGTTTGAAAATTACCAAAAGGTGTTTTGGAGATGCCCAAAGAGTTTGTGAAAACCCAAAGTTTTGGAAAGTCTAGAAGTCCAAGAAGTCTATTCCGCTTGGGCCATGTGGAGGAGAGGACTAGTTACTATTTTTAGCATTTTCTATTTGTGGATGAATGCTTGATTTAGAATGTTTCCAAATCTGATCCAAACATAGCAAGTTACTAAAGTTGGTCAAATCAAATTAATTTTTGAAAAGAGTTCTAATTAGTGTTGATGACGCATGAGTTGGACACATTGGTAGCACTAATTTAAGAAATTGGACTTTCCTTAAAATAACTTGACTTGGAACCAATCTTTGATCATGTCATGAGATGATTTGATGTTCATATATATATATATATATATATATGTGTGTGTGTGTGTGTGTGTGTGTGTGGGCCCTAATACCTTAAAAGGAAAATCCTCAATTCTAAAATATTAAGTGGGAACAGGGCATTAAATTAAGAAATCCCCATGGTTTTCCACTATAGGTCCATTGTAAGGAAAGTATTAATCTCGCGCCATCTTGAGAATGGTCGTTCCCCATGGAGGACTTTTATTTGTCTGGTTACTAGATATAGATCTCCCAAAAGGATAGTGTTGGTGAGACGGGGTGAGGGTTCACTCCCCAAGGAGGGGCTGCCCACAACGGTTGTCACTCAATGTTACTTGGTGGGTTACACTTAACTAAAATAATGACGTAGTATCCCCAAGGATTTGCCTCATGTATTTTAGAAACCAAAGATAATTGGGAGTCATACATTATTTGGTATGAGATACCTAGACAATAATGAATGATAGGGGATCATTAGTCTTAATTTTGACTTACTTTGATCCACACCAATCTAGGTGGTATTCGCACTCCCTAAGGAGGCATATCCCAGGGATTGGAATTCCGATGTATTCTAAATTTTAGTAGTTATGAGGATTACCACATAAATTTGGTAGAATACTAAACTCTAATGTCATTAATACTCTTTATTGAATGTATGGTTATATACTACAGATAATTCAGCATGAATTCAAATACTATTCTTCCACTTGCGACCATCCTCAACCAGAATAAGTTGATGGAATCCAACTTTATAGACTGGAAAAGGACCCTAGGCATTGTCCTAACAGTTTCAGGATGCAGATATGTCCTTACCATACCCTCCCTTCCTGATCCTGACCTTGATGCACCACAATTTGAGAAGGACCTTTACACCAAGTGGACCAAAGACAATGAGATGGCCAGATGTTTTATACAGGCATCCATGTCTAGTGTTTTACAACACCAACATCAATCCTATAAGTCAGCATACGATATTATATCGAACTTAAAGGAGATGTTTGCGGACCAGGTTAGAACTGCTAGACAAGTTGTTATGAAGGTGCTGATAAACACAAAGATGGCCGAGGGAACCCCAGTACAAGAACATTTGTTGAAAATGAGTTTCACACTAAATGATTTAGATGTACTGGGTGCTAAGATTGATACAAAATCACAGATTAACATGATCCTTCAGTCACTACCGGATTCTTTCAATCATTTCGAGATCAATTATAATAAATTGGAAATGACTATAGCTGAGTTGTCTCGCCAGCATATAGTGACTGAGGAAATCATGAAGAAAGAGAAAAATCCCCTCATGACTGAAAAGTCATTTGCTAGGACCAAGCCGAAAGGCAAAGACAGAGATAGCAAGAAGAAATCAGTCATCAAGGGTCCTAAGGTGGAGAATGGTTCTACTTGTGGTATGGCCAAGGCTAAGGGTACGAGAATAAAGGGAAAGTGTTTCCATTGTGGTATGACAGGACATTGGAAAAGGAAATGTCCAGATCTTCTGTCTAAGAAAAAGGACCTCGGGTATGATTGAGTCACTTGTTTCTGAAGTTAGTTTTGCAACTGGTACTTCAGAATCCTGGTGTGTAGACTCCGGTGCAACTAATCACATATGTAATACATTGCAGGAGTTACAGGTAACCAGAAGGATTAGTTGCGAAGAAATTATTGCTAACCTGGGATTGGAAGCCAAGGCAGATGCAGTGACAGTGGGAGTAGTAACTTCGTTATTTTCAGTTATTAAGTTGATTTTGTCAAATACATTATATGTACCGTTTTAAGACGAAATTTTGAATTTCAGTTTCTAGTATGATGAATAAGAGTTATTCTATTACTTTTGGTACTGAAATTGACTTAAAGAGACACGATACTTTTATATATTCTGACAAGGTAATCAATGGCTTTTATTTGTTAACTCTCACAATGTATGAGATACGTGACACTGAAATTAATAATAAACTATCATTAAAGAGGAAGTCACTTTCATCTGATCCAACGAAACTTTGGCACCTGGGGCTAGGTCATATAAACCTAAACAGGATTGACAGGCTAGTGAAAGATGGTATCTTACCTTCATTGGTGGTAGAACCAATGCCTGTCTGCGAGTCCTGTCATGAAGGCATAATGACCAAAAGTCCATTTTCCTCTAAGGGTAGTAGGGCCAAAGATTTATTGGAATTAGTGTATACTAATAGGTATGGACCCATAAATATTAGAGTGAGAGATTGATATGAGTACTTCATCACTTTCACCGATGATAACTCAAGACATGAATACATATACCTTATGCACTGCAAGTCTGAGACTTATGAGAAGTTCAAAGAGTTTCGAGCGGAAGCGGAAAAGCATTTAGGTAAAAGTATCAATACTCTTCAATGAGATCGAGGAGGAGAATATCTCTCCGCTGATTTTATGGGATACTTATCAGAAAATGGGATTTTATCCCAGTTGTCTACTCCTGGTTTGCCTCAACAGGACGGAGTAGCAATAGAAAGAACCAAACTCTTTTAGATATGATCAGGTCTATGTTAAGTTTCTCAGAGTTACCTATAGGGATATGTTTTGGAAACTGCAAAGTAAATACTAAACCTCGTTCCATTTAAGTCTATACCTAAGACTCCTTGGGAGTTGTGGTCCGGGCGAAAACCTGGTCTATAACATAAGGGTTGTCCGCCACTCATGCTGAAGGTTAAGACAGATAATTTGGAATTGAAGTCGGAAGTATACATTTTTTTTAATATCCTAAAGGAACTAAAGGTTGGTTATTCTATAATCCCAGAGAGAGCAGAAAGTGCTTATCGGCATCGATGCGGTTTTTCTAGAGGAAGATTATATGATTGACTAGAAATCTTTAGAAAATGTTATCTTGGAAGAAATTTAAAGAGAGATCAATTCCAAATCCAAATATGACCGAACTTGAAGAAGATTCACCCATACCTAACCCAGTAATTACACCAGTGCATTGTCGTAGTGGGAGCATTGTCAGGACCCTTGATAGGTTCTCGTTTTTTGGGAGAGTCTTATGTGGCAATTCAGGAAGAGCTGGAACAAGATCCCTGTAACTATGATGGAGCAATCAATGACATAGCTTCAGGATGTTGGTTAGATGCTGTGAAAGCTGAGATGGAGTCGATGTACTCCAATCAGGTCTGGACACTTGTGGACTTGTATGCTAATATTAGACCTATTGGGTGCAAGTGAGTCTACAAAAGAAAGAAAGGACCAGATGGAAGAGTTGAGACTTTCGAGGTCAGGCTTGTTGCGTAAGGATATACTCGGAAAGAAGATATCGATTATGAGGAAACCTTCTCGCAGGTAGCCATGCTCAAGTCTATCCGGATACTCTTATCCATTGCGGTTCATCTCGATCAGGAGATTTAGCAAATGGATGTCAAGACGACGTTTCTCAATAGTCATCTTGAGGAAGACATCTATATGATGCAGCCAGACAGTTTTATTGCTAACAACCAAGTGCAAAGAGTTTGCAAGTTGCAGAAGTCCATTTATGGACTGAAGCAGGCATCCCGAACTTGGAACATCCATTTTGACTAGGCAATCAAGTCATTTGATTTTTGTCAAAATCTAGATGAGTCATGAGTTTACACAAAAACTGCAGGAGGCAGGGTAGTTTTTTTGGTATTATATGTCGGCGACATCCTTCTCCTAGGGAGTGCTATAGGGATGTTGTCAACAGGTAAAAGTTTAGTTGGCTAAGACTTTTGATATGAAAGGACTTGGGAGAAGCCAACTACATCCTAGGGATCGATTACCATTGAAACTGGAAAAATAGGATGATAGGCTTATCCCATGATGCATACATAGATAAGGTGCTGGTACGATTAGCTATGCTTTGTACTATACCAGATATCTGTCACGCAGTGGGCCTGGTCAGCAGATAAAAGTCTAACCCAGGTCCTAACCATTGGACTGCTGTAAGACGTATTCTCTAATACTTGAGAAGGACTAGAGATCACATGTTGATTTATAGCAGTGATGACTTGATTACAATCGGTAACACAGATACTGACTTTATGTCAAATAAGGATTCCAAGAAATCAACTACTGGGTATGTGTTTATGCTATAACCACTTGAGAAGCAGTTAAGGAAGCAGTTTGGCTTAAAAGATTCCTTATGGAACTTGGAGTGGTACTTTTGGCAGGACAGCTGCTCACAGTTTACTGTAACAACAGCAGGGCAGTCACTAAGTCCAAGGAACTCAAAAACCAAAAACACATACAGAGGGAAAAACACATGGTCATAGAGATTGTGCAGAGAGGTGATACTGCAATCACCAAGATAAACTCTGCAAGCAATTTGGGAGATCACTTTACTAAGCCTTTGACCACCAAAGTCTTTGAGCAGCATGTGGATGGGATGGGCATGAGATGCAACCCTGACTGGCATTGAGCCCAAGTGAGAGAATGTTAGTTTTATGGTCTCAATCCAATAAAATTGATGTAATCAATTCATTAATTTCTTTATTCATTAATATATTCATGTTTTCCTTTTCACGAGATGAATGTTGTTTTATTACTTAAATGCACATAACCAATACAAATGACATACTGGCTCATGAGATCAACCGGAGTCCATAAGTGTATTAGGTGTAACACATGTGTATGGATGAGATCGACATACAGGAGACATGTGTCACAAATCTTATACTTAAATTGATTCACAACCAGTGATGAGATTGGGCATCCCATCTGACAAGGTTGCAGTATTATGATCACTATGAAATAGTATGATCTGTCTCGATCTTAGGAATATAAGATTCTAGATCATTATACTAGTACATTAGATGTATTAAAGGACCAGGAGAAGAACCTCAAGAATACTGTCTTTACTTTAAGGTTTGCTCTCATAATTCCATAGCAATGCGCTCTCAATCCTGAGACATTGATGAACTCAAGTTTCTATCTATTCATTTGCTTTGAGTCACCAATGAGTGAGGCCAACTGCAGGTCAACACCTCGGTATCTTGGGTACGTGATAGTAGGACTGTAGGAACATTTAATGGTCAAAATGGAATCTATCTTTTCCCCTTATGCCAATTAATGGATCTATCATTGGTAAGTGTACATCCATCTCAATTAAGAGCTAATTGGATGGTACTAATAATTACTATAATTAATTAGGTCTCAAGGATATAAGATATGGATCTAAATTAGTGGGACAGTCTGTCCAATTGATCCATGGATATTGATACAGGGGCCTACTTGTAGTGATAGGAAAGTTTAGGGTCTTCATGTAATTTATTCCTAAGACTGGAGTTCAATTGCATTTATTTAGTAGAGTTATTTGCAATTAACTGTGGGCCCGGATTGCACATGAGATGTGGGGTCGCGGTGTCCCAGTTGGAGCCAGCTTTCTATGGAATCCCTAATGGTCCCCACGCTAGCCCAAGATTGGATCCTTACTAGTTTTATTTGAACTCAAAAAGGAAAGCTACTATTTTTATTTGAAGTGAGACTTTTAATAGTGATAATAGTGGAATAAAGGGTTACTAATTATTATAGAAGTTGGACTTCTAATAATAAATAAAGAGAGGAGCTGCAAAACTATATAAAGGAGAAGAGAGGAGGCCTTGGACGTCCATGCTCTAAAATCCCTTGGAGATTCACACCCATCCTCTTGTGTGCATGTGTTGCACCTTTTCTTCTTCCCTTCTCTCTCTTCTAGTTCCCATCTAGTTTCCTTAGAGATTCTAGTTAGTCTTTCTCTTGGAGATTCCACCATCTTCCTTGAAAAAAGAGATCTGAAGTGGGTCATAGCGTGGAAGACGATTGGGCATTGGAGATTCTGATTTTAGAAGAGCTCTTCATCTAAGAGTTGAATCAAGTTCTCTATTAGAGCACAACCAAGCTCCATAGGTATTTTCTACTCCTTGTATGTTGTGGAATTTCGTGGTTGCTTATTAGGTGCTGTTTCTATATTCTTAATAGGTTTATTTACTGTACATGATCATGAGAAAGAGGACATGGATCCTGGATTGGGTTTTATAGCCTTTTGGATAGCTGATCCCTGAGTCAAGTGGGTCAAAAGTTTTGAAAATCTATCCTAGAGGCCCACCTATTTCCAACAGTACATTCCACAAAGGGTGAGAACGAATAACCTGTACTTGTCCTAAAGAAAAAAAAAATGCCTAATCTAAAAACCCTAAACTATAAACCTAATCTAGAAAAGTAAAGACTGCGTCCACCATAAATAAACATGAAAACGACCAATTTGAAAAGAAAGATCAGAGATAATAAATTGAAACTTGCAATCTACGGACGAGGCTCCATTGCTTTCTAAGTACTAAAATTACGAATGCCTTTGTTCAATCCCTCCCTATAAGAATAAGCCAAGATGTGAATTCAAAATTATTAATATGAGAGATATCACACTCATCAAGGCTCAACATTCATATTTCCATTACTATAAAGCATTCGATATATCCAGAAAAAATAATGAATCCTGAAAACATTAGATATTGAAAATAAATTAACAAGAATGAGAATCACAGCTTTTAATGAACATGGTCATGCATAAAATTATTCAAAGAATAGTCAATTTACACCCTTCTCCTCATATAACATTGAGATTTCTACCCATCCATCTCCATCTCCTTTGCCTTCTAGAATTACAAATTTATGGCCTAAGGAAGACTAAAAAAAAAAGAGGAGAATAGGGGGAAAGAGAGTGTGGGAGAGAGATTTCTTGGACGTCCCCAAGGGTTGTGTGAATAGTGTTTTCCCCTTTTTGTAGCTCTTTGTAACAATTACTTCCTTTTTCGTTTGTGATTTTTGGAATTTCCTTAACTTAGACTAGGCCTGCTTGGCATCGTTTTCGTGTTGTTCCCAATGTTGTGCTCGGATAAGGTTGTGGTGAGATCGGGGTTGTGCTGAGATTATACTCTCCAGAGCTTGTTTGGAAACATTATATTAAATTACTCTATAGAGAATATCATGTACGGAACTTGTTTGGTAACATTATAAAAGTTTTGCTCTAAGGAGTGGACATAAGATTCACAGTGTTGGACCCACCTTTTTATTGTTTACGGCACTCAATTATTATCGTACATGGGGTCCACTTGTAGAAATTACAATATGTTACCCACCTTTAAAAATTAGAACATTAAACCCCTATTCGTAGGATTTACAATGTGGGCCCACCTTCGTAAAACTTATAATGTTATAATGTGGAGCTACCTCTTTTGTAAATATAAATATGGGACCCACCTTTAGAAATTACAATATAGTACCACCTATAAAAATTAGATTATGGGGCTCACATTCATAGGATTTACAATGTGGGTCCACCCTCTGTGATGGTGACCCTATGACCCACATTTTTGAATTACAAAGTGGATCCACATTTTTTGTGAAGAGAAGCCACCTTTACCGTGATTGTGGACATGGAACCCACCTTTAGAAATTACAACATCATTCTCACCTTTATAAATTAGAAGACAAGACCACATTCATGGGATTCATAATGTGGTCCCACCATTATAATTTTATAATATGGGCCCACCTTTTGTTACTGTGACCATGTAACGCACCTTTAGAAATTACAACGTGATGCCTATCTTTAGAATCTGAAACATGGGCCCACATCCACAGAATTTATAATGTGGTCCCACCATTATAAAAATTATAATATGGGCCCCACCTTATGTGATTGTGACCATATGACCCACCTTTAGGAATTACCAAGTAAGGCCACTTTATTTGAGATAAGTGAGAGGATTTGAAATCTTTATACGTCATTCTTTAAAAGGGAAGAGATAAGTGTCACGACCCCAAATCCCTAATCCGGAATGAAGCCGCGATCAGGGTGGATAGGGCCACGACAGCACACGGAACACGAGGACTGGGGCGACCCCGGCCCGCACTCCAGCTAAATTCACCCACAAGATTCCGCTATGTGAGATTCTGCAGGGATCCCCGATCCACGAGGACCTTCATGGCAGAAGCTTGCGGAGGGCCATTTCGGGAAACGGGCATAATCATTAGAGTAAGATGGCATTATCAGACTAGATAGCAGAAAGGAATTCGTTCCATTAGTTAGTATTCAAGTTTAACAAAAGATTAGTTTATTTACAACCCAGAGTAAGGCCGTACAAAACACTGACCAAATAATTACAAAAAAAAAAGATGAAATTCCCAAAATAACCAAAAGATGATATCACGAGCTCTATAGCTTCAAACGCTATTCTATGTCGTTCACTACCCACTCTTGAATAATTGGCGGATCCGGTTGGATCGCCGCAACGTCCGATTCAGGGGCGAAGACGAGCTCATTACCTATGGCATCAAGCGTAGATCAGACAAAAATATGGCAAATATTCAAGAAAAAGATCATAGTTTGCAGGAAATTAAATAATGTAAATATAGATGATTATTCTGAAAAACAATGCATTAAACTGACAAGCTGATGCAAGAAAGTATGATTTACCAAATCATAAACATGAATTTAATTCTATTCGATAAAACATTTGGCAACCACTAGGCCTAATTCTCAAGGAAGAGGAAGCACCTGCTAGCCCCAACTAAGTAAACTGAGAGTATCCAAAAACTCACCCTAGAGCCACGGCCGTTCAAAAATCAGAGGCCAATCTACGAAAGACCTAGTGGTCTAACCCGGTCAAGGAAGGTACTATAGTGACACCCGTCACTTTCAAGACTTAAGATATTGCGCGCAAAATTATATATCCATATACATATAACATGTACTAGAATAATTGCTTGGTGGTGCCAATTCAAAAATCAATGTTTAAATCAAGAATCAATGAGTAAATTGGTTACTCGCAAGACACAATTTAAATATAGGATTTGACAAAAGATCAGAAGGCTTCAAAACATAAACAATGCTAATCTGGCTTTTAAAATGGTAGACCGAAACAAAACGGATTTAAAAGCAATATTTCCGAGTCTAGAAATTTTAATGGAAAAATGGGCAGTATTTCGGGTAGAAATAAAGGGTCCCAAGACGGGTGGCGGAAAATAAATGTGATCCAGGTAACTTGGAAGAGCAGGGCAATAACTGCTCACTCGCAATCCAAGAAACCCTGAGGATCCGGGTACATCCGATGCTCAAGCAGGGCGAAGATGGCACGCAAAGACCATCAGAGTCTTGTGGGGCAAAAATGTAAGGAAATCAGATTTATAACAAAGTATCAAAGACAATTAATTTAAGCCTACGCATGTAAGTACGATGAAGTCCAAAGTCACACGCTCCAAGGATGGATATTAATGTATTTGGTACACTGGATGCAAACTGAAGGTAACTAATATCGATCCCTAAGGTCGGGTAAATTGCAAGTCATCGGGCTCTACATGTACATTCCTATTTACTTCATTTAATTTAAAATACATTTAAAGGGAAAACTAGGAAAAAGTTCAAGTTCCATCAGTCACAAAACAATGGCTATAGGATTGGACTATGCGGGTCCCCAGGTGGGACCCATTGGTTCAAGGTATAAGTAGTAATTGGACTGGCCGCAGGAGTTTTGAATGGGTTGGCCGCTGGGATTTTAGATTGAACTGGCCGGTCAATTGCAAGGACAAGAGAGAATAGCTGCTTCAGCCGGTGGAGATGGGAGTAGCCGCTGGCTGCACTGCAGCAGTGGACGCTGGGGGAAGATACAACAGATTGCTGTAGTATACAAGAGGCCTGGCCAGGGAAACTAGGGGAGTAGCAGCCGCTGGTGACCGGAAGTTACAGGAAGCTGAAAGAAGGAAAAAAGAAGAAGAGCAGCAAAAGGGCTGCTATTTTCAAGTCAATGCAGGGAAAAAGGGGAAGGAGAAGAAGGTCGGTGGCTGGCCGGGCATAGGGGCTGACGCTGCACAGGGGGCGGGCATTTGAGTTGAGGTGGAGTGGCTGGCAAAACGGAGAAGGGTAAGGTGGCCGTTGCTGCAGGATGGTGGCCACAGCAGCTGGTTGGCCGGACAGAGCGAGAGGAGAGTGCCGGTGGAATGGTGCAGAGAGTTGGCAAGCGAGATGGAGGCAGACCGGAAGAAGAGAAGAAGACAAAGAAGAAGAAGAAAAAGAAAAAGCAGCGACAGGGAGCTACTGTAGCAGGGGAGCTGGAAACGTGGGAAAGAAAGGAAGAAGAAGCAGAAGAAATAGCAACAGCAGCAATGGCCGGTCAATGCAGGGGAAAAGGAAGAAGAGAAGGGTTGTTGACAAAATAAATTGGATCCGTGGAGTGAAATTTATGGCTAATTAAAAATTTTGCCCTTACGGTTGAAGGATCGTAAGTACACTGTGAGGATATTGCATTTCAAACCTCAGGTAATATAAAAAATGCGAAATTCATACAATTCGAGGCATAATTAGATATCAAACAATGAATGATAAATCTCATTAATGATAAAAGTTGCACAAAAAAGTAAAGAAAACTAATCAAGGAGTTTAAATTATTAACAAAGGTCATCCAAATCACCAAGGCCATTAAATAACAATAACATAGGTCAATGAAATGAAGGGTCCAACGAGAAATAAAATGAATAAATAAAATCTAAAGAATGTCCATGTGAGTCTCTCTTGTGCCAGAAATTATGATGCTACTCTACGTCATTGGCACGCCACTCTCGCTCCTCATATGCTGGTTAGAGATCCTCTTAGATCTCCTCACATGCCTGCTCCTCGTAGTACTCACCTAAGGTGTCTGCACACTAAGGAAGAGAGTCAACAACATGTTGAGCAAAAGATAAGCAAAATATAATGAACATGACATGCATCAAGTATAAGAGTAATGACAGGTGTAATAATCAAATGAATACAAAGAACGAAGCTAGGCATGAAAGCATGATATCACGGTTTCCAATATCTAGGGCCCAAACCTAGGTTACCGGTCTCATTCCCAACAAAATATGAGCTAAATCAATAATCCAAGTATTTACATCACTTTCCAATCTCCGATCATAACAAAACTAGAACCATTGGATTCTACGTTGAAAAGGCTTTCCAAAAGTATATTGCACGTAGAAATCCAAAGGGTGGATTAAAAGTTACAAGTCTCCGAAGTTTGCAAGTGCTGTCAGAAAATTACGCTCCGATCGATCAGACAAGAGGTCCGATCTCTGTCCGATCGATCGGACAATTAATGCTTCCAGTTAACTGGGACATCATCCTTGTCCGATCGATCGGACTGGGTGTCCGGTCAACGGTGCTGCACTAAAAACCCCAAAATTTGGTTTCTGCCCTCTTCCTCTTCAGGCCATTCAATGGTTAACCTGCAGAAATGAGCCACCATGCTCCCCATTCATCACATTCATCATTTCCACCCATTATATCAAATTATAAACATCAAAGCTACCATTTAACAATTAATCCCAACCCAACATTCCCAAAACCTAATCTATCATATTAATCACAAATCAAAACATAACTACAACTTGGAATTTGGGTATTCTAACAAGAAACATACACACATGCTAAATTATAATTTGCAAATCTACTTGCCTTAACCAAGATGGGAATGAAAATGGGAAAAACTTGAGGAAAAGCCTTCTACCACAAAACCCACTGATCTAACCCATTCAAAAGCAACCTAGAACGCAAAGGAGAAGGAAGGGAAAAAAAAGATCAAGAACGACCCAAATCTAACCAAAAGAGAAAATGATGGAAAAGATGAGGGTGAGGGAAAACTTACCAAACTAGGATCAATTGAAATAAGAGATTGAGAGGAAGAAGATGTGCGGCTCGGATCACGGAGGTGATCTCTCCCGGGTAGAGTTATGGAGCTTGAGAAAAGGAAGAAGAAGAAGAAGGGGCTGCTGTAGTTTTCGTTGCAGAGATTGGGAATGAAACGATTAGGATTAATCTCTATTTAAGAATAGAGGGAAGGGAAAAGGACTGATTTGTCCTTAAGTGGGTCTGGTAAAGAAATGGGCCATTTGAAGGGTTTGTAATCATCGGATCGTGACGAGCCAAAAGCTAAAAACAATCAGTGTAACGAGACCTCTCCAACGAACCCAAAAGTCA
Source organism: Persea americana (assembly GCA_029852735.1). Taxonomy (NCBI): domain Eukaryota; kingdom Viridiplantae; phylum Streptophyta; class Magnoliopsida; order Laurales; family Lauraceae; genus Persea; species Persea americana. The sequence continues at coordinate 20,858,917 of CM056813.1, read as the reverse complement.
CAACGATTGGAATTTTCCGGAAAAATACTCAATTTTTCCTCAATTGCAAACTACCCCCTTGCTAGGATCAAACGAACTCGGAATCCCACGAAACTTCGCAGACATTATTCTAACACTAAAAGAAACTCGCTCATGATCTAAACCAGCCTAATTATCTAATAATACAATTAATTATAATAATAACAAAAAATGGGTCAACAGGCCTGCTATTGGGCCCAATTGACCCAGTAAGGTCATGGACGTTACAGCTGTTGGCTTATGCAGGGCAGTACAAGCTGTTAGCCGGGGGACATGGGAAAAAGGTTGGTCTCATAATTTTTTTATTATAAACACCGTAAAACTTTTGGATGAAATCCACCGTTTATTAATATTTAAACAAAATTAGCGAGATCTTTTTAGACACCTAAGGTGATGCAATCTTGACTAATCAATAGGCCTCTAGTAACAAATATCATTAAGCATGGACAAAATCAACAAATCATGAATAACATTTAATCAAAGATAGCCCAAACAACTCATGCTAATCAACTTAAATACTTGCCTCAAAACCACGAACAAAAGCAAGCTCAAAACACAGTCGATCCAAGCTAGAAAAATCAAGGGTTCTCTCACCAAAGCTCCCTAAAATAAAAACCCTTTAACGGTCAAAAACCCAAACTAAAAATAATACAATCATGTAGAAAAGAATGGGTTCTAACTCAAGAGAGAAAGGGGCTTACCTCTTGGAAGCTCAAGGAAAGGAAAAGGTGAAGAAGAAGGTGCTAACACCGATGGCTTCTTTCCAAAATGAACTATGATGCGAAAGAGATGAGAAGAAGTCAGATAGCCGGTTCAGATCTCGCAAGGAAAACCTCCGATGGAGAGTTATTCACCATGTCATGGAGAGAAAGGAGGAGAAGAAAAGAAAAGGAGAGAACTTGCACAAATGCATGCAACCGGTGGAAATGAGGGATTAAGTGAGTTGTAGTGGTGGTAGGTGCGGCACTAAATGGGGTCGGTGGCCTTTAATGAATTAGGTGGTGGTAGTTGGGATATTTTGCAAGAATTAGGTTGTAAGTTTGCTTCCACCTTAGCTGAACTTGGGGCTCATTAACGAAGGTCTTCGGCCTCCGGATAGACTTAGTCAAAGAAGAAGAATTATAGGTCTCGAGAAGGGCTTTCCAACAAATCAAGAATCAGAATTTTCAGAAGTCGGGAACAGAATCTGTAATTTTCCAAACTGCGGTATTTGCCTCGAAAAGAGTGTCAGGGTTTGAAGGAGGTCTTTTGGGTCTCGGATGAATTCAGGCTAAACATAAAAGATGTTGGGTAGGTTAAGACGAAACTTTTGAGATCAAGAAACAATTTTAGGAAATTCCGAAGATACCCCTGAAAAAAACTCGAAATTCTAACTTAACCCGGAAAAGTCGAATTCTCACAAAACTCTCCGAAACTCTATGGAACCAAAACATACTTAGTTCTAATCCCAAGAAACTCTCGATTAAACTCTAATCAAGCGTCTTAACCAGTAAACGTAATTGACTAGCGTTAATCGAAGAAACTAAAAATCGGCCTTACAATAAGTAAGAAACAATTGTACCAATGAGTTATTTCTTAAAAAATAAAAATAAAAATTAATAAATAAAGTCTTTTCGTTCCAACTTTCGTATGGCAGCGTATTAAGATTTTGAGATTCCTTCCGATCAGATCAAATTTCGGAACATTGATTTACACATACCAAACATGTTTTCTACAACCTTATCTCGTGGGAACATCTGAATTGCACGATGCCAAATGCACCAGCTTGAGAGTTTTTAGCAATTCTTGGAGTAAAAATAGTGCTTTTGGATAAGTCTCTCCTCTTGGAACACCTTGAGTGACAATTCTTTCTAAAAAGGAATCTTCTTTGGGAATTTTACACAATGGGCCCAAATCTAAAATTATTTTGTAATTGCTTAAAAATCAGATTTTTTAAAATCATTGTGGGCCCCATAATGGGCATGCAACTCAGCTGGTGGGTTCCCCATAGTGTACGTCCAACATGGCTTGATTCTCTTGCAATCATTGTTTCCTAATTTTTCTCTAATTTCTTCTCTTGGATTCCTTGCTTTCTTGCTCCACACTCTTTCTAGTTTTGTTCCTTCTTTCTCTCTAATTCAAAATTGGAATTCCCAATCTTCAAATCTCAAAAGATAAGGGAGATTAGCAGAATTTACAACACTTGGGAGGTGGACCACACCATGGTCATCCCATGCCTTGGGACTCACGGCCAATGCCATGGTGGGTTCCATGGTGATTTTTGTTTCTTTTTTCCTTCTCTTTCTCTCTTTCGTTCTTCACTTCGAATCTTCTCAATGCGGGCTCCAAAGTTCTGAGTTTTTCTATAAAATAATAAAATAAAAGTTACCAATAATAGTGTCATGTAGAAAAGAATAATACAATGCCTAGGGTCAAATTCACATCATATGAATGAATGAGTATACCACGTTAATCGATTTTTCGTACTCTATCCAAGAAGTGTAAAGAAATCATGCATGTTTGTGTGTGAATTGAAAGTTATTCAATGTGATAGTAGGATAATCTAAAAAGATTAATTTCGATAAAACAATGCAATTTTATGAATTTTGAACGATTTTGACTTGAATTGAACTTTGCATTCTCAAATGCTTGATGTTATGAAATTCAATGCAATTCAATGAAATTAACCAACAGAAAGTCCACAAATTAAATGAAATAATATGAATGAAGTGAAATTTTGTAGACTAATCAATATACACACAATTTCTTTTCTCCACATGCAACTTTTTTTAAAAAGTTCCCAAACCTAAATAAGCTATATGTCATGTTCTTGCAACTTAATGATAGAAGCAGAGTCTTTCTAGAGTCACTAGTGCATTATGATGTCCAAGTTGCGCGGCACATTCATAATCAGATGGATTGAAGGATCCAAATGGACCAATAAAGATCTTAAATGTTTGAAGTTTTATAGAAGATTATTATGGTAGTTTTGCACGATGAAGAAATATAAAGGAAATCCTCGTAAATTATGAAAATATTTAGAGATGTTGTAGAGTATATATGTAGATAAGTCTTAAGAATAATGTAGAGTTTTCTAGGAGTTCTTAGACTGAGTATTGAAGGCTCTCATAAGTTAGAAAACTAACAAGAAGAATAATCCATATTGACATGTAGAATAATTATGGCCATTGGTTGTATATAATACAATTATAAATATGGTTTCCTACATTTATTAGTAATGACCAAGTTTGTGTATGACTATCCAAACCATCCAATGTAATTGTTGGTTTAGACCACCCGCAAGGGCTAGAACCAATTTTTATTTGATATAGCTCTTTTTTTTTTTTTAATCAGTTTCTGATTATTTTATAAAGAAATGAAGTATTGTCACGCTAATTTTGTCGCAACCAATACATTATTGTCAGCAATAGATGTCCTCCATACGACTAATCGCAACAATGGTGGAGGAAAGGAATGTAGACTCACATGGTCTGATCATGACCACAAAGTGATTCTCATGAAATCTACTCTAAGATTAACTTTTGTTTTGTATAGTTTATGATGTAAATACTTTGAATGATTGGATTTTGGTTCTTTTGTAATATTTTTAAGGGGGCTTTTACGTATCAGTCCTCCTTAAGTCCAATTTTTTCAATTTAACAACTGAAAATCTAATAATGTCACCAAAGTTACTTGACTCTAGTAAACATTTTTTTAAAAACTTTCCTGCTGCAGTATCCCATAATATCATGGGATAGTCCTGTGATATCATAAGATTTATCAATTTTTATATCATACACTTTCTGCAACCAGCAAGTGATCGTTTTTTATTGAACACGAAAAATGACATTTTGTGAGAAGTAAATACACATCTGACCACAATTTCTCAGGTTCTATCATTCGGAAAGTTTTTTTTTCCTTAAGATGCTGCACAAAAGCCATGACATCATGGGACAATCCCATGATATTGTGGGGGTTATTAGTTTGTGACTCTCATGCTTTCATCGGATCTAAGACAAAAAATGTTTTAAAAGTATCTAACAAAATCAAATGACTCAGGTGACATTATCTAAATTCCGGTCATGAGATTGGGAAGTCCATATTTGAGAAGGCCTAATTTGTTAAAACCCCTATTTTTAATGTGTTGGTCTTAATTAATCTGGTTCTTTTGTTGCTTCCCCTTCTTCTTTCCTTTGTCAATTGGTGTTTTTATTTGTCGCGTGAAAGCATGAGACATAGATCTTGTATATGATTTTCTAAGATCTTTTTGTAAATACCCCCCTAAGGTTTGTGGGATTTGTAAATAGGCCCTTGAGGTTTTAGTATTTGTAAATAGGCCCCTACATTTTTATTTTAATACCTTCAGTGTCCTCAAAACCAATAGTCTACCAACCACTATAGGTTTTTAGTGTGAAATGACACTTTTGTCCATCTCTTTTATCCTTATATGCATAATTTCAAAAGCATGGACTCAATTCTTTTAATCAAACATGTGACATTAACAATTGCACTTGGTGGGAGAAAACAACCATATATTAATTTATTTATTTTTTATCAAAACATGGCTCATTTCATTAAATCCAAAATGATTATGAAGACAATCAACACCTACGCTTTTAATCGGTTATGATATATCCAATCCACACATGACCCACCATTTAATTGATGAAAGTTTCAAAATACATGATTCTGCTTCATGTGCAGGGGGTGTAAATCTGGGAATTGGATCCTCATCTCCGCAGGTGCCGCTGTTACTGGCCCTCTCCCTTCACAGTGACAGTTTGGCTTGCAAGGGAGCTACATCAATTTTCTTCACCACAACTTTTGCCATTTGAAAATGTAGAAATGAAGTCATTTTTTGCAACTCTAGAGCTTCCCAGACAAAGGTAAAACTATACCTGACTAAGCTTCTTTCTACATCTCTCAACCGTATAGCAAAACCTTTATTTTGGTAGATCTCTTCAGAAAATTTGTCGATTTTTGTTTACTAATCCTTAGGGGCATCTGGTCGGAGGTCCCTCAGTATGACCTTCTATTGCAAACGGTCCACGAATTGATTTCATATAGGCAAAGGTCTCTTCCACCATTTCATATACTTGATAGGACAATAATGCCCTCATATTCTTTTCTCTCTTTATTGCAAAACGGTAAGCCTAAAATCATGGTAACTTGCCAAAGAAGGAACGAAAGAGAGAAATTAGGGATTTTGAACATCGGGCACAAGGAAAAGGTGGAAAGTGAATAAAGAAAGGATCCAGTTCATCGTGCGGATCCCACCATGGATGGGCATCGATCAATAAATCCAATTATCCAGACATTCCTGACTGTCAAATTGGTGAAAAACATTCCACCCAAAATTGACGGTACCAAGTATAAATATCTACCGTCAATCAAGTGGCTAAAATTGCCCAAGCAAAGCCAATGTCCTCCAAAATGCCCTATTAATAGTGGGGCACATCAGATGAACGACCTTGATTAGAAGTATCCATGCCTCGTATCCAATTAAATTGTTTTAAAACTCAAATATATATATTTGTTCCAAAACTCAGATAAAATTGTCCAGAACTCAGATATATTTGTTCCTGAACTCAGACAAATTTTTCCAGAACTCAGATAAATTTATACAAAAATTAGATAAATTCACTCAAAACTCAAATAAATTTATACCAAACTCAGATAAATTTAGAAAATGATAGATCAAATCCACAGTCTCATAAAAAAAAAGTCCACTCTCCACCCTTCCTTCAAATCTAGTCACACTATAAAAAAAAATTCGAGACCCCAACTAAAATTTCAAAAGAACAAATTTCCTCCCATTTTTAATACGATTGAGTTCCCCCTGATACATTCCACTAAATGTTGTTAGTTTCCTTATTATATTTGGCATTATTAAACCATGAATCTATAAAATCAAGGGAAACAAATGATGAGAAAAAAAAAAGGAGAGAAAAGATTGCATGGTCATTTGAGTGGGTTAAAACACATCAAATGCAGTTTCTCCCCCTCGTTTGGAGAATTACCTGAATAACTGTATTACACATGTGGCTCGGTCATTCTAGCAAAAAAACTTTAGATAAAACCATTCACTAGACAGTCATCAAGAAGACATCCATGGGCAAATCGCCATGAGTGTGTAGCAGAAAATACAGATCATTCCCTGCTATTTGAATTTCAAAACTTGATCTATTCCCTCCCATTTGAATTTCGAAACTTCATCTAAAACTAGGAAATAAAATCCATTAGAGGGGCAAAGCAGTCATGAAATATCATGTTAAGGCCCTAAAATTAAGGGCTTAATTTGCGTAACGTGTTAGGCCACTTATGCGTGACATATTACAGCAGTTACAGGGGCAAATCTGTCACAAAATATGTAATGTGGTGAATATAGGGACCTATGGCTACAAAAATATCTAGTCGTGTGGACCAGAGCCCTTAAACAGAAATTTTGTGGACCAGAGCCTCTACAAGTTCCACTTCAGGGACCTATCACTAATTTGTCCTAATCTTTAGGCCTGGCCTGATTGTTTTGGCCTCTGTTTTTCTTCTCTTCCTCTTGTAAAGTGGCCTTGTGAGCTTCTTCTTTTGGGGGCTTCTAGCCTTTGTTTTTTTTCTTTTACCCTAATACAATTTGCCTTTTAGCAAAAAAAAAGTGGAGGGGTGTAAAAGCTATTAGGGGAACGGGTAAATGTAAAAAAATATATATATATTTTTAGAATTTGCGAAGGAGTTGGTGTTTGGCTCTATGTAAAAGAAATATCGTGGGAAAGGGAAAATGTTAAAAATTTAAAATTTAATTTTTAGAATTTCAGGGGGGGAGAGGGGGATTTTAAACTTTTCTCATATATGAGTGGGGGCTTTGGTCCCTAGGCACTTGTACCTGAGTACACCTTTGGTCATGTTCAAGAGAGAATTATTAAGAGAAATCATTGGGACTTGAGATAAAATAATAGTATTTTTGTAAATAATAATATACTCATTTTGTTTAATGGATACAAGGGCAAAGTTGTCATTTATAATATAAAAATCCAAGAAAAATCTCACGGTGGCTGCCCATTCTTGTTAGGAATATTGATTTTGCGGACATGAAATGTATTAAAAAGAAAAGGCAAGGGCTTATTTACAAATACTAAAATCTCAAAGGCCTATTTACAAATCCTACAAACCTTAGGGGTTATACACAAAAAGCTCATTTTCTAATCAATTTGGCCTAGATTTTAGTTAGTTTTGACAGATTTATACTCTCTACCTTCTTTCTCCATTATATGCGGCCCAATGCATCCCACTTCCTTTTTAGCTCAAGGGAGGAAAGTAGAGATTCGTAGTTTAAATCAATGGCTTGAAGTGCTTAAAAATTGTAAATGTTGATAGAAAAAGGAGCTTAATATAACTACTAGCAAAATGTACCCGTGCCCAGCACGGGGCAATATGATTTGTGAGATTAAAAAACATTTTTTTATGTTTCATAATAGTTAAAACTTATAATAAAAATATTATTGAATTATTTAAATTTTGTGTTTGGATTATAACAATGTTTCTCAATAGCGAAAATAAAAAATGACCATCAGGGAAATGTAAAATTATTGGTAATGATGTTCAAAAAGAAGAAATATTTAATAGATCAAAACTAAATTTAAAAAATTTTAAATGTATTACTGAAAGTCCAGATCCTTACGAATAGGGTGAGCTTCTAATAAGTGACCAATTATGCCCAATTTTATCTTCTTAATCAATTAGTTACTTAGAGATGATTATGAAACTAAGTGCGGAAGCTAACAAAGATAATCACCACAATGCATTCACCATAACACAATTATTTATAGTGGTTCGGTCTCAATGCCTACATCCACTACCGGCATGTGATCTTACACCCCACCGGATTTCCACTATCTATGCTTTTCAATAGGCTAAATAATAACCTTTACAAGATGCTTTTCTAAGGCTAAGCAATAACCTCTACATTGTGCTTTCTAAGGCTAAGCAATAACCTCTTGGGTTTTCAGGTTTACCCCTAACCATTGCACTTGTGCTTTTCTTAAGTTAAGCCATAACCTTTACTAAATCATAGATTGTCTCAAGTAAGTGTCTACACAACACTTGAAGAGATACAAGTTTAATGCTCAATTACAATGCCTCTTAACTAGGCGAATATGAAAATGTAAATCCATCTCATACACACACATTATAAATGCAAAGATGAATGCTTAATGTGTATGCATGAGAACTTCAATCAAGTTTAAAATTGATAGCTCAATGGATATAAACTTAAAGCTTTTGAAAGTTTGAAACCCAAATGTAGATTGAAGTGAAAATATTAATCACATGTTAAATGAGAAACAACTTGATAAAGATATGTGAAGGTTTGACTAAACATAGATCAACCTTCTATTTAAGCCTTAACACAGGCTAAGGTCCTTTCTCAGATTATAATATGAATTTCAATCCCAATTAATTAATCTAATCAATTAACCTAAGTCCAAATAAGAATCAAACACCACAAACGAGAAGAGACACAAGATTTTTATATGGAAAACCTTATTCGGGAAAAAACCACGGGTGGTAGAAACCACCGAAAGCAAAGCACTATAAAATCAAGATTACAAGTGAACTTACTAGACCTTTGACGCAGTTGAAACTCAACATAAAGGACTGTGAAGCACTTGCCGACGACCCGTCGTTCACCTTCCACATGCTAGCTTGAAACCCACCTCGAATGCCCCTTCAAGGTGCTTGAGAGAATAAGGAAAAAGAAAATATCTTCAGTACCACCTCCCTTACAAGATAAGCCCACAAAATCTCTCTTAGACGAATGTTCGATGCTTGAGAGAATTAGATAGCTCAAGTCCATCTTTTGTGGCTGCAAGTGGTCTATGAATAGCCTAATGTTCATGCACAAGACTTTTGGAAACAAAGAAGGACTCTTAGAAGAAGTTGAAACGGAATAGCAAAGAATAGTCCTGATCGGGCAGAACTTCCTCAGCTCGCTATAACGAGCATGGTTCTCGCTATAGCGAGACCATGTTCTGCCTGCTCTAGAACCATATCTTGCTACTGTCTTCTGGAACAGAACCATGTTGGCGCTGGTATCATCCAGGTGGACTCTTTAATCGACTTCAAACTTGACTAAAAGTCTTTAAGGCTTATCTAAGGAGTCCAGAAGTTGTCTTCCACTGTCAAGAGGTTACTCCACAGTCCTTTTCTAAACGAAATAGGAATTGCAACTCAATTGGGACTTGAGTTTTATTCAAGCTAGGAGACTTGGCCAACTAAAATTCTAACAATATGCCTAACAAAAGCTTACAAGTTGTATGAAAGTTTACAAAACTAAAGCATATGATGCATATACTTGTTGTTTCCAAAACAAAGCAATTTTAATTATATGTTTCAAGGAATGAAAAACAATAAGAGATTCAACCAAATATTAGAATCGTGCTTTGACAGAAATCAAAGTTTTAAATAAAGCATGAAATCATTATGATATGAAAGTTAACAGCTTGATTTGAATCTAAATGAAAAATCCAAAATATCAAAGCAATTCAAAATGAAATACATGTATGATGGACCCGGCTTTTCTTCGGTCTCGAGACTACCGGGGTCTGTGGACGTGAGCGTTCGTCGGGCCCAACCCTTTCGTGCCCGGGGGCCGAAGAAATGCAAGCATCAACATTTTTTGTACAGGTATGCCAGATTTTCTACTCTACTTGGAATTTAGAAGTAGTGGTCCAGAGATCCACCGTGAAAGGCAATTTCATTTTGTTTTGCCGTGAAAGGCGATGTTTGCAGTAAAAGGCAATTTTTGCCGTGAAAAGCGATTTCATTTTCTTTTGCCATGAAAGGCGATGTTTGTCGTAAAAGGCGATTTACAATTCTTATCAATAATGAAAGACGAGTTGTGATTTTTGTCTCTTTAGAATATACAAAATACAACGAAAAGCAAGAAAATGAAATCTAACTTCTCAGTCGATTGCAGGGACTCATTCAGATTGACGATCACAAGTAATGTATGGAGTTCGCCATCATCCTTCAGATGAGAATAAAAGATGATCTTGATTCACTTGGCTCAGCCTTAACCTCGAATTTTTAAAGGATAAAAACCAAGAAGATATCCTATATCCAATAAAAAGATGAGTAGACGAGCTAAAAAGTCACGTCTAAGCCATGTGGATAGAAGGAAAGGGCCTTGTGGGGGTGGCCCCCCCCAAGGGACTTCGATGACCTTGTAGTGGTGGTTGCTGCAGAATTGCTTCAAAGGAGAGGAAGTTGTTGTAGCAACGTTTGCAAATTTTCTGGATTTTTTGGAGGTTTTCAGGATCGTTTCCGATTTTGCTTGCCTTCTTTTTGGACCGATTTCGATTTTTTCTGGACCTGTTCTTTTTGCAATGACCCCCCTTTTATAGGCTTTTGGTGGTCATGAAGAGAGTTTATGAGCATTGATTGCATTAGTGCTCCATGATGGGAGGAGTTACATATTTTTAATTCATGATTTTGTAACTCCTTTTTCTTGGCTTTTGATTGGCCGATGGAGAATAAATGACATTTAATCGCCATTAAGCTCCATGATGAGGGGAGTTACATGGTTTAATGCCATGATTGTTTTGACTTGTAACTCATTTTTCCTCGCTTCTGATTGGGCCGTCCGAAATAATGAGTTAATGACCACATTAACTTGTCATAAAACGGGTCATTTAACTGCATTAAGTGGTCGTCGAGGTGCTTGAAAAGTCGCGAGCCGCACCGTGTCTTTTGGAATTCTTCTTGCGATGTAGGGGGCTTGATTGCCGATTGGTCTTCATGTTGTTTGATGTCGGATGACCATGCAATTTCAGACACTAATTGCTATCAATGGGCCGGCAACATCAGTCCTATCGATTTCTCGATCTGTCGAACAAGCCGATTAGCGATTTTGAAACATCCGATGACGATCCCATGCTTTTGACGGGGGATTCGAGATGTTGACAAAGATAGGCTGATTATTAGAAAAAAGACGCTTTCGGCGAAAATCACGGGGGGCCGGAATTCTCGAAACGCGAAAAGGATCGAAAAAAGACCCTTTCGGCGAAAATTCTGCGACCCGTATTTCCAAGGTCGCTGGCGACCATGTGCAAAGGTCGCCTGTGAAAATGGGCCATGGTCGCCGCGACTATGGGGGATTTTTCCCCTTTCAGTCGTCGTTTTTCGATTTTTTTTCTTTTCTTTTTTCTTCGGTATTTTTTTCTGACATTTTCGCACATGTATTGGCATGATTTCCTTGGAGAAAACTTGACGAGAATCCTTGCATATCAGAGTGCAAAGTTTTTAATTTTCTGGAAAAGCCAAAGAATTGGTTGTGTAAAGTTCACCGATTTTTCGTCTGAAGCCAAAAGTAGGTCAAACGATGTCGGAATGACCTGAAGTTTTAGGTGAAGCCTCCTGAGTAGTAGATAGGACCAACCATGGGCTTTTGTTTAAGTTTTGAAGCTGTGTGGGGTTCCGTCGCCAGCAGACTTAATTTCGTCGCGAGGAAGATTATGCATTTTGATGTACGGTCAACCGATGTTTGATTGACCTGAAATTTGACAGGGAGCCTATTAGAGTCATTTTGAGATGATCCATTAGCTCTTATTTGGATGTCATAGTCTCGGGGAACTCCGCCGCCGGGAGGCTTGATTTTGTTTCCATGCGTCAAAGTTGGGTCAAATGTCGTCGAAATGACCTGAAATTTGACGTGTAGCCCTTTGGAAGCATGTTGAAGTCACCCATGTGCTTTGTTTGATGAGTGATGGCCTTGGTGGTTCTCGCCGCCGAGAGGCTTGATTTTGCTGCTTGAGGGTTGATGGAGGGTCAAACGTTATCGGTTTGACTTGAGACTTGACATGGAGCCTTTTGGAGGTATTCTGAGACCATCCACAGTCTCTGATTAAAGAGTTGATGTCTTTGACACCGTCGCAGTCCGGAGAGCTGACTTTGCTGCAGCTATTTCCTTTTTAGGCCAAATAATGTCGAAATGACCTGAAATTTGATGTAGAGCCTCTTAGTGGCATTTTGAGGCCAACTGTGTGCTCTGTTTTGTGTGTTAAGGTCTCTAGCTTCACCGCCGCCGAGAGCTCCTGCTCAGCTGCTGGAAGAGTGAAGTTAGGCCAAATGATGTTGAAATGGCCTGAAACTTCATATGTACCCTTGTCTTGGCTGTTTTGAAGGATCTTACAGTTTTTGTTTGATTCTGACAAGATCTGATACTTGAAGTGGTATTTGCCTATTTGTGGTAGAATGTGGCTCCATGTAGCTTTTGATGTTGAAGAGGCACGGTGACATTTTTTGTGTCAACAATGTAATCGATTCATCAAATCATAGTTAGCATGCTAAAATTGATTTACCAATCATTTAAACAAAGCATGAAACATAAGATGTTGAAAGCAAAGCTTACGAAGAGATCTAACTTGTGAAATCAAAGCTTTGCTTCCCAATTCCCACTCTAGCTTTCCTTAGATTTCTTCCAAATCCTTAGTCTAATTTCTCTTCAAAGATTTCTCAAAAGTGGTAGTTCAAAGCCCAAGGAAAGGTTCAATTTTATAGAGTGAAAATTTTTAAACAGTCCTCTTGTCGGTTAACCGAATTTTTGGTTCGCTTAACCAAACTCAACCGTCATATCCCAACGGTCATGAATTTTTCAATCTGAGTTCATTGTCTGTTCACCAAAATGTGTTGGTTAACCGAGAGCTGACTGACAGCCTAACCGACCATACAAAAATGTTGGAACCAAACTTGGTTCGGTGAGGGTCAAAAGTACGTTTTGTTAACCGAGACCTGACCGACATTTCACCGAGAAGAAAAATGAGCTCTCTGGAATTGGAACCAAACTTGGTTCAGTGAGGGTCGATTCCTAACTCGGTTAGCTGACACTTGACCGACAGGTCACCTACAGCTAAAAACTGAGCAATTCTGAAGACCTAAAGGTCTGACCTGAAACCCTTAAGAAAATGATATTTGCAAACATGTTTAAAAGAAGAGTTATTGGGTCAAGAAGGGTGAATTTGAAAATGTAATGAGATCAACTAAAATATGTTAGTAGAAAATAACCTTTTGCCAAAACTAAGCATTCCACACTCAACTCTAGATTTCATGAGTTTTGAGATAATGATGCATATGAGAAGCTTCAAGAAACGTTTTAATATGAATGCATATGTTATCATCAAATTGCAAACTATATAGATCTAATAATTACTTGATAATTAATTTAATATTTGTTATGTTTTGTTTGGTTAGGAATAAAATAGTCATAAAGATTAAGATTGATACGTATGTTAATATATTTTTTAAATTGATGTCCAAGATATATGGAAAATATAATTAAATATAAATTAAGATTGCACCATCAGCCACCCGACATTTAGCCAGACGCTTCATAAATAGAGAGGCTCATCGCCATCATTGACACCAAAGAGCAGGTGCTTTGGACCCAAACCATTCCTTGGGAGAAGTTTAGTGGAAACATCACACCCCAGCAGAGGTGACGTGGGAGCTACGCGAGCAAGTGCTAAAGAAATATCCACATCTACTACCTCAGGTACGTTCTTACTTTGTTTTTACATTTAGGGACCAAATGTCTCAAAGGGGGGGTGATGTGAGGCCCCACCCCTTGTGGACCCTCACTTATATTTTAATTATGATAATTATAGTTTATCATATATGTTTATACTAATTAATAGGGGTTAGTACTTTGTAAGCGTAGTTTAGTATTTTCCTAGGATTTTGACCTATTTTCTAGGAATTAGCCTCTTTTTGTTATTTATAGAACATATAGGGTGTTAATTGGACTTAGTTAAGTTTCTTAGTTACTTAGAGTCCTTGTACACAATAAATTCATGCATAAAGAAAGAAATGCACCAAAATTCATCGAATACAAATTTCCCTCCTTTTAATTGGAGGTCTTACATTCAATCATGAAGGTACATCATACTCCCGATTGTGAGAACTCATCGATCGTTAATTACATCCTCAGTGGAAAACCTCTGATTATCAAGACATTGACTCAATAAAATTCGCAAAGAAAATATAGGAATTAAATAAATAAATAAATAAAAATTGACAAATCCCTGCTCTTCGCCTTTACTATCAGAAGTAGTTCTTTCGATTCACCTGGATCTTCATGATTATGTCTCGATTGGGTTCATGAATTGATGAATTTAATGATGATTTTTTATTTTTTATTTTTTATATGGAAGTGGGCCACTCCTTGTATTTTTATTGGCCCATCATAATGGATTTGAAATAAATAAAAATTGACAAATCCCTGCTCTTCGCCTTTGATGTCAAAAGTAGTTCTTTCGATTCGCCTGGATCTTCATGATCATTTCTCGATTGGGTTCATGAATTGATGAATTTAATGATGATTTTTTATTTATTTTTTTATATATGGAAGTGGGCCATTCCTTGTATTTTTGTTGGCCCGTCAAAATGGATTTGAAATGGCCAGGCCTCATTGTTGAATGAGTTTAGTTGGATTAGTTGACCCATACTTTTGATTATATGAGCTGCAAAAATTTAAACACAATAAATTCATGCATAAATAAAGAAATGCACCAAAATTCATTGAATACAAATTTCCCTCCATTTAATGGGATGTTTTGCATTCGATCTTGTGGGTACATCATACTCCCGATCGTGAGAACTCATCGATCGTCAATTACATCCTCAATGAAAAACCTCTAATTATCAAGACATTGACTTCATAAAATTTACAAAGAAAATAAAGAAATTAAATAAATAAATAAATAAATAAAAATTGATAAATCCCTGCTCTTCGCCTTTGCTGTCAGAAGTAGTTCTTTCGATTCACCTAGATATTTATGATCATTTCTCGATTAGGTTCATGAATTGATGAATTTGATGATGATTTTTTATTTTTTTTTATATATGGAAGTGGGCCACTCCTTGTATTTTTATTGGCCCATCATAATGGATTTGAAATGGCCAGGCCTCATTGTTGAATGAGTTGAGTTGGATTAGTTGACCCATACTTTAGATTATATGGGCTGGCATTGACTTTTTCTATTTAAGGGATTTTCAAATTTTTTTTTAAAAAAGGTTGTTTTAGCGCCCTTGTATCAAGGAACAATCATCGAACTTCTCTCTTATCCCTTTCAACTCTTCATACCTACATCCAATGTATAGGTTAAGAGTTGAAAAGAAAATTTGAATTTGTTCATAGAAGAAACCAAAACTTGAAACTACTACTACTTTCACTACAACAATGTGCACCTTTAGCGACGTTTTTTAGCGACGTTTTTCTAATTTCGTCGGTAAAAGTGGACTTCTACCGACGTAAAAGAAATCGTCGGCAAAAACAGGACTTTTACCGACGTTTTATAGAAAACGTCGGTAAAAGTCCACTTTTTGGCAACGTTTATTTAAAAACGTCGGTAAAAGGTAGACTTTTACCGACGTTTTCTATAAAACGTCGGCAAAGACCAATTGTAAAATTAATTTATTTTGAAACTAAAGTAAAAATGAAATATTATTACTGACGAATTAAAAAAACGTCGGTAAAATCTATGGTCCTTTTTTGCGAAATCCAAACCGCTAAAACTCTTCAGAATGCCTAAACCGACTACACGGACAGTTTCGCAGTGTGATACATCATGGATCGTGAAAAAGTTGTGAAAAACTCTAGATCATTTATCTTCCATAGTGTAGAAAATGTGATTATATCGCAGTACTTTTTTCAAGTTTTTGGCTCCTATGGGCCCTGAAATAATGATCTAAGTCGTACATCATTTCTGAAAGGCCAAACGCTATCTGGAAATTCAAACATCCTCCGTTGATCCTTCCTAAATTTTGAGATATTTGTAGAAAAGTCCATGCCTTGAAATATTAATTCTTTTTATTTTTTGGGCCCCTTTTGTATGATCGAAACCATTCAAATTCCTCGTACGATTTTCCACAACAAAGGAGTGAAAGCTGAGGTCATCATTTTTTAAGTATTTTGAGAAACTTTCAAAAAAGTTAGATGGTAGAAATCCTCCCTAGTTACTAAACCTAAAACTCTCTTCGAAAATCCTCTGTGATGATATCTTGGTTTTAGGAGATGGAGGGAAGAGTTTACCAAATGTGCCCTAGAGTGATAGAAACTCTTTCAGGACATGTAATGTGTTGATGAAGAGAGGCCAAGGTTGTTATTTCTAAGTTTGAAAATTGCTAAAGTGAGATACATAAATAATAAAGTAAGCTCTATAATGGTTAAAAAAACCATGATATCTTTAGGAAACTCCGGAAAATTTAAAGGATTTGTGCATTCTATGAGATATTTTCCTTCATTCATAAATGCTCATGCCCCACCACATGGAGTGAGAATAATTCAACCGTGCTTATTTTAGTTTTTATGTTGTAAAATTTGAAAACTTGAATATTCATAAAATTAGTATTTTGTATTTTATACTATCAATGTGCTATTTCATTCTATGTATACATTACTCACTTAGGTGTTGGCCAAGTGGCATAAGGCATGGGTTTGCTTCCTATGTCTTGTGTTTGAAACAAACACCAAATTTACCAGTGTGCATTTGTTTAGGTTTAATGAGTTATCACCCAAGGGATTAGTCCTAATGGTTCAAAAACCTAAAGATACCCGCATCATAAAAATAGATTTCAAAATCCGAATCTATGAAGACATCACCAAACACCTTGCCCAACACAAGCCTTACCCGATCAGATTATTACCGACGTTTTTTAATTCGTCGGTAAAATAAAATTTTTTACTTGTTTTTAAATAATAATAATAAAATACTTTTTTGCGACAAAAAATAAACGTCGGTAAAAAATAAATGAATTATAAGATATCGGTAAAATTGACTTTTAGCAACGTTTCCTTGAAAACCTTTACTGACGATTTTATTATTAACTTCATTTTTAGGGAAAATAAATATCAAAGTCTATTATCAAGTTCAATTTCATTATTAACTTCATTTTTAGGGAAAAAAATATCAAATTCTAATATCGTTGAATTTTATAAAGTTGAACTTTTAGCGACGATTTCTATAAAACGTTGGTAAAGTTTAATTTTATTTTGAGGAAAATTAAAAATAGAGACCTTTACCGACGATTTTATTTTTAGCGACGAAAAATAGCGTCGGAAAATGTATTACCGACGTTTTATATGAAACGTCGGCGAAGGTTAAGAAAAATTAAATAATTGTTACCGACGAAACCATAAACGTCGGTAAACAAATTTTTTTCCCTCCCCGCCACCAACATCCCCCTTTTCCCTCTCCCAAGCCCTCTTTTCCCTCACTCCCTTCTTTCTCTCCCCTCACCCAGAACCTCCAGAACCCATCGTCGTCCTCTCATCTCCGGAAAAACCCCTCCAGAACTCCTCTCATCCCTTTCTAACTCTCCCTCCCTCTCCAGACCTCTCACCTTCCTCCGCCAGACGACCACGGCAGCGGCCCCCGGACGCCAGCAGAGCCTTCATCTTCCTCCTCGCGCCGCTGGACGCCTCCCCTGCATCAGGTACACCCCTTCCTCTACCTGCACTCCGCACACACCGCGCACCATTCCCCCTCTCCTCTCTCTTTCTTCTATGTTCTCTCTCTCCCTCGTTCCCCATCTCTCTGTTTCCCGTCTGCTCTCCTACCTCCCTTCCTCTCTTCTTCTTCCTCCCCTGTCTCTCCTCGCCTGTGCTTGCTGCAGCACCCACCGGAAACCGCTCCCTCTCTCCCTTGGTTCTCTCTTTCTCTCCCTCTCTTCTCTTCTTCCTCCCCTCTTCCTCTCCCTCTCCCCTGCTTCCTCCTCTGTTCCGCCATGCGCCCACCTGCAGACCACTCCCTCTCTCCCTTGGTTCTCACTCTGTCTCTTTCGCTCTTCTCTTCTTCCTCCCCTGTTCCTCTCCTCTCATCTGCCTTTTCCTCCTCCTCTTCTTTCTTTCTTCCTTATCCTTCTCCCTTATCTCCCTTTCCCCTTTCTCATTCCACGCTCTCAGCAGCTCCCTCTCTCATTTCCCTCTCCCTTCTCCACTGATTCATCTCATCTCCCATCTAATTTTCGTTTCTCTCTTTCTTCCTTTCTTTATTTCCTCATTCACTCTTCCTAGCAATGTGACTGAGCACCCATTTATGGAAGCACAGTGCTTAAATCTCTGGCCATCGTCTTTGTTGTTTGCCACCTGAAGCTCAACAATATTCTTGTAGGTCCAAAGACCTAAATCACAGATTATGTAGGATGAAGTGTGACATTACATCTTTTACGAACATTTTTAAAAGCCATATTTTCATGCCACCATTATTTTCTATGTTAAAAATCTTCATTGTGAAACAACACAAATTACAATTCTTAGGTCTTGCCTGGATTGATTCCCAGAACATCTCATCCTTTGGATAATTTGTTCTTTGTTTGTTTCCAGGCTGCACCAGATGGTTCTTTTGTTGTTCTCCATGGTTGTGCTCACAACCCAACTGGCATTGACCCAACTCCCGAACAGTGGGAGAAAATTGCTGATGTCATTCAAGAAAAGAACCACATTCCATTTTTTGATGTTGCATACCAGGTATATTATTTCCCATTCAGACATCAGTTTGCTTGTTGGTAGAAGTGTTCCTCAGCTTTGGAATGTTGTACTGCAGGGATTTGCAAGTGGGAGCCTTGATGAAGATGCTTCATCTGTAAGGTCATTTGTTTCTCGTGGTTTGGAGGTTCTAATCGCTCAATCATACAGTAAAAATCTAGGCCTTTATGCAGAAAGGATTGGAGCTATCAATGTTGTTTGCTCATCCTCAGATGCTACAACAAGGTGCAGTGAGTGCAATTTATATGTTTAAATTTGAGACTAAAATGGAAGGGGAAATTTAAATTTACAGTTTATTTGCATGGTGCAACTGTGCAAGACATCCTTTTGGGTTCTTGTTCCTGGAATGTGCTCCAGGGTTCCGATCTGGAGTCTCTCCAACCACACTTAACGGTTAGCGAACTAACACACTTATTGTTCGTGGTATTTTAAGGTTTGTTTGGGGTTCATTGGTTAGTGCGCTCTTGTTTATTATTATTTTGTTTTTATTCAATGCACCAGTGAAGGGATATGTGGACTAACAAGCTGTTGTTTCATCCTTCTCTCACATGAGATTTTTATGGGTTTTTTTTTTTTTTTTGTCTGACAGAGCGACAATATGACCAACAAGTGGCACGTGTACATGACAAAAGATGGTAGGATATCCTTGGCTGGGTTATCTCTTGCCAAATGCGAATATCTTGCGGATGCCATCATTGATTCTTACCACAATGTGAGTTAGGATTCTTTGCATGGTGAGCTATGCTGGAGGTTTTTTTTTTTTTTTTTTTCCTCTTTACAGTTATTGAATAATATATTGTCAGTTATCTGGTGAGTTCCTTTTTTAGTTTCTCTATGAAATAGGTTATTATTTGGTGGGAAGCATGTAGTGCTGCTCCAAGGAGATGAATACTTGCCCAAAAACATTTCAATTTTGAAGTTCTATAATAATAAATAATAATAAAAATAATAAAACTTGCAGGGAGTATTGCTCACAATTTTTGTTGATCTACTGTAATTTGAATCTTGCAATTATCCTCTAGCAATACAAAGGTCTGAAAGTTAGGCTGCTTCTGCCTTTGAATTGGGTGGACAATTGGATTTAAAGTGCTACATTTGAATGCAATAGCCTCTCTCCTTTATCAACTTGATCAGATGGACCTAGCTGTCTGTGAATGGCTCCAAAATGGACTGTCAATTGGGTTTCTTGTGCAGTATCATAATAGGCAACCTATGCATCAGCTGTGGGCCCTAACATTACCTGGTCATCATAGGTGGAGTCCATTTTCTTTGACGAGGTCTGCATGCCATAATGAGTCTGGGCTTCATCCTAACAACGTCATCACTTCAGATTCAAAATGACCAGTAATGCTTTTGTCTTGTTGTACGTCAACTGGGAGCTTTGAATATGAGATTGATGGTGTCTAGAATGAAAGTGCCACAGCCCAAGATAGCCAACTCCTCAACTTAATGAACATTCCTTTTGTCAGTTAAAATTGTTATTAGGATGAATTCTTATTGCCTGTTACCTTGGAACTATCAGTAGTATTACTATGGGCCTGAATGAGAGTGCATTTCTTCTTGATTTAAGACGGCAATCCAAATGCAATCATAGGATTTGATTTGTTTCGGCTTATAAATCTGAACCCACCCTGACTCAATACATGCCCTGCTGTGTCTAAGCCTGCAACCTATGATGGGTTTATGGTTTGTGAGACTATACGTCTACACCCACCCTGAATG
The DNA here is from genome assembly GCA_029852735.1 of Persea americana. Lineage (NCBI taxonomy): Eukaryota > Viridiplantae > Streptophyta > Magnoliopsida > Laurales > Lauraceae > Persea > Persea americana. The sequence goes on along the minus strand of CM056813.1, from coordinate 20,838,666 downwards.
GATGCATACCTTGCTGTGGTCCAGCCCACAACCCGACCATGATGGGTCTATAGTTTGTGATATAACCCCACATTTGTTCAGTCTTCCATTCAATTCCACCACTATTTTACCTGACCTATGATCATCTACATACTCAAACTCTCCAATGTAACCTGTAGAATTAGGAAAGACCAACATGAGGGAGTGAACAAACAGGGGAAAAAAGTACAAAATACCAGCAAGACATAAAGATACAAACCATGCTTTTGCGTAACCAAAAGGAACTTGATAATCACTTTTTGAGGATGGCCTGATCATCGCAGTCCATGGTTGTATCTTTATGGATTTCCTCACCCAAAGGCAAGTGAATATGTATTTATTTTTATGGATATGCATATGTTTTTATGGAACTGTAGCTTTGACATGATTTCATTATTGTTTTACATTTAATTGTCAAATGGTTTTGATTTATGGAAAACCAATGGAATGAATTGTGATGATGGAGATGATGAAGGAAGGGGATAAATATGAGGTGATTGGAAAAATCCAAAACCGGCACAGACACTATGCTCGAGGGTAGAGAAACGTGTAGGAACTGACGGCTCGCAAATAGAACTCCCGGTTAGGGAGTTTGGAGCGGAAATGGACGCTTTTGCGACACTTAGGCTCGAAAATGGCCCGCTGGGGGTCCGGAACGGGAACCGGCGACCGAAAAAATCCGAAACTAGTACGGGCACTTCACTCGAGGGTAGAGTAACCTGTAGGAACTGCCGGCTCGCAAATAGGACTCCCGGTTAGGGAGTTTGGAGAGGAAATGGACGCTTTTCCGACAGTTAGGCTTGAAAAAGGCCCGCCGGGGGTCCGGAACGGGAACCGGAGACCGGAAAATTCCGAAATCGGCATGGGCACTTCGGTCGAGGGTAGAGTAACCTGTAGGAACTGACGGCTCGCAAATAGGACTCCCGGTTAGGGAGTTTGGAGCAGAAATGGACGTTTTTCAGACACTTAGGCTCGAAAACGGCCCGCCGAGTGTCTGGAATGGTAACCGGAGACTGAAAAAATCCGAAACTGGCATGGGCACTTCGCTCGGGGGTAGAGTAACCGGTAGGAACTGACGGCTCGTAAATAGGACTCCCGGTTAGGGAGTTTGGAGAGGAAATGGACGCTTTTCTGACAGTTAGGCTCGAAAACGGCCCGCCGAGGGTCCGGAATGGGAATCAGCGATCGGAAAAATCCGAAACCAGCACGGGCACTTCGGTCGAGGGTAGAGTAACCTGTAGGAACTGACAGCTCGCAAATAGGACTCCCGGTTAGGGAGTTTGGAGCAGAAATGGACGCTTTTCAGACACTTAGGCTCGAAAACGGCCCGCCGGGTGTCTGGAATGGTAACCGGAGACTGAAAAAATCCGAAACTGGCATGGGCACTTCGCTCGGGGGTAGAGTAACCGGTAGGAACTGACGGCTCGTAAATAGGACTCCCGGTTAGGGAGTTTGGAGAGGAAATGGACGCTTTTCTGACAGTTAGGCTCGAAAACGGCCCGCCGGGGGTCCGGAATGGGAATCGGCGATCGGAAAAATCCGAATCCAACACGGACACTTCGGTCGAGGGTAGAGTAACCTGTAGGAACTGACAGCTCGCAAATAGGACTCCCGGTTAGGGAGTTTGGAGTGGAAATCGACGCTTTTCCAACTCTTAGGCTAAAAAACGACCCGCCGGGGGTCCATAACGGGAACCGGCGACCGGAAAAATCTGAAACCGGCACGGGCACTATGCTCGAGGGTAGAGTAACCTGCAGGAACTGACGGCTCGCAAATAGGACTCCCAGTTAGGGAGTTTGGAGCTACTCTTCAGGGGAGTGTCAGCAGCTAGCAATGCTCCTCCCTAACTGCAGAAACAGAGCTCAACACTACCCTGCACTGCAGCTGGGCACACCTATGCACAGCAGCAGAATACAACCAGCATAACACTCCACTGCAGCACTGAAGTTCTGATCTAAAGCCTACACTGAGAGAGAAGGGAACAGAACTCCACATTCCTCACAGCTCTTTGGAACTCCAAATTGCTTTTCAGGGGAGCAACAGAGCTCCACTCAACCTGAACAGTATACTCCAATATTGGTCCAATTTATTCAACTTCAGAAAATGACTTGGATGTGTGTAGCTGCCATATCAGTAAATAGGCCATATCTACTTCAATATTCACTAGAATGGCAAAGCCAAGGACTTGTTAGATGCACTAGATTTGTGTCATCATTTCACACATGAGAGATGCCCATCTATAAGAAGATGAAAATTCCAATATAAACACAGAGAGTAACATCAGGACCATTAAAAAGAACCCTTTAGAAAATGACTTAGATGTGTGTAGCTGCCATATCAGTAAATAGGACATATCTACTTCAATATTCACTAGAATGGCAAAGCCAAGGACTTGTTAGATGCACTAGATTTGTGTCATCATTTCACACATGAGAGATGCCCATCTATAAGAAGATGAAAATTCACAATATAAACACAGAGAGTAACATCAGGATGCAATCTCATACCCATGATTAACTTGTGAGACCCATCCATGTTCTGCATCAAGAACAGTTGGACTTGCCACCGTTCCTAAATAAAAACACAAAGGAACCTTGTTTTTCTTTTAAATTAAATTTTTAAAAAGAAAGCAAAACAAAACCAACAGCAGTTTAACCTGTCAGAAGCTATTTCAAACAAGGATTTTCTGTGCCTCAAAGACTCAAATTGCAGCAGGGCAGCATGGAATTAAATAAAACAAAAAACATCAGAAATATGTAGTAAAAGGATGTGAAGATGGAGAAATATGACCAACACCTATATTCGGCGGGTATAAAAGGTCTCACACCACAGATGCAGTCACAATGATCATGAAACTAGAACTGCAACTGCACAGTTTGTTTGACTGGTGTAACAACAGTTCTACAGGTCAGATTTTCATGTAGACAGAAAAAAGGGTGAAGTAGAGAAGACAAGAAGCTGTTTTTTTTATTTTATTTTATTTTATTTTATATTTAACGGATATAATCATTTACACCACAAAAGTCCTCAAAACAAGCCATCTCAGATATAATCATTTACACCTTAAAAGTTCTCAAAACAAGCCATCTAATGACAACTGGGGATCCAATTCACACCATAATGCCACAATTGCATCACAATTGAAATTTCATCATAAATAGCTCCCATTCATCTATCATTGAATTAAAAAATGTAGTAATAAAAAATACAAATGGACACTTTTCCGACACTTAGGCTCGAAAACGGCCCGCCGGGGGTCCGGAACGGGAACCGAAGACCGAAAAACTCCGAAACCGGCACGGGCACTTCGCTCGGGGGTAGAGTAACATGTAGGAACTGACGGCTCGTAAATAGGACTCCCGGTTAGGGAGTTTGGAGCGGAAATCAATGCTTTTCCTTCATGACCCACCGCCATACCATGTGTACAAGACTTTTAAGGAAAAGAATTTTCAATTTGTTTATCAGGAAATGGTTATTGGTCCTTCAGGACCATTTCCAACTACAGGTATTGACCTTGGTTTTAGGACGTTTAGCTGTTTCTTTTATTTACAAAATAAATCTTTTGTTTTTAATTTCTTTGAATAAAACTTCATTTTAAGTGTTAATTTATATTTATTTAGTTTTTCCGTAGCCAAGAGAGGTGGGACCCATGGGAGAAGCTTACTCCTACAGTAAAAGAAAGCAAGGGATCAAACCGGCCCCTTGTTCTCATTTCAAGTGTTTCATGATCTAAGTTGTTTATGCTATTGACCTGTTTTGGATATAGATGTTCAAGAACCTTTCATATTAGAATATCCTAACCCTTCAATCATCTGCATAGATGTGGATGTTTAAGATAGTGAAACAAAGACAAAACAATGTTTTCACCTCATGCATGTGGATTCTTGAGACCAATTAGGCTTACCAGGTATAAGAGGTTATTGAATTAATCAACCATAGAGACTCAGGTCTAAGAAACATTAACTAATTGTCCAATCCAATCATGTAAAAAGATTCTAATTTATAATTTATATATATACATGTATATCTTTCTTTTATAATTTAATTTATTGAAAATATTCTAATGTTGTTTTTGTCTTTGCAGATTGACGGACGTTTTGGGATCGGTTGCATACTTTGCTGGTGTTTTATTTTTTTTAGTTTATTTGTATTTGTATATTTGACATTTTTATCGGACTGAATCATTATTGATTAATGTAATATTTGATTAATGAGATCAATGATTTGATGAAAAATGGCGATGGTTGTTTGTTTATTTAGAAACATTTGTTTGCATGCATTTTTAATATTGAATACAGGTATATGAACAGGTTTATGTTTTGATACAGGTGTGATACAGGTGTATAAATAGGTTTAAAGGGCTTTTTTATTGCAAAAACAAATAAAAGATTTAAAAAATAAAATACTTTCACCGACGTTTTTTTTACTTTTACCGACGAAAATAAAACGTCGGTGAAAGTCTCATTAATTTTTTTTATTTTCTTTTTAACTTTTACCGACGAAAATAAAACGTCGGTGAAAGTCTTATTAAATTTTTTTATTCTCTTTTTTACTTTTACCGACGAAAATAAAACGTCGGGGAAAGTCTTATTAAATTTTTTTTATTTTCTTTTTAACTTTTACCGACGAAAATAAAACGTCGGTGAAAGTCTTATTAAATTTTTTTATTCTCTTTTTTACTTTTACCGACGAAAATAAAACGTCGGGGAAAGTCTTATTAAATTTTTTTTATTTTCTTTTTAACTTTTACCGACGAAAATAAAACGTCGGTGAAAGTCTTATTAAATTGTTTTATTTTCTTTTTTATTTTACCGACGAATATAAAACGTCGGGGAAAGTCTTATTAAATTTTTTTTATTTTCTTTTTTACTTTTACCGACGAAAATAAAACGTCGGTGAAAGTCTTATTAAATTGTTTTATTTTCTTTTTTATTTTACCGACGAATATAAAACGTCGGTGAAAGTCTTTTTTATTTTTTATTTTCTTTTTTCATTGTACCGACGAAAAAGAAACGTCGGTAAAAGTTTTTTAATTTTTAATTTATTTTTCGTTAAACTTTTACCGACGAAAAAAAACATCGGTAAAATTTATATAATCGTCGGTAAAAATTAATTTTTACCGACGAAATAGTTTTGCGTTAGTAAAAAGTTTTGTCCACGTTTTTTTACCGACGTCGGGGCGACGAAATTATTTTCGTCGGTAAAGACTTTTACCGACGTTTTGAGGGCTTTTGGCGACGGAAAATTTCGTCGCTGAATGTGTCAATTGTTGTAGTGTTTGTTAGAGATCATATCAAAAGTGAGGTAATGTTGACCTCTCTCCCTTTTTTTTTTATGCATAGTTTAGCATTTCTTTTATACTGATTATTTTATAAAATATCCATAATCCAGAAATATATTCTGTATGTAAACCATTGTTCATAAACATAACATTGGTTGAGCAGCAAGTTCATTTTTTGATCGAAATATGTAAATGACCTTTTGCAATAATTTTTTTTAGCCAATATTGTAAACCAATTCATTATCATTTCCAAATCTCTACTAAAGTTTTGGTCTATAATTCTGGCCTGGTTTTAACCCATAAGCCTGGCCTGGTTAAGAATTACAAGTCTAGTCTGGTTTACATTTATAAGTCTGGATTGGTTCTGACCTGACTTATATGTGTAATTCTAGCCTGATTTGGAACGCAATTCTGGCCTGACTTGAATTTGTAATTTTTTTCCTAAATTAGATCTAATATTTTGACCTTAATTAGACCCTGAATTCTGGTCTAAATTGGACCCAAAACTCTTGTCATTATATGAACTGAGACCCTGGCCAAACACATTTAGAGAATCAATTTGGGTCAAATTTTAGCCCATTCATATTTACTGTTCTAGCTGTTTGGATGTGAGGATCCAAGGATTCTTATAGTTGCTATCAGGTTGATTTTCAACTCATTTGCAACATACATGTAAGCCATTTTTTAGTCTTTGTTTGAGCCAATTCTTGAGCCCATTTATATTCACCATTCAGGCTATTTAAGTTTTGAAAATTTAGGCTATTTGTTTGGAAAGATTCAAGATTCTGTGGAGGGCAAAAACCTTTAAATAAGGATCTGAATCTCCATTCTTAATGTTAGCCAAATTACTGTGTACATGAGATTTTAGCAAAGGGCAGGGGCCTTTTTAAGTCCCCGAATCTCTATTTCTTTTTAGTCTTCTTATGGTAGGGCAGATTTTTAAAAAAGAAAGAAATCTGAATCTCCATTTGAGAAAGGAAACAACATGGGGAATGATGGAATGAAAATTATTTTTTTGGTTGGAGGGCACATCCTTAGTAAATAAATATCCGAATCTCCGAGAGGAAGTGAAATGGAGATGTGATTGAAAATAAGATAGCGAAGATGGAGTGAAGGGGAAGACGATGTAAAATGAGATGGAGAAGATGGAATGAAGGGGAAGATGATGTTGAAATCTCACCCTTTTCTCTCTCCCTTTCTTTTCTCTTCTCCTTCTCTTCTTCTCTTTTCTTTCTCTTCTTTGTTAGCAAAAACCAATCAAATCTGCTCTCCGTTCCTCTCTTCCTCTTTTTATTATCTTTCTTTTGGGTGGTTATGATAACTACTATAACGAGGTATCATGGAGTGAGTGGAGGAGTCGGTGATGGGCAGTTTTCAAAACTCCACGACGAGTTTCTTTGAATGGGCCTTATGACCATTTTTATTTGATCAATTTGTGGGACCCATGCTTGAATTTGGAGGGGAAAAATATATTTATGGGGAATTGAAACATAGACGTTTGAAATGCTGTGCATTGGCTTCCACTACTTTACCAACAATTACTCATATAGTTTAAACTAATCAAAACATTAGTTTACTAGAAAAGATGTCTTGAAATTTTGATGACTCGGGTCATTGAATCATGCTAATTTAATGGGCCTCAACCAATTTCCATCAGCATCTTTTGTTTGGCAAAATTTTGACATCAACAGTCCTTTAGAAGTAAATAGGTTTAATAGGAGGGGTTTTCATTTGAGAATTTGCAAACTATACCTAAAATACCCTAAATGCCCATGTACTTATCCAAAACTCATAACTAAACCTAAAGGGAACTATAGACAAATCACCCCAAACCAAATTCTATAAATACAAAACCCCCTCCCACATCCCAAACGATCTCTCCCACTTTTTCTCCCTTCTCTCCCTCATTTCCCTCCATTTCTCTCATTTCTCCATCTTCCCTCCAAGAATTCCCTTCAATCCTCTCTCTAGAAACCTAGATCTAGGGTTTTCTACTACTAGGAAGAAAGATATACTACAAGCTACTATTATCTTCAAGCTAAAGAACCTCTCTCATCTCCTAGATCTGTTTTTTCTCTTCAAAACAAGGTAATTCCATTTCCCTATCACAATTTCCATGAAATTCCCTTTCTCTCTATAGAATTCATTTCCCTTATGCAATTCTCTTATGGATTTGGGTTTAGGAGCTGTATATCTTATTAGATCTAAGTTTTTTTGGACTATTTTGAGAGTTTGAAGCCATTAGAGATTGGTTAGAGTTTTGGAGCTTGGATCTCAAAGATCAAGCCAAGAGACCTAGCAATTGGATTTGAGGCAAGTATAATATACTTACTTAGCATAGAACGCGTGATTTTCTTGTGTGATACTATAATCGCAATTCATGTGGATGGTTGATTGCTTAGATTTATCTTTTAAGCCTTGTTTTTACCAATTTTGGCCATTAGTGGATGCGTCTTCCCATTTGGAAGATCAATGGAGCAATTGATGATAGATTTGTGATGTTTGATAGAGTTTGATGTTTATGGATGGTTTTATGATGATTGGAGATGAGATTATGAAGTGCAGATGGAAATTGAGATGAATTGGAAAAGTTTCAAAAATCTGGAAAAGTAAATTTCGTTTGTACCCGGTCGACCACCTTTGGAGGATGTCAACCGGATACACAGGGGAATTCAAATTAACTGAGAGCTAGTCTATCACTCAGTCTCCGGAAATTCAGTGTATCCAGTCGACTCCCTTGGCTAGAATGTCTACCGAGTACACTGCCCATAATTCATTAAATGACAAACCAGGTCCCAGTCCTTCTGTGTTGCCGGTCGACCACCCCTGTAGGATGTCGACCGGCCACACTGCAAATCTCATATCCGAGAACCTATCTACCAAGTGTTTGCCCTCTTGCTCCCATGTAGCCGGTCGACCAGGTTGCCCAAGATGTCGACAGTACACTGGACCTGGGGCAGACTTGAGAGACAAAATTCTAGATTTTTCTAATGTATCCAATCGACCACCTAGGCATGATGTCGACCACATACATTGTGGCCAAAGACATTCCAGATTTTTATTCTTTTGTGCTCTGATCTATTATGTGGCCCATTGACCTTCCAAGTGGACTTCTAGTGATGTGTCAAGCGTGAGTCAAGGGTTGGGCTTAACCTTGACTCACGGGGGCCACCAAAGTAGGGTCTAGTGTATTTATTGGATTTCGATTCAATCCTTAAACGTCGTCGAAGATACCTGTAACATCAAGAGCACCAAATAGAAATCTCTTGGCATCTGAAACTTCATTTAGGAACTAAGTTGCTTGATATGGACCTAGACCTAAAAAGGGGGCCATGACCTTGGTTGGCCCTTTGTTATTCTCCCATTGATTGGCATGTTTCGTGGGTATGTTGGATGCTATCATTGTTGCTTACTCTTATGTCTACCTACTGCTTAAAACTATTAATTAAATGGAAATTGGAGGACCTGAACCTAGGACTTCCTAGTAGTGACCCGGATTGTGGATGGAGATCACATGACTTGTGTCTGTGGTTAGGCGGGCCATCCTATGACCTAAAGAATGGTTGGATGTGATTACCTTAGAGAAGAGGACTGTGATTATGATTTAGAAACCCATTTATGAATGGGCAATGAAATGGAACAATGCTGGATTGGAATGCAATGGAAATGAACTAGGACCATGACATGGTGGATCATAGCCATGGATTCGATTATGGATTTGGACTATGGATTGTGTAGATGGATTGGACATGGATATCGAACCTTTTATGGATAGGATATGACCTTGCTCACCCAAGGATAGCCTAGACAGACACAAACCTTTACTTGGTTCATTGAGTCGGCATTTAACATTCACTCGGTTGTTATAAACTTAGCCTTTGACTGATCATCCTTGGTGGTAGCTATTGCCGATGTTGGAGTTGTTATGATGAACTATGTTTAGACAGCCGATAAACTCCGATAAGTATATGTTTCATTCGTGGCCGGCGAACTCCAGTAATACATATATACTTCTTAGGGTTTTATTTTATTTTCGCTGGGATTATCATCCCTTGCATTGCACTATATTTCCCTACCACAACTGGTTATCAATACAGGAGGACCACGGCATAATATCCTGCGCTTGCCAGCTCATGTGAATGTGCCATATTATTAGATGGTGAGTTAGATTGCTTTACTTTCATATTGACCCTCATTGTTATATTTTGCACGATTGCCTAGTATTGCACCTTTGTTACTTTTATGGTCTTATCATCGTCTCTATTCTCTTTTGATGCATACATCCTATGTTACTTGTATATTGTGCCTGCCAGATCCTTAGATCTGACCCATCATTTTGGTGCTTAAGTAATGTTACCGACCCCGACCCTAAGGGTGACGCTCTCCTTGAGGCGCCTGTAGTCGACGAGTATATGTGGGGACCGATAGATCCAAAGGTGGAGTTGGAGGTTGGAGTGGCTACAATTGGGGCTTGAGTGATCCTTTTATTTTGGGTCTTGAGTGCCATTTGTGTGAGTTGTGGCTTATTCATATACAGTTTTGTATACGCTATTATTTTACATTTGAGATTAGATAGACTCATCCCCTGCTACACTTGCTTTATGGACTGATACCTTTATTTGCTTCCGCATTTATCTGATATTGCTTCTGTTATTTTCTATATGCTTCCGTACTTAACTAGTTATTACAAATGTTGGTAAAAAGTTTTAAATTGGGCATCACTGCGGACCTACGATCTTGGAAGTTCCTGGATTATTCGGGAAGTAGCGTGCTAAATTCGGCTACCGTGGCAGTAAACTCGATATTCGAAATTGAGGCGTGACAATCTTTCGCCATGTTGGAGATTTTTGGACATGATGTGACATCTTGTTTCTTGACATTTGCAAATGTCATATTTCTTCACAAGCATTTCAAGATCCTAGCCACGTAAAAGAAATCAAATGACCCTTGGGAATTCATAAAATCCAGCCTTGCATTTGGGGTGTAATTTATGGATGCTCAAGTACGCGAGAGCATTCGAGAATTCCACTTGTTTGAGGATCTTAAGATTCTTCAGATAGGAATTCCATAAATCCAAGCAAAAAACATGCCCCTATGGATAAGGGTTGTGATTTTTTATCTGGTTGGCAATCCTACATGTCACCCCGGCTGCCCAGGGATCCCTCGATAAGCTACTCTTCCCACATTTGTATACTAAATAGACCAATTTTAACGGTTTCGATCCCTATTTAAAAGGTATAAAATGTACCTCAAACAAACCCAAAATAAACAATCGCTCAAAGAAGAATTAAGAAGTGAAAAGGAGAGACATGTTTGCTTAGGGACTGTTCATCCTCTCTATGAGGCCCCACCCCTTGTGGGCCCTCAATTTATTTTGAATAATTATTAATATGATATTACCTACTTTAATATGCTAATTAATAGGAATTAGTAGAATAGTTGCTAATGTTCATAAGTTTTAGGATTAGACTTTTAGTTAATTATTTATAGAAATAGAGTGATCTTTGTTATTTATTAAGACTCTAGTTAGACTAGGCCTTAGTTAGTAATTTAGTTTAATTATGGGAGTGTTAGAATTAAGGAACCTTATAGAATTCCTACCTAAAGACCTATTTACCCATGGCCTTATCTCTTCCCCATTTACAACTAAACTACCCTTTGGTAATTGTCCTAAACCCTAATCTATATAAACTCAACTATTGCAAATGTAGCCTAAAACCCTAATTCACTCTCATCTTCCCTACCTCTCCCTAAGAAGCCCTAATTCCCCAAATTCCAGCACAAGGAAATTAGGAGATCAGCCCAATTTGCAACAACAACTCTATTGGATCTCTTCCTACACTCTAATTTCCCTTTCTACTAATCAAAGACAAGTACCCTATGCTAATTTCACATGTTGCATGAATTTCTTCTCTTGATTCTACAATTTGAATTCAGTTATGTATATATGCATGTTTAGATCTTCCCTTTTGAGCTTTGTTCATGGATGATGGCCATTTGATGGATGGGTTCTCTCATTTGGAAGATCAATGGCCGGTTGGATGATGGTTGGAGGATTATAGAAGTGTTTTTGTTGTTTATTTATGTTTATGTGATGAATGGAAGAGATTGGAGATGAATTAGATGAAAAATGGGTTGAAGAACCTAGAAATCTGGAATTTCAACTCAGTGTGTGTACCCGGTTGACCGGCCTCCAACTCGGTCGACCGGGCACACTGAAAAGGGAGAAAATCAAGTCCCAGTTAGTTCTTTGTAAATTTTACAATTCAATGTACCCGGTCGACCGGACCCTGTACTCGATCGACCGGATACACATAATTCTGCCAGGATAGCTAAGACCTAAGACTTCTCAGATAGGTCAGGAATCCTGTGTACCTGGTCGACATCAAGGCCATGATGTCGACCAGATACACAATGAATCCTATGGAACCCCGCAGCTATTTGGCTCCAGGTCCCAGTGGACACTGCAGGATGTCGACCTGGGGGTCAACATCCCAGGGGATGATGTCGACTGGGCACACTGTGAACAGTGAATTTCCCGATTTCATTTCTTTGATGTTTGATCAATTGTGGGGTCCATTGACCATCCAAATAGGCTTCCATTAATGTGCCAAGCACGAATCAACGACGTGGCCCAGCCTTGACTCGTGGGGTCCACCAATTAGGCTTTTAAGATTTGAATCGTTAATGATTCGACCCTTAAATTTGTCAATGATGTCCATAACTTCAGAAGCACCAGAATCATCATGTTGTGACATCAGAGGCTACAGTTAGGTATCCAATTACATGATGAGGCCCTGAACCAAGAGTAGACCATTACTTAGGTTGGACCCTTGCTTTATCCCGTTTGATTCTATTGTTTTAAGGTATTTATACATTGTGCATTCTCTCATATATTAGTTATTGTTGTAACCTATTAATTAAATTGGAATTGGATGACCTAGAATGGAGAGGTTAGTTTTAATGGATTGATGGCTCATTGTGTATGAGCATCGGATGATTACTTGTGGAATGAACATGGTATTGTACTTGTATTGCTTCATGCCATGGTTATGGGCCTAGTGAGAATCCAATGGTGTTTGGACTTGGACTTGGATTTGGATATTGGACTGTGCTGATAGTTCACCTAGGGCCAATGTTCTCATCCTAGAGGGGGGGGTGAATAGGTTTATCAAACTTTAAATCCATTTTTAACCTACTAATCAAGATTTATAAGAGATCAAGTGATATGTAGACTAAGTGTGATTATCTAGCAATGTTCAATGGTAAAGAAGGCATGTAAACTAGATCAAAACATTTAGACAAACAACATAAATAAATGCATAGAGATTTATAGTGGTTCGGACCATATGTCCTACATCCACTCACAAGGTCCACACAGTCCCTTGGTTCCACTATGATGAATCAAAACTAAACAAGTAATGATTCTACATCAATTTTGTTATCAAGATTCGATCACAAAGATCTAATCCCCTTTTTGTTCACGAGGTTCGATCACAAAGATCTACTTCCCTTTACAATTTTTATAGTGGTTAAATCACAAAGAAATAAGCCACTCTTACAATGCTCTAAATTGAATGAAGTGAGGGAGAAGAACACTTGCCTCTTTTGACAAAATCTGGAGGTTGCCACTTACCCCTTTGATGAAGTCCAGAGGATGCTCTTTGAAGCTTGTCACCGTAGCTCCAAGCTTTTGTGCCTCTTGCAATGCTTCCTTGATATTGATGATGATGCTCCAATGTTGTGCTCAATCAAGGGACAAGAGGTTGGGTTCTAGATTTTCCTAAATGTATATCATTTGAAAACAAACTAGAATCCTTTTTCCAAACACACTTTTCTAGAGACTAACATCTCTCATTCATTTTCTAGATTGCGTTAATAGTGTGTTTGGAAGATGGTTTAAAGGCTTAGGAAAGATGGGAAGAAGTAGGAAAGTAAGCTCTTAAAAAATGTACAGTCTACAGTGTAAAACTGGCTCCAGATATATATAGAAAAGTTCCCAACGGCTAGTTTTGGCGGCTAGCCTCTTGGTAGTTCGGCTAGCCTCATTTCAATTTCTCTGTGGTAACGGCTAGTTTTTCTAATTCGGTCAACTCACGGTTAGCCGACGGTAGACATAGCGGTTAGCCGTGAGGTGACCGAATGGTGACCGAATCTGTATCTCAAAAACCTGTAGCGTTCTGGAAAGCTAACCGAGGGATTTCAATTACATGGAGGTTAGCCGCCAGCCCATATGGCGGTTAGCCGAAAGGTAACCGCGAGGTGACCGAACTTCCGCAACAATCGAGAAGTTTGTATTCTGGAAATGTAACCGTGAACCTCGGTTACCTGGTGGTTAGCCGCCAGTCCACACTGCGGTTAGCCGAATGCTGACCGCAAGGTGGCCGAATTATTTTTTGACAGAGAACAGCATTCTGGAAATGTAACCGTGGTATTTCGGTTACCTAGCGGTTAGCCGCTTTTTGCAAAGAGGCTAGCCGCCAGGTGACCGAAAGGTCACCGAACCCCCTATTTCTGGACAGAACATAATGGAGAGATCACTAGATGAAACACTTAATATAGGCTAGGGTAAGCAAGGCTCCTAGGGTCCAGGTAGGTAATGGTTTTGGGTCCAAAATACCTGAGATGATTTGCACACAAGTGGAGTCTTCTTTGACATATCAAGGTCTTCCAAAAGCTTGAACGATTTCTTGAAGTAGATCATCCTTGACACTCTTCGAGATGTAAGGTCTTCGGGACACAATGACACGGAATTGACAAACCAAATATAGTGCACACAGGAATGTGTCACTAACAATCTCCCCCTTTGACAATTTCGTGGCAAAACACCTATTCTATATACTCTTACAATAAATGAACCCAATAACACTCAAGATTACAAGAGTACGATAACTTTACGAGGAAATGCAATAATTACAACTCAAATAAGAACTCCCCCTAAGAATGTGCTAGAATCTGAATGATATACCTGCATAGGACAAGGAACACACATTCTATGGTGGGATTTCAACTCCCCCTTAATCATTAGCCAAAAATAACATGTTCAAATGAGTTAGAAGCATTCTTTGAGACAAACACACATTCTTCCTTAAAATGTATCTGAAAACCTGAAAACCTGGGAATTCTCACTCCCCCTTTTTGTCACTAATTGACAAGGGTAGGACCATGCAATAAGAAAGATAACAATGCGATAGAAAAATATATCAAGAAGGCACAAAAGTATATAGCATGAATATGATATAAAAGTCAGACATGAAAGTTCATACATCCCAAGTTAAAAGGAATTAGCATAAGTATGTTAAACACATAGGGAAGGGCAGCCACTTGTCAACACAACACCACCAAAAAGAGAACCAATTAAACAAATGTGGCTAAAAGACCCACTAAAGACTAATCAGATGGAGGGGATGGAGAGGGAGGCATGTCGTTGAAATCATGTCCTCGACATCCCTTGGACAGAGCACCTAAGTATCGTAGAGTCTTTTTCAATAGCTTCTCTGTCTTGGACTGCCGTTGCTCTATAGCATCCAAACGGTCTCCCACGCTCCGTGATGCACCAGAAGAAGTAGCCCCACGAACTTGCACAGGGGGCACTGATGGAGCTGGCTGCTGAGGAGCTTGATCACCTGTAAGAGGCGGAACTGGCCCAGCTTCGACATTAGGAAGAAGATTCATCTGAATAAGGTTCGCTCTACCAAAAGGAGCATGGTATAGAGGAGTATCAGTCGGCCGAGGAACACCAAAAGAACGAGCTAGCTAAGTCATAAGAAACCCAAACGAGGCAGCAGTCTTTGTGGCATTTGAGAGGTGAAATCGCACGATGGTACGACAAATCAGCGAAGGAAGACAAATGGGAACACCGGTAATGACTTTATGAAGGATATTGACCATATAAGAAGTTAATTCGGTCCTATTGCCTTTACGAAGATAGACATTAAATGTGAACAGATTGTGTAGGAGTCTATACTTGGGAATCAAAGCAGCTAGAGGAAGAAAATTCTTTTTACGATTCCACTCAGCATTAAATCCGCAGATACGGAGGGTAGCTTCAGCCTTTTCAGCCTCAGTGAGTGTGTCGGCAACCATAGTTAGGCCATTTTTACTAACAGGGATGTTCATAATAGAGGAAATACGATCGGGGTCAATTGTGACTACTTGATTTCTAAATGCTACATTGAAAGAACAAGAGTCAATAGTTGAAACAGCATCAATAATAGACGCATACATGCTGTAAACAAGAGAGGGATAAGCCTTGTCCCCCCAATCCAGAATGTTACTCCAATTGATTTGAGCAAGAATAATGGCCGTTTCATGACCTTCAATAACTGCGTGGAGGGTGCGACGCTCAACCATAATCAACCTTTTTTTTCATGTCGTTTAGCATTTGAGCATTTGGTTTGAGACTCATAGGCATAGATGGAGGAGGAAGAGAAGAAGAAGGGGAACTAGAGGATGAATGTGAAGGTGAAGATGGGGGAGATGGAGGAGGTCTTTCTTGACGAGACGAGGAGCCTCCAGTAGAGCGTCCTCTTTTAGAGGGACGATAGACAGCCGATTTCATTCTAGGAGGCATTGATGCGAACAGTTGGAATGCCCACAGAAGAGAAAACAGCACACACAAGAGAAGGAGAATATGTGCAATAGAGAAAAGAGACAAGAGAACAAGGAAACAAGAAAATGAAAAATAAAAGAAAGAGAGGAATAAGAAGAAATGACCTTGAGGAGTGAAGAAACTGAACTCCAGACACACAGCTACGGTGGAGACGAAACAGACGAGAGGAGAAGAAACTAAACGAAATGACAAAACCTAGTTTTAAAATCACGGGCCCGCCACGGCGGTTAGCCGCCGAGAGGGTCCACGGCTAGCCGAAATCCCCCCCCCCCCCCCCTCCCTTTTTTTTTTTTTTAAATTTTATCGAATAGCACAAACACCAAGGGATTTTCTCATAATTTCAAATTTTGAAACATCCAAGAGTTTTGTTAAAATGTCTGCTAGTTGTTTCTCTGTAGATATATGCTCCAATACGATGACTCCTTCTTCAACCAATTCTCTAATGAAATGATATCTAATGTCAATATGCTTAGCTCTAGAGTGTTGAACAGGATTTTTGGAGATATTGATAGCACTAGTGTTATCACAATACAAGTTCATGCTACATTGTTCAATACCATAGTCTGTGAGCATTTGTTTCATCCAAAGCATCTGAGTACATCCACTACCAGCTGCTATATATTCTGCTTCGGCTGTAGATAAGGAGATGGATGATTGTTTCTTGCTGTGCCAAGCAACTAAACAATTTCCTAGATAGAAACATCCACCACTAGTAGATTTTCTATCATCTACATTTCCAGCCAAATCGGCGTCTGAGTATCCAGCAATACAAGTAGATGAATCATATGGATACCATAAGCCATATCCTGAAGTTCCTGAAACATATCTAATGATTCTTTTAACTGCTTTCAAATGGATTTCTTTGGGATCAGATTGATATCTGGCACAAGCTCCCACACTGAATGCAATATCGGGTCTACTAGCTGTAAGATATAATAGGCTGCCTATCATGCTCCTATACAGACAGGGATCTACACTCTTACCACTCGATTCTCTAGACAATTTCAGAGTTGTGCTCATGGGAGTCTTCATGTGTTTGGCTGAATCTAATCCAAATCTTTTGATCAATTCTTTTGCATATTTGGTTTGGGAAATAAACATTCCATCAGTCAATTGTTTAACTTGTAATCCTAAAACGAAATTAAGTTCACCAACCATGCTCATTTCAAATTCAGATTTCATTAGATTAGCAAACTCTTCTGTGAAGTTATTGCAAGTAGATCCAAACACTATATCATCAACATAAATTTGAGCAATCAAAATAGAATCATTGGTTTTTTTAATAAAGAGAGTTTTATCCACACTTCCCCTTTCAAAATTTTGATTAATTAAAAATTGTGTAAGCCTTTCATACCAAGCTCTAGGGGCTTGTTTGAGACCATAGAAGGCCTTTTTGAGATGATACACATGATTAGGCTTCTTTGCGTCTTCAAATCCTTTAGGTTGCTCCACATAAACTTCTTCTTCCAAAAGACCATTTAGAAAGGCACTTTTGACATCCATTTGGTATAATTTAAAATTTAAAGAGCAAGCAATGGCAAGTAAGATTCTAATGGACTCAAGTCTAGCAACAGGAGCAAAGGTTTCTTCAAAATCTATTCCTTCAATTTGAGAATATCCTTGGGCAACCAGCCTGGCCTTGTTTCTAACAATGGTACCATTTTCATCAAGTTTATTTTTATAAATCCATTTAGTACCTACAACATTTTTGTCATTTGGCCTATGCACTAGATCCCACACTTCACTTCTAGCAAACTGGTTTAGCTCTTCTTGCATTGCATTTATCCAGTTATCATCAGTAAAAGCTTCATCCACATTTTTAGGTTCAAGAGTAGAAGTAAAGCAGAGATAGCTAACAATATTTTCTAATTGTCTTCTAGTCTTGACACCAGCCAAAGGATCTCCCAGAATTTGGTCCATAGGGTGATGTTTCACATTCACCAAATCACTAGAGATTGGAGACTTGTTTAGTTTTTCAGTTTGGACATCTATCTCATCAATATCAGAGTTTTCTTGAAATCTGAAATCATTTTGTTTGTCATCAATGACAACATTTATAGATTCTTGTATGGCTCCAGTGTTTTTGTTCAGCACTCTATATGCACGACTGTTTAGAGAATAGCCAATGAAAATGCCTTCATCACTTTTTGAATCAAATTTGCTCAAGTGTTCTCTATCCTTAAGTATATAGCATTTGCTACCAAAAATTTTAAAATAGCTAATGTTGGGCCTTTTTCCATGCCATAACTCATATGCAGTTTTATCCAAGGCAGTTCTCAAGTATACCCTGTTTATAATGTGACACGCTATGCTAACTGCTTCAGCCCATAGATCTCTAGGAACATTCTTTCCATGAAGCAAAACGGTGGCCATCTCTTGTAAGACACGGTTCTTTCTCTCAGCAATACCATTTTGTTGAGGAGTTTTAGGGGCAGAAAATTCATGGTAAATTCCATATTTCTCACAAAATTTTTTAAACTTAATATTTTCAAATTCACCACCATGATCACTTCTTATCCGAGAGATTGCTCTTCCGTTTTCAACTTGGATTCTTTTTACAATCTTTTTAAATTCAACATATGCATCAGATTTTTCTCTAAGAAACGCAACCCAAGTGAATCTAGAGTAATCATCTACAATAACCAGGAAGTATTTTCTGCCATCCCTGCTTTCTTTCTTAGTTGGACCAACCAAGTCCATATGGAGAAGTTCTAAGGGTCTAGAAGTTTTTAGAGACTTGGATTTTTTGTGAGAATTTCTAATTTGTTTACCTTTTTGACATTCTCCACAGATTGTTTTTGATTTCCTGCTGATTTTAGGAAGACCCTTTACATACTTGTCCAGTTTGGACAAGTCCCTAAAATTTACATGACCAAGTCTTTAATGCCATAGTTGAGCTTCATCAAGATGAGCAATGTAACAGGTTGAACTAGATGATTCTTTCTGGTTACCGATAACATAACAGTTTTCTTTGGTTCTAAGGCCTCTTAGAATAATCTTTCCATTTTTGGAAATCTCACAACCAAGACTACTAAAGTTAACAACATGATCTTTATCACATATTTAAGAAATGCTTAGCAAGTTATGTTTCAAACCATCAACATATAAAACATCTTCAATAACAGGCATGCTGGGAACATTCAAAGTACCCTTACCAACTACTTTAGCAATATTTCCATCACCAAAGGTGACAGTTCCACCTTCATATTCAATTATTGTGGATAGATATGCTCTATCCCCAGTCATGTGTCTAGAACATCCACTATCTAGGTACCACAAGGAATGATCAACTGCTTTAAGGGTTGTGTGGACCAACAAGCCTTTGTTCTTAGGAATCCAAATGTATCTTTGTGTGATAGGGGTTTTACCAAAACCTTGAGATTTAGCTTTGTTATGATTTTGTTGATGAAAATGTTTCTTAAAGTAGATTTCAGTTGATTTAACAGGTTTTGTGTGATTGTGGAGTTGTAACTTTAGACGACCAATTTGTTTCATCATCTCATTTAATTGTTGAGTGACAGAGTATTTAATTGTATTGTTATGAACAGTTTTTTTTTGTTTGAGAATTGACACATGTCATAGTGGTCTGTCTTTTAATTTGTTCAATTTTGCAATCATACTTGACATGTCCTTTGCTTCCACATGAATGACACGTAATTTCAGAAATGTTTTGACTACTAGAGGAAGTTTCTCCTTTCACAAACACAGTAGAGACATTAGGATTATGTTTGTCTATTTTGTTGTATCCTAATCCAGTTTTGTCTCTATGATATTTTCCCATTTTAAAAAGTCTTTCAAATTTTTCTTCTCCATGGGTAAATGAATACTCATACTTTTCTTTGAACCATTTCAGTTGAGTGACTTCATCTCTTAAAAGTACTTTTATTTTGCTTAGAGTTTCAGCTTCTTTTCCATAACTCTTGATCTTGTTGAATTCTTCACTGGCAATATGAAATTTAGAATTACTTTTATTTAGTTCAATTACTAAGATATTCTTTTCATTAGTTAACATTTCAATTTTGTCTTTTAAGATTTTGTTTTTGGATTTTTGTTTGTTCAAGACTTCAATCAATTTACAACTCTCCTCATAGAGTCTATCATATGTTACTTGTGAATCTTCATCATCTTTTTCATTATCTGAGCTGTCATATTCAGATTCAGATTCACTCTCCAAGCTCTCAACATCATTTTCTTTAGAACTTTCCATTGTCTCAAGTAATGAATCACACACAGTTTTGGCCATCAATACAGTGTAATTTTCTGTCTCATCTTTGTGTAATTCATTTGAATCTGTTTCGGCTTCAGATGAGTCATCCCATGTAGCCACAAGTGTCTTTTTCTTCACTTTCCTTTCCATTGGACACTCAATAGATATGTGTCCAAACTTTTGACAGTTATGGCATTTCACATTTTTAGATTGATACTTGGAGGAGGAGCTGACTTTGTTTTTACCTTTATCAAAAGGTTTCTTTTTCTCTTTTCTATTAAACTTTGAAGTCTTCTTCTTAAATTGTCTTAAGAATCTTTTAGTAAGCAATGCAACATCTTCAGCATCACTTTCATTCTCATTCCCTGATTCTTCTTTAGGTGGAGATGGTTAAGAGGCCTTTAAGGCTATTGATTTCTTATCTTTGGATTTGTTGGAAGCATTGTTCATCTTCATCTCAAAGGTTCTAATGTTACCCGTCAGTTCTTCTACTTTCATAGTTTCAGGGTCATTGTATTCTTCTATAGAAGTTACTTTGGGGTGAAATCTCTCAGGTAGGGACCTAAGGACTTTGCTACAAACTTTGCCTTCAGGGATTTGCTCACCAAGCGACCACATCTCATTAACGATAACCATTAGCTTTGTTCGAAACTCATCAAACATTTCATCTTCTCTCATTCTTAGAGATTCAAATTGAGAAGTTAACATCTGGAGCTTGGCTCTTTTAACAATGGTTGTTCCTTCATAATTTGTTTCCAAAAGCTCTCAAGCTTGCTTAGATGTCTTACATGTCATAATCTTTTTGTATTCTTCAGCATTCATGGCACAGGTTATGGCATTTAATGCCTTTGCATCATAGTCTCTCATAGCTTTTTGATTAGCTGTCCATCTGTCCTTTAGGAGAGGTTTGACAATGCCATCTTCAGCTGTGAAGGAAGTCGGAGTCCATCCATCCTCAACAGTATCCCATATTTCTCCACTAAGAGATTTTAGAAACACGGACATTCGGGCTTTCCAAAAGGCATAGTTAGTACCATCAAAAAGTGGTGGTCTGTTTACAGCACTACCTTCTGGATTAGACATTGGCACAAGAAAAGAATAGATCAACTCTGGGTTGTAAAGCCTAAAGGAGTAACTAATGCTCTGATACCAATTGATAGTTCACCTAGGGCCAATGTTCTCATCCTTGAGGGGGAGTGAATAGGTTTATCAAACTTTAAATCCATTTTTAACCTACTAATCAAGATTTATAAGAGATCAAGTGATATGTAGACTAAGTGTGATTATCTAGCAATGTTCAATGGTAAAGAAGGCATGTAAACTAGATCAAAACATTTAGACAAACAACATAAATAAATGCACAGAGATTTATAGTGGTTCGGACCATATGTCCTACATTCACTCACAAGGTCCACACAGTCCCTTGGTTCCACTATGATGAATCAAAACTACACAAGTAATGATTCTACATCAATTTTGTTATCAAGATTCGATCACAAAGATCTAATCCCCTTTTTGTTCACGAGGTTCGATCACAAAGATCTACTCCCCTTTACAATTTTTATAGTAGTTAAATCACAAAGAAATAAGCCACTCTTACAATGCTCTAAATTGAATGAAGTGAGGGAGAAGAACACTTGCCTCTTTTGACAAAATCTGGAGGTTGCCACTTACCCCTTTAATGAAGTCCAGAGGATGCTCTTCGAAGCTTGTCACCGTAGCTCCAAGCTTTTGTGCCTCTTGCAATGCTTCCTTGATATTGATGATGATGCTCCAATGTTGTGCTCAATCAAGGGAAAAGAGGTTGGGTTCTAAATTTTCCTAAATGTATATCATTTGAAAACAAACTAGAATCCTTTTTCCAAACACACTTTTCTAGAGACTAACATCTCTCATTCATTTTCTAGATTGCGTTAATAGTGTGTTTGGAAGATGGTTTAAAGGCTTAGGAAAGATGGGAAGAAGTAGGGAAGTAAGCTCTTAAAAAATGTACAGTCTACAGTGTAAAACTGGCTCCAGATATATATAGAAAAGTTCCCAACGGCTAGTTTTGGCGGCTAGCCTCTTGGTAGTTCGGCTAGCCTCATTTCAATTTCTCTGTGGTAACGGCTAGTTTTTCTAATTCGGTCAGCTCACGGTTAGCCGATGGTAGACATAGCGGCTAGCCGTGAGGTGACCGCATGGTGACCGAATCTATATCTCAAAAACCTATAGCGTTCTGGAAAGCTAACCGAGGGATTTCAATTACATGGAGGTTAGCCGCCAGCCCATATGGCGGTTAGCCGAAAGGTAACCGCGAGGTGACCGAACTTCCACAACAGTCGAGAAGTTTGTATTCTGGAAATGTAACCGTGAACCTCGGTTACCTGGCGGTTAGCCGCCAGTCCACACTGCGGTTACCCGAATCCTGACCGCAAGGTGGCCGAATCATTTTTTGACAGAGAACAGCATTCTGGAAATGTAACCGTGGTATTTCGGTTACCTAGCGGTTAGCCGCTTTTTGCAAAGAGGCTAGCCGCCAGGTGACCGAAAGGTCACCGAACCACCTATTTCTGGACAGAACATAATGGAGAGATCACTAGATGAAACACTTAATATAGGCTAGGGTAAGCAAGGCTCCTAGGGTCCAGGTAGGTAATGGTTTTGGGTCCAAAATACCTGAGATGATTTGCAAACAAGTGGAGTCTTCTTTGACATATCCAGGTCTTCCAAAAGCTTGAACGATTTCTTGAAGTAGATCATCCTTGACACTCTTCAAGATGTAAGGTCTTCGAGACACAATGACACGGAATTGACAAACCAAATATAGTGCATACAGGAATGTCTCACTAACATGTGCTCCATGTTATTGTACCTTAACCTCTTAGAGACTTGGTTAGGACCTTACTCACGCAAGATAAGCCTAGACAAACACAGACCTGTACTTGTTCCCTGGGTCGGCACTAAGCATTCACTCAGTTGATCTAAGCTTAGCCAATTGATTGATCATCACTGGTAGGAGCTATATCTATATTTGTTATGACTAGAGCTATCATGATGAGCTGTGATTAGACGGATGGTGTGATACCGGGTCCAATCTTATCTGATAAAGGGGTATGATCGGTGCAATAAAGAGGTGTGATCGATGTTATATTTATGTATATTGTTATTAGCAGGGCTGTTATCCCCTGCATGGTTACCTTACCCTTTCCCCACCGCAACTGTTTACAGTATGGGATGTTTACAGTATGGGAGGGCCGCGGCATAATATCCCGCGGTATATCCAGTTTGTGTGAATGTGTCATATTGTTATCTGATTAGATTAGATTACTTTACATTTTTTATTCTAAACTGTTAATTACTGCTCAATTACCTAGATCATATACCTTTGTTACTCTTATGATTACATACTCGTCTCTATTCTCTCTTGTCGCATACATCCTGCGTTATCTGCATATGGTGCCTTGCCAGATCCTTGGATCTGACCCATCTTTGGTGCTTAGGTCTCGACCTTAATCCTGCGGGTGATGCATACCATGAGGCGCCAATAGCTAGTGACTATGGGTGGAGGCCGGCTGACCAGGTGGTCGAGCTAGATGACAGAGCACCGGCACAGGGGGATTGAGTGCAGTTTATTTTTGGACTTTGAGAGGATTTATGTGGTGAGCGGGTAGATAGACAGTTTTGTATAAACTTTGATAACTACACTTTGAGATCTTATTAGACTGCAACCCAGTTATATTTGACTTAGTTATATGATACTATTGCTTCCGCTATCTTTTCTTATGATTCCGCAACACAACTGTTGATTTTATTATTGTTCAAAAAGTTTAGAAAATTTGACCTCACTGCGGACTATGATCTTGGAAGTTCTTGGATTTTCCGAGAAGTAGCGCACCAAATTCGGATACCTTAGCGTTAACTTCAGTATTCGGAATTGGGGCGTTACACTCTCGCTATGTGATCAAGGTGCACGTACATCTTTGCTTTCGTGCAGAGTGAAACAGAAAAGATCGATCTTTAGTAGACAATCTCAAATCTCACATCGAGTGCTTGATCCTATCCTATATGATAGGTGCTTGTAGACACCTCGTTTTGGCACCCTATGAGGGGCAATTCAGTCCACCCTATTTAATGATGTCCTGATTAGGCCCCGAGTCAAAAGTCACCTATCATCTCTAGGCCTCTGATCACCCAAGGAATTGTCACATCATGATCTACTCGTCGAGAGCTTTCCGCCCATATATAGAACTCCAAGATCTGACGGGCGGATCAAAAATCATGACAGCGGGTCCCACACCCCCGGGACACTAGCGTGAAAAATCACCTATCATCTATGGACCTTCGATCGCCCTGAAAATTGGTTCATCGGGATCTGCTCGCCGAGAGCTTTCTGTCGATATGTGGAACGTCAAAATCCGACGAGCAGATCGAAATCTACGAAACCTGGGCCCCAGTAATGATAACCTGGCCAATCTCCACTGGACCCGACCTTCTCGACCCAAACCAGTTTCTTTTAAATCCAAAGCCACCAGGCCTGGCGCAATGAACTCCAGCCCAAGCTGAACCTGACCCGATCCAACTCATTAGGCCAAGTCCAGGCCTCACTTGACCCAAACACAACCCATTAAACCTGGATCCAAACCCACCAGACCCAACGCCAAAACTAACCCATACCAGACCCGAGCTTGACCCATCCGACTCGGCCCATTACCTGCATGGAGAGGACATGTCCCAGAACCGGGAAACTCTCCCCTCCCTCCTGGGATCTCTCTCTCCCTCGTCATCTCCAACTCCCTCGAGCCAATCTCTATCCCCAGGGCTCTCATCCTAGACACATATCTCCCCCTAGGGCCCATCTCAGGCGCACATCCATCCATCTCCATCCCCCTGATATCTCCGTTTCCCTCTCAATCTCAAACTCCCAGGCCTTATCCCTCTCAATTTCAAACCCCAGGCCTTATCCCTCTCAATTTCAAACTCCAGACTTTATCCCCTCTCTCCCAGTTTTCGATAAAAAAAAAAAAAAACCCACGCATCCCAGATCTCGGGAGGATCCTCTTCATGGGCAGAAGCCCCTGGATCCGCCCTCTCTCCCTCT
The DNA here is from genome assembly GCA_029852735.1 of Persea americana. Lineage (NCBI taxonomy): Eukaryota > Viridiplantae > Streptophyta > Magnoliopsida > Laurales > Lauraceae > Persea > Persea americana. Next base: position 20,813,468 of record CM056813.1, on the reverse strand, counting down.
CTGCCCACTCTCCCCTCTCGGATCTCCTTTCTACCTCTCTGCCATCTCCCCCTCCGCTCCGCCCTCTTCCTGCACCCTACAACCCATCTCGCCATCACCCTCCATCTCCATCTTCACACAGAATTCCTCTCTCCCCTCCTCATCTTCCCCTCCATTCCGGATCCCTCGCAGCACCCATCTCCCTCTCTTCTTCATTGTCACGGCAATTCCATCTCCCTACTCAGCATCCTTGCACGCACCGCCACCCTTTGTCACCTTCTTCATCCTCGCAGCACCGCCTTCTCCGCTTCCCCGCCAGACTCCGGAACAGGTACGCCCCTCCCCCTATCTCCTCCCTACATCCTCACACACGCCCACGCAGCACCCATCTCCCCCTGCACTAGGTACGCCTTCTTCTCTTCGTCCGCACCACCTGCACCCATCTCTCTCTCTCTCTCTCTCTCTCTCTCTCCCCCCCCCCCCCCCATCTCTCGCTCACTTTCTCTGTCTCTCCTCTCTCACGCTCTTTCTTTTCTTCCTCTCTCACCTGCACACCTTCTCCTCTTCTTCTTTCATTCTTTCTCTCTCTATTTCTTTTTTCGTCTCTTCTCTTCCCCTGCCATCATTCTCGTTCTCCTCTCCACCCACCTGCACGTCTCTGCTCTCTTTCTCTCTCCCTCTGTGACCCATCATTCCCTCTCATCATCTTCCTCTACTCACGCAAAAGCCGCCCACCATCTCCATCTCGTTCACATCCCTGCGCAGATCCCAGGCCTCCCAGATCCACCTCCCATCTTCATCTTCCCAATCACCCAAGCACAGTCCTCTTACACATCATCTCCCATCTCTCCCTTCCATCTCACAACTCCATCTCCCCTGCAACCCATCTCTGCCCATCATCCTCCATCCAGTCCGTCTTCCTTCCCTCCATCTCAGGACACTCGAGCAGACCCGGACTCCCCATCTTCTTCTTCCTACATGCCGCAACCCATCTCTGCCCATCATCCTCCATCCAATCCATCCTCTTCCCTCCGCTCGTCTCCCTTGCACGCAGCAACCCCTGCAACGCCAGCATAGCATCTTCTTCCTCCTCCAGGCGCCACCCACGTAGCATCCTCTGCAGCACTTTCTCCATCCTCTGGACGCCGCCTCCTCCTTCCTCGCCAGGTACGCCCTTCCTCCCCTTCTCTGCCACTTGCACCCGCTCACTCACACCCCTCTCCTCTCCCTCCTTCTTCCTCCCTCTCTTCCTCTGTTTTCTCCCTCTTGTTCTTCTTCTTCGTCCCTTTGCCACACGCACCACTGCCACCCACCACACACCTTCACCGCCCTCTACACACACCTGCACCTGCACCTACACCTGCACGCACCCCTCCTCTCTCCCTTTTCTTTCTTTCTTTCTGTCTTTCCCTCTGCGACCCATCTCTCTCTCTCTCTCTCCCTGCAACTCTCTATCTTCCGCCCTGCCCCTCTCTCCCCTCTCGTTCTCTCCTTCTCTCCATTCCCTCTCTCCTTGCCTCTCTACTCTCCGTCACTCTCTCTCCTTCTCTCCATTCCCTCCACCTCCGCTCCCCAGCTTCCTCTCCCTCACTCTCTCTCCATCTCTCCACCCCCCAATCTCTTCTGCACTTCCTCCCTCTCTGCTGATCCCCTCTCCCTCTCCACTCTCTCTCTCTGATCTCCCTCTACCTCTCAGTCCTTCTCTTCCCACCTCCGCTGCACCCTACTGGCACCACGCCCACCTGCACCACGTGCATCACACCTGTGCACATTCACGCACACCCCTCGTTGCACCCGCCTGCTTAGCCCATTTATCCAAACTGAACCCATGCATGCCAGGTCCCCTATTTTCTTTTCTTGCATTGACTGAAGCTCTCTATTTTGTTTATTGTTTCTTTTTTATGATATTTCATGCATCTTAATATGCCCATGCATGTTGTAAATTTTCAGTTTTATTGTTTATTTTTAAATCATTCCTAGCTAGCTTCAAGCCCGTCAAGGCCCCAAGTTTATTTTATTTTTTTATTTATTCATTTCATCATCTTTTTATGCATAAATTATGCCCATGCATTTAATATGCTCATTCATTTAGATTGGCATTTTTCTTTCCTTCTATCATGGCTTGTTTTAATTTGTTCTTGATTCATGCATTAAAACATGCTCATGCATTCAATTATAACTTAGTTGTATTTTTATTTCATATTCTTTTAGGTGCAATTTAGGACTGCATAATTTATTAAAAAATAAAAAATAATAAAACAAAAATAAAACCAAATAATATAGTGAAAAGTGAAAATTAAAAATAGAGTTTTAACTATCCTTTTAACTAAAAATAATTAGGCTATATAGAATTCTTTTTTTCTCCTCCCCTCTCACTAGGGTTAGGGAAACCTATTTAGGGAACTCAAGATTATTTAGGATAATTAATTAAATTAAAAATTAGAAATTCACTCTCCTCTTCTTCCCATCTCATTAGGATTGGAAAGATTATTAGGATCTTAGGCCCTATAAATAGACACAACAAAAAGAAAATAAAAACAATAAAAATCCAAAATACCAAAAACAAAGTAAAAGATATTTAAAAAAAACCTAAATATTAATAAATTAGAGTTACAAATTAGACAGTAGCCTAGACTGATTAGGTCAGACCCAGGACCTAGATCTAGGTCTCCCCCTAGCCAGCTTAGACTACCCTAGTTTTATTAATCCCAATTGATTAGGTCCCATTCTCTCTACGGGCCCCGCTAAGGGACCGGGAGAGCGGATGCGGGTGGTTAGGACCTTAGGATAGGGTAGAGATCCATTAGGGAAATGGAATAGTTAGATTGAATCCAAGTAGGAACTCCCCTAGTTAGACCCTTCTAGCCCCAATTATTAAAATCCAAAAAAAACTATAAAACCAACAAAACCAATCCCAAAAATAGTTTCTTCTCTTTTCCTCCACCTCCGGTGCCAAATATTTATCTGAACTCCATGATTAAAGGGAATAGAGGCTGATTCCGAGAACCTGAATTAATGAGAATGATGAAAGGAGACGAGTGATTTCACACACCCCAATATCAGCTTATTTACTACCGGCCCATCATCAGCCACCCTCAATCAATCCCCGGCCCAACATCGGCCATTTTTATCTTACTTCTGGCCCATCGTCGGCCATGCACTTTTATCACCTACGTATCGCACGCAAACCCACAGAAATCACAACTCGAAGTTTCGTCTGCATCATTCTTTCGATTCAAAGAATCAGCCTTTAAACCCTAGATCGTCAAAGGACGTTGAAGGGGGCACCCAGGAATGAGGTTGATCCTCTTCTAAATATTTGGCACCTTTCCCCTTATTTTCTTAGTTTATTTTCATTTTAATTCGCTTATCCCCTAGAATACTTGGATTTAACTTTAATTAGTCTATTCAACCATGGATGTTGATTTCCCCTGCCTAGTTCATTATGGTCCCATCTTGAAGCCCATAATTTGACCCTTGACCCAAGTTCGACCCGAATTGAAAGACCCAAATTAAGTGATGAGACAACCGTCGTGTGTCGCCGGCGGCACATTAGACGAGAGAAGAACCCACCCCATTTCCTCCCACATTCTTTCGGCTTTCGTCGAAGGATGGTGTTACGGCCGAATCCGTAACTGGCGATCGTAATCTGTCGATTTTGAGGGTAGTCGGAATCCTCATTTTCGATGTATTTTTTATCTCACACTGTTGAATGGCAATTCCCCTCTCGGGGGGGATCAAAATTCACATCCGACAGTGCTCTGTGTTTGCATTCAAGCTACCATTTCTTTCCCAACAGGGACGGACCTAGGGGGGCCACATCTTAAAAACTCCCTGAGAGTAATAATTTGGACCCTCAATTATTTAGGACTTTATTTAACATGATTTTGATTCTTAGAAAAAAAAAAAAAAGATGATTTCAACTCAATGAAAGAACATCGAGCACAGCTTCAATATTTTGATTATTGCATATTTTATTACTAAATTGTGCTATTTTCTTTAAAAAAGAATCTTTGGCCCCTCCTAAACAAAATTTCTGGTTAAGCCCCTGTTCCCCAACCAAACCTTCTGGCCGCTTTGCTACGTAATGGAGGAGAGTTCACCGATGGTGACTATAATGGCAGGAAAAGTACAGAGAACGGGGAGGTGCTCATCACACTATTACCATAAAACTATCCTCTCATGAGTGGCCTGCATCCAAGTGGGTTCATAATGGATTTACACTTTTACCTCTCATGTTAGCCGCCAAGCAGAACATATACAAGTGAGAACGGTTTGCACTGCTATTACGTAATAACTCGGCCTATGCCGTGGGCTTGTCTAAAAATTGACTTGCTAAAAAAGACCCATTCATAAAGATTAAAAAAAATAAAAAAAAATAAGAAAAGAAAAAAAAACAGAGAAGAATTTTCTAGAATTTTACACACAAAATGGAGAGGGACGTGGCCTGAACCTGACTTTTAGGGCTGTGGATTATATCTTGGCCTATATGTTAGGCCTGATAACTAAGACAGTAGGCTTGGACAAGCTTTTTCCTGGCCCATGAATACCCCTAATAGCTTATACTGCATTTCTCACGGAATCTCTTTACTGTAAACCCAACATGGTGTTAAAACAAGGTTCCAGACCCTGTAGCTTGAGGTATACATTGAGCTCTGTGGGGTGAGGCTACTGGCCTAGACATATATCCATGGCCATCCTTTTTAAGCACTACTAGCCCGGGCCTGGAAAGAGACCAAAAAGGACTCCAGGGGGAGGTTCCAGCACTTAATGCAATCGAGCTGGGACATTATAGCCCAAAACTTCAAGAAGCAGCCTGAAATGAGGCCTATTAAAAGAGCTTGAGTTAGGCTGTCCATTTGGAGCCGTTTTAGATTAGCTTATATGAAGTTTTTAAGTTCGGGCCAAGCAAGGCCATTGGCCCTGTAGATTCAGCCACTGATTCCAGTTCCACAACTAATGAGGCTCATTATCTAGAAAATTGGCACTGACAGACAGAGAGTTGAAATAGTTTTCTCAAGTATGACCCATGGTGGGTTGGGCTAAGATGGGGCTTGGGCTTACCTGTAAGAACCCTTGTGTTGGAGCAAATAAAACAAACCAAACCATTAATAAGTTGGGTTTTTCACTTTTTCATTCTGGAAATTAATATTTAAAAAGATGAGGAAAGTATAACATTTTAAAACCTCCATTCTCAAATGCTTTTTAGAGTATTTTTTAAAAACTTTACATTAAAGCACTATATATAATTTGAGGAAAGGTAGATCACTCCATGCGGTTAATCAGGATCAGATAAAATCCATACATTCCTATCCCCTTTTTGAAAGTCTAAATTGTTCAAAAGTTGTGATCATGTTTGAATGTCAATGATTCATTGCATCAACTACCATTTGGATTGGACTTTTTTTTTTTTTTTCGAAAATGTAGTTGAATCGCATAATTATATTTCCACTATGAAATCAATTTCTATAAAATGTAGAATTCACACCATCAAATTCAATCCTACCTCCAAGATCGGTTAATAAGTGCGAAAATGACCATTGATGAATTGGACATATGTGGAAAATGTGACTATCTTGTGTTTGTTCAATATGATAATGAATGTATTTCTGATTGGACTTCATAAAATTCTATTGGAGCAAGAATGTACATCTAATTGGCAGATCCGAACAATTGGGCTGCATGCCTGCATTATGCATGAAAACTTATCTGTGAATTATTATTAATTCAAGCTTTTAGACACGACTTTCTTCAATCTGTCCTTTGATATAGCCAGGTTCCTGAGTAGAGCTCAAATCTGCTGTGTAAACATTAAATTGTTCAAGCTTTTAAAATGGTAGATCTCAAATATATACCACACCATGTGCTCATCCCTATGTAATCGTATATGGATAAGAACCTTGGGAAGCTCACCTATAATCCCAACCTCTCTGGCTCAGTACACTCAATCACACCCTCCTGGAATTTTGCCCTAACCTGGATGTTGAATCTCACTCGTGTTCTCATTTAGCCGTTGAGGGGGGAGTAGGCCAGGTATGCACATCTTAATCTTCCTTCTTTTTTTTCTCTCTTTTTTACATCGGCATAGGGCCGAGACCCACAAGAGAGGCCACACAAGTGGTAAGAGGAAGCTCACACAAGTGGAAAGGATAGCCCACACGTTGGAAGAGTAGCATACCCAGAAATTGATCATTAAACAGTTGAGTGACATATGGGCTGCCAACCAATTATGCCTCATTTTTGCCATATCTCAATCATCTTTAAAATCCTTCAGATCTGAAACTTGGGTGGTCTACTTATCCAGCAAAGCCTCTACAACTCCAACAGTTCTGCACTGGGGCCATAAGGGATTTACTCAGCTATCTCGGGCCCGTAGGGATAATTCCGCCCCTATGGGCTGGTACACCCTCCTTTATAAAAACAAAAACAAAAAAGAAAAAAAAGAAAAGAAACAGACTCCAGCTGTTCTTGTCCAAAACTGATTGCAACACAGCACTATACATTCATGCTCTCTTCTGGAAATGTCACACATCTAATTGTATCTGTCATGTACCCGGCACAATAATCAACTCCATCCATATTGCTGATGTTGAAAATGAAAATAGGACAAGTCCATAAAATCATAGATCAACTGACCCTGTAGCCATTTGCCACCTAAAAGAATATAGGTCATTGGTATCCAAAGTTTTAATGCCCTAATAAATCGATTTTATTGAACGCTGATTCCTAATATGGTACAGGAGTTGGAGTAGGCTATTGTAAAGCAAAAGTAAATATATAAAAGGAGATACTCATATGAGAGACATATCTCTCACCTTAAATAAGAAATTGGGTGGAAACCCCACATTCATATCCAATGCTAACAATTTAAATGCGAGGGTCCCCACTCCTACTTCTCATATAAAGTAAGAGATATCTCTCATGAGAACATCTCCCATATATAAATAAGTTAGGTTTGATTTTTCAATTGAGAATCTTGCTAAAGATAAGTTGAGGATCTGGATGTATGACTAAATCAGTCTCCTCTAATTGTGGTTTTAACTTTCAAGATTCGAACCTTTCCGGTACTAATTGACCAACATGTCCATACCAATTACTAACCAGAAACCAGTCTAGCCGAAATCTTAGAAGTCCATTGATCCTCTTATACGAAGATTCTTTTCACATTTAACTGAGTCCCAAAAACCACCAAGAATGAGATAACTGTCTGAATTTTGAACATTCTTAGATTATGTCTTATATGGAAAGGTAAACTCAGTGAGATCAATTTCAAAACAGACTCAAAGTTGTTACACTAAAATTTTGCAAGAACCCACGCATACAAAAGCATTTATTTTAAGCGGTTCAAATTTTATTAAGTAAGCCCTACTAAAGAACATCACCATTTTCTCAAGACTTCCCCTGTAAATCAATTAGCAAAAGATTTAGATATTTTCATGCTGATCATTCCGGAACTTTCAGACTTGGGATCTGTGTGGAAATAAAAAATCACAAGATGTTGAATTCATGTCATTTCGACTTCAAAATTTAAATGCATGATTGAGACTGTGACTTTGATGCTTTAGGTTTAAAACAACCACCTTTCTGACTAATCTAAGTATTTTATTATATAATAAATACCACAGAAAAAAAATCTAAAAATCCTCTGGTCAATCTTTCTCCACATGGGGTGTCGATGTTGAGAGGATATCCCCCAACATCTTTTGGGGTATTATCGTATGCACAATTTTAATTTTTGTCACCTCTACTTATTTTGACACTTGGACTTTCACATCTCTTACGCTAAGTTTGCGAATCAGTACTAAAAACATAGGGAGTCTGTTGAACATGTATGAAAGCTGAACATAAATTTGACATTTGACCAAGAAATTTGCAACTTCTCATTAAGAGCAGATGAAGAAGAACCGTACAATATAATGACAAAAATGCAAATACATTTGCCATAACTAAGATAAACCAACTTTCCAAATTTCAGAAAAAAATTTCAAAAACTCAAGTATTTTTGCTAAAACTTAGTTAAATTTATTTCAAAACATGCAAATAAATTTGAAAATATGCAAATAAATTTCAAAATACACAAATAAAATTTAAAAATACAAATAGATTTTAAAAAAAGCAAATAAATTTTTCGAAAAACTCACAGATTTCTAACAAACTTAGATGGATTTTTAAAAAAACATAGATAAATTTGCCAAAAACAAAGAAAGACTTATTCAAAAACTCAGTTAAATCTTGCAAAATGGAGATAAATTTGTTAGAAAATCAAATAAATTTGCCAAAAACTCAGATAAATTTGGTGAGATCTCAAATAGATTTTCAATAAATCTCAGATAAATTTGAATATAGTGAATTAAACGATAAGTTAGATTAGAAATCACAGTAGTGCTTTAGTTTTTTCTTAATATTCAAACTCACTTTAGAGAAATGGAAACACCTTAAAGTTTCTACTTACATGAGTCATATGGCCTGGAAATAGGATTGTGAAGCTGTAACCCATCATAACACTTGTGATGGCCCACCGCTGGAAAACCAAACAAAGAAACAAATAGTTCTATCAATCACTTTCGTTACATATTGTAGTCTGATTTTTGTCATAACCGTCTGGAATATTGAAGCACTGCTGCTGTACTTGGCTCCTCTGCTGTGGATGGGTCAGGTCGAACCTGACCCCGAATTGGACTGAACCTAAACTGGCCCAAAGTCTTCTTCTTTCGTTATGTACTTCTGTGAACTGGCAGCCATGATGCCTCTTCGATCTCCGATGGGGCTTGATAACAACTGATTGTCGGCAGGAGTTCTCTTTTTCGGCAACTGTTTGCAGCAACGGATCAAGCCTGCCTCCCGAAATCTCTTTGGAACTAGTACCCCTCTAATCTTCTTTGCGATTTCTGCAATCCAAAATCAAAATCCGCGATCCTCTGTTGTCGTCTTCTTTGCAAAAGATGGAATCAAGCTTGCCTCTCTTTCTTTGGATGAGGATAGGGATGAGGGACAATAAAGAATGAGAGAGAACCTTGTCTTTGGAACGAGGGAGAATGGAAGATTTGAAATTCTAAAATTCAAAATTTTATGCCTAAACAGTTGAAAAGGTAAATCAGTCATGAAAATGTTTGATGTGAAGTATCTAGGGACCTTTCGCCAAAATATATTCAGCTGTATAGACTATAGGCCTTAGAGGAAAAGTTGTTCGACTGAAAGCCTTACAATACTGTGCGGAGGGATTTTTTGCTAATTATCCCTTAAATGAAAAGTTAGAGAAAAAAGAGGAAGTTGAGAGTAAAAGTACAAAGAGACAAAAAATACTCCTCCCCTTTTGGACATTTAGTGCAAGAGTGTATTTTTTATCGATTTGTGCATTTTAAGGGTAACTTTTTTTTATCATTTTCTGTATTTACTTTCAATCGTTTTTCGTACTTTTTCTCTTCATATGACCACATGATTTTATGGAATATTGCAGCTGCCTTTAGACCTAACATTCACCACTTAGTGGTCAAGGTTAAAGTATTTTCCACAAAGTTGTTCATATAATTTTCGAAGGCTTTGCAATATTGCACACATTGTATTGTGTGATATCACATGTTTGTGATATTGCACATATTGCCCTATCCAACATCTTAAGACGAATATCTCTGTTGGAAGTTTTTTTTTTACTTTAATAGTAAATTGCCTAATGGCCCTTTTGCCGATATGGATGTAACCTTTTGCCGATCTCCGGTACCATTCTCAGATCCGTGCCTTGTAAAGGTGGACCTCAATGCTTCTGGTACAACCAACCAATCTCTTCTTACTCAACCTTCAATTGACCATAGATATGATTTAATATTATCTATTTTTTATCCTAGATCCTTAAAATGGCCAACCTAATATATATATATATATATATATATATAAGGAGGACCAAATTTGCCATTGCACAAGATAGGAAAATAAGATTTATATATGTAAATCCTACCAATGCAAATATTGCACATGCAAATGTTAAATATGTGAAACACATTACCATTTTGTTCAGAATTACCATTTTCACATGAGTCAACGAGTATATCCGCTGATCTTAGATGTATTTGAATTTTTTGGATGCTTTTCATAAATTTCTAGAAATCCATGAAGAATTATAATATATAAAGCGAGCAGAATCCAATTGCGAAATCAGGCCAATTTTTTATTGTCTCAAGTGCAACCCTATGTTTTCTCTCCTACCCTTTTAGCGCCTCTCCCATAGTTTTTGCATGATACTGTAATTCTACAATAACTCCTTTTTTAACTTCTCTAATAACTCCTCTCACCAATTGATAATTAATTTGTTTTACCATTTAATAACTCCTCCCACCAATTGACAATTGATTTTTTTTGCAGTTAAGATTTTTAATTTCTCCAATAACTCGCATTACTTGTAACTCTTTAACCTTCCACCAAGAGCTCCAAAAAGTGTTGCAACTACCACAAGCCAAGGCCCTTGTAGTGGAGACAAAATGACCATCGATCTAAGCACCAAATCTCCCCTATAAGAAATTGCAAACAGTGGAGATTAGTGATCATCGAGAGAGGTGGCTCCCCCAAGCGGTGATGCTTATTGTTCCAATGATCTAGCGAATATTGATTTATTCGAATAATTTGTATATTGTAAGTGTTTACTTTTGAAGTGAGTCGTCAAAGTTCTTTTATATGTGGACAGTGTTTTAAGGTTTGGGGTTTGTGTGGACGCGATAGTTAATTTGTATTTGGACAATTAACAGGGCCCTAAATAGATTTATTTAGAAGTGTGCTTCTTTTAATGAGCTATGCCTACTTCTCACAAAAACTTCCCCCATGCGTAGTTGTGGAGCGTTTGTTGTTATGATCTATGGTTTTCGTGATGTTTTCTTTAAAAGGTTTATTATTGGTTCTGTCCATTTTCTTATTTTTAGGAGATTATAAGATTTCAATTTAGTTGTAAGATGTGTTGCCTGTTCTTGCGGGGTAGTTCTTTTGGGTGGTCTAAAATCCATTCCAGATTATATGATGGTTACTAACTTAAAATTTGAAAAAAAAAAAAAAAAAGTTTGATCGTTTTAAAAGGATCTTGGTACATTTGGGGCAGAATATCCATTCAAACCTTTAGGTTTTCCTTTCTGACATTCTTTCTTTTTAATTGTTTGCAATTCTTACATTTTGAAATGTAGGAAAGCTTTTTTCTTTGTAAATTAAAGTACAATATCTCATTTTGTCCTCTTAAGAATTTAATATAAGTCCTCAATGGGTCTTGAAAAGAACTGCGACGGGAGTATCACTTGCAACTGCATTTTCTAATATTATTCCCTGTTAAATTGGTATGGAATTCATTACTTTTTCAATTAGATTGTTCATTCATTTTCCTCGAGATCAACATGCGGGTTGTAGAGCCCTTTCCTAAATCGAGTTTATTTCTTATACTAGATAACTTTGTTGACATTGTTTTATTATTTTTCTTTACTTTCTAAGTTTTGAATACTGACACCAATAAGATTTTATTTACTATCAATTTATAAAACTAATTATATTTTTAAGTTTTGGCCCCTATCAATATTACTATGACTAATTTCTAATTTTTTATGCGTATTAAGGCCCTTCCTTGAGGACAAGTGCTTATAAATTTAAGTGGTTTAGATAAACCTAAAGACAACTCCGCCGAGTCACATTTCAAAAACAAAAACAAAACAAAAAACTAAAACACATAAACCTCCACCACTTCAAAGAAAGAGAAACGGAAACCCTTTCAAGATAAAATTAAGTTATCAGTCTGGATCTATTTTTTCTATTAGTAGTCTCAATCATTAATATCCTCATGGGGAGCCCCTTTGTTGAGTGCCAATGCTTGTGGGGCCCCTAGGGCATGGGAGTGGGGGATCAAAAGATCTCCCTACAATGGCCTTGTGTATGGTGGCGGAAGGTCGGACCATCACCGGCCCTACTTGATCCATGGCAAACAAGTTTTCACCATTCAAACACACTCTATCCAATGGTCCAGTTCATTTGGATGGATGTCAAACCCCAAGAAGCATGACTATGGGGTCCCTATTTTATGGTACAGGCAGATGAATCAAAAGTGGGTCCTACCACATGTTTATAGTGAGAGTCGACAGTCAATTGAGGCCGGCTCTATCCTTACCTTTATAAAAATTGCCTGTAGTAGTCATGATATGAATTGGATCTCTCATTTCTACCCCATCCAAAACTACCTTTGACATTTTTCTTAAAAGATTTATATAGAAAGATTTTTTGTAGTCCAGTAAGTAGAGTAGTATTTCGAAATCTCAAACAAGTGAGAGGTTGTGAGTTCAAAAGCACTAATAATAGGCATGTATATGCATTTGAAAAGAGCATCATAGTTGTATTGATATGGTTCAGAATTTTAAAAATATAATTATTTTTATGAGTAGATCATAAATAAAATTTTATTGAAGTCAATGTTCAAAAATCAAAAAATAAAAAACTAAAAAATATATACATTGCTGAAATTAGAAGAAAAATGTATCCTTTATGCATTTAAGAACAAGTGATAAAATCCGAAAGGAAAAATGAATTTTGCAGCTTCCAATAATGATAGATTCCCACAATCTATAGTGAGAAAGAAAGCAAAATACTTTCAATAGAACTAAAAACAGATGTTTATTATATAAAAAAGGTATATGTAGTAGAATTGAAAATAGATATTTAACGTTACTATTGCATCACTAAATTTTTCTGCAATTTGTACAAAATCCATGAAAATTAATCTAGGAGAATTTTATTTTCAATTCATCCTAGACGCGTCAGATCAATTTCTTAAAAGACACACAATTAAAATGCATAAAAGGGAGAGAAGTAATAGATAATAATTTATAGAGTGCAGTTGGTAGGATATACTTTTTCAAGAATGTCAAGAGTAAGACGCTTTTAAGTTCAAATTCTTATAATGCATACCTTTTACCTTTTTTTTTTTTTTTTTTTAGGATGGGTTTGGGTTTAAGCCTAACCCATACCAAATCCAACATGTTGGTGATAGTCAAAATTCATGAAAAAGTTCCAACTGAGGTGAGCGCCACCAATGATACAAAGTTGAGTGGTCAAAATTGCGACCAAATGATGAACGATATATACCCTGCCTCATTTATAACCGCATCATATATTCTTATTGGATTCAAAACTAAAAATCTTATATGCTCTAATAGTTTACTTTAGGTTTCAAACGAACTATATACTCCATGAGCTTCTTAAAAGTCAAAATAGGGAATGTAGTCAAAATTAATATAAAAATAATCAAAAATTATAAAATTGAATCGGTCAAATCAGCTGCTTTAAAATATAAAAACAAACTGAGTTAAAGTTAGGGCGATATTACCCTATCATTGCAATTTCCACATGCACATAGGTTCCACAAATAAAAACCTAATATATATAGGGATAGCTCTCCTAAGTTGAAGCTTACTTTATCCTAAGATGAAATAGTGCTGATTTCACAAATCAAAGTCGATTATTATTATTTTTTATATGATGATCGTCTTTAAAATTAAAATAAATTCAATTAAAATTATATTTTTTAATTTCATCACACAAAAATAAGATATAATCAACTTGATGAAACCACCACCGCTTCAGCCCGTAATAAAATAAACTTAAGCTGCTTCGGAGCGCCCTCCTCGAATATAGAACTTTCAACCTTTACCAACCCATTAGTTAGTTAGTCCCCTTGAAAAGCCCAAATCCCAGTGATACTATTAGTTAGGGACTTAGGGCCTAGGGGTCACCATTCAGGCGGCACCAAGTCATGCAATGCAAGTCATGGCCGTCCTGTCCTGCTTTCCTATTTCCTATCCTAACAAGACACGGCAGCTTTTGGCCCGGGAGCACATGCAAATATGGGACCCACCGAAGCGCACCACCAAACTGCATCACATCACTACTCCGCGTACACTCTGACTCCGCGTGTTGAGTCTCAAGAAAGGAACAACAACTTACCCTATGTTTGGGGACAAATTGACTAACTTACATATAACTAACAATGTTTTTGGAGAATTACAAACAACTACCTTTACTTTGTTTTGCTTTGTGGAGATGTTTGTGCACCATTCCGACCTACAAGGTGGGATGCCAAAATCCTTAGAAGAAAACAGGAGTCCGGATCCCCTCTTTGGCGTATCCCAAATTGTTTTGTGTTAAAAATGCCACATTAGCTAAGTCCCTATCAATTATTTTCTGAAAATAAAAAATGAAAAAAGTGAGGGTGTTTTTAAAAAAATACAGAAATATTGGGGGAAAGATTCGATCGTCTTCTCCAATATCCTCCTTCCAATCTGTTTCTCCGGCAGTGCTTCCGAGGAGTCCAGATCCTCGGAGCCTTGTCTTCGGCACCATCAACAAAAGACGGAGAGCGCCATCAACAAAGATTTCTCAATTTTCTTTGATGGGTTTTGAAATCCATTTATGAGTTTTCCTTAAATCATGTTTCCTTTGATGGGGTTTGGTTCCGTCGAATTGCTCTTCAATCCATGATCTGCCTCTTCTTCACAGATTTCAACTTGCACCCCTTTGCCGCCTTTGCCGCTAACGGCAAAGCCACGGTGAAGAAGTTCCGAATGGAGATCGGCTGGGAATGACAGGAGGGGGAGGGGAAGGGTGAGGAGAGAGACAGAGTTTTGGAGGAGAGGAAGGGTTTTGGAAGGACGGTGAGGATATGGAGATTCCGTCAGTTAGCAGCAAAGACGAAGCTTTGGAGCTCTTGGAGAAGATGAACAAAAGGAAAGTTAGGGGTTTTTTTTTCACCCACTTTTCTGTATTTGTAAAAAAGCCCCCCTTCTTTTCTATATCTTCATTTCAAAAAATAATTAAGAGAGTACAATGCTGATGTGGCATTTTTACATGTGGCACCGTGGGATTGGTCCAAACAGTAAACCCATGTTTCGTTGAAACAGGGGATCTAGACTCAGAAAATAGGACTAAAAAAACTGAAAATCCGTAGATTTTGTTATATGCACCGAACACAACTGATGGAAGACATTGGAAAATCTAACGTCTTTTCTAGCATCTTTCTGCATTAGGATCGTGGTGCCAAATTAAAAGATCTTCTAAGGATGGATGGAAAGATCTGTTTATGGTAGTAGTCATGAAAATAAGTCCATTGAATCATCCTAACCCTTTATGTAACAATTTTAAAGTTTATTAATCTTTAAACATAATTTAACTTATAGAGTCAATCCAAAGATAAGTAATTGCTTCATAAGCAAAAAATTGGACATGGTGTGAGACCACAAGGGGATAAAAGAGATCAAAAGACCTATATTTATCAAAGACAGGTCCGAGTGGGCCCCGTAGAGCTGAAATGCTCATTCGGTCCACTCTAGGACAAGATTCTCCTACTTTTATTACTACTTCTATAATGTAAAAGCTTTAATCTGTGTGTACAATGAGATACAGGAAGCTAAAAATAAAATGACAAATTTACATATAACACTCAATATATCTTTGATAATTATAAAAACAACCTTTGACAATGTTTCAGAATTTTCTACGGAGGGCCAAAAATTTTGCACGGCCCCCTCAACTTCGTGCGGAAGCTTAATTATTTTTCCCCATGTGGTCACCTCAAGGTTTTTTGTTTCTTTCTAGGTACATGCCTCTCCAAGAGAAGAATCCTAGTTACACCCTGGCCCCAAATCATAGTGTAGCCCATGTGCTACAATCCCTTGTTGGCTACAGAAAAACCAATAGGCATCATTGATGTGGCATTTATGTATCCGTGAATTAGCTCCATTATATGTGGGGCATTTTTTTCTTTCACTCTTGTTATAGGCACTTACACATGTGAGTGTCATAGTCATATATGCTTTATCTTAGTGTTATTAATTTCATGTCAAAGTTTAAGACCTTCTCTCCAGAAGCGTCAGGAAAAAAGATCAAGATCAAAGACAAAAGATCGAGTTTTGAAATGCCCCAGCTTTGCCTTGATGCATGTACTTTGGTTTATGCCAACCTGTTTAGGTAAAATGGACTCTATGAATAACCAAGAAAAAACCCTTATATCCCTCAAACAACTGGTAAATCATTTGAGTGGAAAGGGCTATTCTCTAAGCCCTACGACGAGTAGTAACAGGGATACGACAAGTCATATGGGTTCAAGCAGCTCCCCGTAAATCTCACAGTGAGCTTTTTTAGATCGACATTTTTTGTTATTTTTGTACTACGGTAAGCTCACGGCGAGCCGTATAACTCACTGTAGAACAAAACTACTAATTTTGATTGATAGTCAAACTAGTCATTAAAATTTTACGGCGACCTAAGGCCATTTCACTAGTCACCGTAGACTAGCCTTTGGAACTCTGTCTATATATAACAAAGCTCATTCAAAAGGTGAAAACTAATTTGATTTTGAGACTCTCTTTCGACTACAAGCTAAGGCCCTTCATAGGCATTTTTTAAGAGCATTCAAAGCTCTAGTTAAGTGTGATTAGTGGAATCAGTCCTTTAAGGTACTATTTTAAGCCTCTCAAGCTACAATTCTCCCCCCCCCCCCCCCCCCCCCCCCCCCCCCAACACTTTCCTCTTGGTTGAGCACTTATTGGAGCATGAGTAACGCAAGAGTCTAAAGCTTGGATCTTCAATTTCAAGCATCAAGAGCACACTCAAGGCATCATTTCCATCTAGTGGCAAGCGTTCTTATTTTAACTTCAATTTCTATACACTATAAAATAAATTAGACCTTTGTGATGGAACCACTATAAAAAAAAAAAAAAAAAGGTTGATGAAGTAGACCTTAGCGGTTGAACCACCGTATCAAAGATTTTGTAGGTGTAGTTGGAGGTGAATCATTGTGGGAACCTCATATAGTTGAACCAAGACACCATTTGGGTGTGGTGCTCTTAAGAGTGGACATAGTTTAAGGACCGAACCACTTAAATTGTGTGAGCAATTGATACTTTATAATTTTCTAGCATACTTTCTATGAAACGCTCATGCTTGATAGTCACAACTCTGAATAATTTGCCATTACTTTGGATTATTTAGATCATCATTGAGTGTTTAGCACATATCTCTAACTGAGCATTGTACATTTGTTCATTTGATTGCCCTCATTCATAGTTATGCTTTGTTATGCAATTAAAGTGAGTTTGTGGTTATGGCCCCACCCCAACTTGGCTTTTGATCTAGCTTGCATTGTCCACACCCACACACTCATGACTCAACCTATCTAAGGCTCTATCTAATAGACCCACAGATCTACCCAGATTGTATCTGTGGATGACAGATGCCTCACTACTAGGGCTACATCAATTAGCCCAATTATATAAATTTATTTTATTATTGGAGAAATTCTATAAATGCTCGGTGGCCAATATGCTTTTCCAACATACGTTACTAATCAAAAGCTTACAAACATGCAATCAAAATAATGAATAGCAGACCATCGTGAAAGAAAAAATAAGAAGAATCTTTAGATTTTAATGTTTTACCTGGTACAAGTAATTCCAAACATCAAAGTTGATAATAAACACTAAAGATAAGAATTATAACTTACATAAATTAATATAGAAAAGGCATCAATTAAGGTGCTGATGACTCAAAAGTGAATTTTTAATTCAACCAAACTTTAAATATTTTGTCTCCTTGTTTAAAAAGTTACTTTTTCAAATAGTCATTAATATCTAAAAAAATCAGAAACTATCTGTGCCTTTTCTTTTCTACAAGTTTTTACTTTTATAACTTTTACAATATAACAACTTCGATTGGACTAAGAAAAGTTTGATTACACTATTTTTATTATATAACAACTTTGACTACATCATTTTCTTCTTATTTCAATCATACGACCCAAAGTGTCTATCCATAGAAGGGACTAATTGAAACAATTCTATCTCAAACATATTAATTTGAATCGGCTCTATTTCAAATAAATAAAAATATACCAAACAATTGGAATGGTGGGGGGGTGGGCAGGGGGGGGGGGGGGGGGTAGATCCAAGTGAATTTGATTAAATCTTGAATTAAACAATTTTACCAATATTTTCACATGACATTCCAAAATCTACTCTTATCATAGTTTTTGTTTACTTAAAATACTCTTATTATAGTTAGACATGTGAAAACCTTAATTATGCATCATGTGTAAATGAGGCGTTAAAATAATGTATAAATAAAGTAATTTACACAACCAAATGTCCAAAAGCAAACAAGTATAAAAGTGATTCACACCCTTCTTGCAAAAAAGGTACGAGTACTCTTCTTAAGTGGTGATTGCATTCTTTTGGGGCGCATCAAATACCTTCTTCTCAAATTTCCATGGGCCTGATATTCATAATTTGAACCATTCCCTTTGTTTACTGAAATAATAAATCCCAAGATATTGAAGCTACTTGTCTTTAATCTTTATACATTTTGAGTAATTTGTAAAAGACTCAACCTATAGATCAAAATCTACAGTATTGCTGACTCCGATTATTAATTGAACTGTTCAATATTCTTATTAGTGGTAAATATTAGTAGTTTCACGTCTTTATTATTCATGTATCTTGAGAAACTTATGAAAAAATGTTCGAATAACTCAAATAAATAAAAAAAAATTATAGGATATACTCATGTAAAAATGACATTTTGACAAAAAAATGATAATATATTTCACATGTGCAACATCTGAATATATAAAAAATACCTAATAAACCTCACTTTACTATCACACTGCACACATGTAAAAGACAAATGACCCTTGATTACTTTTGAAACAAAATGCAGCATAATTTTGTTTCAAATTGGCAATTACTAACTATTAACTAATGCTCAAAGACGTTGGTCAACCAAGAATTTAGTTTACGCAAGTGGTTTCTTATGTGAATGAAAACTACCAATATTTACATGCAAATTTCTTTTTTAAGAAAAGAAAAAAAAGAAGAAGATTTTACCAGAAAGAACACTTAATGTGCACATGGGACCCGATCAAGCACTTTAGATGTTGTTGTATCGATTAGAAGATGTACAAGAATACATATGACATTATTGCGAGCATTGGTACCTCACAACCACGTATAAGAGGACGTACAATGATATCATTCATGCCACCTGTGATAGAAAGCAATGGGAACAATGCTTAACCAAGAGTCCCCCACTATTAGCTAGCAAGTAGGCGGGTCGACCAAAGAAGAACACGATCCAAGTGGAAGACCGACATTGCAAGTAAATGGTGGTAACTTGTTCAAACTGTAGAGAGAGAGGCCACAATCGTAGGAGATGCAAAAATCCACCAGTTCATCAATGAATTTCATGAAATTTGATCTAAAGAATATGTCATGAATTATTTTGGTTCTTTTTTTTTTTTTTTTTTTTGAGAAAAATGGTATGTATATGATATATCTAACAGTCGATGTGATGTTTTGGGGTTGTATGTGAACAATGTTTATAAAAAGTTTATTAAATAACAATGATTGTCTTTGTATGGGGCATGTTTATGTGTTGAGATTTTTTCTTGATTTGAAAAATGTGTGGATGTTTATTTTCATATAGGAGGATGATGCACGAATGTTTTTAACGTAATAAGTTTGTATGGAGTCGCAATCCCATGCAAGTCACTTGTTATAAGTACGTAATTGCCTTTTTTGAATTTATTACAGGGCCGATATTGACACAGGTTATTAGATCTTATAACAGAAAGTTGCAACTTTTTTGGACCTAATTTCAACACAGAGTCGGTACCGACCTTACTGGTTAAAAATAAGATCGGTGCCGATACATGTTTTCTATTTTTTTCGCACAAAGTTGTAACTTTTTATAACAAAAGAGTCGGCACCGACCTTAGATAGTGTAAATTAAAGTCGACATTGACCACGTGCCAAATAATTAAGTTAAAAAAAAAGGATTTTTCGGCCCAATTGCTCTAATTGGTATAACAACATTTAAAGTCCTTTATCAGATCCATGTGCGCATTTAGTGTTTTTACGATAAAGTCCTGGAAAAAAAAAAAAAAGTATGCAGGGAGGAGGGAAACTTCCGAGACTAGGCATTAGTTTTAGTACAGCACTAAGCGCTCCAGGCGCATCTTAGAAGCCCTCCCTCTCGCTGACTAGTAAACGCAAACGTACCGACGACTTCCTTCATCCTCTTGCGATGACTCTCAGCAAAAGAGGAAAAAGGAGCGATAGAGTGGTTTTTCATTTTTTCTTTTCTTCTATGGACCTGGACGAAGAAGAAAAACTTACATACCTCCCCCGTTAATGGAGCCTTCTCTCTTTCCTCTTACTTCCCCTTCCCCTTCCCCTTCCCCTTCTTATTAGTCAACAAAACACAACACAACACAACACCTCTTTTCCTTTTCCCTTTCCTTTCCCCATTAGGAAAGAAGAAGAAACCCAATCTCTAATTCCTACAACCCACCTCCAAAGGAAAAAGGAGCGATAGAGTGGTTTTTCATTTTTTCTTCTTTTCTTCTATGGACCTGGACGAAGAAGAAAAACTTACATACCTCCCCCGTTAATGGAGCCTTCTCTCTTTCCTCTTACTTCCCCTTCCCCTTCCCCTTCCCCTTCCCCTTGTTATTAGTCAACAAAACACAACACAACACAACACCTCTTTTCCTTTTCCCTTTCCCTTCCCCATTAGGAAAGAAGAAGAAACCCAATCTCTAATCCCTACAACCCACCTCCAAAGAAAAAAAAACCCAATTTCTCTTTCTTTTTTTTTGTTTTTGTTTTTAATTTCATTTCAGCCGTCCATCATGAATGCCCCCCTACAAATACTAATCTCCGCAGCTGCCAGCTTCATCGTCGTGACCCTCATCTTCGGTGTAATCTTCCTCCTCTGCAAACGCAATCGTAGATCCGGTCTCCACCCGCGACAGACCCGATTACGAAACCCGCCGACGACTACCGGATCTTGTTACCACCCGAAGACCTCTTCCACCGTCTCCGCCTTGGACGAGAGCGCCTCCTTCGATCCCTCCCTCGACCGCATCTCCATGGTGGAGCTGGTCGCCGCCACGCGCAACTTCTCCCCCGACGGAATCATCGGTGACGGCAGCTTCGGCTTCGTCTACAAGGCCGTCCTCCGCGGCGGCGCCACCGTCGCCGTCAAGAAGCTCAGCCCCGAGGCCTTCCAGGGCCTCCGCGAGTTCAGCGCCGAGATGGAGACCCTCGGCCGCATCCGCCACCCCAACCTCGTCCGTATGCTCGCCTTCTGCGCTGCCGGCGAAGAACGCGTCCTCATCTACGAGTTCGTCCAGCACGGCAGCCTCGACCAGTGGCTCTACCCCGACATAACCGCCGCCTCCTCCTCCTCCTCCAACAACTACATGAGATCCCAGCCGTTGGATTGGCCCCGGAGGAAGAAGATCATGACCGGTGTCGCCTCCGGGCTCTGCTACCTCCACGAAGGCTGCGAGCCCAGGATCATCCACCGCGACATCAAGGCCTCCAACGTTCTATTGGATGAAGACTTTGGGGCCCACATAGCAGACTTCGGATTGGCCAGGAGGATGGATGGGTCCCACTCACACGTGTCCACGCAGGTGGCTGGGACCATGGGCTACATGCCACCCGAGTACAGAGATGGCCTGACCGTGGCCACTGTCAAGGCTGACGTGTACAGCTTTGGGATCTTGATGTTTGAGGTGGCCACTGGGAAGAGGCCCAACTGGCCCGTCAAGATGGACGGTGGGAAGGAGGTGGGCCTGATCGTGTGGGCGAGGAGGATGGTCGAGGAGGAGAGACACGTGGACATGATCGATCCGTCGGTTTTGGCATGGTGTCAGAAGGAGGAGGAGATGGTGGGTTTGGATGAGGTGAGGGAGTTTTTGAAGATTGCTCACGTGTGTACGAGTGAGAGCCCCAAGGAGAGGCCCACCATGGGGGAGGTCGTTATGATGATGAGCCATTTGGAACATGGCCATGATGTCAACACCTCATCGCAGCCGTCCATCTGCGCGGTGTGATTTACTTTCTGCTGCTGGAGGTTTGTGTAAATAACATTCCTCCCTACTAAATGCAAATTCAATTGTTATTATTAGTATTGGTAGCAGTAGTGGTGGTGGTGGTGTTTTATGAATTTCTCTTTTTTCTGTGGTTGATGATTTTTATGAATTTTAGTGTGTGGCCGAATGGACACCGTTGGTTATGATGGCCCACTGCTTTGTTTTTGCTTATTTCTTTATTACATGAAATTAAACTGCTAAGCAGTAAGGGAGATGGTGGTTAATTCTGCTAATGCTAACCTTGATCAGAGCAGAGTTTGAGAGTTGATTTTTTTGTAGTTTGGATGGTCAAGAGAGGAATGCATATGACACTGGAACGGAAGATGATTGAATGGCTGAGATCTTCCTAGTGTTCCTTTCATGATCATCAGAACATGAATTTTGGTTTGGATGTATGAAATTGGGAGCATTGGCTCCCACAGTTTCTTCCTGCAATTCTTATACAAATCCTGATCATTATCGTTCCTTTTTTTTTAATTTTGAATCATACATCTTTGATTTTATGCAATTAACACCTATTTTGCATAAGATTCTTTTGGTTTTATACAAAAAAAATAAAAATAAAAATTGCGTTTATTTGCATTTGCAATCAATCAAAAACTCAAGAAAGTTGAAACAAAATCCAAATGCACAAGATCATCGGTTTCCTGGCAGGGCCCAACTTAAAAATATTGTAAATGAAGGACTCTCTGTATCATTGCATTTCTTAATAAGGGAATCTCAATCGATAGAATAGAAAAATGTTTGGCAGTACATTATACATGTTAAAAGACAAATAACAAAAGAGAAGACTCTTGGTAGTACCTCTGAATTAGAATTTAGAATAGATAAGCACGTGTGTTGGTCTGACCAGAGAGCAAACGTGATTGCATTGACAATGTTTGTGGTGTAAATGCCTAACTTAGTCCCTTCACGACGAAATCTAAGTCTCTATCTGTGCCATTATTCTGTTTCAGCATTCAATGGCATCTATAGCTTTCTATGTAGTTGTAAGTTAGGATACAGTTAAGAAAACAGTTGAATCGGTTCCTTCCATTGTACTGATGCTGAATGAAATGAACCAAACTTGCATTCTTAGTCATTAATCAAATCATCCCAAACGTTGAATGAAAAAATGGAGGACTCCTGCTTGATAACATAAACCCACAATGAACACCTTCCAACCATGCTATAGGACCTTGAAGATTTGCATTAAAAGAATGAATTAACCATATAGTTTCAGAAAAGAAGCAGAGCTCACTAACCTCAGCAATGCTCTTGGCTTCTAAATTTCTTTTGTGCATTACCTGAATATAAGCTGCTCCAATCGTTTGAAATTATTGAATCACATTAACCCATGGTTTAAAATCTCGGTTTTGGTCGCGGTATTGGCCGGGCCAAAAAACCTATATGATATCGGTATCGGTCGCGGATATCGGTCCTTCGCGGTCGTCACGGTGTGAATATTTTTTAATCCAAAAAAAATTCATAAAAATATCCAAAAAATTCAAAATATTAGAAATTGCTGGAAAACAATATTTTTTTCCATTAGTAACAACAATAAATCAAAATATCGGTCTCCTTAAGTTATGAGTCCTGTCTGTATCGTAATTCGCTGTTTTCTCCAGTATTTCATTTAATGCAACCATTATTGATGCTCATGATCAATTTATGAGTGTAAAATATAAGAAAATAAAGATAACACATCAATCATCATTTAATACTAACTCAATCAGCAAATAAGTTGTGAAATTCAAGACCATGAAGATAATATATTAAGATCTGAAACATGATAGTGAGATAGATAAATCATAAAACACTTGGGCATTAAAATGCTCATAGTTTACCTGAAATTAGAGGGGACTAGAGAGATCGACTGATGAGTATGAGTGTATGATAGATTGGCAGCCTAATTCCAAGTGGAGTGTCTCCCAGGCTTGATATCATCATCATCATCATCATTTCTTGGGTATTGGTTAAAAAGATATGCTCCATACTATTACGCAGCACTACCATAATAAAATAAAAAACATATAATAAAATGCTTTAAGTTGATTTTCTCTTGGCTTGAATAATATTTTCTTTAAGAAATAGATGTGGGATTTGGAAATATGCAAGAGGGATGCCAAATGGAGTATGGCTGCTGCTCTAAGGAGTACGGAGATGAGAGGAAAGGAGAATTTTTTTTTGAAGAAATGGGAAAAAGTTAGAAAAAGTAGGGTTTTTGGGGTTTTTAAATCATCTCGGCCGATATTTAGGAAATTATCGGTTGAGATCTTGGAAAAACCAAGATGACCAAAATCTCGGCCTATATGGGCTGAGATTTTGGGGATATTTAGCCCTGCGATACCGATTGGAGCTATAGGGGTTTTACCTGGCTTCTCTTTCGGCCCGGAGGGATTAGTCTAGCCCAAAGGGTTGGGAACCCTACATTAGCAAAAAAATTAAAAAAATTTTTTGAAAAGTCCTGGAGGTTAGCTTCAATCTTCAAAGATTGAAGTTGTTCTTTTGAGGAATCTCTAGCTTTTACTTCTTGATTATATGCCCCAATGATGGAGTAGCCCCCATTTATGGGCCTTGGATGAGTTCTAGCTTCACATGTGGGATGTATTCAAGAGGAGGTCATAGTACGTCGTAAGCCAGCATCATCAATTTTCTTCAATCTTGTGCGTTAATACAGGGTTCACCATACCTGATAGCACCAAATCAAATCAAATGATGTTGGATGTTGTGCGCTGCTTACTTTCTTCATTTTCACTTGACTTCTAGTTGTGTCTGCTTCCATTGAATTCTCTTGTGAGTATCAAGAGCGCAATTGCCTAGCATCTGCGGGAACGAAATTTCCTTCCCCATCCCTCCAAAATGCATTTTATCTTGCAGAAAACTGCTTGCACCACAAATGAAGGAATGGAAAGTCCACTCAAACAAAAATCTGAGTTTCCTCACCCTCCCTCCCTCCCTCCCTATGCAGTTTGGCAAGAAAATCAAGACCAAAAGGACACTATCCTTGGAAAAAAAAAGAAAAGTGCACACACCAAACAAAGGAAGACAAAGTCCACAAGGAAAGAGAGATGCTTTTCCTTTCCTCATTTGTGGAGGAAAACGCTTCACACAAATTTGGACAAGTGAAGGCCCGCGGTACAAAAGAAGATTTATAAAGGAGGCAATTTTCTCCTTAGGTGTTCCCCTCCTCCTGTATAAAATGCATTCATTTCTTATTTATTGTATTGTATTTTATGCTATGATGTATGAAATTAAGGATTTTATAAACGCGGCGGCGAATGTAGATTTGGTGAAACAATATTTTCCTATTTCTTAATGCAGGTTGGACCACGGTCAACGCAGAGAGGCCTGCTCTAGAGGGATTAGTTGTAGGGACTCTTGCGAACGTCCATGGGATTAGCTGAGGCCCACTCTTGTGAAACAAACTCAAATGAAACATATGATCTTTTCTCTCTTGAGCGTACTGTTATCACCAAAAGAAAATTATGGTTGGGTGATTCTTTTTCATTTCCATATTCTAATTTTATATTTACCTTTTGAAATATTTAGAAAATTGATATTAGATTATTAAATTTCTTGGCCTCAGTGTTTAATTCGAGAGTCTACAACTGCCTATCAACAACTTCTAAGACTTTTCACCTTCACCTTCAACTTCACCTTCCTCTTGTGCATTATAACTTGAGCCCCGCAAACGATAACAAAAGGTCACAAGTTCTGTACTTGACTTTCTATCATCGGCTTTGGATATATAGTGCCTTCATTTAAATCAAAGCATCTACTATTCTACAGATAATAAATTAGCATTTCCTCCATTGCTCATGCCATGAACCAACAATTCATTAGTTTGAATGTCAAAGAAATGGCCCCTAAACAAACCTTATGAAAAGAAATATTTATCACCTTCCAGACTCTCCTTCTTATCTATTAGAAAATTCCAGATTTGCATTAATTATTTTGTAAGTACTAGAAAAAATCCAGTAAATAATCTTCCACCCAACTAGACCCTTTGTATTAGAGGATTCAGCAACAAAGAGCTGCTTATATTGCTCAAGAAGACAAGAGCAGTGTTTTTTCCACTAAACAGGAGAGCACAAAGTAAATCGATGGTCACTTTTATCTTTTCCAAGGCCATTAAGAGCTGTGACAACATAATCCTAGTTATCGACCAGATTAGCCCCTGCAGCAAGACTATCAGCGTCTTGATATTTTGGAGAGAATAAAAAATAGATGAAGACCCCTTCTTTACTGCTTGTAATTGGGTCTTAAGTTGGTTGGGAACATGGGCTCGGGGAAGGGGTGAATGACGATTTTTCAAGGCCAGCCAGCCATCCATTCCTGGATGCCACCTCTATGATAGGGGCAATTTTATAAGATATCGGTAACCTACTTTGTTGTTTGAGAAGAAAGTTGGACAATGAAATAGAAGAAGAAACTAAAGTTTATCTATGTGGCAAAGATGCGCTAGCTAAGGTAAATTTGTGACGTTATAAGAAAAGATAATGATAGGAAACCGGTACATACGAAGAAACTAACAGTTAAGAGGTCGCTCCAACAGATGAGAAAATCAATGAATTTCATTGAGATGGTTTGAAGATGGATGATAATAATCAAAGCATCCTTCTATGATAGAAATATGAAGGACTACAAATTCAAGAAGCTAGGCAAACATGAGAAACAAATAAAGACATTGAATATAGCATTCCTGATACGATATATGATACAATGTGTGAGTTTAAAATTTTGCATGGAGTCCTACCTGTCTATGGTATAACCGCCTGAAATGGGTCAGTAGCAGTCACAGATGAGAACATCATGGAACGGTAGGGGCCATTATATCGCGGTCAAGCCACTCCAAAACTCTCTCTCTCTCTCTCTGTTTTTTTTTTGGGTAGTTCTTTCTCATACCATCTTTTACCATGTAGTTAAAACAAATGATAGAAAGAAACTCTATATGAATGTTTTAGCCCAATTGGTCACGGAACAAGCAAGGCAGCTGTGACTAACTGAAAATCTATAAATGATTCGAGTAACATGCCCATACATAACAAACCAGAATAATTTACCAGATCATTGAACTGTTGTGCAACATGCCCCATACATAACTGTTTTGCTGTTCACAATTAACAAAGCATTTAAGCAAAACTCAAGTTTATTTAGCTCACAATTGATATGTACAATATACCATCCTGACTAGAAAGAATGCGAAAAAAAATGACAAGACTGAGAAAACCAAATGGATTTGTTTAAAGTACAAAAAATGTAACTTGAAATGCGAGAGCATGATCAAGCACTTAGCCAAACAAACAAAGATGATAGGAAGAAACCAGAGAGCTTACCCATAAGCTATGATGCACAGATACGGCATACACACCATAGACACGGCAGGGACACAGATTTTATACATAAAAGGTGAAGTATCGGATATGATACGAAACGATACGTTGCCCATTTTGAAGTATCCGTGCATCATAGCCCATAAGATCTGCACTTTCACGATGACCGTCCAGTGTCCTCAATCATCATCCCTTTGAGGCTCTTTGCCAACCACATTGCTGTCTCCCGTGGAGAGACCTTTTCTTTCCCAAATGGCTTCAGAACAACAGAAAGCTCTTCCAATCTATTGTGCTGAAGTAGGTCTGCAGACAGTTCTAATAGCCCTTCTAATGCCTCCGCCCTCTGCCTGAAGGACTTCACATCCAGTATTTCTTGTGTCGGGGATTCCTCTTCTTTTAAGCCAAGAGTGGACTCAGACCTGTAAGATCTTACCGTTTCTGAGCAACTGGAACACGAAGGAGCTGTATTTCTTATGTCCATGTCCTCAAAGGCATCTCTCTGCATGAAGTACTTCACATCCAATATTCCTTGTGTCGGGGATTCCTCTACTTTTAAGCCATGCATGGACTCAGACCTGTAAGATTTTACCATTTCTGAGCAACCAGTACATGAAGTAGATTTATTTCTTACATCCATGTCCTCAATGGCATCTCTCTGCCTGAAGTTCATCACATCCAATATTTCTTGTGTCAGGGGTTCCTTTTCTTTCGAGCCAAGAGTGGCCTCAGACCTGTAAGATTTTGCAGTTTCTGAGAAACTGATACTCGAAGGAGTTTTATTTCTTGTGTCCATGTCCTCAAAAGCATTGGTATCCAAAACATTTGATTTGACAGTAACAACCTCAGAGCAATCTGATGGCTTCAAAGAAACAGATGCAGTGCCTATATCCACACCCTCTCTTACTTCATTGAACAGTTTCCCAATATCCATGTTCTGGACCCCCATTTTTACCGTTTCCATCACTGGCTGTTCGCACCCAACCCTGAAGCTGCTGTGTCTTATGACATGTACGACATCGTCGAAAGCTGACGTCAGATGAGGAGCCATTGGATTCTCAAACATCCGACCTTGAGGGGTGGGTCCTTTCTCTTGTAGCAAGTTCCCCTGGGCATTTGAAACTGCAGTTGACCTAGCATCTGTTACAGATGACAATTCTCTGACAGTGAACTTGTCATCTCCAGATGGCGTTGAAGAGTGGTTTAACTCACGCATCACATTTGATTTACCAGGCCCGCATACAGAGAAATCATCTTTACAAGTTGATTCCTTTTCAGAGATGGGGAAGGATGGCTCTTGAGATGGCTTTGAACTCACTTCATCATAACTTGGAAAACAATCCTGGAGATCATCGTATGTCTCAGAACTCTCAACTGAGCAAGATATGGAACTGTAAACATATCCATTGCTTGCTGCTGTTACATTCTCATTTGTGGCAGTCTGTCTATACAAAGTAGTTGAACTAGGCAGGTCGGTTTCGGAATGTTTCAAGCATGTGACTCTCTCCAGATGATCATGCACCACGTTAGGGGAAAGTGTCTCCTGCTGATCTAGAGTCTTTGGAGGAACAACCTCAAAATATTGCTCACAACTTTGGAAAGGCTTTGAAGATGGTTCTAATTTTGTGGATCGTGACTGTTTTCCTCTGAAATACTGCACAGGAATCTTTTGGAACTCTTGAATGGGCTCAATCGTAGCTTGCTTGAAGCCATTGCTAATTGGGGTTGGAACACCCTCATGCTTACATGTTGTCTCACTGACAATGAGCTGAGTACCGTTGCTTACTGGGTTTGGAATATCGAGTCCTCCGGGTTTCATCTGCATTGGGAAGGAAGATCGCCTCGCCATATAAGAAAGTGGAGGTGTTTGCCTTGATTTGCCAGAGCTCTCTTCTGTAATTTGCTTTATAGACCCAGAGGGTGATGTTCCTTCATATCTAGTTTTACTCTTTGCCAAGGACTCAGAGACAGGTAACTGTAACCGAAAATACATGGCATGCAAATAGTGAGAAATAAAATATAAGATTTTACACACAGAACATTTATAATAGTGGATCTGTGTAAAAGATATTCATCTAGAAAACACAAACATAGCATGAGTGCTAGAGATCAATGCACCCATCAAGTAGCATTCACTTTGAAGTTTGAACATGCTCTGGTCCAACTTCAGATTTTTTAACTGACAGGTCAAGCAGACTCTGCCACTTGATGAGTCAAGTAGACTAGGAAACCCAATGGGTGAAAACTTTTATTAAAAATATATACATTTAACTTTATTAACTGAAATATTTAGATATATGTGCAAACTCAAATAACACAATTTTTTCCTAGAAAACGAACTGCATAAATTTCATACAGATTGCATTTCAATTTTAAAGTTAACTACGTTATTTAACTATTTTAGTACATACTATTCTATCAATGCAAGGCTTACAATTTCCATTTTTCATTATATATGTAAAGACATGAAAGCCCTATGTCAACCAGTCAACTCAGCCAAGCCAGGACAAGTAATCACCAAAAGTCAACTCCATTGGTCAAGGTACTCATCTGAAATAAAAACCAATAAAAAACTCAGACATTCCCTAGATCAGATGGTGAGAAAGTTTGGCAGATGGCTAATTCACGACCACCCTACTCATCCACATGCCAACTTCTGATAGCCATTAGTTCTTCACAATTTTATGCTTGTCATGCTTCTTCTTTTTTTTACAACAACGTTCTTAGGGATATTATTGAGGGAGATAAAACTATTCTTCCCTGAAAGCATGCAAGCATGGCTCACATGTTTGAGATTGTGGACATTCATCAGGCAGTCCAAAATGTGAAACAAACTCTGGTCTGAAACTTGACAAGCTTGTTAATAAATGCAGTATATACATTAGATAATGAATGGTGATACTAATGAATGGCTAAATGAATTGAACAGTGTCAACTCTCTGCATTTAGCAGATGCTTATGGCCTATGATGCCTTGACATGGGGATACAATAGAGACATGCCATAGACATGGCTGAGAAATGGGTTTTAGACATAAGAAAAAAGTGCTGGATACGATACGAATCCAAATGAAAATTTTGCCATGAACTGGCTGCAAAAAGCAAATGTTCAAACCTTGCTGCAGACTTCAATTGAGGCATGCCAATAGAAGGGGCAGGGAGAGATTGGAAGGTTATAATGTGAATTAGAAGTGGGACAAATTTCAGTACAATCTGATAACTATCTTAAAGTGCCCCCAAAGTTAAATAATTATACATTCACTAGTAAAACTGTTAAAACTTTGGGGGCCCTAAATAGATGTTTATGATCATCAAAATCATATTAATATTTTATCTACCTCTAATCCAAAAGGACAAGTCAAAAGGCCAACTAGTTCAGAGCCAGCTCAGCTCAGGTCGTGAGCTAGTCAAGCGAAGCATAAGCTAGGCATTGTTTAGCTCATCTCAACCTTGAGCTTGACTCATTAATGGGCCCCCCTTGAACAGAGGTGAATGCGGAGGTGGCTCATTTGATTAATACGCTCTTTCTTGGACATATTAACAGCAAGGTTGAATATTCTAGCCACTGCAGACTTGGGATTGCCTCAATCTCGAATGAAGCTTGGGGTCAAACTTGGTTAAGTGATATCGAGCTAAGGTTGAACTGGACATGTCAAGCTTGAACTGGACATTACCCATTTCAAAGCCCAAACTTGACCAAGCTAAGCTCAACCCAGCTTTACACCCAAGCTCAGCAATGCAAGTCACATCATACTTGATTCCAACCACTTGCTTGGACTACACCAAGGCCTGTTGTGATCCACCAAACTGTACCGAATTCAGTAGGGACCGTGTCAGAGAACACTGAATTTTAGATCCATGCCATCACATGTTGAGTGTCCAATTTTGGTGGATATCATTTTCTTATTGACAAATCCTTGTCATCCTAGCAAGACTCCTATGCTAAAAATAAAAGATGCTAAAGAGATCAAGAGTTGGTTCTCACCATATGCTTCACAGGACGTGAGCCTCGTACCTGTTTCACAAAATAACCATTGGACTTGGCATGTATGGCAACAGGCGTATCTGCGCTACACTTGATACTGGAAGGAATGTTGTCGCTGTGTTTTGGCATCATGGGCAATTCAGTGTTGACTTTTTTACTGGATGAACCACCAGCTCTTGCGGGAGCGCCTCTCATAGTGGAGCTGTCATATTTAGCGTTCGCATCTTCTTTAGGAGCTATCAATATGCTTCCAACTTTTAAATGCTTAGGTTCACTACTAGGCCTCTGATCATCGCGCACGGGTCTAGTCTCATTCTGTTCATCAGTTCCAACAACAAAGACACAACTACCATGTTCTTCATTCGGCAGAGGCTCATCTGCCACCAGTAACTGAATACATCTGTCACCACACTCAACCCTATCATTAGTCAAAGCCATGTCAGTCCCAGTGGCTTTGCGATCACTGTCAAACAATGATTTAGAAGTGAGTTTATCATTCAACTGCAAGCTTCCCCTGTCACTGCTGGAAACACTACAATTTTGTCTCTCCAACGTGTGATCATTGCTTGCAGTGGAGCTCGAATTCTCTGGCGAATTGTGATCAAAGATGTGGTATTGATCAACATATGGTTGCAAGTAAGGATGTCTCAAGATCTCAGATGCCTGATAGTGTTGATTTCCAGATCATTACACGGAATTGTCAAGGATAATGATGAAAAACTAATAAATTACCTAGAGACCATAAAGAGAAGGCTTACGGTTGGTCGACGCTCAGGGTTCTTTCTCAGCATGCTCTTGATCAGTGTTTTCCTGCATGACATGATACATCAGACTTCCTTAATTCAATACATAGTTGTCCAGATCAAGATCAACATGCCATTGAAGCAAATGGAGCATTTATTCATCCCAAAAGTTTTGGACTTGGGAGCCGCTTCGTGTTTATACCGGTTAGTAAATTAGTTTTAACCATAGAATCCTCAGATGTTCACTTATGCGCCACTTGGCAGCAAATTCAGATACTAGAATTCCCCCCCCTTTTTTTTTTTATAGAATTTGCACAGTTTCCACAAATTTTCAGTAAAATGGAAAACTCCAGTTCCTCCATACTTCAAAAATCTGCCAATCCACTGGTAGCACAGTGGTGAGGCACCTCCTCCCCACATAAAAAACAAGTGATCAATCTCTCTCTCTCTCTCTCTCTCTCTCTCTCTCTCTCTCTAACACGCACACATTCCAAGTACTAAGAAACAGGGAAAGAAACTTGGAAAAATTCCAGAGATTGACGCTCCCTCTCTCTCTCTAACACACACACACACACACATTCCAAGTACTAAGAAACAGGATAAAAAGAAACTTGGAAAAATTCCAGAGATTGACGCTCTCTCTCTCTAACACACACACACATTCCAAGTACTAAGAAACAGGGAAAGAAACTTGGAAAAATTCCAGAAATTGAAGCAGCAGCAAAGGTCCAGAATTCTGCAACACCACTGGTAGCTCAGTGGTGAGGCACCTCTTCTCCACATAAAAAAACAGGGATCTCTCTCTCTCTCTCTCTCTCTCTCTCTCTCTCTCTCTCTCTCTCTCACACACACACACACACACACACACACATTCCAAGTACTAAGGAACAGGGAAAGAAACTTGGAAGAATTCCAGAAATTGAAGAAGCTCTCTCTCTCTCTCACACACACACACACACACACATTCTAAGTACTAAGGAACAGGGAAAGAAACTTGGAAGAATTCCAGAAATTGAAGAAGCAGCAAAGTTCCTTCTTTCTGGAACAATTTCTTCCAATTATAATCACTTTCTATGAAGAGACCTCTTAAACAATTGTTGTTCCATCTCTTTGATGACGGAGGCAAAAAAGGGAGCATTCAAGAGTTAAAACAATTCTTGAATTCTTGAACAGTGGGAAAAAAAGACCCAAAATGTGTGCTGCAATTTTCAATTATGCCATTCGATAAGTATCCATCAGGTGATCCTCAGTGATTGACACATTGACCAGTACGACAAGTTAGGATCCACAACATTTAATACAGGACAATTGAAACACAATTATCCAACCTAGTTCCAGCAAAGGAAAATGACAAATAAAAATAAAGGACTTTTCCTGGAACGGTCAAATGTAAGGTTTCAAGAAAGATCGGGAAACCATTGTACTTACAAGGCAGCAGAATAACAGTTGGGCAAAGGCCCAATCGAGGAACGATTTATCTTACTTATAAGTCCAGCCATATCCTGAAATCAAGATGAATAGAGTGCCCATAACTCAAGAGTCCAGTAAATATTTATCCTACAAATATGCAGTAGCATTAAGTCAAATGCGAAGCCTGTGGTTCCTTCTTTCTAGCCCAACAGTAAAATCTTACTCAAGTTTAGTAAGGTAATTTGGATATTTTACTTCAAATAAAATACAATCTTAGAAAAGGAATATTCGATCTCTCACTTTTCATCTGGTTTTTACTTCCATCGAATAATTCCACTTCAAAATAAGTAAAATCCAAGGGATTGAAAATGGTCATTCATGTGAAGGTCAAAACAAGACATTCATAGCACACAACGAACAATTGTGCAAGATCAGGGTCAATCATCAGTTGAAGCCCCACATCATGGCATGCACTGGTCCAAAACCAAGACATTATGCTCATCAAGTGCACCACACATGTATGTTCAATATGAACTATTCAAATGAATTGAATTTAATCTCCAAGTTTCCCATCTGATATATGATAAGTGAACAGTCCAGATATTTGGGCTGGGGTATATTCATGGAGAGCCTACCAAATAATTTGTGCGAATGTTAAACATGCCATACTTGCATGTGTTGCAAATGCTATATATTTAGGTACTAAATTTCACTTAATAAAAGCTAATGGAAAAATATATTTTTTACAGTGATAAAAGAATCTGAGTAACACACTAGAATGATATTGAATGACAATGTTTGGAATC
This sequence comes from Persea americana, assembly GCA_029852735.1. Taxonomy (NCBI): domain Eukaryota; kingdom Viridiplantae; phylum Streptophyta; class Magnoliopsida; order Laurales; family Lauraceae; genus Persea; species Persea americana. The sequence continues at coordinate 20,779,292 of CM056813.1, read as the reverse complement.
CTTAGTTGTGCAAGAGGAAAGAGGGACTGCCACGGCCATAACCATAGTTATCAGAATCCTACGATTCGTATCCCGAATCTTAAGGAAAATGATTCGTATCTATACAATGAATCTTAGAATTCAGGTGTGAATCCTACGATTCGATACCTATTTCATTGAATCTTACGATTCAAGCGATTCGGCTAAGCAAGAATAGCTACAACAAATAAGTTAATAAAAATCTTTTACCCTTTTTCTTTCTTTATTTTTTTTTATCTTTTCTTTTAGTGCTTTTATTTTTAAAAGCTTATTTAGCAGTTAACGAAACCTCCCAACAATTTTTTACACCTTTGATAAGGTTTTAAAGATGAATAAAGAACACACATTTAACTAAAGCATTCGACTGTACTATGGTGCTTGTCTAAATCTTCTTTTTTCAATCTATTTTGGTTTTTTTTAACACTTTCTTAAATTTAAGAGATTTCCTACTGTGTAAGATTGATGGTTTGGATTTTATTTTTATTTTTATTTTTTTATTTAAAGATAATAATATATATATTGATACTTTAAACTTATTTAACTATTTACACATCATTTATTTCATACATATATATATATAATATGTCATCGTGTTCTTGATATGATTGTATAATAGACTTGTTATTATGTTCATATTGCTATAAATGGGAACATGGATGCTTATAAATAATTACTTTTTTATTTTTCTTTTAATTTTTAATTATTTTTTTATTAGAAAAATAAAAAATCATACGATTCACGATACGATTTGTGATTCAATTCGATTCATGGGTATGAACGATTTGCGATACGATTCCGATTTTGGAAACTATGAGGCACATAACTTCCATCTTGATCAAAGTATATACAATTGTAATTTATCATTACTCCAGTTTCTACTTCAGTCTAATAACACATTGTTAATTATTAATGAGTTCACTGTTGCATACAGGAGAATTTTCTTCGCATTTGTATAACAAACCTTTAATGAAGGATATAACACAAATGCTGCAAAAGAACACCAAAATATTGATTATTGAAACATATCATGCATGCCTCAATGAAGTGCACAATACAAATGTTACAGATCAGTTACAGCACACTTGAATTTCTCGATGCAAGGGCAGAACATTACACTGAATAAAACGAGTGTTAAGAACAGTAAATATGATCACTCTTATAAAAGGAACTTATCCATTCCCAATATTCACTTTATGTGTTGCTCTAACAAGGAATTTGTCAATCGTCTCCTTATTCATTGCCTAGTAGCCCTATCAAAAAGGAAATTCTACTATGAAGTGTGCTGTCTGGATTCTACTAGATTTTTCTCAATCCCTCATGGAAACAAGGTTATCTGGCCCCTTTTATGTTACAAAGCAAGATACTGTGAAAAAAAGGGTTACCACTTGCACTTGCTTAGGGTGTCTGGAAGTAGGGGAGTAAAATCATATTTTAAGGCAAATGTTCTGAATCACTTTTCAAGCACATAGAAAACATAAGCTTGGTTAAAGAATTGGGTTTCAAGGAAAACGAGTTCAAGGGTACTCCCACCACAAATTTGGATAGAGAATGGAGGGGCTATTATCAATGGAAAAGGCTTAAGGTCACATTAGAACAAGTCCCACAGCCACCAGGTTTGAAAAGTTAAATGTTGAGGTAGTTCAATCGAAAACCCTACCTCTACCACTGGTTAGAGCTTCTGAAAGTACAAGGAGGGTATGGATTTGGACCTTCTACATGTTCAAAGATTGTAGACATGTCTGATGCATGGTTGTAATTTCACTATCAGTGACTGACCCAGTCCCACTGAGTCCGTGTACGAGTCTCATGAAACTCGGCTAAATCAGTTTGACTCAAGTGGACAAAATCCTTTTTCTCTCTGACTTGGCTGATTTTTGGTTTATTGAATTTACCTTAGAATTTTAAGACAATTTCGCACATGCCCAAGCGCAAGCGCATGAACCATGCTTTTATGTACATTACTTTTTAATTAAAGTACAAAATACTTGCTTTAATAGATTACACTCCATGCTTTGACAAGATAGGTAAAAGTGCATGACATCTCAGAGAGACTGCGGAAAAAAAGATGGAATTCTTACAAATGCTTTAAATGCAGGGCGACGAGCTACCATCTCATACATACAGCACCCTGCTCACAAAAGTAAAAATCAAAACCAAAAGTAACATATGCAACCCACACTAGAGATGAAAATCCATGAGGACATCATACCTAGAGACCAAATATCTGACTTGAAACCATAGGGAATATCAGCCAGAAGTTCTGGACACATGTAATTGGGAGTTCCAACTACCTGGAACATGGAAAGTAAAATAATACTGTGCGGTTACAATTTATCCTATGAAATAAATATCACCACTGCAAATTATAGTAAATACTACATCTAATGAATTAAGATGCTTTTATGCAATAAGGAAAGAATATGGAGGAATTAGTGTTTTAAATTAGCAACATCACACAGAAAAACCACAATGGGGCTGCCTCCATACCAATCAATATCTGATTATCTCATAATTAAAAAAAACCTTTAATATAGATAAAACATAGACTTAAAGCATTAAACCTGCTAACTCATTGTGAAGAGAGGAAGTAATCACTCAGGCACAAGCCAATAACTCTAGTAGTTAGTATGACAAAACTCTATTGATGATCGATTTCAGAAAATTGATTTTGATTCTTCATAATAGACTGAAATTGTGAAACAGAATTCATATAGGTAACCCCAAGATAGTTGGGACAAAGCTTCGATGATGATGATGAGATTTTGATTCATCATGAATCCATATAGATTGCACCCAAATGATCCAAAAATCAAATTTGTTTAAAGTTCCAACCGTTAACAACTGTAAAGCACGGATACAGAAAATGGGTGGACAAATCCGTATCCCGGACGTATCGGACACGGATACGTCCGGGATACGCCAAAAACATATGATTATTTTTTTATTTTTTGGATTTTTGGACACGTGCCAGACACGCGAGGGACACGTGCGGGATAGGTTTTAAGGGACACATGCGGGACATGTTTTAAAAAGAGAGAAACCCATCATGGTGGGCTTGAATAAAAAAGAAAGAAAAAAAAAAGACGAGGTGGGACAGGAGAAGCAAAGAAGTGAAAAAAAAAAAGAGGAGAGAAAGTACCTTGCACCAGGGCTTAGGGGCAGGGCTTAGGGATCTACAAGACGAGGTGGGAGAACTCCGGCAATCGGGGGAAAGGAGAGTTGCAAGGTCTGATCAAGGCGGATTTCGCGGTAGAGTTTGAGATCGCGTGGCCAACAGGGAGGTACTCGTGGGTGGTGGAGGTCTCCTCTTCATCAAATTCTTCTCTTCGTCATCCCAGAGATCTTCGACAGGTTCTCTCTCTTCTTTCTTTAATTTTTTTTTTCTTTTGAGGTGATGTATAGATCTAGGGTTTGTATTGGGTTTGTTTATATTGAGATGTTGTTGTGAACGAGTGGTTTTGCTATTTGAAATTTGAATCGATCATTTCCGAGTTAGATTTGCAGCCTTTTTTTTTTTAAGATTCGATTTTGTTGTTTGATTTGGTTTTTGGTAAAAATGGATGATTTATGGAGGGGAAGGTAGGGTTTTGATTCATTGAAACGGTTTTAATGATAACAAGTGTGTTTTGTTGATTATAGTTGCAGTAGTTCCTCAGATTGTCCAATTTTTATGGAAATGATCAGTGGTCTGAAATCGGTTGTGGGGGTATTTTTCATGACCGGATTTGTGAGGATTTGGTCATGAAACGATCTGTCTATTGGTTCCTGATGTTGGATTGTATCAAACTATCAATGGGTTTTTTTCTAATTTTTCTGTCTTAGATTAATGTGATTAGGAGAAATGATCAAATCATGACATCTCAGATTAATGATGATTAAATCAATGAAAGTGCATATTTTATGGCTATTTTGATTGAAATAATATTAGATTTTTATTACATAGTCATATAAAAAATATTTAAAAATATAGATATATCCCTGAAGTATCATATCCTACTTTTTTGAGAAATGGCGTATCTGTGTATCCGTATCGTATTGTATCTGTGTTCGTGCTTCATAGGTTAACAGGAAAGCAGCAAACATTAAACCCATGAATGCCAAATGAATCTGCTAATTGCAGCATATTATTGCAGCATAAATCTCTTTCTTTCTACATATGTTGCATCCATCATGCAACTTGAGACTATGCTCTATTTCTGAAACTTTGTATTTACAATCATGTTGAATTATGAAATAATCATGATTTATTGATGCTTTTAACTCCTTGATACCTGCCAAATTAACTAACTAAACACCCCCATCTTATGCCTTCAAACCACATGTAAATTTTGATTTTATCTTTGAATTTTTCTGTGAGTAGCCTTAATAGGAAAATGGATTCTAGAGTATAGCTTGCATAAACCCAAACTCATTGTCTGAAGTATTTGATTCCTATCATAGGCGTCCCTCTATGAGACTTATCATAGTTTCACTGTAAAACTCATAAATTTAATAGCTTTGTATTGTACAATTCTAAATATTCCTTTGTTCTTGTAGGAAGAACGACGTTTTTTAAATGTTCATTGAGCATTATCCTTGTATTCAATTTTTTCTTGAAGAATTGGGTAAACTCCACCAATTGCACTTTCACCCATTGAAATCCATTAGTCTATGAGGTATACCATTCGGTCCTAATCCTTAGCTTTTCTTCATTCTAGTGAAGGTTGACTTCTACTATTAATATTTCTTTAACTATACCTTGATTTGGTTCCCCCTCATAAATTACTTCACCCATATATTTAATATTTAATATTTAATAGGTCTCTAAAATACATCCCTGTCTATCTTTAACAACCACTTTTGTTACCAAGACCCTTTAATTTTCATCTTTAATGCAACTTAAATCTTCAAACTCTGCATTTTTTTTATCTTAGCAAGCTCATATAGATACCTATCTCTCCCCACAATTCCCAAAGGCACAAAGAGTCGTAAGCTTTCATAGATGGATTTCTTAACAATTTTCTCAGTAACACTTTTGCTAGATAATTACATATGTAGACATACACACATTCTGAAATGTTTCAATACATATAGCAGCTAATCTAATTTCCCCAGGCAAACTAAAATTTTTTAAGTTGGTTACATTTCATTGGGGGTGTGGCAACTTGTAAGGTGATTTTTAGTCCCCCCGTTCAAGCTAAGGAACACAACACAGACCTTTTTGTGAGAATACCTTGCTAAGAATCAGCTAAGTTTGATTGTTAGAGCATTGGAAATAATTAACATCTATACTGTCAAGGATTTCAATGTAGATTTGAAGAAGTAGAACTTGTCCAGGATTTGGCTCAGGATACATCTGAATGCAGAAACTAAATTCATGTAGCTGATATCAACATAGTTGGGAACTTTGGACAAGGCTTTGATGCTGATGATGATGAAGATGCAACTTGAAGGGGATCGTCAGAGAATATACGATTTTTTTCCCCTCAGTATGCATGTCATTAACTCCTAATGAGAGGGGTTTCGGTATTTTGTGCACATGCGATACTTGATAAACAATTCGTGTGACCCTAATGAAGGTATTACACATTGTCCCTTAAATTCTCTCTCGTTTATTCTTTCTCCTCCTCCTTTCCCCTTTCCTTTCCCTTGTTTTCAATCCTAACAACTAAAGCAAATAAAGTTCTTAAAAAATCTATTACCTTAAACAGAAATCTTCATTGTGAATATGGGAAGTTCAGAATCACAAACCACAAGGAAACCTGATAAAGATAGAATGCAAGAATGAAATGAACTTACAGAAGAAGCTAAATCATCCGCCTTAAGGGCCTTTGCAAGTCCAAAGTCTCCTGCACATATAACCAAGAAACATATGACGAGAATCAAGGTTAATAAAATCATATGCTTTCCTTTATCATTCATAAAAATCATATAATTAAATCTTGGAGCTAAGGAAGATCACCAAGCACTTACCGAGGCGAACATCTTGATCCTTTGTAAGAAAAATATTGGAACACTGCCAAATGGTTAAATAAAAGAATATCATAAGCCCACATTCAAAGCTGGTTGTATCGAAATCGATTCAAATGTATCAGTTCCTACATCTAGCAAACCTTGAGGTCTCGATGCATGACAAAGTTTGAATGCAAATATTCCACAGCCAATAGTAGTTGTGTGAACCATTTGCACAGTTTCTGAGCACACAGATAATTTCGTAAAGACAATAATAATCAATGGACAACTTAGTATTAATATTCATACATAAAACTCGAAAATCACTTAAACCTCTTCAGGGAATAACGCCCCATTTGATTTCTTCATAAGCTCAGCCCTGTCAAATATAAGAAGCAATTAATTTCAAATTACACCCTAAAAGACATCAATAGCAAGCTTAAAGATTGTTCAATATCACTCACATGTCTCCACCTTCGCAGTATCCGGTGACAATGCAAACAAAGCAACCCTGTTTAATTTTTTTTTAAATTAGAGAACATGTAATAGAAATTACACCACATATAGGAAAAGGAATTAAAATGTGAACTTGGTGATATGCAAGTTTCAGACCTTCTCTACCCATGCTTCCTTGAACTCGAGAATAAAAGGGTGTCGAATTCGAGCAATGAGAGCCATCTACAGCAGCCACAATTCACAAATGATTGCAACTTTGATTGAAATGCAGTACCAACAAACAAGTAACTGTTCAATGGACCTACCTCCTGATGCGCAGATCTACGACACCGCTCAGTTTGCCTCGCAAGTCTGATCTTCTTCAAAACATACCTGAAATTGAAAGATCACTCAAAACTACTGAACATAAAAAATCCCAATGGAAGAAAGCATTAAAAAGGGGGAAAAGGCAAGCATACCTCTTCCTCTCCATCTTGTGATTGACGAGTATGGCTGCTCCAAATGCACCGCGGCCGATCTGCTCCATGATTTCGTATTTATCCATTCTTGATTCCATAAGCCCGTGATCGATCTACTGAGACTCTTTCTATACCATTTCCCCTCTCTAACAAGAGGAGTGTCGTCTTCTTATCCTGCTCAAGAAGAAGAAAAAAAAAAAAAAAAAACTCTGTTTTCTCGATTGAATTCCTATGAATTCCTGGTGAAAATGCTCCAATTCCTACAATCTTCTACTACTTTCCAGCAGCATTTCTCGATTGATCCCTCAGGTCTTCTCTACAAGTGAAAATTTCCACTGAAACTTTCCCTATTTCCATCGATTTCCACTGCAAACGGTTCCAAAACCTCAGGATCTTGTAAAATCCCTAGAATGCATCTCTCAGCTTGAATATCCCCGGATCTTCTCCTTTTCCAAAGGAAAAAGGACGGGAATTTCACGTTTTTAACTCCTAACTTTCGCTACTGCAACTCCAGAATCCAAATGCTTGTCTTATTACCCTGCTTATGATAAAAAAAAAAACAAAGAATGCGCTTTCTCGATTGATTTCCGATAGATTCCTCATGAAAACGCTCGAATCATTTCCATTTTCTACCAATCCTCTGCGGCATTTCTCGATCGACGCCTCAGATCTTCTCGACAAGTGGGAAAAACCAGTGTAATTGCCCTATTTCCATAAATCTCAGCTGCAAACGGTAGCGAAACTCTCAGGATCTTCCAAAATCCCTTGAACACATCTCTCTTTCTCTCTACATTTCTCAGATCTTCTCCTTTTCCAAGAGAAAGAGCAGAGATTTCACGATTTCCATTCCAATTTTGCTATTGCCAACTCCAAATGCTTTGAGATCCCTTCTCCACCACTTCCTTTTTTCAAGTGCTTCTCTCTCCAGACCTCTTCGTACATACGACCAAGAAGAGAAAACAGAGAGAGAGAGAGAGACCGAGGTCTTTTTATATGCGTGGAGTAGAGTATATATGTGTATATAACGGAAGTGGAGAGATCGGTTTTGATCGAATCAGTTTTAGAAGAAGAAAGATGAAGACGGACAGAGGCGGTAAAGTGTGTGAACGTTGAGCGTTGAGCGTTGTGACGTCAGAGAGCGGTCGCTTCAAAGGAGGTAAAATGGAGTTTAAAGCCATCGTCGTGGCTTGTATTACGCCGACAAGGCCAGCTGGTCTCGTGGAAGCCTGTTTTCTGATGCGTACGCTGCCACGCATCAGGGATGAGGTTCCGTATACTTGAGACGAGTGCGGTTTGACCAAAGTCAATTTGTTTTCCAATGAGTGAGAGGAAGCTTTTTATTATTATTATTTTTTTGAATTGTTTGGACATGCATTTTTGAGAGGATTGAAAGAACCTATTTTTAGGGGGAGATTTTGGCACTTAGTTGAGTTTCAGCCAATCAAATAAGGACCTTCTTGGGTATAAAGAATTTTTCACGAGAATTTGTAATGCTGTGAATTTCAAATATTATTAAGGCACTTTTGTATGCATATGTTTTTTTGGGAAAGGGTGAATTGCCACGTTACTACAATTTTATAGAAATGGAAATCTTGAAAAAAGATTTCCGCAGAATTTAGAAATTTATATTTGGTGCGAATTTTTTTTCCTCGTTGAATTAGTGCTAATATTGTTTGATGCGTAGCTATGGATTCCTTATAGAAAATCAAAATTTCTTGTTTGGTGAAACAATTTTTTGAAGAAAAATAACATAACATATATATTATTTATTCAACATCAAATAATAATTTATTTAAAGAAATAAAAAATAAAAGAGTTGTAGGGTTTTGGGTTGAAATAGAAAAGAGTAAAGAAAAGAGGGAGAAGTTTTCCGAAGAAATTCATTTCTCATACCCCTTATAGGAAACTCATTTCTAACATAAGTAAGGAAAATGCTGACGAGGCAGGAAAGCATATATGTGGAATTATTCTGCACCAAACGCATAAAAAAATGGATTTTCCGTGGAAAATCGTCCACTTTTCTATGAAAAAGTGTTACACAAACATACCCTTAAGTACGGTTGTCCTCTCGGCATTTTGAGATATTATTTTGTTTTACTAGAATCTAATTCTAAATGTATTTTTTAATTTGACGAATCCCAACCATTAGCATTTATAAATGCTTCTCTTGTCCCTCCTCAACTTTTTTGTTTCTTTAATTTAAGAAGAGGAATTTTTGGAATTGATAAGGATATTTTCATATTTTGCCCTTTCTGACCCTCCTCAACATTTTTACCTCTTTTAGGTGAGAAAGTATTTTAAAAAGTGACAAGGGCATTTTTGTCTTGATTTCTTCCAACACGCAAGAGAATACATTTCATATCCCTTATCTTTCTCCTAAATATGTTCTTACATGCTAACTGTTCAACATTCCAAATAGAGAAGATATATTTCATGAAACTCCTCTTTCTTCTCCTATATTTCCTTTTTCTCACATGAGTTCTTCGTTAGGTTCTTAAATAGGAACTGCTTGGAAAAATGAAAATAGACTTAGAATGTGGATCCTATATGACTAATTCTTATTAGTGGGCCCACTTGAAAAGAAACCTTAACCATAAAAGAAATTCCTTGTTTACTAAAAAAAAAAATCTAATTGAATATGATCTATATGCATGGGCAACGTCATTTCGATCTATATGAAAATCTTAAACTATTTATAATATTTTTCCTGAAGTGTTTTAAAGTTACTTGTCTTTTGAGTGGAATTTAATGAGGGTTATATGAGGAGGTCATTGTTAAATGATTTAGATGTTTTAAGTTCGCTCATTATGATAGACCTTTTCTATCATTCTTTATTTTCTCTTCAGTTTTTCTCATCTCTACTAGGTAGATAACATCAGTTGGCCTCAAAATCATTAGTGGGCTACAAAACAACTGCCCTCTTTTTTGCGAGAAACCTCACTACAAAACAATATAGGCCCACTACCAAATTGATTTATATAAATTATTTATATTTTTGAAGATTTTTTCTAACTATTTAAGTTATCATTCTAATTGTGGACAAGTAATGTGATATCTTATGAAGATTATAAGGGAATGGGCATTTTTTTGGATGATTTAGACTTTTCATAAGTGGGCCCCACTATTTTATTGGTTGTCATCCTTGACCCCTCTGAAAGAAGATCTTGGCTCCGCCGTTGTGCCTAACCTCATATTAGAGTAAGATTCGACAATAGTCAACACTAAAAACATTTAGAACTCCTGCTTGATTATTGGAATGCCCTTTTTTTTTTTCTTAACCTTTTAAAAAATCACTTTTGGCCTTTGAAGTTGTCCAAAATCATGCTATCCAAATGCTGGATTGTAATTGAGCATTTGAAAATTCTGCTTGGGGCAGTAGTTTGAGAATTTGGAGTTCCCCTAAGAGAAACTCTCTTAATTCCAACAGACAACCAAACCCTAAAGGAGATTAATTGAGTGGCATGGTCTATTTGGTGATTTTATTATTGTTCCATAATCAAGAATAGATTGTAACTTGTGGATATTATTATTTATTTTCAGTAACTAAGTCGATGACAACACTTTCTACATTAGGGACCATTCCTACCTTAAATGGGCCAAATTTTCTAGAATGGATGGAAATGCTAACGATAGCCATAACTTTCTTAAACTTGGATATAGTCTTTGAAGAGGCTAAGCCCCCAACTCCTACAAACGAAACATCTAGTGATGAAAAGGTGAAATTTGAGAAATGGACTAAGGCTAACAAGGTAGCAACCAAGATTATCTTGAACTCTATTTCAAGAAGTATTAGAGGATCCCTTGGAACAATAGAAACTGCAAAGGATCTCTTAGATACTGTAAATGAGCAATTCGAGGTGACTGATAAGTCTGTAGGGGCATTCCTAATAAGCCGCCTATCAAACATGAAATTTGATGGGACTTTGGGAGTGAGAGAGCATATTTAATCAATGCAAATTATTGTTTCAAAGTTGAAACAAGTGGATATGAGTGTGTTAGAAAAGTACTTGATACAATTCATTTTGGACTCTCTCCCTTCCTCTTTTGGTCTGTTTATAAGGTTGCCTACAATCAAAGCCCAACAACACCATAGACCATAACAGAATTTAATTGCTAGATGTGATCAAGAAGAGAGGAGGCTTGAGGCTAAGGGGCAATTGATGGTAAATTTGGTCTCTCATAACAAGTCCAAGGGAAAGGAAAATAACAAGAAAAGGTCAAGTGTTCAAATTGCAATACCAGAAAAAAAAGGAAAAACTGGGACATAAGAAATGCTCTCTTGTGGAAAGAACGGTTACTTCAAAAAGGATTGCCTAAAGCGGAAAAATTGATTTGAAAAGACAGAGACAAATTTAACTCTAGTATGTCATGAAATCAATTTAATCGATGTTCAACCAAGTTCTTGGTGGGTTAACTCTGGTGCAACCATTCATGTAATTGGTTGTACGCAGGGATTTCTTTCAAGCAGGAAACCAAATGATGGAGAAAAGAGAAAAGACTATTGCCATGGGGAATCGAAAGGAATCACGAGTCAAAGCAGTAGGCACTTATAGACTGGTGCTAGACAATGGATTTATTTGGGACCTCCATAATGTTTTCCTTGTTCTCGAGATTTCTAGAAACTTAATTTATGTTTCAAACTTGGTTCTTGATGATGGGTTTGAAATTTTTTTGGACAAAACTTTATGAGACTTTCTAGAAATGAATGTTTAATTGGGAACGGTTATTTATGTAGTAGATTGTATAGATTAAAGTTAAATTCTATGGATGAACAATTACTGCACACACCACACATTAGTTGTGAATTGAGCATTGGCATTAAAAGAGGGGCAATTAAAGAGAACTCTTCTTTGCTGTGGCCTAAAAGGCTAGGGCATATCTCAAAAGAGAGAATGCTCAGATTAATGAAAAATGGATTATTACCTAATCTTGATTTCAATGATTATGGTGTTTTTATAGACTGTTGTAGGCGGTGAAAACACGACACCCACTTAGATTGAGATGAACTTTGTAGATCAGGGAATACTGAACGCCGAGAACCTGAAAAGGAAAGGAAAACGGCTTGGGTTAGAGCCCCTGGCTGCTGTGAGCCGAAGGCGCTCCGATGCCTAAGTTAGTTCTCGAAAAAGACTAAGCCAGAGGAGGCAGGAGAGGGGAATGAGACGATGTGGTGAGTATTGCGAGTTGCGTACCTCCATGGGCTGATCCCCAGTGCCTATATGTGGGCACCCCTCGTTCATTCTCTCTGTGAGTGGGGGTAGGTGGGGTGAGGTCCCATCGATCCTTACCCTGACATGCAGCGGTAGGTGAAAAGGGAACATCCCATCCTAACTTTCCATGCCTTCAGTCAGTTGATGTTAAGGGCCGATAAAGCTAACTTCTTAGCGCCATAAATGAGCAATCCTATCGTCATAAATGAATGCTCCTATCTGTCAAGGCGCGCTGTACAATCTCCCCTTTTTGGCAATTCTTGGACAAAATCCCCTAGAAAAATACATTTTGATCTGCCCAAAAATAAAATCCAAAATACATTGAATTTTAGAATAAAAGAAATCAACATCGTAGATCTTGTATAGCCTTTGCTTGAACATGTAGCTCTTGAATTGCCTTGGCTTGTAAAGCTCCCACTAGCTCCATTCTTCTCCCCTTGCATTTGTCCACAATTGACAAACAAATATCATCATGCAGTTTCTGTCAATCCGGATGCAGTAGCTCCTCCTCAATATTGACTCTCCCTCAATATGATCTTCGTATCAGCACTGGGGTGGGGGCTCGATCTTGCAGATCAGGGGTGATGAAGCTTAGGCATACACACTTGTGAATTGAAAAATTTTAGCATAGTGTGTACCAATACAAAAGAGAGGTCTTCTTTCTTGACTAAGACAGCTTTCTTATTCTTCTTTTTCAGCTTAGCCTTCCGTGTTTTCCATTGCTTTTGATTCGATAAACTTCGTAACTTATTGTAATGGGATCGAATGTGTCCTTTAATTCCACAATGATGGCACGTGGAAATTTGTTCAGGATGTGACACATTTTGCTTCTTTGGAGCTTGCTTTGCAACACTAACAACGGGATTAGTAACAACTGAATTTTTAACAAAATAATTTTTACCTTTGGCATTCGAAGTGGATGCTCCGTCAGGATAGCCAATGCCATGCTTGTCAGTGTGTGCCTTTTGACTGCATAGGATGTCATCTAATGTTTTTGATCCATTGTTCATACTATTCAATGAAGCTTTAGCGGTATTTAACGTAGATAGAACCATCTTGAGTCTTCGATTCAGGTCAGAATTTTCTGCTTTCAAAGTCTTCATATCAGAATCAAGTATGTCACACTTTTGTGATTCTGCAGTCAATTTGTCAGCCAACTTATCATTTTCATCTTCCAATTTTTGTACTTTTGCAAGTGCTTTTGTAAGTTTAGATTTCAAGGAGGAATTCTTCTCTTCAGACACTTTCCAGTTGATAGCAACTTTTTCATTCACTTTAACCATCTTCATGGTTTTCTTGAAAAGTGTTTCATATTCAGCTTTCCAATCTGGTTCTTCATCTGACTCAGTATCTTGATCAGTCTCAGCTTCGGAAGAAACATGAGAAGTAGCAGAACCAGAAGTTGCCATAAAAGCAATAAACTTTCCCTTGCCAATGTCAGGCTTATCAGACTCAGGATTTTCATCATTCTCATCAGAACTTTCATCTTCCCAAGTAGTATTCAAAGCCTTTCTTTTTAGATTTTTTGTTTCCGCAATCATTAGCAATATGTCCATTGCCTTTACACTCATAGCATTGAATCCCTTTAAAAGATTTCTTCTTTTTAGAATTTTTAGGGATCCTAACATTGGTTTTCTGCCCCTTCATAAAAAGTTTGAATTGCTTCATAAACTGTATAGCAACTTGGGGATCAATTTCCTCGGAATATGAATTTGAATCACTTGTAGCTTTCTTGTATGATTCCTTAGATGCTTTCAAAGCAATACCTTTAGTGTGTGTCTTCCCATAAGACCTAAGGTTTACTTCAAAAGTTTGTAGGTTGCCAATCAACTCATCAACTTTGAGTGTATTCAGATTTTTATTTTCCTCTATAGCCACAACCTTTGCATCAAACCTTTCTGGAAGATACCGCAAAATCTTTTTTACAATTCTATTTTCAGGAACTGGCTCTCCCAAAGTAAAGGTGTCCTTCACAATTGTATTCAGCTTCGAATTGAAATCATCAAAAGTTTCATCATCTTCCATTTTTATGGTTTCAAAGGCTGTATATAATTTATGAAGTTTCGACTGTTTGACAGTGTCAGTCCCTTCATGCACAGTCTGCAGAATATCCCAAGCCTCTTTTGCAGTAGTGCATGTAGAAATTCTACGAAACTCAGACATGCTAACTCCATTATAAATAGCATTCAAAGCTCTAGAGTTGCAAGTGGCAGCCAACTCTTCTTCCTTAGTCCACTTATCTTCAGGTTTAGGACCAGTTATCCCATCAGTAGTAATAGTGGGCAAGGAATAGTCATTCACAGCAGATTTCCAAACTTTCAGATCTATGACTTTCAAGAAGGCAACCATCCTGGCTTTCCAATAAGCATAATTGCTACCATCCAACAGAGGAGGCTTATTGGTTGAAGTGCCTTCGCGGTGGATATCCATTCTCAGCAAAATAGGATCAACACAATAAAATAGTGTAACCTGCTCTGATACCAATTAAGGATTTTGCAGGACCCACTAGAATGGATATTAGTTCTAATTTAACCAATCAATGCAGCGGATGTAACCAATCACAAAATATAGAATTAGCAAAAAAATCTACCAAGCAATCACCACAAGAAGGCAGACAAAAATTTTACGTGGAAACCCTTTCCAGGGAGAAAAACCACGATCTAGAAATCAAGATTTCGCGAACAGTTTACAAGATATACTCACAGCTCCTTTACCTCAGTCTGTACTTCGACCTAAGGACTGTAGTTGTTTTTGCACAGAATCCACTAACACGACTTCCACCATGCACCGTTCTCCTTACTTGATCTCCTTGCACCTTGTCAAACAAGATGATCAATCTTCTATAAGAGAGTAGAAGCAGCAAACACCTTCTAGAGCAGCCATTTAGAACGATCTCTCAATGGCTCTAGAGAATAAACTCTCTCAAAGATATCTCTAACTCAGATTAATGAGAGTGGTGGTCACCTTTAGGGTTGAGAGAAACACCCAATAAATAACCTTAAGTTTGTGCATAAGGCTCCTAATAATAATCCACTCAGAATATCAGTTTGTGTCAAACTTCACATAAGAGTCCAGATCAGACTGCTCTTCACCGCCCAGGCTCGCTATAGCGAGCATTAGTCTCGCTATAGCGAGCCCTGCTACTGGAAACTGGCGCATCACTTCTTCACCGTCGCTCTAGTGAGAAGAAGTCTCGCTTTAGCGAGACATGTTACTGTCTCCAAAGTCATTTTGGCACAGACAGCCCACCATATTTGCAATTATGGCTTACAGAACATAATAATGGTCAGCCCATCAATGATCCACTCCCAGAATATCATGACGATCCACTTCCTAATTATCCGGAATTAAGGAGGTCAACTCGAATAAGAAGACTTGCCTTTTCGGACGATTATATTGTACATTTAGAGGAAGCCGATATAGGGATAAAAGATGACCCTAGAATGTTCAAGGAAGCCATAGAAAGTGTGGATTCTGATAAATGGTTGGATGCTATGAAAGAAGAGTTGGAATCAATGGCCACCAATGAGGTTTGAGATATTATCGAACTACCCAAGGGTTCCAAGGCCATAGGCTGTAAATGAGTCTTCAAGACCAAAAGGGACTTGAAATGAAAAGTAGAACGATTTTAGGTTCGGCTTGTGGCCAAGAGTTTTACTCAAAGAGAAGGAGTTGACTATAATGAAACTTACTCCCCGGTGTTTAAAAAGGATTCATTTAGGATAATTATGGCTTTTGTAGCTCATTTCAATTTAGAGCTACATCAAATGGACATCAAGACAACATTTCTAAATGAGAATTTAGAATAAGAGGTATCTATGGAACAACTGGAAGGATTCATAAAAGCGAATATAAATAAATTATTTTGCAAATTAAAGAAATTGATATATGGTTTGAAACAAGCTTCCAGGCAATGGTATCTTAAGTTTAACTGCATTATCACATCATTCGATTTTTCCGAAAATCCAGTAGACATTGCATCTATCTCAAGGTTAGTGGGAGCAAGTTTATAATTTTGATTCTGTATGTCAATGATATTTTGCTAGCTAGTAATGACCTTGGTATAATTCATGAAACCAAGGGATATCTTAAGAATAATTTTGATACGAAAGACAAGGGAGAAGAAACCTTTGTAATAAGAATCGAAATATATCGAGATAGATCTCAATGATTACTTGGGTTATCAGACGAATCCTATATCAAAACTATTCTTAACAAATTTTGTATGGAAGGATATAGGCCGGACCATTCACCAATAATTTAGGGCGACAAATTTAGTAAAGAGCAAAGCCCAAGAAATGAAATCGAAAGACGTCAAATGGACCTATGTCCTTATGCTGATGCAATAGGGAGTCTGATGTATGCACAAACAAGCACTAGACCTGATATCAGCTTCGCAGTTGGCATGTTTAGTAGATATTAAAGTGACCAATGAATGGCACATTGGGTAGGAGTTAAGAAAGTCTTGCAATATCTTAGTGACTGGGAATTACAGGTTCTCATACAAAAGGTCCGATCAATAGAAGTGATCAGTTATTTAGATTCAGATTTCGCTGGATGCCTTGATACAAGAGAGTCGGCTTTAGGATATATTTTCTTGTTAGCTTGTGGGGTAGTATTATGCAAAAGCGTAAAACAGACCCTAGTGAGTCCATCCACATTTGATGTAGAATATGTGGGATGTTTCGAAGCAACAGGTCATGTTTTATGGATGTGAGATTTTGTCATAGGTTTACAAATTATGGATACAATTTCTAAACCTCTTTAAATCTTTTGCGATAATGATGCAGCAAGAAAATATGCTCAAAATGACAAAGTTTCCTGTAAATCAAAGTTTTTGGAAGTTAAGTACTTTGTATTAAAAGAAAAGGTACAAAATCGATTGGTGTCTATTATTGGGGCTTCAACCAGCCAAATGATAGCGGATCTATTGACAAAGGCATTGGCGCCAAAGGCTTATAGAGATCATGTTAGAGTTATGGGCATTATTGATTTGCCTTATTATTGAGGACATCATTAAAGTAATTGATGACCTCGCTTATTCGCCATGAGACTACTGGGGTTAGCGGACGTGAGAGTCCGGGAGCCCAACCCTTTCATGCCCGGAGACAAAGCGAACATCAACTTTTTGTGTATGGGTAAGCCATATTTTTCACTCTACTTGGAATTGACAAGTGGTGGTCCATAAATCCACCTTCACAAGTAGAAAAGAGAATCAACTTTTTTCTAGTTTTCATTACACATATATTTAAAAAAAGAGACATGGTTTGCCGTGAAAGATGATCTTCATTTGTTTGCCGTGAAAGGCGATGTTTTTGCTGTAAATGGCGATTCTTGCCATGAAAGTCGATGTTATTGCCGTGAAAGGCGATTTACAATTCTTATAAAAAAGGAAGACAAGATTTGTTATTTTTTCTATTTCTCTTTAAAAAAATACAAAATACAATGAAAAGTAAGAAAAATAGATCTAACTTCTCAAGAGATTGTGGGGACTCGTTCAGATTGAGGGTCGCAAGTCATGTGTGGACTTTGTCATCATCCTTTAGATGAGAACAGATGATACTTTTGATTCGCTTGTCTTGGCTTAAACCTTAGATTTTTAGAGGATAAAGACCAAGAGAAGGTCTTATATCCAATAAAAAGCTAAGTAGACGGGTTGACAAGCCACATCTAAGCCATGGAGACAAAAGGAGAGGGCTTTAGGGGGGTGGCCCCCCAACGGGACTTTGGTCACCTTGTAATGGTGGTTGCTGCAGAACTTCTTCAGCGGAGGAGAGGTCATTGTAGCAACTTTTGTGGAGTTTTCTCTTGTGTATTTTCCAGATTTTTCGGATTCCATCCTTGAAAATGATGGAAATGGCCTCATTTTATAGGCTTTTGGTGGCCATAAGGAGAGTTTATGAGCCTTGGATACATTAATTGCATTAATGTTCCATAATTGGAGGAGTTACAAGTTTTTAATTTTGTATTTTTGTAACACCTTTTTCTTGGCTTCTGATTGGCCGATGGTGAATAATGGGCTTTTAATTGCCTTTAAACTCCATGATGAGATGAGTTATAGGGTCTAATGCCATGATTATGGTTGACTTGTAACTCCCATTCCTTGGCTTCTGATTGGGCCGTCCAAAATAATGAACAAACGACTGCATTAATTTTGTCATAAAATGGGTCATTAACTGCATTAAGTAGCTGCCAAAGCATTTGAAGAGTCGCGGGCTGTGCCACGTCTTTTGGAATTCTACCTGCGATGTCGGAGGCTTGATCACCGATGGATCTTCATTCCAATTGATGTCGGATGATCATGTAATTTTAGACATTAATTGCTACCAGTGGGCTGGTGCCATTTGTCCTGTTGATTTCTCGATTGGTCGGGCAGAAAATGGTGCTTTCTTGGTCGGTTGGTTGCCGATTTCGATGCATCTAATGATGATCCCTTGATTTCGACAACGGATCCATGATGTTGACGAAGATTGACGGATTTCGTGCCCCAAATATCAGATTTTTGAAAAATTACAAAGGCCAATCATCTTGAAGCGAAAAAAGACACCCAAAGATTGGTTTTTGATGGAAATCTGGCGACCCTGGAACCAACGACCATGCACCCAGGGTCGCCAGCGATCATGGGGACTTTTTGATGGAAATCTGGCGACCCTGGAACTAGCTACCATGCACCCAGGGTTGCCAGTGATCATGGGGACTTTTGTCCCTTTCGGTCGCCGATTTTTTACTGTTTTACGGTTTTTCTTGATTCTTTCTTCTTTGGTATTTTTCTTGACATTTCCATGTAGAAAAGTTGATGAGAAGTCGTGCAGATCAGAGGGTAAAGTTTTTGATTTTCTGGGAAAGCCAAAGACTTTATCACGTAGAGTTGTCGATTTGCTGTCTGAAGCCAAAACTAGGTCAAACAATATTGAAATGACTTGAAATTTGAGGTGAAGCCTTCTGAGCAATAAATAAGGCCAGCCATAGGCTTTTGTTTGAGTTTGGAAGCCGTGTGGGGTCCTATCGCCAGTGGACTTGATTTTGTCGCGATGAAGATGACGCGCTTTGATGTACGATCAACCGGTGCTCGATTGACCTAAAATTTGACAAGGAGCCTATTGAAGTCATTTTAAGATGATCCATTAGCTTCGATTTGGGAATCATGTTCCCGAGGGGCACCGCCGTTGAGAGGCCTGATTTAGCTTCCAAGAGGTCAAAATCTGGTCAAATGTTGTCAAAGTGACCTGAAAGTTGACATGTAGCCCTTTGAAAGTATTTTGAAACCACCCATGTGCTTTGTTTGATTAGTGATGGCCTCGGTGGTTCCTGCTGCTGAGAGGCTTAGTTTTGCTGTTTGAAGGTTGATGTAGGGTCAAACGATGTCGGTTTGACCTGAAACTTGACATAGAGCCTTTTGGAAGCATTTTGAGACCATCTATAGGCTTTGATTGAAGACCTGATGTCCTCGATGCTGTCGTTGCCAGGAGAGCTAATTTTGTTGCGGCTTTTGCTTTTTGGGCAAAACGGTGTCGGAATGGCCTAGGATTTGATGTAGAGCCTTCTAGTAACATTTTGAGGCTAACTATGCACTCTGTTTTGTGAATCGGGGTTTCCAACTTTACCGCCGCCGGAAGCTCCTGTTTAGCTGCTGAAAGAGTGAAGTTAGGCCAAATAATGTTGAAATAGCCCGAAACTTTGTGTGTACTATTCTTTTTGCTGCTTTGAAGAATCTTGCAGGTTTTTGTTTGATTCTGACAATATTTGATGCTTGAAGTTGCATTGCCTGTTTGTGGTAGGATGCGGCTTCATGTAGCTTCTTGATGTTGAAAATGTATGAAGAGGCAAAGTGACATTTTTTATGTTAGCAATAATGATTTCGTAATTCTTATTTTTTCAAATATTTACATGTATTAAGGTGAAGAAAATAAGAATATTAAAGAGAATGGCATTATAGTACCCAATTAAATAGGATAGCCCTGCAAAATGTATTATTTTACCCTGATTAAGGACTTTGTTAGGTAGGGGTGGCAGTGGAGTAATTATGGGAGGAAGCATGTTATAAAAGACATGTAACTGCCATGGTTCACATTGGTAAATCAATTTAGTCACAGTATTGAGCTCGGCATAAGGGACATGTTGGCGATTGTTTTAAAGTCGATGCGCATCAGTCAAGGTCGTTTTATCATTTTTTTTAAGTACTATTTGAAAATGATTTCCCTTAAACTAAAATTTTGGATTTTGTTTTTATGGTCATATGGGCCAAGTAGGAGAATGTTGGATTAAATGGGTGCGGCCCTCATGACTACAAGCCCATTAAGGATCTTTAATGATACACACTTATCTGCACATTTAAGAGACCTAATTATTTGAACTCACTTGCTAACAAATTAATAATGGGCTAAGATTAAAGGGTTAGGTGGTAGTTGGGGGTTAATGGTTCCTTGATGGGTATGAATCTTCTATAAAAGGACCCCTTGGGTAACTCCTTTGAATAATAGTTTCTTGGCCTCTGTCACTAAGCAAGAAAGAATAGCAAAGGCAAAGGAGTTGCAAACCCACGTGTGTTTCAAACCTCTGTCATTTCAAAGAGCTTCTGTCACTTAAAAGAGAAAGAGCTATGGAGTCAGGTAAGCTCCTCCCCATTCTCAGATTACTTATGTTTACTTCATTGTGTCATTTGGATTAGACCCAATGATATCCTCTTGTGGATTAAGGGATTTTAAGCTTACATATGTAATAAGAAAATTTTTGCAAACATTTTCTAACTGCAAACAACATTTCTTTTGTTTTCTTATCTTACTTTTTCTCCATAAAAAAGGCCAAATAACAGATAGAATGATACAAAACCTAGTCATTTAGGTGGAACATATTTTCTTCTCCTTTGGGCATAGCTAATATATCATAATCTAGCTAGCTTTGCTAAAGAGTTTAATGGGTAATGCCTCACTGTCCTTAGTCAGGCTAAACCCAGACTCCAATTTATTTGAGACACAGTTACAAAATCCACATGTATTTTGGCAAGTCTGAGATGAAAGGAGGAAAAAGAAAAGAAAATCAAGGAACAATATAATTAATAGCACTAAATACAAATGAAGTAAGAACTGGGCAGAGACAATATTGGGACAGTAAGCAACATCATTAGCTTGTTGAATCAACACAACATATGGGAGTTCATGTAATTAAAAACTTGGAATACATTAGTCGAGCTTGTAATCTCACAAGTATAGCAATTAAAAACTTTAAACATATAGGTCAAACTTCTAATCTCACAGGAAAAACCTTACCAACATCAAGAACTCTTTCAAAAGCATCATGTTTCTCTTCTATAGGCACTAATGAAAGCTGTTGGCTTGAATAATGCCCAGTTTCTCCATACATAGGAACGTAGCTACAACCACAAATGAAACATATAGAAACAAACTTATTGGTAAAAGGAAGATATGCACATACATAAGTAATCAAATGTCCCTCATGTCTTGCTCATGCTTAGTTTCTCCAAACATGGGAACATAGCTACAACCACAAGAATGAAACCTATAAAAAATACACTTATGGGTAAAAAGAAGAAATGCACATACATTAGAACTCGAATGTCTTGTTCCACGATATTAGCGTAATCGAATTTATCTGAATCATAACCCAATAAATTGTCTGATTTGCCATATGAAAAAATAAGATCAATATACATATAGATCAAGCCAATGAATTTGTTGAAGCTTAATGTAGTCAATACGCATTTGAGGTAAAAAACTATATCAGTTACAATAATATTTAATAAAAAATGCTCGAATACATCACAATTCCAAAACCCTTTAAGTGTAAATAAGAAAAACAAATAACTCTAAATTCAACCAACACTGTAGTCATGTTGTGAAGCATTTGTAGTCGTAACAAAGCAATATATTAAAGTGATTCACACTCCACATGTATGTCGACCTTGTTAGCTGGAGGATTGGATGCACCGGGACTGTATGAAAATTGAAAGCCTAGAGAGCATCTTGACCAGATGCACCTCACAAACAGATGTAGAGCTGCAAAATAGGTAATGTGGTTAAAAGATATGTTTCACAAGTTCTTTAATAAATGAATAATCATGTGATCAGTTATTGGAGTGAAAACGCTAGTTAAAATAGATGTCAATAGTCTTCTTTTTTTTAGGTAAATGATATCAATTATGCTAGATTTGGAACAACTGAGCCTTATAATTCTACTTCCACGTAACAATATTGTGAAGGAAAAAAAATAAAAAGCTTATTGAGTAGATTAAACCGGTGATCAATGGCCTCTAAGATGTTTTTAGCATTCAAATGCGTGGGCCCACTAAATCACATAATCTGCCCAGATGGCCAAGAAACCTGTACAAATAAAAAAAATGTAAATAAGAAAAGATTAATTTAGATGTTTGCTTGACATCATGTAGAACAACTGCCTTTTGCGTTCCTTACAAAACCCACTCCTTGCAAACCTTAAGCATCAATAAAAAGAAAGAAGAAGAGGATGGAAGAAATAAAGAAAGAAGACCCTTCAAATGAGTTAAACTATTACCACGGAGTAGAACATTCATCAAAGTTTAGATCATCTTTACATTAGAACTATCTAGCATCTTTACACGATTTCATAAATTGAACAATGATATGATAGAACCCACGCGGATGAAATAACTTAATAATTTCAAAAAGTAACCCTTTTTTTTTTTTTTTTTGTCAGTGGTATGTCTACAATGAGAGTAGTTATCAAGTTCTTATCTTACTTATTTTGTTGATTAGTGTTCTTTACAGACTAAAAACTAATTTATATGACCTATCCTTCTGAAGTGGTGAAGTCCTATTAGTGTACTTCTTTGAAAATAAAGTACATATTCGAAAAAATTCTTGGTGTGACTGCTTATTTTACTGGATTCATCATGGTTGTAATTCCATATATTCATTCAAGTGATAGAGCGGGTAACCATAATACTCAGTATTTTACCCATAACATCCTCTAAATATTTCAAGTCTTTTGTGCGAAATGTGAACAGTGTTTTTAATTTGTTTTGTTTCTTAATTATTATAAGAAATTAATGCTACTTTTAGAGTAAAATAGATAACTTTGCTGCTAGCACAATTTTGGGGTTACTTCCTTTTTTATCCAAGAGAGTCAAAGGATTGTATCCAAGAGATTCAAAAGATTGTAAAAAAGCATGGCTTGTATTCCCTAAAAAATTCTGTTCTATAAATATCTTTTCAAGAAAGTCTAATTAAAATCTTTTGACTCTTTGTTTTTGAATATTTGAATGTTTTTTTTTACAGAAATTTTGACTTCAACACCATTCTCCCAATCTCTCTGAAAAGTGTCATCCATCTGTCAGAGATCTGTGAAGGCGTACTTCTGCACTGAAAGAAAGAGATGATTAGATCCGTTTAGAAATCTAACTATGCAACGTTCCTTTTCTCCTCATCTTGTGCTCCCTTTTTTTTTCTGATTATTATATGCTCAAGCCTTGTTTGTGTAAAGTCCGTTCAATCTCTATTTGAGCTCCCTCAATTTCTTCAGCCCTTTGAGAACTGGGTCAGCTCCAACAAGGTCTCTGTGAATGATCATGGAGCCAAAGGAGATGGTGTCACTGACGATACAAAGGTATGTTATAGCAGAAAATGGATAGAAAAGATGTTTAGAACCCTGATTTGTTATTGCTAGAGATTTTGAGTGTTTCTCTTTCTTCCGTTTTCTTTTTTGGCTTAATTGTTGTTCCTCTGATGACTGTGGAGGGAACCCATTTCCTGGAATTCGATATGGAGATGGTAAATGAAGAAAACCCATGTTATATAATTTGTTTTGGAGGATGAAACCTTGTGCTTTCCATGAAAAAGCTCGTGATATATGTTGAAATCACAATAAATGTACAAGACCCATGTTTTGGATGAGGCAAAAACACATCTTTAAGTTTAAGTTGATTTCTGGAGAAGAATACAGTTCTTGTTTATTGAATTTGATGATGGCATGAGGAAGTCCTACGGATTTTAGTGGTTTCATTCCAAGCGCCAGGGATAATTTTCTTGAATTAGATGACCCATATTTTCTTTACTTTTGATTTTGTGCATAAAAGCAAAGATTCTTTTGTGGGTTAAATCTAAAAAGAGTACACCAACCATATGGCAAGTGGAACATATGCGTATCCATCTGAAGATTAATTTCTCAATACAATAAGGATTTCGGAGGCATCTAACTGCGTTCTGAATGAAATCCACTCCAACTGAAATTTTAGTGTAGATGGGAATAGCTACGTATAGAAATCCATTTTAGATGAGAAATACTATATCTGCTTTTGGGGTAGTTGGGAATTTTCCACATCCATGAGTTGGGATTAATTGTAAACAAAGCTGAATCTTCTTCTTCTTATTTTTTTTTTTGGTGGGGGGAGCCTGCCCCTGAATTATGCTGAATGATGAATGCTCTATTCCTTTTTTTTTTTTTTTTTTTTTAATTTTTTATTTTCCCTTTTGCCTGCCCCTGAATTATGCTGAATGATGAATGCTCTGTTCCTTTTTTTTTTTTTTTTAATTTTCCGTTTTCCTCTCTTGTTCCATATTAATTTTGTAGGACTTGTATTTTTTTTTTCCTCAAGTTGTTTAGAGATTGTTAATGCTAATATTTTAACTGACCTAAATTGATGAGATAAGGCTCGTATGATTGTTAGTGTTAATCTTTTAAATGACCTAAATTGATGAGATAAGGCTCGTAATGATGATGATTAAAAATAATCTGTTTCATGCCCTCATCAATGCTTGGGAGGTTGCTTGTTCTTTCCATTCACGCACAACACTTGAAATCCCAGGAGGAAAAGTATATTTGATTGGGCAGGTTGATTTTGGTGAGCACTGTCGATCAAAGTTGACATTGTCAGTACATATGCATCATGATGAGAGTGATGTTTCCAATTAACTTGAAGCGCCCTTTACCTTGTTCTGATCACATTCATGTGACTACTAGTAGAATATATTATGATATCAAAGATTTGATGTTAACAGGTCTCTGGTACTATTGTTGCCCCTGAGGACCCACATTTCTGGGATGGTTCGAACCCACGTAAGTGGCTCTATTTCCATGGGGTGGATCATCTTGTTATAAAAGGAAATGGGACTATCAATGGCATGGGAATAAAATGGTGGGAACAGTCATGCAAGCGTAATCCAGATAATGTATAGTTTTGATTCTTAAGAATTTTCTCTATTTCTATATAAAACGAAATTGTTTGTCTGGATGAAATGCAATGACTTTTGAATACCAGGTTCAATTTTTGGCTGCAGCCATGCCGACATGCCCCTACAGTTAGTGTTTCTTCTCAACTCTGAGTCTAGTACTGTTACAAATTTTGGCCTTGTTGCATTGATAGATTGGTTTTGTGCAACGATTTTGGAATTCTCACCCGCGGATAATGTCATCTGCAGGCAATTACTTTTCATAGGTGCAATAACTTGAAAGTCCATGACCTAACAATACTGAATAGTCAACAAATTCGTATGGCATTCACCAACTGTTATGATGTTAAGGCATCTGGTCTGAAAGTGATGGCGCCCCAGAATAGTTCTAACACTGATGGGATCCACATAAGTTTATCCAAACATGTTCAGGTCATAGACAGTGAAATTGGAACTTGTATGTAGCTTCCCTGTTGTCTGCAAAGTCAATTTATTACTCTACAGTAGTTTGTGCCTTTTTCTTCTCGATTTCTGTTGTATTCATTTAATCATATTTATTTGTGGTGTTTGACAATATTAACAGACCATTGTTTTAAGTAGACCATATCTTTCTACCGTAGTTATCCAGCCGATTCTTTTCTTTCATCTTTTTTCATCTTTTTGTTGTGGAACCTAGTTACTCTGTTATTATATTACATGATTGATATATGATGATTTTATTCAAATTTCAGAAAATTGATTCAATTTCTACCTTGAGCTTTTGGCGTATACATATGTGAATCAATTTGCAATGAAAATTGCAATCATGCTACTCTGGACAGGAGCTCAAATACCTTTTACAAGCATTTTACCATTGCATGAAGAAAAAAGGAGCAAGGAATGGGGACAAATTGTTTTTGCTGTAATATCTACTTAGTGTCCTCATCTGACTAGTTTTGGGATCAAGTACAGGCTAATTCATTCAGTCATACACGATACAGAAAATGAAAAAGAAAAAAAAAAGAAAAAGTATTTGCTATTGCCTAAACCTTGCTGTCAAGAAGGTAGAAGAGGTAGGATAGGGAGTTGGTTAGATGTAGTATTTTCATTTATGGGCTAAAATTGGAGTCAGTGCCCTCCTTTTTTTCCCTCATCTAGATTTTGGATCCGGATGCTTAAGCTGGCCCTTGCATATAAGTATGTAAACTGTAGTAATGCACTGTCTCTCTTCAATCATGCAAAAATATGGGAGGCAATGGTTTCCAGGTGTTGGAATGATTTGCTTCTGCAACAACCTGTCCCGAGTTAATCAAGATTAACTCTAATTGATCGGGATTAATGCTAATTAAATGTGTTTTATTGAATTAATGTTAGTTAATGACCAAATTGAGTTGAAATTGTCTCAAATGATCAATTTGAGCTTAATGAGAAGATAATGAATGAAAGTGAACTAATTGATGTGGTTTTAGACTAAATCAAGAAATAAGAGGACTTTTTCGTAAATACGAATTTTCGCGTATTTCGTCGAATACGGAAACTCTAGATATCCGCGCGTGTATCTCGAGGAGTATGTTAGTTTCAGTACTAGGAGCGATTCCATTCGACTTGAATTGGATCAAATGACCCTTCATTTGACTCAAAATGTAATTAATGGAATTAAGGGAGGGTTGAATGCAAAAATGGGTTTATTTAGGTTGAGATGAACTCAAATGAGTTCATTCTCTCACTCCCAGCACTGCCCAGTCTATGCTTTCTCTTCTTCTTCTTTCTTCCATTTTTCTCTTCATCAAGCATCTAGTTGGAGTCTTGTGTATGGATTTGAAGACAACTTCATCTTCTTCCTCTCACTCTCCTTCAATTTGCTTAGAGTAAAGCTTGAGAAGATCTCAAGAATTTCCTTCAAGAGACTACAAGTAAGTGACTTAGGTTGCTTATAGAGTTTCTAAGTTCTATTTGATGATTTGGAATGATTTCTAGCACAAGGTACTCATAGGAGTTCCATTGGTGAAATTGGTTTTGGTTTTAGGTTCAAAAGAGGGTTTCAATTGGAGATTTTCATTTCAAACTCAAGTTAAGCAAGGAGGTTTTTGCTGATTAATCTCCAAATAAAGCAAGTATACTCAACTCTAGTGATTAAGGATGTTGATAGACTTGTTTGAACTCAAAGAGTTCAATTCCAGAAATTTCGGTTCAGAAAGTTTTTGAACTTCTGGGCGCAGTTGTCGGCTGACCGACACCTGACTGACCCTTTCTGGGCTGAATTTCGTATGGAATTACAGCTTCTAGAAAGCTGACCGAACTGGGTTTGGTCAGCCGAAGTTGCAACTCGGTTTACTGACAGTTGACAGAACTGCCTGACCGAGCTCATCTGAGCTCTCAACTGAGCTCTCTGGAATTGGAGCCGAGGGGTAACTGAACTGAGTTCGGTTAGCCGACACTGTAACTTCAGTCAACTGACAAGGTGACCGAATTCCTTTGAAGAATGTCAAAATTTGTATAAGGAAACTGAGCTTCCGGAAAGCCGACCGACAGAGTTCGGTTAGCCGAAATCCAGAGCTTGGTTAGTCGACAGGTGACCGACAAGGTGACCAGCTTGAGGAAATTTCAGATTTGATTTCTAGTTTCTTTGAATAGAAGCCTATTGACTAAGGCTTGTGTTAGTAGCATTTTCCTAAACCTTCATAGGTGTTAGCTAAGGTAATGCTAATGTAAATTTCATTTAAAGTGATGTCACCGAAAATAACACATACATTAGATAACAAATGTTTCACCTGAATGTTTGGTTTAGAAAATTTAATTGGATTTATTGTTTTGAATTGACTTATTCATCCGAGTCTAACACTGTGTAGTATTTATTGCGCTCCTTGTTGAGCTGAAATGAATGATGAATCGAACTAATGAAAAGAAAGGAATTAATGAAATGAAATGAATGAATAATGAATAATCTTACTGCAGTAGATAGTATGGAGTGTTCCGGAGCTCTGTGGTGATACCGGTGATCTCTGATCAAAACACTGGTAAATCCCACACATTTGAAAAGTCACTTAATAAAGTGTATAATATGAAAATTAAATGAGTCCTTTCTTAAGGCTGGGTCATAGATGGTGCGCCTTCAGCCATATGCCAATGAGGACAATGATAAGTCACTTAATAAAGTGCACTCATTGATATTGAATGCTTCATTTAGGGAAGAACTAAAAGAATGAATAAATGAATGTAATGTAAATGTTTATTGATTTGAATTGTTTAGAATTGCTAGACAAGTTATTAGCATGGAATTGTGTATACATTGTTGAACCGTTGTGTTCACAGTGTTATTGATGACATTACAGGCCAAGTTTCCCGTCCCGATAATACAGAGGTCACACCGCCAGTGGAGGAGGCCAATCAGGTTCCTCCAGGAGGACTGATTGAGTAGACGTGAACTAGAGGGCAAACATTAGAATGTTTTAGAAATATATGTATATTCATTTGGAGTGTAAATAGTAGTCACCTGCATTGTATTTTGAATATGCAATGCTGGACTTGAATAGGAAATTAAATGTGCAAGTTGGACTTTACTATTATGTAAAGAACTTGTACGGTTTAAATTGATTATCAATGTATATATATGTTTCCGCAAAAATGTGCATTTGACAGGTATTAATGAATGATATCCCTTGTGAATTTCGTATTTACTTCGGTTAATGTGGGGTTTACGGGAGTAAGTATGGTGATCGCGACTCGGGGTTTAGCCGTGGTAATCTTAATCTCGGGCACGGGTTGTGACAGCTTCTTGATTAGGTGAGTTGAAGTTCACACTTGTCTTTGACTTGCAAACAAAATTAGAGAAGTACAAACCTATATTGAGCTATAGTGGAGATTAAAAAACTTCTTTATACATATAAATTGAAAGAAAAAAAAAGGTCACTCACTACTAACCACTATTGACTTTCCAAATTCGAACAATCTCTAACTTTCAATAGTTGAACCTAAACTAAGTCCATTATAAATCACAATTTATACATAACCACCTTAACTATTTATTAAGCAAACTACTGCAAAAAACAATTGAAGAAAGTTACTTAATGTCAACAAGGAAATTACATGGGCCTGTCATCTCGACCCTTTAGGAACTTTGAGACCACAGCGAGGACACCTTCGCTTCAAGGGGTCAAGTATCGACCGTAGACCTTGTTCAATATGGAGAAATTCGTTATAAACTTGGCCCTTTTCCTTCTCTCTCTCTCTCTCTCTCTCTCTCTCTCTCTTTTGTGCTTAACCACGAGAGGTTAATCACATGATATCAAGCTTTAGTTCCGAATAACCAGCATTTTGTTTTCTGATGCTTTTAAAAGAACCATGCACTGATGCACAAGGTGCAACCGGGGCCGGTCTGGCATGGCTAGGGTATTCACACTCCCCAAGTCCAGCTCAAATTACATGTGGGCAAGCTCGGGCCTCTGCTCTGAAAGAAAACATCAATTGCCAAGACAAAGATTGAGTCTGAGCTTGATAATATTATGTTGTATTATTATATTATGTTATATATAACTTAGGACAATATAACTATAATTTCGGCACCGTGGCTGAATTTGGCTATAAAGGCCTGAGCCTAAGCCTGGGCCATATTCCACTTGTGCTTCATGTTAGTTTTATGGTCTCAATCCATTAAGATTAATGTAATAAATTGATTAATTTATTTATTTATCAATATATTCATGTTTTCCTTTCATGAGATGAATTGTGTTTTATTTACTTAGTTGCACATAACCAATACAAATGACATGATTATTCATGAGATGAACCGGAGTCCACAAGTGTATTAGATATAACATATGTGTGTGGATGAGATCCTCATATAGGAGACATGTGTCACAAATCTTATACTTAAATTGATTCACAACCGGTGATGAGATTGGGCATCTTATCTGACAAGGTTACGGTATTATGATCACTATGAGATAGTGTGATCTGTCTCGATCATCGGAATGTAAGATTCTGGATCATCATACTGGTACATTGGATATATTGAAGGACTATGAGAAGCACCTTAGGAACACTGTCTTTGCTTTAAGGTCTGCTCTCATAATTCCCTAATAGTAGGCTCTTAATTCTGAGACATTGATTTGCTTTGAGTCACCAATAAGTGAGGCCAACTGTAGGTCAACACCTCGGTGTCTTGGGTACGTGGTAGTAGGACTGTGGGAACATTTAATGATCAAGATGGAATCTATCCTAATTATCCCCTTGTGCCAATTAATGGATTTATCATTGGTAAGTGTACACCCATCTCAATTAAGAGTTAATTGGACGGTACTAATGATCACTGTGATTAATTGAGTCTCAAGAATAATAAGATATGGATCTAAATTGGTGGGACAGTTTATCCAATTGATCCATGCATATTGATGGAGGGGCCTATTTGTGGTGATAGGGAAGTTTAGGGTCTTCATGTAATTTATTCCTAAGACTGGAGTTCAATTGCATTTATTTAGTGGAGTTATTTGCAAATAACTGCGGGTCCGGATTGCACATAAGATGTGGGGTTGCGGTGTCCCGGTTGGTGCCAGCTTTCTATGGAATCCCTAGTAGTCCATAGGCTAGCCCAAGATTGGATCATTACTAATTCTATTTGAACTCAAAAGGAAAGCTACTATTTTTATTTGAAGTGAGATTTCTAATAGTGGTAATAGTAGGAATAGTGAGTTACTAATTATTATGGAAGTGAGGCTTCTAATAATAAACAAAGAGGAGGTTGCTTAGACCTATAAATAGATGGGAATAGAGGCTTGGACGTCCATGCTTACTCCATCCTAGGGATTCACGCCCAAGACCCCCTTGTGCAAGAGTTGCACTCTCCTATTCTTCCTCTCTCTTCTAGTTTCTCTTCCGGTTTTCCTTTGAGGTTGTAGTTAGTTTTTCTCTTGGAGATTCCACCATCTTCTTTGAGAAAAGAGATCTGAAGCGGGTCATAGCGTGGAAGACAATTGGGTATTGGAGATTCTGATTTGCTTTGTGAAAAGTTCTTCATCAAAGGGATTAATCAAATTCTCCATTAGAGCACAACCGAGCTCTATAGGTATAATCTACTCCTTTTATGTTGTAGAATTCCGTGGTTGCTTGTTAGGTGCTGTTTCTATCTTCTAGATAGAGGTTATTACTGATCATGGTTGATGAGATTGAGTTTTGGATCCTGAATTGGGTTTTTGTTGCCTTATGGATACTTGATCCCTGAGTCAAGTGGGTCAAAAGTTTTGAAAACCTATCCACGAGGCTTAGCTACTTCCAACAATTGGTATCAAAGCCATACCTCATCTATAATCATGTTAGAGCAGTAAGCTTGCTCTATTCTTTGCATGAGATGCGAAGAAGATAGAGGAAGGGCTATGTATGGATCGGATTTTATGGATTTTCTTTGTTTAACAGTAAGTCCATGATTGGATAGTCACAAAAGGGTTTAATAATAATGGAAGGATGATAGGAAGCCATTGGAACACTTCAGAAGAGTTTTGGAGTTGAATGAACACAAAACATAAAAAACCCAAAAAAAATCTGGTTCATTTATCCGGTCAACCGGGTACATGCAGGCCGGTTGACCGGGGACACTGTGACAGTAGATGCAGAATTTGGATTTTTCAGTTTCGGGTCTTCTTTTGTGTCCTATTTTTCTAGCATTGTTTGGCAACTTATTTGTGTGTTTTGTATGGTTGTATGAGATATTGACATGCAGATTATTTTGCCCTCTCCATATGGCCCACAAGTCTTTTACTTTCTTTATATGATTGTTGGTTTATTTGAGGCTAAGTGTAAAGGGCATTATGGTTTCCTTGGTTTCTCATGAAAGGGCAAGGCATGATGGTTTCCCTATAGCACTTTTAATTCCATTATTAGATTGCCATGTAAGTCTCATTGTTGAGACATAGGAATTTATGTAATTTTTAAAATTTGTAAATTCTGGCGATGTCCGAGACGAAGAAGGAAAGTAAAGTTGGACTCCTAATTAAAGAGTTTGAAGATTACCAAAAGTGTTTTGGAGATGCCCAAAGAGTTTGAGGAATCCCAAAGTTTTGGAAAGTCTAAGAAGTTTAAGAAGTCTATTCCGCTTGGGCCATATGGAGGAGATAACTAGTTTCTACTTTTGCACTTTCTTTTTATGGATGGTTGCTTTTATAGAATGTTTCCAAATCTGATCCAAACATAGCAGTTACTAAAAATTGGTCAAATCAAATTAATTTTTGGAAAGGGTTCTAATTAATGTTGATGGACCCATGAGATGAACCCATTGGTAATACTAATTTTAGAAATTGGACTTTCCTTAAATATAACTTGACTTGGAACCAATCTTTGAGTCGTATCATGAGATGATTTGATGTTTATATGGTGGGCCCATGACCTTAAAAGGAAATCATCAATTCTAAAATATTAAGTGGGAGCGGGGCATTTAAATTGAGAAATCCCCATGGTTTTCCACCATAGGTCCATTGTAAGGAAAGTATTAGCCTCACGCCATCTTAAGAATGACCGTTCCCCACGGAGGGCTTTTATTTGTCTGGTTACTAGATATGGATCTCCTTATGGATAGTGTTGGTGAGACGGAGTGGTGGTTCACTCCCCAAGGAGGAGCTGCCCACAATGGTTGTCACGCAATGTTAATTGGTGGGTCACACTTAACTAAAATAGTGATGTAGTATCCCCAAGGATTTGCTTCATGTATTTTAGAAAACAAAGCTAATCGGGAGTCATACATTATTTGGTATGAGATACCTAGATAATAATGAATGATAGGGGATCGTGGATAATTAGTCTTAATTCAAATTCTGACTTACTTTGATCTGCACCAATTTAGGTGGTATTCGCACTCCCCAAGGAGGCATACCCCGGGGATTGGAATTCCGATGTATTCTAAATTTTAGTGGTTATGAGGATTCCCATGTAAATTTGGTAGAACACTAAACCCTAATGTTATTAATATTCTTTAATTGAATATATGGTTATGTGCTACAGTTTATTCAACATGAATTCAAATACTTTTAATCCACTTGCGACCATTCTCAACCAGAATAAGTTGGTGGGATCCAACTATGTAAACTGGAAACGGAACCTGGATATTGTCCTAACTACATCAGGATATAAATATGTCCTTACCATACCCCCCTTAATGAGGATGGGCCAGATGCACCACAGGACGAGAAAGACCATTATGCCAAATGGACCAAAGACGCTGAGATGGTCAGATGTTACATTCAGGCATCCATGTCTAGTGTTTTACAACACCAACATCAATCATATAAGACTGCATACGATATTATATTGAACTTAAAGGAGATGTTTACGGACCAGGGCAGGCCTGCTAGGCAGGCTGCTATGAGGGTGCTCATAAGCACCAAAATGGCTGAGGGTTCACCAGTACAGGACCACATGCTCAAGATGATGGACTCATTAAATGAGTTAGATGTACTGGGTGCTGCGATTGATATGCAGAATCGCGGATCGACATAATCCTCGAGTCGCTACTAGATTCATTCAACCATTTTAAGATCAATTATAATATGAATAAAATGGATCTGACCCTAGCTGAGTTGTCTAGCCAACTGGTAGCAACTGAGGGGATTATGAAGAAAAAGCCAATTGCCCTGATGACAGAAAAGTCAATTGCCAGGTCCAAGCCGAAAGGCAAAGGTCGAAAAGGCAAAAATAAATCAGTCCCTAAGGGAACTAAGGCGGAAAATGGTCCTACTGGTGGTGTGGCCAAGGCTAAGGGTTTGGGGACAAAAGGAAAGCGTTTTTACTATGGTATGACAGGACATTGGAAGAGGAATTGTCCAGATTTTCTGTCTAAGAAGAAGACCTTGGGTATGATTGAGTCACTTTTTTCTGAAGTCAGTTTTGCAACTGGTACTTCAGAATCCTGGTGTGTAGACTCTGGTGCAATTAATCACAACTGTAATTCGTTGCAGGGTTCCGGGAAACTAGGAGGCTTAGTGGCGGGGAAATCATTGTCAACCTAGGATCTGATGCTAAGGCGGAGGCAGTTTCAGTGTGAGTTATTACTTTATGTTTTCAGATAATAAATTGATTTTATCAGATACATTATATGTACCGTCTTTGAGGCGGAATTTAATTTCAGTTTCTAATTTGTGAATAAAAGTTATTCCATTACTTTTGGTACTGAAGTTGTCATAAAGAGGAACGATACTTTCATATGTTATGGCAAGGTAATCAATGGATTTTATTTGTTAACTCCCATAATGTATGAGATACATGACATCGAAGTAATTAATAGACCATCATTAAAGAGGAAATCACCTTCATCTAATCCAACAAAGCTTTGGCACCTGAGGCTAGGTCGCATTAACCTAAACAGGATTGATAGGCTAGTGAAAGATGGTATTTTGCCTTCATTGGCGGTGGAACCAATGCCTATCTGCGGTCCTGTCTGGAAGGCAAAATGACCAAAAGACCCTTTTCAGCCAAGGGCAATAGGGCCAAAGATTTATTGGAATTAGTGCATACTAATGTATGTGGACCCATAAATGTTAGAGCGAGAGGAGGGTATGAGTACTTCATCACTTTCAGAGATGATTACTCAAGATATGGATACATATACCTTATGCACTGCAAGTCCGAGGCTTTTGAAAAGTTCAAAGAGTTTCGAGCGGAAGCGGAAAAGCCATTAGGTAAAAGTATCAAGACTCTTCGATCAGATCGAGGAGGGGAATATTTTTCAGTTGATTTTATGGGATACTTATCAGAGAATGAGATTCTATCACAGTTGTCTGCTCCTGGTATGCCTCAATAGAACGGAATAGCAGAAAGAAGGAACCAGACTCTTTTAGATATGATCAGGTCTATGATGAGTTTCTCAGGATTACCTATATCCTTTTCGGGATATGCTTTGGATACTGCAATGTACATACTAAACCTCGTACCATTTAAGTCTGTACCTAAGACTCCCTGGGAGTTGTGGTCCGGGTGAAAGCCTAGTCTGCAACATTTACATATTTGGAGTTGTCCGGCACATGTGCTATAGGTTAAGACGGATAAGTTGGAATCGAAGTCGGAAGTGTGCTCCTTTGTAGGATATCCTAAAGGAATTAAAGGTTGGATATTCTATAATCCCAAAGAGCAGAAAGTGCTTGTAAGTACCAATGCTGTTTTTCTGGAGGAAGATTATATGATAGACCGGAAATCTTTAGAAAATGTTATCTTGAAAGAAATTCAAGAGCGATCAATTCCAAATCCTAGTATGACCGAACTTGAAGAAAATCCGCCCATACCTGACCTAGTAGTTACACCAGTGCCTCGTCGTAGTGGGATGATTGTCAGGCCCCCTGACAGGTTCTTGTTTTTGGGAGAGTCTTACAAGGCAATCCCGGAAGAACTGGAACAAGATCCCTGTAACTATGATGAAGCAATAAATGACATAGATCTAGGACGTTGGCAAGAAGTTATGAAAGCCGAGCTGGAGTCCATGTACTCTAATTAGGTCTGGACACTTGTGGATTTGCCTGCCAATATTAAACTTATTGGGTGCAAGTGGGTCTACAAGAGAAAGAGAGGACCGGACGAAAGAGTTGAGACCTTTAAGGCCAGTCTTGTTGCGAAAATATATACTCAGAAAGAGGGTATCAATTATGAGGAAACCTTCTTGCCGGTAGCCATGCTCAAGTCTATCAGGATGCTCTTATCAATTGCGGCTCATCTCGATTACGAGATTTGGCAAATGGATGTCAAGACGGCGGTTCTCAACGGCCATCTTGAGGAAGACATCTATATGATGCAGCCAGACGGTTTTGTGGCCAATAACCAAGAGCAAAGAGTTTGCAAGCTGCAGAAGTCCATTTATGGACTGAAGCAGGCATCTCGAAGTTAGAACATTTGTCTTGACCAAGCAATCAAGGCATTTGGTTTTTGTCAAAATCCGGATGAGTTATGTGTGTACATGAAAAGTGAAGGAGACAGGGTAGTTTTTCTGGTATTGTATGTCGATGACATCCTTTTCCTCAAGAGAGACATATGAATGCTGTCAACGGTAAAAGTTTGGTAGGCTAAGACTTTTGATATGAAGGACTTGGGAGAAGCTAGCTACATCCTAGGGATCAAACTCCATCGAGACCGGAAAAATAGGATGATTGGCTTAGCTCAAGCTGCGTACATAGATAAGGTGCTAGTGCGTGTTGACACCAAAAATGTCACTTAGCCTCCTCAACATCAAAAGCTACATGGAGCCGCATCCTACTACAAACAGGCAAAGCTGCTTCAAGCATCAGATCTTTTCAAAATCAAACAAAAACTGTAAGATCTTTCAAAATAGCCAAAAAAGAAGTACACATGAAGTTTCGGGCCATTTCGACACCAATTGGCCTAACTTCAATCCTCCAACAGCTAAGCGGGAGCTCCCAGCTGCGACAATGTCAAATACATCAAATCTTCGATCAGAGCCTATGGATGATCTCAAAATACCTTCAAAAGGTTCCACGTCGAATTTCAAGTCAAACCGACACCGTTTGACCCTCCATCAACTCTCGAACGGCGAAATCAAGCCTCCCGGCGGCGAGAACCTCCGATGCCGCCACTCATCAAACAAAGCACATGAGTAGCTTCTACATGCTTCCAAAGGGCTGCACGTCAAATTTTAGGTCATTCCGACAACGTTTGACCCGGTTTTGACGCTCCGAAGCAAAATCAAGCCTACCGGCGACGAAGCTCCCCGGGATCATGGCATCCAAGTCGGAGCTAATGGATCATTTCAAAATGACTCCAATAGGCTCCTTGTCAAATTTCAGGTCAATCGGACATCAGATGACCGTACATCAAAGCTCGACATCTTCCGCACGGTGAAATCAAGTCTAGCATCGACGGGACCCTAAACGGCTTCAAAAATCAAGTAAAAGCCCATGGTTGGTCCTATCTAATGCTCAAGAAGCTTTACTTCAAATTTCAGGTCATTCCAACATCGTTTGACCTAGTTTCAACTCTTGGTGGAAAATAGGCTACGGAGTCTTCGGCTTTTCCAAAAATAGGAAACTTTGTGCTCTGATTTGCATGACTTCTCGATGGGTTTTCTTCAGTGGAACCAAGCCAATAAATAAAGAGAAATGTCAAAGAAAAATACAGGAGAAAACAGAAGTAAAAAAGCCTGAAAAACGGCGAAGAAACGGCGACCGAAAAAGGGGCCAAAGCCCCATGGTCGCCGGCGACCATGGCCCAGGTTCGCCGGCCCCATGGCCCAGGGTCGCTGGCTCCATGGTCGCCGGCGACCCTGGAAATCCGGGTCGCCGGATTTCCGCCGAAAGTGCCGTTTTTCAGTTCTTTTTCGCGTTTTGCGATGTTTGGCCCTTGTGATTTTCTTAAAATTTGATTTTTGAGGCATGATATCCGTCGATCTTCGTCGACATCACGGATCCGCCATCGAAATCATTTGATCATCATCGGACACTTTGAAACCACCAACCGGCTAACCAAGAAAGTACACTTTTTGCCTGACCGATTGTGAAGTCGACTGGACAGATGTTGCCAGCCCATTGGTATCAACCAATGTCTGAATTTGCATCGTCATCTGACATCAAACAACGTGCGGATCCATCGATAATCATTGTAAGAAGAATTCCAAAAGACATGGCGTGGCCCGCGACTCTTCAAGCGACTCGGTGACCAATTAATGAAGTTAAATGACCTCTTTATGACAACTTATTAGGGTCATTAACTCATTATTTTGGACGGCCCAATCAGAAGCAAGTAAATGGGAGTTACAAGTCCAATTAATCATGACAATTAACCATGTAACTCCTATCATTATGGAGATTAATTATGGCAATTAATCATGAAACTCCTATCATCATGGAGATTAAATGCCCATTATTCTCCATCGGCCAATCAAAATCCAAGGAAAAGGAGTTACAAAATTATGAAATTAATACTTGTAACTCCTCCCATCATGGAGTATTAATACCATTAATGCCCATAAAACCCTCCTAATGGCCACCAAAAGCCTATAAATAGGAGGTCATTCCAAAGGAAGGGGTCTTGAAAAATCGCTTGAAAATTGTCCTGAAGAATTCTCTGCACAAAGAAGCTCTCCTGCCTTGAAGAAACCCTGCTGCAAGAACTACAAGGTGATAAAAGTCCCTTGGGGGGCCACCCCACAAGGTTTCCCCTTCTTCTTCTATCCAACATGGCCTAAATGTGGCTTTTCAGCCCGTCTACTCGGTTTTTTTATTTGATATAGGACCTTCCCTTGGTCTTTGTCCTCTAAAAATCTGGGGTCCAAGCCAAGCCAAGTGAACTAAAGCATCAAGTGTTCTCATCTGAAGGACGATGGCGGAGTCCATACATGACTTGCGACCATCGATCTGAACGAGTCTCCACAATCGCTTGAGAAGTCAGATCCCTCTTTCTTCCCTTTCTATTGTGTTTTGTATTTTTAAAAGAGACAAAAATCACAATTCTTGTCTTTCATCACTGATAAGATTTGTAAATTGCCTTCCATGGCAAAATCGCCTTCTATGGCACAAAACCGCCTTTCACGGCAAACTAAACAAAATTGCCTTTCATGGCATTTAAAATCTTGTCTCTTTCTTTGAATATATATGCAATGGAAAGATAGAAAAAAAGTTTGATTTCCTTTCTACTTGTGAAGGTGAATCTCCGGATCGATCACCATTTCAAATTCCAAGTAGAATAGAAAATCTGGCATACTCGTACAAAAAAAAAATGTTGATGCTTGCTCTTTTTTTTCTCTTCGCCCCGTCGCACCCCGGCGGACCCGGGACGGAGGAAGGCAAGAAAGAAAAAGACGGGTCCATCAGTGCGGTTTGTAATGCAAGACTCCAAGAAGGGTATCACACCTTTCAGGCATGGAGCGTACCTTTTCAAGGATCAGTGTCCTAAGACACCTCAGGAAAAGGAGCAAATGAGAGAAGTGCCATATGCTTCGGCTATTAGCAGCCTCATGTATCCTATGTTTTGTACTAGACAGGATATCTATCATGTAGTGGGCTTAGTCAGCAGATACCGGTCCAACCTAGGTCCTGACCATTGGACTGCTGTCAAGTGTATTCTCAAATACTTGAGAAGGGCTAGAGATTACATGTTAATTTACAGCAGTGATGAGTTGATTCCAGTTGGTTACACAGATTCTGACTTCATGTCAGATAAGGATTCCAGGAAATCAACCTCTGGGAATGTGTTTATGCTTGGCGGCGGAGCTATCAGCTGGAGGAGTATTAAACAGGAATGTACCGCTCGAAAGCTGAATATGTAGCGGCTTGTGCAGCAGCTAAGGAAGCAGTTTGACTCAAGAGATTCCTTATGAAACTTGGAGTGGTACCTTTGGCGCGACAGCCGCTCATAGTTTACAATTTACTGTAACAGCAGTGGGGCAGTCGCACGGTCCAAAGAACCCAGAAGCCATAAAAGCCAAAAGCATGTATAGAGGAAAAATCATTTGGTCAGAGAGATTGTACAGAGAGGTGACATTGCCATCACCAAGATAGTATCTGCGGATAATCTCGCAAATCCCTTTACTAAGCCTTTGACTACCAATGTCTTTGAGCAACATGTAGACGGGACGGGCATGAGATGCAACCCTGACTGGCATTGAGCCCAAGTGGGAGATTATTAGTTTTATGGTCTCAATACATTAAGATTGATGTAATAAATTGATTAATTAATTTATTTATCAATATATTTATGTTTTCCTTTTATGAGATGAATGATGTTTTATTTACTTAATTGCACATAACCAATACAAATGACATGATGGTTCATGAGATGAACCGAAGTCCACAAGTTTATTAGATGTAACACATGTGTGTGGATGAGATCCATATATAGGAGACGTGTCACAAATCTTATACTTAAATTGATTCACAACCGGTGATGAGATTGGGCATCTTATCTGACAAGGTTACAGTATTATGATCACTATAAGATAGTGTGATCTGTCTCGATCATCGGAATGTAAGATTCTGGATCATCAACTGGTACATTGGATATATTGAAGGACTATGAGAAGCACCTTAGGAACACTGTCTTTGCTTTAAGGTCTGCTCTCATAATTCCCTAATAGTAGGCTCTTAATTCTGAGACATTGATTTGCTTTGAGTCACCAATAAGTGAGGCCAACTGTAGGTCAACACCTCGGTGTCTTGGGTACGTGGTAGTAGGACTGTGGGAACATTTAATGATCAAGATGGAATCTATCCTAATTATCCCCTTGTGCCAATTAATGGATTTATCATTGGTAAGTGTACACCCATCTCAATTAAGAGTTAATTGGACGGTACTAATGATCACTGTGATTAATTGAGTCTCAAGAATAATAAGATATGGATCTAAATTGGTGGGACAGTTTATCCAATTGATCCATGCATATTGATGGAGGGGCCTATTTGTGGTGATAGGGAAGTTTAGGGTCTTCATGTAATTTATTCCTAAGACTGGAGTTCAATTGCATTTATTTAGTGGAGTTATTTGCAAATAACTGCGGGTCCGGATTGCACATAAGATGTGGGGTTGCGGTGTCCCGGTTGGTGCCAGCTTTCTATGGAATCCCTAGTAGTCCCTATGCTAGCCCAAGATTGGATCATTACTAATTCTATTTGAACTCAAAAGGAAAGCTACTATTTTTATTTGAAGTGAGATTTCTAATAGTGGTAATAGTAGGAATAGTGAGTTACTAATTATAATGGAAGTGAGGCTTCTAATAATAAACAAAGAGGAGGTTGCTTAGACCTATAAATAGATGGGAATAGAGGCTTGGACGTCCATGCTTACTCCATCCTAGGGATTCACGCCCAAGACCCCCTTGTGCAAGAGTTGCACTCTCCTATTCTTCCTCTCTATTCTAGTTTCTCTTCCGGTTTCCCTTTGAGGTTGTAGTTAGTTTTTCTCTTGGAGATTCCACCATCTTTTTTGAGAAAAGAGATCTGAAGCGGGTCATAGCGTGGAAGACAATTGGGTATTGGAGATTCTGATTTGCTTTGTGAAAAGTTCTTCATCAAAGGGATTAATCAAATTCTCCATTAGAGCACAACCGAACTCTATAGGTATAATCTACTCCTTTTATGTTGTAGAATTCCGTGGTTGCTTGTTAGGTGCTGTTTCTATCTTCTAGATAGAGGTTATTACTGATCATGGTTGATGAGATTGAGTTTTGGATCCTGAATTGGGTTTTTGTTGCCTTATGGATACTTGATCCCTGAGTCAAGTGGGTCAAAAGTTTTGAAAACCTATCCATGAGGCCTACCTACTTCCAACACTTCAAAATCTAGATTTCAGCCTGAGCCTGAGCCTTAACCTCTCTTGAATCGCATTTTGATGTGGGTTTAGGCTTTGCCCAGGCTAAGTTTCACACCTAACCATTTTAGTCCTTCTATTGTTAGAATTTCCCAAAAGGTAACTATTTCAGTTTTGTGTAGAATTTTTTTTTAAATGATTTCATTCCATTGGAAAGAAAGGAGAGGTTAATCACATGATATCAAGCTTTAGTTCTGAACAATCAGCATTTTGTTTTCTGATGCTTTTAAAAGAACCATGCACTGATGCACAAGGTGCAACCTGGGCCGGTCTGGCAGGGCCAGGATTCACACTCCCCAAGTCCAGCTCAAATTACATGTGGGCAGGCTCGGGCCTGTGCTCTTAAAAAAAAAAAAAAAAAAAAACATGAATATGCCAAGACAGAGAATGAGTCTGAGCTTGATAATATTATGTTGTATTGTTATATTATGCTATATATAACTTAGGACAATATAACTATAATTTCGGCACCGTGGCTGAATTTGGCTATAAAGGCCCAAGCCTAAGCCTGGGCCATATTCAACTTGTGCTTCAATATCTAGATTTCAGCCTGGTCCTGAGCCTTAACCTCTCTTGAATTGTATTTTGATGTGGGTTTGGGCTTGGCCCAGGCTAAGTTTCACACCTAACCATTTTATTCCTTCTATTGTTAGAATTTCCCAAAAGGTAACTATCTCAGTTTTGTGTAGAATTTTTTTAAAATGACTTCATTCCATTGGAATGAAAGGACTTGCTATCTTTGGATCTTCTGCTACACCACTACTTAATCTAATACCTTTGTCGACCAACTCTATTACATAAGCTACATCCTAGTGGAACTTAAGATTCACGTCAAAATGTCTTCTATACGGTTTAATGTTACTGATTATTTTAGTAAAATGAACAGACATAGGCAGAAAATCAAAATGAAAATGAAAGAACGTTAAGGATTTCTATCAATACTTACATTGTTTTAGTTTTGCCTTTGTCTCCCACTCATGCCCTTTCTTTATACAAAAACAATGAAAAGGAAATACAGGTCTATTTTGAATCAGAAGAATTGGTCATTGGATTCCTTCCAAGTTGAAATCCTATTTTCCAAATCCACTTAAGGATACAAATTTTCTCATGCTTGGAGGCCTTCAAATTCTTGAGTTTGGCCCATATGTCTCTTTACCAGACAAAATGTTTATAACAATCTTTTTTAT
The DNA here is from genome assembly GCA_029852735.1 of Persea americana. NCBI lineage: Eukaryota > Viridiplantae > Streptophyta > Magnoliopsida > Laurales > Lauraceae > Persea > Persea americana. The sequence continues at coordinate 20,736,612 of CM056813.1, read as the reverse complement.
TTTTATTTTTATTATACTCGTTCTAATTCATGAGTTCCTTTATGCTGTTGTAAAAGTAAAGCAGTCCACATGATGGCGTTGTGTTGCTCATCATCTTCTCCTGTGGGTACTGTTTTTAACCCATTGTGCTAGCCAGGGGTTTAGAAACTCCGTGCCGAACAGAAATTGATGATTTCTTCTTTGAATTCACTCTATAACTTGCTTGCATTCATATACTGAGTTTGATTCAGAATTGCTTTTCTTGTCGACGGACTGGGCTTTTTCTTGTGATTTAGAGAACATATTACAAAATTGAAATCTGACTCATTGAGTTGATTTGTCAAGCTTTCAGATGCTACTAAGGTTCTAAGCATCTCCAGGGGCTGCTTCTACGAAGCTGTCTAATTGAATTTGTATCATGCTTAATCATCTTTCACTTCTCAGGATTTCTCATAAGATACATTTATGTTCTCATGAAGTCATGATATTTCTGCTGTTTAAATTACTGTCGAAGTTTCAACATCATCAGAATGTAGAGTCTTCCATTTTCTGATATTAGATTCAGAGATGTTGGATTATCACGTTCATTTATACCGAGTTTTAAAACCTCACTCTAAAAGAACATCTGATTAGGGAGTCGCTTGTTCTTTTGGCACAAATTAATCAGTACTTTCAGAATTTAAAATATGCCTCAACGACACAACTTCTCTTTAAGTCCAAAATATCTTGAGATTCAAATTGTGATGCGCACTATGTGATGCAGTGAGATCCAAAATAAATCCTGAATTAAGGCATAGCAAAACATAAAATGAAGTCCATCAGAATTCAGAAACCATAAGATGTCTTCAATATGAAGAAAAGATGATAGTTTCTTCAATGGGGGTGAAAAAGGATGATCGCAACGCCCATCTATCTTTGGCAGCTTCCCATCTTTCTTTTGTAGCAAGAACCTTACACGCCCTGGCTGTTTATTTCATTTTTAAAATCCATCCAAGCATTCTTGGACTCTAGTTGTAAATACGAAACGAACCACCAAATTAACTCCTTACTACTTGCATAACCTACTCATAATAATATTCTAGTTTGAAAGCTCGTAAAACTCCAAACGTTAAAATATTCAAATAACCAGTTCCCTGAAGTTGACTTCTTGGAGGGTCATTGGTCCTGATGCAAATCCTAGGGTTTAGGATTTGGATCGTAGGTGCCGCAGCACAATGAGGGTTTTCACATAAACAATCACACCATGACAACCACTCTCCAACGATAAATCCTACGAGGGAAAAATTCGATTAACTTCAAATTTGAGATCATTGATCTCTACAATGCCATATAATTAATAAAAGAAAATTAGGACTAAGAAACAACCTAATCAAACTAGGAAACAAGATAAGAATCCTACCCAAATTAGAAACCTAATCCTAATTACCACTGTTAAATAAAAATTGAAATATGAGAAATCACTAAATTTCCTTGGGCCCCTCATATGGCCCACGAGTCCGTCTCCCATGGTATATGGGTGCTGCTGCATCAGGTCCACTTTGACTCCTTCCTATATTCCCTTTAAAAAGTAATGGTTTAAACGTTATTGACAATTTAGAATCTTTTTTTTTTCTTTTATTTGTCCTTATTTCAAAACTACTACTATTTTCAAATTCACTCTACTGTTACTAGAAGATGACTGCATCTCTATACTTGGCAATACTTCCTTCGTCCGAATCAAAGACATTACATGTGGACCTGGCCATGGTGTAAGGTAACATTGTTCATAGTTTGAAGCTTTCAGGGATCTTGTGCATATAAACTTATGGACTAACTCTACTGGATACAGCAGCATTGGGAGTTTGGGAAAGTACAATTCATGCTCCCAGGTGTATGATGTCATGGTTGATGGAAACAAAATTTTCAACACTGAAAATGGAGTTAAGGATCAAGACATGGCAGGTAATATTGCTTGCTATTAGTTGGTTATCTTCAAATACTTGCGGCTCAAAGTGGAAGTTATTTTCTCAGTTTTGGAGCTCGACTAGCGAAGTCAATAAAAAAAACTTGGCTAATTTAAATTTTAAGTTTTGAAAATTGATACATGGAGCCCCGTCAAACTGATAGGGCAGCTGAATTTTGAACCAATCTGCTAGTTTTTACGTTAATTAATTGATACCAATTTGTTTTCTCTGTCCCAAGTATATCATTTTTTGTTCTAATGGACCCATTACTGTTTATTTCACTTCATCAGGGAGGTAGCGGTTTTGTCAGAAAAATCAACTTCTGGAATGTGTGGATGAGCAATGTTTCAAACCCAATAATAATTGATCAATACTATTGTGACTCACCATTTCTATGCCCCAACCAGGTATCAAAATTACTCCCTTCTGATCCTATCCAAAGCTATGTAACAAAGATAATTATTTTCTCCGATAATTATGTTTGTCACTAACATTAACATGGTATGATGCTGAGATGTATCTAGTTCAGATCATATTTCAAAAATATATGACGCAAATTATGACATGTCCAAGTGTACCCTAAATACTAATCCCTGTATTGAGTGTATGGTGACATGCTTTTGAATCAGGAACCTCACCAGTTGCTTGCAGTGCCAGTTTTCCCTGTGAAAGTATACGTTTAGCAGACATTCAACTAGTCTACCCTGATGGAGATACAACATCTTATTGTTGGAATGCCTTTGGCTCTAGTTCTGGTCTAGTTTACCCTTCTTCCTGTTTCTCCTATGATGAACATATCATTGAACAGAATATTCTTTCTAGAACCACCCTTCATTCCATTACATGATACATTTATTAATGGTTTACATCTGTGTTTACTTTCTTCATCCCCCATCACATTGATGAATGTACCTGTTGTTGTATATCATCATTTTCAGTTTCTTTGTTCTAATATATGCTATATCTTTTCTTTTTATGCAATTGGAGCAACTTATACTAGAAGAAGGAATGAAGGAACCAACCTGTTGTGTAGTACGGCTCATTACCACAAAAAAGGACATTCAAACAGAATGTGATAAACCCTTCTATATTACTACAAATCTAGTGAATAATGCTGCAATGTGTTGAGCATTTCATACTTATATTCGTTTACCAATTTATGAAATTAAGTCGAAATTTGCTTTGCTGCTTAATTAGACTCAATCCTCCTACAATTTAACAATCAGATTCTAAAGGAACCAAAATGCACAAGTAAGCCAAAAGATGAGGGAGTAAATTCCACTGTGTCAACACATTCATTCAGCCTGTTATGTTATAATATATTAGAGGAAGGAAACAGTTTCAGAAACTGTGTTATCAGGTTTAGACTTGAAGAAACTGTGTAACAGTTCCAAAGCTGTGAGACAGTTTTAGTTTTTTAAAAATATTACAGATGCTAGTCCCATATAGGGCCACGTGGCTCTGATCCAAGTGTCTTTATACATTCCAGACAGTTCTGATCATGAGAACTACCTGCGAATGCTGAAGATTTTCTAGACTATCCAATGTATGATTCCCACCTCTGTTCAAAATAGCAATCCTTAACCTTGTTGCAATCGACCATCCCACTAGATACTCTGCATCTCCAACTAGGATTATGGTTTCCAACCAAAAAACCGAGTTGGATCTCATTCTGAACTCCACTAGGGACACAGATTAAGACTTCGGCCAGGAGACTTAACTCTTTAGCTTTAGCCAATTCTTAATCCAATGAAGGGCCCCGTGTCATGATGGGCCACATGATTTCTAACAACAGAAACCCGTGTGACGGTTTGGAAGTGTTACAGAAACTGTGGTCACTTTCAGTGACATTTTGTGATGGCATGTAGAAACATGATGTTAAGTAGGTGGGGATGTAGATTTTGCTCTAATAGAGTCCATCAAGTATGTTTGCTGTTATGGAACCCGGTATGTGCAATTCTAATAAACTGATTGACCCGTCCTAGAATAGAATTTGCAAATATAAATTATCCCGATGTTAACCGGGTGTCATATCCACTGGGACAAAAAGGCTAAGTTGCGTTGTTTCCTAAATTCCTAAACTAATCCTAATAAAAAACAAAGTATTGATTTATAAACTAATCCTAAGAGAAAACGAAGTGTTGGTTTGATGGGTTTGATTCCTAAATTAACAAATTAAAAGGCAATGTTTTAATTCAATCAGAGAAAAGATCTTAGGGTACAAATCCACTCTAACCTCGCATCATGGCAAGTATAGACCTAGGGTTCCACTATCAACGCTAAAAAGACTCTATCAGGTTACAAACCTTCACAAGTCAACAAATAAAGGATGTGAATGTACATCGGGGTATAACCTATCTCTATGGTATAGATTATCCTAAATTTAATAACACATTCAATCAAGCACAGTTATATGACCTAGCATTCAAATCTACAAGATTAAAAATACCAAAGCAAGAGATATTGCATTCAGAGAATAAAATCCAATCAATGGATAACATCATTGTCATATAACCAAAAGCGTTTAAAGGAAAACCCTAGAACCTATACATCACCATATACACAAGGTTAGGGCTTCATCGCAGCCCTAAGGTAAAGATTTAGTTACTCACGGCGAGAGATTGATGAAGAATCTCTGACGAAATCCTCATTGACGCTTTTCCCAAGCTCCAAAACCTTGCTCCCGATCTTCTCCCAAGATGTGAAATCCCCTCTAAAACGAGTTTGGAGCCATATTTATAGGCTTTGGGTCGAGAAATCTTATCAAAAGCGCGCTGGAGGCGGACCTCATCCGGTCTAGGCGTCCGGACGCCAGGAAGCAGTGTCTGGGCGCCCAGTTCTGTCTCCGGGCGCTGGAGGCGGACCTCATTCGGTCTGGGCATCTGGACGCCAATAGTGGGCGTTCGGACGCCAGGAAGCCAGACACGCCTAGTTCGGACGCCTGGAACTGGCGTCCGGACGCCCGGAGGCAGAACCTCCAGGTAGTCTGGATTTTCGGCATTTTTCCAAATTCCTCCTGCTTTGCATCAATTTCTTCCCAATGCTCGTAGGACACCTGTAAACATAAAAATAACATAATTAGACCAATTAAACTCATCGGAATGTATACCAAAGTCTAAATTGAGGGGCCTAAATGGTACATTTTAGGCTCTCATCACACCCCCCCAACTTACACTTTGCTAGACCTCGAGCAAAGCTAAGACACAAAGAAAGACTAACTAAGGCCACTTTCGTAGGGAGCACGGCTGCACTTAGCATGTGTAGCAAGCCATTAAATCTCTAAGTTCCCCATAGAGGACGAGTTATAGTTTCGTGAGGGTTTGCAGTGAATCTACCTACAAAATTCCTAAAACTCAAAAACAACAGGGGGTATTTCCAGAAATGATACCTACGAACACCGGATATTCTTGATCATGGGGTTTTCAACACACATCACAAAGTTGGTTCACAAATCCTATCTGTTGGTCAGAAATCCTCAAGATCATGTTAGAACAATTGATCGTGCACGGTGAAAATTGTGGATATATAGAAGCATGAAAGCATAAAACGACCCACTACGAATTCCCGTGAAAACACCTCCTTTCTTTTTTCTTTTCAGATTCTGGGCCACCTAACCTCAGTGAAAGATAATTTTATTTTAAAGGCATTTATAGTGGCTTTCGCACTATTGTTTTTCAAAGGCTGGAACAACACAATTTGGATCCCTTTTTTTTCTTTTTTAAGAAATGAACATATGACTGTGCAATGCCTGGGTCCCTTAAGCTTTCTAATCAACTCATATAATGAGCATTCAGCCAATGACTCCCAAAACAGTTGTCTTTAGGGCACTAGGTATGGCAATACCCCTATGGGCTTACTGGCTCGAGTAAAAAAGGCTACGAACCCAAACTAGCCATAAAACTTTTTTTGTTTTTTAGATTAAACTCGGTTCCCAACAATAGGCAGCCCTTTCCATATGCCCAGATTAATTCACCGATTTGTGGATAAATCCACTTAGTTGAATTAGGACACTGTATGACCGAGGGTCGGCTTTCCATCATAACTGTTTTGTGGCTCTCACAAGAATGGAACTCATAGCTTCACATTTCAAAGAGAATTCTATAGAATACGTGTTAATTGATGGATCAATCATTCAACAATTTCTCAAAAACTCTTTCCTAAAACAAGATAGTGAACCCTTTTTCTCTTTTTCCTCCCAAAAGTTCCAAAAATCAAGGTATCTTTGTTTCATAAAAGTCCTTTTAGAAATCCCCCAAAAAGCTAAACAAATATATATATAATTTTTTTTAAATCCTAAAACTCAAGGAAAAGAACAAAACCTAATATTATTAAACAAAAACTACTAAGACTAACCCAAAGGTTAATACCCCACCCCCCAACTAAACCTAACATTGTCCACAATGGTAAGCAGCAAAATAAAATAGAAAGGACATGAAAAGAAAAGAAAAAAGGAGGGATATCACCTTGGTACCGCTTAACAAAAGGTGGAATGGAGGAAAACGGGGAGGACAACCCCCAACTCAGACCAAAGTACCTACGGAATGTTAGCGGCAAGCACAATAAACAACAACAAAGAAAACCCACGAAACTCAAACTAAACTTGCAAAAAGACATGACTCAGCACTTCCTTCATGTCTAACTCTTCCAGGTTAGGAACTAAAAACCGTTGCATTCCTCGAGAAAGTGGAAAATCATCAATGCAAGGAATATGGGGTATGCAGATGGAGGGATTAATGTCTTTCAAATCGGCAACTGAACTTCCGAGTGCACTCTTGTGCTTGTGCCATACCTCCAGAATTTGAGCTTCCTGACCATCAGATAGATCAGGAGTAATGATAACTGGTAAGGTATCCTCAGGGTGAATATCCTTTTCCACAAGCTCATCAACAACATCCACGGCAGAGCATTCATCCTGGTCTGGAAGTTGATGAGAGGCCCTAAAAGCATTCAGCCGTACTTTCATATTCCCGAAGGAAATATCTCTAAGTCCGGTGCGGCAATTAATGTTCGTATTGGCCGTGGCCAAAAAGGGCCGACCAAGAATGACATGAGTATGTTTTTGTGAATTCTGCACTGGTTCAGTGTCAAGGACGATGAAATCGACAGGGAAAAAAAACTTGTCGACCTTGACCAGAACATCCTCAATTATACCTCGGGGTACCCTGACAGATCTATCAGCAAGTTGCAAGGTAACCTGGGTGGGCTTCAATTCCCCTAGCCCAATCTGCTCATACACCAAGTAAGGCAAGAGGTTGACACTTGCTCCCATATCCAACAATGCATGATCAATAACGTGACTCCCAATCGTACAAGTAACGGTGGGAGTGCCAGGATCTTTCAGCTTGGGAGGAGTGTCACTATGGATTATTGAACTCACTTGCTCGGTAAGCAGGACCTTTTTGGACACATTAGATTTAGATTTGCGCTTTTGAGCGCACAAATCTTTCAGAAATTTAGCATACGAAGGGACTTGTTTGATCGCATCTAGCAAAGGTAGATTGATCTTGACTTGCTTGAACACATCTAACATTTCATCCATGGTGGCTCTCTTTTTACTAAAGGGAGAGGGTGTGTCAAGACAAGTGGGAAAAGGAGCTTTAGGCACATATGGTGGTGCCACAGCCGGGTCAGATGAAGAATTGGGAGGGGTGACCTTCTTTGCATTAGAAATCAGTTCAGCCCTTGAGCCCTTGGGATGGGGTGTGGGCTTTCTCAAGTCATGCTTAGGCTCCTCCGGCCTAATTTCAATCTCATGTCTATTTTGCAACGTGACAACTATGTTCGCTTGCTCATGATAGGTATCCTTAGGTTGTGAGCCACTACCCACCTCAAAAGTATTCTTGGGGCTAACCGTGGGTTGGCTAGGTAAGCGTCCCTCCTCTCTTCTGTTAAGAGTATGAGCTATTTGCCCTATCTGGGTTTCGAGCTTAGCTATGGACTGAGAGTGGGAATAGACCAGCTGAGTGCATACTTTGAGCTCTTGCAGCACTGTCTCCTCAAAAGATGGAGTTCGTTGAGGTGGTTGAGGGTTGGGATGCTGGTAGGATTGTTGGGAACGATAGGCCGCATGATTGAAAGGAAGATTAGGCCCATTTCCCGGTTGAGAATATGAAGTGCCTTGACCGGGCGACTTCCAGGAAAAGTTGGGGTGATTTCACCATCCCGGGTTGAAAGTATTTGAAAATGGGTCATTACCCGGTTTGGAGAACCACTGTGCAGCATTCATCTGTTCTTGCACAAGTTTAGGGAATTGTGAGGCTGCAGGACAATTGCTCACAAAATGAGCAGGACTAGAGCACAAGGCACAAACACCTTAAGAGGGTGGGGATTGGAAAGTTTGACCCACAGATAATAGCTGATCTAACTTTTGGGTCAAGGCAGCCACTTGAGTGGTAAGTTCATTAGGGGGTTGAATTTCAAACACCCCTCTAGGTTTTTGCAAGGTGGAGGCTGGCAGCCTCTCCAATCTAGAAGTGGAGGCATGGTGCTGAAAAGTCTTACTCATGTTCTCAAAAAGCTCCCATGCCTCATCCTCATTTTTCAACATAATTGATCCCCCACTGGCGGTGACTACCATATTTCTCCATTCAGGGGACAATCCATCATAAAAGAATTGCACCAATTGCCACTTGGTAATTTGGAGATGAGGACACTTCCTAATGAGATCTTTGAATCCATCCCACGCCTCATGAAATTGTTCATTATCAGTTTGGATGAAGGATGTGATAGATCTCCTGTACTGATTTGTTTTGCCCACGGAGAAGATCCTGCTTTTACTTCCTTCGTTGTTCCGACAGCTTTGGCAAAAGGAAGGCCAATCTTCTTCCACAAATCAGAAGCTTCTTCATCAAATTCTCCGCTTGAACCTTTCCAAAATGAAGGTATGCCCTAACTATCTATGTATAGTACGATGGCACAAGCTATCATGAAGAAAATGGGTTATGATGCTCGAAATTCAATCGGTTTGGGAGGTAGCCGTGGTATTCTCACGCCTTTAGAAACTGCCCAGACCAAAAGCCAACTGGAGGATTGGAGACTCCACCGTCATATAGACAAGTCTTCACAGGGGTTAGGGTATAATCATGACACTCCCCCGAGATGGTTGATACAAAGGCTGCAAAGTCGTCTTGCCGACTAAGCCTCAACATCTCGTGTCCATGATGACATCGATCTCCCTAGATATCTCTTTAAAGAGTCACCCGTTAAGGATCCAAGAAGCTCATCCAATTGGTACAATTTCTCTGATGATGAAGAGGTATTTGTAGACACCTCATTTGGCCCCTATGATAGCCTTAAATACCTATCATATATAGCGGTGCCCCCATTTCACCCATAATTGAATGATTAATGACATAATTCAGATTAATTAAAGACGATGAAGATGCTTGTTGATAATTTTAGACTTAGTTCGACGATTTCTAGAAATTCGTGAGAGAGAAGCCGAGTCGCGTCAAGATCTTGAGCCCAACCCACCACTTACACAAGTAGTGAACCATGACACCAATCAAACCTTTTCCGGACCACCTAAGACATGCTTAGGCCAATCCCTCTAAAGACCATATTTAGTTTGCCAAAATGTCACCCGATTAGCCTAAGTTAGGAAATCGAACCATTGGTCCAGAGATCCCCCTTGTTTTTCAGCCCCTATTTCTCAAGAAATTTTAGACCATTGGATTCCTCATTTTGAGAGCTTTCCGGTGATATGTAGAACATCCAAATCCGATAAGCGAGTCAAAAGTTATGAGCTTCCGAAGTTTGTTCTAAGAAGAGATCACCTAGGCACCACCCATGTGGCGCCCACCCTATGAGAATCCATTTAGGCGCCCCATGCTAGGCGCCCACACAGCCCAGGACCACCTAGCGCCCCATGGTGGGCGGCCAGCCTCCACATTTCACTAGTTCGCCTAAAAGAAGCCCGGGACCACTCAACGTAGGGGCCAAACTCTGAAAATAAATCGACTCCACTTAGGCACCACCCATGTGGCGCCTACCCTACTAAGTTCCACATAGGCACCGACCCTGTGGCGCCCACACAGCCCAGGACCACCTAGGCACCCCATGGTGGGCGCCCACCTTAAAATTTACTTGTTTGGTTCGAGATTAGATCGGGACCACTCATACATAGGGACCGAGCACCGAAGACGAACCGAACCACCTAGGCACCACCCATGTGGCGCCCGGCCTTGAAGTCCACCTAGGCACCACCCATGTGGCGCCCAGCCTTGAAATCCATCTAGGCACCACCTATGTGGCGCCCAACCTATTAGTGCTAATGTAGGTCCCCCCAACTGAAGATATATCCGTTCAATCTCAACTCCAAATGGGACTAAGGACCAAAAGCGAAGCACGAACCAGCTGGGCACCACCCTGTGGGCGCCCACTCTCTCCAGGACCACCTGGGCGCCCAGACTGTGCGGGCCATGTGGGCGCCACCCCATGGGCGCCCATCCTCCCTCAAACCCTAGTTAACTCTAAAATAACTTAAGCCGCCTAGGGATGCGTGAGACCTTCTAGAAACACAAATTAACGAAGCCCTAGCCCTTCTAAACTCGTCCCAAACCTATATAACCCCTCTTAACTTCATTTACAAGAGGAGGCTACCCAAAAACCCTAAGAAAAGAGGCAAAAAGAGAGAATAAGCAAGAAGAAGAGAGGTAGCCACCATTAGAGAGAGAACTTCAGGTCTAGAGAAGAAGAAAGGGAAATAGAGGGGGAGACTTCCATATCTTCAACTAGAACTATGGGTCTTTGCGAAAGCTTCGCTTTAGGAACTTGAGGAACGCGTCATATACCGGTATTCCTAGATCTCCTTTCTTTTTCTACATTCCATTACCATTCATGCTTAGAAACATGCTTAGGGCCATTTGAGCATCATAGATCTACACTGACTTGTGATAAAAATATTATTAGTGCATCATCATGTTAGTAACATGTTTAGGTTCATTCTAATATAGTAGATTCGCTTTGATTTCGTAGTGCTAATTGCATAGTTAGATCAGATCTCGCATTAGCATCATCATCGTCATCATTTATATTGAAAAGATCGCGAACAACCTTTGGCAGAAAGGCTGGGCGCCACCCACTGGGTGCCTGCCCTCTCCGGAACCACCTGGGCGCCACCCACTGGGCGCCTGCCCTCACCCGAACCACCTGGGCGCCACCCCCTGGGTGCCTACCCTTCTGAGACAGGGACCGGGTTCTAGATCTCCGCCCGTTGCATCGTTTGCTCGTAGGTTCATTAGTTGCATCATTAGTAGTTTGAATTAATACATTCGCATCAGTCGCTGAATATCGGAAGTTGTCTTAAAAATACTGAGATTCTTTTACATTCGTTGTGTTTCGTTGAAAACCCTGACTGAGCAGGGTAGGCACCACAGGTGTGGCGCCCAAGTGGATTCTTCCACTTTTGTGCACAACTTCCGATCTTCCGCATTTAGTTCATTTAGAAACTGCATGATGATGATATGTATGTTTGTTGGGCATGTTCTGAACTTCGAATTACCATTTTTGTCACACTCCACATCATATCATTTGAACCACACATCCATAGAAAAACCCAAAAAAAAAAATCATAAAACATAAAACCCTTCTTCTCTTTCCTTATTCTCTAGTAAATTAGAGGAGAAACCAAAAACAAATTAATAGATATCCAAAAATCCCAAAAAGAATAGTTAGATAGTCTAAGTTATCGAATTTAGTGCCTAAGTAGGATAAATCCTAAGATTAATTACAACAACGTAATTAGTTAATTTAAGAAACATCGAATCATTAAGAGCCTTAAAACATTAAGACCCTAATTAATTCAGATTTAAAAGTAACTAAAAACTTTAAAAACACAAAAAACCAAAACCCCAAAAAAACAGCCACCTGGGCGCCACCCTCTGAGCGCCTAGCCTACTCATTCCCTAAGTCACCCCGGTTAAAGCTTAAGTTAATTAGTTAAGACCTTAAACTAATCCGAATCAACACAGTAAAACATTTTAAACCTAGAATAAGTAAACCTTAATTAACTTAACCTCGAATTAACTCAAAAACTCAAAACCAACAAAACTCCAAAAAGTCCACCTGGGCGCCACCCCCTGGGCGCCCAGCCTGCACTGCCACCTGGGCGCCGCCCTCTTGGCGCCCATCCTATTCCATCACTAAAAAAACCCTTAACTAAAACTTCTAATTAATCACAACCCGAATTTAATCCTAGTTAACATAACAAAACACTTTTAGATTTAAGAAGCCTGAAACTTCAATCAATTTAGACTTGAACCAACCTAAAAACGCAAAAGCAACCTGAAACCACAAAGCAGACACCTGGGCGCCACCCCCTGGGCGTCCAGCCTGCCTTTACACTTGGGCACCACCCTCCTGGCGCCTATCTCATCCCATTCCCTTAGAAACCACCACTTAATTAAACTTAATTGATTAAACCCGAATTAACACCTTAAAACACTATTAACCTAAAAGACTCGAAACCTTAATCAATTTGGACTCAAACCAACTTAGAAAGTACAAAACGAATAAACCACAAAGCATCTACTTGGGCGCCACCCCCTTGGTGCCTATCCTGCCGCATCCACTTGGGCGCCACCCCCTTGGTGCCTATCCTTCCGCATCCACTTGGGCGCCACCTCCTTGGTGCCTATCCTGCGGCATCCACTTGGGCACCACCCCTTTGGTGCCTATCCTTCCGCATCCACTTGGGCGCCACCCTCCTGGCGCCCATCCTACCCAATCACTAGGAAACCCCACTTGAAATTAAATTCAAATTCAATCATGATCAACACACTGGAACACCCTTGAAATCTAAAACAATCGAAACCATAAGCCCGAATAGACTTAAAACATCGAACCAACTCAGACGCACAAGGCAGACACTTGGGCGCCACCCCCTAGGTGCCCATCCTGTCACCTCCACCTAGGCACCACTCTCTGGGCTCCCAGCCTCTCCCATCACTAAAGCCAAATTAATTGAAACGGAATTTAATCTTAATCATCGCAACAGAACATTTTTAATTTAAAATACATCAAACCGTAAAAGCTCAACCGCAAATCAACCTAAAAAATACGGAACCGACCCGAACCATAGGATAGTTCACCTAGGCGCCACCCCCTTGGCGCCCATCTGTCAAATCCATCTGGGCACCACACCCTGGGCGCCGAGCTTCCCCGTTTTCAGGAAAACTCAATTCACAACTTAGCCCAATTAATTGGTGTTTAAATAAATCCCAATTGAATACGAATAGCATCCCACGCCCAAACACACTAAGTCCTTAAATCAATTTAAACTTAAATTGACCTAAGAATCACCGAACCAACCGAACCTCAACACAGTCACCTGGGCGCCACCCCCTAGGCGCCCATCCTTCCAAATCCACCTGGGCGCCACACCCTGGGCGCCCAGCCTACCTGTTTTCATAGAGAACCCCTAGCGAACAACTTAATACAATTAATTAACATTCAAACCAATCCGAATCAACATATTGAAACACTTTTAACTTAAAACGTTTGAAACTTTAATCGATTCGGGCTTAGCCCCCAAAGCCTTTACGAACAAACAAACAACCACCTAGGCACCACCCCTGTGGCGCCTAGCCTACACTATAACCTTGGTTCACAACTTCAATTTAAAACGAGTAATTAAACATCTTATCGCTTAAATTAATTGAAACCAGAACCTAAAACAACCCCCGGACCCAAAGACCAATATCAAATCCCATCCGGAATACCTGAAAATCTCAAGCCATCCACCTGGGCGCCACCTCCTTGGCGCCTATCCTCTCATTTGCACTAAAACGCGAACTCTAGGTTTCGTCTCAAAATCCGGATCCGAATCCCTTTGACATTTGAACACCGGAGAATTAAAACAATTTGAAACATTAAATCTCACCAAGTAAGAACCCCTTGGATTTCGAAAACAATATCGATACCATCGTCACTAGCCAAAGCACCCAGAAGCTGCCACTTGGGCGCCACTGCCTGGGCGCCCAAGTCACCAGAGTGACCTAGGCGCCACCCCCCTGGCGCCCAAGTCCTCTGACAACCCCATTTCACTGATTTTGACATCGTTTCATGTTTTAAATTAAATCATAAATTCCAGAACCTTAAATAACTTAAACAGAACCCCAAAATACATTTAATCCACTTCTTAATCAATCTTCAACTCAAAACAAACCGAACCAATTAAAAATCACAATTAATAAGTTGCTTAGGCGCTGAACCATCAAACTTAGACTATTCACACCTAGATATAGATCGGATTGCCTGGTTAGGTAGCTTAGAGCATTAGGCTTCGCCCCGTCACTTTTCCTGTTCCGTTAGGGGACTGGGAGAGCTGATGTGGGCGGTCTAGGACCTTAGGTTAGGGTTAATACGATGATCAGTAATAAAGCATTAATCACATAAATCCAAGTAAAAATCCCTTAGTTAGGCCCTTCTAGCCCCTTATAAAAAAGCCCTAAAAACTATAAAACCAACAAAATAAACTCAAAAAGATTTTCCTCTTATTTCTTCCTCCACCTCAGGTGCCAAATATTTAATTGAACTTAATGATAAAAGTGAATAAAAAACTGATTTCTAAAATTGAATAAATGAGAATAACGAGATGAGATGAGTGATTTCGCACACACTTTTAATCAATCACGGCCCATCGGCCATCCTAAAACAAACACTGGCCCATCGGCCATTTCCAATCAATCCTGGCCCATCGGCCACCTTCAATTAATTACGGCCCATCGGCCTTTTACTTTTATCACTCGTGTATCGCACACGAAAAACACAGAAATCACAAATTAAAGTCTCATTTGCATCATCATTTTGGTTTGAAAAATCAGCCTTTAAACCCTATTTTGCCAAGGGATCAGAAGGGGGTACCCGGGAATGGGGCCGATCCTCTTCTTAAATATTTGGCACCTCCCCCTCTTTTATTCTATTTTCTTTATTTTAGTTATTTTGTTTTACTAGGATATACTATGATTATGCTATGTGAGGATTAACCTTTATTCGGACTTTAACTCATGACCCTGAATTGACCCAAATCAAAGAGACCCAAAGAGACCCAGATTAATGTGACAAGACAACCGTCGTGTGTTGTCGGCAGCATATTAGACGAGAGGAAGAACCCACCTTATTATTTTTCTCCCCATATTTCTTCGACTTTTGTCGAAGAACGGTGTTACGGCCGTACCGTAGCTGGCGATCGTGATCCATCGATTTTGAGGGTAGTCAGAATCCTCATTTTCGATGTAAAATTTAAATAGCATATATAGATGAATGGAGATTCCCCCAAATCATGCCTCTCTTGGAGAGGAAAAGGGGGGGGGGTCGAAATTCACATTCGACAGTATTGTCCGATGACACAGACATACAGTTTTCTGATTGAGAAAAACCATCGTCTCCAAAAGAAGTACCCTACTTCGACCCAGTTTCAACAAACGATTGGGACCATCTCATAGAAAGTCTTGAGAAGATTACCTATCAAGAAGACCTATGGACAGAAGCAGAGCCTTGGTCTAAAAATGTCCTTGGAACACCAGAAGGTCTTGTTGAGTTGGAAGCCTCCAAAATAACCACCTTCAAACATTCCAACAGAAGACTCTATTCAAAAGATAGACTTGGGAACACCCGATAACCCACGTCCTATATTCATAAGTAAGAATATAAAGGATGATGAGTTACCTGAGTGTATCGCTTTTCTTCGTGAGTTCATTGATTGTTTTGCATAGTCTTATGCTGAATGCCTAGTTTAGACCCCAAAATAGCAGTCCACAAACTTAATCTGCAAAAAGATATCAAGCCTGTCAAACAATGCCAAAGAAGATTCCGTCCTGACGTGATGGACAAAATTGAAGAAGAAGTTCAGAAACTCAAAAGCGTTGGCTTCAGCCGCGAAGAACAGCATCTTGGATGGTTAGCCAATATTGTCCCCGTAACAAAGAAAAATGGGCAAATTAGGGTCTGTATTGACTACAGAGAACTGAATAGTGCATGCCCTAAAGATGAATTCCCGCTCCCCATACCAGAGTTGATGATTGACAATACCTGCAGATTCGAACGAATGACATTCATGGATGGCTTCTTTGACTACAATCAGATAAAGATGCATCCTAAAGATGAAAAGCACACATCATTTTGGACCTCATTTGGCGTGTTTTGCTATACTATCCTGCAATTTGGTCTAAAAAATGCCGGTGCAACATATCAGAGGGCTATGACGAAGATATTCCAAAATATGCAGCACAAGATAGTTGAATGTTACATTGATGACCTTGCCATCAAAAACCGAAGAAAAGAAAACCATCTCAAAGATCTTCGAGAAGTCTTCCTCCGACTTCGCAAACACAAACTGTGAATGAATCCCCTAAAATGCTTTTTCGGTGTCTCATCGGGTAAGTTCCTCAGATTCATAGTTCGGAAAACCGGAATAGAACTTGACCCCATCAGAGTCAAGGCTATCCTAGAAATGCCATCTCCAATAACCTTAAGAGAACTAAAATGACATCAAAGAAGATTGGCATACATCCGACGATTCATCTCCAACCTGTCAAGGAAGTGTCGTCCATTCTCTCGATTGATGAAGAAAGGTGTGGACTTTGTTTGGGATGCTGATTGTGAAGCTGTATTTCAAGATATCAAGCCATACCTAACCAAACCTCCAGTATTGGCTGACCCTACAATTGGAAAACCATTCATCTTGTACACAAGTGCCCTCGATCGTTCTTTGGGCACTCTACTCGCACAAGAAAATGACGAGGGAAAAAAAGCTACTCTATATTACCTCAGCCGCATGTTGGTAAAATCAGAGCATCGCTACTCTCCAGTTGAGAAAGAATACATTGCAGTAATGTTCGCCATACAAAAGCTACGTCACTACCTTCTGTCCAACGTAGTTTACCTGATTTCGAGGATTAATCTCTTAAGGGTCCTTGTCACAAAAGCAAGTTCCCTAAATGCCCGACTGGCAAAATGGTCTGTCCTTTTGTCACAGTTTGATATTAGGTATATACCACAAAAAACAATCAAATGCTAAGCTATAGCAAACTTTCTCACAGAGAACCCATTGCCTAAAGATTCTCCACTCAGGGATTATCTCCCAGACGAACCTATCTGCAACGTGGAAACTTCCTCATCAAATGCTTCCTGGGACATGTACTTCGATGGTGTAACCAGGACAAATAAAAAGGGAAATCTGATATCGGGAGTTGGCATCCTCTTTGTTAGCCTCAAGAAATACATGATTCCACATGCTTTCTCGCTACTAGAACCATGTTCAAACAATGCAACTGAATACCAAGCTCTGGTCGTAGGATTGGAACTCGTCCTCAAATCCGGCATCACCATGTTGGAAGCCTTTAGGGACTCTCAACTGATCGTCAACCAGATGAATCAGAAATATGAAGTCAGGAAGCCTGATTTGTTGCCTTACTGCAACAAGGCACAATCGCTTCGACAAAAGTTTGACATCTGTCACATCACCCACATCCTCAGATGTGAAAACATCCGTGTAGATGCCTTGGCTGGACTTGCTACATCGATGACAATCTAGAAAGGGAATGTCAGACCCCAACCCAGGGTTAGCACGATTAGTGATAATTAAGTGAGTGTTTAGTCATAAGAGCATTTAGTGTTCATTGGGTTAGAATATGGTTTGATTTAGTTTTTGGAACTAGCTTTGGGGAATTTTGAGAGCATTGATTTTAGTCTGACACACTCAGAAAGGCCCTGAGTGCACATGTGAGCATGGGAAGATGATTTTGGATTTTTTATTCAAATCGTGATTTTGATTTACTTTGAATGATTTTATGATTTCCTACAATTTTGTGTTTAGTCCGTCCTCTTTTGAAGCCCAGAAACCAATGTTTTGGCCAAAAGGGTAAAAATGTCTTTTTACACCCAAATATGGACCCAATTTTTGAAATCTCAAAAATATATCAAATTTATACTTTTTGGAAACTAGATTTTTTTAGGATCATTTTGTTCTTCTTCGTCGTTTTCATCCGGGGCCCGTAAATCAATGTTTTAACCATCTCAAGTTTTAGACTCAAATGGGGCCCACAAATTCATTTGACTTAAGTTCTCCTCTCCCCCAACGTTTCAAAACCCCCTTATTTCGTTTCCTGCAACTAAGTTCAAAAGAGAGTGCTGAGGGAAGAGCTTCTTCTTCTTCTTCTTCATTTCTCCCTCTTGCATGTCATGGCTCTTGGGTTTGGAAGTGAAATCTGATCTCATCATTGTCTTCCCTCCCTACAAGCTTCGGCTGGGTACTATTTGAGCCAAATTCCTGTAACTCTTTCACCCTCATCCAGCTATTTTCCTCTTGTTTGAACACCTCCAGGTGAGACCTTTTCTTCTTCTCTTCTATGGAGTCTCTTTAGCTCCTAGAGAGCTTGTTCTTCTAACATGCAACACCCATTTCAAAATGGGTCTTTGTTTTCAAAAATTTGTTTGATTTTGAAGGTTTTCCATGGGGTTTTTGTAGAACTCTTGGCTCAGCTTGTGGGTAGGATCTTGAGGAGAGTTTTGGATTGGTTTTGTTGGATCAAGGCAAGTGATCTTTCTAGATTCATAATGCATGTTAAGTATTTGTCTCCAACTGCTAGTTTTGTAATGGCTTGTTGTTAATAAGGTTGGTGTATTGAAATTTATTTCTAAGCTTTCATGCATGTGATTTTAGTATTGGTCTGGAAACCTTTTCCTTTTATGTTGGTAAGATGATTCATGTCTTTGCTCAAATCTCAGCTTTGTTTGAAATGGGTTATTTGGTTTTGATAGAATGAGAATGGAGAAGTTGTGATGGAATCGAAGCGGAAATGTTGTCTTTGGGAGGGCATGTAGGCTCTGGAAATGTAGAAGTGTTGACAAGGATGGAAGGAAGTGGAAAGGGGAAAAGAATGGAGGAGAAAAATGCAAAATCTAAACCTGAATTGAACTACCCGCACAGGGTCGGTCAACTGGCGGTCAGCTATCGGCTAGCCGACAGGTGACCGAACCAGTTCGGTTCCAATTCTAGAAGCTTGCTTTGCGTCAGGAGAGTCGTCGGTCAGCTGTCAGTTAACCGATGATCCAGTTTCGGTTAGCTGACAGCCAACCGAGTCCACTTCGGCTCCTTTTTCAGAATGCAACATTTTTCCTGGATGAGACCAGGCGGTCAGCCGTCGGTCAGCTGGCGGCTAGCCGACAGGCACCACTTCGGCTAGCTGACATGTGACCGAGAGCTGACCAAATTTCATGTTGGACCTGTTTTGTGGGAATTTCTTAGGGAATTGAAAACCAGAATATGTTTAAGGGCTTTTAGCTTGATATTGTGCTATGGAACTCAAAATGCCATTTAACTTCAGGAGCACTAATCCATTTTCAATTTAGACATGTGGGTTTCAAATACACAAGGGTCAAATGAAAGGCCTTAATATATGCTTGACTAGCTTGTTTTGAGATTGTAATTTTCGACACGATGAATATCATTTAGCCTTATTTTGTTTTGCAAATATCAGCTTTGTTTGGAACTATTTCAAGAATTTGTAATGGGAATCACTTCTTCTGCTTCATTTTGTTATAGCATTTGTTGTTTCAGACTTGTTCCTGCTTTGCCCTGTTCGATAAGTGAATTTCCCAAATTTCGCTTGGTTTTGTACATATATCGTCTTGTTTTGTACATTCATGATTTTTAAGTGAACACCACTGAGCTTGGATTGCCCCTTCAATCTGATCCACTGTCTGGGGGTCCTTAAATACTTGGACCATCTGTAGATTAGTCGTATATTCATATATACATCATGTTCTTTTTCTGGTTCCGTGGCCGGACCCCACCTACCTAGTGTAGCCTTGGGACTCTATTATGTTCCGTTCTATTCTGTTCTGCTTACTTTTGTCATCATGTATGATAGAGAAATGATGTGCTCAATGTGGATTTGCTAATCATGATACTATTTCTATTCATGCTAGTTCTGCTTTATATCTTGTTCAAGCACTGTTTCGAATTCATGCAAATGTAATTAAGCACTGTTTATTTTAGACTTTAAAATGATTTAACTTCATGTTTAAATTGATCACCTCCCAGACCATCGTGTTTGATCCGTTTGCTTCGGTGCTCAGGTGCAGGAGATGTTGCCTTTGAGGATAAGCGTCAAGAGGAGGCTGTTGAGCCTCCCCCAGCTCTCGAGTGGCAGCCCGACGACATCATCTAGACGTCGGGTGGGATCTTGATTTGCGATGCATGTTGCTTAGGGTTTATATTTTGATTTCTTTTGGGAATTGTATTGGCCTTTGTTGGCCTCTTATTTTGGGGATGTAAACTTAACTTAACTTACTTTTGATCACTTTGAAACTTGAACTATGATTTGGGATACATGCTATGTTATGTTCCTCCCTCTGAAATTATGTCTTGATGTCTTTACTAATGCAAGTTGGGTCACATAACAAGTTTTGTTTAGACGTTGATTGCTACACGCTTTTGCATAAACATTGATCATGTGAGTCCATCCCGTGTTTGTTTTGGGGATCCTCACCGTTGAAACCTGTGGGAACTCACTCTCTCACATTCGTCCCGGGCCCGAGTCCAGGGATCTCGGTCTGGGGTCGCGACAGGGAAAAACATGCAAATTACAGTGTGTGAAAGAATGATCCTCCCTCCTTTTAACACACACCAAGCAATTGTTGAATGCCACCGAGTGGTTGGAAGTCGGATCTCCATCCTTAGACCTTCGATCAGCGACTAGAGGGATCCGTTCATTGATTACATTATATTTGGAATCCTACCTAAAGACCCAAAAGAGCAGCTAAGCATTCAAAGACGAGCCCTAAACTTTCTTTTGGATATTCATTCGAAAATGCTTTACAGAAAATCCTCCAACGGAGTACTTCTACATTGCTTGTCACAACGAGAGGCTGAAGAAACACTCAAAGAAGTTCATGTTGGTCTATGTGGAGCCCATCAGGCTAGTCCTAAGATCTACGATCAGATAAAAATGTTAGGTTATTATTGGCCTACCATGGTAGCTGACGCTATACAATTTGCTAAGCTTTGCCAACAATGCCAAGTTCATGGAGGTTATGTTATCATGCCTCCAGAATGGCTGCATTCTACAGTGATCTCATGGCCTTTCGAAGCCTGGGGAATGGACATCATAGGTCCTATCTCTCCCCCCCATCGAGCAAAGGTCATCGCTTTATCTTCGCCGCTACGGATTATTTCTCCAAGTTGTCAGAAGCATTTACGCTCAGTGAAATGAAGACCTCATCAGTTCTTCAATTCTTATGCACCAACATCATTTGTCATTTCGGCATACCTAAAAGATTCGTCTATGATAATGGACCAAAATTCCGAGATTACAGATTATACAGGTTCTGCGATAAATACAAAATCCAAAGTTGTCCTTCGACTCCATATAATCCGGCAGCAAACGGACTAGCAGAACCCTTCAACAAGACACTCTGCAAAATCCTCAAGAAAATGGTCTCTAGTCACAAAAGAGACTGAGGCGACAAATTGCCTGAAGCTTTATGGGCCTATCGAACTACCATTCGAGGACTAACCCATAGCACGCCATTCTTCTTGGTCTACGGATGCGAGGCTATTGTGCCCTTGGAAGTACAAATTCCTTCCTTAAGAGTATCTTTGTAAAATGACATGACTCAAGAAAGCAATGTGAAGTTGGGACTCCAAGAGCTGGATAACCTCAATGAAAGACGGCTCGAAGCTCGCGAAGCATTGATCTTTACCAAGCACGCATGGCAGGATCTTTCAATAAAAAGGTCAGGCAACGCTCTCACAAAAAAGATGACTTAGTTCTTGCAGTAAAAAGGCCGATGGTTTTTTGCCCACAAGTCCAAAGGCAAATTCAAACCAAAATGGGAGGGACCCTTCGTCGTCCACAAAGTCTTCTCTAACGGCGCATACACTCTTTTAAACCTGAAGGGTGACAAATGTATGCTGTCCATCAACGGCAAGTTTTTGAAGCGGTACTACCCTTGAAGACTTCCTCCACTGGGTCAGCGCGTTGCCTGCATGGCCAAAGCCTATTCTTAAGTACTTGCTCGTCAAACCCACTCCTTTTGGAATTTTCATCCTTACGTTGAAATTTCTATAAAAAAAACTCAAAACAATGCTTAATTTCATCGTTTCATTCTTCAAAAAAATCAAATTCAAAAATCCAAGTTTAGGAGCCTCTTCCTTAACTTGACCAAAACTTTTGATCTTTGAACCCAGAATTCATGGTTTGAAACAAAAATCAGGACTCAGGGATTTCCACCCTAGTTAGCCCTGACTTTTACCACCAAAAATGGTTTTAGGTCAAAATTCAGGACCCTCATGTCTTTAAACAAAAAATGGTTTTTCAAAAACCACGGGAAAGCGACGTTTAGTCGATACTCGCAAAACCCAAAAATCGGAAGAATGCGAACCGCATTCGACACTTCCAAAATCTCAAAATCACAAGGAAGCAACATCTCGTCGATACTTGAAAAATTTTAAAAATCGTAGAGACGCAACATTTCAGTTGATATGCACAAGCCAAATTTCGAAAAAAAAAAAAGGTTCAAAAAAAAAACTCAAATTTCTAAAATCATAGGGAAGCGACATTCAGTCGATACCTGCAAAACTAAGTTTTTGAAAAGCAAGGAAGCGACACTTAGTCGATACTTGCACCCAAATCACAAGGAAGCGACATTCCATCGATACTCGCAACAGAGTGAGCGAGGAGGCAACATTCCATCGATGCTTGCAAAACCATTCAGCAGGGAGGAGACTTTTAGTCGATACTTACACCCAAATTCGCGAGAAGGCGACATTCTATCGATACTCCCAACCGGATGAGCAAGGAGGCGACATTCAATTGATACTTGCAATACCATTCAGCAGGGAGGCGACTCTTAGTCAATACTTGCATTTTTTGAAACCAAAAACCCGGCTTTCATGCCAAAAAATTCGGCTTTCACACCAAAAAATATAAAAAATCTAGCCTTCATGCCAACAAACAAAAAACTCGGCTTTCATGCCAAAAATTCGGCTTTCACACCAAAAATAAAAAAAACCCGACTTTTATGCCAAAAATCAAAAAATCTGGCTTCCACGCCAACGAACCAAAACTTAGCTTTCAAAAACCAGGCTTTCACGCCAAAAACAAAATTTCGGTTCTCACCACAAAATTTCGGCTCTCATGCCACAAAAAAAATTTCGGTTCTCATGCCACAAAATTGGCTTCGATGCCACAAAATTTTGGTTCTCATGCCACAAAAAAAAATTGGCTTCCATGCCACAAAACCTAGCTTTCATGCAAAAATTTTTTTTTGGCTCTCATGCCATAAACCCAAATTTGGCTTTTACGCCACAAAATTCTGCTTCCATGCCATCTTAAAATTCGGCTTTCAAGCCATAAAAAAACTAGGTTTTTTGCCATAAAATTTGGCTTTCATGCCCAAAACAAATCTTTGACAAAAGACTTTCACGAAATGACAATCTTTTGATCAAATTTTCAAACAAACATTCTCATTTAACTCTTGTTTAAATGTGTTCTCATCAAAAAAAGATTTAAGTAAAAGGAGGGAATACAAAAAATAGAGTACAAAATATTTATACATAAATGTACCAAAGAAGGAAAAAGAGAGTTTGTTACAAAAACAACCAAGAGCTCAGAATCGCTTGGCAGGGTCCGATTTTCCATGTGGGTCCTTCTACTAGATGATCTCCACCATGGATATGAGAAGAGAAAAGAGAAAGAAAGAAAAAGGAGAAGAGAAGAGAAGAGGAGAGACTTTTCTTGTTGGCCGATGGAAATGAGGGAATAAATGAGACATGGTGGTGGTAGGTGGGGTGTTGACACCAAAAATGCCACTTTGCCTATTCATACCCTTTCAAATGTCAAAGAAGCTACATGAAAATGCATCCAACCACAACGGGAAATTCTACTTTAAGCATCAGATCTTGTCAGAACCATCCAAAAACTATAAGATCCTGCAAAACAGCCATAAGAAGAGTACACATGAAGTCTTGGGCCATTTCGACGTCATTTAACCTAAGTTCACTCTTCCAGCAGCTAAACAGGAGCTCCTGGCGGTGGTGAAGTTGGGGACCTACGTCGCAGGTAGAATTCCAAAAGATACGGTGTCGCCCGCAACTCTTCAAGTACTTCAGCGGCCATTTGATGCAGTTAATGACCCATTTTCATGATAATTTAATGTGGTTAATTACCCATTATTTTGAACGGCCCAATCAAAATCCAAGGAATGGGGGTTACAAGCGAACACAATTATGACATTAAATCATGTAACTCCTCCCATCATGAGGTATAAATGCAAATAAAAGGGCCATTATTCTCCAACGGCCAATCAAAACTCAAGAAAAAGGAGTTACAAAAATACAAATTAAAAAACATGTAACTCCTCCCATCATAGAGCATTAATACAATTAATGCATTTAAAGCTCATAAACTCCCCACATGGCCACCAAAAGCCTGTAAAAGGAGGCCATTTCCACCATTCCAAGGCATGTTGTACAAATCCTAAAAACACTCTACATCGTTGCTACGATGCTTCAACGACGATCTTTCCTCCGATGAAGAAGCTCTACAGCGACCACTACTACAAGGTAATTGAAGACCCTTGGGGGGCCATGCCCCTTAAGGCCCTCTCCTCCTATCTACATGGCTTAGACGCAGCTTTTCAACCCGTCTACTTTGATTTTTATTGGATGTAGGACCTCGTCTTGATCCTTATCCTCTAGAAATCTATGGTTCAAGCCGAGCCGCCAAGAGAACCAAAAGCATCCTCTATTATCATTTGAAGGATGACGGTGAAGCTCAAACATGACTTGTGACTGTCAATCTAAACGAGTCCCGGCAATTTCCTGTGAAGTCAGATTTCATTTTCTTTCTTCTCATTGTATTTGAAATTTTAAAAGAGACATAAAAATAACAACTCTTGTCTTTTCTTTCGATGAGAATTGTAAATCACCTTTCACAACAAAAACACCGCCTTTTACGGCAAACAAAAAAAAATCGCCTTTTACGGCATCCAAATTCAAATTATCTCTTTTTTTAACACATGTGCAACAAAAGCTAGAAAAAAAAAAGTTTATTTTCTTGTTTACTTGAAAAGGTAGATCTACGAACCATCGCTTATTATTTCCAAGTAGAGTAAAGGTTTGGCATACCCGTACACAAAAAATCGATGTTGTTCGCATGTCTCCGGTCACTAAAGAGTTGGACCTCACGGATTCTCAGATTCGTTGACCCCGGTAATCCTACGAACATTAGCGATCCACCATGGGGATCATTTATTATGGTAGGAAGGATATTTTGTGAGAGTTAGTTTGTGAGTCTACCACACTTTAGGTGAACTTGTGATGCATAAACGGAGGTCGTGGGAACCTTGGATGGATTTGGTCAAAGATGAATAATTGTAGGTCATGAAAAGAGCTTTCCAACAAGCCCAAGATCAGGATTTTCGGAGATAGCTGGAGGAAAGTGCGATTTACAGAACTATAATAAACACCTCGAAAAGTGTGTCAGGGGTCAAACTTGACTCTCAAAGCCTCAGATGAGTTTGGGCCAAACATAAAAGTTGTTGGGTAGGTCAATATCTAATTTTTGAGCTCAAGAATGATGCATTTCAAAGTTTCAAGGGAAAAGTCAACGGTTTTATCGAAGTCTATCAATTTATGACGGAATTGGTCAATTGAATGGTTAGAGGGCCTCAAAATGATTCGGAATAAATACAAAAGTTGTCTGGAATGATAATCCTGATCTAAGGAGTTCAGATTGCAAATGCACAAAATTTATGAATAGCCCCCCAATCTCTCTCGAAATTACAAACAGGCTCCAACAAGGGGGTCAAACTAGACCCTTAGGCTCTCAAAACTTCCTAAAGTTATTTAAAAATTATTCTAATAGAGAAAACACCATGATTGACCTCTAATTCCACTAAGTAATCCTAACTACATAATTAACTAGTGCTAAACAAAGGGATTAAGGGCCGGGTTCTTACACTATGAAGCAATGTAATTAGGAGGGTCAACAAGAGGGTGATGAGGGTTAAAACACAAATGATATTTTAGATAGTTAGCTCCTACAAAGATAGTCAATTAGTTCTAAGACTAAGTATTTTATTTAATTTAGTATATCTTATGGATTATGTTTAGATCATTACTGTCACGGCCCCAAATCCCTAATCCGGATTAAGACTCAATTAGGGCAGATGGAGCCGCAACAGCGCACGGGATATGAGGACTGGTGCAATCCCGGCTCGAGCGCCGTTTAATTTCACCCACAAGATTCTGCTATGTAAGATTCTGCAGGGATTCTCGATCCACGAGGACCTACATGGCAAAACCTTGCGGAGGAACATTTAATGAAACAAGCATAAATGTCCGAGTACAATGGCATTTTCAGACTGGATAGTAGAAAGGGATTCATTCCATTAATTAATATCCAGGTTTAATAAAAGATTAAGTTTAATTACAACCCAGAATATGGCCGTACAAAAAAACTGGCCAAATAATTACAAGTCAAAAGATGAAATTCCCAAAATATCCAAAGGATGATATCGCAAGCTCTGCAGCTTTGGACGCTACTCTATGTCATCACCTGCCCACTCTTGAATAACTGGCGGATCCTGTTGGATCGCCGCAACGTCTAGTTTGGGGGTGAAGACGAGCTCATTACTTACGCCATCAAGCGTAGATCAGACAGAAGTCTGGCAAGTATTCAAGATAAAAGGACATAGATTGCAAGTACTTAAGCATATATACAGTATCATAAAGTCAGGCAGAGCAGTGCATAAAGCTATAATTAACATAGGCTAAACAAAAATTAATCAGACTAATTATTCGAAGGCGGAAAATTCATAACAGTCCTATAGATAGATAGTACCATGACTCGTCCATGAGTCGTAAATCCTACCATGGGGAGAACTGAATCGAGCCCGGGCAGGTAGGTACTTTATTAATGAGCCTTGTCATGGGAAAACCTGTATCAAGCCCAAACAAAGTCCTACTACGGGGAAACCTGTATCAAGCCCGAGCATTGGTGACACCGGTCACTTATGGATTATCACAAAAATTAGCAGTAATCAGATATACATAAATAATAATAGTATAATAATGTCTATCACAAATCAATGCAGAAAGCGGGGTTAAAACAGGGTTTTCTGAGTTCGAGAAAATCTACAGAAAAACAGGCAGCATTTTGGGTAGGAATAGGGGACTCAAAACGGGTGGCAGGGAAGCAAGGTGATCCAGGTAACTCGGATGGGGCAAGGAAATAAATGCGCGCACACAAACTAAGAAACCCTTATGGATATGGGTACATCCAATGGTCAAGTAGGGCAAAAGTCGTGTGCTAAGACCCTCGGAGTCCTGTGTGGCAAGATGATAAAGTCGGGTTTACAAGTGCATGGTAAAAGTGCAAAAGTTTGAGTGAAATAATCCTAAGCATGTAAGTATGGTGATTTCCAAAATTACACGCTCGAATGAATAAATATTAGTGTATTTCTTACACTTGATACATTCGGAAGGTGGGAATATCAAATTCCTAACTCCGGGTAATTATAAGTCACCATGCTCCACATGCGTTAACAAATGCTTGTGTTTGATTTCGTAGGGTACATGGTTCATCTAGGCCTTGGTCTCTTTTTTCAGAGGAGGAGAATATTTACATTGTCTGTTTTTTTTTTTTTTTAAAGTCAAGAGTCCCATTTTTTGTGTCAATGAGCAATTTTAATATTTCTTTAAACATGGTTTGGAGCATCCAAACTGGGTTTCAGTATTCAGAAATTTATATGGGGTTAAAACAAGGTAAAAACAATTTAAAACAAGCAAAAAATCCTCAAAAAACAGTGGTGCGGTCCCGGGGTTGGGCCCACAGGCCGAGGCCTACCTGCCACTGTGTACAGCGGCTGGCTGCTATTCACCTCACAAGGATTGGCCGCTGGCCATCAACATCTACTAGTCACTGTGGCCCGGCCTCCAATTGGCATCAGACTTCCAGAAAGGGCGGAAAAAAAGGTAATGTGATGGCTGGTGAGGAAAGCTGACGGCCGGTCACTAAAGGGAACCTGGCCGCGGGGATGAGAGAGATCTGACCGCTGATCAGGAGGCTATGCTGACGCTTGGATGGGGCAGCAGGCAGGGAAGTTGAAGTTCTGGGGAGCTGGCCGCTGAAGTGTAGGTGACAGCTGGTAGGTGGCTGGGAATGGCTGAGTAATGGCCGCTGGTGGGTTGGACAGCTGCTGAGATCAAGAAGTTCTGGCCGGTGAAGTGGGGTGCGTGCAGGGCAGCTGGCTGTTTGGCTACACACAACGCTGCAGGGCAGCTGGCTGTTTGGGAATGGCTGCATAATGACCGATGGGAGGAGAAAAAGACCTGGCTGCTGGGACAGGGAGAAAAGAAACTGGCCGGTGGGAATTAATGGCTGGCTGCTGAAAATGGAGAATCATGGGCGCTGGTAGGGGGAGTTGAAGTGGCCACTGGGTCAGTGGGGGCAGTGCAGGTCTGCTGGAACAGGAAGAGGAAGGGAAGGGAAAAGAACAGGTGGCAGCTGTGGTGGCTGGCAGCAGCTGGCCACCCATCAGGGGTTGGGTCCCACAGTGGGGCCCACTGAATCTGAAATTCTTTTCCACTTTAAGAGGTAAATTAACAGTAAAACAAGGTAATCAGTTTCTTAACAATTAACACAATTTATCTGACTAAATGTGCGCAGAAATTATTAATCATTTTGCAAAACAGGTCAAGGCAGTTAACGATCTGATTAATAACCAGATTAGTGACGGATTAAAAATCAAGTTAATGAACAGGGGACAAACAGATGCACAGCAGGTTTGCTAACAATTCACTAACAAAACATAATTTTTTTAAACAATGTAAACCCAAGCA
Source organism: Persea americana (assembly GCA_029852735.1). Taxonomy (NCBI): domain Eukaryota; kingdom Viridiplantae; phylum Streptophyta; class Magnoliopsida; order Laurales; family Lauraceae; genus Persea; species Persea americana. Next base: position 20,707,839 of record CM056813.1, on the reverse strand, counting down.
ACGTATGCTAATTTAACTTAAACACATGCCTCAAAACCAAGAACAAGACATCCTCAAACACGGTCGGTCCAAGCTTCTAAACGAGGGGCTTCCTCTTTCCAAACAAAACTCATCAAAATCCCTAAAATAAAACCCATAAACTGTCAAGACCCAACCCAAAAACAGTAAACCCACTGTGCAAAAGATGGGTTCTAAACTAAGAGGGAACATGGCCTACCTCTATGAAGATCAAAGAAATGAGAGATGACTGATGAAGGGGCTGCCACAGTCGGATTCGCACCAAAACAGATTATGTTGCGAAGAGAGTGATGAGCAATTGTTTGGTTGGGTCGGATTTGCAAGAGAAGTCTCCACTGTGAAGTTCTTCAAGTTGTCATAGAAGGAGAGGAGAGGAGAGGAGAGGAAGAAGAGAGAAACTTCTCTTTTAATATGGCCGGTGGAAATGAGAGTGTTAAATGGGTTGTAGTGGTGGTAGGTAAAAACATTTAAGATGGTACGTAGTCATTAATGAAGTAGGTGGTGGTAGTTGAGATATTTTGCAAGTCTAAAGTCGTAGGTTTGCTACCACCTTAGCTGAGTTTGGGGTGCATTAACAAAGGTCTTCAGGACTCCAGACAGATTTAGTCAAAGAAGAAGAATTGTAGGTCTAGGGAAGATCTTTTCAACAAGCCTAGAATCATAATTTTCAGAGATCGATGGCAGAACCTGTGATTTTCCAAACTGCAGTAAAAACTTCGAAAAGTATGCCGGGGGTCAAATGAGCCCTTCTAGGCCCCGAACCAATTCGGACTGAACAGGAAAAATGTTGGGCAGGTCGAGACCGAACTTTTGAGTTCAAGAGGCATTTTTTATTAATTTCTCAAAATACCCCTAGAAAACCTCAGAATCCTAACTTAACCCAAAAAAGTTGAATTCTCTCAAAACTCTTCGAACTCCACGAAACCAAAACAGACTTAGTTCTAATCCCATGAAACTCTCGATTAACCTCTGATCAAACGTCTTAACCACTAAACATTTTTAACTAGCGTTAATCAAATAATTCAAAAATCGAGTTTTTACAATTACTAGCTAATCTTAGAACCTTTGATTATGTTTTATTACATTATGCTTATCTAATTACCGAAGTAAGAGTGTCAAATGGGTTGGGCCACCCAGGTCCAACACGGTAGTCCACATATCGTGGCATAACGTGGCACGGTCTACGGCACGACTCGCAGGTACGGGCCATGCTGGGGCAAACTTCTAGGCCCGTTGGCACGACAAACGTGCATTTGACCATTTTAGCCCCCCTATAATGCCTCAAGATCTGGACGCCTCGAATCATGGGATGTTACGAGAAAGCACCCAAGAGAAGCGGAAAATCCAATAAGATAAGCAAATATGAATTTCATAAGAGCATGTAAATGAGCAAAGCCCTATAATTTTATTTCACTTTAAGGGATTACAAGATATGAGAAAAGGAAAGAAACCAACTATAATCCTAGGCCAACATGGCCAGCTACGAGAAAAGGAAAGAATAGAGATCTATGTGATAGATGTCTCTCGATGCACCAACTGCATCATTCTTTGAACCCTGCAGTAACGGATCAACCGTCAAGCAAACCACCAATCAAAGAAAGGGGAAGAGAAGATACCTGAAAACACCAAGGATTAGGTTAGGCTCGATGAGCCAAGCAAATAGGCATGTTTAGATGGCAATACATTATATTAATAAATAGGGAAGAAGACCATACATAATCCCAATTGTACCTGCGTGATTAGTATCTCAATAATAGTATCGAATATCAAATTACAATAGAAACGGTGTGTAGTATAGTGCATGAACAACAATCGAGATAGGAATATAACAGATGTTTGAGATAGCATATCATGTAAATAAAAGAAGTCATTCTCATCAAGATACCATATAATTCATACAAGCATAGCAGTGTCACTAGTAACAGAAGTAACCTTACTATATCCATAACCATCGTATCTAGATCCATCCATAACAAAGTCGGCAGTTAAAGACACTAAGTAACGACCTCTATAATATATAATAATCATACATCCAATATACATACATAAGAGCATACAAAGATATGTCAACAGTTGAGTACAAAGGACGTGGAGGGTCGGAGCTAGCCCATCGTCGTCGTCCCAACAACTGTCGATGGACATCAACCATGGGGGTCATAGCCACCCATCGCTGCTGTCTCATCGAATAGGAACGTACAAGAGTCTATCTCATCCATAGCTGCATCCAAGTCCCAGCCATTGGTTTATAATATCCATAGCCACAGCCAAGTCCCAGTCATTGGTTTTACGTGCTAGATCAACATCAATATCCATCCACACTTCCCCAATCCAAGCGCCGTCAGTCTTGGTACCCCTCCCCCAACGGTACCTGCTATACTCAACTACATCTCAATATCAATATCCATGATGGCACCAAATCCCTCGGCAATCCAACTGTGCATCCACAATCTTACAGACCATTAGGTGGGGGTATTTCGAACCGGATTGCATTATTGTCCTTGATATGAGATGATATTAGTCAAGGGTATGAGGCACGGAGTTCGGGTATATGTAATCCATCCTTACAATTCCCAACAGTTAGTAATGCATACCCTTGTACACTCCACTTCTTTATATGCTTAATTAGCATGATCTCATTATACAGTCTGTCCATCAATATCTGCTGTTAAGTTCCTAATATTACAGGTCAGGTGTCACGCCCCCAAACCCGGATCCCTACAGCGGTCCGACCTCAGGGACGTGAATTAGGAAGTAAGTGATAAATAATATTTCTTCCCAAGATCCGTGTGTGTGAGGAAGACAAAATTTTCAGACACATGAACATTTTGTAGAAGCTTACATGGCATTGCGACCCAAAGCCTGTGGCCATCGAATTCCGTGTCACACTCAACCTGTCAGCATAAAGTTGTCATAGCAACTCATACTCAGACTGGAACAAAACATGATATCAAAATATACAGAGCCGACAGTAATAGGCTGATCATTTCCCAAGCATATTCAAGTTATAATTTAACAAGTGCATTAATTACAATCCCAAGGAAGAAGGCTAATAGAAGCCTTGCAAAATAACAAGTTAAGAACAAATACTACCCAGGTGTGTAACATATCTCCAGAGCCAGGCATGATGTCTACATGACATCAATGACAAACGAACCTGCAAAACTCATGGCTTTACAGCCATCTGCACACATGCTAGCTCAAGACGGGAACCTGCTACCTAAGGCACCAAAGATAGAATATCAGACATGACGGTCTGGCAGGTGATCAATTTAAGCATGAGCATATACAAATTTAAGTTTAGAAGAAACAATGTTTTAAAAAATTTGCTGAATTTAAAACAGACTTACAGAGTTTAAAACAATGTATGAACAATATACTTGCCAAGCAAACAAAAGTCCATGAACGATAAACGAAACGAAATTAGCATGATTAGTAAATCCATTTTTCAATACCAAAGCACATTTGAAAGTCCCAAAGAAATCATGTCAAGCTTGCAAGATAAGAACATTGAAATCCATGTACAAGATAGAAACCACGGTGATAAAACTGACTGAGCAGATGGCAACCACAAGAAGCTATATTCTCCGTCACACAAGGTGACGAGAGCACGCACGATAATAATTCTCCGTCACACAAGGTGAAGGGAGCACACACGATCATGACCCAAATTGAGGACCCACAAGGGGTGGGGCCTCACACAATATAACTGGGCATCACACACGAGTCCCGTCGCGGAACAGGCTAAATAAACACACACGATATCCCAAGCTGCAGTTGGCACGAAGTATTTAAGGACCCAGGGCGGTTGATCAAACCGACAAAGTCGTCCAAGCCGAGTGGTGCCGACAAGAAAATAAATACACACGAACTTTCAAAGCAATGCTTGATACACAAGAATTCAGGAACTACTCACACAATATCATGGACACGCACATTTGTTCACTGGAATTCACTAATTAGTAGTCCTAACACGATGTAATGAAGACACAATTCACGCAATGATTCCCAAAAATAGGGTTTTTACAATAAAATCTTGGAAACATCGTTTTCAAGACAACATGAAAATCCACGCAAAGCTTTACAAATCTACATTATTGCAAACCAATGTCTTTTCGCATCAACCCTAGGGTTTTCAACTCAAACTTTTCAAGCATATGCTAAGGCTCATCATTTGATCCTTGTGTAATTGAAGCTAGAATGTCGAATTTTCTAATTATAAATTGGTGCCCCAAAAGGTAGACGACGTTCCAAGTTCCAAGTACACATAATCAAGTTGATTGCTCTTAGAATATTCTGCTTTTTCACTCGTGTCAAAATCCCCCCTGAAACAGTTTAATCTTGCAATTTCGGTCAGCTCTCGGTTACCTGTCGGCTGACCGACGGCTGACCCCTGCTCACAAATAGGGAAATGGGGGCTTCTGGAAATGGGACCGAACTGTAGTTCGGTTGGCTGTCGGTTAACCGAGATGGGGTTGTCGGCTGACCGACAACTAACCGACAACTCTCCTGATACGATGCAAGCTTCTGGAATATAGACCGACAGGTTTCGGTCGGTCGTCGGTTAACCGAAATGGGGTTGTCAGCTGACCGACATATGACCGAAGGCTGACTGACCCTCTACGAACTAATTCAGTTCAATCATTTCTCCTTCAATCTCCTTCCCATTTCACTTTCTTCCATTCCTTGCCAAAACCCCTGCGAATCCCAGAGCCTACTGTTGGAAATAGGTGGGCCTCTAGGATAGGTTTCAAAAACTTTTGACCAACTAGATGTAGTGATCATCTATCCATAAGGCTACAAAACCCAATCCAGGATCAATGTCCTCAATCTCATCTATCATGATCAGTAAGTAAACCTATCAAGAAGATAGATAATAGCACCTTACAATCAACCACAAAATTCTACAACATTCAAGGAGTAGATAACACCTATGAAGTTCGGTTGTGCTCTAATGGAGAATTTGATTAATCCCTTTGATGAAGAACTTTTTCACAAAGCAATTCAGAATCTCCAATGCCCAATTGTCTTCCTCGCTATGACCCGCTTTAGATCTTTTTTCTCAAAATAGAGATGCCGGAATCTCCAAGAGAAAGACTAACTAGAATCTCTAAGGAAACTAGAAGGGAACTAGAAGAGAGAGAGAGGAGAAGAGAGGTGCAACTCTTGCTAAGGGGAGATGGGCGTGAATCCCTGGTGCATCCAAAGCATTGGGCGTCCAACCCACCTCTCCTCCCTTATTTATAGCTTTTTAGCAACTCCTCTCTTTGTTTATTATTAAAAGTTCAACTTCCATAATAATTAGTAACTCATCATTCCCACTATTACCACTATTAAAAGTCTTACTTCAAATAGAAATAGTAACTTTCCTTTTGAGTTCAAATAGAATTAGTAATTATCCAATCTTGGGCTAGTGTGGGGACCACTAGGGATTCCATAGAAAGCTGCCTCCAACTAGGACACCGCGGCCCCACATCTCATGTGTAACCCGGGCCCATGGTTAATTGCAAATAACTCCACTATATAATTGCAATTGAACTCCAGTCTTAGGAATAAATTACATGAAGACCCTAAACTCCCCTATCACCACAAGTAGGCCCCTCCATCAATATCCATGGATTAATTGGATAAACTGTCCCACCAATTTACATCCATATCTTATTATCCTTGAGACCCAATTAATCACTATGATCATTAGTATCATCCAATTAACTCTTAATTGAGATGGGTGTACACTGACCAATGATAATCCACTAATTGGCACAAGGGGATAATTAGGATAGATTCCATCTTGATCATTAAATGTTCCCACAGTCCCACTACCATGTACCCAAGACACCAAGGTATTGACCTACAGTTGGCCTCACTCATTGGTGACTTAAAGCAAATGAATAGATAGAAACTTGAGTTCATCAATGTCTCAGGATTAAGAACCTATTGCTAGGGAATTATGAGAGCTGACGTTAAAGTTAAGACAGTGTTCCTAAGGTGCTTCTCATGGTCCTTCAATACATCCAATGTACCAGTATGATGATCCAGAATCTTACATTTCGATGATCGCGACAGATCACACTATCTCATAGTGATCATAATACTGCAACTTTGTTAGATGAGATGCCCAATCTCATCACCGGTTGTGAATCAATTTAAGTATAAGATTTGTAACACATGTCTCCTGTATGTGGATCTCATCCACACACATGTATTACATCTAATACACTTGTAGACTCCGGCTCATCTCATGAGCCATTACGTCATTTGTATTGATTATGTGCAATTAAGTAATAAAACACCATTCATCTTATGAAAGGAAAACATGAATATATTGATAAATAAAGAAATTAATCAATTTATTACATCAATCTTAATGGAATGAGACCATAAAACTAACACCTACATGCTCTCCCAACTCTATCATTTCACACCATTCCATCAAAACTCTTATATTCATCACCCATCTCCACAGTTTTTCCAACACCATGACCACCCATTCAACAACTCATTCAAAACAAATCCTTTGACAAAACAGATCTCAAACACAAAAAAAAAACAAAAAAAAAAAAAAAAAAAAGATTTTCCAAAGCAAAGCAAATAAACAAACATGTAATTTAACAATAAACATCATGAACTAAACTTATTAAAACACATTCAAGTGGATAAATTAAGATAACTTCATATATTTGAAAATAAAAAATATGTAAATACTTTGCATGCACAACACATCTAAGAAGATCACTTGCCTGGCCAATAGTGAAAAACCACAAAGCAAAACGAAGACTCATCAGAGGTCTTCTCCTATGGCTGAACCGAAATCTACAAGAAACCCCAAGAAATTCCTTCAAAAATCCCAACAAATTTGAAAACAAGGACCCATTTCGAGATGGGGGTTGCATGTTAATAAAACAAGATCCTAAGGGCCTAAGAAAACTCCATTGAAGAGATGGAGAAGGGTTCTTACCTGTAGCTAACCGAACAAAAAGAAATGAGGAAGAAGAAGACCCTATCCAGCAGGAAACTCCAAGAAAATGGTAGCAATGAGAAGCTAGAGATGAGAGGAAGAAGAAGATATATTCAGATTTTCCTTTGGAATCCTCTAGCTATGACATGCAAGATGAAAAGATGAGGGAGGAAGGTGGTTCTCTCCTGAGTTTTGCAACAATTGCAAGAAATCACAAATGGGTTCAAAACGTGAGGGAGAAGAAGATTAGATGACTTAAGTAGGAATGGGTTTGTGGGTCCCATTAGGCTTGAAGCTTGAGATGCTTAAAACATTGACTTGTGGGCCCCGAACGAAAATGACGAAAGAGACTAAAATGATCCTCAAAAAATCTAGTTTTCAAAAAGTGTAAATTTGACATGGTTCCGGAATTTCAAATTTTGGGCTCAGATTTAAAAATGAAACTACTATTTTGCCCCTAGGGCAGAAAAATTGATTTTCGGAGTTTCAAATGGGATCGGTCTAAACACAAAAGTCGTTGAGGCAAATTTGACCTATCAAAACAACCCAAAATTGGAATTTTTCAAAATAAAGAATAATTCCCCCACGCTGACACGTACAACCCAAGGCATCCCCGGGCTGCCAGACTGGGTCCAACCGCTCTCAAAATTCCCCAAAGCTAAAGGAAAAACATTCTAAACCACAATCTAACTCAAATGGGCTCAAATCTCACTTAGAAAACTAAACCACGGCTAAAAATACACTAATCATGAAAATTAGGGGTTGGAGTCTTACATCAGGACTTCAAGTACAATGTCCCGACATCTCATCTAATACGGACTGTGGATGATCATTGATCATAGCCTAAGTGCAATGCCTTGATTTCTAATACCTACCGAGGCCTACATCCAAGGTTCGGACCTACCAGCCAGCTGATGGACTCACTTCTTCGGTCCTGGGACTACCGAGGTCGGCGGACGTGAGAGTCCGTGGGGCCCAACCCTTTCTTGATCGGGGGATGAAGCGAGCATCAACATTTTTGTACGTATTTGCCAAATTTTCTACTTTACTTGGAATTGAGAAGTGGTGGTCCATAGATCCACCTTCACAAGTAGAAAAGGAAATTAACTTTTTCCTAATTTTCATTGCACATATATTTAAAAAAAGAGACATAGTTTGCCGTGTAAGGCGAATTTCATTTGTTTGCCATGAAAGGTGATATGTATGGCATAATATAAATAACTACCCTTTTATTTGAATTTGCTAGTTATTTATTTTGTCTTAAATGTTTTACTTATAGCCTTTTTCTTACTATGCAAGAATTGGAAGAAGCTGAGCATATTTGAGTTTAATTCGGAGACATTTAAAGCTAAAGCCCCATTTGAGAAAAGTTGTACACTAAAAGCACATAGGCTTGTTGGAGGAGAGCTGGAATTTCAAGTTAGAGATCATGAGCTCAAGACATGGCACAATCAGTTTTTATTTTTTTTTAAGACCGAATTTGGTGGCCCCTACCATATCTAATGCTTGATAATGGTTGCTAAAACTTAGCAATCAACTTTGCAAGAAATGGAAGGAATTTCACGGACATCAATAAAAATGTTATTGTTTAGCAAGTGATCAAATCATGAAAGAAAGAAGATTTTCAGAATTGTAGCCATCCTGCACAAGCTTTACTATTTTGACCATAACTTATGACTAAAGACTCCGATTTAGGCAAGATTAGATGCGTTGGAAAGAGGACTCAAAGGAGAGGAATATCATGTCTGCATGAGGATCTCCCAATTCTGACGTTTTAGGGGTCAAAACAGGCTGTTAAGTGGAGGGATATGAGGGATGACGAATTTGAGTGATTTCTCTTTCTTTTTCTTCTTGTATTTTTCTTCTTTTTAAGGGGAGGCTCTCTTTTGCTCTAGGAGTTAATTTTATTTTTCTTCAATCTTTGTTCAAAAGTGAAGGTAGAGATTGAGTGGTGTAATAAACAACTTTGAAGGTTTTCAATAATGACGATTTGCTTCATTATTATTGTTTGTTCTACAATGCTTGGCTAATCCATGGATTAGGGTGGAGGAGAAAACCAAAACCGGTGAGATCACTCCTTATTATTTTTCTATGTCTTTCCTTCATTATGCTTAATGATTTAATAGGTTCTCCTTCATGAATGTTATTCAACTTCTGGTTTTGTAAAAGTTATTTGGAATGTCTTTTACTTTTTATGCTTGATCTTGACATATCATGTTTAGGTTAAATTCCTTTAATGGTTTGTGCTTGATCTTGATAAATAGTTATTAGAGTTTCAATATATTAAAGTGAAGGGAGTCTTAGGTACTATTTAGAGAATTGGATTTTAAAAAAAAATGGTTTTCAAAGTTAAATATTCCGATCCAAGGCAATTGCTTGCACATTGGATTGAGTTTTATTTGGATAAGACTATAAAGTAATTTTGTAATGATTAAATCTGTTTTGGTGAAATCCGATACCGTGATCTCTCTTTCTCTGATCAAGTTTGTGTTTAGATTTCTTTTGATATCAGTTTAGTTATTATTTTCTTGACTAATTTTGGTTTTAAAATCTCTAATGTGAAAACTGATTGAGGATTTTTGGATCTTGTTTCTACAAATCTCTGTGGATCGACCCGTATTTGCCATTATCTACTTAATAGAAATTTGTGCAATTGCGATTAACTATTTTGAGCACATCAAAAGGTGATTTTCATTTGTTTGCCGTAAAAGGCGATTTACAATTCTTATCCAAATGAAAAGACAAGAGTTGTGATTTTTTTTGTCTCCTAAAAAAAATACTAATGATACAATGAAAAGTAAGAAAATGAGATTTGACTTCTCAGGAGATTGCAAGGACTCGTTCAGATGGACGGTCGCAAGTCATGTGTGGACTTCGCCGTCATCTTTCAGATGAGAACAGAGGACGCTTTTGATTAGCTTGGGTTGGCTTGGACCTCAGATTTTTAGAAGATAAGGACCAAGATGAGGTCTTATATCCAATAAAAAAGCTAAGTAGAAGGACTGAAAAGCCCCGTCTAAGCCATGTAGAAAGAAGGAGAGGGCCTTGGGGGGAAACCGCCCCAAGGGACTTCAGTCACCTTGTGGTGGTGGTTGCTACAGAATCTCTTCGACATATCAGAGGTTGTTGTAGCACCTTTTTTGCAGAAGGATTTGCGAATTTGTGCTTTTCTGGATGGATTCCGATCCGTTCTTCTTGGAACGACCCCCCTTTCATAGACTTTTGGTGGCCATGAGGGGTTTTATAGCTTTTAATGCATTAAAGCCACATGATGGAAAGTGTTACAAGTTTTTATTTCATTATTTTGTGACTCTTTTTTTCTTGGCTTTTGATTGGCCGATGGAGAATGATGGGCATTTAGTTACCTTTAAGCTCCATGATGGGAGGAGTTACATGGTTTAATGCCATGATTACTTTGACTTGTAACTCCTTTTTCCTAGCTTTTGATTGGGGCCGTCCAAAATAATGGATTAATGATCACATTAACTTGTCATAAAATGAATCATTTAACTTCATTAAGTCATCGCCGAGGCATTTGAAGGGTCGCAGGCCCCGCCACGTCTTTTGGAATTCTTTTAGCGATGATCGCTGATGGATCTTCCTGCTATTTGATGTCAAATGACGATGCAATTTCAGACATTGATCGCTACCAATGGGTTGGTACCATCTATCCCATCGATTTTTCGATCGATAGGGCAGAAAGTGTGCTTTTTTTGTCGGCCGGTTGGCGATTTCAAAGCATCCGATGACGATCTCATGATTTCGGCGGTGGATCCATCATGTTGACGAAGACCGACGAACTTTATGCCATAAAAAAAATCAGATTTTTGGAAATTCACAAGGGTCAAATAGCTCGAAAACGTGAAAAGGGACTGGAAAATGGACTTTCGGCGAAAATCCGGCGACCTGGATTTCTAGGGCCACGGGCGACCATGGGCCATGGTCGCGGCCACCATGGGGACTTTTTGTCCCTTGTGGTCGTCGTTTTTCAACCATTTTCCAATTTTTCTAATTCTTTTTTTCTCTGGTATTTTTCTTGACATTTTTGCACATATATTGCCCTGATTTCCTTGAAGAAAACCTGACGAAAAGCCTTGCATATCAGAGCATAAAGTTTCCAATTTTTCAGGAAAGCCGAAGACTTTGTCGCATGGAGTTGCCGATTTGCCATGAAGAGCCAAAACTAAGTCAAACGATGTCTGGATGACCTAAAATTTGAGGTGAAACTTCTAAGCAGTAAATAAGACCAGCCATAGGCTTTTGTTTGAGTCGTGTGGGGTCTCGTCGCCAGTAGACTTGACTTTGTCGCAGGGAATATAATGCGCTTTTATTTATGGTCAACCGATGTCTGGTTGACCTAAAATTTGACAAGGAGCCTATTGGAGTCATTTTAAGACGATCCATTAGCTCCAATTTGGAAATCATGATCCCAAGGGGCTCCACCGCCGGGAGGCCTAATTTAGCTTCTGAGAGTCAAAGTTGGGTCAAATGTTGTTGAAATGACCTGAAACTTGACTAGTAGCCCTTTGGAAGTACCTTGAAACTACCCATGCGCTCTGTTTGATGAGTGATGGCCTCAACGGTTTTCATCGCCAAGAGGCTTGGTTTTGCTGTTTGAAGGTTGATGGAGGGTCAAATGTTGTCAGTTCGACCTGAAATTTGACACGGCCTTTTGGAGGTATTTTGAGACTATTCATAGTCTCTGATCGAAGACCTAATGTCTTTGGTGTTGTCGCTGTTGGGAGACCTGACTTTGCTACAACTATTTCATTTTTGGGTCAAATGATGTCAAAATGGCCAAAAACTTAATGTAGAGCCTTCTAGTGGCATTTTGAGGCCAACTGTGTGCTCTGTTTTCTGGATCAGATTCTCTGGCTTCACCGCCGCTGGGAGCTCCTGTTTAGCCACTGAAAGAGTGAAGTTAGGCCAAATAATGTCGAAATGGCCCGAAACTTCATGTGTACTCTTTTTATGGCTGTTTTGAAGGATCTTACAGTTTTCGTTTGATTCTGACAAGATTTGATTTTTAAGCAGCAATGCCTTTTTGTGATAGGATGTGACTTCATGTAGCTTCTTGTTGTCAAGAGTGTATGAAGAGGCAAAGTGACATTTTTGGTGTCAACAAATGCCTCATTGAGGTACAGCGACGAATTGCATAGCTTTCATAGTCGATGTGCCTCGAAAAGAACTTTGAATGAGAGCTTTTGGCTTGACCAAGAGTCTTTGAGCATTTTTCTTTTGGTAGAGTAGTTTTTTTGAGCTTCCAGGGGAATTTCATGGCAGTGAGAGGGATCATTTACCGGCTCAAGGTAAAGTTTTAAAAATGACATGAGAGATTTGGATTTGGTTTTTTGGGTTTTGATTTTTCTTTTCGACCTTGTAAACCTAAAGGCTTTATGTGGCACATCAGGCAGTCAAGAAGGGTTTTTTGGTTTTTAACCCTATGACCTAATAAGTTGTATGTGGCAGGTTAGGAGGTCAAGTTTTGGATTTTTTATTTGACCTTGTGACCTAACCTTGCTTTAAAATCTTGGCCGATACCGCGACGATATTTTGCTGCGATACCGAGTCAAGCCGATATGGTCAAAATATCCCCAAAATATCGGTTCATCTCGGCCGATATGGTCAAAATATCGGTTTCACCGATATCTCACCGATATCTCAGCCGATATTAAAATATCGGCCGAGATGGACTGCGATGGAATAATGGTAAAAAAAAGTAATTTTTTGTAACTTTTTCCTTATTTTCCAATTTTCTTCTCCTCTCCACTCATCTCCTTAGAGGAACCATGTCTCCATAACTCATTCTCTCATGTTTTCCAAATTCCAAAACTATTTTTTGAAGAAATCATTTTATTTAGTAAGAGAAAATCAAGTACTTAACTACCTTATTTTTACTATTATGTGTTTTTTATTTTTTATTTTTAGATAATGCATAAAAATGAATGAAAAGATCATTTGCATGTCATTTTTTGGTTTGTGCTGTGTTCTTCACTTAGATCTACACACTTTTATGTTAGATCTACTTATAAATATGATTTTGGGTATAGAAAAATGGTGCTCTTTAAATCTTCCACTTAAAAAAAATAAAATTGTTGGAGTATTTATGCTACAAAATAGTAAATACTAATGGCTTATTAATAGTGTATAGATAATTTTTATATTATCTTTGTTTTCTTATATTTTACACTAATAAATTGATTATGAGCATCAATAATGGTTGCATTATATGAAATACTTGAGAAGACAGCGAACTGCGATACAGACAGGGCTCATAACTTAAGGTGACTGAGATTTCTATTTATTGTTGTTACTAATGGAAAAAAATATTGTTTTCCACCATTTTCTAATATTCTAGATTTTTTGGATATTTTTGCGATTTTTTTTTATTACAAAAAAAATTCACACCGCGACGACCGCGACGGACCGATATCCGCGACCGATACCGATATCATATCAGTTTTTCGGCCCGGCCGAGACCGCGACCGATACCGAGATTTTAAACCATGGACCTAACAAGCTGTATTGGCAAGTTAGGGGGTCAGGATTTAATTTTTTGTCACTCTATGGGACTACTTTGGGTCCATTGGAGTGGTTTGGGTTTTTATGGAATGTCAATTTCAAAGTTTTGGCTTAATTTGGTTCATGGGGTTGGATGGTTTGAATTTTTGGAAGCTCATGAGGCCTGTATTTTTTGTTGTGTGATCCAATCAACTCAAAAGAGGCATAAAACCATTTTGTATGCTTTTGGTAACAGGGATTTTTTATGGGAAGCCCCTTTTAGTGCCTAGGTGGTCAAACCTGGCTCATGTGGGCTAACACATGGGATCTTAAGTTTAAAGATGGCTTAGATCTCATGTGATATGACTTTTGTAGAGAATATCCCAAAAATATCTCCATTGGATAGAGAATATCTTAAAATATCCTCAATTAGAGAGAATTTCTCAAGTTCCCTTTATTTTGGTAGAGATTTTCTCAAGGTGTCTTTCTTTGGGAGAGAATATCTCAAATCCCCTTTCTTTCAGGAGAGAATCACTCAAAGAATCTTATCTTTTGAGAGAGAATTTCTCAAAGAATCTTTCTTTTGGGAAGGTTGCTAATTTGTAGCACTTACCTCCTTGCTCCTCTCCATGTTTACTCGTTTGGCTTGATCTCTTCTATAGAAGCATAGGGAGATTGGATCTCTTGCTTTTATTACCTTTTTTTGTAAAAATCTTCAATATCAAGAGCTCATCTTTTTCGAGGATCTTCAAGCTCTTCTTCTTTTCCATCAATGGCTTCAAGTAAGTCTTCCTTTTTCCAACAAGAAACTCCATGTAGAAGTAGGGATCAAGAAAACTTTCTTCTCTTTTTCTTTTCTTTCTTTTTCCTTCTTTTCTTTTCTTTTCTTTCTCTTTTTGTTTCTTTATTTGCTTTTTTCTTCTTTTTTTTTTTCCTTGATTTTTCTTTACTTTTTTTTTTTTGTGGCCACTCTACCATTTTTCTGCCTTTCCTTTTTTTTTTCTTTTTCTTTTTTTTGGCATTTCTTTTCCTCAAAATGCAAATGATGTTTTTATGCAAGACAATATGCACATGCATTTCTTGAGTGAATGATATCAAGAAAAAGAGGCTAAGGCTCGATGTTCAATCAACATGGATTTTGATTTGAACAAAATTTGATTTTGACCAAATTTGGGTTGGCATTGGTCATATTTTGGAAAAGGCTTCCTAATTGTAGACACCAAAAATGTCACTTTGCCTCCTCAACATCAAAAGCTACATGGAGCCGCATCCTACTACAAACAGGCAAAGATGCTTCAAGCATTAGATCTTGTCAGAATCAAACAAAAACTGCAAGATCCTTCAAAATAGCCAAAAGAAGGGAATACATGAAGTTTCGGGCCATTTCGACACCATTTGGCCTAACTTCAATCCTCCAGCAGCTGAGTAGGAGCTCCCCGCGGCGACAATGTCGAAGACATCAAATCTTTGATCAGAGCCTATGGATGGTCTCAAAATACCTCCAAAAGGCTCCACGCCAAATTTCAAGTCAAATCGACACCGTTTGACCCTCCATCAACTCTCGAAAGGCGAAATCAAGCCTTTCAGCGGCAAGAACCCCCAATGCCGCCACTTATCAAACAAAGTACATGAGTAGCTTCTGCATGCTTCCAAAGGGTTGCACGTCAAATTTCAGGTCATTCCGACGACGTTTGACCCAGCTGAGACGCACCGAAGTAAAATCAAGCCTACCGGCAGCGAAGCTCCCCGGGACCATGGCATCCAAATCGGAGCTAATGGATCATCTCAAAATGACTCTAATAGGCTCCTTGTCAAATTTCAGGTCAATCGGACATCGGATGACCACAAATCAAAGCTCGACATCTTTCGCACAGTGAAATCAAGTCTAGCATCGATGGGACCCCAAACAGCTTCACTACTCAAATAAAAGCCAATGGTTGGTCCTATCTAATGCTCAAGAAGCTTCACCTCAAATTTCAAATCATTCTGACATCGTTTGACCTAGTTTCAACTTTTGGCGGAAAATCGGCTACAAAGTCTTCGGCTTTTCCAAAAATAGGAAACTTTGTGCTCTGATTTGCATGACTTCTCGATGGGTTTTCTTCAGTGGAATCAAGCCAATAAATGAGGAGAAATGTCAAAGAAAAATACAGGAGAAAAAAGAAACAAACAAGCCCAAAAAACGGCGAAGAAACGGCGATCGGACGGCCACCGAAAAAGGGGCCAAAGCCCCATGGTCACCAGCGACCTTGGCCCATGGTCGTCGGCGACCTTGGCCCATGGTCGTCGGCGACCATGGGTGCATGGTCGCCAGCGACCCTGGTAATCCGGGTCGCTGGATTTCCTCCAAAAGCGTCGTTTTTCCATTCTTTTTCGCGTTTCGCAATGTTTGGCCCCTGTGATTTTCTTAAAATTTGATCTTTTAGGCATGATATCCGTCGATCTTCGTCAACATCACGGATCCGCCACCAAAATCATTTGATCATCAGACACTCCGAAACCGCCAACCTGCCGACCAAGAAAGTACACTTTCTGCCCGACCGATCGTGAAATCGATTGGACAGATGTTGCCGGCCCATTGGCATCAACCAATGTCTGAATTCGCATTGTCAAATAACATGCAGATCCATCGATGATCATCGCAAGAAGAATTCCAACAGACGCGGCGCGGCCCGCGACTCTTTAAGCGACTCGGCGGCCAATTAATGAAGTTAAATGACCTTTTTATGACAACTTATTAGGGTCATTAACTCATTATTTTGGACGGCCCAATCAGAAGCAAGCAAATGGGAGTTACAAGTCCAATTAATCATGACAATTAACCATGTGACTCCTATCATTATGGAGATTAATCATGGTAATTAATCATGAAACTCCCATCATCATGGAGATTAAATGCCCATTATTCTCCATCGGCCAATCAAAATCCAAGAAAAAGGAGTTACAAAATTATGAGATTAAATCTTGTAACTCCTCCCATCATGGAGCATTAATACCATTAATGCCCATAAAACCCTCCTAATGGCCACAAAAAGCCTATAAATAGGCGGTCATTCCAAAGGGAAAGGGTCCGAAAAAATCATCTGAAGGGTCCTGAAAAATTGTCTGAAAACTATCCTAAAGAATTCTCTGCAAAAAGAAACTCTCTCACTCTGAAGAAACTCTGCTGCAATTTCTACAAGGTGATCGAAGTCCCTTGGGGGGCCACCCCCCCAAGATCTCCCCTCTTCTTCTATCCAACATGGCCTAGATGCGGCTTTTCAGCCCGTCTACTTGGTTTTTTATTTGATATAAGACCTTCCCTTGGTCTTTGTCCTCTAAAAATCCGAGGTCCAAGCCAAGCTAAGTGAACTAAAGCATCAAGTGTTCTCATCTGAAGGACGATGACGGAGTCCATACATGACTCACGACCGTCGATATGAACGAGTCCCCACAATCTCCTGAGAAGTCAAGTCCCTCTTTCTTTCTTCTCTATTGTATTTTGTATTTTTAAAAGAGAGATTTGTAAATCGCCTTCCATGGCAAAATCGCCTTCTACGGCACAAAATCGCCTTTCACGGCAAACTAAACAAAATCGCCTCTCACTGCATTTTAAAATCTTGTCTCTTTCTTTAAATATATATGTGCAATGGAAAGTTAGAAAAAAAAGTTTGATTTCCTTTCTACTTGTGAAGGTGAATCTCCGAATCGCCATTCCAAATTCCAAGTAGAATAGAAAATCTGGCATACCTGTACAAAAAAAAAAAGTTGATGCTTGCTCTTTTTTACTCTTCGCCCCGCTTCACCCCGGCGGACCCGGACGGAGGAAGGCAAGAAAGAAAAAGACGGGTCCATCAAGTTGGCATTACCCGGTGGGACTCGTTCATTTGAGAACACGATGCTTAAAATCGGCTCCTTCCTAGTTGGTGGCCTATGTTGGATCTTGTATCTAAAAAAAAAATGAGATGGGATTCTTTGGAAACTTCTTTCTTTGAACTTGTTTCCATTCTTTCTTTTCTCAAACAAAAAAAAAAAAGTTTCTTTCTTCTGGATTCAAATTGGAGAGACTTTGGTTCTTTCCTTTTCGTACAATAGCTCACAGAAATGTTTGAGCCAACGTTCGGATTGGGATGGGCCATTTCCTTCTCTTTGATGGGTCCATTGGAAATCTTTCAAAAAAAATTTATTAAAAAAAAAAGGGTTTTCAAGTTTCTTTCTTTTGGATTCAAATTGGAGAAACTTTGGTTCTTTCCTTTTCGTACAATAGCTTGTAAAAATGTTTGAGCCAACGTTCGGATTGGGAAGGGCCACTTTCCTCTCTTTGATGGGTCCATTGGAGATCTTTCAAAAAAATTTATCAAAATTTTTTTTTTCAAATTTCTTTCTTTTGGATTCAAATTGGAGAAACTTTGGTTCTTTCCTTTTCGTACAATGGCTCGCAGAAATGTTTGAGCCAACGTTCGGATTGGGAAGGCCCACTTTCTTCTCTTTGATGGGTCCATTGGACATCTTTCAAAAAATAAAAAAAAAATAAAAAAAATAAAAACACTAAGGTTGCACCAATTGCATTCTTTGACCAAAGTGGATCTAAGAAAAGCCTTGTCCAGAGTGTGGAGGCAGCTAGATTGTTCGAGGCAAGGGTCCTTCAAACGGATTCATTAAGTAATCCTACTCTTACCTGGGAGCTAATCTATTCACTGAGGTTTCATAAGACCGAATTGGAAGACCTATGTGCACTCTTCAGAAAAAAAATCTTAAAAAAAAAAACTTTTGTCACTATTGTGTTCAAATTGGAGTGTCACTATTGTGTTCAAATTGGAGGAATTTTGGTTCTGTCCTTTTTCGGATTTAGGCTCGCAGAAATGTTTGAGCCTGTATTCGGATTGGAATACCATTTGCTCTCTTTTATTAATTCAATCTTGACTTTTCAAAAAAAAAAAAAAAAAAAAACTCCCTTCATTATTGGATTCAAATCTGAGAAATCCTGGTTCTTTCCTTTTTCAGGTTTAGGCTCGCAGAAATGTTTGAGCCAGTATTCGGATTGGAATACCATTTGCTCTCTTTTGTAAATCCAATCTTGACATTAAAAAAACAAATCCCATCACGTGTCCTTTTTCAAGGATGCGATTTACAACATTTGTGCCTAGCGGTGCTAGTACGCCCTTTCGGGTTTACTGTATTCGCGACCGACACATTTGTATCTCCAACCTTATATCATTTTACCTCGAGTGAGCTTCGATTCTCGGTAACTTGAATTAAAGTTTACAATTGCTTCTAGCAGTCACAGGAACGCTCATTTCGAACCGACCATACTTGCGTTTAGAACAATTGTACCCTCTATGGCTTTTTGCCTTCTTCATTACGCTCAAAATGGGCCATGCCCGCTGAGCGATTTGAAAAGACAAAATCATAGTGTTTTCCATTTATGATCACCATATTCTTGTGATTACTAATGGATGTGGTCTTGTTTCAGAGGTTTTTCCAAAACTAACAATGGCAGCCTCGTTGACCATCACCTTCGACGAAAACAAGTACCAAGTCATGCTTCAAGAGAAGCAAAGAAAGCGCACTTTCAAGCACCCTGCCAGCTGCCGAAGCGTCACCTCCCTCGGCAACTCTCAAAACATCGGGTCGACCTCCACTCCCCGGACCATTGTCTTTGGGTCACTGGGACCATTCCCACTACCCGTAGAAGAGACGGCGCCTGCTAAGAAGCAGAAGACCGCCCCTCAACGTGTCACTGCCCCAACACCAAAGGCGGTCACCAAGAAACCCGAGGCTCTTGGCAGTCCCGCGAAGCCTCAAACTTCAAAAAACTAGGTCTGTCCTAAGACTTGGTCCCCGCGATCTTTGCCAAAACAAAGAAGGTCCCGGACATCTGCAAAGCCAGCATACCTGGCTCCTCTCAAGGAGAACCGATTCTATCTTCTTGCTTACATCAAAGGAGAGAAACCTACCCTCCACCGAACTACAAAACCAACCCAGCACAAGCCGGCTTGCTCATACAAGCCCAAAATCAAGTCGTGCATCACAAGGCCTCGACAAGAACCTGCCAGGGCCTGCTCTCCTGCAACTCGACCCTTCATCTCAACAAGGGCCAAGCTTGAAAATTTTAAAACTTCGCTACGACAGGCTAAGGACCGCGTCCAGATCCTGTCCATGCCAGTCTTCAAGGAAGACAAGCTCGGTTGCTGCGCACGAGGGACCACATCCTTCATTGCCAGAGCACAGCCCGAGCTAACCGAAGCTCAAATTGCTCGTCGCATACGTCGTCGCGCGGCATATCGACAGAAGAGATTAGAGAAGCAAAGAACCCAGCATTCTGAGCTTCAAATCTCCCAAAAATGGGTCGAAAAAGAAAGACTCGACCAAGTTGCTGCTGTCCACATGGTTGGCAAAACCAAAAGAAGGCAGAAATCAGCAACAAAAATATATGTCAGACGACCGGTGACTCGCAGCGTCTCCCGGACGAGAAGGCATCAGGAAGACTCTCCCACTCCTTCGAGCCAAGGACACCGGAGTGATCATTCCTAGGGCTCTTCATCTAGAAGAATGAGCTCCAGCTCAGTCATTAAGACAGTATCCTCTTTCGACTCACGAAGAGTGAATGTCCTAGTCACAAACTCTGAGCAACCTCCACCGAACGATAACATGGCTCTATGCATTCAGCAGCTAGAGCAAGGACAGCAGAGAGTAGAGGTCCTGATGGAAAACCTCCTTCTCACTCTCCAGCGTCCACAAAACAACGATGAAGTTCCTCCACAAGATGAGGCAAACGGTGGAGAAGATGAGTCACGCGCCCTTACTAAAAAGGATGTTGACAATATCCTCGCCAAAGCAAAAGAAGAGGATACACTGAAGGAGCATGGGATCAAGCCACCATATCCCTTGTGGATGGACTCTGTTCCGTTCCCTCCAAAGTTTAAACAACCTCTTCTCCAAACATATACGGGGAAAGGTTCAGCTAGATAGCACGTCATCCACTTCAAGATCCTGACAGGAATGATTGTGGATCAAGATGCTCTCAAGATCCGTCTCTTTGCAAGTACCCTAAAAGGTACGGCCTTTGATTGGTATTCCACTCTACCAGAGGACTCCATTCAAAACTGGACCATGCTATAGACACGTTTCCTAACCCACTTCAAAGGTGAGGATCATCCTATTACTATGGCTCAGCTCTGCAGCCTTAAACAGGGAGAGAATGAGTCGACATATGACTTCATTCACAATTGGAAAGCAATGGCATACAAATGCTCAGATGTGCTGCCACAAGCGTCGCTGGTCAACATCTGCCGAAACAACATGAGAGCAAAGATCCACTCCTTGATCATCGGCAACAAATCAAAGAACTTGGGAGAACTCCTAGAAGCATCTATGGAGGCTGAAACGGTGATCAAAGACCTCAACAGTCAGAAGTCATCAAAGAAGGAGCCGACCGCCATTCCGACCTCCAAGCCAAAGAAAAAGGAGGTTCTCAATGTGCAAACCAAGTCAACCCCTCAGCCACCAAAGAAAGTTAAAACAAAGCTGCAGGTAAGAGACCTGAACTCTCTGATGCCTTCAAAGAACGAGTAGAGAAGAAATACCCGTTCGATGAAGATGTTGAAGAAATATTTGGGGCTCTCTTGGCAAATGGGAAACTCACCTTGCCTGACCCCAAAAGACCGGGAGATGTTAGCAAAACCAATGATCCCCGATATTGTCCATACCACCAAATGGTCTCGCATCCTCTCAACCAATGTTTCATTGTGAGAGAGAAGATTAACGAGATGTGGAAAAAAGGAGTCATCACCTTTGACAAAAACTATGGGTCTGCCTCCGTTAACATGGTGTCATGTGGACAAACATCCAAATCACCAAAGGAAAAAGTCACTACTTCTTTCAAGGTGATAAAAATGACCCAGACGTCCCAAGAGCTGGTGCCTTACCCAACACCAGAAGGACAGCCCATATGGGTGCATCCCGATCTCCTGGAAGATGAAAATTAGGAGATCGTCAAAATAAAGCCGACCGCTCAACAGCGAAGGCAAGCCAAGAGACAACTCCGCAAGCTCAAACAACAGGAGAAGGCTCAAACAAAACAAGAGGTCCCTGAAAAAGCAGAAACCTCCTCTACCGCTTCACTGGGGGCAATAGAGGAGTCTCTTCCCAAGGCCTCAAGAGTGGCAAGAAAATTCACCCTCGATGATTTCATGCCACCACGCCTCAGAGATGAGACTCCGCAGGGGGCATCATACTCTTGCAACTCGGTAGTTGGATTCTGCATGAATGGATACGAGTCTAGTGACACTGCCAGTGATGCAGATGAATGGGAGGAATCCCTTGAAACCGGAGAATATCTCTCCGATGAAGAATGGATCCCAGAATCCCACCTTATGCCAGTAATCTGGTATAACCCCTTCCAGCCACAAGGATCCTAGTCTGATGATGATGAAGACCAAGAGGCTATTTAAGAAAGTGCTGTCAACCCAGCGCAAACAAATGCTCTAGTGGATCCCAACGAGGTTGAACCACAGGGAGCAGATGAAGAAGAAGATTTGACTCCTATGCCCGATCTTGAAGAATATGCAAGGATCTTACAGCGTCTGGCCATAGAACAAGAGCAAGATCGCATCAATCAGCTTCATCAAAATCTAGAACCGGAAGTCTCGGAGAATCTACAAACATCTCCTCCAGTGACTCTGGAAAATGAAGAAAGTTGCTGGATTGATGATCCTCTTACATCGGAGGATGAGTCTGATTCCCAACAGTCCATTATGGAGGCGTCTTCTATCGAAGTTGCATGTAATGTGATAGTTCAGGATGATAGTGCCTCTGAAGCTCTATCTGCTGAGGCCACGGATTCTCAAAATGCATCCGGTAGCATATCTTCTGGAGCTACATATTCTCGGGTGACTTCCACTGAGATAGCATCTTCTCAGTCGTCGTCTCATGAAACGGTGACATCAGAATTCAAACCTCTTCCTACTGATCACCATGAAAAAACTCTGGCTGATGAAGCCTTCAAAGAAAACCCAGTCAATTGGTCTCAGATACCCATCCTTATAGGAGATGTCTGGACCGATGAAATACTGGACAAAGAAGAAAAGTTGTTGGAAGCTGTTCAGGACTTGTTCCCGGAAAATGCCTCATGCAACGCAATCAGTGAAGACAGCAATGCTGCTGCGGAAACGTTTTCAACAAATGAGAAGGATCAACCCCTTGATCCCGAAGGTGATCTTCCAAAGGAAGACCCTTCTCAAAAAGCACTCGAACTAAGCAGTCAAGCTCCCTTCATAATCTTTCTCGAAACATTAAAGCCTTTGGTCACCACAACCAAAGCAAAGAAGACAAAAGGAAAGACTGGGGGCAAGTTCACTGTCTCCTTAGTGTCAATCATGCAAGACATGACTCTGATTCAGAAAAAGAAGAAGAAGATACCGCGTCTTCCATCTTCCACAATTATGGAGCATCTTCATCACGTCCAACACTTGAACCTTTTGAAGAAGGATATCTTGTACCGGACTTAAATATCTCTCTTGACAACATGGTGGGTCATCCCATCGAACAAGAAGGTGACGACGTTGAGTCTTCCTTAATAGAAAGTATCAACCACATACCGGATCTCAACATCGCTCTTAATGATCCAAACCCCACAGAGTCATTTAAGAAAGGTGACCTTGTGTTCGCAGATAAAAAGCCATTGATTCTCGTTCGTACATCTAAAACCAGCGATGAATCAAGATGGGAAGGTCCCTATATCATTGACAAAGCCTTCTCCAATGGAGCATATGCTTTCTTCAATTTCGAAGGAGACAAGTTTATGCTGCATAACAGATTTCTCCGACGTCCTTAAAGCTGCATCACTACCTTCCTGCCAGTTGAATCTACCTGATTTCGAGGATCAATCTCTTAAAGGTCCTTGTCACAAAAGCAGGTTCTCTCAATGCCCGGCTGGCAAAATAGTCCTTCTTTCTGTCACAATTTGATATTAGGTATGTACCATAGAAAGCAATCAAAGGCCAAGCTCTGGCAAACTTTCTTGCAGAGCATCCACTGCCTAAAGATTCTTCGCTCAGGGATGACCTCCCAGACGAGCCTGTCTACAGCGTGGAGATTTCCTCACCAAATGCCTCCTGGAACATGTGCTTCGATGGTGCAACCAGGACAAATGAAAAAGGAAAGTCGATATCAGGAATCGGCATTCTCTTTGTTAGTCCCGACAATTACATGATTCCACACGCATTTTCGCTACTGGAACCATGTTCAAACAATGCAGCTGAGTACCAAGCTCTGATCATAGGATTGGGACTCCCAACTGATCGTCAACCAGATGAATCAGAAATATGAAATCAGGAAGCCTGATCTTTTGCCTTATTACCACAAGGCGCAATTGTTTCGTCAAAGGTTTGACGTCTATCACATCACCCACATCCGCAGAGGTGAAAACATCCGTGCAGATGCCCTTGCTGGACTTGCTGCATCTATGGCGATCCAAGAAGGGGAAAACATGAAAATTACAGTGTGTCAAAGAAGGATTCTCCCTCCTCTCAACACACACCATGCAATTACTGAATGCCACCGAGTGGTCGGAAATCGGATTTCCATCCTTAAACCTCCGATCGGCGACTGGAGGGATCCGTTCATTGATTATATTATGTTCGGAATCCTACCAGAAGACCCAAGAGAGAGGGTAAGCATTCAAAGACGAGCCCCAAACTTTCATTTGGATATTCCCTCCAAAATGCTTTACAGAAAATCCTTCAATGGAGTACTTCTACGGTGCTTGTCACAACAAGAGGCGGAAGAAACCCTAAAAGAAGTTCATGCTGGTCTTTGTGGAGCCCATCAGGCTGGTCCTAAGCTCTACGATCAGATAAAAAGGTTGAGTTACTATTGACCTACCATGGTGGCTGACGCAATGCAATTTGCTAAACGTTGCCAACAATGCCAAGTTCATGGAGATTATGTCCACATGCCTCTAGAATGGTTACATCCTACAGCGATCTCATGGCCCTTTGAAGCCTGGGGTATGGACATCATAGGTCCTATCTCTCCCCCATCAAGCAAAGGTCATCGCTTCATCTTCACCGCTATGGACTATTTCTCAAAGTGGTCAGAAGCATTTGTGTTCAGTGAAATGAAGATCTCATCAGTCCTTCAATTCTTACGAACCAACATCATTTGTCGCTTCGGCATACCTAAAAGATTCGTTCATGATAACGGACCACAATTCTGGGATCACAGATTCTATAAGTTCTGTGACAAATACAAAATCCAAAGTTGTCCTTCAACTCCGTATAACCCTGCAGGGAATGGACTAGCAGAAGCTTTCAACAAGACACTCTGCAAAATTCTTAAGAAAATGGTCTCTAGTCATAAAAGAGACTGGAGCGACAAACTGCCTGAAGCTTTATGGGCCTACCGAACTACCGTTCGAGGACCAACCCATAGCACACCATTCTCCTTGGTCTATGGATGTCAAGCAGTTGTCCCTCTAGAGGTACAAATTCCTTCTTTAAGAGTATCTCTACAAAATGAAATGACGCAAGAAAGCAACGTCAAATTGAGACTCCAAGAACTGGATAATCTCGATGAAAGATGGCTCGAAGCCCTGCAAAGCGTTGAGCTTTACCAAGCACGCATGGCAGGGTCTTTCGACAAGAAGGTCAGGCAACGCGCCCACAAAAAGAGTGACTTGGTCCTTGCGGTGAAAAGGCCAATGGTTTTTGCCCATAAATCCAAAGGCAAATTTGAACCAAAATGGGAGGGACCCTTCGTCATCGACAAAGTCTTCTCCAATGGCGCATATGCTCTTCTGAACATGGAGGGTGATAGATGTATGATGCCCATCAATGGCAAGTTCTTGAAGACTTCCTACATCGGGTTAGAGCGATGCCTACATGGCCAAAGCCTATCCCTAGGTACTTGCTCGTCAAACCCACTCCCTTTAGAGTTTTCATACCTATGTTGAAATTTCTAAAAAAACCTCAAAACAATGCTTACTTTTAATGTTTCATTGTTCACAAAATCATCAAAACCCAAAATCCAAGTTCAGGAGCCTCTTCCCTAACTTGACCAAAACTTTTGATCCTTGAACCCAAAATTCATGATTTGAAAAAAAAAATCAGGACTCAGGGATTTCCACCCTAGTCCACCCCGACTTTTACCGCCAAAATGGTTTTGAGTCAAAGTTTTATGACCCTTGTGTCTTTAAACAAAAAGTGGTTTTTCAAAAAACCGTGGGGAAGCGACGTATAGTCGATACTCACACAAAACCCAAAAATCGAAAGGATGCGAACCCCATTCGATACTTCCAAAACCTCAAATCGCAAGGAAGTGATACCTCGTCAATACTTGCAAGATTTCAAAAATCGTGGAGACACAACGTTTCAGTTGATATCCACAACCCAAATTTCAAAACAAAAACAAAGGTTCTAAAAACCTCAAATTTCAAAAATCGTGGGGAGGCGACATTCCATCGATACCCACAAAACCAAATTTTTGAGAAAAAAGCAAGGAAGCGACATTCAGTCGATACTTGCACCCATATCCGCGAGGAAGCGACATTCCATCGATACTCGCAACCGAATGAGTAAGGAAGCGACATTCCATCGATACTTGTAATACCATTCAGCAGGGAGGCGACTCTTAGTCGATACTTGCATTTTTTAAAACCGAAAACCTGGCTTTCATGCCAAAACCCGGCTTTCATGCCAAAAACACTGCTTTCACGCCAAAACCCGGCTTTCATGCCAAAAACCTGGCTTTCATGCCAAAAAAATCAAAAATCCGGCTTCCATGCCGACAAAACAAAACTTGGTTTTCAAAAAACTTGGCTTCCATGCCATAAAACCTGGCTTTCATGCCAAACAAACAAAATTTTGGCTCTCATGCCATAAAACCAAAACTTGGCTCCCATGCCACAAACAAAACTTGGCTCCCATGCCACAAACAAAATCTGGCTCCCATGCCACAAAATTTTGGCCTTCATGCCACAAAACCAAAACTTGGCTTTCACGCCACAAAAATCGGCTTTCATGCCAAAAACCAGCTTCCATGCCACAAACAAAATTTTGGCTCTCATGCCACCAAAATTCGGCTTTCATGCCATCCCAAAAATTAGGCTTTTTGCAACAGAATCTGGCTTTCATGCCTAAAACAACCATTTGACAAAAGAATTTCACAAAATGACAACCTTTTGATCAAATTTTCAAACAAACAATTCCCATTCAATTTTTGCTTATGTTTTCATCAAAAGAGAATTTAAGTGAAACGAGGGAATACAAAAAAGGGGTGCCAAAAATGTTTATACATGGAGGTACCAAAAGAAAAGAAAAAAAAGTTTGTTACAAATCAGGAGGCTAGTCCGACATGGTCTTCAGCCAAAGGCTTAACTCCTCAAGCAAACTCTTGGCCTTAGCCTCTAAAGCATCCAGGCCGCGTTTCTTCAGAATCTTCCCATAAAAAGCAGCAGGCCGTCGCGATCCATCCTCAGCACGAGGAAGCTCTTCCTAGAGAATCTGCCATTGTTCATATTCTTGAGTCTTCCTCCGGAGATTGCTTTCGACCTCCTCAACTTGGCGAATGAGAGTCCTCTCTCTATCGCGAGCTTTCAAAGTGGTAGCCCACTTGGCAGCTGCCTGTTCTTCCAACAGCTCGAGGAGTTGTCTGGCCTTAGTGACCTCCCTATCAAGACGGTGCTTGTCCTGTGTCAGCTCAATAATAGCCAACTCGGTGACGTTCCTCTCCCGAACAAACTGCTTTCGAGTCCGCTAGATCTCATTCAGTTCAGATTTGACCTCGCTGGAAGGCTTCAAAAATATCTCGTTGAAGAAGTCATCATTTGGAAAGCTCTTGGTCTCATTCCACTTGTTGCCTAGAGTGATGACTTCATCGACAAAAGCCCTGGCATCTGTGATGTCCAGACCGACTTCTTCGCTATCTGCAAGAATGTCCTGCACATGCTTAACCATGCCGAAACCAGCCTCCAATTGGCCAGAAGAAAGTGTCTCGACCCATGAGCTCAAGACTCTCTTCAATACCTTCCTCACAAACTGACAGGATGGCTCAGATGAAGACTCGCCATGCTCCGTTGGTCGACTGCCCGTGTCAGGCACCGTTGGAAGAGTAATCAAGAAGCTCTTTCCAACCGGAGCCACTGGGGAAGGAATATCAGCAGGCGGACTCACCTCTACCTCATCAAAACTAGTGGAAGAAGCCCCTACTCCTGGATCGGTCACAGGTACCCCCTGATCTGGTTCTAAGAAAGATAGAGGAACTTAATCTGTCACCTCACAACCTGCCAATGAAAGATGAAAAAGGTATGAATATGATCTTGTCAAAAATCAAAATATCAAGATTATCACTACAAAGTACCTTCTTCGACGACCGGTGGAATGCTTTCTGCCTCCATGAGCTCATCCGAAGCATCGTCAAAAGTTGTGTCCATGGATGGCTCAAAGTCGTCAGAATCTTCTGGCAAGTCAGCTGGCAAGAAACAAAAATGCATGTCAGCAAGCAGCGGTAGAGAAAAAAAAAAAAACAGAGGAAAAGAAGTCATACCAGAAGGAGAATCCGGATCTACTTCAGAATCTCTAGGTTCTTCATCAGATGCCATGACCGGATCCGTCATCGCCTCATCGGTCGGAACCTTAGGCATCATCGAATCATCATCTTTTGCCAAAAGAAAGAAAAGCAGTAGATCCAAAACAAAAGCCTCATAAAAAGAAAGAAGCGGAAAAAGAGAGAAGAAGGGTCATACCATCACTACTGATCTTTCCTCCTCGACTCCTCTTCTCTGGAGACTCATCATCATCCTCTGATGCCTCCTCAATAATGGTGGAAGGAATTTCCAGATCAGGAGAGCTTTCGTGCCGCCTCTGACTTCGGCGCTGTCCTCTTCTCCTCTTGCTCCTACAGGACGAATTGCTGGAAGTACCCTCCCCGCCATCGAAATCTAGCCTCTCGCCAAAGTCTTCACCTGATGGTCTGCTCTTGCCAGTAGACTCCATAGAAGCCTTTGCTCGCTCTGCTTGTATCCAAGCAGCGACCTCAGCCTCCTCCTCTGTGAGCTGTTCCAAGACCTCATCAAAATCTCTTGTGCAGCTCCCGATCTGATGACGTCCTTGTCCTCGAGAAAACCAGTTCTGTGCTTTTCTCCAGAAATGAAAGCCAGAACTTCTTCTCGGCGGACGCCATCTAACTTCCCAAGGCCCTTCCCAGAAGACTGCTTTACATCAAGCTCTTTCTTGGAAAGCCCCTGGTATGCTGAAAAGCTCTCCACAAATCATTTTGTGAAGCCAGCAGTCTGGAAAGTAGGCAACTCAGGATAAGAAATCAGGGCAGTAGTGTCTTCTGCGCTATAGTATGCCCATGCATTTCTCCCATCCTGCAGACCTCCAAAACGCTTCACCTTGCTCGAAGGCGCTCCAACAATGCCTTGAGAGAAGCCCAACTGCATGGCAAAACACGAAGGAAAATACGGCTGGATGTCGACGAAAAGATGTCTGCGGTACACCATCGTGCCGACACGTATGTTAAAAAGCCAACTCCTCTCCGCATTTGTCAAATAATAGTGTCTCCCCGACCCTGCCCTGGTCAAATCACGGGAGACACCAAAATCAAAAGCCTTCTTCCTCAAACCCGGAGAAAGCTTCACTAAAGACTACCCCATCTCGATGTCCCAGAATCGTCGGATCCTCAAACGGGTAGATAAGAGAGATTCGAAAATAGGCTTCCCTCTAGCCAACCGAATCATAAACGGGTCATCGTCCTGAGTAGCACCCAATCGGTGGAAACTGGGATAGTGTTATACATACCATGAATAGAAAATGTAGGCTAAAAATACCCTATTCATGGGAAGCCCAAGCCGAACCAGGAAAGCAGCAGCCTGCAATTCGGTGCAGAAATAAGAGTAAAGAGCAGGCACCAAAGCAAGCCGCTCTCCACACGCCATCTGACAAGCCTGAAAAATACAGTGCGGCCTGATGTGCGTTCCATCTCCTTCAGCAAAAACAGCCTCACCCAGCAAATAAGTGAGGTAAACAGCGAGATCTCTCCGCAGCGCAATGTCAGAATGAATGGCGTCTGTGTCTGCGAAGAATTCCTTCAAATTCTCTCGCATGGCGGAGATCTTCTTCGAATCCGGGTTCCTAGCCCTGGCTTCGTAGGTCGTACTCTCAGAAGACTCCCCACTGTCAAAGAAGTTGGAAGACAAAAAGCTACCACTCCTCCAACTACTACACCGTACTTTCGAGCCCTCCTTCTCCTTCAAAAAGTCGTAAAAGGCGACGAGCTGAAAGTACAAAAGCCTGAACTCCTCAGACTGCTCCTCAAGGACGCTGTCAATAGGCATGAACTCCTCATAAAGATTGCCGAGGATAGGCAGCCCAATGATGGCACTCAGTTCATTTAAAGAAAAACCAATCTCACCATTCGTGACAACGAATGTGTTGGTTTGTGGAAGGAACGACTCCAGCATGGCCATGAAGGCCTCATCGAAGAAAACCACGGTTTGCCGAAAAGCGCGAATGGCACCACCGACCTGCAGGATGTGATAAGTCCACGACTCCCAGCTCGAGGCAGCACTGAAACGGCCGCGAAGTCGAAAAGGCTTCACCCAATTGCTGCCATCGCCCTTGAAAATACCAAGGTCCACCAGTCTCAAATCGACCGAAGGATGGTCTGAACCTTGGTAGCAGCTGGCCGGCATCAAAATGTCCATGCGGGCAAGCGACTTCTCTGCAAAACCAGAAGGGCCGCCAACAAAAACCCCGGTCTTGATCACATTTGTCCTCTTCACCCAGCTTAGAGGATCTTCCCTCTTCGAGCATGTGGAGGAAAGGCTCATGATCGAGATAGTCCGATCGAAGGTCGACCGGGTAGAAATGGTTCTTTTCTCACCATCAACTGTGAAAGAGAACTGAAAACATCTCCTTTAGTATGTTGAATCGTCGGGGACGGCATCACCAAAGAAGAAAGTAGGCTTGGGCACAATGCTCTGATAGTCCGTGACCCAGGGACGGTTGCTTACCATAATCTTATAATACTCCTCATCTTTGAGGGCAATCAAACGTTGCCTCATCTCATTTTGGTTGAGCAAGTCACACTCTTCCAAGTTCCTTTTGACATACAGAACCTCTTCTCAGGCCTGCTGTACGGCCACATTAGAGGATCTGGTAGAACGGCAAGGCGCATCAGTGATAGGCTCCTTACCCTTGTTTGTTCTGGAGGAACTACCTCCAAAGGATGAAAAAAAAAGATCAATCATCAAAATGACAGAATTTTGCTAAAAAATTCTAACGAAATTTTGGCATGGTTCCGGGGCAATTCCGAAGAAAAGGAAAACACCCCGAAAGAAATAGGAGCTTGAAGATGGGCTCAACATCGCTGCAAGCTCATAATCAATGGAAAATTTTCGAAGAAGGCTTGAACTCAAACATTGCTGCGAGATCAAACCAAAGCTTCTCAAATATCCGCAAGATTGGAAAAGGGCTCAACATTGCTGTGAGCTCCAGAATCCAAAACTTGCAAAGCTCCTCAGAAAATCCCTGCAAGACCAAGAAAGGGCTCAACATTGCTGCGAGCTCTAAATCCCAAGACTTGCGAAAAGATTTCCAGGTGTGCACTATCATACTTCCAATTCTATTTTCTAAAAAGAAAAAATGCATAGAAGGAAAGTTGTCGTGCATGTGCGTCTCGAGATCCGGAAAAAAAAAGGAAAGAAAAGAGGAAGAAAGTTTCTTTTTTCAAACAACAAAAAAAAATCACCCACAGGCCACGTGGCCGTACAGTCTTGTCCGTACGGCCACAAAAAAAAAAAAAGAGAGATAGAAAAAAAAAAGAAGAAAAAAAAACACACGGTAAAAAAAAATAGAGAAACCGAGAAAAAAAAAGAGAAAGAAAAAAGGAAAGAAAAAAAAAAGCCACGGTAAAAAAAAAAAAAAAAAAAAAGAGAAACCGTGAAAGATAAGAAAAAAAAAAGAAAGAAAGAAAAAAAAAGGAAAAACAAAACGTGTGACAAAAAAAAAGAATACTCGTGGAAAAGAAAAAAAAAACGAGGAGAAAGAAAAAGAAAAGAAAAGAAAAGAAAGAAAACCTTTTTCTATTCCTACATGGGGTTTATTAAGAAAAAAAGAAACTTACTTGAAGCCATTGATGGAGAAGAATAAGAAAGAGCTTCAAGATCCTTGAAGAAGAAGGAGAATTCTTGATCTTGGAGCACTCTTGAAGACTTTTGCAAAAAGAAGGCAATAGGAGAAAGAGATCCAACCTCCCCTTGCTTTTATAGAAGAGAGCAAACCAAAAGAGGAAAGGAGGAGAAAAGAAAGGAGGTAAGTGCTACAAATTAGCAAACTTCCTAAAAGAAAGGGATCATGTGATATTCTTTTCCAATGAGGAGATTCTTAGAGAAATTCTCTCCAAAAAAGAGAGGGATTATGAGAAACTTTCTCCCAAAGAAAGATATTTTGATAAAATCTCTCCCAAAATCAAGGAAACTTGAGAGATT
Organism: Persea americana; assembly: GCA_029852735.1. Classification (NCBI taxonomy): domain Eukaryota; kingdom Viridiplantae; phylum Streptophyta; class Magnoliopsida; order Laurales; family Lauraceae; genus Persea; species Persea americana. The sequence continues at coordinate 20,675,896 of CM056813.1, read as the reverse complement.
CTCTCCAAGTAAAAATATTTTTAGATATTCTCTACCCAAAAGAGATATTTTTAGATATTCTTTACAAAAATGACACCACATGAGATCTAAGTCATCTTTAAAGCTTAAGGTCCCATGGACTAGCCCATATGAGCCAGGTTTGACCACCTAGGCACTAAAAGTGGCTTTTAGTCAAAATCCCTCTTACCAAGAGCATACAAAAATGGTTCCATGCCTCTTTTGAGTTGATTGGACCATACAAGAAAATCCAAGCCTAATGAGTTTCCAAAAATCCAAACCATCCCACCTCATGAACCAAATTAAGCCAAAACCTTGAAATTGACATTCCACAAAAACCCAAACCACTCCAATGGACCCAAAATTGTCTCAAAGAGTGACCAAACTCCAAACCATGGTCCCCTAACTCGCCACATACAGCTTGTTGGGTCACAAGGCCAAAACCAAAAAACAAATCCCGGTCCCCTAACTTGCTACATACAGCTTGTTAGGTTACAAGACCAAAATCAAAATCCAAAATTCAACCCCCTAACTCGCCATATACAGCTTGTTAGGTCACAAGGTCAAAAACCAAAAACCTTCTTGACCGCCTGATGCGCCACACAAAGCCTATAGGTCCACAAGGTCAAAAAGAAAAATCCAAAATCCAAAAATCCAATCCAAATGTCATTTTCAAAATATTGCCTTGAGATGGTACGTGATCTCTCTCACTACCATAAAATCCCCTGGAAACTCAAAAGGCTATTCTATCAAAAAGAAAAATGCTCAGAGACTCCTGGTAGAGTCAGAAGTTCTCCTTCAAAAGTTTTCTTCAAGGCACATCGACTACAAAAGCTACGCAATTCGTCGTTGTACCTCGAGGGGTCATTTGTAGACACCATAAATGTCACTTTGCCTCCTCAACATCAAAAGCTACATGGAGCCGCATCCTACTAAAAACAAGCAAAGCTGCTTTAAGCATTAGATCTTGTCAGAATCAAACAAAAACTACAAGATCCTTCAAAATAGCCAAAAGAAGGGAATACATGAAGTTTCGGGCCATTTCGACACCATTTGACCTAACTTCAATCCTCCAGCAGCTAATAGGAGCCCCCGGCGATGACAGTGTCGAAGACATCAAATCTTCTATCAGAGCCTATGGATAGTCTCAAAATACCTCCAAAAGGCTCCACGTCAAATTTCAAGTCAAACCGACACCGTTTAACCCTCCATCAACTCTCGAAAGACGAAATCAAGCCTCTCAGCGGCGAGAACCCCCGATGCCGTCACTCATCAAACAAAGCACATGAGTAGCTTCTGCATGCTTCCAAAGGGCTGCATGTCAAATTTTAGGTCATTATGACGACATTTGACCCGGCTGAGACGCTCCGAAGTAAAATCAAACCTACCGGCGGCGAAGCTCCCCGGGACCATGGCATCCAAATCAAAGTTAATGGATCATCTCAAAATGACTCCAATAGGCTCCCTGTCAAATTTCAGGTCAATCGGACATCGGATGACCACACATCAAAGCTCGACATTTTTCGCACAGTGAAATCAAGTCTAGCATCGACGGGACCCCAAACGGCTTCAAAACTCAAATAAAAGCCCATGGTTGGTCCTATCTAATGCTCAAGAAGCTTCACCTCAAATTTCAAGTCATTCTGACATCATTTAACCTAGTTTCAACTCTTTGCGGAAAATCGGCTACAAAGTCTTCAGCTTTTCCAAAAATAGGAAACTTTGTGCTCTGATTTGCATGACTTCTAGATGGGTCTTCTTCAGTGGAATCAAGCCAATAAATGAGGGAAAATGTCAAAGAAAAATACAGGAGAAAACAGAAGCAAAAACCTGAAAAATGGTGAAAAAACGGCGACCGGACGGCGACCGAAAAAGGGGCCAAAGCCCCATGGTCGCTGGCGACCATGGCAGCGACCATGGGTGCATGGTCGCCAGCGGCCCTGGAAATCCGAGTCGCTGGATTTCCGCCAAAAGCGTCGTTTTTCCGTTCTTTTTCACGTTTCGCGATGTTTGGCCACCGTGATTTTCTTAAAATCTGATCTTTGAGGCATGATATCCGTCGATCTTCGTCAACTTCACGGATCCACCACAAAATCATTTGATCATCATCGGACACTCTGAAACCGCCAACCAGCCAACCAAGAAAGTACACTTTCTGCCCGACCGATCGTGAAATCGACTAGACAGATGTTGCCAACCCATTGGTATCAACCAATGTATGAATTCACATCGTCAAATAACATGCGGATCCATCGATGATCATCGCAAGAAGAATTCCAAAAGACGCGGCGCGGCCTGCGACTCTTCAAGCGACTCGGCGGCCAATTAATGAAGTTAAATGACCTTTTTATGACAACTTATTAAGGTCATTAATTAACTCATTATTTTGGACGGCCCAATCAGAAGCAAGCAAATGGGAGTTACAAGTCCAATTAATCATGACAATTAACCATGTGACTCCTATCATTATGGAGATTAATCATGGTAATTAATCATGAAACTCCAATCATCATGGAGATTAAATGCCCCTTATTCACCATCGGCTAATCAAAATCCAAGAAAAAGGAGTTACAAAATTATGAAATTAAATCTTGTAACTCCTCCCATCATGGAGCATTAATACCATTAATGCCCATAAAACCCTCCTAATGGCCACCAAAAGCCTATAAATAGGCGGTCATTCCAAAGGAAAAGGGTCCAAAAAAATCATCTGAAGGGTCCTAAAAAATTGTCTGAAAACTATCCTGAAGAATTCTCTGCAAAAAGAAGCTCTCTCACTCTGAAGAAACTTTGCTGCAAATTCTTCAAGGTGATCGAAGTCCCTTGGGGGGCCACCCCCCCCCCCCCCCCTAAGATCTCCTCTTCTTCTATCCAACATGGCCTAGATGCGGCTTTTCAGCCCGTCTACTTGGTTTTTTATTGGATATAGGACCTTCCCTTGGTCTTTGTCCTCTAAAAATCCGAGCTCCAAGCCAAGCCAAGTGAACTAAAGCATCAAGTGTTCTTATCTGAGGGACGATGGCGGAGTCCATACATGACTCGCTACCGTCGATATGAACGAGTCCCCACAATCTCCTGAGGAGTCAGATCCCTCTTTCTTTCTTCTCTATTGTATTTTGTATTTTTAAAAGAGACAAAAATCACAATTCTTGTCTTTCATCATTGATAAGATTTGTAAATCGCCTTCCATGGAAAAATCGCCTTCTACGGCACAAAACCGCCTTTCACGGCAAACTAAACAAAATCGCCTCTCACGGCATTTTAAAATCTTGTCTCTTTCTTTAAATATATATGTGCAATGGAAAGTTAGAAAAAAAGTTTGATTTCCTTTCTACTTGTGAAGGTGAATCTCCGAATCGCCATTCCAAATTCCAAGTAGAATAGAAAATCTGGCATACCCGTACAAAAAAAAAATGTTGATGCTTGCTCTTTTTTTCTCTTCGCCCCACCGCACCCCGGCGGACCCGGGACGGTGGAAGGCAAGAAAGAAAAAGACGGGTCCATCACTAATTCCAAATGCATGAAGATTTATGTAAATGCATGAGTTTTTTATGGAAAGAAATTGGACGGCTTGGAATGATATATCTGAAAGGTTGCAACCTTTGGAGTTTGAAGCTCACATCAGGAGACGACAAGATTTATCTTCTAATATTGAAATTATGCCGGTTTCCATTTTGATATTGACAACAAGAGATGATGACTTCGTGATGCCTGAGGTTCCAGCCGATGAGGCGGTAATGGATCCAATCGCGGCATCTGAAGAAGAGCCGAGGGATTCTGGAGTGGTTCCAGAACCTTCACCTAGTATGATTTATTTTTTCTTGTCCTCATTTTCTCTATGCCATTGTTCGCTAACATATTGTTTGTTTTCTTACCAACTGACTTGCCACAAGATTCCAACGATTTTGAACCATCCATGGATGCAACTTTTGAAGATACTTTGGATGAGTTCATGGAGGCAGGGAGTACTCCCCCGGTCGTCGAGGAATGTGTTTTATAGTAATAATCTTGATAATGATCTTTTGACAAGATCATATCCATACCATTTTGTCTTTCATTGGCAGGTTGTGAAGCGACAGGAGAAGTTTCTTTGTCTTCTTCAAGGCCAGAGCAGGGGGTGCCTGCAGTTCATCCAGACATAGGGACTTCTTCTACCAGCTTTGATGCGGAAGAGGTGGAACCTCGTGATGATATTCCTTCGCCAGCGTCTTCAATTGGAAAGAGCTTATTGATTACTCCTCCAACGAGGCATGACATGGGCAGTCGACCGATGGAGCGGGGCGAGCCTTCATATGGGCCATCTCTTCAGTTTGCAAAGAAGGTGTTGAAAAGCGTCTTGAGCTCATGGATCGAGACTGTCTCTTCTGGTCATTTGAAAGCTGGGTTCAGCATGATCAAGCATGTGCAGGAGATACTTGCCGAGAGTGAAAAGGTTGGCCTAGACATTACAAGTGCTAGGGCTTTTGTTGATGAGATCATTGCACTGGGCAACAAGTGGTCTGAGACCGAGAGCTTTCCGAATGGTGACTTCTTCAGGGAAATGTTTTTTAAGCCTTTTAGTGAGGCCAAATTTGAATTGGATGAGATCTTGCGGACTAGAAAGCAGTTTGTTCAGGAGAGGAACGTCACTGAGTTGGCTATTATTGAGCTGACACAGGACCTGCACTATCTTAATAGGGAGGTCGTCAAAGCCAGGCAACATCTTAAGCAATTAGAAGCACAAGCTGCTGCCAAGTGGACTGCCATCGTGGAGGCTCGCGCTAGAGAGGGGACTCTGATTCGCCAGGTTGAAGAAGTCGACAGCAATCTCCGGAGGAAGACTTAGGAATATGAGCGATGGAAAATTCTCTGGGCAGAGCTCCTCTTGCTGATGATGGGCGGCGGCGTTGTGCCGCATTTTATGGAAAACTTTTGAAGGAGCGTGGCCTAGAAACTTCGAAAGCCAAGGCCAAGCGGTTGATCTAGGCAAAGCTTCTCCTTTTTTTTTAGCTTCTCAAAAGTAAGAGCTCTCTCTCCATTGATTAGTTTCTTGATCTAGTGCCTCATTTGCATCATATATGTGTTATGCATGGCCCATATCCAATTCTAGTTTGGGTTTTGATTTTTAGGAGTTTTCGGAGTAGAGTTGTGAGAGTTTCTGAAAGGTGTTTTCAGCAGAGGATTGGCGTTTTAGAGTGCTTAGATTATTTTTTAGTTGATCTTAGGCCAAGGCAAGTTTTCAAACTAATATGCATAGCATGTTATGGTTGTCATCTTGATTCATATAAATCTATTTAATGGTTTAAATGTTGAGAATGCCTAATTTTAATCATGTTTGGATCATTAAATCCTTGTCAAGATTATGAGTCATTAGTTTAATGGAACTCAGTGGGGCCCATTGTGGGACTCCTATCCCCCTTGAATCGGGCCCTTATTGGAAATTGCAATAATTTATTTTTCATTTCAAATTATGGAATGTCTCCGAATTATTTTTCACTGAAACTATGTTTATTGATGCAACTTACCACAAAAGATGGAGCCCTAATTCCTTCTGTGAATTTCTGCACAAATTCTAAAAAATTACAGTGAGAGGAATAAATTCCCGCAGAATTTCACAACACACCATTTTAGTAAAAACATCACCACGAATCGTAGAAAAATCATAATCAACTTATCTTGGACAATCTATAAATATGGGCTATAACTTTCATTCTTATTATAGCTCTAGAATTGATGAGTGTTAAATATTTCATATTTCACCACTCATTAGTCCTAGTTTTATCAACATTTCATGTGCATTTCATTTGTTTTACACGGAGATTTTATCGTTCTATTAAATTATCAGATTATCAAAATATTATCGCTTATAACTTCATTTTAACTTGTAAAATGATGTTGTTTCTTTGCATCATTGCATTGGACGTGGAATTCTGAGCAAAATCAACTACTCATTTGCGTCATATGAGTTCGGATGAGGGAGATACAACGCTGTAAAGTTTTCATGCATAAATCTGATAATTTCTTATAGCGCATTTTTATGTAATTTCTCTTGTGTATGTGAACCCCGCGACTACCCCAACCCTTTGACTAGTGTCCCAAGGTATCAAGAAGAGATTTAAATAAAAGAAGTTTCATGAAGGAATCTTGGTGAAGAAATCTTAGGAAAAGTTGAAGAATTCCAAAATAAGAGAAGAAGGCTTTAGGAATAAAAGAAGTCATTTTCTAACACAAACAAGTGGTTGGTGTATTAGTTAGAGCTTGGGTGGGTATGAAACAGGTTATTGGTTCAAACACCAACAATTGCATAGCTTTTAGAAGAAAAAATTGTTGCAACCAATCAATCAAATGTCTTCAATGTTTTTATAAATTACAATGTATTTGTAGAGAGAGACATCTTTTGGCAATTTTTTATTTTACCTTCTCCACACTTTTAGATTGTAATTAGGAGCTTAGTTGTAACTAATTTAGAGAGAGTGCGTAATTGAAGATCCTTAATAAAGATTCGAAGCTATCTCTTTCTTAATGTTTAGTGGCTAAAGCTGTTGGATTAGGCTCTTCTTTTGAAGCTAAGTAATGTAATTAGTTCAATTCCATGCATGTTTTAGTTTAAATTCCCTAATTGCACCTTGATTGATTAGTAGATTTTAAATCTAATTGTGCTAATCTTACTCATTTCTCATGCTCTATCTCTACACTTGATGCTTAGATAATCTCAATTATTGCTTTATAGTTGGATTAAGTTCTCTCACATAGCATGCTCTAGAGCCCTTATCTTTGATCTTTTGTAACTTGATTTTGATAATTGATTGTTAGGGTAGCTAAATGATGATCTAGAATCTTGGCTTTTGATTTTCTTTACTTTGATCTTCATTGTTATATCATCCAATCCAATTATGCAAGATATTACTAATTGAATAGTAGATTTGGGAGTTGAATTAAAATATGCATTGGTTGGATTAATTACATACTTAATGGATTTTGGGTTGCCTAATCTCTTCTTTTGATCATTGTTGATTTGAATCCTTGTTTGATTTGTTATTTTTACTTCTAGATTTTTAGATCTACATTTTACATCACTTGTTTTAAAATCTTACACATTTCACACCACATCTTCATCTTAAATCTTCTATTTCCACCAACATTCATCCACTGGTTTAGTGTAGCTTGCTAGATTGGCTTAGATCTTGTTAATTTTATATTTTAGATTGTTAATTAATTGTTTACATTGCATAGTTTAGTAGTTTTAATTGTTCACTTCATTTTTCTATATTAGCTATATCTTAGTTCAATTCTAATTTAATTGGATTCGATAATCCGGACTCTTTAGTCATTTACTACTTGAAGACACAGTAGTCTTGCGGTTAATTGTTTCACATCTTGGTGTCGATCAAGAATCATTATTGATTTGACCTAGCAATCCAATCTTTAGAAAAAACACTTTCAAAATCAAACTGTACATTTTGACACCCAAATTTGTCAGGGCGGGAACTCACTCATCCGACGAGCTTTGAATGCATTTTTTAAGAATTTTGGGTACCTCGAGCCAAATATTTATTTTTAAAATTTATGAAGGTTATCTATTATACCCAACCATCAGATTATCAGTACGGGATTTTGGGTCAATTCTTTTCCTTTTCAAAGTTCCCACTTTTGAAGTTCCAATTGGTCAGTTCTTTCCCAAACATGTTAAAACCTAAATAAAATACCCTTATCAGATTCATATAGGTCTAACAATACTAGATTCATAATCTATAACTTTAACACATAATTCTAAATTGGATTCATCAATATACATTAAGCCATTCCGTGATATATGTTAGATATAAAAGACTACATACATATGGTAACTTGAATGATCAAGATGCTAAACAAATCCTTATTCATCTATAATGGCTAAGTATATCATGGAGGTTCCAAGATTTTAAAGAATAATCCCTATGGCTTGGATATTGCAATCTATGTGAAGATCTTAATAATGCAAACACCAATAAGTCAATCTTCGATTTCCAACCACTATTGATTTCTAATCATATTAACCCAAGTACCATCTTTTAAAGGATTAGATCTCGAGCAGCTCATTGCACCTCGTTTGAAAGAACATATACTTGCCTCAATTCTGTAAGGTAGTAAAAAGGGTGATGATGTGTGGGTAAAACACCGTAATGACGAGATTAAGCGAGGATTACAGTAGTACTTGCTGTCCACCTCGGCCTCTGTAATCACAGCCCGGCAGCTCGGTTAGGAGTGCCAGCACGGCAGGCAGCTCGGCGTGAGTGCCAGCTCAGCACAAATGCCCAGCGCGGCCAAGCCGTTCTCGGTCTCGGGACAAAACGCTGAAGGCAGAATGGGCCGTCACCTTCCTCCGGGAAGTACGGCGCGCCCTGACGATAGGATCACTCATTTATGGCGATAAGAAGTTAGTTTTATCATCCCTTAACATCAACTGACTAAAGGCATAGAAGGTTCGGATGGGATGTTCCCTTTTTACCTACCGCTGAATGTCAGGGTAAGGACCGATGGGACCTCACCCCACCTACCCCCACTCAGAGAGAATGGACGAGGTATGTCCACATATATACACATGGGATTAGCCCCATGGAGGTACGAGATATGCAACTCACAATACACAACAGACTCTCTCATTTTCCACTCCCTCCTGCTTAGTTTTCTCAGAACTAACTCAGGCATCGGAGCGCCTTCGGCTCACGGCAGCCAGGGGCTCTGACCCAAGCCATTTTCCTTTCCGTTTCAGGTTCTTGGTGTTCAGTGGCGTTCGGTCTTCCCCAATCTAAGAAGTTCATCTTGATCTAAGTAGGTGTCGTTTTTTACCGCCTAGAGTTTGGCGCCGTCTGTGGGGAACTGAACGAAAAGCTTTCAGACACCATGCCTCCAAAAACCAGAAATGGTGAGGGACCCTCCAAGGGCAAGGGACCAACCATGCAGCCTGTGCTGGTACAAGGTCCACCCCCTCGACAGAGAAGATCAGGAGGAAGGTCCCCTACAGTCTAGTCGGTATCACAATCTAGGGGATTGACAATGCCTTCCTTTTACAATGTTATGCCTCCAGAGCAGCCCCACCATAGCCATGAGCATGCCAGGCGAGGTGACAAGTCAGTCACCAAGCTGCGTGAAAAGTCAGCAAGGGCGGGACCTCAGTCCCACCATCAGGTTAACCCTGACGAAGACGAAGACCCTCACCTTGATGAGATCAGAGCTCAAAACCGCCTCATTCAGGAGCAGGACGAGCTTATCATGTGGCTCAAACAGCAACTCCAGGAGAAGAGAGGGGCTCGGAGCCCACTTCATGGGCGTAGCCCTGCCTCGGGTCCTCCACCCAGGCACAGCCAGGCTCCTCCGGGCCACGGACGGGACCTGAGGCACGTCCTCGATAATAAGAGGCGTGATCGGGTCCACAGAGAAGAAGACTCCAGCAGTAGCCACGAGCATGTAGAGCCAAAAAAACAACGGAGGATACCAGAAGACGAGGAGGAGCTCAAGCAGTGGATTGACCAGCAGGTCAAGCAGATTGTTCGCCAGAATATGGAGACTGCTGGCATCGCCCGATACCAGTGCAGCGCCTTTGAAGCTTAAGACACGGGCGCATCTCCTTTCTCCAGGGAGATCCGAAAGTATTCCCTCCCTGAGAAGTTCAACGTCCCGAGGTTCACCCTGTATGATGGAACCTCGGACCCTGCGGCTCACCTCCGACACTACAGCCAGAGGATGTCGGTCTGGGGGGAAGACGATTTCCTGAACTGTTGAGTTTTTTCCTCCAGTTTGGGAAATCTCCCCCTACGATGGTTCTGCTCACTCCCTGGAGGCTCCATCTCCAGTTGGCGACTGCTTCGGACGTCCTTCCTGGAGAAGTTCCAGGCCCACCGCGTCATCCCCAAGACCGATGCCGACCTGATGGCCCTCCGGATGCGAGAGGACGAGAACGTCACCCAGTTCGCCCGTTGTTTCTGGACTGTTTACAGCCAGATCGAGTGCGCTTGTGAGGAGATGGCAGTGAAATCCTTTCAGCTGGCCCTTTGCTCGGGCATCCAGCTTCAGGCGCAGCTGATCATGTACCCCGTAGCCACCATGAAGGAGCTCATGACCCGGGCAAACCGGTTCATCCGGGCAGAGGAGGACGAGGTCCGCGGGCGGGAGAACTTCGGCCTCTCCAGGAAGGACCGACCATCCAAAGGAGACAGAGACAGCAGGTCCTCCAGGAGGGAGGACCGCCGCAGAAACCCCTCCCCGGATCGGCACAGGGCCCGATCCTCAGATCATCGACGGAACCCCTCCACTCCGGCCGTAGCCTCAGGGAGCAGCAGGAGGACCGGAGACGATGCTGCCACCTCCAAAGCGATGAACACAATCTTCAAGGAGCCCATCTATAAGCTCCTCCACAAAATAAAGGCGCAGCCCTACTTCAAATGGCTGCAGCCGATGAGAAGTGACCCCTCCTCCCGAGACCAGGGCAAATTCTGTGCTTATCACAAGCAGAGTGGGCACAAAACAGATGAGTGCAAAATCTTCAAGTTCCACCTCGAGAACCTTGTGAAAGACTGGCACCTCAGGGACTACGTCAAGGAGGAAGACCGGGACAACAGCCGACCTCCACGTCGAGATGATGGCGGCCAGGATAGCGAGCCGAAGGGCATCATCAACGTCATCCACCTCGCTCCTCCGCCTAAGGGGAGCTCCCAGGCCCGTGCCGAGGCCAGAAGAGCCTCCCACCAGAAGCAGGTGTTGACCGCGGCGCCGGAACCAGCTGCAAAGAAGGCCAAGAGAGAGGGGCCCAGAATATGGTTCTCCGACAGGGACCTAGAGGACGTCGAACTCCCACATAACGACCCCCTAGTACTCACCTTGAAGCTGCAGAACTTCTTGGTTCAGAGAGTCCTTGTCGACCCAGGCAGCTCGTCCGAGATCCTGTACTATGATTGCTTTCAGAAGCTGAAACTCAAGGATGAGGACCTCCAGACTGCCAGAACTCCTCTCGTCGGCTTCAGCTCAAAGCCAGTGTACCCGAAGGGGAAGATCTCCCTCAGAGTCCAAGTAGGAGGCGCCTCCAGGCATGTCGATTTCCTAGTCGTAGACGTTCCCTCCCCATACAATGTCATAATGGGAAGGACGTGGCTGCATGGCATGGAGGCTGTGCCCTCCACCCGTCATCAGAAGCTCAAGTTCCCCCTAGAGAACCCGTCTAGCTGGACCGAAGTGATCACTATAAAAGGCGACCAACACATGGCCAGACAATGCTTGATGGTCGTGCTGCCTGGAGAAGCCGAATCGTCCCAGGTCCATATGGCCGAGCTGGATGGAGAAGCCGAGCTTAGGGATGTTGGCAGGGCCCCGGCGCAGAAGAGCATCGAGGACCTCACCGAGGTCAGGATCGACCCCGCCGACCCGGACAGATTTTTCCTAGTTGGAAGCCAGCTCCCCGAGCCTGAGAAGACACAGCTGCTGGACTTCCTCCTCGATAATAGAGAGGTCTTCGCGTGGACGCCTTACAAGATGCGCGGCATCGACCCAGCAGTTATGTACCACAAGCTGAATGTGGACCCTAACCATAAGCCCGTGATCCAAAAAGCACGCCGAACCAGGGTCCCACAAACTGAGGCCGTAAAGGAAGAGGTCGAAAAGCTGCTCGAAGCGCAAGCGATAACAGAGGTCCACTATCCGCAATGGCTAGCTAACACAGTAGTGGTCAAGAAGAAGACGGGGAAGTGGAGGGTCTGTGTCGACTTCACCGACCTCAATGCAGCCTGCCCCAAGGACAGTTTCCTCCTTCCAAAGATCGACCAGCTAATTGACGCCACTGCTGGACGCTTACGTATGAGTTTCCTCGACGCTTACTGAGGATACCACCAGATACCTCTGTTCGTACCTGACCAAGAGAAGACAGCCTTCATCACACCCTGGGGAACCTACTGTTATAAGGTAATGCCCTTCGGGCTGAAGAACGCAGGGGCGACATACCAGCGGCTAGTGACTAAGATGTTTCAAGCACAGCTCGGCAAGACAATGGAGGTCTACATCGACGACATGGTCGTCAAATCCAGAGAATCGCAGGACCATTTGGCCGACCTCCGCCAGATTTTCGGCATCCTCCGCCAGTTCCAGTTGAAGCTAAATGCGTCTAAATGCACCTTCGGTGTCGATTCCGGAAAATTCTTGGGGAGCCTGGTCACGAGAAAGGGGATTGAAGCAAACCCTGACCAGATCACGGCGATCCAGGAACTCCAGAGCCCGACCTCGACTAAACAAGTTCAGAGACTAACTGGCATGGCTGCTGCGCTCAATCGCTTCATCAGCCGAGCTTCCGACAAGTGCAGGCCTTTCTTCCAGCTCCTCCACAAAGGCTCAAAATTCCAATGGACGCCGGACTGCGATCAGGCCCTGCAACAGCTCAAGCGCTACCTCTCTTCACCTCCGCTGCTGTCGACCCCAACCTATGGCGAAGCACTATACTTGTACCTGGCAGTCTTGGACCACGCAGTGAGCTCGGTGCTCATCAGAGAAGAAGACGGCCAGCAGAGGCCTATATATTACACCAGCAAGATCCTGTTCGACGCCGAGACCCGGTATTTGCAGCTCGAAAAGCTTGCCCTGGCGCTCGTCAGCGCCTCCCGAAAGCTCTCCCATTGCTTCCAAACTTTCACTATCGTGGTCGTGACCAAGCACCCACTAAAGGCTCTCTTCCGGAAGGCAGACTTCTCCGGTCGAATCTCCAAATGGGCTGTCGAACTGAGGCAATACGATATCAAGTATCAACCCAGAACGGCCATCAAAGCCCAAGTTTTAGCAGACTTCATTGTCGAATTCACTCCTCAAAGTTCGGCGCCGACCCTGCTCGACACCGAACTAGGGGGCAATCAGGATACAGAGGCAGCAACCGAGACAGAGCAAGAGCAGACCTGGAAAGTCTTCGTCGACGGATCCTCAACATCCAATAGGGCTGGCGCTGGCATAGTCCTCCAGTCTCCAGAAGGCCTTATCATCGAGCAAACTCTAACATTCGGCTTCAAGGCATCCAATAATGAGGCCGAGTCCGAAGCACTCATCGCCGGGCTAAACAGTGCCAAAATCTTGGAAGCTCGACACATTGTGGTTTTCAGTGACTCCCAACTAGTAACGAACCAGCTCAGCGGAGACTACCAGGCTCGGGACGACAGAATGGTGGCCTACTTAGCTCATACGAAGGAACTTCTCTCCCATTTCGAAAGGACCGAGATCCGACAGGTCGGCAGAGAGTCCAATTCCCATGCTTACGCCCTTGCCAACCTCGCCTCAGCGGTCGAGGTCAGTAATAGAAGAACTGTTGAAGTGGAGACGCTGCGCGAGCCCAGCATCGAACTACAGCGACCTCGGCAACTCATGTGCGTGGACCTCGACCCGAGCTGGATGGATCCGGTCATCGCCTATTTGAAGGACGACCTGCTGCCTGAAGACAGGACGGAAGCACAGAAGATTAGGCTGAAAGCAGCCCGGTTTTGGCTCTCCCCAGATGGAAGGCTCTACAGGAAGTCGTTCACCGGACCCTACCTCCAGTGCGTCCATCCAAGCAAAGTTGACGATTTCCTTTACGAAATTCATGAGGGGATCTGCGGCAGCCACATCGGAGGTCGGTCGCTTGCCAACCGAGCAATCAACCAAGGATACTGGTGGCTGTACATGCAAAAGGACGCCCAAGTCTATGCTAGAAAATGTGAAAAGTGCCAGAAGTTCTCACACTCTCTCCACCAGCCAGCGCAGGACCTGAGCCCTCTATCCAGCCTGTGGCCTTTCGCTCAGTGTGGTCTGGACATCGTCGGTCCACTACACCGAACTCCAGGGAACAAAAGATGGCTGATAATAGCTACGGACTACTTCACAAAGTGGGTCGAAGCGAAGCCTCTGTCCTCCATCACTGAGCAAGACACGAAGAACTTTGTATGGAAGAACATCATCACGAGATTTGGAATCCCTCGAACTCTCATCTCTGATAATGGGACCCAGTTCAATTCCAACTTCTTCAAAAGCTTCTGCCAGGAGTACGGCATCCAAAACGTCTACTCCACCCCGGCATACCCACAAAGCAATGGCCAGGCTGAGGTCTCAAACAAAGTGATCCTTGACGGACTCAAGAAAAGAATCGACTGAGCCAAGGGGAGGTGGGCAGAAGAGCTTCCTAGTGTTTTATGGGCTTACAGGACAACTCCAAGGCGCTCCACCTCGGCTACACCATTCTCCCTTGCCTACGGCATGGAAGCAGTCATTCCCCTTGAGGTCGGCCCTCCGACCTTGAGGTCGGAACTCTGTGGCCAGGGGCTGAACGACTTGAACGTAGCTCGAGAGTTGGATTTCGCCGAAGAACGAAGAGAGACAGCAGCTATCCGCCTGGCTGCCTATCAACAGCAGTTGGCCAGGGGATACAACCAGAAGGTCAAAGCAAGAAGATTCACGGTGGGAGAACTAGTCCTGAAGAGAACACTTCCTGGTGACCGAAATCCTAACGAAGGGAAATTGGCACTCAATTGGCAGGGGCCATTTAAAGTGCTATCAGCAGCGGGTAGAGCCGCATACCGGCTCGAGGACATGGAAGGCAAGGAGCTGCCGCGACCATGGAACACAATGCATCTCAAAAAGTTTTACTTCTGAAAACATGTATTCAGGGTTCAAACAGCAATAAAAAGGAACATCCTTGAGCAGATCTCTTTCAAGATTGTTTCCAAGTTATGCAGCTCGGCCGCAGTGCCAGCTTCCTCAGGGTCCGGTGACAGCACCACCCTGCGGCTCTGCAGCTCTGTTCAGAGTGCCAACCGTCCTCATCTCGGTGCCTGCACCAACTTTGGCGGCACAGCCATGAGCGTCTCAGGGTCCGATGACAGCACCACCCCGCGGCTCGGTAGCTCTGTTCAGAGTGCCAACCGTCCTCAGCTCGGTGCCTGCACCAGCTTTGGCGGCACAGTCATGAGCGTCTCAGGGTACGGTGACAGCACCACCCCGCGGCTCGGCAGCTCTGTTCAGAGTGCCAACCGTCCTCAGCTCGGTGCCTGCACCAGCTTTGGCAGCACAGCCATGGGCGTCTTTAGATCCGGTGACAACACCACCCCGCGGCTCGGCAGCTCTGCTCAGAGTGCCAACCGTCCTCAGCTCGGTGCCTGCACCAGCTTTGGCGGCACAGCCATAAGCGTCTCAGGGTCCGGTGACAGCACCACCCCCGCGGCTCGGCACCTCTGTTCAGAGAGCCAACCGTCCTTAGCTCGGTGCCTGCGCCAGCTTTGGCGGCACAGCCATAAGCATCTTACCATCCCTGGTTCGGCAGCTCAGTCGGAGTGCGAGCCGTCCTAGCTCAGTCCCAGCACCAGCTACAGCAGTAAAGCCAAAAATGTCCAAGAACAGTGACTTCGGCGCTCAAGGACACCCCGAGTTCTGGCAGCTTCCGCTCTCAAGGGTTATGGATGCTTATTGGGACCACGATTCATAAACCAAATCTCGGTCAAGGGCAGACATCCAATTTTAACTTTTTAAGACTTACGAAGAATTCGGTTATTCAGACCAACCACTTAGCAAATGAAGCATAAAAAGGCACACGTCATCTGCGCACTCATTCCATCAAAGAAGAGAAAAGGAAGCCAGGGGGATTCAAAGAAAATCGTTGTTCCATTGATAGAATTCGGATTACAAGGATCAAAGAAATACAATGAAAGGAAAAATACAATGGGGCTCAAGGGGCCACAGCTTCTACGTTGCAGTCAATCTCTGGAGTAGCCTCGGCCACAACCGCGCTGGCCTCGAGCACGGTTGAGGTGGCTTCAGAAACGACCGCGCTCGCTTCGGGTACGCTAGCTTCCGAAGCGGCGGCTTCAGAAGGGGCCTGAACAACCGCGGGCGCAGAGGAGTCTTTAAGCTCGGCGCTGGCAGTCGGAGGGGCCTCTAAAGGCGCCTCGGGGGCGGCGCTCGCCTCCGGACAGGCTTGCGGAGGAAGGCAAAGGGAAGCCAGAGATATGGCTATAAGTTCTGAGTCCGAGCGAGGGAACTTTAGGGGATTCCTGAGGAGAGGGCTATCCTCAGGAACCCCAGCCTTCTTCAAGGCTGCTTTCCATCCAAGCTCCCAGGCTCGGTCCCGGATCCCTGGCAACTGAGCCTTGTAGTCAGCTGTCAGCCTGCCAACCTCCTCCCCCATGATGGAGTAATGCTCGGCCAAGAACTCCTCCTTGAGCCTGGCTTCTTGTTTCGCCAGAGCAGACTCAATCTCGGCTGCTTTCCCCCTCAAGGCCATCTCTAGGGAGCCTTGCGCCAAGTTCCGCTGGGAGAGGAGCCTCTTGTTTGTCCCCCTGGCATCCCGCAGGTCCTCTTCCAGCTGCTTCACCTCGGTCCGGAGATCGTCGAGCTCAGACGCAAGATGAAAGTTCTGGGGCCCCTCATCCTTCAGCTCTTCCCTGAGATTCTCCACCAGGACCTGGGACTCTTCGAGGTCGGAGACGAGGCCAGCATTCCTGCCCACCTCTTTTACCAGCATCGCCTCCTTAGCCGTTATGGACGCCTGCAGCTCCTCCCTCTTAGCCACCCATTCAGCCTCCCTGGCCTCGGCTGCATCCAGCCTCTCAATGCCCATCTGGCATTTCTGCAACACCTGCAAGAAGAAAAACCAGACGTCAATAAAAGAATACCGAACTAAAGGCTCTGGAGAAATACTACACTTACCGCTACTAGCGAGCGCATCGAGGATAGCAGGAGCGACTCGTTGTCCATCTCAGCCCACCTCGCCATGTCCTGAGGAAGGGCGCAGGCGCGTCCCAGCGCAGCGACCACTTGGAGATCGGTTGCACGGTCTGTTTCGGCCAGCTGCCTCCCCAGTACTTCCTCAATGGCCGGCCTCCACGGAGCTAGCGGAGGGGGCGAGATCGTTCCGCCAGCTGGCGGAGGCGACGAGGGGCCAGGCGAGGCCTCAACCCTTGCTCTCTTCTCGGGTCGACCCCCCTCAGCGACCTCGGCGGAGCGAGTCCGACCTCCAACCCTTGTAACACGGTCTGGGGGTGAGTTGTCTACGACGATAGTCGCTATAGGCAAAGCCGAGGCGACCTCGGTCGCGGTGGATTGAGTGGCCTCGGTCGCGGCTGCGCGGACCGTCTCGGCTACCGGGGCAGTAGGAGTTCCACCCACAGCGGCCGAAGGGGTCACAACCACGGCCTGAGGGGGATCCCGGACCTCGCCCCCGATGTCCCCAAAGGCCGCGGCAGACAGGTCTTCTGCAGCGTTGCGTTGCCCGCGCTGGCGTAGCATCTCTCCCTCCTCTTCCTCTTCCTCCGAGCTGGAAGACGTCGAGCTCTCAGACGAGCTGGAAACTACTAGCCTCTTCCTTCGCGAAGGCCGGGGCTCGGCTCCCGAGGTCCTGTCAGGCTCTAGGACTGGAAGTGCTGAAGCGCGGTGTCCGGACTCAACCAGACGACCAGTAGGTATCGCGACAGTCACTACCGCCGAGCTAGGCACCGCGGTCGTCGCTGACCCTGAGCTGACGCCTTCCCTGCGCAGCACGGAGTCTATTCCTGACACCCTTATCGAGGTGTTGAAGGATCTGTAGTGGGGCGTATACCCCAGGAGGGACCACGCAGCACGGCAGTTGTGGTCGCGGTAGTTTCTCACCTTCTCGTGCCACTCACTGTTCACCCTCCAACGGTTTTTCCTGGCAAACTCTCTCCTTTCTCGAAAATCTGCATAAACAGAAAAAATTGTGTCAGTCAGGCATAGAAAAAAGAAAAAACTACAAACCGAAAAGACTTCAGTCTTTACTTGGTGGAGTTCCTATTTTTCGAGGAATCCGGACCGTGGTGCTAGGCTCCGCTTCACCGAACTCCCATCCTCCTCTGACGAGTACTCGGTCTTCACCCCGCGTATTTGTTGGAATCCTCCAGCACAGTTACAAAGCCAACTCGGCGGACCCTCAGCCGAAGGTAATGGGTGTTCCCTTCTGCGGATTTGCAGAGGTCATATGTATCCTCGATGTCCGGGACACTGAGGCCGATCCCTAGGATCTCGTTCAGCTGCACTACTCCCATGATAATTTTGTATCCGTTGGGAAGTAGCTGGCATGGGCACAACCTCCACTCCTGGAGGCAGTCCCTAACAAGTGGATGAAGGGGGAAGCGGACCCCTCCCTCCACAACGGAGACCAGCCAGAACGGCATCCAGCCATCGCGGTAGGCAAGGCCATCGTTAGGGCCGTCTGGTCTGACCTCCACATTGTCTGGGATCTTGTACGCATCCCTAAAATAAGCTATGGAGCTCGGGTCTCCTAACAGATGTCTATAGATCCCCATTCTCAACCCAGGCGAAGGTCTACCCAGAAGAAAAGACAAGAAGAGCAGAAAGAAACCCTACGAAAGGGGACTGCACAGACAGGATCGTCGGAAACGTGGAGACGTTGAAGAAGTTCTCTTGCAGGGTGCAGTAGAAATTCGAAAAGAGTAAAAGATGGAGACGAAGGAGAAACCCTGATTTATAAGGGCTAGAGATGCCATTTCGGCTTTCGAGAAGAGCCTTTAAAGAGGCGTCCCCTCAGCTAGCCCTAACGTCTCATCTCGCAGCCCTAACGTCTTTTCAAAGTAATTGCGTGGCGACCAAAGAGGCGACACGTGCCACCATCGGCGCAATATCAGAGGGCTATTAAATATCCTGGACAGGCGAAGAGACATCTTGAAAGGGGCCGTACGTTAGCGACGGTCATCAGGCTCAGGAGGGACCCCCTCTGATCCAAAGCTTTTCTATCTCGGTAACCCCTTCCCACACTTCGGTAGCCCTCTCTCGAGCTCGGTAGCGGTGCCGGCTAGTCAGTCACTAAGCTTCCAACCTCCTCGAGCTGGAGAACTCTCAGAGGTCAAAAGCTAGGGGGCAATTGTGTGGGTAAAACACCGTAATGACGAGATTAAGCGAGGATTACAGTAGTACTTGCTGTCCACCTCGGCCTCTGTAATCACAGCCCGGCAGCTCGGTTAGGAGTGCTAGCATGGCAGGCAGCTCAGCAGCTCGGCGTGAGTGTCAGCTCAGCACAAATGCCCAGCGCGGCCAAGCCGTTCTCGATCTCGGGACAAAACGTTGAAGGCAGAATGGGCCGTCACCTTCCTCCGGGAAGTACGGGCCGCCCTGACGATAGAATCGCTCATTTATGGCGATAAGAAGTTAGCTTTATCATCCCTTAACATCAACTGACTAAAGGCATAGAAGGTTCGGATGGGATGTTCCCTTTTTACCTACCGCTGAATGTCAGGGTAAGGACCGATGGGACCTCACCCCACCTACCCCCACTCAGAGAGAATGGACGAGGTATGTCCACATATATACACATGGGATCAGCCCTATGGAGGTACGCGATATGCAACTCACAATACACAACAGACTCTCTCATTCTCCGCTCCCTCCTGCTTAGTTTTCTCAGAACTAACTCAGGCATCGGAGCGCCTTCGGCTCACGGCAGCCTGGGGCTCTGACCCAAGCCTTTTTCCTCCCCTTTTCAGGTTCTTGGTGTTCAGTGGCGTTCGGTCTTCCCTAATATAAGAAGTTCATCTCGATCTAAGTAGGTGTCGTTTTTTACCGCCTATAAAGGAGATTATGAAATCTAACTTGAGAAAGATCACCAATTATCCTCTCCTCTTAACTCTCTCTCTCTCTCTCTCGCTCTCTCTATCTCTATTTCTCACTCTCTAAGCTACTGTCTAAGCTCCTCCCAGGAACTAACACTTGGTTGAGCGTAAGGCTGGGCGTTTATACCTATTTATAATGTCATGTCACCATTATTAAAGAACTATTCTCCTCAGTTCTTAGCTGAAAAACAAGCTTCATAGGACAGTTGTGCGAGCTCAGGACAGTTAGAGGCCTGTGTTTTACATTGTATAATTGTGCAAACGAGGACTAGAGGAACTTTTTCGGTGGAACTATGCGATGTCTGTAACGAAGAACCGAACCCTTAAATAATAATAAAAAAGGCAAAGTGGGTTTGGTGATGAATAAAAAAATAATAAAACAAATTACTTTGATTTATTTATTATTACTGCATTTGAAATCCTACCCTGCACACACTCACGTTCTTTATGCAATATCTCTTCCTATAGATTTATTTATTCTTGATTAGAATTTATATGCTTAACTAAACTTGATAAACTAACTATTAGCTAGTTAATTAGTCCAGTGTCGATATTTTTAAAAATTTATGAAAACACCTCTATAATATTTTAAAAATTAGAAATAGGTTCTCATATCCCAACAAAGGATTGTATAGCCTCTATGTGATTCTATAATACATGTAGAACTCCCATGTGGTTCCATACTTATTATAGATCATTTATTTTAAGTAAATATATTTATAAAAGTAATAAAATAATAACTTAAATTAGTTTTTGGGGTCGGGTTCTTACAACATGAGTGCTTAATTACCTAGATCTATAGTTATTCAATGTATAACAATATATCATGCAAGGGATTTTGACATATTAGTCCTCCTTAAATTCGATGTTTCAAATTTCATGACTGAAATTTAGATATTGTCACCAGAATCACTTGACTCTGATCAATATTTTTTTTACTTTTTTGCCACTAATCCAATGATATCATGGGAATAGTATCTCACAGAAATTGATAAATCCCTTGATATCATGAACTGTCCCATGATGTCAAGGCTTTTATACAACTTCTTACGGAAAAAAA
The DNA here is from genome assembly GCA_029852735.1 of Persea americana. Lineage (NCBI taxonomy): Eukaryota > Viridiplantae > Streptophyta > Magnoliopsida > Laurales > Lauraceae > Persea > Persea americana. The sequence goes on along the minus strand of CM056813.1, from coordinate 20,655,247 downwards.
TTCTGAATGATAGAACCTAAGAAATGAGTCCAGATTTGGTGAGGTAAAACTCCACGGTGACCCTGAGTGGACCATTGATGGTCCGTCATGTCATTGTGGTCAACCTGTGATGCATCCAGGCATCCAGGCAGGGGCTGCCTGCGGAGATGTTGCGGACCCTAAGTGGTCCACTCATGGTCACCGTGCGTAGACCCACTTAGAGGATCCCAATTCCCTGAGAAATGGTAGTTAGATGTGTATTTACTTTTCAAAAAAATGTTATTTTCATGTTTTGTAAATAAACGAATTTGCTTGCTTGCTGCAGAAAGTTTATGATACATAAATTGATAAATCCCATAATATCATGGAACAATCCAATGATATCACATGCGCACAAAAAAGTTTTTAAAAAATTGTTGACTAGAGCCAAGCAACTTTACTGTTATTACCTGAATTCCGGTAATGAAATTGCAGATTTAAGGAGGACTAATATATATGTCAAAACACCTATACAATAACTTAGTTCAGCTCAAGTAGGATCTGGAGTTGGGTTTGCAAAACCAATAAGGTCCATCAAAGAAGTGTCATGTCCCCAAAATATGACCAAGGGATAACGTGAAAAATAAGAATAAACATTCATTTTCATATGTTTAACGCAACACAAGCTCCCAAATATGGACCCACAAAATTTCGAAACATGATGAGTCATGATAAAATATTTGTGGAAGCATTAAATCAATTGGTATTAATATTCAAAATCAAACCAACACATAACTAACTGAATATTTACGGTTAAAGTTTCCAAATAACTAAACAACAACTAAATAAAATTAGGTTCATTATAAATAATTTGCTACTAAAGTGATCTCTATGATGAAAGTTACTCCGGTGCGGACTCAGACAACTCCGTAGCCACCTGAGGCACTCCACTCGGGTTCATTAACTGGCTCAAATGCTTAAAACGTTTGACCCTCCTCCGTCTCCTTGGTAGAGTAGGGGTCGGTACCTATGCACCAATAAACGAGGTAAATAGTAAGCACAAAAACATAATTTATAAATAAAATACAAGATCAAGATGAGAGTAACGACAGGTAATGATCACAAGAGTGTAACACCATGATAATGACAAAAATAACGTATAACCTAAATCCAATATACGCAATAGAGCAATACAATAGTCACACGGCAACAAGGCCACTGCTTTGGGTAGTCAACCCTAATACAGCGGGAAAACCCATTTGAAGGCCAGCGGTCATAAATTGGTTTGTAATCGTAAGTTGGATAAACCGGTTAAACAATCAAATTGGATATTACAGTGTTCGCACATATTGGTGATTAGCCGTCTAATTACAAATGTAGTCGTTCGAATATGACCCAATTGATGTACATATATATATATATATATATCATAGTAGAATAAACCTAGAGACTTGTAATGCTCTGACACAGAAACTTAAGTCAAAGTGAAGGGTTGGTTGCACAATAACCCACAATCGAATACCAATCAAATCATTCGAATAAACCTCCATAATATCTTAATCAATCGCCAAGCCACATCACGGTCCATATCCAATCAATATCGGGTATGCAACTAACAAACCAACATCAATCACAATCATGTATACAAATTCAAAGGTCAAAGAATAATCACAAGCCAATCCTAAGGTCAAACATAAGGTCTCGTACCCAACAACCAAAAAATCTCTAATAAATAAAAGATCAACGCATCCCTTCACAATGTTTTCCAATAGAAATGGGTTGAGCTCGAATCCACTAGGATTTTTCCAAGGTTATACGAGGCACTAAACCCCATGTTAGTAAGATACCGTGTGCCTAAACGGTATTTATTCGGTCCAATGATCCGATTTAAAGGTACAAAAATATAATTTTAACACATTAAAAATCAAAGATACCATTCAAAATTAATTTACAAAAAATAATGATAAATAACGGCCTTAATTTATAATTTTTGAAAACTTGAAGACCCATCTATGACATTTTTCACATTCAAAATAAGTCAGAGGATCTAGTTTGGATTTATAAAATAACTAAGGCCCTTTTCTTTAAATTCTAAAAACTAATGGGGTGTATGGAAAAGCTACGACAAGTGATAAAGTTGTGTCACATGAGAAATTTTTTTCCAAAACAAGTCCAGGTCAACACTCATACACAACACTTCTTTTCAACTCATGTGAGGTCACGCTCAAACTTATAATATCTTATAACCAAGAGGTCTCTCTCTCCTCATGCATATCCAGAACAAAACCGCCCCCACTATTCATCGCAGAGCTCAAAACGCAATTCCAAAACCGATGGGTTTCTCGCTTACGCATATGTGGTGCTAGGATAGTGGGCCCCACTGATCAAGACCCAAGATCAGCCCCACCATCAAGGTCGCCCAGGGCCCCACAACAGGATCTATGGTCCCGATTGTCATCGGTGGCCCACCTGGGCCCCACAATCCTCAAATTAAACAAAAATGGAAATAAACCCAAACTTTCTTACTACCATCAGTCCCCCCTTTTAGGTTGCTGGATGGTGGACCAAGCAGGGCCCACCTCACATGGGTCCACATCCCTAAGGTCGCCCCGCCATGCTCGGCCTGATGTACGGACCAGATCTGTGATCAAATCATCCAGTGGGTCCCCCATCACCTTATGCCCAACTGTTTTGTTTCCTCCTCAACCCAACTCACGCCTCCTAGATTGTAAACACAAGATGGCAACCAAACAGGGTTCACTCCATCTAGGACCTACATCTCTGGAGTCACCTATCAGTCTGTTATCTGATCTACTGTCCTGATCAAACATTAGTGGGGTCCACCTGGGTTCTATGGTCAAAACACGGACAGTCGCAAACTTCCTGCATCGGGGAACCTATTCCAAATCTGCATCTCCGTTGATTTCTATATGATTGCAGTAAATCTAATTCCAGTTAACCTATCTACATTAACACACAATTTATAAAATCTTGGATAATTAAAAAGGGGTTTTGAAAACCAAATATGGGTGGGCTACGGTCAACATAAAAATCAGAATATTGCTACAGTAACACAATCACGAGAAGATCACTTGAATCATCCTCCAATCCCTGATCTCAAAAAAAAAAATATATATATATATATATTAACATCATCATCACATGAAAGGGTATAAAAGGGGTCTTTATATGCACAAACACGACAATCAAAAAAAGGAACACAAGTATTAAGTCTATAAATTATAATTAGATACTTGCCTGAGGTTCGAAGTTGACGGAAACGGTCTAGAATCCCTATTCTCAAAGCCCAAGTGATATCCTAGAGAAAAGTTGGAAGAGAGAGAATTGTGTGGGAAAATAAAAGAGTATGGCGGTGTATCAATAGAGAATGAGAACAGGATATGTAATCTAGCTTAAATTTTAAAAAAAAAAGAGTTTGGGTTCTAAATAGATAAGAATTTGGATTGGAAGAGAACAAGAGTTTTAGTTAGAGAAGAATATACCCACTAAAGTGGGCCCGGTTAACTATGATTCAAGCCATCTATCCAACAAGCCTAACTCACCAAATATAAGCGTGCCAAGCGTGGTTCCCACTTAGACTAATCACGTATTTAATTAAAATACAATCAATTCATTGTAATAATAATAAAATAAATAATTTATATATATATAAATAATCAAAAATTCACAAGAAGGGTCCTGGTCCCTTACATTGGCACACTAGACTACTTTCTCCTGTTTAATTATCAACTCTTACAGGACTAGTAGTAAAGAAGATGATAATTATTATCGATGTGCAAGCCAAAAACTTAATTCAAGGACTTTGTGGGGGTGGGGGCGCTATTTATTAAAGACGTGCTTACACTTTTAACTGTTCAAGTCAAAGTAAGCAATCTGAAAAATCACATACGGATAAAGATGCGAGACAATCTAATCAATTTCATGTCTCATGAAAGATGAGAAGGAAAGTTGCTTTGGATCTGCAAGCAGCTTGTTTTTCATGCGTTCGGTGGAGACGAGAGGAAAGGAGAAAGCGAAACAACGAAGATAAAGTCAAGCCACTTTCTTCACATCTCATGATGAGGGAATCCTCGCTACCACCAAAAGCATGCAAGTGCGATCATCCTCGCAGCAAAGGAATCATATCTCCCAAGAGTGCGAATTTGAATGCAAGGGTAAGTAAGAAGGCAAGTATAAATTTACTATGTATTGTATTGTATGAGAATGCATGGGTCAACTATTGCCATTCTGGGTTACTCATGTTACAACCCTACATAAATTTGCATCTATGAGAATTAACTGACAGTCATGGGGATGGCACTTGAACGAGTGGGGCGTTTTGGTACTTTTTCATCACAAATTCATAGGTTGGTGTTGAATTTAGGTGATATTATGTCATCAAATGGATGACTTAAATTGACCTGTGTAAGTCCTGATTCACGTGGCTGAGTCTGAACACCCAAACACAAGTGACTGTAATATAACTCGGACTGCACTGTAAGATTCTTTATTATACTTACTAAAACTAAAAATGAGGTGGAAGGAGCTCACGTGAAATAGGGATCGGGCTGGTTGGGATGCATCCTGGTGGAGGTATATTGCGAAAGTTACATGGCTTCTTCTTCATCTTGTTTTATATATGTGGGACGCAACTTAGCAACTCATCCTAACCATACACAAACAAGAGACCCATCCTTTGGTTTGGCACTCATATAAATGGATTGGACAGTTGGATGGAGGGTTGAATTTTTTTTTTTTTTAAATATGATGCCTTTAAACTTGGGTTATGGATAAAGGGATTAGGGGCATGGAATTAGAATCAAATTTGATACTTGAGGTAGTCCCACATAGATCTTTTCATCATGTGTCTCATCCCCAGTTGAGCCCCACAAAAATATCTCACGAAAAGTTCTCGCAAAAAGTTTTGACATAAATAAATCCTTATATATAAAGGGGGATATTCCTATGCATCATTCCCTCGCCATATGATTAAGGACAAACTTAATGGGGCCCACCTAGGGGCCCACTAATTATGGAACTTGTAGGGGATGGGAAGAGACATCTTAAAAGAGACCATATATCAAATTTGAGATCAATCTCATGCCTCTGACTCCTTCATCTGTGGCCTACAAATTTAATGACTTTATATTAAAGGAAGAAATCTGACCCTTGATCAAAAGGTCTAGTCCATTTGGATAGGTGAAAATTCAATGGGTCTAGTTTACTTAAGGGGGTTCCATGTGTGTGGATGATTCGGATGTGTTATAAAGGCAACCCTACTATGTTGTCCATCACCATAATATGATGAGGGATGGATGCACATGAATATTTTCCATATATATAATGTCATATGCATGAGATCTCAGCCTTTTTGTCACTAGGGCCCACCATTAGACTTCCGTTCATTTGAACTAGAACCATTCTTTGATTTTAGAGGGTTTTACTGGAAAGGTCCCGGAATTTAGCCATTCATCGGAAAGGGTCCCTGCAAAATATACAACACTAACGAGGTCCGTCATGCTTTGTTTCACTTTTTTTTTTTTTCAACTTCTAGAGGAGCGACGCTAGCATCGCTCGTATCTGACGGGGGCGACGCTAGCGTCATTCGTCACGGCATCTCCTAATCTCTCCTTCTTCCTCTCCTCCTCCTCTTTCTCCATCTCCGATTCCAGGAAAAGATGGAAAAGATGGAGATTGCAAACTATTATTGGGTTTATGAAGAACAAATTACAAAATCTTATATACCATTTAAAAGGCCCTCAAGAGTCCCACCACCCACAATACCAAAAGTGTCCAAAATGGGAAGAAAGTTCAGTTCAATACACATTACATAGGACCCATTTCAACAAACAGAGAGAAACAGAACCCCAATTAAATCAACTGATTCAAATCACAGGCAAACAAAACCAAACTCAAAGACTCAAATCCCACCCAAATCACAGGCAAACAAAACCAGACTAAAAAACTTTGTTGTTTTCTGCCCTCCGCATTAAGCCACTTCACATGCTTCCCACACATGTGTTTTACTCCAATCTACACATACTTAAATGCATAACAACCAACTTCACTTTACTAAACAAACTAAGTCTATTATATGCGTGTAATGCCCCAATTCCGAATACCGAAATTACCGCTAAGGTACCCGAATTTAGCGCGCTACTTCCCAGAAAATCCGAGAACTTCCAAGATCATAGTCCGCAGTGAGGTCAAATTTTTAAAACTTTTGAACAATAATATAATCAACAGTTGTAATGCGGAAGCATAAGAAAAGATAGCGAAAGCAATAAGTATCATATAAAATGAATCAAATGGAACATGGCTGAAGTCTGACAAAATCTCAAAGTATAGTTAACCAATTTAATTACATATTTGGACAATGCCCTGCTCACTACAATAAACTCTCAAAAGCCCAAAATAAACTGCACTCAAATACCCTGTGCAGGCGCTCCATCCTCTGGTTCGACCACCTTGTCAACCGGTCCTCAACTGTACTCGCTGACTATCGGTGCCTCGTAGTACGCGTCACCCGCGGGGTCATGGTCGAGACCTAAGCACCAAAGATGGGTCAGATCCAAAGATCTGGCAAGGCACCATATGCAGATAACACAGGATGTATGCAACAAAAGAGAATAGAGACGAGTATATAATCATAAGAATAACAAGGAAACATAAACTAGGAAATAGAGCAGTAAATAGCAGTTTAGAATCAGAAATATAAGTAATCTAATCTAATCAAATAACAATGTGGTACATTCACACAAGCTGAATATACCGCTGGATATTATGCAGCGGCCCTCCCATACTGTAAATAGTCGCGGTGGGGAAGATATAATAAACATGCAAGGGATAACAGCCATGATAATAACAATATATATTATATATAACACCGATTACACCCCTTTATCAGATTAAATCGGACCCGGTATCACACCATTCGTCTGATTACAGCTCGTCGTGATAGCTCTAGTCATAACCAATATAAATATAGCTCCTACCAGTGATGATCAATCAACAGGCTGAGCTTAGATCAACTAAATGAATGTCTAGTGCCGACTCATAGAAACAAATACAGGTCTGTGTCTATCTAGGCTTGTCTTGCGTGAGCAAAGTCCTAACCAAGTCTCTAAGAGGTTAAAGTACAATATCATGGAACACAGTCCAATATTCAAGTCCAATTCCAATCATCATTAGATCCACACTAGGCCCATAACCATGGCCTTAGTCTATAGCAATATAAGTAACTAATCCATACTCACATACAACTCATTATAACCAACCTCTCCATTCTAGGGTTCCACACACCCAATCTTAGGCCGTATGAGGGCCCGCCTAGCCACAAACATGGGTCGTTTATCTCCAACTACATCATTGGGTTACCACTAAGTAATCCTAGGTTCAGGTCCTCCAATTTCCCTTTAATTAGCAGGTTTAACCATAGCAAAGATATGAGAGAAGCATAATGTTTAATAACTTCCAAACGAAAGAATCAAATAGAATGAAGTAAGGGCCCAACCTAGGTAATGGTCCACTCTTGGTTCAGGGCCTCATCATGTAATTGGATCCCTAACTGTAGTCTCAGATGTCAAAAGATGATATATCTGGTGCTCCTGAAGTTACGGACATCATTGACTATATTTAAAGGTCGAATAATTGACAATTCAAATCCCAAAAACTCATTTGGTGGACTTCACGAGTCAAGGTTAGGCCACACCATTGACTCGTGCTTGGCACATTAATGGAGGCCTATTTGGATGGTCAATGGGCCCCACAATTGATCAAACATCAAAATCTACAGAAAACTGGAATTTCACTATTCACAGTGTATCCGGTCGACATTATCCTCAGGGATGTCGACCAGGTACATCGGATGTTGACCCACAGGTCGACATCATGGCCATGATGTCAACCGGGTCCACATGGACCTGAAGCCAAACAGCTGGGGTGTGGTCTCTCTAGTTCTCAGAATTCGCAGTGGGTTCACACGAACCTGGACTGTTTGAGAAATTCAAGCCGTAGTTATTTTCTGCAGGAACCTGTGTATTTGGTCGACCGAGACAAGGTCCGGTCGACTGGGTACACTGTCTATATTTCTTTTTCAGAAATTTAACTGAGACTCATGTTTCTCAGTTTTTAGTGTGGCCGGTCGACCGAGACAGGGTTCGGTCGACCGAGCACACTTATCTATAGCAAAAATTCCATTTTTCTGGATTCTTCTTCTTCAATCCATTTTTCATCCACATCTTCTCCAATCCACACCATTTATCATATAATCATTTAAAAACAGTAAAACACTTCTAAATCCATCCATCCATCACTAAACCGGGCCATTGATCTTCCAAATGGGAGAACCCATCCATCAAATGGCCAACATCCATAATACAAAGCTCAAATGGTAAATCTAACATGCATATATACTCAACTGAACTGAATTTACAAAATCAAGAGAAAGAAAATAAAATCATGCATTATATCGTATTAGCATAGGGTACTTGCTTTGATCAATTGAAATAGAAATAGAGTTTAAAGAGAAGATCCAATAGCTGAAATAGAGTTGTTGTTGCAAATTGGGGCTGATCATCTAATTTCCTTGTTGCTGGAATTGGGAATTAGGGTTCTAGAGAGTGAGTTAGATAATGTGAGAGATGAGTGAGAGTGAATTAGGATTTCGGCTTCATTTGCAATAGTTGTGAATATATATGTTAAGGTTTTAGGACAATTACCAAAAGGGTAGTTTAGTTTTAAATGGGGGAGAGATAAGGCCATGGGTAAATGGGTCTTTAGGTGGAATTCTAGGAACTTCCTTAACTCATAATACCCCTCCTATTAAGACTAATTATTAGCTAAGTCATAATCTAATTAAAATCCTACTAAATTTACAATGAACACCCTATATCTATAAGGAAATATCTAAAAGTCAAATCCTAAGACTTAGGAATATTAACAAATTATTCTACTAAACCCTATTAATTAGCATATTAAGATAAATAATATTATATTAATAATTATTCAAATCAAATTAAGAGTCCACAAGGGGTGGGGCCTCACAATGTGGGTCAGGTGGGAGTCTTCCATGTGGACAAGATGGAGAAAGAGGAGAGGAAGAAGAAGACACTCTAACGAGCGACACATGGGCAACGTCGAGTGACGCTAGCGTCACCCATGCGTCGCCCATGGTGACGCTATCGTCACTCAAAAAAAAGTATAAAAAAATGGCGAGAGGACCCTATTAGTGCTGTACATTTCGCCAGGACCCTTCGGAATAAATAGCTGTATTTTGAGATTTTTCTAGTAAAATCCTCTTGATTTTACCTGTTAGGACGTTTTATAATCTAATGTGTATTTATTAAATCATTGGAGAATATATATTTTCTACTTATTTTTCAATCGAGGAGTGGGCTGTGATTAAATATTCCAATCGATTTCCTACCTGCCATGTGTACGGGATACATTGCCAATTTAATGTAGTACATTGAATTAGGCAATCGGTAGAGTGTGTGAATACTTAAGTTCTGCTTTTTAGTCTAATATCTATTCTAATCTTTTCACGTACAACTAGGCGACTTTTTAATTCTAATAGAAAATAGATAGGAGATTCCTAATTTCTTTTTACCTATTATTGGAAAAAAGTACAAAACTTTTGATTTATTTTCAAAAAAGTATATTAAGACTTGGGTATTTCAAAAATTTATGAAAGTTTTCCACAATTTTTTCAATCCAGTCCTCTCCCTAATTTTTTTTTGAAAAATGGAAAAAAACACCCTTCCTTTGTTGGAGGTTTTTTTCTTTTTTTTTTTTTACCTCTTTTCTCCCCAAAACTGACAATTTTATTTTTGATGATCATAACCATTTATTGAATCTAGGTTTTTAGTCATTTGAAGTCACCTTTTAGTAACAGGCCCCAATAAGTCATTTGGGTTGGACTTAATCATTTCTCCTAAATGATTTATTAAAGAAAAACTTTTGAAAAATGACATAAGGATATTTTTGTCATTTCTCATAACTTTTTTATAAAGCGGACTTGATTGAGAAATATTGTGGAAGACTATTGTATTTTTTTAAAATATTTAAATCTTCATGTTGAAACTTTGCCTTTGCTATTTGTTACTGTGATTTCACGACGATAACTAGTGGCATCATCATGCACCTTCCATTAAAATCAGAAAAAATACAAAAGAAAAAGAATGTTAGCAGCGTACACTTTGAGATCATACGAAATGAGAGAAGGTGCATGGCATGTACATTGATAGAATTCTTAATAATTCCTTTAAATGTTAGCATCCATCCATCTTTCTATTTTGTCGCTTGATATAGTAGAGCCGCGTTTGTATACTCACTTTGCGTAAAAGCAGAAGTGCTTTTTTCCGGCTATAGTAATATTCATATTTGGTGAGGCATTTTTCTCTTTTTTTATAAGTTAAGTACTATCACACCGACACACACTCACACAAGCCCCTTATCATCAACTCTACACTCGGGCTCGGGGATTGATATTCCGAGTTGTTTTTATGGAAGGAAAGTGCCTCACCAAAATGAGCGACTAAAAGGTGGGATCAAACTTGGTTTTCTGCAAAATGTAGAAAAAGTTCTCTACGAATCTAAAGTTTGGTAGCACTGAATAAATGCACCCCACTAGATGTTTGCCTTAAATGAGTGCGAAGAATTCTTCTACCATTTCATATAGGGGTGTAAGGTTCGATTAACAGCGGTTTTTGGAAAAACAGTTAACCAAACCGTGTTTCACTGTTTTTTATTTTTAAAATCCTTAATCGTAATCAAACCGTGAAAAATCGTTAAATACCGAACCGCGGTTAACGGTTCGGTTACAGTTAATTGTCACTTAAAAAAGTTTTGTAAAATTTTTTTTCATAAACTAATTAAACTTACTGTGAGAAAAAAAAAAAAAACCATAGTTAGAGAATGGCATAATATAATACTGTAAAAAAAAATTCCATTTAGGCCCTTAGATTTTTTCTTATTAGCGAAACGGTTAGGTTAACCGTGTGTTTTGATAACACGGTTAAACGAACCGCGATTAACAATCCGGTTCGGTTAATAACCGTGAGTCGAGACAAAAATCGAAACTGAACCGTGAAGTGTGATTTTTTTATTTCAACAACCGTAACCGTAACCGAACCGTGAAACACAGTTATTAACCGCGGTTTGGTTTAGTTAGACGGTTTTTCGGTTTTTTTTTACACCCCTAATTTCACATGCTCACGCACCTTGTCTTGAGTGATGTAAACGGGTTGAGTCATCGACAGTCATATTCTATCTAGATCTAAATTCATTTTCACAGATTATAATTCATTTGCCAATCTTGACTTGACAAGATTCTATTGAATGGAATGAATATCTTACATCAAAAGGAAAGCAAAATCCGAACTTAAATTCAGATCCGAGGCGACAACTGGATCTGGGACTCAGATGTGAACTAAAAAGAGGGCTTGCTGTCTGAATTCATGTCATGATAACTAAATGCATGTTGTATTTTATCTTTAGATGCATGGGTTTGGAGCTAATAGCCTTGATCCGAAGGTTGATCGAAATTCTGTTGGAACCCAACAAATAAATAAATAAAGACCCGGTTATTTTTTAATTGGATCCATTAGTTTCTCGGGTATTGGGTTAAGCATGGACATGATGAATTCTCCCATGCTTAAAAAGTGCAAACTCATTTAGGAAATTGACTGAGCCAGGTTTGATATAAATGAGTGTAACCATCTACGTGGGCCGCAGCTGGATGTGTGTGATTACACAACTATCGGTGTTGAATGATGGTTGGATCATTGTGAAATTGGTTGAGTATTCAAGCTTCGAGGAAGAAGGGAGAAGGGGTGCATGGTGTGGTTGGACTTCATCATATTATATGTTAGTATTGATTTCCAACGGACCAATCAAGGCTAATTTAAGTAAAAGAAATTAGGTAATTCATGAATTTATGAACAAAATAAAAGAATTATCTTTTCTCCATAATAGGCAAATAATACTACTAACCACAAGAAGATAGTACATTTACCAATAAAAATAAAAATAAAAATAGGAAGAATGTGCTTTTCACGGAAGGCAAATGGATTGCCCAGAATTAGGCCCGTCAATTTGGCCCTGAGCAAAGGGGGTCCGCTCCGGCCCTCAAAGAATCCTTAAAATGAGGGCTTTTATTTCAAGGGCCATGCTCAGACAGATTTTTTGTAGGCCCTAAAATCTGAGGGCCTAGCTTGTATAGTACTGGCCTTGCCCTTGAGGATACGGTTAGGGCTTAGGTAGTGTAGGCTCTCTGAGCGCTTTAGCCTGCCTGGGCCCAGCCCTACAAATATTGAGGGTAGGGTCAGGACAGGCAACTTCGGACTGTGCCGATATTGAGGGGTAGGGTCCGGACAACCTTGGGCCTGGCCCAACCTTCTTACAACTCAACATAGGTACTCAAATTAATTCTACGAAAGCTACAGGCAACATCATTTCATGTAAATATAATGATATGTTTGAGGCACAGACTCACAGTAGCACGAAGGGTGCACTCATTTCGAAAGCTATCGGGCAACATCATTTCAAGTAAATATAATGATATGTTTGTGACAGAGACTCACACTAGCACTAAGAATGCACTCATTTCAATCTTCATCCCAATCGAGTATCATTGTAACCATAAAAATTATTTATACCATAAGGCTATGATAAAAAAAAAAATTCACTGTACATCTGTGCGTGCAAATTAATTAGCATCTTCTCCTAATTATTGTGAATTGAACTAATGCTTGTGGAAAGTGTATGGATCACATAAATACCACGAATCATCAGTAGAACACAAAGAAATGCCCTTTTGGGTGGCTCTCTTTTCCCCTTTTGAAGCGTACCCAGCATATACCACAATTTCACGCATGCACTCCCCCAGTTAGCCCCACGTACACCACATGCATCCTCAATTTGGCGAGTCCGGATGCCATGAGTTTTTTACTCAGCCTTCGCTGAGGGAACGGACCCAAACTCCATTGAAGGGCCAGCCCATTAGAATTTCAAACAAAATGAATGCCCTCCCGTTCATGGGATGCTCCCAAATTTTACTGTAAAAGGTGGGCATTCATTTTTAATTGCCCAGATTTTAATAGGTGAGCCCCATAATGAAGCTTCATTTTTTTTTTATAGGTAGTATATCAACTTCTCTACCAATTTTCTCTCAATTCTATATGAATAAGGATTATGATTCCTAACATATTAAGGGTTTGTTGAGCTGCAAGCATTAAGGCTATGTTGTCTAAAAAAATATGAGAAATTCAACTGCTTGTCCATCCTAAAGTAGAATTCCATAAATGCATTTTGAGATCCAACCAGTGGAAAGTGAGTTTTCAGATGGTTATATGTCACGCCCCACCCTACACGCATGATATTGTCCGCTTTGGCCCACGGGCCTCAAGGTTTTGTTTCTGATGGGTCAGAATCCATTAAAAGGCTTCATGCAAGGTAAGGGTGTAAGCTAGTCGAGGTGGGACTCCGAGGCTTCACAATCCACCCCCCTTAGGACTACACGTCCATGTGTTATAGCCTGCCAGTCCCTGTAGCCTGCCAGCCCTCTTGGCCCGCCCACATGGAAACCCGCCCACGGCTTTATCACGCCCCACCCTACACGCATGCATGATATTGTCCGCTTTGGCCCACGGGCCTCATGGTTTTGTTTCTGATAGGTTAGAACCCATCAAAAAGTCTCATACAAGGTAAAGGTGTAAGCTTTACATATAATCTCATTCACTTTCCTCTCTATAGTCGATGTGGGACTTCGGGGCGTCACATTATATTTGCAAATTCTCACCATCCAAATTCAATAAAAAAATTTCATAATTCTTAGAGAAAGCTCCAGCAATGCTATAGATGCTGGCAACCAAATAGGCAAGGGTTTCTCATTTCCCATTCAAAGAAGATTTTTAGGGCACGTTTGTGTATACACCTTTTCTGCGGAAAGGGAAAATTGTCACATCAGCAAATTCCATAAAAATGGAAGCCTCAGAAAAGGATTTTCGTAGAGTTTAGAAATTCATGTTTGGTGCGAATTATTTTTTCCCATTGAATTGGTGTTAATGTTATTTGGTGCTGCTGTGGATTCCTTATAGAAAATCAAATTTCCTTGTTTGGTGAAATAATCTTTTGAAGAAAAATAATATAACATGAATATTATTTATTCAACATCAAATAATAATTTATTTAAAGAAATAAAAAATGAAAGAGTTGTTGGGTTTTGGGTTGAAATGGAAAAGAGTGAAGAAAAGAGGGAGAAGCTTTCTAAGGAAATCTATTTCTCAGACCCCCATAAAAAACACATTTCCAGCATTAGCAAGGAAAATATTGACGATGTAGGAAAGCGCTTTCCTAGAATTGTTCCGCACCAAACACCTAAAAAATGGGTTTTTGGTTGAAAACTTTCCACTTTTCCTCGGAAAAGTGTTACACAAAAATGCCCAGTATAGACGAAGGAAAGAGAAAAGAAAGTTCCTTCTTGTCTTAAGTTTAGATTTATCAAGTCCAAGCTATGCATCACTTCAGTCGATGATAATGATGAGAACTGGACAAGATAAATCTTTAGCAATAAATAGACAAATAAAGATAAAGATAAAAAAACAGCTAAGATAAATCTCCATAGGAGTTGATTCTTCCACAATCAAAGCTTTCACTTTGTCTCCCCACTTACAAAGGGAAGCTAAATTGAAACACCCATCAATTTCATGCAAAAAACCAGCCCTAATATCCAAAATTTAACACATAATTAATTTTTCACCACTGCTCCAATTGCAGCAAAATTAGGCAATCCACATTAATTCTCACGGGTTCGGATATTCATTAGTGGTTCCCACCAATAGATTATTTCTCTGATGCTCATGCCTCATACTCATCTCTTATGTGGCACCCAATCCCTTCAATCACTATCTGGTTAACCAATATTAAGACCCAAAAATGACACACCAGGGCACCGGGCCCCACCTCAAAACAGCCCATCATTCATCCACAACTAATCACAGGGTGTCTTTCCTCCTGATCTCCTTTCCCTCCATCTCAACACAAATAGGAAAAAGGCCATAAGGGCCTAAGAGCATCTCCAAGAGTGATGCCAAATCAAAGGTGGACATGCCACATGGGATTTTTGGCATTGATTTTCACTCCAACAACTATGCTAAAAATGAGGTGGCATTTGGCATTTGGCATTTAGGAGTGAGAAGCCAAATTTGGCATGTGAAAAAGTGAAATGCAAAATTATATTTTGCATTATTTTATTCCAAATGGACTATTGTGGATGAGTTGAGTTTAATATATAAAAGAGGTAAAATAAAAATAATAATAAAATATTACATTTGACATATGGGGTAGAGTTTACTCCAACAAAGATGTCAAATTATAAAGGGTCAATTTGCCACATAAGCCTTCATTTTAAAAAAGGCATCTCCAAATTTAACACCTCTCTTGGAGATGCTCTAAAGCTTCTTTGGCCTAGCCCCTACTTAAAAATTGCCCAAGTCCCCACGACCCTTTCCAAATCTAACTTAATCGGCCAATCCCCATGCTCGTCTCTCTCCCTTCATCACTCTCCATCTCAGCAACCGACATTGGAGCACCACCGTTGTGACGTCATCCCTCCCTCCGATAGGTGCTCTACTCATCTTGTCTATCTCTCTCTATCTCCCCTCTTGCTCAACCTCTCTTTCTCGTGTTTTCCATTTCTCTTTTGCATCAGATCTTTGAATACATATTTCTTTTGTTCTTGGTTTTACTTATCATTTGGATGCGTCACGGTTTTTGAGGATTTGATTTTTTTGAAGTGTGCAAGATCTAGATATCTATTTTGTTGTGCAGCTTGCGAGTTTTGGTTTTTGAGAAATTTTATTGATACGAGTGGTTCTTAGATTTGATTCAATCGATAACATATGACTAGCATAAGAGATAGATGACCTGCAGTGATTTCACATTATTGGGGCATTAAGGGAGATTATGGCCCCTAATTTTTACTAGGTTATGTCGGATAGTTTTTCTTTGTTACCTATGAGATAAGAAATTTTGTTAAATGCATGACTTTTGTGGATTTGACTTCTTTCACTATGATGATGTCATGCTGAATGTTCGTCTTATGAATAAAAATGATTGTTTGCGTTGGATATGATCACGACATGTTTGACACAGTTGCTAAAAAAACGCATGAGAAAGTAAGACAAAAAAAAAAAAACAATAATAAAATTATTCAACTAAATTCATTTGATTACCTAAAATTATCTTTGGTTATTGATTTGAGATTACCTATGTTTTGTTTCAATAAAGCATAAAACTATAGGAAAGGAGCTAAATGTTTACAAACCTGTTAGATCTAACTACCAAAATTTGTGAACCGTCTCTCATTTGGGGTGGTATATTAAATTGATGAAATTGTGCATCTTGTAAAGAAAAGTAAGAGATGAAAAATGTGTGTGTGAGAGAGAGAAAGGGTGAAAATTTAAGAAAGGAAAAGAAACAAAATTGCCTTAGATTCATGCCTTGTTGATTAATCTGACTTCAGAATTTATAAGCGTATGATGATCGGCGTTCTGTTCTAAAAATCTTATGCGGTTTCTTGTTATTTAGCTTCTTGATCATTTGAGTTTGGTGAGGGCCTAATTATTTATTTTATTTGTTTGAAGTAAAAGATTATTAACCATAACCACATTCATAAAAAGGATAAAAGGGTATTATAATGATTTTTAGATTTTTTGTTGCATTAATTGTCAATCTCTTTTCTTTTATTTCTTTTTTCTATTTGTTTAATGGAAAAACATATAAATCAAACAAATTAAATTTGTTAAAACAAATTGATTGTCCTCATTTTATTTTCATTAACTTTCCTCTTATCGTTCGAGAGCCTTCTTTTACCATCATCACATCTAGAATACATTTTTTTACTCATTTTTTTCAGAACCAAGGGTACCTTATATTTTTATTGATGTTTATATTTTTTGTGCTCCGTCTGTGACTGATGATTGAAGTGGATCGGTCTTTTGTCATCTGCAGGCTGTTGGCCCTTTCTCTCTTGCCACTCTCTGCTTCTCATTGCCGATCAGCAAAAATCTGGTCCTTTAGGGCACCAGCACCAAGCCCGTGTTTGTAGGGCGCCCAAGCAGTCGACACACTAGGCTCTTTACATTTCTGATAGACATCTTTGTCTTCTCTTCTCTTCTTCCACCCGCAATGTTGCCATTTCAGACCATGCAAGAGGCCGAGATGGCCCTGGCGAGGCCTCTAACATTCGCCGAGAGGCTCTGGTTCCGTTATTCTGCCCAAATCCCAGACTTCTGGCTCTACTGCCACAACATTCTCTTCCTCTTCCTCATCTTCTCAGTCGCTCCTCTCCCTCTCGCTTTCATCGATATCAACAACTCCAAATCCCTCTCCAAATATAAGCTCCAGCCTAAAATCCGCCTCCCTTCCCATGCAATCTTCAAATGCTACAAAGACGTCATGCTCATGTTCATCTTCATCGTCGGCCCTCTCCAGCTCTGCTCCTACCCCACTGTCAAGGTAGGTATTTTTTTTTCTACCCACCTCTCTCTCTCTCTCTCTCTCTCTCTCTCTCTCGCTCTCTCTCTAGGGTTTTCTTTTACTTGATTGATTGATGATCTGCAGTTGCTTGGGATTCGGACGGGATTGCCGCTTCCGTCCGGATGGGAGATCTTCTTTCAGCTGTTGGTGTATTTTTTGATTGAGGACTATTTGAATTACTGGATCCATCGGCTCCTCCACTGCAAGTGGGGGTACGAGAAGATCCACCGGGTTCATCACGAGTTCACGGCACCGATTGGATACGCTGCGCCTTACGCGCATTGGGCGGAGATCTTGATCCTAGGGATCCCGTCGTTCGTTGGGCCAGCACTTGTCCCTGGGCATATGATTACGTTCTGGCTTTGGGTCGCGCTGCGGCAGATGGAGGCAATTGATACGCATAGCGGGTTTGTTCTTTTCTCTGATTATGAAATTGCAATGTGGATCTAATTCTCCTTTTTGCTGCAAAATATGTGTTTGTATGTTTGCTTTTTTTTGGATTGTGTTTGTTTGAAACAATGGCTAGTTGTTGTGATGGCGTGTAGATGGAGAGAGAGAGAGAGAGAGAGAGAGAGAGAGAGAGAGAGAGAGAGAGAGAGAGAGAGAGAGAGAGAGAGAGAGAAGGCAGGATGTTGTTGGTTTGATTGATTGATTGGTTAATTTGATGGAAAATGATTTTCTTAGTTGCTTTTTAGGAGTTAGTCTACTGTTGATGATGTTGGAGCGAATAATTAAAATTGGTGGTTTGGATCGAGTCAAAATGATTCATAATTGTGCTGTGATCTTGCCATCACGCAAATGATTTGATACTTCTTGACTGCATTGTTGAATTGTGGTCCAAGTGTTTTCTCCCCTTCCTCTTACCATAGTCTTGATACAAAGTTGCATATAATAAAATCGTTCGAGTTAAGAGTGTTGTTTCTGTAAGGGCCCATTTGGTAACTCTAAAAATTAGTACTTATTTTATAAATTAGAGCTTATTAATAATTCAAAGAGTTTGATAAATCACTAACCATATTTCACATTTAGAACTTATTTTTAGCAATTAGAGGTTTTAACCTCATAAACATAAGCAGATCATCCCCGCTTTTTTTTGGGACTTATTGACAAAAAGGCGGAGGAAGGCGTTAATTATGGGTTTGTTGGACAAAAATGCCCTATAACATTTTTTATATTTACCAGACTACCCTCAGCCACAATTCCTTCAGTTTCTTGTTCTCGTTTCATCTTCTCTACCCAGCTCCCTCTCAGCATGATCGATCTCGAGGATGATTCAAAGAGGCCAAGGATCTCCCCCATTTGATTGTAACTTCGGTAAAATCTCTCTCTCATTTTGATCTTTGTGTATTCTGGTTGCTTTGTGTATGTATGTTTGCATCTCTATTTGGGTACTGAAAATAAGGGTTTTGTAGCGTATAATTGGGGAAATGAAATGGTTTCTTCATCTAGATATTGGGGATCAAGAGATTTTGGTATTTGGGTAGATTTCAGTATTTGGGTAATCAATGGTGTGTGTAAGAATTCTGGTTTTGTAGTGATTTATCTTTCTGGGGAATATTTTTTTTTATCTACGTATCTTCTATGAGGTGTTTGGATTGACGCGAGAGAGAGAGAGAGAGAGAGAGAGAGAGAGAGAGAGAGAGAGAGAGAGAGAGAGAGAGAGAGGGATCAAAGGGTGTTGGGTGCTGTGCGTAGTGTAGATGATGGGTGTGTAGACTCGTGATATGAGAGGGTTGTATGCTGGTGGTTGGGAACAAGAGGAGAGAAAAGATGATATGGGTTTGAGAAAAAAGATAAAGATGGGATTGATGAAGAGGATGGGTAGGTCGTTTTTGTAGTTGGGCGGCAAGTGTTTTTAGGTGCAGTTGACTGGGTGTGTATGAAATGCAAAGAGATGAAGGTGGTGCAATGAAATTGGAGAATAAGAGAATGAAGCTAGTGAAATGACCAATGAATTCATCTTCTATTTTCATGAAGTTATCGAAACCCCCGTTGCTTTGTGATCATTCTCTTTTCTTTGCTCACTTGTTTTCCTATGCATTATTTGTAGATTCTATTTCAACCCTTCTCATGACTGATGGTCATACCTCTGCCCCTTCCTCACTAGCTTGAATGCAGAGCAAAACAGATAAATCTCTTCAAAATGTAGGATGATCGGTGTCTTTGATCCCAATCATAGGTATCCCATCATTTATGGTGAAAGAGAACTATGAGAAATTTAATCATGGCATTTTCAAGTCTCTGTTTCAGTTTCTCTCCATGGATGCATTTATTGGCTAAGAAATGAAAAATGGCTAGTGCCCCCAAATTAGATGGGCGAGTTGAGGGCAAGGGAAGTTGGATCAAGTGAATCTCTCACGCCATACTCCATCTATAATGAGGAGCATTATGTCAATGCTCTTGATCATTGAATCAGGGGACCTGCAGATACAAATTGAAAACGACTAAATATTTCCAGTCTCTACAGTTTACAGTGCTTCATATCTATCAGGATGTTAGCACCCCAGTTGCGACTTGCATTGCCAGTGGCTTGGTGACATTCACACCATTCTCTTTACTATTGTTATTTTTCATAAAGAAGATATACACAAGAGCCTACTCTTGCCAAGCACCATGTACCCAGATTTCAATATAAAGCCAATAAAATTACCCTTGACTATATTCAACATGGGTGTCATGCCTTAAATTTCAAGCCAACACCCCCTCACTATTTAAGGAGTCTTGATCCTCTGGACCATGCCTGAATGGCAAAGCCTGAAGACCCATTGAAATGTGTAGGAGATCCTATCTTATGGATGGATAAGTGGAGGGTGAAGTTTCACCCCATCAAACCAATATCCACCTTTGAGAATAGTAGTGTAGTACCTATTTAACTGCTTAAAGCAACATGCTGATAATTATTGTCGTAGTTGCTGTTGGCATGTTTTGCTTTATCATTGAGAAGAAGAAGTTAGAAGCAGTTGGGTCACGCCCATATCATTTCCTGCTCACTACTGAGACTCGGTCCACTTGGACTTTTCTCTCCTATGGTGTGTATATTAGCATCTAATTGAGCCCAGAATTGAGTCTAGTCAAGGACAAATGCAAGTTATAGCATTGGTTTTATTAGAAATTTGATGTATAAATTTATATCTCTCTCTGATGAGATATTATAGCTGTATTATTGATAATTTATAAATTTTCATTTTACATAAAACTTGAGATCACTATGGAAATAAAGTACTGCAAGAAACTTGGTGAAGTCAGGGAGGCAAGTGAGTTGTTGAACTGCTTATTGAAAAGCTTAACCAATTTGATGAGTAGAAAATTCTGTATGGAATGCCTCTTTCTCAATCCAACATGTTCAAATGATCATGGCCTACAAAGGTTAACATCGGTTGAAGAAGTCTTCTACGGAGGCCCAACTCCAAAGAGGCTTATTTTAGATAACCTTGCAATGGAATTTCTATTATTCGCATATTTTATGAGTGGTCAAGTTGATTGATGACCCCCCTCTTATTGCAATGGAATTTGATGGATGACCTACCTCTTATCACAGTGGAATTTGACCAGATTGATACAACAGCATTTAGATTTAATAGCTCGCCAGATCTAGACTCTTGGCATCAGGGCCATATCACTATTACCATACAAAATGACCAATTTGCATTGTTTGAGTTACAGACTACATTATGTGTGGCCCAGTTGGGACTAGCCCACAAATGGGGTGGATGTGATCAACAATGCCTGCATTACATGGACAGAGAGACGTTAGATTGCCCATAAAAATTCAATGATTTGTTAAATTGAAATTTTTCTAAATGACTTAGAAATGCCCCTCTAATAAGCTCTTATTTTGATGTGCCCCCCTAATAAGCTCTTATTTTGATGTTTATCAAACACTCTATTATGAAAAAGAGCATTTTTTAAAAATTTCACCAAACAGTCTAATTATAAATCAGAACTTAAAAATTAGAGCTTTTATTTTAGACCTTAATCTAATTAGCTCTTATTAATCAGATTAGAGTTACCAAACGGGCCCTAAGAGTCTCTTGAATGAGATCATCATAGACTGTTTTTAGATGCTTAGTGTGATTTTGATCTTCTCCATGAAGAAGGTCATCACATCCATAAGTTCACGAGACATCTCACCTAACCAAAACCCACTCCTTGAGGGATCTTTGCAATTTCTTAGAAGGGACAATTTTTTTCAACTACAGGACTCCCGCACAGTCCCCATGCTGGAATTTTGTCCACACCTTTAAATCAAGGGTTGCACTTTTGTGGATGCATAGAGTGAATATCCCACACTGTTCATGTGCGGGGCTCCCTAGATGAAAAAAACATTTGCTAGAATAAGGTAAGCAACTGTAACACTTTTTTTAAATGTACTTTAATAACAATATCAAATTGACTAGAGCCCTTCGGGTGTGTTTGTGCAATAAGATGATTCCATGCTTGGCCGAATTTCTGTTTTCCTAAGAGAGAGAAATCCTGCACTCCTACCCCTCCAATATCAATTAGTTCATTTTTTTTCCTTTTCCTTTTTGCACTTAAAAAATTGTCACACCAAACAAGGGGAGAGTGACCTGCACCTGTCCGTTTCAGAAAAAAAGTACCTGTAATAATGTAACAGGGGACAGACTAGCCAATGTGGATGTCAAACCTAGTGAATAAATGCGATTGGGGAAGTCTTGATAAAAGGCAGCTAGAGGGGAGTGCTGCTTTAATCATCAAATAATGCTTATCAATAAATGCATAATGGAGGCAGTGTCAGGTAGCAGAAGCTAAGGTGCTACCTTACAATTTGATTGTGGCAGGATTTTGATCAAGGTGGGTGGAAGACACCATACTACATTTGGGAGGTGAATTATAACTGTAAAGATGACTAAATGATATATCAAGGGCAATTGTACAGCCTATAATGTTGGTGTCTATGACGCCAGTGATTGTCATCTGACAATGTTATACAAAATTGAATGACAATCATTTACAGGCATCACAATCCAGACATGATGCCTGTAGATTGAAACGTTTCTGTAGAGATAAAATTCTGATACTGTTTTCAGATCACTCATGTATGAGTAGTACATAATCCCATTGAACTATGTTAATTGGCTCCTAAAGTTCCAAAAGTCCTCTTACTTTTCTTATATTCAATAATTGTGCTATCATAATTTTGTAAATAGTAATAATTTCATAGAAATATTATGTGTAACCAAAATCAGCACTTAGTTTTAAAAGTCACCTTCGAAGCCTATCCATGTTTTGTGGTTTTTCTGATCCCTTTTTAAGGCCATGTTCTTTGTAATTCCACAACCTATCATGCCTTTCGGCTTTTGCCATTGCTTCCTTTAAAGTCATTAATGGTCTTTCTCTTCCGGTAGTTTCTTGAACTTGTACAATGCTTTAATACTCCATACAAGTGTTGTTCACCATCTTTTTTGTAAGCATGCCCAAACCATCTCCAATGGAATTTTTCTTAATTTCCCATTTACTAGAGGTACCTGTGGGTTTCTCATAAGTCATAACTACTCATTCCTAATTTTATCCTTTCTCGTAACTCTACAAATCCATCTTATGATGTGTCTCAACCATAGTTTGTCGTCTTGTCATTTATTTGTTATCTTAACATTCATCTCCATATCACATAGTGGGTCTGACTGCTGCCATAATTAAAGTGACACTTAATGACTGCACATTTTATGACAACTTCAAAAAGTGGAGTCACTACATCCATTCAAAAAAATAAATAAATTTATGACAACTTCAGATATGCTTGCAGAGCTTTACAAACAGTGGAGGCACTACATCCATTGGCAGAGTGCTGGGTTGATTTATTATATGAAAACTAGTAAAAGAGGATGATATTTCTTGATTGGGTGTTTGCAGGAGGGACAGGGAACATTTATGGCCCCACCCCAACCTCTAGTGCATGTGGTTAGTTGTGCAGCTATACTGTGGTGGCATTGGGTTGGTCTAGCCAGTATATTAGCCAAAACTAGGCTTCTAGTGTGCTAAAACTCTATTAGCCTTCTGTTCTGGTGGATTTTAAGATGCAGCCTTAAGCACATACAAATGCCCCCATAAGGGTTTTCCAAAATTAGTTTACCAAAAACAATCAATTGCTTCGAAGCTTTTTTAAACATTTTTTTCCTGTTGGGATATAATTTTGGTTGGTTAAGTCGTGTATCAGGTGAAGCATATCAGGTGGGTAGTATTTATTGTCTAGTTCAAGGTGGGTAGGCCAAACAAAGTTTATTCTCATGCTTCAGGATGCAGTTTAGGCTCGTCTCAAGGGCCTAGACTGTTGTGGTTCACGTCTTTTCATATTTCCAGATTTGCCTGGGGCTATTATAGGACATATGTGATGATTACCATCATCTGTTGGGCCATTTGTTGATTCATCAGAGCCAAGGTAGAACTGTGTCTTCATTTTATAGTTTATACATTTGGTGGTCACCTTTTCTTCCTTGTTGAGGCCGGCCATGAGCCTAGGCCATATCAACTCGTAAACTTTGCATTTAATGATATTGCAATTTATGTTATGGACGTGCCTTGGAGGAATGTTGATGCAAATCGATGGCTGTGGTATATCTAAAAGAAGAGAGGGGAGGTGGGGTTCCACAACCAATCAACAAGGATCCCACATGTGGCAAACCGATTTTATTCACCTTTTTTTGTGTTCTCGTGTTCTCGTGTTTTTTTTTTTTAAGAGTTCAGCATTTCTCATGCATAAAAGGTGTCCAATTTACACAAATCAGGTGCATTCGATGGGTTATTTGATTACCTATCTCACGAGTCCAAGATTGTGCAATTCTAACAAGTATTTAAGAAGTTATTTAGTGATATGGAATAGCTTCATTGTGAATTTTAGGTGTTTTAGTTTCTCTCAGTGTTAAGAGTCCATGTGTTGTTTTTCTTTTTGTTAGAGAGTAAAGTGGCCATGTTAAAAAAATTCCAATTATAATGAAAGTCCACAATCAGGTTCTATATATGTATTTCTCATGATCAACTTTAATGATACAGTGGATTTTATCTTGTGAAGGAACTCTGGTTTTCCTTTTTTTCTTTTTTGATGGAGTGATGACATCTCCTTAATGAAGTGAAGTTAAGAAGATTATCTCGCAGAAGAAGACAGAAGTTTGAGTCCAAGGCCTCCTTCCTACATCAAACATGCAATAATTTGGTTTCTCTTGTGAATTACATTTTGGGAGCCTGATTTTATCTTTTTCGAGTTACTTATCAAAGATGTTTTTTTGCTCAATCTTGATGTCAAACGTCGAAGTTGTATATTTCCGGCTGTTTCGATGTTATGTTTCAGGAGAGATGCAGCAGAAAAGGAAGTTAAAAATAAGAGGAAAATCTAATAAAATTCTAAAATGACATTAAAATTTCATATTTACATAATCTATTTATACAAATGGCCATTTTGTTACTCAAAAATTGCAACCCATTTTTCTTTGCCAGAATACTTCTCATGGTTCAGAGATTTGAGGTTTTTCTTGGATGGTTGAAAGTGAGAAAAAGAGGTTTTTGCAGGAACAATCCATCCCGTTGCCTTTAGGGTGTCAAATGACCGTTATACCCTGATTTTAGGGCTTCAAGAGGGGTAGATCTAGAAATAAAATAAAATAAAATATGTTCTGCCCCCAAACAAACTGGAATTGCGATGAGAAAATTCTAATGGTGGTGTTGAGTTGATCTCCATTTTGGTTTCTTGCCATCCTAGAAATTCTGGCTGAACTGGAATGAGAATGGCTGCTATGCTCAAAATTTTTTGGAACTAATGTTTCTTTAGCTATTGATGAAGCTCTAAGGGCCTCTTATCCCTTGGTCTTGCTATGTGTTCCTCTTAGAAGTCCTGCTCATAAGTTTATATATTATGCCATTTGGGTCATCCACTCATCCAACGTATCTTTGATTTCTGAGTTCACCAGATTCCCAAACTATTACTCTAAATGGTTTTAGTTACATTGTGAGCTTTGTAAAGATATGTTACTTGACATTTTATATTTTATTTGTTGTCCAAGGACTTCTTTGCAAAAGACAGCTCTGCCATTCATGGTTGATCAAGTCTCTCTCTCTCTCTCTCTATATATATATATATATATCATGGCCTAAATAATATCTTCTTTTATTTGCTTTTGTAGATGTTTGTGTTTGGTTTACATTGATTCCGGCGGTTTTGAGTGTTGCAGTAGACCAGTATTTGCCCAGCTCTGCTTCAGATATGAAGTCTAAGCACGTTGTCGTCTTCTTCTTTTTTACTGATGTGGGTATCCCGTGGTATTTTTACCCAACATTACTATTCCCTGGGTGCATCCTGTCTTACATACTGTATTTATGTGCATGTGTTTATAAATGTATGTACATATGTTCTTCAAATTTTCAGGTGTGGGCAGTTGTTAACTCTCACCCCTCTTCTCCCTCTCTCTTTGACATACTAATTCAACTAGATAAATTAATTACCATCGCAGTTTTGTAAAATTTAATGAATTACTGTGAGTTGATAAAATTGACATTATGCCTTTTTAAATATGATTAATTGAATAAACCTGCCACATTGGTTATAACAAAGAGCCTTAGAATGTATAAGAGACACTTCAACACAGTTAAATAGTCTAGATTCTCAGCAGTTCAACTTCAACACAATTTCCCTATTTCACCATACACTCTTTAGCTGCATTGGTCTTGTTTATCTAAAATGTTACCCATTCAATATTTCCACCAATGGAAGCCAGCCACAGCTTAAGATGCAAATATGAAGTAGTGAATTGATTGGCAGTGTACAAGCCTGCCACTTCTGCGACTTAGGTGTATACTCCAGGCTTTGTCGTGAACATAGTTTATTAGAATCCTACCGAATCCTATTTCGTATCCCGAATCTTAAGGAAAACTATTTGTATCTATGCATTGAATCCCATTTACAGATAAATCTTACGATTCCGGTGTGAATCCTACGATTCTAGTGTGAATCATACGATTCGATACTCGTTTTATCGAATCTTACGATTCAAGTGATTCGGCTAAGCGAGAATAGTTACAACCAATAAGTTAATATTAATAATCTTTTACCTTTTTTCTTTCTTTCTTTTATCGCTTTTAAAGATGAATCAATAACATGCATTTAATTAAAGCGTTTGATTGTCCGTATGATGCTTGTCTATATCTTCTTATTCTTTTTAATCTATTTTTTTTTCTTCATGAATACTTTCTTAATTTAGAGAGATATCCCATTTTGTTTTTTATTCTTCATGATTGTCCGTATAATCTATTTGGATTTTATTTTTATTTTTATTTTTTGATTTAAAGATAATAATATTTATATTGATACCTTAAACTCATTTAACTATTTACGGCTACACATCATTTATTTCATTTATATATATAGATATATATTAATATATGTTATGATGTTCTTGATATGATTGTATGATAGGCTCTTCTGTTATCGTATTTATACTGCTATAAATGGGAAAATGGATGGTTATGAATAATTACCTTTTTCTTTTTCTTTTAATTTTTAATTGTTTTTCTTTTTTATTAGAAAAATAAAAAAAATCCTATGATTCACGATATGATTTGCGATTCGATTCAAATCATGGGTATGAACGATTTGCGATACGATTCCGATTTTGAAAACTATGGTCACAAATGCCTTTAACTTCTTTTTATGAGGTATGTAGATTATGTACTCCCTGTATTGTGTTTTGGGTTTATGGGATTCTTGTAAGTCCCATTTTGACTGTTTCCTAGTTGGTAGTTGTTTGTAGCTGTTAGCTTCTTGGTTTCCGTATTGTTGTTTGTTATTGAAAAGCATGATTCTCAAATAAAATAAAGTAAAATAAAAGTTCACCTATTCATCCCACCATACACACTCTTACTTAAAAGAAGTTTACAAATTATGGGTGAGCTTAGATGTGAAATTAGCTCATTTCTTCCATGAAATGAATACTGTTCATTTCTAAGATTTTCTATCTTTATTTCATCATCGTCAAAGCCTTATCCCATGAAGCTGGGATTGGCTTAGAGTTCACTTCTGAAGTACTAAGCACGTTCTGACCAGGATACCTCTTTAAGGAACCAGGATTTCTGAAATAGTCATTCTCTGACTTGTCACTAATAATGTGCTGTAGAGAGAATTCATTGCAAAATGGATTTTTTAGAGAGTTGCTCTCTGGACTTATCACTTACAATATGCTCTCATTATGCAGTTACGACTTTCCTCTTAGTGCCACAAAATATATTCCTCTCTATGGAGGTGCAGAGTACCATGACTACCATCACTATGTTGGAGGACAAAGCCAGAGCAACTTCGCCTCTGTGTTTACGTACTGTGATTACATATATGGAACTGACAAGGTTTGTTGATGTTGATGTTGTTCTGGACATTATCATTGGTTGTGTGCTTAAATTCAAATGATAGAATTATATTTGTTTAACCTTTTCTTTTCCTTTTCTTTTCCAAATTGTCTCAGGGCTATCGGTACCAAAAGCAACACCTTGCAAAGGTATATCCGTAGCTTTTTTTTTTGGCTATATTTGGAATTCGAACACATGCTCTCTACTCACAAACCCATGTCCCTAACCCATTGAGCTACAGCTCAAGGGCATAGCTTTTCCATGTTGCATTTCATACAATGCTTATGGTTCGTTTCTTTAGTTTTGACTCTCTTGATTGTCTTCAGCTGAGGGAGCAGTGGGGTGGTGAACAAAATGGAGAAGCTTATCATGACCCAAGTGAAGATCAGAAATCCAAATGACCAAAATGATTAGAACTCTTTTTCCTGATATTCTGTCTTTTTGGGTTAGGTCTTGTATACAATGCATGAACTTCTGGCACCAATTGCCAAGTTAATGTCATCTGTTTTCCTGGGATTGTTTCCTGTAGTAACTTTGTTTTCCTGTGTGCTTTATTTTCATTGTGAATTCTCTAGGAAGTTTTTGTAACCCTCTTAGTAGTGTCAAGAATCAAGATTGAGGCCCCTAATTATAATGGGGAATTATTTCTTTCACCTTTGCTGATATTGTGTTCTAAGTTACAATTTTAGGAATCTTATGAATTTTGTCAAGTATGTATGTAATGTGTGGACGTTCATCAATCATCAATGTCATGAAGGTTTGGAAATGCAAAGTGAGGTTTTTTTTTTTTAAAGCCCATTTGACCATGAATTCGTAGGAATTCAATTTCAAGCAAACAAATGTGCCATTGAATCATTTTGATTTTCAAGGAAACTTATCTCTGGACCCCCATTGTCTGTAAGTATGGACCTCTGCAATTCATAGATAAATCTGACGTAAGAAGATGATGGTCGAATTTAATGGTTGATTGGCTTTGTTCTGATCAGGCAAGTTAGCTGGTATGTACTATAGCAATCAGTCAATTCTCATTACTCAATACCCTCATCTTACTATAAGTTATGGAATTTAGGGATGCAAACGGGTTGGGTCGGACCTGACGTGAACTTAAAAGAGTGGATCCAGTTCGGGATCTGGATCTAAAATATGATGTGGAGTGCATTAGTATAATTGAATAAATGGACTTCAAAATACATTTTTCAAATATAAAAGTGGAGGCTATTAATATATTAACATTTTTTTTTTTTGCTAATGAGGTGTATGAGCCTCTTAGAGCACCCGACTAATCCTCGGGCACGTGTGTTCCCCCTCCCACACGCACTGGTTAAATGCAGGAATAAATCCCTGGGGTGACCCCAAAGGGAGTATTTTGAACTTAAGCCTCGGCTTGCTGAGGCACGGTCTTGGCTAACTGCACTACACCTAATTAACTAAAGCTATGTAGGCTAAAAAATCAGAGACTCGGTATACATGAAGAGAAAACAGAAACAAGAGGGAACCAAGAAGAATAAGAAAGGAGAAACGAACATATCGCTGTTCAATATAAAAATATAAAAGAAGAAGAATATTGTGGTGGGGGGCCTTCGCCGTCATTATTAAAAGTTTAGCGTTTAACAGGCTTTTGTTTCTGTCAAATCTTCTATAAAGAAGTTAGAGAATAAAAATGCATTAAAATCTGACACCTATCAATAACAAAAGGTGGTAGGATATAAAATCTTCATAGATCTTTAAAAATGACAGAATTCAATCTAAGTTGATAATATGAAAGTGAACTAGTCACATTTGTTGCATGAGAGTTTTTATGAAGACAATTTTTACTTATGTGGCCCACTATTGATGATACAATTGCACACCTCCCATTGAGGACTTAGCATTCTAAATCTCAACTGATTAATATACATCAGTAGATTAATCAATGCATGAAAAATAATTGTATTAAAAAGTTGCTCTTAAATGAGAGCCCTTTTTATACTTTATTCATATTTATTTCCCACTGATTTTATTTTAGTTATGGTTGATTGCTTTATATATATTTATATACTCGGGCTTTAAGCTCTTAATTACATACAAATGAAAGAAGAGTGCTATTTCCAGTCTCTCTCTCCCCAACTCTCTCTCTCTCCCCAACTCTCTCTCTCTCTCTCTCTCTCTCTCTCTCTCTCTCTCAGTCTGAGTGAGCCCCCCCCCCCCCTCCTTGCCCCCCCTTCTCTCTATGTGAAAGCTATCAATCAAGTCAGGTAATTTTAGGATCCAGTGAGGAGAGAAGATATAGATAGGGAAAGATGCCATCGAGACCGGAATTAAGAGCTCCTCCAGAGTTCTTCTATGAGGAAGAGGCCCGCAAATACACAACTTCCTCTTGTATCATCGAAATTCAGGTCTTCCTTTTTTCTCATTCCATCCATAAAATAATTCTTTCAGTCTTCTTTTTTATTAATTGTTGTTGTTGTTTTGTGAACAACAGGGGAAGCTCACAGAGAGAGCATTGGAGCTTCTTGCTTTGCCTGACGACGGAGTCCCTCGACTTCTGCTTGATATAGGTTTACTCTCTGTTTTCCCTTGTTCCTTTCAATGCATTTGCAAACCTTTTTCGGTTGGTTTCAAATTCACCTCAGAAAGAACCTAGTTGTTATTAGGGAAATTGATTAGTCAATGAAATTGCACATCCAAACATCCCCAAATCAATTGATTAATCTTTTTAATAGACTTGTATGTTATAATAGTGAGATGGGTATTTCTTTTCTTTTCTTTTTTTCTTGAAGAAGAAGCGTGTTTTACTGGATGACCCCTTATTCCTATTTTTGATGTTGTTGCAGAGATATTGTTTCATATCCCTTGAAAATTGTTCTTTCTTTCTTTCTTTCTTTTTAGTGTGTCAAATTTCTTCTTTCAGGAAATTTACCATTACTGATCAATAATAATTGTTTCAAATCCAGCATTCGAAGAACCCAATTCATGGTATTAACTCTAGTCGAGTTGTAAGTCATACCATTGCGGTAGTGAGTTGCATACCACCACTGGGTTTTAAATTTTAATACCATCATACAATTATCATCAGGGAGCATCCCAACTCCAAACAAATGTTACCGTTGCTTTTGTTTTTTTTACTTCATTTATTCAAATGAGTGATGATTTACAGCCATTGCATTCATTAAATTGATTAATAACTCAGTTCTTTCCTGTAGGTTGTGGGTCGGGGCTTAGTGCGGAGACATTATCTGAGAAAGAGCACCACTGGATTGGCTTAGATATCTCAAAGTCAATGCTTGGTTTGTGAACTGTTTAGTTTTGAGGTTACTTGAATTGTCTGCCTGTTATTTGTTCGTGTTTTAATAGTTATTTCATTGCAGATGTTGCTCTGGAGCGCGAAGTGGATGGTGATCTTTTGCTTGCAGATATGGGTCAGGTATGAGGTGTATCCATTTAACTTATAATGTATGATTGGTTTTGTTATGTTATCATTTTGATTTTGGTTGATCGGCAGTGTATTTTAGTTTAATCTTGAAGTCAAATACTCAAAAGTTAAAAGATGAGAAGGCATCAATGTTAAAGTCTCTATATTTGGGTTGATCATCATAGCTTAGAAATTTATTGAAACTCCATACTTGGTAAGCACTATAACAAATTAACAATTACCATTAATGTGTGGATTTCAAAATTTTAAGTTTTTTTATAGGTTATTAGTGGCATAATAATGTGGAAAATAAAATATAAAAAAACAAAAATAATTGTCAATATATTTAAAATACTAAAAAAATATACAAATCAAGATATATGTGGTTTAAAGGAAAATCATGATAATATCATGATAATATCATGGAAATATCACATCATTTTAATTTTTAACAATGTTTTGAGTTTCTAGCAAAATTATCATGTTATTATTGTTTCAGGAAAACGACACTGTATTTTGAGGTTACTAATAAATAGAATTTGTGACAGTTCGTAGTTGATCTTAATGATTGGATCATTACTTGGAAGGCCTGTGAACATTGTATGATTGCACATTTTCTTTGTGAACAGGTCAATGAGGGACTGTATTTTGAAAGGACACCCGTGTCCTTGATGTTGCAACTGTTAATATGGTTCAGGTGGTTGTTCTTTCTTTCTTTCTTTTTTTAATCAGTTGTTCAAGGTGTTAATGCATAATTATTCAGTTGTCCCATTGTTTGTTTTTCTTGTTTCTGTCCGGGCCAGTATAAACCTCTTGTACTGATTTGTTTTTTGGTTTTAATGAAAGTTATCATTCAAGAAAATAAAAAAAATATAACTCATGTGCATTAACCCATGAAAGATATCTGACATGTAGGCAGTTGTGCCAAGATTTCTCTGTGGACTTCCATTTGGTATTTGCTTGGCATTGTAGACCTTATTTTTGTTAGTGACTGTACCAGGGGTTAGCTTGGCGACCTGGAGTTATTGATGGTGCCATAAGTATCTCGGCGGTCCAGGTTAGTGGTCTTCGACTTTCTATGTGCTCCTCTCACTTCTCCACAATAAGGGTCTGATTTATATTTACTGAGCTTTTCTGACACTGGTTCTTGATGCAAGCAAATCGTATGTTTGAAGAGTACTCTTCAATATGTGCCTATAATGTTTTCTGTTGGGTTTTCTTGTGCTCACTACCTTTTATTTTCTCAATGAACACTGATTCGTTTCCACTATCTTGTGTTTTTTTTCATGGCTGTCTTCCTTATAACTAGCTCTGTGGGGTTTATAATTTTATGGTTTTGTATTGGACAGTGGTTATGTAATGCTGACAAGTCCTCCAATCAGCCCAGGTTGAGGTTAAAGTAAGTTGTCCCCCCCTCCCTCTTTCTTCTTCTTTCTCTCATCTGACTTTGGCTCAACTTTTCTACAGGGCTTTTTTTAGGTCTTTATATAGATGCCTAACATGGGGAGCAAGAGCGATTTTGCAGCTGTACCCTGAGAATGAAGCGCAGCTTGAGATGATCACAGCTTCTGCTATGCGCTCTGGATTTGCAGGGGCGTTGTTGTTGACTTTCCCCATAGGCTGTGAAGCACGGATACGGTAAAATGGGGGGCGAATCCGTATCCCAGGCGTATCGGACACGGATACGCCCTAAATTCGTTTGGGATACACTTTTAGCGTATCTGATTTAAAAAAAAAAAAAAATGTAATGTGCAACGCGCGCAGAGAAGCTAGGGCTCGCAACTCTCCATCGCGTCGCTCCTCCGACCACGCCATCGCCTTGCTCCTCTTGCCAGCACATCCACATCGTCAGCAGCTAGGGCTCCCATCGCCTTGCTACTCCGGCCAGCAGCCTCTACATCGTTAGCAGCTAGGGCTCGCCATCGTCATCCTGCATACCTGTGACGCTGCAGTAGCAAAAAAAAATAAAAAAAATCCATACCTGTGCTGCTGTAGCCTCTCCACCCTCGCCGCCGCGCAGCTTGTTCATTGAAAGATTATCCTCAGTAGTCCTAGGCTCCAAGCAGAACCAGCGCCTGTAAGATTCTTTTCTCCCTCTTTCTTTTCCTTTTTTCTCTACGGCTTCATCAATTGTGTCTGAGATGATAGTTTTTGAGATGATAGTTTTTTTTTTTTCCTGTTTTCAGAAAGGTATATATAATTTTTGAAAGGGTTTTTAGGGGTTTTTTCTGTTTTCAGAAAGGTATATAGAATGGAATGATATGAAATGCTGATTTTCTGGTAATTTTTATTTGTGTTGTTTGGATTGGAATTTGTGTGTTTTGATGTTCTGGTAAGCTACATCCTTTCTGGTATGTTTTTGTTGGACCCCTTTACTAGCAAATGAAAGAGTTCACTCCTTTGAATGGCATCAATGATATTAAGGGCCTGTTGGTTACAAGATGTCTGAAAATTCTTGTGCTGACAGTATCCAAATTCTTCAAAAGCTATCCCCATCCATCTTTTTTTTTTTTTTTTTTTTTACTGTTTTGATTTTTGTTGTGTTGTTTGGAGTTATTTTAGGTAGCCTGATGGGGTCAATATTTTGTGTTTCCAGGCAATTGAAGTTTAAGTGGATGCATTGTCTATTTGTTTGGGTTATATGCTTATGTTTTTGTAGTAGTTGGTGAAACTTGGATTTTGAACTTGGAAGTTGGAACTTGGAAGTATCGAATGTAATGTTTAATGATGATTAAATCAATGAAAGTGCATATTTTATGGCTATTTTGATTGAAATAATATTAGATTTTTATTACATAGTCATTTTAAAAAATATTAAAAAAAAAAATTCAACGTATTCTCGACGTATTGTATCTTACTTTTTTGGGAAATGCCGTATCTACGTATCCGTATCGTATCGTATCCGTGTCCTGTATTCCGTGTCCGTGCTTCATAGCCCACAGGTAATGCAAGATTTTATTTCTTCTTATGCAAAAGCTGCCTTACTCTCTGTCTATATAACCTAGATTATTATGGAGCCACAGGTTTTTAAGGAGTATATATATATATATGGGAGATGCTCTTGTGAGAGTAACTCTCATGGTACTGTGAGTGTAAGGGGTGGGGCCCCTCACATCTCTCTCTCTATATGTATATATGTGAGATGCTCCTATGAGAGTAAGGGTGGGGGCCCTCACATCAAGCCTAAATGTGAGGGCCCCCACCCCTTACTCTATTAGTACCGTGAGAGTAACTCTCATAGGAGCATCACCATTAAAAAAAGAGAAAAGAAATACATATATACCTATCTCCCTATATATATATATATATATATATATATATATAACCCTTATACTAAAAGGGAAGAAAGTGTCTTGCCTGCTTGACATGCTTAACCGAAATTGTTTACACATCCACCCTCTACTTGTGGGCCCACTTAAGATACGAAGTTGCCAAATGTACTGCAGAGTGATAAACACGGGTCTTCAATTTCTTCTCTGGATGCTTCGTGACTCTCTGGAACACCCTAGACACAAGAGCTAGGTATGATGATTTTGATCTCCTCCACAATATCTCTGGAAAAAAATACATCACTACCGTATTCTTCTTCATCTCCTTCTCTTTTGATTTGTTTTCCTTGCTGCTTAGATTTTCTTCTTGATTTTCTGGAACCAAGGCAGATTCTCTTTTGATCAATAGCCTAAAATTATGAATGGGTTTCTGGATCTAGAGAAGATTCTTTGTTTCTTTTTTTTTTTTTCTTATTTCCTCCAAATCCTCACTTTAGCACTCTCTGTTTTTTTTTTTTCCTCAGATTCTTTCATCATCCTAGCGAATCAGATATTTCTCAGGTTCTTCATATCAAGTATGAATAGAATTTTCCTCTAAATTTTGGATTTGGGGCAAAACTTTGTGAAATCTCACAAAAGACTGTCTGGTGTGTAGAAGTCTAATGCCTATTACTTGAATCTGTCCATTTACAAGTCTGGGTTTCAGAAACTCGCTCGGGTAGATGGGGAATCTCGCGTTGGCTGTCAAGTTCTTGTTGAGGTAGTTTCCTTGGAGGGATTTCGTTTTTTTCCCTTTTGTGTTGATTGGTGTATTTCATTTGATTAATTATATGTGCAGTGTTGGAGTGTGAACGGTAGTATTACTTATTTTATCTAGTTTCATTTGTTTCAACATTTTCAATTGATTGCTCTGTTGAAACTTTCCTGTGTTTTATATTCAGTATCGTCATTGAGAGTGATATTTTGAATTTTTTTATAATGGATTAATTGAGAGTGAAAAGGGCTAAAGATCTTTTCATCGATTTGCGATGTGTTTTGCTTATTTCATTTTGATGGTCGTTTAACATATTCAGAAATTTATAGTTTAGGACTTTGAATTTCCTTATTCTCTTTTTTTATGAATTTGGCCCTAAATAAAGGATTTGTGCCTTTTAATTTTTAATTGTATGAGAAGCAGTAACTTCTTGCAATGTTTACCTGCTTTAATAGTTCTCTGAAGATTAGTGATAAATCTTGCTTTCATCCTCAATCATGAGTTTATTCTTGTTATGGTAGATTTTCTAGATGTATGCTGGTAGGCAGTAACATAATTTTACTTCAAGTTTCGAAAGGTAAGATTATCTTCTTCTGTGGGAAAGGCATTGTCTGAACAGGTAGTGTTTCATTCACAAGTTAGAAATATAGTTATTTCTTGGAACTCCATGAAAATCTGCAATGTTACTTTTAATGCCGCCTTCTTGTTTCACAAGTATTTTTTTCCCCATCATATTTTTGGGAGGCTTATATGTGCGGTTATCTTATGGTTCTTGTATTTGGAGGTTGATTTTGAATGTGTCTCGTTTTTATTCTTTCATTTGACAGTTACTTTAATGCAATATATTTCAATTCTGTTTTACTTAAAAAATTGTCTCTGGTCTTCTTATCAGACATTATTTTCAAGGCCTTTTATTTTACTGCAAGAACTTCAAGTCAAGATAATGGCTTATTTGGCCAAAATAGTTTGTTGCTAGGAACTCAAACATTTAGGATTGACAAAATAAATGGAACGAGTTTGTCGCATTTGCTATTAAGGTGCAAAGTTATTTTATAAACTGTTCTTATTGTCTATTAGGGCCATTTTTGAATCCTCAAGAATCATTTGCCTTATAGTCAGACTGTAACTCTAGTTATTATTATTCGTTGTGACAGAATAAAACCGGGCAATTGAGGTTATCCAAATGCGTGAACCTTCATTTACGTGTAAACCCAGTTGCGTGCAGTTAGTTTATGAGGATCCGAACTGGAGCAAAACTTTTATTGATTGTGCCATCAGACCTGTAATTTGTGAAGCCTTCAAAGCATATTACAAATTACAAATTTCTTTTCAGCTTTCTCTACTTATACTTTCATCAAAAGTCAATCCTGGCCTATTATTTGTCCCTGATGTTGAATTTTAGCCAATCCACCAACCTTTGGTTGTTTCCAAGGGTCTTATCAATATTTTTACTTGATTTTTTCCGTACTTATTTTAGTTGGGGTGGTGTGGAGGCTTACATATTGTTGAGTTTTCGTTAAAGAAGAAACCAAAGACAATGCATTTCAATTTGTATAAGAGGAATGTATTTAAGGGAACTTAGGGGTCTTTTGAAAACTCTAAAACAAAGTTCTTATTTGATGATCTGGAGCTTATTTACATATTAGAGTGTTTGGTGAACTTCTAATTGTATTTTCTACTTTTAGAGCTTACTTGCAATTTTGTTTTATATATGGTATAGAGGGAAAGAGTTGGGTCTTCTTATATCATCTTCTCTATTCCAAGGAATTTTTGTGGGTCCTCTGATAGAACTTGTTATTAGTTCTATCCAAGGTAAATAGGCTCTTCTATTTACTTATATGCATGTCCTACTTCTTGGAACATGCCATCTTATTTCTGGATGGATTTGGTGGTCAGTTTTCCATATTTGGTGCAATGTTGGTGAATTAATACTACGTATCATGGTAAATGTATTGACATTTTGTAATGGATACATTGACTGTTTTGGAAAGGAATTCTTTAAAAGAGAATGGGGAATTTGTTTCAGTTGAAACTTTATATTTTGATAGTAGTATACTTCTGCAGCTTTACAATTCTATACTGGTTTGTATAATTCTTCATGGAGACCTAAACTCTCTAATTTTTAGGCATTGTAAGGTGATAAAACTCTTCTGTGTCAACTGGTGCCTATAAATTATATCTAAACTAGACAAAGTCTGTGTGGTAATCATGTTTTTGGAGAACTCTAATGAATGTAAAATGCAATTATTTTGTTCTTCAAGATGAGTAGTTGTTTATAAAGAGAGATTAGAAGGTGAGCTGACTGCTGAACAACTACATTTCAGACATCCAAATGGGCCTTTTGGAATGAATTCTCTGGTGTGATGGGAGTTAGGCATACACAAAGCCAAATTCTAAAACTATTATTGTCACTCTTTTCTTTGGAATGGATTCTCTATTTATGAAATCTCCACATGTAATATTCTTTGATCTCTACAATTTTTATTTCAAACTAAAGAAACACATTGCCAAGATTTGCTGCTTGTCTCCTTGGGTCACATTGCCAAGCCTTTCAATGGGTTTCAACTTAAAAACTTGATTCATTTTTTTGGGAGTTCATACTCCTCTATCTGTCTCATTTTATTTATTTATTTATTTTTTTGGCTCCTTTCTCTTTTTCCCTTTTGTTCTTCTGCCTCTGGTGGTCTCTTTGGGGACTTTTCTCTCAAGGGCTTTGTTCTGTTCTTTGCTTTTTAATACAATTACCCTTTCAGCAAAATAAAAAAGGAAAACACATACCTGAGTCATTTCAGATAATAATAATAAAAAAATCAGATGCACTTTCAGGTTAGAAAGCAAAGAGGCAACACCTATATTTTTCTTTTTGGAAAGGAAGTGCCTACATTTGTGTTGTAAAATGATTTGCATTGTTTTCTTTTATAGTTTTCCCTTGTTGATTAAAAAAATCTAAGTTATGAAAAGCTTTAAAGCATGTATTCTATCCATGTTTTCAAAACTGCACTTAACAGCACTTCGCATCACATCAGAGCCTTTATAGGGCCTTGTAATTAATAAATTATAGTATGATTTTTTAAGTTAGAAAGTACGAATTGTCCAATATTTTTTTTTGAAAAATTGAAAATTCTTGTGTTTTAAGTACTTTCACACGAGGGTGAATTGCATTGGACATTGCCCGTGCAAGTGTAAGTGTGTGTGTGTGTGTGTAGATTAAAACTAGGGTTAACCCTTCACCAGTTTTCGTTTTAACTTGAATACAGCTGTTTGATAGAGTTTATATATTTGGTCTTTTTCTTTTTACCAGAGTTCCATGGAATTTTCCTTTACAACAGTTTGAGCTTTTGTATTTGTGCTCTTAGCAATTTGAAGCCTCTTATTATAAGCCTGTAAATTCTGTATATTTGTCAGTACACGAGCAAAGAAGTATTTCCTTGTCCTGACATGTGGCCTACCATCCCTAAGCTCAGCACTTCTAAAGGCCAAACGCAAAGATGGAGAGAGTTGCAGTGACGACAGTGATAGTGATGAAGAAAATAATACAGTAAGCTGGAAAGCATGCTTTACGTATTTTGTCACGGCCCAACTAGATCCAGCACAATATTGTCTGCTTTGGGTTAGAGGCACAACTTAATCCGCACAGTTTTGTTTCCAACACACCCAAGTCCATAAGTGAGCGTCAAAATGCGTCATGCTAGACAAAGACGACGGGACTCCTTTGAACCTTCACTTTGGACGCCCACATGAGCGATGTGAGATGTAACAATCCCCCACCCTCAGAGGAGAGCTGTCCTCGGCTCTGATACCATTTGTAACGCCTCACCCTACACGCATACATGATATTGTCCGCTTTTGCCTACGAGCCTCACGATTTTGTTTTTGATGGGTCAGAGCCCATCAAAAGGCCTTATGCAAGGTAAGGGTGAAAGCTCTCTCTCTCTCTCTATATATATATATATATAAACGCATTTGCTTTCCTCTCTATAGTCAATGTGGGACTCCAGGGCGTCACAATCCACCCCCCTTAGGGGTGCACGTGGACGTTCCTGTGCAGTAGCCTACCAGTCCTTGTTGCCTACCAGCCCTCTTGGCCCGCCCACATGGAAACCCACCCACTTGCACCAGACCACGGCGGGGGACCCACACTCGAATTAGTCGAGAGTCGGCTCTGATACCAATTGTCACAGCCCCGCCAAACTCAGCATGAAATTGTCCGCTTTGGCTTACGTGCACGCGTGAGGACTTTCTAGGAGGTCACCCATCCTAGTACTGCTCCCGCCCGAGCACGCTTAACTTCGGGGTTCTTACGGCATCTGGGGCCGCATGGTTTTAAAAGGCTTCATGCTAAGTTAATATGGGGTTTTGACTTGTAAGCCCAGGGTCAGGACTTGGATATTTCCGATGCGGGCTAACGGTAACTCACTATTTGAAGCCCGTGGTTGACACGCTATGCCCCGTGGTTAAGGGTGCCGCCCAGACCAAGTTCTCACACGCTACGCACAGACATCGACTATAGAAATGTGAGAACTTGGTCCGGGCGGCACCCTTAACCACGGGGCGTAGCGTGTCAACCACGGGCTTCAAACGGTGAGTCTCCGTTAGCCCGTATCGGAAATATCCAAGTCCGGACCCTGGGCTTATAGGTCAAAACCTCGTATTAACTTAGCATGAGGCCTTTTGATGGGTTCTGGCTCATCATAAACAAAACCGTAAGGCCCATAAGTATGAGGCCTTTTGATGGGCTCTAACCCACCAGAAACAAAACCGTGAGGCCTGTGGGCCAAAGCGGACAATATCATGTATACGTGTAGGGTGGGGCGTGACAAATGGTATTAGAGCCGACTCTCAACTGGTTCGAGTGTGGGTCCCCTGCCGTGGTCTGGTGCAAGTGGGCGGGTTTCCATGTGGGCAGGCCAAGAGGGCTGGCAAGCTACAGGGACTGGTAGGCTACTGTACAGGGACGTCCACGTGCACCCCTAAGGGGGGTGGATTGTGACGACTTGGAGTCCCACATTGACTATAGAGAGGAAAGTGAATGGGTTTATATGTATAAAGCTTTCACCATTACCTTGCATAAGGCCTTTTGATGGATTCTGGCCCATCAGAAACAAAACCGTGAGGCTTGTGGGCCAAAGCGGACAATATCATGCATGCGTGTAGAGTGGGACGTTACATATTTGTGACATCTTGTGTTTTTGGAAAAGAAGAAGATTGATCATGTTTTCCTGTTAAGAAAAAAACCCTCCCAAATTTCCGTCACCTTTGTCACTTATATTTAAGAGTTGCAGTAAGTTGAAAGGTTTAAGTAACCAGTTAATTGGTTTCTTTTCATACATTATCTGATTGTCATTGGGAGTTTTGAAGTGATATTTGCACCCAAATTATTTGGGGGGGGGGGGGGGGGGGGGGGGGGGAGCGCAACAGGGCCTCCATGAAAAAAAAAAAAATAAGAGGGGAGGAAAAAGGGGCATTTTTAAAGTGGAGCGTTTTTTAGAATTGCATTTTTAAAGTGGAGCGTTTTTTAGAATTTTCCTATATATATGCGCGCTAGAAAACTGCTGGGGAGTTTTTTATTTTTTTTACAAAAAAACGCCCCTCTCAGTTGGGCCTACTATGTTGTATGACAACTATGGAATACCATTGGGTGGAATAATCAAGATGAGATCTACCTTTGTGAAAATTTTCAACTCCATTAAATTTTCCTAACTGCTTGATCCATGGCCCCAAACTTTAATGGTTTTAGAGACCTCAATTTCTAGTGATTTCAATCCAACGGTGAGTAGATGTTGGATGAGTATCAAATTTGGGTTTTATACCAATTCACGGGGCGTAGTGTGCGTGAAATGATTGGATTGGCTCAAGGTGGGCTCCACGCCCTAAAAACATAGGGGAGCAAAAGGGGGAGTTTTTGAGAATTCCTCGTATATATAATGTCAGTTTATTATATTATCAATACTGTTAGGATTTCCAATGTCTCAACTCTTGGCACTTTGTCCGTGCAATGACTAATAAGCTAACTAAAAGACTGGGATTGATATTATATGTAGAGTTGAGATTCAAAACATATTAAGTTTTTCTGTGTTGTTTTCACTACATATTTATTCTATTTATTTTAGCTATATGACTTGAATGATCTTTTTGGGTTACAGGTTAGCATTTCATACAGGCGCCGGCCAAGGAAAAAGCAGAAAGTAAACAAGAAAGGCTAAGGAAGAGAATTTGTGGTGAAGAAGAAAGAACAGATGAGGAAAAAAGGACGTAGTGAATCCTGATACAAAATACACCGCACGCAAACGAAAGGCTCACTTCTGATATCCCAGCATAATTATTTGATGAAAGAAATGGAGCATTGTTACAAGGATGGGCAAATTTCACTTTCTTCTGTTTTGTATTGTATTTGTCTTCTTTGTTTTTTACCCTCCCGCGCTTGTTTTTATATATTTTGTTCTCAGCAAATCAGGAATACTCTGTAAAGAATGGAATTTATTTTGATCAATATTCAGCAGGAATGATACCCATTATCTGTTGAAGGCATCTTTGTTGTGTGAGAAGACTGTATAATCCGATCATGTGGTTTGATGCTGTCTTGATAGAACAATGTTGAATTTGATTTTCCGAATGGTAAGAGTTTTGTTATTGTTTTTGAGTGAAATTTAATTTGTGTAACCAGAGCCTGTTTATCCACCTCCAGTTTTCGCCAACGAATACCCAACAGACAAATATAACAAGAGGTGAACGAATATGGAATTCCCACTTTTCAGCTGTATTGGTCTTGGAGAATGCAGCTTCTTTGTTCCCTTACAAATGGCAGGTAAGCTGGCCTAACACACAAGACTAGCAAATGCTGATTAGGTTTTTGCTTTCTTTCGCTGGCAATGCAAATACTGATGTAGTAAAAGCTCATTTAGCAATTATTTATGTTGAGAAGAAGCATCAAAAGCCAGGAAGCTGCTAAGGGAATCACATGATGTCTGATCATTAAAACGGGGTCCAGAAAGAAAGGAATGTCTCATGTTTTCGTGGTTGTGAACCCTGCATGTGGAGCCCACCTGAATGCATGTTAATCAGTGGGGAAGAAGGGGTATGAATGTATCTAGTCATGGATGAGAGGAAGGGCTAGGACCCTATCAGATGTTAATCACAACCACTTGCTTAACATGGTTTATTAGACATTAAACTGTTAAAACCAGGAAGGAAATACTTTTGTTTGAAACCCCCAATAGTGGTTAAACATTCATCTTCGAAGCCGTTAAATTGTGTGGCCCTTAATCGAATAATTTCAATCTTCATGTGAAGCCCATGTGGGACCCATCTGCTAATAATCCATGATGAAACATCTCAACTTAGGGGTGGCAATGGGTCGGGTTTAAACGGGGACCAACCTGATGGGCGGATCTGGAATGTTAAAATCAGTGATGGGTATAGTGGGGGGGGGGGGGGGGGGGGGGGGTTCAGGTTTCATCTTATTATGCATTTACGCCTGTTAATTCATAGTTGACTGCTCATTAGTCACTGAGTTTATTTGGGTGATTGAGTTGGGCTTTGAGTTGAAAATTTAACGTGGTTGATTCAGTTGGGATTTGAAGGGCAATTTGTCATCGTAGGGTGTCTCTTCAACTTATATGGATTTGAGTTAAATGAAAAAAAAAATCATGTGGCATATAGATTTGGAATTAAAGTTGAATTGAAGAATTTGTGGTTGATTGAGTCGGGATTTA
This sequence comes from Persea americana, assembly GCA_029852735.1. Classification (NCBI taxonomy): domain Eukaryota; kingdom Viridiplantae; phylum Streptophyta; class Magnoliopsida; order Laurales; family Lauraceae; genus Persea; species Persea americana. The sequence continues at coordinate 20,612,278 of CM056813.1, read as the reverse complement.
AGTAGAATTAAAGATTTTTTAACAATTGAATTAGTACAATGACTTATAATATTTTGATATTTCACATTTTTTAGGTGGCATACTGTAACTTTTTTTTTTTTTTTTTTGGTAAATTTTGAATATTTATAGAATTAGTATTTAAATATTTTATTTTCTTATTGTGGCGTTTCATGCTATAAATATACCACTAAACCCCAACCCAACCCGGCCCAAACCGTCACTATGGGGCGGCTCGGGGTGGGTATGGAGTTCGATGGAAGGTTTACAAAGCGGGTTAAAAATTAATAACATGAAACCCCTCACAGGGCAGGGCGGGTTTGGAATAGGTTGCATATCAAGTTGGGCGGGTTTGGAATTAGTATGACCCTAGCCCAACCTGCCCCATCGCCACCCCCCTCCCTCAGTGATTCGCATGCAAATCCAACGTATGGTGTAAATAATGATCACCCATACCCTTAGCCGCCAAACATTGTGCCAATCTCATATAGACGTGATGCTTACATCCATGTATACTTCCACTAAATCATGTTGTGTATGAATGTGATTTTCTCCTACGGTTACAGTGTAGGATTTTCAGTCTTGCCTTTAATTCAAAGGGCCCGCTCCGGAGACAGGGTGGATTGAAAACCCGCCCTCGTGTGGTTGAAAAAGGCAAAATGAAACAAACACCAATAAAGCACTTCACAGCAATATATGACCACCAGAAACATCTTTCTCATTCCACATGTCCGACTTTAAAAACATCTCATTCATCCTTTTCCAATCGCTCCCATATATAGTCGTAGAAAAGGCTGAATTGTCGACGTATTTCAGTTGAAACTTGAATTATTCCAAAGGTAAAAATGGCTCAGGGTGCTGAACTAGTAAAGCCAAAGTCTATTTCAACCTGGCAAAAGAATAAGTTGCTAACATTGTTGATTGCAGTCTCACAGCAGCTGCTCAAATGCTTGAGGGCATGGAAGCTGAAGAGTTGTCGAGGGAGCTCTCTGCTTCTCTTTACATTGATGGTCTACATGTCAGTTCAGATGAGAATTTGTTTGGTGCATGGGAATTCTGCTGATAAACCAGAGGATGAAATCAGGGATGAAGAGTTTGTGCAATTTCACTCTTTACAGAGTTACATAGCAACTTTTACAAAGGTCTATAAGCACTGTTTTTTTTATTTTTATTTTATTTTTTATTTTTTATTTTTTTAGTGGTAGGTCAAAAGTGAAGAAACAAAGATTAGTATCCAAAAATGGCCAACAAATAATCTCCCCTCTAATACAAATTCAATAAGATGGAAAATGAATACCAAGCCAACACCATAGTAATTCAAATCCGAGGAAAGTCAAGATCCTATCTAGATCTCTATCTTATAAATCATTCACCCCCCACCTCTTTAATAATCCTTTGTTGGAGCCCATTTGATGATTCCTTTGTATTTTAAGTCTATGCAAACAGATGGACCCACTGTTCATGTTAATCAAATCTATTCATCAAGTCTATGAAGCATAGTCATTTGCAATAAACAGATTAAGGTGCCAGTGATTGTGTTTTAAGCATACTTGTACGAATTTGAGCGCTTCCATTGAAGCAATGGGATCGAGAGTTTACAATAGACAGGCTACCAAAAATGGGAGATTAGATGTTGTTGTGACATTCAAGCAATTTAATTAAAATAAAAGGTAATGATGGAATAGTGAAGAAAAAAACATGTGTTACATTTAACCCAATTCATGCTTACTTTTCAGGGTGCCTACGGACATTTCAGGCCTGTGACCAATGATTAAGCTTGCTTTTTACAAAGGCCAGAGGCCTTTTATCCTGGGCAGAATTAATCCTGCACCAAACAGGCCATAAGCTTGCAAAACATTACATACATTAGGATTAAAAAAGATAGTTTTCAGGCAAAACCTCTCCATTCCTATTCCCTTAAAATTTTCCCTGAAACTTTCTGCTTTTCCCTCCACAAATGACTGTGCTTTGATGCCAGAATGCATTTTTCTTCCTCTATTTAGGCAACACTACCTATAACTGAAATATTCAAGATATTTACAGTGGGACAACAACATATGCAAAATGTAGAAATGTGCACTGTAGGCGGTAAAAACGACACCTACTTAGATTGAGATGAGATTGAGATAAACTTCTTAGGACAGGGAATACTGAACGCCAAGAACCTGAAAAGGAAGGAACAAGGCTAGAGTCAGAGCCCCTGGCTGCCGTGAGCCGAAGGCGCTCCGATGCCTGAGTTAGTTCTGAGGAAACTAAGCAGGAGGAGGAAGCAGGGAATGAGACGATGTGGAGAGTATTGTGAGTTGCATACCTCCTTGGAGCTGATCCCAAGTGTATATATGTGGACATTCCTCTTTCATTCTCTCTGTGAGTGGGGGTAGGTGGGGTGAGGTCCCATCGATCCTTACCCTGACAGGCAGCAGTAGGTGAAAAAGGCAACATCCCATCCTCACTTTCCATGCCTTTAGTCAGTTGATGTAAAGGGCTGATAAAGCTAACTTTTTATCGCCATAAATGAGCGATCCTATCGTCATAAATGAATGCTCAGATCTGTCAGGGCGCGCCGCATTTCCCGGAGGAAGGTGGCGGCCCACTCTACCTTCAGCATTTTGGTCCGAGACCAAGAATGGCTTGGCCGTGCTGTGCTTTTGTACTGAGCTGGCATTCACGCCGAGCTGCCGAATCGCGCTGCCGTGCTGGTACTCTTGACCGAGCTGCCGAGCTGACGCGCTATGACTACAGAGGCCGAGGTGATCAGCGAGTCCTACTGTAATCCTTGCTTAATTTCGTCATTACGGTGCTTTACCCACACAATTGTCCCCTAGCTTTTGACTTCTGAGAGTCTTCCATCTCGAGGAGGTCGGAAGCTTGGTGACTGTATAGCTGGCTCCGCTACCGAGCTCGAGTGAGGGTTACCGTCGTATGGGAGGGAGCTACCGGGACAGAGGAGCTTCGGATCGGGGGGTCCCCCCTAGGCCTGGTGGCCGTCGCTAACGTACGGTCCCCTTCGAGATGTCTCTTCACCTGTCCAGGATATTTAATAGCCCTCAGATATCGCGCAGATGGTGGCACGTGTCGCCTCTTTGGCTGCCACGCAATTACTTCAAGGAGACATTAGGGCTGCGAGATGGGACGTTAGGGCTGATTGAAGGGACGCCTCTTAAAGGCTCTTCTCGAAAGCCGAAACGACGTCTCTAGTCCTTATAAATCAGGGCGTCTCCTTCGTCTTCACTTTCTTCTACTTTCTTCAAATTTCTACTGCGCTCTGCAAGAGAACTTCTCCGACGTCCGCGAACTTCCGACGATCCTGTTTGTGCAGTCCCCTTTCGTAGGACTTCTTTCTGTTTTCTTCGTCTTTTCTTTTAGGTAGACCCTCGTCTGAGTTGAGAATGGGGATCTATAGACATCTGTTAGGAGACCCAGGTTCCATAGATTATTTTAGGGATGCATACAAGGTCCTCGCCAATGTGGAGGTCAGACCGGATGGCCCTGATGACGGCCTCGCCTACCGCAATGGCTGGATGCCGTTCTGGCTGGTCTCTGTAGTGGAAGGAGGGGTCCGCTTCCCCCTGCATCCACTGGTCCGGGACTGCCTCCGTGAGTGGAGGTTGTGCCCATGCCAACTACTCCCCAATGGATACAAAATCATAATGGGAGTAGTGCGGCTAAACGAGATTCTGAGAGTCGGCCTCGGTGTCCCGGACATCGAGGACACGTATGACCTCTGCAAATCCGCAGAAGGGGACACCTATTACCTCCGGTTGAGGGTCCGCCGGACTGGGTTTGTGACCGCGCTGGAGGACTCCAACAAGTACGCGGGCGAAGACCGAGTACTCGTCAGAGGAGGATGGGAGTTTGGTGAAACGGAGCCTGCCACCACGGTCCGGATTCCTCGAAAAATAGGAACTCCTCCAAGTAAAGACCGAAGTCCTTTCGGTTTGCAGTTCTTTCTCTTTCTACACCTGGCTCCTAACACAATTTTTTTTGTCTATGCAGATTTTCGCGAGAAGAGGGAACTCGCCAGGAAAAACCACCGGAGGGTGAATAGCGCGTGGCACGAGAAGGTGAGGAACTACCGCGGCCACAACTGCCGTGCTGCGTGGTCTCTTCTGGGGTACGTGCCCACTACAGATCCTTCAACACCTCCAGAAGGGTGTCGGGAATAGACTCCGTGCTGCGCGGGGAAGACATCAGCCTCGGATCAGTGACGACCGCGGTGCCCAGCTCGGCAGGAGTGACAGTCACGATTCCTGCTGGAAGTTTAATTGAGTCTGGAGACCGTGCTCCAGCACTTCCCGTCGCGGAGCCTGTCGGGACCTCGGGAGCCGAGCCCCGACCTTCTTGAAGGAAGAGGCTAGTAGCTTCCAGCTCCGAGGAAGAGGGAGAGGAAGAGGGAGAGGAAGAGGAAGAGATGCTACGCTAGCGCGGGCGGCGTTACGCTGCAGAAGACCTATCTGCGGCGGCCTTCGGGGACATCGGGGGCGAGGTTCGGGATCCCCCTCAGGCAGTGGTTGCGACGCCTCCGGCAACTGCGGGTGGAACTCCTGCCCCAGATGCCGAGACGGTCCGTGCAACTGCGACCAGGGCTACACTGTCTGCCGCGACGGCCGAGGTCTCCTCGGCTCCGCCTCCGGCCATCGTCGCGGGTGACTCACCCCTCGATCACGCTGCAAGGGCTGGCGGTCGGGCTCGCTCCGCCGAGGTCACTGAGGGCGGGCGACCCGAGAAAAGACCAAGGGTTGAGGCCTCGCCTGGCCCCTCTTCGCCTTCGCCTGCTGGCGGGACGATCCTCCCCCCCCCCCCCTCTGGCTCCGTGGAGGCCTGCCATCGAGGAAGTTCTGGGGAGGCAGCTGTCCAAGACAGACCGCGCGACCGATCCCCAAGCGGTCGCAGCGCTGGGACGCGCCTGTGCCCTTCCTCAAGACATGGCGAGGTGGGCTGGGATGGACAACGAGTCACTCCTGCTCTCCTCGATGCGCTCTCTGGTATCGGTAAGTGCAATACTCCCCCCGCCCCCCGTAGCTTTTAGTCCGGTGTTCTTTTATTGACTTCGGGTTCTCTTCTTACAGCTGTTGCAGAAATGCCAGATGGCCATAGAGAGGCTCGACGCAGCCGAGGCGAGGGAGGCGGAGTGGGTGGTCGAGAGGGACGAGCTGCGGCCGTCCTTGGCGGCTAAGGACGTGATGCTGGCAGAAGAGGTGGGCAGAAATGCTGGCCTTGTCTTCGATTTCGAAGAGTCCCAAGTCGTGGTCGAGCGCCTCAAGGACGAGCTGTCGGAGGAGAAGACCCAGAACCTCCATCTTGCCTTCGAGCTTGACGACCTCCGGATCGCGATGGGGCGGCTGGAAGAGGACCTGCAGAATGCAAAGGGGACGAACAGGAGGCTCCTCTCTCAGCGGAACCAGGGGCAAGGTTCCCTGGAGATGGCGTTGAGGGGGAAGGCGGCCGAGATTGAGTCTGCCCTGGCGAAACAAGAGGCCAGGCTCAAGGAGGAGTTCTTGGCCGAGCATGACTCCATCATGGGGGAGGAGGTCGGCAGACTGTCAGCTGACTACAAGGCTCAGCTGCCAGGGATCCGGGACCGAGCCTGGGAGCTTGGCTGGAAAGCAGCCTTGAGGAAGGCTGGGGTCCCTGAAGATAGCCCTCTCTTCCAGAATCCCCCAAGGTTCCCTTGCTCGGACTCGGAACTCGTAGCCGTGTCTCGGGCTTCCCCTTACCTTCCTCCGCAAGCCTGTCCGAAGGCGAGCGCCACCCCCGAGGCGCCCCTAGAGGCTCCAGCCGCCAGCGCCAACCCTGAGGACTCCCATGCGCCCGCGGTCGTCGAGGCCCCTCTCGAAGCCGTCGCTCCCGAGGCTAGCGTTCCTGAAGCACACGCGGTCGTCTCTGAAGCTACCCCGACCGCTCCCGAGGCCAGCGCGGTCGTGGCCGAGGTCCCTCCTGAGATCTCTCCAGAGATTGACTGCAATGTGGAAGTTGCAGCCCTCTGAGTCCCTTCTGTAATTTTTTCTTTTATTGTATTTCCATTCATCTTGTAATCAGGATCTTGATTAATAAAAACTTTCTTCTCATTCTCAAAATTGGATATCTGCCCATGACCGAGACTTAGTTCATTAACCGTGGTCTTGATCGGCGTCCATGACCCTTGAGAGCAGAAGCTAACAACTCGAGGTATTCTTGGAAGTTTGACTTTATAGCCGCAGCTGGTGCTAGAATTGAGCCAGGAAGGCAGGCACTCGACTGAGCTGCCGAGCCGGGGGTGGTGCTGGCACCGGACCCTTGGACGCTTATGGCTGTGTCGCCAAAGCTGGTGAGGGGACCGAGCTGAGGACGGTTGGCGCTCCGAACAGAGCTGCCGAGTCGCGGGGTGGTGCTGGCACCGAACCCTTAGGGAGCTTGTGGCTGTGCCGCTAAAGCTGGTGCGGGCACCGAGCTGAGGACGGTTGGCGCTCTTAATAGAGCTGCCGAGCCGCGGGGTGGTGCTGGCACCAGACCCTTGGTCGCTTATGGCTGTGCCGCCAAAGCTGGTGCGGGCACCGAGCTGAGGACGGTTGGCGCTCTGAACAGAGCTGCCGAGCTGCGGGGTGGTGCTGGCACCGGACCCTTAGGGAGCTTATGGCTGTGCCGCCAAAGCTGGTGCGGGCACCGAGCTGAGGACGGTTGGCGCTCTGAACAGAGCTGCCGAGCCGCGGGGTGGTGCTGGCATCGGACCCTTAGGGAGCTTATGGCTGTGCCGCCAAAGCTGGTGCGGGCACCGAGCTGAGGACGGTTGGCGCTCTGAACAGAGCTGCCGAGCCGCGGGGTAGTGCTGGCACCGGACCCTTAGGGAGCTGGTACAGCGGCTGAATTGCGTAACTTTGGAAACAATCTTGAAAAAGGTCTGCTGAAGAATATTGCTCTTTATTGCTGTTTGAACCCTTAAGTACATGTTTTCAAAAGTAAAACTTTTTGAGATGCATCGCATTCCATGGTCGTGGCAGCTCCCTCCCTTCCATGTCTTCAAGTCGGTAGGCAGATCTCCCAGCTGTTGAAATTATTCTGAATGGTCCCTGCCAGTTGGGCTCCAGCTTCCTTTCGTTTGAGTCTCGGTCGCCGGGAAGTGTTTTCTTTAAGACTAGCTCTCCCATCGCGAATTTTCTCTCCTTGACCTTCGGGTTGTATCCCCTGGCCAACTGTTGTTGATAGGCGGCCAGGCGGATAGCTGCCACCTCTCTTCGTTCTTCAGCCAAGTCCAGCTCTTGCGCTACGTTCAGATCATTGAGGCCCTGGTCACAGAGTTCCGACCTCAAGGTCGGGAGGCCGACCTAAAGGGGAATAACTGCCTCCATGCCGTAGGCAAGGGAGAACGAAGTAGCCGAGGTGGAGCACCTTGGAGTAGTCCGGTAGGGCCATAGAACACTCGGTAGCTCCTCTGCCCATCTTCCTTTGGCTCGGTCGAGTCTCTTTTTAATTCCGTCGAGGAGCACTTTGTTCGAGATCTCGGCCTGACCATTGCTTTGTGGATACGCCGGGGTGGAGTAGACATTTCGAATGCCGTACTCCTGGCAGAAGCTCTTGAAGAAGTTGGAATCGAACTGCATTCCGTTATCGGAAACGAGAGTTCGGGGGATTCCAAATCTCGTGATGATGTTCCTCCACACAAAGTTCTTCGTGTCTAACTCGGTGATGGAGGATAGAGGTTCGGCTTCAACCCATTTTGTGAAGTAGTCTGTGGTCACTATCAACCATCTTTTGTTCCCTGGAGTTCGGTGGAGTGGTCCAACGATGTCCAGGCCCCACTAGGCGAAAGGCCACGGACTGGAGAGGGGGCTCAGGTCCTGAGCTGGCTGGTGGAGAGAGTGAGAGAACTTCTGGCACTTTTCACATTTTCTGGCGTAGAGCTGGGCGTCCTTCTGCATGTACGACCACCAGTAACCTTGGCTAATAGCTCGGTATGCAAGAGACCGACCTCCTATGTGACTGCCACAGATTCCTTCGTGAATTTCGTAGAGGAAATCGTCGACTTTGCTGGGGTGAACGCACTGGAGGTAGGGCCCGATGAATGACTTCCTGTAGAGCCGATCGTCTGGGGAGAGCCAGAACCGGGTCGCCTTTAACCTGACCTTACGGGCTTCGAACTTGTCTTCGGGTAGCTGGTCGTCCTTCAGGTATGCAACGATGGGGTCCATCCAGCTAGGACCGAGATCAAGGCACATGAGCTGCCGAGGTCGCTGGAGGTCGATGCTGGGCCCTTGCAGCGTTTCTACTTCAATAGTTCTTTTATTACCGGCTTCGACAGCCGAGGCGAGGCTGGCAAGGGCGTCTGCATGGGAATTGGATTCTCTGCCGATCTGCCGGACCTCGGCCCTTTCGAACTGGGAGAGAAGTCTCTTGGCGTGGGCTAGGTAGGCCGCCATCCTATCGTCCCGAGCTTGGTAATCTCCGCTGAGCTGGCTTGTCACCAACTGAGAATAGCTGAAAACCACTATGCATCGAGCTTCCAAGATTTTGGCAATGTTAAGTCCGGCAATGAGCGCTTCATACTCGGCCTCGTTATTAGATGCCTTGAAACCGAGTGTCAGAGCTTGTTCGATGACGAGGCCCTCTGGGGACTGGAGGACTATGCCAGCGCCAACTCTTTTGGATGTTGAGGACCCGTCGACAAAGACTTTTCAGGATGAGTCCAGAGGCTTTCTCCAGGACTGTTCTTGCTCGGTCTTGGTGACGAACTCTGCACCCTTATCGCCTCCCAGTTCGGTGTCGAGCAAGGTCGGCGCCGAACTCTGAGGAGTAAATTCCACGATAAAGTCCGCCAGGACTTGATTTTTTATGGCTGTTCTGGGCTGATAGTTGATGTCATATTGTCCCAGTTCGACAGCCCATTTGGAGATCCGTCCGGAGAAGTCTGCCTTCCGGAGGAGAGCCTTCAGTGGGTATTCTGTTACGACCACTATCGTGAAGGTTTGGAAGTAATGGGAGAGCTTTCGCGAGGCTCTAACGAGCGCCAAGGCGAGCTTTTCGAGCTGCAAGTACCGGGTCTCGGCGTCCAGCAGGGTTTTGCTCGTGTAATAGATAGGCCTTTGTTGGCCGTTGTCCTCTCTGATGAGCACCGAGCTCACTGCGTGGTCCGAGACCGACGGGTACAAGTACAGTGCCTCTCCATTAGTCGGGGTTGACAGCAGCAGTCGAGAAGAAAGGTAGTGTTTAAGCTGTTGCAGCGCCTGAGAACAATCCGACGTCCATTGAAACTTGGAGCCCTTTCGCAAGAGTTGGAAGAAAGGTCTGCATTTGTCCGAAGCTCGGCTGATAAATCGGTTCAGGGCGGCAGCCATTCCGGTCAGCCGCTGAACTTGTTTTGCCGAGGTCGGACACTGGAGCTCCTGGATTGCGGTGATCTGGTCAGGGTTCACTTCAATCCCCCTTCTTGTGACCAGGCTCCCTAAGAACTTGCCGGAACCGACACCAAAGGCGCACTTGGATGCATTCAGCTTCAACTGGAACTGGCGAAGGATGTCAAAAATCTGGCAGAGGTCGGTCAAGTGGTCCTGCGACGTTTTGGATTTGACGACCATATCATCGATGTAGACCTCCACCGTCTTGCCGAGCTGGGCGTGGAACATCTTCGTCACCAACCGCTGGTATGTCGCTCCCGCATTCTTTAACCCGAAGGGCATCACCTTGTAACAATAGGTGCCCCTGGGAGTGATGAAAGCTGTCTTTTCCTGGTCTGCCGCATACAGGGGGATCTAATGGTACCCCCGGTAGGCATCCAGGAAACTCATTCGGTCGTGTCCGGCAGTGGCGTCGATGAGCTGGTCTATCTTTGGAAGAGGGAAGCTATCTTTTGGACAGGCCTTATTGAGGTCGGTGAAGTCCACGCAGACCCTCCATTTTCCCGTCTTCTTTTTGACCACCACCGTGTTGGCCAGCCACTGCGGATAGTGGACCTCCTTTATGGCGCCTGCCTCGAGGAGTTTATGAACTTCCTCAATCACGGCCTCAGTTTGTGGGACCCCAGTCCGGCGCGGTTTTTGAAGCATGGGCTTATGGTTGGGATCCACTTTTAATTTATGGCACATAACTGTCGGGTCAATGCCGGGCATCTCATAGGGTGTCCAGGCAAAGACCGCTTTATTCTCCACGAGGAGGTCAAGCAGTTATGTCTTCTCGGACTCGGGGAGCTGGCTTCCAATTAGGAAGAATCTGTCTGGGTCGGCGGGATCAATGTTGACCTTAGTGAGGTCCTCGATGCTTTTCTGCGCCGGAGCCCTGCCAACGTCCCCGAGCTCGGCCTCTCTGTCCAGTTCAGCCACATTGACTTGGGATGATTCGGCTTCTCCAAGCAGCACGGCCAGCAAGCATTGCCTGGCCATGTGCTGGTTGCCTCTGATGGTGATTACATCCGTTCGGCCTGACTGGTTTTCCAGAGGGAATTTGAGCTTCTGATGGCGGGTGGAGGGCACCGCCTCCATGCTATGTAGCCACGTCCTCCCCATTATGACATTGTATGGGGAGGGGACATCGACTACTAGGAAGTCAACTTGCCTGCAGGCGCCACCCACTTGGACTCTGAGGGAGATCTTACCCTTGGGGTAAACAGGCTTGGAGCTGAAGCCGACCAGAGGGGTACGGGCAGTCTGGAGGTCCTCGTCCTTAAGTTTCAACTTCTTGAAGCAATCATAGTACAGGATTTCGGACAAACTTCCAGGGTCGACAAGGACTCTTTGAACCAAGAAGTTCTGCAGCTTCAAGGTAAGCACTAGAGCATCGTTATGTGGAGTTCGACGTCTTCCAAGTCCTTGTCAGAAAACTATACTCTGACCCCCTCCGTTTTGGCTTTCTTTGTGACCGGCTCTGGTGCCGCGGTCAGCACCTGCTTCTGATGGGAGGTGCGCCTGGCCTCGGCGCGAGCCTGAGAGCTCCCCTTGGGTGGGGCAGCGAGGTGGATGACGTTGATGATGCCTTCTGGCTCGCTGTCCTGGTTGTCAGCGTCTCGCCGTGGAGGTCGGTCATCACCTCGGCCTTACTCCTTGATGTAATCCCTGAGGTGCCCCTCCTTCACGAGGCTCTCCAAGTGGGATTTGTAGCTCCTGCACTCGTCGGTTCTGTGCCCACTTTGCTTGTGGTATGCACAGAACTTACTCTGGTCCCGAGAGGAGGGATCAGTTGTCATCGGCCGCGGCCACTTGAAGAAAGGCTGCGCTTTTATTTTATTGAGGAGCCTATAGATTGGCTCGTTGAAGATAGTATTTACTGCCACGTGAGAGGCCACCTCATGGCCTGGCCTTCTGTCGTTCCCCGATGCCGCTGCCGAAGTAAAGGGGGTTCGGCGCTGATCCGAGGACCGGGCCTTGCGCCGATCCGTGGATGGATCTCTGCGATGATCCTCCCTCCTGGAGGACCTGCTATCTCCCTTGGCCGATTGGTTTTTCTTGGTGAGGCCGAAGTTTTCGCGACCTCGCACCTCGTCTTCTTTTGCCAGTATGAACCGATTTGCCCGGGTCATCAGCTCTTTCATGGTGGTCACGGGGTACATGACCAGCTGTGCCCGAAGCTGGATGCCCGGCCGTAGAGCCAGCTGGAAGGACTTTACTGCTAACTCTTCAGAAGCGCACTCGATCTGGCTGTAGACAGTCCAGAACCGACGAGCGAACTGGGTGACGCTCTCGTCTTCTTGCATCCGGAGGGCCATTAGGTCAGCATCGGTCTTCGGGATGAAGCAATGAGCCTGGAATTTTTCTAGAAAGGAGGTCCGGAGCTGCCGCCAACTGGAGATGGAGCCTTCAGGAAGCGAGCAAAACCACCGCAGGGGGAGATCCGCCAAACTGGAGGAGAAAACTCGACAGTTTAGGGAGTTGTCATCTCCCCAGACCGACATCCTCTGGACGTAATGTCGAAGGTGAGCCGCAGGGTCTGAGGTTCCGTCATACAGGGCGAACTTCGGGACGCTGAACTTCTCGGGGAGTGAGTATTTTCTTATCTCCCTAGAGAAAGGAGACGCGCCAGTGTCCTCAGCTTCAAAGGCGCTATACTGGTCTCGGACGATACCAGCTGTCTCCATATTCTGGCGGATCGTCTGCTTCACCTGCCGGTCGATCCACTGCTTCAGTTCTTCATCTTCCGATACCTGGCGCTGCTTCTTCGGTCCTTCACGCACGTGACTGCTGCTGGAGCCTTCTTCTCCGTGGTCTCGGTCGCGCCTCTTATTATTGAGGACGTGCCTCAAGTCTCGCCCGTAGTCCAGGCGCCTGGGTGGTGGACTCTGACCCTTTTTGTCCTCGAGCTGTTGCTTGAGCTACCGGATAAGCTCATGCTGCTCCTGGATGAGGCGGTTCTGAGCCCTGATGTCATTCAGGCGGGGGTCTTCGTTTTGATCGAGGTTGGCTTGATGGTGTGACTGCGATCCAGCCCGCGCTGACTTTTCACGTGGCTTGGTGACCGACTTGTCGCCTTGCCTGGCCCGCTCATGGCTATGGCGGGGCTGTTCCGGAGGTGGGACGTCGCGAAGGGAAGGCATGGTCAATCCCCTAGACCGTGACTGCGTCTGGATCGTGGGAGACCTCCCCCCTGACCTCCTTTGTTGAGGGGGTGGAGGTGGAAGATTCTGCACCAGCGTAGGCTGTATGGACAGAGCCTTGCCTTTGGAGGGTCCTTCGCCATTTCTGGTTTTTGGAGGCATGGTGCTTACAAGCTTTTAGTTCAGTTTCCCACAGACGGCGCCAAACTGTAGGCGGTAAAAACGACACCTACTTAGATTGAGATGAGATTGAGATAAACTTCTTAGGACAGGGAATACTGAACGCCAAGAACCTGAAAAGGAAGGAACAAGGCTAGAGTCAGAGCCCCTGGCTGCCGTGAGCCGAAGGCGCTCCGATGCCTGAGTTAGTTCTGAGGAAACTAAGCAGGAGGAGGAAGCAGGGAATGAGACGATGTGGAGAGTATTGTGAGTTGCATACCTCCTTGGGGCTGATCCCAAGTGTATATATGTGGACATTCCTCGTTCATTCTCTCTGTGAGTGGGGGTAGGTGGGGTGAGGTCCCATCGATCCTCACCCTGACAGGCAGCAGTAGGTGAAAAAGGCAACATCCCATCCTCACTTTCCATGCCTTTAGTCAGTTGATGTAAAGGGCTGATAAAGCTAACTTTTTATCGCCATAAATGAGGGATCCTATCGTCATAAATGAATGCTCATATCTGTCAGGGCGCGCCGCATTTCCCGGAGGAAGGTGGCGGCCCACTCTGCCTTCAGCATTTTGGTCCGAGACCAAGAATGGCTTGGCCGTGCTGTGCTTTTGTACTGAGCTGGCATTCACGCCGAGCTGCCGAACCGCGCTGCCGTGCTGGTACTCTTGACCGAACTACCGAGCTAACGGGCTATGACTACAGAGGCCGAGGTGATCAGCGAGTCCTACTGTAATCGTTGCTTAATTTCTTCATTACGGTGCTTTACCCACACATGCACAACTTTGTTCCATCGCATCTAACAATTTTGTATTCATGAAAACCCTCTTTCAAAAACACAAAACCGAATCAAATTGGCCAACCTCCACTCTGCATAAGAAAAATAGTTATGTAAAACTCAGAATCCATCATCTCATCATCTTTGCACTAACTTGAGGAATTGCACAAAATCATCAACAAATGTATAAGAGAATACAAAAAGAAAAATCTGTAATGAGAATGAAATCTCCTTGATACTTCCCACTCCATGGAGCACTCAAGAATGTGTGAAAGGCCGAGGGCGACCTTGCTCATGTCTGGGCGCCGGTTTCGATCATCATCCACACAGTCCTTTGATAAAAGAGCCACCTTCGATCATAGGGAACTCACAAACTTCAGAATAATGCCAATGTATAGGGATTTCAAAAGAAAAAGGTTATTAATAGTTTGTTAACAAATGTAAAATACAGTACACCGTAGACTTTTTTAAAATCAGTAATGATAAATTCTAGAGATTTTGACCATACAAGATATAAAAGATAATGAATTCCTCAAAATGGTGTTGACAAAAACTATATCCCAAGTGTGGTTATTGTAGCTAGGCTCTAAATTCTTTTTCAAATTCTACCCATATTGTGCGATATTGCACAATCTGTGCGATATCGCACAAACTGGAGGTGATAGATTTTGCGATATCGCACAAAATGGGTAGAATTGGAAAAAGAATTTGGGGTCCCATGTATAGTACCCACATTTGGGATATGGTTTTAGTCAACACCATATTGAGAAATTCATGATTTTTTATATCCCGTATGGTAAAAACCCCTAAATTCTATGCAGATGAAAGAGACTACAAGAAAGACAAACACCCTGTCATATAGATAGGGGCAGCCAGTGGTATAAAAGGGAAAGAAGCAAATATTACAAGGTGAAAAGCAACCAAATCAAAAACCCTATCCACCCCTAATTTTGCCAATCCATCCACAGAACTATTATCCTCCCGCCCTATGTACCGATTGAAGACTTAAGAGAATTAATCTCGTCAAAATAAAAATAAAACCTTAGCTGAAGAAGACACCCAAGGAATAGCATTGAAAGATTCACTCTCTACAATTAGACACTCTCCACAATTAGAGAAGCATGAAAAGAAGCCAAAGCAAGTGCATGAGTTGCATCAAATAAGGGGTGGCAGGGTACTGTATGGAGAAGTGGATGTGCCTGAGTTGGCTTCATAACATTTGACGTGGTTGGGTAGTGCATGAGTTGAATGGACTGGAAATCAGGAACTTGAATTAGAGATGTGGATTTGGATGAAGGTGATATGGAATACAGTTGGGCAAACGGTTGGGTGGTTGGCATCATGAAATTATTAACATGCATGGCATGATGACATAGATATGTCTAGGTGGTTGGCAGTAAGTGGATGCATGTATGTTGGCTTTTTTTTTTTTTCTTTTTGTTTTTCAAGTTGGCCTGGGCCCTATTAAAAAAAAAAATTCATATGTAGTTGCTCAAACGGACATATTGACTCATCTACTAGTTGATTTTATTAACAACGTTCACTTACACGTTGTGAGCAATTGGTATTGAGTTTACCTTTTCTACTCCTTTTATGTAATCATGGGACACTTGGCCAAGTTTGTTAGGTCTTTTTACATTATAAAGGAGGTGCTGTCCTCATTTGTATGTGTTATGAAATCAGTAGAAAAATTGAGTTATCCAAGGAGAGTGCTTTGGTTTTTATCCAAAATTCGGTGTGTGTCTTTGCTATTATTGTACGGTAGCCAACAAATTTGTGGCATCAGAGTAGGTTCAGCTGCATACTTACCTCAGCTACATACTTGCCTACACAAGTCTCTCTGGAGGTGTTGCAAATAACAGTAAAAGGAAGGAAAGAAAGGAATGGCCAACAACAGCACTATAAATGTTTCTCAACTATTGGTTCCTATTTTTAAAGGTGATAATTATCAGTTTTGGAGTATCAAAATGAAAACCTTGTTCATTTCATATGATTTATTGGATTTAGTTGAGAATGGCTTACCTGAATATGACACACAAGAAGGAAGAGTTACTGCAGCCCAAAAAAATGAGATGAAAGAAAATAGAAACAAGGACGCACAGGCCTTATTTTACATCCAACAAGCTCTGGATGAGACCATCTTTCCTAGGATAATGGGAGCCACCACATCAAATGAAGCATGCGAATTGCTTCGAGATGAATACAACGGTTCAAGTCAAGTTGTTACCTTAAAATTACAAACTCTTCGCCGTGATTTTGAGAATTTATTGATGAAAACTTCTGAGTCCATTTAGGGATTCTCTACAAGAGTCACAACTAATGTGAACCAAATTAGGTCTCTTGGTGAGGACCTAATTGATCAAACAATTGTTGAAAAAGTGTTAAGAAGTCTCACTCCCAAATTTGACAATGTTGTTGCTGCCATTGAAGAATCCAAGGATTTAACTAAATTATCTTTAAATCAACTAATGGGTTCTTTGCAAACACATGGAGAAAGGTTAAACAGAAATGCAGATAAGCAAGTTGAGTAGGTTTTCCAAACAATACTTGATTTAAAAAAAGAGATCAAGCAGCAATGTAGGGGCTACCTCCACCCAAAGGCAAAATAGCCAAGGTTGCGTCGCGGTCGTGGGAGGCAAAATTTTCATGGAAAAGGTCGAGGAAGAACCATGCATAATGGAAATGAGAGAAACCACAACAAAGGTAATCTCGAACCTCCTCAATGCTATAATTGCAAGAAATGAGGTCATATTGAAAAAGATCGTTGGTACAAAAACAAGTCCTCAACTGTGCCTCAATGTTCAATTTGTAACAAATTTGGACATGAAGAAAAGGATTGCTGGCATAAAAACAAAAATAAAGCAAATTTCCATGAAGAAAAGACAAATGATGAAGTTGAGGAAAATTTATTTCTCTCGTGTTTATCTGCAAATGCTGAATTTGTTGGAGATATTTGGTTTTTGGATAGTGGGTGCAGTAACCATATGACAGGTGATAAAACATTGTTTGTTGAGATGGATGAGTCAGTAAGATCACGAGTCCTGATGGGAAATGATAGTCAAGTCTAGGTGCAAGCAAAGGAATTGTCTCTGTGAACACCAAGTCAGGTACAAAGCTCATACACGATGTTATGTTTGTACCAGGTTTGGCTCAAAACCTAATTAGCTTGGGACAATTAATGAAAAAAGGGTATTATGTGATTTTTGATGAGGATAAATGCATGCTATTTAAAAAGAAGAATATGGAGTTGGTCATGACAATGAAAATGACTCAAAATAAAATGTTCCCTCTCAAAATTTCCGATCTTACCCTTAATGCATTCAAGTTTGTGGAGTATGATAATTCATGGCTTTGGCATAAGCGATATGGGCATGTAAATTTTCATGGCTTGGATTCACTGTATATAAAAGACTTGGTTGTTGGCTTACCTATTGTGCATCATGGTACAAAAATATGTGAAGCTTGAGTTTTGGAAAACATCATCGAACTCCTTTTCCAGCGGGTAAATCTTGAAGGGCTAATCAACCTTTAATGTTGGTACATGCTGATATCTGTGGCCCGAGGCGCACAAATTCACTTGGTGATAGCAAGTATTTTTTAATATTTGTTGATGACTGCACAAGGATGATTTTGGCATATTTTCTTAAGAAAAAATATGAAGCTCTACATGCTTTCTACAATTTCGAGCTTATGTTGAAAAACAAAGTGGGTTTTTACTTAAGACATTAAGAACTGACCGAGGGGGTGAATTTACATTCAAGGATTTCCTTATGATCTGTAAAGATGCAGGAATATGAAGAGAACTTATTGTAAGTTTCACTCCACAGCAAAATGGAGTCGCAAAGTGAAAAAATCATAGCATTGTTGAAACCGCAAGATGCATGTTGAAAGAAAAAGGGCTTCCAAAAAGCTTCTGGGCTGAAGCAGTATCTACAACGGTTTACTTGCTTAATCGCTCTCCTACAAAGGCAGTCAATGGAAAAACACCATATGAAGCATGGTATGGGAGAAAGCCAAATGTAAGTCATTTAAAGATCTTTCGTTCTATAGCCTATGCACATGTTCCCTATAAAAAAAAGGCACAAGTTAGATGATAAGAGTCTTAAGTGCATTTTTGTCGGATATAGTGAAGAAACAAAAGGCTATAGACTTTATAATCCTTAAAAAGAAAATGTGTTCGTTAGTTGGGATGTAATTTTTAATGAGGATGATGGATGGAGGGGGGAGAGTGAGGTTGATCGCTACCCTCTAATTGTTGAAGAAGAAGAGACAACATCTTTTAATCCATCACCTGATGCTCTATCAAGTCCGACCGGATCCACATCACCTCCTAGAAAGGTAAGAAGTCTTGTTGATATTTACCAGTCATGTGATTTTGTATGTTTTGCTACCGAACCCACTTGTTTTGAAGATGCCGCAAGAGAAAAAGATTGGCATGATGCAATGGAAGTTGAAATGAATACCATTGAAAAAAAAATAAAACATGGAGATTGGTGGACTTACCACAAGGAAAATAAGCCATTCGGCTCAAATGGATTTACAAATCCAAGTTTAATGCACATGGCTCTTTGCAAAAACACAAGGCCCGGTTGGTGGCAAAAGGGTATGCACAAGTTCCAGGTGTTGATTTCTTTGAAACCTTTTCTCCTATTACTATAATCGACACTATAAGGACTATTTTAGCTGTGGCTGCTCTAAAAGGTTGGAAAATTTTTCAATTTGATGTAAAATCAACTTTCTTAAATGGAGAGTTGCAAGAGGAAGTGTATGTTGAACAGCCTCCTGGGTTTGAGATTAAAGGGTCCAAAAATAAAGTGTACAAGCTAAAAAAGGCACTATATGGGCTCAAACAAGCTCCACCAGCTTGGTATAGCAAGATTGACAAATATTTTTTGGATCATAACTTTCGAAAAAGTGAAAGTGAACCGACCCTTTTTTGTGAAGTTGGGAGGTGTGGATGAAATTCTCATGGTGTGTTCATATGTTGATGATATGATATTCACTGGTAACTCTCCAAAACTGATTGAAGAATTCAAGAAAAATATGATGTCCCAATTTGAAATGACAGATTTAGGTCTGTTACATTATTTTTTGGGGATGGAAGTTGTTTAGGACTCAAATGGTATTTTTCTCCACCAAAGAAAATATACAAGGGATCTGCTTAAAAATTTTCATATGTCAAATTGCAATCTCACTAAAACACCCATGAATGCAGATGAAAAGCTTATTCTAAAGGATGGAATTGAAAAGGCAGATGCAAAGGAATTTCGAAGTATAGTTGGCGGCTTGATTTATCTCACACATACAAGGCCAGATATAATGTTTTCAGTAAGTTTGATTTCAAGGTTTATGAACAGTCCAAGTAAAGCTCACATGGGTGTAGCCAAGAGAGTTCTACGATATATTCACGGTACCTTGGATCTTGGACTCAGGTATAAAAAATCAAATACTTGTAAACTTGTCTCTTACAATAACAGTGATTGGGCTGGTTGTGTAGATGACAGGAAAAGTACTGCAGGTTATGGGCTTAGTCTTGGGTCTGCATTGCTATCATGGGCCTCAAAAAAGCAGCAAACTACTGCATTGTCTACAACTGAAGCAGAATATATGGCGGCTACAAGTGCGGCTTGTCAAACTATGTGGGTTAGGAGGATTCTATCTGACCTGAAGGAAAAGCAAGAGGATGCAACAATTTTATTTTGTGACAACAAGTCCACAATTGAACTAGCAAAGAATCCAATCTTCCATGAAAGAACAAAGCACATAGAAGTCTGACACCATTTCATTCGCAAGCTTTTAGCCAAGAAAGAGATTAAGCTGGTATACTGTATCACAGAGGAACAAGTTACTGATATTTTCACAAAGGCTCTTTTGAGAAAAAGATTTTTCAAATTACGAAGAATGCTTGGTGTTGAAGGCATTTGAATTAAGGGGAGGTGTTAAAAAAAGATAATTCAAATGTAGTTGCTCAAACGGTCATATTGACTGGTCTACTAGTTGATTTTGTCAACAACGTTTACTTACACGTTGTGAGCAATTGGTATTGAGTTTACCTTTTCTACTCCTTTTATGTAATCATTGGACACTTGTCCCAAGTTTGTTAGGTCTTTTTACACTATATAAAAATGTGATGTCCTCATTTGTATGTGTTATGAAATCAGTAGAAAAATTGAGTTATCCAAGGAGAGTGCTTTGGTTTTTATCCAAAATTCTGTGTGTGTGTCTTTGCTATTATTGTACACTGGCCAACAGGCCCTTATCTTGTCCACACATAGATGAACATGGTATCCTCTTGCTTGCACAGTTTTTTTTTTTAGAGAGAGTGAGAGAGAAAATACGACACTTAAACTACTTTCTTGCACCATAAATATAGCGTTACAAAACAGTTAACTAGCTCTTCCTTCTCTCTCTCTCTCTCTCTCTCTCTCTCTCTCTCTCTCTCTCTCTCTCTAAAATAGCCTTACAAAACACTAACAATTTTCAAATATAATAACTGCATGAAACAAGGCAAGTGCATGAGTTGCATGAAATCAAGGCTGGATAGGTAGTGTATGGAGACGTGGACAAGCGTGAGTTAGCTTCATGAAATTTGGAAGTGGCTGGGTAGTGCATGAGTTGGATGGAATGGAAATCTAGAATATGTATTCGAAATATAGATTGTCATGGAGGTGAGATGGAATAGAGGTGGGCAAATGGTAGGATGGCTCATGACATGGTACGAAATCAAGAAAATGCTCCAACCAATGTTGAGAAATTCGTTTGTCACTGTTTTGGTTTGGCCCCCAAATCGAAATATTTCGGCCGATTCGAGATTTCAACAAAACAATGCAGATTTATATTTCGAAAAAATATAAAAACTCAAAAATATATATACATATAAAAATATATATGAATAATATTAAAAATAAAATATGGCTAGACCTAGTTTGCTAAGAAATGGCTAGACCCAATTTATATATTATATTTGGTTAGAAAAGGATATGTAATATATATTTGTTAGGCCCATTTATTTATTTCTCCCTATACTAGGCTAGGACTAGGAGTGATTAAATGTGAGGACCCAAGCACTCAACTACAACTCTGTAGCCCATTTTATAATTCAATGAGGTGTGCCCCTTGTGGGCTTCTCAAAGCATGGCCCAATGGCTTTGACCTGGGGGGGGAGAGAAGAAGGCGATGATGGTGATCGTGATGGTGATGGCTGCGGCAATGGCTTCGACTAGCGAGCAGCAGCAGCTTGGGCAAAAGGCGTCCATGACCAGGAAGCGGCTATTGCCAGAATGATGCAAACTATCTCCATTTTTGCAACCTAAGCAAAAGTCTCATCACGTTAAAGACCATATTCTTGTCTATTGCCTAAAGCAACAAGACAAGCTTTATATTGGTCCAACGATCCATCTGACTTAAGTTTAATGGAGAAGATCCATTAGCATCCAATGGTTTTGACCTGATGTGGGTAGGGAATAGTGTCCCAAGTATGATTTTGCTATAGAGCATTTTAGTTTTTTTCTTTTTTCTTTTGAATGCTTAGTTTCATTAAAAGCAAACAGTACAAGAGACTTGTACTGAAGAAAAGAACAACAGCAGCATGACCCCGAAAACAGGCCCGAAGAAAACAGCCCTGCCCCCTACAAACTAAACAAAAGTATAGGCAGTTGCTAAGCAGAACTATATGATAGCCATTCCTTCCAATTGTACATGATTTGGTCCATAGAAATATCTTTGAAAATGGGGTTTATTAACACCCATTGATCCACCAAAAATTTGATCTTTCCACAAATCGACTCTCCATTCATCGCAGTTCATTCGAAGCATCTAGCATTCCTCTCCTTCTATATATGCCAAATAACTGCAAGAAAGGTGAGCTTCCAAATCTCTTTCCCTTATGTGATCTGATGGGAGGTTTCTAAGCCATGAACAAATTGTGAATTTGCTTTGGGAGGACCCAACTGCTGAAAGTACAACTTGGGCCAATGCACAAGTCCGGGGGGGGGGGGGGGGGGGTGTGAATATATAGGACTATGAATATGGCCGGGAACACTGTTTGTTTGAAAGAACGGTCAATTAGTGAAAGGAGCTGAAGACGGTTGGGGCAACCAACCGAATCTGACGCTTAACTAGGAAAGCGTAGGGCTCAGTCCAGGAGCCATACAGTGGTCTTGTGACTTCTCAAAAGGATCAGGTATAGAATCCGCTCTTTATCTATCCATTTTCATGGATCATGGATGGCAACTCACACCTGTAATTCTTTGGCAAAGCAAATCCGGAGCACAAGAAAGGATTTTTGCTAAGAAGAAAGGTCTACCCATAGAAGCACTTGCCAAGAGATTGTACATAAAATTCGAGACATCTTATTCCATAGTGAGGATATAAAGAGTTGAAGTTCCAGACTTTCATATAAAAAGGAAAGTGATGGCTTTATGTTTGTGCATCATGATCTTTTACTATTTAAGAAGTTTTGAGCATTTTACCAGTAGCCATGTGCGCGCAGGCAAGTTGGGTCGGATCCAGGGTTCTAGGTCTAGAAATATTTAATCTTATATATTTATCATCCGCATCCTGGCAAAAATCAATCCTTCTAGATTACAATCTTTGGTTCTCTGGTTCTCTCTTCTTCATCTGAGCATCTCAGTCTAGAGATCTCAACGGACACAAATCTCACCTTTAGACTCGGTGTGTAACCAAGCTTGAGGCAAGAGAAGGTCATTGTATCTTGGAGGCGGTTCTAGTGGCGGAGGGAGGGGAGAGGCAATCAACTTTTCAATTTGCTCAGTTATGGACAATGAGTTTTGAAATCCCTTCATGGGTATTCTCATCATATTATTAATTGCCCGTCCTCAACTTTCATATCTTGTAAGAGGTGAGAAATATGGAGGGTAATTATGTATTTTTAGTTTTTCAAAAGAAATCAAAGCATCCGGTATGATCGCAAAACCGGACTAAACCGACCGAACCGAACAGTTCGGATCGGTTTATAGTTGATCGGTTCGGTTAACGGTTTAATAATCATAAAAACCGCTTACATCGATTCGGTTAACAATTTGGATATCATAAAAACCGCTTAAACCTAACCGTCCGTGTACATTAACTTAAGTATTGCTTTTTTTGCTATTTTAGCCTTAGGATTTCGTTCACTACTTTCATAGTTATATTTGACAACTCATTCTTACATAAACTCAATACTACCTCTGTACCTCATAGTTGATCGGTTCTGTGTTTGTTTTTTCCCCGCTCTATTTTCGGCTTTTGAGATTTTCTTTTCTTAGTTAGATTGTAGAATTTCTATTTTATAATATGATTGAGCGCTTGTATTTAGTCCAAACTCTCTTTTTGGAGTAGAACTATTTTTTATATGGATCATTGGAATGTTGGATTTTTATGTTTGCACTAAACATTGAAATAAATGCAAAGGATGGGGTCTCATCATTTTGAAATTTTCAATGTCTGATTTAAAAAAAAAAAAAAAAACAATGGTTTAACCAACCGAACCGAACCGAACTAAACGGTTCGGTTCAGTTCGGTTTAAGTCATCTCCATCGGTCGGATTGGATCGGTTAATTTAAAAATCAACAGGTTCGGTTTGGTTATTGGTTTGTGTTAAACTGATCGGAACTGCCCATGTACAACCCTAGTTCATATCCCTTAAAAAGTGGCGTTTTGTTTTCTTTCCTCACCTCCTCCAACACTTTAAATAAAAAAAAAGTCATCTCCTGCAACTACAATGTTCTTACTTCTTCCAACAAGTTTAGCCAATCCATATTTTCTATTCACTCTACAAGTTAACTAGTAATAGCAACGGTTCTCATTACTCTCCAAGGTACTCGTTTTTCTCTTCATTCTTTTTCCTTGTACGTTGGTTCTCATTTCTTTGTTTTTAAATGTTTCTATCAACAAATAAAACTAAAAATAGGAAACAAACAATCAGCCAAACATGGTTGTTGATTCACTAGCTAAATTGGATTTCCCAAGACCCACACTTCTTCCAGCTATTTTGCCTTTAGGAATCCAATGACCTATACTAGAATGACCTACGCTAGGCAAGCAACTATATTCAGATGTTCTCCTCTGCACAGAGGAATGCTACAGCATCTTCTAACGCCTCTTCATCAAATTAAATTTCAAGGCTTAGAATCTTTCGATGAATGATCACGCCTCAACAAATGGCCCGGGGCAGCATTTCAAAAATGAAAGTTTATGTAAATCCCAGGCTCTGTGTTGAGCGTTTTGATGGAGGTTAAAAGTTTGTAGTCCTACCACTTGCTTCTGTTTTTGTTTGGGTCTTCCAGTCGCCTTTGTTGTTGACTTCGTCTGTCTTGGTCCTTGGTCCTTGGTCCTTGTTGTTCTGTTTTTTGTTATACGTATTCTCACTTCCCGCAAAAAAAATACAAAACGACAGTGAGCTGGAATAGCCAGGGGCATAGACTATAGGGTCAAGAGTACAGCAGGCGCGAGTCTAGATGTGAGCGAAGCAGAGGAGTAATTTGGACCATGAGCAGCCCGAATACTTTGTCGCAACAATCACAAGAAACTGTAACACTTTCCGGGAACTCTATTTGGGGCCCACGTAGAGATCATTAGGACCTCTCAAGATGAATCTCATTTCCTCCCACCACTTATCTTTGCATTTTAGCTCAAAAAGGGTGGATCCCACTACATAATTGAGTACCATTATGAAAATGTGATTAACACTGTGTCGGCAACGATGCCACATTAGAACCTAGTAGGACTCACTCCATGTGTCCTGAAACTTGAGAATATATTAGTAGAAGGGATGTTATCCATCTTGGAATGGAGTTCCAAAAAAGCAATACACGGTTACCATGGAATGGCTTACACAAATTTGACACAAAGGGTATGTTTCTTTGCATTGAAAATATAAGAAATGTATACATAAAAATTGAAAGTCAAAAGAACTTAACCTAAGGTTTACTAAAGAAGTAGAGGCCACAATTAAAGATATGAGGTAGCAATACCATTTGAATTATTAGAGTGATGGCAGTATTCAGTTCCCTCCTTCCTTCAATTTGGTTTCTTTAAAAGAAAGGTTACTAGATGCTTATTTTTGATAATTCACATTTTTTATTCATTTTCCACCGGTTGGAGAATAAATTCCTATGTATGCAATTCCTTTGTATTTCATGCAAACAAATAGAAACAAAGCATTCAGTCGCGTACTAGTGCATGTGAAACTTTCTCATATGTGCATCAACAACACAAGTTTTACATTTGTTAAACTGGCCCAGCCCAAGACTTTGGACTTTGGCCTAGGCACATGCAAATTGAGCCAGGCTTAGAGTTGCCGAATCCCAGACTCGGAACGTCCTAAATGCAATGCAGTGGCTTCATATGCCAACGAAAAGAGAGTCCTACCATGACAAGTTATTCATGAACATGATAACTCAACAACAAAGGTTTTGTTCTCTAACCCAATATCATCATTATTATTTTTTTTTAAAAAAATGCCATGATAACCATTGGCTCCAATCAATTGCCCTACAATTAACCATCATTCTCTGGCTAATGTCAACCACATCCAAAACCCTTCTTTTTTTTTAAACCCCAACCATCAAAGAATGGACAGTCAGCACCACCCTTTATTAGTACCTCAAAGTGGGGTCTATTTGACAGGCCTTCTGGGAGTGAGGATCCCCTGTTTGGTCCAAACAAATCCTGTTTGGACCAACCAGGGGGTGACACATGGGGGGAAGTCCAATCACCATCCCATCTCCCCAGTCCGGATCCCCTGTTTCGTCCAAACAGGGGAGCCCTGTTTGGACGAATCAGGGGCGGACACCTGCGGGGGCGAAGGGGGGCGAGGAAGAGGAAAATCACTTTTCCTCTTCCTTCGCCCCCGCAGGTGTCCGCCCCTGATTCGTCCAAACAGGGCTCCCCTGTCCCCCCCACCCATGTGTCACCCCCTGATTGGTCCAAACAGGGGATCCGCTTCCGCCTTCTGGGCATTGACGATATACATCAATGAGGCCATTACCATGGATGACCCAGGCCTGGCCCCTATCATGGCAAGATAGGCACCATCATTGCACACAACCGAGTGAAATGACCAACAATAGGCTACAATTTATGCACCGGGCCACTAATCATAAATATGACATTACTATAAATGTGGGTGCAAAATAGACAACAGAAGCCCTGATCCGGACCGTTCACTTAACAAGGATATGGGACATGACCCATTTCCTGGTCACTTTACTGCCCTTGCACCTGTTGTCACAGGCACAGAGGAGGTGGGTCCATGGAAATTGCGTGTTTGAAACTTTGAATTGCTTTGTTTTATGAAAAAGGAGGGAAGAAAAGGAACATTAATAAATGCTCCACCAGTGTCTTTCCCTGCCACCAAGGCAACGAAACGAAACCCTAACCCCCATCAAAAAGTAAGAGCTAGCGTCGAGATGGTTGTCACATCTAGCCATAAATATATGAGTCCCCACAACACAACAAAAAGCCAAGATCCACTAAATTATCTATCTAGTGGTGGGGTGTGGTTTTGGGGATTTCAATTGACATGCATATCTGTTCAAGAAAAGCATAATACATGCTTGGCGTCCTCTAGCCCCAGGAGTATTAACATGTTGTGCCCAGCATCCGATCAAAGAATCAAAACCCCTGATCAGGTGGACCCTATAAAGACCCTGAACTTCACACCATCTCTTGTAAAAGGAAGATTATATACTTATTAGATCTTACCATCTCTATCCACAAATTGGGTTTTCTAAAGGCACATGGTCTCGGAGATTTGATCCTTTAGCCACCCATCCACATATATATACCTGTCCATCAGAGTTGAGCACATGTACAAGTGGGGCCCATGATTTGCTATTCAGAAATTTGGATTGGTGGGGGGCCTATGACCCCTGAGAAAGGGCAATACATAGATTTAAAATGATAAGAGCAGATTCCTCGTTTGCATCAAAGCTTGGCCCAATACATTCAATGGCCATGGGACCATGTTACAAATTAAGTATTGAACATTACTTACATGATCCTAGAAACAGCAAGCACAAGCATGAACTAAACATCATTTAACTCCCAAAACCTTATTTACGTACAAAGCTTGTAATAAGTCTGAAAATGACACTTCTGCTACTCTACTTCAACGCTTAACGCTAACGTTTTTCAAGGATCTGATTCAAACCCAATATATTTATTTCTATTGCTACTTTCTTCTCCTGTTTCCATGGTTATTCTTCCCACCATTGCTACTGAAACCAGACCACTTCATTTCTCCCTTTCCCTCTTCTACTTCAGTAACTCCAGTCCCGAGGCAAGCCCACATCAGATGATGGATATTGAAAGGCCATTCTCTGTTCACCAACATTTCTCTCTGGTGGTGTCTGTTGTGCACTTTCCATAACTGCAAAATAATAAAAATAATCAAAACCAAAACCCCAGATGGGAATTGGTATTTCCACTCCGAAATACCTTTTAAAATCCAACCCTACAAGTGCATTTGTTTCAAATTAGAGGCAATTGGTCACCAAAAGTTTGATAAAAGAAATGAAAAAAATATTTCAATGACCCACAAAGTGATGTGTGTCAGGCACTTGGTGAAACATTCCACAAAAAGCTTCTTTCGCAGGCAGTAAGCTACTCAAGCTTGAAAGCACCAGCTCTAAAAAGTGGAAAACTAGACCCCTAAACAAGAAATAGCCAAATAGCTCATGTGAATGTGAATTTGTTACATTGCCAACTACTATGTTTAAACATATAGAAGAAAGAATAGAATTACTGAGCATTTGTCTATGCACACTGATACAAACACATTGCAAGAACTTTTCAAAAAGAAGAAAAATTGACAGTCTGCAGGAACAGCTTTAAAATGCATAAAGTAGACAAGAACTCTGAATAAACTGAAACAAAATAGAGTAGAAGAGACCAAACTTAAACCAAATAACAAAACCATATCAACTGTAAGGAGAAAACATAGAGATTTATGGACTAATTACTTACTGGGTTTCTTCCTCATCTCAGGAATAAGAAAAGCCCGCGGAAGAAAAACCCCTGTTCCTCCAGACTTCTTCACAAAACCGCTACCATTGCTAGGCCGAAACGGAAAAAACCGGTTCTGGGCCGGAACTTGTCGCTGCTTCTGTAAAGTCCTTGCATTTACCTGCATAACTCTTTCCACCTACAACACCAAACACCCAGAATACCAAATAGAAAATGGAAATGAGAAACACAAATAGGGAAAACCTAAAAGGACAAACAAATTAAACCCGGTTCAGTTACTGTAGTACCTTGGCCCGGTTCGGTTCGGTCTCGTGGAACTGATAACCCGGCCTCGAACTGGGGCGAAACCCATCACTCCTTAAACCAACAGCACTATTTCCTACAGCAGCTGGAGAGCCCCAAAGCCCAAGACCACTCTGCAGCGAGTGAACCGGTACAAACTGCTAGAAAGGAGACAAAAATGTTAACAAAACCGGTTCAAGAAGAAGAAATGGAGGGGAAGAGAAAAAAAAAAGAGGGTGACCTGGGTGGCATTTGGGGGATGTTTTGGTGCCTGTTTGGAGAGGTTGGGTTCGAGCAAGGCGTATGTGGCGAGCTGGTGGGCGAGGTCTTCCATGTAAGTGAGCTCACATGGGAACTTGGGTGTGGTTATAGTGCGTTTGAGGATGGTGTTGGTGGGGTTATGGTGGGTATAGATGATTTCCTCAGGAAAGATATCTGATGGAAGGTAGAGCTCTCCATCGTCCAAGTTTGGAGTAAAATCAGACATGCTTCTTTGGCTTTCTTTCAGATTGGGAGATGGAGAAGGTAGCATTGGAGATAGAGAGGGAAGGAGGTTTTTTTTATTTGCGAGGGCGGGATTTTTTGGTGGGGCAATGGAAATGAGAAAAGGCTTTGTCTGGTTTTCAAAGCAACGTTTTGGTTTCCTTTTTGTAGATCAATAAAGAAAGACCCCAAAGCGACTTAAGAGAGAGACCGTACGGCGTTATCTTTGTTTTTTAAAATTCTTCTTCTTCCTTCTTGCGTTGGTTAGAACTTGGCGTTATCATAGATGGATAGGCCCCAAGTGTAATTTCCTGTTGTGCTGTCAAAGGGCCGGGCATTGGACTGGCATTATCATCAAACAATCGGTCCAACTGTGCCTGTGATTTGTTGAATTTTAACATCTATAATTGTACTCATTTTTTGATTATATAACAATGGTACAATTGATTGAATTAATGCAGGTTGTGTTTGAAATTTTTTTTAATGTAGGCCCATCCTCTATTTAAGGTTACGCGTACAAACTCTTCTTGCACGACCAGATTAGATTCCTCCTTTATCGACATATATGAGACAGATTACTTGATAGAAAAGGTGTGTTAAAATTAGGGATGCAAACAGGTTGAATTTAAGGTGCAACCATGGTCCAAATAACATATAGGAAAATAGTTTCAGATTCTATATGCATGAATTTAGATTCGAATTTCTCTTCGATGCAAAATAGGTTCCATAATTTATTTATTTTTTAGAACTAAAGACTTTGGACACTTGGATACCCATTTGCAAATATATAGTAAAAATTAGATTAGTCAAAACTAGGCTTAGATCATTTAATTTCTAGTAGAGGAGGCACCCATCGTGAATCATTTGAACTCATGTCAATGGATATTTTAGCAAAAAAAAATGATGCAAAGGTCTTTTTTTTAAGTTGTTATGTAGCTGTGATGCAATAACGTTCAGGATGAATTTAAAAAAGCAAAAAAGAAAAAAAAACCTCTATATTGTTCTCAGAGAAGGCTCCGACCAGTAAATCTAAGTTGTCAATCTTTTCTATGAATTTGATAAGTTGGTTTTATTTACCATTTTAACTTCAAAAACAATCCACACCTATTGCTAGGGGTGTTCATGTGATAGGTAGCGGAAGCCCATTCTACATTCCGCCTAGGGATGTGAGATGGGCCGAGTCGGCCCGCAATGGTACTGCCCAATCCGCCGTCAACGACCCACGGCACAGCCCGTGCCAAGGGTGGTGCTGGGCCGAGGAATCTGGCAAGGTCGGCCCATTTCGGCACGGCACGCCATGGGCTATCTTTCTAAAACGGTCGGCCCGCCAAGCATAGCTCCCTGTGCATTTTTTCTTCCCTTTCTAAGATAAAGATTTGATAAGATTATGAGTTTGTTTAAGTTTTAATGCCTTTCTGAAGGATGGCAAAGGGTTGAATTCAAATCAGTGGCTAACATGCATGGAATGTAACCACTCAGAAACACTTATACCAACCGACTCAGCATAAGAAGCAGCAAGAAGGAATAAATACTTGACGGTTCTAAGTTTGTTTTAATGCTTTTCCTATAGTTGGGTGGCAATGGGTTGAGTAGTGCAGTCTAGGAAAATATGTTTGGTTCAAATTCCTTTGTGGTGACGCAGTTCAAGCAGAATAAAAATAAAAATAAAAAAAAGTAAGAGGATGACAATTCCATCATGGAAGATAAAAGGAATGAGACTTCTACAAATAATTATTTCACACCAAGCCTCTCTCAGCGATGATTCCATCATTTATTTATCTTTTTGACATTGAGAATAAGCTAAGTCCTTCTTTTTTTCTCAGTTTTGGATTGAATTGCAGGTCAAGGTGCAGTTAGTCAGGATAGTTGGCAAGTCATGTTACGCTCCCGGATTGAGGCCTTAACAACTAAGTCCTTAATCTGAAGCCACAGCGCTGCGAGCCAGAAAATTTTGCCCGCACGTGCTAGTTATTTTTTCCACAGGTTTCCATGGTGAGGATTCCCAAACAATCCATCACAACCTAACAATCAATTTTACAACGAATAATAATGTGCAGAAGCATGAAGCAAAACATGGCATACAAGTCTTGCATCAAACTGAGAAATATACACATAGGCAAAACCCAAAGTTAAATTTAAAGTTGTGTAGATCACAAAAGTATATTAAAGTTATACATCCCAAAAGAGCCAACAAAGGCTAATAGCAAAGTTCCTAAAAAGAAGAATCACTCCCAAAATGTTATCCAAGACTCATGCCCCAACCCGATTGTCTAAATGACATCGTTGGGTTGCCACTCCAGTTCCATCGGAGGTTCTACCGCCTCCTCCGCGTGCTCCACCTCAAAGGCAGCGAGTTTGATATCTGACACCAAACAAGAGAGTATCAGACACGACGGTGTGGCAGGCAAATAAAATAGATAATGTATGACGAATATTTATAAATCATTTGTCAGGAAGTTGCCTTTGAAAGTTAAACAAAAACATAATGAATCGGAAGAAGCCAAGTGCTGAGATTCAATGATCAGTATTGAAAACAATTCAAAGAATATAAAGAATCGAATAAAAACAATGGCAATCCACGTTTAGCTATATTCTCCTATTACTGAAGTAACAAGAGCAATAAATAACCGTCACCATATAAAATGGTCGGAACAATAACCGTTGTCATATGAAATGGCCGGAATAATAACCGTTGCCATAAAAATGGCCAGAACAATCAATAACTGTTGCCATGGCGGGAGCAAACAATCAATGGGGTCCAAACTGCAACTAGCAAAATATTTGAGGATCCTAAGCCAGGTGATCAGCCCGACGAAATAACCCAAGCTTAGTGGTGCCGACTAAAAATCCAAATCGATACAAATCAAATCACCGAACACAATTCAAATCACTAAAGGACTACTCTAAACAAGTACAAACGGACAATTTCAAAATGAATCAAACGAGTAACCTTTCCAATGAATGAGGTTCTATCACGCTCCTTGCCAGGCAGTAGCCTATTCGCTCGAGCGGACAGCCCACTGGCTGAGCTTGTTCAGTGCAGATTTCACTGCTCTCTTCATCCTTTCATTTCCTCCTTTTTCCTTCATTCCCTTCCTTCCTTATTCATACCAAAACTGAGCTTCATTGCTCTAATCAAACTCCATTCAACCCCAATCAATACATCTCATTCCAATGCCCATTTTCATAACAAAATTTCAAAAATTAATCATAGGTAAATGCAGAATTCAAGATATCAGAATTTTTTTAGCCTTGTAAAGAAACCCATGGTCATAATTTCTTCCAAACTATCATTGACACAAAAATTGTAGAAAATTTCACATAATCTGATCACAAAATTCTTAAGGATTCAGCCATACATAACAAAATAAAACAAATCAAATGAAATACCAAACTTTGAAGAGTAATACCCATTCAATTGCATGCATTTCAAATCAGTTTATTCACTTGCCTCAAGTCCAAAAGAGTCCTAATCACTCCAAGAAATCTCTTCCCACAACACTACCTCCAATCTACACCAAAAACCCTATGAAAACATCTCAAAACTCCACAAATTTTGTAAACGAAGAAGTTCTCCAAGAGAAAATCTTGCGTGTATGAGAAAATCTTTCCTAAAGGTTAAAAGAACCCATGGATGCAAGAGGGTAGTCATTGCTTACCTCTAGAAGGTCCAAACAAGAAGAGGAGCTCGAATAAGAAGGTGAGTCCAGCTGAAATCGCACAAAAACACTATCCTTGAGAAGCTTAGGAGATAAGGAAGAGAATGGTGAAATCAGATTTTCACTAGAGCACCAAAAGAGGGGACATGCAAGAAGGGCCAAGAGGAGAGAAAAAGAGAGAGGAAGTTCTCTTTGGTTCAGCTACAGCAGAAAACTGAAGAGGAAGATGAAGTGAACGTGGATTTCATTTGGGTTATAAGTGGGTTGTGGGCTCCAAAGGCTCTAAAGTTTTAATTGGCTGGAACTATCATTTGTGGGTCCCAGATGAGATCGATGAAGAAGAGTAAAATGATCGTCGAAAAATCTAGTTTCCAAAAAGTATATTTTCCTCATGGTTTGCAAATATCGAAAATTCATGCACATATTTGGTGTGAAAAGTCATTTTTGCCCTTATCCTTGAAAAACATGATTTCTAAGGTTCAAATCCAAAAGGAGAAAACTTAAAAATTGTAGAGTCGGACATAACAAATCAAAATAAGTTGGAAATCAATATTTTTCGAAATCAAAGATAAATTCCCACAAGAACATACGTCACACGGGCCACCCCGGGCCCAGTCAAACCAAGCTCAACGGCTCTCAAAATTTTCCAAAGCTATCAAAAATTCTAATCTAGCTAAAATCCAAGCTAATCTCCTCTAATCCCACTTAAAGACTAATCAATGGCTAAAACAATCGTTAAACATACTAAGCCTGGGTCGGAGTCTGACGGGTCATATAGTAAGAATGCAATTATCAGTGTTTGTGTTTTGATTTTTAATTTTAAATTGAATATAGAAAATGCGAAAATTAGTTGAAAAAAAAATTAAAAAGGCACACCGTGCATGGCCTAACCCGCTCCAGGCATGGCCCGTCGCACGCCGTGCCATGCCAGGGTAAATTTGACATGCCTAAATTTCCGCCATATTTAGCCTCTATTTTAGTCTTCGATAGTTTGTACATGGGCCTAATTTTTCAGGCCACCTAATTGAATGATTTGCCATTTATATCTCCAAAGGCATTTAACAAAGGATCTATTTTAGTCTCAATTTGCTACCTAAGAAATGATTTAGGCTCTATTTTAGTTCCGGTGTATATATTTTGGGGGTCTTGACATTTGGATGTTCTTACCTGACATTTAGAGTTCTTCGTACAATAAAAATGTGATGTCGCACAGCCCAAAGATGTCACGGAATGTAATATGTGCAATATCGCATAGCCATAGGATATCGCAAAGTAGCTCAGCAGAAATTTATTAAACTTCAACCCATTGACAAGCGAATGTTAGGACAAAGGACTGTTGTATGGGCAGAATCCTTACATTTTATGAATGAGCTAGGCTTGAACTTGCATGTTAGGCCGTGGGGTGGATATGGCATTCAGATTAGGCCCAAGAACTAAATAAGCATGGTTTGGACTTGTTTTTTTTGTTTTTTTTTCTAGGGGTGGAACAAGGATCAAATTGGGTTAAGAAAAACAGTTTGGATTGACTTGGGATGTCTATAGGTTTTACTCGTCCTATCAAGCCCATTTTTAAAATGGATCAAGCAATCTTTATCCCTATTTGTTGTGGGTCAACCTAACCCAACTTGTATAGATCAAAGAAGAAGAATGAAGAAGGATCTGTAGTTAATGGAAGAACGAAATTGATTTTAACTTGTCCATTATGAGATTCACGTTTTGATGATCTTGTTTGTATAATTGTGTGGTCTCAAAATGCTCGTTGATTTTTTATTTTACTTTATTTTATTTCTCTTAATAGGGCTCCTCAAACTTTTGGTGACATGCATATTTTTCTAACACCCAATTGTTTCTTTTAGGATTCGAACTCGCGATCGATTGGCTTTGATACCATTCCAATCTCGAAGTTTTAGTAGAGGTAGTATAAATACTTTTTAATACTCTCCCCTTGGATGGAACCTACTCCTCAACAAATAAATGCTTATTAATTTAACTGTTCGTCAATGGAGGTTGAGTATAAATGAATAATATGGAGGTCTTTTTTAAAATTTTACATATAACATATGGACTCTTGAAGAAAAACCTTTTTAAGTTACATTTAACCATTTAATAATGATTCTTTTGTTCAATGACCTTCACAATGATCTTCTCCTTACATGCTTCTTCCATCAACATTGAATCTTCTTACATGCTTATTCCATCAACATTGAAAATCAATGTTAGAGAAAAGTGGTAAA
This sequence comes from Persea americana, assembly GCA_029852735.1. Lineage (NCBI taxonomy): Eukaryota > Viridiplantae > Streptophyta > Magnoliopsida > Laurales > Lauraceae > Persea > Persea americana. Next base: position 20,578,219 of record CM056813.1, on the reverse strand, counting down.
ATGGCTGAAAGAAATTTCCTTTCACCGTGACCCATTTGTTTGAATGACATTGGAGTCGTAGGAATTTAAAGTAATATCTTTCCATTAAAGTGGCTAAAAGTAGAAGCCAAGATTCACAAATATATAGCTATCAAGTAAACTCCCTCTAGTAGAAAAATGATTATCATATTGTCTATGAAACAAAATCCAAACCAACAAATAAATAATTAAGATAAAAAGGAACACAAAAAGATTTACATGGTTCCACTGTCTCTAAAAGTTAGGATCATAGTTTATTGTGGTTTCATTCTCTTCATCCCTCTCTCAGATTTAAACTAGTTTTTATAACCCTAAATAATTATTTAAGAAATATTAACTTCATGCAAAATACCAAATATACCCTTGAAACAAAGACCACACTCAACAATATATCAAGCCAATACCCTAGTAAATCAAATCCTAACAAAGTAAGTACTCATCTACTTTGCCGCTTTATATCTTACCACCAATCACCTCTCTAATATTCTTCAACCCACTTTATCATGAATCTTAAATTTTTCAACATTTTTTCGATGTAAAGACTTTTTCTTCTTTTTGTTAGGTTGGGCTACTGACTCAAAGTAGTATATTAACTTAAGAACCTACGAATCAATACATCAGAAGATAGATACTTGTGCAATGTGTTTGAGATGATTGAGGCACCCTTTCCACTGGGGTGGCAACACCACTTCAACCATCCATGTTTATACTTGCCATTTTTTACACATTCAAGTAAAGAAGCTTTAAATTTTTACTTCAACCCGGTTTTAACAACTATCCTAGGTCTAAACGGGTAAATTAGTCACAAGTCCCTAAGCACAGTTTTCTAAGGCATCCAGTTCAACAACTTTTTCTCTAATGGCTATAGTCCATACAACTAGAGATATTTGGTGAGAGGTCCCTAATATGCCACATCATATATTTTCATGATTAATTTGCCCCTTTCAATAGTTTAAGCATAAAACTTTGAATTTTAAAAGTTCAAATTTTCCATTCTCCTTAATTCCTAGGCCAAGTTCTCTTTTATTCTCTGTTGTCCTGGAAAACCCCTTCCATCTTCTTCTCTCTCATTTTCCATTTGTTGGATATAAATACTTTCCGTTCCTCTCCATGGTTTTGGAGTACCGTGGCACAGCACCTTCCGTCGCCACCATGACTTTCGATTCTCTCTCTTTCATTTCTTCAAAGGTAGAAATGGTTTTACTTTCTCTTACTCTTTCATCTAAAGTCCCTTTCAAATCTCTCTTTACAACTGATTTGAAAGAGAGCAGTTCGCTCTTTTGCTTGTTTTCCCCCTCTTTCTTTTCTCGATTGGATCATGGTCATCAAGTGTTTTTGTTTTGGATTTCTTCACAATCGTGGAGTTTCGATGTTAATAACCACGACTTTCGGTTTTTATTATAATCTGATTTTCTATATTCTGACTTTCGGTGGCGCCGAATCTAGATAAATTTCCCATAAACTCTGATAAACTGGACAAAAACTCAGATAAATTTGCCAAAAACTCAGATAAATTTATCTAAGTTTTTGTCCAGTTTATCAGAGTTTCTAGGAAATTAATCTTTATCTAAATTTCTGAAAAATTTATCTGAGTTTTGGTAAATTTATCTTTATCAATTTATCTGAGTTTTCGTCTAATTTATCAGAGTTGCTGGGAAATTTATTTTTATCTGAGTTTCTGAAAAATTTATCTGAGTTTTTGCAAATTTATCTTTATCTAAGTTTCTAAAAAACTTGTTTGAGTTTCTGGCAAATTTATCTAAGTTTTTGACAAATTTGTTTTTGACAAATTTATCTCCTTTTTTGAAATTTTTAATTGAGTTTTTGAACAAATATTTTTGAGTTGTTTGGCAAATTTCTTTGCATTTTATGGAATCTTTTTGTGTTTTTTAATTTTATTTGTGTATTTTGAAATTTATTTGTGTATTTTCAAATTTATTGCGTGTTTTGAAAATTTTTTTTTGCATTTTTTGAAACTTATTGCATTATTTTGAAATTTATTTGCGTCTTTTGAATTTTATTTGTGTTTTTTTTAAAATTTAATTCAAAATCTCATTAATGTGATCTTTATTAATCGTGGCCAATTATATAGTAGCTGGCCATTGTTAATAGCATATCCCACTAATAATGTGATATGATTTATCTTTAAATGGATAAGAGCTTTTAAAGAAAGGACAAGTTGGACATTTTAGATCTTTAAATTTGAAAAAAGAACCTATCACACTATGAAAAAAAAGTGTAGATCTAAAACAATAAAATCAAATATTAAAATACCTATCGCTGAATGCCCCGGTCCAAACAGGGTAAAATTAGTAAGTAAAATGGACCATTAACAGCTCCACTCAAAAGCCTCTCCATTTAATGTAAGGTTTACGGATCAATTGCTGATGGACGGCCCAGATCAATCCATTTGGAATCTGGCCTACAGCTAAATAATGTGGCACTTCATTTTCAATACTTCGTACTCACGTGACCTTCCAGTGATGGCAGTAAAAGAAAATGATCCGTCGAATCCTCCTTTGCCAGACCTCGTACGTCCTACCTTCTACAACATTCATGGCAGGGCCAGAATATCAGGACCGTACTTCTGGTGGGCCATGTCGATGGTCAACATACAAAAAGTTGTACAACTTTATCCATATTGATATAGTACACCACGAAGTACAGCGTATCCCGGAGTATCTCCACTGCGAAGTACAGCGTATCCCGGAGTATCTCCACTGTGGGACCCAATTGCATTGATCCGAACCGTTGAATCAAATGATGCCTTGGACTGTGCTTGAAATCACTGGCTAGAGTGATGATCGCCGTTGAAATGTTTCAATTGTACACTTTATAAAAAACATACAGAAATGGCTCGAAGACTATACAGATAGATAGTTGCAAGCTATTGACATTAAACCTAGGTCCTAAAATTAAGAGTTCAGGGCATTTGGCCTTTACTTAATAGTTTGAATAATCATAATCCTTGTCTCAACCTATCCATCCCCTCCCATGTGGACCACATTGTTGTGGAGCATTGCTAGTCAAGAATCTCATATGAATAAGTTTGAATTAAATTTGAACTAAAATGTACAGCTTGAAAGGAAATATTTTTATAGTGTGCATTCTGATTGTGACCAAAGGTGGGGTCCCACTGAATCTCTCTAGGTTCAATGACAGACGGCACCAATGTGGAGTGCATGGGAGAAAATCATCAGCTTGAAAGAACATAGCTCTAAATAAGTTTGGAAGAGGGTTAGCTCCAAATTAATTTTGAGGTGTTCGAAGTTGTGATGGGATAGTATTGATGAGAATGGACCTAAAAAAAACAGTTGGTTTTAATGATCAATTTTTCTTTAGTTTGAAGGACCCACTCGAGATCTATCCAATCCGTTGGTGTGCTCCTACCACCGATGAATTAGCACTGGGCCCCATGGCCTTCCATATAAGTGTCTATATATAAATTGCCCAAGACAGTCGGATTGTTAGAGACCAACAAGGGAAATAACGGGGAAAAAGAAGATTATCCTTGTGTGGGCCCAAATGGGGGCCAGTAAGATCATTCATACCTATCCATACTTAGCCCGCCCGCCCATGCCCCACCTCCACCCATACTTTGATGAAACCAAATGTGAAAACCTAGAGTTTGATTTAGAGGCTAGAAATTAGAATTTTTAAGTGCTTTAGATCTAGGGTAAAAAAGATAAGATTGCATTACTTTTGGCGTATACAAATAAGACGAATATAGACGAGTGTGGATCCTCTATTTCAATGAAACAGTGAGATACAATAAGTATTTTTAAGCCTCAAAGATTTTGTTCATCAAAGACATAAAGACTCCCGAGATATTGATTTGACCAAAAGGCATCACTAGAAACTCATCATATTCATATTTTGTCCAGAAAGCTGTCTTGCTATATCTTGTTCTCGAACCATGTGATATCCAGATTTAAGATCAATCTTTGACAAATGCGCTGCACCTTGCAACCGATCAAATAGTTCATCAATCCTAAACAGTGGATATTTGTTTTTTACCGTCTAGAGAGAGTGTGTGTAATTGAAAATCATTAATGAATATTTGGAGTTCTTTCTTGACGTTTAGTTACTAAAGCTCTTGGATTAGGTTCTTGGATTAGCTAAGTAATGTGATTAGTTCAATTCCATGCAATTTTTAGTTTAAATTTTCTAATTATGCCTTGATTGATTAGTAGATTTTAGATCTAATTGTGATAATCCCTCTCATTTCTCATGTTCTATCTTTACAATTGATGCTTGGATAATCTCAATTTATGCTTTGTAGTTGGATTAAGTTCTCTCACATAGCATGCTCTAAAGCCCTTATCCTTTATCTTTTGTACATTGATTTTGATGATTGATTATTAGGGTAGCAGGATGATGACGTAGTGTTTTGACCTTTGATTTTCTTTACTTTGATCTTCATTGATATATCATCCAATCCAATTAGGCAAGAGATTTCTAATTGGATTGTAGATTTGGGAGTTGAATTAGAACATGCATTGACAGGATTAATTATATACTTAGTAGATTTTGGATTGCCTAATCTCTTATTTTTATTGTTGTTAATTTTAATTTTAATTTGATTTGTTGTTTTCACTTCTAGATTGTTAGATCTAAATTTCACATCACCTATTTTAAAATCCCACACATCTCACACCATATCTTCACCTTACTTTTATTCCCACCACGATTTATCTACTAGTTTAGTGTAGTTTGTTAGATTAGCTTAGATCTTATTAATTTCATATTTTAGATTCTTAATTAGAATAGTTTAGATGCTATTCTACATGTCATTTAGATTAATTCCATTTTTCACATCATTTTCATATACTTTGCACACAAATCAGCCCTCTAGTTTGTTAATCTAGCTTAATCACTTGTTACTTCTAGTTGTTAATCCCAATTAGTTGTTTATATTGCATAGGTTAGTAGTTTTAATTTTTCATTTTAATTGTCTATATTAGCTATATCTTAGTTCAATTCTACTTTAATTAGATTCATTGCTTGTTCCATCCTCTCTCCATGGGATAGATAATCTAGACTCTTTAGTCCTTTACTAATTGACGACATCGTAGTTTTGTGGTTAAGTATTACACACTTAGTGTCGATCACAAAGCCAGCCTAATGGTCTGTGCCTAAATAGGTGGACAAGCCTGCTGCTGCTGCTATGGATACTGAACCCTTCCTACATCGCGGTACGGACAGTCCTTCACCGAGTTATCCATAGAAACACATCCAAAACAAGCACCAAGCCTTTTCCTACGCTTGCTCGAATCATGGCTCTTGCCATAATGCACACAGAAACTGCTTTCTGAGGGCTACTCCCAAACCTGAACTTCTTGCCTTGAATCGATTGAAGCAAACTCTTGCAAGACGGAGTGGAATTGCACTTGGGTTCATGCAGAAGGAAATCCTGACGTTGTTGCTCAGACCAATACACTCTCTCTACTGCATCATCAAATGTTGCTGACCTCTGACACATAGTGACATCTTTTTTAATAGAGGGCCTCAATTCCTCAACGAAGCGCTCAACTCTCTTCTCTTCAGTGTCAACAAATTTCGGAGCAAATCAGGAGAGAAGAGTGAACTCGTTGATGTACTCACCCACTGTCATCAGTTATTGCTTCAAGCTATGAAACTTGGCCTTCTTTTGCCTCGTGACATGGTCAGGGATAAACTTCTCTCGAAATGTCTCTCGAATATTGCCCAAGCATCCTCGTTTGGTATGGTCATGTATGGCAGACGAACACTTTTCCATCAAGTATCTGCAATGTCTCTTAACATCGAAGCAGCTAATGCTACCATCTGCCTTCCTATACACTCCATGGTCTCATACACATTCTCCGTGTGTGCTAACCATTCATCCACTTGTAGGGGAACCTCCAAACTAGTAAACTCAATGGCTCCTCGTTTCCTGAACTTCTCTTAAAAGGAATTAGGGCCACTTTCTCTAGGTTGCCTTTGCATCAAATGCATAATCTGCTCATTCTGTCTCACTAGCTACCTGCATTGCCACAGTCTACAATATGTCATGAAGTCCAACAACCCCTCTCGGAGGTGGTGGAGGTGGAGGCAAGAACTCCTCTTGATTATCAGCGTGACCTTCTCCAAGATGCTCTACAAAGAGTGTATCATCTGGGTCTTGACCACTGCTTGAAGCGTTTTGGGGATTAGGCATTCTATGTGGAGGCATTTTTTGTAAAACAATTTCAGGTTAGCATCTAAGCAAGTAGACTGTCGTGACCCAAAGTTCCTAATCTAGATTAAGATGCGATATGGGTTAATGGAGCCGTGACGACGTACGGAAGATGAAGGCTGGTGCGACCGCGATCCACACGCCATATGACTTCACCCACAAGATTCCGCTATGTGAGATTCTATAGGGATTCCCGATCCATGAGGACCTTCATGGCGGAAGCTTGAGGAGGGCCATTTCATGAAACAGGAATAACTATCATAGCAAGATGGCATTATTAGACTGGATAACATAAATGAATTCATTTCATCAATGTTGACACAAAAAATGTCACTTTGCCTCTTCAACATCAAAAGTTACATGGAGCCGCATCCTACCACAAATAGGCAAATGCTACTTCAAGCATTAGATCTTGTCAGAATCAAACAAAAACTGCAAGATCGTATAAAATAGCCAAAAGAGGGGTACACATGAAGTTTCGGGCCATTTCGACATCATTTGTCCTAACTTCACTCCTCAATAGCTGAGCAAGGGTTTCCGGCGACGGCGAAGTCAAAACTGACACATAAAATAGAGAACACAGTTCGCTTCAAAATGCCACCAGAAGGCTCTGCATCAAATTTCAGGCCATTCTGACATCGTTTAACCCAAAAAGGAAATAGCCGCAGCGAAGTCAGCTCTACCGGCGGAGACAACGTCGAAGACATCAAATCTTTGATCATAGCTTATGGATGGTCTCAAAATACCTTCAAAAGGCTCCAAAGTCAAACCGACAACGTTTGACCCTCCATCAACCCTCGAGCAGCAAAATCAAGCCTCTCGGCGGTGAGAACCATTGAGAACATCACTCATCAAACAAAACACATCGGTGACTCCAAGATGCTTCCAAAGGGTTACACATCAAATTTCAGGTCATTCCGATGACGTTTGACCAGACTTTGATGCTCAAAAACAAAATCAGGCATCCCGGCAGTGGAGCTCCCCGAGACCATGATATCCAAATTGGAGCTAATTGATCTTCTTAAAATGACTCCAATAGGCTCTCCTTGTCAAATTTTAGGTCAATCGGACATCGGTTGACCGGACATCAAAGCGCGGCATCTTCATCGTGGTAAAATCAAGCCTACTGGCGACGGGACCCCACACGGCTTCAAAATCCAAATAAAAGCCTATGGTTGGTCCTATCTACTACTCAGGAGGCTTTACCTCAAATTTCAGGTCATTTCGACATCATTTGACCTAGTTTCGGCTTCTAGCGGCAAATTGGCAACAAAGTTTTTGGCTTTTCAGAAAATAGGAAACTTTGTGCTCTGATTTGTACGGCTTCTCGTCAGGTTTTCTTCAGAGAAATCAAGCCAATAAATGAGGAACATGTCAAGAAAAATACAGGAGAAAAAATAACTAAAAAAGATCGAGAAACGGCTGAAAAACGGCGACTAAAAGGGGAAAAATCCCTATGCTGGTGACCCTGCCCATGGTTGCCAGCGACCATAGGTGCATGGTCGCCGGCGACCATTGAGATCCGGGTCACCGGATATCCGCCGAAAGGGCCATTTTTTGACCCTTTTTGCGTTTCAAGAATTCTGGCCCCTGTGGTTTTCCAAAAATCTAATTTTTCGGGCATAAAATCAGCTGATCTTCACCGACATCTCGGATCCACCATCAAAAGCATACGATTATCATCGCACACTTCAAAATCACCAACTGGCCAATTAAGAAAGTACACTTTCTATCCGACCGATTGAAAAATCGACTGGACAAATGTTACCAGCCCATTGGTATCAATCAATAATTGAAGTTGCATTGCCATCCGACATCAAACAACATGTGGATCCATCAGCGATCATCGCAAGAAGAATTTCAAAAGATGCGGCATGGCCCGCGACTCTTCGAGCGCCATGACAACCACTTAATGCAGCTAAATGACCAGTTTTATGATAAGTTAATACGATCATTAACTCATTATTTTAGACGGCCCAATCAGAAGTAAGAAAAAATGAGTTACAAGTCCAAGCAATCATGGAAATAAATCATATAACTTCCCTTATCATGGAGTTTAAAGGCAATTAAATATCCATAATTCTCCATCGGCCAATCAGAAGCCAAGAAAAATGAGTTACAAAATCTTGAAATAAAAACTTGTAACTCCTCTCATCATGGAGCATTAATGCAATCAATGCTCATAAACCACCTAATGGCCACCAAAGGCCTATAAAAGGGGGGTCATTCCCAGAAGAACAAAGCCTGGAAAAAGTCAAAAAAATCTCAGAAAAAAATATAGAACTTCTGCAACAACCTTTCCTCCGTTGAAGAGACTCTGCTGCAACAAACACCACAAGGCGATTGAAGTCCCTTGGGGGGCCTCCCCCCTAGGGTCCCTTCTCATTCTATCCAACATGGCTAAATGTGGCTCTTCAGCTCGTCTACTTGGCTTTTTATTGGATATAGGACTTTCCCTTGATCTTTATCCTCTAAAAATCTAAGGTCCAAAGCCAAGCCAAATGAATTGAAGCATCATATGTTTTCATCTGAAGGACGATGGCGAAGTCCATACATGACTTGCGACTGTCGATCTGAACGAGTCCCTACAATCTCTTGAGAAGTTAGAATTCCTTTTCTTTCTTTTCTATTGTATTTTGTATTTTTCTAAAGTGACAAAAAAATCACAATTCTTGTCTTTACATTTTGATGATATTTGTAAACCACCCTTTATGACAAACAAAATGAAATCGCCTTTCATGGCACAAAACCGTCTTTCACGGCAAACAAATGAAAATCGCCTCTTACGGCATTAAAAATCTTTGTCTCTTTTCTTAAAAATATATGTGCAATGAAAAGTTAGAAAGAAGATTGATTTCCTTTTCTACTTGTGAAGGTGGATCTCCGATCACCATTTCTAAATTCCAAGTAGAAAAGAAAATCTGGCATGGCCGTACAAAATGTTGATGCTTGCTTTCCCTTTGCCGGATTCCGGCAGTTCTGGGGCGGAGGAGACGGAAGCTGGGTCCATCAATCAATTAGTATATATTCAGATCTAACAAAAGATTAAGTTTAATTACAACCCAGGATAATGCAGTATAAAAACACTAGCCAATGATTACAATAATCAAAGGAAGAAATTTCCCAAAATAACAAAGACCCAAAAGATGATAGCACTGGCTCCGTAGCTTTGGACGCTACTCTATGTAGTCAGCTGCCCACTCTCTATAACTGGCGGATCCTGTTGGACTGACGCAAAATCCAGTTCGGGCGTGAAGACGAGTTCGCTACCTACGGCATCAAGGTATATCAGACATGAGTCTGGCAAGTATTCAAGATAAAAAGCATAGTTCGTAAGTACCAAACATAATATAAATACATGTGGTTAATAAATTAATGTAAGCGAGTTGGGCAAGTTGATGCAAGAAAACATGATTATCAGAATCATAAACAAGAATTAAAATCAGACTAAGGAGTATTTGGCAACCACATCGCATGATCCTTGAAAAGGGAAGCTTCTGCTTGCCCCAACCGAGCTAAATTGAGAGTACCTTGGAACTCACCCGGGAGTTTATGACCATCAAAATCTTTGGCCCTGCCACGGAGTACTTGGTGTAGCCTGAGTAGGGTAGGTACTTTAGTAACACCGGTCACATACATAACTCAAACTGTAGCGAGCAAGATATATATATAAATATATATATATATATATATAAAACATATACTAGAAAAATAACTTGGTGGTGCTGACTCGAAAAATAGTGCAAAAATGTAGGTTTCAATACTTAAATCAGGAGTTAAAGGGTAATTCGGTTACTGACAAGAAATAATTGCGAGTATAGGAGTTACCGAACAAAAGAATGCTTAAAATCATAAACAATGTTGATTCGGCGTTTTGAAACAGTAAACCGGATTAAAACTAGTTTTGAAACAATATTTTCCAAGTCTGGAACATTCTACGGAAAAATGGGCAACATTTGGGGTAGAAGTAGGGGATCCAGAACGGGTGGCGAAAAAACAAGGTAATCCAGGTAACTCGGAAGGGCAGGGCAATAAATGCACACACACAAACTGAGAAACCCTTATGGATCCGGGTACATCCAATGGTCAAGCATGGCAAAAATCGCGCTAAGACCTTCAGAGTCCCGTGTGGCAAGATGATAAAATCAGGTTTACAAGATGCATGATCAAAGTACAAAAGTTGCTTGAAATAATCATAAACATGTAAGTACGGAGATTTCCAAGATTACAAGCTCAAAGGGATGGAAATTAGTGTGTTTTCACACACTTGATGCATTCAGAAGGTGGGAATATCCAATTCCTATGTTTGAGTAAAATTACATATCATCGTGCTCCACATGCGTTCACAATTGCTCGGGTTTGATTTTGAATAGAGAATTAACATTGGGCAAGGTTAGGGTATGGGGTACATAAAAAATTCGTATTTGAAAAGGGTTTAAGTAATACAATTTTTTATCTTGAAAACTAGAAATACATATAGGAAAACAAGAGGGAAAATTTCAGGTTACATTTAGTCTCGAAATGGGGCCAAAAGGGATGGGTTTTGTGGGTTCGAGGGGTGGGGGCCCATTGGCCAAAGTTGCACGCAGAAGCTGGTAGCTACAAGGGCAGTAGCTGGCCGCTATGTGGGCAGCACCTGGCAGCCAAAAGGGCAGCATAAAGGCTATCAACTGCTAGCAGGTCTTTGATAATTAGTGGCCGTTGGGCATGGTGAAAAATAGCTACTAGATGTGGAGAAATTGGGATAGCTGGTAGCATCAAGTGCCACTTGATTCAAGGAGGGAAAAGGAGGGAGGGACAGGTGGGAGGTGGTTGGGTTCTAGACGCTGCAGGTGGGCTAGCCACTGGGTAGTGTGCAGGTGGGCTAAATGCAGGTGCTCGGCAGTCTGCAGGTGCTTGTGGGCTGGTCGTGGGTTTGATGTGTAACACCTCGTACTTTAATCTCCTAATTATATTAATTAATTGCTTGATTAGTTAGTAAGTGTGTTTAGAGTTTTAACGAGTCGAGATTGGCGTGTGGATCGCGCATGCAAAGCCTCGCGCGAGTCCGAGTACATTTGGGTAGAGTAGGGGGTTGGTTTGCAATTTCGGAAAGTTTTCAGGGGTTTTTATGAGATTATGAGTTTTTGTGAGTTTGGGTGCATCGGGTAGATCTCGGCATTTCACGAACTTTAGTCTTCTGTCGCGTTTCGATTCGACGCGTCGAAGAAGCCCGAATATCCACATTAGTGAAATCAAGGACTAAACTTAAATTTCCCATTAACCTAACCTAATATATGACAACCTCTTCATTCACTCCATCTCTTCACTCATTTCACTGTGCCATCTCCAAAGCTCCTCGCCCCTTCACTCCCTTCCTTCTCGTTTCCAGTCACCGGAGTCCCGGCGACGACGCCGAGCCCCACTTCATCTTCCCTAAGCCACTAAGAGTCCACCCATCCCCTTTTATAAGCTTTTCATCAACAACTCACTTCAAGGTAAGCTCCTAAAGCTTGTTAGCTTAGTGAATCATCTTCTCTTGGTTTAGAAATAGTTTAAAGAAGCTCACCCAACCCATTTGCATCCATTTTTGTATTTGGTTTTAGGATTGAGAACTCTTTGTGCAAGTGTGAGCTTTGAGAGGACTTTTCCCCAAAATTTTCATTTGGATTTTGGTCAAGCTCTTCATCAAGGCAGGTAGATATCTATATTTATCATTGATATTTTTGTCTTCCTTGATTTGTATGGAAAAATGATGATTTAGATGTCAAATGCTCAATTCATGCTTTAGAGGATTGAAAAAATGATAATTAGGTTCTTTTGTTTAATGGAATGGATGAAGATGTGTATGATTGGATTAGATAGGTAAATGGGATTGGAATGGACCATTCTTATCTCTGTTTTGATCTCTCATCAGGTGCAGGTATGAGATAAGGGGATTGCCCCGTTTTCACTTCAGTTACAGAACCTGGGTTTTGTAACTGCAGTGCACGCGGTTGACCAGCCACGGGGCCCAGTCGATTGTCTACACTTACAACTGCTAGTCGACCCGGGCGTTGACCGGGTCGACCGAGCATGAAGGATGTCAGCCCAACCCAGGAGGGATGTCGATCGGATCAACTATGGACCCTTTTTTGAAAGGGATCTTTTAACCTTCTTTTGGAGGACTTTAGGTGGAACTTTGGCTACCCTTTTGGACTATTTGACTATATGTGAGGATGTTCTGAGCCGACGTTCTTAACGGTTACTTCGGTTGCATCGGGTACCAATCTTATTTAATCTTGAACGGTATGGAACAACGGGATAACCTCTCTTATATCTATGCACGAAGATGCTCTGTTCGGGTATCGTGAACCCAAATTCCTTTCGATGACTGAGTAGATTGTACGATGCTTCGGGTTTAACATTTGACTTAGGTTTGGATTGTTTATCGCTTCTGATTTTGAATCATACTGTCTGGTACTATCTACATGTAATGTCCTTGTTCTTTAGCTCCGTTTACTTTGCTTTGTATTGGGATCACGTTGAGAACTTAGATGATGGACTTAGGATCTCTTTTGATATTTCGTTTGTTTCGAAGTTTGATTGAAGTGTTGAGGCTAGATGGCTTTGATTGTAAAGCTTGTTGAGAACTACCAGTATTGTTATTGTTTTCAAGAAGTTTGATGGTTTTGGTTTTGATTTGATGACGGAAAGGTAGCTTCTCTATTGTTGATGAATCTTGTTCACACAATAAAGTCTAGCCCTTCACTATTGTATGTTTAGGACTCTTGTGTCAGGCACCACTCAGCTGTTAATGCCCAACACACTTGGGAAACCATTTGTGTGAGGACTTTGGATCGAATGTCTGTGCAGTACAACTTTTTATATTTTTGATAGATGTACACCATCGGATACACTATTAAAAAGAAAGATGGAAGTTTGTTTTATTGATATCCATATTGATGGATTGCTTGCCGGGTTTTTATCTCGTGCCTATTGCTTACTCTACCACAGCTCTCTTGTTGAGCCGGGAGGGACATGTGGAACTATCCTGTGGTAATTAGCATATGTGGACCGCCAACTTTGATAGATGTTTATGTTAGTTTGATTATAATTCGAATGCTATGCATTTCATATGATCTTGTCTATTGTTTACTCTATTTAGTTCGGCATATCTATTGTGATTTTTATATCTATCTGCTTGTCGACCGTTGTGTTTGATGATGTTACTCTTGGTGCATAGGTACCGAGCCCTTCTACCTCGAGGAGGAGGCGACGGAGGAAATTTAGGCAGATCAACCTGATGACTCCTTATATTATAGTACGGACGGCATTGTATAGCCGTATCGACCCCGTACCAAGAGCCTTCACGACTTATCTGGATTAGTTTCATCTTTTGGGTTTCTTTTATATTTTGATTAGGCCTAGTCTTTTGTGTGGCCTTCTTTTTGTAATTAATACTTTTGATAACTGTCTTAAACTTGAACTTAGTTAATGAGTTTCAGTATTTGCTCTTAACTAAACATTTTTAAGATTCCAATTGCATTTCTAAAGCTTCCGCTTATTATTATTCCATTCGAGGAAATGTTCTTACCTCACAGCAGTCTTTGTTCCAGATGGGACATGATTAGGGCCAAGTTACATTTGATTTATGTTGGAAAAATTTTATTTGGCCCTAATTTCACGCATAACCCCGGTTTCACTTTTAGGGGCGTGACAGGTTGGTATCCGAGCATGCTGGTCTCTTAGTTTAAAAACAAGTAGAAACCTAAGATGTGTGAGAATTGGTTTCCTTTTTGGGTATCTTAGTTTTTGTAGATTTTATAGTTTGTATGCTAGATTGAGTCCCATATGACTAATGTTTCTTATGTTTCAGAATGGCTCGCTGTAATCTGCGTTCTAACAACAACAAGCCCGAGAGCAGCGATGCTAATGCGAATGTGAATGCTAATGCACATGTCGAGGATACTATGGAGAGTCGATTTAATAAGCTAATGCAAGACTTTGTAACTTCCCAAGAGTCACAGATTAAAACGATGGAAGTCATGCAGAGGTAAGCACAGCCTACCCAAGTTATCATGCCACCCAGAGTAATTGACCCTAAGACTTGTTCGACAAGTTCAAGAAGAGGGCAACGCCAGAGTTTTATGGGAACGAAGACCCACTCGATGCTGATGAGTGGATAGTTCAGATAGAAAAGATCTTCGAGGTCTTTAGGTACATGGGAAAGGAACGGGTTCAACTTGCAGCCTATATGTTTAGAGGCACAACTAAAATGTGGTGGAAGTCTATCAAGTCACCGTATGAGACTATCGAGGATGACACTGTATGGACCTCATTTAGTACATTGTTCCGTACGAAGTTTATACTACCCCACATCACCACCCTTAAGATTGCAGAGTTTGAGTTACTCCAGCAGGGAGAGAACTCCGTTCAAGAGTATGAACATCAGTTTACTAACTTGTCTCGGTTTGCACCATCTCTGGTAAAGACCGAAGCTGACAAGATCATGAGGTTTATCTGGGGACTGAACCCCAATATCAAGGAGAAGGTGACCTATGTTACCTTGGATGCTTTTGAGGAGAACCTCAAGCGGGCGTATTGGGCTGAGGCTTCCATAAGGGGGACGGCCATTTACAATCAGAACCTTCAGCAGGCCCAAATGCAGGCTAGGACTCCAAGTTCAGGGCAGTTTCAACAACGTCCACAGCAACAGTATCAGCACCAACAGCGTTCACAACAGCATTACCAACAGCAGGCCAAGAGGCCTAAGGCAGGTCACACAGCGGGAGCCCATTGTGACCATTGTGGCAGGCAACACCCGTCAACGGAGTGTAGATGGCTAACAGGAGGTTGTTTTGAGTGTGGTCTGATGGGCCATCAAGTTAAGGATTGCCCAAAGAAGCACGGGCAAGGTGTCAGGAATGTAACCCCCCGTAGACCACCGATGGCAGCAACACCTTTGAGGCAAGCACCACCTAATAGAACGCAGCAGCCTAATCAGCAACAGCCTCGAGCATTACAACAGCAACAGCAGTTTCGACTTCCAGCAACACCGCAGAACAGAGGGCAACAGAGGCCCCAAAGACAACAGAGACCCCAGGGATAGCAGTATGGACAACAAAGGCAGCAACAGCGGCCACAACAGCAAGGCAGAGTCTATGCCTTGGATCATCAGGAGGCGGACAAAACTAGTGGAGTGGTGGAAGGTACACTCTCTGTCTCAGATGTACCTATTAGAGTCTTATTTGATTCTGGTTCAACGCATTCCTTTGTGTCACCTATGTTTGTTGCATGCTTAGCAAGAGAAATAGCACCATTATATTGCATATTACTTATTAGTACTCCCTTAGGGAAGACAGTGCAGTGTGAATCCCATTATCCAGTATGCAAAGTGTAGGTGGGGAACTTCATCCTATCTGCAGATTTGATCATCCAAGAGATGAATGATTTTGATGTGATACTGGGAATGGATTGGTTATCCACCTACAGAGTAGTGATGGATTCCTTCAACAAGACCGTCAGATTGCAAGTACTTGCTGACAGTGTTGAGATTATTGGATAGAGACGACCCATGTCCACTAGAGTCATTTCAGCTTTGAGGGCAGACAGATTGATTAGGAGTGGATGTGATGGCTATGTGGCATTTATCACATGATAAATTGTCCAAAGCGGTGGAGGATATTCCAGTTGTTTGTGAATTCCTGGATGTCTTTTCGGAGGAGATACCTAGATTACCATCGGCTCAAGATATTGATTTTCCGACTGAGCTTGTGCCAAAGATGGCATCGATATCAAAAGCACCTTACCGCATGGCTCCAGCAGAGTTGAAGGAGTTGAAAGTTCAGTTACAAGATCTCTTGGACAAAGGATTTATGAGACCGAGCATGTCACCATGGGGTGCACCGGTTTGACGGTTTGATGCGTATGTGCATAGATTATAGGCAGCTAAATCAAGTTACAATCAAGAACAAGTATCAACTACCCAGGATAGATGAGTTGTTTGATCAGTTGCAGGGAGCACAACATTTTTACAAAATAGATTTGAGATCAGGATGCCATCAAATATGGGTTAGGGATCAGGATGTACAGAAGATGGCCTTTAGGACTAGATACGGACATTATGAGTTCTTGGTTATGCCATTTGGGTTGACCAACGCACCTAGAGTATTCATGGCTTTGATGAACATGATCTTTGCACCATGCTTAGACCAATTCACAGTCGTATTCATAGACGACGTTCTTGTCTATTCGAGGTCCAGAGATGAACACGAAGAGCATTTGAGGAGTTCATTGCAGATTCTAAGAAAGAATCAGCTCTATGCCAAGCTTAGCAAGTGTAAGTTTTGGCTTGAGCAGGTGTCTTTTCTTGGACACATCATCTCTAAAGAAGGTTTATCAGTGGATCCATCGAAGATTGAGGCGGTAGTCAATTGGTAAAGCCCGAAGTCAATGTTAGAAATCAAGAGTTTTCTTGGTTTGGCTGGGTATTACAGAAGGTTTGTGAACGGATTCTCCTGTATAACAGCTCCATTGACCAAATTGACAAGGAAGGATGCTCCTTTTGTATGGACATAACAATGTGAAGCAAACTTCCAAGAGTTGAAAACCAGATTAACCACAGCTCCTATCCTTACTCTACCTTCAGGGAACAGAGGTTTTGTGATTTTTACAGACGCTTCAAGCATTGGATTATGATGCGTACTCATGTAAGAAGGGAAAGTAGTGGCCTACGGGTCCAGACAGCTGAAAGAGCATGAGAACAGATACGCTACTCATGACTTGGAGCTAGCAGCAGTGGTTATGGCACTGAAGATGTGGAGACACTACTTGTATGGAGAAAAATTCGAGGTTCATTCGGATCACAGGAGTCTTTAGTACTTGTTCGGGCAGAAGGATTTGAATATGAGGCAGACCAGATGGATGGAATATATAAAGAACTATGACTTTCCAATAAAGTATCATCCCAGGAAAGCAAATGTGGTTGTAGACGCATTGAGCAGAAAGACAGCGAATACCGGATGTTTACAGACAGAGTGGTCTTTGACAGAGTTATTCAGGGACTTGGCCATAGAGTTTTAGCCCTAGAGTGAGAGAGCCATGGTTGCCAACATGCACACTTGGGAGCCAGAGATTCTTGGCAGAATCAAGAGCATTCAGACAAAGGATACAGAGTTAGTTAGACTGCTAGACAACATAGTAGACAGACCAGAGTTCAGACTCATAGATGGAGTGTTGTATTGCCATGACAGATTGTGTGTTTCGGATGTGCATGATTTGAGGAACGAGATCATGGTTGAGGCACACCACTCTTGTTATGCTATTCACATAGGGAGCACCAAGATGTATCTGAACTTAAGGAGTTTTTACTGGTGGAACAACATGAAGAATGACATTGCCGTAGTTGTCTCGAGATGTCTAGTGTGTCAACAAGTGAAAGTTGAGCATTAGTAACCTCTCGGATTACTCCAACCATTGGAAACACCGAAATAGAAGTGGGAACACATCACCATGGACTTCGTTGCAGGGTTGCCACCCACGAAGGACCATGACGGCATTTGGGTGATTGTCGACAGACTCACCAAATCAGCACACTTCATTCCAATGAAGATGAGAGGATCCATGGATATCTTGGCACATAAGTACATTGACAATATAGTCAAGTTACATGGGATTCCAAATTCCGTTGTTTAAGATAGAGATATGAGGTTTGTGGGCAGATTTTGGGTCAGTTTGTAAGCAGCTTTGGATATTACTCTGTGTTTTAGCACTGCATATCACCCTCAGACCGATGGACAGACTGAGAGAACCAACCAGACTATGGAGGATATGTTGCGGGCATGTGTTCTTAATTTTGGGAAAGATTGGGAAAAAAGCCTTCCTTTGTGCGAATTTGCCTACAACAACAGTTTTCACTCCAGTATCAGGATGGCACTGTTCGAGGCATTATACGGACGGAAGTGCAAGACCCCGATTTGTTGGGAGGAGGTTGGTGTTCGGAGCTTTCATGGGCCTTCGATCATCAGTGATACGAGTGAGAAAATGAAACAGATCGTCGACAAGCTGAAGATTGCAAGAGACCGTCAGAAGAGCTACGCAGACCCCAAGAGGAGGGATTTGGAGTTTCAAGTCGGAGACAAGGTTTTCCTAAAGTCTCACCGACTAGAGGGACTATGAGATTTGGACAGAAGGGAAAATTGGCACGGAGATACGTTGGGCCGTTTGAGATTGATATGCGCATGGGTGAAGTGGCTTACAGATTGATACTACTAGCGAAGTTAGCAGGAATTCATAGAGTTTTTCATATTTCCATGCTGTGAAAGTACATTCTAAACCCTTCACTTGTGCTACACCAAGAGCCTTTAGATGTTCAGGTAGATGTTACTTTTGTGGAGAGACCTAAGAAGATCATTGATACAATGGAGCAGGTGTTGAGAACTAGGACCATTCATTGGGTCAAAGTGCGGTGGGAGCATCACAGTCCGAGGGAAGCAACTTGGGAACTCAGGGACCAGGAGAAGTATTCAGAGTTATTATCAGAGATGTGTTAGATATTTGGAGGACTAAATAGCCTAGGGGGGGGGGGATGGAGGATATAACACCCCGTACTTTAATCTCCTAATTATATTAATTAATTGCTTGATTAGTTGGTAAGTGTGTTTAGAGTTTTAACGAGTCGGGTTTGGCGTGTTGATATTGCATGCAAAGCCTCGTGCGAGTCCGAGTACGTTTGGGAAGAGTAGGGGGTTGGTTTGCAATTTCGGGATGTTTTCAGAGGTTTTTATGAGATTATGAGTTTTTGTAAGTTTGGGTGCATCGGGTAGATCTCAGCATTTCACGAACTTTAGTCTTCTATCGCGTTTCGATTCGACACGTCGAAGAGGCCCGAATGTCCACATTAGTGAAATCAAGGACTAAACTTAAATTTCCCATTAACCTAACCTAATATAAGACAACCTCTTCATTTACTCCATCTCTTCACTCATTTCACCGTGCCATCTCCAAAGCTCCCAGCCCCTTCACTGCCTCCTTCCCGTTTCCGGCCACCGGAGTCCCGGCGACAACGCCGAGCCCCACTTCATCTTCCCTAAGCCACTAAGAGTCCACCCATCCCCTTTTCTAGGCTTTTCATCAACAACCCACTTCAAGGTAAGCTCCTAAAGCTTGTTAACTTAGTGAATCATCTTCTTTTGGTTTACAAATAGTTTAGAGAAGCTCACACAGCCCATTTGCATCCATTTTTGTAGTTGGTTTTCGAATTGAGAACTCTTTGTGCAAGTGTGAGCTTTGAGAGAACTTTTCCCCAAATTTTCCATTTGGATTTTGGTCAAGGTCTTCATCAAGGCAAGTAGATATCTATATATATGCTTGATATGTTTGTCTTCCTTGATTTGTATGGAAAAATGATGACTTAGATGTTAAATGCTTAATTGATGCTTTAGAGAATTGAAAACACGATAATTAGGTTCTTTTGTTTAATGGAATGGATGAAGATGTGTATGATTGGATTAGATAGGTAAATGGGATTGGAATGGACCATTCTTATCCCAGTTTTGATCTATCATCAGGTGCAAGTATGAGAGAAGGGGATTGCCCAAAACACTGTTTTGCTTTTATGCTTACAATTGCTGGTCAACCCAAGCCTTGACCAGGTCGACCGGGCATGAAGGATGTCGGCCCAACCCAGGAGGGATGTCGACCGGATCAACTATGGACCCCTTTTTGAAAGGGATCTTTTATCCTTCTTTTGGAGGACTCTAGGTGGAACTTTGGCTACCCTTTTGAACTCATTTAACTATACGTGAGGATGTTTTGAGCCGACGTTCTTCACGGTTACTCCGATTGCGTTGGGTACCAATCTTATTTAATCTTGAATGGTATGGAACAACGGGATAGCCTCTCTTATATCTATGCACGAAGATGCTCTGTTCGGGTATCGTGAACCCAAATTCCTTTCGTTAACTGAGTAGGTTATACGATGCTTCGGGTTTAACATTTGACTTAGGTTTGCATTGTTTATCGCTTCTGATTCTGAATCGTACTGTCTGGTACTATCTACATGTAATGTCCTTGTTCTTTAGCTCCGTTTACTTTGCTTTGTATTGTGATCACATTGAGAACTTAGATGATGGACTTAGGATCCCTTTTAATATTCCGTTTGTTTTGAAGTTTAATTAAAGTGTTGAGGCTAGATGGCTTTGATTGTAAAGTTTGTTGAGAACTACCAGTATTGTTATTGTTTTCAAGAAGTTTGATGGTTTTGGTTTTGATTTGATGACGGAAAGGTAGCTTCTCTATTGTTGATGAATCTTGTTCACTCAATAAAGTCTAGCCCTTCACTATTGTATGTTTAGGACTCTTGTGTCAAGCACCACTCAGCTATTAACGCCCAACACAGTTGGGGAACCATTTGTGTGAGGACTTCGGATTGAACGTCTTCGCAGTACAACTTTTTATATTTTTGATAGATGTACACCATCGGATACACTATTGAAAAGAAAGATTGAAGATTGTTTTGATTGGTATCCATATTGATGGATTGCTTGCCGGGTTTTTATCTCGTGCCTATTGCTTACTCTACCACAGCTCTCACGTTGAGCCGGGAGGGACATGTGGATCTATCCTGTGGTGATTAGCATATGTGGACCGCCTACTTTGATAGATGTTTATGTTAGTTTGATTATGATTCGAATGCTATGCATTTTCTATGATCTTGTCTATCGTTCACTCTATTTATTTCGACATATCTATTGTGATTTTTATATCTATTTGCTTGCTGACCGTTGTGTCTAATGATGTTACTCTTGGAGCATAGGTGTCGAGCCCTTCTACTTCAAGGAGGAGGTGACGAAGGAAATTCAGGCAGATCAGCCTGATGACTCCTCCTTTCCCCATCTCCCCATTTCCGGCAACCCCATCCCTCTCCCCAACTCCTCCTTTCTCTCCCTCTCTCTTCCTCTCTCCCCCTCTCCCCTTGTTCGTCGCCGGCCTCAGCTCGAAATCCCTCCTCCCTTTGCTTTAGGAAGCCCCAGACCCTAAGACGATCAAGCTCGCCCTTTGGGCCATCTAAGCCCTCTCTGCCTCAACGGCGAGAGCCCTTTCCTCATCCCCCTCCGCCGCCAGTTTCCTGCCTCAGCTGGCAGAGCAA
This sequence comes from Persea americana, assembly GCA_029852735.1. Classification (NCBI taxonomy): domain Eukaryota; kingdom Viridiplantae; phylum Streptophyta; class Magnoliopsida; order Laurales; family Lauraceae; genus Persea; species Persea americana. The sequence goes on along the minus strand of CM056813.1, from coordinate 20,556,896 downwards.
ATTAGGCAGGGGGGTAGCACGGGGCAACAACATATCTCTGCTTCCCTGATCTGTAAGCTATCTCTAGCTGACGAGCGTAAGCGGGCGCTAGCCGGATGCATGGGCACCCTTGTGAAGATGGAATCTCCCTTGCAGAAGTCGACAGTGGTGGGGACGTAGGAGGTGGCGGCGAGGGCGCTGGTGTTGCTCCCGCTTGTTCAGGATGTGCAAGAGCATCCCCAGCCTAGTCTCCCTCTCTCCCTCCTTCTCTCCCCTCCTTTCTCTCTCCCTCTCTCTCCCTTTCTCTCCCTCCGCTTCGGCGACACTGAAATGATGGTGGGGGTAGGACTGGGGGTGGGCTGGGGATGAAGCTGGGTGGGTGCAGAAAGAACTAGGAGAATAGACAGGGAAGGAGAATGAGAGGGTGAGGGAGATGGGTCAGCTCAGGGCGGTGGCGGGCGGGGTCGGCGCAGGGTGGCTGAGGCGGGTGGGATTACCGGAGCAGGGAGAGGGAGAGAGGGGGAAGAGAGGGAGAGGGGTAGTTTAGGGATTTTTAATTTTTTATTATTTAAAAAAAAAAATGCAGTGTGTGGAGAGCCTTTCGCAGTGCTTAGGTAGCATCACTCATTAATTAATTGCTTGATTAGTTAGTAAGTGTGTTTAGAGTTTCAACGAGTTGAGTTTGGCGTGTGGATCGAGCGTACGAAGCCTCGCGCGAGTCCGAGTATGTTTGGGTAGAGAAAGGGGTTGGTTTGCAATTTCGGAAAGTTTTCAGGGGTTTTTATGAAATTATGAGTTTTTGTAAGTTTGGGTGCATCGGGTAGATCTCGGCATTTAACGAACTTTAGTCTTCTATCGCGTTTCGATTCGACGCGTCGAAGAGGCCCGAATATCCACATTAGTGAAATCAAGGACTAAACTTAAATTTCCCATTAACCTAACCTAATATAAGACAACCTCTTCATTTACTCCATCTCTTCACTCATTTCACCGTGCCATCTCTAAAGCTCCCAGCCCCTTCACTGCCTCCTTCCCGTTTCCGGCCACCAGAGTCCTGGTGACGACGCCGAGCCCCACTTCATCTTCCCTAAGCCACTAAGAGTCCACCCATCCCCTTTTCTAGGCTTTTCATCAACAACCCACTTCACGGTAAGCTCCTAAAGCTTGTTAACTTAGTGAATCATCTTCTTTTGGTTTACAAATAGTTTAGAGAAGCTCACACAGCCCATTTGCATCCATTTTTGTAGTTGGTTTTCGAATTGAGAACTCTTTGTGCAAGTGTGAGCTTTGAGAGGACTTTTCCCCAAATTTTCCATTTGGATTTTGGTCAAGCTCTTCATCAAGGCAAGTAGATATCTACATATATGCTTGATATGTTTGTCTTCCTTGATTTGTATGGAAAAATGATGACTTAGATGTTAAATGCTCAATTGATGCTTTAGAAGATTGAAAACATGATAATTAGGTTCTTTTGTTTAATGGAATGGATGAAGATGTGAATGATTGGATTAGATAGGTAAATGGGATTGGAACTGACCATTCTTATCCTTGTTTTGATCTCTCATCAGGTGCAGGTATGAGAGAAGGGGATTGCCCCGTTTTCACTTATGGGTTCTGTAACTGCAGTGCACGCGGTCGACTGGCTATACAGGGTCAGGTTCTCCAGAACTCGACCAAAACACTGTTTTGCTTTTTTGCTCACAGCTACTGGTCAACCCAAGCCTTGACCAGGTCGACCGGGCATGAAGGATGTCGGCCCAACCCAGGAGGGATGTCGACCGGATCAACTATGGACCCCTTTTTGAAAGGGATCTTTTATCCTTCTTTTGGAGGACTCTAGGTGGAACTTTGGCTACCCTTTTGAACTCATTTAACTATATGTGAGGATGTTTTGAGCCGATGTTCTTCACGGTTACTCCGATTGCGTTGGGTACCAATCTTATTTGATCTTGAATGGTATGGAATAACGGGATAGCCTCTCTTATATCTATGCACGAAGATGCTCTGTTCGGGTATTGTGAACCCAAATTCCTTTCGTTAACTGAGTAGGTTATACGATGCTTCGGGTTTAACATTTGACTTAGGTTTGGATTGTTTATCGCTTCTGATTTTGAATCGTACTGTCTGGTACTATCTACATGTAATGTCCTTGTTCTTTAGCTCCGTTTACTTTGCTTTGTATTGGGATCACATTGAGAACTTAGATGATGGACTTAGGATCCCTTTTGATATTCCGTTTGTTTCGAAGTTTGATTAAACTGTTGAGGCTAGATGGCTTTGATTGTAAAGCTTGTTGAGAACTACCGGTATTGTTATTGTTTTAAAGAAGTTTGATGCTCCTGGTTTTGATTTGATGATGGAAAGGTAGCTTCTATATTGTTGATGAATCTTGTTTACACAATAAAGTCTAGCCCCGCACTATTGTATGTTTAGGGCTCTTGTGTCAGGCACCACTCAGCTATTAACGCCCAACACATTTGGGGAACCATTTGTGTGAGGATTTCGGATTGAACGTCTTCGCAGTATGACTATTTATATTTTTTTATGGATGTACACCATCGGATACACTATTAAAAAGAAAGATGGAAGTTTGTTTTGATTGTTATCCATATTGATGGATTGCTTGCCGGGTTTTTATCTCATGCCTATTGCTTACTCTACCACAACTCTCTTGTTGAGCTGGGAGGGACATGTGGAACTATCCAGTGGTGATTAGCATATGTGGACCGCCTACTTTGATAGATGTTTATGTTAGTTTGATTATGATTCGAATGCTATGCATTTCATATGATCTTGTCTATCGTTTACTCTATTTAGTTCAGCATATCTATTGTGATTTTTCTATCTATCTGCTTGTCGACCGTTGTGTTTGATGATGTTACTCTTGGTGCATAGGTACCGAGCCCTTCCACCTTGAGTAGGAGGTGACGGAGGAAATTTAGGCAGATCAGCCTGATGACTCCTTATATTATAGTACGGACGACATTGTATAGCCGTATCGACCCCGTACCAAGAGCCTTCACGACTTATCTGGATTAGTTTCATCTTTTGGGTTTCTTTTATATTTTGATTAGGCCTATTTTTTGGTGTGGCCTTCTTATTGTAATTAATACTTTTGATAACTGTCTTAAACTTGAACTTAGTTAATGAAATTCAGTATTTGCTCTTAACTATACATTTTTAAGATACCAATTGCATTTATAGTGCTTCCGCCTATTATTATTCGATTCGAGGAAATGTTCTTGCCTGATAGCAATCTTCGATCCAGATGGGACATGATTAGGGCCAAGTTACATTTGATTTATGTTGGAAAAATTTTAATTGGCCCTAATTTCACGGATAACCCCGGTTTCACTTTTGGGGGCATGACATGCTGTAGGGGGAAAAAGTGAGCAGGTAAGTGGCCGCTGGGAGTGGGAATAACTGGCCTCCAAAATTGACACAATTGGCTACTGAAATCAGGTGCAGGTGCATGCTGACACTAGGGAGATTTGTGGCCACTGAATGGGGTTATAGGTGGCAGCTGGATGGTGGGTGCAGGTGGCTGCTGGCCTGCTACAGGGAGGGCTGGAACCAGCCGCTGGACATGGAGAAAAGTTGAGACAGATGGCAGTAACTGCTACCCATTGGTCTAAGGGAGAAAAGACGGGAAGACGGGTGCCCACAAGAAGGGAAATGGCTTGCTGGATGCCCATTTCAATCAGCAAGAGGGCTAGTGTGGGGCCCACAGCCGAGGCTTTTAGTGCTAATTTTTAAGGGATTCAATATCCCGAAAATCAAAGGCAAAATATTAACAGTAAGAACATAATTAGTGAGAGTTCTTTCCCAACTAAACATGGTTAATTTTCATCATGAAAAAAAAATAAAAAAATCAATGTTAATCAAGCATATAACCCTGTCTTAATCAAGGATAACCCTGTCTTAATCAAGGATAGCCCAAAGAAAGTATGCAATTAATTTTAAACACTTGCCTCTAAATCAAGAACAAATGCAACCCAGCCAATGGTCACTCCAAGCTCCAAATCAAGGGCTGCTTCTTCCAAACAAACACACCAAAAATCTCCCTAAAAACAAAATCCATAACTGTCAAAACCCAACCCAAAAGCAGTTTGCATTAATGGTGAAAAAGATGGGTCCTAAACTAAGAGGGAAGAGGGCCTACCTCTTTGAAGATCAAAGAAAGGAAAGATGACTGACGAAGGGGCTACCACAGTTGGAATCGCACAAAAACAAATTATGTTGCGAAGAAGGTGATGAGAAGTTGTTTGGCCATGTCGGACTTGAAAGCGAAGCCTTCACTGTGAAGTTCTTCAAGATGTCAAGGAAGGAGAGGAAGAAAAGAGAGAGAAAGCCTTCTCTTTGGTCTTAGCTGGTGGAAATGACAGAGTTAAATGAGTTGTAGTGGTGGTAGGTGGGACTTTGAATTATGGTAGGTGGGGTAGTTGGGATATTTTACAAGTCTTAGGTTGTAAGTTTGCTACATTCTAGCTAAACTTGGGGCGCGCTAACGAAAATCTTCGGGACCTCGGCCGGATTGGGTCAAAGAAGAAGAATTGTAGGTCTATGGGAGGGCTTTCCAACAAGCCAAGAATCATAGTTCTTAGAGATTAATGGCAGAATCTATGATTTTCCAAATTATGGTAAGAACCTCAAAAAAGGTGCCGGGGGTCAAATTGGACTTTCTGGACCTCAGATGAGTTCGAGCTGAACATGAAAGTTGTTTGGGTAGGTCGAGACCGAACTTTTGAGCTCAATAAGCAATTTTTTGGAAATTCCTAAGATGCCCCTGAAAAACCTTGGGATTCTAACTTTACCTGGAAAAGTCGAATTCTCACAAAACTCTTCGAAACTCTTCGGAACCAAAACTGACTTAGTTCTAATCCCAAGAAACTCCCGATTGGCCTCTAGTCAAGCGCCATTAGCCTCTAAACGTCATTAATTAGCATTAATCGAAGTAATTAAAAGTTGGGTTCTTACATCCTCCACCCTGTAAGACATTTGGTCATCCAAATGGGACGAACGTACCTCAGGAAGAAGATGCAGATAATTCTTCAGAACTTGGTTGCGTAACTCCCATGTTGCTTCCTCTAGACTATGATCCTCCCATAAGACTTTGACCCAATGGATAGTCCAATTCCTAAGAACTTACTCCTTAGTATCAATCACTCGGGCATGCTTCTCCACATATGTAGCATTCTCTTTGATCTTTAAGGGTTCATGTTGTATGATATGCTTAGGGTCGGCGACGTACTTCTTCAACATCAATATGTGGAAAACGTCGTGAATTCCCGAAAGCTCTGGCGGTAAGTGTCATGACCCCGGTTGGGTTAGCGCATTAAGGGCGCTCCTAATCCGAGATCGACGAGCTAATGATAGTGTGTGATGATTGCAATGATGCATATATTTAATTTTCCACAGTTTTCTGCGGCGAGGATATCACATAAACGCTCAAGTCTTTCACATTCAGGATGCGGAAACGTGTAGCAAACCAAGTTTGGTAAACATCCATTCCATGTTACAAGCCAATAATACAGATAGTAATAACAAGACATCAGAGTGAGCAATGATCATTTGGCATTCTCAAAATATAAAGTTAAATGTTTATACAAAATGTGAGTTAATCAATCATTCCCCAAGAATAGAGACTAACAAAGGCAAATTACAACCAATAAACCAAGATGTGTTAATCCTTATCCCAAAGAGTGAGCAATGATCATTTGGCATTCTCAAAATATAAAGTTAAATGTTTATACAAAATGTGAGTTAATCAATCATTCCCCAAGAATAGAGACTAACAAAGGCCAATTACAACCAAGAAACCAAGACGTGTTAATCCTTATCCCAAAATGTGATTCACAACTTGTGGCCTTACCGAATGTTACGACACCATCAGCCTGCCATTCTCCTACTCGTTACGGCTCTCCGGCCGCCTCCTTCGGCTCCTCCTCAAGGATGAGGAAATCTGGACCTGAGTACCAAAAGAGTGGGTTAGACATGACGGTCTAGTATGTGAGTGAATAGATATAACAATAAAAAGATTAAAAAGAGTAACTTAGAAAACACTGAAAGCCTGTTAAAACAATAATTTCCATGAAATAAGATGCGTCATTTATTTAGAACACCTGTGCAATATAAAACATGTAAATGCACCAATGAATAAGAAACTGGCAAGATGGCAGCCACACAAAAGCTAAATCCTCTATCACTAGTGTGATGAGAGCACATTCGGGGCGTTGGTCTTTGACACGCGAAGAGACAAGAACCAACGAAATATGCATATACATATAGCTAAACAAGACCATGGCCGCAGAACCGGGTAACGGGGCAGGACAGGACCCAGACTGCAGCTGGTATGAACAAGAGGGGGACCTCCAAGTCGGTGGATTAAGCCGACAAGATTGTTCAAGCTTAGTGGTGCCGACACTTAGGTTACATGCAGAAATTGGGATTTATACATATATATATATATATATATCAGTGTATGACACCCAAACAGGTTGAACAGGAGGCTCGTAAGCACATTTATCTCATTTATATCTGTCATGCAGATACGGGGCTGTCAGGGTACATCAAGTACATGTATCCATAGTTTTAAGGCAAAACTAACGATGACACATGAAAGCAGGCGAGAACATATGTAATTTGCGTGTAAGAACACAAATGGATTTCCACGTAATTTCGGACCATACTGAGGCTTCAAGATTTAAACAATATGTATAAGGGTCTCGTATGTCGATTTTGCTCTTGGCTAGGTACTCTGGAAGGTCGGGGACATTCCAAGCACCCTATACAATTTGACAAGTAAAAAACCCTCAATGAATTTCCGTGATGGGGTATCTTTCTCAACCGAGTGTCGTACATCACTTCTTAGGTCTTACTGTTGCATTAGGGCTCCAAACAAACCTCCCAAAGCGTTAAAACATGACGTTCAAGCTCCAAACATATACCCAGGCCTGACAGGCTATCGGCTCGAACGAACCCGGCAAGGTTCTGGGAGGGGTCCGCTCGAGTAGACCGGCCCCTGTCATGTTAGCTTGAGCGAACCTGAAGGTTGGCTCGAGCCATCCAGCTTCTGGATGAGGTCTGCTCGAGCGCACAAGGGTCTGCTTAAGCGAACAGCTTCAGAAACTTCTCGTTTGTGTATTTCGGGCTCATTCATTCTCTTCTTCCAAAACTCCTTTGAACCCCTCCTTTGACACCAAAATTGTAGGTCTCTATGTTCTATCAAACAACCATTATTCCACCATCAATCATTTCACCGAATGCACCCACAAACCCATCTCATTGATAGTCATATCATCACAAGGAACCCATCATCTATGAAAATCCATATGTGACATACATCAAGATTGAACAAAATCAAATGTACACATTTCCAAGAGATTAAGCAGAAGGGAAAAAGACCTATCAATATGCACAATTCAAAATCAATAAAAATCATAGGAAGAAGCATGAATAAAAGCAAGTAATGAAGTCACCAAAAGTAAGTCATGGACATCCACATTTCTCATAAAACATGTTCGCATTCAAAACATCCATTCATTTACTTGCCTTGGCTTCGAAGAAGACTAAACAAGCTCCTAATCCCACTCCCATGCCACAAATCTCCAAGCTACACAAAACCCCCAAAATACAACCCATAAGAACCCTAAATAGCCAAAACAATGAAATAGCACTACAAGAAAAACTGCATTTAGCGGCGGCTGGTAAAAGTGTTATTGGCCACCGGTAGGCGTCAGTACATGTCCAGATGGTAAAGGTTTTAGCGGCGGCCAGTGATTGCCGCTATTATTTTTTGTTGCGGCGGTCTTGATCGCTGGTAAAAGAAATCCGTCAGTTAGTTGGACGACGAAAAAAACTTTTAACGGTGTCCATTGGCCGCTGGTAATAATAAAAATGGCCGCCACTAAAAATCAGTGTTTTTAGCGGTGGCATTGTGAGCGCTGTTAAAAGCAGGGTTTATTTTTTTTCATTGGCCGCCAGTAATATTAAAAATAGCCGCCACTAAAAACTTTTTTTTGGTAGCAGTAGTCATATGGCCGCCGCTACAAGCAGTATATTTTTTTAAAAGAAACTGCTTTTAGCAGCAGTCATATGGTCGCCTGTATATTTTTTTTTATAAAAAATAGGATTGTAGGAAGTTCGAGGTATATGGAAAATACCTCAAACCACAGTTTTAGTTTGGGCCTTCCTGTTGTGATGTCATAGTTCTTTAAATCCAAGAAGAGGAGATGAGGACTTTCAAAAAATGGAGCATATGCAATATCCACCTGAAGGTTGCAAAATTACATATGAATCAAAGATGTTACAAAGATCAAGGAAAAAAGAACTTGGGTAAATCTGCATTTCGTTATTTCACCTATAACTTAAAAATCTTGTTAGATTGATCCCATTAATCTTCTATTGACTTTCTGAGTTCTTAATCCACCAAAAACCAATAGAATACTCTTAATCACATATGATGCCCATTACTGATCTCCATGATACAAAAATACATACACATGCCCACTACAAAATAAATCATCATATCAGATAAACAAGACCCATATCAAGATATTGAAGTAAGATAACATTAAAAAAAGCATATTCAAAATACCATGATCCTCAAATTCCACTTCCTTATTTCCCCAAACAAATGTCTCTTTTCATAACAAGTACAGACCATGGATAATAATAGCATGAGAACAGAGAAAAACAAGGCCCTGAATGCTATTTTCTCTTTTTTTGGCAGAGAAACTAGAGAGAGACAAAGATGTCATACCTGAAAAAAGATTGAGAGAAGGCATCCTTCCCCAGGAGGCCGAGAGAGGAAGAGAGGAGGGTGTTTTGGCTTTTAGGAATGTGGGGATAGTGTAGGGTTGGGAAGAAGGATGGTAAAAGGCAAGCTTAGGAGAGAGAAAGAGAAAAGGAAAGAGAGAGAATGAAAGAAAAGAAAGGTGGGTAGAAGATTGTCATGGCCCATTATCATTTCTCTCCCTCTCTCAACATTTGAGAAACTTTGAAAAATAAAAAGGAGTTCAGATCACCTGAGTGTTTGGAGTTTTCACAAAAAATAAAAATAACAGCATCATTAAAGGCATACTTAGTTTGGAGTTTTCACAAGAAAAACAAACAATGTGCATTACGGATTATGGATAACTATCATGGAATGTAATTAATCACCAGCAATATAGAAGATGGAGACAAAATTTTAGTAGGATTAAACCATGTCATACCTCCATAACAATATCTCTCAAACTTTTGTTGTGGGACATAACTACTTTTCCAACTCTCACTTTGAAGTCACCAAGTTTATATTGAAATCCCTAAGCATAAAACAAGTATTTAGCTATCAATGCAGTTCCATATACAGTTAGTTTTCATCATATCAATACAGGCAGTGTGCTAAGCAAATGAATAAATTATGAAGCACCTAGTACTAGTACCAATGTCAGTATCATATGTTCATTTGAAGTGGATGAGGGTAGTATAGATCTTCCTGCAACAAGGGAACAATGAAAGTTCAGATTTACATTAACTTTAATGGGTATAATCTTTATAACATAAAAGTGATACACAGATTAGGGGAAGAATGGAAGGTGAGCAGAACTTGCAACAATGTGAACTGTGCTACAGGTTCTCATCCCAACTCCAAAATAGATTTAACCTAAAGCGAATGATAATAGTTTCTGGAATAATAATAACAGATATTACTTACATAGAAGGTTATCACTATAACTATTTGCTAAAAGAAACCCAGAATTCATTTCTGAAATCCAACCCAAAAGAAACCCAGAATGCATTCCGAATTGGGGGATTTTCATATAGTTCAAGGATAACACATTAGTCAAGACAAGGCTCGCTTGAACTTTTGGCTGTGATTTACAAACTATCATCATAAATTATCCGTCCATTTCATCATTTGCTAACTTGGTAAATATACATGGACACTTGAAGATCAAAAGTTAAAACCAGAAAGCCTTCACCTGCCCAAGGTAGCTTTGCCGCACACTGCACTTTAACAAGCTAGAGAAGAATCACAAGGCATAACACTTTCCAACTGTTGAAATGAGAACCTAGAATGCTTTTTCATGGAAATCCGGTGACCTAGATTTCCAGGGTAGCCGGCGACCATGGGGCAAGGTCGCCGGCTACCGTGGGGCTTTTTGCCCCTTTCGGTCACCGATTTTCGGTCGTTTTTTGGTTTGTTCTGCTTCTTTCTTCTTTCACATTTTTTTTTTTTTTTGGAATTTTTGCACATGTTTTGGCCTGCTTTCCCTGCAGAAAATTTGATGAGAAGCCGTGCAGATCAAAGTGAAAAATTTCTGATTTTTCGGGAAAGCCGAAGACTTTGTTGCGTAGAGTTGCTGATTTGCCGTCAGAAGCTAAAAGAAGGTCAAACGATGTCAAAATGATCTGAAATTTGAGGTGAAGCTTCTTGAGCAGTACATAGGACCAACCACATGCTTTTGTTTGAGTTTTGAAGCCGTGTGGGGTCCTGTCGCCAGTAGACTTGATTTTATTACCATGAAGATGCCACGCTTTGATGTACAGTCAACCGATATCCAATTGACCTGAAATTTGATGGGAAGCCTATTAAAGTCATTTTCAGATGATCCATTAACTCTGATTTGGAAATCATGGTCCTAAGGGGCTCCGCCGTCGGGAGGCCTGATTTAGCTTTCGACAGTCAAAGTCAGGTCAAATGTTGTCGGAATTACCTGAAACTTGACATGTAGCCCTTTGGAAGTATTTTGAGATCATCCATGTGTTTTGTTTAATGAGTGATGGCCTCGGTTGTTTCCAACGTCGAGATGCTTGATTTTGCTGTTTGAGGGTTGATGTAGTATCAAACGTTGTTGGTTCGACCTGAAACTTGACACAAAGCCTTTTGGAAGTATTTTGAGACCATCCATAGTCTTGATTGAAGATTTGATATCTTCAATGCCGTTGTTGGCTGGAGAGATGATTTTGCTGTGGCTTTTACTTTTTGGGTCAAATGGTGTTGGAATGGCCTGGAATTTGATTTAGAGCCTTCTAGTGGCATTTTGAAGTCAAATGATGCATGCTCTGTTTTGTGAATCGAGGTCTCCATCTTCACCACCGCCGGGAGGCCATTTTCAGCTGCTGGAAGAGTGAGGTTAGACCGAATAATGTCGAAATGGCCCGAAACTTCACGCATACTATTCTTATAGCTTTTTTAAAGAATCTTGAGGTAAAGTGACATTTTTTGTGTCAACGCTGAACACAAGCAACTTAAACCCCATCCAAATAATATACTCCTCACCTAAGTCCTACATTGAGTAAAGTACCCAAAGTTTTTGGTTTGGTTTGCATTGAGTCTAAAGCACCCAAAACTTAGAAAATGCATACGCTTGATAATGATATATACCACACCTAATATTTACATTTGTTCATTGATAAGATAGGTGTCCGGCCTGAACTTGGAGTCTGACCCAAGGTCCACGTGGGGTTCAAAATCCAGGCTCAACTTGTACTGGAACAAACCCAACTCTATCCATAACCCAAATTGCTCCTCCTCAACCCGCCTCTTTTAAACGTGCGATAGAGGTTCGACTTTATCATCATCTGTTTTACCGTCGATTGCCCCTCGAATTTACCAAATGTGCCGTTCTATCTTTCTTCTTCTTCGCCAAGCCAATGGAAGTTACTCCTGAAGGCTACAGAAAGAACGGGGGCATCTGCCTCATCAATCCCTCTAACAAGGTCAGGTTAGGTTTTTCCTTTTCTTTCTCTCGTTTCTGATCTCTCTCTCTCTCTCTCTTCCAAATCTTTGCAGATTTTGGTTGCAAAGAGGATCAATTCCCTCGTATCCTGGCAAATGCCGCAGGTAATTCTATTTCCCTTTCTCCCATTGATTGATTGATCATTGCCCTTTCCATTCATTGAATCTGAATACTCCATTCGTTGTTCATTCGATTGCCTTAATCAGAACTTCGAGTTGTCACTAACAGAAACATCTCCTGCTTATAGTAGAGTGCTTAAGATGAAAAAGAAACACTAATCTTATCAAAATCTAATTCAAACATATTTCAAGTTCAAATTCAAATTCAAATTTGTTTCAGATTTTGAATCAAACCTATCAAATATATCTTAACATATCTTACAAATGCAATGCTTGTTGGGAACAAGGGACCATTGGAGGGAGGCTATCTATAATGTAACTTGCAAATGGATTAAGGTGATCTAAGGGACCACTGAAGTATTAACCCATTCATATGTGCCAAAAGACTTCTTTGGAACTGACGGATGACCAAAGTAACATATCATGGCCCCCTGCTGTAGGTGGAGTGATTTCTAAAGCCCACATCAGTTGGATGATCCTATCTGTCATGTCATTTGGTGAGGTGGTTGAGTACAATAGAGAAATATCTGTCGACCAAATAAAATGAGTTATGAAATGATTGGATTGTTTAGCCACCGATTTTTTGTACAGTGCCCCATCCATGATCTGTGGATCATCCACGGTAAGGCGATGGGGACATAAATCCCAAGTATTTCAAGGTCTACTAGAGGCAACATAGCAAAGATCGAGCTTCTTTGCGGATGGATTAGCCTCTCATAGGCTTAATCCGTAACAACTCGAGCCCATCGTCCACATTATATTGTCCGCTTTGGCTCATGGGATTTCAACCCAATCTTTTCATATAGTTTTAAAAGGCCTCATATGGAGTTAAGGTCATGTCGCACATTATAAGCACAGGGTCAGGACTTGGATATTTCCGATGTGGGACTTGGACAAAGCTTAACAGTGCTAACCGAAGCACTCCACCCTTACCCCTGCGGATTCCCCTTTCTTAGCTGACATGAGCACTTGACCGGGTCTTACCTCAAGGAATTACCCAGGCAGATTGAGTCTCACACTCAAACTGTTACAGCCCCACCCAAGTCAACATGAAATTGTCCGCTTTGGCCCACGTGCGGGCGAGAGGACCTCCCAGTAGGTCTCCTATCTTAGTACTACTCCTGCCCGAGCACGCTTAACTCCCGAGTTCTTACAATTTCCAGGGCTGTAAGGTTTTAAAACGCATCATGTTGAGTTAATACGGGGTTTGTCTTATAAGCGAAGGGCTAGGACTTGGATATTTCCGATGTGGGACTTGGATAAAGCCTCACAAACTCACGGTGCTACTGAAGCACCGCACCCGTACCCGTGCGGATTCCCCTTTTTTGGCTAACAGGATCACTCTACCCGGTCTTGCCTAAGGGATTACCCGGGTGGATTGGGGTCTCACATAATCCATCGGGATGATGAAGATCCACCATTAAATGTATTTTTTCGAAGAAGATCCACTGTCGGAGCTCAGTTCTGATGAAGATCCACCTTCGGATCTGACATGCCTATGGCACACATCATGGAGGCTCCACAATGGGATGGAACACAGGGGATGAGTTAATCATGAAGGAATTGAAAATAAGAGAGTTATTGAAGAGGGTCCCAAGGAATTAAACGAGAACACAAGACATGTGAAAGAGGGGGGCCAACCGTGCATAGAATTTCGTGTGCAATACCCTATGCGCACGAAATCCTTGCGCGGGCAGGTCCTCCCCTTGTTGACATCCATTTCCTATTCTTTCTTTTCTTTTCTCTTTTTTTTTTTTTTTTGTTTTTTTTATGTTATTTTCTTTATTCTTAGTTAGGGTTATGTCTTGAGTGGTGAGTCATTAGGGAGATTAGATCTGAGCCATTCATTGTAGGGATCTTATTTGGTTTTCTTTTAAAACTTATATCTCCTCTTGGAGAAGGAATTATTGATGAATGAATAAAGAACTTTCATGGAACCCCTCTTGAAAGCATCAACTGCAAGAACTTCTTCCTTGCCTGTGATGAGGAGTTTGGTGTGAGGCCAATGATCTTATCTTTATTCTCCATCTCTTTCTTGTTTGTTTTCATCCTTCAATCTCAGGTTTCCATCAAATCTAGATTCTTCCCACCGTTGGAATCCGATCTAGTTCCAAACCACAACCCAAACACCAATACAAGACATCTAACCTTCTCCATTCCCAAAACCAGGCCCTATGATCCCCTCCATCCATCACTGAAGACCTAGATCTACCCTCATTAGGTCTAGATTTACCTCGCACAACCATAGATCTACATCCGATCCACCCATAAAACACCAAATACACCCCAAAACCACCATAAGCCCTAAGATCCAGCCCCACCAGACTTGGCTGAACCTGATCTGGGCCCAAATCAACCTGGCCGAACCAGGCTCAGCCCATTTCCAAGTGGGCCGACCCACTTTGGAGCCCAAATCAGTCCTCTTATCCATTTTTAGCCCATTTAAACTGTGATTTCAGTTCTAAAGTTTTAATTTAGGCCTTTAAAGGTCGTGGGAATTTATTTATTTTGTTTTCAAATCTGACATTAAACTTTAATTTGCACAATTCCCCAAATATCAACTAGAAACCACTTGAGCCAAGCTACCATCAAATCCTCGAAGGGCACCGTGAATCTGCTTTGTGGGGGTGATTCCTAGACAATGTGGAAGTCCTAACCTTCCATTGGATCCAACTTCAATTAATTTAGGATCTCATTGCAGGATTGTGACAAGCCTTGGATCACCGATTGACCGTTAATTGCTTGCTGAAGCTTACATTGAATGGTGTGCCTAACGTCGATTTTAATTATAACTGTTAATAATTTTCTTGATCTTAAAATCATATCATGTAGGGTAGTCAACCCCGTCTTGCATCATGAGGCTAAGAGTTTGGATGGTCTGTAGTGATGTATCAAATACGCTCATGACTTGCTGCTTGCTAGTTCTTCAAAGAAGTAACAAAAGAAAGCATGCTAAATTTCTAACGTTACATTGAAGTCCAGTGGCATTGAAGATTCAATCCATAATTATGGAAAAATTCCTTTTCAAGTAATCAATTCAGTCTCAACAAGTTCTAATTGCTCTTATTTTGGAACATTTAGCACCTTTAGTGTTAAATTAATGATGGGAATGATACTGTATGTTAGTATCATATGACAAAAAAAGGAGAGAGATCCTGAATTCCATGAAAATTCTTGTAGTTGTCCACTCATTCAATGAATTATTATTTAAGTTATACAAAAACTGTTGGTTTACATGTTTGTGCCATCCAGGGGGGGGTGGAGGAGGGTGAAGATCCCAGAGATGCAGCCATCAGAGAGTTGAGAGAAGAAACTGGAGTTACTTCAGCAGAAATTATTGCGGAGGTTTGGTTTTTAGATTCAACACTGCTTTCTTCTTGCACCTATCTGAAAGGCACAAAGCTTTGGAAAATTACTTTGATAGTTTGTGGACAAGTAAATATGCTATTCTTCCTGTTTTCAACTATCATGCTAGATCTAATAAATCTTCTCAGGATTTTCTAAACTAAGAATTTGATATAAAAAACCTTCGTAAAAATTTACTAGACTAGACTAAGAATGTAGTTCTATAAAAAATTCTTGGAAATTTATGATATACTAAGAAAGTAGATGTGATCGGTCCAATGGGCTGACTGACCATAGACAAGTTATTTGTGGTCTTGGCCCGATGGGTTGGTCCATTATGGGTATGCCCAACGGGTTGGCCTACTGTGGGCCTATTATTGAGCTTCCTTTTGTATATCTTGAGGCCCATGGCTACAACGTCAAGTCTGAGGTGCGGCTTTCATTTGGGGTGCCTCATTGTATGGGGCATATATGAGGTATCAATCACTTGTGTTGTGTGTTTCAGTTATGCTCCATAGTGGGGCTGTATGCTCCATTGATACATCTTATTATTAAGAACAACAGGTTTTTTTTTTTTTTTAACTGTTGCAATGGGGCTAATTTGAGTGAACCCTAGTTAACTCATTCCTAAACCAGCTAAACTGTGATTTTTTCTATTTATATTAATAATTTCTATTTTATTTACTAAATTATTAATTAAAAGGTATACTCATGAGGCGTACACCACGTTTTAGGCAATTGAAACACCTCTCTTCACGCCCAAGCTTTGGTTGGTTTTTGTAATCTTAGATTCTCTGCTCTGCAATGAACTAAAGTTGTATTACTGGGGCAAATATACTTGTAATCATATGATTGGCAAGTTCTAGTTGGTAGGCATAATTTAGTAGGCCTTTTTGTAAGTGGTTAGATCTCGATAACTTTGACATAAAGTTCCATTTTGAAGTGCATGAAACTAGTCCAAGTGAATGGAGTAAAGAAGCAGATTCAATGGCAAAGACATAGGTGCCAAGATACAGTGGCGGACCCACGTTATTGGTACCTGGGGCGTCTGCCCCAGGTCAAATTTTAAAAGTCCTTTAAAGTTCTATTGGGCTACTGGCCCATGCCCCACATGAACAAAGGCCCACGCCCTATATGTTAAGTCCATCGCCCCATATCAAAATCGATAAATGAATAAAAGAAAAAAACCCTCCTTTGTTCTTATGTTTTTCACTCCTCTGACTGTCAACCTCAGCCAGTGCCTTCTGGCTTCTTCCTTCGAGTGCATTGCTTCTCTTCGGATGCTTGTGAGGCTGTGACAATCGTTCATCATTCGGCTTCAGGTAAATCTATCCCCTTCCCTCTAGCTCTGTGGCCCCCCCCCCCCCCCCCCCCTTTGCGTTTTTCTCTGTGAGTATGGACTTTTTTTCTCTCTCTATGTGACTATGTCATTGTTGCCTCTCTCTCTCTCTCTCTCTCTCCCTCCCTCCCTCCCTCTCCCCCTTCTCTCCCTATCTTCTATGATTAATGATTCCATTCATTATTTTAGGCATTGCATAGAGAAGTTTGGGTTCTGTTTTTCTCTTCTTCTTTTTTTTTTTTATTTTATTTATGTTTGATGGCTCTCTTTAATACATTACTTGATTTTGGGTTTTTTTTTTTTTTTTGATCTTGTGTTCTTGTTTAATCTATGAATGAGTGAGATTTGTGACAGAGATGTTAGGGTTCTGTTTTTTTTTTTTTTCTAATTTATGTTTGATGGTTAGGGTTAGGGTAATGTTGCTTTAGGGCTTTGTATTTATGGTTCTCTTTATTACATTACTTGATTTTGGGGTTTGTTTTTTTGGATCTTGTGTTCTTGATTAATTTATGAATGAGTGAGATTTGTCAATCATGGATAAGGGTTGGCCGGTTGGGCAATATTATTTGACTTCATTTTATCATTTATATTTCTTGCTTGATTGGAGTTGGTGTCTCCCCATAAGTAGTTCTGCAGTTGATAGTAGTGTTGTGATTATCGTTCAACAATTAGTATTTGTTCATTTGAAATTGCATCAGGCCTAATGCTGAACCTTGTTGTGATCATCATCATTATTTTGGAGATATACTGTAAATTTTGGAGAAATGAATATAGCCATCATTTCAAACAAAATTTATATGTTAGTTGATGTAGTTAAATATTTTGCGTTTATTTAAATGGAATACATTTTCTCTTTTGCTATTGTTAATGTGAAAAAATTCTAGCAAAAGTTTCACCCCACCTAAACGAAAATCCTGGGTCCGCCACTGCCAAGATAAAAGCTACTGATTGGAAACTTCTAGTATTATAATTTTGGCTTCGATGTGTTTTTCCTTTTTATCAGTTGACCACCTTTATGGACTGCCTTAAGTGATTTGCTCGTTTTTTCTCTCTTTTTTTCTAAGTAAAATTTTCTTCATTGTGTTTCCCAGTGAAAAAGGAGATGAGTAAGATCTCTTGTTTTATTCTTCATGCGTACTTCTGGTGGTGTGAGAAAGTAAAAGGTTAGTTCTGATAGTGTTTGAGCATATACTAAAAAAATAGAAAGAAAAAGAAAGACGAGCCTGTGGCACACTGAAGGTTCTCACTCTTGTAACCTTAAGGTTGTGGGGTCAATTCATGTTACCAATATAAAAAAAAAGTTATGTAGTCCTGAACTAGAAATGGGTCTTTTTATTACCGGTCTGGAATGGTTTGGTCTTGGCAGAAGTGTCTAGGAGCTTGAGCAAAGTAAGCCTGTTGCCAGCTTGGTGGGCTTACATGGGCCTGTCCTATGTCCTGCTTTTGCACCTTAAGAATGCCTACTTTTTATTTTATTTCATTGCATTTCAATGTGTATCCAAGTGAAAGATCCTTGACCATACTAGGTGTGGAATTTTCATAAAGAAGTTTCAATTGATTTTTGGAAAATTGAACTAATTCTTTTTTAGAGGTTTAATTTTATCTGTCCATCATTAGAAATCATTGTGTTGGCATTAGCTACTTCGTAGTTGTTTTTTTTTTTTTTTTTTTTTTTAACAGATTCCTAGGGAGGCAAACTTTAAGGTTGTTCCTCGGGTAAGTGTGGGTTCTCTCACCCTTGTCTAACTGTGCATTTGTGTGACGAGAGGATTCCTCTATTGATAGGACAATTGCTTTGATTTTCCGTACAATCCACTGTTGCATTGTTGGGTGGGACCAGTGTTACAAAGTTCATTTCGTTTGGGACAAATTTTCCGAAATAATTCGGTTCGTTCACAAAACCGGACCGAATAAGTACCCTAAAAGGTTTCGTTCAAAAATTCGGACATGTTCGTCCGATTCGGCTGAATATTTTAAAAAAATATATCAGCTAGATCAAAACCAGTTTTATTTGGCTGAAAGAAAAGAAAGAAAGAAAGAAGACTACCTGGAGAAGAAAAGCAAAAGAAGAGAGAGTGGGAATCGAGCATACATGCAGAACCGAGCCCTCTAGCCCTTGCCTTCATCATTACTTGTCGACATGGAAGAAGAACAACCATGGCGAACTTCTTCTTTTTCTGCCTCCTCCCCATCTTCCTCTTCTTCCTCTTCTCTCTCTCTCTCTCTCTCCCCATCTTCCTGTTCTTCCACTTTTTATTTCTCCCGTGTCCAGATCTTTCCCATTTTGGATTTGGGGCGAAAGGGCAAAAGGGTCGAAATATCCCTTTTGCCCCTTATAATATACTCAGTCAAATGGCTATGGTGGGGGCCATCTTATTAAAAACCCTGGTCGTATTTAATAAATGGGCCCTATTTGTATTAGGCCTAATTTGAGTTAAAATTAAATGTCTCACTAATAATTACGTGGGCTTTACCCACATTTTATCCCTAAATTAAGATAAATTGAATGTCCCATTACTAATAACATGGGCTCTAACCACATTTGATCCATAAATTTAGATAAATTAAATGCCCTACTAATAATTGCACGGGCCTTACCAGATTTGAGCCCTAAATTGAGATAAACCAAACGTTCCACTAATAATTGCATGGCCCTAGCAACATTTGAGACCTAAATTGAAATAAACTAAATGTCCCACTAATAATTGCACGGGCCTTAGTTACATTTGAGACCTAAATTAAAGTAACCTAAATGTCCAACTAATAACTGCATGGGGACCTAGCCGCATTTGAGACCTAAATTGAAATAAATTAAATGTTCCACTAATAATTGCAAGGCCCTGGCTACATTTGAGCCTCGAATTAAGAAAAATTAAATGTTCTACTAATAATTACATGGGCCCTATCCAGATATATACACATTTATATGTTTCCGAAGTGTAACTCTGAAACATTTTGTCGAAATTCCGAATCAACCGAAACATTTTAGTTTGGAGGCCAAACTGAAACATTGTCCAAACAAATTTCTCAACACTGGGTCAGACACTTTTTCCTCGTGTACAAGGAAAATAATGAAAAGATTTTACTTAATAGAGAGGATTTTGATTTCTTATGGGAGAGATAGGAATGCAGGATTCCTCTTTCTTGTGGAAATAAGAACTTAGCGGAGAGTGGAGTCCTCTAGTTGCACACAAGCAAATCCTTACTATGTGAGTGAATCAACACTTGCATTTTTTATTTTTTTTTATTTTGATAACAATCAATACTTGCATTTTCACACTCATTGACCTATGAGTGAATACACTTTTATCTCATTTTCTTTTCTTATAATCATAGATAATTACAACATCTTATTTTTAAATGGATTTTGCTGGTTCCTTGCTGGTTGACTTATGATTTCCCTGCAGATGCGAAAGAAAGAGTCAATGCTCTAAGGGGGACAGACTTAAAACGTAAAGCCCAGAAATGGTAAGCATGTCAAACTCGTGTATCCTTATTGTTCATTTTATTTTTAGAATTGTGAAATGTAAAGCATGATTTGTTTCTATCCACAAATTTGTGGATTCCTGTGCCACCATGCCACATGTGAGGTCTGAGCCATTCAGCACTCGTGTTCCACGGAGTACCTTCCTTGGCCCAAAGGTAAAAAGACCAAACAAGCTGTCTATCAGCAAGCCCCTACCAAGATGCTGGGCAATTGGGGGGACTCTTTTCTACTTTATGAAACTATAATGACACTGATGAGTTCAATTACTGCATAATGAGTAAGTCGATAATTATCCTTTGCTATTCAGCCTCGTGTAGTCTTATTTACTTCTTGGCTGAATGGGTGTGAAACACCCACCCACTTATTTGCTTTCATTCACTGCTCCGTTGTTTTTTCCCCACTAGGTATTGTGACTCAATCCCCCAACGTCCCAGTTGTAACATTTAAGAACCTTTCAACACTGCTATGGGCTCATTTTTGTTTTCTTGGGATGTTAATGGGAAAATGCTGTGAAAAATAAAATTAATTTTAAACAGTAAAAGAAAGTAATAGATAAATAGAAAGTAATTATATTGCATGGCATAATGAGGAAGTTGATTATTAATCAGTTACCAGTGTTGTGCAGTTCTTTTAGTTTCTGGCTGAATGGGAGCGAATCAGGAGCACATTTGTTTGCTTTCAGTCCACTGTTACCTTTTCTTTTCCTTTTCTTTTCTAATAGGTGATACAACTTGTTGATAAAAAAGGGGTAATGTGACTCAATCCCCGACCTTATGGTTGTAACATTAAGCACCTTCCAACACAGCCAGGGTTCACACCTTCCAACACAGCCAGGGTTCTTGTTTTCTTGGGATATTACAAGGAAAATGCTGTGGAAACTATATTAATTTTTAAGTAATAAAAGTAATAAATAAATAGAAAATAATGCACCACTAAACTGAAAAAAAAATTTCATAGGCCCTTTTTTTCCTATAAATTTTCATTTTTATTCTGATATTATCACTTTTTTCTTGCGATATTTCCAATTTTGTCGATATTTTGGAAATACTGTGATTTTATTGAGAAAATACCATCTTAGGTGCATATGGCTAGATTCTGGGGACATTTTCGAAATATTCATGATATTTGTGACAGTGATTGTTACCTATTGAAGGGAGAAGATGAACCAGTGTCTGACCTGACTGAACTAGCACAAAATGAACCAGTCTGGGAAAGGAATGTCAAGGGGCCAGGACAGTGTCAGCCCGAGTTTTGACTTGAAAACATAGGTCTTTGGCCTGACCTTTACCCAAGCCCGAATTGACCTAAGCATTTCAAGTTCGAGTCTGATCTTAAAAAGAAATGTGGTTCTGGCATATGGTTTTCATCCATAATGAAGAAATATAGCATGATATTACTGGTATTATGATGGCCAGGGTTTGGTTCAACATGCCATGAACTGATAGATCAAGCCCTTTGACCCAGCTCCAGCCTGATTAGTAAGCAGAGCCGAACTTATAAACCCTAGCAGGATGAGTCAGGCCTGAAAACTTGATGGGCTGGCCCATTCCATTTGATTCTTGCATTATAAGTTTGTTCCCATTTTAACAAGTAGGTAATGTCCGTTCACATAATTGTAGCTTCACAACCTGGAAAATAAATCTGTGTGGATGTTTCCATTAAATTTTACCATCGTTGCTCCCTGCTGTTGTCGTTTTTCTTTTTTCTTTTTATTATTATTAAGGAAACTTTGATATTTTATTTATAATCAGATGCTTGAAATCTTTTGCTGTGAAATTGATCTTGAGTTAACATGCAGGTTTCTTTTTAGATTTACTGGAAAGGATGAAGAGGTCAATCTTTTGGGTGATGGCACTGAAAGGCCAGAGTTTTCAGAATGGTCATGGATGACACCACAGCAATTACTCGATCTGGTGCGTATACCTGACTTCCTATTGATTCTTATCATTGTTAAAATGAAAAATAAAGGCATCTGATTTTGGTTGCATGCTTTTTGAACAGGTGGTTAGTTACAAGAAGCCTGTCTATGAGGAGGTTTTGAGGACTTTTACTCCACATTTTCATTAATGGGGGTTTTACCATGGAAAGGTAAGGATATTAGCCAGTGCCTTCAGCGTCGATGTTTGGTGCAGTAAGGAATTGAAGGGGGAAAGTGTCCAAAAGTGCCTGATTTCCGCGATGGAGAGGATCTGGAGTTCCTATTTGGGGCGGTGGGAAATGCGAATCTGTCTTCCGCGGCATTTACCAAACGCACCCTTTACAATGTTACAAGAAGACATAAAATGATAAAATGATGCTTACACGGTAAGTAGGAATTCGTATCTTGATCATGATATGCTGTTACTGGTTTTACTGCTAAATGATCCATTTTAAAGCAGACAGTTTACGGTCCATTTGTTTCAGGTCCATTAAATTCCTAGGAATTTTAAAGTTTTTATTTATGAAAGTAGTTAAAAACGAAGAAACAAAGGTGAATATCCAAAAATGACCATCAAATAATCTCCCCCTTGATAGAAAATTAATGAAAGGGTGATGGAAATGAATACACAGCCATCAACCTTTGTAATTCAAAACATAGGAATCTCTTGTACATCTCTACCCTATATACTTCACCCTCACCCCTCGTCTTTTTAATAATCCTTTTTAGAGCCCATTTGACCATGAGTTCCTATGTATTGAAGTCTCATGCAAATAAACTGGCCCTTAAATCTTTTATTGCTTTTTAATGGTTTTATCTTGGCTTTTGCTTCAGGCTTCTTTTTCAAACTGATTAGGGCCCTCTAATTGCTTGGATGAGCAAATGGTAGTATGGTAACCTTGATAAAAATTTCAAAAAAACAAGCAGTTTTCCAGGTAGGAACTGATGCCTTGAGATGACTCCTTTTGGAGAGATGATATGCAGTGGCATTTGATGGCCTACGCATGTGTGTGCTGTGTAGAGAACCACATCATTTCTACCTGGATGTTAACAGGCTAATAGGTAGTGTATATGAAGTTTCACTCTCATTAAAGACTTCTAATCCTCATGATCTAGGTTCGATTTATTTCAATGTTGTTGAAATGTTTGTGGTTGGATCTTAACTCTATGATAGAGATGTCAACAAGCCATTCCAGCTTGGCATGGTTCAGTCCCTTGGGCTTGTGGTCAAGCTCAGGTGGCCTGACTCAAAAGTCAAGCTTGGTTCAATTGGGCTAGAGTCTGTTGTGCTTGAGCTAGGTTTGTTGAGAGGCTTGATTTAGCTTTGGTTGTGCATATTTCATGTATATATTTTAATGCAAAATATAAAATATTTAATATACTAAAATTATTAATTTTATTTTTTAAAATCAATTCAATTGGTTGTCCTACTGAATATATCTGAAGTATCATCAATAAATTTAATTTTATTTATGAAAATTTAAAAATCAACCCAATCGAGTATAATAACATCAAAGTGATCATATCCTCAACTAATCTCGTGTTGATGTTATTAACTACCCAAAATATACATAAATATAACCACTTATCCAATTATCTTTAATGCGTTAAAAATGTACACCTTTTTAATAATTAAAAGAGGATTCCACATTCTGATAGAGGTAATATCTGTGGTGTCTCAGAGAAAACTAACCAGGATTTGGTAATATTCAAGCTAGAATTGACTGTTCAAATTTGATATGCATTGTCCGACTGCGACAAGCCTTGTTTTGTTTTGCGTGAGCCTTGACTGCAAATCAAGCCTGAGCTTGAGCTGATGCTTGAAATAGTGCTACCAGGTCTACCCTACCTCAACTTACTTGAAAGCCAAGCTCAAGCTGGTCTAAGCGCGGTTTGTTTTGAGCTGGAGGTGGCTTGTTTAATGTTTAAGCCGAGCTTAAGCTTAAGCTAGGCTGAACTTGACTCGGCTGGGCTCGTGTATACACCTACTCTAGGTAATTGGAATGGGTTAAGACTTTTTTTTTTGCTACCCGCATACACACGGGAAGAAGGCACACACAAGTGATAAAGAAGCCCTCGTACGCGGGAAGGAAGCCCATACAAGTGGGAAATGGTGGTGTACCCAGGATTCGAACCCTAAGTAGCCAGGTGAGAACTACTGTCACTTACGAGCGATGGAAGTGGGCGTTATCAGAATGGGTTATGACCTAGTCATTGATCATGCACTTTCATTGCCTCAATGGTGTCATCACAATCCTGAAGAGAGAAACTACTTATTCCACTAGTTATTGTCTGTATCAAAACTTTATCCAAGTAGACTTTGGACTCTCAGCCCTGGCCTGTTACTGGTTACTCTCAGGACTTAAAAAGTATTTATACCGCCTCAGCTAACACCTCGTGGTTTTGATAGAAATGGTTAGTTAAAGAAACTTAATATGGTGTCCAACCCAATTGGTTGCAAATTCGAATTCCAAGATAAATGACTCGGTGCTAAAAAAAATGCGTGTTCCAAGGGAGAGTGTTGAGGAATGGGCTCCACCCGAAGGGGAGTATTGAAAAGTATCTACGTATGCTAACGCCTTAAAGTTTTGGTAGTAATGATTAGCTAAATAAACCATGTCAAGGAGGCGAAACATTAAATGTAATACTTTATTCATTATTGCAACTGTTTCCAAATCAGACTCAAGTGCTGAATACCCAAACCTCAATAAGCATCAAGGACTCCCTATTATATATGGGCACAAGTCTGCAAACACAAACAATCTTTATAAGATAATCCAATGCAATTCAAACTCTCACCATGAACACACACAATCACTGATATGCCTATCTGAATCCCTTTCTCAGAACAACCCCTCTGCTCTGTGCTGTGTTATTTGTTCCTGGACCACCTATGAGCACACGTGTTTGTGCCTTGCGCATTGATCTTCCATTGGAGTTTTCATTATTGTATCTGCCATTGCTGATGAAACTTGCTGTCTCCCAAGCTTCGTCGAATACAATCTGTGTTCAAAGTAGAAAATCATGTCTTATATATGGTTCAATAACTGAATGAGAACTAGAAAGAAGTGAGCTTCACTTACATCGAAGTTGTAGTTATTGGTGATATCCTCCAATGGCAATTTTTCAAAGACTGTTGTGTAGTTTGGGTCCATGTCCTGTGGAGGTTGAAGCATCATATTTCCAGCCTCTTTGAGGGTTGATCCAAAGGCAGAGAGAGCCATTTGGCTGGGTAGCTTGGTTTCTGAGATCTGAGGAAACGGGTGTTTTGATTTGGGAGTCTGGTTTTTATGGCAGATTTTACCATAATTTTGTAATAGGAATGCGGGTGAGTTGATGGATGAAAGACCATTTGCAATGATGAAAGTGGAGTTTGTTCACTCCTCTAAATTGGTGGCTATCACTTTCTTTCAAATTTAAACATGGGCAATAATGCAACGGTAACGTTCAATGGCTGTTCTTGTATAACAGTGGGTGTCAGCTGGCCGGGCTCGGTTGGGCCCAAGTCAGCTCAAGCCCAGAAGATAGCCCCTACAGGCCTTCATGGAAGGTCCAAAACAATTCCCTTGGTGTTAAGCTGAGGCCCATAAATGGTTACCATTAATATATATTTTCTTAAATGTGAATCTTATTCTTAAGTATTTTTTAATAGTGGTCTTTTATTTCGGTTAACTAGATGTAGTGTGGTGTCAGTGAGAGGCTCATGGGCCCCCCGTTTACTTTAACAATCACCTGAGAGACCCAACCGTGAAGATTCCGATATGGACCAGTTCATGGTCCGGACTAATTATCTAAGGATTTCGCTTAGGATACATAAGAATGGAGAAACATAATTCATGTAGCCGAACGGAACATAGTTGGGACAAGGCTTTGATGATGACGATTATTAATCAATTCAGGCCTGGGTCAAATTACAGATTGGCTGAGATCTTGTAAGCCGTGTTCCATGAGAAGTTAATATTGGGTCCTAATTAGGCCGTCACCTGACAGGCCCAGAAATCTGTGTATCGATTGTTTTATGGTCCTGATTAAAAATTAGTTCTGGCCCAGAAAATCTTTGTAGGCATATGTTGAGATCATCAAGCATGGAAAGATATAGCAATAATGTTCATGAACTAATGTAACTAGAGAATAGTTTTTTTTTTTTTCACAGAAACTAGAGAAGAAATGGGCTGGGCCATCAGACTTACAGCGTCTGAAAGTGAAGCTCTTGCCAGGCCCTCTGATTAAATGGGCCCATAACATCTGTTCAAGCAAGCTGGTCCAAAAAACCATTGGGCCAGCTCAGTCCATGGACTAAGTTATCAATTACCGAATCACATTTGAGAGATTTACTACATCTGGACCTTTCATCTCCGGGCTTATTGTGGATGGGCTGTATGCCAAATGTCCTGCC
Source organism: Persea americana (assembly GCA_029852735.1). Lineage (NCBI taxonomy): Eukaryota > Viridiplantae > Streptophyta > Magnoliopsida > Laurales > Lauraceae > Persea > Persea americana. Next base: position 20,530,587 of record CM056813.1, on the reverse strand, counting down.
AGTAATATGATCATACAAGCTAATTGTAGGAATTAACCTGTTGAATGCCAACCGTCCGTTTTGATTCTATTGAACCACCCTAATCAGAGGAGTTTGCTCTTTTGAATCTTGACAGTTTAGTTGTCCCTTCAGCGATTGGTACTTGTTTTGGAGCGATGCATACACTTTCAAGTGGCCTCACTAATGAATTGACTTGATATTTTAAAGGGTTTTCACAGCTGAATGAGTCAGCCCAATCGGTGATCCATGTTATGTATAGTCTGATCTCTTTGAAATAGTACCGAATCCAATTAGGTCTTTTTGGGTACCCAGCCCAAGTGGGCTATCCATTTTTCAGACTATTTAAAAAGTATACATCCTTAAAATTCCCTCCTTTCTATTTAAAAAAAAAATAGAAGTAAAAAAGAAACCTCCTTTCTCCAAAAAAAGAAAAAAAAAAAAACTCGCTTTTTACATAAAAAAAAGTAAAAAAGATTCCTGTCAATCCACTAAAGATAAAATACCTTCCTAAGCCCCTTATATATTTATTCTCTGTTGATTTGATGTTTTACATAACTTTTACTTTAATAGTAAATTGCCAAATGGGTCCTAAGAGACCCTAGGACCCTATCTCCCTCTTAGTCGGAAGAGAACCAGCATATGCATAGAGAGAAACTGCACAAAGAGAGGACCTGCTCATGAAGGATGAGAAACCCTCACCAGGGGAGAGGACTTGGGGTTTTATTCCTGGGCAGTAAGGTGAGAAACCGGTTGGGGGCCTTTTGATCTCTTCTATTTGATTGTAAAAGAGTTGTTTCCATTAGGCCTTTACTAGGAAAATGTTCTCCTACAAGCGACTCCAAGTGCAATGCAGCATTTGGGAGGGGCGTTGAAGTCTTTTTGGTAAATTGAAAATTTGCCCCTCCTCATTTCCACAATAGAGATAATTGAAGTGCTTTGTGACCGACGAGTGCCAATAAGATTAAAGAAAATTTTTATAGGATAGCCATTAGACTAGTTATGACTTATGGAGTATAATGTTGGCTAATCCAAAAGCAACATATGCACAAAATAAATGTAGCAGAGATGAGAATATTGAAGTGGTAGTGTGGTAAGGCTAGAAATGAGCGCTTTTGAGAGTATTTAGGGGTAGCAAAAATAGAAGATAAAATTAGATAAATCTATTTGAGATGATCTGAGCATATCTATCGCTTGCCGGCAATAGTGCCGGAGGTAAAGTTTTGCTATGAAAGTTGATGGCCCACCTAAGGAAAGAGGTAGGCCAAAGAAGACGTTGATGGAGATAGTAAAAAGTTGATCTGACATCTTACTCAATAGATTGGAATGAAGAAGTAGAATTCATGTAGCCAGCCCAAATATAGTTGGACAAGGATTTAATGATGAGAGAGAATTTGAAAAGTCTTATGGGTATTCATGTCTTTCACTTGCAAAAAAGGTTACTTTTCATTTTCTACTTGAACTTTTATCCTTCCAACTTCCATTGGTCTATCCCTCTTTTCTCTCCAATGTTTCCTGTGATATCATAGAAAACTTTCTTTGCATGATTGCAACAGCTGGAGACTTGGAGTTGGGACTTGAAATTTCATTTTGGCTTCTTTGCATTTTGAGTAGAAGATAACTCTTTCTTATTTGAGTTTTTTTTTTTATATACCCCCTAAGGTTTATAGGATTTGTAAATAGGCCCCTGAGGTTTTCGTATTTGTAAATGGGTCATTGCCTTTTCTTCTTATTATTTTTCATGTCCTCAAAATCAATATTTCTAACAAGAAGGGGCATTCGGCGACAGGTCCCTGAACATTCCACTTTATGGCCTTAGATCCACAATCTTTTTTCGTTGCGTGATAAGTCATTTTTCGAAATTTAAAAACCTAAAATGTCTAATTTACCATTTCTTCAAATCATATCTCATGATTAGTGGGATATGCCACTAAAAATGATCAACTACCAATTAATTGGCCACGATTAATGAAATCCCATTAATGAGATTTTTAAATAATTTCTAAGAAAACACAAACAAATTTCAAAAAATACAAATAATTTCAAAAGAACGAAAATAATTTTCAAAAAATGCAATAACTTCAAAAACTCAATAGATTCCAAAAGAATGCAGAGAAATTTAAAAAGACACATATAAATTTCAAAAAATGTAAATAAATTTCAAAAGATGCAAATAAATTTCAAACGATCCAAATAAAATTTAAAAAAATGTAAATAAGTTTCAAAAGATGCAAATAAATTTCAAAATACATAAATAAAATTTAAAAGAGCAAATAAATTTTAAAAAAATGAAAATACATTTGTCAAAACTTAGATAAACCAATTTTCCAAATTTCAAAAAAAATTTCCAAAAGCTCAAGTATTTTTTCAAAATTCAATCAAATTTATTTCAAAAAATACAAATAAATTTGAAAAGTAGTAAATAAGTTTCAAAAGACAAATAAAATTAAAAAAACGCAAGTAGATTTAAAAAAAATAAATAAATTTGCCAAAAAACTCAAATAGATTTTCCAAAAACTTAGATAACTTTAAAAAAAAAATCAGATAAATTTTCCAAAAACACAGATAAATTTGGCAAAAATTCGGATAAATTTGACAAAAACTCAGATAAATTGCACTAAAATTTAAATAAATTTGACAAAGTCTCAAGTAAACTGAGTTCTGCTGAACTAGGCTTTTGCAAAGTGGGTTGGGTTGAACCTAGTCAACTCTGGCCGTTGACCGTACTGCTGGCTTGACTCTGCTGAACTGGGCTTTCTAAACAAGGTCGAGTCGAACTGACCTGGAACTTATTAGGATTTGACCCGGCTTGAGCTGTTCCAATGAACAGTTGTCTTCTTCGCAATGACAACCAAGCCTCAACCTGCTTATTCTCTACAACGATCTCGTTCACTAAGATCAATCTTGAACTTCCATGCTGCTTCGATCTCCTCTTCACCTCTGACAACGAACATAGTCCGACTAATCTCCTCTGACCAATCAAAGTTGTGGCCCACTGCTGTGATCAGGTTATCAAAAGTAAAACCGACGAACACTGTCTTCTTCGGTTCAAATTACACAGAGATCTGTGCGTCTTCTTCGATCAAGCAGTCGTGGCCCACTCTAAATTTCAATCCGGAAATGAGAAACCAGATCCTTTTGAGACTTACAGAAAATGGGACAAGGAGAGGTCCTCTCTAGTTGCTTTAGAAAACGGGACCAAATTTGCAACAATCCGATCTCTCTATTCGATCAACTACAACTCCGGTTTGCGTGGCCCACTGAGGATCAATCCGATCCTCTGACTCTATCTCTCCTTCCCTCCTCTCTGTTTCGATCAAGAAGTTCCTCTTTGTTTTGATGATGAAACATATATGATCTTAAGCCCTTGAGATCTGATCCGAACCGTGGATTGAACCAACAGCCTCTTTCTTCTCTTTAACGGTTCCTCTGCAAATCTGCTAATCCGTCGCACACTTCGAGATTGATATGCATCGGGGATCGATTTGCTAGGGAATGGAAGATGTGGCCACTACGTCAAAAAGGCCGAAAAATGACTGTCAAATACAATCATTTTTCTTAAAAAATTACGGCTAAGAGCGATCGGACAGGCCATCGCCAAAATCACAGTCGTTTTTCGAAAACAACTGCAGTCGACGGTTGACAACTTCTATTTTCAATTATTTTTTAAAAACTAAATAAAAAATTGACTTATCATTCACTTAACGTCTATTTGGAGCAGTCATTTTATTAGATAAAGAGTTTTTTAAAAAAATCATTATTAATTTTTAAAATTTATATTTTTCTAATAAAAATCTTGTAATTCTCAAAACTGTAAGTTAGCATCAACCATACAAACATCCATTATCCATCAAATAAATAACTTAAATAAGCTAATAAATCATCCATCTACTTAAAATTTAAACCATCAAAGTTGCTACAGTAAGTGGTAGAAAATTAACAAAAACAACGTTCACGTTCGGTATTACTAATACCACAATCACACACATCAGAGTAAATACTATAAATAAAGTCATTTAACAGTAAATCATGTGGGCTTTGAAACTAGCCAAACACGGTTCTATATGTGGGCCATGAAATGATGTCACCCACGGTGAGATCCCCAAAAGTCTTTTCTCCACACAACAACTCTACGTCAAACTTCAAGATCTCATCTACAACGATCCTATAGCATCCTTCCTCCTTAGTTGACAAACCGAGAACACGTCCAAGGGCAACGGTAATCTCTTTTCGCACGTAATGCAACAACTTACACGTACCTTGGTGTGTATTAGTGTTCGGTTGATTTGTACATGCCAGTTGACATGAGGAATCATCCTAAGCCTACGAACAATGTTACAAATGCATTGTGTTAGTATTCATCAATCAACATAATTAATTAATTTATCAAAGCAATCATTTAAGAAAAATAAACATTGTACTTGAGATGAACTGCCATGATAAGTTGAAGGTCGCACTTGTGTCCCACCTTGGGTAAGATTTTTTTTCAGCTCATCCATTTCCCTCCGTATGCCCATCTGACCCTCCTTCAACCTTTTCACCTTAGTTTGAAGATATGTATTGCATTCATGCTCCTCCTCCAAAGCTTTTATAAGGAGTTGAATGTTTTATGGTCATTTTTGAAATAGTGCCTAAGCTACGAACGTGTCCTCGGCTATCACAACCAAAGACCTATGAAAAAAAAATTGAGTATACCATAAAACCCACAAATTAAAGATTACTAACATTAAAAGTTATTATGATCAATAAGCAATAAAAAGATACATTTGTAACTGCATCATGGTCTAAATCACCTTGCACCACCGAGCTGTCAGATTCATATGCAGTAATAACATCATCATGCAATAACCAAAAGGGATAAATAACAAGCATAAACACATTTTGACAAACTTTAATGTATACTTCATAAAAATGTTCCTAAGAAAAATTTCTAATGTAAAAGATTTCTTGAAATTTCGGCATAGTCTCCCCTGTATGTGTGACATTTAATTTTTTTTTTTACAACCTAGTACGTACCTATACATAACAAAAAAAAAGAAAAAATTCATATAAACAACCCAATGCCCCAACACACTAAAAAGTTATTCACCACTACGTTATTAGTCATTCACCATTCGACCATGGTACTTCAATAATTTACTTCACACTTACACCACGAATATTAAGCAAGTTTTTTTTTTTTTACAATCTGTTAGGGACCTGTGCATAACAAAAACACTGTATATAAACACCCTACTAGTGCCCCTCCAAACTACAACATTCACCACTCAACCATAGCACTTCAATGATTTACTTCACACATACACCACGAATATTAAATAAAAGGGTTCTCAACTAGCAATTCAAATTAATAACAGATTCACCAATTACAGTAAAATGGTTCTCACCACATGGGGGCTCGATGCTGATCCATCCTTCCTTTTATGAGTGGCCAAGAAGAGATCCGTGCGAGTTAATGGTTGATCCGGATTTTTTGCTTTCTGTAAAAAAAAAGTTGGGATATTTTAAAAATATACTAGCACAAGTACCTGTGCTGAGCACGAGTTTGTCCATACAATCATGTAATTGGAAAATAATCATTAAAATTCCATGTATAACATCTCATTTTCAGTTATTCCATGTATAACATCCCATTTTCAATACTTAGACTTCTAAAGCTACTAAAACGAGATAATCAACTTCAGGTAAAAGATCTCTTTCAATGTAAACTGCTGTTCATTCATTTCTATATCCAACACCTTGTCATTATTCCAAAACAAAGATAATTCTAAATCAAGAATGGATGGTCAGAGATTAATTAATTTCAAAACAACATTCTCAATACTTATACAAATTGAAGCTTATCAGAAACAACTCTTGCAGTGAACTCAACCTCAAAGTTGTTATTGCACCAAAAGAATATAGTATAATTGCAAAAAGAAGATATGTGCACAAATCTTACCAACTCTGCAGCCACTCTGGCATGTCCCTTCCTGCTCGTTGTGTGCGGGCTCTTCAACTTTGACCTAGCAATCTTACCAGACTCCCTGGAAACTTAGGCCACTGACGTCAAGGATATGTCCACAAATTTTACCCAATTTTTCTGGTTTCTCGTACTTGGGCACATTGCTCTTCCTCTTTGCATCTGTGAGGTATTTGTCTATTGCCTGATGACGAAGAACATACTTCCAACCTTTCCACGGTATGTTTGCTTTCTTCATAACGAAATTTTTATGGATCTCCCTGATGCTATAGGTGCTCTGCAAAGATTATGAATGAGGAGTTATGAATATAATGAAATGCTGATATAAAACTTTAAATTATATAAATGCAAAAGTACTCACAATCACGTCGTTCCAAATTTGCTTCTTAATCTCACTCGGCATATTTGTCCATGCCTCATATATGGGGGGCACATATGTCCTCACCAAATTTCCTATCAACGAACTCAGTTGGGCAGCATCTAATCCGATAGGTTGGTCATGCTCGCCAAAAGTGATTGACTTAGGCACGCCTGTTTCAAATTGACTATTGTAAGGATTAGTTTGTTAAGAAGAAATAAAATAAAGTGAATACATATAATGATTGTTGGAAATATGTACTCTCGCGGGAATTACACCCCGACGGTGTAGTTGCTGATGCAGCAGAACTATGTGTTGTTGATTGATCTTGTGACATACTGGCTGTAACAAAAAAAAAATGTGAACTTTGAATATTGTTGTCATATAAAAAAACATTGAAATGTTAAAATAAGGAAGGAAACTAGATCGATGAAACATGAAATAAATTCCAATTTAATGAAACATGATATGTACAAATTAGTTCATTTAATGAAATAAATATGCAATGAGAAGAATATTGACATGAGCTTGTCACCTCAAAAGATATCAACATCTATAATATCATCATGTAATGCTTCGATATATGCGTTTTCATTCGTTCTTGCCTCAAAGACTAACGGATCTTCATAAGAGTCCATGTCTTGATTAAGTCTTTTTTGAGCATCCAACACAACATGCCACTCATCAGTAGGACGACTTTGATCTTTGCAAAAAAAGACTTGAGAAGCTTGAGAAGCAAGAATAAATGGTTCATCTGATTCTTTTGTAGTTCTCATTAACCTCTCTAAATTAAAATATCTCAAGTTTGTTTCTGGATCAACTCTAATGTTGTCTGTGTTCTCTATACGCACCCAATCACAGTTGAATACTACTACTTTGAAGTCATGGTAATCTAACTCAAGAATTTGTTTGACAATGCCATAGTAAGGGACCTCCTCGATACAAAAGTCGTTTCGTTGACACTAGATCTAAACTTAGTTAGAGCTTTCATAAAGACCCGGCTATTTTGTGTTGTTTTCGATATTTCCGAATCCGCTGTGCAAAAAACATATCCATTTATCGCATATGAGGTAAATGAAATAGCCTCAAATTTAGGTTCGTCAGCAAGCCTTTTCAAGACACTATTTTCCTTATTTTGTAATTGTTGTCTAAGCCTAGGAATGTAATCCATCTCCTTTTCTATTCATATGGTGCCCCTCCAATTCTGAACATTAGATACGTGTTTCTGTACGTGTCTATCATAATTCTTGAAAATAAATTTATTCTAAAATTTAGATGCATTATGTGTAAAAAAAATAGCTAGGAACAAAGAAATTAACCAAATTCCTCGTACTCTTTTCACGCGATATTCTCCATAGACGACTCCAATAACCATTTACGTGCTTGCTGGTACTGCACAATCTCAAGATATTCGACCTTCCCCTTTTTATCGATAGGATAGGCACATAAACCATCATCGTCTATCCACTTCCCCCGTGCTTGCTTATGGCTTCCTTTCGTACCATTTGGCATATAATTCAAGGCATACATTATTGCTTCATCAATGAAGAAGCACTCTGAAATAGAACCCTCTGGATAGGTATGATTCACCACATATCGTTTGAATGTTTTCATCATCCTGTTGTTGACACCAAAAATGTCACTTTGCCTCTTCATATACTCTCGACACCAAGAATCTACATGAAGTCGCATCCTACTACAAATAGGCAATGTTGCTTCAAACATTAAATCTTGTTAGAATCAAATAAAAACTGCAAGATCCTTCAAAACAACCATAAGAAGAATACACATAAAGTTTCAGGCCATTTCAATATTATTTGGCCTAACTTCACTCTTCCAGCGGCTGAACAGGAGCTTCCGGCGGCGGTGAAGCCCGAGACCCTAATTCAAGAAACAGAGCACATAGTTGGCCTCAAAATGCCACCAAAGAGCTCTACATCAAATTCCAGGCCATTCTGACATCGTTTGGCCTAAAAAGGAAATAGACGTAGCAAAGTTAGCTCTCCCAATGGCGACGGCACCAAAGACATTAGGATTTCGATTAGAGCCTATCGATAGTCTCAAAATACTTTCAAAAAGCTCTATGTCAAATTTCAAGTTGAATCGACAACGTTTGACCCCCCATCAACCCTCAAACAGCAAAATCAAGCCTCTCGGCGGCAGGAACCACCGAAGCAATCACTCATCAATCAGAGCACACGGGTGATTTCAAGATACTTCCAAAGAGCTACTTGTCAAGTTTCAGGTCATTTCGACAACATTTGACCAGATTTTGACTCCCAAAAGCTAAATTAGGCCTCCCGACAGCAAAGCTCCTTGGGACCATGATTTCCAAATCTGAGCTAATAGATAGTCTTAAAATAACTCCAATAGGCTTCTTGTCAAATTTCAGGTCAATCAGACATCGGTTGACCGTACATCAAAGTGCGGCATCTTCCTCGCGACAAAACCAAGTCTATTGGCAACGAGACCCCACACGGGTTCAAAACTAAAAAAAAACTATAGCTTCTCTTATTTACTACTCAGAAGGCTTAACCTCAAATTTCATGTCATTCTGACATCGTTTGACCTCGTTTTGACTTCTGACGGTAAATTCGCAACTCCACGCGACAAAGTCTTTGGCTTTCCCGGAAAATTAGAAACTCTGCTCTCCGATTTGTACGACTTCTCATTAAGTTTTCTGCCACAAGGTCAGGCCAATACATGTGCAAAAATGTCAAGAAAAATACCAAAGAAGAAAGAATCGGAAAAAAAAATAAAAAAATGGCCGAAAACCGGCGACCGAAAGGGACCAAAGTCCCCATGGTCACCGGCGACCTTGGCCCATGGTCATGGCAACCATGACCCATTGTCTCCAGTGACCTTGGAAATCCGGGTCGCCGGATTTTCTTTGAAAACCCATTTTTTGGGTCCCTTTTCACATTCTGAGCTATTTGGCCCTTGTGGTTTTCCAAAAATCTGATTTTCGAAACATGAAATCCATCGATCTTTGTCAACATCAGGGATCCGCCACCGAAATCATTGAATTGTCATCGGATGCTTCGAAATCGCCAATAGGCCGACCAAGAAAGCACACTTTCTGCCCAATCGAACGAGAAATCAACATGACAGATGTTATTGGCCCACTGGTAGCAATTAATGTCTAAAGTTACATGGTCATCCGACATCAATCGGCATGAAGATCCATCAACGATCAAGCCTCCTACGTTGCGAGAAGAATTCCAAAAGATGCGGCGCGGCTCGCGACTCTTCAAATGTCCTGGCGGCCACTTAATGCAGTTAATCACCCATTTTATAACAGATTAATGCAGTCATTTACTCATTATTTTGGCTGGCCCAATCAGAAGCCAAGAGACGGGAGTTATAAATCAAAAGCAATCATGGCATTAAATCATGTAACTCGTCCCATCATGGAGTTTAAAGGCAATTAAGTCATTATTCTCCATTGACCAATCAGATGCCAAGAAAAAGGAGTTACAAAATATAGAATTAAAAACTTGTAACTCATCCTATCATGGAGCATTAATGCAATCAATGCCCATAAACCCACCTTATGGCCACCAAAAGCATATAAAAGGAGGTCATTTCCACCATTTCAAGGATTCAGAAAAATCCATAAAAATCTCCAAAAAGCTCAGAAAAAATCCCAGAAAGAAAAGTTGCTTCAATGACTTCCTCTCCTTTGAAGAAATTCTGCAGCAACCACCACTACAAGGTGACCGAAGCCCCTTGGAGGGGCTTCCCCCCCAAGACCCTCTCCTTCTATATAACTTAGACGTGGCTTTTTAGCCATTCTACTTAGCTTTTTATTGGACATAGGACCTCCTCTTGGTCCTTATCCTCTAAAAATATGAGATTCAAGCCAAATAAATCAAAAGCATCCTTTGTTCTCATATGAAGGATGATGACAAAGTCCACACATGACTTGCGACTGTCAATCTTAACGAGTCCCCACAATCTCCAGAGAAGTCAGATCTCATTTTCTTACTTTTCATTGTATCATTTGTATTTTTTTTAAGAGAAAAAAATCACAACTCTTGTCTTTCCTTTTGATAAGAATTGTAAATCGCCTTTTATGGTACCTTTCACAGTAAACAAATGAAAAATTGCATTTTACAGTATTCAAATCAAACCATGTCTCCTTTCTTAAATATATGTGCAATGAAAACTAGAAAAAAAGTTGATTTTCTTTTCTACCTGTGAGGGTGGATCTACGGAGCACCACTTCTTAATTCCAAGTAGAGTAGAAAATCTTACACAAAAATGTTGATGCTCGCTTTGTCGCCGGTCACGGAACGGTTGGGCCCCACGGACTCTCACGTTCGCTGACCTCAGTAGTCCCGAGACCAAAAAGCGAGTCCATCACCTGCCACATGTCGGATTAATAAAATCTCTACACTAAACATTATTAAGGGGGAAAAAGACATCTTTAGCTTTGAATTTGAGTTACCTCTCAAAAGGATATATCCATCGATATCTAGCAGGCCCGCAAATTTTTATCTCATCCGCCAAGTGCACAACAAGGTGTATCATAGATATGAAAAATGAGGGTGGAAAGTACTTTTCGAACACACATAATGTTTCTACAATGCTATCTTTCATCTTCATTAGCTCTTCACGGTTTATAATCTTCGAACACATGACATTGAAAAATATAGACAATTGTCGAATAGCAGCACGTAATGGCTTCTGTGATTCAAATGCATACATCAACATCACTGGTAGTAGTTGTTGCATGAGAATGTGATAATCATGAGACATAAGGTTTTTGAGCTCTGAATCATCCAAGTTTACATTATGTCTCCAGTTCCCACTATACCCAATGGGAACCTTCAATTGGTATAAGGTTTTACATATTAATTCTTTCTCCAACCGGGACAGTGTGCAAGGAGCATCTGGATAGGTCAACTTGCCATTCTTTTCTACGGGCCATAAATTTTTCTTAATCTTCATCTCCTTTAGGTGTTGGCGGGCTTGAAGGCCACCTTTCGTCTTATCCTTTGTATTCATAATTGTTCCAATTAGAATCTCTGTCACATTCTTCTCAATACGCATCACATCCAAATTATGACAAATGGGAAGATCCTACAAAATTTATAGATTCGTGTTAGTATGTAATTCTTTTATACCGCATTGCTTTAATTTTAAGATACATCAATGTAAAATGAACCTTCCAATATGGCAAGTAAAAAAAGATCGATCTCTTTGTCCATGGAGTGGAATTAAGGTCATCCACGGGCCTCTTCCTTTTTTTATTCTTTCCTAAATTAGTTTGAATATTCTCCATTTTGCTTAATAGCTCGGAACCACTCAAGTGCCTTGGAGGCTTTCTATGTTCCTTTTTTCCATTAAATTGTGATTTTTTACTCCGGAAAGGATGTGTCGAATTTGGTAGGAATCTTCTATGCTCCATGTAAGCGCATTTCTTTCCATGTTTTAGCCATAGTGAATCTTCTCTTCTCCACACATAGGACATGCATACCTTTCCACGGTCCTACAACCTGACAAATGACCATATGCCGGGAAATCATTTATAATCCATAGCAGAATTGCTTTCATTGTGAACCTATTTTTATTATAAAAGTCATATGTTATGGTTCCGATGGACCACAATTCATTCAACTCTGCGATCAATGGTTGTAAATAAATGTCAATATCAAACCCTGGACCTTTCTTTCCTGGAATCAATAATGTTAGCATCGTGAACTACTCACGCACGCAAAGGGATGGAGGAAGATTATATGAAATAACCAAAACAGGGCTGCAACCATATGCATTGTTCTTTATCCCGAAAGGAATGAATCCATCCATTGGAAGTCCTAATCAAACATTAAGTGCCTCAAAAGCTAAGTGTGGATTTTTATGATCAACTTGTTTCCAACAGGATGAATCTACTGGATGAAGCATGATTGAGTCATTAGGTAGCTTGCATTTGCATGCCATGTCACATTCTCTGCAATCCATGGTACACTGTACATTCTTTGTAACCTTAGTGTAATAGGAAAGTATCTTAGCTTCTTCCAGGGCAAAAGTACAGCTCTTGGCTTTGAAGGGTTCACCAGTTTCCATCTACTAAGCCCGCATGTTGGACAATTGTCCTTTTTTTTTCATGCTCTCTCCAGAAAAGTATGCAATCGTTGCGGCACGCATGTATAATTTTTTTCTCCACACACAACGAATTGACAATCTTATTGGCATTGTAAGTATTATCCGGCAAAGCATTGTGTTCTGAAAGGACCCTTTTGAAAAGTTGTAACAACTCATTGAAACTCTTATTAGACCACTTATATCTAGCCTTCATACTCAACAACTCAACTGTAATTGACAATTTCGTATCATCAATTCAACACGAGGGATATAAGGGTTGCATTGCATCCTCCATCAACTTCTTTTATTGGATACCCTCCGGTGAATTATCCTGAGCATGAATATCTTCTTCATGATTAGTTTCATCCATGCATGTAGGCGCACTACCCCCCATATGATCTTCAATGCCATCCTCATTAGGGATACATGCAAACACGTCATTCACAATATCAACCACTCTTGGGAATGCATCTTCATTGCTGTTAATGGTGCCAATGTTTATAGTACTTGTTGAATGCATTTCTCCATGATGGATCCATCTGGTATAAGATGTATCTATGCCATCGCATATCAAATGTTCACGGATGTCTCTTAATGTCTTTTTTCCTCCTACTATATTTCGACATTTGACACAAGGGCAACAATACCAACCATCACCCCCAGCTTTTGTCGATTAGCTCTTAAGAACTCTAAGAAATCTTCAACCCCCTTTAAGTATTCATTAGACAACCTTGGTGCCATCATCCACTCTTTGTTCATGTCCATATTCTGAAAAATGACAATTAGCACTTACATTAAAAAATAACGCAACATAATCCTTCCTCTTTGGACACCAAAAATAGGGCAACAAATTACCTCATATACCTTACAAAATTTTTTTTAACAAAAACCCAACTGTTATCAAAAGTATCACCTGGGTCCGAACATCTGGCCCACAATGAGGAAAAGCTTGACATGGATATAGAATTTTTCATTACTTATGCCACAATGCCAAAAGGAAAATCTTGTTCTATCTTACAGATTCAATACTTTTGTTTGGGATCATTAAAACATTAAAAGGTTATGTTTGGGTTAACACCACGAAAGTTTGCATTAAAACATTAATAGAGATGGACAAGAGAACAGAACTCCAATTCTCTTCTTTCTCTGCAAAAATGTTGAAGAAATCTTGAAGACATGAATTCATCTCACTCTGTAGTAAGCATTTCATAAAAACTAAAAATATAAGTGAAAATTGAAATGTGAGTGTAAACCAAAAATAGTGCAAGTAGAGGTCTTTGCCAAGGCAGCCCGGTGTGTCTTTTCTTGTTCACAATAGAACACACATTTTGGGCAAAATGCTTTGGAATATAGTGGGTTTCTCTATTGAAAGGCTTCAGCATAGGGGTTAGAAGAGTTAGATCAGAATGATTGGTAGGGAGTGGAACTTATAGAGGCTTCAGGGCATGTTTTCGTCATAACTTGTTTGGAGCTTTTGGTCCTCTTTCTTTTTCAATTTTTTCCTTCCCAACCTTTTTCCATCTCTCCCTACCCTACATATCCACCTTTCATAATGAATCCACCCTCTTAATCACAAAGCAAGAGCAATCTTATGTTTATTCTATATTTACCAATCATTTTAGATATTTAGAATTTACTAATTTTGCTTGACATGTATCCTGTGAAATCTCTAAGTTCGAAAATATCTCAACATTTTTCAGACTTAATATTTTCTCAAGAACCCTACATATCCACCTTTCAAAAGTATTTTAAGCCTACTATCTAGAGAGTGGCCAGCCACCAATAACATGTAGGCAGAAACCATCAGAGCATTAGGAGTATGCCTCCCATGTCTGCAGAATTGGTAACTAGATTGAAGGAACCATTAAGTTCAGTTTAGAGTGATTGCCTGGATGAGGTGCCCAAAACCAGATGGGGAACCTGGAGAAGAGGGTGCCACAGGAAAGGAGTTAAGTCCTATGTTACATTCAACCATTGGGTTGTTTTTTTTTTTTTTATAGATTTTGGGAAGACAAGACAGCAATTAAACAAGTACTCATTCTGCATTTTCCTGTTATACCAACTAACAGGAACCCCTAATCTCTTATGATTGGGAGAAGCCTCTGTCCAAAACCATTGATTAAACCAAGGCCTAATGTGTTTGTTACAGGTAAGAGTCAATAAAACGTCGCTCAATAGTTTCTTGAGTTGCATGTAGCATAAAATGTAATAAGGAGATTCAAGAGATCTATTACTAAAGCAGGCTCATAAATTTCCCCATCTTGATTCAAGGCTCAGATGACTACCAAAAAACTACTCTTCCAGACATTATTGAATATCCTAATTAGAAAGGTGAGAGGACCATCCATCCTCTCTTTCTCTCATAAATTGGTAAATGTGTCAGTGGTTCTTCATCCTCATAATACCCACTACACATATTAATTGATCCCCTACTCCGGAGAGGATCATCTACCTAGCCATAATCACTATCAACCTAAACATGTATAAAGAATCCACCATCACTGCCCTATACAAATCACTACCATCATCGTGCAAATCCTCAAATTGACGACATCCTCAAATCCATCTACCAAGCTTCATCACCAAAACTATATTAAGTCTCCAACGAAATGGGGACTATCAAGTTGGACTATTCTACAGAAATGGAGAGGGGAATAAAAAATAGGGCTTCCACCAAGGAAAGAACATATTCAAGTCAAGACAGTCGTGTCTAAGTTCTAACCCTCTCCACTCCACAAAACCTTCTGAACAAGAAAAGCACCGAAAAAAAAAAAAAGGAAAAAAAAAACACCTCAACTATTGATATTGCATTCAATCAGAAGAACAAAAAGAAAAAAAAATCCAATAGAAGAAAATCACTAAAAAATAACAAGCCCTAAATACCTATGAAGGAGATGGCAAAGAGACGAAGAGAGTGGAGGAGGAAAGATGCTACCAGCCACTGAGAAGATGCCAGAGGTCGACGTTGAAGGAGGAGAGGTGATGAGAGCTTAAAATATACATTTTAGGCCCCTCAATTAGGACTTTGTTATACCTTCCGATGCGTTTAATTAGTCTAATTATGTTATTTTGATGTTTACAGGTGCCCTAGAGCTTTGGGGAAGAAATTGGCGAAAAATCAGAAGAAATCGCAAAATCCAGAAAAATCAGAAAACACCTGAAGGTTCTGCCTCCGGGCGTCCGGATGCCAAGTGTCGGGCGTCCGGGTTCAACCTGGAAGCTACTGCTTCTGGGCGTCCAGACGCCCAGTACCTGGCGTCTGGACGCCCAGACTGTCTGAGGTCCACCTCTAGCGCGTTTTGACGAGGCTTTTCATCCCAAAACCTATAAATAAAAATCCAGACTCGTTTTAGGATTCATTCACATCTTGGGAGAAGATCGGGAGCGAGGTTTTGGAGCTTTGGAAGAGCGTCAATGGGGATTTCGACAGAGATTCTTCGTCAACCTCTCGCCATGAGTAACTAAATCTTTATCTTAGGGCTGCGATGAAGCCCTAATCTTGTATTTATGGTGATGTATAGGTTCTAGGGTTTTCCTTTAAACGCTTTTGGTTATATGACAATGATGTTATCCATTAATTGGAGTTTATTTCCTTAATGTAATATCTCTTTCTTTAGTATTTTAAATCTTGTAGATTTGAATGCTAGTCATATGACGGTGCTTGACTGAATGTGTTGATTAGATCTAGGATAATCTATGCCATAGAGATATGTTATGCCCCGATCTACATTCACATCCTTTATTTGTTGACTCTTGAAGGTTTGTAACCAGATAGAGTCTTTTTAGTGTTGATAGTGGAACCCTAGGTCTATACTTGCCATGATGCAAGGTTAGAGTGGATTTGTACCCTAAGATCTTTTCTCTAATTGAATTAAAACATTGTCTTTTAATTTGTTAATTTAGGAATCAAACCCATCAAACCAACACTTCGTTTTCTCATAGGATTAGTTTAGAAATCAATACTTTATTTTTTTATTAGGATTAGTTTAAGAATTTAGGAAACAACGCAACTTAGCCTTTTTGTCCCAGTGGATACGACACCCGGTTAACATCGGGATAATTTATATTTGCAAACCCTGTTCTAGGACGGGTCAAATTTTGGCTCCGTTGCCGGGGACAATTAGCATGGTTGTTTGTTTCTTTTAATTCTTATATTACTTTCGCTTTTTCTAGTTCTTTTTATTTTATTTTATTTTTTCATCTTTACTCACATCATTTACTATCTTCACTGCAGGATATTGGTTCTAATACAGAATCCTAGAATTTGTGCAGAGATCCAAGAGAGTTCACAAAGGATAAAGTTTTACTCAAAAGAAATCTCTCTTTTCTTCCCAAGGCAAGGTAAGTCCTTGACTTTCTGATTCTGTTTACATAATTGCAGTAAATTTTGTGTGTGCATGCTTGGCCGTCGCTCTTGTCATCCATATTTGGTATCTCTAGACCAAAATTTAGAGCGAGTCCTTAGGAAAGTTAGATCATCTAAAAACTCTGCTGAGTCCTCACACACAAATTCACAAATGGCAAAAAAAGAAAATGAAGAGGAAACCCCACTCGGTGCACCTCCTCCTCCCCCTCTCCGCCCCTTGAAGGAGCACTATACTTCTTCGGAATACGCTTCCCCATCTTGTATTCAGCTGTCTACGGTGCAGGCAGCTCATTTGAAATCAAGCCTAGTACAATCAACTTACTTCCTTCTTTCTATGGCTTGAACAATGAAGATCCATACAATCACATTGATGATTTTCTGGTTATTTGCTCCACTGTGAGGATAAACAACTTCAGTAGTGAGGCCCTTAAGATGTTTCTTTTCCCATTTTCGCTAAAGGACAAAGCTAAGTATTGGCTGGGTACTTTACCTGCGAATTCCATCATAACTTGGGCCCAACTACAACAAAAAATTTTAGATAAATATTTCTTTGTGGGCAAAACAAATCAGTACATGAGATCTATCACATCCTTTTCCCAAACTGATAATGAACAATTTCATGAGGCGTGGGATAGACTCAAGGATCTCATTAGGAAGTGTCCTCATCACCAAATTGTCAAGTGGCAATTGGTGCAATTCTTTTATGATGGATTGTCCCCTGAATGGAGAAACATGGTAGTCACCGCCAGTGGGGGATCAATTATGTTGAAAAATGAGGATGAGTCATGGGAGCTCATTGAGAACATGAGTGAGACTTTTCAGCACCATGCCTCTACTTCTAGATTGGAGAGGCCGGCAGTCTCCACCTCGCAAAAACCTAGAGGGGTGTTTGAAATTCAACCCCTACTGAACTTACCACTCAAGTGGCTGCCTTGACCCAAAAGTTAGATCAGCTATTATCTGTGGGTCAAACTCTCCAATCCCCACCCTCTCAAGGTGTTTGTGCTTTGTGCTCTAGTCCCACTCATTTTGTGAGCAATTGCCCTGCAGCCTCACAATTCCCTGAATTTGTGCAAGAACAGGTGAATGCTGCACAGGGGTTCTCCAAACCTGGTAATGATCCATTTTCAAATACTTTCAACCCGGGATGGAGAAATCACCCCAACTTTTCCTGGAAGTCGCCTGGTCAAGGCACTTCATATTCTCAACCGGGAAATGGGCCTAATCTTCCTTCCAATCCTGCGGCCTATCGTTCCCAACAGTCCTACCAGCATCCCAACCCTCAACCACCTCAACGAACTCCATCTTTTGAGGAGACAGTGCTGCAAGAGCTCAAAGAGCTCAAAGCATGCACTCAGCTGGTCCATTCCCACTCTCAGTCCATAGCTAAGCTAGAGACCCAAATAGGGCAAATAGCTAATGCTCTTAACAGAAGAGAGGAGGGACGCTTGCCTAGCCAACCCACAGTTAACCCCAAGAATACTTTTGAGGTGGGTAGTGGCTCGCAACTTAAGGATACCTATCATGAGCAAGCAAACATTGTTGTCACATTGAGAAATGGACATGAGATTGAAACTAGGCTAGAGGAGCCTAAGCATGACTTGAGAAAGCCCACACCCCATCCCAAGGGCTCAAGGGCTGAACTGATTTCTAATGAAAAGGAGGTCACCCCTCCCAATTCTTCATCTGACCCAGCTGTGGCACCACCATATGTACCTAAAGCCCCTTTCCCCACTTGTCTTGACACACCCTCTCCCTTTAGTAAAAAGAGAGCCACCATGGATGAAATGTTAGATGTGTTCAAGAAAGTCAAGATCAATCTACCTTTACTAGATGCGATCAAACAAGTCCCTTCATATGCTAAATTTCTAAAAGATTTGTACACTCAAAAGCGCAAATCTAAATCTCATGTGCCAAAGAAGGTTTTACTCACCGAGCAAGTGAGCTCAATTTTCCATAATGACACTCCTCCCAAGCTGAAAGATCCGGGCACTCCTACGATTCCTTGTACGATTGGGAGTCACGTTATTGATCATGCATTATTGGATCTGGGAGCAAGTGTCAATCTCTTGCCTTACTCGGTGTATGAGCAGATTGGGCTTGTGGAATTGAAGCCCACCCAGGTTACCTTACAGCTTGCTGATAGATCTGTCAGGGTAACCCGGGGTATAGTTGAGGATGTTCTGGTCAAGGTTGACAAGTTCTTTTTCCCTGTTGATTTCATCGTCCTTGACACTAAACCAGTGCAGAATTCATGGAAACATACTCCTGTCATTCTTGGTTGGCCCTTTTTGGCCACGGCCAATGCGAATATTAATTGCCGCACCGGAGTTATGGATGTTTCCTTCAGGAATATGAAGGTGCGGCTGAATGCTTTTAGGGCCTCTCATCAACCTCCAGACCAGGATGAATGCTTTGCCGTGGATGTTGTTGATGAGCTTGTGGAAAACGATCTTCACCCTGAGGATACCTTACCGGTTATCATTGCTCCTGATCTATGTGATGGTCAGGAAGCTCAAATTCTGGAGGTATGGCACAAGCACAAGAGTGCACTCGGAAGTTCAGTTGCCGATTTGAAAGACATTAATCCCTCCATCTGCATACCCCATATTCCTTGCATTGATGATTTTCCACTTTCTTGGGGAATGCAACGGTTTTTAGTTCCTAACCTAGAGGAGGTAGACATGAAGGAAGTGCTGAGTCATGTCTTTTTGCAGGTTTGGTTTGAGTTTCGTAGGTTTTCTTTGTTGTTGTTTATGATGCTTGACGCTAACATTCCGTAGGTACTTTGGTCTGAGTTGGGGGGTGTCCTCCCTGTTTTCCTCCATTCCACCTTTTGTTAAGCGGTACCCAGGTAATATCCTTCCTTTTCCTTTACTTTCCTTGTCCTTTATCTTTTATTTTGTTCTTCTCATTGTGGACAATGATAGTTTTAGTTGGGGGGTGGGGTATCAACCTTTGGGGCTAGTCTTAGTAGTTTTTGTTTAATAGTGTTAGGTTTAGTTCTTTTTCTTGAGTTAAAAACAAAACAAAAAAAAAAAAAAAAGCTTTTCGGGGGATTTCTAAAAGGACTTTTATGAAACGAAGATACCTTGATTTTTGGAACTTTTTGTGAGGAAAAAGAGGAAAAGGGTTCACTATCTTGTTTTAGGAAAGCGTTTTGAGAAATTGTTGAATAATTGATCCATCACTTAACACGTATTTTATAGAATTCTCTTTGAAATGTGAAGCTATGAGTTCCATTCTTGTGAGAGCTACAGAACAATTATGATGGAAAGCCGACCCTTGGTCATACAATGTCCTGGTTCAACTAAGTGGATTTATCCACAAATCGGTGAATTAATTCGGGCATATGGAAAGGGCTACCTATTGTTGGGGACCGAGTCTAATAAAAAAAAAAAACGTTTTGTGACTAGTTTGGGTTCGTAGCCTTTTTTACTCGAGCCAGTAAGCCCATAGGGGTATTGCCATACCTAGTGCCCTAAAGACAACTGCTTTGGGAGTCATTGGCTGAATGCTCGTTATATGGGTTGATTAGAAAGCTTAAGGGACCCAGGCATTGCACAGTCACATGTTTATTCTCTTAAAAAATAAAAAAAAAACAAAAAGAAAAGAAAATAAAATAAAAATAAAAAGAGGATCCAAATAGTGTTGTTCCGGCCTTTGACAAACAATAGTGCGAAAGCCACCATCCATGCTTTGAGAGGAATTATATTATCTTTTACTGAGGTTAGGTGGCCCAGAACTTGGAAAGAAAAATATATGTTTTCACGGGAATTCGTAGTGGATCATTTTATGCTTTCATACTTCTATATATACACAATTTTCACCGTGCACGATCAATTTTTCCAAGCATGATCTTGAGGATTTCTGACCAACAGATAGGATCTGTGAACCAAATTTGAGAGATCTATTGAAAAATCCATAATCAAGAATATCTGGTGTTTGTAGATTTCATTTTGGAAAAGACCCCCTATTATTTTGGTTTTAGGAATTTTTTGTGTAGATTCACTGCAAACCCTCACGAGACTATAACTCGTCCTCTAAGGGGAACTTAGAGGTTTAAAGGCTTACTGCACATACTAAGTGCAGCCGTGCTCCCTACAAAAGTGGCCTTAGTTAGTATTTCATTTTATTTTAGGTTTGCTTGAGGTCTAGCAAAGTGTAAGTTAGGGGGTGTGATGAGAGCCTAAAATATACATTTTAGGCCCCTCAATAAGGACTTTGTTATACTTTCCGATGCGTTTAATTAGTCTAATTATGTTATTTTGATGTTTACAGGTGCCCTAGAGCTTTGGGGGAAAAATTGGCGAAAAATAGGAAGAAATTGAAAAATCTAGAAAAATCAGAAAACACCCGAAGGTTCTTCCTCCGGGCGTCTGGACGCCCGGCCACAGATTCAACCCGGAAGCTACTACTTCCTGGTGTCCGGACGCTAGGGACGCCCGAATCGTCTGAGGTCCGCCTCCAGCGCGTTTTGACGAGTCTTTTCATCCCAAAACCTATAAATAAAAGTCCAAACTCATTTTAGGATTCATACACATCTTGGGAGAAGATCGGGAGCGAGGTTTTGGAGCTTTGGAAGAGCGTCAATGGGGATTTCGACAGAGATTCTTCCTCAACCTCTCGCCATGAGTAACTAAAACTTTATCTTAGGGCTGCGATGAAGCCCTAATCTTGTATTTATGGTGATGTATAGGTTCTAGGGTTTTCCTTTAAACGCTTTTGGTTATATGACAATGATGTTATCCATTGATTGGATTTTATTTCCTTAATGCAATATCTCTTTCTTTAGTATTTTAAATCTTGTAGATTTGAATGCTAGTCATATGACTATGCTTGACTGAATGTGTTGATTAGATCTAGGATAATCTATGCCATAGAGATATGTTATGCCCCGATCTACATTCACATCTTTTATTTGTTGACTCTTGAAGGTTTGTAACCAGATAGAGTCTTTTTAGTGTTGATAGTGGAACCCTAGGTCTATACTTGCCATGTTGCAAGGTTAGAGTGGATCTGTACCCTAAGATCTTTTCTCTAATTGAATTAAAACATTGTCTTTTAATTTGTTAATTTAGGAATCAAACTCATCAAACCAACACTTCCTTTTCTCATAGGATTAGTTTAGAAATCAATATTTTGTTTTCTATTAGGATTAGTTTAGGAATTTAGGAAACAACGCAACTTAGTCTTTTTGTCCCAGTGGATACGACACCCGGTTAACATCGGGATAATTTATATTTGCAAACCCTGTTCTAGGACGGGTCAAGAGGGCCGGTCGGGAAGTGAGAGACGGTTAGAGTTTGTAGTGGAGGGGAGAGAGGGAGAGGAGGGGGGAGAGATGGGTGTTGCCCGAGAGAGAGGGAGGGTGAGGGGAGAGTGGAGCGGTGCCAATCGAAGAGAGAGAGGAAAGAGTTAGGACTGGGAGTCGGGAATGACTGATAAGGGAAGGGTTTTTATTTTTATTTTTATTTTTTTTATTTCTCAACAACGACTGCTATGGACGGTAACAAACATTAAAAGTCAGTCAGGAAAATATGACTGCTCCAGGCAGTTGGTAAAACCAAGATGTAGGGGTAGTTTATTTGCCTTTTGGATGTAGTGCGGGAAGAAGAAAAAGGAGAATAGGTTCTTTTGGATAGCGTAGATCGAGAGAGGGAGAATGGAAGATTTGAAATTTTAAAATTCAAAATTTTATACTCAAACAGTGGAAAGGGTAAATCAGTCATGTAAATATGTGATGTGACATTTTTAGGGATCGACCTCTTGCCGAAATATGTCCAGCTGTATGGACTATATGCCTTAGAGGAAAAGTTGATGGACCGGAGGCTTTACAAGACTACTATGAGGGACCTTTCTCTAATTTTCCCTAACAAGAATGGGCAGATTTTTGTTGGATTTTTATATAAATGACAACTTTGCCTTTACATCCATTAAAAAAAATGAGTATATTACTACTTTAAAAAGCACCATTATTTTATCTCGAGTCTCAATAGTTTCTTTCAATAACTTTCTTATGCATATGACCAGGGGTGGACTCAGGTATAAGGGCCTGAGGACTGAAGCCCCCACCCATATTTGAGAAAAGTTTAATGCCCCTCCCCGCCCCCCCCCACCCCCCCTAAATTCTAAAAATTAATATGTTGGATTTTTACATTTGCCCCTTCCCCTAATATTTCGTTCAAATAGAGTCGAACCCCGCTGCAAATTCTAAAATAAATATTTTTTACATTTTCTCGTTCCCCTAATATTTCTTCTACAACCCCCTATGCATGAAGCATAATCATGTATTTTGAAACTTTTCTTCAATCCAATGGTGGATCATGATTGGATAAATCATAGTTGGTTCTAAGTATAGGTGTTGATTATCGTCATTATCAATTTAGATTTAATGAAATGAGCCATGTATTTATTAAAAAAATAAATTTATGCAGGGTTATTCTCTCTCACTAAGTGCGATTGTTAATGTCACCTGATTTATAAAAAAAGTTGAATCCAAGCTTTTGAAATTATGCATACAAGGATAAAAGAGATGGACAAAAGTGCCATTTCACTATAAAAACCGATGGTGGTTGGAAGACCATTGATTATGGGGACACCGAATGTATTGAAAATACGGGGGGCTATTTGTAAATACTAAAACGGTTATATACAAAAAGCTCTTCTTTTTTCTTATTTTCTAATTTTTTGTGAGACTTCGGAGTGGGGCATCATGCATCTTAGATATTCAGGTTATTAGGGTCACATTTGGATAATCATCGCATGAGCAATTTAGATTGTAAATAATGCAGACAACCAATATATGAATAAATATTTAGTTTTTTACTTTGCAATCTTGACCATCCATTTTTTTCGGTTACCATTCAAGTTGTTAGTGTGATATAGATGATGGGAAAATGCAAAGTGTGGCCTCGTAGATGCACGATTCCATTTTAAAATTACACCCTTATAATTAATCACAGGAGCCTCTCTATTTATCAATAATGAGATGGAACAATCTCATCAACTTGTTTTAAAAAGTTTATAGGCTTCACAAAGTACAGGTGGCGTTTACGTTTTGCAGTGTGGAAGTGACAGGAATTGTAAAAATCTCTTTGTTGGTACTGCGATATGGATTTGCTATTTTTCAGTAGACACTTTCAAAAATCAAAACATAAGTATGTGTTTCTCATCTCATCTTTTGTATTGAAACCACAAACAAATTAACAATTAAAGGAACTTTTCTTGGATTTCTCCTGAAACAGCACCCACAAAACTCGTAAAATCTGGTCAATGGTGACTATATTTGAACTGCTCGGTGCCCAAATTGGGAAAATGAAAACCTCATCCAATGTTTGCATGGCAGAGGTCTTCCTTGTTTCTGGGGCCTCCTAGTTTCTACCTGTTACAATTGAGAAGTCTTTCTAGAAGGCTTCAGACCGCTTTGGATTGAATTGAACTGGGTAAATTTTTACCCATTTCCTCTATTCTTCTGTACATATATATTGAGCAATCTTTTTATCTTCATGCATATGTGGGTTTGATTTGTTACAGAAGTTGATGGCTGTGGAAGCAGTGGCAGGGAAGAAGAGTAAGGTGGTCGTTGTGGGAGGAGGAATTGCCGGATCTCTCCTTGCAAAAACTATGCAATACGATGCAGATGTCATCCTTATTGATCCGTACGTTCCATCTTTATTTTATATATATATATATATATATATGACAATGCGGGATAGATCGCGTGCTACTTTATTACAAAATTAAATTAAAAAACTAATTTAAGTAGTTTTTAGTTTGAGGATTTTACCGGAAAATTCCCAGTAAATGCCCGTTGCATGAAAAGGTTCCCCATAGTTGGGGCCTTACGAAAGGATTCCGTCATCCCATTTTTCTTTTTTCTTTTTTTTTAACTTTCAGAGGAGTGACGCTAGCGTCGCTTGTTTCTAACTTAGGCGACGCTAGCGTCGCTCCTCGTTTCTTCTCCGACGGAGCAATGAAGATCTTCGCGTCCATGGCTTTGCCGAAGAAGACATTTTAGTTATTGGACCTGCACTCACACCTAACACCCCCGCCCACACCCAAGAAACATATGATGTCATGGAGGAAATGGGTCTCGATGTTTGTGTCCTTTTTCCCCCCCCTTTTTTTTTCTCCTTTTATAGGGAAGAGTTGTAGATTGAGGTGGTTTTACCAACTTGGTCCCATAATCAACAGAAGGCCTTTCACCCTAGAAGAGGAAGAGAGGTTGCTGACCACACATCGCATTCATGGGAGCAAGTGGGCTTTGATTGCTCGACTGTTCCTCACTAGGACCAACAATGCTGTGAAGAATCATTGGCATGTGATAATGGCAAGACGGCATAGAGAACGGTTGAGGCTCTTTGGAAAGAGAAGTTACCAACATCCTCTTCTTAGTAGCACAGAGACAAACATCAATGGCCTACACCCAAGATACCTAACACCCAAAGAAGAAAACAACAGCGTGAAACAATTTCAGTTTGATACTACTAACTTCTTTGATTTCCAAAGCCATGGGAAAGATGGAGCCTTCGTTATATTCCCTTCTACTAGTTCGTTCCCTTCTTGGGCATTCGACACCCCAACGTCCTCAACCATGACACCATCTTGGGATTTCTTGAAAGAAATAAGACCAGACCACTTTAGCAGGGCCATTTCATATTCGTAAGAAACGAGGAGCGACGCTAGCGTCGCCCAAGTCAGAGACAAGCGACGCTAGCGTCACTCCTCTCAAAGTTTAAAAAAAAAAAAGAAGGATGAAGGAACCCTTTCGTAAGGCCCCAACTATGGGGAGCCTTTTCATGCAACGTCCACGTACCGGGAATTTTCCAGTAAAATCCTCTTTTAGTTTTTGTTATATGAAAATCACAACAAAGGGTATAATGTAATGGGGACGATTTTATCCTGCGCACTGCACGCTACACATCGGTGCCATCCATCATAAAGGACCCGATGAAATTAGACGATTTTATCCTGCACACTACACATCGGTGCCATCCATCATAAAGGACCCGATGAAATTAAGGGGTTCCCACTTTGATAACAGTCAGGATGCACTCTCCTGCACAGGAGGAGATTTTGCATGTAATGGGCGAACGTCGAAGCCTATGAAATATATAACTAATGAGGAGGTGAGATGACCCATATATGTCATGGACTATAAATTATCCAAAGAATCAAACATGACAGCAAGTGGTCCACCATGATAATATAGCAGTGAATTCATAGTACACGAAATATTGTCACCTGTGTGGACAAACAATTGGTCACAAAAATTTGTATGCACCTCATTTCAAATCCAGTCGGATTAAAGAACACTCTCATGCTGAAGATAAGTAGCTAGCAGATGATATATTATAATTATTATTATGGATTTTAATCAACTTCCCCAATGAGCAATTCGGAATTTTTTTTTTTTTGTTGGTAGCTTATTTTGAATCCACAACCTCGACGTTGCAATAATGAATCTCTTCCACCATGCCATGGGCTAGGAGCAGAACCAGGGGGCTGAGGTTCCCTTAGAAAGTTTTAGAAACCCACAAAAGCGGTTGAAAACTTTATGCATATTCCTACTTATGAGCCCTTCCCTTCAACAATTTCCTTTTACATAGTGGCTTCCAAGCAAGATTTTCTGGTTCCACCACTGCCACCTGCTCATCTTCTAAGCAATTAGGAATTTTGAATTTCATTTTTAGTTTTAGTTTTCTTATTTATCTTATTCTGGGGGGATAAACAGAAAGGAGTACTTTGAGATTCCATGGGCCAAGTGGAGATGTATGGTGCAGCCTTCATTTGCAGAGCGAGCGGTGATTGGCCACACAGAGTACCTAACACAGGGGAGACTGATTGTATCTCCTGCGGCCAAAGTCACTGAAAATCATGTCTACACAGCTGACAACCGTTGCATCCCATATGACTACCTTGTCATTGCCACAGGACATGCCGATTCTGCTCCACTTTCCAAAGCGGAGAGGCTTCAACAGTTTCAAAATGGTATGTATAAAAGGAAAGAAAAAACCAAAACTTTTTCTTAAACTTCTTCGAAAAATTCACAAGATAACTTGGTTTTAATTGCATATCCTCTTGATTCATTTTCCGCCAAAAAGGGGATGATTTGATTGCCATTATAACATTTTCATCAATTTTAACTACATTTTGAAGTGCATTTCTTAGAATTGCTAGGAGTTCAATTCCCTACAACCAAACAAGCCCTCGTTTAACTTGGGTCAATCTGAAAACCACCCCGAATTTAATTTGGGTCAAAACCTAAAAAACCATATTCGTCTTCAACCTATAAAATCACCCTCCAAACTTGCACCTAATAGGAACGAATTAGGGTAGTTCACGTACTTAAAGCGGGGCCAGAACCTCATCAAATTGTGCCCAAAATATCCCTATCCCGATTAATGAAATAGGAAATTTCCTATGGAGGCTAATAAATAAAAGCTTTACCCATTCATGGTGTAGATGGTAAATTCTAGTGTATTTTTTTTTTTTGTATCACAGAGAACCAAAAGATACAGTCGGCCAGCTCAATTTTGATCATTGGAGGTGGACCAAATGGTGTTGAGCTCGCTGGAGAGATCGCCGCTGACTTCCCGGAGAAGAAGGTGACACTGGTCCATGGAGGGCCAAGACTGCTAGAATTCCTCGGATCAAAAGCTTCGAGTAAGACATTGGAGTGGTTGACATCAAAAAATGTCGACGTGCTTCTAAATCAGACCGTCGATTTATTTGATAAATATGGCGACGACGTTTATAGGACGTCGGCGAGGGAGACCATTATAGCCGATTGTCATTTCATGTGTGTTGGTAGACCAATTGGTTCATCATGGCTAAATGCCACCATTTTAGACAAGTCATTGGATGAGAGTGGAAGATTGATGGTTGATGAACACCTGAGAATCAAAGGGTGGAAGAATGTCTTCGCCGTTGGAGATATCACCGACGTTCCGGTGAGTTTATCTGAATTCTCCTCTATAATTCATTACAATGGTACATATCGGCTATATGCATTGGTTTCTAAAAATAAAGTAAGATCAGCATCAATGTTATTGATGGTGGCGATCCTTGACCAATCTGCCAATCCAACAAGAACTTGAATAGATAGTTCAGATTTTTTCGAGTTGACATTTTTAACTTTTCGGTTAATAAATGGGTCAGCTCCAAGTTGGGTCCATAGTTGATAAAACTTCCCCCAACCCAACCCTAACCCAACCATTTTATTTAGTGTCTGAATCGATCTGTTTAACTTGCTGGTTGTGCTTAAGATGAATTTTCCATCCCAATAATTAGCAAATGCGTTAGGTTCAGAATGGATGCATAAATGTCTTCCATGGTGCTCGACTCAAACCTTTGCTATCTATGGTCTATGACCAGGGATATAATAGATCCAATTTATAGTAAATAATAGATCCAATTTATAGTAAATGGACAGGGCTTGAGCCCAGGTAACTTTCGTGATGTGACATGAACCTGAGCCCAGCCCAGTTTTTAAGATATTAATTGGGAAAGAACTCAAATAATAGGCC
The DNA here is from genome assembly GCA_029852735.1 of Persea americana. Classification (NCBI taxonomy): domain Eukaryota; kingdom Viridiplantae; phylum Streptophyta; class Magnoliopsida; order Laurales; family Lauraceae; genus Persea; species Persea americana. The sequence continues at coordinate 20,502,286 of CM056813.1, read as the reverse complement.
TGATTAAGCAACAATTATGACTAGGCTCAAATTTCATGCATGATAAATAAAAAGGCACTGAACCTCCAATAAAATTGAGCCTAACCCAATCCATTTCACATCTAAATTGAAATTTAATCACACATTACTTGATGGTAACTGAGGATTGTCACTGACGTGAAAACATTATCAGGAACTCAAGCAAGGAGTGTTTGCTCAGAAGCAAGCTCTTGTAGCTGCCAAGAACATTAAGCAGTTGATAAAAGGCAAGGAGAAGAGGATGGAAACATACAAGGCCGGTTATATAATGGCCATCGTCGCTCTTGGCCGGAAAGATGCAGTGGCCGAGTGCCCGCTTGCGACGCTCATCGGACCCATTCCCGGCAAGATCAAATCCAAGGACTTGTTTGTAGGGAAGACAAGGAGAAATATGGGGCTGGATCGCAAAGCCTCATCCTAAAAGGAAGTCTTGACTCGTTGCTTTGTGGTGGTTGTCGGCTAGTCTGGAGATTGGCTCTTAATATCATATGCCTGAATCTTTATTTCTTCTACCCTTCTAGTTAGAAAGGGACTATTAGATCAACGTTAGTGGGGCTAATTTTTACAAAAATAGGTTTTTCATTAAGATTATCTGGATTAGCTTGATCAATCAAAGAAATTGAAGCTCCATGTTAATCGAGGTAAGATCAATAGTTTGGGAACAAAATATGGAATGAAGGCCAAGATGGATGCAAATTGGATTCCAAATTAAATCCAAAATATTTTAAATTATTTGGGGATCCCAACCAAAAATTTAGTAAATCAATTGATTTCATCCATCAATCCCAATTGGAATTAAAAGAGCCCAGTCATGGAGAACTTAATGGACAATTGAACTCACATGATCATTGACCTGAAAAGGCCCATAATGGACATCCAAACCTAGTCAACAAAACCAGCTACATGGCTGGTCCTTCAAGTACAACTAGTTGGAGTCCATAGGCCGTTTAAAAGAGGACAGCCACTAATGCTTGGAAAGGAAGCAATTTCACCCTTTAATTTCATTTCCTAATTGGGTACTTTACAAAAGTGGAAATGAAAACCTTTCTTTGTGGAAGTTGGCTACAAAGGAAAGTATAAGTGGCAAGTCATGAAGAAGAAACAAGGGATTGAGATTCTTCTAAATATGAATGTCCAAGTTGAGAATCTTCTAGATAAGAATGCACAAGTTGAGAATCTTCAGTTTTTTTTAAGAGCTTTTTGTATATTAACCGTATGGTTTGTAGGATTTATAAATAGGCCCCTGAGGTTTTAGTATTTACAAATAAGCCCCTATTTTTCATTTTAATACCTTTTGTGTCCCCAAAATCGATATCCTTCCAACCGCCTAGGTTTTGAAAGCGAAATGACACTTTTGTCCATATTTTTATCCTTATATGCATAATTTCACAAGCTAGGACTCGATTTTTTTTTTTTTCTAAAACATATAACATTAACAATGTCACTTAGTAGGAGAGAATAACCTCATATAAATTTATTTTTTTATAAATTCAGGGATAGTTACATTAAACCCAAATTGACCATGACAACAATCAACAACTATGCTTATAACTGGTTATGATTTATCCAATCCATAGATGATCCACCGTTGGATTGATGAAAGTTTCAAAATACATAATTATGCTTCATATGTATCGGGTGTAAAAGAGATATAGATGTAAGGGCAAAGTTGTTATTTTTATAAAAGTACATTACAAATCACATGGTGGCTGCCCATTCTTAGTAGGAATATTGATTTTAGGGACATGAAAGATATTAAAAAGAAAGACAGGGGCCTATTTATAAATACAAAAACCTCAGGGGGCCTATTTACAAATCCTATAAACGTTAGAAGGGTATATACAAAAAGCTCTTTTTTTAATATAAAGTTTATTACATGCATTGTATGTCTCTGCTTGAGCACAATTTTGAGATTATTCTAAAAGAGTTTGAGGTAACCCTCTGTTATACAAATTTAACGCAAATGGTCTACTTGTTTGCATAAAATACATAGAAACTGTATACATAGGAATTCATGAAATGAGCTCCAATAAAGGATTGTTAAAGATATGAGGGTTGAAGGATATAAGGTGATAAAGACCTTTTTCACTTTTCGGTTGGATTAACGGTTGATATTTCTACCCTGGCAATAAATGGGCTAGCTCCAACTTGGGTCTATAGTTGATAAACCAACTTCCCCCAACCAAGCCCGAGGGGTAGCTCAATTGGCTTAAGACCATAATTTGCACCGGGAGGTTGTGGGTTGGAAACTGCGATACCACACTAGGGCCATAAGGGAATTTTACCCGGCTTTCTCTCCTGGGCCCGTAGGGATTATTCTGGCCCAAAGGGCTAGGAACCCTGCGTTATAAAAAAAAAAAAAGGATATAAGTTGATGTTGATGGGATCTAAACTTTCATATATTTGATTACTAGGGTCATGGCTAGGTATTCAATTCCCATTTTCTATTGATTTAGTTTCCATTAATAGGGAGATTGATAGTCATTTTTAGATATTAAAGAGGAACTGCATTGTTTAAATGGGTTGCCTTTGGGAAAGGTACATACAAGCACAGCAAAAGATTGCATATGACATGAAATAGTAGATGCACTCATTGCACATCATGGTGGAGTAGTATAAATTTACATATGACGTGAATATTTTTATGATAAATTTTCTATTTTCAATGAATTATATGGATTTATAAATATTAGGCAAAACAATACACATTCAATAATGTTACTAAACATCATTATGCTAATTCTACTAATTTGGAACAAATTTGACAGAACGTTGCCCAACAATTTCAACAAGACTCATTATCAAAATAGAAAATTCTTAACACAATCCATTTTCAGTTTGATATAATTTTCAACATAGGAATGGTGCCAATTGCCAAATGAAGCCTGAAAATCCCTTCTTACAATAACTCATGTCGAATTTTGCTCATTAAACTGTTTAGATGAACATAAGAGAACAGCTATGATGTAAGGTTTGTTTCATTGCAACTTCTTTATATGATTTTCTATCACCAAAAACCAAAACTTAGAGAACATAACCTGTGTTGGATCCTCCAAGTAGTCCCCGTCTGTTTGCTCAACTGGTTAGGGATGTGTGGTGCAGGAGAAACTGCCTTTGTTCCTTCTCTATTTTTTTTTATATTTTTTTTCCTTCTCTATGAAACAACTCTTAGATAAATTGATCTTCTTAGAAAATTTCTTCCAAAGAACCTTTTAAAGCTTGTTTGTTTGCTTTAGAATATATATGAATTCATAGTTAAATGAAATCAATTGAAGTATTATTAAAGAAGTGATGGGCATATGATATAAGAAGAGTGGTAAAGGTTATAAGGTAGAGATCTAGATGCACCCTCGCTTGCTTAGGACTTGAACTGCTAGGATAATGGCTGGAACGCTGGATATTCTTTTCTCATATTCTCTTGAGGATTTTACAACAAAAAAGAAAAAAAGAAAAAAAATATATATTACGTGACTACCATACTGAAAAGGTAATTTTAAGTGCTTTTGTACCAAATCAATCATTTTGCTCAAGGCGTAAATTTTTTTTAACATTCTCTACTAGGGTCCCTGTCAACCTTTTAATGTTAAGGGTCCCTAACGACCCTGCGTTCGACTCGTTCATACATTTTAGGGCAGAAGCCTGATTTTCCCTTTTGTTTGTTTTCTTCTTCTTCCTTAGCGTTGACTGCGACTCCACATCAGCTGCTAGGCGTATTCACAGTGGTTCCCAGCGATCCTCCATCGAGCCATAGAACTAAGAATTATGAAAAGGGTTTTTGAAAAAGTAAAAAAACATGTTTGAGGGCAAAATACAAACTCCACATTTCCATTGGTCTACCACAAATAATAGCATATGCATTCTAATGTTCTCCACCAAACAACGGTATGTGTTTCTAATCGTTTTCAAGAAGTGGGAATATCCTACGAAGGAGAAGCAAGTCGAGTATGGTCGTTTTTCTTCTAAGAACAGGGAATGAGAGATGAGTTTCGTGCACTTATAAGCATACCCCATAGGGTTAATAGACCCTTAACATAACAAATAAAGGTCGATTGAGACCCTACAAATATAGTAAAATGGAGTTCTGTGAAGGTTAGGATGGACCACTGGGTCTCAATCGACCATTGACATGGCAAATGAAGGTCGATAGGAACCTTAGCAGAGAATGTTAAAAAAATATATTTTCGGGCAAAATGATTGATTTTGTGCAATGACACTTAAAATTATATTTTCAATATGGTGGTCACCTAATCTGATTTTGTCGGTTAAATCCCCTATTCTCTTTATTCATTGGAGGGGAAATAATTTGATATAGAGTTTTGAAAATTCACTTTTATTTATTCAATTTTAACCACTTTTAGAAGCAGAAATCTCACGTTTCCCAAACAAACAGGCTTGGCTTAATACTTACAAACTTACAGTCATATCTTCATCTGGTAGATCTTCCAGCATATCATCTTCCATCATCCATTTTTCCAGACCACAGGACCTCTTGGCAGTTGGCACAGTATCTTCTGTTCCTATGTCAGTAATAAAATCTTCCATATCTTTTGATGTGTTCACATGTCCCAATGAGAGATTAGAGGATTGTACAGCCGTACTAACTCAACTTGTACTCTCAAGTTGAAGACCTTTGGCCTCTCAAAGCAATTGTAATGGCCCAAAACAGGTTCACCAAATAATGTCCAATGTATTAAAAATCAACTTATCCAACAAGTCAATACTTATCAAGAGCTATGTCGATGGCCCCAAATAAACAAGTTTACCCATTAATGTCAATGGCTTCAATAATCAACTTATCCAACAAGTTAAACTTAATCAACAACAATAACGAAAAATGCAATGAACCGCAACGTAACTCAGAATCTCAGCAGTTAATGAACTAGACCATCTTGGTTTTATTACCTGACATAGGTTCCAATCTATGGTTTTCTGCAGACTTGGGCTGTAAGGATACAAGGAAAGTAAGTCCTATTTTTGCCCGAGAACCAGTTGGGCTTTAAGGGAATTAATCTGCTGGACCTTCCTCTTGACATAATATTTGCCAGTTAGAGGCCCATCGGGCTGTTGGGTCAGGCAAGTAGGAATGTGGACCTGGCTTGCATCAAGACCAGTCGGTCTTGCTAGCCTACACAAACGCAACCCATGTAACTGAACAGGTTTGAACCATCCAGTCAAAATGACTGAACAGGTTTATAACCAGGTTGGGTTTGGTTCAAGTCAAGATGCCGAATCCACATTGCAACCTACCTGAAGTCCAGCATCCAGATTCCATCTCCAACCATACACTCGCCGGATACTTTTCCGCACCAGAAGAGTCACCTTTCCAAAGGCACCAAATTCAAGCAAACAGTGCAGAAAATCCAGCCAAACAGACCATCCAACATGATTTGTTTGTTCAAGTTTCAGTAGCAGGAACAATGAACTCTTTCAGAGATTGTAACCGAGTAGCAACGAAAGATAGAGACTATTTCTTATTTAAAAAAAAAAAAAAACACAAAAGATAAAGAATATAAACCAGTTTCGGGGCTGGAAACGAAGCAAAACAATGTGATATTGTATTTGCTTGCAGTGCAACCATACAAGAAAACACACACAGATGGACAGGCTTTCTCAGGCTGGCTGCTTCCAGGTCTCATAACCTATGCGAGGGCATCACTTCCCAACTGAGAAAAATCTCACCCAAAAATGTTAGTCCAAGGATAGTTTGATCGATCCATTTGACGTCATTTATATAACAATAATCATAAAGATAGGGTTCGCTAAAAAAATCCTAACGTTCACCTAATCATCTTACAGATATACATTAAACCAAACAGTCGACCAATACTAGACTTGCTTAACAATATAATGCAAAATAAAGAAATCAATATTTCATTTGGATCCCCATTGCTTGGGTGGGCTCACACTGGATGTCTGGGCCCTCACTCCTGCTGTGGGGCCTTCAGTAATGGGTCAAGAGTTGCATCAAATACTGCATGGGATAATGGGTGTGGGTGTGTGTGTCTTTGTCAACCACCCATAAACACGTCCATCTGTATATAATTTTTGGCCTTGCTTGCCTTGGACTGTCTGAGATTGATGTTATTAGTGCCTCCTATTTTGGAGACTCGAGTTTCTTGTTCTTTTGATCATAATAAGAAAACATGGCACTTGTTTTCATTTTAAAGTCTTCAACAAAAAACTACTCGTTTGCTGCCTATTCTGACAGCTAGGACGGAAAAATGGGTATTGGAATGGATATAACAATGTGAATAACCCTACCTTCGTATGGTCTTGGTCGGATCCTCAGAACTCTGTTACCCTGCAATCAGTTTGCCTGTAATCCTAAACACCTTTCATTCTGCCTACCTGTAATTGATTATTATGCAAAGAACAAAACAACAATCATTCATGTAACTCAGGTTAACAACCAATATAAACCTTGACTTGCGCATAAATTGAGAAACTGAGTTACCTCGTACCTGCACCTACAAAGATCCAAATGTGATTGCATATCCATCAATATTTGATAGTCATAATGATTATAACACTGCCTAATGTTGTCCCTGGAAAGTATTTTTAAGTGTACCAACTGAAGAAACTCAGAGACACGTGAACATACAATCCACAGTTCAAGCAATAGAATCACCAGTAATTTTAAAATGTTAATGGGGAAGCTATATCTTCCACATTACAGCACAATCCATGCACTTCACAACCACATTTTCAACAAGTCATACATAAATTTAGAACCAGCAGAGAGAAGCACTCCTGAACATACCTCAACACAAAATAAGGAGTTGCTAGGAACGGACAGAAAGTGCCAAATTATTCACCACGAGGGTACCTGTTGCCAGCCTAGCCATCAGATCCTCGACGTCCACCTTCACCACATCCCTCCGCACGCCAATGTCAGCAGCATACCGGCTGGCGCAGTAGACCCCGACTGCCGTTGCTGCCATCCCATACATGTTGGTGGTGACAAGGCGCAGGGGAGTGGATAGCACAGCCGCAAGGGGCCCACCAATTATCGATGCAGCTTGCCCACTCCGACCAATCCTTCCTTGGTCAACAACGAGAAGACCCGTCTTGCAGTAAATGGCAAAGTCTTCACAGTTGTTCTTGAAGACGTTGTAGCAGCCAAATCCATTTTCCAGCAAGTAGGTGGCCCGGTGAACCACAATTTCATCTGGGTCAGAGACAGCTATAGTGCATGTTCCACCACGTGCTTTTCCCAGAAAGAGAGCAGGGGTGACAGAATACTCAAAGCGATATAAGACCCCACCAGCAAGGAAACAATCCAGGCAAGAAGAGACAACTCCATGACCATCTTCTTGTTGAATGCATGTAGGACAAGTAATTTGGGATCGGTTTGGCCCAGAGCTTAAAAGGATGACATCAAGGATTGTTCCAGTTCCCACTTCCTCCCCTCGTCCTCTTGTGAAATGAATGACCTTGTTGTTGCCCACATAGATGCCTGCTTCAAGCTAGATAAAGTAAATGGCCATATTTGTACATCAACCATAAGATCTGATACAAGGAAATACAGTAAATGTGAAATGGTAGGTGTTTGTGAAACTATTTAGTTCTTTTAATTCTTGTTCTAAAATTGTAGTTATTCTTTTATTTTATTTTTTGGAATGGTAATCATGCTCTACTAATTAAGAATCAATCTCAGACTTTAACATCCATCCTCAATAGTTCCCAATTCCCATCACCACAGACTGCAGAGAATTGTGGTTCAACTGACGGTCAGTTTGAGCTAATAATGAAGCAGATCCTAAGCCATATGAAATCCTTGATAATAATAAAAACTGTGATAATTAATTCCAAATTGACTATAGCTTGTGTTAATCTTAAAAACTTTTGGTTAGAATGAAATGAACCAGATGGAAGAACAAAGGAATTAACATGGTCGACCAATAAAAGCAATCACTGCAAGTTTGCATTTATTCTTAGACAAGTCAATGACCATAATTTTGCTTTGTATTGTCTGAAACATTGAAGATATAATATGCACTTACCCCATTAGAGAGAGAGAGAGAGAGAGAGAGAGAGAGAGAGAGAGAGAGAGAGAGAGAGAGATGCAAGGTATCTCATACCTTAAAATGAAACCAACACAACTGGTCATAGCCATGTAACTCATTTTGAAATGGATGAGTAACATTCCATGAAGTTAACATGAAGGCAGGGAACATGATGTAAACTGTTGTTGAATGACATAATCTTAAGAGTTGAGAACACATAACAGCATAGATGTGAATTCAATTATTGAATTTACAGACGTCGAATTCTTTGAAAATATTTATCCTTGTAAAACAAAGAATACATGTAATGAAAACAATGATGAACCCACTTCACAAGAAATAGATGAGGAGATACCCCGAGATAAACCCATAAAACTTAGAAGAAATAGGCAGGTTAGAACCGAAACTAGCTTTGGGGATGATTTTTATAGCTACATTGTAAAGGAAGGCCATGTCCTCTCTGAATGTTGATATTTTGGAGAGAAGCAGTTAGCAATGGGTAGAATCCATAAGGCATAATCACTAATCAGACTTGGAGATTACAACCCCACCTCACTTCCATAATAGAAACCTCCCAATGAGACACCCTCACAAACCCCCTGTTTGGCTAAAGCATCGGCCAAATCTAAGCTCGTGATGGAAAACAACATTGATGGAAGGCAGACAGCTCTCAGATTGCATTAAAAAAGAAATGAAGTCTCCATGGGTAGATTTTACGATTAGAAACCCGGGCAATGGGCGTTTGCATTAAAAGAACCGCTCTCCACAAGAAGGGCACCTTAGAAATACCTCATAAAGCACGAGCTTCCAAAATAGCTAACACCTCCCAAAATTCAATCAGACCTCAAAATTACTGTTGAGGAGAACACCCCCAATACCCGCACCCGGATTTACCCCACTTCACCATCGAAGTTGAGGGACCAAATAACCAATAGAGAATTCTCTTATACTCCTCTTATAAAAAAAAAAAAATCATCACATTGGTCAGCATGCAGAGTGAAACATCAAACAACATGACATTTCCAATTCCTATACTAAAGAACAAAACTTTACATATATAAATCAAGAGACTATTTGAAACAGATCTATTTCATGCGGATTTATTTCAAACATATAAGATTTGCCAAACTGGGCCCAAATCAACTGCAATTGGGGCACATCCAAACAATCCATCCTAATCAAACACTTGAAAAACAAAATCATGCAGACCCAAATCCCCCAAAGGCTAGAAATGTCTAAAAAAAATGAAACAAATGTTAAATGAAAATCGTATTTGAAGCCATATCAATTATAAACACTAAAACAGGAATGGAAAACGAGACCCAAATCAAATAAGAACAAAAAGAAGAGTTAAAACCATGATGAGCGTAGACGTAAGCAGTCCTCCAAGAGTAGATGTGATCTCCTGCTTTCAGTTCCTCTCTACCGATCCTGTTTTTCCAAATCACAATTTCTTAAGAAAGATACCAACTTTCTCTATAAAATCATCCCATTTACAAGTTAGAAGACGTGAATCTGAATACCTGTTGGAGAGCAGCCCCATCTCCCCTCTCTCTCTTCTCTCTTCTTTCTCTGCAACTGTGAGATGATGACTTGGAAAAAAAAAAAAAAAAAAAAAAAGGTGAGTTTGGGAAGAGAAGATCCTCCTCTAAACGGAAGGAGCAACCGCAAATTCCGTGTGTAATGACGTTAATGCCCTTTTCCAATCGCCATCTCCGGGGGCAGGGCAGGTGTCGGTTTTTTGGGTAGGAACGTTACGTTAACGTGGAATGTGCCGCTTGTATACATAGATAGGAAGGAGGATCTGATCAAGCCAATCTAGATCGTTGGATTAAGTGAAAGGTTAGTTCTTACTCTTCTTTAAAACATTACAATTTGTACAACGAATGAGAAATCGTTAGTTAAGCAATTGATGATTGTTACGTCCTTAAATGTATCATGGTGATCAGTCCTGATGGTCTTTAATAATTACCATTCATCATGGAAGTGGGCCATCAATTGAACGGCTTTGATTGGCCTACGCGGATTGATGATGTTTTGCACCGAGAAGGAAAGAAGAAACAAGCACCAACGGAAGACGCGGCTTTTTCTTTTCTTAGCCGGGAAGGAAAGTGTGGGGCTTGTGCTTGTACGTCAGGAGCACCGAAGTTGGTGTGTGCCTTCGTAGCAACGAAGTGGATGTGTGCGTCGGCCCGGCTTCCATGTTGCTTGTCCAGACAACTTATTTGTCTGATGATGACCCAGTTCAAGGTAATCTTCTGTTTTTTTTTTTGTTTTTTTTTTTACAATTTGGAGACAGGTCACTGAATATTTTATTTTATAGTCTTAGATGTACAATCATTTTTCATAATATGATAGGTCATTTTTTTCAAATTTGAAGCCGTAAAATATCCAAATTACCCTTCCTTTAAAAGTTCTTATTTATTTAAACATAAATCATGTCTCATAGTCAACGACCATTTCAAAAGACAAATAAAATTAAAAAACACAGATAGATTTCATAATTTCAAAATTTTGAATTCGGATCCTCTTGGAAAATTTGAAATTCAAAAATTGAAAATCTGCATACGATTCTCTAAAGTAGACAGAAGAAACTTGAATCAGAGAATCCGAAGAGATCTTGGTGGTCAAAGAGGGCCCAGCCGGATCAAATCAATTGAAGGAAGAAGTTGCAGCTGCAGCCAATCGGAATCGCAGTCATCCCACCAGAGAAGGCTGCCGCTCACTTGAGAAGTCTAAAAAAACTTAGGTGCTGGCTTGAGAAGTCTAAAGAAACTTAGGTAAATTTGACAAAAACTCGAATAAATTTCGTAAAAACTCGGATAAATTTCACAAAAACACATAAATTTCACAAAAACTCAGATAAGTTTCGAAAAAACTTAGATAAATTTAAATAAAAAAAACTCAGATAAGTTTCACAATAACTCAGATAAATTTCATTAGAACTCAGATAAGTGGCAATCTCGAGGCAGAAACTGTCATCTTTCTCCAGCAACGGTGCGAAATCAAAAATCTTCTCACGTCTTCACTGCCTCTGCCCCGACTCTGATTTTCTCTGCAACTTCCGGTTGTCTTCTCCGCAAACTCATATTTGCATCTTCCTCGTTGGAGACCGTGCGTCGTAGCAAAGCCCCAGACCTCCTCTTGTTCTAGCATCTGCAGCAGTAACCAAGAGATGACAGCCTATTGTCTTTCTCTTTGCTGATGATGGAGCAACACCGACTACGACTGCAGAGACTAGCACGAATTCGATCCAACGAAACCGAGAAACCAAGAACCTCCTGCACTTCGATCTTCTACAAATAGAGAATGAGAGAAATGAGAGAGAACCTTACCCTAAAATTGAGGGGGAATAGAAGATTTGGAATTTTAAAATTTAAGATTTATGCCTAAATAGTTGAAAGGGAAAATTAGTCATGAAAATGTCTAACGTGGCATGCTAAGGGACCTCCACCTACATTAATCCCATGCGCAAGGGATTCTAGACCTTAAACAATAGTACTGTGTACTAGAAACTTTATAACACAATACTCAAGGATCTCTCGCTAATTTACCCCTTTTTTATATTTTTACTGTTTTGTTTTTTTGCCTTTGTTGCCACTAGCAGCTCAAAGTGGTCAGCTCCACTTGATTATACCTTTCAAAAATGGGAAAACCTCCCCCACCCAAGAATCGATTCTCACTACTTTATTGTAAGCACCGTACCTAGTTGGCCCACCTTATGTTCTATCCAAGTGAACCATAAAATTGGAATCCCTCTGATGGTCATGGATCCTGAGTTTGGCACCCATCATAATAGACTGGACTGCTGGATCAACTGTGCATTTATTTGGATGGTGAAAATTTATGGGCAATTGATCAAATGGTTAGGATGACAATCCAAGCCTCTATCACCATACATAGGGCCCGAGGAATCGAAAAGCCCTAAGTAGGACCCACAAGGACTAGTACTCAGCAGAAGGGAACCCTTCAAAGATATAAACGATCGAATGATATTTTAGCTTATTTCTATCTAGGGTTTTTGTGACGTGGGAAGGGCCAAGCTAATAGGATAGGTTGAACTGGGCTTTTTTATGAGTTGCATGGGCCTTCTGCCAATTGTTTGGATAAATTATCCCTAAATTATAAGCACCCTTATTTGGGCTTTAGGCTTTCTATCACTCAATACAGCAGCCAAGAATTCAAAGGCCCAAATTATATATATGTAGCCCTGGCCCTTGAGCACACTATTTTTATTTTTATTTTTATTTTTTGAAAGGAATTATTTTTTTAAAGGTCATTTTTTTTCGCACCCCAATTTCTATCCTTTCAAAGATTAATGATCCTTCATATAGGAGCCACGCATCGCGACAAAGTTAAAAAATAATAATAATAATAATAATTAAATCGATAATAACACTAATTTTCAATAAATTATACTTCATATAGTAAGTCCCACTTTTCAGGGATCCAAACCTTCTATGTGATGCCCAACTGATTCATCCATCGATAAATGAAAATTTTCTTTTATGCACTCATGTTGACCATTGATTGGAGTTTGCTTGCATGGGGTGCTATTTTCCCCCGTGGTATCTTAAGTTCAATGTCGATGGTGTGGCAAGAATTAAGCCAGGACCGGCAGGAGTTAGGGGTGTTCTTCACTGACAATAGTCATAGTGAGGCCCTTTTTATGTTTTCTAAGCATATTGGCACATGTGATTCCAATGAAGTAGAAGCTCCATTTATTCTAAAAGCAAGCTCTAATTTGGGAATCTATTAACGTTGTAATCCATCATGAGCGAAGATCGGCCATCGGAGATTGACCAACTCTATGGCCGATACTTTGGCTAAACATGAGTTGACCGAGTGGCTCATTGGGGGAGTCTTATTATGTAAGGAAGGTTGGGGATCCTTTTTTTTTTAATGAAAGTTTCTGTTACCGTTTAAGAAAAAATATCCATACAAACGGTTTGCATTTCTCCAAATAGAGTATTATCCATTATCTTGGGTATCTAGCATGCCTAGGATACAAGGGTGTACACGGATCGGATTGGTGTGGATTGGGCCAAATCCATCACCAATCTATTACCTACGGATTGACGAATTTGGAATCCGTCACCAATCTGTGGCTGTTAAAATCCAATCCGATCCGATCCGTGGAGGACCGGATTAGGTCGGATTAATCCGTTCAATCCGTTCAGTCTAATGTTAAAAAAAATATATCAAACATGTTGTAAAAAAATTCAGCATACAAACTAACAATCCACAAAAAAAATACAAATTACAATCTGTTACCTACGGATTGACGGATTTGGAATCCGTCATCAATCTGTGGCTGTTAAAATCCGATTTGATCCGATCCATAGAGGGTTAGATCAGATCAGATTAATCCGTTCAATCCATTCAGTCTAATGTTAAAAAATATATATCAAACATGTTGTAAAAAAATTCAACATACAAACTAACAATCTACAAAAAAATACAAATTACCAATTGATCAATACAAAGAGTTGTTTTTATCTATATAACAACAAAAAAAGATCTAATCAACAAAATAGTGCAAGAACATGGGTTTAGGAGATGAAACCACAAATAGGGGTAGGGTTTTGGGGATAAAGGTTCGTAGGGAATTACATTTTTCCCCCTTAAGTTTTTTTTATTTTATATTTAGACGTCTTAATGTATATTTAGGGCCCCTTATATTTTTTTTATTTATATTTAGTGTCAACGGATTGGATCGGATTGAATCCGCGGATTGAGGGTGAAATCCGCCACCGATCCGTTGCTAACGGATTACAAAGTTTTCAATCCATCACCAATCCATTTACCTTCGGATCGGATAAAAATCCACAGATCAAATCAGATTTACGGATCGACGGATTTTTTGTGCACCCCCTACTAGGATAGAAGTTTGAATGGAGGGTTTAGCTATACAAAAGGTTGTCCTCACTCCTCATAATGAAAAAGAGCTGATTTTGTTTATAAAAACATGGACAGTATTGTGGGTTTCAATCACCTTCTGTTTCTTAACGTGACGATCAAATTGAAACATAAAACACCTACAGATCAATTGACGATCAAATTGAAACATAAAACACCTACAGATCAATACACACCCAGATGCATCTTTTGAATTGTGAAGAGTCTCCAGAAGGTTATAGACCCCTCCCTTATTTTAAAACACCTCTCAACACATCTCATATATTATTACCTGTAGTTTATCTTTATTAAAACTTTAAAACATTTGGACGCAATTAAAAGTCATATCTCTCAAAATGTTTAAAATGAAATCAGATGTCCTCTTGCGCCCTTTACACCGCGGCTTCTTACATTCCACAATAATCCTCATTTTTTCATAAGAATAGAAAGATCACAGCACGCCCCTCTCAAGGCATGTGTATACGAAAATTAAAGGACAAACTTTTTCTTTTTTTTTTTAATGATAAGTTAAATTTTCATTCAAAGGAAATAAAGTACAAAGGACAAGCTTTTTAAAACGTTAAAACCACATAACTATTAAATCTTGGCGGGGATCCAAGAGAGAGCCAACACACACACGGAAAGACAATCTACTCATGCGGGAAAAGGAACTTGCACACGCAGGAAGAGGTCGTATACCCAGGCCCTGGACACCCAGGTGAGACCTTTCACTCTTTACCACTCGGATACAGAGTTGTTCTCAACTATAAAATCTTTAAATATAGACAAACTAGCACAGATGCCAAAGTTAAATAGAATGCTCCCAGGTTAGCCGGCTTGAGACAAATCTAAGATACATCACTGGTATTTTCACCTCCCTTTCACACCCAAGGCACTCAATGGTCAATGTAGAAAAAATAGAAGGAAATAATAGAAGGAAATTTCCCACTGACCCAATGTAGAAAAGAAGATGCCAAGATGCCTTCAGGAAAATTTCCAGTGACCCAATGCAGAAAAGAAGAAGATGCCTTTTTGTCTAATGACTTTCAATTTAGTTAGATGCATAAACAACTGTTAGATAACGAAAAGGTTAGAAAATGTGTAAAAGGTTGGTTTTACTGAATTTTAATTAAGATATCTTTTAGAACAATAATCTTTAAAAAAACTGTTAATAGAGGAAAATTCCCACTTTGACACCCTACTTATCAGCAGCTTTGTATAAAAGTTGGAAAATCAGAACTTTGCCACTCTTGTAACTACTGTTTTTGTGGACAATTCAGCAGATGTTAACCAGTTTTGCTTCCTTAAAGATTTGATTCTATCCACTTGAGAATCATTCCAGCTTATCCAATTTGCCAACTCACACTATAAAAAACAGGGGTTGTGTATAGGGATTTGGGAGATAGCCTGTCTAACTTTGAAACTGTATCTTCCAATAAAATATATATATATATATATATATATATATCGCTACCAAGGCGACTGGAACCTCCCATTAGGACAGCTGGGAAGTGAGATCAAGTCCGCGAGGACCCATGTACTGTTTAAGTCCTGCCTGAACCACTTATGAGAGAGAGAGAGAGAGAGAGAGAGAGAGAGAGAGAGAGAGAGAGAGTGCAAATGGGTCGAGAATCAGCTGAAAAAGAAGAGAGATATATATGAATTCATGAAGCAAATCATACCACAAGAGTTTCCCAAACACCCACTTAACTCGCTATGAGGAAAATGGAGCGTTGCCTATAATGCAGCAGCCTGGGAAGCATCATCACATGTCACTCGGCAAACGAGGTTCTAGGGTCAAACCCAGATAAGGAGATGCTAACTGATGTGTTCAGCCATTCACGTAACAAATGAAGATAGAAATTAGAATCTTGATCTAGCAAGTCATGGTGTGAAGGACTTTAGTCCAAAATGTTGAAATGAAGTTTCTCAAGACTCTTGATCTACCCTTTCATCATGCGAGTTTCATCAAATGTGTAACATAGCTCATTGTTTGCACAATTTCGTTCCAACCATCCATCCGCAAGGCACTGGTCAATCTACTTGATTTTTGGGTTATGGTTCATCCATATAATAAGCTACCATATAGCCCCAAATTGTTGCTTGTAGCATGGAGATGTTTCAGCCAGCACTTCATGGAATGCAACACCATGGACCGCCTACTAGAGATCCATGATGGCATACGCAATGGGACAGTGCAAAAACATTTGATTAACAGCTTATAAATAGATGGTTATGAAATACAACAATGGTCAGAATTCATTGGTAAAAGAGCCAATACTGGATGAATAGGATTTCCCCATGTTACACTGAGCAAGTATAGGATCAGCTAAAGACGTAAGTATCAGAATCACCTGACAACCAGATCTTATGATACAGAGACAATAGTTAATATTTTATTTATGTATTTATTTTACTTATAGAATCAGCATATATTATATATTTTAAAATGGTTCTACAAATATGTTTTTGTAATTTATTATTTTCCAATATGATATACTTGGGTAAAGCTGAGTCACATTCAATACAGATCCCCGTACCTATTCATGCAGCCAAAAAGGATCTTCAATCCAGTTTGTCATTATTTTATTCAAAGAAGAAGTGGATGCATAGTGGTGGCCCAGCAAATCGACAGACTAGATCACTAAACCATGCACCCAACATTTTATAAACTCAAGGCCCGAGCTTACTATGAACATGCTTGGGTCGAGGTTCATATTTCATCAATATTGTTTGCATCTCCAAAACCACCTTGTGCTGCATTGTGAGCTTTCTACCATTTAAATTACATCTCACTTGCAACATTAGAGATGTGAGTTCTAGTCAGATGATGTGGGTTACCCTTGCAATAGAAAAATTGTCATTCATAATTTTGTGTAAGATGATTAAATGCATAAACCAGTCAATCAAACCCCAAAAGAATGCTATAAACACATTTTGCCTATGATGTCTGCACTCTCCATGCAAAAAAATGTGGGGAAAAAAAGGTTAATAACTTATATTTGCTATAAGGGTATATTAAGAAGGTAATTCAGACAGACATACAGGTCTAGATTCACATGTGGTGCTATAAATAGTTAGTATCCACAAAATTGATCAGAACAAGTGTTAGCATCTGCTATATAAACAAATGGTAGCATTATATCCATGACGCTCATAAAATATGATGCCAAGAACATATGATCGAGTCATTGTCCTTGTGTGCCATATGTGGAGAAATATAAAGATGACAACCATATGTTTATAGTGAATGATCAACTATTTGATCAATTATTATTTGTCCGCCCATCGAAACATGCTTTTTAATTCGAATTTTCTATTTTCTTACCTTTTTGGTTGGGCGCCACTCTGGCCAGTGCAACTGAGTCACTGACTTCCAAGGTGTTGAGTACTTCTTCAACCCTAATATTCAGTATGGGAATGAGTGTCCCTACTATGGATTAAAATAGCAACTTCTATATAGGGTATTGCGGCTATGGCCGGAGTGATTGTCGCTCTCACCTAATGTAGCCTGTAGCAGCCACTACATAACGTCAACCAACAATTACTTTCCATCTTTTTGTGAAACATATAATTGGGTTTCTTTCTTGTCTTCTCTCCAAATAACATTTCTACACACGTCTTCTATCCTTCTAAGCTTAAAATGTTCAATATATATAGGAGATCTAGCCAGATTGACGCCGATACATAGAGTTCCTCTCAAGGGCTCTTCTCTAGGTATATCCTGGCAAACACCCCCTTGGTATTAGTAGAGGTATTTTTTTCTCAACTCCCAATAAAAGTGCATTATTTGTTTTCATGAAAGTTATTTTATCAGACATTACTTTATAATCTATAGGTCCAATGATATGTACAGTTTGTGCCAAATTTCTTATTTGAATTATGAATTTAGAAATGCATAATAGTGATGATATCTTGATGACATTGTTCGATTATAAGCATTTTACTAGTTTCTAACTTAGAATAGCTAGCCAACATGAATAGATGTGACAAAATAGACAAGTACTCTTACTTTATTATCATTCAGTAACAACTATGCCCCCTATCTCAGTTACGATTGAAAAAAAATATTCCAACCTTTTCCAGTATTCTAAAATTTTCGATTTTTTTTTAGAATTTTCTGACCACTTTTTTCATAGACACTACCATGCCACTATGTATTGCTTGCAACGTAGCATTTTGGGTGTCACCTGAGAGGTCCGCCACAACCACTACTTTGATCCTTGGTCCCTACCACCAACCTAAGTATGTGGGAATGCCTCTTAGGGAAACTTATATACTATTGATATCTGATTATGACTGTGATCACTATGATATTTGGTCTTACCTATCGACAAATGGACCAGTCAGGCATTTAGGTCTGACAATGAGTACCTCTTTAGTGTCTCACCAGATCGGTTTTGGCCATAGTTACCTCATTTGCAATTCAACTGATTCGTATTTGAGTTTGTGGTTTGTAGTTCGGCACTAAATCTAATTTGAAAATTTGATGAGGTAGGCTTATCTGATTCGCTTTTCAATTCGCTTAGATTGTAGTTCGAGTTCGATAAATTCAATGTACTAATTTGTGTGTATACTTCAATATGGATTCATAGGTAATGATAGATCTATTACAAAGTTCTAGATGCTACAAAAGGTATGTAAAAATGAAATTTCCAGAAAATTATAATCAGATTAAATAGATTTAAGTTTCAGCAGAAAGTGTCCCATCCGATCGTTGGGCCCATTGAAAGCAAGCTTTAACATAATTAATGGTTATTAATGGGCCCATAGATGAAAGTGGACTCTTTCAATCTCTCCATTTCACTTGAGACTCAATGTTTAAAGCAGGGCCTGCAGCCTCCACCAAGATGTCTTTCGTTACTCAGGATTTAGTTACACATGGAAGGACTTTATATTCTGCATGTTCATCTCTACAAAAAGAGTACATATTCAAAGAATGATATAAATCCAGTCCAATCTCCTCTTTTCTGTGTGAGAGAAGTGAAACTTTTGGGCCAACTGTTAAAAAATCTGAGTTACTAAAAATCAATAGATAGTAGAAAATCAAATTTTACCCTAATAGTAGTTGGCCCCACCTTTTTGAAAATACGTTAATAAAAGCCACTCAATCTTAGTAACCAGAACCTCCCATCCCCCTCCCCAATCCTGCTCCGAAAACGCCAATCCGTATTTTTGGAGCGGATCCATCCTCGGAGCATGGTTCGAAGATGCTCGGAGCGCGGATCAACCAAATATGAAGCGAGTCGTGCAGAATCTTTAGTTTATGTGCATTTTCTTTTTCTGTAAGTTTGACATTTATCTTTTAAATGAAGAAACTTTTTATGACTTATTAATTATTGTCTATTTTATGTGATCAAATTGCAAAGTTAATTTTTTTCTCCATTTTTTATACTTGAATACATGGATAAGATATATTTGTGCCCATTATTTAATTGTTTGTAAACCCATAAGCACTATGTTGTATAGGCGCTCCGGGCATATAATTATTTTAAAATTCAGCATTTCAGCGCTCGCATTCCCGCTCCGCGCTCTGGGCACTTAGCACTCAATACTACTTACCCATGTTGTTTTATAATTTAAATCTTACTTTGATCAATGGTCATTCCACCATCAAATAGATCAAGTAAAAGTATTATGATTAAAAAAGGGGTTAAAATCACATTTCTAGACAAAGTCTACTGGCTAGGAAAAGTGGGCCCATTGATGAAATTATCAAAAAGCTCAATAATCACTAGTCCTAGAATGGCAATATCATCATTTGGCAAAGACTTTTCATATATCTTCCCCTATTCTCTCAATTCCAAAAAAGAGGGGACAGAAAAAAGATGATTTGTAGAGATTTTCGTTTCTCGGAGAAGATCTGAAGTTCCGTGCAACTATCCCAGAGTAGATTTACTGCAAGCCGCACTACACCATATTATGGATTTAGCGGATTCATGCACAGACACTATATCTTCTTCAACTAAGTCATCAAACGAAACCGAACTTGGAATTTTGAGATCTTCAAACCCTAGAGAATCGAATAGCAACTTGTTCAAATGGAACAGTTTGTGATTTGCCACCATGAGAACAATTAGGTAACTACGCGCGCGCGCACATACACACTCAGAGAGAGAGAGAGAGAGAGAGAACCTGTGGTGGTAATTATTCTTCTCCCAAGAAGGGCACAGTTTCTTTCCAGTACTTCTTAATGAAGTCGACTTCTTTGACAGTTAAGGCCTCATCTTCTGGGTAATAAGCAATGGGGTCTGACAAGAGAGGAACTGGAAGGTTGAGAACACCTTCCAATGTCGCATGAAGACAGTATGCAGAGTATGTAATATGGTATCCACCTTCCTGAACAACCAGGAGACGTCCTTCACAGTGCTTATCAGCCATATTACGTACCATTCGGCCTATCTCACGGTACCCCTCCATTGTCAAACACTGCCTTCCATTTGGGTCAAACTGAAGGTCAAAAGAAAAAGGGTTCTCATTCAGAAAAATAAATTTATATACCCATATGAAAATGATTTAAGGAGAAAACAAGCATGGCAATATATTTATGCAGAAGGCTGAATATTGCAAGATTCTACCTTACAACAATTATCTGTAATATTAACATAAACAACAAGCTACCAATTAAAGGGGTGCGTGCGTGCGTGTGCGTGTGTATATATCTATATATAGGGCCAGCTCTCCTAAGCTGAAGCTTAGGATAAGGTAAGCTAGGGTAAGCTCAATTATGTGCCCCCCCCCCCCCCCCCCCCCCCCCCCCCCCCCCCCCCTATATCTATATATAGGGCCAGCTCTCCTAAGCTGAAGCTTAGGATAAGGTAAGCTAGGGTAAGCTCAATTATGTGCCCCCCCCCCCCCCCCACAACAATGGACCCACATGTGGGTGGGGGTGGGGGAGGGGAGTGGGGGTTGGGGGAGGGGTGTTTCAAGGACTCCCTGGGACCCTCCTCTTGGTAAAAAATCAGCCCCAACCGTGGTTTCTATCATCCCCATTTGGGCACCAAAAGTTTAATGGTCAACAATCCATTCGGATCGGTACACAATCGATCCAACAGTCCAATAAATTCGGACTTGACCAAAAGTTGGTGGACATGTGCAACTTAAGGGGGTTGTCTGTTTAGTCCATTTGGATGGACCAAGGGTGGGCCCCAGAAGCATTAGCTTACTGAATCTTATCCTAAGCTTAGGAGAGCCCGGCCTTATATATATATATATAGATATTGTATACTAGGTTAGCATTTTAGTGTAGCTCGGGCAGGTCAGGTCGAGCAAGACCTGAACTAGAAGGGGGTAAGATTGAGCCTGAGTCTAAGCCTGGATGAAACAGAAATAACAAGCCCAAGTCCATGCCCAGATGGAGAAGAGAGTGAATGGCAAGGACTTGGGGTTGCTTAGGCTTTGGTTGGCTCTTGAAGGGTAACCATCCAACTTCTTTCGTAGGGAGACCATTCAACTTTGCACTCCTTAAATGTGGATTATTGAGCTGTAATACTATCTGTATGCCATTTGGATATCTAGGGACATCTGACAGGACAGAGACTAGAAAATATCCAATCCAGGTAACGTTCACCATATAAAACCTTATATATCAGAAAGGTGGATACCACCAGTACCACTCTGGTCAAGCGAGAAAAAAATTGCTATTTCTTGTGATGAAGCATCATACTTAAATTGCATGATGCAACATTTCACTCTTTAGTACAGTTCAACCTGCAGTACTCAATCCAAGTCCAGAAATGTATCTTAACTTCTAAAATAACTTTGTAAACACTTCAAATACAAAAGAAAAAATTGCAAACAACAGTGAAGCACATCTCAACTTACCGCACTAGAATCTTGTCCAACAACCATGACAATGATGTCCGGGTCAAACTTTTCAATGGCTGGAACAACCAATTCAGTCATTGCATATTCATATCCCCGGTCACCTGTCCCATTCGGTAAAGGTATATTTAGATTAAACCCAAAGCCTTTATCATCACCCAATTCATCAACAGAACCTTTTTGAGGATGGGAAGGACCCCACGATCCATGATTCATGTGAAGAGAGATTGTGAGGACTCTATCTGAAAGGTAGAACCCTTCTGCTGTTCCGTTCCCGTAGTGTACATCAATATCAATGACAGCAACTCGTTTGCAACCAGAATCTATGGCCAATTGGACAGCAAGACCAGCATTGTTAAGAAAGCAATAGCCATCAGCTTGGGTAGGCTGAGCATGATGACCTGGAGGGCGCACTAATGCAAAAGCCATCTTCCCATGCCCATCTAATATGTGCTTCATTGCCGACAATGTGGTCCCTGCAGCCAGTAGGGCACAATCCCATGAACCAGGGTTCAAAATAGTACCAGCACACATTGTCTTTCCCCCTGCTGCATCAGCCTCGAGAAGTTGATTTATGTATTCTGGCATTTAATAGAAGAAGCAAAGAAATTAATAAATGAGCTACTTTACCCAGACCCTTTACTTATTGAGAGAAAAAAGGGAAATGGCTCTTTGCCTGAAAGTGGCTATAATTAGTTCGGGCTTTCAATTTGTACAAGCAGAAGCTACAGTTCAATGATTCAAATTTCGAACTGTTTGACCAATCCAAGGATGGTCAATGCATAGAAATTGTCCAAAATGGAGAATTGAAGGTATCCAATCTCTGGCCTCTTTTGCTGCACATGCATTGTAACTGTATTTTTTGCCCTAACCATCCTTCTTTTGGCAAATAGTTGATGATACAGGATTATCTCATCTGGGAGATTGTTGGTCATGTTCACTCCATATCAACAAATTTGGACGACTTGTGCACATTGGAAAGATAGAAAAATCTGAACAAACTACAGAAATTATCAAGTCAAGGATTGCACATTTCTCAAGTTAGAATGTAATAATAGATGATTAGAAATAAAAAAAAGAAAAAAAAACCTTCTATGATGAGGGGAACCAGAGCTTAAGCAACTCCATATGAAGTTATGAACAAACCTAAGATGCTCAAATCCTTCAAAAGCAGGGTATTTGAGGTACTCGGACAAGGATAAGAATAAAGAACCACCTTGACAAAAACCTGAGCTGTAGAATCCCATGCCAACTGGTTTTTCTTTCCCATTCTTTTTACTCTGATGTGTTCCCTAGTGGCAACATGGCTACCTATCAGGATTACAAGCGCAACCTAAATAGGCTGAAGTCATACACCTGCCTTCTATAAATATGGAGGGTATGATTTACTTGCGCCAAGAACCAGTAGGGTGTATCGACTAGCCATTTAGAATTTCAAGGAAATTAAACCACCTGTGGAGCCAGCAACACCAGGTAAGTATTCAAAAAGAAGTTTCCATGAGGCTGGTGATCTCTGGTGATGATGATCTTCTTAAACCGTTCCCTGACTATATTAGTTGGTATCAAAACCCACAGCGAGAGTCGGTTTTTATAGTTCTCCTATGCTGGATTTTTGCCTACAGAAGTGAAAATGGCTCCTCGATACTATTCCCAAGATTTACTTGGGCTTCCTGCAATAAAAAGGTCGAAGAGCCGCTGAGGTTCTTGCAAAGTTGTATGTGATGAGCCCAAAGACCAACATATCCTACCTGACTATCTAAAGAAAAAATGTCAAAATAGCTCCCACTATTTGTGGGTTTACCCATTATGATAATACTATCCATTAGTGAGATTTTCACACTTCCATCAATATCAGTCCATTTTTGTTAGTATTCTACAATTTGTATCCCATATACTACAATTCATATTAAATATTAAGGAAAACAATTTGTATGTATGCAATGAATCTCATTTACTAGTGAGTCTAAGGATTCAAGTGTGAATCTTACGCTTTGATTTCATCAAATCTTATAATTCAAGCGAGTCAATGGAATGACAATAGTCATAGCCATGAGGTTAATATTAATGATAATTTTTATTTTTATTTTTGTCCTCTCTCTCTTTCCTTCTATTTTTAGCAGTTTTTAGAAGGTTATGTACTAATTAACAAAACCTCTAAAGAATTTTTTGCCATTTTGGAAGGTTCTAGAGATGAATAATGAATGAGCACTTGACTAAAGCTTACAACTAAATGTATGGAGTTTTGTCCTGTACCATTCTTTTGGAAAAATTCAATTTCCTTCATTATCACTGTTTTAACTTCAAGAGATCATACCGTGTAGGATTGATTCATTGAATTTCATTTTTATTTTATTTTCTGATTAAAGGTAACAAAAAATTTTATTGCAACTTGTTTATTTTCCCTTATAACGCTGATATCTTAGACATATTTAACTACTTACACATGTCATTTATGATGTATTAAAATATGTCAATGATGTTCTTATAATTGTATCATAGTCTTATTTGTCATTGCATTCATGTTGCTATAAATGGATAATGAGTAACTACTTTTTTCTTTTTTTAATAATTTTATAAAATTTCATTTTTTACGGTTCATCCCATTGGATGATTCGTGAAATGGTTCCGGATTTCAAAACAGTGGATATCACTTTCATGGCAATGACAATTGCCCGCTTTATTCATTATGAAGTCTTTCACACTTTCACCAATAAGCTTTTCATGCCAAAACAAGAGCATTGAAATTTTATTGGCACAGGAACCCCCAAGTTTCAGCAAGCTGATTTACCAAAAAAAAAAAAGCTCCATCAAGCTTACATGTTTTGAAAATAATTTTGACCCAACTCCCTCTGTCAAAGGATCAACAACTATATTAGATGGAAGTAAATAACTGATAGTTACACTTACCTCACCTTTCTCAACAATATCCTACATAAAGTGATATTGTAAGTCAATGCATCCACCCTTAGAGCAATTAGCTCCAAACTATATCAATTTAAACACAATAAGGTTATCACAACACATGGGTACCGGTCAATTAGTTATGTTAAACTCCATATCTTCTTTGAAGCATTTCATCCAAATGGGAAAAGTTGTAGCAATGCTGCAGGAGTACTATACCAACACTCAGCTTCCTGAGTATAGTGGGTAAAACAAGTTTATTTCTTGCTTGACCAAGAAAAAATAGCATCTGATAGAGGAATATGTATCGAAGTGGACTTACTACATCGTCCTCAGCAAAATCTGCATCTAAATATCCTACTACATGAAGCTTCTTCCTTTTCTTTTCTTTTTCTTTTTTGGCTTAATGGAAAGAGAATTGTATTAAAAGGAGGAGAAGCTACATGGGCAGAAAAGCCCCCCCAAAACTGAGGCCCAAAGGACCCACTATACAAAAAAAAAAAAAAAAAAAAAACAACCCAAAGGTCCTTCCATACAATGAACAACCCAAAAGAAACAAAACCGGCCTGGGAAAGAAAACCAAAACAGCATTAAACACAGAGTTAGTGGAGACTGAACGGCCTGGAAGCGTGGCTGAGCGAGGTCAGCAAGTCATGAGAGGCCTGAACTTCATGAAAGATGGAATTATTTCTGACCTTCCAAATTGAGTATATGAGCTTATATGCCTGATAACATATATATGAGTATGTTTTTTTCATTTCACATATTACTTTGCTATATACTAACTAGGCCTGGAGCACGACTCATTCATGACCTTGTACATAACATAGCAAAAATGGGATAACCCCCTGCCTTGGGATAGAGAATGTCTGATTTTTCTTGATCAGCTCTTGGACATTCAACTTTTATTAATTTGAATCCCTTTTCAACACCAATTGATATAGGTCTGCAGTTTTGCATCCTAAACCATTGAAGGGCTGTGTCAAGATATCCTGTTTAAGTGTAGTTTCCTGCATTCTCTCTCTAGTTTCCACAATTCCCCAAAACAAATGATCCCTCTCCCTCATCTCTAATTTCAGATTTAGAGCTTAGTCACGACCTTTTTCTTCGTATCACATCTAAATCATTACAGTAAAAATTACAGCAGTCCCTTCTTCTTCTTCTTCTTATTATTATTATTATTATTATTTGCTACATCTAAGTCCCAACCAAAACTCTATCAAAATTTCTACAAATTGTCAGACTTATAGACTTCTCCAAATCAAACCATATTCGGTCCTTCTACTCATCCAATTTTCCCAACCCAAATCCATTATCTAATTCTGTAGTAAAATCCAACACCTAAAATTGCTCCACTCCCAACCACATTGTCAACAATAACTTGATTTTGATTCCCAACTACGTATTGATGTGTTGGAAATTTACACTAAAAGCATAATTTTATGTATTCGTCTTTGACTGATTTATTTATTAGTATATTTTATCTTTTCATCTAACTGAGATTTTGTATGGGCAAATGGTTGCATTATTTATTATTATTCATGTGTGTGTCTTTTATTCTATAAAGTAGACAAGTTGGTGTGTAGAGTTCTACTTATACACAGAAGGCTTATTTGTCGGTTCTTATAGAATATAAATTGACGTTCACAATCTAGATGGATTTGAACACACCATCGGTACGATTGTAGCATGATGTTTTAGTAGGCTTGTCTTGGCTGCGGGAAACAGTATAGTTTCGACTCAATATGCTAGTACGCTTTGTGTGTGTTAAACAGGACCGCTTTTGGGTTTATTGTCTTTATACTGACTATATAAGACGATTAACATCCAAATGGTTATTATGAGTGCTTGTACTCTTAATCCCGACATAAATAATAGACACATACATTTAGTGTTTGCCATTTTGATTTACAAAGGAGTGGGATCTTTTATGGTCAATAATCTCAGTAAATTGGATGACTACACTACGTGTATGGTGCATATTAGTTTATTAACAGAATCCACGTCC
The DNA here is from genome assembly GCA_029852735.1 of Persea americana. Lineage (NCBI taxonomy): Eukaryota > Viridiplantae > Streptophyta > Magnoliopsida > Laurales > Lauraceae > Persea > Persea americana. Next base: position 20,475,631 of record CM056813.1, on the reverse strand, counting down.
CGTAATAAGGATTGATGATATCCCCTTGATGAAGCTTTTAAGTTTTGATTATGTCAAACCCTGCAGGTGGACTCTATGTCTGGCATATCAAATAAGTTAAGTGTAAGATCTCAAGTAATTATAAAAATATCGATTAAATAAAGATGTCAGTAATTATTTAATCGATGGATACCTAAAATCTTAACGTGGGGAGATTAATAAGCATTTAATAACAAGAAGCTCGAAATATTATTTTGAGAATAAGGACAGATTGCAATTATAATTCTCTAGTGGACTGAATTGTAATTTATGGAATTAAGATTCTAATTTGAGTCGAATTAGGGTTTATTGTTTCAATAAGAAGCCTATCATTATTTTCTTCTTAAGGTCCCTATTGTAGCCTATAAATATGCGCTATTGCTCTCTAGGTCTTTAGTAACAAGAGAAATCTCGTTTTTGGAGAGCAAAGAGAATTCGCAGAAGAGGCCCACACCCTGGTGCGAGTTCGAGCATAGAGGAATACAGTAGAAAATCTTGAGATTTTTGGGTTGCTGTAAGACCGAGATCAAATCAGAGAGATCTCATAGGTATGGTTTTAATCATCTTCATCTAAAGTTATTTCCGCATTGATCTGTACGCAATATCTAGGGTTCCTGGCGGTTGCTCCTTTTCTAACATGATATGCTTCCAAAAGCAATGACACAAGAAGCCTTAGAATAACTAGTAAAAAATTCATTTGAGGCGTTGACCCAAAGTGTGATGCAATTTTTGGAGAATGTGAAGATTCTCAAGCACATCAATGACCTACTCCTTGTAGAATTGGAGACCTTTCCACAGAATGTGGTGCAACTAACACAGACCACAAAGTGCCACCATTCACAAGTTGCTAACATGGTATTAATTGTCTCTTATCTCCTCTAGATAAGCAAGAGTGTACCTGGTCATGTTACTCTACATCATCATCATCATCATCATCAAAGCCTTGTAGCCTTGTCCCAACTATGTTGGGGTCGGCTACACGAATTCTGTTTTTCCATTCCGATCTATCTTTACACTTATTCATATCTATTTTTACTACCTCCATCCACGTCCTCTTTGGCCTACCCGTTCCCCTTGGTGGCCATCAACCTTCATAGCCAAACTTTTCCTTACCAGCGCCGTTGATGGCCTACATTAGACATGCCCAAATCATCTCAAACGAGTTTCTCTAATTTTATTATCCCCTACTGTTGTTACCCCTAAATGCTCTCAAAAGCGTTCATTTCTAATGCTATCCTTCCTAGTCTTACCACACATCCACCTCGACATGCTCATCTTTGCTACATCCATTTTGTGTGTATGCTGCTTCTTGATCGGCCAGCATTCTGCTTAATAGGTCATAGTTGGTCTCATCGTTGTCCTGTAAAATTTTCCCTTCAATCTTGTTGGCATTCGTTGGTCACAAAGCACTCTTGAAGCAAGTCCCTACTTCAACCATCCCGCTTTAATCCTATGTTCGACATCTTCATCTACCTCCCCATCCTTATTAATTATAGAGCCAAGGTAGCGGAAAGAACCACTTTGTAGTATCTCATGATCTTCAATTCTCACGGTAGTTTTGGCCCTTTCTATATGCCCACTGAAGTTACAAATCATATATTCCGTCTTTGTACGGCTTATTTGCCTTTGGATTCTAAAGCCTTCCGCTATCTCTCGAGTTTTGCATTCACACAATACCGTCTCTTGATTCGTCTACCAACACAATATCATCTGCAAGTAACATGCACCAAGGTACCTCTTTATGAATGTGAGAAGTTAACACATCCATAATCAGTGCGAAGAAATAAGGGCTTACGGCTGACCCCTAATGCAAACCTATGGTCACTAGAAACTTTCAATAAAGGCTTGGGGCTTACCCCTAATGCAAACCTATGGTCACTAAGAACTTTCTCACACTCATTATTGCTCGTTCCTACATGTACACTAAAACTGTTTCCTCCATTGTAGTGCTTTCTGTTGTATATGTATCTATAAATATAAGCACCTACAAAGCAGTAGGGTCTGCAAAATTATTCATTGATTAAGATGGCGCATTGAAAGATTTTACAAGGACAAAGGGATAAACCATGGGACTGGACTTAATACTAGACTAAAATTGCTATATTAGTGATAGACAATAAAAAATTATAAGTTATATCACTCTACCCCTAGTGAACCTCTTTCATTGACATGAGGCCAACCACAAAAAAAACACACTGCAAATCCCAAGCAAACCCTGAGTCAAAGATCTGATTTGTATTCACTCTACGCCTGGAAAAAACAAAAAAATAAATAAATAAATAAATAAATCCAATGACATTGGAATGCATTTGAAGAATCCACATCAATAATGATAAAGAAACAGAGAAACCCTATCTAATGCAACAGTCACTTTCCCTAAATTGGTTTCATCATACAACCAAACAGGGACAAATCCAAACATTCCCCTGTTTGGTATTCTGATGTGGGTTTTCATTTTTCTTTCAGGCGGAGTTGAGGAATCAAATAGATTGAAGGAATTACAAAAATACAAATTACCTGAGGTGTGAAAGGAGAGGAGTTGGGAAGGGAGAGCAGATGTTCCTTGATGCCAAGAGATGTAGGGAGAGATGGGTCCTTTCCTGAGGATGGACACCATGTTCTTGACTCGGTCCGAGTTCTCCGGGTGCTTCTCCAGCACCTCCAGAAATCCCGGGTCGGATGCTGTGTCGAACACGCCGATTCCTTGGTCGTGGTCCAACATGCCCTCGTGCCAGAATACGTGGATATGTTCCGACGGTGATGATGAAGGAGATGGATGGGCCATCGCTCCGGATTGATGGATTTGATGAAGATGATTCTTCCTTCCAGCTGCTTGCTTTTCCAATATACTCTTCTGTTGCTGCTGCAGCCTCTGTTATGGCTTTGAGAGTTTGGTTGGAAAACTTGGCGCGTCAACCCGTGACTCGGCCGAGTCATGATATTTTAAAGAGGGACCGAGTAAAAAACAGGGGTAACTCAGATGCCTTTAAAAATAGACATGACTCGACGTGACTCATCCGAGTTTTTGTGTAACTCAGTGACTCGGCCAAGTTTCATGAACCGGCCGAGTTCTGTATTTTTTTTATTTATATTTTTCCTAAACCATTGTAGAAAAACCTCACCGAGTATGGGCCCGAGTTACCCGAGTTTGGGACATAATGAATGTATATAAAAAAATTGGGACAATTACCAAAAAAAGCCTGATATATCAAAGAGGACCCAAAGTAGACCTGGAAACTAGGAAAGGCCCTAAACAGTTGTAGAAACTGGATAGGTAAGCTGGCAACCGGGTAAGGACGCTTTTTTTACAGTAAGTGCACCCCCCCCCCCCAAGTCAAATCACCAGCCACATGTACGGGCGTGCCTCTTCCTCCCTCTTTTCCCCTCTTTTCGAAACCCATTCCGCCCCAATCTTTCTCCCCATTCTCTTCTCTTCGTCCCCATCTATATACGGGCTTGGTGACGCGCATAAGTGCAACTCATTACTCGCATGTACGCGCTTTAATCAGTCATGCGTGCAAGCACAACTCATAGCTCGCGTGCATGCGAGTGCCAACTGTTGGCCCACACTTCCACTACCATAGACACATGCTAGGATATGGCCATTCTAGTTCCATGTCACTGTTTTCTAAAGACTCTCTTCACCGTAGGAAATGTGGGCCCACATGGGCCACTGCTCCACCATCTGGTGCTCCAATAACACATGATGTCTATGCTTCACCATTTGGTTGTTGTTTAGTAATTCATTTATTTATTTTTAAATATCTCTATGCATGGTGCAGATTCCAGACAGTATGAAAGGTTGGTTAGTTTCCCAAGCCTAATAAAAATAGTAAATAAAGATAAAATCAAGGGAGAAAGGGTAGCGCGGAATGGGTTTTGAAAAGAGGGGAAAAAAAGGAGGTAGAATCTCATTGAAAGAAAGGGGGGGGGGGGGGGGGGGGGGGCGGGATGGTACTTACCAAGTTACTATAAGTGGCGGGATGGTACTTACCAAGTTACAGTGAGGAAAGTGTCCTTACCCGGTTGCCCGGTTACCTACCCAATTTTTATGACTGTTTTGGGCCTTTTTTGGTTTCCAAGTCTGCTTTAGGTCTTCTTTGACATTTCAAGCTTTTTTTGGTAATTGTCCCTAAAAAATTGCTAGGGTTGATTTAAACCTTATTATTAACTTTCGATTTTATTTCAAGGAAGAGATCGAAGAGGAGAGAATCAAAGAAACAGGTATGTCCTTCTTCTTCATATGCTATTAAAACACAAAAAAACAAAAGCAAAACAGAAAAGGAAAGGTAAAAAAAAAAAAAAAACAAAAAGAAAACATGTTCATCTTCATCTTTGCCTTAATATGGAACCTTATTTTTGGATTTGCCATCTCACCCATCACAAACATTCTAGCTTTTTTTCTTTTATCGACCTTGAAGAAGTAGATTTGATCGACGTTCTTACAATAGAAACTTTTAAAAAATCGATCTTTGATTCCATTGAATTAGTTTAGGACCTGACCCTTTGTGACAAAACAAGTGATAACACTGTTGAAATGGTCAATACTGTAGGCAAACCCTCTTTTGAAGATATGGTACCAACTGGTACTCCATCTCTTCCATCACAGGTGAGGCCACCCAAACCTGATTTGAAACCTGTCAAACCCCAACCCAGATTAGCTCGATTAGTGTTAATTAAGTTAGTGTTTAGTTTTAAGAGAGTTTAGTGATTGTTGGGTTAGAATGGTTTGATTTAGTCTTGGTATTAGTTTTGGGAATTTTGAGAGTGTTGGTTGAGCAGACACGCTCAAGGACGCCCTGAGTACACGTGTTAGCATGAGACGATGTTTCTAGATTTCTGTTTTGATTGTGATTTTCATTTATTTTGAATGGTTTTATTAATTGCTACAATTTTCATTTTCAGTCCGTCCGTGTTCGAAGCCCGGAAACCTGTGTTTTGGCCAAAAAGGGGTAAAATTATCTTTTCAACCCAAATATGGATACGAATTTTGATCTCGGAACCATGTTAAAAATATACTTTTTGGAAACTAGATTTTCGATGATCGTTTTATCCTTCTTTGTCGATCTCGTTCAAGGCCCGTAAGAACATGTTTTAACCCTTTGAAGTTCTAGACCTTATGGGGCCCACTCTCACTCAACAACAAATATCACATTTTCTCCCTCACTCGCATTCATTCTACATCTTCGTGGGGTTTCACGTCCAGGGCATTTGGGGAGCTTCTTTTTCTCTTCATCTTCTCTTTCTTGCATGTCAACCATTTGAGCCCGGATTGAAGTTTGGATTTCGCCATCTTCTTCCTCTCCTTCCAAGCTTTCCATTGGACCCATTTGTTGGACGTTTTCAGCTGGGCAAATTCTTCTTCTTCTTCTTCCTTTCTTGTTTGGGCACCTCTAGGTAAGAGCTTCAACCCATCTCTTCAATAGAGTTCTTTTAACTCCTAAAGATCTTGCCTTTCATGTATGCAAACCCTTTTTTGAAATGGGTTCCTTTGTTTTTAAATGTATGGGTTTTTGATGTTCCTTTTTGGGTTTTTGTAGATCTTGGCTCCATTCTTGGTAGGATTTTTTAGGAAGGTTTGGATTTGCATTTTTTTGTCAAGGCAAGTAATCCTTTTAGTTTTCTAATGTATGATTTGGAATGGAGGTTATTTTAGCCTCAAATGTGATTTTTAGGTTTGTTATTGTGCCTATGACAACATGGTGAGTTTGTTTTGGAAACCTACCTTTAAGCTTGCATATATATTGTTTAGAATGATTCAAATGTCTTATTTTAACTCAAGTTCTGTTTTGCATTAAATCTTATTCGTTTTGGAGAAGAAAGAGCCTGAATCTGGATCTGCTGTGTTGTTCCCGCAGCTGGCCGACTGGTGACCAGCGGCTAACCGACCCAGTTCGGTTAGAAACACAAAATGCTCAGTTTGAGCTGGGTAGTCCTGGCAACTAACCGAAATTTGACTACGGCTAACTGCCAAGTGACCGCAAGGTCACCGAGGTCCACGGTTAAAAATGCAAAATGCTGCAAGTTGTCTAGGACCAGCGGTTAGCTGGCGGCTAGCCGCAATGCACCTTTGCAGCTAGCCGACAGGTGACCGACCATTTTCGGTCACAATTCCAGAATGCAACCATTTTCTGTTTGGGACCCGCGATCAGCTAGCGGCTAGCAGACTTGCACCACCAAGCTAACCGATGGGTGACCGAGAGCCAACCGAATCTCAAGTTTTGGCCTGTTTTGTGGAATTTTTTTAGAGAATGAAAACCAGAATATGTCTAAGGGCTTTTAGTTTGATATTGTGTATTTGAAACTTGAAATGTCTTCTATCTTCAGGAGCACCAATCCGTTTTATTCCGACATTTAGGTTTTCAAATACACGATGGTCAAATGAAGGGCCTTAACATATACTTGATACGCTCGTTTCAAATTCTCAGTTTTGACACGAAGTATATCGTGTTACACATGTTTTCATTGAAAAGCATCAGTCATATTTTGATCTATTTCAAGTACTAGTGAGGGGATCACTTTTTAAGCTTTGTTTTGCAATGGCTTATGCTATTCCTGATTAGTCTTGCTTTGCCCTGTTTTGATAAGTGATTTCCCCTATTTTCGGCCTATTTTGTATGTCTTTCGTCTTGTTTTGTGCATTCATGATGTTTGATGAACACCACTGAGCTTGGACTGCCGTTTCAGTCTGATCCACTATGTGGGGGTCCTTAAACACTTGGACTATCTACAGATTAGTCATATATTATATATATACATCCTGTTCTGATCCGGTAACGCGGCCGGTACCCGTCTACCTTTTATGGTACGGGATCCTGTTTTGTTTTGTTTTGTTTTGTTCTGTTTTGCTTTCTCTTTTCGTCATGTATGATAGAGAAAGGATGGCCTCAATGTGGGTTATCTATTCATGATATTATAAGTATTCATGCTAGTTTTGTATCTGAAATGCATCTCAACCCTGTTTTGGTTTAAATTCAGTAAATTGCTTTTAGTAACTTTCTTTCAACTTTTATCACTTTATACTCTTGTCTAAATTGATTTCTTGCCAAACCGTCGTGTTTGATCCTTGTTATTTGGTGCTTAGGTGCAGTAGATGTTGCCTTTGAGGAGGAGCGTCCGGAGGAGGCTGTTGAGCCACTCTCAGCTCGTGGGTGGCAACCCGATGACGTCATCTAGAAGTTAGGCAGGATCTTGAGACGTGTAACTTTTTGGCAAGGGTTATTCATTTTTATTCTTTTGGGAATGTATTGGCCTTTATTGGCCTCTTATTTGGGTTGTAATCTAACAAACATACTTTTGTTACCTTGAACCTGAATTGTAATTGGGAAAAAGTCCTGCTTATGTTTCTCCCTCTGAATTTCATGACTCGATGACTTTACTTATGCAAGTTTGATTTTTATCATATGATCTGTCTTGACGTGATTTGCTACACGCTTCCGCAAACCTTTGATTGTGTGAGTTCCGTCCCGCGCGTTTTGTCGAGATCCTCACCGCGGGAATCTGTGGGATAATCATCACTTATCACATTACACACGTCGCGGGGCCCAGGCCTCCGTCTGGATCGCGACAAAACCCTTACCATCTCACCTAAAATATGTATACCTTGGAGAAAATGAAACATTTCCTGCAATCATTTATGCACACCTTGACAAGGACCAAGAAGTCCAACTCTTAGAAGTGCTCAAACTGCACAAAGGTGCAATTGCTTAGACCATGGCTGACATTGAGGAAATGAATCCCCTCATGTGTACCCATTATATCTATTTGAAGGAGAATGCAAAACCCTCTTGTCAGGTGCAACGTCAATTAAACCCCACTATGCAGGGAGTGGTTAGGCTGAAGTTTTGAAACTTCTCGATGTGGGAATCATTTATCCAATTTTGGATAGCTAATTGGTCAACCATACCGAAGTTGTACCTAAAAAGTACGGTGTTACTGTAGCACGTAATGCTAATGATGAACTCATGCTAACCAGCTTACCCATAGTTTGGTGAGTCTTTATAGACTACATAAAGTTAAATGCTGTCACACGAAATGATCACTTACCCCTACCCTTCTTGGACCAAATTTAGAACGGGTAGCTGGCCACGAGTATTATTGCTTCTTAGATGGATATTCTAGGTACAATCAGATAGAGACTGGGAAGACCAAGAGAAAATAACTTTCACATGCCCCTTTGGCACCTTTGCTTACCGACGAATGCCCTTTAGGCCGTGTAATGCTCTCACAACCTTTCAAAGGTGCATGCTAAGTATTTTTGGTGATATCATGGAACGTTTTCTCAAAGTCTTTATGGACGATTTCTCAATTTTTGGGTATTCATTCCAAGATTGTTTGAGCAACTTAACTAAGGTCCTCTCTAGGTGTGAAGAAAAGAACTTAGTGTTGAATTGGGAAAAATGTCATTTTATGGTATGACAAGGGATTGTCTAGAGGATTAGAGGTAGACAAAGCCAAAATAGACTTAATTGCCAATTTGCTCGTCCAAAAAACTGTAAGAGATGTAAGATCTTACTTAGGGCATGCTGGATTCTATAGAAGGTTCATAAAAGATTTGAGTTCTATATCTCGACCATTATGTAACCTTCTATTGAAAGATGCATAATTTGAATGGATTGAGGCTTGTTAGGATGCTTTTACAAAGCTAAAAGACATGTTAATTTCTGCTCCAATAATGCAATCTCCGGATTGGAACCTGCCATTCGAAATCATGTGCGATGCTAACGATTATGTGGTGGGGGCAATACTTGAGCAACGTAGGGACAAAAGGTCATATGTGATTTACTATGATAGCAGGACTTTAAACAGTGCACAGCTCAATTATTTTACAATAGAGAGAATTGTTGGCGTTGGTCTATACCCTGAATAAATTCCGTTCCTACTTAATTGGATCCAAAATTGTGATTTTTACTGATCATTCTGCAACAAAGTACCTTCTTTCTAAGAAAAATGCCAAGCTCAGACTGATCAGATGGATCCTTCTACTCCAAGAGTTCAATATCAAAATCAAGGATAAGAAAGGAGTAGAAAACGTGGCTGATCATCTTTTCAGGCTTGTCCTTTCCAAAACTTTAGAACCCTTACCAATCTAGGACACTTTCCCTAATGAGTAATTGTCCACATTTTCCCATTCTCCATGGTATGCTAACATTGCTAATTATCTAGCTTCAGGTGAAATTCCAAAAGAATGGATGCAGCAAGATAAAAATAAGTTTTTCACTGAGGTGAAATAATTTTTTTGAGATGAACCATACCTTTTTAAATACTACCCAGACCAAATCATTAAGAGATGCATTCCTGACCATGAAATAAATAGTGTAATATCCTTTTGCCACTTCATACTTGTGGTGGCCACTTTTCTGCTAAAAAGACCGCTCACAAAATTGTACAATCTAATCGATGTGGGGTGTGAATGGAAGAGATAGATTTTGTGGGAGGGCGATGGCACAGAGAGATGCAAATCTTCATTCTTTGTTAGAAACGATTTTTAATTGTTCCCAAATTTCCATTCCAAGGACATGATATTCTAGAAAAATATTCTACAGGAATGATCCATAAAATACATCCAAATATATTCTAATAACTTTCATTCTGTGGGAACAAAGAAATGTTCCCATGGCATGATACCAAAACAGGTTCTGGCCGCATGTCAGACTTTTCCTCATCCCGATCTTCAATTTCAATATTTGTCTAATGGATAGCAAAAATGGAAAATAAAAGGAATATTGGGGTTAAGTTTTCGTAGGTAAGACTATATAATTAGCCAACAATGAAAAAGAGGTGATGAAATGTAAATTGATTAGGGCGAGATTTTGAAAAGCGGATTGAAAGCACTATCATAAGGCATATTTTGTTGAAAATGAATAAAAAATGAGACCAACCAATTTAAAATCACTTGCAAGTTACACATGGAGTCTATACTAAGCAGAGTTTCTCAAAAATTCAGCAAATGATCTACTGCACTCTTATCCTATATCTAATAGAAAAAAAATAAAAAAAATATAAGATTGTCCTTTCCTTGAAACTGTCCTCATGAGTAAAGTGAGTTTGGACCTTTCCTGGATTCATGTTCACCATAACATGAGATGTAGCCCATATAAATAAGAACGAGCTAATCTCTAGAGGAGCTCAAAGGAATCCCCCTGTGATCAAGCAGACATTCTCACACATTTACACAAGAATATAAGAAATTTTCACTCATAACGGTTGTACTTACCGATGGTCATTGAAGCCTTAAAATCCACACCTAATAGAATCTGATTAGTGCAATCCCATAGCTATGTGTAGACATCTTGATTGGTAGTGGCCCAGGGTCGGCTCTATTAAGCATCGCACAAGTATCCTTGAGAGATTATTTCATTGTGGATGTGTAAATGCTTAACGAGGTTGTTAGTGAAGCAAATTCAATTGAAATACTATTGATATGTGTAAAACATGGGAGGCAGTGAGACTTTTTGGGGTCATTTATCTTTTACACATGATGTAGATGCAAATTTTACATGTGGAATGTATTACCATAATATTTTACAACCACCATTTACACAAGTAATGCTGAAAGATTCGTATTACATGTCAAAAGTTTTCATTATCTCAAACATATATGATATTTAAGACATGAAACTAAATGCTTTGGGTTTAATGGGTCCATAAAGAATTGACTTGGGGTTCACATGAGTTGAAAATAGTTGCATTTACACACCATTTCCATACCTCTCATTTATGTATAAATGAGTACAAATAGATATAGTTCCGCGTAAATGTTACGCTTGTGCATCATTTACATATATAAATAAGTGCAAATAAACAACCCATGGGTATGTAAATTGCCACCTCTTCCTTTCCTCATACCTATTGATCTAGTCCCTAAGTTCAATGATTTTATATAAACTTTCAGCAAACTAGTGTGAAAATGAGGTGAAAGCCAATTGCTTAAGGATAGTGTGTGCAAGGGAGTAATTTTGGTATCGATTCTCATTTGACTCAAGAATAAGATGTTGTTCAATATCTTCATGCAGTGCTATTCTCTTACTCATATTGTATAGGGAAATATTTATGCACATCTATCCCTTACCATATTATGGTGAGGGACAACATAGTGGGGCCAACTTTTTGATATATCCAAACCATCTACACACATGGGACCCCCTGAATTACACTGAATCCATTAAGTCTTCACTGATCTAAATGGATTGGATCGTTGGATCAAGGGTCGGGTATTTTTCTTTAATATAAATTTGTGGGCCACGGATGAAGGGGTTAGAGATATGAGATTAACTCCAAACTTGATATATGAACCTATCCAAGATGTCTCTTTCCATCCCCCCCAAGTCCTATAATCAATAGGGCTATAGGTGGTCCATATCAAGTTTGTCTCTCACCATATGGTGAAGGATGGATGCACATGAATGTCCCCATGTATTTGTATGTGTGTGTGTAAATAATATTCTCTTAATAGTATTGTATACATTTAAAATAACTCCCATTTGGTTGGTATTTTCTAACTAAATACTTTCTCCTAAACATTTTGTTTCTATTTTTCCAAAAAAAAAAAAAAAATTCTACATATTCCGTGATAAACAAGGGTTAAGTGATTCTTTTCTTATAATTTGATATTAGTGTTAGGTGATTCTTTTCTATATTTTCACATGTCCGTGATAAACAAGGGTCCAAGTTACATGTGATTGCACTTGAAATAAGTTATCACATCTCTGTTCAGCATTATTATTTCTAAATAGAAACGGGATTGTATGGTACCTTAACAGTCCGTGGGCCCACTGGGGGGGGGGGGGGGTGGGGGGGTTAGCACTTTTAGCCTCAGCCGCATACGTGTGCCGTTTACTTTGTGTCATGGATTTGAAAGCTGAAGTCCTCACATTTTCGCCGACAGCAATGCGGACGTACAACAAACATTCCAACGGCAGTAGAAATATTCCCAAACAACCGTCTCACTCACCTTCATGAGAGCACGCACTTCGCATCCCCGAATATCCCTCTTGCTTCCCTCACCCAAAGGAGAGGAACTCAGCAGCGGGCTCCATTTATTGATAATTGGAGCCATTCAAAATCAATGTTATCAAAGTTTATCAAATGTCATCAATGGATATGGAATACTATATAAGATTAATGTTAAATATATTCTTATTCATACAAAAATGTTCTCTTACGAGCAACCGGAGGTGTTTGGCATGATTCTGGAAATGCCGAATGAATGAAGAAAAACTTGCTTGATAGGATTTTATTACTTTTCGGCACATTTATAAAATCTCTCTATCTCTCTAGATTTTTTCATACAAAATTCCTGGTTTGTGAGGGCAATTTGCCCATGTTCCCTTCTTTCTAATATAAATCTTAACCATAAGAAAAATAAGTTTCCATATAATCATTAAGGTAATATTTAGTTGAATAAAGTTTGCATCCATTTTGTGAAGTGGGCAAGGGGACATAAATTGGCCACTATAGAAATGAGTAAGTTTTTTTTTTTTTTTAATTCTATATTTCTGGGTGCTTCCCCTTCTCATTATTTACGCTTTAAACGATGCTCAATATCCAAAATAGCATAAAGGAGTTAAAGGATATGACGCCCAAGATGATCCCAGATGATGAACGGAAGTTTAACATACTAATTGAAATCATGAAACAAAACCGTCATTCCGCCCTTTTTGTAGTTGGCTGAGTGAAATAAAAAAATTGAGCATTGAGTCCATACAAGCCCGAGAAGCACAAGATAAGGAGGCCTTCAACAATGAAATTGGTTTGAATTGTTACAATCAAAATACAAGGGTTAACGATACTGATGGCGACAGTGTGGTCAGATATTTGACGGACGAAATCAAAAATGGTACACAACATTGTGAAGGTCTAAAGGTACAAAAAGAACAATAGCAAAACACAATAAGAGACCCTAAGAAGATATTAACTGCCGTTAAAGATGAACTCAAAGGACCAACCCAAACCTACACATTTTAAGACATGTGAATCCAGTAGAGTTTTGTTCAGCTTCTGAACTGCTAATGCATGTTGCAAAGAATTTCATGCGTGTAGTTCACATATCACTTGCCAACTTCTGTGGCAAAGAAATCTATGAGTGGCAGAATAGTCTCTGTACCTTGATTGACTACAATTACCTCCTTGTTGCTCAGTAATCCAGTGTTTCATCATCAATTGACCTTAAGTCGCATTCAATCAATAGTGGGGCCTAAACAATCAGATAGTTATTTGTACAAATAATTATCATTTCATGAATGTAAACACAGGTTAGACCCAGTACAAGTGAGTCTACAGAGTACTTTGAATAATGTCTACTTTAGCCAATGCCCATATGTAGAAGTGGGAGTGATATTCCTCCATTGACAGGCCACCATTTCCAACTTCTAGCATATAAGGATCTACACAAACAAAACTACCATTTAGCTCTCTTTGTAGCTGGGCTGAGTGAAATTAAGAAATTGAACGTTGTCGCGACCCCGGACCGAACCCGGGCCCGCGACGGGGGAAGGTTATACTAACCAACCAACCAATTATCTGTGATTAACCCACAGGTTTCCGCGGTGAGGATTTCCATAACACACTTGGAATTTATCTCACACAAACTATGATTTGCGGAAGCGTGCAAGTAATCTTATCTATGCTTTACAAGTGATATCATCCACTTGCATAAATTAAATCATCATCAAACCATAATCAGAGGAGGAAATATAACATGGCATTACAATAATTTAACATTCCAGTTCCAAGAAGGACAAAAGTAAGTTAAGTTAGTTTACACATTCCCAAAGTATCAATGGCCAACAAAGGCCTTAATACCCAAAACAAAATAAACACCCATTCCCATCATGGACGTGCTCAAGACCCCACCCGACGTCTAGAGGATGTCGTTGGGTTGCCACTCACGGGCTGGAGGTGGCTCAAAAGCCTCCTCCGGGTGCTCCTCCTCAGGGGCAGCGGCTCCTGCATCTAAACACCAAAGCAGAAAGGGTCAGACACGACGGTCCGGCAGGTGATCAATTTAAACACATACAAGTAAAAATTTGATGTGCAGTTTGGAGTAAACAAAACTCAAACACTTAAACAATTTCAACGCAAACTTATTAAATATGCAAAACCAAGTTTACTAGTAAGCAAAGCAAAACTAACACAAGTTCAAGAAATAAATCATGATTCGTAAATCCACAATGAGCCCATCTTTTCTCAATCACACGTGGTGACAAGAGCAAGCACGACACGCAAAACACGACACACAAGACACGATCCCAAGTCACGCAAGGTGGACGAGGAAAACCGGCCGCGGAACCGGGACACGCACGATGTGTAATATAATACACGACTAATCTGCAGATAGTCCACATGTTTAAGGACCCCCGGACAGTGGATCAGACTGAAGGGGCAGTCCAAGCTCAGTGGTATTAGACGAAAACCATGAATTCACGAAAACACAGCGATACTTATACGAACACGTCATGACTGGGGAAAAACACTTATCAAAACAACACGGGTGAAATTGCAAGAAAAGCATGTGCTATATTATTATGAACTGAAATAATGCTTCTAAATAAAACTGGACTGGCAAATTAGGACAAAGTTGAAATAACGCTTTTAGTGTCAAAGTCGAGACTTTCAATCAATTCAATCAAGCCCATGCTAAGTGCCTGTTGATCATTGTGTATTTGAAGAACCCAAATATCCAGTCTAGAACAATTGCTTTGGTATTCATAAGGTGTAGGATATTTTAAGTCTCAAAGGCACAATATCAAATGGAAGACACTTGACATGATCAGGTTTTCTTCCTTTTAGCAATTCCCTCAAAACTTCCCTTCTTCTATCACATTCTGAAATTTTTGGCAGCATCAGGTTCGCTCGAGCGATGACGAGTTCGCTCGAGCGATGACGAGTTCGCTCGAGCGGACCCATCCAGAACCATGTTCGCTCGAGCTTCCACGGGGTTCGCTCGAGCGGACCCATCCAGAAGATGGTTCGCTAGAGCTCACCTAATATCCGTTCGAGCGGACTAGCATCAGGAGCGTTTTCTGAAAACAGAAGCTTGCTCGCTCGAGCGACCATGAACCTTGCTCGAGCGAACAGGTTTCTGGCAGCGATCCTAACAGTCAGAAGCTTGCTCGCTTGAGCGACCACGAACCTCGCTCGAGCGAACAGGTTTCTTCTTGAACCCGTGCAGTGCAGAAAACTGCATTCTCCTTAGACAAGTCTGAGTCCTTCTCCCTGGCAACCGTTTACACATTTATAATGTTTTCAACACTTCTCTTGACATTCTAAACATTCCAACTCTCCATTCAACCAATCACAACTCCTTCAACAATTCACACCTCAACTTTTCCCATCATTCATCCATCCTAAAACATTTGAACATCAACCAATGCTTAAGTTAAAGAGAATGCCTCAAGATAAATCAAATACATATGCCTTGCCAAACTTAATAATATTTCTAAACATTCATAAAAAGGAGATCAATTACCTTCAATGCTAAAACAAGAAAACAACCCATTTGGAGCAAAACATGTAAAAATCATATCAAGCATTAAGAGAAAACTAGATTGATCACTTGCCTGAACAATGGTAAGCCAAAAATACTAAAAAATTCCTACCCCAAGCTGAGCCACGAATTCCTACAAGAACCCCATGACAAGAACCTCAAAAACCACAAAAATGGTGAAACAAAGACCCATTTTTGAAATGGGTGATGCATGTGTGACAAATAGTGTCCTAAGGAGTTCAAAAGACTCCACTCACAACCAGGAGGGAAACCCTTACCTTTAGCTAGCCAAACAAGAAGAAATGGAGAAGATGGAAGGGCTATCCAGCTGGGTTCCTCAAGAAAATGGTAGCAATGGGATCCTTGAGTTGAGAGGAAGAAGAAGATGGTCTCAGATTTCCATTTGGGCTCTAGAAGAGGGGCATGCAAGAGAAAATGAAGAGAAGAAGGAGCTTTCTCTCCAACTGAAGTTCTGTGAAGAAAACTTGCAGAATGAGCTAAAACGTGAGTGAAAATGGGGAAGAAGCGTGACTTGAGTCCAGGGGACCTCTAGGCCCCACTAAGTTCAAATTTGTGATCATTAAAACTCCAACTTACGGGCCCCGGATGAAAACGACGAAGAAGACAAAAATGATCGTAAAAAAATCTAGTTTCCAAAAAGTATAAATTTGACATAGTTTTGAGATTTCAAAATTTGGTCCAGATTTTATTGTGAAATGACTGAATTACCCTTTTGACAAAAAATTTGGGTTTCTGGGCTTTAAACACAGACAGGGCTGAAAACCAAAGTTGAACAATAAAATAAAACCATTCAAAATAAATCAAAATCACAATAAAGTGAAGAAATCCAGAATTTCCTCCCAAGCTTACGCGTACACTCAAGGCATCCCTGAGTGTGACTGAATAGCATAAACGCTCTCAAATTTCCCAAAGCTAATTCCGAACTAAATCAAGCTAGTTTCTAATCCCAAGAACACTAAACCCACATAATAACTAAACACGCACTTAATTAACGCTAATCGCGCTAGTCCTGGGTTGGGGTTTAACATCCTCCACCCCTTAGGTTATTTGGTCCTCCAAATAAAAAATTGTTATACCTCGGGTAACAAGTCGGGGTACTTTCTCTGGACTTGCTCTCTTAGTTCCCATGTAGCTTCTTCTGGCTCATGATTTTCCCACTGTACCTTGACCCAGTGAATTGTCCGGTTTCTCAGTTCTTGTTCCTTGGTGTCCACAATTCTAACCGGCTTTTCCACATACGACGCATCTTTTCGAATTTCCAGTGGTTCATTCTGCAACACGTGTGAAGGATTTGGGACGTATTTCTTCAACATCGAGACGTGAAAAACGTTGTGCACACCGGAGAGTTCCGGCGGTAACGCAAGTCCATAAGCAAAGTCTCCTATCTTACTCAAAATCTCATACAGTCCGATGTATCTTCTTACTAGCTTGCCCTTCTGACCAAATCTTAGTGTTCCTCTGACCGGAGACACTTTCAAAAATACTTTATCACCCTCCTCGAACTATAAATCTCTCCTACGAGTATCAACATAGCTTTTCTGTCGGCTTCTGGCAACCTTTAACTGTTCCTGAATCAGCTTGATCTTATCACTTGTCTCCCCAACTATCGTCGGTCCGTGGAAACTACGAACACCGACTTCTTCCCAGCAAACAGGAGTTCTGCATCTCCTACCGTAGAGTGCCTCGAAAGGTGCCATACCAATGCTAGAATGATAGTTGTTGTTATATGCAAACTCACAAAGTGGCAAGTACTCATCCCATTGAACCTTAAAATCTAATACACACTCACGTAGCATGTCCTCTAAAGTCTGTATGGTTCTCTCTGATTGGCCATCTGTCTGAGGATGGTATGCCGTGCTGAACTGTCACTTGATGCCCATGGATTCGAATAGGGTCTTCCAAAACCTCGAAACAAATCTGCTAACCCTGTCGGAAGTGATGGAGACGGGCTGTCCATGTTTGCTGACAATCTCAGTCACGAACAACTCTGCTAGTGGTGCCATATGCATTTTACTCCAGGTCTTCATAGGAATGAAGTGAGCAAACTTCGTGAGACAATCCACGATGACCCAAATAGCATTGTTCCCCTTCTTGGTGGTAGGCAAACCGGAGACGAAATCCATAGTGATGTGCTCCTATTTCCACTCCGGAATGTCCAATGACTGCAACAATCCAGGAGGCTTCTAATGTTCTGCTTTAATCTGTTGACAAATAAGGCACCGAAATACAAAGGCTGCAATCTCTCGTTTCATGTTATTCCACCAGAATCGGTTCTTCAGGTTTTGATACATTTTGGTGCTCCCCGGATGCATGGAATATCTTGTACCGTGAGCTTCAGTCATAATCTCATTCTTCAAACCTTCAAGGTTAGGCGCACACACAAACGATCACAAAAATACAACACTCCATCCACTATCCTGAAGCCCGGACGATCTGAGATATGATCAATAATCTTAGCCAAGTCTGGGTCTTGCAACTAACTGTCTTTGATCTTCTAAATGAAGATAGGCTCTGACGCTATCATGCTTGCCAACATCACACCCTTCCTTATCAGCTGCACTTCAACTCCAAGCTCTTCAAACTGATGCAAGACACTAACTCCTCTCAAGCTGGCCATAACTGCTGATTTTCTGCTCAACGCATCAGCCACTACGTTCACCTTGCCTGGATGATATTTGATTGGGAAGTCATAATCTTTTATATACTCCATCCATCATCTCTGCCTCACGTTTAACTCTTTCTACGAAAATAAATATTGTAAGCTCCGGTGGTCTGAATGGACTTCAAATTTTTCTCTGTATAAATAGTGTCTCCACATCGTCAATGCAAATACAACCGCAGCTAATTCCAAGTCATGAGTGGCATAATTCTTCTCATGCTCTTTCAACTGTCTCGAGCCATAGGCAATTACCTTGTCATTCTGCATCAAAACACAACCCAATCCTATATTGGAAGCATATGTAAAAACAACAAATCCTCCACTTCCTGACGGTAGAGTAAGAATCGGGACTATAGTCAATCTCTTTTTCAGTTCCTTAAAACTTTCTTCACACCGGTCTGTCCATACGAAAAGCACGCTTTTCCCAGTTAACTTGGTCAAAGGTGTTGCAATAGATGAAAATCCTTGAACAAACCTTCTATAATATCTGGCTAACCCCAAAAAGCTTCTAATCTCTGTCACACTGTTTGGTCTTTTCCAACTGACAACGGCATCAACTTTTGACGGATCCACTACTAAGCCTTCTCTTGATATAACATGGCCTAGAAAAGCCACTTGCTCTAGCCAAAATTCACATTTACTTAGCTTGGCATAGAGTTGGTTGTCCCTCAAACACTGCAATGATGTCCTCAAGTGCTCTTCATGCTCCTCTCTACTCTTAGAATACACAAGTACGTCATCGATAAATACTACTATAAACTGATCCAAGTACTCTGCAAATACCTTATTCATAAGAACCATAAACACCGCAGGAGCATTTGTCAATCCAAATGGCATCACCAAAAATTCATAGTGCCCATATTTGGTTCGGAAAGCCGTTTTAGGCACATCTCACTCTCTGACCCGCAACTGATAATACCCAGACCTCAAGTCTATCTTGGAAAAATACGCCGCTCTTTGTAACTGATCGAACAACTCATCTATCCTTGGCAACGGATACTTGTTCTTGACGGTCATATGGTTCAATTTTCTATAGTCTATACACATTCTCAAGCTTCCATCCTTTTTTTTCACAAACAAAACTGGTGTTCCCCAAGGTGAAACACTCGGTCTAATGAAACCTTTACTCAACAAATCTTGCAATTGAAGTTTTAGTTCGCCTAACTCTGCTGAAGCCATCCTATACGGTGCAATAGATATCAGAGTTGTCCCTGGAAGGAGCTCAATGGTGAACTCAACTTCTCGAATTCGTGGCAATCCCGGGATTTCTTTAGGAAAAACATCCGAAAATTCGCACACAACGGGGATTTCCTCCACCCCTTGGGACCGTTTATCCTCCGTGATAAACGCTATAAAAGCTTCACACCCACTATTAACCATTCTGCCCGCTTTCAGTGCTGAAATAATCCCCACTTGGTTTTTCTTCCTAGTTCCCTGAATTAGCAAATCTGCCTGCTTCCCTTTCAACTTGAAGGTAATGGTCTTGCTAAAACAATCCATGGTGGCATGATACTTTTCTAACCAATCCATGCCTAGGATAACATCAAAGTCATGCATATCTAAGATAATAAGGTCTGCTGGAAGGTTGACATCCCTTAATAGGACTGAACAACTGGGGTAATAGGTTCTACAAACAACCTGTTTTCCTACTGGTGTAATGACAGTCAATATATAATCAAGTTCCCTAAACGGTATAGTAATCATCTTTGCAAACATTGGAGATAAAAAGGAATGAGTGCTGCCAGGATCAAATAAAATTTGAGCTTTAATTTCACAGATGAGGAGTTTACCTTCTACAACATCACCCGCAGCATCTGCATCAACACGATTGAGATGGTATGCACGTCCTTGTTGCTGTGGCCTATTCTGCCTCCCAGGTGCATTTCTGTTCTGCTGCTGCTATTGCGGAGGACGAGTATTCTGATTCTGAGCTTGCTGTCTGCCTTGCTGCTGCTGTTGCTGAGGTGGTCTTGCCTAGTTCTGAGCTGGTGCTTGATTCTGAGGAGCTGCTTGTCTCTGTTACTGATTTCAATTACCTTGGTTCTGAAGTTGAGGGCAGTCCTTGATCGCATGATCCAAAGCTCCACACTTAAAACAAGCACTGGAGACTTTATGGCATTGTGTAGTGTCGTGGTTTTTGCCGCAATGTGCACATGCATTTTGCCTTGGAGGGTTTTGATCTTGTCGTGATTTCTTGTTACTCTGTTGTCTCTGATTCTGCTGGTAGTATTGTTTCCTGTCCTGCTTGATCTGATTGTTGATGTTCTCAAACTTGTATGCTCGTTTGACAGCTTCATCGAATGTGGCTGGTGGAACTACCCCCGTAGCATCTCTCATAAGGATGGGGTTCAGCCCTTCTAAGAACTTGGTTATCTTCTTCTGCTCGGTATCAATGAGCTCTCTAGCATACCTGCCTAGCCTCTCGAATTTTGTAACATACTCCGACACCGTCATACTACCCTATTCGAGTTGCTGAAACTCTATAGCCTTTTGCCTCTTGATATGCGAAGGAACATACTTATCTGTGAAGTGATTCTTAAATGTGTCCCATGCAGTCTCATCTGCCATGGCCTGATACGGTTCCTTAACCGTCTGCCACCAAGTGTCCACTAATCAGAAGAATAGAGAAGCGGTAAGATTGACCTTCTCTCTCCCAGTACAGGTGAATACATCAAAGATCTTCTCCGTATTGACTAACCAATCATCAGCAGCCAAAGCATCCTCTTGACCCGAGAACTCCTTGGGTCCCCGTTTCCGAAACCGCTCAAACAGAATGTTAGGATCTTGGTCTCTGTTGTTAATGATTATATTGGGGCCTCCCGGTTGCCAAGGCTGAGGTTGAGGCCTGTGCTGCAAAACTTCTAATAACTACCTTTGGACTTGTGCCATTTCCTCATCCTTTTTGGCTAGTTGCTCTTGGAACCTAGCTTGGTTCTCATTGGCTTCTCTTTGTAGTCTAGCTTGAACTTCATTTGCTTCTCTTTGTAGTCTAGTCTGACTCTCATTTGCTTGCCTCTGCTGTTCCAACATAGCCTGCATTAGTGCCTAAAA
This sequence comes from Persea americana, assembly GCA_029852735.1. NCBI lineage: Eukaryota > Viridiplantae > Streptophyta > Magnoliopsida > Laurales > Lauraceae > Persea > Persea americana. Next base: position 20,454,395 of record CM056813.1, on the reverse strand, counting down.
TTGTGTTACGGTAGGTGGCGGCTCATGATCTGTCTCGCCAGCATTGTTATTGGTATTGCTTCCGGAAGTGTTTTGGTTCGGGGCTCTCCTTGGAGTCATGATGCTGTAAAATAATTTGTTAGTACATAATAACAAGTTTGGGTTTGGTTTCTAGGTCCATACTAACGATCTAATGTACTCACGAATCCTCGCCACGTCCCTAAGAGTTTCTAGTTTCTTTTAAATGCCTGAAACACGTCCCGCTCTGATACCAGTCGCGACCCCGGATCGAACCCGGGCCTGCAACGGGGGAAGGTTATGCTAACCAACCAACCAATTATCTGTGATTAACCCACAGGTTTCCGCGGTGAGGATTTCCATAACACACTTGGAATTTATCTCACACAAACTATGATTTGCGGAAGCGTGCAAGTAATCTTATCTATGCTTTACAAGTGATATCATCCACTTGCATAAATTAAATCATCATCAAACCATAATCAGAGGAGGAAATATAACATGGCATTACAATAATTTAACATTCCAGTTCCAAGAAGGACAAAAGTAAGTTAAGTTAGTTTACACATTCCCAAAGTATCAATGGCCAACAAAGGCCTTAATACCCAAAACAAAATAAACACCCATTCCCATCATGGACGTGCTCAAGACCCCACCCGACGTCTAGAGGATGTCGTTGGGTTGCCACTCACGGGCTGGAGGTGGCTCAAAAGCCTCCTCCGGGCGCTCCTCCTCAGGGGCAGCGGCTCCTGCATCTAAACACCAAAGCAGAAAGGGTCAGACACGACGGTCCGGCAGGTGATCAATTTAAACACATACAAGTAAAAATTTGATGTGTAGTTTGGAGTAAACAAAACTCAAACACTTTAACAATTTCAATGCAAACTTATTAAATATGCAAAACCAAGTTTACTAGTAAGCAAAGCAAAACTAACACAATTTCAAGAAATAAATCATGATTCGTAAATCCACAATGAGCCCATCCTTTCTCAATCACACGTGGTGACAAGAGCAAGCACGACACGCAAAACACGACACGCAAGACACGATCCCAAGTCACGCAAGGTGGACGGGGAAAACCGGCCGCGGAACCGGGACACGCACGATGTGTAATATAATACACGACTAATCTGCAGATAGTCCACATGTTTAAGGACCCCCGGACAGTGGATCAGACTGAAGGGGCAGTCCAAGCTCAGTGGTATTAGACGAAAACCATGAATTCACGAAAACACAGCGATACTTATACGAACTCGTCATGACTGGGGAAAAACACTTATCAAAACAACACGGGTGAAATTGCAAGAAAAGCATGTGCTATATTATTTTGAACTGAAATAATGCTTCTATATAAAACCGGACTGGCAAATTAGGACAAAGTTGATATAACGCTTTTAGTGTCAAAGTCGAGACTTTCAATCAATTCAGTCAAGCCCATGCTAAGTGCTTGTTGATCATTGTGTATTTGAAGAACCCAAATATCCAGTCTAGAACAATTGCTTTGGTATTCATAAGGTGTAGGATATTTTAAGTCTCAAAGGCACAATATCAAATGGAAGACACTTGACATGATCAGGTTCTCTTCCTTCTAGCAATTCCCTCAAAACTTCCCTTCTTCTAAAATTCCCTCAAAACTTCCCTTCTTCGGTCACATTCTGAAATTTTTGGCAGCATCAGGTTCGCTCGAGCGATGATGAGTTCGCTCGAGCGGACCCATCCAGAACCATGTTCGCTCGAGCTTCCACGGGGTTCGCTCAAGCGGACCCATCCAGAAGATGGTTCGCTCGAGCTCACCTAATATCCGTTCGAGCGGACTAGCATCAGGAGCGTTTTCTGCAAACAGAAGCTTGCTCGCTTGAGCGACCACGAACCTCGCTCGAGCGAACAGGTTTCTGCCTGAACCCGTGCAGTGCAGAAAACTGCATTCTCCTTAGACAAGTCTGAGTCCTTCTCCCTGGCAACCGTTTACACATTTATAATGTTTTCAACACTTCTCTTGACATTCTGAACATTCCAACTCTCCATTCAACCAATCACAACTCCTTCAACAATTCACACCTCAACTTTTCCCATCATTCATCCATCCTAAAACATTTGAACATCAACCAATGCTTAAGTTAAAGAGAATGCCTCAAGATAAATCAAATACATATGCCTTGCCAAACTTAATAATATTTCAAAACATTCATAAAAAGGAGATCAATTCCCTTCAATGCTAAAACAAGAAAACAACCCATTTGGAGCAAAACATGTAAAAATCATATCAAGCATTAAGAGAAAACTAGATTGATCACTTGCCTGAACAATGGTAAGCCAAAAATACTAAAAAATTCCTACCCCAAGCTGAGCCACGAATTCCTACAAGAACCCCATGACAAGAACCTCAAAAACCACAAAAATGGTGAAACAAAGACCCATTTTTGAAATGGGTGATGCATGTGTGACAAATAGTGTCCTAAGGAGTTCAAAAGACTCCACTCACAATCAGGAGGGAAACCCTTACCTTTAGCTAGCCAAACAAGAAGAAATGGAGAAGATGGAAGGGCTATCCAGCTGGGTTCCTCAAGAAAATGGTAGCAATGGGATCCTTGAGTTGAGAGGAAGAAGAAGATGGTCTCAGATTTCCATTTGGCCTCTAGAAGAGGGGCATGCAAGAGAAAATGAAGAGAAGAAGGAGCTTTCTCTCCAGCTGAAGTTCTGTGAAGAAAACTTACAGAATGAGCTGAAATGTGAGTGAAAATGGGGAAGAAGAGTGACTTGAGTCCAGGGGACCTGTAGGCCCCACTAAGTTCAAACTTGTGATCATTAAAACTCCAACTTACGGGCCCCGGATGAAAACGACGAAGAAGACAAAAATGATCGTAAAAAAATCTAGTTTCCAAAAAGTATAAATTTGACATAGTTTTGAGATTTCGAAATTTGGTTCAGATTTGGTGTGAAATGACTGAATTACCTTTTTGACAAAAAATTTGGGTTTCTGGGCTTCAAACACAGACAGGCTAAAAACGAAAGTTGAACAATAAAATAAAACCATTCAAAATAAATCAAAATCACAATAAAGTCAAGAAATCCAGAATTTCCTCCCAAGCTTACGCTTATACTCAAGGCATCCCTGAGTGTGACTGAATAGCATAAACGCTCTCAAATTTCCCAAAGCTAATTCCGGACTAAATCAAGCTAGTTTCTAATCCCAAGAACACTAAACCCACATAATAACTAAACACGCACTTAATTAACGCTAATCACGCTAGTCCTGGGTTGGGGTTTGACAAACGTTGAGTCCATGTGAGCAAAAGAAGCACAAGATGAGGAGGCCTTCAACAATGCAATCTGTTTGAACTGTTACAATCAAAATACAAGGGTTAACGATGTTGATGGCGACAGTGTGGTCAAATATTTGACGGATGAAATCAACAGTGGCACAGCATTGTGAAGGTCTAAAGGTACAGAAAGAACACAACAAAGCACAATAAGAGACTTTAAGAAGAGATAAACTACGACTCTAAGAAAAGAAAAACTACCATTAAATATGAATTGGATGGAGTCGAAAGGGACATTAAGTATTTGAGTCAGAGCCTTGAAAAGATCCATATCTACTCTAAAAGGTTTGAAAAGGAAATTAAAGAACAGCAGCTGCTACCTCGTGATGCTAACTTCCGATGAAGATAGGAAAAGTATATAGAGTGGCTTAACTAAAAAAACTACATATAATTAACATTTTAGAAAAAAATTACGTGTAGTTTTTGTTTAGTTGTGATTGATGGTGTGGTTCTTGGTTGACGCTCATGGAGGGTTTGTGGATGTGTCATCTTATATGGATGTTTATGATTCTCGTTGGATGTTTTAGGATTGTTTTGTCCATTGTTAGGGTGTGGAGCTTATAGATATTATGGATGGTTGTTGGATGTTTTAGGACATCACAATAGCCATCCATAATATTCGTAAGCTCCATAGAAAGGCAAAACAATCCTAAAACATCCAACAGTCATCCATAATATCCATAAGCTCCACACCCTAACAATGGACAAAACAATCCTAAAACATCCAACGAGAATCATAAACATCCATATAAGATGACACATCCACAAGCCCTCTATGAGCGTTAACCAAGAACCACACCATCAATCACAACTAAACAAAAAGCTACACGTAATTTTTTTCTAAAATGTCAATTATATGTAGCCTTTTATAGTTAAGCCACTCTATATACTTTTCCTTCCTTCATCGGAAGTTAGCATCACGAGGCAGCAGCTGCTGTTCTCTTATTTCCTTTTCAAGCCTTCTAGAGTAGATATGGATCTTTTCATGGCTCTAAGTCAAATACTTAATGTCCCTCTCGACTCCATCCAATTCATCTTTAATGGCAGTTTATCTCTTCTTAGAGTCTCTTATTGTGCTTTGCTATGTTCTTTCTGTACCTTTAGACCTTGACAATGCTATGTACCACTGTTGATTTCATCCGTCAAATATCTAACTACACTGTCGCCATCAACATTGTTAACCCTCGTATTTTGATTGTAATAGTTCAAACTGATTGCATTGTTGAAGGCCTCCTCATCTTGTGCTTCTTTTGCTCGCATGGACTTAACGCTCAATTTCTTATTTTTAATTTCACTCAGCCCAACTTCAAAGAGGGCTAAATGACGATTTTGTTTGTGTAGATCCTGATATGCTAGAAGTTGGAAATGGTGGCATGTCAATAGAGGAATATGACTCCCACTTCAACATATGGGCATTGGCTAAAGTAGACATTAGTCAAAGTACTCTATAGACTCACTTGTACTAGGTCTAACTTGTGTTTATATTCATGAAATGATGATTATTTGTACAAATAAATGTCTGATTGTTTAGGCCCCACTACTGATTGGATGCGACTTAAGGTCAATGGATGATGAAACACTGGATTACTGAGCAACAAGGAGGTCATTGCAGTCAATCAATGTACGTAGACTGTTCTGTCACTCACAGATTTCTTTGCCACAGAAGTTGAGCAAGTGATATGTGAACTACACACATGAAATCCTTTGCAACATGCATCAACAGTTCAGAAGCTTAACAGAACTCTACAAATATATCAAGTAAAATAAGGACTATCTTGTAAGCGGGTTTATCCTAAGATGACTTGATATGGCAGATAAGCTTGGAGTTCAAGGAAAGAAAGTTAAGAAGGAAGGAGACAAGTTACTATTAGTATTTTGTTTAAATTTCTTGAAAGATTAGGATTCACATGTCTTAAAATGTGCATGTTTGGGCTGGTCCATTGAATCACGACAGAGTAGCAGTGGTACTATGGAATAGGGGATCATCTACAACATCCATTATTGCTAAATGGACCAATATCAGGCTTAAGTCATCAGCTATCGATTATGCATTCTGTCTCGGGTTCGACAACTTTCCTTGAACTCTCTGATTTTCCTAAAAAAATCTTCTTTCTTTGATCCTCTTCAGGCATCTGAACTCTATTGTTAACAGTCTTTCCTGATCTCAGTGTATGGATTGCCTGCGCATGCTCATTACTCTCTACCAAACACTGGCCTCTGGGCTAATTAGGCTGGCATTTCGGATTAGGAATGGTTCGGCTCTGGAATTGGCCATTTTCTCTCTTGGACAACTATATGGTGAGCTGCTCTAATTGGGCCTCTAGTTTTGCAGTGGACTGGTTCTGGGCCTGGTTACTTTGCTCTTGGATTTGAATGAATTTGGTCGATAGGTTCTCCAGATGAGAGGATTGCTGAGGGGCTTGTGCTGGTGTAGAGTAGTTAGGCATTTGATCTGGGACTAGTGCCCTACACTGGTTCTGTGCTCGAAACTGATGTTGTTAATGAAATTTATTCTGTTATGTGGGCTGCTGAGGATAAGGAACCATGGGATGATTAGTTTGAGCGGGTTACTGGTATTGTTGCCTATGATATTGCAGCTAGAATCTGGACCGATCTCCATGAGACTAAATAGGCACGGCTTGACGGTATGAAACATTGGGGTGGAACCTATTGTCTGGGTAGTCGGTCCGACTGAAAGTGTTAACAGTTGGTTTCCAAAAGTTTCCATAGGAATTCAGCTCATTAGCTTACTTGGCCTTGACAAATGGCAAACTATGATAACTCTCAACCGTGTGTTTACAACTATCGTATAACACAAACATGATGCGGTCTGCTCATACTTCTCAAGGTGGGCACATGTTGCTGAAGGGTGGATTGGCATGACATTACAGACATAGATTTATCTTTTTGTTCAAATTTTCCACTCCCTGATCTAAACTGGTCATCACATTTTTTAACTCAGTGTCCTATTTAATGTTGTACATTGCAGGCTTCTAGATCCATGTCTCATCTCTCTCCAAATCTTTCCTATTACTGCCCTAATTTTGTGAATTTTCCACAAACTTGATAAGGAGTTCGTATGCTTGATCGGCAGTCTAATTCATGAATTCTCCTTTGTGCATTGATTTAATCAAGATACGTTGGGGGTTTGTAAGACCTCTATAAAAGAATTGTATCAACTCTCCTTTGTCAATCCCGTAATGTGTGGATTTGATCAATAGGTCATGGAATCTCTCACAGGTTTCGGAAAACTCTTCCTCGAGCTGTCTCCTAAAGTTCCTGATTGGTACTCCTAAACTGCTCAATTTTGCTCGTTGGGAAAATTTTGGACAAAAACTTTTTGATAAGCTCATCCCAAGTGGTAATGGAGTTTGGAGTCAAGGAATTCAGCTAAGCGGCTACATGATCTTCTAGCGAGAGGGGAAAAACTTAAGCTTCATTGCTTCACTATTCAAATTTTGATTCTTAAACATGTGGCAGATTGTTAGAAATTTGTTCAAATGAATATAGGGTTGCTCACACTCGGATCCATGGAATTTTGGTAACATGTTGCTGGTGGCAGGCTAGATCTCAAATTGGTCCGCGTTATTTTCTGACAAAACTATACGACGAGGTGAAGTAGATGAAAATGGTGCAAATAATTCATTGATGGTCTTTTGCTGAGGGTTTTGGGCAGCCATTATGGGTACTATGGGTCGGGCAGGTAAAGCAAGGTAATCAATTCTCACTAATCAGCCTCGATCACGTATCCACACTCACATACAACTGTGACTAACCTAGTAATGCAATGGTCCGCTCAATAAAATGAATGCAACATAACAAAAAGTTTGAAAACTAAATGAAAAGCTAATCTAAACTAAGGGTACCTAAAAGAATTCTAGACAACTCTTAACTATGAAGAGGACACTCTGGCCTCCAATTTGGACCAATGAAATGGAAATCACGACTAGTTAATCCCCAGGGAGATGGTGGGATCAGGACGCGCTAGGCGAAGGCTCCTCTTAAGAACCAACTCCTCGAACAACAAAGTTGTCCCTATTTGGCAAGATAGTGGCCAAGAGATAAGATTTGTTTAGGCACCAGAAAATCTGCCAAGACACATATTTGGCACAACTATAGTGGTCTTCCCTAGTGAGCTTGTAACCTAAGGTCATGTTTCTACTCAATTTTATTATGGTTTATCGGTTCTAAACTAAGTGAGAATTAAGAAGAAATCCTAAGGGCAAGGAAATGATGATGAAATCCGAATCCTTATCTCGTTGGGGTAATTTGTCATTTACTAGTAGTGCACCAAATTACAACTTACAATTACACTATAAAGTAAGGAACAACCAACAAAGTAAACTCGCTTGCAAGGGATTCACGGAGCTAGGAGATGCAAACCTCCCCATTTATTTTGGGGGACGAATTGGCTATCGTCAACTCACACCACGGACACTAATTTCCGTGTACGAATGTGAGGGGTTGTAACGGTATAGTCCAACCATCCTCCTTCCCTACAAGCAACTTATTGCAATTCTACTAAACAACTAACTACTTAAAGCAAGTAAAGTGCGTAAAGTAAAGTAAATGGGTCACGGCTCGACCTGCAATGAAAATTATTGCAACTTTGATAATAAATACCTAATACAACCAACTACGAAAGCAAATAAATATCTAAACTAATCCTAAACTAGGAAAGCAAGTAAAATCTTAAAGTACTCCAATGCACTTTTCCACGTTCCTCCTCTCCAAGTGAGGAATTCCCTACAAAACAAACACAAACAATGTATAAAATCCATAAGGAAAAATAAAGGAAAGATAAAAAGTACACTAAGCTAAAAATGAGTTCCAAAGCTATGGAATTCAAAGCTTTCCAATGCCTTTCCCTAGCAACGGCGCAAAAAACTTAATTGACTCTAAGACGTGCAACACTTAACCGCAACACTACGGTGTCGTCAAGTAGTAAAGGACTAAAGAGTCCGAATTATCGATCCCACGAAGAGAGGATGGAACAAGCAATGAATTCAATTAAGGTAGAATTGAACTAAGATATAACTAATATGGAAAATTGAAGTGAACAATTAAAACTAATAAACTATGCAATGTAAACAACTAATTAACAATCTAAAATATGAAATTAATTAGATCTAAGCTAATCTAACAAACTACACTAAATCAGTGTATGAATTGTGGTAGAAATAGAAGATTTAAGGTGAAGATGTGGTGTGAAATGTGTAGAATTTTAAAACAAGTGATGTGAAATGTAGATCTAACAATCTAGAAGTGAAAATAGCAAATCAAATAAGGATTCAAATTAACAACAATAAAAGAAAAGATTAGGCAATCCAAAATCCACTAAGTATGTGATTAATCCAAATAATGAATGTTCTAATTCAACTTCCAAGCCTACAATCCAATTAGCAATCTCTTGCATAATTAGATTGGATGATATAACAATGAAGATCAAAGTAAATAAAATCAAAAGTCAAGATCCTAGATGATCACCTTGAAAGTTCACCTAGGGCCAATGTTCTCATCCTAGAGGGGGGGTGAATAGGTTTATCAAACTTTAACTCCATTTTTAACCTATTAATCAAGATTTATAAGAGATCAAGTGATATGTAGACTAAGTGTGACTATCTAGCAATGTTCAATGGTAAAGAAGGCATGTGAACTAGATCAAAACATTTAGACAAACAACATAAATAAATGCACAGAGATTTATAGTGGTTCGGACCATATGTCCTACATCCACTCACAAGGTCCACACAGTCCCTTGGTTCCACTATGATGAATCAAAACTATTCAAGTAATGATTTCAATCACTTGAACATCACAATTTTGGTAACGAGGTTCGATCACACAGATCTAATCCCCCACATACATTTTAGAGTGGTTGAGTCAAACATATTCAAACCACTATCACTGGATACACACGATTTAAAAGATGATGAGAAACTAAACACTTGCCTTTGATGTAGTCGGAAGTGTTTATCGAAGCTCTAACCGAAGTTGAAGCTTTATCCTCTTGATGCATGCTTGATGTTGATAGAGATGCTCCATTGTAATGCACAATTAAGGGTCAAGAGGTTGGGTTCTAGATTTTCCTAAATGTATATCATTTGAAAAACAAACTAGAATCCTTTTTCCAAACAAACTTTTCTAGAAACTAACATATCTCATCCATTTTCTAGATTAGGTTAAAAGTGTGTTTGGAAGATGGTTTAAAGGCTTAGGAAAGATGGGAAAAAGTAGGAAAGTAAGCTCTTCAAAAATGTACTCTCTACAGTGTAAAACGGGCTCCAGATATATATAGAGAAGTTCCCAACGGCTAGTTTTGGCGGCTAGCCTCTTGGTAGTTCGGCTAGCCTCATTTCAATTTCTCTGTGGTAACGGCTAGTTTTTCTAATTCAGTCAGCTCACGGTTAGCCGACGGTAGACATAGCGACTAGCCGTGAGGTGACCGTATGGTGACCGAATCTGCATCTCAAAAACCTATAGCGTTCTGGAAAGCTAACCGTGGGATTTCAAATACATGGAGGTTAGCCGCAGCCCATATGGCGGTTAGCCGAAAGGTAACCGCGAAGTGACCGAACTTCCACAACAGTTGAGAAGTTTGTATTCTGGAAATGTAACCGTGAACCTCGGTTACCTGGCGGTTAGCCGCCAGTCCACACTGCGGTTAGCCGAATGCTGACCCCAAGGTGGCCGAATCACTTTTTGACAGAGAACAGCATTCTGGAAATGTAACCGTGATATTTCGATTACCTGGCGGTTAGCCGCCAGTCCATACTGCGGTTAGCCAAATGCTGACCGCAAGGTGGCCGAATCATTTTTTGACAGAGAACAGCATTCTGGAAATGTAACCGTGGTATTTCGGTTACCTGGCGGTTAGCCGCTTTTTGCAAAGAGGCTAGCCGCCAGGTGACCGAAAGGTCACCGAACCCCCTATTTCTGGACAGAACATAATGGAGAGAACATTAAATGAAACACTTAATATAGGCTAAGGTAAGCAAGGCTCCTAAGGTCCAGGTAGGTAATGGTTTTGAGTCCAAAATACCTGAGATGATTTGCACACAAGTGGAGTCTTCTTTGACACATCTAGGTCTTCCAAACGCTTGAACAGTTTCTTGAAGTAGATCATCCTTGACACTCTTCGAGATGTAAGGTCTTCTGGACACAATGACACGGAATTGACAAACCAAATATAGTGCACACAGGAATGTGACACTAACACACCTATCTATCCTAACAATTAATCATCAAAATCAAGTTACAAAAGATAAAAAATAAGGGCTCTAGGGCTTGATATGTGAGAGAGCTTAATCTAAGTACATAGCATCAATTGAGGTTATCCAAACATCAAGTGTAGAGATAGAGTATGAAAAATGAGAGAGATTGACACAATTAGATCTAAAATCTACTAATCAATCAAGGCACCAGTAGGAAATTTAAACTAAAACATGCATGTAATTGAACCAATCACATTACTTAGCTTCAAAAAAAGAGCCTAATTCAAGAACTTTAGCCACTAAACATCAAGAAAGAGGACCAAATCTTCATTAATGATCTTCAATTACACACACTCTCTAGATTAGTAACAAATAGATTCCTAATTACAATATAAAAGTGTAGAGAAAGTAAAAAAAAATTGTAAAAAAGATTGTCCAGCCAAAAGATTTTCTTTCTCTATAAATTCATTCCACTTTTTAGAAACATTGAGGACATTGGATTGGCTCATCCTCTTTCACAATGATTGCTTCCAATTGAATGGTTACAACTTGGAGGCTTTTGATTGGCTAATTTGCTTTTACATGGATTTCTTTAATTTGATTTGGAGGCTTTCCAGAAGCCATTTTGCTTTTACACGGATTGCTTCAATTTGATTGGTTGCAATAAACTTTCCCTCCTTCCAAAAGCTAAAAGCATATGTGCTTTTTGTGTTATATGGTCCTTCAATTTGGAGGCTTTTGACATTGAGGACATTTGATTGGCTCATTTTTTTTTTTCATAAGGATTGCTTCCATTTGATTGGTTGCAACTTGGAGGCTTTTGATTGGCTCATTTACTTTCAATTGTTTCAATTTGATTGGCATTGTGGTATGTGGTCCTTTAATTTGGATTGGTTGCAACTTGGAGGCTTTTGATTGGCTCATTTACTTTCAATTGTTTCAATTTGATTGGCATTGTGGTATGTGGTCCTTTAATTTGGATTGGTTGCAACTTGGAGGCTTTTGATTGGCTCATTTGCTTTCAATTGTTTCGATTTGGTTGGATTTGATTTGGAGGCTTTTCATTGTGGTATGTGGTCCTTCAATTTGGAGGCTTTTGATTGGCTCATATCATTTCACATGGATTTGTGGTTGGGGTTTGAACCGATGACCTGTTTCATACCCACCCAAACTCTAACTAATACACCAACCATTCGTTTGTTTTAGAAAATGACTTCTTTTCTTTTTAAAGTCTTCTCTTCTTATTTTGGAATTCTTCAACTCTTCCTAAGGTTTCTTCACTAAAAATTCTTCATGTAACTTCTTTATTGAAATCTCTTCTTGATGCCTTGGGACACTAGCTGGAGGGTTGGGGTAGTTATGGGGTTCACCTACGTAAGAGAAATTACATTAAAAATACGCTATAGAAAATTATAGGATTTATGCATGAAAACTTTGCCGCTTTGTATCTTCCTCATCCAAACTCTATGAATACACGAGTAGCCAATTTCACTCATAATTCTACATCCAGTGCAATGATGCAAAGAAACGACGTCATTTTACGAGTTAAAACGAAATTATAAGCGATGATAATCTATTAATTTGCTAGAAGGAGAAAATATCTGTGTAAAGCAAATGATATGCACATGAGATACTAATAAAACTCAGACTAATGAGGGGTAAATATGCAATATCTAACACTCATCATAGTGCATAAACTAAAGTAATAAAAAAACCTTCAAAAGGATCTTGAATGGTTCAAAAGGGGAAAAAGCCTAGAAATCACATAGTAAAAATTGTACTATAATAGGTATGAAAAAATTAAAAATAAAAAAGAATATGGTAAAAAGTAAAGGAAGAACGAAAGAATTGTACTATTCTACATATACTGTTATCAGCGCATTATGTGTATAGTCTGTTTATCAAATGTTATCATTTCTAATGAGTTATGGAATAAGCATTTGCAATCTCTTTGAGACGACTTAGAGGCAAGAAGTAGAAGACTTATCCAAGATGATAGGTTAACACTGTCAGAAAATGAGTTGAAAAGTTTAGCACTTACTGAAATTGAATCAATACTTATGAAGAATGGTAGATCTTTAACGGATTTTCCTACAATCACTTTCAACAATGTTAACTTATCAATCTCAATGGAAAACATAATTTTAAGAAAAGAATTATCATATGATGTTAATGCCTTGATAGTTGAATTTGAGTCACTGTATCCTTCGCTAAATGACAAGCAAAAAGTTACATTTGAAAAGATCATTGAATCATCAACAAATAGGACAGGAGGATTTTTCTTTGTGAATGGAAGTGATGGTACAGGAAAGATATTTTTATGGAAGACAATAATTTGTAAGCTATGAATTGAAAAGAAAACTTGTTTAGCAGTGGCATCATCTACAATAGCATCACTTTTATTATATGGTGGAAGAAATGCACACTCTAGATTCAAACTACCATTACAGCATTATGAGCATTCTTTTTGTTCGATGAACAAATGTTCACACTTGGCTAAGCTAGTGGAGAAGACCGACCTTATAATTTGGGATGAGACACCAATGACTCATACACATGCTTATGATGCACTAGATAGAACACTTAGAGGTATATTGGTTACTATTGATCCACACGCTGAGGATAAATTTTTTAGTGGCCTTACTATTGCTCTTGGAGGAGACTTTAGGGAAATTTTACCAATAGTTTATAAGGGAAGAAGAGAATAGATAGTAGATGCAACACTAATACATGCAGGAGTATGGAAACATTGTCAAGGTTTTAACTTAACTATTAATATGCATCTACAACGATAAAAAAATTTATGAAAACTCATGTGATGACTCAGTAGATTTTGCCAAATGGGTTTTAGATTTTGGCAATTGAATTGTTGAATCCATTTATGTTAACAATGATGAAGAAAACAGTTGGATAAAAATTCCACCTGATTTACAATTGCCAAAGATGCCCATTGAGAATGAAGAAATAAAGGAGCTAATACGAAGTATATACAACAGTTTCTTAGATAACAATGTGGATTAAAGTTATCTTCAAGAGCGTGCAATTCTTGCACCAAGAAATGATGACGTTGATAAAATAAATGAAATCATGCTTGACACGGTACCGAGTATGAGACACGAATTCTTTTAGTGTAGACAATATAATAGACATTTAAGATGATGATTAGAATCTATTATACACACTAGAATTTCTACACACATTGAAGTTTAGTGGTGTTTCGAATCATTGCCTTGAATTCAAAGTTAGTACAACAATAATTTTATTGAGAAGCCTAAATCAATCACTTGGATTGTGCAATGAGACAAGACTGACTGTTAGAGAACTTAGCCAACGAGTCATTCAAGAAGACATCATTATTGGAACATGTATAGGTGAAAGATTTTACATCCCATGAATTATAATGTCACCAACATATACAAAATGGCCGTTCACATTTAAACGAAGACAATTTCTTGTACGACTAGCATATGTATTAACTATCAATAAGAGCTAGGGACAAACGATCAAAAGGGTTGCATTATACCTTCCAAGACCTATTTTTACAAATGGACAACTATATTTTACAATATCGTAAGCTACATCAAGATCAAGTCTAAAGATCTTAACGTTAAATAAGGAAAATGAACCTCATGGTTATGTAAGAAATGTTGTTTACAGAGAAGTTTTGCATGAAGTTCTAAATAACCAAAGGGTATGTTCTAAGAATATCTATTGTGCTGAAAAAAATCAAATTATCCGTATTTTTCACATATTGTCTGAGTTATAAAATAACTTAATCAATGCTTCTTATGTGCAGGCATAGCCTTATACATAATGCAATTTCCTGAGTACCACGCATATTGTACTCAGTCTTCATTTGAAGATCAAAGGGAGAGTTTGTCGTATTTGGCAAGAATATGAATTAAATAAATACTCAACCAAAAGAAGAATCGTGAAGTTACTGCTCATTGATCAAAATGTGAGTTATAAACATCTACCCATGTGAGTGTGCATTAATTTAAATCGGTTGTAAAATCCTACTTATTCTTGTCTTGTTAATCTCTAGGAGATCAACTATAGCTTACCTTGCAAGATAATGAGATTGAAATGCTTGGAGAGAGCTTAAAAGAAGGTCAAGTATTTTCAATCGCCAATGTAAAGGTTACAGATGCTCCTGGTAAATACCGAGTAGTGCCCACTAAGCGGCAGCTATTTCTAAAGAAGAATTCAATAGTAAATAAGATAAATGATGAAAGCAATGAGATACCAAATGACAAATACCACTTCAAGTGTTTGGACCAGCCGTCATCCGTCATCAACCGTATCAAATATCTTATAGTTATTGAATATGATGCATGTTGTTGCCATTAAATATTTTATGATTTGAAAATAAAAACATTAATCATGAATTTCTAAAATTTCTTAATTGCAAACATTTTACAATAGCACAAGAAACCATGCTGAGTATGAGTCTCATTGAGCAATTTTGTTGTAGACGTTATTGGAATAGTTGCTGATGTAGGCGGAGTTTCGACTGTATGCAAAAGGGATTGACAACATTCTCAAAAGATGGATATTGTTATGTTTGACACAAGGTGCATATAAGTTAATTATCTTGATCATTATATTTTATAATGTAATATATCTTTAATTCTAAATATCTAAAGTCACGTTTAATATATGGCATATAGTGAAAATATTATTTCTTTAACATTGTGGGGAGGCATTATAACAGCACATAATGAACAATTGTCGCGCTACTCACAAAATGAAAATATAATGATTGCAACCTCTATATTAGCTCGTGAATATAATGGTAGATGTTACATTTTAATGGTTTTACTATCATCTATATAGTTACTTCACTGTCTCACGACCCCAAAATGGGGGTATGATTAAGGGGCCATGATTACAGATTTACAGAATTTATGAATAACCTCCCGATCTCACTCAAAATTACAGATGGGCTCCAAAATGGGGTCAAAGTAGACTCAAGGGCTTTCAAAACTTTCCAAAGTTGTACGAAGACTATTCTAATATGAAAAACGCCACGATTGGCCTCTAATCCCACTTAGCAATCCTAACCGCAGAATTAATTAGTGATAATTCTAGGGTTAAGAAGTCGGGTTCTTACACTATGACTATCTTGAATCCTTCGTTTTCTTATTTGGGAAATTATATCTCTCTTCGACATATTCCACAAAGTTAATATTAAACTCGGACATACACGAAGTTGATTAGCTTAGATCTTGGTAATGTATTATATATTTATGGCCTTAAATAATTAAATCTTACTTCTTATCTCCACACATAAATAAAATTTCTGTACTTATCTAATGTTTTCTCGGTATGTTGAAAATGAAGCAAAATGCATGAATTTCATTCAACAAGTAAAAGGACAAATAACACCCCCAGATACAAGGAGAATGACTCTAGTGGAGTGCTTGGACATGAAAAATGATTCAGGAACAATGGTACAATAGACAACCACTTCCTATTAAATCTTTTTTTATTGTATGCTTACGCTATATTCATTTAATTTATTTTTTTCCAGGATATTATATTTGACATAAAAGCAACCATATATAGAATGGAAATTGATAAAAAAAAATTTGGTACAAAGCATGTAATAGATGTGGTAAAAAGGTAAGAATTAATCAGTCAGACAACCATTGCCAAATATGTGGCATCTCAAACCCTAGAACTCATCTGAGGTAATTGAAACTACTTATATCTTAAACCCCAACACTTACACAATTTTCTATTTCTTCTAGTATTATGCTCTATGATTCCTATATTTTTGGTGCTATAGGTACATCATGTGATTCGTAGTGATAGATCACACCGGTACCTTAAATGTTGTCATCTTTGATAGAGATGTGGAGAAAGTACTTGACACGAGTGTGGATGATTTATCTAAGTACATAAACTTCTATCTCCAACATTTAATTATGATATAAATACATTGAGTTGTTGAATCTCTTAGTTTTGATTTGTGTTAAACAGGAAATTGGTATTGAGGTGATTGCACAAAAGGTTCAACGGGCGTTCTGGAGGTCATACATTTTTCACATAAAGGCTTCTCAGATAAAAGAATTGAATCAACCTTATCTTGTCACTAGGATGACCAATATCAATTATGAATCTGAATCTAGATGATTACTATCGTTGATATCAAACTTAAACTCTTTTAGTGTGTCTGATAATTAGTTTCCCTTTAGAAGCCCAATATTTTTTACCCAAAAGAAATCAAGACTTCTCTATGACGTTAATTTAAGTCTTATTAAGTGTTTACATTTCCGTGATACCCATGAATGTTTAATTTTCACATGTGTTAATTTTATTTTATTTTTTGTTTATGAGAGTAGTTTCTATACATATATAGTATAATTGTTTTTTATATTTTTTTGGTGAATGTTTGTTACATAGATTCACCACAGTTATGCGAACTTCGCCATATTCATCCTCACTTTGCAATTGGCTTGTTAAGAAGTATGTTTTGTAATCTTATATCACAGACGGTTCATGTTAAATGAGATAAAAATTATGCACCCAAGAGACACCTATACCAAATGATAATATCCTAAAGGAAGGTCCCATTATCGATCATCGCCAAGGATGACAAAGTAATTTCCTTTTCAATAAGCTATCTTCAAAATTTATGAAAATCTAATTGCTCACATTGCTTATCTTTAACTCCTTTCAGGTTCTACATCTACCATTCTTTGGTACTACATATCCTCGCAAGCTGACCAATTAGCTTGGACGACAGTTTTTAGCATGCAAAAGGTACGTCCTAGGTAGGGCTGTTAGAGGGCTGGGTTGGGCTGGGCCGGTCCTGGTGTTATCTTAGCCCTACCCTCAATATATGCAGGGCCGGGCCTGAGCGGGCCAAAGCCTTCGGAGGTCCTTCACTATCTAGGCCCTTACCCTACCCTTGAGGGTCAGGGTAGGGCTCAGGGCTTCAAAACAAGAAAATTATTTTTTTAAACATTATTACCAAAATCTGAGTGTGATCGAGCGTTATCTTGTCTAACCTCAATTGCAAAGAAACCATTAAGAAAACATCCATTATCTTGTCTGATTTCAATTGCAAACAAGCCATTAAGAAAACATCGGGAGAATGTAAATCATCCCTAAAAACTTTCTTTTAATCGGATAAAATCATACATGCTTTGGTGACTTGGGTTGGGTTCTAGATATGATTTTATTTATTTTGATAAAGAAGGAAAATGGTTAAAGAGTATGATCTATTTTACGCCTTTAATATGACTTTCATATGAATTTCCACATATGAAATCATTCCATCAGTGTCTTATCTTTGAGAGTTTTAAATCATTTACACTCACATACCTTTTATCAATTGACATTAATTTTAATTAAAGACTGATCTGACTGTTATGCATTCTTGGATTTCAGTTAAAAAAATAAATGCACTTAAAAAATACTATTAGTTAAAACTTTTTAGAATTGAGAGTTATAATTATCTAATTAAAAAGATATTTGGATCACCCCATATCTTTAAGGTTCTATGCACAAACTAACTCTATGAATTGGTTGACATCCCAAGCAACTCTATAGAGGAAAAAGTGTACTATTATTAATAGAAATGAGTACACCCCCTTTTGCACTAACAATTATCTATAAAAATAATATAAAATGCCTAAATAAAAAGGAATAGAACTAAAAGAAAGGGATTAGAAGCACCGTGCAACACTTATTGATTATGTATTAAATATAATATATAACTTAAATAATTAAATATAGATGAAATGAACAAAGTATGTATGTATGTATGGATTTTTGAGACATTTTTTAATGGGTAAGTGGGTATGAAATTGCCTTCATATCCCCCATATTACTACAAAGTGACTATGATAAGGGCATTTTAGCATATATTTACATATATGTATATACTATATATAAAATAAATAAAAATAAGAGGGCCAGGGCTAGGGCTGGGCCAGGCTAGTACTGTCCAAGCCCGGCCCTCAAATCTTAGGGCCTGCAAAAAATTGTCTAAGCCCGGCCCTTGGGCTTTTCGTTAGAAACAAAAGCTCTCATTTTAAAGGCTTTTTGAGGGTTGGGCAGGGCCCGGCCCCCTTTCTCAAGGCCAAATTGACAGACCTAGTCCTAGGGTAAAACAAGAACAAAGAGATTTCAATGACTATATGCCTACCTTATGCCTTGCAATGCAACCCTACCTCCAAAAATGTATATTATTGATGGGCTAAAGGAATTTTGCGTACTATGTCTCACACAAGGCTCATATAAACTCCTGGGCAGTATTCCTCTTTTTTGTATTATATTAAATCTCTTTTGCATTTCTTTCCTAATGTCAGTTATTTGAAATCTCTTTTACAGTTTTTCCTTAAATGTTAGACGTTTCAATTAGAGATTCAAGAGGGCTCTAAACTGGATTCTTGATGAAGGGTCCTTCTGGGATCATTTTGCTTTAGTGTTTATGACTTCTAAGGACATTTACTGCTTAAGGCAAAATCCAACATTCGATCTTGAATTTTTCACTCCCTATTACTTAATTCAGTGACGAAGGATAAGCTGTTTGAGTGTGAATATGAAAGAGATGTAACCATTTCTAGGGATTGATTAGATATATCCAAGTATTGCTTTTACGTACTATTGTATAACTGATCTGGGTGTCTGCTAATGAGTTTCTACCATGGCTTCACTTCATTTGATGTAAACTAACTCATTTGCTATCTTGAATTGGATGCTTAATGTATGAACTTTTACTCTTATTGGTGGATGTGAAAGAGACCTTTCAATGTTAATTGTCTCTTTTTTTGGTGATGATGCCCATTCCTACCACAGTTGCATGCAAGCAACAGTTTACTATTGTGCAATGTATTTGGGCTGCCTAATAAGTCAATGATTATTTTCCAAAAGTATGAATATTTACTTAGCATTGTATGAACATACTTGTGCTCAAATACGCACACATGTATTGTATAAACCATGTATGAATAGCTTTTTATTTACGTATGTGATGATGATTGCACAAATAAATTATCATTTACTTGATGTGTAAATATACATACACATATTAATTTATCATCCAATTGCCTCACACGTAATCCATACATCGCACGAGCCTGAGGGCTTGTACTTTTAGCAAGATCTTTGACAAAAACTTGGTATTGGAAATTTATGAACATGACAAGAAGCTTGTCCAATGACATTTACAAATATCATATTTTTTTATTAGAATTCTAAAATCTCGGTCACCTAAAAAGTCTCAAGTAGATTTAGAATTTTTGAAATACTAATGCTCAAGTTCAAAAGGATATTGAAGACCACCACAAATTGGAAAATTTAGAAACTTTGAATTCAAAGTAAAGGAGGAGGCGGGCGCCCTACTATTAGGCATTTTCAATTGATGCACTCGCTCCTTACGGCCAACCCCCATTTCCACCAAATAAAAGGCGCCGTTTTGAACCTATTTTCTTGACGAGATGACGGGATGGCGGGCCCCATTCCAATGGGAGGTGAGAACGAGGGACTCTTCGTCCGCGTCGAGAAAATCCAAAGAAGCGGGCCCCACAACGACCCGACCGTCGTCGAGTGGACCCCATTCGACTCTCTCTTGGCCGTTAAATCCTCACCTCTTCGCCACTTGCTCTCCTTCAAACCAAACCGAACAAGAAAGAAGAAAGAAGAAAGAAAAAAGAAGAAAGAAGAAGGCGGTTGCTCTACAAAATCTCCCAAACAAGAGAAGAAGAAGAAGAAGAGGAATTAAAACTACACGGAGAGAAGTGGAGAAGAAGCAAAACCCTAATCCTCTGCTGAAATCTAAAACCCCAAGAAACCATCGCAATTAAAGAGCCATCGCAGCCGGCGATGGTCGATCCAGTTATAGAGCCATCGCAGCCGTCCACGTCGACGGCCAAGGCGGAGAAGGCATTATCTTTCATCTCGCGCGGCTGGCGCGAGGTCCGGAACTCGGCCGGCGCCGATCTGCAGCTTATGCGGGCCCGCGCCACCTCCTTCAAGAATCTCGCCACCTTCCGCGAGCTCGAGAACTTCCTCAACTCCGCCTCCTCCTTCCAGCCGCCTCATCCGCCGCCCTCTTCGCCGGCCGAGCTCGAGTTCGTGAAGCGCCTCCAGCCCAAGCTCTCTGAGATCCGACGCGCCTACTCGTCGCCGGATTTCAGCCGGAAGGTTCTCCAGAAATGGAGCCCTAGGGCTCGAATTCGGATCGATCTCTCCGCAATCAAGAAGGCGATTGTATCAGAGGTCGAGGACACCATCAAAGTCATCGACTTTGATTCTAATCTGGTCTGGCGTGGGCAGAAGAAGGTCCGCGAGAAGGAATTGGAGCGAAAGAGCTCTTCCTCTTCGGAGATTTTTGGGAATTTCAAGAGTAAAGAGTTTGTGGAGAAAGTGAAAGCTGCTCTGGTATGTGTTTTTCTCTCGTTTTGCCCTTTTTTGCTTTAGGATTTGGGAAACTTGATTTCCTTTGAGGATTGTTTCGAGCTGAATTCCAGGTTCTTGAGATTTCATGTATGAGATATTGGTATAAGATAAGATTAGCTTTGTCATGAGAAGCAAAATTCCATGTTTACTTGAGTAATACTTGTCAAGAGGTTATATTGACATAGTTAAATAAGTACGAGGGAGTAGTAACGAGTGTAAGAACTACACTAATATAAGTTTCCAGTGACCATAGTTGTTGCATTTGTTGGATTGCATGTTGTTTGTCGAGATATAGTGTTGGTGGATAAATTGAGAGATACATAAATGGGGAATTGAGAGATGGCAGAGGCTTTAGAATCCAAAGGGCTTTAAAATTAGTTGTACAAGATAGAACATGGGAATTGCAACTGCGTTGGAGATGTGCAAAGAGTAGAAACTCTTATAAGAATTGAAGCTTGAGAGATACCACAAAGAGCGATTCCTTCCAATACCTTTACTCTATAATCAGTAAGGATGAGGGATTGAGGATGCTGTTGAAAATAGGATGAGAGTCAGATGGTTGAAGTGATGACTTGTTTATGGAGTGCTTTGTGATTGAAGCATACCAAAAAGATTAAAGGAAAAATTTCACAAGACACTGATTAGACCAACTATGACCTATGAAGCAGTTAATCAAGACATAATGCATATGAAAAATGAGTGTTGTAGAGATGGGAATGTGGAGATAGATGTGTGGTAAAATTTGGAAAGATGAACTAGAAATGAACGCATTCTATAGTACTTAGAGCCTAGAGGTTGTATCAATAGGTGATAAATTAGGAGATATTCTTTTGAAATGGTTTGGACATGTCCAATGTAGGTCAACAACGGAGGCGTTGGTGAGGAAAAGTTTTTCTATTGGTTGATAGCCCTTCAAGGAAAAGGGTAGGCCGAAGAGGATATGGATGGAAGTAGTAAGGGTAGATCTAAAGAAGTGCAACCTAGAAAATGGAGCCAAGAAAATGTTGCTTTACATCTCAGGCAAGAATAATTTCATGGGTTGGTGCTAATAAATATTTAAATCTTACCCATGGAGGTGCCGTGTTGAATAATATTAAGGTGCTACTTAAAGGAAATTGATTTTCTTCTATATTTTTAATTTGACCCTAGTTCAATAAATTATTTCTGCATCCTTCTCTGTCACGCCCCCAAAAGTGAAACCGGGGTTATGCGTGAGATTAGGGCCAATTAAAAATTTTCCAACATTAATCAAATATAATCTGGCCCCAATCATGTCCCAACTGGATCGAAGACCGCTGTGAGGGATAAACATTTCCCTGAATAAAACAACGATTAGCGGAAGCTTCATAATAACAAGAGGTATCTCAAGATTGTCTAGTTACGAGCAAAGACTGAATTGTTATAACTAAAGTTCAAGTTTAAGATAATTAACCAAAGTATTAATTATGATAAGAAGGTCACACAAAAAATGGGCCTAATTAAAATAGAGAACAAAAGACCAAAAGATGAAGCTAATCAGGAATAACGTGATGGCACTCGTGTGTGGGATCGATACGGCTATACAATGCCGTCCGTACTGTAGTCTAAGGAGTCATCAGGCTGATTTGCCTGAACTTCCACCGTCACTTCTTCCTTGAGGTAAAAGGGCTCAGTACCTATGCACCAAGAGTAGCATCATTAGACACAACGGTCGGCAAGCAGACATATATATAAATCATCATAGATATGCAGAACTAAAATAGAATAAACGAGTAATCAGAGTTACCGGAAATGCATAGCATTTGAATCAATAATCAACTATCAAAATAGGCGGTCCACATGGGCTAAAAGATGGGATCACATCCCAATCAATCAGAGTATTCAAAGTGATACCATTTGGCATCTGGTCATGAGTCGGAGGCACCACTTAACTCATACCAATCCTCTCTTGGCTCATACGGCTTGGACCTCGTGGGCTTTGGCCTAATCTTGCCTCAAGGCAATATATTCAGAGTCCTTTCACAGGTGGTGCCTCAGCTGTGTTGAACATTGACAGCTTAGTGGTGCCCGACAACAGAATCCTAAACAGACATCAGTGAGGGACTAGGCTTTCTTGTGCGAACAAGATTCAATAAACAATATAGAAACTACTTTACTTTTAATCAGATAAGACTTCCAACATATTTCAGACTTCAATAGTAGTTCTCTTCAAGCCTTACAATCAAAGCCGCCTAGTCTCAACACTTCAACAGATCTCATAATAGACGGAACATCAAAGGGGATCCTAAGTCCATCATCTAAGTTCTTCATGTAATCCCAATACAAAGCAAAGTAAACGAAGCTAAAGAACATGGACATTACATGTAGATAGTACCAGACGGTACGATTCGGAATTAGAAGCGATAAACAATCCAAACCTAAGTGGAATGTTATTCCTGAATTCTCGTACAACCCTACTCAGTCAATGAAAGGAATAAGGTTCGCGATACCCAAACAAACAGTCTTCGTGCATAGATATAAAGATGGTATCCTGTTGTCCCGTACCGTTCAAGATTGAGTGAAGTTGGAACCCGAGAAGACTAGGATAACTACGAGGAATCATCTGCTCAAAATGTCCCTTGTACATAGTCAAATGAGTCCATATGGGGTAATAAAGGTTCCACCTAAGTCCATAGACCAAAGGATAAACCCTTTCAAAAAGGGGGAAATTCGGTCAAGCCCACAGCAGGGTTCGGTCGGCTGACAAGTTCGGTTAACTGAGGGTCGACCGACATAGCGACCGACTGCACAAAACGCCCAGAATGAAGCTCTCTGGAATCGGAACCGACAGGTAACCGAAGTGCAGTTCGGGGTTGACCGACAAGCTGACCGACAATCCAACTCCTCTTTCAGAAAATGTCATATTCTGGAATTGGGACCGACAAGTCATCGAGGGTCACCGAACTGCAGTTCGGTCAACCGACGCTCAGGTTCGGTTAGCCGACACCCAGGTTCGGTCAACCGACAGATCCCAGAATTCTGAACTGAATTATGAGATGATTCAGAAGTGGGGAGTTTCACTCCTACCTTCATTTACACCTGTAAACAAAGAGAAATAGGGCCTTGCCCTCTCCACATACAACCATACCCCCTCTCATCAAGTCCATTCTAAACAAAATCAATCAATTTCAATCAAAACAAGCCATTTATCATGTTTTCAATCCTCTCAAACATCAAATGAGCAAATGGCATCTAAATCAACATCAACCATCAAATCCAAGGAGAGACAAACATATCAAAGCATTTATAAATATCTACTTGCCTTAGATGAAGAGCTTGATCAAATTTCAGGAAGAAAATTTGGGGAAAAATCCTCTCAAAGCTCAAACTTGGAGAAACAACTCTCAAACCCAAAATCACTCTACAAAATGAATGCAAAGGAAGGGGATGAGCTTCTCTAATCCATTTCTAACTAAAGAGGGAGAAGAAGAGCTGGTCTAAAAGCTTTAGGAGCTTACCTTGGAGTGGGTTGTGGATGGAAAGCTTAGAAAAGTAGATAGGCTTGGGGGAGAAGAAAAGGAACTTGGCCGGCGAGAATAGAGCTCCAGTGGCCGGAAACGGTGAGGAGGCAGTGAGGAGGCTGGGAGTTCTGGAGGCAGCACAGTGAAAGGAGAGAAAGTGATGGAATGTGATGCATGAAGGCTTTATTAGGTTAGGTTAGATGGGTAATAACACTTAAGTCCATGGTTTCGCTAATGTGGATATTCGGGCCTCTTTGACGCGTCAAATCGAAACGCGACTGAAGACTAAAGTTTGTGAAATGTCGAGACCTACTCGATGCACCCTAACTCATGAAAACTCATAATCTCATAAAAACCGCCGAAAACTTTCCAAAATTGCAAACCACCCCCCTATTGTACCCAAACGAACTCGGACTCGCGTGAGACTCCCCACGCATGATCCGTACGCCAAACCCGACTCGCTAAGACTCTAAACACACTTACTAACTAATCACGCAATTAATTATAATAAGTAGTAGATTAAAGGACGGGGTGTTACAAACTTACAATCTCTCAATGTTTTAAAGCATGGACTCGATTCAGCCAGGGTCAGGTCTGGTCTAGTCTACCAGTTTTGGCCTCCAAAAACTCCTGAAATAATTTTTAAAAATAAAAAACAAATGGTGCACTCATGGGATTTTAAAAATAAAAAACAAATGGTGTACTCATGGGATTGATGAGAGAGAGAGAGAAGTTGATTATCGGTCTGCTTTCTGTACTCCTTGGTGGCCACTTGATTATTATCCCTGTCTCTCCTTGGAAGTCCATGGCACATTAGGATCTGGGCAAGTGAAGAAGGGTCTTGAAAAAGGAGAAAAGAAGCAAGAAGTTTTACTTCTTTTAGTTATTCTGTCATTTTAGTCTACAAAAAAGCATTAACCATTAAAGAAGTTATATGGCTACTGTTGATTGACATATTAGAAGGCACTTTATCTTTTAGGCGATGACGAATAGTAGGATACCAGCCTAGGGTACTTCACTAAGTCTACTGTCTACATAATAAAACAAATAAGCTGCCAGGCTTCTTATATTTCATGAAGCACCATTTCATAAACTCTTTTTTTTTTTTTAAAGATTGTGTGTATTGTATTAAATATTAGTAAAGGTGTTACAAAATTGTACATTATAGGAGATATATACTGAACCAAAAGGGACCCAAAGTGAAAACAAAAAAAGAAAAAAAAGCTATGTTGGAACTAAGGCATCACGACACTGTAAAACATATACACAGCTGAGAACAGTTCAAAACCTCAAAAGTAGTAGCAGCTGAACCAGAGGAAATAACCAAGCTTGGTTTTCCAATTCCTTCTTTGGCTAGACAGTCTACCTACCCATTGGTGCTGTGATTAACATGAAAGGAGACCTAAGCTCTTCACTTCTTCAAAAATATCCACCATTTTCCAAGGAGGATTAGCCTCACCTGAAGTCCACTGAATGATACAAAATTTGTCTCTTTCTGCCCTCAAATTATAAAGGTTGAGATGATTAGTTTCTCTGAGTCCATTCAACAGGGCTAAAAGCTCAGCTTTATTAACTGAACAATGGCCAGTTGGGCCAAAATAGGAAAGGAGAGTAAAACCGTCACTATCACAAACCACCTACACTAGCCATACCTGGACTACTAAGAGAACTTGCATCAAAATTGTGTTTGAAGGCACCAACCCGAGGGGGGACCACATCATGGATTCTTTGACCAGTGGGCATTAAAATCCACCTTTAAAACCTATGGATCTCTTTGTGCATTAGTTTGTTCCATTTTTTTTTGTTTGGTTGAAATACAAGTGCTATAAGCAAGGTTTGAAGGCTCATCTGACTTTTCAAACACTCTCTCTCTCTCTCTCTCTCTCTGAAAAAGGAGCAATAGAAAAGGAGCAAATCCTTACAAATCTTCTGTTTTCTGAAGGAGCTTGTACCTGTGTATTTCCTCCTTTTGTGAATATATTATTCACTTCATGGGTTCATAACTTCATATACCCATACCAACTAGAAAAGTGTCTTTCCCCTTTTGCCTTATCACCTATGATGCACGGATACTTCAAAATGGACAACGTATCATGTCGTATCATATCCGATAACCCGTGTCCCTGCCGTGTCTATGGTGTGTCCTTTCAGTATCTATGCCGTATCTGGGTATCATAGCTTATCACACAAACCACCCCCTCCAAATCTCCCCAAACATAAAAATCATCTGACTACCAACGACTCCTGTGGGACTCTTTCCAGCATGGAGAAACACACTGCCTTTTCTACTTACTCAAAGGAAATTCTTAATAATTACATGTGCATCTCAAAAGCCCAAAGCCTTCCAAGCCAATTGGTTCTTCCATCTAAGAGCTTTAACTTTGGAATTGTTGAAATAGCAAGATCGATCTGGGTTCCACTTGGAGTCTGGGATTGGTTTATGTTGGTAATTCTCTTCTTCTTCTGGGGAATGCCAATTGTCTCCATGAAGGAGGTGCTGTTGAGTGCTGTCTTATTCTACATGTCAGTATTTCTTTTCAATATCCTTTGGATGTAAAAATTTGGTATGCTTGCAAATTTAGAGAATTTGACTAGCAGACAGTTGCATGTCCATTTCTAAAACAGTATTGCCCCCCTCGTCAAACCACCCCCTCAACCCACAATGCCAATTGTCTCCATGAAGGATGTGCTGTTCAGTGCTGTCATATTCTTCGTGTCAGCATTTCTTTTCAATATCCTTTGGCTGTAAAAATTTGGTATGCTTGCAGATTTAGAGAATTTGATGAGCAGGCAGTCGCATGTCCATTTCAAAATAGGATTGCCACCCCGCACCCAAACACACAAAACAAAAGACAAAAAAAAAAAAAAAAAAAAAAAAAAAAAAAAAAAAAAAAAAAAAAAAAGAGCCCTGCTGAACCACTACATTTCCAACATGTTTTTGTCCAAGTTGTTGGTCTTTGATAGGTAGTAGCATGTATATTAATTTTTTATTTTATCATTTAGAGCACTATTATTTTAATTTGCATATAATATTCAATAACAAAAAGGAAAAAAAATTGCCGATGTACTGTTTAATTTAATTTAATTATTATTATTGTTTTTTTGCAGAAATCAATTTACAAGGAGCCTCAAGAATCAAAGGTTGGTGCTCATCTCAATATCTATTGCTGAATTCTTGTCGTTGATGCTATATATCTGTTTTGACCACACTTTCCAATGCTTGTATCCTTGCAACAGTCTTTATATGTCTCCATTTTTGCATAATATTGTACTGATAATCATAAAATAGTCGTGCAAAAATATAGTTTTTTCACATGGTACATGCAATTTCTTTCCTTTTTTTTTAATTGGTTGTCAATTGATAAAAGAAAGGCAAGAACAATTTTTAAGCCATTAAAGGATAAACAACCATGTGTAAGGTCTCTTTTTTCAATTTCTTAATCTGCTACATAATTAGACAAGTCATTTACCTCTTTTTACATCTGCAATATTTTATCAAAGTTTAGGGGTATGACTCGTCAGAAATTTGATTGGATAGAGGGAAAGAATAACGAAGTATGTTTGTGGGAAATCCCTTTCAGTGTAGTATGGAAGAGTACTAGCATGTACACCTATAAAAGACCTTTCCTTCAGTACTGTTCATTCCAACCTTGTGGCTTCTTAGATTTTGACGGTTTGTCACGAGGTATATGACAACTTGCATTAACTTTTATACTGCACCCAGATTCTGGGATATTCTGGCAAACATTCAGACTCATACAGTGTTGGATATGATGCTTTTTTCCCTTCTGATTAAATATTTCTTCATGTTTTGCTTTCTTCATGTTGTTATAATGAAACATCACATAAATATTGCAATAAGGAGATTGTCCAGAATCCAACATTTGGGACCAAAATGAAGTGGCTTGTTGAGGCACATCATTATACCATGTTGTACTTGGAACAAATCTTACAGAATACATTTTCGGTTGGAACAAAGTTTCTCAAATTCTGTTCCCAGTTGCTTTGGCCATAGACAAATTTCACTCTCTAAAAAAAAGAAAGTCTTTTATCTTGTATTTCTTAGAGTTCTGTTGTGAATCTTGTTGTTCAATATTGTATGCTTGAAAAAAAAAATTTAAAGTTTGAAAGTTGGCCATCATTTTCTCAAAGTTATTTTTATGTGCCATGGATTGTGACCTTTATTTTCTTTTAAATATGTTAATAAGATGATACAAGCTCAAAACTTTTAGCATTTAATGGGACGTGGTTTGAGCTGACTCGTGCCATTTTTGTGAACTTTTCTGTTTTGTTGATGCATTTCTGTATGGACTATTACTTAAAAAACTCAGGAAAGTTTTCTGTGATTATTAAGAAAATATTACTTGCATCTTATAATTCAGAATCTAACAACCTAGTCCCTTTAGATTGTTTTGTTGTTTATTAAACTGAGTTCTCAATTTAGCAGAAATTGTGAGATCTCAATGTTTTGAGATTTTGAGAAATCTGACCTACTTTTGAATATCTGTCTCTTATATGATAAAGCAGGTCAATTTATTTTTCCCATCATATTTTACTACCATTTGTCTGCCCCTTCTCGTGAAACTAGTATCTTTATTTATTTATGTTATTAAAAGTGCGGACCTTTGCTAATCTTTTAATTCAGAGCAAACACTTCCGAGGTGATGAATTGCATTGAATATGGGCTTTTTGGTTGATGGTGATTTTCTATGTTGCCTGTATGAAATTACTCGAGTTGATTATCTTCCCTATTTCATGCAGGAAGTGCCGCCACTGGACATACCTGAACTTTTGGCATATTTAGTAAAGCAATCTGGTCCCTTGTTTGATCAACTTGGTGTAGGACGAGGTAAGAAAAAGTGGTATTTGTTAATCAATCTTATGATCTACCCTTTTTATTTTTTTATTTTAAAGTTGTCATCATGGTCTATTTGCTTTATGGATTCAGGTTGATATAATTTTTACTTGGTATTGTGATGACTAATTTCTCGACTAGTGAAAGTTATCTATCGTAATTCCTACTATGTGTTGGTCCATCAATTTGATCTTTTTCTGGTCATCTGAATATTTTCTGGTCTGTTCGAAGTGGTGGAAGGTTCTAGTTGAGGATTAGGCTCCAAGAATTGCAGTTTGATGTTGTGATATGTCGTGTGTGGTAACTTCTGTATCTTGCATTTGACATGGGTAACGGGATAAAGGAGAAGTGCATTCCTTTCTAATGGATTAGGAGGAATTAATTAATCATGAAGAGTGGTATGAACATGAATTGACAATGTGCTCTCACAACTGGGGCACATGCTCTTGATTGGAACTGTTCAGAGGTATTCTCACATTTGATAGGCTGTGGATAAAAAACTGCTATAAATGATCCTGACCATTCAAATGAGTTGATGATAAATATTATACATTTTTAATATCTGCTTAGTGGGTTGTGAAGATCATTTGCAGGGGGTGGTATTTCCCCATGTCTTTCTTCTTTTCTCTCTTTATCCCTCTCTTCCTGTTGTATAATATGCACGTACCATATACAGAAGACATGGCATACATACTTTGCAATCCTGATTGTCCAAATCATTGGGCCAGTGTGGATGACATGAATTTGATTTTCTTAACCACTTTCTCAATTGAACTTGGACCATTGACCTCTTATTTTCAGAAAAAAGTTTCATACTTCCATTAGATGGCCATTAACATGACATTATTATCCGATCATGTAACACTGGAAAATGATTTCTTTGAAGAAACACTTTAATTTTTTCTGTAATTGATTTTTTTTGTTTATTTCAATTATACTTCTATGTACTTGTAATATTAATACCAAGTAATGTCACATGTAAATTTGATTTAGTCTTGAGGCCTTATAAAAATGCAGGTCTTTTTTTTACATGATTTCATGATTCTCTCTTCTGTTGGTTTCTACTTTGATTCTTTAATTTGCACTCACTGTGGGCTTTTCACCCAGATTGAAATGGTTTATGGACGCTTTCCTCCTCTTCTCATTGAAAAGGTTAAAATTGGGATGAGAAAATTTGAGGCTGGGATCATGCACAATAAGTTTCAACATGTATGGATGTATCAGTGATTTCCATTGAATATTTGGACACTGGTTTTTCAGTATCCGAAAATACTGGAATATATCAGCAGTATGGTGTATGCCAACTTGCGGAACCTATGATACCCAGACAAAGAATGGATATGGCAGGGACAAGCCATGGATTTGGTAGGGATGCATATTTTACACAAAAAAGTGAAGTGTCGGATACGATACAACACAATTCATTGCTTATGTTGAAGTATCCGTGCATCATAGGTTCGAACCTGATTTGTCCCTGACCAAGTCATTGGGATTTAGCTACAAATAAAAAGTGTGACACCTATCATATCATGATGTTATCATCTTTATTGGTAATACTCCATTAGGGGGCCACCTATGGAGGCTCAAGATTTTAAATGACTCTGTTTGGCCTATAAGCCTTTGTTGGTTATAATAACATTACTTATGGAAAAATATTGTACAGAATCTTACAATGCCTTGGCTGATTATTAAGCTATAGACTTGTATATGGATGACTGATGTTTATGGACCTTTTATTTTATGTGGATTCTGTGTATTTTTTCCTCTAATATATCTATTACATCTGTGGGTGCAGATATATGCGACAAAGTAGTGGAGGCATTGCGTGGCAGACGGAAGGACCAACTTATATGTCGTTCTTTGTCACCAAGTGAAACATCCCCTATTGAGAAGGATAATGTTCATGATGAACTTGACTTGAGAATAGCCAGTGTTCTCCAAAGTACAGGGCATTGCTATGAAGGGGGCTTTTGGAGTGATTCTGTAAACCACGACTTGGCCGACAAGAAACATCATGTTGCTATCGTCACGACTGCTAGTCTTCCTTGGATGACTGGAACCGCCGTAAATCCTCTGTTTCGAGCAGCATACTTGTCGAATTCTGCAAAGCAAAAAGTAACCCTGTTGGTTCCATGGCTTTGCAAGTCGGACCAAGAGTTGGTTTATCCCAACAATCTGACTTTCAACTCTACAGAGGAGCAAGAAACTTACATGCGGAACTGGCTGGAGGAGAGGGTTGGGTTCAAGGCAGATTTTAAAATTACTTTCTATCCCGGAAAGGTACTTTCCCAATGAATCAGGTCCTAAGAAACTACAAGTCACTCTCTTAAAACTCTGGTTTATTAACCCACTTTCACTACATAACTCATAAATTATGCGCACAATGTTCTAGAATCATAACTCATGAATTATGTGCAGTGTTCTAGAATAATATCTAAGAATTAGGGTGAGCCAATAAGTTTGAGTTGGCTTAATTGAATTGTTATTTAGTCAAATTTCTGAGTTCAAAAAAAAAATTTGAAGTACGTATTTTAACTGTTTTAGGTATATGTTATGTGATTATTCCGATTTGTTTTAGTTCTCGAAAGGAAGGCGAAGCATAATACCTGCTGGAGATACTTCACAGTTTATTTCTCCCAGGGAAGCTGACATTGCAATACTGGAAGAACCAGAACACCTAAACTGGTATCATCATGGAAAGCGTTGGACCGACAAATTTAATCATGTCGTTGGAGTGGTCCACACAAATTACTTGGAGTATATAAAGAGAGAGAAAAATGGCGCTCTCCAAGCTTTCTTTGTGAAGCACATAAACAATTTGGTCATCAGAGCATATTGCCACAAGGTATCAGTTAATTAGTGCTTTCATTTTTGTCATTGTTTCTTGTTCATGCTAATTCAAAAAGGAAGAGTTTAGGGTCTGTTTGGGTGCCCCTAAGTGGAAAGCAGTTTAATAGTTTCGGGATAGTGGATGGTTATCTTTTCTGTTATGGAGACACAAAATCTGGAGACTACATGAGGCGTGGAACTCTTTTTTTCTGCCTCTTCTATGAAAAGCCATCATCAGCACTTCTTGTTGGTAAAGATTTGGGGTGTCAAGGTGTAGGAGTCAACAGACAAGATCCTACTGAATGTGTTTTTTTTTTTTTTTTTGGGTTTTGTACTGCTCTGATCTCTCACAGTGGATTGAATGAATGGCTTATCACCAACCATTCTACCATAGTTTTAGAACTAATTGTGATTGTGTGTTCATCCATATCATCATCATCATCATCAGTTGACTTAAGCCTTATGTTTGATACTGAAATTGTCAATTGCTGTTATGCAGGTTCTGCGTCTTTCTGCTGCAACGCAAGATTTACCCAGATCTGTCATATGCAATGTTCATGGTGTGAATCCTAAATTTCTTAAGGTTGGAGAGAAAGTGGCAGCTGAGAGGGAGCTTGGGCAGCAGGTCTTCTCCAAAGGGGCTTATTTTCTAGGAAAGATGGTCTGGGCAAAAGGTTATAGAGAGTTGATAGATTTGTTAGCGAAGCACAGAAGTGACCTTGATGTGCTCAAGTTGGATATATATGGGAATGGAGAGGACTCTCTTGAAGTCCAATCAGCTGCCAAGAAGCTGGATCTGAATCTTAACTTCCTCAAGGGGAGAGACCATGCAGACGATTCACTTCACAGGTACACTATAAACTCTACTGAGTTGTCTATTCTTAAAGGCCCTTGTTACTACTCTGTGGGTCCATAATTTTATTCTTAGTGGGTTGGTAGTTTACCAGCTCACAGGTAGACCTCTCATGGGTAGACCATTTGGCCTTATTTCTTTTCAATCAAGCAGCCATTTGAGAGACAGACTCGAAGGTTAAGATCTGGCTCTTGTGGAGTTGTTTATTGCCCATGATCAGGTAGTTTGAGTAACTTTTCACGAATTAGTACTGACTGTGGGCCTACCTCCTAAAAAGTTGTTTCCAGGCTCAAGTGGTGATAGACTTCCCCATGTGTTGCTAGGATTGAAGTTTCATGGTTCTGTTTCTAGTTTCCTTTCAAAAAGGTTTTAAGCCTTGGTTTATTGAACTATTGAATCATATTTGTCAAGCCTTGTTACTGGCATAAATGGTATTCTGGAAGTATCAGCCAACATCATAATCTTTCATAATCTTTCTCCCTGGAAAATTTTCTCCTCAATGCAGTGCTCTGTAGGAGCGCTCATCCTGACCGTCCTGATGTAAAGCGGGCTACCACTCCACCACTGGTCCCACCCAACATAGTTTTAAGGATATTTATTTTTAGTAGCTTCCTAATTTTATTGTAATTAGGATTAGCATTATGATTTATTTCGTTTCCTAGTTTGATCAGGATAGTTTCTATTATTAGATTGGATTTTCTATGGCCCTAAGTTTACTTTGCCTATTTATATTGCATTGTAGAGATGATAATCTCAGATTTGGAGTTGAATAAAATTGGGATTTTCCCTTGGAGAGGTTTTTCCTCGTGTTAGAAATCTCTGTGGGTGTCTTTGACACGTGCTTCAGTATCTACGCAAGCCCTAACTCAAGGGCCTGTATGACGTCCCAAAGGCGGTATCCCCCTAAATTTCATGCACTCACCTGTGACGACTGGCACCGAGCAGTTGGACTGTAGAACATAGGAGAAAGTCTTCACTTTCTCCCTTACTTTTTTGACATAGGTTGCTACAAACTAAAACATTGGTCAATATTTTCAGTCGGTATGACTGACATATATTGCTACAGCTGTCCTGACATCTGATATTCAGTCATGTTTTTGGAAAATCAGTCTATACAGCTCGTGCATCAATGACTGGTATTACTCTTTTTGGATGGCTCAAATGAGTATGTACTGTTATATTTTCATCCTTATAATTGACGCAAGCTCCACACTGATCCCTGCTTGCAGTTATAAGGTTTTCATCAATCCCAGTGTCAGTGATGTCCTCTGCACGGCTACAGCCGAGGCCCTTGCCATGGGAAAATTTGTGATCTGTGCTGATCACCCATCAAATGAGTTCTTCCGTGCATTTCCCAACTGCTTGACCTACAAAACATCAGAGGACTTTGTTGCCAGAGTCAGAGAAGCATTAGCTAATGAACCCCAGGCTCTCACTCCTGAGCAGCGACATCACCTCTCATGGGAGGCTGCAACTCAGAGATTCATGGAGTGCTCCGAGCTGGATAGAGTCTTGAATAACTGTCAGGACATAGTTCACAAGAAGATGACAAAATCAGTTTCAATGCCTCCTTTCACCGAAGTGGTTGATGGGGGATTGGCATTTGCTCACTATTGTTTCACGGGGAATGAGGTCCTGAGGTTGTCAACCGGAGCAATACCTGGCACACGTGACTATGACAAGCAGCACTGCAAGGACTTGCACCTCTTGCTGCCACAGGTGCAGAATCCCATCTATGGCTGGTAACCATTTTCTCTGATTGTTATCGATAGTGCTTTGTGTATAACATATTGTATACTATAGAACCTGCCATTCTCTAGTTAGATAGAAATTAATTTCCCTTGTTATATAATTTCATTTCTAGCTCCGGAAAAAGTCCCCATGAACTCTTGGCATCATTCATGTGTTAAAAGAGATCACGACCATCCAGATTTTGTTACTGTAAAGTGTAGTATGTGTATGCACGAGAAATGTTCTTCAAACCTAGAAAGGTGAATAATACCACCACATTTATACACTCTGGCACTCTTCAGGATAATTTTCCCTTTCTATTTTCTCCAACTGATTCTCATTTTTGGCTTCAAAACAAAGCAGGTCTAGTGCTTGTTGCTGTAGGATATGTATGTTATATTGAAAATATTCTCTCACCATGGGTTATTGGTCTTATAAGAATGTCTATGATGCCCCAGATACGGCATGGATAAGGCTAGGATACGACATAGACATAGCAAGGACACGGATTTTACACATAAAAAGTGAAGTATCGGATGTGATACGGCACGATACGTTGCCCATTTCGAAGCGTCCGTGCATCATAGAATGTTGTGTAGCAGGGATTCTGGACGAAACAATCATGGTTTTAAGAAAATTGTTTATTTCCCAACTTCTATTCTTTTACTTTGTATGTGTGGTCCAGTAGAGGTTGAAATAGATGGTCAAACAGGAAATCATAGTAGTTTATCGGCATTCAGTATAATGTTCCTCAAATAGGAAATTGTTATCAATGTTAGTATTGGGAATTTTCCTGATAAGGTGCAAGATTCCTATAGAACATATCAACTTGTTAATAATCTGCTTCAAGGCATAGGTACGAAGTCTAGAAAGTAAAAGCATATAAATCTGAATATGGTGTAATGTGTATTGAAAATCTCTCTTAACATGGATCATTAAAATCTGTGAGTGGAGTAGGTGTGTTCATTGCCGGGCCGGCCCAGGCTAAGGTATATCCAAGCCCGGCCCGTCTCTATAAACACTGGCCCAGGCCCAACATGGGCCATAAAAGTTATGCCTGAGCCAGCCCATTTCATCAATTGGGCCACGCCGAACTGGGCTTTTTTCTCTCTGTGGGTATTTGAGCACTGATTAAATTAAATTACATGCATTTCTTACACGGGCTGGGCCTGTCCATGGGCTTTCTATCGCTTAATCCAAGCTTGGTCCAATTATTAATCGGGCCCTAATTACATATCCAAGTCTGGCCCTAAGTGCCAGCCTCAGGCTGGCCCGTCCCATGAACACCCCTAGAGTGGAGAAGATGATTTCATCAATAAAAACAAGTGCTTGAGAAATAGTCGATGTAAGGATCTTAACTTTGTTCTGGCTTTTACATGACTTGAAAAAATCTTTGTATGTCCGGGGCAACATTCACTTGCGAGCAGGTTGCATTTCAGTCATATGCAGTCTAGCTAATAGGATTTACTTAGATGCAAGTTTATCAGTGGGAGTAGGGTAGATTGAAAGGTCTCGCATGGTCAAGGGGGACCGAAAAAACTAGTCCCACCAGCTTATCCTAGCCCATGATTTAACAACCTTTAAATTAATGACATCTTAACCATAGATTATTTAACAACCTTTAAATTAATGACATCTTAACCATAGATTATTTAACAACCTTTAAATTAATGACATCTTAACCATAGATTTTTTTTTGATTTAATACAACGCTGAGTTTAAGCTTACTGAGAGTAAAAATGGGCCTGATGCCTGATCATGGGATGAAAATAATGTCAGAGTTGCATTGATGAAAGGTGGACCTGAGTGGGCCCCGCGGTGCTGGACTGCACTTGCAGCTGCTTGTAGAAGAACATATTTCGTATTTGTCCATAAACAACTACGAGGCCTGCTAGTGTGAAGGTCTTGCAAAGATCAATTGTATTTCAAGTATATTCTCATCATCATTGTCTTTATGTCATCCGCATAACTTGGGCTTATCTCATCAATCCGAGTCGGCTAATTGAGTTCTCAAACTCCACTCATAAATACATCAACAAATAAATTAGAAAACTAAGACACTGCGAACAAAGAACGTTAAACCCCACCCCACCACCCCCAAAATAGGTTTCATCCAATGATTAATAAAGAGGTGAGGCCCTGAGGGGATAAGGATATAGGATGGAGATGTGGATCTAGATGCGACCCTTGACTTTCTTAGGATCTCATGATGGTTGGACAGTCATTTTCCATCAGAGAGTAAATTATTTGATGGCCATTTGTGAAAGCTTACTTCTTTTTCTTCAATTTTAGCTATTTTGATTGGAAAACATTTCTTAGTACTCCTAGGATGTCAATTTCATGCAAACGGATGTGCCTTACGGATGTTTAGATTCCTAGGAATTCTCATTACAGTGGGTTTTGGGAAGGAGAATTAATGAGGTAAGGAGTCAAGAAGCTGAAAATTTAGATGGAACCTTTCGTTGAATTTGATCTACTGGTGTAATGTTTGGATGCGGTGCATTTCCTACTGATGGTGACCCTATTTGATGGCCCTTTGTGATTTCACTATTCATCCTTCAATTTTAGCCCATGGGATAGGAAGTATAGCTTAGAATTTTTAGGAATTCAGTACTACTGATTAAACCAAAAAATTTTGTGCTTCAAAACATGCTTCTTTTACTTGGAAATGGTTGTTTGTAATTTCAGTGAATATATTCTCCAAAATCAAAAGCATAGCTAGTCACTCGGAATAAGAAAAGATAAAAAGGGGCACCGGATTACAATTCAGATTGAGTATTAAAAAAATGTGATTAAAAACATGTACAACAAGATTGGAACTTTAGCCAAACTCATACCAAATTAGGAATCTCTACAGAAAAATCAACTTTTTTTTACCATTTTTTTGTGGTCGTTATCGACCTTGATTTTCTGTGGACCCTTGCCATAACAAGTGAGGGTCGCCGTCGACCCTGAGCAATCATAAACTCCTTATCTTCTTCCTTCTTCCTCTCTTTCCTAAACACAATCCAATGATGGAGAAGTCCATGCCTTAATATCAAAAAGTGCTGTTTTGCTTTCCATTCTTCCAAGAGAACATATTTTAAGATTATACATAAGCAAATCTGCTTAGTTTAAGCATGGCAGCATGGGAGTTTACATTATTAAT
The DNA here is from genome assembly GCA_029852735.1 of Persea americana. NCBI lineage: Eukaryota > Viridiplantae > Streptophyta > Magnoliopsida > Laurales > Lauraceae > Persea > Persea americana. Next base: position 20,416,556 of record CM056813.1, on the reverse strand, counting down.
CTTGTTTACAACGAACTCTAAGAAGTTTCTCCTATAAGAATTGAAATGTCTCTCAAGCAGTATTAGCCCATTATACTAGTACCTCAGTCTCGGATACATTATGTTGTTTGGCAAGTCAGTGTTTGAATATAACATATTTTGAATTTTAACTTCTTCGTGACCTGTGGTGTTTGGCAATTGGCTTCAAGCAATGACATTATCTCATAGTTCCTTCTTTGGGCAATGTATATATGGATCACTATGTGTGGATTTTATAACTAACAAGAGGATTCAGTCTTTTAAGTATCAAGTCCTATGCATGCAAGCACCTTATATCCCATAGAAACAAGGAGAGAGTTTCATAGAAGAACGAACATTGATTGATAGTTCTTTGTAGGGCTATAGGCACAAGAATACCAATCATTAACATGAAATCTTGTTTAATGCAATGTTGTTTTCTTCTTTTGTATGTGCTCAAGCTCCTTGTAGATTTTCCCTCAGAATTTGCAAAACATGATCTCTATTGTGTAGATCAGAATCATCTTGATGCATATTTGATGACCCATGAGAAAATGAACTGAACATGCAATGAGCAGGCACGGACTTCTCCATTATTGGATTGGGTTTGGGGAAGAGAGGCAGAAAGAAGAAGACAATAAGTTTATACCTGCTCAGGGTCGACGGCGACCCTCTCTACTATCGACCCTCAACACAGAAAATAAAGGTCGATGGCGACCACAAAAGAAAAAAAATGGTTGGTTTTTTTGTACGGTTGGGGAAGGCAGGGGGCTTTGAAAATTTCCACCAACTTAGGGTAAGAACCATATTAAACGATCATTGCCAAGTCCTTATACATGTGTTCTCTCAGTTGCACGAGAAGGTTAAGGCAATCTACTAGAAAAAGAGCCGTCACCTAAAAAGGCTCTTTTTTTTTTTTTTTTTGGACCGGGAAGGGGGGGGGGGGGTGGGTGGGTGGGGTGGTGTGGGGTTGGGTTTAGGTTGTTTCAAGTAAAAAACCCTCTTCAACAAATACTGCCAAGTCCTTATACATGTGTTCTCCCAGTTGCATGAGAGGGCCAAGGCAACCTACTGGAAAAGGAGCCATCACCTAAAGATAAATCATTGTTTTGGCTCTCTTGCCCTCTCTTTCATATCTCCTTTGCAGAGTGGAAACACTAGAAAGAAAAAAAAGAGAACTCTAGACACCAAAGCATTTCTCTCCTCTCCATCCTTGAAAGAAATATCAACGAGATCTCAATCTCAACAGTTCGCTTGCTCAAATGCCCACCTATTGCATTTTCTCCCATCTTCAGACCCGTCTTCGCAAAACCCAGAAGTGACATCTCTTTTTATACTCTCATCATCTCCTCTATTGGTGTTAATACCCTAAGACCAGAGAATGTTTACCACTTCATGGTCTTTGTAAGTGCCAAAAACGACACCCACTTAATTAGGAGGAAGTAGAACTTAATTACGGGAAAGACCGAACGCCGGAGACCTGAAAGGGAAAGAGAGAAACTAAGGTCAGAGGCCCTGGCTGCCGTCAGCCGAAGGCACTCCGATGCCTGAGTTAGTTCTGGAAACTAAGCAGGGGATGAGTGGAGAAGAGAAGTGAGTTTGTGCATGTATTTGCACGTACCTTCATAGGACTGATCCCATGTGTATTTGTAGATGAAATTCTCCTTGGCGAGTGGAGGTAGGTGGTGTAAAGTCCCATCAGGTTTTACCCTGACACCCAGTGGTAGGTAAAAAGGGAACATCCCATCGGAAGTTTCCATTCCCCTTGGATAGCTGATGTGATGGGATGATAGAGCCAACTTCTTATCTCTATAATGCGCCACCCTATCTGTCAGAGTATGCCCGTACTTCTCATAGGAATGCGATGAGTGCGATGGGCCACTTCCGGCCTTTGGTACTTTTGCCGAGGCCAGGAGTGGTCTTGCCGGGCCAACACTCTTGCCGAGCTGCAAGCTGATACTCTTTGCCGAGCTGACACTCTTTACCAAGCTGCCAAGCTACCGAGCTGTGGTTACCGAGATCAAGGCGACTAGCTGGTATTGTTACCGAGGTTTAGCCTAATCTCGGTATTATGGTATTTTCTCACACAATTGCCCCCTAGCTTTTGACCTTTCAGAGTTCTTCAACTTTCGGAGGTTGGAAACTAAGTGGTCCTGCCGAGCTGGTACCGCTACCGAGCTGAAGATGGTTGTAGAGTAGAACCTGTCGTGCTGGCACCGTTGCCGAAGCACAGAAAAGGAGTATCGTGATGGTGGAGCCTTTCTGAGCGATAAGTTCGGAGCGAAAGCTCTTCCTTATCCTGATGACTGTTGCTGACGTTCGGTTCTTATCAAGATGTACCCCTTCGTCTGCCCGAGGCATTTAATAGCCTTCAGGGAATGTGTTGCCGGTGCCACACGTCGTCTCCTTGGCTGCCGCCCAATCGCTTCGAGGTGACATTAGGGTTGCTCGAGGCGACGCCTCGTACGGGCGTTTTTAAAAGTCGAAACGGCGCCTCCGTCCCTTATAAATCAGGGCGTCTTCTTCGTCTTGGTCTTCTTCTTCTGCGCCTATTTGGAGAGAAATTTTTTTGCTGTTGAAGAGGACATTGCTGTTTTTGAGTTTTTTGTCCGTAAGTCATCTTCGTCTTCTTCTGCGCATTCCCCTTTCTAGGGTTTCTTTGCTTTTCTCTTTTCCCCTTTGTCTTTTCTGAGTTATGAAAATGGGGGTTTATAGATACAGGTTAGAAAACCCATAGGCCATAGCTGACTTTAGGGTTCAGTATAGGATCTCGGACAATGTTGAGGTCAGGCTGGATAACCCCGAGGACCCTTTTGATGGCCTGGTCTTCCACAACGGCTGGATGCCGTTCTGACTAGTCACCGTGATAGAAGGTAGGGTCCGGTTCCCCCTTCATCCGCTCTTGAGGGACTGCCTCAGGGAGCGGAACCTCTGCCCCTGCCAATTGATGCCGAACGACTTCAAAAATCATCATGGGGGTGGTAGAGTTGAATAGGATCTTAGGGATCAACCTTGGTGTCTTGGACATCGAGGATGTGTATGACTTGTGCAAGTCCGGAGACGAGAACGTCTACTACCTCCGGGTCAGGGCAAGACGGTCCGACTTCGTCACCTCTCTAGAGGATTCCGACCAGTACGCGGGAGACGATTGAGTGTTCATCTTGGGCGAATGGGAGTTCGGTGAGTCAGAGGCGTTAAGATTAGTCCGGATCCCTCGTTGCCTTGGGACCCCTCCAAGTAAAGACCGAGATCTTTCGGCTTTATTTTTCTTTTCTGCCTTTATATCTGCCGGATTGATCTGTCTATTTGCTGTGCAGGTTTCCGCCAGAGAAGACTGAGGGCCAAGAGAACCGGTTGGGTGAGGAACGATGCCTGGCTCTAGCAGGTGAAGAGCTACCACGGACACAACACCCAAGCTGCGTGGTCGCTCCTCGGGTACGAATCGAGGTATCGCTCCTTCAACAAGGGGAAGGTGACTGGGATAGACTCCCTGCTTTCTGAAGAAGGCACGTGCACGGAGCAGGTGACTGTTGCGATCCTTGCAGGGCGTCTGATCGAGTCCGGTGACAGGGCTTCAATGTCTCACTCGAACTCGGGGCCTGCTGAGACTGCCGTAGTCGTAGCTGAAACCTCCTCGCGGTCGAGGAGACGAGTCGTGGTATCCTCAAGCTCGGAAGAAGAAGAGGGAGAAATGTCGAGCCGACGTCGCCTGCTCGTCGTAGTGGAGGACCTGGAAGCTTTGGCTTTCGGGGACCAGGCCTCTAATGCCCCCCAGCATGCTGGTGATGCTCCGGCTTCACCTCCTCTTGCTGTTGCTGCCGAGACCACCTCTGCCCCCTGTCTCCGGCTGCAATCGTGGTTATTGACTCGCCCCCTGCGTTTTCTCCGAGTGCAGGAGGCTGGGAGTGCCCCGCCGAGGTCTTGGAGGAAGGGGGCCGTCCAGAGAAGAGGCCCAGAATCGAGGCCTCATCTAGCTCCCCTGCCGCGCCCCCACCTAGAGAGGAAGCACCCCAGTCCCTTCCGTCGGACATATGGAGGCCGGATCTCGAGGCTATGCCTGGGAGGCCACTGGTTGCAACGGACCGCGCATCCAGTAGTCCCATGGTGGTTGCTGTGCTGGGGCGAGCGTGCGCCTTGCCGTTGGACATGGAGCGGTGGGGGAAGATGGATAATGGGACGCTACTGCTTTCAACAATGTGGTCAGCGATCTCGGTAAATTTCTGACAAAATTTTGCAAGTTTTTTACTTCGACATTTATCTTCTGACGCTTGTTTTTTCTACAGGTGGTACAAAAATGCCAGCTTGGCATTGGGAGGCTGGCGGAAGCCGAGACTAGGGCAACCGAGTGGGAGGCAAAGAAGGAGGGGCTCTTGAAGGCTTTGGAGGCCAAGGACGAGCAGCTAAGGGAGGAGGCGAGCAAGAACGCCAGCCTTGCTGCTGACCTCGAGAAGGCGCTGGCCGAGGTGGAGCAGCTGGAGGAGGGCATGGAACATCAGAGGAGGGCGAATATCGACCTGGTTACCGAGAGGAACAGGGAGAGGGCTGCGTTTGAAGCTACCCTGGAGGAGAAGGCGGCTGAACTAGAGTCTGCTTTGGCGAAACAGAAGGCCGAACTTGAAGAGCAATGTAGGGCCGAGTTCGACGCTGCTATTGAGGAGGGGATCCGGGAAGTGACTGCGAATTACAAAGTGCAGTTGCAGAGGATCCGCGAGCGAGCCTGGGAGCTTGGATGGAAAGCCGCCTTGACGAAGGTCGGGGTTCCTGAGGATGATCCTGCTTTCAGGAATCCTCCCAAGTTTCCGAGCTCGGGTTCTGCCCTCTCCTCCACTGCCGATCCGCTTTCCGCCCCTGGTCCATCCTCTGAAGCTCCTCCAGTGGTGGATACTGAGCCTGAAGCCTGTCCGACAGTCTCTGAAGCCACTCCTGCCAACCTTGAAGCCCTTCTGGAGGCCGCAGCTGCTCAGATGGAAATCGACTGCAATGCTGCAGCTGCTACTCCTTGAGCTCTTCTTTTTGTATTTCTTTTTTGTTTTGATGTAATGAAATTTCTTATTTCAATGTAATATCTTTTTCCTATGTCCTGGCTGAAATCATTTCTCTCATGTTTGACTGATGAAATGGCTGTATGGTATTTCTGTCTTCTGCTTAAGTAGTTGGTCTCGGTAACCGAACTTCTTGTATGCCTTAAAATTGGACTTTAGCTTAAGTAACTGAGCTTGGTTTAGCAACCGGAATCCCAGGAACTTGCACTCATAACTATTGGAAGAATGAGTTGGGCTAGAATTTTGACTTGACGTAAGAAATCCACCTCGGTTCTCCAACCCAAGATGTTCTTGGACGCTGAGGTCGAGGCTTTGAACACGACTTGACGTAAGAAATCCACCCTGGTTCTTCAACCCAAGGTGTTCTTGGACGCCGAGGTCGATGCCTTGAACATTTAAAGCTCTTTTCATTTCTGGTGGTATTGTACCTGGTTCTGTAGCCAAGTGTACCTCTGAGTGTTGGCTCTGTTGCCGCACTATAGTTGGTGTTGTCACCAAGCTTGAGGGTGGCTGGTACATTACCGAGCCAGAGCTGGTACTGTTACCGAGCCAGATATAGCGGGCACTATTGCCGAGCTGTAGCTAGTTCTGTCATCGAGCTGAGGATGGCTAGTACTGTTACCGAGCCAGATGAAGTTGGCATTATTGCAGAGTTGTAGCTGGTGCTGTCACCGAGATGAGGATGGCTGGTACTATTACCGAGCCGGGCTGGTACTGTTACCGAGCCGGATGAAGCTGGCACTATTGTCGAGCCGGATGAAGCTGACACTATTGCCGAGCTATAGCTGGTGCTGTTACCGAGCTGAATAACTTGAAGCATTTCTTGAGAGAGACAGATCCGTTCCAAAAGAATGTTTTTTCATTGATATCCAAACTTTAAATACATTTTCAGAAATAGCACTTCTTGAGGTGCATCGCATTCCATGGCCGTGGTAACTCTTTACTCTCCATGTCCTCGAGTCTGTATGCGAATCGTCTTGCAGCTGAGAGCACTTTGAATGGTCCGTGCCAGTTGGGTGCCAGCTTGCCTTCTTTCGGGTTTCTGTCTCCGGGGAGCGTTTTCTTCAGGACCAGTTCTCCAACCGAGAACCCCCTTTTTCTGACCTTCCGATTGTAGCCCCTGGCCAACTGTTACTGATAAGTAGATAGGCAGATAGCTGCTACTTCTCTTCGTTCCTCGGTGAGGTCCAGCTCTCGGGTCAGGTTTACATCATTCAGTCCTTGGTCGTAGAGTTCGGATCTCAAGGTCGGGAGGCCGACCTCAAGAGGGATCACTGCCTCCATGACGTAGGCTAAGGAGAATGGTGTAGCCGAGGTGGAGCGTCTTGGAGTTGTTCTGTACGCCCATAGAACACTCGGGAGTTCTTCTGCCCATCTCCCCTTAGCTCGGTCGAGCCTCTTCTTGAGCCCATCTAGGACCACTTTGTTCGAGATTTCAGCATGGCCGTTGCTTTGCGGGTACGCCGGGGTGCAGTAGACGTTTCTGATGCCGAGCTCCTGGCAGAAGTTTCTGAAGAAGTTGGAATCGAACTAAGTCCCGTTATCCGAGATTAGAGTTCGTGGGATCCCAAACTTGTAACGATATTCTTCCACGCAAAGTTCTTCGTCTCCTGCTCGGTGATGGAGGACAGAGGTTCGGCTTCGATCCACTTGGTGAAATAATCGGTGGCTACTATTAGCCACCTCTTATTCCCTGGAGTTCGATGGAGTGGTCCCATGATATCCAAGTCCCATTGAGCAAAGGGCCACGGACTAGAGAGTGGGCTCAGATCCTGCACTGGCTGGTGATGGGAGTGTGAGAACTTCTGGCACTTCTCGCATTTTCTAGGGTAGAGCTGGGTGTCCTTTTGCATGTAGAGCCACCAATAGCTTTGGCTGATAGCTCGGTATGCCAGTGACCGGCCTCCAATGTGATTGTTGCAGATTCCTTCTTGAATTTCATAAAGGAAGTCTTCAACCTTACTTGGATGGACGCACTAGAGGTAGGGGCGGTGTATGACTTTTTGTAGAGCTTGCCATCTGGAGATAGCCAAAACCGGGCTGCTCTTAGCCTGATCTTGTGAACTTCGCTCTTATCTTCAGGCAGCTGGTCGCCTCTTAGGTAGGCAGTGATTGGGACCATCCAGCTTGGACCGAGATCAACACACATGAGCTGCCGAGGTGGCTGAAGTTCTATGCGTGGCTTTTCAAGTGTCTCCACTTCGACAGTTCTCTTGCTCTCGGCCTCAACTACCGGGGCGAGGCTGACAAGGGCATCAGTATGAGAATTGGACTCTCTGCTGATTTGCTGGACTTCGGCTCTTTGAAACCGAGAGAGGACTTCTTTCGCACGAGCCAGGTAGGCCGCCATCCAGTCGTCACGAGCTTCGTAGTCACCAGCTGGAGTCGCTGAAGACCACCAATTGTCGAGCCTCTAGGGTTTTGGTGCTGTTCAGCCCGGCGATGAGTGTTTCATACTAAGCTTCGTTATTGGATGCCTTGAAGCCAAGTGTCAAGGCTTGTTCGATGACAAGGCCCTCCGGAGATTGGAGGACTATGCTAGCGCCAGCCCTTTTGGATGTTGAGGATCCGTCGACGAAGACCTTCCAAGCTGAGTCAAGGAACTGTTTCCAAGACTGTTCTTGTTCTGTCTCAGTGACTTCTTCTTTATCCTTATTGGCCCCAGTTCGGTGTCGAGCAGTCTCGGTGCCGAACAAGGAGAGGTGAACTCTACAATGAAGTCTGCCAAAACCTGTGCTTTGGTGGCCGGTATGGGTTGATACTTGATAATATATTATCCCAGTTCGACAGCCCATTTTGAGATTCTTCCAGAGAAGTCCGCCTTTTTGAAGAGCGTTTTGAGTGGATGTTCTGTAACAACCACTATAGTGTACGTCTGGAAGTAGTGGGAGAGTTTGGGAGAAGCACTGACGAGTGCTAATGTAATTTTCTCCAGCTGTAAGTACTTGGTCTGGGCATCGAGGAGGATCTTGCTCGTGTAGTAAATAGGCCTTTGTTACCCGTTTTCTTCCCTGATGAGTACCGAGCTTACTGCATGATCTGAGACCGCTAGGTACAAGTACAGCACTTCGCCTTGCGCTGGTGTACATAGCAGGGGTGGCGAAGATAGGTAATTCTTGAGCTGCTGTAGGGCTTGGTCGCAGTCCGGCTTCCACTGGAACTTAGAGCTTTTCCGCAAAAGCTGAAAGAAGGGTCGGCACTTGTCGGAAGCTCGGCTGATGAAGCGGTTGAGCGTGGCAGCCATGCCGGTCAGTCTCTGAACTTGCTTTGCCGAGGTTGGACTCTGCACCTCTTGGATCGCCGTGATCTGGTCTGGATTTGCTTCAATCCCATTTTCTTGTGACTAGGCTTCCCAAGAATTTGCTGGAGCCGATGCCGAATGCACATTTGGACGCGTTCAATTTCAGCTGGAACTGCCGGAGGATATCAAATGTTTGACTTAGGTCTGCCAAGTGGTCTTGTGACCTTTTAGACTTGACAACCATGTCGTCAATATAGACCTCCATCGTCTTGCCGAGGTGGGGGTGGAACATCTTGATGACCAGCTGCTGGTACGTCGCTCCCGCGTTCTTCAACCCAAAGGGCATGACTTCGTAACAGTAGATGCCTCGGCGTGTGATGAAGGCGGTTTTCTCCTGCTTAGGACCGGACAACGGGATCTGATGGTAACTTCGGTAAGCATCGAGGAAACTCATCCGGTCGTGCCCGGCGGTGGCGTCAATCAGCTGGTCGATCTTTGGTAGGGGGAAGCTGTCCTTGGGGCAGGCTTTGTTGAGGCCGGTGAAGTCCACGCAGACCCTCCACTTCCCATTCTTCTTCTTGACCACCACTGTGTTGGCCAACCATTCCGGGTAGTAGACTCTCTTGATTGCCTAGGCTTCTAGCAGCTTCTGGACCTCCTTGATCACAGCCTCAGTTTGTGGGATCCCCGTTCTACGAGCTTTTTGGATGACAGGTTTGTGCTTGGGGTCTACGTTTAGCTTGTGGCACATGACTATGGGACTGATGCCGGGTATCTCATAGGGAGTCCACGCAAAGATCTCTTTGTTCTGCAACAGGAGGTTGAGCAGCTCAGTCTTCTCGGGCTTGGGAAGTTGACTCCCTAGCGAAAAAAATCTGTCAGGGTCGTTAGGGTCGATCCTGATATTTGTGAGGTCTTCGATGCTTTTCTGCGCTGGGGCCCGGCCGACATCCTTGAGCTCGGCTTCTCTGTCCAGCTCGGCCATGTGAACTTGTGATGACTCGGCTTCACCAAGCAGCACAGCCATCAGGAACTGTTTGGTCATGTGCGGCCATGTGCTGGTCGCCCCTGACCGTAACCACTTCTATTTGGCCGGACTGGCTTTGCAATGGAAATTTGAGCTTTTGGTGGCGGGTGGAGGGCACGGCTTCCATGCTGTGCAGCCAAGTCTTCCCCATTATCACATTGTATGGGGATTGTACGTCGACCACCAGGAAGTCGGCTTGCATGGAGGCGCCTCCGACTTGGACTCTAAGGGAGATTTTTCCCTAAGGGTACACGGGCTTCGAGCTGAAACCCATTAGAGGGGTGAGGGCTGCCTGGAGATCCTCATCCTTGAGACCCATCTTCTTGAAGCAATCATAGTAGAGGATCTCCGACGAGCTCCCGGGATCCACCAGTACTCTCTGAACCAAGAAGTTCTCTAACTTCAGAGTGATAACTAGAGGATCGTTGTAGGGGAGCTGGACGCCATCTAGGTCCCTATCTGAGAACCAGATTTTGGGCCCCTCTGTCCGCGCTTTCTTTGTAGCTGGCTCTAGCTCGGCAGTCATCGCCTGCTTCTGGTGGGAGGCCCTCCTAGCCTCGGTACGGGCTTGAGAACTCCCCTTTGGCGTAGGGGTAAGGTGGATAACATTGATGATGCCCTCTGGTTCATCGTTGTCGTGGCCGTCGTCATCTCGGTGGTGAGATCGACTGTTGTCCCTGCTCTCTTCCTTGACGTAGTCCTGCAAGTGCCCGTCCTTTACGAGCTTTTCGAGGTGAGCCTTAAAGGCTTTACAGTCCTTGGTTCTGTGCCAATTCTATTTGTGGTAGGCACAGAACTTGTTCTGATTTCGGGAGGATGGGTCACCTTTCATTGGTTGCGGCCACTTGAAGAAGGGCCGCATCTTGATCTTGCTGAGGAGCTTGTAGATCGGCTCCTTAAAGATCGTGTTTACAGCTTTGTAGGTGGTGGCTTCAAGCTTGAACTTCTTGCCTCCCCCCGAGGTGGGGCCGAGGCCTCTGCCAAGGTGGACGGGGCCCTAAATCGGTCCGACTCCTCCCTTCGGGATGATCTCTTGTCCTTCTTGGACGGCTTGTCTTCCTGGTAGAGGCTAAAGTTCTCCCGGCCTCGAGCCTCTCTTATTCTGCTCTGATGAATTGGTTTGCCCGGGCCATTAGAGCTTTCATTGTGACCACGGGGAATCGTACCAGGTCCGTCCGTAGCTCAATGCCTGGCCGCAAAGCCTGCTGGAAGGATTTGACAACCACCTCTTCAGAAGCACCTTCGATCTGGCTGCAGACTGTCCAGAGTCTTTTGGCGAACTGGGTGATGTTCTCATTCTACCGCATTCTAAGAGCCATAAGGTCAGCGTCCGTTTTGGGGATGACCCTATGGGCCTAGAACTTCTCCAGGAAGGAATTCCGGAGCTGCCGCCAGCTTGAGACGGAGCCCTCGGGAAGCGAGCAGAACCATCTCAGGGGGAGGTCTCCCAAACTGGAGGAAAAGACTCGACAGTTCAGGTAATCCTTGTCACCCCATACCAACATCCTCTGAATGAAATGTCGAAGATGCGCTGCAGGGTCCGAGGTTCCATTGTAGAGGACGAACCTTGGGACGTTGAACTTCTCTAGAAGAGAACTTTCTAACCTCTTGAGAGAAGGGAGACGCGCTGAGATCCTCTACTTCGAAGGTACTGTACCGATCTCGGGTTATGCTAGCGATCTCCATATTTTGCCGAATCATCTGCTTGATCTGCTGGAAAAGCCATTCCTTCAAGTCGCCCTCATCCTCTGGCTTTTGGCACCGCTTCTTGGATTCTTCATTTAGATGGCTGCTGCTCGAGCCTTCATCATAAACTCGGTCACGCCTCTTGTTATTGAGGACATGCCTTAGATCCTGCTTGGCCGAAGGAGGAACCTGGCCGCGTTTGGGAGTGTTGACACAAAAAAAAGTCACTTTGCCTGCTAAACATCAAAAGCTACATGGAGCTGCATCCTACTACAAGTAGGCAGAGCCGCTTCAAGCATCGGATCTTGTTAGAATCAAGCAAAAACTGCAAGATCCTTCAAAATAGCCAAAAGAAGGGTACAAATGAAGTTTCGGGCCATTTCAACACCGTCTGGCCTAACTTCACTCCTCCAACAGTTGAGCAGGTGCTCCCGGCGGCGACAGTGTCGAAGTCATCAAATCTTCGATCAGTGCTCATGGATGGTCTCAAAATACCTCCAAAAGGCTCCACATCAAATTTCAAGTCAAACCGGCACCGTTTGACCCTCCATCAACTCTCGAATGGCGAAATCAAGCCTTTCGGCAGTGAAAACTCCCGATGCCGTCACTCATCAAACAAAGCACATGGGTAGCTTCTACATGCTTCCAAAGGGCTGCACGTCAAATTTTAGGTCATTCCGACGACGTTTGACCCAGTTTTGACGAAAGGAAGCAAAATCAAGTCTACCGGCGGCGGAGCCCCCCAGGACTATGTCATTCGAATCAGAGCCAATGGATCGTCACAAAATGACTCGAATAGGCTCCCTGTCAAATTTCAGGTCAATCGGACATCGGTTGACCGTACATCAAAGCTCGACATCTTCCGCACGGTGAAATCAAGTCTAGCATCGATGGGACCCCAAACGGCTTTAAAACTCAAATAAAATCCCATGGTTGGTCCGATCTAATGGTCAGGAAGCTTCACCTCAAATTTCAGGTCATTCCGACATCATTTGGCCTAGTTTCAACTCTTGGCGGAAAATCGGCTACAAAGTCTTCGGCTTTTCCAAAAATAGGAAACTTTGTGCCCTGATTTGCACGGCTTTTCGATAGATTTTCTTCAGAGGAATCAAGCCAATAAATGAGGAGAACTATCAAGAAAAATATAGGAGAAAAAAAGAAGCAAAAAAGCCCGAAAAATGGCCGAGAAACGGCAACCGAACGGTGACCGAAGAAGGGACCAAAGTCCCATGGTCGCCGGCGACCTTGGAAATCCGGGTCGTCGGATTTCCACTGAAAGGGCCGATTTTCCGTTCCTTTTCGTGTTTCGTGATGTTTGGCCCTGTGTGATTTTCTTAAATTCCGATTTTTGAGGCATGATATCCGTCGATCTTCATCAACATCACGGATCCGCCGTCGAAATCATTCGATCATCATTGGACACTTCGAAACCGCCAACTGGCCGACCAAGAAAGCACACTTTCTGCTCGACCGATCGAGAAATCGACTAGACAGATGTTGCCGGCCCATTGATGTCAACCAATGTCTGAAATTGCATCGTCATCCGACATCAAACAACATGCGGATCCATCGATGATCATGGCAAGAAGAATTCAAAAAGAAAAGCGACCTCGCGACCAATTAATGCTGTTAATTGACCCGTTTATGACAAGTTAATGCGGTCATTAACTCATTAGTTTGGACGGCCCAATCAGAAGCAAGCAAATGAGAGTTACAAATCCAATTAATCATGGCAATTAACCATGTAACTCCTATCATTATGGAGTTTAATCATGGTAATTAATCATGAAACCCCCATTATCATGGAGATTAAATGCCCATTATTCTCCATCGGCCAATCAGAATCCAAGAAAATGGAGTTACAAAATTATGAAATTAATACTTGTAACTCCTCCCATCATGAGCATCAATGCCATTAAGTGCCCATAAACCTTCCTAATGGCTACCAAAAGCCTATAAATAGGCGGTCATTCCAAAGGGAAAGGGTCCGAAAAAATCATCTTGAGAGTTCTGAAGAATTGTCCTAAAAATCTCTGCACAAAGAAGCTCTCTTGCCCTGAAGAAACTCTGCTGCAAACACTACAAGGTGATTGAAGTCCCTTGGGGGGCCACCCCCCAAGGTTTCCCCTCTTCTTCTATCCAACATAGCTTAGATTTGGTTTTTCAGCCAGTCTACTCGGTTTTTTTTATTGGATTTAGGACGTTCCCTTGGTCTTTGTCCTCTAAAAATCCAATGTTCTCATCTGAATGACGATGGCGGAGCCCATACATGACTCGCGATCGTTGATCTGAACGAGTCCCCACAATCTCCTGAGAAGTCAGATCCCTCTTTCTTTCTTTTCTATTGTACTTTTTTTTAAAGAGACAAAAAAAATCACAATTCTTGTCTTTCATTATTGATAAGATTTGTAAATCGCTTTTCATGGCAAAATCACCTTCTACGACACAAAACCGCCTTTCAAGGCAAACTAAAGAAAATCGCCTTTCACGGCATTCTAAATCTGTCTCTTTTCTTAAAATGTATGTGTAATGGAAAGTTAGAAAAAAAAGTTTGATTTCCTTTCTACTTGTAGAGGTGAATCTCCGGATCACCATTCCAAATTCCAAGTAGAATATAAAATCTGGTATACCTGTACAAAATGTTGATGCTCCCTTTTTTTTTTTCGCCTCGCCGCACCCCGGCAGACCCGGGACGGAGGAAGACAAGAAAAAGCTGGGACCATCAAGTTGGCATACCCGGTGGGACTCGTTCATTTGAGAACACGATGCTTATATTCCTTGGCTCCTTTCTAGTTGGTGGCCTATGTCGGATCTTGCATCTTTAAAAAAAATGATGAGATGGGATTCTTTGGAAATTTTTGTCTTTGAATTTGTTTCCATTCTTCCTCTTCTCAAAACAAAAAAAAAAAAAAAAAAGAAAAGTTTTTTTTATCATTGGGTTCAAATTTGAGAAATCTTGGTTTCTTCCCTTTCGGATTTAGCGCTCGCGGAAATCACTGAGTTTTTGTTCGGATTGGAATACCATTTCTTCTCTTTTGTGAATCCAATCTTAACTTAAAAAAAAGAAAAAAATTTCAGATTTCTCTCTTTTGGATTCAAATTGGAGAAACTTTGGTTCTTTCCTTTTCGTAGAATGGCTCGCGGAAATTGCTGAGCCAGCGTTCAGATTGGGAAGGGCCATTTCCTTCTCTTTGATGGGTCCATTAGTAATCTTTCAAAAAAAATTATTAAGAAAAAATTTCAAATTTCTCTCTTTTGGATTCAAATTGGAGAAATTTTGGTTCTTTCCTTTTCGTATAATGGCTCGCGGAAATCGCTGAGCTAGCGTTCGGATTGGGAAAGGTCATTTCCTCTCTTTGATGGGTCCATTAGTGTAAAAAAAAAAAAAAAAGAAAAAAGAAAAAAACATTAAGGTTGCACCAATTGCGTTCTTTGACCAAAGTGAAATTAAGAAAAGCCTTGTCTAGAGTGTGGAGGTAGCTAAACTGTTCGAGGTAGAGGTCCTTCAAACGGGTTCATTAAGTAATCCTACCCTTACCTGGGGGCTGATCTATCCACTAAGGTTTCATAAGACCGAATTGGAAGACCTATGTGCTCTCTTCAAAAAAAGAAAAATAATAAAATAAAAATCTCTTCAAAAAAAATCTAAAAAAAGAAAAAAATATTTCTTTAAAAAAAAAAAAAAAAACTTCTGTCACTATTGTGTTTAGATTCGAGAAATTTTGGTTCCTTCCTTTTCAGATTTAGTGCTCGTAGAAATGTTTGAGCCTGTATTCGGATTGGAATACCATTTGCTCTCTTTTATGAATTTAATCTTGACTTAAAAAAAAAAAAAAAACTTTCGTCATTATTGGATTCAAATATGAGAAATCCTAGTTCCTTCCTTTTCGGATTTAGGGCTCGCGGAAATTGCTGAGCCTGTATTCGGATTGGAATACCATTTGCTCTCTTTTGCGAATTCGGTCTTGACCTTTCAAAAAAAAAAAAAAATCCCATCTCGTGTCCTTTTCAAGGATGCGATTTACAACAATTGTGCCTAGCGGTGCTAGTACGCCCTTTCGAGTCTACTGTATTCGCGACTGACACATTTGTATCTCCAACCTTATATCATTTTACCTCGAGTGAGCTTTGTTTCTCGGTAACTTGAATTAGGGTTTACAATTGCTTCTAGTAGTTACTGGAACGCTCATTTCGAGCCGACCATACTTGCTTTCAGAACAATTGTACCCTCTATGGCTTTTGCCTTCTTCATTACGCTTGGGACGGGCCATGCTCCCTGAGCAATTTGAAAAGACAAAACCATAGTATTTTCCATTTATGATCACCATATTCTTGTGATTACTAACAATGGCAGCTTCATTAACCATCACCTTTGACGAGAACAAGTACCAGCTCATGCTTCAAGAGAAGCAAAGTAAGCGCACTTACAAGCACCCTGCCAACAGCCGAAGCGTCACCTCCATCGACAACTCTCAAAATACCGGGTCGACCTCCACTCCCCGGACAATCTTCTTCGGGTCACTGGGACCATTCCCACTCCCCGTAGATGAAACTGCGCTTGCCAAGAAGCAGAAGACCGCCCTTGAACGTGTTGCTGCCCGGACACCAAAGGCGGTCACCAAGAAACCTGAGGCTCGTGGCAATCCCACAAAGCCTCAACCCGCAAAAAACCAGGTTTGCCCCAAGACTTGGTCCCCGAGATCTTCGCCAAAACAAAGAAGGTCCCAAACATCTGCAAAGCCAGCATACCTGGCCCCTCTCAAGGAGAACCGGTTCTACCCTCTCGCCTACATGAAAGGAGAGAAACCTACCCTCCACCGAACTACAAAACCAACTCAGCACGAGCCGGCTTGCTCATACAAACCCAAAATCAAGTCGTGCATCACAAGGCCTCGACAAGAACCTGCCGGGGCCTGCTCTCCTGCAACTCGACCCTTCATCTCAACAGGGGCCGAGCTTGCAAAATTTAAAGCTTCGCTGCAACAGGCTAAGGACCGCGTCCAGATCTTGTCCATGCTAGTCGTCAAGGAAGACAAGCTCGGTTGCTGCGCATGAGGGACCACATCCTTCACTGCCAGAGCACAGCCAGAGCTAACTGAAGCTCAAATCGCTCGTCGTATACGTTGCCGCGCGGCATATCAACAAAAGAGATTAGAGAAGCAAAGTACCCATCATTCTGAGCTTTAAGTCACCCAAAAATTGGTCAAAAAAGAAGGACCCGACCAAGTTGCTGCTGTCCACATGGTTGGCAAAACCAAAAGACACCAGAAGTCAGCAACAAAAATACATGTCAGACGGCCGGTGACTTGCAGCGTCTCCCAGGCACGAAGACATCAGGAAGACTCTCCCACTCTTTCAAGCCAAGGACATCGGAGTGATCAATCCTCGGGCTCTTCATCTAGAAGAATGAGCTCCAGCTCAGTCACTAAGACAATATCCTCTTTCGACTCACGAAGAGTGAATGTCTAGTCACAAACTCTGAGCAACCTCCGCCACATGACGACATGGCTCTACGCATTCAGCAGCTAGAGCAAGGACAGTAGAGAATAGAGGTTCTGATGGAAAACCTCTTTCTCACTCTCCAACGTCCACCAAACAATGATGAAGTTCCTCCACACGATGAGGCAAACGGTGGATAAGATGAGTCACGCGCCCTTACTAAAAAGGACGTTGACAATATCCTCGCGAAAGCAAAAGAAAAGGATACACTGAAGGAGCATGGAATCAAGCCACCATATCCCTTATGGATGGACTCGGTTCCGTTCCCTCCAAAGCTCAAACAACCTCTTCTCCAAACATATACGGGGAAAGGTTCAGCTAGACAGCATGTCATCCACTTCAAGATCTTGACGGAAGCTACTGTGGATCAAGATGCTCTCAAGATTCGTCTCTTTGCAAATACCCTAAATGGTACAGCCTTTGATTAGTACTCTACTCTGCTAGAGGATTCCATTCAAAATTGGACCATGCTAGAGACACGCTTCCTGACCCACTTCAAAGGTGATGATTATCCTGTTAGTATGGCTCCGCTCTGCAGCCTAAAACAGGGAGAGAATGAGTCAACATACGACTTCATTCACAAGTGGAAGGCAATGGCATATAAATGCTCGGATGTGCTGCCACAAGCGTCGTTGGTCGACATCTGCTGAAACAACATGAAAGCAAGAATCCGCTCCATGATCATCGACAACAAATCAAAGAACCTGGGAGAACTCCTAGAAGCATCTTGGGAGGCTGAAACGGTGATCAAAGACCTCAACAGTCCAAAGTCATCAAAGAAGGAGCCAACCGCCATTCCGACCTCCAAGCCAAAGAAAAAGGAGGTTCTTAATGTGCAAACTAAGTCAGCTCCTCAGCCACCAAAGAAAGCTGAAAACAAAGCTGCAGGTAAGAGACTTGAACTCTCTGATGCCTTCAAAGAACGAGTAGAGAAGAAATACCTGTTCAATGAAGATGTTGAAGGCAAACTCACCTTGCCTGACCCCAAAAGACCGGGAGATGTTGGCAAAACCAATGATCCCCGATATTGTTCATACCACCAAATGGTCTCGCATCCTCTCAATCAATGTTTCGTTGTGAGAGAGAAGATCAACGAGATGTGGAAAAACGGAGTCATCACCTTTGATAAAAACTACGGGTCTGCCTCCGTTAACATGGTATCATATGGACAAACATCAAAGTCTCCGAAGGAAAAAATCATCACTTCCTTCAAGGTGATAAAAATGATCCAAGCATCCCAGGAGTTGGTGCCTTACCCAACACCGGATGGACAGCCCATATGGGTATATCCCGATCTCCTAGAAGATGAAAATTGGGAGGTCGTCAAAACAAAGCCGACCGCTCAACAGCGAAGGCAAGCCAAGAGACAACTCCGCAAGCTCAAACAGCAGGAGAAGGCTCAACCCAAGCAAGAGGTCCCTGAAAAGGCTCAGAAATGAGACTACGCAGGGGGCATCATACTCCTGCAACTCGGTAGTTGGATTCTCCATGAATGGATACGAGTCCAGTGACACTGCCAGTGACACCGATGAATGGGAGGAATCCCTTGAAACCGGAGAATATCTCTCCGATGAAGAATGGATCCCAGAATCTCACCTTATGCCGATAATTTGGTATAACCCCTTCCAGCCACAAGGATCTTGGTCTGATGATGATAAAGACCAAGAGGCTGCTCAAAATGCTGTTGACCCAGCGCAAACGAATGCTCTAGTGGATCCCAACGAGGTTGAACCACAAGGAGTAGATGAAGAAGAAGATTTAGCTCCGATGCCAGATCTCGAAGAACATGCGAGGATCTTGCAGCTTCTTGCCATAGAGCAAGAGCAGAATCACATCAATCAGCTTCATCAAAATCTAGAACCGGAAGTCCCGGAGAATCTACAAGCATCTCCTCCAGTGACTCCGGAAAATGAAGAAAATTGTTGGGTTGATGATCCTCTTACATCGGAGGATGAGTCTGATTTCCAATAGTCCATTATGGAGGCATCTTCTATTGAAGTTACCTGCAATGTGATAGTTCAGGATGATAGTGCCTCTGAAGCTTCATCTGCTGAGGCCACAGACTCTCAAAATGCATCTGGTAGCGTATCTTCTAGAGCTACATCTTCTCGGGTGACTTCCACTGAGATAGCATCTTCTCAGCCTTCGTCTCCTGAAACTGTGACATTAGAATTCAAGCCTCTTCCAACTGATCACCATGAAGAGGCTCTGGCTGATGAAGTATTCAAAGAAAACCTGGTCAATTGGTCTTAGATACCCAACCTCATCGGAGATGTCTGGACCGATAAAATCCTGGACAAAGAAGAAAAGTTGCTGGAAGCTATTCAGGACTTGTTCCCGGAAAACGCTCCATGCAACGCAATCACTGAAGACGGCAACGCTGTTGCAGAAGCGTTTTCAGCAAATGGGGAGGATCAGCCCCTTGAGCCTGAAGAAGGTCTTCTAAGAGAAGAACCACCTCTAGAAGCTTTTGAAGTTGGGAAAGGTACCCGTTCTGGCCGGGATTACCACAAAAACTACAACCAACCTTCTTCTTCTTCTTATGTAAATCCTTCGGGAAAGCAAGCTGTAAATGCCCCAAACGGCAATGATAATGAAAATGCAGGCCCCAAGGAGGCTTTCAAGTATGACTTGATCGAGCACTTCAAACACATACCTGCATGACCGCACATCCTAAACTTGTTACAAATGTTATCACAAACTCGTGATAATCTTATTTCAGAGCTGCAAAGGCTGGATGTGGATGTCGACAAACATGCCCCACAAGTCTTACAAATTGAAATGGACTATAGGGTCGAAAAATCAAAAACCTCCTCAAAGGGAGAAAATAAAGAAACTAAGGGACATTGCACTGAATGCCTCTTGGTCAAAAAAGCCGCAAATGCTACCATCGCCTTCAATAAGGAAGACCTCCTGCTAGGCGAGAAAAAGCACAACCGACCCTTGTACTTCACAGGGTACATCAAAGAGATGCCGATACACAGAGTCCAGATCGACCTAGGTTCTGCACTCAACCTCATCTCTACTATGGCACTCGAAGAGCTGAGTATCACACCTAGCAAACTCAGCCACACATCTGTGTCCATCTTTGGATACGATGGGAGTACTCAAAGGCCCATTGGCAAAATCAGGTTCAGGTTGCAAATCGGTGATCTTATCTCTGAAGTCACCATGTATGCAATAAAGACCCCTTCATGCTACAACATCTTTCTCGGACGCCCTTGGATACACGAGAACGGTGTCGTCCCTTCAACTCTACATCAGTGTCTCAAGTTTGTTGGCAACAACGGCTTGATACATCGAGTGTTTGCAGACAAAAAGCCCTTCAAAGGCAAAGAAGTTCATTTCGCAGACTCTCAGATGTACAGGGACGAAAAAGAGGAAAAGGAGGAGAAAATAACATCCTTTGCCGACAATCTTAAAAAAGATAAAGGCAAGGCTCCTTAGCAACCATCGGAAGAAAACAAACCTTCCGGCAAATCCGATGAGAGCAATTTGTCTCCCTTCGTTGTCTCCTTCAAATCTTCTACCAAAGCAAAAAAGACAAAGCAAAAGACTGGGGGCAAGTTTGCTGTCTCCTTCATGTCTATCATACAAGACACAGATTCGGATTCAGAGCCTGAAGACGATACGTCGTCAGGTCAAGCTGATACTCAGCAAGTTCAGCCTGCCCTCACTCCATTGGAGACTCTTGCCGACGTAAAAGATCCTGCGTCTGCTACATTCATTGTTCCGGCAGCCTCGGCAGAAGAGAAACCAATCTTCTTCCATAGATTAGACGCTTCTTCATCAAATTCTTTGCTTGAACCTTTCCAAAATGAAGGTATGCCTCAACTATCCTTGTATAGTCCAATGGTACAAGCTTTCATGAAGAAAATGGGCAAAAAAGCTCAAAATCCAATTGGTTTGGGAGGTGGCCGTGGTATTCTCACGCCATTGGAACCTACCCTGACCAAAAGTCAGCTGGAAGATTGGAAACTCCACCGTCGCATAGACAAGTCTTCATACGGGTTGGGGTATGATCCTGATACTCCTATGAGACAGTTGACACAAAGGCTGCAAAGTCGTCTTGCCGACCAGGCATCAACATCTCGTGTCAATGAAGACATCGATCTCCCTGGATATCTCTTTGAAGAGTTACCCGATAAGAACCCAGTAAGCTCATCAAATTGGTACGATTTCTCTGATGATGAAGATGAATTATCTAATGACACAGATGCATGGTTCTCTGATTCAGAAGAGCCATCATCTCCAAAAGAAGTGCCTTACTTCGACCCAGTTTCAGCAGGTGATTGTGATCATCTCATAGCAAGTCTTGAGAAGAGTACCGATCAAGAAGATTTATGGACAGAAGCGGAGCCATGGTCTGAAAATACCCTTGGAAATCCAGAAGGTCTTGTTGAGTTGGAAGCCTCCGAAGATATTGTGGAGGAACCACCTTCAAACCTTCCAACAAAAGACTCTGTTCAAAAGATAGACTTGGGAACACCAGATAACCCACGTCCTGTATTCATAAGTAAGAATATAAAGGATGATGAGTTACCCGAGTATGTCTCTTTTCTTCGTGAGTTCATCTTACGCTGAAATGCTTGGCTTAGATCCCAAAATAACAGTTCACAAACTCAACCTGCAAGAAAATATCAAGCCTGTCAAACAAGGCCAAAGAAGATTCCGTCCAGATGTGATGGACAAAATTGAACAAGAAGTTCAGAAATTCAAAAACGTTGACTTCATCCGCGAGGAACAGCATCCTAAATGGTTGGCCAACATCGTCCGCGTGACAAAGAAAAATGGGCAAATCAGAGTCTGTATTGACTATAGAGACCTGAATAATGAATGCCCCATGTCGCGACCCCGGACCGGGATCCGGGCCCGCGAGCATATTGATGATGCTTAGGTAGGTGAACATATCTTTAACAAAGATCATACATTCACTTAATTTCCCACCGGTTTCCGCGGTGAGGATCTCACACACACTCACAAAACATTTACATTGGTGCGAAAGCATGTAGTAAATGAAATTCTTAATCCATTCTCATCATATAAGACTGATAAATACATATGTGTGACATGATGTCAGACTGAACAGTGACATCGATGGCATTTCCCAAAATGAAAAGTTATAAGTTTAACAAAAGATGAGTTAAATTAACATTCCCTAAAACAAAGCCCAACAAAGGCCAATACAACCCAAAAGTATATCTCAAAAGTAAACCAATAATCCCCCAAAATGTGTTCGTAACTCGAAGCTCAGACCAATGTCTACATGACATTGTCAGCTTACCATTCAACTAAGCACTGCGGTTCACCGACCGCCTCCTCATGCTCCTCCTCAAAAGCAATA
The DNA here is from genome assembly GCA_029852735.1 of Persea americana. Classification (NCBI taxonomy): domain Eukaryota; kingdom Viridiplantae; phylum Streptophyta; class Magnoliopsida; order Laurales; family Lauraceae; genus Persea; species Persea americana. The sequence continues at coordinate 20,394,720 of CM056813.1, read as the reverse complement.
ACGGGGACGGGACCTGAGTACCACAAAAATGGGTCAGACACGACGGTTTGGCAGGTGGGTAAATAGATAATACAGTTTAAGAAAAATAAACATAACTTAAACATAATGAAACAATGATTGTTATAATCATGATGCCTTGTTGGAATAAGGTACAAATGCAAGATAAATCAGGAAGGTAACCAAAGGAAAGGAATTGACAAGATGGCAACCACACTTAAGCTAAATCCTCCATCACTACTATGATGAGAGCACACTAAGGGTGTTGATCTCGGAGCACACGAGGTGACGAGAAGCAACTATATACATATATAATATACTGAGCAAAACCGCGGCCGCGGAACCGGGTGACAGAATAGAACAGAATTCAGACTGAAGTTGACAGAAGCTAAAGGGGGACCCCAAGTCGGTGGATCAAACTGATAAGGTCGTCCAAGCTTAGTGGTGCCGACTCATAGGTTAAAACTCATTCAAAACATATACATATCCAAAGGGAGTGTATAACACTCAAAGCAAACTGAACTGAAGGCTCGAAAGCGCATTTAACACAATTACCTTTTATCAAAATGCGTAAGGCTGATCAAATACTCCATTTACTGATTTCAGTGGTTTTGAAATGCCACTTGTACTAATATGCAAAAACTGTCGAAAACGTATAAGGTTTGATAAAAACAAACACTATGGACACCCACATATTTCCGGACCATATATTGAGGTTTCAGGATTTAAGCATTATGTACAAGCGTCTCGTATGTCAATTTAAGCTGATAGCATGGTACTCCGGAAGGTTTGAAACATCCCGAGGTCCATGTACAAATTGATAAGTCAATCATCCTCAATAATCTCCGGAATTGAGGTTCTTTTCTAAATCATTCTCCATGAAACACTTCTTATTCCTCCACATCACAATAGGGCTCCAAACCAACCTCACTAGACCTTAAAACAACCTTTTTATCATGTTTGGAAATAGCACAGCATTTCTGTACAGTTCGCTCGAGCGAACAGTATTCTTGGAGGGGTTCGCTCGAGAGAGTATAAGTCCGCTTGAGCGAACTGGTCCGAGTCAGGGAGGGTCGAGCGAACAGTTAGGATGGCTCAAGCGAACAACTCTCTAGAAGGGGTTCGCTCGAGCAGATGTGAGTTCGCTCGAGCAAACTACTTCGAATCAGGAAGGATCGAGCGAAGAAAGGTGGAGGCTCGAGCGACCAAGGTTCTGTGAGAGGTTCGTTTGAGCGATGATGAGGTCGCTCGAGCGAACTGCTCCGGAACAGGAAAGCTTGAGCGAAGGAACAGGTTGGCTCAAGCGATGGAAGTTCTGTGAAGGGTTCGCTCGAGCGAACTGTTTCAGAAACACTCTGTTTCAACAGTTCGAACCTTAACTTCTCTTCAACTCAAATTCCACTTAAGCCATCCCCTTGGCAACACATTTATGGCCTTCTTATCTATTCAATTCCCCACTTACTTCTCCAACAACCATCCATTCAAAACCATCAAAATCATAATGATTTCCAACCTCATTAAATGTTAGAAATAGCCATCATAATTAAGAATGTAAAATTTGACAAAATACTAACTCAATATACAAAATCTCAAAAGAATAATAAAGAGATAAGAAAGCTCCTTAACATGCATGCATCAAAAATCAATGTAAGACATAAACATAGGAAAGAGCCATCATTATCAAAATTCATATTTCTCTACAAAATAACAACTCATAAAACAAAACCCATTCATCCACTTGCCTTGGTCTCCAATTAAGCTAATAAGCTCCTAATCACCCTTTCTCAAGCCAAAATCAAGATCTACACAAAAATCCCCAAAATACATTCATTTCAAGCCCTAAAAATGGTAAAACAAGGAATAGGAAGAGAAAGCTTCCAATAATGGAGATGGAGCTTCTCTATGGCTATAAAATACACATCTAAGAGATGGAAATGAAAGCTTACATGGAAGACCTTCAAATGGGAGAAACTTGCTCAAAGAGTAGCTTGGAATGGAGGTCTTCTTCTAAAAATGATGCCAAAAGAGAGCCTAGAAGGAGAGGAAGAAGATTGGAGCATCCATTTCTCCTTTCGCACTAGTTTGAGAGTGATTGAGAGATGGAGAAGCAAGAAAAAGGCAAGAAGAAACCCTAGGCTGGACTCACTTATCTTCTAATGGAAATTGCAAGAAGAGGAAGAAGAAGGAGAACTCTTCCTTATATAGGAAATGAAGGTGGGTCCCATAACTTACCCAAGAACTTGGGCTTAAAGCATTGACTTCCGGGCCTCGGATGGACTCGACGAAGAAGGAAGAATTGATCGTCGAAATTTCTAGTTTCCAAAAAGTATATATTTTACGAATTTCGGAGACATTGAAAATAATGTCCAGATTTTGTGTAAAAAGACTGTTTTACCCCTATAACTAGCAAAGTAGGGTTTAGAGGTCTCGAACGGAGGCGGTGCAAACACGAAAGTTGTCGGGAATCATAAAATACATTGAACGGAGCAAAGTACAGATTTCTAGAATTACTAAATAAATTCCAAAGCTAAATAAAACCCAATTAAGGGAACCCCCCAAAGGGTCCCACTAATCGAAAGAATTTCCAAAATAAATCAAAGCTATAAGAAGCTATTCAAATCCAAATTTAATCCAAACTTACTAATCACACTTATAGCTAAATCGCGTCTTAATTAGTACTAATTGGAAACTCTCGGGGCGGGGTCTTACACCCCAAAGATGAATTCCCGCTCCCTATACCGGAGGTACTGATTGACGACACCTGCGGGTTTGAGCGAATGACTTTTAAGGATGGCTTCTCTGGTTACAACCAGATAAAGATGCATCCCGAAGATGAGAGGCATAAATCATTTCGGACCCCATTTGGCGTGTATTGCTACACTGTCATGCCATTTGGTCTGAAAAATGCCGGTGCAACATATCAAAGGGCTATGATGAAGATATTCCAAGATATGTAGCACAAGACGGTAGAATGTTATCTTGATGACCTTGCCGTCAAAAGCAAAAGAAAAGAAGACCATCTCAAAGATCTTTGAGAAGTCTTCCACCGACTTCGCAAACACAAATTGCGGATGAATCCCTTCAAATGCTTCTTCGGTGTTTCATCGGGTAAGTTTCTCGGATTCATAGTTCGGAAAGCTGGAATAGAACTTGACCCCATCAAAGTCAAGGCTATCCTAGAAATGCCATCTCCAAGAACCTTAAGAGAACTCAAAGGGCTTCAAGGGAGGTTGGCATACATCCGACGATTCATTTCCAACCTATCAGGGAAGTGTCGTCCATTTTCTCGCCTAATGAAGAAAGGTGTAGACTTTGTTTGGGATGCAGAATGTAAAGCTGCATTTCAAGACATCAAGTCATACCTGACCAAACCTCCGGTGTTGGCTGCTCCCACAACCGGAAAACCATTCATCTTGTACACAAGAGCTCTCGACTATTCTTTGGGCTCTCTACTTGCACAAGAAAATGATGGAGGAAAGAAGTTGCTCTATACTACCTCAATCGCATGTTGGTAGGTGCAGAGCATCGCTACTCTCTAGTTGAAAAGGAATGCCTTGCAGTGATGTTCGCCGTACAAAAGCTACGTCACGACCTATTGTCCAACACAGTATACCTGATATCGAGGATCAATCTCTTAAAGGTCCTTGTCACAAAAGCAGGTTCTCTCAATGCCCGGTTGGCAAAATGGTCCATCCTTCTGTCACAATTTGATATTAGGTATATACCACAGAAAGCAATCAAAGGCCAAGCTCTGGCAGACTTCCTTGCAGAGCATCTACTACCTAAAGAATCTCCGCTCAGCGATGATCTCCCAAACGAGCCTATCTACGACGTAGAGACCTCCTTATCAAATGCCTCTTGGGACATGTACTTCGATGGTGCAACCAGGATAAATGAAAAAGGAAAGCCGATATCAAGAATTGGCATTCTCTTTGTTAGCCCCGACAAATACATGATTCCACACGCATTCTCGCTACTGGAATCATGTTCAAACAATGCAGCTGAGTACCAAGCCCTGATCGTAGGATTGGAACTCGCCCTCAAATCCCGCATCACCATGCTGGAAGCATTTGGGGACTCCCAACTGATCGTCAACCAGATGAATCAGAAATATGAAATCAGGAAGCCTGATTTGCTGCCTTACTGCAACAATGCACAATTGCTTCAACAAAAGTTTGACATCTGTCACATCACCCACATCCGCAGAGGTGAAAACATCCGTGCAGATGCCTTGGCTGGACTTGCTACATCTATGGCGATCCAAGAAGGGAAAAACATGAAAATTACAGTGTGTCAAAGGAGGATTCTCCCTCCTCTCAATACACACCAAGCAGTCGCTGAATGCCACCGAGTGTTCGGAAGTCGGATTTCCATCCTTAAACCTCCGATCGACGACTGGAGGGATCCGTTCATCGATTACATTATGTTCAGAATCCTGCCTGAAGATCCAAAAGAAAGCATTCAAAGACGAGCCCCAAACTTTCATTTGGATATTCCCTCAAAAATGCTTTATAGAAAATCCTTCAACATAGTACTTCTACGCTGCTTGTCACAACAGGAGGCGGAAAAAACTCTAAAAGAAGTTAATGCTGGTCTTTGTGGAGCCCATCAGGCTGGTCCTAAGCTCTACGATCAGATAAAAAGGTTAGGTTACTATTGGCCTACCAAGGTAGTTGACGCGATGTAATTTGCTAAACGTTGCCAACAATGCCAAGTTCATGGAGACTATGTACACATGCCTCCAGAATGGCTACATCCTACAGCAATCTCATGGCCCTTCGAAGCCTAGGGTATGGACATCATAGGTCCTATCTCTCCCCCAATCAAGCAAAGGTCATCGCTTCATCTTCGCCGCTGCGGATTATTTCTCCAAGTGGTCAGAAGCATTTGCGTTCAGTGAAATGAAGACCTCATTAGTCCTTCAATTCTTGCGCACCAACATCATTTGTCGCTTCGACATACCTAAAAGATTCGTCCATGATAACGGACCACAATTCCAGGATCACAGATTCTACAGGTTCTGCGACAAATACAAAATCCAAAGTTTTCATTCGACTCCGTATAACCCGCCGGCGAATGAACTAGCAGAAGCCTTCAACAAGACACTCTGCAAAATCCTCAAGAAAATGGTCTCTAGTCACAAAAGAGATTGGAGCGATAAACTGCCTGAAGCTTTATGGGCCTGTCGGACTACCGTTCGAGGACCAACCCATAGCACGCCATTCTCCTTGGTCTATGGATGTGAAGCAGTTGTCCCTCTAGAGGTACAAATTCCTTCCTTAGGGTATCTATACAAAATGCAATGACGCAAGAAAGCAACGTCAAATTGAGACTCCAAGAATTGGATAATCTCGATGAAAGACGGCTCGAAGCTCTACAAAGCGTTGAGCTTTACCAAGCACGCATGGTAGGATCTTTTGACAAGAAGGTCTGGTAACGCGCCCACAAAAAGGGTGACTTGGTTCTTGCGGTAAAAAGGCCAATGGTTTTTGCCCACAAATCCAAAGGCAAATTTGAACCAAAATGTGAGGGACCCTTCGTCATCGACAAAGTCTTCTCCAACGGTGCATACGCTCTTCTAAACATGGAGGGTGACAGATGTATGCTACCCATCAATGGCAAGTTCTTGAAGCGGTACTACCCTCGAAGACTTCCTACATCGGGTCAGAGTGATGCCTGCACGGCCAAAGCCGATTCCTATGTACTTGCTCGTCAAACCCACTCATTTTGGAGTTTTCCTCTTTACGTTGAAGTTCCAAAAAGAAACCTCAAAACAATGCTTACTTTCAATGTTTCATTGTTAAAAAAAAAACAACAACCCAAAATCCAAGTTTATGAGCCTCTTCCCTAACTTGACCAAAACTTTCGATCCTTGAACCCAAACTTCATGGTTTGAAACAAAAGTCAGGACTCAGGGATTTCCACCCTAGTCCACCCTGACTTTTACCACCAAAAATGGTTTTAAGTCAAAATTTACGACCCTCGTGTCTTTAAACAAAAAATGGTTTTTCAAAAAATAGTGAGGAAGCGTTGTTTAGTCGATACTCATACAAGACCCAAAATTCAAAAGGATGCGAACCCCATTCCATACTTCCAAAACTTCAAATCGCAAGGAAGTGACACCTCGTTAATACTTGCAGAATTTTCAAAAAAAACTTGGAGACGCAACGTTCCAATTGATATCCACAACTGAAATTTAAAAAAAAATCGTGGAGACACAACGTTCCAGTTGATATTTACAACCCAAATTTCAAAAAAAAAAAAACAAAAGGTTAAAAAAAACCTCAAATTTCAAAAATCAAGGGGAGGTGACATTCCATCGATACCCACAAAACAAAATTTTTGAAAAAAAAAAAAGTAGGGAAGCGACATTCAGTCGATACTTGCACCAAAACCCGGGAAGAGGCGACATTCCATCGATACTCGCATCCGAATGAGCAAGGAAGCGACATTCCTTCGATACTTGCAATACCATTTAGCAGGGAGGCGACTCTTGGTCGATACTTGCACTTTGAAAACCAAAAAACCCGGCTTTTATGCCAAAAGCCTGGCTTTCATGCCAAAAACCAAAAATCTGGCTTCCACACCAACAAAACAATACCTGGTTTTCATGCCAAAAAAAATAAAATAAAATAAAAAATCTGGCTTCCATGCCAACAAAACAAAACTTGGTTTTAAAAAAACTCAGCTTTCATGCCACAAAATCTGGCTTTCATGCCAAAAAAACAAAAATCGGCGTTTATGCCACAAAACCGGCTTCCATGCCACAAACAAAATTTTGGCTCCTATGCCACCAAAATTCGGCTTTTATGTCATTCAAAACTCGGCTTTCAAGCCATCAAATAACCAGGGTTTTTGCCACAAAATCTGGCTTTCATGCCCAAAATAACCATTTGACAAAAGATTTTCACAAAATGACAACCTTTTGATCAAATTTTCAAACAAACATTCCCATCCAACTTTTACTTATTCTCATAAAAAAAGAATTTAAGTGAAACGAGGGAATACAAAAAAGGAAGGTGCCAAAAAATGTTTATACATGGAGGTACCAAGAAAAAAAAGTTTGTTATAAAATCAGGAGACTAGTCCGACATAGTCTTAAGCCAGAGACTAAACTCCTCAAGCAAACTCTTGGCCTTAGCCTCCAAAGCTTCCAGGCCGCGTTTCTTCAGGATTTTCACATAAAATGCGGTAGGCCGTCATGACGCATCTTCAGCACGAGGAAGCTCTTCCCAGAGAATTTGCCATTGTTCATATTCCTGAGTCTTCCTCCGGAGATTGCTTTCCGCCTCCTTGACTTGGCGAATGAGAGTCATCTCTCTATCACGATCTTGCAAAATGGCAGTCCACTTGGCAGCGGCTTGTTCTTCCAATAGCTCAAGGCGCTGTCTGGCCTCAATGACCTCCCTGTCAAGACGGTGTTGGTCTTGTGTCAACTCAATAATAGCCAACTCGGTGACGTTCCTCTCTCTAACGAGCTGCTTCCGAGTCCGCGAGATCTCATCCAGTTCAAATTTGACCTCGCCAGAAGGCTTCAAAAACATCTCATTGAAGAAGTCACCATTTGGAAAGCTCTTAGTCTCAATCCACTTGTTGCCTAGAGCGATGACTTCATCAACAAAGGCCTTGGCATTTGTAATGTCCAGACTGACCTCTTTGCTATCAGCAAGAGTATCCTGCACATGTTTAACCATGCCGAAGCCAGCTTCTAAATGGCCAGATGAGAGAGTCTCGACCCACGAGCTTAAGACTCTCTTCAACACCTTCCTCGCAAACTGACGGGATGGCTCAGATGAAGATTTGACATGCTCCGTTGGTCGACTGCCCATATTAGGCACCGTCAGAAGAGTAATCAAGAAACTCTTTCCAATCGGAGCCGCTGGAGAAGGAATATTAGCTTACGGACTCTCCACTGCCTCATCAAAACTGGTAGAAAAAGCCCCTACTCCTGGATCAGCTGCGGGCACCCCCTGCTCTGGCTCTGAAAAAGATAGAGGAACTTCTTCTGTCGCCTCACAACCTGGTAATGAAAGATGAAAAAGGTATGAATATGATCTTGTCAAAAATCAAATATCAAGACTATTACTATATACCTTCTTCAACGACCGGCGGAATGCTTTCTGCCTCTATGAGCTCATCCGAAGCATCGTCAAAAGTTGCATCCATGGATGGCTCAAAGTCGTCGGAGTCTTTTAGCAGGTCAGCTGGCAAGAAACAAAAAAAATATATGTCAGCAAGTGGCGGTAAAGAAAAACAAAAAGAAAAAAGAAATCATACTAGGTGGAGATTCTGGGTCTACTTCAGAGTCTCTTGGTTCTTCCTTAGATGCCATGGTCGGATCCGTCACCGCCTCATCGGCCGGAACCTCAGGCATCATCAAATCATCATCTTCTACCAAAAGAAAGAAAGCAGTAGATCAAGACAAAAGCCTCATAAAAGAAAGAAGCGGAAAAAGAGAGAAGAAGGGTCATACCATCACTAGTGATCTTCTCTCATTGGCTCCTCTTCTCTAGTGGCTCCTCATCATCCCCTGATGCTTCTTCAGCAATGGTCGAAGGGACTTCCAGATCAGAAGAGTTTTCGTGCCGTCTCTTAATTCGGCGCTATCCTCTTCACCTCTTGCTCCCATGGGACGAATTGTTGGAAGTACCCGCCCCACCATCAAAATCGGGCCTCTCGCCAGAGTCCTCACCGGATGGTCTGCTCTTGCCAGTAGATTCCATGGAAGCCTTTGCTCACTCTGCTTGTATCCAATCAGCGACTTCAGCTTCCTCCTCTGCGAGCTGTTCCAAGACCTCACCAGGTACCTCTTGTGCAGCTCCCGATCTGATGACGTCCTGATCCTCGAGAAAGCCTATTTTGTGCTTTTCACCCGAAAGGAAAGCCAGAACTTCCTCTCGGCGGACGCCATCTGACTTCCCAAGACCCTTCTCAGAAGACTGCTTTACATCAAGCTCCTTCTTGGAAAGCCCCCGGTACGCTGAAAAGCTCTCCACGAACCACTTCGTGAAGCCAGCAGTCCGGAAGGTGGGCAACTCAGGATAATGAATCACGGCGGTAGTGTCTTCCACGCTATAAAAGGCCCATGCATTCCTCCCATCCTGCAGACCTCCAAAACGCTTCACCTTACTCGAAGGCACTCCAACAACGCCTTGGGAGAAGCCTAATTGCAAGGCAAAACGTGAGGGAACATACGGCTGGATGTCGACGAAAAGATGTCTACGGTACACCATCGTGTCGACACGTATGTTGAAAAGCCAAGCTTTCTCTGCGTTTGTCAAAGAATAGTGTCTCCCTGACCCTGCCCTGGTTGAATCACGGGAGACACAAAATCAAAAGCCTTCTTTCGCAAGCCCGGAGAAAGCTTCACTGAAGACTACCCCATCTCGACATCCCTGAATCGTCGGATCCTCAAATAGGCAGATAAAAGAGATTCGGAAACAGGCTTCCCTCTGGCCAACCGAATCATAAAAGGGTCATCATCCTGTGCAGCACCCAATCGGTGGAAACCAGGACAGTGGTATACATACCACGAATAAAGGATATGGGCTGAAAATATCCTGTTCATGGGAAGCCCAAGCCAAACCAGGAAAGCAGCAGCCTGCAGTTCGGTACACAAATAGGAGTAAAGAGCAGGCACTAAAGCAAGCCGCTCTCCAAACGCCATCTGACAAGCCTGAAAAATGCAATGCAGCCTGATGTGCGTTCCATCTCCTCCAGCAAAAACAGCCTCACCCAGCCAATAAGTGAGGTAAACAGCGAGATCTCTCCGCAGCGCAATGTCAAAATGAACGACGTCTGTGTTTGGGAAGAATTCCCTCAAATTTTCTCGCATGGCGGAGATCTTCTTCGAATCTGGGTTCTTAGCCCTGGCTTCCTGGGTCGTACTCTCAGAAGACTCCCCATTGTCAAAGAAGTTGGAAGACAAAGAGCTACCACTCTTCCAACTCCTACATCGGACTTTCGAGCCCTCCTTCTCCTTCAAAAAGTCGTAGAAGGTGACGAGCTGAAAGTACAAAAGCCTGAACTCCTCACACTGCTCCTCAAGGACGCTGTCAATAGGCATGAACTCCTCATAGAGATTGCCGAGGATAGGTTGCTCGGTGATGGCGCTCAGTTCCTTTAAAGAAAAACCAATCTCACCATTCGTGACAACGAAGGTGTTGGTTTGTGGAAGGAACGACTCTAGCATGGCCATGAAGGCCTCATCGGAGAAAACCACGGTTTGCCGAAAAGCGCGAACCACGTCAAAGATCTCAGCCTCCTTCAGAATGGCACCGCCGACCTGCATGATGTCATCAGTCCACGACTCCCAGCTCGAGTCAGCACTGAAACTGCCGCGAAGTCGAAAAGGTTTCACCCAATTGCTGCCATCGCCCTTGAAAATGCCAAGGCCCACTGGTCTCAAATCGATCGAAGGATGGTCTGAACCTTGGTAGCTGCTGGCCGGCATCAAAATGTCCATACGGGCAGGCGACTTCTCTGCAAAACTAGAAGGGCCGCCAACGAAAACCCCGGTCTTGATCACATTTGTCCTCTTCACCCAGCTTGGAGGATCTTCCCTCTTTGAGCATGTGGAGGAAAGGCTCATGATCGAGATAGTTCGATCGAAGGTCGACCGGGTAGAAACAGTTCTCTGCTCACCATCAACTGTGTAAGAGAACTGAAAACATCTCCTTTGGTATGTTGAATCGTCGGGGACTACATCACCAAAGAAGAAGGTAGGCTTTGGCACAATGCTCTGATCGTCCGTGACCCAAGGACGGTTGCTTACCATAATCTTATAAAACTCCTCATCCTTGAGGGCGATCAAACGTTGCCTCATCTCATCTCGGTTGAGCGAGTCACACTCTTCCAAGTTCCTTTCAACATACTTGACCTACTCCCAGGCCTGCTGTACGGCCACATTAGAAGATCTCGTAGAACGGCGAGGCGCATCAGTGACAGGCTCCTTACCCTTGTTCGTTCTGGAGGAACTACCTGCAAAGGATGGAAAAAGAGAAAATCAATCATCAAAATGACAGAATTTTGCTAAAAAATTCTAGCGAAAATTTAGCATGGTTTCGGGGCAATTCCGAAGAAAAGGGAAACACCCCGAAAGAAATAGGGAGCTTGAATATGGGTTCAATATCGCTGCAATCTCAAAATCAATGGAAAATTCTCGAAGAAGGCTTGAACTCAAACATTACTGTGAGACCAAACCAAAATTTCTCAAATAACCGCAAGATTGGAAAATGGCTCAATATTGCTGCGAGCTCCAGAATCCAAAACTTGCAAAGCTCCTCAAAAATCCCCGCAAGACCAACAAAAGGGTTCAACATTGCTGCGAGCTCCAAATCCCAAGACTTGCAAAAGATTCCCAGGTGTGCACTATCATACTTCCAATTCCATTTTCTAAAAAAAAAATGCATAGAAGGAAAGTTGTCATGCATGCGCGTCTCGAAATCCGGGAAAGAAAGAAGGAAAAAGAGAAAAAAAGAATCCCTTTTAAAAAAAAAAGAAAAAGAAAAGAAAAGAAAAAAAAAAATCTCCCACAGGCCACGTGGCTGTATGGCCATGACCGTACGGTCTTGTCCGTACGGTCACAAAAAAAAAAAATGAAGAAAAAAAAAGAAAGAAAAAGAGACAAAAAAAAAAGAAAAAAAAAACAACACACGGTAAGAAAAAAAGGGGAAACCGTGAGAAAGAAAAAAGAAAGAGAAGAAAAAAAAAAGAAAGAGAAAAAAGGAAAATAAGAAAAAAAGAAAAAAAATGTGTGAAAAAAAGAAAAGAAAAGAAAAGAAAGCCTCTGAAAAAGAAAAAAAAGAGAGAGAAAGGAAAAGAAAAGAAAAGGAAAGAATGAAAACTTTTTTCTATTTCTACATGGGGTTTCTTAAGAAAAAAAGAAACTTACTTGAAGCCATTGATGGAGAAGAAGAAGAAAGAACTTGAAAATCCTTGAAGAAGAAGGAGTGTTCTTGATCTTGGAGCACTCTTGAAGATTTTCGCAAAAAAGAGAGCAATAGCAACAAGAGATCCAACCTCCTTGCTTTTATAGAAGAAAGCAAACCAAAAAAGGAAAGAATGAGAAAATAAAGGAGGTAAGTGCTATAAATTAGCAAACTTCCTAAAAGAAAGGGATCATGAGATATTCTTTCCCAAGGAGGAGATCTTTTGAGAAATTCTCTCCAAAAAGAGAGAGATTATAAGAAACTTTCTCCCAAAGAAAGATACTTTGAGAAAATCTCTCCCAAAATCAAGGAAACTTGAGAGATTCTCTCCAAGTAAGAATATTTTAGATATTCTCTACCAAAAAGAGATATTTTTAGATATTCTTTACAAAAATGACACCACATGAGATCTAAGCCATCTTTAAAGCTTAAGGTCCCACGGGCTAACCCACATGAGCCATGTTTGACCACCTAGGCACTAAAAGTGGCTTTTGGTCAAAATCCCTCTTACCAAGAGCATACAAAAATGGTTTCATGCCTCCTTTGAGTTGATTGGGGCATACAAAAAAATCCAAGCCTCATGAGTTTCCAAAAATCCAAATCATCCCACTTCATGAACCAAATTAAGCCAAAACCTTGAAATTGACATTCCACAAAACCCAAACCACTCCAATGGAGCCAAAGTTGTCCCAAAAAGTGATAAAAAAACAAACCATGGTCCCCTAACTTGCCACATACAGCTTGTTGGGTCACAAGGCCAAAATCAAAAACCAAATCCCGGTCTCCTAACTTGCCACATACAGCTTGTTAGGTTACAAGACTAAAAATTAAAATCCAAAATTCGACCCCCTAACCTGCCACATACAGCTTGTTAGGTCACAAGGTCAAAAACCAAAAACCTTCTTGACCACCTGATGCGTCACATAAAGCCTTTAGGTTCACAAGGTCAAAAAGAAAAATCCAAAACCCAAAAACCTAATCCAAAGTCATTTTCAAAATTTTGCCTTGAGATGGTACGTGATCTCTCTTATTGCCATAAAAATCCCCTTGGAAACTCAAAAGGCTACTCTATCAAAAGAAAAATGCTCAAAGACTCTTGGTCAAGTCAGAAACTCTTCTTCAAAGTTTTTTCTTAGACACATTGACTGCAAAAGCTATGCAATTCGTCGCAGTACCTCGAGGGGGCATTTGTTGACACCAAAAAAAGTCACTTTGCCTCCTCAACATCAAAAGCTACAAGGAGCTGCATCCTACTACAAACAGGCAGAGCCGCTTCAAGCATTAGATCTTGCCAGAATCAAACAAAAACTGCAAGATCCTTCAAAATAGCCAAAAGAATGGTACACATGAAGTTTCGAGCCATTTCAACACCGTCTGGCCTAACTTCACTCCTCCAACAGCTGAGCAGGTGCTCCCGGCGGTGACAGTGTCGAAGACATCAAATCTTCGATCAGAACCCATGGATGGTCTCAAAATACCTCCAAAAGGCTCCAAGTCGAATTTCAAGTCAAACCGACACCGTTTGACCCTCTATCAACTCTCGAATGGCGAAATCAAGCATCTCGGCGGTAAGAACCCCTGATGCTGTCACTCATCAAACAAAGCACTTGGGTAGCTTCTACATGCTTCCAAAGAGTTGTACGTCAAATTTTAGTTCATTCTGACGACGTTTGACCCGGTTTTGACGCTTGGAAGCAAAATCAAGCCTACCGGCGGCGGATCCCCCCCAGGACTATGGCATTCAAATTGGAGCTAATGGATCGTCTCAAAATGACTCTAATAGGCTCCCTGTCAAATTTCAGGTCAATCGAACATCGGTTGACCGTACATCAATGCTCGACATCTTCTGCACGATAAAATCAAGTCTAGCATCGACGAGGCCCCAAACGGCTTCAAAACTCAAATAAAAGCCCATGGTTGGTCCTATCTAATGGTCAGGAAGCTTCACCTCAAATTTCAGGTCATTCCGACATCGTTTGACTTAGTTTCAACTCTTGGCGGAAAATCGGCTACAAAGTCTTCGGTTTTTCCAAAAATAGGAAACTTTGTGCCCTGATTTGCATGGCTTCTCGACAGGTTTTCTTTAGAGGAATCAAGCCAATAAATGAGGAGAAATGTCAAGAAAAATACAGGAGAAAAAAAGAAGCAAAAATGCCCGAAAAACGGCCGAGAAACGGCGACCGAATAAGGGACCAAAGTCCCATGGTCGCCAGTGACCTTGGCCCATGGTCGCCGACGACCATGGGTGCATGGTCGCCGGATTTCTGCCGAAAGGGCTGATTTTCTGTTCCTTTTCGCGTTTCGTGATGTTTGGCCCATGTGATTTTCTTAAATTCTTATTTTTGAGGCATGATATCCGTCGATCTTCATCAACATCACGGATCCGCCGTCGAAATCATTCGATCATCATTGGACACTCCGAAATCGCCAACCGGCGGACCAAGAAAGCACACTTTCTGCCCGACCGATCGAGAAATCGACTAGACAGATGTTGCCAGCCCATTGATGTCAACCAATATCTGAAATTGCATCGTCATCTGACATTAAACAACATGCGGATCCATCGATGATCATCGCAAGAAGAATTCCAAAAGATGTGGCGTGGCCCGCGACTCTTCAAGCGACCTCGCAACCAATTAATGCTGTTAATTGACCCGTTTATGATAAGTTAATGCGGTCATTAACTCATTATTTTGGACGGCCCAATCAGAAGCAAGCAAATGGGAGTTACAAATCCAATTAATCATGGCAATTAACCATATAACTCCTATCATTATGGATTTTAATCATGGTAATTAATCATGAAACCCCCATCATCATGGAGATTAAATGCCCATTATTCTCCATCGGCCAATCAGAATCCAAGAAAAATGATTTACAAAAATATTGAAATTAATACATGTAACTCCTCCCATCATGGAGCATCAATGCCATTAAATGCCCATAAACCTTCCTAATGGCTACCAAAAGCCTATAAATAGGCGGTCATTCCAAAGGGAAAGGGTCCGAAAAAATCATCTGAAGAGTTCTGAAGAATTATCCTAAAAATCTCTGCACAAAGAAGCTCTCTTGCCCTGAAGAAACTCTGCTGCAAACACTACAAGGTGATTGAAGTCCCTTGCCCCCCCAAGGTTTCCCCTCTTCTTCTATCCAACATGGCCTAGATGTGATTTTTCAACCCGTTTACTCGGTTTTTTTATTGGATATAGGACCTTCCCTTGGTCTTTGTCATCTAAAAATCAGAGGTTCGAGCCAAGCCAAGTGAATTAAAACATCAAGTGTTCTCATCTGAAGGACGATGGCAGAGCCCATACATGACTCGCGACCGTCGATCTGAACGAGTCCCCACAATCTCCTGAGAAGTCAGATCCCTCTTTCTTTCTTTTCTATTGTACCTTTTTTTTTTTTTTTTACAGAGACAAAAAAAATCACAATTCTTGTCTTTCATTATTGATAAGATTTGTAAATCGCCTTTCATGGCAAAATCGCCTTCTACGACACAAAACCGCCTTTCACGCGCACTAAAGAAAATCGCCTTTCATGGCATTCTAAATCTGTCTCTTTTCTTAAAATATATGTGCAATGGAAAGTTAGAAAAAAAAAGTTTGATTTCCTTTCTACTTGTGAAGGTGAATCAACAGATCACCATTCCAAATTCCAAGTAGAATAGAAAATCTGGCATACCCGTACAAAATGTTGATGCTCACTTTTTTTTCGCCCCGCCGCACCCTGGCGACCCGGGACGGAGGAAAGTAAGAAAAAGATGGGACCATCAGGGAGGTGGACTCGGAGCCTTACTTCTCTCCAGGAGCTGCTGTCGAAGTTGACGGATGAGCTCGCCCTTTTCCTGGATAACAAGGTTCTGGGCCCTGATATCCTCCAGGAGAGGGTCATCGTTGTCGTCGGGGTTGGCTTGATGATGGGATTGCAACTTGGCCAGTACTGATGCCTCACCTCGCTTGGTGACTGATTTCTCACCTCGCTTGGCGTGTTCCTACTCTGGTGGGGTTGTTCTAACGATGCAACATCTTGACGGGAAGGTGCTGTCACCCCCCTTGACGATGAGCCCGACTAGACCGTGACGCTCACAGCGCCAGACCTTCCTCCGGACCTTTTTTGTCGAGGGGGTGGAGGTGGTTGTTTTTGTGACAATATAGGTTGTAGGGACGGGCCCTTGGATGATCCTTCACCGTTTCTGGTCTTTGGAGGCATGGTGTTTGTAGATTTTTGTTCAGTCCTTTCCCACAAACGGTGCCAATTGTAAGTGTTAAAGACGACACCCACTTAATTAGGAGGAAGTAGAATTTGATTATGGGAAAGATCGAACGCCGGAGACCTGAAAGGGAAGGAGAAAAACTAGGGTCAAAGTCCTTGGCTGTCATCAGCCGAAGGCACTCCGATGTCTAAGTTAGTTCTGGAGACTAAGCAAGGGATGAGTGGGGAAGAGAAGTGAGTTTGTGCATGTACTTGCGCGTACCTTCATGGGACTGATCCTTGTGTATTTGTAGATGAAATTCTCCTTGGTGAGTGGAGGTAGGTGGTGTAAGGTCCCATTAGGCTTACCCCAACACCCAGTGGTAGGTAAAAAGGGAACATCCCATCGGAAGTTTCCATTACCCTTGGTCAGCTGACGTGATGGGATGATAGAACCAACTTCTTATCTCCATAATGCGCCATCCTATCTGTCAGAGCATGCTCGTACTTCTCATAGGAATGCGATGAGTACGATGGCCCACTTTCGGCCTTTGGTACTTTTGCTGAGGCCAGGAGTGGTCTTGTCGGGCCAACACTCTTGCCGAGCTGCAAGCCATACTCTTTGCTGAGCTGACACTTTTTACCGAGCTGTCGAGCTACCGAGCTGTGGTTACCGAGATCAAGGCGAGTAGTTGGTACTGTTACCGAGATTTATCCTAATCTCAGTATTATGGTATTTTCCTACACAGTCTTCTATTCTTACGTAGATGGGGAGAAAGCCTAGGGGGTTATAGCCCCCCATTCTAACTGAGCATATAGGCATTGGGCATCCATATCGACGCTCAACTGAGAATAATAATAACTAAGTTGAGCGTTGATATTGACGCTCGTTATAGTTGTTGAGCGTCGATATCAATGCTTAAGTTGAAAGGCAAAAAAAAAAAACAGAAGTGATGAGAGAACCTTTTCTATATGTGAGGATCTATTGGGTCATTTTTTCCCATAAAACCCTCAAAGAACTATATTTGTTTGTTCATAATTGAATTCCTCAACCATGGTAAGGGACTTGGGTGTGTGTTCATTGTACATATTTACCAGAGAAAATAATTTTTCGAAATCTCTGGTAAAATTAGTGGCATAAAAGAACAAAGGAAAAAGCCGTAGAGTGAACGAAATAAACCGGAGATGTAGTGGCACGGTGATGGAACCCTTTGATGGGAAGCCAATCCTTACAAGTTACAACTCCCGAGGCTTCAGAACCCGGCAAATGAACTGGCTGTACGTCTATTATTCCTTCATAATATTCTTTCATTGACAAGAGTTCGGTGACTCATACAAAGTGTGGTGTGGGTTTGCTTCCTATACTGTGTGCATGAATTCGTTCCAAATTTCCTAGGTGAGAAACCTTCATCGTAAAAAAAAAAAAGGTACATGTACGTATCTGTACATTTAAAAAAATAATAAGCTGGCGATGTTTTTTTTGTTTTTGAAGGAAAAAATACTCATGCCGTCATGCACGCATCCCAGTGCTCTCACCTCCTTTTTACCATTCATGCTATATATAATACCAAGTTTTACACACTAATAACAAAGACACTCTCTCTCTCTGCATTGCACTTGCTATGCACAAAATAAATCTGAAGTTAAGCAAATACTAAAAAATACTGCAAGTGGGTACGGAGAAAGCATGTTTGTAAACTCTAGCATGTGATGATGTGATCCCTTTAAAAAGAGGTGGCTCACACTGATGCTTTCTTATTTATTTAATTAATAAGAGAGAGAGAGCGACACAGAGCCATTACTTGATAAAGAAGAAGAAGAAGAAGAGCATTTTGATGATAGGTTAGGTAAGGAATGATCTGAGATGATGCTTCGAGACGCATAGGGAGCAAGCATAGGTGGTCGTCACTATCACTAACATAATATGATATGTCATATGTGAAGCATCAATAAGCAACGCATCATGAAATGTGATAAGATAATTTAAAGCATCAATAAGCACATTCAACGATTGATAGGCCACTCAGCTGATTTGAGAAGTACAGTGCACTTTTCTTCTTTCCACAACTCCCTTCACCTGTCCGCAAGACTACCATTTTGGTAGTCGGTCTTCCTCTCTCTGTGTAATTGGGTCAGGTTGGGCCTAGGTCCATTGTGGACTCCAACATGGATTCATACAATTATCTAGAGCGACCCAATTACCGGTGGACCCTAAACTGTGGAAGACCCTATTGTTTGATTGCATTTCCAGGTAAAATTTGATAACCCCATCACCTGCACGTGTTGGACCCATCTCCTCATGCCCCCCTCCAATCACCAGTAAAGATTCCTAACTGTGAATTGATTTTGGTGGTCTCACGGGCCACAGACAATTTTAAAAACATATTATCTCCATTCTCCACGTTGGTGCTTTTGGGGTGTCACATAATCGTCATCTTGTAGACAGACATCAGTTTGTTTTGGCCCATGCCACTTCCCACCACCTATTCCCTATTCATAAATACCAGAAGTTTTTACCAGGGTGAACCTATTGTTCATATCTGGTCCACTCGATGAGGTCCACTTGGGTCAACCTTTAAACAGTCTACCCCATTCATGTTCAATACCCTTTACCCTAACCTACATCAGATCTAATTTGACACTCCTGTGACGTTTACTTTCCACTTAATTGGATCTTAAAAGAATGTTTTGTTTAAAGACGGTGAGACTTTGACGGTTATTAAATCAAGGATTAAGATAAACTGATGTGGATGAGTTTTTGTGAAACCCTTACCATGACGATACCTTTCCATCCTACCTTTCCCTTCCTATAAACATTCATATAGATGGACACCACAAGGTGGACTGCATTTTGAACATTATGTGGTCAACTCAAGGGAGAAAATTCCCCTCATCAAACCATCTCAGGAGCTTAAATCATCATAAAAAATCATCTGTCAACCTCTACTCTCTCTCTCCCCCTCTCTCTCCTTATGAGGCTTAATTGGCAGCCTCCTTTTACTTAGTTTTTAAATAGTAAAGCTCCAGATAACATTTTTCTAGGGATTAGAGACAGTCAGTAGAGCATTTCAGCTTTTAAACCTGTTCTAGAATATTTTTTATTACCACTAACTCAGCCAATGAATCTTCACTTCTTCTTACTATAAAACAAAAGACCCCATGTACTATCCCAAGAAACTTCTCACTACAAAACAACAGAAAAAAGTAATATTCATGTCTAATAGTAATATTATTAGAAAGCAGACCGAAGTGAGTTCAATACAACCGGTCCTCAATATCTTATTTGATATAACACAAATATATGATGAAGGCAACTTTCAATGGGTGGTCCTAGAGAATCCCCATGGATTCTCTTTTAGGTATTTTCATTTGAAAATGAGTTCCTATAAGGGCATATTCTTCCTCGACAGTGATGAGTACCAAAGTATGATCTTCAAAGGCATCGTCCTACCTCCGACACTATGCTACTTCTGTTCCACACTAAATGTATACAATGTGCTTTTTGATCCATAGGGGCATGAAATTAAAGTAGAGGCAGAGCTTTTGTATTCTGGTAAAAGAGGAAAGAATAAACAGTACCCAAAAGCTGAGTATTCTGGTTAGTGGATTTTTTATTTTTTGTTAAAATGGTTAGTGGATTTGTATTATATTAATACATGGCAGTCCATATCAGTTTCCACATAGTATTAGGGTAAGTGGTACTCACGAGACGCAACAATACAGCCAGAGCCAAGGACCAGGTTCATCATTCTTGGTCAAATTATTGATGGTAAATAAAATATTTAGTTTTTGTTTAAAAATATTGAGTATTAGAACCCTAAACTTGAACTTAACTCGGGTCCAGCCGAGTAACTTGATCGAGTCTGTAAATGTTAACCAGAAGTTTAGAACAAAGATCAGATCAAAATGTGTGTTGAGATGCAACCAGCATCACACATATTTGGGATGAATCCATACTAGAAATCTTGGCGTTTCCCATTTTTATGGTAAAGTTTTTCTAGTACTTTTTATAAAATTTAGTACGATTCATATGCAATCATATTTATACCATGTTTTCCCTGCATGTGGAATAACTATGTCCATGATGTGATTGATTGTATTTTTTTTCCCATTTATTATGGATCCAAACATGATAATTTTTAATATCAGTATTGCGATTTATTTATTTCTCAATACTGCATGCTCCCATTTCATGTAACATCACTAACGAGGTTGTTGACACAATACATCTAGTATATGCTCCCATTTATCTCTTTGTTAATTCCACGGCATATAATCGGTGGGCTGCCACTTTTGGGTGAGCTAGGACCCCATGATGAAGCCACCAGGAAGTTGTTTAGGTCAAAATCATTTGCTCCACGACATTGTTTGGAATTTGGAAGGTCAAAAGGGGTGTGTGTGCGCATGTGTTTTTATTTATTTATAATGTTGGCATAGAAGAAAAGGAAAATGACAAGATATTAAAGAATAGAGCGGTGGATCTGTGGGCTTCTAAAATTTGGTATGTGAGCATTAGCTCATGCATGGTGTGGCCCTGTCTAGGGCTGTCAAGCATTGAGCCAGTTAAGGCTTAGGCTCTGTGACGTTTTGGTTATTTTAAAATATATAAGTTATTTATTTTATTATTATTATTGTTGTAATTGTATGCATTTTAGATAAATAGGTGGTTAGTTTAAGTGGGGACTACGTTAGGCCTAGACTTGGTGAGTTGGGCTTGTTGGATAGGTGACTCGACCTGTAATTAACCCGGCCCAGTCTAGTGGGTATAGTTCTTTTCAAACCAAAACTCTTATCTCTTTAGAACTTAAGTTATACTACAACTCCTATTCCTATTCTCTATTTATACAACACCATTGTCCTCTGTTCTTCTCCCACAAAACCGTCCCAACTTCTTTGGCTCTTGCAACCTAGAAATCCAGTTGTCGGATCTCTGATTAGACACGACTATCTTCTTTCTTGTGAAACCTTGTTCACCGGGATCTTGTTTTGGGCATTGGCAATATGAATTTTAGTTCGTCTCCTTCAACTGTCTACCTAAAGCAAGTACCTAACCAACTTGTGAATTGGAATGCTTGTTTTCATCTTTGAATGCCTTTTGTAGATGTTGATCTTAGAATAGGGTTTTCTCTTCTTTGTTTGGGGTTTTTGGATGTTTGGATGTTGATGAATGGTTTTTCCCTTGTGTGGGAATGTGCTTTGGTGGAGATGATAATGTTGTAGTTGCGTTGGTGAAGGCATGGGAATGAATTCACCATTGATCATACCAGTCGAAGCTTCTGTTTGAGGTCAAATCAATCGGTATTCTGTCCGACCAATCAGACCTGTGCCAGGCTCACAGGAAAGTGGCATTATTGGTCTGTTTAGTAGCAAACTCCTCTCTAATGCTTTTACTGATTTTAGGGGATTGTTGTGGAGTGTTTGTGACTCTTAGTTTGAGATTAGATTGTTGTTTGGACTTATGTAAATACCGTTTGAGCACGCGGTAGCGGTATCTTACTAATGTAGGGTTTACTACGTTGTATGAACCTCAATGAATTCTAGTGAATTAGAGTTCAACCCATCTCTAATGGAAAACTCTTAATTGGGTCTATGTACCGTAAATTGTGAAGGGATACGTTGCCTTTAGTCCACTAGAGGTTCTTGTGGTGTTGTTGGGTTCAGGACCGTATGTTTGACTTTAGGATTGGTTTGTGGTTATACCATCGGGTTTGCATGCATGATTTAGATTGATGTAGGGTTTGTAGTTGCATACCCTATGTTGATTGGATATGGACCGTGATGTGGCTTGGTGATTGATTGAGATTACGTGGATGATTATTCAGGTGATTTATTGGTATTCATATGAGGATTGTTGTGCAGTTAGCTCTTCACTTTGACTTATATTTATGTGTCATAGCATTATTGGTCATTAGGTCTATTCTACTATTATATGTATAAGAATGTATATCTGTTAGGGTCATATTAGAACAACTGTAATTTGTATTCAGACGGCCGATCACCGATGTACGCGAACAATTATATCTGATTCGTTTGTTTGACCGGCATTCCAGATTATTCGATCGATTTATGACCGTCGACATAATAGACGGGTTCTCCCGGATAGTTAGGGTTGACCACCCAAAATAGTGGCGTTGCTTCTGTATTGACTATGGTATTGCTCATTTGCTTAGAGTTAGACTTATGTTGCACGTTCTTATCTATCATCGCTATATCATCATATTTTTATAATCTTATCTGTCTTTACTCTTGTATTTCGTTTGCAAATTATGTGTTAGTAGTTTCTGTTTGCTTTGTATTATAGGTGCATATGTATCGATTCCTACCCTACCGAGGAGACGAATGAGGGTCAAATGGTTAAAGCGTTTGACCCAGTTGATGAACTAGAGTGGAGAGCTAGAGATGGCTTTGGAGCCAGCTGAGTATGCACAGGAGAGATCGACATCATAGACTTCTTAGTTTGACTAAATCTCATGATAAATTTTATTTCTTTTAGTAGATTTTAGAATTATTAAGCAAACTTGATCATTAATGTTTAGCTGGTTATGTGTTGGTTTTGGTTATGGATATTTGAGACCAATTGGATAATGTTTCCGCAGATTTGATTTATGATTGATTATTACTCAGCATGGTTTGAAATTTTGTGGGTCCATATTTGAAAGCTTGTGTTGAATTAAATACGGAAAAAATTTATATTTATTCTTATTTTTCATGTTATTTCCATGATTGTATTTTGGGGACGTGACAGGCCCAGACTTAAGCTCAGTGCATGAGCTAAACAAGGAGAACCGAGTTCAAATTAGGGCTTGTGCAACTCAAGTCTACTAAGAGCTCGACTTGTTTAACATTGGGCTCAAACTTGGTTTGTCTTTCTCTCTCTCTCTCTCTCTATATATATATATATAGATATATATAAAAGACAAATTGATTATAAGTTGCTTAGGGTCATGTTGAGTTTAGGACATATTCCTCGTTAGCCGGATTGGTCCATCAAATTAGTCAGGGATGAGGATTAGGGTTAGGGGTGTTTTAGTAAATGTGTTGAGTTTTTTTAGTGGCTAAGAAAGAGGAGATTATATATATAATGTAATGTGTAACCCTAGACTCTGAAGAGAACTCAAAATGTGATTGAAATTCTCTTACCGTGGACGTAGGCACATTGTCAAACTGCGTAAATCCTTGTGTCTCTCTCTTGTTTAACCTGTTTGTAGATTGCAGGTATTTGTGCTTCCGCATGCATGTGCACAACAATTGGTACTTGAGCTTTAGTTGTGAGTGTGATCAATTTTGTCGTTGGATCTTTAGAATCACACGGTCATGTGAAAAAGATCGGGAGGACAAAAAGGGAAAATCCTTAACTAGGGTTTTTGGTTGCAGAAGTGTAGAGAATGTTGTGCAAAGATGTCTTGCATTTAGTTAGACTCTTACCATTGACGATAACCCGCTCCCCTAACGTGGGTCGAGCTCCACACTTTGTTATAATTTTTTTTATTACGAAATCCAATTTAAAAGTAAATCTGAATCAGATTGATGCCAAATTAGGGCATGTGCCAATTTGTGGGATTTTAGTGAGTGTATGGGGGCTGGATTGGTCATGGGGTTCTTATGAGGTGGTAAAATTTTAGGGTATTCAGCGATAGGTCCCTCAACATTTCACTTTATGGCCTTAGATGCACAATTTTTTTTCATAGTGTGATAGGTCATTTTTCCAAATTTGAAGACCTAAAATGTCAAATTTACCCTTTTTATAAATCATATCCCACGATTAGTGTGATATGCCATTAATAATGGTCAACTACCATTTAATTGGCCATGATTAATGAAATCCCATTAATGAGATTTTCAAGTAAATTATAAAAAAACACAAACAAATTTCAAAAAATCCAAATAAATTTCAAAAGAATGCAAATAAACTTTAAAAAATCCAATAATTTCAGAGATTGCAATAAATTTCAAAAGAACGCAGAGAGATTTAAAAAAAAAAAGGAAATAAATTTCAAAAAATATGAATAAATTTCAAAAGATTCAAATAAATTTCAAAAGATCCGAAAAAAATTTTAAAAATGTAAATAAATCTCAAAAGACACAATATAAATTTCAAAAGATGCAAATAAATTTCAAAAGACATAAATAAAAATACATAAATAAATTTCAAAAGATCCAAACAAATTAAAAATATATATAAATAAATTTCAAAAGATGTAAATAAATTTCAAAAGATTCAAATAAAATCCAAAAAATGTAAATAAATATCATAAGATGCAAATAAATCTCAAAGGACAAAAATAAAATTCTTATTTGCAAAGAAATCTAAAAAAATACAAATACATTTGCCTAAACTAAGATAAAAATAAAATTTCAAATTTCAGAAAAATTTGCCAAAAATTCAAGAATTTTTTCCAAAACTCAGTTAATTTTTTTCAAAAAACGCAAGTAAATTTGAAAAGACGGGAATAAATTTGTCAAAAAAGCCAAATAAATTTGAAAGAAATACAGAAAAACTTGTTAAAAAACTTAGTTAAATTTTCCAAATGGAGATAAATTTTTCAGAAATTTAGATATATTTACCAAAAACTCAGATTAATTTGCAAAAAACTCAAATAAATTTTCGAAGAAACTCTGATAAATTTGGCAAAAAGTCAGATAAATTTGATAAAAACTTAGTTAAATTTGAAGAAATTCAAATAAATTTAACAAAATTAACATAGATTTGACAAAAACTAAGATAAATTTGACAAAAACTCAGATAAATTCTCTTTATCATCGATTCCAGCTTGACCCGAACCAACCTGGAACCAACCTCTAGTACCCTAATGTAGCATGCAACCAGGCCTCTTATTCCCTCTCTTCTACCTTCTTTTATTTATGTAACAGAGAACGAGAACGAGATCGTCTATCTTTCTTCCTTGGAAACAGTGGGTCTGCTAGCTCTGGCGATGACGAGACGGCAACGGCGGCGCAGTCGAACCAGCCGCCGCAATTAGGCAGTCTGTACTGCCTTCTACTTCTTCGTCGATAGCCACCAAATCAAGCCTGTTTTTTTGCAAATCATCACAAAACCGAGATGTCCCCGAATTGAGGTTAATTGGCCATTTCCCCATCACTAGCTCCATCAGAATGACTCCAAAGCTATACACATCACTCTTTTTGTCTACTTTGTAAGCATAGGCATACTTTGTAAAGAGAGATCAAACAAATAGAGAGTTAAAATATTGGTGTTTCTATTTCAATGATGAATATAATCTATCCTTGTCTACATACTACTAACTATCCAATGAATGGATGAGTGTACTATGTGTCCCTATCACTAACTTACCTGGAGCAATGTAACCATGTGTCCATGTAATCACTTGCGTTGAATCCTTTGATCCAACCTGCATGATCTTGGCCAATCCAAAATTCGCGATCCGAGGTTTGAAGAACTCATCCAGCAATATGTTATTGGACTTTACATCCTTGTGCACAACCGGCTTATCGCATCCATGGTGCAGATATTCCAGCCCCATAGCAGCCCCCACAGCGATCTCATACTGGTTTTTTACCTGCTTTGGGCTTTGTGCATGCAGAGAAAAAGTGGTGTGGTCTCTTACCCCTTTTATGAGATTCAGACAACGGGAGTGAAGGAGGGGAGGTTCTGGTACAGAACTTGTAACTTGAAGAAGAAGAAAAGGGCGCTGGGCCAAGTTCCGTCTAGGTCCGCGTTGAAGAAGAAGAAGAAGAAGAAGAAGAAGAGGGAGAATAGAAGATTTGAAATTTGAAATTTCAAAATTTTATGTCTAAACTGTTGAAATGGCAAATCAGTCATGAAAATGTCCGATGTGGCTTATCTAGGACTTCTCGTCGAAATATGTCTAGCTGTATGGACTATAGGCCTTAGAGGAAAAGTTGTTGGACTAGAGGCCTTACAAGATTGTTTTGAGGGCCCTTTCACTAATTTACTCTAAAATTTTTGCCTCTCATGCAGCATATTTGTTCCTTCATTGCTCCACCAAATCATTATTTTAAAACGGGGAAAAAAACATTACAAGTAAACCTTTTCATTATGGAAAGAAATATATGTATTTTATTGTTAAAAGAATTTTTATCGAAAAAAAACTATAATATAGAAAATTCTAGAAGGCAGGAACTAAATAATAATTCCTAATAGCAGAAGGACTTTTGAATGGTCAGAGAATAAATTTTCCAGAATAAAAAAATACCACACTTAAGATGCCATCAAACCTTGTGAGGGCTTGTTTTGGGGCTTTACTAATGGAATTGAGTGAAGTAAAGATTATTTTGAATAAAGGATAAAATATAAGTGTGTTATGATGGTAGTTTATTTTTAGTTGTTTGTGATGGAATCTTTTTTACCTTTTGTATTGGGAAGTGGAGTTTTTTTTTTTTTTGTCTTTCAGTGGAGAAAGTGGGTTGCTTTTTTACTTTTTTTTTTTTGAAAAATATGGTGGAAAACTTGAATTTAAGTTCTTTTGATGTGACTTTATTTTCTATAGAAATGGGGGCTTTATTTTACTTGACTCTATCATTAGAGTTGCCAAACAAGCTTGAGGGTGTAAAATCACTAGCCATGACCATCTATGTGAAATACATTTAGAGTAAACTCCGTCCACATCAAACCTTTCCCATTCATTTTACCCGGTCGTGGTGAGAATAGATGTAATGTATCCAACATTCATTGAAGGTGTGGGCCCAAGAGAGAAATGAGTCAATAACCAAACAAGAATCCACCGTAGGAGGGGGCAATGGCTCGAACTTTATATACTGGAATACTGCCTCCCTTCTTCTTCTTCTTCTTCCTCCTCCTCCTCCTCCTTATATATGTAGTGGCCCTTAAGATAAAATTTGTCCTTCCTTGCTTGGTCGATGCATATTGATTTTTCTCAAGCGACTGATTTAGGGTATTGACTTGATATCTGATATCCACCCCTGTCATCAAGACATGCACTACAGGCTAACATTAGCCAATATGTGTGCCAATATAGACCGACATAGTTTATTATCTTATATTTTCGCTTAAAATAAAATGTAATAACATATTGGAGCTTTATTTTGGAATTGGTATAAAAAACAGTAATCAAGTTTGGGTTGGGTTAGTGTCTTGGACCTAACCTAAACCTAGTCCCATTCCCTAATCCATGTACATATAAAATAGCACCAAAAAAGTCAAGTAAGGGTAGATTAAATCCTTTAGGGGATGGGCAAAGTCCTAGCCCTTAAAGTGTGATCATTATTAATTAATTACATTTTAATTAATTAAGTGGAATTAGTAGCTAAGTGAGTTCGGCTTACTAATAGAATAGTGTGTGCGAAGTTTTCTAGTATTTTGAATTAGTTTGGTCACGGTAGGGGGTGGTTTGCAATTTCGAGAAGTTTTGAGGGTTCTTCCGTAATTTCAAACTTTTGTGAGTTTGGGTGCAATACTGAGTAGATTTTCATATTCCCGAGATTTTTCCCTAAAGGCGCGTCTCGATCCGCTGCACTTAAGCCCTCTAAATTTCAAACCCAAGTGACCCAAAGACTAAACTGGATTTTTCATAAACTTTTACACCAAATACAAGATGGTGAACCTTCACTTTGATTCAAATTTCTCTCTCTTTTCCTTCTTTCTTTTTCTCTTTTCTCTTCTTCCCTCTCACTTTCTTACTTCAAGGAAGATCAAGAGGACCTCCAAGTTTCAAATCATCAACATCATCATGTTTCTTAACTTCCACAAGCTCAAGCATACCATTTTCCAAGTTTTCCCCCTTCCTCACACCCTAGTTAAGTTGTCCTCTTTTTAAATTCTTGGGTTTCTTGCTTTACTAGTTAGAAATGAGATCGGTTAGCTCATTAGCCTCTTTCCTTTTGTTATGTGTTAGTGATTTTGGGCTTAAGTTGGTTTCCCAAGAGTGGGTATTCCAAGAGGGTTTTCTTAGCTAGGGTTTGATCTTAAGTGTTTCTTTAAACCAAGGCAAGTGCTATTATTGATGATTGTAGTTGTCGACTTGATCTTAGCAACCTAAAGCTCATTTATTGTAATTGTGAAAACCACATGTCTAATTGTGTTTTTCATTAATGTTGTTGAATGGTGGATGGAAGGAGGTAGCTTATGGTTAAATGAAGAGGGCTAGGCCTTAGTTATGTGAGCTACAGAAGGAGTTGTTGAAGTGGGAATGGATGCCCCAAAATCCAGAGCTGAACAAGCTTCGGATATTAGTTTCTAGAAGCTTATGGCTAGCCGTAAGACCCTTAATACTAACTATGAATCCCCAGGTTTCAATTATGAAATTGCATCCTAAGACTACCACGATCGACTTAACTGATAAGTTGATCCACGGTTAGCTCACTACTAGTTGTGGCTAACTGTAGAGTAACTCATAGCTAACAATGGATCCTTAGGAAGACAACCTAGTTGCACTATGGTTCCTTAAACAACACGCTTATTTTTTTGACCCTTTTGTACTAAGGTTAAACATGGCTCACTGTAGGCTAACCATACGACTAGCCGTAGAGATCTCTCTACTAACCATAGGTGCCTAGCTTCTCTTTTGAAAAAAGGAAACTCTAACTTAGGTTTTGTGGACTTAGTTGGGAACCCTTGGCATTGTATGATTATGACTAATTGGGAGACCAAGAGCAAGGGGTGGTTGTGGTGACATACCCTTATGGACTGTCAGGATAATAAACGAGGTACAAACCATGTCAAAGTGTGATGATATGAGGTAAGGTGATGTTAAACATTGTAACATGCACCAAGGTGGTTTGATAGGACATCAACGACCTCATTATCTCCTAGGATCGAATGGTGATGCGTCGTATGAAGAAGGCAATTAATGACCTAGATTTGGTTTGTAATTCTCCTTTAACTATTGCAAACTGGAATTTGTTCTGTACTTTTTGTATTGAGATCTACATGGTGCGATCATGCTCCTTAGCTTTGTGATCGTATTATTGGGATCACATTGATAACTTAGATGGACTTAGGATTCCTTTTATACTTTGTTATTGGTTTAGTTTGCTTTGTATACTTCGTATCATTGTTTGGAATTGACTTAGGCGTCGAGGCTAGGTGACTTAGATTGTGAAGGCTTTGAGAGGACTACTTGGGTACTGGACTTTGATGTTTAGACTTTGACTGAACTTTGATGGATTGGGAGTAGTCCCCTTTTTTTCTTTTTTTTTTTTTTTGACGAATCTTGTTTACGCAAGATAAGCCTAGTTCCTCACTGATTGTATCAATAGGGTTCTTTGAGTTAGGTATCACTCAGCTGTTAACGTTTAACACAATCGATGCAACTCTGTGATAAGACTATTGTGATGCGACTGTAAATCGACTTTTTAGTTGGATGTCCACACATTGGATACCTCAAAAGAAAGAGTTTTGAGGTTTTTTTTTTTTTTACATTGAGTATCATTATTGACCGAGTTGTTCTCCTGTGTGTTCTCTCTACCACAACTTAGTTTGACTAGGGAGAGCGTCATAATATCCTATGGTTATTAACCTATGTGAACCGCCTAACGGTGTTACTGTTGGCTTATTGTCTGATCTAATCATTTATTTATCGAGATAATTCACAAATTATTGCTTAGTGCACTTGTTATTAAGATCACATATGATCACATTGTCTTTACTTCCATTTAATACCGCATATCTATTGTTATTTATGTATATCTACCTACAATCTATTTATACATGGTCTAATGATACTACTTTTGGTGCATAGGTGCTAAGCCCACCAGCCTTAAGGAGGAGATATAGACGTTTCAAGAGGATTTGCCTGATGACGTCGTGCGGACGACATATTTTGAGTCGTCTTGAACCTGCACTTGAGAGCCTTCACGATACATGGATAGACTTTTTGTATATCATTTTGTTTGGTCTAGGTTTTTGTTAGAGGCCATGTAATTAAAAATACTTTTGCTATAATTGTTTAAACTCTAACCTTAGTAACGAAAATCTATGCCTTTCTCTTTGATGTTTTAATATTACTATCATCTGTAATTATGTGATAATGAAGCTTCCTCTATAATTGTTTGTGACCTGACAAAAATATTTATACCTAATCGCGGACTTTGATCTTTAGGGACACTAATTGGGGGGCCACGTGTATTTCAATATGTCAAAAAATCTTCAATTAACCTCTAATCTCACGCACCAAAATGTAGGGATCGGACGTGATAACATGTTTTTTTAAATTAGATTACATAGGGACTCATGGTCAAATGAGCTCCACTGCAAAATTAATAAAGAAGTGAGATGTGAATTAAATGAAGAGAGGAAAGAAGTATGAGACCTTGAGTTTCCTAGAGTTTGAGTTACTAGGGTGATGGCTAGGTATTCTTTTCCCATCTTCCCTTGACTTAATTTTCATAAAAAAGGGGAGGTCATTAATTTGATGGTACTTTTGTATGTTCACACTTGGTCTATTTTTAACCACTTGTGGCATGAATTTGCCTACTAATTGGACCATGTTGTGAGGATTTGAACTGTTTAAAAGATGGATGGGTCCATGCTTGCCTTTTTACATAATTTCATCATTCATTGCAACAATCACCATTTGCCTCAACAGTTTTTAGAAAGTATGATAATGCACATGTTACTTACATTTTTATAAAAATATCAAGATTGTCATATAATTAACAAGACTGTTTAACTTTGATCTAAACCATCAATTCAACCTTCGCTCCAACATTACACCCCAAATTTTGATGTCGATTAGACTAAATTTGGCAATTTGATTAGACACTTAAGAAAGACAAAGTTAAATTGTATGTTTCCAGTCCAATTGTGAATGTAACTCCTATTTATATATATTTAAGAGATTGATTTCAATTGAGAAAGTAGCCTCAATTTGTTCAATTGATTTTGATTGCTCAATTTATTTTGACCATTCAGTTATGTAACTTCTCTTTATTTTCTTTAATAATGACTCCTCCATTACTCTTCCACATTTCTCCAAATATGTAACGGTTCCGCTCTCCCTTCTATAGTTTAGTGTATCTCCTCTTCATACTCCCATTTTCCTCTTTTAATTCATTTATAATATCTTGTGCTTAGTTTTATCATTTCCTTTCTTAGTTTTTTTTTAGTTTCTTTCTTAATTTCTTTCTTGATGACAATGCCATTTAATGAATAGTAACGGAAATGTCATTTAATTAAAAATAATTCTTTTTCTTAAATATTTTTTTAATTAACAATTGTCTGTTTCATCATAATGAATGAAAATATCTAACAATGCTAAAAAAATATTTTGAATTTAAAGATTTCTTTATATATATTTTTCTTATAAGCCCGGGCTTTTTTTGCTTGTTAGATTGAGATTTTATACAAAAAAGGGAGAAGGAAACTTCACATCAAATGGAGATTTTGGCTCACCAATGGTAGGCCCATTGTGAGCAAAATTAAAGTTGTTAATAAGAGTAGTATTAATTAAGAGATTTAATGCGTTTTTCTTAATTGCTTGTAACCCGCTTTTTTTTAAGAAGATCTCAAGCCTACTTAATTCTGAAAAACAACATATTAGGGCCATAACTTGAATAGTTGGGATCTTTAGAAGGTGAAACCTCATATTAGATTTAATCACTTCCTTTAGAATCATGAGCCCTCAAACTTGCTTTTAAAAGCAAACAAGTTTGGGTGGCAGTCACAGTCTTACACTCTGCAACATATAGACATACATAGCTCTCCTCATATTTACATCTCCTCGTTTTTATCTCTCGTTGGCTCTTGAGAACTGACATTTTCCGGTGAACTTGACTCCAATCCAGGTATTCCGATCACAACATCATTGGAAAGTGGTTTTACGACCCCTCTGTGAAGAGACGGAGTTCTTTCAACCACCGAGGCCGGGTTCTTGAATCTTGCAAGGTGGGCCAATTCATTAACGGCCACCATGAGTTTCTCTGTGTGGCCAATGATCTCAATGAGCAGGGAAGCACTGGTGGCCACTGGAAGGATCTCTAAGAGTGCAATCATATCAGATGAAGTGGTTTTTAGGGCAGTTTTTAGGTCGGCGGCAGCAGTATTTGCACCCAGGATATGGGTCGCAGCGGCCATTGGTTTCTTCATTGTTCGAACTGCTAATGACAAGTCCGCCAATGCTTTTCCGATTTCCGAACTCATCTTCCTACATGCTTCCTGAATTCTTTGCCGGAATTCCACTGGTACCTGAAGGAGGAGTTAATTGTAATTTAGATGAAACATCGGGGGGGGGGGGGGGGGGGGGGGGGGGGGTTTGTAATTTATACAATTATAATACACTGCCTATTGTAAAAAACGGATCACCTAATAGGCAAGTAGGGTCCACGTGTGGGGCCCATTCTATGATCACATGTCCTAACCTTTTTGACAATGTGATCTACCGGGGGCCGACCAATGTTCATGATCATAGGTTGAAAGATAAAACGTTTAGAAGAATTTTGTAGTACCTGAGTCTTTGAGTTGGTGCATGCATTGAGAGCGTCGATGGAGCATGCACATTGTCGAGCCAATGCTCCAATCCTGAGGTATTGGTGCCATGGATGGCGAAATTTGAATCGTCCGTGACCCGGTTCCCATCTTGCGAAATTAGCCTAAAAATTGTAAGGGAGGCAAAAGTTAATTAGCTTAAAAATTGCAATAGGGATAATATTATAAATGAACAAACATCGAAATCTCAATAGTTATGTACCAATTTTGGACGTGACAGATACCAGTTTTCTATGTTTAATGGCGCATTTTTGAGAAAGATAAAACCTGATTTTTTTTTCTTTTTAAGTTTGCATCCTTTTTGTGTGGAATATGCAAACCTTTTATCTATTTTTATGCTGCATAGAAAATTGCAATCCTTCTACCAAAAGAAGAAGAAGGAGAAGAAGATAATACCAATTGAACGAAGGAGGTGGAGACGAGGACATAGCCAGAATATTGGCCTTGGTTCTAAGCTAAGAAATCTTCTTCGGGGGCCAATATGAAAAACAAGTATAAATTTCCACCAACTTTAGGGAGATTTAAAAAAAAAAAATTATGGGGTGCGATCCCATGTAGAAGAGCGTTTCACAAATATGCCCTTTGTCTTATAGTGGATTCCTTCTTTTATTTTTTCTTGATTTGACCATTTACTAAACTCGTCCCTCATTTAAACAAACATGTCCTGGTGGACGTTAATTTAAAAAAAAAATCTGGAACATATATTTTTTACTTTCTTTCCAAGACAAATATATAATCTCACATGTTTATTTCTGCTAAATCTGCAGCCACAATTTTGCCAGTTATTACCATAAACGCCATGCCCCAGCTTATTATTAGATTAACAGAATCACAAATTTCTTACCAAAGATTCTTCAGAGGTTTTGGAATTGAGAATGCTCTTGTATGCTTCAAGGAACGAACTATCCTTCTTAGAAACATCACCACTTTCTCCTACCTCTTTCTTAAAGTACTCTTCTCCAAACCCTGTAATCTTTTCAAGTATCAGGTGACTATGAACTACTAATCATGAAAAAAAAAAAACAAACAAAATTGTAAAAAAAATTGACAGATGGTTTATTTAATGAGTGTTTTCTGTTACCTTCTAAAAACATCGCAAGCTTCTCCATGTTGCTTGCTATTAACTTCTGCAGATCTTCACCAGCCCAAACAGGGCAAACACAAACAGAAATGAACAAGCAGGTGCAGCTACCAAGGATTATGGTTGATAATCTCTGGTCGGCCAGTTTGATGAGCTCGTCTACTCGGTAGCCCGAAACTGCCACTAGGCTAAATGTTAGTATAAATATCACTACCCCGTAATCGTATCTCGCCTTGATGCCGGGGAAGAATCGGGCGAATGTCGACGCAGCAGCTGCATCACACCCAAATCAATTCACTTTGGTTAAACCAAAATCAATAGAAGGCTTTAATTGTATTGTGGATGAGGAATTTTGCATTATTCTTTTGGAAGGGGAAATGCATGGCAGGCCCAGGACTTGGTGTTTCACATGTGGGTCCCATTTTCATGAGTGTCCATCCAGGAGGGGCTCATCTGATCAACAGTCATAATTGCCAAAACATGGTTCCATTTCTGTGTACTATAGAAATAAGCAAAAGCACTAAGGTGAGGGTGGGGACCATAGAATAAATTAAATGGGTCTTCTCTAATGACTACATCCTACCGATTAAGAACACAAAAGCTCCTAGAATGATAGGCTCTCCTCTCTCTCCTGAAAAGGTTGCAAGTTGATGAGCTCCAACTGCTAAAGCACCAGCTAGCACTGTTGCAAATATTCTATTGAGACCTTTACTCAATGTTGCACCTGAAAATATTCAATTCATGTTACTATAGAACATATATAATTCTGAGCCGATAAAGATGTGGTGTAACATGCACTCACCAACTGTGTACTCAAAAACCACAACTACAGTAAGCACAGCCCACATTGCATTCACTCCAAATCCATCATAGAGAGGCCTAAGATAGTAGAAGATGGAGACCAAAGTGAGAGCCAATCCCACTTTGAGTGAATGAAAAATCCTCCTCGGATCATCTTTTCCGATCTTCTTCACCTTCTTCGGCACCCCGGACACTTTCTCAACCAACTGGGCAACCAAGTCATCGACTCGCTGCAAACATCGTGCCCAAAACCCGATTCTCTCATCACCTGCGTGCCCGATTTCCATAGCTTAGAAATGAGAAGAATGCTTGCATGAAATGGTGTTAGGAGCCCAAGAGAGAAATGGCTCAAATATCGTTTTGGGTCTCTGTAGTTTGTGTCGCGCGCTAGATAGATGGACAGAAGAAACAAGCAATAATCTAGTTGGAGCTACGAAGAAAAATTTTGGAGGTGAGTAAAGACGAAGGGCTCTTACTGGGCTTATAAAGAAGAAAGTGAGAAGAAAAAGGTAGTGGCCGTCTGCATTAGTTTATTGAAGTTGAACACAGGTGTGATGGTTCTTGTAGATTGATGGGACGAGTTTTCTTTGGCAAAAAGTACCAAATGGGCTGACTTTGCTGTGGCTGGGATCCACGCAGTTTGATGGTCAAGGACCATTTACTTGATCCTTTTTGTATTTAACTAAGATAAAGCTATGTACGTAGAGGGAAAACTGCAGTAGAAAATAAAGATGGTGGTATACACTACCTTGTGGACACTGTAAAGTGCATGCCCGCCTCTGACTTCAGCTACTTTACCTTGGTACAATATTTAAACACCCCCGGGTTTTAATTAAAATAAATAAGAGTCCAGCAGATGGGTTTTCTGTGTTTTCTTCTTT
This sequence comes from Persea americana, assembly GCA_029852735.1. Classification (NCBI taxonomy): domain Eukaryota; kingdom Viridiplantae; phylum Streptophyta; class Magnoliopsida; order Laurales; family Lauraceae; genus Persea; species Persea americana. Next base: position 20,359,392 of record CM056813.1, on the reverse strand, counting down.
CTAGTGCTGTGGTGCGTTTTGCTGTTAGTAGAAGACAACGGTGCTTATGTGTTAGGATAGAACAAAAAGATATGTGCATACGAACATACACCATTGAAGCACATGCCTATTAACAGTGCAGATCTAAACTGGTCCAAGAGGATAGTACCTACTATATCCATATCAATGGCCATCTTCTAAGTAATCATCCAAGGTTTGGATCACTAAGATGTGGGCTCTTGGAGTGCGTGGGCTCTTGGAGTGCTCACTGATTTCTGTGAGCTGGATTATGGTGTGTGGTATTAGATTAGGTCTGTCAATGGTAAGGAGAGGCCTAAGAACATTCCTGGAAGTGATCATACATTTAGATGGCACTATTGCTAGGAGCTTTACAGTGAGCAGTGGGAGCTATCCTTTTAATGAGAGGAATAATAGATAGGAGTGGCCCATTTTGGGTCTATGGACTGCTTCTTTTCTTAGCCCATTCTGGGTCTATGGGTTACTTTTCTATCTGTCACCATGCTTAAATAAATCTAGCCACTCATTATTAGATGCATAATAAGGGATGAGGATATCCTAAATTTGGTCAAATAGTTGGTTTTGAAGGGTCAAATAACTAGGATCAGCCAGATAGACGGATGGGGTGGAGGGTGTGGGGAGTTTAGGAATATGATATCCTTGTACTGCAAAACAGGCCGTTCGTCCATGCTGTATCCAATACTTCAACACGGCCGTGGTGTGTCCCTGTTATATCTTGGCATCATGGATCTAAAACTCCCATTAAGCGAACTCTTCCATCCAACATGAAATTGACCAAAGCTTGATTTGAATTTTTTTTTGGCTTATTATCAGTACCATGAACCCCTGGCCTTTTGTACGGATTCACAAAGATGTTCTCTCTCAAGAACCAAGGATGCTTTGATCTAATCAGTACCCCAACATTAAGAGGAAGCATTTAGTTAGGAGCTAACAAGAGAATAAGAAAATGTTGACTAAGATTAGTGTTAATTAATAATAAAGTATTCAATTCACAGTCACATCCAACTTATTATTGCTATGTATGACTAATGTCAACAGGATGTCTCGACCAAAGAGAAGCATTCTCAAAGCAATGGATTTAGCTTTATCTAAATTTACAAAAAATATCTGGGAATGCTTTCAAAAGAATATAAAACTCAATTTACCGTTCGGTTTAACAAAAGCATCAGGTTCTAATTAAGGATTATCTCCAACTTCTGTATAGATTATCTAAAAAATGGGTCCTGCAATACTAAGCAAAAGAACAATAGCAACTATTTGATTTTGCGCTTTACATACAATGTGGTGAATTAATTTCAAAAATGGGCAGGCAAAATCTTACATTAATTATGAGGGTAGTTTAATTTGGGTAAGTGCATTAAGATATCCAGTTGGTATGAAAATATTGCATTAGTTATCTTTAGGAATCATTTGCATATTTCATATTAAATTCGTTAAAAGTAAAAGAGGATTTATAGAAGGGAAATTCAAGAGGTGAAGTATGAATGGCATTAGGTGGATTTGTAGATGGCATCATCAGTACTTTGCCAGGATTTAATTTTGGGTAATCATTTTATATGATAGAGAGTGATTATTTGATAGCCCCTTGTTTATCTTTACCTTTAGTCCTTTTTCTTTTTTTTCCAAACAATTGCATTGCTTTGAAATCATTAAATCTCATTTTCAATAAAAAAAGATTGGACCCTTCTAACTACAAAAAAGGGACTTTTAGCGGCAAAATCAAATGGATTTAGAGATAGTTTTTCTACCACTAAAAGTCCTTTTTTTGCAATGAAATTTTTTTTCCACTCTAAACCTACCGCTGATGCCTATACGGTGCATTAACAGGCAAAAGCAGCAATTTTATTGGAGAAAAACATTCCGCCACATAAAATGACCTTTACTAGAGGGAATAATCGCCATTAAATCTATTTCGTTCTGCTACTAAAAGTCACTTTTTTGTAGTTTATGTATATTGGGAATGCAAGGTACCTCTAGAAATGAGAAACCTTCATTCTTATCCTTCAAAAAATAAGTACTTTGTTTTCATTGTTGCACTACAAATATTACTTAAAAGAATCGATGTTTTAATTTGTTTTTAGTGTTTCCTCCACAGGAAAATATTAAGATTAGTATTAGAATTAATATTAGTAGTAGTGGTAGAAGAAATGGTAACAACAAAAGAATAATTTTTTTTATAAGTATTAATGTTAGTTTAAGTAAAAGTAATTATAGTCAGAATAATTGATCTTTTGTGCATATACACGACAGTTCGTTTCCATATCTGAAAAGCAAGAAATGAAGGAGACTTGAAGAATCAGTATCGAAACATTTGGCTACCAATATTTTTGTAGTAATGTAGCGACTACATTATATGGTACATTTTCAAGTAGGAAAAACCATTATGGGAATGCGCTCTAGTTGTGACTCTCCATCGCTTGGACAAATAAATGAGAAGATAGGCGCCAGAAAAGGTATTGGATTTGGCTCTAAAGGTCATTACTGGGACTTACGTAGTAGTTTCATTGGGGCCAATTTTGTTAGGGCGTGCAAGTTCCTTATATATACTCTCTTAGGATTATTCTTTGTAAGCAACTAAGCAAATAAGCAAAGAGGGACATAGAGAGAACTTGCAATGGGAGTGGTTGTGAGAGCAAGATTGAGATCTGTAAAGAGAGAGTAGGCTAAGCGCTAAATGGTTGAGAATCCTTATAACTAGTTGCCTAGTTTCTTCATAGTGAAATTGAACAAAACACTCATAACCCAAGGACGTAGGTGAGTTTGCTTGTGATTGATCGAGTATCTTACCCTAATAGTTCCTAACGGAGGGGAAAATGGGATGACACAATACTACTGTTGCCCCTTTTTTACAAAGTTGAAAATGCTTTTATAGTTATCAAAATGACCCTTTAATATTGTTTTCATTTGCTTACCATTCATATGATATTAGCTTATATATTGTCTTTTCCATTGCGAAACTGTACTCATGTTCGATGTGGACAGCATCTTGATAGATGATGTGGATGAGCTGACCACTAGATTACATGGATAGATGGGACCCCCCCAAGGAGTCAAAGAACCCAAACAAGTTAAGCCCAGCGTGATTGGCCTGCCCGTAGCCCTACTCGTGAGAGACACATGCAATTGGAGCACACAGCATACGGCGCCCAAGGCGTCCGTTTCCTTTATAGTGTCTCATGATTTTACACTTTCCACAACTTAAAATTCTCTCTTCAATACTTTACTTTTCATAAAAGATTATCTCTTTATTTCTCGTCTTTTTAATTGAAACTTTTTGTTTATTATTTTCCTTTTCTAGAAATCCTCTCCTTGATACTTTACCATATGACAAGGCTTTTTTCTAATTGAATTAGACATACCCAACGATCTATTTGTAAAAGGTCTAATTCAAAAATCTCTATATCAAACAGATCTATTTTGAACCAATTCTATTTCAAATATATTATGACTTTCCTAAACTGGCTAGTGTATCATACACATTGCCGATGGGGATTATTTCAGGTAACGCTTTTGTGACTAAACATTTGGATTGATTTGAATATCAAATCTTGGGAGGGTATGATAAGAGAGGATGACTTGGTGTATCAAATACACAGTATGGAAGTTTTCTCAGGTATCACACTCATCTTAGTAAGCATTTCCATTAAAGCAGGATACAAATGATATAATTAACATTTCCATTGAATCATACAAATGGTAGAAAAGTTTTGTAAGTCGTGTAGTAAGTTGTCCTCTTGGACTGGTTGTTATTTTTGGTTTTCTGGGCTGGGGGCTCTTCATCAATTTTTTTTCTTTTCTTTTTTTTTTTTTTTTTTTTCCCTGTTGTGTTGTTGTTCCTTCTTTGGTTCTTCCTTAATGAACATATTTTTGTTAAAAAAAAAAAACACAGATAATCATTATTGTTTGTTTCAATGCACTAGTGAATATAAGTTTGGTCAAGCTAATCATTACCCTCAAGGGAGACCATGATGGTTCTCTTTGGCATATACTGTAATGACTCGGGCCCTCTGTTGACATGATATTGTCCGCTTTAAAGGAGTTGAGTGCAGGTCACATATATTAACTCAAGATCATGACTAACATGTTCCTGATGTGAGACTTATGCACCATTGCATACTCAGTCCTCATCGGACCCAACGCCTTTCTACAGAGGGGCCACAGGCATGACATACACCATACAATCTATATTGAATGAGGATACACCAAATCATTCTGCTAATAAAGGCAAAGAACGCGTATAATATATATATATTTATATGAATGGCTCCCCTAAGTTGCAACTTAGGGGAGGAATAAGCTGAGGCGTGCAAAATGACCGTGTGGGTTGAGTTTCATTTCAGGTCAACGAAAAATTGAGGGCCTGCTCTTTTTTTTTTTTTTTTCATTTCCCCATTCTAAGACCTAATCGAGTTCTCTCTCTCTCTCCCCACTCTTCGTTTTCTTTCTCAGCGAAACGCAAACCACAAGAAGATCTCTCTTTCTCTCGCTTGGTTCCAATGAATGAAGCTCTCTCTCTCTCTCTCTCTCTCTCTCTCTCTCTCTCTCTCCCTCTCTCTCTCCCCCCCCTGAATTAGCTCTCGGATTTGCGAATCTCTCTTGCCTCCCTCTCTCTCTCCCAGAACCAGCGAAAGGAAGCTCTCTCTCGCCCCTCTCTCTCTCCCCTGAACCAGGGAACGACGGCGGCTAAAGCTCTCCCTCGCCTCTCTCTTCCTTGAACCAGCGAACGGTGACAGCTCTAGCTCTCCCTCGCCTCTCTCTCTCCCCTGAACTAGCAAACGTCTGAAGTTAAGCTCGCAAGTCGAGCTCGCCTCCACAAATCTGGACTGCGCATGACCATTCTTCTCTCGTCTCTCGACCAGACCAAAGAAAAACCCATTCTTTTCCAAAGTGCACCTCCTCCCTTCCCTTTCGACCAACAGCCCCTGGTTTTTATGGTTTATTTAATTTTTTTCATCTGTTTTTAGACATGGTCTGTTACTCTTCTTCTTGTTTGGATTTGTTGAAATGGTTTGATCAAATTTTTGAGCTGGTCTGTTACTTTTTTTATACCAAATGCTATAACCATTTTGATTGTCCGGGGTTGTACTGCTATTGAATCATTGAGACTTTGTGAGTCTATCCATGGTTTCATTGTAAAAGCTGGACGTGATTCAAATTTTCCTGTTATCAATTCCATTCTTGATATGTATTTGAGTTTTGAAAAATTAGAGGTTACTAATGAATTTTTTAGAAAAATAGACTTTAAGGATGTTATTAGCTGAACAATAATGATGGGGTTTCTAGTGCGGTTTTAATTTTCTTCTGATGCTTTGAAATTGTTTCATCAAATGAGAGCTGATAGCATCGGTTTGGATATGGTAGCAGCGATAAATGTAATAACAGCTTGTGGGTTGCTGGGAGATTTGATGAGAGGGAGGTCTCTGCATCATTGGGTAATAGTTAGTAGATTTGAATATGAGATTCCTGTTGTGAATTCTCTGATTGCAACATATTCAAAGTGCAGGGATTTAGATCAGCCTAGATTGGTCACAGCGAAGCAGTCATCTAGGTTAGTCCAGAGAGGGAAATTGAACTGGTCTGCTACTCTTCTTCTTGTTCGAATTTGTTGAAATGGTTTGATCAAATTTTAGAGTTGGTTTGTTACTCTTTTTCTTGTTTGAATTTGTTGAAATGGTTTTTGCATTTTTTTTTTCTCAATTTCTTGATGTTAGAAATATACATTTATTGCTGTAGAACATTGATTCAAAACCTTGTGAACAGTTCGGTATTGCTTACACATGTCGTCAGCGTCGTCTCCACTACTAAAATTAGAATGGGCGCCAAAGTGCCCATGTGGGTATAGGTATATGATTTTAAAGACACCGAACAACCCATAATCTGGGACGAAGATTTTGGTAATGTCCAGATTTACACGTAAGTGTCTATGGATTCCAACTTCTTAAATTAATATACATTTCCACTCCAAAATTAATTTTGCATTTGATATGAGTTTGTGTGTAGGGAGAAAGAGGTTGTGAGCTGTTGATTTAGATGGATGATATAGAGGCTGTATACACTGGACCGAAATATCGAACATGTGCAAAATGAAAGTAGAATGGAAGAAACGAGAACATCATTTGAAGAGATGAAGCAGAAGCATGAAATCCAACTTTTGAGAGAAAGTGTAGAAGATCAGCATTTCCAGCAACAACGCCCACATTACTGCAGCTATATACTAATAATGTTTCTACTATTTGTTGCATATGCATAGGGATCGGCCATGTATTAAATGATGTGTAAATATTTCCTACATATGTACTATTTGGGTTGAACTACAGTTTTGCATATGCACATGGAATGCTAGTGGGGTTTGAAATATTCTTGTATGAAATTTGAGTTCTCATTTTGGATACAGTCATGTGTTGACTATTCTGACAATTGGCTTGTATGAAAATGATTCTGACCATGCAACAGGGTAGCAGTTAATTAATAAATGATCATGGGTGGGGGGCAAGCTGTTGTTAGTTTTATGGTCTCAATCCATTAAGGTTGATGTAATAAATTGATTAAATTCTTTATTTTATTAATATATTCATGTTTTCCTTTCATGAGATGAATGGTGTTTTATTACTTAAATCCACATAACCAATACAAATGACATACTAGCTCATGAGATGAACCGAAGTCCATAAGTGTATTAGATGTAACACATGTGTATGGATGAGATCCACGTACAGGAGACATGTGTCACAAATCTTATACTTAAATTGATTCACAACCAGTGATGAGATTAAGCATCTCATCTGACAAGGTTGTAGTATTATGATCACTATGAAATAGTATGATCTGTCTTGATCATAGGAATGTAAGATTTTAGATCATTATACTGGTACATTAGATGTATTGAAGGACCATGAGAAGCACCTCAAGGATACTGTCTTTTCTTTAAAGGTTTGCTCTTATAATTCCCTAGCAATGGGCCCTCAACCCTGAGACATTGATGAACTCAAGTTTCTATCTATTCGTTTGCTTTGAGTCACCAATGAGTGAGGCCAATTGTAGATCAACACCTTAGTGTCTTGGGTACGTGGTAGTAGGATTGTAAGAACATTTAATAGTCAAGATGGAATCTATCTTTTCCCCTTATGCCAATTAATGGATCTATCATTGGTAAGTGTACACCCATCTCAATTAAGAGTTAATTGGATGGTACTAATGATTACTATAATTAATTGGATCTCAAGGATAAAAAGATATGGATCTAAATTGGTGGGACAGTTTGACCAATTAATCCATGGATATTGATAGAGGGACCTACTTGTAGCGATAGGAAAGTTTAGGGTCTTCATGTAATTTATTCCTAAGACTGGAGTTCAATTGCATCTATATAGTGCAGTTATTTGCAATTAACTGTGGGCCCGGATTGCACATGAGATGTGGGGTCGGGGTGTCCTAATTGGAGCCAGCTTTCTATGGAATCCCTAGTGGTCCCCACGCTAGCCCAAGATTGGATCTTTACTAATTCTATTTGAACTTAAAAAGGAAAGCTACTATTTCTATTTGAAGTAAGACTTCTAATAGTGGTAATAGTAGAGCAAAGGATTACTAAGTGTAATGGAAGTTGGACTTCTAATAATACACTAAGAGAAAAAGGTTGAAAAGCTATAAAAGGAAGAGGAGGGAGCACCCTTGGACGTCCATGCCCTATTCCAAGGAGTTGTGCACGCCCACCTCTCTTAACTTTGCAAGAGTTGCATTCTTCTTCCTCTCTCTCTCTCTTCTAGTTCCCTTCTAGTTTCCTTAGTGATTCTAGGTAGACTTTCTCTTGGAGATTCCACCATCTCTCTTGAGGAAAGAGATCTGAAGCGGGTTATAGCGTGAAAGACGATTGGGCATTGGAGATTCTGATCTTAGAAGAGCTCTTCATCAAAGAGTTGAATCAAGTTCTCCATTAGAGCACAACCAAGCTCCATAGGTATTTTCTACTCCTTGTATGTTGTGGAATTTCGTGGCTGCATGTTTAGTGCTGTTTCTATCCTTTTGATAGGTTTGTTTGCTGACCATGATGGCTGAGATTGAAGATATGCATCCTGGATTGGGTTTTGATAGCTTTTGGATAGGTGTTCATCACTTCTAGTTGGTGAAAAGTTATTGAAACCTATCCAAGAGGTCCACCCACTTCCAACAGCTGTAACATCCAAGGGCCCAATATGTACTAATTGACCATCATTCTATGGTGTTCATTGAGTCTAAAAGCCCACTTCCTGGGCGGCAATGTCCCCAATAATAGGATCGTGTAACATGTATTTTTCTGAAATAGCACCCAAAGTGACTTACAATGTAATGTAAAGCGTATGGGCCACATGACAGATGTTGTTGAAATGCCCACTCCAGGTGGTTGAGTTGAGTCCCGAACTTGCTGAAGTCCAAATTCAGTGAAAGAGTTTCTTTCTATAATTGGAACAAAATCTCTCCACTTGACTACTCCCCTCTGTACTTAGGATTCTGACTTGGTAGGTTTTAGCATACTTGAAGTCCATAATAAGGACTTTGAAAGCCCCAGATTTGAGCCAAAAAATCCCTTGGGAAGTGGGTTAACTAGTGCCCCAAATAGGGGTACTCACAAGGTTTCATCATATTTGAATCCACTGTGTTGGAAAAGTGCGCGAGTGCAAAACCAGGCAAACGTGATTGTTTCCTAATGAAACTTAGCAGAATTGAAGTCCATAATAAGGACTTTGAAAGCCCCAAATTTGAGCAAAAAAATCCCTTGGAAAGTGGGTTAACCAGTATCCCAAACAGGGGTACTCAGCAAGGTTTCGGCAAATTTGAACCCACTGTGTTGGAAAAGTGCGCGAGTGCAAAACCAAGAAAACATGATTGTTTCCTAACAAAACTTAGCAGAATTGAAGTCCATAATAAGGACTTTAAAAATCCCAAATTTGATCCAAAAAATCCCTCAGGAAGTGGTTTAACTAGTGCCCAAAACAGGGGTACTCAGTAAGGTTTCAGCAGATCATCAATCTTGCATGAGAGAGTTGCACGGCTAGGTTTGGAATTGTGTGACTTTGGCTCAGAGTACATATTCATCATCAATGTACAAGATACTGTCCTCAACAATTTCAAATAAATAAAGCCAATCTTTATTTCACAATTCACCTTATTACTAAAGAAATACTTATGAACTCAGATCTCAATTCTACAGATTGAACTCCAATTCCGGTACTAACAAAATTCCATCCTAAAAACCTTACCACCTTCTTAAAATGAAGAATTGTGTAAATAAAATTTAGCAGTCTGACCATTGGCACCATTGGGAAAGAAACCACCAAGAACACCCGCAGTGTGCTTGCCATACATGATCCTCAATATCTCCTTTGGCACCCTCTGGTAACAAATGGCATTACTATTCTCCGCAAGTAAATTTCCAAGATGATGATGGTTCCCTTTTGCACTGCTTGTCAAAGAAGGAACAAGAAGGCCTTCATCCTTATTGCTAGTGCCCCCCAACTCATAAGACAACACAAAAACATCCACTGAAATGGGTGACTAAAACTGAAACAGAAGCAAAAATGCAAATTACACTTATAAGACAACACAAAAACATCACTAGACAAATTCCATCCATTCAAAGTGGCTAACCTCATAACAAAATGGTTATCCATCCATTCAAAGTCTAGAAACAAAGGGTTCATGCATTATAAACTTTCACACACCATTCCCTGCAAGCAACATCAGAGTACTGCAAGAACACAAACTCAAAGTTACATACGTTCCACAAATAACGTATCACATGAAGCACGAAAGTAGCCGGCTTCAGATTCTTGCAAATACAACGAACATCTCACTTCAGCAACTGAAGCAGAACTTGAAACATTGACTCTTGATGGCACCTTCTCTAGATACAAAAACGTGATGGAACCTTCTCTGCAGAAATTCAAAAAAACAAAGAGGAACATCAAGATTCATCGTCAGAAATTCACGTACACTTCTCTTCATCATATTTCAATAGAGGAACAACATAATTCTTAAAGCAAGCAATACCTTACAATTGTAAGTCATAGCAATTCTTCATCAGAGCTTTCTCTACTTCCACAGTTAGAATCAAGTGACTGGCTTGGCTCAGCATCAACAAACCTGAAATATTTTGTTATAAGTAATAGTTTCATATGCAACATGGGGTATAACAAGAAAACTTACATTAAATTGTTTATCTGTTCAACAACACCTGACAGTTTTGCTTGTCATGTGATACACTGCTCTTATTGTAGCCCCTACAAAGACACCCTTTTGTTGCCTTTTCCTTCGACCTCTTTGCACTTCCTTTCGTCACAACATGTGACGGCTCATGATATTCAACCACATTACTTCCCACAAGTCCTTTCCTTTTATCAATGTTTGTATCTGTTGGGTTGCTTAACATAAGGTGACTTAACTTCATTTCCAATTCCATATGACCACTGACTAAAATGTCGAAACCTTCTATAGAATTACTAGCTATGTTAATAAGCCCTGCAAACATACATGACAAGTGACTCTTTCGAGCCAAGCACTGGTTAACACCGGCACATCCACCCGATTCAACAATGTCTACCAAAGCATCATTTGTAACACCCTTCGTCCATCGCTTGGGTAAAACTAGTATAGATAAATGCTTCAAGATAGACAATAAATGACAACAAGGGATGCCTTCAAATTCAAAATTGTTACAGGAACAATATGCATGCAACTCATCTTTTCTCCATAAAACCTCTCTTTCAATTTCATTTTCATCAAAATAATTTTTCACAACAAATTTACAGCTCATATCATCCTCATATACAATCTTTTCGCCAAGTGACATGGTCATGAATAACTCATCTTGAAACTTATAAAATAAGTTCCTTGTGTAAATTTCGGCCATTTGCTTTTCCATTGGCAAATGTCTCTTCATTTTAGGCCTCCCATTGCTATTCTCAAAATCCTCTTTTTTTTTCAAGATATCTTAAATGTTCAACCTCGGCGTCAAAACGCAATATGAAATCAAGCAGAGAATTCTTATACTCTATATACTGCTTCACAAATGCATTCATGCTTTCACTTCTTTGAGTGGTCGACGTGCCGCCAAAGAAATTTTTCTTTAAATATGCCGGAACCCACATTTGACGAATCTTAAATATATCCGCCAACCAATCATTCTCCATAAGTTTATTGTCTGTTATGATCTGATTCCAACAACTCTCAAATTGACAAGAAGTGTTAGAGTTATGAACACATTTTTTGATCTTATCTAGTAAACCCTCATTGTGAATATGAATTCCTCCCAAATTCATTTGCAACTTATCCAAAATGTACCATAGGCAATGCTAATGAACAATGTTTGGCATGACATTCTTTAGAGCTTTTGTCATTGCCAGATCTTGACCTATTATAATTTCCTTTGGTGGACTAAATGACATGGGTTCTAGCCATGTGTTAAACAGCCACTCAAATGACTCCATTTTTTATTTGGTAGTAACCCACATCCAAATAAAGTTGTTTGCCCATGGTGATTGCAACTTACAAATGCGGCAAAAATAAGTTCATAACAATTTGTCTTATATATTGTATCAAATGTCACCACATTACCAAACACTTTGTAAGCCTAGCGGAATGCTCTGTTTGCCTAAAAAAATATGTGTTATCTTTTTATGTGCGTCCCGCTCAATGGTATATGTGAAACCATTTCCCATCTCTTTGCGGTTTTCAAAAAGTTGAAATAACAACTGCCCATCTAGCCCCCTTTTCTTTTCCTTTTCATCCCTACGGTGATTCTTCGTATCCGTATCTGTAAATCCAATTTTGTCAAGTCCCCCAAATTGTGATGCAAACACTTGCATTTGTTGTTTGCTTCGCACATTTGCTGAATCATGTGTTTATAATTTGTCGCTTTGATTCTAGCAATTCACGATGCAACCTCAACGTAAATCTATTACTAGGAGTAGTGGGGGTATGAGAGTATTGAGGAACAAACTTGGATACCACATATCCACCCGACTTATTTATTTTTCACTTGCAACTGAGCCTTACAATTGAATCTTGTTTCCATTTGACGTCTTTGAACATGTTCCTTATCAATCAAGTGTTTATTATCTGTTTTACCCTGCTTTGAACAAACAAATCGCTTCCATACAACCTCCCCATCTTTGCCTCTATTAGTAGATTCTTTTCTTACACTAAATCCAGCAAGCTTTCCATAACCGTTGTAAAAGTTATATGCCTCATCTAAATCATCAAAATGCATGCCCAACTTTGGTGTCATGTTTTCATCAACAACCGGATAGCAGACCACTGCAACAGTTGAGGAGGAGGTCATTTCCATATCCAATCTGGACATAAATAATTAAAATTGGTCATGAATAACAGACCAAACAAAAACCAGAAGTATGAACACTAACAGAAGTATTTCATTACTTATTATCTAGTATTCAAAAAAAAAAAAATCAATTGAATGGGCACAAGGATTGGAATAGGAAATTGGGTAGTACTTTATGGAGAAATTTTTACTAAGTGGGAATAAGCTTGGATTCTTGTGAAATTCAAGGCTTTCTGTTTTTCAACATTAAAGTGTTTATGGGAATTCATATATACAATACCTAACAAATAAATGGGCCTTAAGGGCATGTTTGTTTCATATAATTGGATACTTAAGATTGCATTAATATATATGGTTACAAAGAAAAGTGAATACACAATACCTAACACCCACATGTAGATTATAATTCAATGGAGTACAACAATAAGCCTTGGGATACCATAGTCTCCACTTACAAACCATCAAATGGGTGGTTCCATATTCAAATGATCAATGCTTGAATTTTTTTAAATACATAAGCTGGGGCCGGCCCTCAACACATTGGCATAGATAGATACCCTCACCCAACTCCCTGAAAAGTAAATTTCAATCTATACATTTTGTAATTATGCACCATCTAACAAGATTATAGAATTCAATCTAGTCTTACATGCATGCTACTTATCCTCTCATGCCCAATATCAATTTCCCCTTAGAAGGGACAGACAATCACTGTTAGTCTGTTGGACATTTGGTAAGATGCAACGTTATCTGTGCTTGTTAGCTGCAATGCCTTCGCATGAGCTCATCTCCCAGTCTAGATATGCAGGGTGCAATTTTGCCCAAACCATTATTAGCAATATCTCTAGCAGATTTTTAAGGATGAATATTCTTGTATAAGAAATAATGATAAAAACAGATATGCCAAAATTTGATCAAACCATTTCAACAAATCCAAACAAGAAGAAGAGTAACAGACCAGCTCAAAAATTTGATCAAACAGTTTCAACAAATCCAAACAAGAAGAAAAGTAACGGACCAGGTCTAAAAACAGATGAAAAAAAATTAAATAAACCATACAAACTAGGGGCTATTGGTCGAAAGGGGAGTGTCGCGACCCCAGACCGGGTTAGCAAGCCAAAGCACTCCTAATCCAGGATCAGCGATTTAAAGTAATAACATACATACATAAGAATACACTCATTTAATTTCCCACAGGTTTCCACGGTGAGGATCTCACGCATACTCACAAATCATTCACATTGGTGCAGAAGCGTGTAGCAAACCAAATTTGTAATCTATCCCACATTTCGAAACTGTTGACACGCATGTAAATGACATGATGTCAGAGTGAGCAATATTCTATATGGCATTCCCAATATAAAGTTAAATGTTTATACAGAAGTTAGTTAAGTTAACAATCTTCAAAAATAATGGCCAACAGAGGCCAGTACAACCAAAAGAATTTTCCTAAAATATATCAATCAATAACTCTCATAATGTGTCGCATCTCAAAGCGCGACCCAATGTCTAAATGACATTGTCAGCTTGTCATTCTATTAATTGTTGCTGCTCACCAGCCGCTTCCTCCGGCTCCTCCTTAATGATAACGGGGTCTGGACCTGAGTACCACAAAAAACGAGTCAGACATGACAGTCTGGCAGGTGAGTGAATAGATATCACAATAAGATAAATCGAAAGAGTAATTTAGAAGATGTTAAAATCGGTCAAAGCATTTATTTCCATAAGAATGAGATGCATCATTTATCTACAACATATATGCAAGATAAAACATGTAGGGTATCAATGAATAGGTGACTAGCAAGATGACAACCACACAAAAGCTAAATCCTCCATCACTAGAGTGATAAAAGCACATTCAGTGCGTTGGTCTCGAGCACACGAGGTGACGAGAACCAACATTATATACATATATACATATAGCTAGACAAGACCACGGCCGTGGAACTAGGTAACGGGACAAGATCCAAACTACAGCTGGCGGGAGTACGATGGGGAGGCCCAAGTCAGTTGATCAAAGTGACAAGGACGTCCATACTTAGTGGTGCCGACTCATAGGTCACATGAGGATCAAAACATACACATATCTGTAATGGTGTAAAACAACCGAGCAGGCGGGACAGGGTGCTCATAGGCACACCTTTCACATCAGTCACTTATCATGCAAGTACGAGGCTAGTAAAACACGTCAAGTTCATATATCCATAGTTTGAGCAAAATGGGGGTTATCACGTGAAAACGGGCTAGAACATGCATAATCCAAGTAAAACAACCGTAATGAATTTTTGTAGAGTTACGGACCATATATTGAGGCTTTCGTATTTAAACAATATGTACAAGGGCCTTGTATGTCTATTATTGCTCTTGGCATGGTACTCGAATGATAGGAGATATTCCAAGTTCCCTATATAAATTAACAAATCCAAAATCCTCAATACATTTCCGAGATGGGGTTTCTTTCACAATCAATCTCCATGTAACACCTCCTACAACTTCCCATCGGGTTAGAACTCCAAGCCAACGTCACCGGACCTTAAAACACCCATTTTTAATGTTTATGGGGTAGGCCCAGGGATTTTGTACAGTTCGCTAGAGCGAAGGGCTTTCTAGGAGAGTTCGCTCGCACGGACATAAGTTCGCTCAAGCGAACTGGTCCGAGTCAGGTGGGCTCGAGCGAACTAGAAGGGTGGCTAGAGCAAACGAGTCTCTGGATGGGGTACTCTCGAGCGAATATGGGTTCGCTCGAGCAAACTAGTCTCTGGGAGGGTTGGCTCGAGCGAACCTGAACGGTTGGCTCAAGCGAACCAGGTTCTGTGAGGGGTTCGCTCGAGCGAATGTGGGTTCGCTCAAGCGAACTGCTTCAAAACTTGCAGTTCAGTGCAGTTCGGGTTCCCTTCTTTTCTCTTCAACACTCCCTTTTAACCCACCACTTCAACACAGCAATTAATGGTCTTTTTCACCATCTTCAACCATCATAACTCCTCCAACAACCACTCCATCAAAATCATCAATTCACATTCAAATCTCACTTCATTTATGACAAGGCATCCACCATTAATAAAAATCCATCATTTGACAAAATACACAATATAATGCACAAAACATTAAAAGAACAATTAAGAGAGAGAAAAGCTCATAAATATGCACATTTCTAAATTCAATGTAAATCATACAACATAAGTGAGCCATCAATGAAAATCCATATTTTCCACAAAAACAAGAAATCATTTGAATTTACTCATTCATCCACTTGCCTTGGCTCCAATTAAGCAATTCAAGCTTCTAAACACTTCTTTTCAAGCCAAATCAACAATCTACACAAAAATCCCCAAAATACACCCATTACAAACCCTAATATGGCCAAAACCAAGAAATAGAAAGCGATAACTGCCACTAATGGAGATAAAGCTTCTCTAGGACTAGTAGAATACAAATCTAGAAGATGGAGAGAATCACTTACATGGAAGACCTTCAAATAACCGAAACTAGCTCAAAGGGTGCTCTAGAGTGGGTGGATTTCTCTATGAGTTGCATCAATGGAGAGCTTTCATGGAGAGGTTAAGAAGATGATAAGCTTCATTTTCCTTTTACCAATAGTTTGGTGTGGATTTGGGAGATGAAGAAGCAAGAAAGGAAGAAGAAAACCCTAGAGTGCAGGAGCTCAAGTCCCTTCCCAAGAAAGTAGTAAGAAGAAAGGAAAGATGAGGGTGGGTTCATTATATAAACAAAATGGAATGGTCCCATCACTTAACAAGCTAGTTGGGCCTAAAATATGGGTTTCCGGGCCTCGGATGCATCTGACGAAGAAGGAAGAAATGTTCAACGAAATTTTTAGTTTCCAAAAAGTATACATTTCGCTGGTTTCGGGGATATTGAATATAGTGTCCAGATTTTGTCTAAAAAGATTGTTTTGCCCCTAACATTCGCAAAATAGGGTTTCGGGGTCTCGAACGGGAGCAGAGTAAATACGAAAGTTGTAGAGAATACAAAATCAATTAAATGGAGTCAAAACATGAATTTTCGGAAATCGAATAAAATCCCCAAGTCACACAAAACACTACAAAGGAACCCCCAAAGGGTCCCACTAAAGAAACAAGGTCTCAAAATTCTCTAAAGCTATATAAAGCTATTCTAATCCAAACTTTAAAAAAAATTCACTAATCTCACTTAGAACTAAAATACAACTTAATTAGTACTAATCGCAATCTCATGGGTCGGGGTCTTACAGGAAGGGAGGAGGCGCACTTTGGAAAAGAATGGGTTTTTCTCTTGTCTGGTCGAGAGAGGAGAGAAGAAGGGCCATGCGTAGTCTAGATTTGCAGAGGCGAGCTCGACTTGCTAGCTTAACTTCAGGCGTTTACTGGTTCAAGGGAGAGAGAGCGGCGGGGGAGAGCTTGAGCTGCGGTCGTTCGCTGGTTCAGGGGAGAGAGAAAGGCGAGAGAGATTCACAAATCCAAGAGTTAATTAGGGGAGAGAGAGAGAGAGAGAGAGAGAGAGAGAGAGAGAGAGAGAGAGAGAGAGCTTCATTCATTGGAACCAGGCGAGAAAGAGAACTTCCTGTGGGCTGAGTTTCGTTGAGAAAGAAAACAGAGAGTGAGGGAGAGAGAGCTCGATTAGGTCTTAGAAGGGGGAAATGAAAAAAAAAAAGAGCGGCCCTCAATTTTTCATTGACTTGAAATGAAACTCAACCCACACGGTCATTTCGCACGCCTTAGCTTATTCCTCCCCTAAGCTGCAGCTTAGGGAAGCCATTCCCTATATATATATATATATATTTATATATATATGTACAAGGCTCTCCTAAGCTCAAGATTACGATAAGGTAAGCGTAAGTATGTGGTCGGGACCACCTGGGGACGCACATGCTGATGAGGATGGGGGGATTTCAAGGACCCCCTGGGACCATCATCTCTCTATAAAAAAATCAGCCCCAACTATGATTTCTATCATCTTCATCTGAGCCCTGAAAGTTTAATAGTCAACAATCCATTCGAATCGGTACACAGTCGATTAAACGGTCCAATAAATTTAGACCTGACTGAAAGTTGGTGGACATGTGCAATTCAGGGGGATGGTGTGTTTTGTCCATTCGGATGGACCAAGGGTGGGACCCACATACACGAGCTTACTGAGTTTTATCTTAACGTCAAGCTTAGGATAAGGTTAGCTCAAGTACGTGGTGGGGCCCACCTGAGGACCCACATGGGGATGTGAATGTGGGGGATTTCAAGGACTCCCTAAGACTATCCTCTCTGCAGAAAATCAGCCCCAACATTGATTTCAATCGTCTTCATCTGAGCCCCAGAAGTTTAATGGTGAACAGTCCATTCGGATCTGTACACAGTCGATCCAACAGTCCAAAAAATTAAGATCTGACCGAAAGTTGGTGGACATGTGCAATTCATGTGGATTATGTGTTTGGTCAATTTGGATGGACCAAGGTTTGGCCCCACAAGCGTGAGTTTACGAAATTTTATCCTAAGCTTAAGCTTAGGATAAGGTAAGCTCAAGTATGTGGTGGGGCCCACCTAGGGACCCAGGGGGGAAGGATTTTGAAAGACTCCCTGGGACCATCCTCTCTGTAAAAGCTCAGCCCCAACCATGATTTCTATTATATAGTTGGAGTTGAGGTGGCGTCTATTATCATTAACAGTTGTTGATTTTGTTGATGGGTGATAATTCGAAATGAAGAGTGTATATGTTCCCTTCTGGGATCATATCCAAATAGAGGAGAGTTCTCCATTTTCTTGCTTAAAACAACCTCTCATGAAAATCAGATCCAATGACTAGATAATGCTGGAAATCCAACTGGATTGGACCAGCCCAGCCCCGCTGCATTTGGACTTAGTTGGTGTTGATCTTTTATCGTAAGCTCCAATGTAGAGCCACGATGTAGTAATAAACTGGTGAGACCGGGTCAGTCCACATGGAGCAATGTAAATTAAGGTTCCTCTTCAATGTGTACCTACCCTAAATTAAAACTCTAAATCTAGCTTAAAAAACTAAAAAAAATACCATCATTCATACTTTTCAAAAATTAAATTAATTACAGTCCAATGAAAAGCAAATTTTCTAAAATTAAAATCCTAAATCTCAAAGAATCTAAAAAGTAAAGTTGCTACAAAAGAACACACAAGTTAAAACTTCCAAAAGTAAAAAGTATTAAAAATAAAACTAAGAAACTAAACTAGAAACAAAAGAAACCTAAGTTAGAAAGTTTGTAAAGTTAGTAATGCAATGTATGCAATGAGATGCTGAAAAATTCTAAGTCTGGAGAACTAGTATGCTGGGTTGTTTTTATGCATAAATTCGTCTATCCTAATACAACTTAAGATTAAGTTTAATGGCTAAATTTTGAACTATAATGATGCATGAATCAAATAAAAAAAAACGGAAGTGGAAAACGATTTAAAACAAATGAGATATGAGCACATGAACATGACCTAAAAACAGAAACTGTACAGAAATTATATACACAAGTGGGTTCGACTAGCCATGGTTCACCATCTTTCCATAATTTTTTTTTCTTGAAATTCTGGTGTTTGAAAGTACACTGATTATACTTTAATTTTTCCAAGTTTCATCGAAAAATAATGTGTTTTGATCAAGTTTCTAATTGCAAACTTTTCACTCAGAATCTGTCCTAAAATTTCTGCAACAATATGCAAAATTCACTACAAGAAAATATACTTTTAGCGGCCAATTTTTAGCGGGGGCCAACAAAAAGCGTCACTATAGATCACTTATAGCGGGGGGCAACGATGGCCCCCACGAAAAGCCAATTTTAATTTACTTGTAGTGGCGTTGTAATAGTGGCCGCCGGTATAAGCCCCATCTAATGGCGCCAAAATTTGGCGGGGAAGTTTCAAGCTTTTAGCGTCCTACTTTTAGCGGCGGCCGATATAGTGGAGGGTAAAAATATCTTTTTAGCGTACACCCCTAAATGGGGCGACGGTAAAACTTACTTTTAGTGGGGGTCTCGGAGCCCCCGCTAAAAGTTGTGGAAGTTTAGTTAGATCATAAAGACTTGAAACCCTTAATTATAAATTTATTAGCAAAAGCAATCGAGTATTGTTGCAACCTCCTATCCATCGTGCGTGTCTTCTCCCTTCTGCAACCAGCGATCACGTCTTCTCCCTTCTGCAGCCAGCGGCTGATACAAGTACTTCTCCCTGCCAACAGCCCCCTACTCTCTCCCCCACCCACCACCCGCCCCCCCCCCCCCCCCCCCCCCCCCGCCCTCTCTCTTCACCCTGCCAGCATCGCCCTCTCTCTTCTCCACTCACCCTCTCTCCTCCCCTGCCAGAAGCCTTCAAGCCTCCACGCCCTTCTCTTCTCCCTCGCCCTCTATCTTCTCCCCTGCCAGTCATTCCCCTACCCTCTCTCTTCTCCCCTGCCAGAAGCCCCCACGCCTTTCTCTTCTCCCTCGCCCTCTATATTCTCCCCTGTCAGTCATTCCTCTGCCCTCTCTCTTCTCCCCTGTCAGAAGCCCCCACGCCTCCACGCCTTTCTCTTCTCCCTACCCTCTATCTTGTCCCCTGACAGTAGACCCCTACCCTGTCTCTTCTCCCCTTGCTCTCTCTCTCTCTTCTCCCCTGTCAGAAGCCCCCACGTCTCCACGCCTTTCTCTTCTCCCTCGCCCTCTATCTTCTCCCCTGCTAACGGTCCCCTGCCCTCTCTCTTCTCAACTCGCCCTCTCTCCTCCCCTGCCAGAAGCCCTCACGCCTCCACGCCTTTCTCTTCTCCCTCGCCCTCTATCTTCTCCCCCGCCAATCATTCCCCTGCCCTCTCTCTTCTCCCTTGCCAGAAGCCCCCACGCCTCCACGCCTTTCTCTTCTCCCTCGCCCTCTATCTTCTCCCCTGACAGTAGACCCCTGCCCTCTCTCTTCTCCCCTCACTCTCTCTCTTCTCCCCTGCCAGAAGCCCCCACGCCTCCACGCTTTTCTCTTCTCCCTCGCCCTCTATCTTCTCCCCTGCCAACAGTCCCCTGCCCTCTCTCTTCTCCACACACCCTCTCTATCTTCTCCCCAGCTCGCCCTTTCTTTATTGTTTAGAAAATTATGGTTTGGTTACTTTGACTATTGAAATGCTAAAAGAAAGAAACAAATTAAAGAGCCTTCTAGTCCCTACATTTTAATATATATTTTCATGTGGATATTAAATGTTATCTGTGCAAGATCCTTTTCTCATCCTTAGGGCTAAGATTTTTTTAATCAGAGAATTCCTAGCCAGGTATTAGATCAAGTGGGACTAACCTAACTGATGGTCTGAATTTCAACCATGTAGACCCAACCGGACTAATTTGCTGGTGAAGCTTTAAAGAAGGTCTCCAGTTGATCCTGTTGGCTTTCATAAAGTCAAAGGAAATAAGGGTCCCTTCACTTATGAGATTGAGAACATAAGCAGCCTTCTCTAACTTTGTCCGTCTTTAGAAGAAAAAAAAAAAAGGGCATGTGAAACAAGTATTAGAATAAGTAGAAATCCCTTCACTGTAGTTCAGGGTTATAGACATGGATGTGTAGGTACAGTAGGTGAGTTTGAGAGAGAAAGAGAGAGAGCACCAAGGTCGTCAAAAGGTTTGAATATTTGAATAAGATCCTGCATCAGGCTGGCCTAATGGATTAAATTCCATACCAAAAAGAAATTCAAACCAAGCCTATTAAAACCAGTAGAAATGATCCAAGTGTATGTTTTAGTGCATCTTAGTTGCTTTTATGATGATAGTAGCTCCCTTCTACAGGGCCAGTAACATTATTAGATACAAAAAGGTTTGAAAATGAATCATTTACAATGTATCTGGTCCATTGGATGTTACCATAACCAAACATCTTAATTTGTATTCATGTGGAGGATTTTAGCCTAAAAGGTAAACCCAAGCTTGTAATTAGAATTTATAGAGCGTTTTTTGTATCTTGCAACCTATATTATACATATTCCCAAAAAAAAAAAAAAAACTATAATATTTGAACCAAACAAGCAAACAATGTCAAGATAAAACACGTTAAAATTCCAGAATAATCGAATTTTTTAAACCAAAACCAAAAAAAGCAAGATAAAGAAAAAGAAAAGAAAATCCAAAAGGCTCAGAAAAAAGAAACCCCCAATAAGAGATTCCAGCTTCTAAACCAAAACAAAAGATTACCCAAACAGGAAAAACAAAAAAATTAAACCAAAAGGATAGGTTATGTGACATGGGTAATGAAGCAACCATACCAATCTGATTGTCAATGTTATTTGCTTATCTCTTATTGAATTTTTTTAATGATCGTTCAAAGGAAAAATCTGATTGTCAACACGAGTCAGTGATTAGAAATATAATGTTTATTAAATTCTCTATTTGAACTCGAAATATTATTGGAGCCTTATTCTTTAATCTCAAAATCTCTCTTCCTTTTATAGTTTTATAAGCAATTAAGGCAAATTATGTGATCGACCAGCTACAAACTAGTATATTGATTGCTAAATAGATGTTAGTGATTAAACAACTCCACCACCAACTCCAAATTAGGAAGGTGAAATTTCATTCCCCCCTCCCCCCCAACCGTCGACTCCAAATTAAAATTTATTTTTTTATTCTACCTATTTTGTAATATGTGCTCTTCATCTATTCGGAATTACTTTTCCGTCTATTAGAGATTTAATTGAAGTTAAATGAGAAAATGGCATGGTATGATATATGAATGATAGTAAAAATATAATTAGAGTAAAGATTATTGGAAACGATATGGAATAACAATCCAATGGCTTGTGTAACCATGTGCATTTGGTTTATATGTGACGTCGGCCTAGACAGGATATTATGATGGATAAAAGTTGGATGATGATAAGTCCACAAAATTGTAGCTTTCATTCATCATTTCATATGCATTTGTGGACTTAATTAGGTTAATTGCATAGAATTACACCTAATTTCATGTTTTCATGCATTTGAGCATCAAAGTTGGAATCTTAGTCAAATTTGGTCAAAATTCATTACATTGCATGACTTTTGTGAAATTAGGGATTTTCATCTTATTCATCACCCAAAAATTAGTTCTTTTAGCTTCACTAATGCATACCTGCTAATTTTGACACCATGTGTTATTTTTGGAGAGTTGGGTATTTTTTGTGCATTAAGTAGGCATGTAGGGTCCCATGCATAGTCCATATAGATTCCTCACACTTGATTATTATTGACATTATTTAATTTTATTTTTGTAGGAGAAATCAAGAATGGAACCTGCATTGATGAAATTTGAGAGAGATCAAAGGCGAGACACACTTCATGGTGGGCCCACATATCTTGACATCTTGGTGAAGTTGGAAAGATTGGAAATTCTCAAAGATGGAAAGGAAATCAAATAAGCAAGCAAAGAAAGAGTCCAACCATGCCTTGGACGTCCAACATGGGTCACACACATCCCATAGCATGCCAAACATAGAAGTTTCCTTAATTGCACAATTATTCCCGGATTTTTCAGGGGCAGCAAATTGAAATGACCATAACTCTCAAACCCAATATTGGATTGGTGCAATCTACCTATCGTTGGAAAGCTCTTTTCGAGTAGATATCCATGGAGTCCAAGATTGGATAAATCGGAGCTATATTGAGGGAGATATGACCTCGGAAAGTTACTTGTTATAATTCTATGCGGGAATTACAAGAAGTTTTCAAAATTGGCAACATGAGAGATGTTTGAGAATTTCAATTTGGTAAGACTTGGAGCTCAAGACCACACTTAGCAACAAATCATCTCCAATTCAAATTCTTTTAAGTGTGAAGCCTAACTTGAGTCATAAGCAAGAAATCTCTTCAAATAAGGAAACAAGTCCTAAAAGAGAGGAGATTTCTAAAAGGAGGCATCAACATCTATAAAACTAACCCAAAAGGGGATGCAAGAACACACACATCCAGCCCTCTCTCCAATTCCCTTCTTTCTTTTCTTCCTTTCTTGTTTTCCATTAGTATTTTCTTTATTTATTTTATTTTGGTAGCCTTGGGCCATGTCCAAGGATTTATTTTGAAGGAGAATTTTTGTGAAGGAGAAGTTGTAAAGATGCAATTTTTAATGACAAATCAAGAAGCATTCTTTGCAATGGCGGGCTAATTTTCTTGATTGGAGCTATGGATGAAGGTAAGTAACTTCTTTTTATTTATTTAGTAATTCTAATTTGTGTTCCATGATTATGTGCTTATTGATTAATAGGCTTGTCTTCGTGCCGTAGGTAAATCTCTATTCTTAAATTCTGAAAATAAAAATTGGTTTTTGACTATTCATGCTTAGGTTTGATAGGTCATGCTTAGGATTTAGATCTTTTGATGGTTTATGCTTACTTTTGATGAGTAGTTCTTAAATTATTTTTATTCTTTTATGAGATGAAGGAAGTCTTGAGTTATGAATTTTCATGATTGAAAAGGGATTTTAGAAGTTAGATTTTCCAAATTAAAAACATTGATTTGTCTTTGATTTGAAGTAAAAATTGGAACAAATTAGGATTACTTGATAAATAATTTGCGGATGCTTACTGGATTCCTATGCTCTAATCACTTTTATTAATTTATAGTTTTTCATCTTTCTAAATTAGTTGCTTAATTTTATATCTAAATACTCAAAACTTTCCTTAATTGTAGTTAATTAGTTTTCTTAATCTAAAAGTTTCTTTAATTAGCTCCTTGTGGGTTCGACCCGTTCTTGCCATTGTCTCATCAAGATACCCGTGCACTTGTGGTATTTTATGATTGATATTGATCACATCAGATGCAAAAGCCAAGAGTGAGCCCGGAGTATCTAAATGGTGTTGAGGAATTCCTAAATTTTGCATTTGACCGTACAACGAATAGGGATAAGATCCTTTGTCCATGTACAAAATGTTGCAACAAGTTCTATAAAAATAAAGAAGATGTACGTGGTGACTTATTATGGAATGGAATAATGAAAAGATATATCCATTGGACGAATCATGGGGAGGATATATATGGACAGGTAAATATTAGTGATGAGTCCACAGAGGGCGATGATATGCATGGACTGTTACAAGATGCATTCGGAATGCCAAACTTGAATGATGGGGGTGATAATGCATCTCCGGAGGAAAACACTCCGGATGAGCCTAATAAGGAAGCACAAAGATTTTACGAACTGTTGAAAGATACCGAGAGTGAACTATACCCGGGCTGCACTAAATTTTCAAAATTATCATTCATTGTGCGGTAATTCCACTTAAAGTGTCTTAACGGTTGGAGCAATAAATCATTCAACATGTTACTTGAGCTGTTAAAAGAAGCACTTCCTGCTGGTGAAATGTTGCCCAAGAATTACTATGAATAAAAAAAGATACTTCGAGATCTTGGCTTGCACTACAAGAAGATAGATGCATGCCCGAATGATTGCATGTTATATTGGAAGGATTATGAGAATATGAATGAATGTGTTGTATGTGGTGAATCGAGGTGGAAACCGGTGACATGCCACTCTACTGAACAAGCGTTAACACCGTTTAAAAGGGACAATAAGTTGGCTGCAAAGATCTTGCATTATTTTCCATTGAAACCAAGGCTTCAAAGATTATTTATGTCTTCAAAAATAGCCGAGCACATGAGATGGCATGCCGAGGGTTGCACAAAGGATGGAGTGTTAAGGCATCCAGCAGATTCTGAGGCGTGGGAAGCTTTGGATGAAGTATACCCATCTTTCGGTTTTGAACCTCGTAATGTTAGACTTCGATTAGCGAGCGACGGCTTTAATCCTTTTAATACCATGAGTATTGTTCACAGTACATGGCCTATCATTCTCATCCCATACAACTTGCCACCATGGATGTGTATGAAGCAAACATATTTCATGTTGTCATTGCTTATTCCTGGCCTTAAGTCTCCTGGGAACGACATTGATGTGTACTTACAGCCGCTGGTAGAGGAGTTGAAGGAATTGTGGATAGATGGGGTTGAGACATACAATGCCTCTTTAAAAGAAAAAATTCAAATGCATGCGGCAATCTTATGGACTATTAGTGACTTTCCCACATATGCCAACTTGTCTGGATGGAGCACTAAAGGGGAAAAGGCTTGTCCCTCTTGCAACAAGGAGACCCACTCCGTCAGATTGAAGAATGGACATAAGTTTCGTTACTTGGGGAGTCGTCGATTTCTTCCACCGCATCATAGACTCCGACACAATAAGAGATCTTTTAACGGCTTTAAGGAATTGAAATGTCCACCAAATGCATTAACCGGTGATGATGTACTCGATCAATTACGTGATTACGAGCAAATCACATTTGGTAAGGAGGATAAGGATAAGACTGGAAGAAAGAGAAAAAGAGATGATTGCACATTGGCAAAGAATTGGAAGAAGAAGAGTATTTTCTTCCAACTGCCTTATTGGAAAGATCTCCTACTACGACACAACCTGGATGTTATGCACATTGAAAAGAATGTGTGTGACAATGTTGTTGGGACACTGTTGAATATGGAGGATAAAACAAAAGACAACTTGAAATCTTGTCTTGATTTGAAATTAATGGGCATTAGGGAACGACTTCACCCAAAACAGGTAGGAAATAGACTATTATTACCCCCTGCATGCTACACAATGTCTTTGGATGAGAAAAGGAAATTCCTTCAATGCTTGAAGGAGGTGAAGGTTCCAGATAATTATTCATCAAACATCTCACGATGTGTTCAGGTGAAACAGTGCAAGATATCGGGGCTGAAGAGTCATGATTGTCATGTTCTTATACAACAACTGCTTCCTCTTGCAATACGCGGACTCTTACCTAAGGATGTGTGTTCAGTTTTGATTCAATTGTCCACTTTCTTCAAGCAGCTGTGTTCGAAAGTGTTGAGGGTGTCAGAACTAGAGCTACTGCAATCCCGGATTGCTCCAACACTTTGCAAATTAGAAATGATCTTCCCACCTTCTTTTTTTGATATTATGGCGCACTTGCCTATTCATCTGGCTGTGCCTATTCATCTGGCTGATGAGGCCAGATGTGCAGGACCAGTACAATATCGGTGGATGTATCCAATCGAGAGGTCAGTGTATATATACAATATTAATTTATTAGTTGCATTTGGTATTGTCATTAACATTAACACTAGTATTCTCATAGGTACTTGCACAGACTGAAGTCGTATGTGCGTAATAGAAGTCGTCCGGAAGGTTCAATAGCAAAAGGGTATCTTTTAGAAGAATGCTCAACCTTTTGCTCGAGATACTTGCATGAGGTTGAGACAAAGTTCAACCGGCCAGTTCGAAATTACGATGGTGGTGATGCTGAATCACATGAAAAGCTTTCCATTTTCGTAAGGACTAGTCGTACCATAGGGAAGGCAACCTCGCGCACACTAAGTACAGATGAGTGGGAACAGGCTCGTCTATACGTGTTGAGCAACTGTGATGAAGTAACCCCATATGTTCAGTAACATTACTCATTCAAACATACTTAAATGATAATGGGATAGTAAACTTGATGTTTTCCTCTAAGATGTGTTACAATTAAATGATTTATTATGCAGGACACATAAGCAAATGATTAAAGATGCTCATCGGGGGCGCATAAGCGCTAGGGATGTTGACCGCACTCATGTTAAGGAGTTTGGTAATTGGTTTGAACAACATGTGAGTGTTAAATATAATATACTCTTTTTCAATTTAATTTTAGTCATAGTTGTGCGCTTTTGAAGTGGATGTGTTAATTCCTTTTTCCAATCTAAGATAGGTTGCGCAGATGCAAGTGAATGGTGAGCATGTAAACGAAGATCTCCAATCATTAGCTATGGGTCCCCTTCGAGCAGTGAGGTGTTTTAAGGGATGCATTGTGAATGGTTTTAGATTTCACACAAAAGATCGTGAGATGCAAAGAAAGACTCAAAATAGTGGAGTTTTTCTAACTGCAGAGACATCAAGCTTTGCAAGCGCCAGAGACCCGAACCCGATGACTGGAAACATCGGCTACTATGGCATCTTGAATGATGTTATGGAGATAAAATATATAGGTGGAAATCAAATCATATTATTCAAATGTGATTGGTGGGATGTAACGAATCATGGTGGTAGGGGAATAAAGCAAGATGCTTATGGGTTCGCCTGTGTGAATATCACACGGACCTTATATACCAATGAACCTTTTATTCTTACAAGTTAGGCACAACAAGTTTTTTATGTCCAAGATACTATTGACTCCAATTGGCGTGTCGTGATAAAGATACAACACCAAGACGTTTACGATATGGAGCCGGAAATGGAGCCATGCCAACAAATTGAGATCGGGCTGCACAGTGAATTGACAGATACAATAGATAAAAATGGTGATGTTATCAGTTGGAATAGACCTGATATCGAAGGGATTGTTGTTGATGCAAGTTTGGGACCTTCTAATCAAAGCCAAGACGATGATGGAGATGATAACTTTATTGATGACGGTGATGGATATGATACCACTACTGATGATGGTGATCAAGAAGATGGTGACCAAGATTGGTAGTAGGTAATGCAATTGAGTTTGGGTTTTTTATATCATATTAACTATATATAAAAATACGTATGTTCTAATTTTTTCCGCTTTATTGAATGTCTTTTTTTTTTATAATATTCATATGTTGATTATTGTAGAAGTCAAATCTATATTGTTAATGACACATTTGATTATATTATTCAGAAAATTAATTGGATAATCATGTTACGTCACGCATTCGTATAGCTGGTCCTAGTTCTTCCATGCAGCCACAAGAGGAGGCAGCTGAAACCCAAAGTCAACTTTCCCTGATAGAGGCCGGGGGTTTTGCCAACAGCTCTAGTAAGATGTCTTAAATTCTTAAATTAATTGATATGTGACTAATGATATGTCTGAATGAGGTTGCAATTCTTATGTACTTGCTAACATCTTTTTTCCTTTGTATTTTTACTTCAAACTTTGAAACAGGTTCTTGCAGTGGGAAGAAGAGGACTCGAGGGCCTACGCGAGGCATTAAATTACTCAACAGACGTCCTGATGATAAGCTAGTTGTGGATTTCAAAACAGATGGCCAGCCAATATGAGAGAATGCTAGAGATTTTTCCAGGTTATGTGAAATAGTTGTGAGGACTCCTGGCATTGCACCATTGCGTGTGAAAAAATGGGCTGAAATTCCAAAGCAAGCCAAAGAGAAGTTGTGGAAAAGCATTCAGGTAAATGGTATTGAATTTTATTCTCTTATATCATATTTTACTTAAGAACGTGACATGTTCTTTATTTTCTACCTCTAAGGAGTTTGCTGTTGTTGACGAGGAAAGGAAGAAGTGGGTTCTCCAGAATTTAGCAAAGAAATATAGAGACTATAGAAAGGACTTAAAAGATAAATACTATTTGACGTTGAACACGGATGCGGAGCGGCTTCAACATCCACCACCCGACATCTCAAGCTAGGATTGGGCTTGGCTTGTGCAATACTGGGGCAGGGCAGAGGTTAAGGTATGAAGTCATTATTCGAAAATCCCCCCCATTGGGGCCCTTTTGCTTATATTTTTAAAATATTCTTTTGTCATTGAATATATATAGGCTATAGCCGAGAAAAATAAGGTCAATCGAAGTCGACAAGTTATTAAGCATACTGGGGGAACAAAGAGTTTTGCTCGTTATAGAGACGAAGAGGTAAATAAGATTATTTTATTACTTATTGATTTTGAAATTACTTTTCATATAGCTTTGTGTTGAAATTAAATTTACACAATGACAGACTCGAGTTAGGACCGATGGGATGATACCTTCTCAAGCGGATCTCTTCATTCGAACTCATACACGAAAGGACGGGACTCCCGCTGGTAGCAGATCGGCGGAAATTATAGTACGCAGGATATCAATTTTATGTATTAAATTTAATCGAAACATAATGTAATTAATTATTTTATTTTTAATGTAGACAAAATTTAGGGAGTTGAATGAAGCACAGGAGGGAGGACCCTCTAACTCCATAGGTGATGACATCTATACCCAGGTGATGGGAACCGAGCGGCACGGTCGTGTTCGCGGATATGGCCTGGGTCCGACACCCAGATCAGTCTTTGGCTCCACGCCTGGCCAATCAAGGACTAATGTTGAGGAAATGCGTGTAGAGCTTAATGTCGTGCATAATAGAATGGAGGAACTGATGAAGCGTGATGAAGATAGGAATGCATATTTGGAAGAGTTGCAAAGGGAACAACAGAGGATGCACACCGCTATGGCGGATATGATGCGGCAGTTGTCTGACCAACAACAGAATTCCTTTGAAGAGGTAAGTCTGCATATTTATTGTGTAATATTATTTCTCGTACGTATGTGGTTTGTAAGAGGGTATTTCAAATGTTTATCTTTTTTTTTTTTTTTTTTTTTGCAGGGAGCAGATAGAAATGATTGTGGAGCAAATGAATGATATGATTAAATTATTATTAATAAAGATTTATTTCATGTTAGCAGTAAATATGATTCTACTGATACAATATTAGGATTTTAGTATTTAGTTTTGATGGAACTCTTGTCCTTTTGGAAAATCAAGGTTGTGATTATAATTTAGATTTCTCATTGGTTGTTGTTGGGATTTTAGGTACAAATTTGATCTCTATATATAGTGTAGTGTGGTGATTGTGATCATGCATGGGCAAGTTTGATTGCAAGTGGGCTGATATACAAATTATCGTCCACTTCATTGTTTGGTCGTTTGTGTATAGTTTCTTTATAACGCAGGATATATAACAGATTCTAGAATTCTTGACTTTTTTTTCTTATATATACTTACAACGTTGCATAGTGATTTTACATGAACAAAAAATTCTGAGCTTGTAATTATTCATCTTGAAGATTGCTTATGGAAGGAGAGACGTGAGGTTTGTCTTTATATGATTTCTTCATGCTTGATAATATCCTTGTAGATGCCGCTCAATTTGTAATTATGTTTTTCTTTTTTATATATATGAGCAAGAAGCGTTTTTTTTAATTTTTTTTGTTGTTATTATGCAGATTGCACGAGGTACTAGAAGGCATAGTGAAGTTTCTATAAATGATGCAAAATCTTGTATATCTTTCTTGTAAGAGGTCATTTATGGTATCTGTTCCTACTTATATTTATTTGCTTTATTTTCTTTGTTCTCTAATATTCATTATTTTAAGAGCGTTATTTATTAGTATTATTATCATCTTTTGATCATTTGCATGGAGCATAGGTAGAAATTATTTTGCTATAAATACTGCAGTAATGGAAATTTTGATCATGTGTTTCAATCAGGTGATGAGCCAAACAAGAAACTAAAGTGTCTTGGAATTAATGATTCCGGATATCCCATGGAGTTACCAGATCTTTAGAGTAAGTAATATTGAAATTTGACTATTTTCAACTAAGGTGATGTCCAAAAATGTGTTAGCTAACTCAATTCTAACAACTGTAATTGCAGGTGTTTGGATGTTTTCTTGATGATTGTTAAGAGCTGGTGACTAAAAAGAAATGTGAAGGCCATTTGAAATGAAGCTAAAGAGTTAAGATGGTGATGATTGTCTTTGTCGGATCTTTTACCACAATTATATAGCACGAAATTGTGAGAATATGTTTCATGTAGGGTGTAGGTTTTTCAAAGGCCTATCTTGTGTAATAACATTAAACAAGTTTCAAGTAGACTACGAGGAATTGGAGATGGGTCTTATTCAATTTGATTTTAATACATGATGTAAAATGTATAATTTTAATTGAATAAAAAGTAGTTTTTTAAATTATTGGTATACTTTATCTAAATTGATATAAACAGGTTTATGTACATGAAATGCAATTGAAGCTTCTTTTGAAAAAATATTCAGTTTTTTTTATAAAAAAAAAAAACGCTTTTAGCGAGGGCCACCTGTCCGCTGCTAAAACATTTTCTTATTTTGATATATAGTGGCAACATTATCTTACTTTTACCAGCGGTCAACGAACCCCACGAAAAGTATTTTTCGTCATTTAATTATTTGACAAAATTTTTTACTGGCGGCCAACGGCCCCCACTAAAAACATAAAGCGGGGGCCAACGGTCCCTACTGAAACATTTACCCACAGTTTCTATACCGTCGACTTGTGGGGGCTAAGATGGCTGCCACTATATGTTTTAGCGGGGGCCAATATATGTTTTAGCGGCAGCCGTTGACCCCCGCTAAAAGCAATTTTTCTTGTAGCGATTTTGCACTTTTATGTTAGGATCCGAATTTTAACAAAGTGATTGGCCAAAATTCTTCTTACAAATCCGTATTTTTTTATCCTTTCAAATCACAACTCTGATTCCAAATTTAAATTCAGTTTTGAATAATCGAATAACCACAATTTAAACATATCTAAACTCCACCAATATGAATATGCATGCAATACTAACTAGTTCCAACCATACACTATGCAAAAATAGACATAAAATTGAATTGATCATAACAGTAAAGAAAATAAATAAAAGTTCAAGAATTTCAATGTGTGGTAAAAATGAGAACAGTAAATGTGTGGTTTTAGCATAAATTTAAATGTGTGGAAGAACCTAAATTTAAATGTGCGGAAGTGTATTCTTCTCTCTCAAAATTCTGTTCTAAGCGGGTTCATAATTTGAATCATGCTCTTAGGGCCCTTGGGTTGTCAAACACCAACAAGTAAAGAAAATAAATCAAGCACCAATCACCCAAGTACAAGAAAGAAAAATTGAAAAGAGAAAGCAACGGTTTTATTAATATGCAAAGTCTTTACATAAGATAAGAAAATAAACAAAAACAATTACATACTAGGATGAGAAGCCTCTTCTAGATGAAAAACCAAGGGTGTAGTGTGAGTTCCAAGCCAAATCTCTCCTTAAAGACTTCAATGGAGAGAAAGAGAGAGGAAGAAAATGGAGTGAAGTAGTAATTCTAAAGAGAGGTGGTCTATCTTCCCATGAGATGAGAGGGATGCCTATGGCTTCAATTTATAGATTTCTGCTCTCTTTCTTTCCTTCTTTGCTCCAAGTTTTTAGCATGAAATCTTATTTGTATGGTAAGTCCCTTACTTGGCCAACAAGTCTTCAAAGAAATAGCAAGATGAGTGAGAGATTTTGGTGCTTTCTATGTGCAAATTGCAATCTCGAGTAGAAATTGTAGCACCATCTTCCAGATGCCATATCTCCAAAGGTTTAGCTCAGATTAATACAATCTTAGGCTCCACGGATATCTATTCGAAAATATCTTCTTCTTTTTCTTTCCAATGGTGGCTAGATTGCGTCAATCCGATGGTTTGATTGATATTTGCGGCCATTTTAGTCTTGATGCCCCTAAAAAATCTGGGAATAATTGTATACATATGGAAGCTTCTATGTTCGTTGTGCATTGGGGTGTGGGGGACACATGTGGACATCCGAAGGGATCTTTCTTTCTTTGTTTCTTGATTTCCCTTCCGCCTTTAGTTTGCTTTCAAGCTTCTTTGATTGACTAGTCAACTCTTCTAGCACATTTTCTTTTCTTGAATTTCTTTTTTGATTTTTGAATTTCAAACTTAGTAAGCATTAGATCTTAACAAATCTGAAGTTTCCTTTCTTAATCTTGAAATTCCAAATCTAGCTTGACTTTTCAAACTTTCCAAACCTAGCAAGATATGTGGGTCCACCATGAAAGATATCTTACCCTTGATCTCTCTCAAATTCCACCAATGCGGGTCCCATTCTTTATTTTTCCTACGCAAATTAAAACAAATGGATTCAAGAATAATTCTATGTAAGGAATTTGAATGGACTATTTATGGGACCCTAGTTGATGCACCCAAAATAACCAACTTTCCAAAAGTAAATTTCCAAGAATGGCAAGTTTCATAAATTTATGCAAAAAATGTGATTTTTGAGCAAATTATCCATGAATGCACTACAGTGTACTCTAAATGTATAAAAACATGATTTGACACTAAATGATGCTCTTTAATATCAATAAGTCATTAAAATGGTCCAAAATGTGTATAAGAATATGAGCATTTCAGGACTTATCAAGCTTTTGGGCTACGAAATCACCTAGACTGTCTTTTCGGACGAATTTATTAATTGGGTTATTTCAGGGTTGAAGTCTGTTTAAAGGCCCAATAGGTAGCCAAGTTTACAACATTCAAAATCTTGAAAGCTTACTCGACCTAATAGTTACCCCAGTGGTAAGGAGTGGCTATTTTCATAGGGAGGTCAAGGTTTCAAACCTTGCCTCCCCCTTCGTTGCATATGTGAGTTGTTATTACCTCAAACTAGTGTGAGAGGCCAAAAAAATTTAAAAAAAAAACTATTAAAAAAAGATTTGTAGGTGCTAGATTATAAATTTCTTAAGTGGCTCAACTTTTATGGAGCGATTTGGATTCATAAAAAGTGATGTCATTATTTTGATTGGTTCAGATATCTTTTAGAAGTGGGCACAATGAGGACACGTAGAATATAAGTCAATTAAGGAGTATCATGAATTTTTTGTTGATCCACTGAGTGCTAGGTTATGAAAATTCAAAGCAGGCCAAACTTTTATTAAGTGAAATTTGATTGGACCCATAAAATATGGGGCCATTTATTTTTATTGGATTTGCTTTTTTTTAATGGGCCCAATGTGGAGTGTTTTGAAAAAAATAACTTCTTTGTGATATTTTTAAGTTTAAGAAGTAAAGTATTGGGTATTAATATATTTGGAATGAAAGAATATCTAGAGATTTGAATTAAGGATTAATGTTATTTTGAGTAAGGAGGTCTTTTGGGTAAGTCAACAAAATTGACTACCTTTAAAATATTAAATAAGAAAGAATTTAGGAAAAGAATTGATACGAAGGGGAGAGAACTTAGGGAAATAATCAGATTTTGGGGAGAGATGACAAAGATGATAATAGTTTGAAAATTATAATAATGATTGGGTGTGCCACTTGTCACTGTGAAAATCCAAAAGTGAGCATCGTCGCATGTCACTCCCCACACGAAGAGGCTGCTGCTTTAATATATATAATGTGTGAGTTGTGTCTCCTCGCATGTGCGAGTCCCCATTACAGTCCCCATTACCTCATATGTGTGAATCGCGTCTCCTCGTATATGCGAGTCCACATTACCTCACATGTGTGAATTGTGTCTCCTTGCATTTGTGAGTTCCTATCACCTCTCATGTGTGAGTCTCAAGTCCCAGCCCCTTAGCTGCGTACAAAAAAAAAAATAGTCCCCCTAGTTGTCAGACCCTTTTTGGGTAATTTGGTAAATGACGAAATTTAGCATAAAAATATGAAAAACTAAAATAATATAATATAATTAAGAGATTCTTTAAAAAACAAATCTCTCTGGATTCCTATGCCTTTGGTACGAGACTGGGCCTAGTCAACAGAGATTTGGCCGAGTCCTACTACTTTTAACTTCAACAAGTCTCAATGAATTAGAGTTTACCTAGCCGACTCAAAACCAAGTCGTATCAAGATTAAAACAATGCTTAGTTGCACACTTAAAATATTAGTAATGGGCTGGAAGTCAGGCCCGGGCCTGCCCCACCATTCAGCAGGCGCATATGTAAGTCAAAACCAGCTAATCAATGGGTGATAATGTACTAAAACGCCCATGTGTTAGGTAGTTAGGTCCTTTACAGTGAAGCATTGAAGCTATGGCCCACTGATTTTCTCACAAACCCAAGGTCTTGACTACTCACAAGCCACACCTTAATAGAGATAATGTAAGGACCTCATATAGTGGGGCTCAAGAGTGACAGGCCCTTAGGCCCATGGACACCTTTTTTCTCTAAAGATATGTTTGTCGGTTACAAAAGCTTGATTCAGACATCCATTAGCACTCAAATCATTAGTAAAGAAATTAATCATGCATTTGTGTTGAAAAATCCATGTTCAGAACATTGAGTAAGAAGGAGCAATTGCGGAGAAATATGAATGTTGGGCTTGATTGTCTTTCCAAGGAGACTTCTCTAGTGTGACAGTCAAGCAAAAGGTTCAGCAATCTTAAAGTAACTTGGGCACGTTTCTGAAGCATCGCGGAAGAGGAACCCTTGTGCGGAAATGAAAGTTTGAGTGGGAAAGTCGACATGAGTTTCCACTCTGCCATGAAAAAATAGCAATTTCCACCAACAGTACTTGCGCACCGAACAACCAAAAGCCGAAAATTTCGGAGAATTGAGTTTTGCTTGCACAAATAATGATACCCTTGATGCCATCTGTAGGTGATGAAGATTGTGCCAAATCTAGCTTCTCGACCAATGTCTGCATGGATTAGAGGATCGTGTCATGAAGGTAATTCTAATTCTAATTAAAAAGTCACGGCATGTTGGCTGTGCGCTTGGTCCTTCATCGGTCTCCCCACAGTACAATCTACTGAGTTTCTATTCTGTGGGCGGCACCCTCTTTGATCTTTGACAAATAAGATTATTTTGATTAATTTGCTAAGTACATATATAATCAATCAAAGGGAATGATTATGTCATAGTTAATGAGGAACTGCAGCCCACAAATAACCCAAAAGGAGTTGGGACCGCCATTTGCAAAAGTAGTGCACATGTTATCAGTTTGATGGCTACCTTCATTAGACGTTCATGGAGTGTGGCCCACACGACCACACACACCCACTGTGAGGCCCACTTGGATGACCAATACAAATTCAAATTTAAGATTTCCATAATGGATAAGATCTCAATGAGATATCCTTCATATTTAGGGAAACCACAAGTCTTTGCAAATTTGAGGATTCCTCACTGAGAACCAGTGCAAGTGAGGATTTCACATTGACATGAGTGCAAATTGGTGCATATAGATGAGAAAAACTGGTATCGCATGTAAGTTCTAAAAAATGAGACTTTTCAAATCTATGGGAGGAGGTAGGATCTGAAAATCCTCAAAATGAGGATTTCCATTGGTTCAAATCCTTGGAAAAAAACCAATGAGGAGTCCTTAAGGATTCAATCGTGAAATGTGGCCTTCGGGTTCTTAACCTAATAAAGGATAGATTCTGCAATGGGAAGAGAGCTTTAAGAAAACTTATATAAAGGGTTTATAGGGGTTACAACTCCTAACTACAATATCAATGATTATCCCATCCCATCTTGCGAAGAAGAGTCTAGAATTCACTAAATCCCCAAGCAATCCTAATTTGTAAGGGTGTATTTGGTAAACAGACAAGAGGATTCCTTCATTCCCCTAGAACCATGCTATCCTCTCTAATGATTTCTGGGTGGAGGAGTCACTACATCCCAAGTTTGGAAAACACACGGGAGAAGTCTCTCCTTGCTCTCTAATAATTTCTAAGTGGAGGAGTCACTACATCCCAAGTTTGGAAAACATACAAGAAAAGTCACTCCTTGTAACTCAGGTGCTTCTTTGCCTCGGTGGATTTGCAAAACTCAATGGGGATGGGGTGGAGACAGTGGAGTTGGGAGAGAGATTTTTGATGGATTGAGAGGATTCGGAAAAATCTCTCACTTTTCTTCTCTTCAGCCAAAAGTGGGTTTTCCTCGGAATCGAGAAGAACTAGAGATGATTCCTCCCCGAGGGAAGTAGAGATGATTCTTCCCCGAGAACATTACCCAAATGTGCCCTAAAGGTCCAATTAAGGCTATGCTGATTTTGTAAGCTTTAGTTGTTATAGAGATCTGCAAAGGGATGGCCTTTACAAACACGGTCAGAATTGTGTTGGCTTGAATCAAGTAATAGATGTGGAGATCTGCGACTATCTGCGAGGGATCAATCACACGTGGTTCACTCTTGATGATCCTAGGGCAAGGATGGAAACCCTGGCTGTAGAAAATGATGTTGATGGTTCTTAAACTAGTTGGAGGGAGAGGGAATAGACTTTCCCATAGGGTTTCTCTCTCTCTGTTTTCACTTGGATGATGTATTAGGTATGAGTGTATTATCAACTGCTATTCGTCTCATTCCTTTTATATATCCTTTTGGTAATTGATAAGATATCAATTAAAATTGGGAGGTGAGAAGCAATAGGGTCAGAGATAAAAATCAAGAATCATTAAGATTCTTGTCCTTATCATATATAAGGATAGAGACAATCCCTGTGAGGTGGGTCTTCTGTGATTAGGAACTGCCCACATGTTAAAGGGGAGTGGGTCTCATCACAGGTGCCAAAATATTTTAGATCAACAAACTTACTAACTAGCTAGGCAACAAGATTTACCCAAAAAAAAAAATAATAATAAAAATAAAAAAAATAAAAAAAAGGGAAAGAGGCTTTGGGCAGGGGGATGAAGAAACAAGAGGACAATTTGACTACAAACTGTCCACAACATTAACAAGTGGGAGTTTTTCATGTATTGTAAGTAACCTTTAGTCATGGATAACCCCTCCTTGTAGCGAGAGTTGAGAAGATTCCTCACAGGAATTTGTCCATATTTTATGGACTAAAATGCCCCTTGACTGTGCCATATTGCATCCCTTTTTTTTATTTTGCATCTTTTAATTATTGCAATATCACACAGTCTCCTCTTGTTGTGTTTAAAAAAAAAAAAAAAAGGAATATATTTGTGATAGCACATAGTTTATACTTTTATGTGATATGCGATATCGCACAGTCAAGGGTCATTTTTGTCCATAAAAGCTTCATGAGTACCTATGGGGAATTTTTCTCAACTTTTATCAAAGGGGAGTTATCCACGACTAAATGTTATCGTATATGAAAATTCCCAAGTAAAGCGAAAAGAATGGCCAAATCAATAGAGAATAAAAGAAGAGGGGGTTAAAAAAAAAGTGCCAAATGATTTTCATTTAGTGGCACTACAACTTTACTTTTTACCTTTTTGGTAAAAAGAAGAGGGCTTCTTTTTATTATATAGTGGCATGAGAATGTGTCACTACAAGAAAAACTGCTTTTAGCGGCGGCCGATGGCCGCCGGTAGGCATCGGTACATGTCCAGACGGTAAATGATTTAGCGGCGGCCACTGAGCGCCGCTATTGTATTTTGTTGCGGCGGTCTCAGCCGCCGGTAAAAGAAATCCGTCGGTTAATTGGACGACGAAGAAAACTTTTAGCGGTGCCAATTGGCCGCCGGTAATAGTATAAGTGGCCGTCACTAAAACTCAGTGTTTTTAGCGGCAGCCTTGTGAGCGCCGTTAAAAGCAGAGTTTATTTTTTACTATGGCCGCCGGTAATAGTAAAAGTGGCCGCCGCAAAAAACCTGTTTTTTTGTAGCAACGGTCATGTGGCCGCCGTTAAAAGCAGTATTTTTTTAAAAAACGCTGCTTTTAGCGTTGATCATATGGCTGCCGCTAAAGCAGTAATTTTTTTTTCAAATATCAGCCTACATTATGCACAAAAATACCTGCCAATAATTTACAAAAAATCCATCTTAGCATATTCCTCACACAAGACACAAGTGGAAGCAAGTGAAACTTAGGTTTTAGATGGAACCCACCTCAAGAATGACAGTCCTAACAACCCACTTTACAGAAGAAAACCAACCTCTCAAATTACCAAAACAAAATGCAATTTCAGATATAACCCAAGTTAAACACCAATAAATATCTCAAAACAGAACCCAAAACCTATCTCAGCAAACATAAAGAGTAAGTCCCAACCCAATTTCCAGATAAAGAAAAAAAAAAAAAAAGACAGTCTCAAAATATCAAAACAAAATGCAATTTTTGATATAACCCAAGTTGAAAAGAATCACATCATCGCTAATTTTTGCTGCACAAAATGAAACATGTTGCATAAGTTCCCCAGAAATGCTTACACAATGCATCCACATCACCACACCTTGGAAAGGATAACAAAAGGCTCTGTTGTCGCTTTGCGCTCGTACTTAGTTGGTCACCACAATAGGAATTTGTGAAAATTATGCGAGTGATCTGGAGACATTTCAAAAATTTGTCATTGGAACCTGTCCCTTGTCGGAAATGGAACATCAGACCGTAGCCAAAGCACTGCTCTTACTTCAGAAAAGAAACATGCCACCCCAATGCACTTTGTCTAGGAGCCCATGAATTCCTTTCATTATCCCTGAAAACATTATATGTGATCTATAGCATCAACGACTAACTAAATAGCATGACATAGAACAATTACACTACCTATAGCAAAAGATTAGGAGTGGTTTAATGAACCGAGTTCAAAGAAATGTGCTTCTGTACATGTGTCCCAAAAAAATGGCAAGCATGGAAGTGCATAAAAACATGTTCTCCCACTGAACCAGAGTCGTGATTATAAAAGAAGACACCTGACCTGAGTGGGTTATCAACTTTTAAAAGGAGCTACGTACCAATAATCATAGATGGGAATTTAATTATTGAAAGCTATTAGACATAAATGGTTGATAAAATGAGCAAATGAAAGAAAATGTGAACATGTTATGGATCTCTCGCATCATCTGTGCAAAACACTCTGCATACTCACAATTTGGAAAGAAGAAACATACCTTTGGAGCAACTGCTGGTGATCTTGACCGGCATCACTCAAGTTGGGAATGTATGAATTGACTCGCGGAATATGCTAAAATTTCCAAAGATAAGATTGTAGTAAGTATTCAAAGAAGCTCTTTGGACAAGTACTCTTCTTCAACTAAAAAATAGAAAGATCACTCATAACTCAATGCAAATATTTGCATGATAAAACTAAGTTTTTTGGTTCAACTACCAAGCAGTTCCACAAAGCAAGAGCATGAGGTTTTTTTTTTCATTTTATTTTTTTAATGTTTGAATGGTAGGGCATGAGTAAGCAAACAAAGTCAATCCTCTTGATTAAATGGGGCATTACTAGTTTAAATTAGTGAATGCCTTCAGATATATATTCAGTTTTTTTTTAATTATCGGTTCAGAGTATTCGTGCTTATTTCTAGTCTCAACACATCTATGTTACCAATGACAAACTAAGAAAACAATGAAGAGTTATGATCCTCACATCGAGACAAAATCTTGGCACAATTCCATGTTAGTGTGCATAGGCATTTAAGTGGGTGGTGGTGATGGAAGAATGCTAAATGTAATTGCTAATTTCATCCATAGCCTTTGAGGACTTATTCTTCAAGCATATTCTCTCCATATAACACATGCCAAATATAAAAAATAGAAGAATCTCACTTATCTCTACAGAAACCCATGTGCATATCTTGAATACCCATTGCAATTTAATGTTAATATATGATGAGGAAACCATGAACTTCATCAACAAACAAACTATGCCGCTCAATATTGTTAAGATATGCGTCTCAAAAACAGGTGTGAACTCTGCAGGTAGCTTTGAAAAGCAATTCAGAACAGAAATCCTTTTGACTAGAACTCATAAGACAACCAGTAATGTATAGCAGGAAAATACACAAAATAGCACAAAAAAAAGAAATTCCTTATGTCAGTCCACATAAACAGTTCACTGAAAGTTTAATAACTTATCAGTCAAAGGAAACATGACACGAATATATATATATATAACATAAAATAAAATAAAATAAAATAAAAACAGACATTCTCATGATACTAAAACCCATCACATTGTAAGGACATACTCATCAGTTGAAGATCTGATAAGTGCTTAATTGTTTACAATCTATGCCCTAATATTTGAATTATCTTATGCTAGTCATGTTTATTTTATTTGATTTTACATATTCTTTGTTAATTTATATGCAAAGGTAAAAAGGAGCAAAAAGAGAAGATTTCATGAAGAGTGAAGGGCGTAAATCATCAAGTAGGGCCAAGGTGGGTCCCATCCAAGTTATTTCAGATTTCAAGACTACTTTCTAATTCTTTGGACAACTTACAATTCTAATCAAAGAAGAAAAGTAAAAGAAAGAAGAAACCCAATCTAGGGTTATACGCCAAAAAGGGGGCCCACAGCCATTGCAAAAGTGAAATTTCAGAAATTAGAAAGTCTTCTTCAAGTACAAGTGGAGCTCAAGAATGGAGAAGAAAAATGAGAAAAATAAGGAAAGTTTAAAGGAAGAGTCCAAGCCAAGTTAGAAGTTCAAGAAAGGGGTCCCACAATCATTGTACATGCATCATATGGGCCCACCTTTATTATAAAAGGTTCAGATTTAATCTCTTGCAATTAATCTCAGAATTGTGGGTCCATGTGAAGAACTTTCTATAAAATACAAGATCAGATCAGATTTAGAAAGTCTTGTTATTAAGAAAGAAGACTCCTATTTCATTCTAATTAAGAAGCCTACTTGTAAAGAAAGTTGGAGATCTATTTCCACAAGAGAACTACTTGCTAAAAGGGGCTGTTACAAGACTTATAAAAGGACAAGAAGAGGTGGTCATCCAGCATATATATCCCATATAAAACCCTAGCCACGTCCATAAGAATACCAGCCACTATTTCAGCACCCTATCATCACAAAAACCATCCATCATCATCCCAAAACCCCTAGTTGCTGTACAGCCACCTTTGGAGCATTCTTTGGAGCATCTTGGAGAGCTTTTGGAGCGAGGAAAAGGAGAAAAAGCTGCTGGACAACTTCTTCTTCTTCAATATTCAGAGTTTTTCTTATGGCTCTATTTTCTATTTTGTTTTCAATTCTAGACATGGGTAGCTAAACTTTTTAGGGCTAGGGTGTAGTTGAAACCCTAGCCTAGTTCTATGTAGTCTCTTTTGGCATCTTTTAATTCAAATTTCAGTTTTATTAGTTGAAATTCTAAACCATGTTTTCAATTGATGAGTTGTGTATATGCCATGCCAACCATGCCATGTTCAATTAATTTTAAGAGTAGCTAACTTAATTTTGATTGATCTTGATGTTAAGCATCTAGGGTTTAGAACCATGAATAATCTAAGTATATGCCATGCTTAGACTCATGCATTTATCATTCCCATTGTTTTTATGCATTATGTGTGTTTTGACTAGGACATATGCCATGCTTAGTTTTTGCATCATAATGAACAATTCATGTAGTATGCCACTCATGAATTAGGTTTAGGGGAATAGTAATCTAGACGCATATGCCATGGTCTAGGTTGATAGATGTCACTAATAATTCTAATTTTTTATTAAAGGATAATAAGGGACATGCATAGGGTTGGTTAGGGGAGTAGATGAAACCCTAGTTCATTCATTATTACTATTT
Source organism: Persea americana (assembly GCA_029852735.1). Taxonomy (NCBI): domain Eukaryota; kingdom Viridiplantae; phylum Streptophyta; class Magnoliopsida; order Laurales; family Lauraceae; genus Persea; species Persea americana. The sequence continues at coordinate 20,317,093 of CM056813.1, read as the reverse complement.
TTCAATTTTAATACTAGTTGTGTGTTTTAGATTATTTTCCATTTAGCTTTTAATAGTTTAATTTACTGTTTTTAGTAGTTTAATTCAACCTGTCATCATTTAATTGTTCTTTTAATATTCTGATTTTTAGTTGTTTTTTATATTATTTTATCACAAGTCTTCGTGGGATCGACCTCGTACTTACAATTCACTACACTACATAGTTATCTTGTGCGCTTGCGAGTTTTAATTGTGTGCATACTAGTAGCCTATTTCTAGGTTGCTTAGTGCATACCAAGTTTTTGGCGTCGTTGCCGGGGACTTGGTTGCATAGAATAGTGTCAAAACTTGAGTTTAGTGTAGTGTCATAGTCTAGTTTAGTCTTTAGTTCAGTTGCTTGAAGTTTTAAAGTGCTGTTATTTATTGTTTTATCATAGTATTCTTTTAATTCAACTATTTTATTTTCAATTTTCTATCTTTTCTTACTTTTAACACATTGCTTATTTAGTAGGTGTTTTCTTGCAGCCATAAAGTTTGTATATGCAAGGTAGGCGATCTCAGGACTTAGCAATCATTGTCTACGATCCAGAAATCGAACAAACCTTTAGACAACAGCGAAGGCAAGCTAAGAGGGCAAGATCCAATACACAGCTCTCATCTAACTCAGAACTTAAAGAAATAATTGTTAACGGAAATCAAAGTCCTAAAAAAAAGATGGTTGGCGCAGAAGAAGAAGTAGTGAACAATCAAAAGAGACCAATGAAGGAGTCTTACATTCCCTTGCACACCGACCAGCCGTCCACCATCCTTTATCCACCTAATACGGCTGGCAATTTCACCCTCACTGCACAACTGCTGAATATGGTGCCACACTATCATGGGTTACCTAATGAGGATCCTTATCTTCATATTAAGGAATTCTTTGAGCTGTGCGTGACACAACAAATACAAGGAGTTACCCCAGAGGGCATCAGGTTACGTTTATTTCTTTTTTCTCTCAAGGATAAAGCTAAATTGTGGTTAAACTCCTTGGATGCTGGTTCTATCACCTCTTGGGAGCAGCTAGCTAGCAAGTTTCTTAAGAAATTTTTCCCTGCTCAGAAGACAAGGCAATTAAGAAGAGAAATCCAAACATTTCAGCAGAAAGATGGAGATCAATTCTGGGAAGCGTGGGAGCATTTTAAAGATTTATTATTGAAGTGCCCACATCATAACCTCACCAAAGATGATCAGGTTCAAGCTTTCTATGAAGGACTAAATGAGCTAAATAAGGGAATAGTAGACTCAGCATGTGGAGGAGCCCTGATGGAGAAAAATAGTGAGGAAGCATATGAACTTTTTGAAACTCTTAGTGAAAACTCACAACAATTCTCTTGTAGGACCAGACAAATGGGTAAGAAGCAAGGAGTATATGAGGTGCAGTCTCAAGGAAATGTAACTGCCCAGATGGCGGCCATGGATAAAAAGATAGACATGATCATCAAAGCAATGGCTTCCAATAGCATGCTCGGACAAACATCAAAAGAAGTATGTGCTATATGTTCTCACACTAACCATACTACTGAATGCTGTCCCATGTCATCTTTTACAGATCAGAAGCATGCCAATTATGTTGGTAACACATTCCCTAAGCTGAACAATCCCTACAGCAATACTTACAATCCTGGATGGAGGAACCATCCAAACTTTTCTTGGGGAAGCAATCAGAACAATCAAAACAATCAAGGTAATCAGCAGCAGTATCAAGGACAGCAAAAAAACTACCAACACCCCCAGAATAACTTTTCTCAGAACAGTGCACAAAAGCCACCAGAAGATGAGTTCAAAAGTTTGGTGACTCAGTTTATTCAATCATCTCAGGCTAATTTCCAGCAGCATAGTCAAGCAATTACAAACACTCAGCAGAGTTCGGCAAAGCTGGAAGCACAGATGGGTCAGATAGCTAATGCCTTGAGCAAGAGGGAGGACGGTAAGTTCCCAAGTCAAACTGAAATAAACCCTAAAAATCATGAGCATTTGAAGGCCATAACTACCATCACTAAAGAGCCAGAGAAGGTCTACAGGAGAATGAGGCAGCATGGTACAGTCATAGACACCAACATGAATGGGCCGTATGAAAATCCTAAAATTGTAGACATTGAGCCACAGGACAGCGCAGGGTAAAATGAGATTGATGTGAACCAGAAGAGTGACAAGAAAAGCACAGACATTGCAACCACTCCTATTCAGGTCACAACTTCTAAAGAGCCAGAGAGAGTGTATAAACCAGTCCCACCTTACCCTCAGAGGCTGAGACAGGAACAGAAGAGTCAGTTTACACAGGACATCTTTGAAACACTGAGGAAGGTAGAGATTAACATCCCACTTATTGATGCTATCAAGCAGATACCCTCTTATGCAAAGTTTATCAAGGAATTATGTACAAACAAGAGGAGATTCAAAGATCATGAAAAGGTTAAGTTAACCGAGGAAGTTAGTGCAGTTCTGTCAAGAAAGCTTCCTCCCAAACTTAAGGATCCTGGGAGCTTTACTATACCTTGCAAGATAGGAGATCATATGTTTGAGAGAGCCTTACTGGATTTAGGTTCTAGTATCAATTTGCTGCCATTTTCAGTCTACGAGTATCTGGGTTTGGGAGAGCTCAAACCAACTTCAATTACATTGCAATTGGCGGACAGGAGTGTGAAACACCCAAGGGGAATTCTGGAGGACATTTTGGTGAAGGTAGGAGAATTCATATTACCTGCTGACTTTGTGGTACTAGACATGGAGAGTGTATCAATGCCACACCACCTTTCTATTATACTGGGCCGACCTTTCATGGCCACTGCGGGTTCAAAGATAGATGTACAGAAAGGCACAATTGAAATGAAGGTCAATGGGCAGAAGATTGAGTTTAAAGTGTTCGAAGCTATGAAAATGCCGAGAGATGAAGATTGCTTTCAGATTGAAGTGATTGAGCAGGCTATAGGAGAGGTGTTTCCAAGAGCACATGGGTGCAAGGAGGAGTTGGACACATGCATTCAGCAAGGCCTCATCAAATCTGAAATCGTGAGAGATAGTAATGAATTTGAGGCAACACTTATGGAGATTGTAAATCAACTAGAAGTACTTCCCTCCATCCCAAGCAAATATTCTAATTCTTATGAAATTCTGGGTTCTTCCACAAAGTCACCCATTCCTTCGATTATAAAAACACCAGAGTTAGAATTGAAGCCATTACCTGAACATCTCAAGTATGCCTATTTGGGAGAGCATGAGACCTTGCCATGTATCATAGCCAGTGATTTGAGTTCTGATGAGGAGAGCAAGTTGTTAAAAGTGTTAAAGGCTCACAAGACAGCATTGGAGTGGAGCATTGCAGATTTCAAAGGTATAAGCCCAACCATGTGTATGCACCGAATCTTGTTAGAAGAAGATTCTAAACCTACAAGAGAAGCACAGAGGAGACTCAACCCACATATGAAAGAGGTTGTGAAGGCAGAAATACTAAAGCTATTAGACGTTGGGATCATCTACCCAATCTCCGATAGCAAGTGGGTCAGCCCAGTGCAAGTTGTTCCCAAGAAGAGTGGTATGACAGTGGTAAAGAATGAACATGATGAGTTGATTCCTACCAGAGTTACCACTGGATGGAGGGTATGTATAGACTACCGAAAGCTTAACACAGCCACCAGAAAGGATCACTTCCCACTACCATTCATTGACCAGATGCTAGAAAGGCTAGCTGGGCATTCACATTATTGTTTTTTAGATGGGTACAGTGGGTACAATCAGATTCCTATTGCTCCAGAGGACCAAGAGAAGACCACTTTTACTTGTCCATTTGGGACATTTCCCTATAGGAGGATGCCTTTCGGACTATGCAATGCACTAGCAACTTTCCAGAGATGCATGATGAGTATATTCTCTGATATGGCGGAGCACTTTATTGAGGTATTCATGGACGATTTCTCTGTCTTTGGATCATCATTTGATAACTGTTTGTATCATCTGGAGGTTGTGCTAAAGAGATGTGTAGAGTGTAATTTGGTGTTGAATTGGGAAAAATGCCACTTCATGGTCAAACATGGCATTGTACTTGGACATGTGGTGACAAGCAAGGGGATACAGGTGGATAAAGCTAAGATAGACTTGATCGGCAAGCTTCCCCCATCTACATCAGTGAAAGGAGTACGGAGTTTCTTGGGGCATGCAGGATTTTATCGCAAATTCATTAAAGACTTCTCCAAGATTGCACGCCCACTATGTGCTTTATTACAAAAAGAAGTGGAATTTGTTTTTGATGAGGATTGCTTACGAGCATTTGAACTGCTGAAGAAGCTTTTGACATCAGCCCCTATTATTATGGCACCTGATTGGAATTTGCCATTTGAGCTCATGTGTGATGCCAGTGACTATGCTCTAGGGGCTGTGCTTGGACAAAGAGTAGGAAAGCTTCCGCATGTGATTTACTACGCATCCAGGACTCTAAATGATGTACAGCTGAACTATTCTACTACTGAGAAGGAATTTCTTGCTGTAATTTTTGCACTAGAAAAATTCAGATCTTACCTGATTGGGTCTAAGGTAATAATCTACACAGATCATGCAGCACTGAAGTATCTACTGAGCAAGAAAGATGCAAAGCCAAGGCTAATCAGATGGGTCCTGTTACTACAAGAATTTGACCTAGAGATCAAAGATAAGAAGGGAAGCGAGAATGTAGTGGCAGATCACTTATCCAGATTGCTGAATGATGAGGCAAGCAGGGGGGACGAAATTCCACTCAATGAATCTTTTCCAGATGAGCAGTTATTTCAGATTACAAAGCTTCCATGGTTTGCAGACTTGGTGAATTACAAGGTTTGTGGTGAGTTCCCAATGCATTTTACTAATCAAGACAAGAAGAGGTTGATGCACATGGCACGTTTCTATTATTGGGATGACCCATATTTGTTCAAGTACTGCTCAGATCAGATTATCAGAAAATGTGTACCAGAAGAAGAAGTTCAGAGCATCTTAGCACATTGCCATAGCAAAGAGTGTGGAGGACACTTTGGGGGGAAGAAGACAGCTGCTAAGGTACTTCAATCTGGTTTCTTTTGGCCCTCTATATTTAAAGATGCACATGCTTTTTGTTTAAGTTGTGATAGGTGCCAAAGAATGGGGAACATTTCCTCAAGGAATCAGATGCCACTAAAAGGCATACAAGAGGTGGAGCTATTTGACGTGTGGGGGATTGATTTTATGGGGCCATTCCCATCATCCTATGGGTATCTCTACATTCTAGTAGAAGTCGACTATGTATCCAAGTGGGTGGAGGCTATCCCGAGTAAGACAAACGACCACAAGGTGGTTTTGGAATTTTTGAACATGATATTTGCTAGATTTGGGACACCTAGAGCAATCATCAGCGATGGCGGCAGTCACTTCAAAAACAAATCCTTTGAAGCATTAATGAAGAAATATGAGATAACTCACAAGATAGCTACTCCGTACCATCCTCAAACAAGTGGCCAGGTTGAAGTAAGTAATAGAGAGATCAAGCAGATATTAGAGAAGACAGTGCAGCCCAACAGGAAAGATTGGTATTTACGGTTGAATGATGCACTTTGGGCATATAGGACAGCCTACAAGACTCCTATAGGCATGTCTCCATATCGGTTAGTCTATGGGAAAGCATGTCATCTGCCGGTGGAATTAGAGCACAGGGCATTCTAGGCGATCAAGAAGTTTAATTTTGATATGAAAGCGGCAGGTGAGAAGAGGAAGTTACAGTTGAACGAACTTGAGGAGCTACGATATGATGCTTATGAGAATGCTAAGCTGTATAAAGAGAGGACTAAAGTGTTCCATAATAAGAAACTAGTGAGAAAGGCGTTTGAGGTGGGACAGAAGGTACTACTCTTCGATTCAAGACTCAAATTATTTCCAGGGAAGCTAAAGTCCAGATGGTGTGGCCCCTTTGAGGTCACTCAGGTATTTGAACATGGGGCTATTGAGATCTATAATCCAAAGAATGGAAACAAGTTCAAAGTCAATGGACATAGGCTCAAGCCCTATTGGGAGCAGAATTTTGACAAGGATGTGGATGTGCTTACATTCACAGATTCCCCTTCAGCTTGATAGAGAAGCACAGTCTGGCTGCAGACTATAAAGCAAGCACTACTGAGAGGTAGCCCAGATCTTTGCAAAGAAAAGTGAAGATGGCGATTGAAAGCTGGAGATGTACTCCATATCCAGCTGAGTTCTTTTACCCTTTTCTTTGTCTTTCTAATTACTTTTTTGTTTATGTTTTTAGTGTTTCCTTCCTGCTTTATTTTACAACATTGGGGACAATGTTTACTTTAAGTTTGGGGGAAGAGTCTTAGTTAAGATAGAGTCATTAATAGAGTCATTATAGTCCAAAAATGCATAAAAATTTAAAAAAATTTAGAAAATCACAAAAATATTTGTTTTTATTTGTTTTCCTTTGAGTCATAGTTCCTTCCTACCACAATGGTGAGAAATGATGATTTGTCTTGCATGGTTCATTGAACTTAATTATGCTGGTTCTTTATATTATTCAATTACTGTAAATCTCGTTTAATCATGTTTGAACTATCACTGTGTGGATTACAATGCCGATATGGTTGAGGTTGAAAGCCTCTGCATAATTGAATGATTAGATGCTTTTGGTGGAAACTTGTATAACCTAGGGAGCTTTGAGCCTAAATGCTTATTCTTGAGAGGGTTATATGCTGAGTGATTTGATCTTCCATTTCTTGATCTATACGATGCAATTGAATTCATTATCATTCTTTGATCACATGTTCTGATTTTATATGGAATAACTCATTTTTATCCGATCGAGGCATATTTCAACTACACGAACCATAGGATATGATTTTAGGCCATGTTTGACTAGTTTGTGCTTTTCTATCCATGCCCTTTGATGTTTATCACTAGTTATCCATGTTGAGCCTTAATTAAGCCGTTTCGTGCACCCATACCAACTCCGAAGTTTGGGGGAGTAACCTTACCGTATGTATAGCCTTACCTTATCTAAGGAAGTATAAAGATGGATTCAAGGTTCACTACAAAATGTGTGCAAGGCTTGAGAAAAAAAAAGAGAAAAAGAAAATAAAAGAAAGGTTGTTGTTACCCTGCCACTCCATAGTTTCAGTTTGATTAAAAAAAAAAAAAAAAAAGAAAAATGAGGGTACACGTGTGACTCAAAAAGGTGGAAATTCAAAATGCAAGCCTTAGCCGCCATAATCAGAAATGTATAAAGGAACCAGAAGTGTGATTCTATGCAAATTCCTTAGATCTTGTTATCCATTTCCTCTCATTCTTAGCTCTTCACCCTAGCCTCATGATAACCCATTTGTAAAAGTCCTAATTGATCCTAGGTGAAGTGCAGTCCCATTGTGGAGATGAGATGGAATGGGAGCCTATGGTGTATGATTTCACTTCAAGCATGTGGTATTTTTCATGAGAGCATTGTCTGTTCATTCGTAGACAATTATTGAGTGTTTTATTGTGAGTGTATCCATGGTGAGGATTGAAGTTAAACTAATATGCAAATGATTGTTTGGTTGCGTGAAAGCCTAAACTGAAAGTTATGTTGGTATTGTTTTTCACACGACCCTTTGAGCATGTGGATAAGAGCTAACTTATTATTCGGGTAATCTTTAGAACAGGTTGAGACTCATGCTTCTTTGAATCATGTATTGATCAGACATCTCTGAGACTAATGGTGGAAGGATAGGTTTCATTTTTTTTTTTTTTTTGGTGTTTTAAATTTCTTGTTTTAAATTTCTTACTCGTTTACTTTATTGTTTTGCTCGAGGACTAGCAAAAGGTAAGTTTGGGGGAATTTGATAAGTGCTTAATTGTTTACAATCTAAGCCCTAATATTTGAATTATCTTATGCTAGTCATGTTTATTTTATTTGATTTTACATATTCTTTGTTAATTTGTATGCAAAGGTAAAAAGGAGCAAAAAGAGAAGATTTCATGAAGAGTGAAGGGCGTAAATCATCAAGTAGGGCCAAGGTGGGTCCCATCCAAGTTATTTCAGATTTCAAGACTACTTTCTAATTCTTTGGACAACTTACAATTCTAATCAAAGAAGAAAAGTAAAAGAAAGAAGAAACCCAATCTAGGGTTATACGCCAAAAAGGGGGCCCACAGCCATTGCAAAAGTGAAATTTCAGAAATTAGAAAGTCTTCTTCAAGTACAAGTGGAGCTCAAGAATGGAGAAGAAAAAGGAGAAAAATAAAGAAAGTTTAAAGGAAGAATCCAAGCCAAGTTAGAAGTTCAAGAAGGGGGTCCCACAATCATTGCACATGCATCATATGGGCCCACCTTTATTATAAAAAGTTCAGATTTAATCTCTTGCAATTAATCTCAGAATTGTGGGTCCATGTGAAGAACTTTCTGTAAAATACAAGTAAGATCAGATTTAGAAAGTCTTGTTATTAAGAAAGAAGACTCATATTTCATTCTAATTAAGAAGCCTACTTGTAAAGAAAGTTGGAGATCTATTTCCACAAGAGAACTACTTGCTAAAAGGGGCTGTTACAAGACTTATAAAAGGACAAGAAGAGGTGGTCATCCAGCATATATATCCCATATAAAACCCTAGCCACGTCCATAAGAATACCAGCCACTATTTCAGCACCCTATCATCACAAAAACCATCCATCATCATCCCAAAACCCCTAGTTGCTGTACAGCCACCTTTGGAGCATTCTTTGGAGCATCTTGGAGAGCTTTTGGAGCGAGGAAAAGGAGAAAAAGCTGCTGGACAACTTCTTCTTCTTCAATATTCAGAGTTTTTCTTATGGCTCTATTTTCTATTTTGTTTTCAATTCTAGACATGGGTAGCTAAACTTTTTAGGGTTAGGGTGTAGTTGAAACCCTAGCCTAGTTCTATGTAGTCTCTTTTGGCATCTTTTAATTCAAATTTCAGTTTTATTAGTTGAGATTCTAAACCATGTTTTCAATTGATGAGTTGTGTATATGCCATGCCAACCATGCCATGTTCAATTAATTTTAAGAGTAGCTAACTTAATTTTGATTGATCTTGATGTTAAGCATCTAGGGTTTAGAACCATGAATAATCTAAGTATATGCCATGCTTAGACTCATGCATTTATCATTCCCATTGTTTTTATGCATTATGTGTGTTTTGACTAGGACATATGCCATGCTTAGTTTTTGCATCATAATGAACAATTCATGTAGTATGCCACTCATGAATTAGGTTTAGGGGAATAGTAATCTAGACGCATATGTCATGGTGTAGGTTGATAGATGTCACTAATAATTCTGATTTTTTATTAAAGGATAATAAGGTTCTGATTTTTTATTAAAGGATAATAAGGGACATGGTTAGGGTTGGTTAGGGGAGTAGATGAAACCCTAGTTCATTCATTATTACTATTTTTCAATTTTAATACTAGTTGTGTGTTTTAGATTATTTTCCATTTAGCTTTTAATAGTTTAATTTACTGTTTTTAGTAGTTTAATTCAACCTGTCATCATTTAATTGTTCTTTTAATATTCTGATTTTTAGTTGTTTTTTACATTATTTTATCACAAGTCTTCGTGGGATCGACCTCGTACTTACAATTCACTACACTACGTAGTGATCTTGTGCGCTTGCGAGTTTTAATTGTGTGCATACTAGTAGCCTATTTCTAGGTTGCTTAGTGCATACCAAGATCCCAACAGGTGTTGCTCCAATCTGCATTTGTCATAGCTGATTTAATTACTGTAAATCCAAATACTAGTATTTTTATAGGCAATCATACACCACAGATTGAATTTTTAGTAGAATAAGATTGAAAAATACTGCATTCAAATTGAAACCAATCTATCATGATGATCCAATCTGTCATGATGCCTCAGCTGTAAATTTGGAATTGAAAAAGAACATCCAAGATGGGAACATCTTGCTGAGGGCATCCAAGTGCCACCTAAATTGTAAAGTAATCTATTGGATCAAGATTCCACATAAACCAAGAGAGACACAGCGTCACAGTCACTGTTCACAGTCAAAATCGGAAAAAAGAACAAATAATCTAAAGAACAAAAATTCTAGATTCACCTTTTCGATTAGTTTGCATAAATCTTCTTTTTTTCACGTATCATACTTCGTTTGTTTATAGTGGCTGCTACAAAAAGGGTTCAGCTTTGATCAATCATATGGAGGCAATTTGCGAGGCTCCTAAATGGGGCCTCTCATGAAATCAAACCACTCAAAAGTAAATATACTCATGTTTGCCCTCGTTAAATTTCATTCTAATAAGAAATATCAGCAGTTCAAATCTTAATGCTCAAAGTAATTACTGGTTGAAATAGCAATGAAAGAAATATCAGCACTTGGACCATTTGAAAGAGACAGTGACAGTGATAGATAAACTGTCAAGGATAAAAATTTGGAAGGGCCAAGCTCAAGTCAATTGGAACAGGGCTTGAGCTCGGCTAGTGAAACAATTGAGATGTGAATGAACCCTATCTCACAACAGATGGATGGTTTGGATCTACTAAGAAATTTTCTTCTCTTAGCTGAGTAACAAGTCCAACTTGACATTTAAAATGTTCACCGTTGGATTGGACATCACACGAATATATAATAAATGACAACTAAACTTTTAAGACTGCTAAAAATTAAAGGTAAAGATCATATAATGTCTCTGATTTTCTACCCTACCCTCACACATGATGAGGCATCTCCGTATTCCCTAGACAGGCTCCAAAAGCTAGTATATAAACAGTATGGAGTCTGCTCAGAGCTAAAAAATTCCCTAGGATCACATAACCATGTCCCACTTGTACATAAGTTCAAAAAAAAAAAAGCATGTGATTCTCTCTACACAACAGCACCCCCATAGTTGTGTGCAGAAACCAAAATGCAATTCCATATTTGCTAATGTAGGCCAACCATCGGATGATATTCGGAAGTATCAAAAGCTCGTTTCTTCTTTTGATTGGTACTATGAAGAGCTTATTACCTACAAAATGGTCGGTTAAATACAAAATTAATCCAGAAAAATACAGATTGCCAAAGGGATAATGTCTTCCAATCGAGTTTTCAAACATCCATCATGGACGGTGGATACCATTACTCAACAAACCCGGACAATAAATTGTGGGATCTGCTTTTCAGCAAATTGAAAGACCCAACAAACGGTGCTTCATCAGGCATAAGATGCTAAACACTCACCGAAATGAACTGTCCCTGCAATTAAATGATTTGAAAATAGTACATGTACACTCTAAAAGACGGTGTGATATCAATTACAAAATGAAATTAATTCAGTGTGGATGAAATTTAGTGTCGGATGACATCCATCCAACCTAAGACTTGCATCATGTTGTTGAAGAATAACCCCAGTAAGCTATATTCCATTAAATCAAATGATTCCCAAGAATCCCATCCACCTGGCCATCCTTAGAAATTGCATCCTTCACATTTACAAAAATTCAAATCTCCACACAAACAAGCAAAAAAAAAAAAAAAAGAAAAGAAATAGAAACCAATAAATAAATTCTCTAAAATTTAAAGTTTCCCAAAACCATCTCCTTCCAAATAAACAAATTCACATCCACATGGGCATCATCAACATAAAATACACTTAGAGGTCTACCAAACACTCTGTAACAAGCTTATCATGGATCTATGTGAGCCCTACTAAAATCAAACCAGCCCAAAAAAATTGTTACCTTGCCAAACCAACCTAAACTACTTCAATGTGAATTGCATGAAGAAAACTTACATTGGAGGGTTAACTTTGAGTCAAATATATTCAGAAGTCAGAGTAATCTAGCCAGCTGTAAGTTTGCATGAGACCCTATAAATTCAGGCCGGCCTCAGGTTGGATCCATTTGCAACCCTAAAGTAATCCAACAGACACAGCCTAGACACATGATCCACGGAGAAAACTTCACTACAACAAACATGCTACTTTCTCATTTTATAAAACCCCATGAATCCATGACCCCATCAATATCGGTTTATAAACATCAAAACCAAAAACCCCAGAATCCAAAATATCCAGATTCCCAAAACCACAACCAAACAGACAAGAAGAAGAAGAAGTAGCAGCCATGGAAAACGTCCTCATCATGGCTTCGTCCTTCCTAAATTCAAATCTCCAAAACAAACAGAATTCCTAGAAGCTTAATTTACAACAACAATGTCCAGAGAAAGATAACAACTTTCTACAATGTGTTACACTACATATAACAATTTTCTACAATAACGCATTCATTATAGAAACTGATAACTTAAACAATATGAGAAAGATAAAAGAAACATCTCAAAGCACTAAAAAAGGAAAAGAAGTTTAAAAAAGAAAAAAAAAAAAACACTACTGTTTTACCTGATTGACAAGGCTGACTTGAGGAGCCAAGAAGATAAGCAACCCCCTTATACCATTCTCCTTCATTAATCGCCCGATTTCCTTCATCAGCATTACCGCGATCATAGTCTTTCCCGCCCCCGTTTCCAACACCGCGATCGTGTTTCTCATCAATGCAGCTTTATAGACTTCAATCTGGTAACTGAAACCACCAGAGACAAAGAAACCCCAAAACAGAAAAGGGAAAGTTTCAAGAAAAGAACAGATTTTTAAGTGAAAAAAAGCACCTTCTTGGGTTGAAATCCTGGGGACTTGAAGGAGTCGACTCCTTGGCTTCGAGAGAGACGAGGGTAAGGGTTGGAGATTTGGGGGTTTTCAAACGGAGAGGAATTTCAGTCCTCGACTGAGAGAGAGGATGACTGAGAGAAGAGGGATCAGCTGAGAGGGATGGTGTAAGAGAGAAGGAGAGGGCCAGAGAGATGAAGGGCTGCTTGGAAAAACGGTGACAGAGTGAGAGAGTGAGAGAGATGGAGGGCTGCTGCATGCGCGGAGGAGAGACGGTGAGAGAGATGGAGGGCTGCGCAGGGGAGAGATGAAGGTGATAGGCGAGAGAACGAGAGAGCGTTTGATGTTAGAGTGAGACTGAGACGGTGAGGGAGGTGAGGGAGATGAGCGAGAGATATACTGTGGGGGGATTAGGTGCAAAACTTTTACCGTCGGGGGCACTTATGGCCGCCTTGTAGCGGCGGCCAAACCTTGTCTTGTAGCAATGAATTTCAGCGGCCGCCGCTATAAGTTCGGCGCTAAAAATGCATTTTCTTGTAGTGTCTTTTCTATTTTTTATTTTAAAAAAAAGTCGTGATTTTTAAATTTGGTACTTTTTTACTTGACCCTTCTTATTTTCATATCTCTTAATTTGACATTTCGCCTCACTTTACTATACTAGTGAAGCTACCAAAGCCCCGTACGCTTTTGGCTTTCTTGAGTCCACCTTAATTCCTGTTTATGAGTAGGAAGATTGGCACCACTCAATGTGTGCACTCTATTGTTCTCCCTCTCCCTCTCTCTCTCTCTCCCTACATGGGACTCATGTGGTACTCTCTCCCCTTACATGGGACTCTATCTTACCACATGCAACAACGTCCCTAACCAGCATACCCACACCCCAAGACAAAATGGTAATAAGCTTATCTATCTCTTCATAGACTCTTTTAGTTATTTTTGACAAGTTTGCTTTTTAATTTGAAGAATATAGTGCCAAACAAATAATCTTTGTTATGTTTTTTCTCCCTTTTCCCAATAATTCTTGTTTGATGATAGAAAGGGATTTAATAATCAAATTATGCTCTTTGCATCTACAGTATTGTTGCATCTAAAATTGCTTTATAGTTCTTGTTGACTAGTGGCTTGACAACGCCACTAGTCCTTACTTTTAAAATATATTAATTGTGCTTTCTTCTAACATAGGTGAAGCTTAAAATAACTATCTGGTTAATGTGAAGAATCTTGGACCAAATGGCCATGGCCCACATGACCACAATCCCATTAAAGATCATGTCCATATCCACCGGTCTACCCATTTAAGAGATCCACTTACTTTTGCTAAAAGAGGTCAATTTGCCAACCAACTAATGATGGGTTGAGATTAAAAAAGAGTTTAGGTGGCAGTTGGGGGTTAAGGGTTTCTTGATGGGTTGGAATTCACTATAAAAGGACCCCTTGGGTAACTCCTTTGGCTAACAATACCATTTCTTGGCCACCATCACCACACAAGAAAGAAGAGTCAAGGACAAATGAGCTGTAAATCCCTCAAGTGTATTCAAAGCTTCTACCATTTTAAAGACAAAGCAATGGAGTCAGGTATACTCTTCACACTCTCATAATATTTTAATAATTATTGTGTCATTTGGATAAGACCCAAGAAGATCCTCTTATGAATTAAAACATATTAAGCTAACATGTGATATCAGAGCCATCTTTAGGTATAGCCAAATGTCAATTAAGGTTCGGCCTGACCCATTAAGGGCCCACTAAGCCCTGTTTAATTTTGGATAAAATTTCTTAGAATAACCCACTCATTATATGGTATTTGTTGTTATATTCAATTAACCCAAACGAGATCTAAAACTCACCCAATTAAAGCCCATAAAGTAAACTATGACCCTGGTTTTTGTGCCTACTGTCACTTATTGAAACTTCAGTATGACATGCTGTTATGATTATTCTGGACAGAGCTGTGGTTCTATGAAAGTTGTTCTAACTGAATTCCGACAGTGTAGATGGGTCTTTGATCTAATCAAATCAATCAGTATTACTTGATTGAATAAAAGTCTAATTAATCTTGAATACTATTAAATTGATAAGATCAGAACCGTTGAAGTGGTTTATCGGCACTGCAATACCTTTTGGACGTCACTGATTAAGATTTGCGTTGATCATATTGGCCAGAAACGGGGGATTCAGGATTTGTTTTGATCATATTAGACTCATACAAACTTGAGATTTCAATCCATTTTCTCTCATGGGTCCATATCAATTAGATCTTAATCTGATTGGTTTTGGATCAATTGTGAAATGTCTCTAAAGTTTCAATATATTCTTTTATATGCTAAATTAAGTCATCAAAGTTTTATCTCCGCATTATTGATGGTTTATAGTATGCAGTCAAAGTGTATCATAGCTTGTAACTTGATTAATTATGCGTTGCTATGCTAAATTGAGATGAATTGGTGGATGAATTATTGCAATTAGGATATAAATTATTGCAATTAGTGTAACTAATGATCAATGTCTATGTCACCTTGGACCATTAGAGGAAAACAAGAGAATCCAATTAAGGATGTTACATAATAGAAGTGTTATTATTATTATTATTATTTCAATTAGAGATGGATCGGTTAAATTGACTTAACAGTTGCCAAAACAACCACATGGTGAAGAATCATTTTATTTCTATATTGAACTAAGGGTGTATCACCATTACTTGTGTGATTGTAATAACACTAAATTGTGATTTCATAAAGGATATGGGGAGATGCCCAAAGGTTTAATCTTTCATGGAATAGAAATCAGAGTATGACATTGTTGATTGATGTGATGTAATTCAGAATGATTTATGCCCAAAGAAATATTCCTCTAAATCACACTACATTATTAGCCTAGTCTTATTAATTAATTAAAGAAAAGAGAAAAATATGCATGTTGTTTTTTGATACTCGAAGGTGGAATTACAATGATGTACACTTGCTTTTACTTATTATTATTGTTGCTCGATCAAGAATGGATTGTAACTTGTGGATATTATTGTTTCTTTTCAATAACTAAGTTGATGGCAATAGTTTCTCATTAGGGACCATTCATACCTTAGATGGGTCAAATTTTCTAAAATGGTTGGACTTACTAATGATAGCAATAATTTTCTTTGAATAGGCTTAGCCCCCAAGTCCTACAGATGGAACCTGTAGTGCTAAAAAGGAAAAATCTGATAAATGAACCAGCGTTAATAAAGTATGAACCAAGATCATCTTGAGCTCCTTCATAGAAATGCAAAGCATCTGTTAGATACTGTAAAGGAGCATGCAAGGTGTCCGACAAAGCTGTAAGGGGTATCATTGATAAGCCACCTATCAAGCATGAAATATGATGGGACTTTGGGAGTGAAAGTGTATACTTTATCAATGCAATATATTACTTTCAAATTGAAGGTGGATATAAGTGTATTAGAAAAGTAATTGATATAATTCATCTTGAACTCTCACTTCCGCTTCTAGCCCATTTAAGGTTGCCTACAATCAAAGCCCAATTCCATAGTCCATAATTGAGTTGATTGCTAGATGTGATCAAGAAGAGAAGATGCTTTAGGCCGAGAGACAACTGTCAGTAAATTTAGTCTCTCATAACAAATCCAACGGTAAAGGAAAGGATAAGAAAAGGCCTATTATTCAAGAACAATCAGAAAAGAAGGAAAAATTGAGACAAAAATAATGCTTTTTCATTGGAAAGAGCGGTCACTTCAAAGAGGATTGCCTAAAGTTGAAAAGTTGGTTTGAACAAAAAGGTACAACTTTATCTTTAGTATGTCCTAAACCAATTTAACCAATATTTCACCAAATTCTTAGTGGGTTGACTTTAGTGCAACCATTCATATGACTAGTTATGTGCAAAGATTCCTTTCATGCTGGAGCCCAAGTGATGTGGAAAAGACTATATATCGCTATGGGGAACTAAAAGGAATCACGACTCGAAGCAATAGGCACTTACAAGTTGGTGCTAAACACCAAATTTATATTGGACCTCCAGAAAACTTTCATTGTTCCTAAAATCTCTAGAAATTTAAAATTCTATTTCAAAATTAGTTTGTGATGGTTTTGAATTTACTTTTGGACAAGACTTTATGCGAGTTTTTATAAATAAATGTTTAATTGGGAATGGTTATTTATGTGGTGGATTGTATAGATTTATGAATAGGGAGTCATTGTGCACACTACAAATTAATTGTGAATTGAACATAAGCATTAAAAGAGGGGCAATTAAAGGGAACTCGTCTATATTGTGGCGTAAAAATTTTGGTCATATCTCAAAGGAGAGAATTCTCATACTGATGAAAGATGAATCATTACCTAATATTGATTTTAATAATTATGGTGTTTGTATAGATTGTGCAAAGGGAAAAGAAACAAATGCAAAAAAAAAAAAAAAAAGTGCACGAGAAGTTCAGAACTCCTATAGATGACCCATACAAATGTACGTGGGAAAATTGATATACCATGTTTTATGAGTGAACATTACTTTATCACCCTTATTAAGATTTTTCACCATATGGTTATGTTTACTTAATTAAAGAGAAATCTGAATTTTTTTTTTCTTTATATTTTTAAGATATTTAATTTAGAAGTAGAAAACCAATTAGATAGAAAAATCAAAGTAGTGAGATATGATAGAGGTCGTGAGTATTATGGAAGGTATGTACACCAGGTTGTAACTACGGCCCATTTGCTATACTTCTAAAAAATGAGAAAATTGTGTTTCAATACACAATGTCTGGATCATCTCAACAAAATGGTGTTGCTGAGAGAAGAAATAGGATGCTTATGAACATGATTGGGAGTATGGTAAGTAATACCACTTTATCCAAATCAATATGGGGAGAAGAACTTAGGATCACTTTATACATATTAAATCATATCCTTAATCAGTAAAGTGGTGCTAAAAACACCCTTCGAGTTGTGGACCGAAAGGAAACCCAATCTAAACCACTTTTGAGTATGGGGTTACCCATCTGAAATGAGAATTTATGACCCACATAAGCAAAAGTGAGACCCTAAAACTGTTCGTGGGTATTTTATTGGTTATCGTAAGAGGTCTATATGGTAAAGCTTGTACTATCCTAATTATAGCATTACGATAGTAAAATCGAAAAATGCAAAATTTATAGAGGATCATGAGAATAGTGGGAGAGGTCAAGTGTAAGAACCCATCCCCAAATATTATTTTAAATACTTTTGCAAATTAAATAATGAATGTGTAGAATCCGACCACTTTGAATGAGGGCACAATCAATGTTCAATTAGGAGAAATCGACTCACACTGAGCAATTAAGGCACAATTAGGGTGTAAACTTGATTAAGGTCAGATTTGGGAATAATAGGATCTATTTGTAATTTGAGAAAATACAAGGGTTTTTTCATAATTTCAAAAATATGCAAATATGGGTCTCATTTGATAAGAAAAATCAATCACAAAAATTTAATGAAGGAAGAGGGGTCTTTTAGTGTCAAATAAGCACTAGGAACCCATTGGATTAAACATATGTCAATAAAAACCAAAATAGAAAAAGAATCCTAAATTAGGACAACTCAAATGTGGGCTTGCCCCACTTTGAATGACACGTCCAAAACTCCTTGTTGTTGCTTATTTAATCAAAGAGAAAAAAAAGAAAGGAAGGAGTCTTAGGCCTTTTTTGGCATCTCTTATTTGTTTGAAATAGATCTGTCCAAAATAGATCTGTTTGAAATGGATCATTTTACAAATAGACCATTTAATAAGACATGCAATATATCTAGATGAAATAAGTCTATTTAAAAAATATCGTTTGGTAAACATACAAATAAGAGCTTATTATAGAGGAAACCCTCTCCTCTCTCCATTCCTCACGTGCACACAAATCCAAAGAGGGTTGCAACAATCACTTTCTCTCTCTCTACGCTTTCTCTCTCAAAGACTTTCTCTCTAGAGACTTTTCTCCTTTGGTTTCTCCTTCTCCTGAAGACCAACACTACTCTCCCAAGTTAGGGTTTTGCAATTGGAAATTCGAAATCGTTGGAACTTGGGGAAAATTGCGAGGAATCGAGAAATCGACTTAGGGCTTCACTTGTACGATTCATGCTTTGTTGGATTCGACTAAAACGGCAAGTAAACAAATATGAATCTTTGTACCTACTTGTTTGATTAGTTGATTTCATCCCTAACTTATTAGAAACCCAAGTTTCTAAGCCAAAACAACAAACTTGTGATTGGATGTGCAAAAAAGACTTAAGACCCTAGAATCCTAAAGGACATGGCTGGAAATCATGCAAGATATACAAAAGGGAGATTACTACCCTTGGCCATGGGATCGAAGTGAACCCCCCATGCTAGCACACATGGTCCAACCATGGATCATGGTCGTGGGACCGAAGTCCCCAAGGACTTTGTGGGTCCGGAGTCCTTTGCATATATGCCTTTAGGGTTTACATTCTTTTGACTATTTAAAATTGTCTTAGGGCTTTCTTTAAATGTTATTTCATGATTTTAGATTTTCTTATATCAATAGGTAATAGATTTTGGAGAATTTTCAATCTTATATGCAGTAAATTATGTGGATATGCTTGGGAATTCGTGGACTAGTAGCTGATGACCCCTAATTATTAAAAAAGCGAAAAGTTGAGAATTTTATTTGGCCATGGACCACTAAGTGTGGATCTTCGATGGCTGACTCCTTTGAGGGTTTGAATAAGGCCTTAAAAACCCTAACAAATCATGGTTCATGTAGATTTGAGGATTTCCACATAAGACTTCGCTAGGGTTTGTTTATAATCAATGTTAAGCCTTGTTTATATAATCGTACATGAGCGACACTAGGGTTTCAGACCTAGGTAATCATAACTATTTGACAACAGAATTATTAAGATTTATGTGTAATGAAGTAAAATGCGGGTGTAAAGTAATTGTCCCATGGTAGCAGAAACCCCATATACATGTGATATGTATTAAGTGGCATGGAGCCTTGGTCGTTGCCCGATTGGGGATACATCTTGTTGACTGAACCTCTTTGGTAGGACTCTTAGGCCCTTGACCCTAGGACGTCGTGAAGAATTGGAAATTTCTATATCCATTGTATGTCGTGTTGATAGGGCTAGGTAATCATGGGGATTTGATCTTGAATCTATAATTATGAGATTTGTTAAATGAATAATGAATTTGGACCAGCAGTGGGTGATGTTCTTACAGTTTGACATCTATATATGGATCATTATGAAGCATTCCGATTACTACAGTAACCTTGAAAGTTCGGGATCCGAACCCTAGAGGGGGGTGAATAGGGTGAGCTTCAAATTAGTGACCAATTATGACCAATTTTAGATTCTTTAAATTAAATTAGTCACTAGTGATGATTATCAAACTAAATGCGGAAACTAATAAAAACAATCACTACAACTCAACCACAACTCAAAGATTTATAGTGGTTCGGCCTCAATGCCTACATCCACTACCGGCTTGTGATCCTACACCCCCACCGGATTTCCATTATCTATAATTTTCAATAGGCTAAGCAATAACCTTTACAAAATACTTTTCAAGGCTAAGCAATAATCTTACAACATGCTTTTCAAGGCTAAGCAATAACCTATTGGGTTTTATGGCTCACCCCTAACCATACACTTATGCTTTTCTAAGGCTAAGCAATAACCTATACAAAATGATTTCTTAAATAAGTGTCTACACAAACACTTTAAGAGATACAATTAAAAGCTCAATACATTTGCCTCTAACATAGGCTGATATGAAATTGAAAATCTAACTCACACAACACTCTATGAAATGCAAAGGTGTATGCTCATGATGTGTGTGCGTGATAACTTCAATCAAGTTTAAAAAGTAAGCTCAATCAATATATGCTCAAAGCATTTAAAAGTTTAAGGCACATAAAAAGTGTTGATTAATTGAAGTGTAAAATGCAACTCACATGTTTACGATATGAAAATCAAAGACTCACAAGTTGTATGAAACTATTTAAGATTAAACATGTGATGAAAGGGCAAGGATGTTTTCAAAACATGTAAGTTTTCCTATGAGTTTATGTAAAGAAAACAACTAGTTGAAGATAAAACCAAGTGATAAGATCATGCATAAAATCAAAGATGTTGAACAAGCATGTTTTATAAAAATAACAATAACTTGGTTTAAATCTAGGTGAGGAATCCAAAACAAATAAATCCAAGATTAGATATGTTAAAGGATTCTTCACATCATAGTTAGCATGCAATTAATGATTTACAAGTCATATAAGAGAAGCATGTAACATATGATTTAGAATACAAAGCTTACTTAAAAGATGTAACTCAAGAATCCCAAGCTTTGCTTCCCTCAAGATCTTCTTCCTTTATTGATGCCAAACTAGGTTTGAATGATTTTCAATAATACCTTAAGAATGGTCTCCAAAAGCTCCAGCTCGAAATTCAAGGAAGAAATCAATTTATAGAAAAGTTTATCTCAACAGCACTATTGTCGGTCAGCCGACATACAGGGTTCGGTCAGCCAAAATCAACGACCATATTTCCAATGGTCATATTTTTCCTGACCATTTCCACGGTCGGTTCACCGAACTCGTTCGGTCGACCAACAAGTGACCAACAACCTGACCGAACGCACAACGGAGCTGGAAAACATGCTCTCTGGATTCCGAACCGACATGAGTTCGATCGAGGTATGAGGCAGGTTCGGTTAACCGAACATCGACCGACAAATTGACCGACAAACAAAACACCATTTATGAAAATGGAACCGAAGGAAGTTCGGTTAAACTCGGTTCCACTTCGGCTCGCCGAGACCCGACCGACAGGCTGACCGACAGTGAAAACTGAATCCAGAAAATCTGAAAGTTTAACTTAAAACTCTTTTATGCAACCAAGTAAAACACAGAGTTTTAACCATAAAACCATGTTTGAAATAAAAATAAAAACACTTAAAAGATGTTTAGATGAAACATGATAAATACACCTCAAGAATGGATGTTTTAGAAACATGATATGCATAGTTGACATCAAATTGCAAAAACAAGAACACCCTAACAAACCTAAGGGTATGACGTCATGGACTCTCTAAATATCAGCTACCTTCAGAACTGTCAATTATTAATTGGAATCATAAATGAGAGGTCTTCATACTCGTTCGAATTAGGCTTACGGAAAATATGCAGTGTTGAGATCTCATGATATCATTGGGTTGGTTTAACATAGATTTAGCATGTGGAAAGCGATCCTAGAACTAGGTTGGCATGATCTATAAATTAATATAATGTTTAATGGAGTTTATCTAAGTGATCTCATGTTCCCATGCATTCCTAATGTCTGTCTTGTTATGATAACACATCCCCCCTATGTCATGTGATTTGTGTAGTTCAAGTATATGATATTTTGTATATGGAATCTGTTAATTTTTGGAGGATTAATATGCATACGGAATAACTTTTGTTGGTTTCATCAGCTGGTCTTTGTATGTACTTTTATTTTATTTTATGCGACAACAATAAGCTATATAAACCTAACAAAGTGGGGCACTATTTTGTAGGGGTTATATTCTTTGAAAACTATCTGCACATTAGCTAATTCCTCTGAAAGTGACCAAAGGTCACTTTGGTACCGGACTCTGTATTCTGTTCTGATGGTCATAACTACGTATCTAGGTTAGGGCTATCAATCGTGTTGTGTTAACGAATTCGGGTTACGGTTAACGAATTTGTGTTAAAATCACCCCAACCTGTACACGACCCGTTAATTTAAAGGGTCAAAAAACCCAACCCGAAAATGACCTATTAATTTAACGGTTTACATGACCCAACCCGTTAACCCGTTCAGTAATTAAGTCATGTCAAAAATTAAAATAAAATCCATACAAAAAAAAAATATATATATATATATATAAGGAGAAAAATATATAAGCCACACGAAACTATAGGTGAGGAGGGTGGATCCCGCCCTAAATCCCACTATAACATAATAAATTTTAATTTCTTCTTTATGAATATAAATTAATTCTAGCTATACTTAGGGACTTAAAAATTTTTAATGGTTAAGCGAGTTGTTAACGGGTTACTAGTTTAATTCATATATGACCCATTAAATTAACGTATTAATGGGTTTGACCCGTTAATGACCCAAACTCATTAAGAGCCCACCCAAACCCGTTAATATCAAGTGGGTTCGTGTCGTGTTAACGGGGTCATTTGGCATTTTGACAGCCCTAATCTATGCACCAAAACTCTGTTCTTGCTATGATTAAATTAGGGTTGTATAATATCATGGCAAAACTCTGTTCCCCATCACATTACGGGGGACGGGCGCTATAATGTCTATGACTATTTAGCCAATGTGGGACACCAAGATGTTTTAAAAATGTTCTTGTTTTCTTTTATATTTTTATTTAATGACTTTTCATTATAAATCTATATCCTGTATGATTCTGCCTAGTTTATTTATTTTTCAAATTGTATAATTAATCTTTTCTGTCTTTTATTCTACTTAAATTGTATGGAATATGAAATTCTGGTGTGTTTACTTGCAGAAGTTATTCGTAACTTCACTTCCTACAATTGGCGCTTGTAGTGAAGAAATAGAAATTGAAGCTCGGGACGTTAATGCAGTTGATGGGGAACTGCAAGAGTGTAAAGAAAGTGTGGATAACATAGTCTAGAGACTTCCAAGAATGATTCACAGGGACTATTTAGTTTGATTCAGTCCAAAACTGTTAGACAACTGGTGTTGATTAATGAAACATAATTATTAAACTCGTGCTCTATTATTAGTATTTGTTATTTGATCTTTAAAGAAAAAGTTTCGCTGCAAAGTTCACTTCTACCTAATCTCATAAAACCAGGAGAAAAATTTACTCATGGCTTGAAAGGCGGACTTCTACGGAAATCCAGGTTTTGGGTCATGACATCAAGGATGAGATATAGTCTATAAACAAATCAGAGAACATGTTGAGTTACATGATACACAAAATAGAATTGTTTCACTTATTGTCATTAATGGTCATTAATTAAAAGGTACAACAGCCACAAAACAATCAAGTTGAACATAATATTGGTCAACCCATGAACGACCCACTCTCATAACATCATGATGATCCACTTCCTAATGCACAACCTAATCCATAATTAAGGAAGTTAACTCGAATAGAAGGACCTGTCATTTCGGACGATTATGTTATATATTTGGAAGAAGCCAGAATTAGGATGGAAGATGATCCTAGAATGTTCAAGTAAGCCATAGAAAGCATGAGTTTTAATAAATGGTTAGACGCTGTGAAAGAAGAGTTAGAATCAATGGTTCACCAATGAGGTTTAGGGTATTGTTGAACTGCTCAAGGGTTCCAAGGCCGTGGGTTGTAAATAGGTCTTTAAGAACAAAAGGGACTCAAAAGAAAAGGTAGAACAATTTAAGGCTCGACTTATGACCAAAGGTTTTATTCAAAGAGAAGGAGTCGAATATAATGAGGCCTACTCTTCAGCGTCTGAAAATGATTCATTTAGGATAATCACGGCTCTTGTAACTCAATTCAATTTGAGTTACATCAAATGGGTGTTAAGACGACATTCCTAAATGAGAATTTAAAAGATGTATACATGGAACAACGAGAAGGATTTGTGAAACAGAGTAGCAATAAATTAGTTTGCAAGTTAAAGAACTCAATATATGCTTTGAAACAAGCTTCCATGCAATTGTATATTAAGTATAACAGCATTATCACATCGTTTGGTTTTACTGAAAATGCAGTAGACCATTGCATCTATCTTAAAGTTAGTGGGAGAAAGTTTATAATTTTGATTATATATGTCGACAATATTTTGCTATCTAGTAATAACCTTGGAATAATCCATGAAACCAAGGAATACCTCAAAAACAATTTTGATATGAAAGACATGGGAGAAACAACCTTCATAATAGGAATCGAGATAGACCTCGAAGATTACTTGGGTTATCATAGGAATCCTATGTAAAAACTATTATTAAAAGATTCTATATGGAAGGATGTAGGTCCTCGGATGCACCAATTATGGGTGATAAATTTAGTAAAGCGCAAAGTTCAAGAAACGGAATCGGAAGTCATCAAGTGGACAAATGTCCTTATGTTGCTGCAGTAGGGAGTCTGGTGTATGCGCAAACATACAATAGGCCTGATATCAATTTTCTAGCTGGCATGTTTAGTAGAATATCAAAGTGACCCATGAATGCCCTATTAGGTAGGAGTTAAGAAAGTTCTAAAATATCTTAGTGGCACTAGGAATTACAAGTTCTTGTATAGAAAATATGACCAATTAGAAGTGATCTGTTACTTAGGATGTCTCAATATAAGAAAGTCGACTTCAAGATATATTTTCCTAATAGCTGGCAGGATGGTATGATGGAGAAGTGCGAAACAAATTCTTGTGACTCCATCCACATTTGATGCTAAATATGTGGCATGTTTCAAAGCAATAGGTTACGCTTTATGGATGCATGATCTTATCAAAAAATCCGATAGCAAGGTCTGTATAATAAGTTTGCGGTGCTTTTTTAAGCAGTGGTCCCACGGGATGAAACCTAGCTGAGATCGCCGCCATATGTATCAGACCACTACTGATTTACATATATGGTGACGACCAGCTACTACGAACTGGAACCAGGACGAACCTAGAACCGAATGCAATATGTATGATGGGTTTCCCTAGACTGCTGAAACAACACTGATGGCAATGCATTAAATCGATACGGCTGATTCATATGGTTTCTCTCAGACACCGTAAGAAACTCCATTCCATACCAATACTTAGAAACCAAGATAATTATGACCCATGGTGCATTGATCTCATTAGCTAATTCATGATGATCTTGTCAATGCTCGTCCCAACATTGTTACATGACTGTTGTGGGCTGCAAATACCAAAAACCACCTCTATTTGGATGATTTTAACAATTTGATTAACTAGTGAGCCGTAGGGGCGGACTCACATTGTCAGAAGTCAGAACCTGGGGCGACCATGAAATGACCAAAGACTCAAATGGGGCCCTCACTGATGCCCCATATATGACTAAACAATTGCCCCACTGTGTCAAAAGCTTTTGGTTTAAAATAAAAAAAACATTGCTATGGTGAAAAGCAACTTGGGAGAAAAAAAATCCTTAGTTGGCCGGTGAAAAGCTCCCTCTTTTCTCAACCTCTGCAATTGCCACTCTGCGATCTCATCATCCCCGATCGAGCTTCTCCACGTCGTTAGTTTTGTGGTTTCTCTCTCTCTCTCTCTCTCTCTCTCATGATTCACACCAAACACTTCCCCCAACTAAGTCCCCGCAATCACCCCTCCTCCAATTCCACCACGAGTCAACTCCATCATAATCCCATCGCCCTTTGCCCTTTTGTATCTTGAGTATTTCTTCTTTGATTTAATAGGACAAATTCCTAAAATTTCTTTAAGAAATTGATATATAACGAAAGAAACCCTAATCAAACCCTGGTTCTCTCTCCCTCCCAAATCTAGTATAATCCTAATTGCTCTATACCTAAATCCGAACCCTTAATCTCCAAATCCTAATTCCAAACCCTGAATCCTCACATCCTAATCCAGACACTAAGCCCTAAATCACCAAATCCTAAGTGAAACCCCTAAGCCCTAATTTCCCAAATTCCCTTGATTTGTAAGCCCTAATTCCCAAATAACCTAAATCCAAATTAAAAGCATCAACAACCAAACCCCTAAATTTCCAAGTCGATTAAGCATTGGAATCCAAATATCTTAATCTTTAATATGTGTGTGCATTTTTCTGCTTAGTGGAGCATTTGCACGCATTTTTATTTGATTTTGATTTATTGTTTGTTTTTTGGTCTTTTTTCCCCTCCTTGAGATAAAGCACCATGTGGATTGTCGGTGTGATTGAGCTCTTTGAAGCTTTAGTATTTTATTTTTTTTATTATTATTATTATTATTTTATTTTATTTTTTAAAAGAGAGTAGATAGCAACAAAATTATAGAAATTGAGCTTTAATATAATACACTTTCCCTTTTTGTTAATGTGAAGAAGTCTAGTAAAGTTAGCAAAAGTTTAGCCCCACCTAAATTAAAATTCTGGGTCCGCCAAGTGAGTGACCATGGCTATCCGTTTATACTGCAACAACATGGTTTTTGAAACCACGGCCAACACCAAGTCAGAATTGCCCAATGGTGGTATGAATTTTGGCACCACCAAATGTAGGGCTTTGGCACAAATTGCAAATTTCTCTTTTGAAGTGCAAAAGCTATGTAGAAGAAAAGGTCCAACAATTGGTTCAGGAACATTAAAGGCAATCCAATTCATTCCCACCCAGCTGTACATTCAGTGGGAACTACCCACCCAAGTCCATCTACTAAAACTACACTCAAAAGACTTCTTTCCCTAATGAATTACAACAGACCATATACATCCCAAAGCACCCTAAAATAATAAGTTCTCAGCCTCCACTTAAAACCTACAGATAACTTCCCTATCATCCGTCAGGGAAGATAATAATGATAATAATAAAAAGAAACACTTGGTTGGACTGATATGCTAACAAACTAATAGCTCCCTACGCGAGGTCAGTAGGAGTTCAGATCTGGAAAGAAAACAGTCAGTTGGGAGTTAAAACCTCCAGAACTGGGATGCTAGTCATGGCGGGCAAAAAAAAAAAAAAAAACGCAGCCCACTCGCAACATTTCCAGTTTCTCAAATATGCAACAGCTACTGAAAAGCATCAGCCAAACTGGTAAACGGAATAGAGGATTGACGATGAGTGCTAAGCCTGGCACTTCCACTGCTGACGCCTTCAGGCACTGTGCTGCAGCTATTCGTGGTTTGTTCAAGCAGGTGCATGAGCGACATAAAAACATTCATCCTTGTCACGTCCTCGTTTGCCTGTGCAGCATAGATGCATAGATCAAATTCAATCACAAGAACAAGTATGGGACAACTCAAGGATGATTAATCATTTGAGTTTTGTATGTATTTACTATAATCTTGGAGTATCAATCATGAGTATTAGCATTCCACACAGTATGAAATTCATTGAAGTCTGAAGGTAATTTAATTCAATCTATAGAAAGTGAACTTCATTGTAATACTGGGGGCTTAACTTGTACATATGGCAGATGTTTGAGATCAGGACTGAATATCCATCAGGAGAAAACCAAAAACCAAATGAATCGGCTATTTCCCCCTAAAATAGCCATTCAGTAGTAGAAGTGAACAACGTATCTGCGGTAACTGTTCATCTCCCCTGCAAAAATACCTCATCTCTGAAAGCTATTCCAAAGGTACGAACTATGATACCCGGGTACTTGGACATGCACTGTATATCTGCCTCAGAACAATACCGTACTAATATCAGTACTTGAAACTGTACTGCTGCTACTAGTGTACAAGTTTAGCATATACCACTTTCCAAGTCGATTTTTTTCACATATTTTTATTTACTTTTCTTATTTCTCAATATAAAAAATGTTAGAAACGAATTCAATTAATTCCATTAATTTAAAAAGATTTTAAAGAAAATTTAGGAGAACCATAACAGTATCCGAGTTCTAGATATCTAAAAGTACAGAGCTTTTGTATCCCCAATCCCCATATCTACATCTGGGGCATCATAGGGTATGAATAGTCATAGAGATTAGCTTCAGGCTACCATCCCCAGCAAACCTGATTTTCCAGAATGCTACATTGTATCTTGATATTTATTTCACAGAACCTCAACATTTGAGATTGTATATATTTTTAAATACCACACAATCAGTCTATTGAAGAAAAGGCCACAAAATAAACACCGAAATAAACCTAAAAGAATAAGAGACTTGATTTATGTGGTTTGGCAAGATTTACATCCACATGATAATCAAGGAGCTTCTTTCACTGGAGTCTAGATTACAAAACTTAAAGTTTCTGTACCTCATCAAATATAAAAGTCTAAAACGATTTACCTTTTTTTTTTATTAATACATTACAATGCAGTAGGGTTATGAAACCCTCTTTTGTTTGTGATTTACATGACTATATACAACCAATTATAGGAAATATCCTTTCCAACATTTACTACAAAAGGCTTTATGTCTCACATCCAGAGAGTCCAGGACCCCTAAAAATCCTATTAGTGTATATATATAGATAAGTCATCCACTGCGCACTGGGCTGTGGGGCCCACATGGAGCCCCACCTGGGGCTGAGACCTAGGCAGATTTGAAGATCTTACTGGGCTCCTCCTCTCTGCATCCAATCATCCTAACCCTATCATCTGGGGCCCACAAGTTTAGTCCATTTGGATCAGTGTACTGCCCATTCCGATGGATACAAACTCAGTGGGACCCATGTAAATGTGTGTGTGTTTTTTTTGGGGGGGCGGGGGGGGGGCGTGGGGTGGGGTGGGGTGGGGTTGGGTTTGGTGTGGGGGGTTGTTGTGCGTTGTTGTTGTGGTGGGGGTGTGGGTGTTCCACTCAATGGACCCCCAAGTGCCCCACCCCCGGTGCGCACCACTATGACCCTACACACACACACAAACCATCTGTAACAGTACTAGGAAAAGTGGGAGGTGAAATTGCTATCCATTTTTGCTTGTCAATAGGAGAAGAACTTGATAAGCCACTGACATTAATGTCAACAGAGCCATTGAGGCTCCTTGCCAAGCCAAGAGTCTTTAGGGGGTTAGGACTTAGGATCATACATGCACCACGAGAATAAGAGAAAGGAGACAAAACCATAAACTTTCAGTTAAAGCAGGCCAGTCCTCATAATACATAACCTTTTTTTTTCAAAAAACCAACAAACTAGAAACAAAAAGCACCTCAGTATTGGACAATAGTGTGACTGACACACCCAATAAACTCAAAGCTGTGGGTTGTTGGAGGCTTACCTCTACTGAAAAGCGTGACCAGACCTTATTGTCACGAGCTTGCATCACCCCCTTCAAGATCGTTAAACCCAACCCTCGTATTATGTCAGCTATCTCAAGAAAGCAACCCCGTTCCTCACAAAGAATCTATCAGAGAAGACAATATTAGACTTGAGAAGGTACTGTTTATGAAATCTGCAATGGAGAGGAATTTACCTCAACAAGCATTTGATGAGGTTCATTCAAATCTTCAACAATTATTGGGCAAATCACGGATTGAGAACTGATTTCAAATGCTAATGTTTTACCGCTGCTGGAGTTGTCCTTCAAGCACAAGCCATCTTCCTTGCTGATAACCTGTCCATAGGAGAAACATTTAAATGGGAAAAAAGTTCACCATATAAGACCATATGCTCTTCCTATATCAGTTCTATTTTGGAACACAACGTCAAGATTCAAGAAACACAAAAAATTTCTTACATCCGCTATGCTACACGAACCAACCAGAACTCTGTTTGTGCAACCAACACATACTTCATTGTCACCCATTATTAAGAACAGTGAGTACACCGGATATCTTTTGGTTGACTTTTGTTGGCCCGACAGGTTTGATGGCTAAACCCAACTCAGAACTGGGTCAAATGAAACCAGTAAATAATAGGGCCGGTTGGGATTTGGTTTGCAGGGGTAATAGTGCAATTAGTCAGATTCAGTTGGACCAGCAGGCAAAGAGCGGGAATCAACTCAACTGGAACCCAACCCATTTATTAAACAGGTCAGGCATGTCAACCCAAAGCCAACCTTAAAATGAAAATGGTCAACCTGAACACACTGCTTTTGCTTAATGTATGAGCAATTTTATCTGGGCAAACACGACAGTGTACAAAGGGTATATGAATTCATTGCTCAAGTTGTACCTTATTTGTTCATTGGTATAAACCCAATGATTATACAGATCTTCTGGGGATAGTTTTTTGGTCGTACACAAAGACATCTTTCTTTGCATCATTTCCAAAAAAATCGATGCTAGATATGTAAAAGATATTATTTGTTTTCCATCAACTGGACATGTGTGAAAAAAATATCGTGACATTTCATTTCTTACAGCATTTTGAAAGAATTTTTTTTTTATATTTATCTCAATGGATGATTACATTGTTTATAGTCGAAAAGAAATTCACAAGAGGTTTTTCAAACCAGAAGAGGTCTTCATCTTCTTTCTCTTTAAGTATTTCTAGCTTCAAATCAAATCAGATTATAGAGCAGGACCTAACAAGTAACGTTCAACAAATTGAGATTCATGTACCAACAGATTTTTACCTTCCATTTGAACTCATTTTTATAATTCTTTCAGTTGCTTTGATAGGTGAAATTGCTATGGCCCGACAGTAAAGTAAAAAGTAATAAAGTAAATAAAGTAATAAGTAATAAATACTTAGATCCAAAATAAAATAAAATAAACAAAGTCTTGTTTCGTTCTATGTTATCACATCCATTTCCCTTCGGTGCCATTTTCATATTCTATTGTTCATATATGAAATTGAAAGGGGCTTAAAATGAAAATGGTCAACCTGAACACACTGCTTTTGCTTCATGTATGAGCAATTTCATCTGGGAAAACATGACAGTGTATAAGGAACAAAATACTTTTTCCATGTTACTTGAATAAATGGACACAAGACTTAAGCTCCAGCTGATGGCACAGTCAGGCCCTTAACCTGGAGGGTTTTCAGAAAATTACAAGACTTAAAACAGATATTTGGTTAATTTTTTCCCTTAAGAAAATCTTTGGTCAAAAAGGCCTCTGAATAAATCTTTGGAATTGTTCCACTGGTCCATCTGTGATAAGTGCAAGATAAGGCTATTGGAAAATCAACTATTTGTTTTACATGTTTACCACATGTAAAAGTAAAGTAAAGAGAGAAAGAAATGAAGATAGTTGAACACAGTGTTTAATCATTTCATTTATTTATTCTCTTTATATGCATTTCTCCTTACCAAATGGTAACTGGTAATCAACTTTCTGTGCATAGTAATCCTTATTTTAGTAATACAACAGAGTATTGTACATAGTACTTTGGAATTACTATGGCTCAGGTTATTTGCAGAAAAATACATAGGAATTGAATATAGGGTGCTTAAAAACTTAAAAATGAAGATCATACGTGAATTTTCAAAAATGAGCATCAAATAGCATCTTCTTTTGATTCTACTTTCCTAAAATAAAATGTTATTTGATGTTAAGTTTTGAAACTCACCTTTGACCATAATTTTAACCACCCTATGTATTCAATTCTTATGCATTATAATGCAATTATGCAACCAAACATGCCATTCGTGAATTTGTGAAGCTTGTCTCTAGCATTACATATTTTGTACCATACTCCATTTACATGAATAAACCATTTGCTTTTTTACTTAATGCTATGTGGAAACGATAATTATTTTAAACATTTTAATTTTAAAATATATCCGATCAAGCAAAATTATATTAAATATATCAAATGGTCCTTATTCACATATCCTACAGTTCTAAAACATATATGAACAAGGAAACCTGTAACCAAAAGTAACAGCAGCACATATATGTCAAAGAAACATATCAAATCGAGAATTTTTGTAGCATCACTGAAAGTATTGCTCAATGCTCAGAGACCATGAAAATCAGAACCAGTGTAAAGGCACCCAAAAAAAAAAAAAAAAAAAAAAAGAAAGAAAAAGAAAAACCAGAAAGTCCCACACCTTTGACTCCCGAGTTTGTTTCAGCTTTTCAGCATGCTTTGTCACACTTTGCAAGAAAACCATGTGCTTAATAGTGCGGTCCAATAGTGCATCAATACTATACTGTTTCTATACACCAAATCAGTGTTAGATAAATAAACGAAGATCATCATGAATACTTAGTTAAAAATACAGCATGAAACTAGAAAACTCATGTGAAGCAGTAACAAAATCACCTTTGCTCCATTTGGCACGATTTCTCGCAACTCCTTGAGACGGTCTTGGATCATCTGCCGATCTTTGGGCCGGGGCCTAGGATTCTCTCCAGGCCTGGACCTTTTTCGATTTGGTTTCCCTGCTTCATTAGACCTTTTAGAAAATGCAGTTGAAGTACTATCACACTTCATACTCAGTCCATCTTCAATCCACAAACTGGTTTGAGATTCATATACACTGCTCTGAGGTTGCACTCCAGTTTTATTCAAGATGCATGATGCTTTAAAAGAACTCGGTTCGGCTGGATCTGGTTTTGCAAGATCCTGAGGAAGACCATACAGCACTCGTGGAATCTGCTCTAGCACAGCCATCCCACTGTGCCTGGAGCTATTATGAATTGAAGAAGAACTAGCCCTTGTCAGTGTAGTGCTGCAAGATACATTACCATTTAGTATCGGTTTGGCACCGGAGTGAATCTTTGAAACCACGGCATCCAACAATTGATCCGTCCCGAGTGCAGAGAAAATGGCACTCTCAGAGATCACATCATTCATTTGATCAAAAAGAGGCACATCAAGTTGGGGCAGACGTGAGGAAGCATCTTCCTTCAAATTCCCAGCATTTTCTGACACCCCTTGTAAAAGCACATCATCCCAGCCATGATGAAATTGTTGAATCTTAAAATCTAAACCCAGCGCATCAAACAAATCACATCCTGCAGGGGATCTCCCTGATTCGTTTGAAGAGGACTCGTTTAACTTGCTGTGGGGCAGACTCTCATTAGAACCTTTAAGACGCTCTCCACAGTTTGTAATGAAAATACCATTTTCTTCAAGGATGGCATTTCCGCTGACCTGCATTGAACTACTCCCCCAGCAATAATCTTCAAGAGAGACAATAGGCATGCGGTCAATCCATGAAATTGGATCCTTGAAGTCAGCTGATGGGCCTTCAATGGATTCGAACGAATCCTTCCATATTCTCTGTTCCCCAATGGTCCCTACATTTGTGGTATGCTTGAAACCATTAGAGTGATAGCTTGGCAGAAACTCTCCTGAAATTAAGCAGGTGCTACTTGAATGATTTGGATCAAAGGACACCGGAATCACTCCTCTATCAGACTGAAATGCAATATCCTCTAGAGGGAGACTTGACGGACATTGGTTTGATATTGAACTTTCATTTCTTGTCCTACATGACTCACTGATGCCCAGCAATGAAACAATAACAGAGTCCTGTATAGAGCTAGAGGCTTTGCATCCATGGGATTCCAGCTGTGGGGTTTTCATGTTATCCGGTGAAGTGGGTATGTATTTATGTGCGGGTTCTTGTGATCCCAGACTAGACCGGATCTGCTGTTTTACGTGCCCTAACTTATGACATTGTATACTTGATCTAACAACTGAAATAGAGTGATCACTTCTGGAGCTTGAAGTATGTGACAACATGTGCTGGTTCAACCCCACTTCCGAATTTGGAATGATTACTTGAGTTCCCATATCTTCTTCCAGTTCGTCTCCTTGATGAAGTCTAGGCTTAACTACTGAAATAGCCCTTGAATGCGAGAAACCACCATCAAATTTATTCGTAGCTGTGACATCTGGATTGGAGGCCAATGGAACTAGTGACACATTAGTTTGCACGTCGTGCGTTTGTTTAAATACAGAACAAGAGGGTTGACTGACAAATCTTGAAGCTGGTGATAGAGGAAGCTTCTGGTCCTGACTATCCCCAATAGGGGGTGTGAATCTTGCTACTCCGCTGCAAGAATTTCTGAATCGATCCGCAGAGACAGCTATTCCGAGTTTAACATGAGCTTGCATCTCCTGGCTTAAAGCATTGTTATCAGATAGAAGAGCCCCAGGCACACTTCTTACTTGCATAAATAAACTCTTTACATGACTTACAAATCCTAGATTCTCCATTATCTGCAATAACAAGATCAGCCAAATGAATATTTGCAGGGAAAGTATTAGCATCCTAACCAGATTACTGATTATATTATTTCTATAGCCCATAGTGACCTTGAATGGAGTAATTGCCTCTCAGCAATGCATATGACATGCCAAGAAAATATATCAAATAAACATAAATGCAAATGAGAGATTTTTTTGGAGGTAACAGTAATAGATTGAATATGGACAACATAAACAGAAAACAACCTGAATTTGACAACTTACCATCTGAATAGAACCTAGCTGAACCACTCCATGGGGAAGCAAAGGAATAACTGCAATTGTCTGCAGAGCAAGTTTGGTCTCAGTACACTAGAAATACACTACCAAAAGCTCATGATTGTAAATAAAATTGCTAGCTGCAAGGAAAGAAACAAAGAAATAAGTGGAAATTCTGAACCTGTATGCCAGCAGAAAATTGGCGGAAAACCTCTTCTTGGGTCTGAAACAGAGAAAAAGAAAGCACATGTTAATGCTACATATTTTACAAGCTAAAATTAGAAATAATATAAAAGGATAAAAATGCATGTGATCCAGGAGAATCAAAGATACAAAAAAGAAGCCAACACACTCATGGTTGAGTGGTATTGCACCTTAAAAGTATCACATAGATGACCAGCATGAATCACTCCTGACCAGTAGTCCACAGCCACAAAAAAAAAAAAAAAGAGTCGGAAGCATTCAAATGCCAACTTCGTTTATAGTGTTCAAATGCAGATCCTCTTTTCTTGGGGGTTGTTTCCATCATTTGGATTTCTAGCTTCTGTTTTTTTTTAATCCTTTTGGGTCTTTCCCTCAGCACTTTAGGATAATCTACATATTATTAATCATTGGTAATGTGGGAAAATCTGAAATATTGCCAATTCATTTCAACAGCAAAATTTATTTTGCCTATGAATTCAGTTTCACATGTTTGTAAAATGAAAAGAAGTACGGAGTCATATTGATGGATGACAATAAATAAATAAATAAATGAAGATGAATCTGCAGTTGCTCAATGGGAAACCCATGACACTGTGTGTTAAGTTGTGAGTCTAGAGCTCGGTAGATCCACAAAACGAAAGTAGGCAAGCTGCTTTTGCCTTCCACTCACATAATTTCCAAGTAGGACTTCAATGAAGGAATTAGGTCTCATTTCCAAACCATCCGGCTTGGCCACAATCACAACCAAGTTATGAGTTGCTAGAGTTTCATGCTATTTACATCAGAAATTAAAAGAAGAAAAAAATACAGACAAGTCCAGTTAATCAAAGTCAACTTATACAACTTGAGGAGAGATCAAGTCAAGGTCTTGTTCTTGAGTTCATAAATGATGCTATGCAACATCCAACACAATCATGTCACATTGAGTGGTGTACGACTCAGGAGGGACCAAAACTGAGTTTACATTGCTAACAACGCAGATTCGAACTAATGCTTAACCAAAATCTTTGTTGCAAAATCAAAATTAGGTGCTCTACCTCAGAAATGGGTTCACGATCAAAGTGGCCTTCTCCAAGAATCCATTGATGATTTCCCAGAGCAAAAGCGCGCCCAACTATCCTGGAGTACAGTAACACAATCTTAATAAGCATGGCTAAATATAGATTGTGTGAAGAACCATAGAATTAGATGCAGATTGGATCCTAAACAGCTACCAGTACCATAGAAAAGGAAACACAAGAAAGATTTAGCAGCACTAATGAGTCCCACAAGCTAATCAACTTCTTACCCTTCCCCTACAACATGAACCTGTGGCATCATCATCCTGTTAACAAGAATATCAATTCTATCCTCTTCTCGATGTTTGCGCTGGCCAAAGATATCCTGGGGTGGGTTCCAAACCACATCCAACTCTCTTGGAAGCCATTGCC
The DNA here is from genome assembly GCA_029852735.1 of Persea americana. Taxonomy (NCBI): domain Eukaryota; kingdom Viridiplantae; phylum Streptophyta; class Magnoliopsida; order Laurales; family Lauraceae; genus Persea; species Persea americana. The sequence continues at coordinate 20,280,903 of CM056813.1, read as the reverse complement.
TCCTTCCAATATTGGAAATGCTCTGTAATAGCTCAGACCGCCTCATCAATTCATAATGGCCTTCTTCCCAGACCAAAAGACTGCAAAATTAAACCCAACTACTCAAAATGAATACATAGAAACACTCATCACAAGTAGAAACACAAAGTATAATACCAACTAGCACAAACTGTATGAACAATGGCATAAAAAAGCTCTGAAGAAAAAAAAAATGTTGAAGAAAATTTTGAGAAATGCAAGAGAACTCACTTTGGGTTTTGGTAGTGAATCTTCCAGAAAACTGCATACGACCATCCGCCGTCGCGGCAGAGGCATCTCAGAGCTTCTTTCAGCAAAAACGCCATCGCGCAAGAACAGTAAAAACCCCAAGAAAAAGTTCTAATAATCAGCAATGTGAGAGACGACAGCAGCAGAAGTAAGTAGAAGTACTAGAAGAAGATGGAGTAGTCGATATGCCGGATTCCGACCATTCTCCGGCTTCCCGCCGGATTCCCTCCTAACTCCCACGGCAAGACCCCCTCCCTGCTTGCTTGGTCCTCAAACCCCCACTCCTCTTCCTCACGGGTTCCAGATTTCCCGCCATCATTTTCCGGCAACCCATTTTCAAATTCAAAAAAGATCACAAAGAACAAGAGATGATGATGAAGAAGAAGCAGAAGCAGAAGAAGATAAGAAAAACTTTAGATAACTCCAGAAGCTCTGATCTGGTAGAAGGCAATGAAGCTCTCCATGGAGGGTAAAATGGGAATAAAAAAAAAAAGAAATGGTTTTCTTCTCTTTTGTAAGAGTAGAGTCTTCACTTTTTCTGTCTTTATCCTTCCCTTTCCCTTTCTCTTCTGGGGGTATATATAGAAAGAGTAAGAGTAGAAAGAGAAAGACTGGGCAGAGAGAGAATTTTTTTTTGGGGGCTGGGGGTGTGAGTGTTTAGTCGATTTCACTAGACAGTTTCTGATGGTGGTGGTGGTGATTCTTCAGCGCAAATGAAGGCTGCGATGCCCTTATTACACACATGGTTTTTTTATGGATTGACGGAAATGCCCTCACGAGGCAACGGACAATGTTAGGACGTTATACCGGCCGTTAAAGTTTTCTTGTGATGCTCTCTCTCCACTCTCCCGTCTTGGAGTCCCTGTGCTTTCCCCTTTCTTCCTTTACCCGCAGCAATCGCCGTACACGTACGGTATTCGACCACATCTATTCGTGACTCTACGTATACAAATAACTTTTACTATGACCAGTTGATTTTTACCATCTTTTTAGTCGTACACTGTTTTTTTACTATTCAGATTGATTAAGGCTATGGTTCTAATTGAGCCCAATTCAACTAGCTCGTCTAATAAATTTTCCAAAATACAAAGTGGAGGTGAAAATAAATACAGAAATAAAAAAAAAATCCATAGATAGTCTAGTCTCAAAAAAGGGCAAAAAACAAATATGCAAACAAGGTCATTTGAGGGGGTTTAAGATTGCACTTAGAATACTGGGATCAGCGGTTGTAAATCATGCTTAAGGATTTCACATTTTGAAACTGTGGCAAAAGAAAATCTGGAAAAGGCCTTGGATGAAGTATCAAGAAAAACACATGTTAAACTAAATAGAGTTGAAGTAAAAATAATAAGATTTCTAAAGAATTCTAAATAAATGAGATAAGTTCTCGATGACTGATGATGTTGATTGCATGATCACTGTCCCTTTTTTTTTTTTGATCCCATCATATGTATTTGCATTTTCACTTGAGCACAAATATATGTAACAGTCAAATACGCACGCACTTAGAGACAAAAATGTCACTTTCATTTACTAGGGTAAGATGTGTGATATAAATATAAGGTGCATTCTTCTAATAAAACACACTATAACTTAACTCCAAATCACAAGATAAGGATAAGATATTGATGATCTTATATAGATTAGTCAAATAGTGTTATTTTATTTTAGGTATATTTTTCTGTATGGTAATTCAAAGTCCTTGATTTTTCTCTCTTGTTACCAAAGTTTGCTATTTTACCCAGACATTCTCAGTACCATCCGTAACACTATTCTGGCAAAAAATTGCTTTTAGAGTTGCGATATCACAACAAACATTGCGATATCACAATTTATGTTGTGGTATCACACGTTATTAAGTTGCAATACTGCAATGTATGTTGTGACATAGGTTGACAAGGGAGGAGGACGGTGAAAACGGCTGGGGTAAAGGATGAAAATGGGCTTTTCGAGTTAATAACTTGCGATATCACAACATACATTACGGTATCGCAACTTAATAACTTGTGATACCGTAACATAAATTGTGATATCGCAACTCAAAAAGTGCCTTTAGGCCAGAACAATGTTGCGGATGGTACGGAAAACATTTGGGCAAATTAGCAAACTTTGGTAACAAGGGGAGAAATTAAGGACTTTGGATTACCGTACAGAAGAAGTCCCTTTATTTTAACTCTAGCATTTAATAACAATCAAATAATCCAAAGCAAGGGCATTCGCATGTGGTCAAATCAAGTAGTGAAATATAAGTAACACTTGAGACTGTTTGTGACAAGAATCCTGATAATTCTTATTGAGGGTTTTCTAAAATCCCTAACTTTTGTCTCTCACTAAGAACTAAATATCGACGTTGTTTGGGCCAAAATATATGATGAGAAATAAGATCACCCATGTTAGGCTGATTCGATTATTGACTTTTATCACAGGAGTCCTTCTTCAAAACTACGCGCGTTACTGCCATTTCCGAGCCACCAGGAGTGGGGACTCTCTTGTGGATGTTCCTGCCCCCAACGCTATGTTCATTCTGGTGCAGTTCTGTGGGGGGCATATTTCCTCAGCCCTCTTGTCCCGTAGCAGACCTAAGCTGGAAAACCCTGAAGACAAGCCTTTCCCTGTTTTGACATTTCTCTTTCACTTTTTCACTTTGGAGCATGTGTCCACACTTTTTCCCTCTTTGCTTTACGAAATTAATGTCAAGACAGACGGATAGGGATGAATCAGATCATGAGATCCAGTACATAATTTTCATGTGTGCACGGCTAGACAAAGCATTTATGATGTTGGCTCCAGTACCATTCTTCCCATGTTGCAGTTAAAACAAAGAAAGCTCATATTCCCTATTTATCCTATGCTTTAAAATTCATGATTAGGACTCACTTTAGGAAATTCAAACCTCAACGCCAAATTGGAGTGGAGCCGTCGATTTGATTGATCATACATAGAACATATGATTAATACATGTGATATGCTTCTTTTTTTTTTCTTTTTTTTTTTTTTTTTTTTTTTTTTTTTTTGTGTTTTGATTATAAACCCCACGTATGATCAATGTAATGGTGGGGACTAATCCAATTCCAGTGAAATTTGGATAATATATTATACATATCAATGCAACGAGTATTATAATCTTGACACGATGTTTGGGTGTGTGGAGGAAATCCAATTTAACACAAGCTGATGTTTCTATCAGAGTTTCCATGTGGATAAATTAGTTTGACTTAAGTGGGCTCTGCACTTGCTTGATCCTAGCCATTCAAGTCACTTGAGATTTCCAATGCATTGGATCAGTTCTACATGAGACAAGCAGCAGTGCCGGAAGAAATGACCATCATGAAGTGAGTACCTTTTTATGATTCAACTCAAGTAGACTAGTAAAACATGCCCGTACTAATATAACTAATGAAATTATTTTTATTTTAACTTATTTATAAAATTTAATATTTTAAAACTGAAAATGAGTTATTTAGGTTTTGTATGTTTACAATATTAAAAATCCGGAATAGCATTCTTCCTTTAAACAAAATACTATATGAAGTCAAAGTCACCGATAAAAAATGTTTTATATTCAAGTGAAATTAGGATATGGGTATTTATTGGGCCTCTATTGTGATTTTGAAGGTTTGTCGCCCACCTAAGATCCAAATAAACCCATGAGAAGATAATACTAAAAAACCAAAAATTAAAATCAGAAATGAAAATGTAAAAATAGAAAACTGCAAATCCATGAAGACCCATCAATGGAAAAAGTAAAAGAACCTGTTGTAAATGGATAAAGATAATTAAAGAAATCATAATGAAAGTCAATGAAAGTGATAAAAACCACTAAAATAATATAAGATAGAAACCAAAATCCACGACACCAGCTAAACTAAAAGATCTCATCGATATAAAAGAAACAATATAAAAATCATTTCCACTCTAACAAACTATTATATAATTTTATGAACATTTTTGTTAAAAAAAAAGATCCATCAATTTATCCTGGTGAAGTATCTCAAGCCCATATATGAAATTTAGAAGATATGGAAATGAAAAATGAGAAAAGAATAAGCAAAAAAATATGGCCTCACTAAATTACACACGTATGTACCTGCGAATTTGGATGTGCCTTATGCCAATTTCAATTGGTTAGGATATGAGGATGAGGCTACCTTGAATATATATATATATATATATATATATTTATAGAAGGTGCTCCTGTGAGAGGCACTCTCACCAAGTTGGTGAGAGATGGGTGGGGACCCTTACATTTAAGTTGGGAGTCCTTACATTTAAGTTGGTGAGAGCTCACCAACTTAAATGTAAGGGCCCCCAACTTAAATGTAAGGGCCCTCACCCATCTATCACCAACTTGGTGAGAGTGTCTCTCATAAGAGCACATCCCTATATATATATATATATATATATATGTTGTTTTTATGGGTTTGAGGTGTTTTCATTTTTTATTTTTTTGTAGCATAGATAATTTAGTGTTGAAAGCCTCTGGCACAAATAGATTGAATGAAACTCTTTTCGATCTTGGTGTAGTGAATTCAAAGTAAATATGTTTGTTTCAGGCATTTAGGGTAGAATTTCAATGTAAGTTACAAGATTGATCTTTTATAATTGGATCATCGTCATATTTATTGAAAAATGTGAAGAAGAAATGTACCTTATGAATTAAACATTTCCTCCATTTGACACCCATCACATGACATACTCCAATATATCTTTATTTTATATTTCAGTATTCAGAACTCCATGTTAGAGAAAATAAGAGAGTATTCAATTAAAAGAAAGGAGTTGGATCTGCTATCAAAGGTTAACATTTCTTTGAAAAACATTAAACTTCCGTGTCTCATTATCTTCTCATTCATTTTTTTTAAGGTAATGGGTGTTAGAGGAGATTGTGGATTTCCAGATAGCAACCTACAAAAATTTTTATACAATATTCACATTCATTTCCATGTCCAAAATCAATTACTAACAGGATAAAACTCTTAGATAGTATAAAAAAGGCTAAACACAATAATATTGTATAGCTAAACACAAAGGATAACCTGTGAATATATAGGCATTTGGCAACCAGTGAATATCCTATAGGCATTGCTCTTTGAAGAAAAATAAAGGCTATAATAAAAAATTGGATTAATTCAAGATCTGAATCTCAAGTGGCATTCTCAAATTTATTAGATTGTTTTAATAAGTAAAACCCACTTAAAATAATGAATAGAATGCCCATACTATGTCCAATCAATATGAGCGGTGTGCTCGACAAAATCAAGATCTCTCGAAAGGATTGACAACACAAGAAGCAGATCTGCTAACTCAAGAAAATTCCAATTAAGAGTTTGAAAATAAAAAACCCAAGATAGGATTTTTTTTCTCTATGGAGTAATATGAGAAAATTAGATGGAGATCAGCAAAACCATTAAATTAAAATAAATATTAGAAAAAAACAAAAGGAGATTATTATTTTCTTTGAGGAACAATATTGAATAGATGTCGGGTAGGCGACAACAAACTATACGTCTTGAGTGAGAAGGGGGGAATTACGGGCGTTGAGAGAGTGTTTTCCCCCTCAAAGATAAAGATACCTAGAAGGTTTGAGACCCATGAATTACATATGAAAGTTTAAAATTCTACCAAGAAGAAAGGAAAGAAGGGGCTGAAGAGTTCATCCATGAATGAAGACATGTGATTTCTTAACATAATGTACAATAACAAAAATATATAGACTGGAATTACTTTTTAAGCAAATCTATTTTCATTCAACACTTTTTTTCCAATAGTATAACAACATTTCATCCATACAATGATAAATCAAACAGAAAACAAAATAATACATCTAATGAGAATGGAGAAAGAATGTTATACATAAAATTCCCAAAAATTAATTCAAAGCATTCATACCCCGACCAATCAAAAGTGAACTCTAACTGACACATACCCGTTTAATATATACTTTTTCTAAGCTTCATATATTCACACCTGGATCAAAGGAAACCAACTTTCATGTATTAAAAATACATGAAATTGAAACTTAGAGAATATAAAATATAGAGGAGCATAAGAATATACCTAGGTAAAGCTCTCCAAGAAATTGAAAGGCAGAAGAGGGAAAACATAGAGGAACATATAAATATACCTAGATGCTCGCCAAAGAATTGAAAGGCAAAAGAAATAAAATATTGAGGAACATATAAATATACCTAGACAAAGCTCTGCAAAAATATCCACTTCCAATCTTCCTTCCAAACTAAGACTTTCCACCAATTGTATGCTCCATGATCTATTTATGTCCAATGAAAGCCATCTTCAATACCTAAAAGCCAAAAGAACTGAACATACAAACAACTACAATATCTTTAAAAAAAATATAATAAAATCCCACAATGTCGTTGAATCTTACGTTCTTGTTGACGTCTTCAATGAAGTCCTCATCTACTACGCAACAGATTCGACACCTACGCGCAGAACACAACAAAAAATACAGTCAAGAATCATGATGAGAAACCCATGTAGAAAACAGAGGCAAAGAGAAGATGGTACCTTTCTTCACAGCAGTGCAAAATCTAATCAAAATAAGAGCAATCTCTTTTTAACCAAACTCACATGAAAACCAGTTAGAGAGGATGAGATTTTTTTCACCTTGACAGTGAGAGAAAGGAAAGAGATCAAGAGGAGTTTCCACAGATTAAGAGAGGAGGAAAGCAGGGCTTTTGCGGGGTTTCTGCCCCATACAGAGAATGATTTTTCAGGTTCTAGGATGACAACTGTAGGCGGTGAAAACACGACACCCACTTAGATTAAGATGAACTTCGTAGATAAGGGAAGACCGAACGCTAAGAACCTGCAATGAGAAGGAAAATGGCTAGAGTCAGAGCCCCTGACTGTAGTGAGCCGAAGGCGCTCCGATGCCTGAGTTAATTCTGAGAAAACTAAGCAGGAGAAGGAAGAAGAGAATGAGAGATGGTATGTTGTCTATTGCGTATTGCGTCTTGCTTACCTCCATGAGGCTGATCCCATGTGTATATGTAGGGGATTCTTCGTTCATTCTCTGTGAGTGGGGGTAGGTGGGGTAAGGTCCCATCGGGCCTTACCCTGACATTCGGCAGTAGGTAAAAAGGGCACATCCCATCGGACCGCGGGGTCAATCCTCAAGTGGTTGCCGTACTGGGGCGAGCTTGCAACCTTCCCCACTACATGGCGAGGTGGGCGAAAATGGATAACGAGTCGCTGCTGCTTTCGTCAATGCGGTCGCTGGTAGCGATAAGTTTGACATACCTTCGAGGTCTTCACTTCGGTATTCTTTCACTGACGTTTGGTTTCATTCTGCAGCTCTCGCAAAAATGCCAGACGGACATGGAGAGGCTGGATGTGGCCGAAGCCAGGGCGGCTGGCTGGGCGGCCGAGAGGGAGGACCTGTAGGCTGAAAGGGAAAGACTGCATAAGGCCCTACAAGCCAAGGATGAGCTACTGAGAGAGGAGGAGAGCAAGAACGCTGGTCTTGCTACCGATCTCAAGCAAGCTCAAGCCGAGGTGGTGCGTTTGAGGGAGGAAGCGGAGGAGGCGGCGACCCGGAACGCTCATCTTTCCGCTGACCTAGGTGGCGCCCGGGCCACGCTGGTGTTGCTGGAGAAGGATCTGCTATCCAGTCGAGGGTTGAGCACACGGCTACTCGCTGAGAGGAATGAAGCTAGGGGCCAGTTGGAGGTTGCCCTGAGAGAGAAGGCGGCCGAGCTCGAGTCTGCACTGGCAAGGCAGAAAACCGAGCTCAAGGCGAAGTACGTGACCGAGCTTAAAGCCATCACAAAGGAGGAGGTGCAGATGCTGGCCGCGAACTACAAGGCGCAACTGCCAGGGATCCGGGACCGAGGCTGGGAGCTCGGATGGAAGGCAGCCTTGAAGAAGGTTGGGGTTCCTGGGGATAGCCCTATTTTCAGGAATCCCCCCAAGTTCCCTCGCTCGGAATCGGAACTCTAGGCCATTGCTTCGCCCTTCCTTCCCGGTCCATCTTCTCAAGCTCCTGCGGCTGCGAGCGCTGAGTCCGAGGCGCGCTGCCGAGCCTTCTGACCCCGGGGTGCCACCAGAGGCGCCTCCAGTGGTGTTCGTAGCGCCAGAAGCCCCCCAGGCCATTCCTGAAGCCGCTCTGGCCGGTCCTGAAGCAGGCGCGGCCGCGACCGAAGCTCCTCTAGAGATTGACTGCAATGTCGAAGCTGCAACACTCTAATTTTTTGTATTTTTTCTTTTACTGTATCTTTCCCATTCGCTTGTAATCAACACTTATATCAATGAAAAAGCGACTTCTTTTTACACACGGCTTCTTTTTCCTTACTGAATGGGTGCATGGATGTTTTACTTTCGCTCAAGTAGTTGGTCTTGGTTACCGTACTTAAAATTGGACCTTTGTACTCAGGTAACCGAGCTCGGTTTCTAAACCGGAGTCTCAGCGACTTGCGCCCATGATTGAGGAAGTGAGCCTATCCAGTCTCGACTTGGCGAAGGATTCTGCCTCGGTTCTTCAATCCCAGGGTTTTCCCAGGTCTGTGCCATCGATGTTTTTGGCTTTGCCGTCGTAGCTAATGCTGGCACCGAGCTAAGGATGGTTAGCACTCTGACCGAGCTGCCGAGCCGGGGCGGGGACTGTCACCGGGCCCTTAGAAGCTTTTGGCTTTGCCGCCCTCAGCGCGGTGGGGCGGTTGACACTTTGACTGAGCTGCCGAGCCGGGGCGGGGACTGTCACCCGACCCTTAGAAGTTTTTGGCTTTGCCGTCGTAGCTAGTGCTGGCACCGAGCTAAGGACGGTTGGCACTCTTATCGAGCTGCCGAGCCGGGGCAGGGACTGCCACCCGGCCCTTAGAAGTTTTTGGCTTTGCCGTCGTAGCTGGTACTGGCATCGAGCTAAGGACGGTTGGCACTCTTACCGAGCTGCTGAGCCGGGGCGGGGACTGTCACCGGGCCCCTATAAGCTTTTGGCTTTGGCGCCCTCAGCGCGGTGAGGGTGGTTAGCACTCTGACTGAGCTGCCGAGCCGAGGCGGGGACTGTCACTGGGCCCTTAGAAGTTTTTGGCTTTGCCGTCATAGCTGGTGCTGGCACCAAGCTAAGGACAGTTGGCACTCTTACCGAGCTGCCGAGCCGGAGCGGGGATTGTCACCAAGCCCTTAGGAAGCTGGCATTGCTGCTGAGCTATATAACTTGAAGCAGTTTGAAAAAGAGAGATCCGTTCCAAGAAAATGCGCTTTTATTGATGTTTGGACCCTGAGTACATTTTTCAGAAGTGGAACTTTTTGAGGTGCATCGCATTCCATGGTCGTGGCAGCTCCTTGCCTTCCATGTCTTCAAGTCGGTATGCGGATCTCCCTGCTGCGGAAAGTACTTTGAATGACCCTTGCCAGTTAGGCGCCAGTTTGCATTCGTTTGGATTTCTGTCGCCCGGAAGTGTTTTTTTCAAGACTAGCTCTCCCACCGTGAATCTTCTTTCTTTGACCTTCTGGTTGTATCCCCTCGCCAACTGCTGCTGATAGGCAGCCAGGCGGATAGCTGCCGCTTCTCTCCGCTCTTCAGCGAAGTCCAACTCTCGAGCCACGTTCAGATCATTCAGCCCTTGGTCGCAAAGTTCCGACCTCAAGGTCGGGAGGCCAACCTCAAGTGGAATAACTGCTTCCATGCCGTAGGCAAGGGAGAACGGCGTAGCCGAGGTGGAATGCCTTGGAGTCGTCCTGTATGCCCATAGAACACTCGGGAGCTCTTCTGTCCACCTTCCTTTGGCTCGGTCGAGTCTCTTCTTGAGTCCGTTGAGGATTACTTTGTTAGAGATCTCAGCCTGTTCGTTGCTCTGTGGATACGCCGGGGTGGAGTAGACATTTCGAATGCCGTGCACCTGGCAGAAGCTCTTGAAAAGGTTGGAATCGAACTACGTCCCGTTGTCCGAGATGAGAGTCCGAGGGATCCCAAACCTTGTAATGATGTTCTTCCATACGAAGCTTTTCGTGTCCTGCTCAGTGATGGAGGACAGAGGCTCGGCTTCAAACCATTTGGTGAAGTAATCGGTGGCTACTATCAACCCCCTCTTGTTCCCTGGAGTTCGGTGAAGCGGTCCTATGATGTCCAAACCCCACTGAGCGAAGGGCCACGAACTGGATAGTGAGCTCAGGTCCTGTGCTGGCTGATGGAGCGAGTGGGAAAACTTCTGGCACTTTTCACATCTTCTGGCGTAGAGCTGGGCGTCTTTCTGCATATATGGCCACCAGTACCCTTGGCTGATTGCTCGGTAAGCTAGCGACCGACCTCCAATGTGGCTGCCGCAGATCCCTTCATGAATTTCGTAGAGGAAATCGTAGACTTTGCTCGGGTGAATGCACTGGAGGTAGGGTCTAGTGAATGACTTCCTGTAGAGTCTGCCATCTGGGGAGAGCCAAAACCAGGTTGATTTCAGCCTTATCTTCTACGCTTTCGTCCTGTCTTCGGGCAACTGGCCGTCCTTCAGGTATGCGATGATCGGATCCATCCAGCTCGGACCGAGGTCGATGCACATGATCTGCCGAGGTCATTGGAGTTCGATGCTGGGCTCTTGCAGAGTTTCTACTTCCACAGTTCTTTTATTACCGGCTTCGAAGTCGAGGCGAGGCTGGCGAGGGCGTCTGCATGAGAGTTGGACTCTCTGCCGATCTGCTGGACCTCGGCTCTTTCGAATTTTGAGAGGAGTCGCTTCGCGTGAGCTAGGTAGGACGCCATCCTGTCATCCCGGGCTTGGTAATCTCCGCTGAGTTGGCTCGTCACCAATTGAGAATCACTGAAAACCACTACACGCCGAGCTTCCAAGAATTTGGCACTATTCAATCCGGCGATGAGCGCTTCGTACTCGGCCTCATTATTGGACGCCTTGAAGCCGAGTGTTAGAGCTTGCTCGATGACAAGGCCCTCCGGAGACTGGAGGACTATGCCATCGCTAGCCCTCTTAGACGTTAAGGATCCGTCGACGAAGACCTTCCAGGCCGAGCCAAGGAACTTCCCCCAGGACTGCTCTTGCTCCGTCTCGGTGACTGCCCCCATACCCATTTTGCCCCCCAGTTCAGTGTCAAGCAGGGTCGGTACCGAACTTTGAGAGGTGAATTCCACGATGAAGTCTGCTAGAACTTGGGCTTTGATGGCCGTTCTGGGTTGGTACTTAATATCATACTGTCCCAATTCGACAGCCCATTTGGAGATCCTGCCGGAGAAGTCTGCCTTCCGGAAGAGAGCCTTGAGTGGGTGCTCTGTCACGACCACTATGGTGAAGGTTTGGAAGCAGTGGGAGAGCTTCCGCGAGGCGCTGACGAGCGCCAAGGCAAGCTTTTCGAGCTGCAAGTACCGGGTCTCGACGTCAAGCAGGATCTTGCTCGTGTAATAGATAAGCCGCTATTGGCCGTTTTCCTCTCTGATAAGTACCGGCTCACTGCGTGATCCGAGACAGCCAGGTACAAGTACAGCGCTTCACCATGGGTTGGAGTCGTCAGCAGTGGTGGCGAAGAGAGGTAGTGCTTGAGCTGTTGCAGGGCCTGATCGCAGTCCGGCGTCCATTGGAATTTGGAGCCTTTTCGCAGAAGTTGGAAGAAAGACCTGCATTTGTCGGAAGCCCGGCTGATGAAGCGATTGAGCGCGGCAGCCATGCCGGTCAGCCTCTGAACTTGCTTTGCCGAGGTCAGACTTTGCAGCTCCTGAATCGCCGTGATCTGATCAGGGTTTGCTTCGATCCCTCTTCTCGTGACCAGGCTTCCCAAGAACTTGCTGGAACCGACACCGAAAGCGCACTTGGATGCGTTAAGCTTCAACCGGAACTAGCGGAGGATGTCGAAGATTTGCCTGAGGTCGGTCAAGTGGTCGTCTGACCTTTTAGACTTGACGACTATGTCATCAATGTAGACCTCCACTGTCTTGCCGAGCTACACTTGGAACATTTTGGTCACCAGCCGCTAGTATGTCGCTCCTGCATTCTTTAACCCGAAGGGCATCACCTTGTAGCAATAGGTGCCCCTGGGTGTGATGAAGGACGTCTTCTCCTGGTCTGCTTCGTACAAGGGAATCTGATGGTATCCCCGGTAGGCGTCGAGGAAGCTCATGCGGTCATGTCCGGGAGTGGCATCAATAAGCTGGTTGATCTTAAGAAGAGGGAAGCTGTCCTTGGGACAAGCTTTATTTAGGTCGGTTAAGTCCACGCAGACCCTCCATTTCCCTGTCTTCTTTTTTACCACCACTGTGTTGGCCAGCCACTGCGGATAGTGGACCTCTTTTATTGCCTCTGCTTTGAGCAGCTTCTGGATGTCCTCAATCACGGCCTCCGTTTGTGGGACCCCAGTTCGGCGTGCTTTTTGGATCACGGGCTTATGGCTGGGGTCCACGTTCAACTTGTGGCACATGACTGCTGGGTCGATGCCGGGCATCTGATATGGTGTCCATGCAAAGACCTCTTTATTCTTGAGGAGGAGGTCAAGAAGCTCCGTCTTCTTGGGCTCGGGGAGCTGGCTTCCTATCAGGAAGAATCTGTCTGGGTCGATAGTGTCGATTTTGACCTCGGTGAGGTCCTCTATGCTCTTCTGTGCCAGAGCCCTGCCAACGTCCCCAAGCTCTGCCTTTCTGTCCAGCTCGGCCATGTGGACTTTGGATTATTCGACTTCACTATGCAGCACGGCTAGCAGGCACTGCCTGGTCATGTGCTGGTCGCCTCTCACAGTGATCACGTCAGTCCGGCCGGACTGGTTATCCAGTGGAAACTTAAGTTTTTGATGGCGAGTGGAGGGCACGGCCTCCATGCTATGCAGCCACGTGCGCCCCATTATAACATTGTAAGGGGAAGGAACGTCGGCCACTAGGAAGTCGACTTGCCTGGAGGCACCTCCTACTTGGACTATGAGGGAGATCTTGCCCTTTGGGTATACGGGCTTGGAGTTGAAGCCGACCAGAGGGGTACGGGCTAATTGGAGATCCTTGTCTTTGAGCTTGAGCTTTTTGAAGCAGTCGTAGTAGAGGATCTCAGACGAACTGCCGGGATCAACAAGGACTCTCTGAACCAAGAAGTTCTACAGCTTCAAGGTGAGCACTAAAGGGTCGTTATGAGGGAGTTCGACGTCCTCTAGGTCCCCATCTGAGAACCAGATCTTGGGCCCCTCTATCTTGGCTTTCTTCGCAGCTGGCTCCGGTGCAACAATCAGCACCTGCTTCTGGTGAGAGGCCCTCCTGGCCTCGGCACGGGCCTGGTAGCTTCCCTTAGCCGGGGGGCAAGGTGAATGACGTTGATGATGCCCTCCGGTTCGCTGTCATCATCTCGGTGGTGAGGTCGGCTACTGTCCCCGACATCTTCCTTGATGTAATCCCGCAGGTACTCGTTCTTTACGAGGTTCTCCAGGTGGGACTGGAAGCTTTTGCACTCGTCGGTTCTGTGCCCGTTTTGTTTATGGTAAGCACGAAACTTGCTCTAGTCCCGGGAGGAGGATTCGCCTTTCATCGGCTGCTGCCACTTGAAGAAGGGCTGCGTCTTTATTTTGCCGAGGAGCCTATAGATTGGCTCCTTGAAGACCGTGTTAACGGCTCTGTAGACTGGGGTTCGCGTCTGGACGCCGTCCCTCCTCCTGAGGCTGCTGCCGAAGTGGACGGGGTTCCGTGACGATCTGAGGAGGGGGCCCTGCGTTGGTCTAGAGACTGGGCTCTGCGCCGATCTGGGGATCGAGCTCTGCGGCGGTCCTCCCTCCTGGAGGACCTGCTGTCTCCCTTGGGAGCAACCTTCTGAGTGAGGCCGAAGTTCTCCCGACCTCGGACCTCGTCCTCTTTCGCTCGGATGAACCGGTTTGCCCGGGTCATCAGCTCTTTCATTGTGGCCACGGGGTACATGACCAACTGAGCTCGTAGCTCGATGCTCCGGCTGCAGAGCTTGCTGGAAGGACTTCACAGCCATTTCCTCAGAAGCGCTTTCAATCTGGCTATAGATAGTCCAGAATCGTCTAGCGAACTGGGTGACGTTCTCGTCCTCTCACATTCAAAAGGCCATCAGGTCGGCATCTGTCTTTGGGATGACACGATGGGCCTGGAACTTCTCCAGGAAGGAGGTCTGGAGCTGCCGCCAACTGGAGATTGAGCTTTCAGAGAGTGAGCAAAACCATCGGAGGGGGAGATCTTCTAAACTGGAGGAGAAAACTTGACAGTTCAGGTAGTCATCATCACCCCACACCGACATCCGCTGGACGAAATGTCGGAGGTGCGCTGCAGGGTCCGAGGTTCCGTCGTACAAGGTGAACCTCGAGACGTTGAACTTCTCAGGAGGGGAGTATTTCCTAATATCCCTGGAGAATGGGGATGCGCCCGTGTCTTCAGCTTCAAAGGCACTGTACTGGTCTCAGGCGATACCAGCAGTCTCCATATTCTGGAGGATAGTCTGCTTGATCTGGTTGTCAAGCCACTGCTTGAGCTCCTCCTCGTCTTCTGGCATCTGGCGCTGCTTCTTTGGCCCTTCATGCACATGGCTGCTACTGGAGTCTTCTTCTCCGTGGACCCGATCACGCCTCTTATTGTTGAGGACGTGCCTCAGGTCTCGCTCATGGGTCGGAGCTTGGCCGTGCTTGGGTGGAGGACCCGAAGCACGGCTATGCACAGGAGGCAGGCTCGGAGCCCTTTTATCCTGGAGCTGCCGCTTGAGCCTCCGGATGAGCTCTTCTTGCTCCTGGATGAGGAGGTTTTGGGCCAGGACAGCATCCTGGAGAGGATCTTCATGGTCGTCGGGGTTGGCCTGATGATGAGACTTAGCCGCGCGGACTTCTCACTTGGCTGGGTGACAGATTTGTCACCTTGCCTGGTGTGCTATTTGTCGTGGCGGGGCTGCTTTGGAGGTGGAGCATTGTGAAGAGAAGGCATTGTCAGCCCTCTTGACTGCGATAATGATTGGACCGTGAGGGACCTTTCTCCTGACCTCCTCTGTCGATGGGGTGGATCTTGCCCCAGCACAAGCTGCATGGATGGGCCCTTACCCTTGGAGGCTCCTTCACCATTTCTGGTTTTTGGAGGCATGGTGTTTGAAAGCTTTTTATTCAATCCCCACAGACGACGCCAAACTGTAGGCGGTGAAAACACGACACCCACTTAGATTAAGATGAACTTTGTAGATCAGGGAAGACCGAACGCCAAGAACCTGAAATGAGAAGGAAAATGGCTAGAGTCAGAGCCCCTGGCTGTAGTGAGCCGAAGGCACTCCGATGCCTGAGTTAGTTCTAAGAAAACTAAGCAAGAGAAGGAAGAAGAGAATGAGAGATGGTATGTTGTCTATTGCGTCTTGCGTCTTGCTTACCTCCATGGGGCTGATCCCATGTGTATATGTAGGGGATTCCTCGTTCATTCTCTATGAGTGGGGGTAGGTGGGGTAAGGTCCCATCGGGCCTTACCCTGACATTCGGCGGTAGGTAAAAAGGGCACATCCCATCGGAACCTTCCATGCTTTCGGTCAATTGATGTGAAAGGATGATAAAGCCAACTTTTTATCGCCATAAATGAGCGCCCCTATTTGTTAGGGCTCGCCCGTACTTTTGTAGGAGTGATGGCCCACTTTTTGCCTTCGTACTTTTACCAGGACCAGGAACAGTCTGGCTGGGCTGGCACTTAGCTGGCACACATGCCGAGTTGCCGAGCTGCCCCTTGTCGAGCTGGCACTCTGAACAGAGCTGCCGAGTTGATACACTGAGCTGGCACTCTTTAACCGAGCTGCCGAACTGCCGAGCCTCTTGAGCTGACGCTTCTTATCGAGCCGCCGAGCTGCTGGCTGTGATTACCGAGACCGAGGTGAACTCACTTGATCTCGTCATTACGGTATTTTACAAACACAATAACAAAGTTTAAGCTGCGGTGGAGGAAATCCCAGCTTGATTACAAATTCTCTGTTGCAGCCAGTGGGATCAATCAAGGACGGTGATGGAGGAAGAGGAAGACGATGACAAAGATTTTGTTGAAATGATGATTTGGGATTATGGTTCATAGTTTTGGAGAAGATGGGTTTGGTAGTGGGAGAAAATAATGAGTTTGGACATAGAAAGGAAGAGACATAAAGATAAGAGGAAAGGGAGGAGAGAGGACGAAGAGAGAAAAGGAAAGGATTCTACAGGATAGGAAATGCAGAGGGGCAAATAGAAACGGAAAAGGGTTTAGTTAAAATCCGAGGAAATTGAATGTGATAGTAAAGATTAATTTGATGGTCAAAACCAATTGGCTACAATCAAACAGATTTCTAAATTGGACCACTACTCCAAAATTTCCAAAACAAGCAACTACTCTGCTACAACTTCTACAATTGATTACTGTCCTTACAGATTTGAACTTGTTGATGGCACAAATAGTGGAAGGCTCTCTAATGGAAGTTATCATATGACAAAGGTCACAAAAGTGATTCTGTAGAAGCAATAGGAGAAGTAAATAAGAAATTATTAGGTCATATGGCTTAATAGAAGTAATAAATCTGGTAAACTAGGCCCCTGAATTGTCCATGTTCTATTGTGATAAGAAGTAGTGTTTAGGTATAATAGGGTTTTGGGGATGATATTATAAATAGAAACTAAGAGTCTCTATGATGTATACTCTCTTCTGATTGCATAGTAAATTCTCCCATCTTTCCCGTGGATGTAGGCCCAAAGCCGAACTACGTAGATATCTGTGTTCTCTTGTGCATGCTTGATCTCTTCTCGTAGGCCTTAGATCACAACAAAAATAATCATTAAACCAAGCCTAGAGAAAATGGAAAGGAGTCAAAAGGTAAATAAAAAGAAAAATTTGAAAATCTGTCCACTATGACATTACAACATACAGTTGGAATGCAAAATGCAATCAAGCATAATGCAACCAAAATATAGTCAATTATATATATTTTGAAATATCTTTAGTTTTTTAATTATTGTCACAGCAACAATATTGCAATCTAAAAATAGTCAGCTGAGTAAAAAAGTAAATAAAAATAATCATTAAATCAAACCTAGAGAAAACGGAAAGGACATTTTTATTCCAGAGATATACCAATAAAAAATCTGATTTGGTACCTCTACTTTATAAGGGGAAGGAAGTGTCTGTTGAAGATGCCAAGTTGATGTCCACCGGTGATTTGGCTATGGTGGGCAATGAAGACCAAGTAGCAGTCTGCGACGATGATGATGAAGAGTAAATCTGAAACATAAACTGTAATAGAGAGAGAGCGAGAAAAAGATAGAGAGGGAAGAAGTGAAGATTTCTGAATGGAAATTTAAGAGAGAGGGGACGCCTGAAGATTACAAAAGAGAGTGGAAAGGACGCATACATTTAGCGAAGAAAGTTTCCACCTTGATTTGCTGGAATTGCAGCAGGTTACGAAAGAGTTGAGGAGAGACATTACGGAATCGCAGCACTAAATGAAAACGATGAAGAGACGTTATGAAAAGGTTGAGGAGATCCATAGCTAAAACGGAATGTGGCTTCTCCAGCGGAAGAGAAGAAAATGACTGTAACGAAAGATAGCAAAGAATACCTAATTTAATGGATTGTCTTATAAGCTTAAAATTAAATGGACCGACAGATATGAATGGGCCAGCAGTAAGTAAAAATGACTGTAAAACGAGCCATCATTTTTGGAGCTCATTTAAGAATTTGTTAAAATCACTTAGCAGTCAAAATTCAGAGGCTAATTTCTCAATTGAACTCAATTGGAAACGGTCCCTTTCATATATATAAATTGGTATAAACCAATTTATCACTCCAGTTAAACTAACATTAGTTAAAAAAACAAACAAACATCCATTTGGCACATTAAGGCATACTTCAGTTAATCATTTGTCTTAACACAACCAGTCCACCTGTAAATATTATTTTGACTAAAGCGATCTTAACTTCACTGCCAATTTAATTAAGTTGGTCATTTGAGCTGAGCCGAGCCAAGCTTATCTCAATTTACGCAGTTGTGGAGCTGAATGATAAGTCCACAAAATTGTAATTTTCATTCATCATTTCATATGCATTTGTGGACTTAATTAGGTTAATTGCATAGAATTACACTTAATTTCATGATTTCATGCATTTGAGCATCAAAGTTGGAATCTTAGTCAAATTTGGTCAAAATTCATTACATTGCATGACTTTTGTGAAATCAGGGATTTTCATCTCATTCATCACCGAAAAATTAGTTCTTTTGACTTCACTAATGCATACCTTCTAATTTTGACGCCATGTGATATTTTTGGAAAGTTGGGTATTTTTTGTGCATTAATTAGGCATGTAGGGTCCCATGCATAGTCCATCTAAATTCCTCACACTTGATTATTATTGACATCATTCAATTTTATTTTTGTAGGATAAATCAAGAGTGGGACCTGCATTGGTGAAATTTGAGAGAGATTAAAGGCGGGACACGCTTCATGGTGGGCCCACATATCTTGACATCTTGGTGGAGCTGGAAAGACTGGAAATAAGCAAGCAAAGAAAGAGTCCAAGCATGCCTTGGACGTCCAACATGGGTCCCACACATCCCATAGCATACCAAATATAGAAGTTTCCTTAATTGCACAATTATTTCCGGATTTTTCAGGGGCATCAAATTGAAATGGCCATAACTCTCAAACCCAGTATCGGATTGGTGCAATCTACCTATCTCGGAAAGCTCTTTTCGAGTAGATATCCGTGGAGCCCAAGATTGCATAAATCGGAGCTATATTGAGGGAGATATGACCTCGAGAAGTTGCCTATTATAATTCTATGCGGGAATTACAAGAAGTTTTTAAAATCGGCAACGTGAGAGATGTTTGAGAAGTTCAATTTAGCAAGACTTGGAGCCCAAGAGACCACACTTAGCAACAAATCATCTCCAATTCAAACTCTTTCCAAGTGTGAAGACTAACTTGAGTCCTAAGCAAGAAATCTCTCCAAATAAGGAAACAAGTCCTAAAAGAGAGGAGATTCATTTCTAAAAAGGAGGCATCAACATCTATAAAACCAACCCAAAAGGGGATGCAAGAACACACATCTAGCCCTCTCTCCAATTCACTTCTTTCTTTTCTTCTTTTTTTTTTCCCCATTAGTGTTTTTATTTATTTATTTTATTTTGGTAGCCTTGGGCCATGTCCAAGGATTTATTTTGAAGGAGAATTTTTGTGAAAGAGAAGTTGTAAAGATGCAATTTTTAATGACAAATCAAGAAGCATTCTTTGCGATGGTGGGATAATTTTCTTAATTAGAGCTATAGATGAAGGTAAGTAACTTATTTTTATTTATTTAGTAATTCTAATTTGTATTCCATGATTATGTGCTGAATGATTAATAGGCTTGTCTTTGTGCCCTAGGTAAATCTCCATTCTTAAATTCTGAAAATAAAAATTGGTTTTTTACTATTCATGCTTAGGTTTGATAGGCCATGCTTAGGATTTAGATCTTTTGATGGTTTATGCTTATTTTTTATGGGTAGTTCTTAAATTTTTTTTTTTTTTATGAGATGAAGGAAGTCTTGAGTTTTGAATTTTTATGATTGAAAAGGGATTTTAAAAGTTAGATTTTTCCAAATTAAAAACATTGATTTGTCTTTGATTTGAAGTAAAAATTGGAACAAATTAGGATTATTTGATAAATAATTTGCGGATGCTTATTAGATTCCTATGCTCTAATCACTTTCATTAATTTGTAGTTTTTCATCTGTCTAAATTAGTTGTTTGATTTTAAATCTAAATACTCAAAACTTTCCTTGATTGTAGTTAATTAGTTTTCTTAATCTAAAAGTTTCTTAATTAGCTCCTTGTGGGTTCGACCCGTTCTTGCCGTTGTCACATCTAGACACCCGTGTACTTGCGGTATTTTATGATTGATATTGATCACATCAAGTTTTTGGCGCCGTTGCCGAGGAGCCAATTCAAAAGGAACATTTTAGTTAGGATTTCTAACATTAATTTTTGCATATCATAGCATATTTTTGTAGTTAGTTTCATTCATAGCTTGCATTAGATTTAGTTTTTGTGTTTCTTAATATTTGTGGTTACTGTTTTTTTAAGTTTTTGTTGCTGATTAATATTTAATTTTCGGACTGATTGCTAGTGGTTACATGGAACACAAATTTCAGCACTAATTTTTTGACAAATTTGGCTTGTTTTTCCCCTAAAAGTTCACACTATTAAAACTAGTCAAACAGACTCCTTTGGACTTGAAATTTTGCTAGATTGGACTTTGGTATATTGACTTTGAACCATCAAAATTTCAAAAAGAAATACGTTTTGGAAGTCCAACTTTTAGTGCCGCAAATAGGGCCAGTCAGTCAGGCAGATTCTGCAATCAGCAGAAAAACTTGTTCAAGTAGCCAACTTCATGATATCATAACTTCTTCGTTTTTTATCCTTTTTAGTCAATGTTTTTTTTTTGTTTGATTCTTGAATATTAGGAGATTACTTCTCACTCATTGTTTTCTGGTTTTGATTAATAAGTGTAGATCGTACAGATCTGTAAACTTGGGCCTGCACAACAGGTTCCAAC
The DNA here is from genome assembly GCA_029852735.1 of Persea americana. Lineage (NCBI taxonomy): Eukaryota > Viridiplantae > Streptophyta > Magnoliopsida > Laurales > Lauraceae > Persea > Persea americana. The sequence continues at coordinate 20,260,175 of CM056813.1, read as the reverse complement.
ACTTGGAAATTTTTTCCAGCACTTGGCAGCATGGTCTCCATTTAACTTAGGACTGCATTAGGAGTTTTAGAAGTGCATCTTTCATTCAAATTGCAGTAGTTTAGGGTTGTGAAATTTAGATTAGGTTGATTTTTCAATTTAGGAATTTTATTAATAATTTTTCTGCTATTTTTAGTAGATTATTTAGATCTAACATTTTAGTTGTTTTCTGTGAGGTTACAATCTGAATTTTGAAGGACTCTAAAAAGAAGGAAATTGCGGGGATTGCTTTAAAGCAAACAAGTTGCTGTTAGAATTGCAAAATTGCTAAAAAAAAATACAGGTTAAGCTTGCATAGTTTAAAGATTTACGTGGGCCCGCTGTAAGAGTTTATAAACTTTATCCCACGAATCTTTTACTTGCAAGTGGGGCTTGGATGGCTTAATTTTTGCGAAGTGTGAATGCTTGATTGACACACCATCTAATTAGACACACACTTAGTTAAGGGCAATCCACCCAAAAAAGATAAGGTCTGGATTTCATTACCAGATCCTTGCCCATCTATGTTAACCATCTCTCACATTAGGATCCTAACTTTAATTAAAATCAAGTAGCAACGAGACCCTAGGATTCAAGCTCAGTAGGACGAAGACCACTGACGGTTGCACCAATTGCGTTCTTTGACCGAAGTTGATGCCTAAGAAAGCCTTTGCTCCTGCGGGTGCAACAGTTTAACTGTTCAGGGTACTGGTACTTAAGAGGGTTCATCCCCACCACTCCCTGGTGGCTGCCTGGTCAACTAAGGTTTCATAGGATCGAATTGGAGGCCCACGTGTTCCCTTCACCAGTTAGGAGCTGTCTAGTGTTTAGGCCAACCCTAGGACTTTTCTTGTGCTCAATCATTGTGCGTGACTGCTTGATTTGTTTGTGCATCATATTAGAACTAGTAGGGCCCTGCATATAGATTAGGCTAACATTTTTTGGTTAGACCCGGTGCATGCAATCCAAACCTGAAAGGAAAAAATTGTGGGAACGCGAAAATCGAATGTTGACTCGAATAGAGCCTAAGTTAGCATTGACCATCATAGGAAGTTCATCAATTTTCGAAAAAAAAATGACTGATCACGTGGACCCACCCATGACTTTGAAGGACTACATGTACCCCACTAGGACAACTCAACCGTCTTGCATCACCCTGCCTCAGACCAATGCCACATTTGAGCTGAAATCTGGCATGATCCAGATGCTCCCAGTATTCCGTGGGCTAGACCAGGAAAACCCATATCAACATGTTAGGGAATTTGAAGACATTTGTGGGACCATGAGAATCAATCACATGACTGAGGAGGCCCTTAAACTTAGATTATTTCCTTTCTCCCTAAAAGAAAAGGCTAAAGCTTGGCTTTATGCCTTACAGGCCGAGTCCATCACTACATGGGCCAAGCTAGTCGAAGAATTTTACAAAAAATTCTACTCCAAGTAGAAAACCGCTTCTATTAGGCAGGCCATCAATGGATTCCATCAAATGGAAGGGGAGACACTTTACAGTTATTTGGAACGGTTCAAGGACCTCTTAATCCAGTGTCCCCACCATGGATTTGAAAAAATCCAATTGGTCCAGATTGTGTATGAGGGTTTGGATTACCCCACTAAGCAGTTGGTGGAATCTTTCTGTAGTGGAAAGTTTACACAGAAAACAGCGGATGAAGCATGGACATTTTTGGAAGAAACTGCTAAAAATACACTGTAGTGGGCCCCTATTAAGAGGGAGCTCATCACACCCACAATTCTTGAAAAAGGGGGAATGTTCAAGGTTGAACCTAAAATTGAGGCAGAGGCCAAATTAGCCACACTGGTTAGGAGAATAGAGGCCTTAGAGCTAAACCAAAAACCCACGCCAAACACTTTGGAGTCATTGAAATATAATCAAGCCATGAATGAAGGGATTGACCCAACACCTTTGGGTCAGACCGAGTCTGTTAAGGAAGTGAATGCGCTTTATCAAAACACTTGTTTTGATAATCGTCAAAGGTATGATCCATACTCTAGCACATACAATCCAGGTTGGAGGGATAATCCAAACTTTTCTTGGACCAAGGGTCCAACTTAGGATGGCCCATCCCAGGCCCATCAACTTTAGCCCATTCCATCTCAGGCCATGCCACCTCCAGGGTTCCAAAAGCCACCTGTGCAAAATTTCACCCCCAATCCGCAAAATCAGCGGATAGATTCTCTTGAAGAAACCATGAAACTGTTAGCTCAGAATACCCTCCAGTTCCAGCAAAGCACTATTTAGAGCTTGAATGCTAACACACAATCAATTTCAAAATTGGAATACCAAATGGGCCAACTGGCCAATTCATTGAGTGCTAGAGACAAGGGAACATTTCCTAGTCAACCTGAACCCAATCCCAAGGGCCAAGTTTCTCATGATCCTAAAGGAAAAGTCCCAGAACAAGTCAAATCCATTATCACTCTTCGGTCGGGTACACAAGTTGATAACAAGGTTGAACTATCCAGGGAAATTGAGGGACCAAGTGTAGATGCTGAACCCATGTTAGAACCTGAGCCAGTCAAAGAAAAGCCAGTCAAAATTGACCCATCACCTAGTGAGACATCTCCTAAGACTTATATTCCCAAGGCACCATACCCACAGAGGCTACGCCCAGCAAAATAAAATGTTCAGCTGGATAAAATGCTAGAAGTATTCAAACAAGTGAGGATCAATATCCCACTACTTGATGTTATCCAACATATTCCGACCTATGCAAAACTTCTGAAAGACCTTTGCACCTTCAAATGGACTACTAATGTGCCCAAGAAGGCTTTTCTAGCCCAACAAGCTAGCTCGATTATTTCCTGTCCAACCCCAATCAAATACAAGGACCCAGGGTGTCCTACCATTTCTTGCCAAATAGGAAACCATCATATAGAGAAAGCTTTGCTAGATTTGCGTGCAAGTGTGAACCTTCTTCCGTACTCTGTTTATGAAGAATTAGGTTTGGGGGATTTGAAAAAGACCAATGTGACCTTGCAATTGGCTGATGCATCGATTCGATACCCCAAGGGGGTAATCGAAGACGTTCTGATCAAAGTCGGAGACTTTGTGTTTCCTGTCGATTTTGTTGTCTTGGATACCAAACACACATCTGGGGCTGAACCCAAAATTCCAGTAATCTTGGGGAGACCATTCCTAGCAACATCCAATGCTTTGATCAATTGTAGGAATGGAGTGATGCAAATCTCTTTTGGGACCATGACAGTTCAAGTGAACATTTTTAATGTCAGTAAGCAACCTCCTGCTGAGGATGATGGGATTTTTGAAGTTAGTTACATTAATGAATTGGTGGAAAATCACTTACCCCATTTTAAACTTGAAGATCCACTAGGGGCCTGTCTTGCCCACTTTGGCAGTGATTTTGATGTAGATGGCCACATTGAAGAGGTGAATGCACTGCTAGATTCAATTCCATTCATGAAAAAGAATAGGTGGCTACCTAAGTGAGACATCTTGACCTTAATTTTGGAAGGTAGGTTTGTTTGGGATCCAGGTGGATTCCATGTTAGGTGTCAGATAGGGTAGTTTCTTTTTCTTTGTTTATATATATATTATTATTAATTTAGGTTATCTTTTGTCATTGTTTTGACTAACTTTGGATAGGGAGCGCCATGCAAAATCATCAGATAACTTCTTTCCTTTACCTCCTGCTATTTATTTTTCCTCATGTTCCATTATCAATTTCTGCATTACATGCATGACATCGAGGACGCTGTCTAGTTTAGGTTTGGGGGTGGGAACAAGCACACTTGTCCAATTTTAGGTGATTTTTTTCAATTTTAGGCAACATTTTTTTTTTTTTTTAATTTTAGGAAAACTTTTCATTTGTGCAATTTTATTTTATTTGTTTTCAAAAAGGGAAGTTTTCAAAGGAATTGATAAAATTCAACGATGCTCGAAAACCCGGAATTTCGAAATCCTTGGAAGGAAGTAAAATGAAAGTTCAAGACTTTTTTAGAATATTTCAAACTTTGTTTTTCACTAAAACACGTATACATCTATCAAGATTTTGGATAGGAAGCTTTAGTGTCGAATTCGGGATTTCTCAAGAAATATATGATGACTTTCTGAAGTTTAGCCTTGTAAGTCTACCTGATTCATCGGGATGGTTAGCCCAACCAAAACCAGTGGATTAGTTTAGGAGAATTGAAAAGGGCTGCCTATTGTTAGGGTTTGCAAAAAAAAAAAAAAAAAAAGGGAAAAAAAAGGAAAAAAAAAAACAGGAAGAACAAGAAAAGAAAAGAAAAAGTGTTTAGTTAGAATTCTTGAAAAGAATAAAAAGTTTGTGATTAGTTTGGGTTCGCAGCCTTTTTAACCTGAGCCAGTAAGCCTGTAAGGGTATTTACATACCTAGTGCCCTAAAGCCATCAGGTTAATTAGAAAGCTTAGGGACCTAGGCATTGCACAGTCACATGTGTGTGTTTGAAAAAAAACTGCGGCCTTGGAAAAAAGAGTAGTGCGAAAGCCGTCATAGTAGCCTTGAGAGGGAAACTTATGAGCCACTAAATCTAGGAAAGATCAGAGCATTTGAAAGAGAATTTTGTTTTCATGGCACCATAGCGGAACATTTTAAGGATTGATTTGATGTGTACACCTACACAGAGCGCACAAAGTTTTGAAAAGAAATTTTTTTTTTTAAACTTGAAAGGTGAATTGAATTTTGAAAAGTCTGAGATTTTGATTATTTCAGGTTATACAAGTGGCATCCGAGATGAGTTGATGTCCTTTTGGGAAATTTCTTTTATTTTTTTAGGATAAATGAATTTTGTGGGTAGATTCACTGCAAACCCTCATGAGGCACAACTCGTCCACTAGGGGAAACCCAGGGTTTAAGGGCTTGCTGCATATGCTAAATACAATCGAGAGGGCCAACGAAAGTGGCATTTTTCTTTTTATTTTTCTGCATTTGTTAGGATAGTAAACTTCTCCTTTTCACTTATTTTGCTCGAGGACTAGCAAAAAGCTGGTTTGGGGGTGTGATAAGTCCACAAAATTGTAGTTTTCATTCATCATTTCATATGCATTTGTGGACTTAATTAGGTTAATTGTATAAAATTATACTTAATTTCATGATTTCATGCATTTGAGCATCAAAGTTGGAATCTTAGTCAAATTTGGTCAAAATTCATTACATTGCATGACTTTTGTAAAATCAGGGATTTCCATCTCATTCATCACCTAAAAATCAGTTCTTTTGACTTCACTAATGCATACCTTCTAATTTTGACGTCATGTGCTATTTTTGGAAAGTTGGGTATTTTTTGTGCATTAATTAGGCATGTAGGGTCCCATGCATAGTCCATCTAAATTCCTCACACTTGATTATTATTGACATCATTTAATTTTATTTTTGTAGGATAAATCAAGAGTGGGACCTGCATTGGTGAGATTTGAGAGAGATTAAAGGCGGGACACGCTTCATGGTGGGCCCACATATCTTGACATCTTGGTGGAGCTGGAAAGACTGGAAATAAGCAAGCAAAGAAAGAGTCCAAGCATGCCTTGGACGTCCAACATGGGTCCCACACATCCCATAGCATACCAAACATAGAAGTTTCCTTAATTGCACAATTATTTCCGGATTTTTCAGGGGCATCAAATTGAAATGGCCATAACTCTCAAACCCAGTATCGGATTGGTGCAATCTACCTATCTCGGAAAGCTCTTTTCGAGTAGATATCCGTGGAGCCCAAGATTGCATAAATCAGAGCTATATTGAGGGAGATATGACCTCGAGAAGTTGCCTATTATAATTCTATGCGGGAATTACAAGAAGTTTTCAAAATTGGCAACGTGAGAGATGTTTGAGAAGTTCAATTTGGCAAGACTTGGAGCCCAAGAGACTACACTTAGCAACAAATCATCTCCAATTCAAACTCTTTCCAAGTGTGAAGACTAACTTGAGTCCTAAACAAGAAATCTCTCTAAATAAGGAAACAAGTTCTAAAAGAGAGGAGATTCTTTTCTAAAAAGGAGGCATCAACATCTATAAAACCTACCCAAAAGGGGATGCAAGAACACACATCTAGCCCTCTCTCCAATTCCCTTCTTTCTTTTCTTCTTTTTTTTTTTTTTTTCCCATTAGTGTTTTTATTTATTTATTTTATTTTGGTAGCCTTGGGCCATGTCCAAGGATTTATTTTGAAGGAGAATTTTTGTGAAAGAGAAGTTGTAATGATGCAATTTTTAATGACAAATCAAGAAGCATTCTTTGCGATGGTGGGCTAATTTTCTTGATTAGAGCTATGGATGAAAGTAAGTAACTTATTTTTATTTATTTAGTAATTCTAATTTGTATTCCATGATTATGTGCTGAATGATTAATAGGCTTGTCTTTGTGCCCTAGGTAAATCTCCATTCTTAAATTCTGAAAATAAAAATTGGTTTTTGACTATTCATGCTTAGGTTTGATAGGCCATGCTTAGGATTTAGATCTTTTGATGGTTTATGCTTATTTTTTATGGGTAGTTCTTAAATTATTTTTATTCTTTTATGAGATGAAGGAAGTCTTGAGTTTTGAATTTTTATGATTGAAAAGGGATTTTAAAAGTTAGATTTTCCAAATTAAAAACATTGATTTGTCTTTGATTTGAAGTAAAAATTGGAACAAATTAGGATTATTTGATAAATAATTTGCGGATGCTTATTGGATTCCTATGCTCTAATTACTTTCATTAATTTGTAGTTTTTCATCTGTCTAAATTAGTTGTTTGATTTTAAATCTAAATACTCAAAACTTTCCTTGATTGTAGTTAATTAGTTTTCTTAATCTAAAAGTTTCTTTAATTAGCTCCTTGTGCGTTCGACCCGTTCTTGCCGTTGTCTCATCTAGACACCCGTGCACTTGCGGTATTTTATGATTGATATTGATCACATCACTGAACAATCTCTAGCTAAAGTTCAGTTGTGAGCTGGAGACTCGAGCTTTTGAACCATGCTTCAATATTTTGCTTTTCAATGGTTAAAGAGCTCATTTTGATGAAGATAAAAGTGCCGAGAAGGATAACTTTTATGTTGATAAATCTCTTTCCTCTTGCTTGAATATCTTAGAATGAGAAAAGTGATTTTCCTCTTAACTACATTTTACAAAATGTAGGAGAACTTTCAATGGGTGGATAAAACAAAACCTTTTGTTTTAAAAGTGAATGTTTTTATATTAAAATGACAAGTTAATGATTAAGATTTTGTTTAGAAAATTTTCTAAAATAGTCATCTCCTATAGATCTTTTTCTAAAGATAAGTCAAGAGTTTCTATTAATAAATGGGGAAAATCCCTAAAATACAACAAAAACAGGATTCTCTAAATTTCCAGCACCCATAAAGAGACCAGACCAACCAAAGTATATGATGCATGTCCTGCTGTGTACTGAGAAGAGAGAATCTTGAAGGGCAAAAACCCCCAACTAAAACCCATAATTGGAAAAAAGAAATAAAGTCCACAGCTCAAGCACAAGCAAAAAACTAGCATCCCTCAATTGGGGTGTAAGAGGCAAAGCATGGGAAAGCCTTACAACTGAGCGATGACTATTATCTTATAGTTTTCTCCTTTCAAATCCAAACAAGTAATGAATAATTAAGATATACCATAAGAAAGTCTTCACCTCCATGTTTTTCTTCATCTTTATTTGGTGGGTATCTTTCACTTGTCATTTTCTCATCATGAAAAATAAAACCACTAACTTCTCATTTTAATACATTTCATTGTTACTTCTTCTTCTTCTTCAAAAAATAAAATAAAATAAAATAAATAAAAATAAGATAAAAAAGGAACCGCTAATAAATATGCAAAAAATATGGGATATTCTACACTCTAATATATGATTATATTAGATGTTGTTTGTCCCTCTAATATATACAGCCTTAAATTTTGTTTGTCCTGTTATAAGTTGATATTGCATTAATTCTAAGTCATGACCTTGTCCTATTCTATAAGAACTAGGAACATCTATAACTTCTTCACGTGGTATATAAGCTTACAGCAGATTAGGTCTACAGATAGTGCACATCTCATCTTTTTCTTCATTGGTACAATAAGATCTCACTGAGTCACTGACATGCGCAAAGCAAAGAAGGAAAAAAAAAATATTGAGTATGAGAATCTTGACTTCGGCTCTCCGAATCACCCCTGATAAAAGCTAAAGCTGAAAGGGCTTCTCTTTTGTGGGATTTTCGCTCTCTGAAAATATTTTACTCCTTTTATTCTTCATTGGAGGATGTCGGATTAGGCCAAGTTGCTTGGATTTGATCCCACATGGAACATTTGCATTATCTGGGATCTCACTTCTTTTGTTTTTATATAGTTAGTTGAATTTGATATAACTAAAAATCAATGATAGTAATAGGATGTGTGCGCACATAGGGGTCCCAATGGAGAGGAAGCATGCAGTGTTTGAGCCGAAATTTCTTGTCGTTGAAGACAAGAATAGAAGTGGCTACAGTAGAACGAGAATGCATAGTTCTGAATTTCAATTCCGATGGATGGGGTGAGTCTGATTCCCCAAAACTTTTCCCAATTGATTCCCTGGAAAACGGAATGATTCCATCAGGATCTAAGATATATTGAAAGAAGATGGGTACAACTTGGTCCCTTTCTTCTTTTTTCCATATTTCCATGGATTAGAGCTTAGATGGAGCTGTGAGACGCTAAAAAAGGTCATCACCCAATGCGGCCCAGCAGAAGGAAGGTCCTAGGAGGGTCCAAACTGGAGGCAAGCCTAACCTATGACAATTTTATATAAAGTGGCTGTTTGCAAGTCTCGAACCTACATCATTACGAATGGTCACCCAAGACTTGCACCAAAGCAATAGCCCTTTGAGATATGAGGCACTATAGTTTAAAATTTTGGACAAGAGGTAAAGGTGAAAAGAAAGAGACGCCTGTAGTCACCATTGAGTTAAAAGAAGGTGTTAACTGATAAAACCTTGAATAAGTGATTTCTGAATAGAAGTGGCATTTGTCATTGGTTTGGATGGAGAAGATTTAATCACTTTCTCAGGTCCTCTTTGTTTAGAGGATACCTGGAAATTTCTGTGCAGGAGATATATGAGAATTGCAAATGCTCTCTCCCTAGGTGAATTTATAAATGCTCAAAGACTCTTGAGCATCTTTAAAGCTAGGCACCTAGACATGTGAGAATTTCGAATAATTCTGGATGCCAAAAACTTCAATTCATAAAACTGGACTTTTGAAAACTCATAAATCAAATAAGGATATCTAAATATTGGTCAGACAGACGCGGACATAGTCCCTCAGAATTTCTCGCCAGCTAGAAATCACTTCATAAATTCTTGCAAATAAATGCCCCTTGTATCCATTCTTATTGCTTTGAATGAAGTTGAAGTCAGGTAATAATTCATGGGTGGTGGTTCAACTGGACGATTTTGGTCGGTTAAAGTGGATTCTATCATTGCTTTAATGATCTACACACTTCAACGGTGATGATCTAAGTCTACCTCAGTTTCATTTACAGGATAGGGCACAACTTTTAAGTTATGCAAATCTTTACAGCACATGGGCCCAATACAAATTTGACCTGATCTGTCCTTGGAGCATGATCAAGCTGAATTAAAATGATTATTTATCTTTGAGCACACCTGAACCACGACCAACATCCAACCAACCTGAACCAGAAACTACCCAATATAAGTTCAGATTTCAGTTGAGTCAGATCAATTGGGTAGGGATGAGGTGCCAATGGGTCGAGTTGACAACTTCAATTAATGTATAGCAGCTTAATCTGACCCTCGCTTATTAAATAATCAGGTCAGAAATGTTAATCTGACCAGAGCGCAGTGAGTTGGGCCAAGGAGGACTATTGGCCAGCAATTATAAACCTAGACTGAACCTGAACAACCAATTAATCGGTTTATTGAACTGTAAAACCTAACTAAGCACAGAAACAACAAGAGATGACCTGGACCCTTAATTACTGCATAGGGTTTGGGTTGGGTTGAGTGGTGGTGTAAAAAATTGACACCCCTAGTTGGGTTTGGGTGCGAACCCAAGTTCCTTTCCAAGACTTAGGTTCCGTGTGTTAAATTTCATGCTAATCCTAATCCAAATCAAAATCCAGTCCTTCGCTCTTGTGTTCATTCATGATCTTCTTAGGACCAATGAATTGTATTCATGAACTCATCAAGTGAACTGCCTAATAAGGACAATCTCTTCCTCTCAGGCCTCAGCAATGAATGTGTTTTTGCATCTTTGGATGATATCTCTTTGCGTGGGGTTCCTGACATCTTTGAGATCTCTTCTTTAGTTATCTGTCCTCTCCAATTCATTTATTACCCTGTTGTTTTGTTGTCTGTCACAATCACCAATGTCCCAAAAGAAGATAAGGGGAGTGAGGCCCACCACTTCCAATGGTGGAACCCACAGCTAATCTGGAATGGAAAGGTGGCCAGATAACCAATAGCCGACAGTAGTTTGGTTAGGCTGATGTCAACTCATGTTGAGAACCGGATATGATCGACCTAAGATCTCTCTTTCTTTCCATCTAGTGTAACATCCACTTGATAGAAACCTGTCTGTATACAAAAGTCTATTGGACACATCAGGCTGCAACATTTATGGCTCTGTATCTTTCTTTCGGCAAGTTGCAGCAAGTTGCACCTTTGTCTTAGCAGCTTCGAAATCAATCTTACGATAAAGGCCTGTGTTTTTGCAGGAATGCTGAGAACCATTGTCCTGATGATTTGACATCCTGCAAATGCTGTGCCCCCTATGTAATTTCAAGCCCTCATGGCTCATCAAACATTTGATATACTGAAATTTTGAGAATTCTACTGGTATGTTTGGATGTAAGCATCTGGGGTTATTTTGTTTTTAGAGAATTTAGAAAATTCCAAAAGCAGTCCACATGTTAGAACTCCAAAGTGCTCAAGGGTCCATAGGATTCTGATATCTCATGGTAGAAATTCAGAGTTCTCGAGATAATCCCTGCCCAAAAATGACTTTTCACATGCCAAATTCTTATCATTCGAATTGTATCAGATAGGGAGATTGGAATTTACAGTAGGGAATTCCGAGATTCAAAAGTTTTTTTGTCCTTTTCCCAAAAGGTGTTTTACCCATCTGGTCCACTTGTTTTATAAATAGGGAGGTGATGGTTTTATGTAACTGCATGGGATCTCACATCGGTAAAGTTCTTTATATGCATTTCCGTGATCTTTACGGCTTTAAGATGTTTTGAACCTTTTACCGCTGGACTATGCGCGCGCTTAAGTCAGGTTTGGGCGCATGTTTGCTACGTGCACTGTTCATGATCGCCCTGTGGGTAGGGGGTTGCAAATCTAACTTTGCACCCACATATATATATATATATATATATATATTTTTACGGTAAGAAAACTTACTAAGAGAAAAGCCAAATACACTATTACTTCATTAGAGCCACATGCGCTTGCATTTTTAGGAAACATAATTAGCACCTCTCCTTTTCAATTCCGTAGCACTCCTCCAATTCCCGCTAGCCTCGGCTTATCCCTCAAAGCTCCATTAACGTTGAATTTAAACACCTGAAAGAAATGGGGAGACCAAGCGACATGTAAGAAATTCCCCATGTTCTTTTTACACCCTTTGGTTCTCTCTGTTCATAATATCCACAGACAGTACAAAGGATCAGGATTCATTGATTGGTTATAATTGTTCTTATTTACATAATTTAACCGCAGCCCTTGTTTATGTAGCATTTTTTCCAATAGGATTCCAATAGATATGCTCTCAACGAAATAGGCCCTAAAGGGCTTTTGTGGTGAACCATAAATATAAAGGGGACAACTATCATGTCAATGTAAGAAATTCTCAACATGATAAAGAATGCTGCTACCTACACACTGCAAACAACTTTCCACACACTGCATCTTTTTTAAAAAAAATTAAAAATAAAAAAAATCCCTAAACTACCCTTCTCCCTCTCCTCCCCTCTCTCTCTCCCTTCTCCAGCCACCTTCGCTCAGCGCCGATCTCTTTCGTTCTCCTTCTTCCTCTCCCTATCTCTCTCCCCCGCCACCAGTGGCCCCCGCCAGCCCTCTCCTTCTCCCTTTCCCCATCTCCCCACTTTTCGGCGACCCCATCCCTCTCCCAGTGAAGGTGGTGCGGTTGCAGTGGCGATGGCAATAGTGATGTAGCAGATGAGTGTGTGGTACAAAGGGAAAGAGTAGAAGGGGATGTAGGCGAAAAGAAGAAAGAAAGGAAAAAAAAAACCAAGAACAAGGAGATGAAAGGATGTGCGCAGGGTGCGCAGGTGGAGGAGAAAGGGGTGGAGAAGAAGAGGAAAAGAAGAAAAGGAAAGAGAGAAAAAAGAGAGATGGGTTCATGGGTGTGCTGCGTGCAGGGTGTGCGCTGGTGAGATGCTGGAGTGGGTGCAGTGAAGATGGGTGCTAAGATGGTTTTTTTTTTTTTTTTTGTTGGGGGGGGGGGGGGGGGGGGGGGGGGGGTTGGTTGGGGTTTGTAGCGAGAGAATGAAAGAGAAGGAAGGAAGAGAGGACGAGAGAAGAAAAAGAGGAAGAGAGGGGGGGGGGTGGATTGGTTGGGGTTTGTAGCGAGAGAATGAAAAAGAAGGAAGGAAGACAAGACGAGAGAAGAAAAAGAGGAAGAGAAGGGGGTGGCATTGCAGGGCAATGCAGGGGTAGTGCAGTGGGGTGTTGCAGTGATTGGGTGGAGTCCAGGGATGAATGCAACGGCAAGAAATAAGGAGGAAGAAGAGAAAGAGGGAGAGGGAGATGGGCCGGCACAGGGCGGCGGCGGGTGGGGTTGCCAGAGCAGGGAGAGGGAGAGAAAGGGGAGGAGAGGGAGAGGGGTAGTTTAGGAATTGTCTTATTTTTTTATTTTTTTTTAAAGAATACAGTGTGTGGAAATATTGTCAGAGCGTTATTCCCTAGATGTGGGTTCACTTGATTCAAATAATCCTAGACCAGAACCACCAATGTTGAGAGTAGGGCATGGACGACCCCTAGCCTTGTCTGTCATGGCCTTTTGACAGCACCAGTTGAGAATTAATCTTCTTCTTTTTCTTTTTTTTTTAAGACTATCTTGATGACTCCCAAAATCAGCCGTTTGCATTCCTAGCTTAGCAAAACCAGTATGATAGGTCTGTATAAATGAGGCTAAGCAGGAAAGGCAATGGGGTTGGTCTGGTTCAGTTTATACTAATTCCATATCCACTCAGCCCGACATTCGACCCATCCCAAACCTGCCCCATCTTTTGATGGGTCTCATACCAACCTTTCATTGAACTCCATACCTGGCTATATAACGGGTCAGTCTGGGTGTTTGGCGGTCTATTTATGGCATGAAATGCCTTGTTAAGAAAATAAAATATTAGAAAAATACTAATTCTCAGAAAATACAAAAAACTTAGAGAAAGTAACAGTACGCCACTTACAAAATGTGAAAAATCAAAGTATTATAAGTCATTATGTACCAACTCATCATCCAAAAATTCTCAATTCAACCTAAAAACCAAATTCATCAACCACAAGAATTATCTCCCATTCAACTTAAATTCCAATTACATCTACCGCATAGAATTTTCAATTTAACTCATTCACATATGAATTGAAAAAACACCTTCAGTTAACACATTGTCCATGAAATCTCAACTTAATCAACCATATAAAATTTTTAATTCATCTCAAATTTTAACTCAAACCAACCCAATCAACTCGATTACTACGGGCAATGACTAGTGAGTGAAAGCTCTATAGAACTCACTAGAATTGATGGTATTCTATTTAATCAAACCAATACAGCAGGTGTAAGACAGAACTAGCAAATAAATCTACCAATCACACACAACAAGAAGGCAGACACAATATTTAACGTAGAAACCCTTTCCAGGGAGAAAAACTATGATATAAAAATCAAGAATTCACGAACAATTACAATATATACTCATAACTCATTTACCTCAGTTTGTACCTCGACCTAAGGACTATAGTTGTTTTTGCACAACTTCCACCGTGCACTGTTCTCCTTATTTGATCTCCTCGCACCTTGTCAGCCAAGATGAACTATTTTCTACAAGAGAGTAGAAGCAACAATAACCTTCTAGAGCAGCCCTTTAGAATAATCTCTCAATGGCTCTAGAGAAACAATTAAATTTCTCTTAATTAGGGTATTCTAACCTCATATCAAGAGGGATAATTGACTTCTTGTCTTATATTTTTGGGTTGAGAGAAACACCTAATAAATAGCCCCAAGTTCGTGCTTTAATCTTTTGATAATATTCCAATCATAAGAGGAGTCAGACCCTAACTCTAATTTAGAGTTCTAACCGAACTGGGCGCATCCCGTCACGCTCGCTATAGCGAGCCATCTCTCGGGTATATGGCCTGATAGCATCTGCCACTTTGACTTTTGGCCTTACAATCTCCCTTTTTTGGCAATTCTTAGACAAAAGCCCCTAAAACAATACAATTTGACCTACCCAAAAGTAAAACCCAAAATACATTGAATTTAAAACAAAAAAAATTTAGCATTGTAGATCTTGTATTGCCTTAATTTGCTTGAACTTTTAGATATTGAATTGCCTTGGCTTGTATAGCTCCCCCTAGCTCCATTCTTCTTCCCCATGCATTTGTCCATAATTGATAAACAAATATTATCATGCAACTTCTGTCAATCTGGGACTAGTAGCTCCCCTTTAATATTGACTTCGCCTAATATGATCTTCGTATCAGCACTGGTGTGATGTCTTGATCTTACAGATCAAGAACGGTGAAGCTTCGGCACACACACTTGCAAATTTAAATATTTCAACAAAGTGTGTACAAATTCAAAAGGTAGGTTTTCTTTCTTGACCCAAACAGCTTTTGTATTCTTCTTTTTTAGCTCAGCCTTCTGCGTTTCCCATTGCTTTTGATTAGGTAAACTTCGCAGCTTATTGCAATGAGGTCGAATGTGTCATTTAATTCCACAATGATGACAATTGGGAATTCATTCAGGATGTGACATATTCGTCTTCTTTGGAGTTTTCATTGCAAGACTAACAACATGATTAGCAATAACTGAGTTTTTAACAAAACAATTTGTACATTTGGCGTTCAAAGTGGATGCTCCGTCAGCATAACCAATGCCATGCTTGTAAGTGTGTGCCTTTTGACTGCACAAGATGTCATCTAATTTTCTCAATCCAGTGTTCATCCTATTTGTCAAGTCATTCGAACCCGATTAGAGAATAAACTGGATCCGGGAAGTGAAATTTAGGGCTAATTAAAAATGTTGCCCTTTAGGCCTAAGGATCGTAAGTCCGCTGTGAAGATATTGGATTTCAAACCTCAAGTAATATAAAAACTGCGGAATTCATACAAATTCGAGGCATATCTAAATTTCAAACAATGGATAATAAATCTCATTAATGATTAAAGTTGCACAAAGAAGTAAAGAAACTAATCAAGGAGTTAAATTATTAACATGGCCATCTCAGTAACCAAGGCCATAACAATATAAAGTCAATGACAAGAAAGGCTCAACGAGGAATAACAATGAATGAATAAATCCTAAGAATGTCCCATGTGAGTCTCTCTTGTGCCAGGAGTGATGACGCTACTCTACGCCATCGGCACGCTACTCTCACTCCTCCTCAGCTGGTTGGAGATCCTCTGGGATCTCCTCACCTGTCTGCTCCTCATAGTAGTACTCACCTGATGTGTCTGCACACCAAGGAATAGAGTCAACGACGTGTTGAGCAATAGATAAGCAATATATAATGAACATGACATGCATCAAGTATAAGAGTAATGACAGGTATATTAATCAAGAGAAGACAAGGAATCGAAGTTAGGCATAAAGCATGAATAAATGACAATAAAAAACAATAACAGGAATCCTAACAACACCAACAATCACCACTATCCATGCAATGCAATGCAAGTATCAAGAGGGAGACTCCGAGGATGTCCTAGCCACCTCCCGGGATACTAGTAACAATCCAATTTGGACTATTGATACCAAAGTCCGGCTACAGGGGGATTCTAGCTTCCGGTCATGGGAATAGTAGCACAGTCCAAGCCTGCTCCCAACTATTCAACGCCATGGACGTCGTCAAAAGCCGACTGGCCACCCCAATGTCCGAGTAACTGGCCCATCAATAAATCTCCAAAATGCAGCTGGCCATGACATGCAAATGATAACGAAGTGATGTTGACACAAAAAAAAACCAAGACAAGCAAGTCTGGCTAGCTCAAAATGCAAGACATGCTCATAGGGATTATCTCATTCAAAACAATACAAGACAAGTCAACTACATGATAATCCTTTACATGCTAGCTAGTCATGTTTATCAATACATGACATACGGTTCCTACGTTATACTCTAAGTCAAGGTCCATATTCTAGTTCTATAAGAATTTATGTTTCATAATTAATTAGATGTATTATGTCAAGAGAGTGTACAATGAGCAATAACAACGGATACAATTAACAAGTGAAGGAGGAATTACAAACCAATCTAGGCAAGCGGTGTCATCCATGTATTGTATCTGTTCTAATGGAGTGCGTATGGAAATTGATTCAATGATGCTTCTAAGAGAATTCCTAGGTATACAATCATGTTAAGCATTTATTGAGGCAATTCCATACTCATTCGGTTAAGCCATGCATAGTACACGAATACCTGGACACACAATCGAAGCTCACCAAGCCACCGCTATGATTTTAATCCCATTAATGGTTCAGTGAGAATAAGTTCATGGTTTCCAATATCTAAGGCCCAAACCTAGGTTACCGGTCTCTTTTCCAATAAAATATGAGTTGAATCACTAATCTAAGCATTTACATCACTTCTTGATATCCGATTGTAATGAAACCTACGCCATTTGATTCTACGTCTCAAGGGCTTTCCAACGGTCATAGAAATCCAATGGGCAGATTAAAAGTTACAAGTCTCCGAAGTTTCCAAGTATTGTCAGAAATTTACCCTCTATCGGATAGTGCCAGAATGCTATTAACTGAGACATGTTTTCTGTCCGATCAATCGAACAGTGAACCGTCTCAATTAACTGGGATAGAAACCCTGTCCAATCGATCAGACAAAACGTCCGGTCGATTGGCACTGCACTGGAACCACGAATTTGGGTGTTTTGCCCTCTTCCTCCTTAGGCCATTCCATGGTTAACTTACAGAAAATGACCCACCATACTCCCCATTCATCACATTCATCATTTCCATCCATTCTATCAAATTAAAAACATCTTAAGGCTATCAATTTAATCATTTATCCAACCCAAATCCCCAAACCTAATCTAACATGTGAATCCCAAATCAAACTAGAACAACACTTGGAATTAGGGGTATTCTAACAAGAAACCATTGCAATCAATAAAAAAACCAAACATACATGTTTAAATATAAAATGCATATCTACTTACCTCAACCAAGAAGAAGATGAATTTGGGGAAAATTCGAGGAGAAGCCTTTTACCACGAAATCCTCCAATCTAATCCAACCAAACGTAACCTAAAACACAGAGGAGAAGAAAATAGAGGAAAGGATCGAGAACAAACCTAAATCTAACCAAAAGAGAAGATGATGAAAAGATGAAGGTGAGAGAAATCTTACCAAACTACGAACAATGGAAATAGGAGGTCGCGAGGAAGAAGATAAGCAGTTCGGATCTTCAAGATAATCTCTCCTAAGAGTTTTGGGCTTGAGAAAATGAAGAGGAAGAAGAAGAGGGGTTGCTGTAACTTCGATCGTTGTAGAGAATGAATAAAATTAGGGCTAATAATTGCTTAAGAAGAAGTGAATTAGAAAAAGACAAGTTTGCCCTTAAGTGGGTCCGGTGAAGGGATGGGCTACTTGAAGGGTTTGTAATCGTCGGATCACAAAGAGCCAAGAGACAAAAACGATCAGCGTGACGAGACCTTTCCAATGAACCCAAAATCACGGCGATTGGAATTTTTTGGAAAAATACATAATTTTCCCTAAATTACAAATTACCCCCCTACTTGGACCAAACGAACTCGAAATCGCACGAAACTTCGCAAACAATATTCTATTACTAAAAGAAACTATCTTATGATCTAAACCCACCTAATTATTAATGAATACAATTAATTATAATAACAACAAAATAAACGGGTCAACGAGCCTGCTATTGGGCCCAGTTGACCCAGTAAGGTAGCGGACCTTACATCTCTTACTTCTAAAAAGAACATTTGGTCTCCCAAATGCCTAAACATACTTCATCAGGAAAGAGTTAAGGATGCGCCTTCTGAATCTGATCTTTGAGCTCCCACGTAGCTTCCTCTAGACTGTAATGCTCCCATTGTACCTTAACTCACTAGATGATCTTAGTACGCAGCACTACTTCCTTTGAGTTAATAATCTGCGCCGGTCGGTCCACATAAGTTGCATCTAAAAAGAATATTTGGTCCCTCAAATGCCTAAACATACCTCATCAGGAAAGAGATAAGGATACGCCTTCTGAATCTGATCTTTGAGCTCCCACGTAGCTTCCTCTGAACTGTGATGCTCCCATTGTACCTTAACCCACTGGATGGTCTTAGTACGCAGCACTACCTCCTTTGTGTCAATAATCTGCGTCGGCCGCTCTACATTGGTTGCATCTGCTTGTAACTGAAGTGGCTTGTGCTGGAACACGTGAGTAGGATCTGGAATATATTTCCGAAGCATCGAGACATGGAAAACGTCATGCACATCGACTAGCTCAGGACATCGACTAGCTCAGGCGGTAGCACAAGACGATAAGCCACGTCTCCAATTCTACTCTTAATCTCAAACGGTCCTAAAACCTCTTGGCAAGCTTCCATTTTTGCTCGAATCTGATAACACCTCTCATCGGAGATACTTTTAGGAACACCATCTCCCCCACCTGAAATTCTAAAGGTCTCTGCCTCTTATCGGCATAACTCTTCTGACGATCACATGACTCCTACATTCTCATCTGAACAATTCTGACTTTTTCACTGGAATTGGCAATCTTTAAAGGGCCATGGAAACTCTGAACTCCTACTTCTTCCCAACACGTTGGAGTCCTACATCTCCATTCGTACATTGCCTCAAATGGTGCCATACCAATACTTGAATGATAACTGTTATCGTAGGCAAACTCACATAGAGGCAATCTTTCATCCCAATTCTCATTGAAATCCAAAACACATGCTCTGAGAAGAACTTCCAAAGTCTTGATGGTACGCTCTGACTGCCCATCTGTCTAAGGATGGTAAGCTGTGATGAACTTCAACTGAGTACCCATAGATGATTGAAAAGTAGACCAAAACCGAGAGACAAACTTAGGGTCTCGATCGGATACTATGGACTTAGGCACTCTATGTAGCTTAACTATATTGTCCCTGTACAACGTAGTCATCTTGTTCATAAACTTACCAGTCTTGAATGGCAGGAAATGGGCTGACTTAGTCAACCTATCCACAATCACCCAAATAGCATCATTGCCTTTCCTGGTGTTCGGCAATCCCGACACAAAATCCATGGTGATGTTCTCCCATTTCCATTGTGGAATATCCAACGGGTAAAGCAAACCTGGAGGCTTCTTGTGCTCTGCCTTAATCTGCTAACAAGTCATACACTTAGAAACAAATTCTGCAATCTCTTTCTTCATTTTCACCCACCAATAATGATTCTTCAAATTTTGATATATTTTAGTGCTCCCCGGATGAATAGAATATCTGGTGTGGTGCGCATCTGTCATCAGCTCTGACTTGATATCTTGAACAGCTGGCACACACAACCTGTCCTTGCAGTACAGAACTCCATCAGTCAATCTGAATTTTGGATTGCCATCAATGTGATCAATGATTCTTTGCAACTCTAGATCATCCTTTTGAGCTTCCTTGATTCTGTTAATTATTTCTGGCACCCAAACTCCCATAGTAGCAACTAAAACTTTCTCTCTAACAACTCATACTTCTTGTAAGACCCCGCCCCGAGAGTTTCCGATTAGTGTTAATTAAGACGTGTTTTAGCTATAAGTGAGATTAGAGGAAATGGGTTAAATCTGGATTAGAATAGCTTTTTATAGCTTTGAATAATTTTGGGAACTCATTTGATCTAGTGGGGCCCTTTGGGGGTCCCTTTTTATTGTGTCTTGATTAGTTTTGGGATTTAGTTATAATTCTGGAAATCGGTAATTTGCTCCGTTGAATGTATTTTATGATTCCCGACAACTTTTGTATTTGTTCCGTTTTCATTCGAGACCTCTAAACCCTATTTTGCCATTGATAGGGGTAAAACAGTCTTTTTACACAAAATCTGGACACTATTTTCAATGTCTCCGAAACTCGTAAAATATATACTTTTTGGAAAGTAGAAATTTCGACGATCGATTCTTCCTTCTTCGTCGAATCCGTCCGAAGCCCGTAGAACGATGTTTTAGCCCATTTTGGACTTTTAAGTTGTGGGACCCATTGCCATTGTCTATATAAGGAGGAGTCTTTTTCTTCTCTTCCTCTTCTTGCAACTTTCTTGAGAACAAGAAATCCCAGCCCAGCCTAGGGTTCTCTTCAACTTCCATTGCTTCTTGCTTCTTCTTCCCTCAATCTCTCCCAAATCTATTGCTAAGTGTATAATGGAGGTAGAGATCTTCTTCCCCTCCATGAGAGCTTCATCTTGATACCATTCGTAGAGAGAGCCTCCCATTCCAAGCTATCCTTTGAGCAAACTCTTGCCATTTGAGGACTTTTCATGTAAGTTCTTCTTCTCATCTCTTGATTGTGTATTCTTCTAGCCATGGAGGTGCTTCACCTTGATTATTGGAAGCTATCTCCATCTATCTCTTGATTTTGACATTCTAGGGTTGTAATAGTGTATTTTGGGGATTTTTGTGTAGATTGTAGATTTTGAGCTTGATAGAGGATTAGAGCTTGACTAGCATACTTTGGAGACCAAGGCAAGTGGATGAATGGGTTTGATTTAAATAAGTTCCTATTTTGTTGAAAATGTGGATTTTTACTATTCCCATTTCATTTGGTTCATTATGTTTCATAATGTTTTTGGAAATGTACTTATTGATATGATTTTCTCTTAGTTAGTTTTATGAGAATATATGCATTCATTCATGAAAGTTATTTTGGTTAGTATGGACTTCTTAAATGGTATTTATACTTGCATTGAATGAGATTTGTGTTAGAATGTGAATTTAATGCATTGATGGAATGGTGGTTGTTGGATAGGAGTAAATGTTAATTGGAAGGGAATAGACCCATTTCATGCTAGGAAATGGTTGGAGTTGAAGTGAAATGGTTTGGGGAAAGAAAGGACTGAAATCTGCATCTGATGTAGAGTCCCCGCAGCTGGGCGGTCAGCGGGCGGTCACCTTGGCGGCTAGCCGACGGGTGACCGGCGGCTAGCCGACCCAGATGCGGTTAGAAACACAGAATGCTGTATTTTGACAGGCGAACCGCGGTCAGCCGCGCGGTCAGCTCGCGGCTAACCGCCGATCCCAAACCTTGTGACCGCTAGGTAGCCGAAATGCGCGGTTAGAAACACAGAATGCTACATTTTAGCAGGGTGAACCGCGGTCAGCCAGCGGCTAACCGCCGATCACCTCGGCGGCTAACCGCCATATGACCGACAGGTGACCGAGTTTTACCCAGAATTCCTGAATCTTTTCCATTGTTTTCAGTTATGGTATTTAAAGGTTTGGATGGGTTGTTCTGATGCCCTACCACCTTGGAAAGACCCAGGGGATGACATAAGGAGATTGACATAGATAGAGACACCATTTCGGAAAGGTATTGGGACTTGTAGATTCATCAACGTGCATAAGGAAACTTAGTATGTCCTCTATCATTCGAGTACCATACTAAGGGTAATATAGACATACAAGATCCTTATACATGTCGTTTGAAAATGGAAGTCCCAATATATAATCCCTAATGATATAAAGATTTATTTCATTGTTTTACTCCGGTTATAGGTATAACTTCCCGATCCTACTGGTTTTATCCCAACCCTGATTTACGCACTTGATATGTCCTGCTAACCCCGTTTATGCGTGAACCGATAATAATATGAAATGTGTGCCTACGAGCACCATGCCCGCCTGCCCGTATGTTTTGTATTGATATAGTTTTGTAAACGTTTTGATTTCTCATGTGACCTATGAGTCGGCACCACTAAGCTTGGACGTCCTTGTCAGTCTGATCAACTGACTTGGGCCTCCCCCTTGTGCTCCCGCCAGTTGCAACTTGGATCCTGTTCTGTCCCGTTACCCGGTTCCGCGGCCGTGGTCTTGCCTAGCTATATGTATATGTATATGTATGTAATGTTGGTTCTCGTCACTTCGTGTGCTCGAGTCCAACGCACTGAATGTGCTCTCATCACCTTAGTGATGGAGAGGATTTAGCTCTAGTGTGGTTGCCATCTAGTCAGTTCCTGTACCTTGAATACCCCACATGATTTATATTGCATTTGTATTTTAAATGAACTATGCATCCTGTTTTATGACAGCTATCGTTTTAATAAGTTTCGTTATGTTTAAAATGTGCCTTGATTTCTTTCTTGGTATTATCTATTCACCCACCTGCCAGACCGTCGTGTCTGACCCATTTTTGTGGTACTCAGGTCCAGCTCCCGTTGTTGCCTTTGAGGAGGAGCCAGAGGAGGCGGTCGATGGACCGCAACGTTTAGTGGAGTGGCAAGCTGACGATGTCATGTAGACATTCGGTCTAGCTTCGAGCTGCGAACATTTTGGGAAATTATAGAATGATTCTGATTTGTACTTTTGGGTTGTACTGGCCTTTGTTGGCCATTTTTTTTTGGGGAATGTTAATTTAACTTGATCCTTTGTTTAAACTTTAACTGTATATTTTGGGGATGCTAATGAGATCATTGCTCACTCTGTATACTTGTGCATTATCAATCTTATTTGATGAGTATGGATTAAGAGTTTGATTTGCTACACGCTTCCGCACCAATGTAAATGTTCTATGAGTGTATGTGGAATCCTCACCGCGGAAACCTGTGGGAAATTAAGGGTGGTTCATTACCCCATCCACACCACCCGTCGCGGTCCCGGGCCCCGGTTCGGGGTCGCGACAGACTGGTATTAGAGCGAGACGTGTTTCAGGCAATTAAAAGAAACTAGAAATCCTAAGGACGTGGCGAGGATCCGTTAGACTTTTCGTTAGTTAGACTCGTGTGAGCAATGTGTAACCCTTATATGACTTTATGTGCTAACAATTTGTTTTACAGTGATATGCCACCTCGAAAAAGACCCGTAACCGACAATCCCACCGCAAGCAATAGCGAACACACCGGGCCACTAGGAAACGGTACTCCGGATCCCAACATGCAGAATCAATTTCAACAGATGATGCAAGCCATGCTTGACCAGCAACGTCAAGCCAATGACAATCAAGCCAGATTGCAAGAACAAATGGCCAGAAAGGATGAAGAGCATGCTAGGGAGATGGCTACGATGCAAAGGCAGTTGTTAGAAGTGTTAGAAAGGAGACCTGAACCGGCACCAGCGCAACCTCTAGGCACTCAAATTGTCATCAACAATAGGGAACATGATCCCAATGCGTTGTTTGAAAAGTTCAGGAAGAGGGGTCCCAAGGAGTTCACTGGGCATGAGGACCCATTAGCTGCAGACGACTGGTTGGAGCATACGGAGAACATCTTTGAGATATTTAGATGTACCGGTAGACAGCAGGTGCAACTCACCGCTTCCATGTTCACCGGCCTAGCAGATATATGGTGGAAAACGATCAAGGCTGAGTATAGGACCATAGCAGACGCAGAGGCTTGGACAAGTTTCAAGAGACAATTCGGTGACAAGTATGTACCGACACATGTGAAGAGGCAAAAGGCCATTGAATTCCAGCAGCTCGTACAAGGCAACACGACCGTGCAAGAGTACCTCACAAAGTTCGAAAGGTTGTCTCGATATGCCCCCGAGTTAATTGACACGGTGGAGAAGAAGATAGCGAAGTTCCTTGAAGGACTTACCCCGATCATTGAGAGGGATGCCACGGGTGTTGTACCACCTATCACTTTTGAAGAGGCTGTGAGAAGGGCCTACAAATTCAAGAACCTGAACAATAAGATCCTCAAGATCCAAGGAAAGGCACCAGCTCACCAACAGAATCACCAACCAAGGAACCATCAGAACAAACGACCGAGGCATGAACAAAACGTGCAGAATGCTCTAGTTTGCGTTCATTGTGGTAAAAACCATGAGAGTGCTCAATGCCGTACGATTACGGGAGCGTGTTTCAGATGTG
Source organism: Persea americana (assembly GCA_029852735.1). Taxonomy (NCBI): domain Eukaryota; kingdom Viridiplantae; phylum Streptophyta; class Magnoliopsida; order Laurales; family Lauraceae; genus Persea; species Persea americana. The sequence goes on along the minus strand of CM056813.1, from coordinate 20,235,925 downwards.
GATCCATGGCACACCAGCTCAAGGACTGCCCAAGACAAGCTGGACAAGGTAACAACAGACAGAATCAGCAACAACAAGGAACACAGCGCCAGGCACCACCTCAGAACGCACTAGCCGTACAGAACCAGCCCAGGCCACTCCAGCAACAGGCTCCACAGCAACAATATAGACCTCCACAGCAGCATCAAGCTCGTCATCAAGGACAGAATCAGAATCAGCGTCCTCCTCAGCAGAATAGGAATGCACAACAAGGGAGGCAGCAACAAGCTCAGAACAGGCCTCAGCAGCGAGGACAAGTTTATGCCATTAACCAAGCTGATGCAGAGGCGGCAGATAACGTGGTGGAAGGTACACTCCTAGTTTGTGGATTCGAAGCTAAGATTTTGTTTGACCCTGGCTCTACGCACTCCTTCTTGTCTCCAAAATTTTCTAAGTTGATTGATATGCCTGCTAGAGAACTTGAGTATGTATTGACGGTGTCCACTCCCGTAGGCAAACAAGTTGTGTGTAGGAAATATTATCCTAGATGTGCTATTAAGATAGGAGATGTGGTGTTACCGGCGAATCTTATTTTGTTGGAGATGTATGATTTCGATGTCATTCTAGGAATGGATTGGTTAACAGGATACCATGCTACGATGGACTGTTTCCATAAGACCCTCACGTTCAAATTAGAGGAGACCCCAGCAGGCGTATTGTTCCATGGGGAGAGGAAGAATTCTCGTCCAAGATTCGTCTCAGCATTGAAGGCTGATAGACTAGTGAGAAGTGGATGTGAATGCTATTTAGCGTTTATCACGGAGGATAAACGGTCCCAAGGGGTGGAGGAGATCCCAATTGTTTGCGAATTTTCAGACATTTTTCCAGAAGAAATCCCAGGTTTACCACCTGTTAGGGAGATTGACTTCACCATCGAATTGTTACCAGGGACCGCTCCGATATCTATTGCACCATACAGAATGGCTCCAGCGGAATTAGGAGAGTTGAAGATTCAGTTGCAAGAATTGTTGGATAAAGGTTTTATTAGACCGAGCGTCTCACCTTGGGGAGCTCCAGTTTTATTCGTCAAGAAGAAAGACGGTTCCATGAGAATGTGTATTGACTATCGGAAATTGAACCAAGCTACCATCAAGAACAAGTATCCGTTGCCAAGGATAGATGAATTGCTTGACCAATTGCAAGGTGCTGCTTACTTTTCGAAGATCGATCTAAGATCCGGTTATCATCAGCTGAGAGTCAGAGATTCAGATGTATCGAAGACGGCGTTCCGGACGAGATATGGACACTATGAGTTTCTAGTGATGCCATTTGGACTGACGAATGCACCGGCAGTATTCATGGCTTTGATGAACAAAATATTCGCTGAGTACTTAGACCAATTCACAGTGGTGTTTATTGATGACATTTTGGTGTACTCTAAGTCTAGAGAAGAACATGAAGAGCATTTGAGGATAGCATTGCAACTTCTAAGAGATAATCAATTGTATGCGAAGCTCACTAAGTGCGATTTTTGGCTTGAAGAAGTCGCATTTTTAGGTCATATCATTTCCAAAGAAGGATTATCAGTGGATTCAGCCAAGATAGATGCAGTTGTGAAGTGGGAAAGACCGAAGAACGCGTCAGAAATCAGAAGTTTTCTTGGATTGGTGGGTTACTATCGAAGATTTGTGCAGGGATTTTCGTCGATTGCAGCCTCATTGACGAAGTTGACCAAGAAGAATGCACCTTATGTGTGGACAGACCAATGTGAGACCAGCTTCCAAGAGTTGAAAAAGAGATTAACTTCAGCACCAGTCCTCACTTTACCATCCGGGAGCGGCGGTTACACCATTTTTACAGATGCTTCGAATATTGGACTCGGTTGTGTGTTGATGCAAGATAGAAAAGTCATTGCTTATGGATCCCGTCAGTTGAAGGACCACGAGAAGAACTATGCAACGCATGACCTGGAGTTAGCAGCAGTTGTTTTTGCATTGAAGATGTGGAGACATTACCTCTACGAAGAGAAATTCGAAGTCCACTCCGATCACCGCAGCTTACAGTATTTGTTCTCTCAGAAGGAGTTGAATATGAGACAAAGAAGATGGATGGAATATATCAAAGATTACGATTTTCCGATCAAGTACCACCCGGGAAAGGCAAATGTAGTAGCCGATGCCTTGAGTAGGAAGTCAGCAAGTGTGGCAAGCCTAAGAGTTACGTGCTTCTTTCAGCAATTTGAAGAGTTGGGCGTAGATTTTCAGCCCCTAAGCGAGGGAGTGATGTTAGCCAACATGTCAGTGTCTGAACCCTCGTTCATTCGGAAGATCAAGGACAACCAATTGCAAGATCCAGAGTTGGCCAAGATTTCAGAGCATATAGCAGAACGCCCTGATTTTCGTATTGTAGATGGAGTCTTATTCTATCGTGATCGTCTATGCGTGCCCAACATTGAAGATTTGAAGAATGACATTATGACAGAGGCGCACAGTACGAAGTACTCTATGCATCCGGGTAGCACGAAGATGTATCAGAACTTGAAGGGCAGATTTTGGTGGAACAACATGAAGAGGGAAATAGCAGCTTTCGTTTCCCGATGTTTGACGTGTCAGTTGGTGAAGGCAGAGCATCAGAGACCTCCAGGGTTATTGCAGCCATTAGAGATACCAGAATGGAAGTGGGAACATATCACCATGGATTTCATCTCGGGATTGCCAAGGACCAGAAAAGGGAACAACTCCATATGGGTCATTGTGGACCGTCTTACCAAATCAGCACATTTTATTCCTATGAAGACCGGGGAGAAGATGCATATGTTACCTCTCGCAGAGTTGTTTGTCAACGAGATTGTCAGCCGTCATGGGCAGCCAGTCTCCATTACTTCAGATAGAGATAGCAGATTCGTCTCGAGATTCTGGAAGACTTTGCATGAGTCTATGGGAACAAAGCTTCAGTTCAGCACAGCGTATCACCCACAAACAGATGGTCAGTCGGAAAGAACAATTCAGACCCTTGAAGATATGCTTCGAGCGTGTGTACTAGATTTCAAGACTCAATGGGATGAGACCCTACCGCTTTGCGAGTTTGCCTACAACAACAGTTATCATTCGAGCATTGGAATGGCGCCTTTTGAGGCATTGTATGGTAGGAGGTGTAGAACTCCAGTTTGTTGGGAAGAAGTAGGTATTCGCAGTTTTCATGGACCGACTATGGTGAGTGAAACCAGTGACAAAGTCAAGTTGATCCAAGAACGTCTGAAAGTAGCCCGGAGTAGACAGAAGAGTTATGCAGACTCTCATCGAAGGGACTTACATTTTAAGGAAGGAGATAAGGTTTTCCTGAAGGTGTCACCTACTAGAGGAACTTTGAGATTCGGACAGAGAGGCAAATTATCTCGGAGATACATTGGACCCTATGATATCGTGAGCAAGATTGGTGACGTGGCTTACAGGTCGGCCTTACCACCTGAGCTTTCCGGTGTACACAATGTATTCCATGTGTCTATGTTGAAGAAGTACGTCCCCGATCCATCACATGTGCTCCGTCATGAACCATTAGAGATCAGAGAAGATGCCACCTATGTCGAGAAGCCTATTCAGATCATCGATACGAAAGAACAAGAACTGAGGACAAGGACTATACAATGGGTGAAAGTGCTCTGGGAAGATCACGGACCTGAAGAGGCAACGTGGGAATTACGGGATCAAGTTCAGAAGAAGTATCCGCATCTACTACCCGAGGTTAGTTGTTTTATTTCATTTGGTGGACCAAATGCCCTAAGGGGTGGAGGATGTAAGACCCCGCCCCGAGAGTTTCCGATTAGTGTTAATTAAGACGTGTTTTAGCTATAAGTGAGATTAGAGGAAATGGGTTAAATCTGGATTAGAATAGCTTTTTATAGCTTTGAATAATTTTGGGAACTCATTTGATCTAGTGGGGCCCTTTGGGGGTCCCTTTTTATTGTGTCTTGATTAGTTTTGGGATTTAGTTATAATTCTGGAAATCGGTAATTTGCTCCGTTGAATGTATTTTATGATTCCCGACAACTTTTGTATTTGTTCCGTTTTCATTCGAGACCTCTAAACCCTATTTTGCCATTGATAGGGGTAAAACAGTCTTTTTACACAAAATCTGGACACTATTTTCAATGTCTCCGAAACTCGTAAAATATATACTTTTTGGAAAGTAGAAATTTCGACGATCGATTCTTCCTTCTTCGTCGAATCCGTCCGAAGCCCGTAGAACGATGTTTTAGCCCATTTTGGACTTTTAAGTTGTGGGACCCATTGCCATTGTCTATATAAGGAGGAGTCTTTTTCTTCTCTTCCTCTTCTTGCAACTTTCTTGAGAACAAGAAATCCCAGCCCAGCCTAGGGTTCTCTTCAACTTCCATTGCTTCTTGCTTCTTCTTCCCTCAATCTCTCCCAAATCTATTGCTAAGTGTATAATGGAGGTAGAGATCTTCTTCCCCTCCATGAGAGCTTCATCTTGATACCATTCGTAGAGAGAGCCTCCCATTCCAAGCTATCCTTTGAGCAAACTCTTGCCATTTGAGGACTTTTCATGTAAGTTCTTCTTCTCATCTCTTGATTGTGTATTCTTCTAGCCATGGAGGTGCTTCACCTTGATTATTGGAAGCTATCTCCATCTATCTCTTGATTTTGACATTCTAGGGTTGTAATAGTGTATTTTGGGGATTTTTGTGTAGATTGTAGATTTTGAGCTTGATAGAGGATTAGAGCTTGACTAGCATACTTTGGAGACCAAGGCAAGTGGATGAATGAGTTTGATTTAAATAAGTTCCTATTTTGTTGAAAATGTGGATTTTTACTATTCCCATTTCATTTGGTTCATTATGTTTCATAATGTTTTTGGAAATGTACTTATTGATATGATTTTCTCTTAGTTAGTTTTATGAGAATATATGCATTCATTCATGAAAGTTATTTTGGTTAGTATGGACTTCTTAAATGGTATTTATACTTGCATTGAATGAGATTTGTGTTAGAATGTGAATTTAATGCATTGATGGAATGGTGGTTGTTGGATAGGAGTAAATGTTAATTGGAAGGGAATAGACCCATTTCATGCTAGGAAATGGTTGGAGTTGAAGTGAAATGGTTTGGGGAAAGAAAGGACTGAAATCTGCATCTGATGTAGAGTCCCCGCAGCTGGGCGGTCAGCGGGCGGTCACCTTGGCGGCTAGCCGACGGGTGACCGGCGGCTAGCCGACCCAGATGCGGTTAGAAACACAGAATGCTGTATTTTGACAGGCGAACCGCGGTCAGCCGCGCGGTCAGCTCGCGGCTAACGCCGATCCCAAACCTTGTGACCGCTAGGTAGCCGAAATGCGCGGTTAGTGTCAAACCCCGACCCAGGATTAGCGCGATTAGAGTTAGTTAAGTGCGTGTTCAGTGGTAATGTGAGTTTAGTGTACGTGGGATTAGAAATTGGTTCGATTTAGTCTAGAATTAGCTTTGGGGAATTTTGAGAGCGTTTTGTGCATTTTGGGTCACACTTAAGGGTGCCTTGAGTGTACGTGTAAGCTTGGGAGGAAATTCCATTTTTCGGATTTTAATCGTGATTTCGATCTCTTTTGAATGGTTTTATTTTATTAATAAACTTTTGTGTTCGTCTTGTTTGTGTTTTAGGCCAAAAACCCAAGTTTTGGCCCAAAGGGGTAAATCTGTCTTTTCACACCAAATCTGGACTCAAAAATTCGAAATCTCAAAACTATGCCAAATTTATACTTTTTGGAAACTAGATTTTTCGGCGATCATTTTAGTCTTCTTCGTCGTTTTCATCCGGGGCCCACAAATCAGTGTTTTAAACATTGCAAGTTTTGGAGCAATGGGGCCCACAAGAACCATTTGAATTAAGTCTCTCTTCTCCCTCATTTTTCCTTCACTCTCGTTTCAAGCTCTCCCTGCAACTTCTGAACTCAGCTGAGTCTTTTCTTCTTCTTCCCTCCCTTCTTCTCATTGCATGCCTATGCTAGAGAACTCCAAATCAAAAACCAATCTTACCATCTTCTTCCTCTCTACGCAAGGAGTCCATTGCTACCTTTTTCTTGGAGATTCCAGCTGTGTTTCCACTCCATTTTCTTCTCCTCTTCTTGTTTAGCAAGCTTCAGGTAATGGATCTCTTTCTCCTCTTCAATGTAGTCTTTTGAGTTCCTTAGGAACCCATTTTTCAAACATGCAACACCCATTTCGAAATGGGTCATTGTCTCCTCTTTTTGATGGATTTTTGAAGTTCTTTTCATGGATTTCTTGTAGATCTCGTGGAGTGCTTTTGGTAGGATTTGTTTCTGAGTTTGTTGGGCTAGGATCTTGGTAAAGGCAAGTGATCAACTTAGATTCATAATGCATGCAATATTGGAATGTTTTAACTTTCATGATTGATTTCTTTTCTATGCTATTTTGGACAATGTATTGTTTTAAGGATGTGAAATGGTTTGAATCTTGTTTTAATTTAAATGCATTTACTAATGGGTTGTATTAGTGGTTTTTCATTCATTTGAAGTTGTTTTTATCTTGCCAAATCGTGTTATAAATGGATGCAAAGATGGAGGAATTGTTGTGAAATGATTTGGGAGAATGGATTGTTAGAATGTGAATGGAAATTGCCCTTGGAGAGCATGGAGGCTCAAGGGATATGCAGGGATTTGACAAAGGAAAGAAATGGTGAAAGGGGAGTGTGAAATCTGAATCAAACTGAAGCTGCCGCACACAGGCGGTTAGCAGTCGGCCAGCAGTCGGCTAGCCGACTGTTGACCCACGGCTAACCGACCCTGTGTCGGTTAGAATAACAGTAACTTATTTTCTGTACAGGGCGTGGTCGGCCAGCAGGCGGTCAGCAGGCGGCTAGCCGACCTGCGCAAGAAATTGAAAAGTAGTATGTTTTCTGATCAGTCGGTCAGCAGGCGGTCAGTTGGTCGGTTAGCCGACCAGCACCCGGCGGCCAGCCGCCAGGTAGCCGCGTGGTGACCGAGTGCACAGAAGGAGAATTCTGAAGGGGCTTTGATGGGAGAGAAAAACTAGAATATGTTATGGGGTCTTTAGCCTGATGCTGTGCAGTTGAAACATGAAATGTTGCCCAGCTTCGGAAACACCAATTCATTTAAACTCCAACATTTGGGTTTCAACTTCACGAGAATCAAACAAAGAACCTTAGCATATACTTGACATAATTGTTTCGAAATCTTGAATTTTGACACGAAGAATACGTTCTGTACCTGTTTTGATTTACAAACATGTGTTTAACTTTTGATATGTTTCAAGAACTATATTGGGGACACTTTTCCAGCTTTGATGTTATAGCTTTTGCCATTCTTGTTTAGTCTCGTCTAGCATTGTTTTGATAGTGTTTTCCCCATTTTTCGCTAAGTTTTGTACAAGTATTGATCAGCTTTATGCATACGTGAATATCATAGAATACCACTGAGCTTGGACTGCCCTCTCAGTCTGATCCACTTGTTAGGGGGTCCTTAAACATAAGGGCAATCTGCAGATTAGCCGTGTATTTATACACATCTTTGTTCTGTCCGGTTCCGCGGCCGGTTTTCCGCCCACCTTGTGTGGCTCGGACTTGTGTTTTGTTTCGTCTCGTTCTGTTTTGTTTTGCTTGCTCTTGTCATTACATATGACGGAGAAAGGATGAGCTCAACGTGGATCCGTGAATCATGTTATTTTATTGAAAAGCATATTAGTTTTGAATTGCACTTTAAATATGTTTTGTTCAGAACTCATGCCATGTTTTAAGTGCTGATTAACTTCATATTAACTAACTTGTATTATGTATAAGCTGTTCACCTGCCAGACCGTCGTGTCTGATCTCTTTTGTTTTGGTGTTTAGATGCAGGCGCCGTTGTTATTGAGGAGGAGCGCCCGGAGGAGGCTTTTGAGCCACCCCCAGCCCGTGAGTGGCAACCCGACGACGTCCTCTAGACGTCGGGCGGAGTCTTGAGCACGATGCACATAGGGGGAATCATTTTGCTATTTTGGGAATGTATGGCCTTTGTTGGCCTTTTTCACCTTTTTGGGGTTATGTAACTTAACACTTTGTTATCTTGAAACTTAAACTGAATCGGGTAAAGCTATGCTTACATTTTCTACTCTGATTACTGTCTTAATGATGACTTAACATATGCAATTCTGAATCATTAGGTTTATGTCATTGAATTGTGATGAGATTACTTGCACGCTTCCGCAAATCATTGTTAGTGTGAGATTGTTACATGTTCGTTTTGGGAATCCTCACCGCGGAAACCTGTGGGTTAATCATAGTTGGATGGACAACAACCGTCGCGGGGCCCGGGCTTAGGGAAACCTCGGTCCGGGGTCGCGACAGTTAGAAACACATAATGCTACATTTTAGCAGGGTGAACCGCGGTCAGCCCCGCGGTCAGCCAGCGGCTAACCGCCGATCACCTCGGCGGCTAACCGCCATATGACCGACAGGTGACCGAGTTTTACCCAGAATTCCTGAATCTTTTCCATTGTTTTCAGTTATGGTATTTAAAGGTTTGGATGGGTTGTTCTGATGCCCTACCACCTTGGAAAGACTCAGGGGATGACATAAGGAGATTGACATAGATAGAGACACCATTTCGGAAAGGTATTGGGACTTGTAGATTCATCAACGTGCATAAGGAAACTTAGTATGTCCTCTATCATTCGAGTACCATACTAAGGGTAATATAGACATACAAGATCCTTATACATGTCGTTTGAAAATGGAAGTCCCAATATATAATCCCTAATGATATAAAGATTTATTTCATTGTTTTACTCCGGTTATAGGTATAACTTCCCGATCCTACTGGTTTTATCCCAACCCTGATTTACGCACTTGATATGTCCTGCTAACCCCGTTTATGTGTGAACCGATAATAATATGAAATGTGTGCCTACGAGCACCATGCCCGCCTGCCCGTATGTTTTGTATTGATATAGTTTTGTAAACGTTTTGATTTCTCATGTGACCTATGAGTCGGCACCACTAAGCTTGGACGTCCTTGTCAGTCTGATCAACTGACTTGGGCCTCCCCCTTGTGCTCCCGCCAGTTGCAACTTGGATCCTGTTCTGTCCCGTTACCCGGTTCCGCGGCCGTGGTCTTGCCTAGCTATATGTATATGTATATGTATGTAATGTTGGTTCTCGTCACTTCGTGTGCTCGAGTCCAACGCACTGAATGTGCTCTCATCACCTTAGTGATGGAGAGGATTTAGCTCTAGTGTGGTTGCCATCTAGTCAGTTCCTGTACCTTGAATACCCCACATGATTTATATTGCATTTGTATTTTAAATGAACTATGCATCCTGTTTTATGACAACTATCGTTTTAATAAGTTTCGTTATGTTTAAAATGTGCCTTGATTTCTTTCTTGGTATTATCTATTCACCCACCTGCCAGACCGTCGTGTCTGACCCATTTTTGTGGTACTCAGGTCCAGCTCCCGTTGTTGCCTTTGAGGAGGAGCCAGAGGAGGCGGTCGATGGACCGCAACGTTTAGTGGAGTGGCAAGCTGACGATGTCATGTAGACATTCGGTCTAGCTTCGAGCTGCGAACATTTTGGGAAATTATAGAATGATTCTGATTTGTACTTTTGGGTTGTACTGGCCTTTGTTGGCCATTTTTTTTGGGGAATGTTAATTTAACTTGATCCTTTGTTTAAACTTTAACTGTATATTTTGGGGATGCTAATGAGATCATTGCTCACTCTGTATACTTGTGCATTATCAATCTTATTTGATGAGTATGGATTAAGAGTTTGATTTGCTACACGCTTCCGCACCAATGTAAATGTTCTATGAGTGTATGTGGAATCCTCACCGCGGAAACCTGTGGGAAATTAAGGGTGGTTCATTACCCCATCCACACCACCCGTCGCGGTCCCGGGCCCCGGTTCGGGGTCGCGACACTTCTATATCCATATCCCTGAACTGCTCCATCCACCTCCATTCTAGCATTATACATCCACTGAATGCTGCCTTCCGGCTGAGAGCATCTGCTACAGCATTCACCTTCCCGGGATGGTACTTGATCGGAAAATCATAGTCCTTTATATAGTCCATCCACCTCCGCTGCTTGTTATTCAAATCACTCTGTGTGAACAGGTATTGCAGGCTCTTATGATCTGTGTGCACTTCGAATCTTTCACCATACAAATAATGCCTCAACAACTTCAATGCAAACACTATAGCTACCAACTCTAAGTTATGTGTGGCATACTTCTTCTCATAATCTTTCAATTGTCTAGACCCGTATACTATCACCTTGTCATTCTGCATGAGAACATAGCCCAATCCAATTCCTGATGCATCTGTGAAAACAACAAATCCTCCTCTGCCAGAGGGTAAGGTAAGTATGGGTGCTGTAGTCAATCGACTCTTCAATTCTTTTAAACTCTTTTCACACTCTTTAGTCCACACAAACGGAACATCCTTCCTCGTTAACTTAGTGAGTGGGGATGCTATAGTAGAAAACCCTTTCATAAATCTCCTGTAGTAGCCTGCAAGTCCAAGAAAACTGCGAATCTGCGCTGCATTTCGTGGACTACCCCAATTAACAACTGCTGCAACCTTCTTAGGGTTCACTGTCAGTCCATCCTTAGAAATAATATAGCCCAAGAATGCTACTTGCTTCAACCAAAATTCACAATTACTCAACTTAGCATACAGTTGGTTGTCCCTTAGAAGCTGTAATGATGTTCTCAACTTATGCTCATGCTCTTCCCTAGACTTCGAGTACACTAACACATCATCGATCAAGACTACCACAAACTAGTCCAGGAAAGGAGCAAACACCTTATTCATCAATGTCATAAAAACTGCTGGTGCATTTGTCAACCTGAAAGGCATCACGAGAAACTTGAAGTGACCATATCTTGTCCGAAATGCAGTCTTAGGAATATCCTCCTTCCTGACTCGCAACTGATAGTATCCGGAACGCAGATCTATCTTCAAAAAGAATTGAGCTCCCTGCAACTGATCACACAACTCATCGATCCTCTGTAATGGGTACTTGTTCTTAACAGTCACTTGATTCAACTGTCTATACTATATGCACATCCTCATAGTCCCGTCCTTCTTCTTCACAAATATCAGTGGAGTTCCCCACGGTGAAACACTGGGCTTGATGAAACCTTTATCCAACAAATCTTTTATTTGAGTCTTCAACTTCTTCAATTCTGCTGGAGCCATCCTATACGGGGCCTTCGAAATAGGTGCGGTACTCGGCTGCAATTCTATCGTGAAATCCAACCCACGAACAGGTGGCAAACCGGGAATCTCGTTTGAAAATAAATCTGAGAATCCACGAACTACCAAAGTAGCAATTGCTAATATGTACTAAAAAATAGTTAAAATCAGGTCCTATGAGACTCAATTCTAGCAACACAATACTAGAGATAGACAATGAAACCAACCTACTAACTAACGGAATCCTCACACGCGTCCTATGGTTTATTCCAATTTTAACCTGAGAAACCATCCATTGCTCTGATACCATTATATCACATCCCCTTAACCCGATTAGAGAATAAATCGGATCCGGGAGTGAAATTTAAGGCTAATTAAAATTTTCTCCCTTTAGGCCCAAGGATCGCAATTCCGCTGTACGGATATTTCATTTCAAACCAAAGTAATATAAAAACTGCGGAATTCATACAATTTAAGGCATATCTAAGTCTCAAACAATGGATAATAAATCTCATTAATGATTAAAGTTGCGTAAAGAAGTAAAGAAACTAATCAAGGAGTTAAATTATTAACATGGCCATCCCAATAACCAAGGCCATAATAACATAAAGTCAATGACAAGAAAGGCTCAACGAGGAATAACAATGAATGAATAAATCCTAAGAATGTCCCATGTGAGTCTCTCTCGTGCCAGGAGTGGTGACGCTACTCTACGTCATCGGCACGTCACTCTCGCTCCTCCTCAGCTGGTTGAAGATCCTCTGGGATCTCCTCACCTGTCTGCTCCTCATAGTAGTACTCACATGAGGTATCTGCACAACAAGGAATAGAGTCAACGACATGTTGAGCAATAGATAAGCAATATATAATTAACATGACATGCATCAAGTATAAGAGTAATGACAGGTATAATAATCAAGAGAATACAAGGAATCGAAGCTACGCATAAAGCATGGATAAATGACCATCAGAAACAATAACAGGAATTCTAGCAACACTAACAATCACCACTATCAATACAATGCAATGTAAGTATCAAGAGGGAAACTCCGAGGATATCCTAGCCACCTCTCGGGATACCAGTAACAATCCAATCTGGACTACTGATACCAAAGTCTGGCTTCAGGGGGATCCTAGCTCCCAGTCCTGGGAATAATAGCACAGTCCAAGCCCGCTCCCAACTATTCAATGCCATGGACGTCGTCCAAAACCAACTCCCCACCCCGATGCCAGAGTAACCGGCCCATCAATAAATCCCCAAACTGCAGTTGGCCATGAGATGCAAATGATAATGAAGTGGTGTTGACACAAGAGAAAACCAAGACAAGCAAGTCTGGCTAGCTCAATATACAAGACATGCTCATAAGGATTATCTCATTCAAAATACTACAAGACAAGTCAACCACATGATAAACCCTTTCATGCTAACCAATCATGTTTATCAATACATGACACACGGTTCCTACGTTACACTCTAAGTCAGGTCCATATCCTAGTTTTACAAGAATTTGTGCTTCATAATTAATTAGAAGTTTTATGTCAAGAGAGTGTACAAGGAGCAACAACAACGAATACAATTAACAAGTGAAGGAGGAATTACAAAACAAACCTAGGCAAGCGGTGTCGTTCATATATTGTATCTGTTCTAACGGAGTGCGTGTGGAAATTGAGTCAAGGATGCTTCAAAGAGAATTCCTTGGTGTACAATCATGTTAAGCATTTATTGACGCAATTCCATATGCATTCGGTTAAGCCATGCATAATACATGAATACCTAGACACCCAATGGAAGCTTACCAAGCCACGCGCTACAATTTTAGTCTCATTAATGGTCTGGTGAGAGTAAGTTCCTGGTTTCCAATATCTAAGGCCCAAACCTATGTTACCGGTCCCTTTTCCAATAAAATATGAGCTGAATCACTAATCTAAGCATTTACATCACTTCCCGATCTCCGATCGTAACAAACCCTACACCAATTGATTCTACGTCTCAAGAGTTTTCCAACAATATATTACACGTAGAAATCCAACGGGCGGATTAAAAGTTACAAGTCTCCGAAGTTTTTAAGTGCTGTCAGAAATTTACTCTTCGATCGATCTGACAGTGCCAGAATGCTGTTAATTGAGACATGTTTTCTATTCGATTGATTGGACAGTGAATTGTCTCAGTTAACTAGGACAGAAACCCTATCTGCTCGATCGGACGAAACGTCCGGTCGATCAGCATTGCACTGGAACCCCAAATTTGGTTGTTCTGCCCTCTTCCTCCATCCTGCAAACCTCCGTAACACTTCACCATGCTCGAAGGCGCTCCAACAACGCCTTGAGAGAAGCCCAATTGCAACGCAAAACGCGATGGGACATACGGCTGGATGTCGACAAAAACATGTCTACTGTACACCATCGTACCAACACGTATGTTGAAAAGCCACCCTTTTTCTGCATTGGTCAAAGAATAGTGTCTTACCAACCTTGCTCTGGTCGAATCACGGGAGACAACAAAATCAAAAGCCTTCTTCCGCAAATCCAGAGAAAGCTTCACTGAAGACTGCCCTATCTCGACGTCCCTAAACCATCGGATCCTCAAACGGCCAGACAAAAGTGAATTGGAAACGACTGTCCCTCTAGCCAACCGAATCATGAAAGAGTCATCATCCTGTGCAACGCCCAATTGGTGGAGACCACGACAGTGGTACACATACCACGAATAGAAAATATGGGCTGAAAAAAACCCAATTCATAGAAAGCCCAAGCCGAACCAAGAAAGCAGCAGCCTGCAGTTCGGTGCATAAATAGGAGTAAAGAGCAGGCACCAAAGCTAGCTGGTCTCCAAACGCCATCTGACAAGTCAGAAAAATGAAATACAGCCTGATGTACGTACCATCTCCTCCGGTAAAAATAGCCTCACCCAGTCAGTAAGTGAGGTAAACAACAAGATCTCTCCGCAGTGCAATGTCAGAGCAAATGGCATCTGTGCTCATGAGGAAGTTCTTCAAACTTTCTCGCATGACGGAGATCTTCTTCGAACCCGGGTTCTTAGCCCTGGTTTCCTGGGTCATGCTCTCAGAAGGCTCCTCGCTATCAAAGAAGTTAGGAAACAAAGAGCTAAAACACTTCCAACTGTTGGATCGGACTTTCGAGCCCTCCTTCTCCTTAAAAAATCGTAGGAAGCGACGAGCTGAAAGTACAAAAGCCTGAACTCCTCAGACTACTCCTCAAAGACGCTGTCAATGGGCATGAACTCTTCATAGAGTTTGCCGATAATAGGCAGCCCGGTGATGGCGCTCATTTCCTTCAATGAAAAACCAATCTCACCATTCGTAACAATGAAGGTATTGGTTTGTGGAAGGAATGACTCCAACATAGTCATGAAGGCTTCATCAGAGAAAACCACAGTCTTCTGAAAATCACGAACCGCATCGAAGATCTCGGCTTCCTTCAGAATGGCGCCACCAATCTGTAGGATGTGATTAGTCCACGACTCCCAACTTGAGTAAGCACTGAAACAGCCACGAAGTCGAAAAGGCTTTACCCAATTGCTGCCATCACCCCGAAAAATACCAAGGCCCACAGGTCTCAAATCGATCGACAGATAATCAGAATCTTGGTAGCCGATGGCCGGCATCAACATGTCCAAACGGGCATGCGACTTCTTCGCATATCCGAAAGGGCCGCTAACAAAAATCCCGGTCTCGATCACATTGGTTCTCTTCACCCAGCTTGGAGGATCTTCCCTCTTAGAGCATGTGGGAGAAAGACTCATGATCGAGATGGTACGGTCAACAGTGGACCGGGTGACAACAGTTCTCTCCTCACCATCAGCTGTGTAAGAGAACTGAAAACATCTTATTTGGTATGTCAACTTGTCAAGGACTGCATCACCAAAGAAAAAGGTAGGCTTGGGCACAATGCTCTGATCGTCCGTAACCCAAGGACGATTGCTTACCACAATATTGTAGAACTCCTCATCCTTGAAGGTGATCAAACGTTGCCTCATCTTATCTTGGTTGAGCGAGTCGCACTCTTCCAAGTTCCTCTCCACATACTGGACCTTCTCCCAGGCCTGCTGCAGGCCGCATTGGGGATTTGGCAGACCTACGAGGCGCTTCAGTAACAGGCCCCTTACCCTTGTTCATTCTGGAGGAACTACCTACAAACATTGGAAAAGAAAAGATCAAACACCAAAATGAAAGAATTTTGCTAAAAGAAATCCTAGAGAAATCTTGGCATGGTTCCGGGGCAATTCCGAAGGAAAACGCTCTAAAAAAGATAGGAAGCTTGAAGATGAGCTCAACATCGCTGCGAGCTCATAGTCAATGGAGGATTCTCAAAGAAAGCTTGAACTCAAACATTGCTGCGACATCAAGCGAATCTTCTCAAATCTCTGCAAGATCGGAAAATGGCTCAACATTGCTACGAGCTCCAGACTCCAAAACTCGCAAAGCTCCTCAAAACCCTGCAAGACTAGGAAAGGGCTCAACAATGCTGTGAGCTCTAAATCCCAAAACTTGTAAAAGATTTCCAAATGTGCATCATCATCATGCTCCCAATTCAATTTACAAGAATCATGCATAGAAAAGAAATTATCATGCATTAGATGCTAGGAAAACCTTGACAAAATTTGACCAATTCCAACCTCACTTGGTCAAATCAATCAAACTTTGTCCAAGTCAAAATTCATGTTGACTTGACCTAGAAACCCTAGCCTTTTATTTGATACATCAAAAAAATAAAAATAAAAATGCATGAACATCTTGAATTGCATAAACCTCATTATCATGGTGAGCAAAAAGAGGGAAAAAAAATGAGAAAAAGAGAAACCTCTTAAAAAAAAATCCGGGTTGGCCCACTACCACATAGTAGTACAGCCAGGTCCATGGTCACTGGATTTTTGCCGAAAGGGCCGTTTTTCGACCCTTTTTCCCGTCTCGAGTTGTTTGGCTCCTGTGATTTTTCGAAAATCTAATTTTTCGAGCAAGAAATCCGTCGTTCTTCGTCAACATCACATATCCACCATTGGAATCATTGGATCATCATCAAACGCTTCGAAATAGGCAACCGGCCGACCAAGAAAGCACACTTTCCGCCCGACCGATTGAGAAATCAACTGGACAAATATTGCCGGCCCATTGATAACAATCAATGTCTGAAGTTACATCGTCATCCGACATCAAACAACATGTGGATCTATAGGCCATCATCGCAAGAAGAATTCCAAAAGACGGGGCGCGACCTGCGACTCTTCGAGCGCCCAGGCGACCACTTAATGCAGTTAAATGACCCATTTTATGACAAGTTAATGCGGTCATCAGCTCATTATTTTGGACGGCCCAATCAGAAGTAAGAAAAAATGAGGTACAAGTCCAAGCAAGGTCCTCTGAATTATCTTGGAATTTGTGGTTTATGGGAGGACGGTCAGCTGGGGGTGGCCTAGCGGCTAGCCGCTTGTGGAACAGTCGGCTAGCCGCCAGGTAACCACTCGTCCAGACAGAATGGTTTACATTCTGGAAAACTAACCGCCAGGGGGCGGGTAGCCGCCAGGTGGTCACGCGGCTAGCTGCATGGTGACAGCCTGTCGACTGCGCGTCACCTGACAGAAAAACGAGGTTCTGGAATGTTGATCGTCAGGGGTCGGCTAGCCGCCAGGTGGTCATGCGGCTAGTCGCCATGTGACCGCCTGTTGACCGCGCGCCTGCGAACAGCATTTCTGAAGCAACTTTTTCATGTTTCTGATGCTCTCTCTCCTCCATTCCATTTCCCAACTTCTCCAACATTAAACCTGTAACAAAAGAGCCTCCTTGCTTCTCCATCCAACACATACATTTCTATCAATCAATCCAATATAGCCCATTAATCATATCTTCCATTAATATAGAGAAATCATTAAGAGAATAGAGTATTTGTGAATCAATCACTGAATAAACATTATATAAATCCAAACTTTAGCTTATACTTGCCTCTATTGAGCTTTCCAAGTTCTACTTCACAGACTTGCTTCAAAGAACCCAAAAACCCCCAATATACAATCCCTAAACACAAAATCAAGTGAAAGAGCTAATGATTATGCATGTATGATTACAATAGAGTCTCTTTGACTCCGTTAAACTCAAGAACACAAAGGAAATGGGTTTTCCTCTTACCTATAGCAAGGAATCTGAAAATGAGGTTAGAGGAGAATGGGTTCTTGTAACCAAGTGTATGAGGAGATGAAGAAGATGAAGATGGAGAGATGAAGATGATGATTTCACTCCTTGCTTCAAAATGCCCAAGCAATCCTCTCCAAGAGATGGTGAAAGAGAGAAGAAGGAAAGAGTAGAAAGAAAAGGAAAAGATGGAAAAGGTTTTTAGTCTAAAGCCCATTGTAATGCTTATAAGGGGTGGAAATAGTCATTTTGCAAGAAAACCCACTAATAGGGTGTATTTCCATTTCAATTCAAACTAGGGTCCACTTTACTTCAATGGTTGGTCAGATGGAGTAGGGTTAATCACAGAAATCAATGTGCTCGACGAAATACACGCGATGGTGTCAATATGACGTGTAAATGATGTAAAATTTGAAGATAAATAATTACGAAAAAGCCATTGACTCTATCCAATTGAGTCAAATCGGTTCAGCTCACCCATTCGAGACTCCAACTCACTTCTAACTCATCTATAAGGGTTTAATCAACATTAATTACCCTAAGTAGCGACTAATCACAATTAAATCAACTAAAACTCAATTAATTAGTACTAATTAGGCTTAATTTGGGGTTGGGGTGTAATACCCATCATTCTCCATTGGCTAATCAAAAGCCAAGAAAAATGAGTTACAAAATAATGAATTAAAAACTTGTAACTCATCCCATCATGGAGCATTAATGCAATCAATGCTCATAAACTCTCTTAATGGCCACCAAAAGCCTATAAAGGAGGTCATTTCAAGGAAATCGGGATCGGAGAAATCCATCAGAAAAGCCAGAAAAATCAGAACTTCTGCAACTGCTGCAACAACTTCCTCTCCTTCGAAGAAACTCTGCTGCAACAAGCACCACAAGGTGAACGAAGTCCCTTGGGGGTCGCCCCCTAAGGTCCCTTCTCCTTCTATCCAACATGGCCTAGATGGGGCTTTCCCTTCTCCTTCTACTCGGTTTTGTATTGGATATAGGACATCCCCTTGGTCTTTATCCTCTAAAAATCTAAGGTTAGAGCTAAGCCAAGCGAATCAAAGCATCATATGTTCTCATTTGAATGACGATGGCGGAGTCCATACATGACTCAGGACCGTCGATCTGAACGAGTTCTCACAATCTCCTGAGAATTTAGAATCCATTTTCTTACTTTTCTATTGTATTTTGTATTTTTTTAAGAGAAAAAAAAAATCATAATTCTTGTCTTTATATTTTGATGAGATTTGTAAATCGCCTTTCAAGACAAAACCGCCTTCTACGGCACAAAAAATCACCTTTCACGGCAAAATCGCCTTCTACGGCACAAAAAACCGCCTGTCACGGCACAAAATCACCTCTTACGGCATTCAAAAAATTATGTCTCTTTTCTTTAAATATATGTGCAATGGAAACTTAGAGAAAAAGATTGATTTCCTTTTCTACTTGTGAAGGTGGATCTCCAAATTACCACTTCTAAATTCCAAGTAGAATATAAAATCTGGTATGCCCGTACAAAAATGTAGATGCTCGCTTTTTGTCCGCTGGACCTCGGCAACCTCAGGGGGGAGGAAGGCAAAAGCCGGGTCCATCAGCAGACACAATATTTAACGTGGAAATCCTTTGCGGGGAGAAAAACCATGATCTAGAAATAAAAAAAATTCACGAACAGTTACAGGATATAATCACAGATCATTTACCTCAATCTATACCTCGACTTAAGGACTGTAGTTGTTCTTGCATAACTTCCACTGACACGACTTCCACCGTGCACCGTTCTCCTTACTTGATCTCCCCGCATCTTGTTGGCCAAAATGAACTATCTTTTATAAGTGAGTAGAAGCAACAACAACATTCTAAAGAGCCCTTCAGAACAATCTCTTAATGGCTATAGGAAAACAAGGAAATCGCTCTTAGGGTATTCTAACGTCATATCAAAAGAGAGAATTAACTTCTTGTCTTATATTTTTGGGTCGAGAGAAACACCCAATAAATAGCCCCAAGTTCGTGCATTAGTCTTCTAATAATATTCCAATCAGAAGAGGAATCACACCCTAACTTTAATTTGGAGATCTAACCAAACTAGGTGCATCCTGTCACGCTCGCTATAGCGATCTATCTCTTGGGTATATGGCCTGATAGCATCTGCCACTTCGACTTTTGGCCTTACAGTGAGAGAGCTGTGAGCTTAACAAGCATAATGAGTCATAATGAGTTAATGACCAATCAAGTCAGTGAGATAAAACCCGAACCCCACCCCAATACTCGTGATGAGTTCTGAACATGCATTCCCAAACCCGCTCTGAAAGGTTAAAACCTCTACCAAACATGCCCCTGATAGAAGCGGGTCAGGTCAGGTCCTCAATTAAATCTAAGCCACTGCCACCCCTAGTGGTTAGGGTGTCCCATCTCAAACAGCTGCCGAGGGTGGCCAAGAAGATTATCACCTGCGTACCACCAACCCACCTAGCCGGAAGGGAAAAAAAACCTACACTTTCATTTTTTCCGACGTTCAGTTCACTTTAATCAAACCTTTGTTTCCAGGGGAGCTATTGGGCTAAAAAACTGTCATACAAATGAAGGATGGGGAGCATCCAGGCACTCTGCTGTATACAGCAATAAGTTCATAAAATCCTTAAGACGTCCGGGCCAAGAGTGTGCATACTAGGTCCAGACCAAGTCTTTGGGACAACTATAGCGGGAAGGCCATCTTAAGTCCAGCCAAACCATTGGTCATGCAATCCTATGGGTTGTAATCCATTGTTAGGCTTGGATCCTAATGCCCAATCAATAGGCCCAATAGTTTGGACTGGATGTGGATCATAGTTGCAAGTTTGCAGTCTATAATGGTCTCAGGCTTTACCAAACTTGGGCCCGTATCAGTTTGAGCTTTTATCGGTCAGGCTTGGGCCTTCCATAACTCCAATTGGAGGGGGCTTAGATGCAGATCCTAGTTCAGATTTGTACTTGAATTCGAGCCAAATGCTTTAAGTGTCCCAGTAGTGGGCTACGTGAGTCCAGTCTTAATCTAGCCTGTTTGCAGCCCTTCACGATGTTAGTTGAAAGAGGAATTAACCAGTAATGGATACTTGGACTCAATTTTGTCCAGCAATCCTAACCATCCAACCGAAATAGGCCTTGGGAAACCATGGTGGGCCCTTCCAATCAACAGATTGTGTGCATCATCAAAGACCTAGTTCAGTTTTGGTCCTTGGCTTTGCTTTATTTGTTATAGTTTCAAAAATTCAGTATGTAGCACTAAAACACAGAAGGCATGCATTTATTATGGGACCCATACGGATGGAACGGGTTGGATCTGGGTCAGACCCTCCATATGCAGACCCAAATAACAGTAGTGTGATTAATTCTGGGTCCATGTCTGAGCCCAAGTCAGGTCTTAATCCTAGGGCCCATATTCTAACCTAATGACGTCATTGGGTTTTGGTTTGGGTCCGGGTCTAGGTGCAAGTCAAATATCATGAAG
This sequence comes from Persea americana, assembly GCA_029852735.1. Lineage (NCBI taxonomy): Eukaryota > Viridiplantae > Streptophyta > Magnoliopsida > Laurales > Lauraceae > Persea > Persea americana. The sequence goes on along the minus strand of CM056813.1, from coordinate 20,215,111 downwards.
GGGGAGAGAGATAGGTATATTATATAAGAGGAATTTTAAAAAAAACTCCCCATTTTAAAAACTCCGCCTTTTGCTTCCCTATGTTTGTAGGGCAAAGAACCCACCTTAAGACAATCAAGTCATTTCACACATACTACCCCCTGTGAATTGGTATAAAGCCCAACTCATCCAAATTTTACTCACTGTTGGATTGAAATCATAAGAAAGTGATGCCTTTAAAACCATTAAACGTTGAGACTATGGTTCAAGGGGTTAAGATAATCTAATGGAGTTGAAAGTTTTCACATAGGTAAATCTCAATAGATTATTCCATCCAATGGCATTCCATGGTTGTCATAAACCATAGTGGGCCTAACTGGGAGGGACAACTTTTTGAAATAAAAAAACTCCCTCAGAGTTTTCTAGCGCTCTTCATTATATAATTGCTAATGTATGATACGTTTGGGTGTGTATTTAGTCTCTAGTGAGCGCATGAGCTCACCTTAAGGTGGGCTCACCGTATGCAAAAACCTAATGCCGCCACCTTATTATACATCCGAGTGGCCTATAAAATAGGGATCCTCCTGGTTGTCACCAATGTTGGGTTTGGCTTCCATGCGAATGGACTGGACCATTGGATTGACCGCGCACTTGTTTTGGATGGTGAAAATTTGTGGGTTGTTGATCAAGTGAATAGGACGATGTTCCGAGTCTTAACATCACCATACATAGGTAACTGGTGGGAATATCTTTTGATCCCCCAGCCCCCATCCCCAGGTGGGGCCCACAGGAGGGGAGCTCATGTGTTCACTAGAGGGGAGCCAATATATAAATATTGGATTTATACTTATATATGTATATATTCATATATTTTGAAATAATATGTTTTTACTTATTTATTTTTTATGTAAGTATCATATATCAATGTATCATGTATCATGTATAACTACATATCAAATCCAGACCCAAAGATCTTAGTCCAACTCAGCCCCTGCAGACCTGAACCCAGGCCATACTTTCCAATGGATTTAAAAAGGACCCAAACCCTGTTTTCAAGTGTTGGGTGTGGTTAATGGAGTACCCATTTCTATCCCTGGGACAGTAATGGCTTCTGAAGGATAAGCACATTTATTTATCAGATAATCATTTCAATCGCATGCCATGATCATGTGCCCCAAACCGAGATACTCCGAGCCTAAGCTTTTGGGCTCAGCCCAAGTTGACACAGAAGTTACAAGGATCGAACACAGTTTGGGATGGCCCATCCTGTAGTCTAATTAAGATGTGCGATGCCAAGGATTCTTCAGTCGTAAGAGAAAAACATGTGTTTCCTTTTTCCTTTTTTTCTTTTTGCGTGAACCACTTTTTCTCTTTTTGCTGCAGTGCAGCAATTTTCCTCACAGAAAGAAGAAAAGATTGAGTTATGTTTCCTTATCTATGGGATACTTATTTTCTATGGGAGGAGGTAGGAATCACTTTTCCTCATCACTATGAAAATGAGACGTCATTGGTGCCGCAGAATTCCAGTGTGAAAAAAAACAAACGCATTTCGAAGTGAGTCCCCATAGGAATTCCAATGGCAAGTACTTAGTAGAGCTATGGTCCAGAAATCTGTGCCTGGACTTGGAAGGTAGAACTTACCAGATGGGCATATTCGTTGGTTTTGTTGTCTTTTTCTTTCTACAGGATGGTGCTAAGCCGATTGACTGTTGGCACATAAAAAGCTAAATTCCAATTCAGTAGGCCACACATATGGCCAAAGAAGCCGAATTGGGGCCTATGAAGTAAAATTAGGGTCCAGAAGGCCAAATTGAGGGTGGGTCAAAACTCATTCCGGCCATCAAATGATCAAACCAAGCACTCAAAAGCACAAGAAAGAGCTATCTAAATGATGCTGAGGCATTCACAAGCTCAAAGTACAACAATCAAGTTATTCGGAGACCATTTAAGGACAATAAAGTGCAAAAGGTGCACATTTGCGGGTCCCATATTCGGATGATCAAGCAATCCAAAGCCTCCAAATTCAACTCAAAATCATCAAGGGATGCATGAAGAATATTTTCTTAAAATCTTAGAGCAAGTAGAACAAAATGAAGAAATTATAGGCAAAAGGGGGGAGGGGTCATAGGAAACCAAGGGGCTCTGCTGCCCACATTGGCAGAAAGCCCCAAGGCTATGTCCTCTGGGGTATTTTCCGACCCTTCGACCTTTTCTCATTTCAAATGGGTCCCATAAGCTCCCACGTTATCATGACATGTGTCTCAATCGACAAGTGACATGGGGCACTCGAATTTGATCTAATCAAATCCATGAAAATGCCAAAAATGCATGACACATGTCACAAATAAAAAATCAATACATGGCACCTTTGAGATGAAGTTTAAGAGTTTTAGTGTTAATCTTGTGCATTTGTTGTGAGAAAAAAAAGGGGCCAAATGGAGAAAAAGTAAGAGCAATTCGTTAGCCCTTTTGAAAGAGGGAGGGAAAGAAAAAAACTTAGAAGACATTTAAGCCATTTGCTTTCTTCTTTTTCCAAATTACCACAATCAATGCAGATAACCACAATTAATGCAAATGCAACTCATTCCTATTTCATTGGTTAGAAGGAAGGGGCGTTCCTCTTTTAAAAAAGCCCAGGCGTCACCTAGCGTTATAAAGGGGCTTTTCTACACGGCTTTGTTTGGTTTGGCACTATAAAGGGGCGAAAACCCCCATATTTTGATGGGGCGTTTTAGAGAATTTTCATATATATATATATATATAATATTTCAAGATTGTATGTTTCATTATTACAATTTTCACATGAATGTATATTACTGAAAATGGGCCACCCTCTGCTGAGTACCATCCGCAAGCCCCTTTTGTGGGCACACCTTATTAGGCCCACGTGGGGCCATGCTACGACTCATGAGGGAGGTGGGAGATCGAATTTTCTGAAGGAGACCTAGGGGTATGTAAATTATCAGCCGCATTAGACCTTCCTACCCTTTTGATCAAACTTTAAGTTTGAGTGGTTTTAGAATGTATCGTTTTATTTGATTTTAATCCAACAACTAGTCAATTGATGGAGGAGGGATAGGGAGTGTGAGGGGGTTAGCTTTATCATAGAGGATCCCATATGCTAAAAAAGGAGGATGCTCCCAGATGTTTGATCATATAAGGGTGCCCACAGGAGGATTTCCCATTAAAAAATAGTTAAACTATGCTTCTTATGAGTTGATATCCTCCAAACATGGTGGATCAGAGAATGAGGGGTAACACAGTTGGTTGGAAGCCCACCTCTTGCTCGGGAATCAATGCCTGGGTCTCTTCTTCCTCGCGTGTGCAAATCTTCCCTCGTCGTGTGTGTGGGTGTCCTCAATTTTATCATCTGTGCAAGTCCTCCCTCTCCAAGTGTATGGGTGTCTTCCCTTTGCTTGTGCGAGTAGTCTCTCCTAAAAAAGATTGAAGTTGGGTCTCACGTGTGAAATTATTAAAATACTATGGTATGTGCCTTCCACTCTTTAAATTGTGCTAGAAAACACCACACGTTCCCGTGGTGTCCACTTGATTGCATGACCATCAAATGGAAGAGAAGACAAAAGAGGTAAGACGATGGATTAAAGAATTGAAAGACTTGAAATAACAATCAGAGATCCCACCTAACTGTTTTAAGTGCCTTTTGTTTCATGTTGCTGAACTCATCAAGATTCCGTGACTAGATGGACGGTGAATTGAATTGAGGTGAGGTAAAGCATCCATGATCTAGATAAAAAAATACATGGGTCATATAAAAAATATACAAGTTGAAAATTCCCTCCTTAATAAAAAATAAAATAAAAAAACAACTCCCTTTCTCCACTAAATGACAAAAAAATTGTCTTTTTATAAAATAAAATAAAAAAAAGTAACAAAGATTCTCTATCAAACTACTAAAAACAAAAGACCATCATAATCCCCTTTTATTTTATTCTCTCTTGATTTGATGCTTCACCTCACTTCATTTCAATTCACTATCCATCCAAACACGCTCGGCTAAAATTGACGAAATAGAGGTGAACATTAATAGATGAATATCAAATAATCTCTTATTTAACGAAAATTGATCAAAGAGAGATGGGAAATAAATACCCAGCTACACCAGAGTACTACAAATCTTAAGAAAATCAATGTCTCATGTACATCTTTATCTTCTATCTTTCCCCCCCTCACTGGGGGTGTTCAGGGGCAGGGTTGAAGCATATTAGATTAGGCCCGCTTGCCTTTAGTTGCACAAGCCCCAGCGCAACTCAGGCCATAATTCCCTGGCCTGACCCGAATCACTTATAATATATGAGGCTCGGGCCTATCGATCCATTTAGTCAATCGGGCCAGCTGGGCTACTGTGAGCCATTTTTCCTCTCTCTCCATATATAATCCGTCAGTCTCATCTATAGAGATAAAATACCCACCTTTCAAGGAAAAAAAATATTTCAAAAAATAAAAAAATAAAAAAACCCTTTAAAAAACCTTTCAAAAAAAAAACAAAAAAAAACCATATCAATATTAACTATCCTTAACCTCTCTCTCCAAGATCTTACACCTAACTTCTCTCTCTATGTCTCTCTCTCCAACATCTTATCCCTTCTTTCTCTCCAAATGCCTGTTTTTTTCCTCTCTCCAAATGCCATGATAGGAAATCCAACACTGTCTCCTCATTTCAAATTTAAAAATACCTCTCTCTCTATTAAGAAAATCTGATTTCTAGAGTTTGAATTTCACGCGAGTAACTTCTGTCTCTCAACTATGGTAACTGTATTTGCTTGGGCCGGGCTTTGGGCTTTCTACCACTTAACTACAGCCCAACCAAATATTAAACAGGTCTAAAATAAAAAATCCATGCCCAACCCGAACACTAGAAGTTTAGGCCCAAACCAGGATGGGCCCAATATGGGTCCTGGTTGAATCAGCCCACAGACACCCTTACCCCTCACCTCTTTAAGAATCCTTTGTTAGAGCCAATTTAAAAATGAATTCATGTATATTGAGTTCATTGTGAACAAACGGATGCCAAGTGTGAACAGAAGAAAGATCTTGAGCCCAATGTAATGAAATAGTGACAAGGCCTTATGTGTGCGTCCATCATTATTGTTGATTGGGCCCTGTTAAGTGTTTCAGACCCAGCCGAGTAACCACTTTCACTACCATAAATATACATGAAAAAAAAAAAAAAAAAAAAAAAAAAGTTGAACACAGCTATCTAACATCAGATCCTGTGCCTTGATATTTATATACAACTACTCATAAAACAATAGATCCCAATCACCAAATAGAGTGGAGAAAAGAGAGATCGATTTGACTGCCTAGGTATATGCATGCAACGAACAATTATGAAAGATGAAATCATGGGCTTTGCTTGTATTTTAAATGCCATAGACAGTGACCCACTAAGATCATGGAAGGCGACGTCTACATGCATCTTTTATGAGATTTTACATTATGTTACATGATTCATGGTTTTTCTGTACTTTTGAGGTATTTGGTTTCAAAGCCCGAGCATCGATTCCTACAATAAAGAAAGGTGCCCATGAATTAATACCAATCAATTGAAAAACTACGTCCTAAGTCCTAACTCCTACTACTTTTCAGTCATTGATTAGTATATATATTATTTACTTGGGACTTTTTAGCTGGGTCACATCCATCTCTTTTAACTTAGAAAGTGGCTCCCAACATTGAACAAGGTTATTATCTTTAAACAAGGTTCTCTTAGTTTTATCCCTTCTTCCAAGCAAAGTTCCATCAACATGATAAGAAGGGAAAAAGGTTTTTTTTTTTTTTTGCAAAGTTCCATCAACATCATAAGAAAGGAAGAGCGGGTTAAAGTGATGCTTATAAGGTGTTAGCCATCTTGAGAGCATCGGTTGGAAGAAATTTTTTATGGATTCTAGTCTTGGATGATGTGAACATGCAAGACTAACGTCCTTATCTAACATGTTGATTGGTGATGCCACAATCATTATCATCATCAAAATCTTATGTTATGTATCTAGAGTTGACATAAATTAAAGATTTAACTGCTAATGAAGAAAAGATATAAATGACTTTCATTCCTAATCAAATAGGTAATAAGGTGATATTGGCCTTAATCAAGGTGTTAACAAAAACATCTTGCGGTAATAATCAGACCCCATAAGGATGAATATGGCCATAATTGTTGATGGAAAAGCAACATTGTTGTGATCTACGGCTTACGAGAAGAGATCAATCACGCACACAAGAACAAGAAGATTTACGTGGTTCGACTTTTGGCTTACGTCCACGGGAACGACGGAAGAATTCACTATGCAATTAGACGAGGTATACATCATAGAGACCCTAAGTCTCTATTTATAATATCAACCCCAAAACCCTATTACACTCAAGCACTACTTCTAATAACAGTAGACCTATGATAATAGACTTACTTCTAATCACAGTATAACATGGGCAATGCAGGGGCCCGGTTTACCAGATTTATTACTTCAATTGAGCCATACAACCTAACAAATCTCCACCTTGGCGAACATTGAAGCTGATCCTCATGCACATAACACGTCTCACCGTCATTAAGCATGATGGTGCCAAATTTCATCACCCAACGGGTTTGTATGTTTTTGGATGCTCTCAAAATAGTTATTTAAGCTATTAAGGATGGCAATGATTGGACAATTAAATCAGTACCTTTGGATATCATTAAGTTAACTAGGTATTTTGATATATAGAGTTTATTATGGATTTATCCCTGCAGTTCATAATTTGGCTGCTCATCTTTCAGCCAAGATTGAGTATTCTTATGATAATGACTATAAATCGGTCAATAAGTTCCATAACTGATTACTGGGGATGATCAATACTTTGTAATCCCATTTTATTTTGTCGTTTTTCTTAAACATATACTTAAAAAACAATTAGACCTACAGTACAAGTATGTTGGCAGTGTCATTTTCAATCAGCACAGTGCAACAAAGGTAATCAAGCAGTTCTCCTAAACATACCTTCAAGGTGCGATCCTAAGAACAACTTGCTTGAACGTAGGTTATTTTCTTGGGGCACATGGTTAGGTGATGACTTTAGGTATCACACCCATCATTTTCATTGAATGAACAAAGTCACTAGTGGTGGGATCTTCCAGATGCAACTGTCAAGTGACTTGTGTGAATAGACCTAATTCCCAAGTCTATTGTGATGATACTGGACTCGGCCTATCCAATAGGCCAAAAATAATGAATGCATATTGAAGAGTCAAAACCTGTGATGGGGCAATTTCCGATCCTAAATTAAATCCTGGTCAGACTCATGTTCTATATTAGACTTGAAACCATTATCAAATAGACCTAAGCCTCCCATCACCCTTGTGAAGTGAAATCTAGGTTTGTTTATGTTGAGTCAAACTCACTTTAGCAAATCTCAACCCAACTTGAGCCCAAAATGATGAACGAAATGAGTAAGCTCTAATATAAAAAAATAATTATTTTTTTCTTTTCTCTTAAGGGGTGCTACATGAGGACTTATGAGGTCACCAAGTGGCAGATCCAGGATTTTTATTTGGGTGGGGCTAAACTTTTGTTCAACTTAGCTAACTTTTTTCACATGAACAATACCATAAAAACAAATTTATTGCATTTAAATAGAAACAAGAAAAATTTTCCTACTCAATGTCCAATTGAAGGGTCTTCCCACTACCGCTCCCAAATTCAAGTCATCATCAATTCATCATCACCAAAATAAGTTTAAGATAACATTTTCTTTAATCCTTGGCATTTGAATGCCCTGAAATGGTGATTTGGGTGAGCACCCAATTACCCAATTTCAGTTTTCCTGCTCAGATCTCTTGTCTAATTGAAAGGTCTTCCCATTACCTCTCCCAAATTCAAGTTGTCATCAATTCATCATCACCAAATAAGCCTAAGATAACATTTTCTTTAATCAATGGCGTCTAAATGCTGTGAAACGGTGATTTGGGTAAGCACCTAATTACCCAATTTGGGTTCCCAAAGGGGTTTTATTTGGATCTAAATAATTTGGTTGCATGTACTGACCTTACCTATAAAAATAATTCCCTATAGTTGGTCATGGGCTTATGGCAAAGAAGAAAAATCGTCACTAAAGTGTAACTCAAATTATCCACACATAAGATTTTTGTATGAATTGAAGATTAGAATGTGCCAAATGATGATATAGTCATCTTGTAGATATGCTCAGATTTGGTAATTTAGGGCTTAGGTTTGGAGTAGGATTTGAAAATAGGATTTGGAGATTAAGAGGTCAAATTTAGGAATAGAGTGATTAGAATTATGAGACATTTATTTAGGGTTATTTAGTGAGAGAGAGAGACTAATTACAAAAGGGTCGGGGAAGAAATCTCGATTGCCATGAAGAGGATCTCACACTCTCAATAGAAAGAAGATGTTGAAAGAGAACGACACGAAGAGGACCCAATCCGGTACTCGGTGCAAAAAAAAATTGTCAAAGGACATGAGTGTTTTTACCAAGGTTTTGTGAATGGGGCGATCACATGGTTTAGACGTAGGGTGACTACTTTTTAGTTAAAAGTGGGTAGGTCCAAGTCCATTAAGTTCTCTAGCAATTTCAAAATAGTCCCAGGTCATTTACATGTAAGTCCGCCCCTAAGGTCACCCATCCTAGTATTACTCTAACATCGATAGGGTAGGTGTTTGACATGAATATTTGTTACGCATGCGCATGGAAGATAGGAGATGAGATCCATCGGAGCTTGGGGCGTAGGATAAGCTCCAAAAGTTCAGCTAAAGGAAAATTGAATTATGATGGCGTCCAAGCTTGAAAAGGGGACCGTTTTACATGGAAAGTCCCTTTCTAACAATGGTGTGACAATGAATAGAAAGCCCCAATGGACCCCACACATTTTGGTTGAACTATAAATTGATCGACCACTTTTCTTTCACTAACGTGGGTGACATTCCACGAATTTTTACCAGCACGACAAGTACATAATAGAAAATTCTAAAATCCTGATGAGAGCCTAAAATGTATCATTTAAGCCCCTCAGTTTAGGCTTTGGTATACCTTTTGAGGCGTTTAACTAGTCTAATTATGTTATTTTGATGTTTACAGGTTCCCTGGGTGCATTGAGAAGAAATTGGCACAAGATTAAAAAAATTGCAAAGAATCTCTGAAGAAAATCGCATTGATGCTCTTCCAATGCTCCCAAAACCTTGCTCCCGATCTTTTTCCAAGATGTCAATGTCTCTAAAACGAAGTTGAGCTTTTATTTAAATGTTTTGGGATGAAAAACCTTGTCAAAACGTGGAACAAGGCGGACTCCACCTGGTCTGGGCGTCCGGACGCCAGGTATTGGGCGTCCGGCTGCCAGGAAGCAGAAGCTTCCTGGTGCAATCTATGGCCGGGCATCCGGACGCCCGCCAGAGGCAGAACCTCCGGGTCGATTGGAATTTCTGGATTTTTCGCCATTTTCTGGATCTTGTGCCAATTTCTTCTCAATGCACCCAGGGAACATGTAAACATCAAAATAACATAATTAAACTAGTTAAATTCCTCGAAAGGTATACCAAAGTCTAAACTGAGGGGCCTAAATGATACATTTTAGGCTCTCATCAAATTCCTATATGACATTATATTGCTAGTTATGATATTGCAGTTTCTATTGCTTCAAGTATATTGAGGATAAAATCATAGTTCTAACTAGGGATGCAAATGGGTTGGTTTCCAACCAAAACTATATTGAAACGTGGTACTGAAACCATTTCCTAATAACGGTTTCGGTTCCGAGTCCGAATCTATTTTGTTGGTTCCAAACTCGGTTTTGGTAAAAGGGCTCTGATTCGGTTCCAAAAATAGTTTCAACTAGAGGACCAAGATTTAGTTCAAAAATTGGTTTTGACTTCTTTTTCATTATTTTCATTTTGCTTAAAATAAGGATATCATTATATTTATAATAGTACATTAAGTCTACTACCTCCAGGAACGTAAAAATATTTAGCCAAAGTTGATTTTGAGTTATAATTTGCAATATTAAAGACTTGTACGTCAGGTTTCAAGTCCAAGTGTTGGAATCTATATGGATCAATAACCAGATCCCTTTGTCTATTGGAATCTAAAATAAATTCCAAATCTAACTTTTTACATTTTAGAACCTCCAGATAATTGGAGAATCAGATACTTGTTTGGATCCCTAGTTCTAACTTGTTTCTTCATAAATGAAAATTTCACTAGATTAAAAAAGGTAAAGTGCTATGTTATTAGAAGTTACCTTTTCAATTTCCTACAATGATGTAACTGGCATATATCTTTAACAATTGTGCTCTTAATTCTCACATTATATACAAACAAGCCTTACATTTGTACATTTTCCTTGAGACCGTGGATCTATATTGATCCCTAGGTCATTTTATTTTTCTTACATGACAGAAGTGCCCATATTTTTGAAATATTGTCAATATTTGTGACAATGATTGATAGGGACTATTTATAATCGTCCGCATGGGGGCAATTCTTTGAGCATGCTTACCAAATTGACAAGGTGGGCCGCCCTCATTTGGCAAGTAGACTTTCTGAAAGACCAATCCATAGCCATAAAAAAAAAAAGCTACACTGCATGATAACTACTAACTAGTCATTGTTCTTAGACAAATGCCCACCTCTTGTAGGGTCCACCTGTATTCAAAACAATCAGGGATGTCATTACAATGAAAAGTTTTGGATATGAATTAGAGGTGCACAAAATACCATGACAGATAAATGAAATAAGCCATTTAATGAGATAATTCCCATAAAATTATAAATAGCCACATAAAATGGGTATTTTGGAGATTGCCCTATACATCCAAATTAGAAGACAGCTGGGATCAATTAAATCATCTAATATTTAGGGCTTGTTTGTTTGCATGCGTTAGAATCCATAAGAAATCTAGAAGAAAAAAACATAGCTTGGCCCATACGCACAAAACCAGCAAAACGATATTAAAAAGCATTGCACGAAATCAGACATTGGAAAAAGGTGTAAAGAAGGGACAATATAAGAATAACAGGAAAGCAAAATTAGAGTAGTTCCTTAAAAGATATTTTTTTTTCCTATTGAGGTGGGATGATCCTTTGAATGAAAGAATGATCAATAATGTTAAGATATTTTGTTTCCCTCTTATACTCATAAAATAACTCAAGAGGAAATTGCCATATTCACTATAGGTGTTCTTTATAGGTGTTGAGTTCATATTCAAATGAGCTCTACTGAAGGATTATTAAAGAGGTAAAGTGTGAATGATATATGGTGAAGGGCGAAGGATGAATGATAGTAATATAGATGAGATCTTGACTTCCCTAATATTTGAATTACTAGAGTGATGGCCGAGTATTCATTTCTCATCTTCATTGAGTCACTTTCCATTAAAAGAGGAGGTTATTTGATGGTCATTTCACCTTGGATCTTGGATCTTGAATCTTAATCACTTATGCTATGAATTCGCGCGCACACACACACATATATATATGTTCAAATTCTATGCATTCTATGCAAAATAACGGCCCTCAAGGAGTTTATTTGAGAATGAATATCTATGTATTCTATGAAAACAAGCAAACCCTTAATACATAGAAAATGAATATGAGTAGTCATACCTTCGACGATTACTACTTGCTATGGAGGTCAAAATGAGTATAAAAGATTGAGCATTAAATAACCTTCCTTTTATGGAATTAAAACCAAGTGAAGATTGGGAATGAATACTAGTAATTCAAATCTTAAAAGTCAAGTACCGCATTTCTTTAATTTTGCAATAAAAAGCTTAAAGGATAGAGGCTTTTCGAAAGCCCGTCTAATGTCGGATGTTCTTGAGGTGGTGCAAGCAATCAATGGAAACTTTGATTGGTCCATTGATCATATTTTACAGGATATTAAACATCTTCCAAATAGTTTAGATTTTATAGTCTTCTACTCTATCCCTGGGGATTATAATGTGGTAGCGTCATGAATATGCTAGGTTTGCTTCTCGTAACAGACAGGGTGCTATTTGGACATGGATAGGTTTGCTTCTTGAGTGGCTTTTTGTTCGTCGGTTTGTTGTTGTTCCTTTTAATGATGTATACTTTTATTCTACCAAAAAAATAAAATAAAATCAGAAAGTCAAGTACCAATCTACACTGCTACCTTATATTCTTTACTCTTTATATTATATTGAGCTCATTTGACCATGAATTTCAATATAGTCGACGTAAACAATCAAACCGTAATTCTCTTTGAACAAACACCAATTTTAATATGTCAACGATCTCAGCATTGAATTTCAATACATAAGGTTTGCTCAATATATAGGATCAAACTTTGGATGCCTAAAAGTAAGCATAGGATCGACATTTGATTACCATGATGCATTCATGCCTCAATCTTCTTTCAAGTCATCTTTTCATTAAGAATAGGATCGATCATTTGATTACCATGATGCATTCATGTCTCAATCTTCTTTCAAGTCATCTTTTCATGTTCTTACTACCCTTGATCATCATACATTTAGGTAAGCCGTGAACCCCATTGAAAATTAAATGATTTTGGGCATTGGAGAATTTCTTGCCCAGTTAGAGCATATTACAAGAGTCCAAATCATCTTAAGATCACACTAAGACCTCCTTATAAAAATGTGATCTGCTAAAAATGAATGTTATACTCTTGTATGAGTCAATTTTACTCTAAATCAAATTGAGCTCATTTTTAAATTGTTCACTGTAAAAGAGATGTTGACAGTGTTATTTTATTTATGTATTTTATATGTTAACAAACTGATTTAGTGAACATCGCAAAAGAAAATAATCATTTGTTTTGATTGGCTCAAAGTTTTTTTTTGGTGGGCCATGAATCCTGATGAAAGAGTTCAAAATTTCTGTCAAATCCCTTCAATGTTCCAACCCAACAGCCACGCATTTGAAATAGCCTTCCTCTTTCCTCATTGGTTGAAGTATTGACCATTTGACAAGTGGGGCCTACCATTCTTGAAATGACCTGCCAAAAAACAATAGTTGATTGGACAAGGGATGGGCCCCGCAGAGCGAACGAATCTTGGGCTTTCTCGGTCGCACCGAGTGACGTGAAAAACGACATTTCGCCGACACGCGTCTGGATGACGTGAAGAAAAGTCCAAAACACGAACACCACACACTCGCCACTCGCCAAGTCACGTTAGCGGGTGCGTGGGATGGACCCATTTGTGCGGGACCCACCTCCTGCCTAACCTCAGTTAGTGCGCTCTGCAACGTGGCAAGCTTTGGACCAGGTAAGGTAAAAGAGAATTTCAAAACAGGGCTCAAGGTATGCCCATATTACAGAAAAGGACAGAAAATTTAACAGCCCTTTTCGGGGCATAAGTTCTCCACCCATCTTTCACTCAAGGATATCCGGCAATTGAACTTGCCCGCAGCGAGTTTTCTTATATTGTGGGGGGGGGGGGGGGGGGGGGGGGGGGGGGTTTTCAAGGGCTCTTTAGGATTTTCCTCTCTGCAAAAAATCAACCATAATTTTTATCATCTCCATATGGGCCAAAAAGTTTAATAGTAAATTATCCATTCGGATCGATATATAGTCAATCCAACGGTCTAGTAAATTCGGATTTAACTAAAAATTGGTAGACATGTGCAATTTAGAGGGTTCATGTGTTTGGTCCATTTGGATGGGTCAACGGTGGGCCCCACAAGCATAAGTTTGAGAGCTTTGTTTTCTCTCTCTCTCTCTCTCTCTATATATATATATATATTTGTAATTCCCAAATCCCCCTCATTTAAAATAAAGCCCCCAAAATCCCATTCGTCCTCACCACACAACGAGAAAGCCTCTCTGCTAGCCCCATCATGACCGTCTATCTTCTCGTGGTATTTGATCACATGTCCCAAAAAAGGATCAGAAGAAATTGCCGTGGGGAGAAAACGATGGCATTACCATTACTGAGCACCAACTTGGCCGTGTGCGATAGGGGCTTGTTTCCGAAGATGGTGTTGTGTGATAAGGAAATTTATCTGAAATATGACCTTGGATGGGTCATACAAACAGAGGACGTAGGCCAGAGGATGATTGTTACTCTATTTAGTATTGCTTTCTTAATTTGAATAAGTCAGTAGGCAATAGCCGTGTGTCTGGAAAGAAGTTAAGTGTCCTGAATAGAGATGTGCTTTAGTAGTTTTTGTAACTGTGGCTTCTTGTTTGTGTCTCGTATTTAATTGCAATCTGTCTAATGAACATTGGCATGAATGATCTTACCAAAAAAAAAAAAAAAAACAAAAAAAAAAAAAAATCTCTTGCCTTTGATGCAATCTCCCTTGAGATTATCTGAACTTATACCTTTTGAGCAGTGTCAATCTATGACACCATAGCTCGAGGGAAAAGAAAGCTCCTCACAGAGCTATAAATTTTTGGTCTTATGAGGAATACCACAACAATTTGGCATGATAGCAGCGATGCAAAATACCAGAGGAGACTCGAAATAGTAAGAAGGAAGAAAGACTGTGCATCCTACAAACTTCTCAGGCCAAGTTTTAAAAAAAACCTCTGAACACAATGGTCCCCTATTTGCTGAGATACTACAACGTTTGGAGCAGTTGCAAAAGGTGGATGACTCAAACGGGTATTCTCGTTTTTATGAAAGTGGACAACATTTTGGCAACAGTGGAGGCATTGTCACACGCTCCATAAAGCTAGAATTTCCCAAGTTTGATGGCAGGAATCCGAGCGGTTGACTCTTCAAGGCAAAACAATATTTTGCCTATCACCGGGTACCCCAAAACCAATGGCTAGTCATTGCTTCTTTTAATATGGAAGGAGATGCACCGGAATGGCATCAAAGGTACATTGACTACTAAGTGGATGCCGTGTGGGTGCAATTCATTGATGCCATGGACCTGTGTCTTGGTCCTTTGCCTAGAGGTTTTTCAAACTTAGACTAGTCTCGACAATCTTGGAATATCAAAGCGAATTTCAACGATTCTTTGATCGAGTCTCGACACTCTTAATCAGTTTGTACCTCAATGTATTAAGGGTGTGTTTGGCAATTAACTAGTTAAGTTAAGATGAAGTGAATCCAGACAAGAAAAGATAATGGACCATATCAAAAGTACACATTTTCAAAATTCCCACCATCTCTTTAAAAAAAAGTAAAAAAAGCAACCTCCTTTCTCTACTAAAAGATAAAAAAACCCCACCTTTTTATAAAAAAAGTAAAAACGATTCCATTCTAAACAACTAAAAACAAAATACATCATAACCTCTTATATTTTATTCTCTTTTGATTTGACGCTTCACTTCACTTTACTTCAATTCACCGTACATTCAAACATGCCCTAAAAGTTGATATCCAATTGGGTGTACAAAATCAAGTCCACATAGTCTCCCTGATATATTTGCTCTGGCTTGATTGCAAGAAGATGAAGTAAATATTTGAAGCAAAGGATCCACGATTGACGATGGATAGGTCAGATCTGGAGTCACTGAAAATACAATCAGGTCTCTTCTTCCCATGGTGAAGAAACTAATACCAATATAAGGTAGGGAACGACGGGAAAAAGGACTATGTTATCATTGTGATGAGCTCTTAACTTCAAATCATTGATGTAAAACACAAAAATTACTTTGGATGGAAGGATTGCAAAGTGACAATAATGAAGATGAGACCAGGGAGCTACTGCTGCATGAGGGTAACTGATGAGAGCCTAAAATGTATCATTTAGGCCCCTCAGTTTAGACTTTGGTATACCTATAAGACCCCGCCCCGAGAGTTTCCGATTAGTGCTAATTATGACATGCTTTAGTTATAAGTAAGTTTAGTGGATTTTAGTTAATATTGGATTAGAATAGTTTTTACATAGCTTTGAATCATTTTTAGAACATTTTGATTTAGTGGGGCCCTTTGGGGGTTCCTTTATTGTGTTTTGAATGATTTTGGGGTTTATTTAATAATTATGAAAATTTGTATTTTTGCTCTGTTTGATTTATTTTATCATTCCCTACAACTTTCGTGTTTGCCACGTTTCCGTTTGAGACATCTAGACCCCACTTTGCTAATGATAGGGGTAAAACAGTCATTTTACACAATCTGGACACTATTTTCAATGTCTCCGAAACTCACGAAATATATACTTTTTGGAAACTAGAAATTTCGTTGAACATTTCTTCCTTCTTCGTCGAATTCATTCGAGGCCCGGAAACCCAAGGTTTAAGCTCGACTAACTTGTTAAGTTGTGGGACCCAACCCCATTTCCTATAAAAGGAGAAGCCTCCTTCACTTTCCCCTTTTCTTTACAACTTTTCATTGAGAAGACACTTTGGCTCTAGTACTCTAGGGTTTCAACCTTGTTCTTGTTCTTCTTGCTTCTTCTTCTCAAACTCACTCCAAAGCTCATGCAAAAAGGAAAATGGAGATCACCATTTTCTTCCCCTCATTGAAAGCTCTCCATTGATGCAACTTGTAGAGAAATCCACTAACTCTAGAGCACTCTTTGAACAAGCTTTGGCTATTTGAGAACCTTCCATGTAAGCTCTTCCTCTCACCTCTTAGATATGTGTTCTTCTAGTCATAAGAAGCCCTATCTCCTTTATTGGAAGCTCTCTCATTCTATTTCATGGTTTGGCCATTTTAGGGTTTGTAATGAGTGACTTTTGGGGGTTTTTTGTGTAGATTGTGATTTGGCTTGAGAGAAGTGTTTAAGAGCTTGATTAGTCACCTTTGGAACCAAAGCAAGTGGATGTATGTGTTTGATTTGAATGATTTCCTATTTTATGAAAAATGTGAATTTTTACTATTCATCTTCTTCTAGCTCCCTATGTTTCATAATGCTTTTTGGAAATGTGCTTATTGACAAGATTTCCTTTTAATTAGTTTTATGAGAATGTATGCATTTATTTATTAAAGCTTGTTTTGCCATTATGGACTTCATAAATGGTGGTTGATCTTGCATTGAATGTGGTTGGTATTGGAAGGTGAATTAATACCTTGATGGAGTGGTTGTTGAAGGAAATGAATGGATGTTGAATGGAAGGGAATAGACCCATTTCATGTTAGAAAAATGAATGAAGTGGAAGTAGAATGATTTGGAGAAAGAAAGAGCATAAATCTGCACCTGATGTGTATTTCGTGTAGCTGGGCGGTCAGCTGGCGGTCACCTTGGCGGCTAGCTGACTGGTGACCTGCGGCTAGTCAACCCAAGTTCGGTTACAATTCCTGAATGCTCAAAATCCTGGGCGAGTACAGGCGGCTAGCTGACCTTGGCTGCGGCTAACCGCCATGTGACCGCCAGGTAGCCGAAATGCGCGGTTAGAAACACAAAATGCTGTATTTCAGCAGGGTGAACCGCGGTTAGCCTCGCGGTCAGCCAGCGACTAACAGCCGAACCCCTCGGCGGCTAACCGACAGGTGATCGAATTTCACCCAGAATCCTTGAGTCTTTTCTATTGTTTTCAGAAATGGTATTTTAAGGTTTGGATGGGTTGTTCTGATGCCTTACCACCTTGGAAAGACCTAGGGGATGACATAAGGAAATCGACTTAGAAAGAAACCTCATCCTGAAAATGTATTGAGAATTTTGGATTTATCAATTTGTATAAGGAAACTTGGAATGTCTACTATCATTCGAGTACCATGCCAAGAGCAATAATAGACATACAAGACCTTTATACATATTGTGTGAATACGGATGCCCCAATATATAATCCGTAATTGTATAAGGATTCATCGTACTGTTTTACTCGGATTGTGCTTGTCCTAATCCAATTTCACTCGATATCACTAGTTTTGTCTTAAACTATGGATTTATGCATCTGACATGTCCTGCCAGCTCCGTACATGCATAAAAGATAATGATGTGAAATGTGTACCTATGAGCACTATGCTTTGCACGCCTGAGTGTTTTACACCGATATAGTTATGTACATGTTTTGATTTCTCATGTAACCTATGAGTTGACACTACTAAGCTTGGACGTCCTTATCAATCTAATCAACTGACCTGGGCCTCCCCCTCGTGCTCCTGCCAGTTGCAACTTGGATCCTGTCCTGTCCTGTTACCCGGTTCCGCGGCCGTGGTCTTGTCTAGTTATATGTATACATATATATTGTTGGTTCTCGTCACTTCGCGTGCTCGAGCCCAACGCATTGAATGTGCTCTCATCACATTAGTGATAAAGAGGACTTAGCTTTAGTGTGGTTGTCATCTTGTTAGTTCCCCGTTCTTTGATATCCTGCATGTTTTATCTTACATATGCATTTTTGATAAACGATATATCTTGTTTTATGGAAATAAATGTTCGGACAGATTTTAATGTCTTTTCAATTTATCTTTCGATTTATCTTATTGTGATATCTATTCACCCACCTATTAGACCGTCGTGTCTGACCCATTTTTGTAGTACTTAGGTACAGTCCCTATTATTGCCTTTGAGGAGGAGCCAGAGGAGGCAGTTGGTGAACCGTAGCGCTTAGTAGAATGGTAAGCCAACAATGTCATTTAGACA
The DNA here is from genome assembly GCA_029852735.1 of Persea americana. Lineage (NCBI taxonomy): Eukaryota > Viridiplantae > Streptophyta > Magnoliopsida > Laurales > Lauraceae > Persea > Persea americana. The sequence goes on along the minus strand of CM056813.1, from coordinate 20,196,655 downwards.
TTGGGTCGAGCTAGGAGTTGCGTAACATTTTGGGAGTTTATAGGATGATATTTGATTAACTCTTTTGGTTGTACTGGCCTTTGTTGGCCATTATTTTTGGGGAATGTTAATTCAACTCATCTTTTTGTATAAACATTTAACTTGATATTCTGGGAATGCTAATATGAACATTGCTCACTCTGACATCATATTATTTACACATATGTATTACCAGCTTTGAAATGTGGAATGGATTACAAATTTGGTTTGCTACATGCTTCCACACCAATGTAAATGTTTTGTGAGTGTGTGTGATATCCTCACTGCGGAATCCTGTGGGAAATCCAATGAGTGTATATTCATATGTTTATTGTTGTAACCACACATCAACGCCGCTTGTGGGCTCGGATCCTGGTCCGGGGTCGTGATAATACCTTTCGAGGCGTTTAACTAGTCTAATTATGTTATTTTGATATTTACAGGTTCCCTAGGTGCATGGACAAGAAATTGGCGCAAAATAGGAGAAAATGCCAATGATTCGAAACAAGTGGCAAAAATCCAGAAAATATGGAAAAGCCCCAAAGGTTCTGCCTCCAGGCGTCCTTGGTATTTTAATCTTGTAGATTTGAATGCTAGTCATACAACGGTGCTTGAATGAATGTGATGTTAGATCTCAGATAGTCTTTGCCTTAGAGATAGGTTATGCCCTGATCTACATCCACATCCTTCATTTGTTGACTCTATGAAGGTTTGCAACCAGAACGAGTCTTTTTAGCGTTGATAGTGAAACCCTAGGTCTATACTTGCCATTGTGCGAGGTTAGAGTGGATTCGTACCCTGAGATCTTTTCTTTGATTGAATTAAAATATTGTCTTTTAATTTGTTAATTTAGAAACCAAACCCATCAAACCAACACTTCGTTTTCTAATAGGATTAGTTTAGAAATCAATACTTTGTTTTCTATTAGGATTAGTTTAGGAATTTAAGAAACAACGCAACTTAGCCTTTTTGTCCCAGTGGATATGACACCCAGTTAATATCTTTGCTTTCACAAGTAGAGATAATAGCGGGGATAATTTATTTTTGCAAACCCTATTTTTGGAAGGGTTAGTAACACTTGAAGATAATAGTGAAGCTTAAGCGCCAACTATTTTTTTGCATGTAATCAATGGCACACTGGCCCCACAAAAGCTGCTGATTCTAGGCACGTTACAACATTGACAACTCACAATCTTAATTGACAGTGGGTCCACACACATCTTCACTAATCCGAGAATTATCAAGAAGGCCAACGTTACCATTCAGTCAGATGTCGTCTTTGAGGTGATGGTGGCCAATGGCAATTGACTTGAAGGGAACATCAGATGTATAGGAATCCTCATTCAATCACGAGGGATCTCCATTAAAACCCATTCCCATTTGTTAAACGTAGAAGGTTGTGAGGCTATGTTAGGGGCATAGTGGTTGCGCACCCTTAGACCTTGTCATGACCCCAAATTCGAGTCACGGCTAGCCATAAGGAAACCTGTTCACTTCCGAAAGTGCATTTCCCACTTCCAGAAGGTGGGTTTTTCACAACCGGTGGCCCCTTTTGGATCCCTTTCATGCTATTTCATGTGAATTTCAAAGCCTAAACATTTTCAACTCTTTTTGGACCTGTAGATGCATGATAGGAGGACTCTAAAGGTGATCAATCATCACATATGAATTGAAATAAACCTTCGTAGTTTGGGACTTTTACATAAACTTCCCGGCAGTCCTTGCATAACTGAACCCGACTTTCGGAACTATTATGGACTTATGGGAGACCTATTTGAGGGTCTTCGAGATCCTTAACCCCTTTGGAACCTTTGAACATGGTTACCCTTTAGTTTAGGGGACAGGATACCTAGACTTTTGGTGGACCCCTAAACCACAACCTTACCGGCCCTTAAACCACAACCTTACCGGCCCACATGGTTTTCAACTTGCAACCGTTCTAAGGGGATACTTGATCTAATGTACACTTTCGGATTTACTTAGAGGCATGTGTGACACCATGATGATCAACTATATCCGATTTTAGGGTAGGGATGTCTTCACCTTTCGGCTTCACCATATGTATTGAGAATTTGACTTCACAGGAGATTGCGGGGACTCGTTCAGATTGACGATTGTAAGTTATGTTTAGGCTTCATCGTCATCCTTCAGATGATAACAGAGAATGTTTTTTATTCTCTTGGCTCGTCTTGAACCTCAGATTTTTAGAGAATAAAAACCAAGAGGAGGTCCCATATCTAATAAAAATCTAAGTAAATGGGCTGAAAAGGCGCGTCTAAGCCATGGAGATAGAAGGAGAGGGCCTTATAGGAGGTGGGGGGTGGGGGGTTGGCCACCCAAGGGTCTTCAATCACCTTGTGATGGTGGTCGTCGTAGAGCTTCTTCAACTGAAGGGAGATCATCGTTGGAGCGTTGTAGCAACGTTGTAGAGTTTTTTTTAGGATTGGCACATCATGTCTTCGAATGGTGGAAATGACCTCCTTTTATATGCTTTTGGATGCCGGGGTTGGGGGGGGGGGGGGGGGTGTTTATGGGGCTTAAATGCATTAATTGCATCAATGCTCCATGATAGGAGAAGCTACATGCTTTTAAGATTGTATTTTTATAACTCCTTTTCCTTGGATTTTAATTGGCCATTGGAGAATAATTGGCTTTTAATTGCATTTAAACTCCATGATGGGAGGAGTTACATGGGTTAACGTCATAATTGTGTTGGCTTGTAGCTCCCACTCCTTAGCTTCTGATTGGGCCGTCCACAATAATGAGTAATCAACTAATTAATTTGTCACAAAATGGGTCATTGACCGCATTAAGTGGCTGCCAAAGTACTTGAAGAGTCGCAGGCCGTGTCGCGTCTTTTGGAATTCTGATGTTGGGAGCCTTGATCGCCGGTGGATTTTTCATGCCGACTGTTGTCGGATGATCATGAAATTTCAAACATTAATTATTACTAGTAGGCTTGTACCATCTGTCATGTCGATTCCTGAATCGGTTGAGCAGAAAGTGTGCTTTATTGGTCAGCCGGTTGGTGATTGCGAAGTGTTCGATAACGAACTCATGGTTTCAACAGCAAATCCATGGTGTTTTCGAAAATTGACGGATTTCGTGCCCCGAAAATTAGATTTTTGAAAAATCACTAAGGTCAAATTGCTTGAAACGTGAAAAAAGACCCAAAAATGTGTTTTCGGCCAAAATTCGGTAACCCGGATTTCCAGGGTCGTCGGCGACGATGCACGTATGTTCGCTGGCGACCATGTGGCACTTTTGCCCTTTTCGGTCACCTTTTTTGGCCGCCTTTTGGTTTTTTCTGATTTTTTTTTCTTTTTTGACATTTTTCTTGGTATTTTTGTACAATTTTTGGCATGATTTCCCTACATAAAATTTGATGAGAAGCCGTCCAGATCAGAGGGCAAAGTCTCTGATTTTCCGGGAAAGCCGAAGACTTTGTCGCGTAGAGGTGCCGATTCGCCGTCAGAATCCAAAACAGAGTCAAACGTTGTCGGAATGACCTAAAATTTGAGGTGAAGCTTCATGGGAAATAAATAAGACCAACCAAAAGATTTCGTTTAAGCTTTGAAGCTATGTGGGGTCCTGTCGCAGTAGACTTGTTTTTGTTGCGAGGAAGACGTTGCACTTTGATGTACGGTCAAACGATGTTCGATTGACCTGAAATTTGACAAGGAGCCTATTTGAATCATTTTAAGATGATCCATTATATTAGATTTGAAAATCATGATCCCAAGTGGCTCCGCCGCCGGGAGGCCTGATTAACTTCCGAGAGATCAAGTCTGGACAAATGAATTTGAAATGACATGAAACTTGACATGTAGCCCCTTCGAAGTATTTTGAGACCATCCATTGGCTTTGTTCGATGAGTGATGGCCTTGGTGGTTTCCGTCGTCAAGATGCTTGGTTTTGTTGTTTGATGGTTGATGTTGGGTCAAATGTTGTCGGTTTGACCTAAGACTTGATATACAGCCTCTTATAAGTGTTTTAAGACCATCCATAGGTTCTGATTGAAGATCTGATATCTACGATGTTGTTGTCGCCGGGAGGGCTGACTTTGTTGCATGGAGAATGCGGCTCTTTCCATTTTGGGCCAAATATCTTCAGAATAGCCTGGAGTTTGATGTAGAGCTTTTTAGTGGCATTTTATGGAACTTGTGTGCTCTGTTTTGTGAAACAAGGTCTGTAGCTTCACTATCGCGGGAGCTCCTATTCAGCTACTAGAAGAGTGAAGTTAGGCCAAATAATGGCGAAATGCCCAAAACTTCTTGTATACTTTTTCTTATGACTATTTTGAAGGATCTTGAAGTTTCTGGATGATTCTGACAAGATCTGACGCTTTGCCTATTGCAGTTGGATGCATCTTCATGTAGCTTCTTGATGTTTGAAAGGGTATTAAGAGGCAAAGGGACATTTTTGGTGTCAACACTCGATCTTTGTTTTAACATGCCTAAAGCTACTAGTTGATTGTTTTATGTTTGCGGAACCCAATTTCACTCAAATTGATGTTTTTGATTAACTGGAACCGTATGAACATGTTTAACTCAAATAATTGTTTTCGTATTTATTCCTCAATTTTCAGATCTTTATTCATGTTTTGAGATATTTATTGGCTTAAAAACCTAAGCAAGCTAATTATGTATATCTATATGGATTCGACAATACCTAGCTCAATCTCACTCGATTACTATGCTGTTATACTTAGAAAAAAAGGTAGTATGCATGTGATATTGTATTCGTTGCTGCCCATGGTTCTGAGAAGTATGCCTTCGCCATGCTGCATTCACCACTGCTCTAGGAAGAGAAAGTATGCCCTTGACATGCATTGCTGTTCACCTTTTTTGTACAAATAGTATGAAAGTTCGAAATCGGAACCCTAGTGGGGGTTGAATGGGGTGACCTTGATTATTATGCCAGTTATGTCAAACTTTAACTCTTTAAAATAATTAGGCACAAGTGATGATTATGAAACTTAAGTACGGAAGCTATCAAGATAAATCACCACAAAGCATTCACTATAACACAATTATGTATAGTGGTTTAGCCAAATGCCTACATCCACTCTTGGATTGTGTTCCTATACCCCATTGGAATTTATTATCAATTTATGCTTTTCAATAGGCTAAGCAATAACGTTTAAAATATGCTTTTCAATAAGCTAAGCAATAACCTTACATTATGTTTTTCTAGGCTAAGCAATAGCCTTTTCAACCCTAAGATTTTTCTCTTTCAAATGTGTTTAATATACACTCAAAGAGATACAATTTAAGTTCAATACAATGCCTCTACAATAGGAGGATATGAAAGTGAAAATATAACTCAAACATACTGTCATGCCTCAATTCTAGATCCCGAGTTTACCGCCAAGGTCCCCAAACTTGGCGCGCAACTTCCCTAATTAACCGGGAACTTCAAGGATCATAGGTCTGTAGTGAGGTCCAACTTAAAACTTTTCTAATAATATCCATAAGAATAGTTAAGTGTGGAAGTAAATAAAAATAGCAGAAGCAATAAAACAAGTATCTTTAGAAGCAAAGTAATAACGCTTCATGGTATTGTCATCCATACAGCAAATAAAGGGTACAACAAGTCTGTGATAAATCTCAAAGTCGAAATATAACATGTTTATACATCATCATCATTATTATCCCCAAGCCTCACATGAATCACACTCAAAGTCCTAAAATAAAGTCACACAGCTCTCTCCTCCGGCTTTCCATCATCGGGCACCGCCACAAGGTTGTCCGACCTCACTTGTACTCGTCAGCTAATGGCGCCTCAAGAAACACCTCACCCTCTGAGGCAATGGGGTCGTTTTCAATACCTAAGCATCAAATAATAGATCATATCCAAAAGGAGTAATGATAGTAATAAAATCAATAGAGCAACAACAATAACAATGGTAAGCAGTCATGTAATATCATAAGCAATATGGATCAACATAAAGGATCATTCTTAATCGTCATTCTAAACAATATGGCACATCCACATAGGCTAATACAGCGGGAAATTATGACGCTGCCCCTTTAGTACTACCTTCAAGTTGCGGCGGGGAAATGCACGGGACCATAGCCCATCCGTATTATATTACGGGAGTCTAGCGGCCGTATAATGGTATGGTGTAGTGTAGTGTGATACCCCAGTGGTGTACGTCCACCTTGCCATCTCATCATGATGACCTTACTTATATATATAGCGCTTACCAAGGGTAATCAGTGCCAAGGCTATGCTCATATCAACCGAGTGGATGTTTTATGCTGGCTCTACAAAACCATGTGATTAGGTCAGTGTCTAGCTAGGTTACCCTTGCATGAGCAAGGTACCACGTGTCCCTACAAGGTTCGATACACAGGTCCAATCCATATCCTCATCATGTATCTCATACAGCCCATCATTGTAAATGATCCTAGGTACTTGCTCGTCAAACCCACTCCTTTTTGGAATTTTCATCTTTACGTTGAAGTTCCTAAAAAACCTCAAAACAATGCTTACTTTCAATATTTCATTGTTCAAAAAAATCAAATCCCAAAAATCATAGTTTAGGAGTCTCTTCGCTAACTTGACCAAAATTTTCGACCCTTGAACCTAAAATTCATGGTTTGAAACAAAAATCAGGACACAGGGATTTCCACCCTAGTCCACCCCGACTTTTACCACCAAAAATGGTTTTGAGTCAAAATTTACGACCCTCGTGTCTTCAAACAAAATGGTTTTTCAAAAGTCGTGGGGAAGCGACGTTCAGTCGATACTCACACAAAACCAAAAAATCAGAAGGATACCCCATTCGATACTTCCAAAACCTCAAATCGCAAGAAAGCGATACCTCGTCGATACTTGCAAATTTTCAAAAAACCGTGGAGACACAACGTTTTAGTTGATATCCACAACTCAAATTTCAAAAAAAAAAAAACAAAGGTTCGAAAAAACCTAAAATCTCAAAAATCATGGGGAAGCGACATTTCATCGATACCCGTAAAACAAAGTTTTTTTAAAAAGCAGGGAAGCGACGCTTAGTTCATACTTGCACCCAAATCCGCGAGGAGGTGACATTCCATTGATACTCGCAACCGAATGAGCAAGGAGGCGACATTCCATCGATACTTGCAATACCATTTAGCAGAGAGGCGACTCTTAGTCGATATTTGTATTTTTGAAAACAAAAAACCCGGCTTTTATGCCAAAAACTTGGCTTTCACGCCAAAAACCAAAAAAATCAGCTGTTATGCCAAACAAAACAGAACCTGGCTTTCTTGCCAAAAAATAGAAAATCTGGCTTCCACGCCAACAAAACAAAACTTGGTTTTCAGAAATTCGGGTTTCATGCCATAAAACTTGGCTTTCATGCCAAAAAATCAAAATCTGGCTTCCACGCCAACAAAATAAAACTTGGTTTTTACGCCACAAAATTCGGCTTTTATGCCAAAAAGAAGAAAAAATCAAAACCGGCTTCCATGCCACAAAAATTCGGCTCCCATGCTGCAAAATCTGTCTTTCATGCCAAAAACAAAATTTTGGCTCTCATGCCATAAACAAAAATTCGGTCCCCATGCCACGAACAAAATTTTGGCTCTCATGCCACAAACAAAAATGGCTCCCATACCATAAACAAAAACTTCTCCCATGCCACAAAATTTTGGCTCCTATGCCATTTCAAAATTCGGCTCTCATGCCAACTCAAAATTTGGCTTTCAAGCCATTAAGAACCAAGCTTTTTGCCACAAAATCTGGCTTTCACGCCAAAATAACCCTTTGACAAAAGATTTTCACAAAATGACAACCTTCAGATCAAATTTTCAAACAAACATTCCCATCTAACTTTTGCTTATTTTCATCAAGAAAAAAGAATTTAAGTGAAACGAGGGAATACAAGAATAGAGGTACCAAAAATGTTTATACATGGAGGTACCAAAGAAAAGAAGAAAAAAGAGTTTGTTACAAATCAAGAGCTCAGTCTGACATGGTCTTCAACCAAAGAGTCAGCTCCTCAAGCAGACTTTTGGCCTTAGCCTCTAAAGCTTCCATGCCACGCTTGTTCAAAACTTTGCCATAAAATGCTGCAGAACGCCGCGACCCATCTTTAGCACGAGGAAGCTCTTCCTAGAGAATTTGCCATCGCTCATATTCCTGAGCTTTCCTCCGGAGGTCGCTATCAGCTTCCTCAACCTGGCAAATGAGAGCCCCCTCTCTATCGCGAGCTTCCACAATGGCAGTCCATTTGGCAGCAGCTTGTTCCTCCAAAAGCTCGAGACGCTGCCGGCCTCGATGACCTCCCTCTCAAGACGGTGTAGGTCCAGTGTCAGCTCAATAATAGCCAGCTCGGTGACGTTCCTCTCCCGAACAAACTGCTTCCGAGTCTACAAAATCTCATCCACTTCAAATTTGACTTCACTGGAAGGCTTAACAAACATATCATTGAAGTAGCTACCATTTGGAAAGCTCTTGATCTCAGTCCACTTGTTGCCCAATGTAATGACTTCATTAACAAAGGCCTTGTACATGCTTGATCATGCCGAAGCCAGCTTCCAAATTGCCAGAAGAGAGAGTCTCGATCCAAGAACTCAAGACAGTCTTCAGCACTTTCTTCGCATATTGAAGAGACGGTCCGGATGAAGTCTCACCCTGCTCCATCGGCCGGCTACCTCCGTTATGCTTCATTGGAGGGACAGTCAACAAACTCTGTCCAATCGAAGTTGCTGGCGAAGGAATCTTATCAAGAGGCTTCATCTCTGCCGCACAAAAACTAGAAGTAGCCCCTACTTCAGGATCAACTGCAGGCACCCCCTGCTCTGGACCCGAAGAAGACAAAGGGACCTCTCCTATCGCTTCACAACCTGCCAATGAAAGACAAAAAGGTATGAATTTGATCTTGTAAAGAAAAAAAATCAATATCAAGATTATTACTACGAAATACCTTCTTTAACAACCGGTGGAGAACTCTCTGCCTCCATGAACTCATCCGGAGCATCATCAAAAGTTGCATCCATGGATGGTTCAAAATCGTAGGAATCCTCTGGCAAGTCAGCTGACAAGAAAAAAAAATATGTCAGCAAGCGACAGCAAAAAAAAGGGTGAAAAAGCGAAGAAAATCATACCATGCGGAGATTCTGGAACCACTCCAGAGTACCTTGGCTCTTCCTCAGATGCCACGATCGAATTCATCACTGCCTCATTGACCGGAACCTCGGGCGTTACCAAATCATCATCTTCTACTAAAAAAAACAAAGCAGTAGATAAAAAACAAAAATCTCATAAAAGAAACGAGGCAGAAAAAGAAAGAAGAAGGATCATACCATCACTAGTGATCTTTTCTTCTTAGCTCCTCTTCTCTGGAGGCTCATTAGCATCCCTTGACACCTCCTCGGCAATGGTGAGAGGGACTTCCAGATCAGGAGAGTCTTCGTGCCGTCTCCTATTTCGGCGATGTCCTCCTTTCCTCTTGCTTCTATGGGACAGTTTGCATGAGGTACCTGTTGACACCAAAAATGTCACTTTGCCTCCTCAACATCAAAAGCTACATGGAGTTGCATCCTACTACAAACAGGCAAAGCTGTTTCAAGCATCAGATCTTGTCAGAATCAAACAAAAACTGCAAGATCCTTCAAAATAGCCAAAAGAATGGTACACATGAAATTTCAGGCCATTTCGACACCATTTGGCTAACTTCAATCCTCCAAAGGCTGAGCAGGAGCTCCTGGCGGCAACAGTGTTGAAGACATTAAATCTTCGATCAGAGCTTACGGATGGTCTCAAAATACCTTCAAAAGGCTCCAGGTCGAATTTCAAGTCAAACTGACACCGTTTGACCCTCCATCAACTCTTGAACGACGAAATCAAGCCTCCCAACGACGAGAACCTCCGATGCCGCCACTCATCAAACAAAGAACATGAGTAGCTTCTACATGCTTCTAAAGGGTTGCACATCAAATTTCAGATCATTCCGATGATGTTTGACCCGGCTTTGACGCTCCAAAGCAAAATCAAGCCTACTCGGAACGGAGCTCCCCGGGACCATGGCACCCAAATCGGAGCTAATGGATTATCTCAAAATGACTCCAATAGGCTCATGCAAAATTTCAGGTCAATTGGATATCGGATGACCGCACATCAAAGTTCGACATCTTCCGCGCGGTGAAATCAAGTCTAGCATTGACGGGACCCTAAACGACTTCAAAACTCAAATTAAAGCCCATGGTTGGTCCTATCTAATGCTCAGGAAGCTTCACCTCGAATTTCAGGTCATTTCGACATCGTTTGATCAAGTTTCAACTCTTGGCGGAAAATCGGATACAAAGTCTTCGGCTTTTCCAAAAATAAGAAACTTTGTGCTTTGATATGCACAGCTGCTCGACGGGTTTTCTTCAGGGGAATTAAGCCAATAAATGAGGAAAAATTTCAAGGAAAATACAGAAGAAAAAAAGAAGCAAAAAAGCTCGAAAAACGGATGAGAAACGACGACTGGACGGCGACCCAAAAAAGGGACCAAAGTCCATGGTTGCCGGCAACCCTGGAAGTCCGGGTGGCCGGATTTCCACAGGAACGACCGATTTTTCGTTATTTTTCATGTTTTGCGATGTTTGACCCCTGTGATTTTCCCAAATTCTGATTTTTGAGGCATCATATCCGTCGATCTTTGTCAACATCACGGATCCGCCATCGAAACCATTCGATCATTATTGGACACTCCAAAATCGCCAACCGGCCGACCAAGAAAGCACACTTTATGCCCGGCCGATCGTGAAATCTGATGGACCTGTCTTTTTCTTTCTTGCCTTCCTCCGTCCCGGGTCCGCCGGGGTGCAGCGGGGCGAAGAGAAAAAAAAGTGCAAGCATCAACATTTTTTTGTACGGGTATGCCAGATTTTCTATTCTACTTGGAGTTTGAAATGGTGATCCAGAGATTCACCTTCACAAGTAGAAAGGAAATCAAACTTTTTTTTCTATCTTTCCATTGCATATATATTCAAAGAAAGAGACAAGATTTTAAATGCCGTGAAAGGCAATTTTGTGCTGTAGAAGGCAATTTTGCCGTGAAAGGCGGTTTTGTGCCGTAGAAGGCGATTTTGTCGCGAAAGGCGATTTACAAATCTCATCAATGATGAAAGACAAGAATTGTGATTTTTTGTCTCTTTTAAAAATACAAAATACAATAGAAAGGGAAGAAAGAGGGATCTGACTTCTCAAGCGATTGTGGGGACTCGTTCAGATCGACGATCGCGAGTCATGTATGGACTCCGCCATCGTCCTTCAGATGAGAACACTTGATGCTTTAGTTCACTTGGCTTGGCTTGGACCCCAAATTTTTAGAGGACAAAGACCAAGGGAAGGTCCTATATCCAATAAAAAAACTGGTAGACGGGCTGAAAAGCCACATTTAGGCCACGTTGGATAGAAGAAGAGAAACCTTGGGGGGGTGGCCCCCCAAGGGACTTTTGATCACCTTGTAGTTCTTGCAGCAGGGTTTCTTCAAGGCAGGAGAGTTTCTTTTTGCAGAGAATTCTTTAGGACAATTTTCAGGCGATTTTTCCAGGATCACTTCAGACAATTTTTCTAGACCCTTTCCCTTTGGAATGAACGCCTATTTATAGGCTTTTGGTGGCCATTAGGAGGGTTTTATGGGCATTAATGGTATTAATGCTCCATGATGGGAGGAGTTACAAGATTTAATTTTAGAATTTTGTAACTCATTTTTCTTGGATTTTGATTGGTTGATGGAGAATAATAAGCATTTAATCTCCATGATGATGGGATTTTCATGGTTAATTACTATGATTAATCTCCATAATGATAGGAGTTACATGGTTAATTGTCATGATTAATTGGACTTGTAACTCCCATTTGCTTGCTTCTGATTGGGCCGTTCAAAATAATGAGTTAATGACCCTAATAAGTTGTCATAAAAAGGTCATTTAACTTCATTAATCGGCCCCCGAGTCGCTTGAAGAGTCGCGGGCTGCGCCACGTCTTTTGGAATTCTTCTTGCGATGATCATCGATGGATCCGCACGTTGTTTGATGTCGGATGACGATGCAAATTCAGACATTGGTTGACACCAATGGGCCGGCAACATCTATCCAATCGATTTCTCGATCGGTTCGGCAGAAAGTGTACTTTCTTGCTCGGCTAGTTGGCTGTTTTGGAGTGTCCAATGATGATTGAATGATTTCGACGTCGGATTCGTGATGTTGACGAAGATCGACGGATATCATGCTCCAAAAATCAGAATTTGAGAAAATCACAGGGGCCAACCGTAGCGAAACGCGAGAAGGATCGAAAAAAGTGGGTTTCCGGGGAAAATCCGGAGACCTGGACCCCTATGGTCGCTGGCGACCATGCACCCATAGTCGCTGGCGACCATGCACCCATAGTCGCTGGCGACCATGGGGTTTTTGCCCATTTTTCGGTCGCCGTCCGGTCGCCTTTTCTTGGCCATTTCTCGGGCTTTTTCGCTTCTGTTTTCTCCTGTATTTTTCTTTGACATTTCTCCTCATTTATTGGCTTGATTCCACTAAAGAAAACCCGACGAGAAGTCGTGCAAATCAGAGCACAAAGTTTCCTATTTTTGGAAAAGCCGAAGACTCCGTAGCCGATTTTCCGCCAAGAGTTAAAACTAGGTCAAACGACGTCGGAATGACCTGAAATTTGAGGTGAAGCTTCTTGGGCATTAGATAGGACCAACCATGGGCTTTTATTTGAGTTTTGAAGCCGTTTGGGGTCCCGTCGATGCTTGACTTGATTTCACCGTACGGAAGATGTCGAGCTTTGATGTACGGTCATCCGATGTCCGATTGACCTGAAATTTGACAGGGAGCGTATTGGAGTCATTTTGAGATGATCCATTAGCTCCGATTTGGGTGCCATGGTCCCGGGGAGCTTCGCCGCCGGTAGGCTTGATTTTGCTTCGGAGCGTCAAAACCGGGTCAAACGTTGTCGGAATGACCTGAAATTTGACGTGCAACCCTTTGGAAGCATGTAGAAGCTACTCATGTGTTTTGTTTGATGAGTGGCAGCATCGGAGGTTCTCGCCGCCGGGAGGCTTGATTTCGTCGTTCGAGAGCTGATGGAGGGTCAAACGGTGTCGGTTTAACTTGAAATTCGATGTGGAACCTTTTGGAGGTATTTTGAGACCATCCATAGGCTCTGATTGAAGATTTGATGTATTTGACACTGTCGCCGCCGGGGGCTCCCGCTCAGCTGTTGGAGGATTGAAGTTAGGCCAAATGGTGTCAAAATGGCCCGAAGCTTCATGTGTACCTTTCTTTTGGCTATTTTGAAGGATCTTGCAGTTTTTGTTTGATTTTGACTAGATCTGATGCTTGAAGCAGCTTTGTCTATTTGTAGTAGGATGCGGCTCCGTGTAGCTTTTGATGCTTAGGAGGCAAAGTGACATTTTTGGTGTCAACAAATGCCCCCTCGAGGTACAACGACGAATTGGATAGCTTTTGCAGTCGATGTGCCTTGAAGAAAATTTTGAAGGAGAACTTCTGACTTGACCAAGAGTCTCTGAGCATTTTTCTTGATAGAGTAGCCTTTTGAGTTTCCAAGGGGAATTTATGGCAGTGAGAGAGATCACGTACCATCTCAAGGCAAAATTTTGAAAATGACATTTGGATTGGTTTTTTGGGTTTTGGAGTTTTTCTTTTTGACCTTGTGAACCTAAAGGCTCTGTGTGGCGCATCAGGCGGTCAAGGAGGGTTTTTGGTTTTTGACCTTGTGACCTAACAAGCTATATGTGGCAGGTTAGGGGGCCGGAGTTTGGATTTTGATTTTTGATATTGTGACCTAACAAGCTGTATGTGGCAAGTTAGGGGACCAGGATTTGGTTTTGGTTTTGGTCTTGTGTCTTAACAAGTTGTATGTGGCAAGTTAGAGGACCATGGTTTGGATTTTGGTCACTCTTTGGGAAAATTTTGGGTCCATTGGAGTGGTTTGAGTTTTTGTGGAATGTCAATTTCAAGGTTTTGGCTTAATTTGGTTCATGAGGTGGGATGGTTTGGATTTTTTTTTTTTTTTTGAAACTCATGAGGCTTGGATTTTTTTTTTGTATGGTCCAATCAACTCAAAGGAGGCATGGAACCATTTTTGTATGCTCTTGGTAAGAGGAATTTTGTCTAAAAGCCACTTTTAGTGCCTAGGTGGTCAAACCTGGCTCATGTGGGCTAACCCATGGGACCTTAAGCTTTAAAGACGGTTTAGATCTCGTGTGGTGTCATTTTTGTAAACAATATCTAAAAATATCTCTTTTTGGTCGATAATATCTAAAAATATTCTTACTTGGAGAGAATCTCTCAAGTTTCCTTGATTTTGGGAGAGATCTTCTCAAAATATCTTTCTTTGGGAGAAAGTTTTTCATAATCCCTCTCTTTTTGGAAAGAATTTCTCAAAAGATCTCCTCATTGGGAAAGAATATTCCATAATTCCTTTCTTTTAGGAAGTTTGCTAATTTGTAGCACTTACCTCCTTTCTTTTCTCCTCCTTTCCTCTTTTGGTTTGCTCTCTTCTATAAAAGTAAGGGGAAGTTAGATCTCTTGCTCCTATTGCCTTCTTTTTGCAAAAGTCTTCAAAAGTTCTCCAAGATCAAGAATTCTCCTTCTTCTTCAAGGATCTTCAAGCTTTTTTCTTCTTCTTCTCCATCAATGTCTTCAAGTAAGTTTCTTTTTTTCTTAAGAAACCCCATGTAGGAATAGAAAACGGTTTTCTTTCTTTTCTTTTCTTTTCTTTTTCTTTCTCTCGCTTTTTTTTTTTCACGTGCATCCTTTTTTTTTTCTTTTTTTTTCACACGTTTTTTTTTTCTTTCTCTCTTTTTTTCTTTCTTTCTTTCTTTTTCTTTCTCTCTTTCTTTTTATTTTCTTTTTTTTTCTTCTCTGTTTTTTTTTTTTTTTTTTTTGTGGCCTTACGAACAAGACCGTACGGTCATGGCCGTACGGCCACGTGGCCTGTGGGCATTTTTTTTTTCTCTTTTTTTTTTTGTTGTTTGAAAAAAGAAACTTTCTTCCTCTTTTCTTTCCTTTTTTTTTTTTCTTGATTTCGAAACACACATGCATGACAACTTTCCTTCTATGCGTTTGTTTTCTTTTTTTGGAAAATAGAATTGGAAGTATGATAGTGCACACCTGGAAATCTTTTCGCAAGTCTTGGGATTTGAAGCTCGCAGCAATGTTGAGCCCTTTCTTGGTCTTGCAGGGATTTTTTTTGAGGAGCTTGCAAGTTTTGGATTCTGGAGCTCGCAGCAATGTTGAGCCCTTTTCCAATCTTGCGGATATTTGAGAAGTTTTGGTTTGATCTCGTAGCAATGTTTAAGTTCAAGCCTTCTTCGAGAATTTCCATCGATTATGAGCTTGCAACAATGTTGAGCTCATCTTCAAGCTCCTATTTCTTTCGGGGTGTTTCCCTTTTCTTCGGAATTGCCCCGTAACCATGCCAAAATTTCGCTAGAATTTTTTTAGCAAAATTCTATCATTTTGATGATTGATTTTTTCTCTTTCCATCCTTTGCAGGTAGTTCCTCCAGAACGAACAAGGGTAAGGAGCCCCTCACTGATGTGCCTCGTCGTTCTACCAGATCCTCTAATGTGGCCGTATAGTAGGCCTGGGAAGAGGTTCAGTATGTTGAAAGGAACTTGGAAGAGTGTGACTCGCTCAACTGAGATGAGATGAGGCAACGTTTGATTGCCCTCAAGGATGAGGAGTATTATAAAATCATGGTAAGCAACCGTCCCTGGGTCACGGACGATCAGAGCATTGTGCCCAAGCCTACCTTCTTCTTTGGTGATGCCGTTCTCGACGATTCAACATACCAAAGGAGATGTTTTCAGTTCTCTTTCACGGTTGATGGTGAGAAGAGAACTGTTTCTACCCGGTCGACCTTCGATCGGACTATCTCGATCATGAGCCTTTCCTCCACATGCTCGAAGAGGGAAGATCCTCCAAGCTGGGTGAAGAGGACAAATGTGATCAAGACCGGGTTTTTGTTGGCGGCCCTTCTAGTTTTGCAGAGAAGTCGCCTGCCCGTATGGACATTTTGGTGCCGGCCAGCGGCTACTAAGGTTCAGACCATCTTTTAGTCGATTTGAGACCGGTGGGCCTTGGTATTTTCAAGGGCGATGGCAGCAATTGGGTGAAGCCTTTTCGACTTCGCGGCTGTTTCAGTGCTGACTTAAACTGGGAGTCGTGGACTGATCACATCTTAAAGGTTGGTGGTGCCACTCTGAAGGAGGCCGAGATTTTTGACGCGGTTTACGCTTTTCGGCAAACAGTGGTTTTCTCCGATGAGGCCTTCATGGCCATGCTGGAGTCGTTCCTTCCACAAACCAACACCTTCGTTGTCATGAAAGGTGAGATTGGTTTTTCTTTAAAGGAACTGAGCGCCATCACTGGGCTGCCTATCCTCGGCAATCTCTATGAGGAGTTCATGCCTATTGACAGCGTCCTTGAGGAGTAGTCTGAGGAGTTCAGGCTTTTGTACTTTCAGCTCGTCACCTTCTACTGTTTTTTTAAGGAGAAGGAGGGCTCGAAAGTCCTGTGTAGCAGTTGGAGGAGTGGTAGCTTTTTGTCTTCCAGCTTCTTTGACAGAGGGGATTCTTCTGAGAGTACGACCCAGGAAGCCAGGGCTAAGAACCCGGATTCGAAGAAAATCTCCGTCATGCGAGAGAATTTGAGGGTATTCTTCGCAAGCACAGACGCTATTCATTCTGACATTGCGCTGCGGAGAGATCTAGCTGTCTTCCTCACTTATTGGCTAGGTGAGGCCGTTTTTGTTGGAGGAAATGGAACGCACATCAGGCTGCATTGCATTTTTTCGGCTTGTCAGATGGCGTTTGGAGTGCGGCTTGCTTTGGTGCCTGCTCTTTATTCTTACTTGTGCACTGAACTGCAGGCTGCTGCTTTCCTGGTTCGGCTTGGTCTTCCCATGAACAGGGTATTTTCTGCCCACATTTTCTATTCGTGGTATGTATACCATTGTCCCAGTTTCCACCGATTGGGTGCTGCTTAGGACGATGACCCTTTCATGATTCGGTTGGCTAGAGGGAAGCTTGTTTCCAAATCTCTTTTATCTGCCCGCTTGAGGATCCGATGATTCTGGGACGTCGAGATGGGGCAGTCTTCAGTGAAGCTTTCTCTGGGCTTCCAGAAGATGGCTTTTGATTTTGGTGTCTCCTGTGATTCGACAAGGCCAGGGTCGGGGAGACACTATTCTTTGACAAACGCAGAGAGGAGTTGGCTATTTAACATACGTGTCGGCACAATGGTGTACCGCAGACATCTTTTCGTCGACATGCAGCCGTATGTTCCCTCGCGTTTTGCTATGCAGTTGGGCTTCTCTCAAGGCGTTGTTGGAGCGCCTTCGAGCAAGGTGAAGCGTTTTGGAGGTCTGCAGGACGGGAGGAATGCATGGGCTTTCTATAGCGCGGAAGACACTACCGCCATGATTCCTTATCCTGAGTTGCCTACTTTCCGAACTGTTGGCTTCACAAAATGGTTTGTGGAGAGCTTTTCAGCATACCAGGGCCTTTCTAAGAAAGAGCTTGATGTAAAGCAGTCTTCCGGGAAGAGCCTTGGGAAGTCAGATGGCGTCCGCCGAGAAGAAGTTCTGGCTTTCCTTTCTAGAGAAAAGCACAGAACATGTTTTTTCGAGGACCAGGACGTCATCAGATCGGGAGCTGCACAAGAGGTACTTGGTGAGGTCTTGGAACAGCTTACCGAGGAGGAGGCTGAGGTCGCTGCTTGGATACAAGCAGAGTGAGCAAAGGCTTCTATGGAGTCTATTGGCAGGAGCAGACCATCCAGTGAGGACTCTGGCGAGAGGCCCGATTTCAATGGTGGGGAGGGTGCTTCCAGTAGTTCGTCCCATAGAGGCAAGAGGAGAAGAGGGCAGCGCCGAAGTCAGAGGCGGCACGAAAGCTCTCTTGATCTGGAAATTCCTTCCGCCATTTTTGAGGAGGCATCAGGGGATGATGATGAGCCTCCGGAAAAGATGAGCCGAGAGGAAGAGACCATTGATGATGGTATGCTTTTCCCTTATCTCTTTCCGTTTCTTTTCTTTAATGAGAGCTTTTGTTTTGATCTTCTGCTTTCTTTCTTTTGGCAGAAGATGATGGTTTGATGATGCCTGAGGTTCCGGCCGATGAGGCGGTGACGGATCCTATCGTGGCATCTGAGGAAGAACCCAGAGATTCTGAAGTAGATCTAGAATCTCCTCCTGGTATGACTTCTTTTCTTTATTTTTCTTTTTCTTTACCGCCATTTGCTGACATATGCTTTTTGTTTCTTGCCAGCTGACTTGCCAGAAGATTCCGACGACTTTGAGCCATCCATGGACACAACTTTTGACGATGCTTCGGATGAGCTCATAGAGGCAGAAAGCATTCTGCCGGTCGTCGAAGAAGGTACTTTGTAGTGATAATCTTGATATTTTGGTGTTTGACTAGATCATATTCATACCTTTTTCATCTTTTATTGGCAGGTTGTGAGGTGACAGAAGAAGTTCCTCTATATTTTTCAGAACCAGAGCAGGGGGTACCTGTGACCGATCCAGGAGTAGGGGCTTTTTCCGCCAGTTTTGATGAGGCATAGGCGAGTCCGCCCACTGATATTCCTTCCCCAGCGGCGCCGGTTGGAAATAGCTTCTTGATTACTCTTCCAACGGTGCCTGACACGGGTAGTCAGCCAACGGAGCATGGCGAGTCTTCATCTGAGCCATCCTGTCAGTTTGCGAGGAAGGTGTTGAAGAGAGTCTTGAGCTCATGGGTCTTGACTCTTTCTTCTGGCCATTTGGAGGCTGGTTTCGGCATGGTTAAGCATGTGCAGGACATTCTTGCCGATAGCGAAGAAGTCGTTCTGGACATTACAGATGCCAAGGCTTTTATTGATGAAGTCATCGCTCTAGATAGTGGACTGAGACCAAGAGCTTTCCAAATGATGACTTCTTCAATGAGATGTTTTTGAAGCCTTTCAGCGAGGTCAAATCTGAACTGAATGAGATCTCGCGGACTCGGAAGCAGCTCGTTCGGGAGAGGAACGTCACCGAGTTGGCTATTATTGAGCTGACACAGGACCAGCACTGTCTTGATAGGGAGGTCACCGAAGCCAGATAGCACCTTGAGCTATTGGAAGAACAAGCCGCTGCCAAGTGGACTGCCACTTTGAAAGCTCGCGATAGAGAGAGAACTCTCATTCGCCAAGTTGAGGAGGTCGAAAGCAATCTCCGGAGGAAGACTCAAGAATATGAACAATGGCAGATTCTTTGAGAAGAGCTTCCTCGTGCCGAGGATGGATCGCGACGGCCTACTGCTTTTTATGGTAAGATTCTGAAGAAACGCGGCCTAGAAGCTTTGGAGGCTAAGGCCAAGAGTGTGCTTGAGGAGTTAAGCCTTTGGCTGAGGACCATGTCGGACTAGTCTCCTGACTTTGTAACAAACTTTTTCTTCTTTTCTTTTGGTACCTCCATGTATAAACATTTTTGGCACTCTTTTTTTTTTTTTTTTGGTATCCCCTTTTTTTTTCACTTAAATTCACTTTTGATGAAAATATAAGCAAAAATTGAATGGGAATGGTTTGTTTGAAAGGTTGTCATTTTGTAAAAATCTTTTGTCAAAAGTTTGTTTTGGGCATGAAAGCCAGATTTTGTGGCAAAAAGCCTTGTTTTTTTTTTTTTTTTTTTTTTTTTGAGATGGCATGAAAACCAAATTTTGGTGGCATGAGAGCCAAAATTTTGTTTGTGGCATGGAAGCCGGTTTTTGGCATGAGAGCCTATTTTTGTGGCGTGAAAGCCTAAGTTTTGAGATGGCATGAAAGCCGAATTTTGGTGGCATGAGAGCCAAAATTTTGTTTGTGGCATGGAAGCTGATTTTTGGCATGAGAACCGATTTTGGTGGCGTGAAAGCCTGATTTTTGAGATGGCATGAAAGCCGAATTTTGGTTGTGGCATGGAAGCCGGTTTTTGTTTGTTTGGCGTAAAAGCCAAATTTTGTGGCATAGAAGCCGAGTTTTTTGAAAACCAAGTTTTGTTTTGTTGGCACAGAAGCCGGATTTTTTATTTTTGGCATGAAAGTTAGGTTTTTGTTTTGTTGGCGTGGAAGCCAGATTTTTGGTTTTTCGCATGAAAGCCAGGTTTTGAGGCATGACAGCCGGGTTTTTTGGTTTTCAAAATGCAAGCATCGACTAAGAGTCGCCTCCTTGCTGAATGGTATTGCAAGTATCAATGGAATGTCGCTTCCTTGCTCTTTCGGTTGCGAGTATCGATGGAATATCGCTTCCTCGCGGATTTGGGTGCAAGTATCGACTAAATGTCGCTTCCTTACTTTTTTTCTCAAAAATTTGGTTTTGTGGGTATCGATGGAATGTCGCCTCCCCATGATTTTTGAATTTTGAGGTTTTTTCGAACCTTTGTTTTTGTTTTGAGATTTGGGTTGTGGATATCAACTGAAGCGTTGTGTCTCCACGATTTTTTTTGAAATTTTGCAAGTATCGACGAGGTGTCGCTTTCTTGTGATTTTGAGGTTTTGGAAGTATCGAATGGGGTTTGCATCCTTCCGATTTTTGGGTTTTATGTGAGTATCGACTAAACATCGCTTCCCCACGGTTTTTTGAAAAACCATTTTTTTAATTTAAAGACACGAGGGTCGTAAATTTTGACTCAAAACCATCTTTGGTGGTAAAAGTCAGGGTGGACTAAGGTGGAAATTCCTAAGTCCTGATGTTTGTTTCAAACCATGAATTTTGGGTTCAAGGATTGAAAGTTTTGGTCAAGTTAGGGAAGAGGCTCCTAAACTTGGATTTTGGGTTTGATTTTTTTTTTTTTTTTTAACAATGAAACATTGAAAGTAAGCATTGTCTTGGGTTTTTAGAAATTTCAACATAGGGATGAAAACTCTAAAAGGGGTGGGTTTGACGAGCAAGTACCTAAGAATAGGCTTTGGCCATGCAGGCATCGCTCTGACCCGATGTAGGAAGTCTTCAAGGGTAGTACCGCTCTAAGAACTTGTCATTGATGGGCAGCATACATCTGTCACCTTCCATGTTTAGAAGAGCATATGCGCCATTGGAGAAGACTTTGTCGATGACGAAGGGTCCCTCCCATTTTGGTTCGAATTTGCCTTTGGACTTGTGGGTAAAAACCATTGGCCTTTTCCCCGCAGGAACCAAGTCACCCTTTTTGTGGGCGCATTGCCTGACCTTCTTGTCGAAAGATCCTGCCATGCGTGCTTGGTAAAGCTCAACGCTTTGCAAGGCTTCGAGCCGTCTTTCATTGAGATTATCCAGTTCTTAGAGTCTCAATTTGACGTTGCTTTCTTGCGTCATTTCATTTTGTAGAGATACCCTTAAAGAAGGAATTTGTACCTCTAGGGGGACAACTGCTTCACATCCATAGACCAAGGAGAATGGTGTGCTATGGGTTGGTCCTCGAACAGTAGTCCGATAGGCCCATAAAGCTTCAGGCAGTTTGTCGCTCCAGTCTCTTTTGTGACTAGAGACCATTTTCTTGAGAATTTTGCAGAGTGTCTTGTTGAAAGCTTCTGCTAGTCCATTCGCTGCCGGGTTATACGGAGTTGAAGGACAACTTTGGATTTTGTATTTGTCGCAGAACCTGTAGAATCTGTGATCCCGGAATTGTGGTCCGTTATCATGGACGAATCTTTTAGGTATGCCAAAGCGACAAATGATGTTGGTTCGTAAGAATTGAAGGACTGACGAGGTCTTCATTTCACTGAACGGAAATGCTTCTAACCACTTGGAGAAATAATCCGTAGCGGCGAAGATGAAGCGATGACCTTTGCTTGACGAGGGAGAGATAGGACCTATGATGTCCATACCTCAGGCTTCAAAGTGCCATGAGATCGCTGTAGGATGTAGCCATTCTGGAGGCATGTGTACATCATCTCCATGAACTTGGCATTGTTGGCAATGTTTAGCAAATTGCATTGCGTCAGCTACCATGGTAGGCCAATAATAACCTAATCTTTTTATCTGATCGTAGAGCTTAGGACCAGCCTGATGGGCTCCACAAAGATCAGCGTGAACTTCTTTTAGAGTTTCTTCCGCCTCTTGTTGTGACAAGCAACGTAGAAGTACTCCACTGAAAGATTTTCTGTAAAGCATTTTGGAGGGAATATCCAAATGGAAGTTTGGGGCTCGTCTTTGAATGCTTAGCCGCTCTTTTGGATCTTCAGGTAGGATTCCAAACATAATATAATCAATGAACGGATCCCTCCAGTCGCCAATCGGAGGTTTAAGGATGGAAATCCGACCTCCGACCACTCGGTGGCATTCAGCAACTGCTTGGTGTGTGTTGAGAGGAGGGAGAACCCTTCTTTGACACACTGTAATTTGCATGTTTTCCCCTTCTTCGATTGCCATGGATGCAGCAACTCCAGCCAGGGCATCTGCACGGATGTTTTCACCTCTGCAGATGTGGGTGATGTGACAGATGTCAAACTTTTTACGAAGCAATTGCGCCTTGTTGTAGTAAGGCAACAGATCAGGCTTCCTGGTTTCATATTTCTGATTCATCTGGTTGACGATCAGTTGAGAATCCCTAAATGCTTCCAGCATGGTGATTCCGGATTCGAGGGCGAGTTCCAATCCTAAGATCAGGGCTTGGTACTCAGCTGCATTGTTTGAACATGGTTCCAGTAGCGAAAATGCGTGAGGAATCATGTATTTATCGGGGTTAACAAAGAGAATGCCAATTCTCGATATCGGCTTTCCCTTTTCATTTGTCCTGGTTGCACCATCGAAGTACATGTTCCAGGAGGCATTTGATAAGGAGGCTTCCATGCCGTAGACAGGCTCGTCTGGGAGATCATCCTTAAGTGGAGAATCCTTAGGCAATGGATGCTCTGCGAGAAAATCTGCCAGAGCTTGACCTTTGATTGCTTTCTGTGATACATACCTAATATCAAATTGTGACAGAAGGATGGACCATTTTGCCAGCCGGGCATTGAGAGAACCTGCTTCTGTGACAAGGACCTTTAGGAGATTGATCCTCGAAATCAGGTATACTGTGTTTGACAGCAAATAGTGACGTAGCTTTTGTACGGTGAACGTCACTGCCAAGCATTTTTTTTTTGACTGGAGAGTAGCGAAGCTCTGCACCTACCAACATGCGACTGAGGTAGTATAAAGCAGCTTCTTTTTTCCCATCATTTTCTTGTGTAAGTAGAGCGCCCAAAGAATAGTCGAGAGCTCTTGTGTACAAGATGAATGGTTTTCCGGTTGTGGGAGCAGCCAACATCGGAGGTTTGGTTAGGTATGACTTGATGTCTTGAAATGCAGCTTCACATTCAGCATCCCAAACAAAGTCTACACCTTTCTTCATTAGGCTAGAAAATGGATGGCACTTCCCTGATAGGTTGGAAATGAATCGTCGGATGTACGCCAACCTTCCTTGAAGCCCTTTTCGTTCTCTTAGGGTTCTTGGAGATGGCATTTCTAGAATTGCCTTGACTTTGATGGAGTCAAGTTCTATTCCAGCTTTCCGAACTATGAATCTGAGGAACTTACCCGATGAGACACCGAAGAAGCATTTGAGGGGATTCATTCGCAGTTTGTATTTGCGAAGCCGGAGGAAGACTTCTCGAAGATCTTTGAGGTGGTCTTCTTTTCTTTTGCTTTTGACGGCAAGGTCATCAACATAACATTCGACCGTTTTGTGCTGCATATCTTGGAATATCTTCATCATAGCCCTCTGATATGTTGCACCGGCATTTTTTAGACCAAATGGCATGACAGTGTAGCAATACACGCCAAATGGGGTTCGAAATGATGTATACCTTTCATCTTCGGGATGCATCTTTATTTGGTTGTAGCCAGAGAAGCCATCCATGAAAGTCATTCGCTCAAACCCGCAGGTGTTGTCAATCATTACCTCCGGTATGGGGAGCGGGAATTCATCTTTGGGGCAAGCATTATTCAGGTCTCTATAGTCAATACAGACTCTGATTTGCCCATTTTTCTTTGTCACGGGGACGATGTTGGCCAACTATTCGGGATGCTGTTCCTTGCGGATGAAGCCAACGTTTTTGAGTTTCTGAACTTCTTGTTCAATTTTGTCCATCATATCGGGACGGAATCTTCTTTGGCCTTGTTTGACAGGCTTGATGTTTTCTTGTAAGTTGAGTTTGTGACCTGCTATTTTTGGGTCTAAACCAGGCATTTCAGCGTAAGACCATGCAAAACAATCAACAAACTCATGAAGAAAAGAGACATACTCAGGTAACTCATCATCCTTTATATTCTTGCTTATGAATACAGGACGTGGGTTATCTGGTGTTCCCAAGTCTATCTTTTAAACAGAATCTTCTGTTGGAAGGTTTGAAGGTGGTTCCTCCACAATAGTTTCAGAGGCTTCCAGCTCAACAAGACCTTGTGGATTTCCAAGGGCAATTTTAGACCATGGCTCCGCTTCCGTCCATAAATCTTCTTGATCGGTATTCTTCTCAAGACTTGCTATGAGATGATCCCAATCACCTGCTGAAACTGGATCGAAGTAAGGCACTTCTTTTGGAGACGATGGCTCTTTTGAATCAGAAAACCATGCGTCTATGTCATCGGACAATTCCTCTTCATCATCAGAGAAATCATACCAATTTGATGAGCTTCCTGGGTCCTTGTCGGGTAACTCTTCAAAGAGATATCCAGGGAGATCGATGTCTTCATCAACACGAGATGTTGAGGCCTGGTCGGCAAAACGACTTTGCTGCCTTTGTGTCAGCTGTTTCATCGGAGTGTCAGGATCATACCCCCACCAGTATGAAGACTTGTCTATGCGACGGTGGAGTTTCCAATCTTCCAGTTGACTTTTGGTCAGGGTGGGTTCCAATGTTATAAGGATATCACGACCACCTCCCAAACCAGTTGGATTTTGAGCATCATAGCCCATTTTCTTCATGATAGCTTGTGCCATTGGACTATACAAGGATAGTTGAGGCATACCTTCATTTTGGAAAGGCTCAAGCAAGGAATTTGATGAAGAAGCGTCCAACCTATAGAAGAAGATTGGTTTCTCTTCTGCCGATGTTGCCGGAACAATGCAGGTAGCAGATGCAGGATCTTCTACATCTGCAGGTGTCTCCAATGGAGTGAGGGCAGGCCGAACTTGCCGAGCATCAGCTTAGCTTGACGATGTATCGTCTTTAGTCTCTGAATCCGAATCCGTGTCTTGTATGATAGACACGAAGGAGACAACAAACTTGCCCCCAGTCTTTTGCTTTGTCTTCTTTGCCTTAGTAGTAATTACCAAAGGTTTGGAAGATTTGAAGGAGACAACAAAGGGAGACGGATTGCTCTCTCCGAATTTGCCGGAATGTTTGTTTTCTTCTGATGATTGTTGAGGAGCCTTGCCTTTGTCTTTTTGGAGATTGCTGGCAAAGGATGCTATTTTCTCCTCCTCCTTATCATTCTCGTCCTTGTACATCTGAGAGTCTGCGAAATGAACTTCTTTATCTTTAAAGGGCTTTTTGTCTGCAAACACTCGATGTATCAAGCCGTCGTCACCAACAAACTTGATGCACTGATGTAGAGTCGAAGGGACAACACCGTTCTCGTGTATCTAAGGGCGTCCGAGAAGGATGTTGTAGCACGAAGGGGTTTTTATTACATACACGGTGACCTCATAGATAAGATCACCGATTTGCAACCTGAACCGGATTTTGCCAATGGGCCTTTGAGCACTCCCATCGTATCCAAAGATGGACACAGATGTATGGCTTAGTTTGTTGGGTGGGATACCCAGCTCTTCGAGGGCTGTAGTAGAGATGAGGTTAAGTGCAGAACCTGGGTCGATCTGGACTCTGTGTATTGGCATCTCTTTGATGTACCCTGTGAAGTACAAGGGTCGGTTGTGCTTTGTCTCACCTAATAGGAGGTCTTCCTTATTGAAGGCGATGGTAGCACTTACGGCTTTTTGGACTGAGAGGCATTCAATGCAAGGTCCTCCAGCTTCTTTCTTTTCTCCCTTTGAGGAGGTTTTTGACTTTTTGACCCTATAGTCCATTTCAATTTGTAGAACTTGTGGGGCATGTTTGTCGACATCCACATTCAGCCTTTGCAGTTCTGAAATGAGACTATCACGAGTTTGTGGTGACATTTGTAATAAGTCTAGGATTTGCAGTCGTGCAGGTATGTGTTTGAAGTGCTCGATCAAGTCATACTTGAAAGCCTCCTTGGGGCCTGCATTTTCATTATGAACGCCGCTTGGGGCATTTATAGCTTGTTTCCCCGAATGATTTACATAAGAAGAAGAAGAAGGTTGGTTGCAGTTTTTGTGGTAATCCCGGTCAGAGCGGGTACCTTTTCCAACTTCAAAAGCTTCTAGAGGTAGCTCTTTTTTCGGAAGACCCCCTTCGGCCTCAAGGGGCCGATCCTCCCCATTTGCTGAAAATGTCTCTGCAGCAGCATTGCCGTCTTTAGTTATTGCGTTGCATGGAGCATTTTCCGGGAACTAGTCCTGAACAGCTTCCAACAACTTTTCTTCTTTGTCCAGTATTTCATCGGTCCAGACATCTCCAATGAGGTTGGGTACCTGGGACCAATTGACTGGGTTTTCTTTGAAGACTTCGTCAGCCAGAGCTTCTCCATGGTGATCAATCGGAAGAGGCTTGAATTCTAACGTCACCGTTTCAGGAGACGACAGCTGAGAAGATGCTATCTCAGTGGAAGTCACCCGAGAATATGTAGCTCCAGAAGATATGCTACCGGATGCATTCTAAGAGTCCGTGGCCTCAGCAGATGAAGCTTCAGAGGCACTATCATTCTGAACTATCACATTGCAAGCAACTTCGATAGAAGATGCCTCCACAACGGACTGTTGGGAATCAGACTCATCCTCCGATGTAAGAGGATCATCAATCCAGTAACTTTCTTCATTTTATGAAGTCACTGGAGGAGATGCTTGTAGATTTTCCGGGACTTCCGGTTCTGGATTTTGATGAAGCTGGTTGATGTGATCCTGCTCCTGCTCTATGGTGAGACACTGCAAGATCCTCGCATATTCTTCGAGATCTGGCATAGGAGCTAGATCTTTTTCTTTATCTGCTCTTTGTGGTTCAACCTGGTTGGGATCCACTAGAGCATTTGTTTGTGCTGTGTCAATAGCATTTTGGGCAACCTCCTGGTCATCATCATCAAACCAGGATCCTTGTGGCTGGAAGGGGTTATACCAGATTACTGGCATAAAGTGGGATTCCGGGATCCATTCTTCGTCGGAGAGATATTCTCGGGTTTCAAGGGATTCCTCCAATTCATCTGTGTCACTGGCAGTGTCACTAAACTCGTATCCATTCATGGAGAATCCAACTATCGAGTTACAAGAGTATGATGCCCCCTGCGTAGTCTCATCCCTGAGCCGTGGTGGCATGAAATCACCGAGGGTGAATTTTCTTACCCCTCTTGAAGCCTTGGGAAGAGACTCCTCTGTTGCCCCCAGTGAAGCGGTAGAGGAGGTTTCTGCCTTTTCAGGGACCTCTTGTTTTGTTTGAGCCTTCTCCTACTGTTTGAGCTTGCGGAGTTGTATCTTGGCTTGCCTTCGCTGTTGAGCGGTTGGCTTTGTTTTGACGATCTCCCAATTTTCATCTTCTAGGAGATCGGGATGCACCCATATGGGCTGTCCTTCTGGTGTTGGGTAAGGCACCAGCTCTTGGGTCGTCTGGGTCATTTTTATCACCTTCAAGGAAGTGGTGACTTTTTCCTTTGGTGATTTGGATGTTTGTCCGTATGACACCAAGTTAACGGAGGCAGACCCATAGTTTTTATCAAAGGTAATGACTCCGTTTTTCCACATCTCATTGATCTTCTCTCTCACAACAAAACATTGGTTGAGAGCATGCAAGATCATTTGGTGGTATGGGCAATATCGGGGGTCATTGGTTTTGCCAACATCTCCCAGTCTTTTGGGGTCAGGCAAGGTGAGTTTGCCATTTGCCAAGAGATCCCCAAATATTTCTTCAACATCTTCATCGAACGGGTATTTCTTTTTTACTCTTTCTTTGAAGGCATCAGAG
The DNA here is from genome assembly GCA_029852735.1 of Persea americana. Taxonomy (NCBI): domain Eukaryota; kingdom Viridiplantae; phylum Streptophyta; class Magnoliopsida; order Laurales; family Lauraceae; genus Persea; species Persea americana. The sequence goes on along the minus strand of CM056813.1, from coordinate 20,168,637 downwards.
AGTTCAGGTCTCTTACCTGTAGCTTTGTTTTCAGCTTTCTTTGGTGGCTGAGGGGCTGACTTGGTTTGCACATTGAGAAGCTCCTTTTTCTTTGGCTTGGAGGTCGGAATGGCGGTCGGCTCCTTCTTTGATGACTTCCGACTGTTGAGGTCTTTGATCACTGTTTCAGCCTCCATAGACGCTTCTAGGAGTTCTCCCAAGTTCTTTGATTTGTTGCCGATGATCATGGAGTGGATCCTTGCTGTCATGTTGTTTCAGCAAATGTCGACTAGCGACGCTTGTGGCAGCACATCTGAGCATTTGTATGCCATTGCTTTCCACTTGTGAATGAAGTCACATGTCGACTCATTCTCTCCTTGTTTAAGGCTGCAAAGCTGAGCCATCGTAACATGATGATCCTCACCTTTGAAGTGGGTCAAGAAATGTGTCTCTAGCATAGTTCAGTTTTGAATGGAGTCCTCTGGCAGAGTGGAGTACCAATCAAAGGCCGTACCTTTTAGGGTACTTGCAAAGAGACGGATCTTGAGAGCATCTTGATCCGTAATCATTCTTGTCAGGATCTTGAAGTGGATGACGTACTGTCTAGCTGAACCTTTCCCCGTATATGTTTGGAGAAAAGGTAGTTTGAACTTTAGGGGGAACGGAACCAAGTCCATCCATAAGGGATATGGTGGCTTGATCCCATGCTCCTTCAGTGTATCCTCTTCTTTTGCTTTGGCGAGGATATTGTCAACGTCCTTTTTAGTAAGGGTGTGTGACTCATCATCTCCACCATTTGCCTCATCTTGTGGAGGAACTTCCTCATTGTTTGGTGGACGCTGGAGAGTGAGAAGGAGATTTTCCATCAGAACCTCTATTCTCTGTTGTCCTTGCTCTAGCTGCTGAATGCGTAGAGCCATGTCGTCATGTGGTGGAGGCTGCTCAGAGTTTGTGATAAAGACATTCATCCTTCGTGAGTCGAAAGAGGATACTCTCTTAGTGACTGAGCTGGAGCACATTCTTCTAGTTGAAGAGCCCGAGGAATGATCACTCAGGTGTCCTTGGCTCGAAGGAGTGGGAGAGTCTTCTTGATGTCTTCTCGTTCAGGAGACGCTGCGAGTCACTGGCCGTCTGACATGTATTTTCGTCCCTGACTTCTGGCGTCTTTTGGTTTTGCCAACCATGTGGACAGCCGCAACTTGGTCGGGTCTTTCTTTTTCGACCCATTTTTGGGAGATTTGAAGCTCAGAGTGCTGGGTTCTTTGCTTCTCTAATCTCTTTTGTCGATATGTCGCGCGGCGACGTATGCGACGAGCAATTTGAGCTTCGGTTAGCTCGGGCTGTACTCTAGCAATGAAGGACGTGGTCCCTCGCGCGCAGCAACCGAGCTTATCTTCCTTGAAGACTGGCATGTACAGAATCTGGACGCGGTCCTTGGCCTGTCGTAGCGACCCCTGTTGAGATGAAGGGTCGAGTTGCAAGAGAGCAGGCCCTGGCAGGTTCTTGTCGAGGCCTTGTGATGCACGACTTGATTTTGGGCTTGTATGAACAAGCTGGCTTGTGCTGAGTTGTTTTGGTAGTTCGGTGGAGGGTAGGTTTCTCTCCTTTGATGTAAACAAGAGGATAGAACCAGTTCTCCTTGAGAAGAGCCAGGTATGCTGGCTTTGCAGATGTTCGGGACCTTATTTGTTTTAGCAAAGATCACGGGGACCAAGTCTTGGGGCAGACCTGGCTTTTTGTAGGTTGAGGCTTTGTGGGATTGCCATGGGCCTCAGGTTTCTTGGCGACCACCGCCTTTGGTGTCGGGGCAGCGACACGTTGAGGGACGGTTTTCTGCTTCTTAGCAGGCGCCGTCTCTTCTACGGGTAGTGGGAATGGTCCCAGCGACCCGAAGACGATGGTTCGGGGAGTAGAGGTCGACCCGGTGTTTTGAGAGTTGCCGAGGGAGGTGATGCTTTGGAAGCTGGCAGGGCGCTTGAAAGTGCCCTTGCTTTGCTTCTCTTGAAGCATGACTTGGTACATGTTTTCGTCGAAGGTGATGGTCAATGAGGCTGCCATTGTTAGTTTTGGGAAAACTTTTCTGAAACAAGACCACATCTATTAGTAATCACAAGAATATGGTGATCATAAGTGGGCTATACTATGGTTTTGTCTTTTCAAATCGCTCAGGGGCATGGCCCGTTCTGAGTGTAATGAAGAAGGCAAAAAGCCATAGATGGTACAATTATTCTGAACGCAAGTATGGTCGGCTCGAAATGAGCGTTCCAGGGACTGCTAGAAGCAATTGTAAACCTTAATTAAAGTTACCGAGAAACGAAGCTCACTCGAGGTAAAATGATATAAGGTTGGAGATACAAATGTGTCGGTCGCGGATACAGTAGACCCGAAAGGGCGTACTAGCACCGCTAGGCACAAATGTTGTAAATCATATCCTTGAAAAAGGACACGAGATAGGATTTTTTTTTTGAAATGTCAAGATTGGGTTCACAAAAGAGAGCAAATGGTATTCCAATCCGAATACAGGCTCAAACATTTCTGCGAGCCTAAATCCGAAAAAGGAAAGAACCAAGATTTCTCAGATTTGAATCCAATAATGACGGGAGTTTTTTTTTTTTTTTTTTGAAAAGTCAAGATTGAAATCATAAAAGGGGGCAAATGGTATTCCAATCCGAATACAGGCTCCAACATTTCTGCAAGCCTAAATCCGAAAAGGAAAGTACCAAAACTCCTCCAATTTGAACACAATAATGACAGAAGTTTTTTTTTTTATTTTAAGATTTTCATTTTTTAAGATTTTTTTTTAAGAGTGCACATAGGTCTTCCAATTCGGTCTTATGAAACCTTAATGGATAGATTAGCCCCCAGGTAAGGGTAGGATTACTTAATGAACCCGTTTGCAGGACCCTTACCTCGAACAGTCTAGCTGCTTTCACACTCTGGACAAGGCTTTTCTTAGATCCACTTTGGTCAAAGAATGCAATTGGTGCAACCTTGGTGTTTTTTTATATATTCCCATAAAATGCGGCAGGCCGTCGCGATCCATCTTCAACACGAGGAAGCTCTTTCCAGAGAATTTGCCATTGTTCATATTCCTGAGTCCTCCTCCGGAGATTGCTTTCAACCTCCTCAACTTGGCGAATGAGAGTCCTCTCTCTATCACGAGCCTTCAAAGTAGCAGCCCACTTGGCAACGGCTTGTTATTCCAATAACTCAAGGCGTTGTCTGGCCTCAGTGACCTCCTTGTCAAGACGGTGTTGGTCCTGTGTCAACTCGATAATAGCCAACTCAGTAACATTCCTCTCCCGAATTAGCTGCTTCCGAGTCCGCGAGATCTCATTTAGTTCAGATTTGACCTCGCTAGAAGGTTTCAGAAACATCTCGTTCAAGAGGTCACCATTTGGAAAGCTCTTGGTCTCATTCCACTTGTTGCCTAGAGCGATGACTTCATCAACAAAAGCCTTGGCACTTGCAATGTCCGGACCGACCTCTTCGCTATCAGCAAGAATGTCCTGCACATGCTTAATCATGCCAAAGCTAGCTTCCAAATGGCCAGATAAGAGAGTCTTGACCCATGAGCTCAAGACCATCTTCAAAACCTTCCTCGCAAACTGACAGGATGGCTCAGATGAAGACTCGCTGTTGCGACCCCGAACCGAGATCCGGGCCCGCAGTGGGTGATGAGTGATCTAACAATGAACTTCTATTTATATATACACTCACTTAATTTCCCACAGGTTTCCGCGCTGAGGATTTCACACACACTCACAAAACATTTACATTGGTGCGGAAGCGTGTAGCAAATCAAATCGGTAACTCATTCCACAAAGCATGACTAATAAATACAAGTGACTGACATGATGTCAAAGTGAGCAGTGATCTCATTGGCATTCCCAAAATGTAAAGTTAGAAGTTTAAACAAAAGATTAGTTAATTAACAGTCCTAAAAAATAATGGCCAATAAAGGCTAGTACAACCAAAAGTATAAATCACAAATCATCTTATATGTTCCCCCAAAATATTGCGCAACTCGAAGTTCAAACCAATGTCTACATGACATTGTCAGCTTGCCACTCTACTAAACGTTGCGGCTCACTGACCGCCTACTCCTGCTCCTCCTTAAAGGCAATAACGGGGCCTGGACCTGAGTACCACAAAGATGGGTTAGACACGATGGTCTGGCAGGTGGGTGAATAGATAATACAGTTTAAGAAAACAAAACATAACTTGAAACATAACGAAATCATAATAAAATAGTAATGGTTATGAACAGGGTGCATTGTTTATTTACAGTACAAATGCAAGATAAATCATGAAGGGTAACAAAGAACAGGAACTGACAAGATGGCAATCACCCTTAAGCTAAATCCTCCATCACTAATGTGATGAGAGCACACTAATGGTGTTGGTCTCGGAGCACATGAGGTGACGAGAAACAACTATATACATATAATATACTGAGCGAAACCACGGCCGCGGAGCCTGATGACAAACAGAACAAAATTCAGACTGCAGTTGACAGAAGCTAAAGGGGGACCCCAAGTCGGTGGATCAAACCGACAAGGTCGTCCAAGCTTAGTGGTGCCGACTGATAGGTTAAAACACATTCAAAACATGTACATATCTAAATAGGTGAATACCACCCAAAACAGACTGAATAAAAAGGCTCGTAAGCGCATATGACACAATAATATCTTATCAAAATGCATAAGGCTGATCAAATGTTCAAATTACGGATTCTAGTGGTTTTGAAATTCCACTTGTACTAATATGTGAAAACTGTCGAAAACGTATAAGGTTTGATAAAAGCAAACACTATGGACACCCAAATATTTCCGGACTATACATTGAGGTTTCAGGATTTAAACAATAGGTATAAGGGTCTCATATGTCGATTAAGTTGATGGCATGGTACTTCGGAAGGTTTGAGACATACCGGGATCCCTATACAAGTTGATGAGTCCATTAGTCTCAATAAATTTCCGGAATTGGGGTTCTTTTCCAAATCAGTCTCCATGAAACACCTCTTATTCCTCCACATAATATTAGGGCTCCAAACTAACCTCACTGGACCTTAAAACAACCTTTTAAGCATGTTTGGAAACAACCCAGTAATTCTGTGCAGTTCGCTCGAGCGAACAAGAAGGTTCGTTCGAGCAAACAGTGTTCTGGGAGGGGTTCGCTCGAGCGGATATGAGTTCGCTCGAGCGGATATGAGTTCGCTCGAGCGGACTACTTCGAATCAGAAAAGGTTGAGCGAAGAAGAAGGGAGGCTCGAGCGACCAATGTTCTGTGAGGGGTTCGTTCGAGCGATTATGAGTTCGCTCGAGCTAACTGCTCCGGAACAGGAAAGTTCGAGAGAAAAGAAATGGGTTAGCTCAAGCGATAGGAGTTCTGTGAAGGGTTTGCTCGAGTGAACTGCTTCAGAAAACTCACCGTTTCAACAGTTCGAACCTCCACTTCTCTTCTCTTCAAACTCCATTTGTGTCATTCCCTTGGCAACACATTTATGGCCTTTTCATCTACCCAATTCACCATTTACTTCTCCAACAACCATCCATTCAAAACCATCAAAATCATAATGATTTCCAACCTCATTCAATGCTAAGAATAGCCATCATAAATGAGAATGCAAAGTTTGACAAAATACCAACTCAATGTACAAAAGCTCAAGAGAGTAATTAAGAGGGGAGAAAGCTCATTAACATGCATGCTTCAAAAATCAATGAAAGACATGAAGCATAAGAAGGAGCTATCATTATAAAAATCCATGTTTCTCTACAAAATAACAAATCATAAAACAAACCCATTCATCCACTTGCCTTGGTCTCCAAATAAGCTAATAAGCTCCTAATCACCTTTTCTCAAGCCAAAATCATAATCTACGCAAAAACCCCCAAAAAGAGACATCCATTACAAACCCTAAAATGGCCAAATTATGAAATAGAATGAGAGGGCTCACAATATTGGAGATGGGGCTTCTCTTGGGCTAGAAGAACACATATCTAAAAGATGAGAGGAAGAGCTTACATGGAAGGTCCTCTAATGACAAGAACTTATTCAAAGTGGGCCTTGGAGTGGAGGGCTTCTTCTAAAAATGGTACCAATAGAGAGCCTAGAAGAAGAGGAAGAAGATGGCAACCTCCATTTTCCCTCTAGCAATGACTTGAGGGAGATTGAAGATGAAGGAGCAAGGAAACATGCAAGAAAACCCCTAGGGCTGGACTATCTTCTCTTCAAATGAAACTTGCAAGGAACGGGGAAAGTGAAGGAGACTCTTTTTTTAATACAAAGTGGGGATGGGTCCCACCACTTAAGAATCTAGTTGAGCTTAAAACGTCGTTTTCCGGGCTTCGGATGGATTCGACAAAGAGGGAAGAATTGTTTGTTGAATTTCTAGTTTCCAAAAAGTATATATATTTTACGAGTTTCGGAGACATTGAAAATAGTGTCAAGATTTTATGCAAAAAGACTGATTTACCCTTATCGTTAGCAAAGTATGGTCTAACGGTCTCGAATGGAAACGAGGTACCCACGAAAGTTGTTAGGAACAATAAAATACGTCAAATGGGGCAAAATACAGATTTTTTCCGATTATCATACAAATCCCAAAATCACGCAAAACACGATAAAGAAACCCCCCAAAGGGTCCCACTAAATCAAAAGAGTTCCCAAAATCAACCAAGACTATAAAAGAGCTATCCTAATCCAAACTTAATCAAATTCCACTAATCTCACTTATAACTAAAGCACGTCTTAATTAACACTAATCGAAAACTCTCGGGGCGGGGTCATACACTCGCTATGCTCCCTTGGTCGACTGCCCGTGTCAGGCACCGTTGGAAGAGTAATCAAAAAGCTCTTTCCAATTGGAGCTGCTGGGGAAGGAATATCAGCATGCGCACTTGCCTCTGCCTCATCGAAACTAATAGAAGAAGCCCCTACTCCTGGATCAGCCATGAGCACCCCCTGCTCTGACTCTGAAAAGGATAGAGGAACTTCTCCTGTTGCCTCAAAACCTGCCAATGAAAAATGAAAAAGGTATGAATATAATCTTGTCATAAATCAATATCAAGACTATTACTATATACCTTCTTCGACGACCGGCGGAATGCTTTCTGCCTCCATGAACTCATCCGAAGCATTGTCAAAAGTTGCGTCCATGGATGGTTCAAAGTCGTCAGAATCCTCTAGCAAGAAACAAAAGAATATATCAGCAAGTGGCGGTAAAGAAAAAAGAAAAGAAAAAATCATACCAGGTGGAGATTCTGGGTCTACTTCAGAATCTCTGGGTTCTTCCTCAGATGTCATGATCGGATCCGTCACCGCCTCATCGGCCGGAAGCTCAGGCATCATTAAATCATCATCTTCTGCCACAAGAAAGAAAAGCAGTAGATAAAAAACAAAAGCCTCATAAAAAGAAAGAAGCGAAAAAAGAGAAGAAGGGTCATACCATCACTACTGATCTTTTCTTCCCGGCTTCTCTTCTCTGGAGGCTCATCATCATCCCCTGACGCCTCCTCAGTAATGGGGGAAGGAATTTGCAGATCAGGAGAATTTTCGTGCCGTCTCTTACTTCGGCGCTGTCCTCTTCTATTTTTGCTCCTACGAGATGAATTGCTGGAAGTACCCGCCCCGCCATCGGAATCTGGCCTCTCGATAGAGTCCTCACCAGGTGGTCTGCTCTTGCCGGTAGACTCCATGGAAGCCTTTGCTCGCTCGGCTTGTATCCAAGCAGCGACCTCTGCCTCCTCCTCTGCAAGCTGCTCAAAGACCTCACTAGGTATCTCTTGTGCAGCTCCCGATCTGATGACGTCCTGGTCCTCGAGAAAGCCTATTCTGTGCTTTTCTCCAGAAAGAAAAGCCAGAACTTCTTCTCAACGGACGCCATCTGACTTCCTAAGACCCTTCTTGGAAGACTGCTTTACATCGAGCTCCTTCTTGGAAAGTCCCCGGTACACTAAAAAGCTCTCCACAAACTACTTCATGAAGCCTGCAGTCCGGAAAGTGGGCAACCCAGGATAGGAAATCATGGCAGTAGTGTCTTCCGCACTATAAAACACCCATGCATTTCTCCCGTCCTGCAGACCTCCAAAACGCTTCACCTTGCTCGAAGGCGCTCCAACAACGCCTTGGGAGAAGCCCAACTACATGGCAAAATGCGAGGGAACATACAGCTGGATGTCGATGAAAAGATGTTTACGGTACACCATCGTGCGGACACATGTTGAAAAGCCACGCTTTCTCTGCGTTTGTTAAAGAATAGTGTCTCCCCGACCCTGCCCTGGTCAAATCATGGGAGACACCAAAATCAAAAACCTTCTTCCGCAAGCCCGGAGAAAGCTTCACTGAAGACTGCCCCATCTCGACGTCCCAGAATCGTCGGATCCTCAAACAGGCAGATAAGAGAGATTCGGAAACAGGCTTCCCTCTAGCCAACCGAATCATAAACAGGTCATCGTCCTGTGTAGCGCTCAATCAGTGGAAACTGGGACAGTGGTATACATACCAAGAATAGAAAATATGGGCTGAAAATTCCCTGTTCATGGGAAGCCCAAGCCGAACCAGGAAAGCAGCAACCTGCCGTTCGGTGCATAAATAGGAGTAAAGAGCAAGCACCAAAGCAAGCCGCTCTCCAAACGCCATTTGACAAGCCGGAAAAATGCAGTGCGGCCTGATGTGCGTACCATCTCCTCCAGTAAAAACAGCCTCACCCAGCCAATAAGTGAGGTAAACAGCGAGATCTCTCCGCAGCGCAATGTCAGAATGAATGGCGTTTGTGCTTGCGAAGAATTCCTTCAAATTTTCTCGCATGGCGGAGATCTTCTTCGAATCCGGGTTCTTAGCCCTGGCTTCCTGGGTCGTACTCTCAGAAGACTCCCCGCTGTAAAAAATGCTGGAAGACAAAAAGCTACCATTCTTCCAACTGCTACACCGGACTTTCGAGCCCTTCTTCTCCTTCAAAAAGTCATAGAAGGCGACAAGCGGAAAGTACAAAAGCCTGAACTCCTCAGACTGCTCCTCAAGGATGCTGTTAATAGGCATGAACTCCTCATAGAGATTGACGAGGATAGGCAGCCCAGTGATGGCGCTCAGTTCCTTTAAAGAAAAACCAATCTCACCATTCGTGACAACGAAGGTGTTGGTTTGTGGAAGGAACGACTCCAGCATGGCCATGAAGGCGTCATCGGAGAAAACCACAGTTTGCCGAAAAGCGCGAACCGCGTCAAAAATCTCTGCCTCCTTTAGAATGGCACCACCAACCTGCAGGATGTGATTAGTCCACGACTCCTAGCTCCAGTCAGCATTGAAATGGCCGCAAAGTCGAAAAGGCTTCACCCAATTACTGCCATCGCCCTTGAAAATGCCAAGGCCTACCGGTCTCAAATCTACCGAAGGATGGTCTAAACCCTGGTAGCCGCTGGCCGGCATCAAAATGTCCATATGGGCAGGCGACTTCTCTGCAAAACCAGAAGGGTCGCCAACAAAAACCCGGTCTTGATCACGTTTGACCTCTTCACCCAGCTTGGAGGATCTTCCCTCTTTGAGCATGTGGAGGAAAAGCTCAGGATCGAGATAGTCCGATTGAAGGTCGACCGGGTAGAAACAGTTCTCTTCTCACCATCAACTGTGTAAGAGAACTGGAAACATCTCCTTTGGTATGTTGAATCATTAGGATTGCATCACCAAAAAAGAAGGTAGGCCTGGGCACAATGCTCTGATCGTCCGTGACCCAGGGACGGTTGCTTACCATAATTTTGTAAAACTCCTCATCCTTGAGGGCGATCAAACGTTGCCTCATCTCATCTCGGTTGTGCGAGTCACACTCTTCCAAGTTCCTTTCAACATACTGGACCTCCTCCTAGGCCTGCTGTACGGCCACATTAGAAGATCTGGTAGAACGGCGAGGCGCATCAGTAACAGGCTCCTTACCCTTGTTTGTTTTGGAGGAACTACCTGCAAAGGATGGAAAAAGAGAAAATCAATAATCAAAATGACAAAATTTTGCTAAAAAAATTATAACGAAATTTTGGCATGGTTCAGGGGCAATTCCGAAGAAAAGGGAAAAACACCCCGAAAGAAATAAGGAGCTTGAAGATGGGCTCAACATTGCTGCAAGCTCATAATCAATGGAAAATTCTCGAAGAAGGCTTGAACTCAAACATTGCTGCGAGATCAAACCAAAGCTTCCCAAATATCCGCAAGATTGGAAAAGGGCTCAACATTGCTGCGAGCTCCAGAATCCAAAACTTGCAAAGCTTCTCAAAAATCCCCGCAAGACCAAGAAAGGGCTCAACATTGCTGCGAGCTCCAAATCCCAAGACTTGCAAAAGATTTCTAGGTGTGCACTATCATACTTCCAATTCCATTTTCTAAAAAAAAAAAATGCATAGAAGGAAAGTTGTCATGCATGCGTGTCTCGAAATTTGGGAAAGAAAGAAGAAAAAAAAGAAAAGAAGAGAATCTCTTTTCTAAAAAAAAAAAAGAAAAAAAAATGCCCACAGGCCACGTGGCCGTACAGCCATGACCATACAGTCCTATCCGACGGTCACACAAAAAAAAAAAAAAAACAAAGAGAAAAAAAAAAGAAGAAGAAAAAAAGAAGAAGAGAAGAAAAAAAAAGAAAAAAAAACACACGGTAGAAAAAAAAAGTGAAACCGTGAAAGAAAAAAAAGAGAAAAAAAAAGAGAAGAAAAGAAAGAAAGAAAGAAAAAAAAAGGAAGAAAGGAAAAACGTGTGAAAAAAAAAGAGAAGAAAGCACGTGAAAAAGAAGAAAAAAAAAAGAAAGAAAAAGAAAAGAAAAGAAAAGGAAAGAAAGAAAACTTTTTTCTACTTCTACATGGGGTTTCTTAAGAAAAAAAGAAACTTACTTGAAGCCATTGATGGAGAAGAAGAAGAAAGAGCTTGAAAATCCTTGAAGAAGAAGAAAGGGCTTGGAGATCCTTGAAGAAGAAGAAGAGTTCTTGATCTTGGAGCACACTTGAAGATTTTTGCAAAAAAAGAGCAATAGCAACAAGAGAGGAAGCAAACCAAAAGAGGAAAGAAGGAGAAAAGAAAGGAGGTAAGTGCTAAAAATTAGCAAACTTCCTAAAAATAGGAGAAATTTGAGATATTCTCTCCAAAAGAGAAGATTCTTTGAGAAATTCTCTCCAAAAAGAGAGGAATTATGAGAAACTTTTTCCCAAAGAAAGATACTTTGAGAAATCTCTCCCAAAATCAAGGAAACTTGTGAGATTCTCTCCAAGTACGAATATTTTTAGATATTCTCTACCAAAAAGAGATATTTTTATATATTCTTTACAAAAATGACACAATATGAGATCTAAGTCATCTTTAAAGCTTAAGGTCTCATGGGCTAACCCACATGAGCCAGGTTTGACCTCCTAGGCACTAAAAGTGGATTTTAGTCAAAATCCTTCTTACCAAGATAATACAAAAAAGGTTCCATGCCTCCTTTGAGTTGATTGGACTATACAAGAAAAAGAAAAAAAAAATCCAAGCCTCATGAGTTTCCAAAAACCCATACCATCCCACCTTATGAACCAAATAAAGCCAAAACCTTGAAATTGACATTCCACAAAAACCCAAACCACTTCAATGGACCCAAAATTGTCCCAAAAGTGACAAAAAACCAAACCATGGTCCCTTAACTTGCCACATACAACTTGTTGGGTCACAAGGCCAGAACCAAAAAAGCAAATCCCGGTCCCCTAACTTCCCACATACAGCTTGTTAGGTTACAAGACCAAAATCAAAATTCAAAACCCAACCCCCTAACCTGCCACATACAGCTTGTTAGGTCACAGGGTCAAAAACCAAAAACCTTCTTGACCGCCTGATGTGCCACACAAAGCCTTTAGGTTCACAAGGTAAAAAAGAAAATCCAAAACCCAAAAACCCAATCCAAGTGTCATTTTCAAAATTTTGCATTGAGATGGTACGTGATCTCTTTCACTGCCATAAAATCCCTTTGGAAACTCAAAAGGCTACTCTATCAAGAGAAAAATGCTCAGAGACTCTTGGTCAAGTCAGAAGTTTTCCTTCAAAGTTTTCTTCGAGGCACATCGTCTGCAAAAGCGTGATTCGTCGCTGTACCTCGAGGGGGCATTTGTTGACACCGAAAATATCACTTTGCCTCCTCAACATCAAAACCTACATGGAGCCGCATCCTACTAGAAACAGGCAAAGCCGCTTCAAGCATCAGATCTTGTCAGAATCAAACAAAGATTGCAAGATCCTTCAAAATAGCCAAAAGAAAGGTACACATGAAATTGCACGCCATTTCAACACCATTTGGCCTAACTTCAATCCTCCAACGGCTGAGCAGGAGATCCCGGCGGGGACAGTGTCGAAGACATCAAATCTTTGATCAGAGCCTATGGATGGTCTCAAAATACCTCCAAAAGGCTCCACGTCGAATTCCAAGTCAAACCGACACCGTTCGACCCTCCATCAACTCTCGAACGACGAAATCAAGCCTCCCGGCGGCTAGAACGTCCGATGCCGCCACTCATCAAACAAAGCACATGAGTAGCTTCTACATGCTTCCAAAGGGTTGCACGTCAAATTGCAGGTCATTCCGACGACGTTTGACCCGGCTTTGACGCTCCAAAGCAAAATCAAGCCTACCGGCGGCGGAGCTCCCCGGGACCATGGCACCCAAATCGGAGCTAATGGATTATCTCAAAATGACTCCAATAGGCTCCCTGCCAAATTTCAGGTCAATCGGACATCGGATGACTGCATATCAAAGTTCGACATCTTCCGCGCGATGAAATCAAGTTTAGCATCGATGGGACCGTAAACGGATTCAAAATTCAAATAAAAGCCCACGGTTGGTCCTATCTAATGCTCAGGAAGCTTCACCTCAAATTTCAGGTCATTCCGACATCGTTTGACCAAGTTTCAACTCTTGGCGGAAAATCGGATACAAAGTCTTCGACTTTTCCAAAAATAGGAAACTTTGTGCTCTGATTTGCACAGCTTCTTGATAGGTTTTCTTCAGAGGAATTAAGCTAATAAATGAGGAGAAATGTCAAGGAAAATACAGAAGAGAAAAAGAAGCAAAAAAGCTCGAAAAACGGATCAGAAACGGCAACCGGACGGCGACCGAAAAAAGGGACCAAAGTCCATGGTCACCGGCGACCTTGGCCCATGGTCGCCGACGACCTTGGGTGCATGGTCACCGGCGACCCTGGAAGTCCGGGTCGCCGGATTTCCGCCGAAACGACCGATTTTGCGTTATTTTTCGTGTTTTGCGATGTTTGACCCCTGTGATTTTCCTAAATTTTGATTTGAGGCATAATATCCGTTGATCTTCGTCAACATCACGGATCCGCCATCGAAATCATTCGATCATCATTGGACACTCCAAAATCGCCAACCGGCCGATCAAGAAAGCACACTTTTTGCCCGACCGATCATGAAATCGACTGGATAGATGTTGTTAGCCCATTGGTACCAACCAATGTCTGAATTTGCATTGTCATCTGATATCAAACAACATGCGGATCCATCGATGATCAACGTAAGAAGAATTCCAAAAGGCGCAGCACGGCCCGCGACTTTTCAAACGACTTGGCGACCAATTAATGCTGTTAATTGACCCGTTTATGACAAGTTATTACGGTCATTAACTCATTATTCTGAACGGCCCAATCAGAAGCAAGCAAATGAGAGTTACAAGTCCAATTAATCATGGCAATTAACCATGTAACTCCTATCATTATGGAGTTTAATCATGGTAATTAATCATGAAACCCCCATCATCATGGAGATTAAATGGCCATTATTCTCCATCGACCAATCAAATTTAAGGAAAACGGAGTTACAAAATTATGAAATTAAATCTTGTAACTCCTCCCATCATGGAGCATTAATCCAATCAATGCCCATAAACCCTCCTAATGGCTACCAAAAGCCTATAAATAGATGGTCATTCCAAAGGGAAGGGGTCCTGGAAAATTATCCTGAAAAGACTCTGTATAAAGAAGCTCTCTTACTCTGAAGAAACTCTGCTACAAACACTACAAGGTGATTGAAGTTCCTTGGGGGGCCACCCCCCCAAGGTTTCCCCTCTTATTCTATCCAACATGGCCTAGATGTGGCTTTTCAGCCCGTCTACCTGGTTTTTTATTGGATATAGGACCTTCCCTTGGTCTTTGTCCTCTAAAAGTCCGAGGTCCAAGCCAAGCCAAGTGAATTAAAGCATCAAGTGTTCTCATCTGAAGGACGATGGCGGAGCCCACACATGATTCGCGACCGTCGATCTGAACGAGTCCCCACAATCTCCTGAGAAGTCAGATCTTTCTTTCTTTCTTTCTATTGTATTTTGTATTTTTTAAAGAGAAAAAAAATCACAATTCTTGTCTTCCATCATTGATGAGATTTGTAAATCGCCTTTCACGGCAAAATTGCCTTCTACGACACAAAACCGCCTTTCACGGCAAACTAAACAAAATCGCCTCTCACGACATTCTTAATCTGTCTCTTTTCTTAAAATATATATGTAATGGAAAGTTAGAAAAAAAGTCTGATTTCCTTTCTACTTGTGAAGGCAAATCTCCGGATCACCATTTCAAATTCCAAGTAGAATAGAAAATCTGGCATTCCTGTACAAAATGTTGATGCTCGCTTTTTTCTTCGTCCCGCCGCACCCTGGTGGACCCGGGGTGGAGGAAGGCAAGAAAAGACGGGTCCATCAGTACCTGCCCCACCATCAAAATCAGGCCTCTCGCCAAAGTCCTCACTGGATGGTCTGCTCTTGCTAGTACTTCATGGAAGCCTTTGTTCGCTCTTCTTGCATCCAAGCATCGATCTCGACCTCCTTCTCCGCCAGCTGTTTCAAGACCTCACCGGGTACCCCTTGTATAGCTCCTGATCTGATGACGTTTTGTTCACCGAGAAAGCCTATCTTATGCTTCTCTCTCGAAAGGAAAGCCATGATTTCCTTTTCTCAGAAGCCATCCGATTTGCCAAGACCTTTCCCAGGAGACTGCTTTACATCAAGCTCCTTCTTGGAAAGCCCCCGGTACACTAAAAAGCTCTCCACGAACCACTTCGTGAATCTAGCTGTTTGAAAAGTGGGCAACTCAGGATAGGAAATCATGGACGTAGTGTCCTCCGCACTATAAAAAGCCAATGCATTCCTCCCGTCATGCAAACCTCCAAAGTGCTTCACCTTACTTGAAGGCGCTCCAACAACGCCTTGAGAAAAGCTCAATTGCAAAAAAAAACGTGAGGGAACATACGACTGGATGTCAATTAAAAGATGTCTACGGTACACCATCGTACTAACACCTATGTTGAAAAGCCACGCTTTCTTTGCGTTGGTCAAAAAATAGTGTCTTCCCGACCCTGCCTTGGTCGAATCACGGGAGACACCAAAATCAAAAGCCTTCTTCCGCAAATCCAGAGAAAGCTTCACCTAAGACTGCCCAATCTTGACGTCCCTGAACCGTCAGATCCTTAAACAGACAGATAAAAGAGATTCGAAAACGGCCGTCCCTCTAGCCAACCGAATCATAAATGGGTCATCATCCTATGCAACACCCAATCGGTGGAAACCAGGACAGTGGTATACATACCACGAATAGAAAATATGGGCTGAAAATATCCTATTCATAGGGAGCCCAAGCCGAACCCGGAAAGCAGTTGCTTGCAGTTTAGTGCACAAATAGGAGTAAAGAGCAGGCATTAAAGCAAGCCGCTCTCCAAACGCCATCTGACAAGTCGAAAAAATGCAGAGCGGCCTGGTGTGTGTTCCATCTCCTCTAGCAAAAACAGCCTCACCTAGCCAATAAGTGAGGTAAATAGCGAGATCTCTCAACAGCGCATTGTCAGAATAAATGGTGTTTGTTCTTACAAAGAATTCCATCAAATTTTCTCGCATGAAGGAGATCTTCTTCGAACCCGTTGGTTTAGCACTGGCTTCCTGAGTTGTCAAACCCCAACCCAGGATTAGCGCAATTAGTGTTAATTAAGTGCGTGTTTAGTATTATGTGGGTTTAGTGCTCATGGGATTAGAAGTTGGTTTGATGTTGTCTGGAACTAGCTTTGGGAAATTTTGAGAGCGTTTTATGCTATTCAGTCACACTTAGGGGTGCCTTGAGTGTACGTGTCAGCTTGGGAGGAAATTCTAGTTTTTCTCGATTTT
Organism: Persea americana; assembly: GCA_029852735.1. Taxonomy (NCBI): domain Eukaryota; kingdom Viridiplantae; phylum Streptophyta; class Magnoliopsida; order Laurales; family Lauraceae; genus Persea; species Persea americana. The sequence continues at coordinate 20,152,505 of CM056813.1, read as the reverse complement.
AATCGTGATTATGATCTATTTTGAATGACTTTATTTTATTGTTCAACTTTTGTATTTAGCTTGTTGGTGTTTGAGACCCAGAAATCCAAGTTTTGGCCAAAAGGGTAAAATAGTCATTTCACACCAAATCTGGACCCAAATTTCGAAATCTCAAAACTATGCCAAATTTATGCTTTTTGGAAACTAGATTTTTTGGTGACCGATTTTGTCTTCTTCGTCGCTTTCATCCGGGGCCCGTAAGTCGATGTTTTAATCGTCGCCAGATTTGAGCATAGTGGGGCCCACAAGAACCCATTGACTTAAGTGTCATCTCTTTCATTCTCCCTCCTCACTCACGTTGGACGATTTCTGCAACTCTTCTCTTCAGTCCAGCTGAGAAGAGCCCTTTCTTCCTCTCACTTTCTCTCCTTGCATGCCTAGGCTAGTGACCTCCAAATCAAAATCTAAGGACACCATCTTCTTCCTCTCAACTCAAGGATTCCATTGCTACCATTTTCTTGAAGTTTCTAGCTGAGTTGCACTCCATTTTCTCCTTTTCTCCTCGTTTAGCAAGTTCCAGGTATAAGGATCTTCTTCTTCTCTTCAATGTGGTCTTTTGAGCTCCTTAGGAGACTCTTTCTCTAACATGTAAACCCATTTTCGAAATGTGGGTTTTGTTTGCCCAAAATGATGATTTTTGTAATGGTTTTCTTGAGGTTTTTGTGTAGATTTTGTGGCTTCCTTTTGGGTAGGAGTTTGAGAGAATTTTGAGCTTAGCTGTTGGTGAAGGCAAGTGATCAACTTAGCTCTTCATGATGCATGCCATGTTTGAACATTTTATCTTCAATGTTTTGGTTCATTCAATTATTTTTGTTGCACAATATGATGTTTCAGTTATGTGCTATAGTTTGAAATTTTGTTTTAGTTGAAATGCATATGCTAGTAGTTTATTTTGAAGGTTTTCATTCAATCCAACTGATTTTATCTTGTTTAAATGTTTTGTAAATAGATGAAAGAATGGTGGAATGTGTTGTAAAATGAATAGATATATTGGTTGTTGGAATTGAATGGAAATGGCCCCTTGGAGAGCATGGAGGCTCAGGGGATGTGCAGGGATTTGACCAAGAAGGAAAAGAAGTGGAATGGAAAGAAATGTGTAGGAAAAAGAACTGGAATTCTGACTTGAACTGGGCAGTCGTGCACAGTCGGTCAGCTGACGGTTAACCGACAGGTCCACTTCGGTCAACCGACAACCAACCGAGTTCAGTTCGGTTCAATTTACAAAAACGTGTTTTGTGGCAGGGAATCGTCAGTCAGCCGTCGACCAACCGACATGCTCAACGTCGGTCGACCGATAGCCAACCGAGGGAAGTTCGGTTCCATTTCCATAATGGTGATTTTTTGTTAGGAAATCTAACGGTCAGCCGTCGGTCAGCTGACGGTTAGCCGACGCTCACCTACTCGGCTAGCCAACAGGTAACCGAGAGCTGACCGAGTTTTCAAAAGTAGATTTGTTTGTAGGATTTTCTTGGGATTGAAAACCTGAATATGATTAGGAACTTTCAAGCTGGAGTCTGTGTGCTTGAGGCTCGAAAGGTCCTTTTACCTTCTGAAACACCGATCATTCTTACATTAAGACATTTGGGTCTCAACCACATGAAGACCAAATGAAAGGTCATGTCGTATGCTTGACAAGTTCCGTTTGGGATCATGATTTGATATATCGAATTTCATTTTAGCACTTGCTTTGTTTTACAAGTATAAGTTTTGTTTTGAATTGTTCAAGAACCTTGTTGGAGGACACTTTAAAATCTACTCTTTGTTAGCTTCACCTTGCATTGTTTTGATAAGTGTTTTCCCCTGTTTTCAATAAGTTTTGTACAAGTATCGACATGTTTTGTGCGTACATGAATATCATTGAATACCGCTGAGCTTGGACTGCCCTCTCAGTCCGATCCACTAGTTAGGGGGTCCTTAAGCATAAGGACAATTTGCAGATTAGTCGTGTAATTATACACATTCTTGTTTTGTCCGGTTCCGCGGCCGGTTTTCCCGCTCACCTTGTGTGACTCGGGCTTTTGTTTCGTTTCGTTTCGTTTTGTCTCGTTTTGCTTGCTCTTGTCATCAAGTATGACGGAGAAAGGATGAGCTCAATGTGGGTTAATGAATCATGTTGTTTTCTTGAAATCATGCTAATTTTGCTTTATACTTTAAATATGTTTTGTTCAGAACTCATGCCATGCTTTAAGTATTGTTATTTCAGATTTCAATGGAATTATATTATGTCTAAATTAATTACCTGCCAGACCGTCGTGTCTGACCCTTTTTGCTTTGGTGTTTTAGATGCAGGCGTCATTGCCCCTTAGGAGGAGCGCCCAGAGGAGGCTTTTGAGCCACCCCCAGCCAGAGAGTGGCAACCCAACGACGTCCTCTAGACGTCGGGTGGGGTCTTGAGTACGACACATGTGGATGGGAATACCTTGTTTTATTTTGGGTTGTATGGCCTTTGTTGGCCCTTTTTCATACTTGGGAATGTGTAAACCTAACTTAACTCAACTTACTTTTGTCTTTTTGAAACTCGAAAGTTAAATGATGGAAATGCCATGTTATGCTTCCTCCTCTGATTATTGTGTTGATAATGATTTAATTTATGAATGTGGATGTGATGTCACATGTATTGGGAAAGCTAAGATTACTTGCACGCTTCCGTAAATCATTGTTCATGTGAGATAAAATTCCAAGTTTGTTTCGGGAATCCTCACCGCGGAAACTTGTGGGTTAATCATAAATAGTTGGTAGACACTTCACCAACACGTCACGGGCCCGGGTCTCGGTCCGAGGTCGCGACATTAGTCATATTCTCAGAAGACTCTTCGCCGTTAAAGAAGTTGGGAGACAAAGAGCTAAAATTCTTCCAACTGCTACACCTGTCTTTCGAGCCCTCCTTCTCCTTAAAAAAATCGTAGAAGGCGACGAGCTGAAAGTATAAAAGCCTGAACTCCTCAGACTGCTCCTCAAGGACGCTGTCAATAGGCATAAACTCCTCATAGAGTTTGCCGAGGATGGGCAAACCCGTGATGGCGCTCAGTTCTTTCAAAGAAAAACCAATCTCACCGTTCGTAACAACGAAGGTATTGGTTTGTGGAAGGAATGACTCCAACATGGCCATAAAGGCTTCATCGGAGAAAACTACGGGCTTCTGAAAAGCGCGAACCGCATCGAAGATCTCGACCTCCTTCAGAATGGCACCACCAACCTGCAGGATGTGATGGGTCCATGACTCCCAACTTGAGTCAGCACTAAAACGGCCACGAAGTCGAAAAAACTTTACCCAATTGCTGCTGTCACCCTTGAAAATGCCAAGGCCCACCGGTCTCGAATCGATTGACGGAGGATCTGAACCTTGATAGCCACTGGTTGGCATCAACAAGTCCATACGGACAGGCGACTTTTCTGCATAACCAGAAGAGCCGCCAACAAAAACCCCGGTCTTGATTACATTGGTCCTCTTCACCCAGCTTAGAGGATCTTCTCTCTTAGAACATGTGGGAGAAAGGCTCATGATCAAGACAATGCGATCGAAGGTCAACCGGGTAGAAACAATTCTCTCCTCACCGTCAGCTGTGTAAGAGAACTGAAAACATCTCCTTTGGTATGTTAAGTCGTCGGGGGCTGTATAACCAAAGAAAAAGGTAGGCTTGGACACAATACTTTGATCGTCCGTGACCCAAGGGCGATTGCTTACCACAATTCTATAAAACTCCTCATCCTTGATGGCGATCAAACATTGCCTCATCTCATCTCGGTTGAGCAAGTCATACTCTTCCAAGCTCCTCTCCACATACTGGACCTTCTCCCAGGCCTGCTATACTGGCTGCATTGGAAGATCTAGCAGACTGACGAGGCGGATCGGTAACAGGACCCTTACCCTTATTCGTTCTGGAGGACCTACCTGCAAAGGATAGAAAAAAAATCAATCATCAAAATGGCAGAATTTTGCTAAAAAAAAAATCCTGATGAAATTTTGGCATGGTTCCGGGGCAATTCTGAAGAAAAGGGAAACACCCCGAAAAAGATAAGGAGCATGAATATGAGCTCAACATTGTTACGAGCTCATCATCAATGGAGGATTCTCAAAGAAGGCTCGAACTCAAACATTGCTGCGAGATCAAGCCAGTCTTCTCAAATCTCCGCAAATTTGGAAAAAAGGCTCAACATTGCTGCGAGCTCCAGACTCCAAAACTTGCAAAGCTTCTCAAAACCCCCACGAGACTAAGAAAGGGCTCAACATTGCTGCGAGCTCCAAATCCCAAGACTTGCAAAAGAATCCCAGGTGTGCATCATCATCATTCTCCCAAACCAATTTACCAAAAATCATGCATAAAGGAAAATCATCATGCATTAGATGCTAGGAAAACATTGACAAAAGTTTGATCAATTCCAACCCAACTTGGTCAAAACCAATCAAACTTTGTCCAAGTCAAAATTCATGTTGACTTGACCTAGAAACTCTAGCCTTTTATCTTAAAGCATCAAGAAAAAATGCATGAACATCTTGGATTGCATAAACCACATTACCATGGTGAGCAAAAATGGGGAAGGAAACCAAAAAAAAAAAAAAAAGGAGAGAGAACATCTTTTAAAAACAAAAAAATTTCTGGGCTAGCCCACAGGTTGTGGCCCACTGCCACGTGGCAGTACGGCAAGGTCTGTACGGACCTGTCCGTACAGCCAAAAAAAAAAGTAAAAAAAAGGGAAGAAAAAAAAAAGGTGAAAATAGAAAACCGTGAGGAAAAAGAAAAAGAAAAGAGAAAAAAAAAGTGAAGCATAAAGAAAAAGAGAAAAAAAAAGAGAGGAAAAGAAAAGAAAGAAAAAGAAAAGAAAAGAAAGGAACTTTTTTTCTACTTCTACATGGAACTTCTTAAGAAGGAAGAAAACTTACTTGAAGCCATGGAGGAAGAAGAAGAAGGACTTGAAGATCCTTGAAGAAAAAGGGTTCTTGATCTTGGAGCACTCTTGGAGGATTTCTCAAAAAAGAAAGCAATAAGAATAAGAGATCCAATCTCCTTTGCTTTTATAGAAGATAACAAACCAAAAGAGGAAACAAGGAGAAAAGCAAGGAGGTAAGTGCTACAAATTAGCAACCATCCCAAACGAAAGGAGATTTGAGATTTTCTCTCACTAAGAGAAGATTCTTTGAGAAATTCTCTCCAAAAAGAAAGGGAAAGTGAGAGACTTTCTCCCAAAGAAAGATGCTTTGAGAAAATCTCTCCCAAAATCATGGAAACTTGAGATATCTTCTCTAAGTAAGGATATTTTTATATATTCTCTACTCAAAAGAGATATTTTTAGATATTCTTCACAAAAATACCACATGAGATCTAAGCCATCTGCACAGCTTAAGGTCCCATGGGTTAGCCTACATGAGCCAAGTTTGACCGCCTAGGCACTAAAAATGGTTCCATGCCTCTTTTGGGTCGATTGGACCAATACAAGAAAGAAATCCAAGCCTCATGAGTTTCCAAAAATCCAAACCATCCCACCTCATGAACCAAATTAAGCCAAAACCTTGAAATTGACATTCCACAAAAACCCAAAACCACTCCAATGGACCCAAAATTGTCCCAAAGAGTGACAAAAAAACCAAATCATGGTCCCCTAACTTGCCACATATAGCTTGTTGGGTCACAAGGCCAAAACAAAAAACCAAATCCCGGTTCCCAAACTTGCCACATACAGTTTGTTAGATCACAAGGCCAAAATCAAAATAAAAAACCCGACCCCCTAACGGGCCACATACAGCTTGTTAGGACGCAAGGTCAAAAACCAAAAAACCTTCTTGACCGCCTAATGTGCCACATAAAGTCTTTAGGTTCACAAGGTCAAAAAGAAAAATCCAAAACCCAAAAACCCAATCCAAATGTCATTTTCAAAATTTTGCCTTGAGATGGCACATGATCTCTCTCACTGCCATAAAATCCCCTTGGAAACTCAAAAGGCTACTCTATCAAAAGAACAATGCTCAGAGACTCTTGGTCAAGTCAGAAGCTCTCCTTCAAAGCTTTCTTCGAGGCACATCAACTGCAAAAGCTATGCAATTCGTTACTGTACCTCGAGGGGGCATTTGTTGATACAAAAAATGTCACTTTGCCTCTTCAACATCAAAAGCTACATGGAGTCGGATCTTACAACAAACAGGCAGAGCCGCGTTAAGCATCAGATCTTGTCAAAATCAAACAAAAACTGCATGATCCTTCAAAATAGCTAAAAGAAGGGTACACATGAAGTCTCGGGTCATTTCGACACCATTTGGCCTAACTTCAATCCTCCAACGGCTGAGCAGGAGCTCCCGGCGGCGATAGTGTCGAAAATATCAAATCTTCAATCAGAGCCTATGGATGATCTCAAAATACCTCCAAAAGGCTCCACGTCAAATTTCAAGTCAAACCAACTCCGTTTGACCCTCCATCAACTCTCGAATGGCGAAATCAAGCCTCTCGGCGGCAAGAACCACTGATGCCGCCACTCATCAAACAAAGCACATGGGTATCTTCTACATGCTTCCAAAGGGCTGCACATTAAGTTTCAAGTCATTCCAACGATGTTTGACCCGGCTTTGACGCTCGGAAGCAAAATCAAGCCTACCGGCGGCGGAGGTCCCTGGGACCATGACATCCAAATCGGAGCTAACGGATCGTCTCAAAATGACTCCAATAGGCTCCCTATCAAATTTTAAGTCAATCGGACATCGGTTGACCGTACATCAAAGCTCGACATCTTCCGCGCGGTGAAATCAAGTCTAGAATCGACGGGACCCCAAACGGCTTCAAAACTCAAATAAAAGCCCATGGTTGGTCCTATCTATTGCTCAGGAAGCTTCACCTCAAATTTCAGGTCATTCCGACATTATTTGACCTAATTTCGACTCTTGACGGAAAATCGGCTGTAAAGTCTTCGACTTTTAAAAAAAAATAGGAAACTTTGTATTCTGATTTACGCGGCTTCTCGTTAGGTTTTCCTCAAGAAAATCAAGTCAATAAGTGAGGAAAGATGTCAAAAAAGATACAGGAGAAAAAAGAAAAGAAAAAGACGGAAAATCGACGACCAAATGGCTACCGAAAAGGGACAAAGGTCCCATGGTCGCCGGCGACCATGGCCCAAGGTCGCCGGCGACCATAGGGATCCAGGTTGCCGGATCACCCCCAGAAACCCGCTTTTCCGGGTATTTTTTGCGTTTCGAGTTGTTTGGCCCCTGTGAGTTTTCCAAAATCTGATTTTTTGAGCATGATATCCGTCTATCTTCGTCAACATCACGGATCCACCGTCTAAATCATGAAATCATCATCCGACGCTTCGGGATCGCCAACCCGCTGACCAAGAAAGCACACTTTCTGCCCGACCGATCGTGAAATCGACTAGTCAGATGTTGCCAGCCCATTGGTTTCAACCAATCTCTGAAATCGCATCGCCATCCGACACCAAACAACATGTGGGTCCATCGGCGATCATCGTAAAAAGAGTTCCAAAAGACGTTGCACGGCCCGCAACTCTTCAAGTGACTTGGCGACCAATTAATGCTGTTAATTGACCCATTTATGACAAGTTAATGCGGTCATGAACACATTATTTTAGACGGCCCAATCAGAAGCAAGGAAAAAGGAATTACGAATCCAAACAATCATGGCATTAAACCATGTAACTATCCTCATCATGGAGATTAAAAGCGATTAAATGCTCATCATTCTCCATCGACCAATCAAAAGCTAGAAAAAAGGAGTTACAAAATCAAGAATTAAACACTTATAACTCCTCCTATCATGGAGCATTAATATAATCAATGCTCATTAACTCATCTAATGGCCACCAAAAGCCTATAAATAGGCGGTCATTCCAAGGAGAAAGGGTCCCGAAAATTGTTCTGGAAAAATCCTCAAAAAATTGCTAGAAAATTCTCGGAGAATCTATGCGCAAAGAAGCTTGGCTACTCTGAAGAAACTTTGCTGCAACAAACACCACAAGGTGATTGAAGTCCCTTGGGGGGCCACCCCCCCCCCCCCCCCCCGCCCCGCCCCGCCCCCAAGGTTTTCCCCCTCCTTCTTTCCGACATGGCTAGACGTGGCTCTTCAGGCTGTCTACTCGTTCTTTTATTGGATATAGGACCTTCCCTTGGTCTTTATCCTCTAAAAATCTGAGGTCCAAGCCAAGCCAAATGAATCAAAGCATCAAGTGTTCTCATCCAAGGGACGATGGTGGAGTCCATACATGACTCGTGACTGTCGATTTGAACGAGTCCCCACAATCTCCTGAGAAGTTAGATCCATTTTCTTACTTCTTTTATTGTATTTTGTATTTTTTTAAGAGACAAAAAAATCACAACTCTTGTCTTTCTTCATTGATGAGATTTGTAAATCGCCTTTAACGGCAAAATCGCCACTTACGACACAAAATCGCCTTTCAAGGCAAACAAAAGAAAATAGCCTTTCACGGCATTCAAAATTTGTCTCTTTTCTTAAAAATATATGTGCAATGGAAAGTTAGAGAAAAGTTTGATTTCCTTTCTACTTGTGAAGGTGGGTCTTCGGATCACCATTTCTAAATTTCAAGTAGAATAGAAAATCTGGCATACCCGTACAAAAATGTTGATGTGCGCTTTTCCGCCCCGCCGTACCCCGGTGGACCCAAGGCGGAGGAAGGCGAGAAGCCGGGTCCATCACTATCAAACCACTGTTCGAGGACCAACCCATATCACACCATTCTCCTTGGTCTATGGATGTGAAGCTATTGTCACTTTAGAGGTACAAATTCCTTCCTTAAGGGTATCTCTACAAAATGACATGACGCAAGAAAGCAATGTCAAATTGAGACTCCAAGAACTGGATAATCTCGATGAAATACGGCTCGAAGCTCTACAAAGCGTTGAGCTTTACCAAGCACGCATGGCAAGATCTTTCGACAAGAAGGTCAGGCAATGCGCCCACAAAAAGGAAGACTTGGTTCTTGCAGTAAAAAGACCAATGGTTTTTTACCACAAATCCAAAGGCAAATTCAAACCAAAATGGAGGGACCCTTTGTCATCGACAAAGTCTTCTCCAATGGCTCTAATGCATGAACTCCTCAGACTGCTCCTCAAGGGCGTTGTCAATAGGCATGAACTCCTCATAGAGTTTGCCAAGGATGGGCAGCTAGGTGATGGCGCTCAGTTCCTTCGAAGAAAAACCAATCTCACCATTCGTGACAATGAAGGTATTGGTTTGTGGAAGGAATGACTCCAACATGGCCGTAAAGGCTTCAACGGAGAAAACTACGGTCTTCCGAAGACCTCAGCCTCCTTCAGAATGGCATCGCCAACCTGCAGGATGTGATCAGTCCATGACCCCCAGCTTGGGTCAGCACTGAAACGGCCACGAAGTCGAAAAGGGTTCACCCAATTGCTGCCGTCAACCTTGAAAATGTCAAGGCCCACTGGTCTCAAATCGATCGACGAATGATCCAAACCTTGGTAGCTGCTAGTCAGCATCAACATGTCCATACGGACAGGCGACTTCTCTTCATAACTAGAAGAGCCGCCAACAAGAACCTTGGTCTTGATCATTGGTCCTCTTCACCCAGCTTGGAGGATCTTCCCTCTTAGAGCATGTGGGAGAAAGGCTCATGATCGAGACAATGCGATCAAAGGTCGACCGGGTAGAAATAGTTCTCTCCTCACCATCAGCTGTGTAAGAGAACTGAAAACATCTCTTTTGGTATGTTAAGTCGTCAGGGGCTGCATCACCAAAGAAAAAGGTAGGCTTGGGCACAATGCTTTGATCGTCCGTAACCCAAGGACGATTGCTTACCACAATCCTGTAAAACTTCTCGTCCTTGAAGGCGATCAAACGTTGCCTCATCTCATCTCAGTTGAGCGAGTCACACTCTTCCAAGTTCCTCTCCACATACTGGACCTTCTCCCAGGCCTGCTGTACAGCCGCATTGGAAGATCTAGAAGACCGGAGAGGCGCATCGGTAAAAGGGCCCTTACCCTTGTTCGTTCTGGAGGAACTATCGGCAAAGGATGGAAAAGAAACATCAATCATCAAAATGACAGAAGTTTGCTAAAAAAACCCTAGCGAAATTTTGGCATGGTTCCGGGGCAATTCCGAAGAAAAGGGAAACACCCTGAAAAAGATAGGAAGCATGAATATGAGCCCAACATTGCTGCGAGCTCATCATCAATGGATGATTCTCAAAGAAGGCTCGAACTCAAAATGTTGCTGCGAGATCAAGCCAATCTTCTCAAACCTCCGTAAAATTGGAAAAAGGGCTCAATATTGGTGTGAGCTCTAGACTCCAAAACTTGCAAAGCTCCTTAAAACCCCCGTGAGACTAAGAAAAGGCTCAACATTGCTGTGAGCTCTAAATCCCAAGACTTGCAAAAGATTCCCAGGTGTGCATCATCATCATGCTCCCAAACCAATTTACCAAAAATCATGCATAAAAGAAAATCATCATGCATTAGATGCTAGGAAAACATTGACAAAAGTTTGATCAATTCCAGCCCAACTTGGTCAAAACCAATAAAACTTTGTCCAAGTCAAAATTCATGTTGACTTGACCTAGAAACTCTAGCCTTTTATCTTAATGCATCAAGAAAAAAATGAGCATCTTGGATTGCATAAACCATATTACCGTGGTGAGCAAAAAAAGGGAAGAAAACAAAAAAAAGAAAAAGAAAAAAAGAGAGAGAACATCTTTCAAAAAAAAAAATTGAGCTGGCCCACTGCCACGTGGCAGTACAGCCAGGTCCGTACGGACCTATCCGTACAACAAAGAAAAAAAAGAGAAAAAAAAGGAAGAAAAAAAGAGGTGAAAATAGAAAACCGTGAGAAAAAGAAACGAAAAAAAAAAAGAAGCAAACACGTGAAAAAGAAGAAAAAAAAAGAGAAAAAAAAACAGAGAGGAAAAGAAAAGAAAGAAAAAGAAAGGAAAATAAAGAAACTTTTTTTTCTACTTCTACTTGGAATTTCTTAAGAAGGAAGAAAACTTACTTGAAGCCATGGAGGAAGAAGAAGAAGAACTTGAAGATCCTTGAAAAAAAAGAGGGGGGTTCTTGATCTTGGAGCACTCTTAGAAGATTTTGCAAAAAAAAAAAAAAGAAGAAAGCAATAAGAACAAGAGATCCAATCACCTTTGCTTTTATAGAAGAGAGCAAACCAAAACAGGAAACAAGGAGAAAAGCAAGGAGGTAAGCGCTACAAATTAGCAACCTTCCCAAAAGAAAGGAGATGTGAGATATTCTCTCATAAAGAGAAGATTCTTTGAGAAATTCTCTCGAAAAGGAAAAGGAAAGTGAGACATCTTCATCCAAAAGAAAGATTCTTTGAGAGACTTTCTCCCAAAGAAAGACGCTTTGAGAAAATCTCTCCCAAAATTAAGGAAACTTGAGAGATCCTCTCCAAGTAAGGATATTTTTAGATATTCTCTACCCAAAAGAGATATTTTTAGATATTCTTCACAAAAATGACACCACATGAGATCTAAGCCATTTTCAAAGCTTAAGGTCCCATGGGTTAGCCTACATGAGCCTGGTTTGACCACCTAGGCACTAAAAGTGGCTTTTAGTCAAAAATTCCTCTTACCAAGAGTATACAGAAATGGTTCCATGCCTCTTTTGAGTCGATTGGTTCATACAAAAAATTCCAAGCCTCTTGAGTTTCCAAAAATCCAAACCATGCCACCTCATGAACCAAATTAAGCCAAAATTTTGAAATTGACATTCAACAAAAATCCAAACCACTTCAATGGACCCAAAATTGTCCCAAATAGTGAGCAAAAACCAAATCATAGTCCCCTAACTCGCGACATACAGCTTGTTAGGTCACAAGGCCAAAACCAAAAGCCAAATCCTGGTGCCCCAACTTGCCACACACAGCTTGTTAGGTCACAAGGCCAAAATCAAAATAAAAAACCCGACCCCTAGCCCGCCACATACAACTTGTTAGGTCACAAAGTCAAAAAACCAAAAAACCCTTCTTGATCGCCTAATGTGCCACATAAAGCCTTTAGGTTCACAAGGTCAAAAAGAAAAATTCAAAACCCAAAAACCAGTTTTGAAATGTCATTTTCAAAACTTTGCCTTGAGATGGTACGTGATCTTTCTCACTGCCATAAAATCCCCTTGGAAACTCAAAAGGCTACTCTATCAAGAGAAAAAATACTCTGAGACTCTTGGTCAAGTCAGAGGCTCTCTTTCAAAGTTTTCTTCGAGGCACATCGATTGCAGAAGCTATCGTCACTGTACCTCGAAGGGGCATTTGTTGACACCAAAAATATCACTTTGCCTCTCCAACATCAAAAGCTACATGGATCTGTATCCTACTACAAACAGGCAAAGTTGCTTTAAGCATTAAATCTTGTCAGAATCAAACAAAAATGGCAAGATCCTTCAAAATAGCCAAAAGAAAGGTACACATAAAGTTTCGGGCCATTTCAACACCATTTGGCCTAACTTCACTCCTCCAGCGGCTGAGTAGGAGCTCCCAACGGCGAGAGTGTCAAAGATATCAAATCTTTGATCAGAGTCTATGGATGGTCTCAAAATACCTCCCAAAGGCTCCACGTCAAATTTCAAGTCAAACCGACACCGTTTAACCCTCCATCAACTCTCGAGTAGCTAAATCAAGCCTCTCGGCGGCGAGAACCACCGAGGCCATCACTCATCAAACAAAGCACATGGGTGGCTTCTACATGTTTTCAAAGAGCTGCAAGTCAAATTCCAGGTCATGGTCATTTCGACAACGTTTGACCTAACTTTGACGCTCGGAAGCAAAATCAAACCTACTGGCGGCGGAGCTCCCCGGGAGCATGGCATCCAAATCGGAGCTAATGGATCGTCTCAAAATTACTCCAATAGGCTCCCTGTCAAATTTCAGGTCAATTGGACATCGATTGACCTTACATCAAAGCTCGACATCTTCCTCGCGGTGAAATCAAGTCTAACATCGATGGGACCCCAAATGGCTTCAAAAGTCAAACGAAAGCCCATGATTGGTCCTATCTATTGCTCAAGAAGCTTGACCTCAGAATTTCAGGCCATTCCGACATCATTTGACCTAGTTTTGACTCTTGACGGAAAATCGGCTACAAAGTCTTTGGCTTTTCCAGAAAGTAGGAAACTTTTTGCTCTGATTTGTACGGCTTCTCATCAGGTTTTCTCCAGAGAAATCAAGCCAATAGGTGAGGAAAATGTCAAGAAAAATACAGGAGAAAGAAGAACAAAAAAATCCCAAAAAACGGTAGAGAAACGACGACCGAAAGGGGAAAAGCCCCCATGGTCGCCAGCGGTGACCTTGGTGCATGGTCGCCGGCGACCCTGGAAATCCAAGTCGCCGGATTTCCGCCGAAAGGGCGCTTTTTCGGTCCCTTTTCGCGTTTCGAGTTGTTTGGCCCCTATAATTTTTCCAGAATCTAATTTTTTGAGCATGATATCCGTCGATCTTCGTCAACATCGCGGATCTTCCGTGGAAATCATGGGATCATCATCCGACGCTTCAAAAATTGTCAACCGGCCGACCAAGAAAGCACACTTTCTACCCGACCGATCGTGAAATCGACTGGATAGATGTTATTGGCCCACTGGTATTAACCAATGTCTAAATTTGCATTGCCATCCGACATCAAATAACATGTGGATCCATCGGCGATCATCGTAAGAAGAATTCCAAAAGATATGGCAAGGCCCGCGACTCTTCAAGCGACTTGGCGACCATTTAATGCTGTTAATTGATCCGTTTATAGCAACTTATTGCAGTCATTAACTCATTATTTTGGATGGCCCAATCAGAAGCAAGGAAAAAGAGTTACAAATCCAAGTAATCATGGCATTAAACCATGTAACTCCCCTCATCATGGAGATTAAAAGCGATTAAATGCCCATCATTCTCCATCGGCCAATCAGAAGCCAAGAAAAAGGAGTTAGAAAATCAAGAATTAAATACTTGTAACTCCTCCCATCATAGAGCATTAATGTAATCAATGCTCATAAACTCTTCTAATGGCCACCAAAAGCCTATAAAAGGCGATTATTCCAAGGAGAAAAGGCTCGAAAAAATCATCCAAAATTGTCCAGAAAAATACAAGAAAATTCCCGAAGAAATCGCTGCGCAAAGAAGCTCCGCTACTTTGAAGAAACCCTCCTACAAGAAACACCACATGGTGATTGAAGTCCCTTGGGGGGGCACCCCCCCAAGGTCCCCTCTCCTTCTATTCAACATGGCCTAGATGTGGCTTTTCAGCCCGTCTACCAGGCTTTTTATTGGATATAGGACGTCCCCCTGGTCTTTATCTTATAAAAATCTGAGGTCCAAGCCAAGCCAAGTGAATCAAAGTATCAAGTGTTCTCATCTGAAGGACGATGGCGGAGTCCATACATGGCTCGCGACCGTCGATCTAAACGATTCCCCACAATCTCCTGAGAAGTTAGATTCATTTTCTTACTTTTCTATTGTACTTTGTATTTTTTTTAAGAGACAAAAAATCACAATTATTGTCTTTCTTTACTGATGAGATTTGTAAATCGCCTTTCATGGCACAAAATCGCCTCCTACTGCACAAAACCGCCTTTCACGGCAAACAAAAGAAAATCACCTCTCACGGCATTCAAAATCTGTCTCTTTTTCTTAAAAATATATGTGCAATGGAAAGTTAGAAAAAAGTTTGATTTCCTTTCTACTTGTGAAGTTGGATCTCCATATCACCATTTCTAAATTCCAAGTAGAATAGAAAATCTAGCATACCCGTATAAAAAATGTTGATGCCCGCTTTTTGTCCAGCAGGACCCCGGCAGACCTGGGGCAGAGTAAGGCAAGAGCTGGGTCCATCAAGCTCCCACACTTTTTGGCTCACATTGAGGACCCGAGCCTCGTATAATGTCGTCGTCGCCGCCACCCCTTCAGTGAAAGCAGCGTCTGTCTCAGCCTGAAGTTTCACTTCAAGCTCAGCTTTTTGCCTCTCCAAAGTAGCTCCAAGCTCAGCTGCCCATTTCTCTTGAGCCTCGATCTCAACCTTTAGTCTACAGATTTTGGCCATCGCCGTATCGAGCTCGGCAATAAGGCCGTTGTTCCTATCCACTTCCTCCTTCAGCTTCTGGTTGCTAGCATCCAAGGCTGCTTGGAGATCCTTCTTCTCTGCCTCCAACCCTGAAAGCTTGGAGTGGGTCTCCTGAAGCCTTTCAAGCCCGACCTGGCATTTTTGCACTACCTACAGAAAGAACAGGCATCAGAAGGTAGTAACCGAGATCAAACACTTTGTTAAATTTGTGGAAAACTCACCGAAATGGCCGACTGCATCGACGAGACCGCCAGTGTCACGTCGTCAAACTCTATCAGACTTTGCATGTCCCGTGGCAAGGCGCAGGCTCACCCAACTGCGGCAACAACGAGAGCGTTGCCGGCTATACGGTCCTCCACCATTAACGGCCTTCCGGGCTCAACTTGGAGGTTCAGTCTCCAGGGAGCCGGCCCGGTGGGCTGGGATGCCACTGCCGTACTAGACGACGGCAGGGCCTCAATCCTAGGCCTCTTCTCCGGCGGAGCCTCCTCCCCTGTGGTTTCAACAGAGCGCTCCACGAACTCCTGTACTTAGAGAAGTAACAGGAGCGGGAGTAGAGGCATCGGCGACAGCTGAAGACATGGAAGCGGGAGTAGGAGCGAAAGCAGCACCAGGGGACATAGGGGCACAGGGAGCTCGGCCTCCGAATATCCGAGCCTCCAAGTTCGTGACCACCATGGGAGGACAGCACCGTTGCATGCCTTCTCCTTCTTCCGAGCAAGGAGAATCGACAACTTGTCAGACCAAGAGGTGGAGGCCTCAGCAACAGAAGCAACCCGCTGCTCAACGTCGGTCGGGGCCTGCACTGGCTCTGTCATTTCCTCTTCTGCAATAGCTTGACGCCCTCCCTGAGGTTGACCGGTCTTCCTCTTAAGGAAGGAGTGGTACCTTGGTTCGTAGTTCAAGAGTGCCCAGGCAGCTCGGCCACTATGGCCTCGGTAGTTGTTCAATGTCCAGAACCAAGCGTCATTCCTCACCCAACCAACCCGATTAGCCTCCTGTCTCCTCTAGCGGGCGTTTGCACGACAAGCAGAAAATGTCTGTTCAGCGGAACAAGAAAAGAAAGATAAAAGAAATCAAAAGGATTCAGTGTTTACTCGGGCGCGCGCGGGGGGGGCAGGGGGGGCGGCGCGGGGAAGCCACGGGGAATCCTGTCTACTCTTTCCACCTCGAGCGGGGACCCACAGAACTCCCAATTGTCAGAGACGAACAGGCGGTCGTCCCCGGTGTACCTGTTGGAGTCCTCTAATTCATTGACAATGCATTCTCGGTTTACCTTCGCCCAAAGATAATAAGTGATATTGCCTCCTCCAAACTTGCAGGGGTCGTAGACATCATCGATGTCATGGACACCGATGTTAATGCCTAAAAATCTATTGAGCTCGGCTGCACCCATTATAATTTTGAAACTGTTGGGCATCAACTGACAGGGGCAGAGGTGCCACTTCTTAAGGCAGGTCCTCAAAAGAGGGTGAAGGGGGAATCGGACCCCGCCTTAGATTATGGTGACTAGAAAAAACGGCATCCAGCCGGTAGTAAAGGTATGGCCATCAAAGGGGTTTTCGGGGACGTCTAACCTAATCATGACGTCATCGGGGATTCCATAGTTGGCCCTAAACTCGGCCATGGCCTCTAGGGTTTCTAGCCACTGCCTGGAAATACCCATTCCTAAGTTTAAAGAAACTGAGAGAATGAAGGATGAAACTCGAAAGAGGGAAAAGAGGCAGGGAACCCTAGAAGAAGTAAGAATGCAGGAACGAAGAGGATGAGAAAGGAGAAAAACTTACAAAAGACGAAACAAACTAAACTCAAAGGATGGCAAGCTCGGATTCGCAAAGACTTTTCCTGGCGGATTTATTCTCTCCAGCAAACCCTCTCTTCCCTAACGAGCGCAGATGTGAAGAACGGGGGAGAAGCACGCCTATATATAATGAAAAAGGGGGACACCGTTTCAAATTTCGAGGATGCACGTGCGAGGCGTCACCTCGAGTACTCCACACGTCTCTTCAAAACAATTGGACAGCCAATTAGACGATGACACACGGTGCCACCGGTACGTCCTCTGCATCGATCCAGATAGGCTATTAATTATCTCAGGCAGACGAAGCGACATCTTGATAGGGATCAGACGTCAGCAACCAGCACTGAGATGAAGAAGAGCATGGGCTTCAAACTCAATACTCAAAAGACTCCTCCATCATAATGCTTAGCTTCTGACCTTAAAGAGTTAGAGAACTCTAAGAGGTCAGAAGCTAGGGGGCGATTGTGTGGGGGCATTCCTACAATACCGAGATTGTGCTAGATTCGGTAAAAGTACCGGCTGAGTTTGTCTTGGTCTCAATTATATGCAGCTCGGCAACAGTGCCAAGATGCATCCATCTCAAAGCTATTTCTGATCTCGGTATCATCTTTAGCCCGGTTCCGTTAACCGAGATGGGTACTGAGTGCCGATCAATTACAATCAAGCTCCTGTAAAGGTACGGACACATTGTTAGATAGGATGGGCGCCTGATAGAAATAAGGAGTTGTCCTTATCTGGCGACCACATCAACAATCCCAAAGAGAGTGGGAAGCTAGGGTAAGGTCCGATGGGACTCCCCATCCAACTACCACCAAGGAGTCAGGGTACGGTCCAATGGGACTTTACTTCTAACTACCTCCACTTAGAAAAAGTCTGATGGGACTCCCGCCTATATATATGCAAAGGGTTAGTCTCAGAAAGTTACGCATACACACCCCAAATCCTGCCTTTCTTCTCACCACTTATCCTTTGTTTAGTTGTTGAACTAACTTTGGCATTAAAGTGCCTTTGGCTGACTGCACCCAAGGTCTCTGACCTCTGTTTCTCTCTTTCCCTTTCAGGTCTCAAGCATTTGATCTTTCCTAAGAAGTTTTATATCCACCTTATCAAGTCCATATTAATTTAGGCACTGACAACCATGATACTAAAGCACTGATCAAAATTGTCTTCCATGATCATACATGCCTTTTGATACAAGAAATCATTTGAAAAGGGTCCATTGAGAAAAAGTAGATGTACTGTTGTAGAGATGTCGTTTTCCCTCTTGAAAAAGGTGGTGGATCTTCTTTTGGGAGTGAAAGCGAGCTTAAGTTTGAGAAGCATTTCTCATCAAAAAAGAGGTTTGCGTTTCCCTTAGAACTAAGGATGCAAACGGGCGGTTCCGATATGCGTCCGTGGTGAACCTAGACCTAAAATTGTTAAGGAGAAGGTGGACCCAAACCCGGACCCGTCTTAGGACCAGTTTCTTGGTTCCGGACCTGGAATCGTTAAGCAGAAGGTGGAACTGGACCAAGAACCAGAACCACAACCATATATGGGGCAGGTATGGGTCCAAGTCCAGGTCTATGCAGAGAATGGTATGGGAAGAAAATCTAATTTTAAGAATTAATTATCAAAAAATGATTTAATGTGTCGGGTCCTGGGTCCACGGGTTCAAACCAATGTAGAACCGGAACTGGACCCATTTAGGTCATGGGTCCAAAAACCGGACTCAGACCCGAACCCATTTACTTAGCGGGGCCTAAATAAGGACCCAAATCCAGTTTTTAACGAGTCAAAACCTCTAGTTAATTGGAGAATCAAGACCCATTTACATCCCTACTTAGAAAGTCGTATTTTTCTTTTATGGATTTTCTTCATTTTGAAAAACTATCACTCCTTATACATTTTCCAATTATACAAAAAGTGTATGCTTATGAATGTCATGGAAACTTTGAATCTTCTCATTGGTCTGCCTACCATGTGAAGGCTAAGATGCGGTTTAGCAAGTTCAAGTTTTGGGTTTATTTGACTTAAAATTTATTGAAATTAATGTTTAAGCGTTTTAAATTGATTGACATGGTTTTTGTTTTGAGTGTGTATGTTTAATTCGATCAGTTCTAGGAACATTTTGTTGTGCGTGTGCATGTGGAAGCGCGAGATCTGCAATCAATCTACCATTCCACACAAGAGAGAGACGAGAAGTTTACGTGGTTTGGCAAAACTACCAACTTCCACGGCAAGAGAGCATAGAATCACATCTTGACTCTCTTCAGAGTTTAAGATTACAGATTATATTGAATATATTAATCTCTGCTTTCTTTGCCCCTACGAAAACCCCGGTACATTGGCCAAAATACCTTTAACCCTGAACCCGGTCCAATGAACCACTCCGGCAAACCAAGAATACAAGATATAAACCCAACAATTTTCACATTTGCTTGAATTCCGTACAACTCAAGCCACCAGAAAATATAACCAGCAATGTCTTCCCATACCTGGCCGACTAATACACAATCTCTTCAACACATTCATATGTTGAACAAGCATTCTCATCAAAACTCTTCGCGTCGAGCATTGACGTTCCATTAACGACTCCGAAAGTGTTCTTTGGATCGCTCACTCAACAACAATCAATCTGCCCAAATTTCTGCACCACACTGCAAACCTCGTTACCATGAGCACGTGGGATCAAACGGATTTGAAATCTGTTTCCATAGGGCTCCGACATCTCAGAAACAAGTCTCTACCCTCCGATTAGTCAAACTTCTCCATTAACCATTGAATAACCAGTCTCTTCCTACAACTGCGTAGATCAGCTCGCGACGAGGCAATAGGTGCAAACGGATCTTTCATCAGACACTAGATGTTTCAGATATCGCCAAATAAATCTCTGTCGTCAATTTAGTCAAACTATACTTTGACCGCACTGATGACATTGCTGGATGCTTTTCGCTGCTGGCCTTATACACACTGGTTAAGTCAAACCCGACCCGAACTGGACCAACCTAGAACCGACCCGGCCCTGACCTTCTTTCTTCTTCCGATTTTGTCCTCGGTAAAATTTAACCCAAACAGAGCCCATACTCTCTGATTTCTCCGGCGACGACGACAGCACACAGGCAGCCACAGCGATAGTCTCCCAGAATCTACAGTTCATAGCCAAGCAGCATGTCCCCGGTAACGACCAATAGCCCAGGAGTACTGCTTAAATCGATCTCTACAACTCAACAAGAATCAATGACCCACCAAGGATCAAACCCAATCCTTTCTTCTTCTTCGACTCCGGTTAGCACCGAGGATCTCTGCAGAGGACGGCTTCTCCTATCTGAGCTCTACACTACAAAAAAACGCGAACCCGCAACATTGTTTCGAACCATGTTC
Organism: Persea americana; assembly: GCA_029852735.1. Classification (NCBI taxonomy): domain Eukaryota; kingdom Viridiplantae; phylum Streptophyta; class Magnoliopsida; order Laurales; family Lauraceae; genus Persea; species Persea americana. Next base: position 20,132,278 of record CM056813.1, on the reverse strand, counting down.
AATTACATCTCGGCCACTGAGATCTCCTTCTCTGACTTGTCTTCTCCGATTCAGGCAAGCCAAACAGTTTTTCTGCTCTCCTTCAGATTCCAATGTCAATCCGAACCAACAGAGTTTGAATCCTCGGTGCACAGCGATCGAAGCCTTCTTCCTCAACTGTCTTCTATCATAGGCCCACAAGAGATCAAAGATCTCTCCGCAAATCGGTCAGCAGCAATAACACAGAGTCCCGATCCTCTTGTCTCGGCAACAGATTCAACCCGATCTGCTTCTCTGACTCTCCCGAGCACTGCGACAGAGCATCCAGAACCTGCACCCTGCAGCCATCTCCTCAGATGTGTCCCTTCTGCATTGAAAGATCAGCAGCCTTCTGCATTTAAAGTCCTCCGCTGATCATCCTTATTAGCAACATAGCCCCTGATCATCTTCTCCGGTGGAATTGGACAGCAAGGGCAAAGCCCTCTTTTTTCTTTTACGACAAATCCTCAACCGTCAATCAAATTGACCGAACAGAGATATCCAGAGATGACTTCTCCCCTCTCCCAATCTTTTCTACTATGATACCACTTGTTGTGCGTTGAGTACAGAAGCGTAAAACCTGTGATTGATCAAGCATGCCACGCAAGAGAGACAAGGGCTATTCGATACGGTAAAACCGCGTACATCCATGACCTTGACTCTTTTCACAGCCTAGTATTACAGATTACAATTGGATATATAATTTTCGTTTTCTTGGACCCTGAGAAAGCCTCAATGCTATTACCAAAATACTTTTTGACCCTTAATCCAATAGACTATTCCAATAAATCCGGAATACATGACATAAATCTAACATATTTACGTTTATTTAAAAAGTGAAAAATAAATAACTTTTTCGAACACACATAAAGGTCTAAAGTAATAAAATACAGTTTGAATATTTTTCACTTTTTACATGGTTTTACGAGATTGCCCTTACAACTTTTGTTTTATGACAAGTGTTCCTATATGGTAGTAATACTTCTACTTTTATGACAAGTTTGTATATACCTCTGTTACTATATGCTAAGTTTGCCTATATAACTACCATAGAATTACTAATTTTCTTTCTTTTTTCTTTTTAATAAAAGAGGCATACCAAATAGTTCACATAATATGATTTCAGTGCATGGCTTTGAATGCTGTGCCCTCTCAACCATTTATGCCTACCGTAAGCATCATGGCCCATTATACCATTACAACTAAAAAAGTAATCAGACTTCCATTAATTATCTACTGGCAATATAGGCCCGGACATTAAATATGTTTTTCAATTTTAATACTATTATCTAATACATCTAATGAGAGGTAGAGAGACATTGTGGCACAACTATATTTTTACAGAAATATCATACTATGTTAATGCATTGAAAAAGAATCTAAAAATTAGATTAAGCTAATTCAAAAGAATTATTATTGAGTTTAGTTTCAAATAAAAAGTAAAATAAGAAATAAGATAAAGAGAAACTACTTATTGCAAGTGTTATAGGAAGATCTTGATTTTGTAGTGGCACATATCAAATTGAAAACCACATAGATCAAGTAGGCTATGATTCATCAGTGGGCCTCAAATCTCAGCAGCTTGGATCTACTAGGACTGACTGTTTCCATCTCCTATCTTCACCCATTATGGGCCCATCTGTCATGAAAATCAAGGTTGGGTTCCACTAATGGGTAAATGAAAAATAAAAGGGTAGGAAGAGATAATGAAATAATATGAAGTGGCGTTTTTTAAATCCTTTTTAAAATTCTATGATCAGTCACACAATAATATGAAAATTATTAAAATTAAAACGGAAAAAGATGAACTTGAAAATATAGAAAAGGAAAAAGGTGACAAAGAATCAATTTTCAGTAGGCTCAACATATTGATAGGAAAACCACAGAGAGTAAGTAGGTATATAGTCTATTAGTTGGCCTTCCCGATTGCTTTAATCTATCACTAGCAAAACATGCCCGCGCTGAGCACAGGCAATTTAATGCATTTATAATCTTAAAAATAATAAAATCTTAAATAATATTTAGTCTAAATTATATTGAGATGGTAAAAATTACAATCAAAAGTAAAACCTATAAAAATAATAACAAAGAAATATAATTAGCTAATTTTAAAATGAAAGGACTTTAGTTTGTTTGAAATCAGTTGAGTGTTTTGCTTCATACTTTCTTTTGAAATCATAAGAATAAACTCATAATAAAAAATAAAGTTGATAAAACTATCGTAAATATACAATATGAAAACAAAAGTCCATTGACAATCCAATAATGAAAACAACTTCGAAGAAAGAAATAACCCTATAGAAATCTAATGCGTAAAAATAAAAAATTAGAATTAGAAAAAAAGAACATAAATCCATGAAAATCTATCGCCACGAAAACTAAAAGAACCACTAAAAGTGAAAGAAATAATAAAACAGAACTATGACAAAAAGAAAAAAAAATCATTAAGACACTAGAAAATACATAAAAAGGAGAAAAAAATTGAGAAAGGAAAGAAACTTGACACGATTGTGTTCCAAAAATAATTGAAAATGCTGTTGCGAGAATCCTCATGTTTCACTCACTCTCGTTAATTTGAATTACATGACTAAAGAGAGATTAAAGAGTTTAAATTCAATTAAATCTCATCTAAAATCAATAACCATGAAGAGATTGTACGAGATGAGGGAGGTAGGGTTAGGTCTTAGTCATCTAACACCATAGGTCTTGCTAGTTACAACGACCAGCACCATTGTTTTGTTGCCTTTATAGGCCAAATGGGCTAGGTCATGTCCTGTTTCAAACTAAAGGCCCAGATTAGCGGCGGAACCGGAAAATTTTCCTTAGAGGGCCATCATATAGAAATAATTTCTTAGGTGGGACTATGTATAAGGAAAGCATAAAATTTCCTCTAATATATAGGTGTATTTTAAAATTTCCTCTAATATATGTGGGTTTCTATAAAATACGTAGGACAAAAAATCTCAAATGGGCCCTTGCCATGGTTTGATCGATAGTCACTATAACAAAAATGTATTCAAGTGACAGTATTTTGCATTTGATGGGGTCCACCGTGATGGGCCATACAACCATAGGCTCTAGAGGGCCTTGTCTCTTGTTATCCGATATTTGTCATAGAAATTAAAGGTTAAAGAGATTGCCAACCGTTCAAATTTAGTTTTCAACTTGATAATTTGATCTTAAAATACTCAATATTTTTATCCTCTTCCAACACAGTTGGAACAGCTAGTTAAATGTTTTGGATCAATGAAAAATGGACCTCACTTGTATGAAGTACTTGATGAAAAAAAATGAGAGATTTTAGGGAGAGATATGATTAGATTTTAATCAAAATTCTCTTTAGATTAACTTGATAAGGTAGAACCTTTCCTATTTGATTGAAATTCTCTTTAGATTAACTTGATAAGGTAGAACCTTTCCTATTTGATTGAAATTCTCTTTAGATTAACTTGATAAGGCAGAATCTCTCATATTTGATGTGATTGTTTGAAAAGAACCTCCTTTTTAGATGGGACTCTTCAAATTGGAAAAAATAATCTCATTAATCAAATCAATTGCAAAATTAGAAGCCAATTTCTCAATCAATTGCGAAACCGGACTCCAATTTCAAAATTGGATCCTACCCCTATAATATATAATAATTGCACGAAAGAGAAAAAAAAATCTTGGAAGTCTTGGTGTGATTGGGGTTAGCCCAGGACTGCCTTTGTTGACTAGACTCGCTTTAGTTTTGAGGACTATGTGGCTGGGATTAAGTGTTTGTACTGGCCTGATGAGTAACAGCTGACATTAAAACCCAAGTACACTCCCACCATTTAACACAAGAGGATAATTTTTCAAAAGGGCTGGCTGTGACCGTATCGAGGTCTGGAATGTTTGGCCCAGTAAATGATTAAAATGAAACTGTGCTGATACGATGTATGTGTCATTCTTTTAATGCCAAAGATGTCTAATTAGGGTTGTCAATTGCAAGGCATGAGTTCAAACGGGCCCTAATCTTGAACTGATTCGGAGGTTAGGCCTCTACAAATTATCAGTTCCATTAAGCATGGGACCATCCCATGGATATCGCTAGGTCCAACAAATTATCAGTTCCGTTGAGCCCTAGGATCATCCCAATAGATATCTCTAGGTCCAATATATAATGACAATGAGCACCTTTATACTTCACTATTTGCTCTTTTCAAGGGCATAGAAATATGTATTGCGGCTATTTAAAAAAAAATAATGATTTTAGTGGAAGAAGTAATATTACTAAAGAGTTGGGGTTTCTACTAATTATTTGGAAAATATAGCACTTGCACTTGTTAGGTACTAGACTGGGCAGGTCAAGCTTTGGGCTTTCCATCACTTAATCCAAGCCCAGCCCAAAAACTAATGGGGCGCCTCTGGCTTGCCCGCCCATGTGCACCTCTACAAATGAGGGACTGTACATCCATGTGGCTGTACACAAAAATGTGTGGGATCCTCTTGTGAGTCTACACCCGTTAGGATCTAATTATTTTATTAATACAAGAAAAGGGAAACAAGAAATCTTTCTTTTTAATAGGAGTATTGATGTAAAGGAGTATTAGGGTTGAGAAAAAAGATGGAAAACTTGTTTGAATTTGAATTGGATGTGATGACAAGAGAGAAATATGGAGATGTACACTGGCGTGCATCAAAGCTAAACCCTGTACTTTTTTTCTTGTGCATTTTCTAAAAGGAGAGCTCCATGGGTTATGACATGGCAAAACAAATCCTATTTCTTTAATATATATATATAATCGGTGAAGCGGTTGCCAATCAAAAAGGAAAAGAAATTTTTTTTTCTTCTATTCAACAAAAGTTCCATTGAAGGCAGAGGTTTCTTTCTCCTCTTCTTATTTTTGAATTTTTTCTCAATTTATACATAAGGAAAGAATCTCTCTCTCTCTCTCTCTCTCTCTCTCTCTCTCTTCCCTGATTATGCACAAACTGATCAGTCACAACCCCTAACTAAGTCTAGAATTGTCAAACACGGGCATGCCTGAACACTACGTCAAAACACCCAAAAAACCACAGTCATAGGCCGTAGTTTTTTTTAAAAAAAAGATAGTTATAGCCGTCGTTTTTGTGTCTCAATTTGGAGTGTAGCTTTTGAAAAATGACAGTCCTCATATGTGGTTTTATTTTGAAAACACGATAGCCCAGTACTGTGGAAAATTTAGTGTCTAATACGACATTCATAGTTTGTCGTTTTTTTTTTAAAATGAACGTGCGCCTATTTGAGATAAAAAATGACAGTCAACAGCTGTGCATTTTTTTGTTTTTCCTGAAAAAAATAAAATTTTCAATTATTAAACCTATTTAGTATCAATAACAATCCATTTAAGCAATTCAAACAACCATATCCAGCAACCATCTAAAACTCAAACATCCACATATTAGCCATCCAAACAATACCTTAATAACAATATAATTTCATTCATCAAAAGTACATGCAACCATATAATATCCAAGTATCAACTAAAACAATAGGCCAACAAAATCCATCATCCAACATTAACTCAAACTTATACCCTCAAAACATTTACCTAAAAGTAAGAATAGAAAACTAATAAAGTATGGTCCTAATTATAGGCCAATCAAGCACATCTCCTAGTATGACATCTCCTAACTTCTGTTCCCCGTCGAACAAGTCAACATCCCCATCAACAATCTCATCTAACACAATCTTGTAGAAACTTGCCTCCGGTAACTCCGTACCCTGTAGTCTTCCATAAGCAATTATGTCTTTCTTTGTCATGTGCTGCAACTTACACAAAAATGGGCCTCTAGTGTGTGTGATGGTTTGGTCCAAGTGTGCAGCTACATGACGTAGTGGAACCCACATGACACATCAATCATGTCGTGTCTCTTGAACCCACATGACACATCAATCATGTCCCGCCGTGCCGACATGATGGCCGCACTGCTCATGCCGTGCCTGGGCTGTGCCATTCGTGCCGGGCCTTTATGCCATTTTTAGGGTCTTAGACTAAAAAAATAAAAAATACACACAAAGAAGAGTATGTCATGAAGATTTAAGTGGTTTGGTTAAACTTGACCTACTCCACTAAGAAGAGAACTATTTGGATCTTTTCTACTTGAAGGTTTTTCAAAAGGATTACCATTGAAACCTTCACAATTTTTAGAGATAATAAAAAATAAAAAAACTAAAATACTATTTTTTTGGTATTTACAATAAAGAAAAGAAAAAAATTATATTTCTACTCTGGCGATGTATTATTCACTTGGATCATAATCTTCAATTTCTGCCAATTTGTTCTTTCTCTTGTCCACCAAATACCAGTCTTATAAGCAAATGCAAGATTCTATTGTATCATTCGCTAATTCCATCCTCCTATCATCCACCATATGTCCACTACACTAAAAGCTTGTTCTGATGCTATAGAAGATTGTTAGCAAATCACGAGCCATGGCGGATAACAGAAGAAATCTGCTCTCATATATTTTCATTCAGGCTATAATGTTAAAACCATATGCATCATGCATCTCCAATACACTTGAGTCAAATTATGATGAAAACTCTGTCACAACATGACCTGAGATGGAGGATCTACTCTTTTTACGATTAAGGGCATTCCAAAAAACTCCACCTAATGGCTAGACTTGGTTAGGGCCCATAATAGCCCCTAATCTACCCGTTTGGACACAATAAGATTGAAAAAGTGATTCTAAATATGATCTTTAAATTTCAAAATTATTCAAGTTTTTTGTGTCCATAGTATAATTATTTATTTCTTCAAGAAAAAAATTATACACCACTTAATCTTATCCCATATCTATTGTAGTAGCCAAAAAAAAAAAATATTATTGGAGTTTCTCTCCTATATTTATTAAATTTATCTTTCATTTTCTTACAAATGTCCTTAAGTAGTTCATTATTGCTATTTTATTAATTTTAAACTAATTCCAAAAAAATAGTTTAGAGTTTGATTAGAAGGGGATAATACACCCCTAGAGAAAAATAATGTTGCATTATAAAGAACTTCTAATAAATCTCTTATTTCTTGACACAGGTCCCAATGTGCATTAGTTATCATGTATTCTTGTGTATGAAAAGCACATAATTCATTAATTATTTTTTTCCTTCTAGAAATAGCCTTATTTAACAATTCACACATTGAATTCTATCTACGTTTAGCATCCGTATTTGTTTTCATAGCTGATTTGCCATACCTCGCACATATTGAGGAATATAATAGTCTTATGGGTGCCGAGGAAAAAATTTATCTAGCAATATCTTAAATTTTTTCTATTATAATGGCAATATGTTTTAAACCAATTTGGGCTATTAAATTTAAGATTTGACATACAAATCTATTTTGAAAAATAGGTGCATCGATCAAATTTGAAAGTGGCATTATAGTTTTCATTAGGTCAATAGCCATTTTATTATTGGTTGCATTGCCTAAGTCATAGATAAAACTTTTTCCAAATAATATATTCTTGAAGTTTTTCCCAAAATAAACGATCTTATTTTTTGGCCAGTGTGTGACTATTCAAGTTTAGCAAAAAGTATCAATTCGTTTATAATAACATGTTTTTCATTTATGTTATGGGAATTTATACAAAAAAGGTGCATTCGGCGATAGGTCCGTGGACATTTCACGTTATGGCCTCAGATCCACAATCTCTTTTTCACAGTGTGGTAGGTCCTTTTTCCAAATTTGAAGACCTAAAATATCCATGCTACCCTTTATTTAAATTATATCTCATGATTAGTGGGATATGCCATTAATAATGGTCAACTACCATTTAATTGACAACAAATAATGAAATCTCATTAATGAGATTTTCAAATAAATTCTAATAAAACACAAATAAATCTCAAAATACGTAAATAAATTTCAAAAGAACGCAAATACATTTCAAAAGATCCAAATAAATTTCAAAAAATGAAAATAAATTCAAAAGACGCAAATAAATTTCAAAAGATCCAAATAAAATTAAAGAAAGACGAAAATACATTTGCCAAAACTAAGATAAACTAAGTTTCCAGATTTCAGAAAAATTTACCAAAAATTCAAGTATTTTTTCCAAAACTCAGTTAATTTATTTCAAAAATTACAAATAAAATTGAAAAGATGCAAATAAATTTTAAAAGACACAAATAAAATTAAAAAATGAAAATAGATTTCAAAAAATGTACATAAAATTGTCAAAAACTTGATAGATTTTCCAAAAACTTAGATAAATTTACCAAAAACACAGATAAATTTGACAAAAACTCAGATAAATTGCACCAAAACTCAGATAAATTTGACAAAAACTCAAATAAATCTCACAAAAACTTAGATAAATTGAGTTATACTAAACTGGGCTTCTACAAAGAGGGTCGGGTTGAACACCTGATCAACTCTGGCAGTTGACCGTACTACCGGCGTGACTCTGCTGAACTGGGCTTTCTAAATAGGGTTAGGTCGAACTGACCTGGAACTGACTTGGATTCGACCTGGTACTGAGTTGTTGTCTTCTTCGCAGCGACAGCCAAGCCTCAGGTTGCTTCTTCCCTTCAACGATCTCGTTCACTGAGATTAATTTGGAACTTGCATGCTGCTCTGATCTCCTCTTCACCCCTAGCGACGAACGTTGTCTGGCTAATCTCCTCTGACCAATCAAGGTTGTGGCCCACTGCTGTGATCAAGCTATCAAATGCAAAACTGAAGAACATTGTCTTCTTGGGTTCAAATTGCACAGAGATATGTGCGTCTTCTCCGATCAAGCAGTCATGGCCCACTCTGAATTTCATTCCGGAACTGAGAAACCAAATCCTTTTGAGACTTGAAGAAAATAGGACAAGGCCCTCTCTATTTGCTGCAGAAAACGGAACCAAATCTGCAACAATCTTTCGATCAACTGTAACTTCGGTCTGCTTGGCCCACCGAGGATCAATCCGACCCTCTGACTCTCTCCCCTTCTCTCCTCTCTGTTTCGATCAAGAAGCTCCTCTTTATTTCGATGATGAAACAGATATGATCTCAAGCCCCTGAGATTTGATCAGAACTGTGGATCAAACCAACAACCTCTTTCTTCTCTTTAACAGTTACTTTGCAAATCTGCAAATTCGTTGCACACTTCTATATTGACATGCACCAAGGATCGATTTGTTGGGGAATGGAAGACCGGGAAAAAGAAGGAGAATGGGTTCTTTTGGGTAGCGTAGATCGAGAGAGGGAGAATGGAATATTTCTGAAAATTTAAATTTCAAAACTTTATGCCTAAACAATTGAAAGGGCAATTTAGTCATGAAAATGTTTGATTTGGCGTATCTAGGGACCTCTCGCCAAAATATGTCTAGCTGCGTGGACTACAGCCTTTAAACGAAACTTGTGTGGACCAGAGCCTTTAAACGTTCCGTTTCAAGGACCTTTCACTAATTTATTCTACAAAGAAACCTATCACCACTTCTAGCATTTCATACATTTCTAGTTATAGCTATTTTGCCAGGACTATTTACTTACTGTTTTTTATATTTTCCCTTTTCAATTTCCCACAGTCAAATAACATCATTTCTAGCAGTATTTCTAAAAATCCTTTCAAGTAGTGGATTTAGGGCAGTTTGGATGTATTCTTCGAAAAATTATTTTTTAGGAAAAGCAAATGGCAATTCATCTAGATCAATCTTTTTTACAAGAAATTGTCTAGAATTAGTGGCATTATAAGAAAAAAAAAAAAAAACTCTTAAACTACTAACACTAGTTGAAATTTGGGTCTATACCCCTGACCCCCTTCCCTTTGGGTCTCAATATGTTTGGGTTCACAAGTGTCCTCGTGCCTTTTCAAATGGCCGGTACCGCCACCTGAATCCCAAGTATAAAGATTATCACAATATTTATATTTTGCCTTTTCTTTTACTTTCCATTTTTATTTATAATCTCAATAATAGTATATGCATCCCAAACTTTGGAAGTTCAGGGTCTCTTAGATGTTCTATGGCCACTACGAGTCCCTATTAATTTAGGCTTCTTCCTCCTTTGTTTCTTTCACTTCCACTTCCACATTATCATCTTCTTCCTTGAAATTAATGGAAGAAACCTGTTATGGGAAAATTCTTAAATGTCCAGCATATTCAAAAAATTAAATTTGAAAAAAAAAAGATAGATAAGAATAGTATTAGAGGTTTTTGTGATAATTAATATAAGAAAAGGGAGAAGATGATAGTTAATATAATATGTAGACTATGTAAAAATATAAAATCTGAAATTTAAATGAAATAAATTCCTCAAAATTTTTGAAAGCCCCTTAATCTTGTCTCTTGATGGCTTGATCTTTGGTCCCTCAAAAACATTTTAGAAATATGATTAGAGAAAGAGTTGGATGCTTTGAAAGTGTTAGAGAGCATTGAGCGACCAAGAGAGCTTTTGGATGGGTTGTTGAACTTGGTGGTGAGAATTAAGAAGAGGAATTTGTTGACTTTTAAATATAAAAATGACATCAAATGCCCAAAATATGACCGTTTTATTATTAATTTTTTTTTTTTTTGGGGGGGGGGGGGGGGGGGGGGGGGGGTGGTCTGGTTTCAAAAACAAAAAAAATAGCCCTTTTTTACCGTTCGAGGGTTAAATGGTCAAAATATACATAATCTGCCATAAAATGGGCCACGCCTTGTCGTGTCGACAAGCCTGGGATTTTGGTCCAACACGGTCCGCGTTATGCCTACGCTTGTTAACCGTCGTGCCGGGTGTGGGCGATGTGGCCCGTTTGAAACCTCTACCCAAGCCCCTCACCATTGGTGAAGGGGAGGTGCCTTACCACATAATTAGGCAAGGAGTTACAAACACCCATATATTGGGGTTTTAATTTAGTCATGTAAAAAAATAGAAAGGTAAATGAAAAGGTAAATAAATAACCTTTACCAAAAATCAAGCTTATGCAATGATAATAATTTCATTTGTGACGTATTAAAAGGATAGACATTCGTAGGGGCAACAAAGATTTTATAGAGAGATCCATTAAGTTATCCCTCATGTAGTGTGGTTATAGCATCATACCATAGATGCACTGTAAACTATAATTCCAACTTGCAGATAATAATAAGATTTGTAGATCAAGTTTATATAAGGTACTAAGTCCTTCAAATATTATAGTATAATACCAGCATCGAGCGAAGAGGAAATATCTGCCTATGGTTTTTATCAATGTAGAAAGGCATACGACAAGGTACTTAGAGATTTCATTTAATGGATTTTAAATAAAATGATTTTTTTTCAAGAGGTTATATTGAAATTATTAAAGACATGTATGAATAAGTGATAATGAGTGTGAGAACTACTTGTGGAGAGACAGATGAGTTTTTAGTGATCATATGTTGCATTAGGATGAGTTAACTGCTCATATTTAAGAGAAAATTAATGTGATCTCAATCAATTATAAAATACTGCAAGTGCATAGGTGTTTACGAATAGATAATGGAAAATACGAGTCGAACCCACAAAGAGCGAATCAAGAAGAAAACTTCCAAGTTAAGAAAGATAATGTCACAAGTGCATAAACTCAACTAAAGCAACTAGATAATGAGATAACAAAAATCAATGATAATGAAATCGATCAAGGCATTGGAATCCATCAAGCAAACCAAAATCACCTTCTTATTGAAAACACTTGTTTGATCATTTTTTTCTACTTCAAATCTGGACCCAATCAAGGCACTCAAATTTGGATAATAAAGCATTAAAAATCAATTTCTCAAAAGCGATTTATTTTTTTCTACAAAATTAATCAAATACCCAAGACCTTCTTTCCTTCATTAAATTACTAAAGTTACCTAAGCATTACCCGTCAAATCTAAGCATAGACCATCAAAGAGAATAAAACCGTAAGCATGATATATAAAAAACAAGCATGGATAATCAAAAACCTACTCTAGCATTAAGAAATCAACACGGAAGGTACCGACCGGTACGAAGAAAGTCTATTAAACAATATAATTAGGATATCAGTAACTCAATCTAACAACCATAATAAAAAAATGATTAGGAATTCTTAAGTTCTACTCTTGCCTCAATCGCGAATCTAGCCAGCCATTGCACAAAAGAAAAGTTGTAATTTCATTGATAGCATGTCTTCAGGACAAACCTTTTGCTCATTCCTAGATCTATGTCTTGCTTGGACAAGGCCCAAAGCTACATTTCTTACAAAATATAATAAAGTCGAGCACCTAGAACTAGAGAAACCTAGAAATAGAAAGAGAGAGGGAAAGGAAGAGGAGAGAGGGGGTGGGACGTCCAGCCCTAGGAGAGAGAGAATGGGACGTCCCCTAGGGGAGAGAACATGGGACTCCCCCACCCTAGTGGGTCTCCTTTAACAATGTTTTTCTTCTCTTTGCCTTGGATTTTGTTTCGATCTTGGACTCTATCTTTGCTTGACTTTCACTCCAAGTAACCTCCTCATCTAGAGATGACTTGAATCTCTGATTGATCTCTTTCTAATATCAATCTCTCATCTTGTGCAAATCTTCCACCAATGGATCCCATCTGAGATATCTTGTGCAGTGTAGAGAAGGATCGGTGGTGTGGATTGAGCAGGGGAGAGAGAGAGAGAGAGAGAGAGAGAGAGAGAGAGAGAGAGTGGGATGTCCAGTGGAAGGTAGGCCCCCTAGTGGGAGTCCACATTCGTTGGAATCTTCTCTCTTTGAAATTTTTTTCTCCTTTCCCTTTTGGACTTGATCTCCTTTTCTATCTGGAATTCTATCTTTCTTGCTGACTCATCTCAAATCTTCTTGAGAGAACTTTCCTATTCAGACTCTATCCGTTATTGCTTCTAGAATTTTTCTTCCCTATTTTGAATTTCAAATCTTGATGAGAGGGGAAGGAGTCTTCTAGATGTTGGAAACTGGAAAGGGAGAGATATTTATCCAACTTTGTGCAACAACTGTGGGACTCACCCCATACTGGGAATGCATAGGGAATCACGCCTAGTGATGGGGTGGTTTCTCTCTTTTCTTTCTTTATTTTTGTCTTCTCTTTCTTTCTTCTTCAAATTTCACTCCATGTGGCCCCCCATTGCTATGACAATTCCTACAAAAGTGAAACAACTAAATCACTAGTAATGAATTAAATAAAATGCTATGCATGGGGCCTACCTAATGCAATTTATGCCTAGTGAATTGGTGCAATGGGGCCATAGTGCTTATAGTCTAATTGGTGGGACCCAGGGGTGAAGCATGCTAGTAGCTCCACAAATTCATGCAAGATTAATGGTCTTTTACTAATTTTGATTGAAATTCCTAATATATGCTCATATACACATGAAATCATGAAATTATGATGCAATTGGTCCTAATTAAGTACACAAATGCACTTAAAATAATGGCTTTTTGACCCAATTGTGCTGACTTAGCAGATGTACCTTGGTGTATATTATTTGCAAATAATTTGGACTTGTCCAACTCAGGCAAACAATGACACCAATAAGAAAGAGTTTGACTATGAAGGTGATGGCCCACCAAAGGGAATGAGTAGGCCAAAAGGACGTAAATGGAAGTAGTAAAAATAAATATGAAGAAGTGTAACCTATCTGAGAACTTGGCTCAAGATAGATTGGAATAGAAAAACAAAATTCATGTTGCGACCTCAATATAGTTGCGACAAGGCTTTGATGATGATGATGGTGGTGGCCAGTATATGTATTGTAAACTTTAATTACAAATTGTGTTATAGTGCTATAAACAATCCATAGATGCACTATAAACTATAATTACAAGTTGAGAATTATAAAAATACTAAGGTTTGTATATCACGTTGAAATTATAATTGTAGTATCATACTGTAGATGCAGACAGAATCAGCTTCTAGAATTTTTAGTTTGGTGTTCAAACATACATGCATAGTTTGGAGTAGTCAACCTTGAGAATTATAATATTACAAATCCAACCATATCGAGGGTCTTCGACGGCGGAGAAATTTAGGAACTTAAAAGTATTGTTAGGTCCCATTACAACAAAGGTAGGTTAGAATGGGACAAGCGACCAACTACAAACGGACATGTGATTTAGTATCATACTTGTTACATTTGTTATTCTTTAATAGGTAGGGCTTCTCTTTGTTTCCTTTCTTTCAAATCCCAGCATAATCAACTTTCACCAATGGTCAATAATATCTTATGGTCAATAATAAAAATCAATCCGATTCTAGCCTGCTCAGGTATTTAGAAATTATATATATATGAGAAATATTCATGTACATCCATCCCTCACCAGATTATGGTGAGGGACAACATAGTGGGGCCAACTTTATGATACATTTGAACCATCTACATACATGGGATCTCCTTAAGTACACTAAATGGCATCAAGTTTTTGTTAGGATCCAGCCTACTCATACATGGGATCTCCTTACTACATGGCATCAAGTTTTTGTTAGGATCCAGTCTACTCAGATGAACCACACAGTCAGCCAACTGGTTCCCAGATATTTTCCTATCATCAAATGTAGTTAGCCAACCAAGATGCTCAATTCCAGAAATACCTGTATATGCTCCTAAATGCATGCCATTTCTTTGTAGTTACTTTTCAGTTTCTCATGTAGTTAACTTCCATTTTCTCTTGTAAGCAAACAATTATATGTATTGGGGAAAAGACAGTAAAATGGAGTTGATTATCTTCCTTTTAAACTTGGCGTCAACCAGAGGACACCCTTTTCATCTTCTTAGTGGACGACTAGGAACCTTGACCATATCATTTGGTATCACAACGGTCTTTCCTTGGGCATGCCAAAGAATATGATCCCATGGAGAAACGTTTAGGGAGCTTGGAAGAGGCTTGGGAGCTAACCAATATCCGACTTGACCAAATTCAACAAGCTTTAGAACGTTTCACCTTGCAGTTAGCTCCAACAGGTGGTGGAGATCGAGCAAACTTTGAAGAGGGTGGGGCGGTGCACTAGGCGAAGGGAATATTCAAACTCGTTTTGCACGTATTGACTTCCCACATTTTAACGGCCATGAACCACTTGAATTCATCTACAAATACGAGTGTTTTTTTCAATATCATCGGACCATAGAAAATGAAAAGGCCATGCTAGCATTGTTTCACATGGACGTTGTAGCTTTTACGTGGTTCCAGTGGTATACTTGCATAAATCCTACCGTAACGTGGCAGGCACTTAAAAACGCTCTATTGATTCGCTTTGGGCCAACTGATTATGAAACTATAGATGGAACGTTGGCCAAATTGCAACAACGGACCAGATTAGTGCAGACTTATCAAACCCAATTCGAGCATCTAGCAAATTGGGTGGCTGGATGGTCTAATTGTGCTTTGATGGGAACCTTTGTTCAAGGACTTTGAGATGAGATTGGACAGGAGGTACTCATGTTTCAACCAGACACTCTACAAGAAGCAATGGGGCTGGCCTGATGTTAGGAGGAAAAGCTGAACAGGCTTGGAGGGTTGTCTCCTCCCACAGCAGCAAGACCTGCCCTCTAGACTAGTCCTACAGCTGGTACATTTCAGATTGGATAGGAAAAGGTGTCGCCCACCACCAAGTAGGTCCAGGAAACCATCACTGCCTTTGCTAAGGGCCTGTTTGGCACCTTACTAGTAGGGTACAGTTAAGAACAGTTGGTCCCTAGTGGTGTCACGCCCCCGAGCCCGGACCTTGCAGCGGCTCGACCTCAGGGAGCGCGAAAATGGGGTTTAAGTAACATTTATATTTTCTCCCAAGATCCGCGTGTGTGAGGATGACAAATTCTAATACACTTTGAATATTTTGTGGAAGCTTATGTGGCGTTGCGACTGGGATTCCGTGGCCATCGGATTCCGTGTTGCACTCAACCGCTAGCATATAGTTATCATATCAAGAATCATATCGGACTAGAACAAACCATCACATTAAAATACAGAGCTGACAGTAAGAGGATATTGCATTCCCATATATGCTCAAGTTACAAATATCAATGTGTATTAATTAAATATCCCGAAGAAAGGGCTAATAAAAGCCATACAAATATGAAGCTACATAAGCACTACCCCACATATGACGTAGCTCCGATGTCAAGCAAAATGTCTGCATGACATAGCCGACACAACAATCTGCAAACTCATGGCTCCACAGCCAACGCGAGCGCTCGGTTTGGGATGAAGAAGTCTAGACCTGAGTTCCAAAAGAGTGGGTCAGACGCGACGGTCTGGCAGGTGGGTGAAAAGATATAAATAATATTTTGAATAATAAAACATATGATAAATCATGGTATTTGATCAAAAGTTGCAGAGATTTAAAACCTATGTAAAACGTGGATATCTGACAAAACATGTATTCATTTGAAGCATGTGTAAAATATGGATATTTGGCAAAACATGTATTCATTTGGAGCAAGTGTAAAACATGGATATCTAGCAAAACAGGTATTCCTCACTTTGCAAACCCAGTCCGTAGGTGGACCTTGCAAATCGCCCTTCTTTAGGGGAGCCACAATCGTAGGGATTAGATTGGCAATCACACAAAGCTAAATCCTCCATCACTAATGTGATGAGAGCACATTCGGGGTGTTGGTCTCAGACACGCGAAGTGACGAGAGCTAACGAAATATATATATACATATAGCTGGACAAGACCACGGCTGCGGAACCGGGTAACGGGGTAGGACGGGACCCAGACTGCAGTTGGCAGGAGCAAGAGGGGGACCTCCAAGTCTGTGGATTAAGCCGACAAGGTCGTCCAAGCTTAGTGGTGCTGACACATAGGTTATATGAAGGAAATCAGGACATATACATATATCTATATGGTGTGTAACACCCAAACAGGCTGAACATGGTGCTCATAGGTACAATTATCACATTCATATCTGGTCATGCACATTCGGGGCTACCAGGATGCTTAAAGCGCATATTTCAATGGTTTTAAAACAAAACTTGTATTAACACGCGAAAATAGAAGGTTACATTAGTCGTTCAATTTAAAAGAGACCACACATGGATTTCCACACACTGCCGGTCCATACATTGAGGATTCAAGAATTAAATCGATGTGGATAAGGGTCCCGTATGTCGGTTTACTTAATTACTTGGTACCCCTTAAAATTGAAGACAATCGGAGCTCCTTATATACATTGACAAGCCAGACGTGCTCCATTTTCATTTCCCCAATTGGTCATGCAAGGGCAGGGTCAATAGGTTCCAACCTAGGGTCCAAACTAGGTTTAGAATCCCTTTTCAAAAGAGATAAGGGCTTGGTTCATTGATCCAATACCCACTTTCTTTTCTAATCTCTGATCATTAAGATAAGTATACCACTGGATTCTACGCTTCAAGCTCTTTCCAACGGTTTATAGAACTCCAATTTCCGACAAAAGGGTCAATAGTTATGGATTCCTGAAGATTGGCATTTTAATCACTTGCAGCTTGCGGGTTCCCGGCGTCCAGACGCTTGAACCCTGGCGTCCAGATGCCCAAAACCAGTTTGGACGTCCCACGACTTTGCCTTCTAGCATCCGGACAACCAAACCCTGGCGTTTGGACACCAGGAGGCAGAAACCTCCCTAGACGTCCCAAAATGACCCTGTTTCTTCCTCTTCTTCCAAGTCTCCTTTGAGCCACTACTTTGTCACAACAATGTGGGTCTCTTTGCCTTCTCAAAATCCCAACTAATCCTCCATCAAACATTCCACAAGATCCATCAAAGCACTTCCATTCCACCTCATTCATCACAAGGGACCCATCACCCGTGGAAATCCATGTGTACATAGAGTAAGATTTAAGAAAATAACAGTACATACATTTCCAAAAGATTAAGTAAGAGGGAAAGACTCATAAACATGCCATTTCCAAAATCCATAAAACTCATATTAAGAAGCAAGTATTAAATCACCAAAACCATTAATGAGAATCAAGTTTTTCTCACAAAACATGCCAATTACCAAAATAATCCATTCATCCAATTGCCTTGGTCTCCAAAGTATCTAAACAAGCTTCTAATCACCACTCCAAGCTCAAATCGCCAATCTATACAAAAGCCCCCAAAATACACACATTACATACCCTAACATGGCCAAGCCAAAGAACAAGAATGTGAGAGCTTCCAATAATGGAGATGGAGCTTCTCTAGGACTAGAAGAATACAAATCTAAGAGATTAGAAGAAATGCTTACTTGGAAGGTCCTCTAATGGAAAGAGTTAGCTCAAGGAAGACCCTAGAGTGGGTGAATTCCTCTACAAAAGACACCAATGGAGAGCTTTCAAGATGAGGAAGAAGACGATGATGCCTCCTTTAGCAAGGGTTTGGTGGTGGATTAGAGATGGAGAAGCAAGAAGAAAAGGGGAGAAAACCCTAGGCAGCTGAAACTTTCTTTTTTCGAATGAAAAGTTGCAAGAAAGAGTGAAGTGAAGGTGGGTTCTCCTTATATAGGAAGTGAGGGTGGGTCCCACAACTTATGGAGCCTGATGGGCTTAGAACATGGGTTTTCGAGCCTCGGATGAGTTCGACAAAGAAGGAAGAAGCGTTCAGCGAAAATCTAGTTTCTAAAAAGTGTAAATTTCGCGGGTTTTGGAGATTTTGAAAATAGTGTCCAAATTTTGTGTAAAAAGACTGTTTTAGCCCTGAAATTAAAAAAGTGGGGTTTCGAGGTCTCGAACGGGGACGGAGTAAACACGAAAGTTCTAGGGAATGACAAGACTAGTTAAATGAAGTCGAAATGAGAATTTTTTGGAATCATAAGGAGCCTCCCCACTCCGACTCCGCAAAACATATTGGACCCTACAGTCACTAACTGGGTTCACTGGCTCGCAAAACTTACCAAAGCTAATGAAAAGTCATTCTAACTCACAAACTCAACCAATCAATTACTAATCGCACTTAGAAAACTAATCTACAAAGAAATCAACACTGATCCCGAAAATTAGGGGTCGGGGTCTCACATCCTCCCCCCCTTAGAACATTTGGTCCTCTAAATGAACTAAACAAAACCCAAAAACAAGTGGGGATATTAATCTCACACTTCAAACGCAAAACCTCCAAAGGTTGCTCCAAATCGGTCTTCTTGGAGGCGCTTGAACTCGCTAGGTCGTCCTTGATGTAGAACTCTTTGGTCAACTATCAATAGTTGTCGGACATTCTTTTACTGGCTTGAATCTTGTCACTGCCTTGCCAATCTAACTGCTCTGGAAATCTGCCAACTCTAACCCCTTCTAAGTTCCACCAAGTCTCGCTTCTAGCCAACTTGATAAAGAAAAATCTTGGAACAATTTTGTCAACTTCATCCCGACTGTGGAAGCTAGGGTCTAATATCAAATGCACAATCTTCAAGGTGAACTCTTGCTAGCTCTAAATCTTTCTGCTCATTGCTCTTGATCCTTTGTACCACAGTCGGTTTCTAACACCAACTTGCTTGTCCCTTCACCATTCTTCAACAATAATGGAGATGGAGCTTCTCTAGAATTAGAAGAATACAAATCTAAGAGATTAGAAGAAATGCTTACTTGGAAGGTCCTCTAATGGAAAGAGTTAGCTCAAGGAAGACCCTAGAGTGGGTGGATTCCTCTACAAAAGACACCAATGGAGAGCTTTCAAGATGAGGAAGAAGATGATGATGCCTCCTTTAGCAAGGGATTAGTGGTGGATTAGAGATGGAGAAGCAAGAAGAAAAAGGGAGAAAACCCTAGGCAGCTGGAACTTTCTTTTTTCGAATGAAAAGTTGCAAGAAAGAGTGAAGTGAAGGTGGGTTCTCCTTTTATAGGAATTGAGGGTGGGTCCCACAACTTATGGAGCTTGATGGGCTTAGAACATGGGTTTTCAAGCCTCGGATGAGTTCGACGAAGAAGGAAGAAACGTTCAACGAAAATCTAGTTTCTAAAAAGTGTAAATTTCGCGGGTTTCGGAGATTCTGAAAATAGTGTCCAGATTTGGTGTAAAAAGACTGTTTTGCCCCTGACATTAGAAAAGTAGGGTTTTGAGGCCTCGAACGGGGACGGAGTAAACACGAAAGTTGTAGGGAATGACAAGACTAGTCAAATGAAGCTAAAATGGGAATTTTTAGGAATCATAAGGAACCTCCCCACTCCGACCCCGCAAAACATATAGGACCCTACAGTCACTAATTGGGTTCACTGGCTCACAAAACTTTCCAAAGCTAATGAAAAGACATTCTAACTCACAAACTCAACCAATCAATTACTAATCCCACTTAGAAAACTAATCTACACAGAAATCAAACGAATCTCGGAAATTAGGGGTCGAGGTCTCACAAGTGGCAAAGTGGGGGTCGTCCCATAAAAGTAGTCTGTCGTGCATGAAGGCACTTTACCACTTTTGGGACAACCGTGGGTTTAACAAGGTCTCCAAGTGTGTTAGGGTACGCATGTCTCATGAAAGGCACGTGCCAAGCCAGAATGTGCATCATAAGTCTTGGAATCGTCTTTGTGCGAGGAACGAGGTGTTCAAGTGTATTGACGCACCCCCCCCCCCTTTATATGCAACTGTAGGCGATTGGAGTATGCACAACCCCACTTTCTTTGCAATTGCAAGCGATTTTGTGGGTCCAAGGACCTCGAATCATGGGGATGGAAATAGAGGTGTGGTAACAGGGAGCCAAGAGTAATGATGCTTAGGCAACGCAAACAGTGTAGCTAGAGTTTTAAGTTCCTACTTGACGCTTCGACGACCCTTTTCTTGTATACTACTGCCACCCAGTTACCACAAGATCAAGAGGTATAGCATGTCGCCATGCTCGATTGGAAAGCAATGAGGCAACTTCGCAATGGAACTACATCCAACTCGTTTTGGTGAAAACCCATACTGTCTGTGACCATACGACAGTTGATACTTCGGGACAGCAGCGAAGGTAGCCCTCTTTAGCCGTGCCTGCCGTGTTTCATATTGCAGGTATGCAATCACTCGTCAAATCTGTCTCCGCCACGAAATCAACTTTTGGGTAATTAGGTGAAATCCAGAACCCCATCTCTTGATCTCTTCTTTCTAATCGTGGCGGAAACTTCAATGCTCTGTAGAGTGTCAATTTCTCAATTAGGGTTTTAAACTCGTCTTCTTTACGACCACTGATTCCGTCGATGAGTTAATCGGTCCATCACTGTTATCCATAATCGTGTATGGGTATATCTGGTCTAATGATTTATTGCGCAAGGCGTTCCTCTTACATGAACAAGTTCAAAAACCATATGAATATATATATGTGGGGAGAACTGTTTGTAGAAATTGTCTTCTTGCGCATTGAAGAGTCCAGAACAATTAACTGCGTCTGTAGTGGTATTGTGCAATCTAACTTCTAATTAGGAAATACAGTTCCAACACGGCATCTCGATTCTACAGTCCTGTTCCACCTACATACCTAAATGTACTAGGTATAGATGAGGAACGTATATAAAGAATCGATATACGTGACTGCGAATGCAGACATGCATTTGGACCGGGTTGCCTTCTTATCCGGTGTTGAAATCAATTGCAGGTTCCAGACGGCTGTTCATTTTCTTCTTTCGAATATGGAGCGAGAAAGAAATTCCAGGGATGTGCTACTAAACAACGAGGAGAATCAAACATCCTCCCAGTTAAGAGTCGGACAGGTAATTCATTGCATTTGCATCTACTGATAATTATGACCCGTTTCGTTGTAGCCAATCCATACTAATCCGCAATCACTTTGGTTTCCCCTGTCTTGTAGGAAGTTGATGCCCTCAAATTCATATCGATTGACCCTCAATGCGACTTTTGGACTCTCGCACCAGGGATGTTGTCTTACATAGAGCTGATCGGCCTGGAGCATTTGCCAAAACTGAAGAAATGCAAAATAGATTACTCGCTAATCAATGCACTTGTTGAGAGATGGCAACCAGAAACAAACACCTTTCATTTCGGGTGGGGTGAGAAGGCTATAACACTGGAGGATGTATCATACCTCTATGGACTTCCAATAGATGGAAAAGCTGTGACAGGAAGAGTTTGGTCCAGAAAAGCCATGTTGGATGATACATGTAAGAGACTGCTGGGCGTTAAGGGAGAGAAGGCCGCCGATATGATGGGTGGGTAGTTAAGTCTAGCTTGGATAAGGCCAAAATTCTGTAAACTACCCGCCAGGATTATTGTAGCAGATGAAAAGAGATATATACGAGCGTTCTTGTTCAGCCTCGTGTCATCGCAGTTATGTACCAACAATGCTGATGCACGCGGCCATACCTACATTCTGGAGCTTTTCAAAGACTTCGACAGGTATGCATGGGGCCACGCCTGTCTGGCTTCTGTATGTCGCAGCATGACCCTTGCCACTTTGATAAATGACCGCCTCAGGACAATAACTGGTCCATTACATCTTTTACAGGTAATTATCGTTGACTTAACTTTATTAATGGTTCTTTATCTACCTCATCACCCATAATATCATCAAGTTATTGTCCTGCATCCTTTGCAGCTTTGGGCTTAACGCATACTGCCGTCGACCGGCCGCTAAGAGCACAATTGGATGCCCTTCGCTTTCAATTCCCACTATTTCGGATGTGGCAAAATATTTTGAAGAACCAAACCTTCTCTAGCACGCTCCAGCACTTTCAATTCCCACAATTGGCGGAAACTTCAATGCTCTGTAGAGTGTCAATTTCTCAATTAGGGTTTTAAAATCGTCTTCTTTACGACCACTGATTCCGTCGATGAGTTAATCGGTCCATCACTGTTATCCATAATCGTGTATGGGTATATCTGGTCTAATGATTTATTGCGCAAGGAGTTCCTCTTACATGAACAAGTTCAAAAACCTTACGAATATATATATGTGGGGAGAACTGTTTGTAGAAATTGTCTTCTTGCGCATTGAAGAGTCCAGAACAATTAACTGCGTCTGTAGTGGTATTGTGCAATCTAACTTCTAATTAGGAAATACAGTTCCAACACGGCATCTCGATTCTACAGTTCTGTTCCACCTACATACCTAAATGTACTAGGTATAGATGAGGAACGTATATAAAGAATCGATATACGTGACTGCGAATGCAGACATGCATTTGGACCGGGTTGCCTTCTTATCCGGTGTTGAAATCAATTGCAGGTTCCAGACGGCTGTTCATTTTCTTCTTTCGAATATGGAGCGAGAAAGAAATTCCAGGGATGTGCTACTAAACAACGAGGAGAATCAAACATCCTCCCAGTTAAGAGTCGGACAGGTAATTCATTGCATTTGCATCTACTGATAATTATGACCCGTTTCGTTGTAGCCAATCCATACTAATCCGCAATCACTTTGGTTTCCCCTGTCTTGCAGGAAGTTGATGCCCTCAAATTCATATCGATTGACCCTCAATGCGACTTTTGGACTCTCGCACCAGGGATGTTGTCTTACATAGAGCTGATCGGCCTGGAGCATTTGCCAAAACTGAAGAAATGCAAAATAGATTACTCGCTAATCAATGCACTTGTTGAGAGATGGCAACCAGAAACAAACACCTTTCATTTCGGGTGGGGTGAGAAGGCTATAACACTGGAGGATGTATCATACCTCTATGGACTTCCAATAGATGGAAAAGCTGTGACAGGAAGAGTTTGGTCCAGAAAAGCCATGTTGGATGATACATGTAAGAGACTGCTGGGCGTTAAGGGAGAGAAGGCCGCCGATATGATGGGTGGGTAGTTAAGTCTAGCTTGGATAAGGCCAAAATTCTGTAAACTACCCGCCAGGATTATTGTAGCAGATGAAAAGAGATATATACGAGCGTTCTTGTTCAGCCTCGTGTCATCGCAGTTATGTACCAACAATGCTGATGCACGCGGCCATACCTACATTCTGGAGCTTTTCAAAGACTTCGACAGGTATGCATGGGGCCACGCCTGTCTGGCTTCTGTATGTCGCAGCATGACCCTTGCCACTTTGATAAATGACCGCCTCAGGACAATAACTGGTCCATTACATCTTTTACAGGTAATTATCGTTGACTTAACTTTATTAATGGTTCTTTATCTACCTCATCACCCATAATATCATCAAGTTATTGTCCTGCATCCTTTGCAGCTTTGGGCTTAACGCATACTGCCGTCGACCGGCCGCTAAGAGCACAATTGGATGCCCTTCGCTTTCAATTCCCACTATTTCGGATGTGGCAAAATATTTTGAAGAACCAAACCTTCTCTAGCACGCTCCAGCACTTTCAATTCCCACAATTGGCGGAAACTTCAATGCTCTGTAGAGTGTCAATTTCTCAATTAGGGTTTTAAAATCGTCTTCTTTACGACCACTGATTCCGTCGATGAGTTAATCGGTCCATCACTGTTATCCATAATCGTGTATGGGTATATCTGGTCTAATGATTTATTGCGCAAGGAGTTCCTCTTACATGAACAAGTTCAAAAACCTTACGAATATATATATGTGGGGAGAACTGTTTGTAGAAATTGTCTTCTTGCGCATTGAAGAGTCCAGAACAATTAACTGCGTCTGTAGTGGTATTGTGCAATCTAACTTCTAATTAGGAAATACAGTTCCAACACGGCATCTCGATTCTACAGTTCTGTTCCACCTACATACCTAAATGTACTAGGTATAGATGAGGAACGTATATAAAGAATCGATATACGTGACTGCGAATGCAGACATGCATTTGGACCGGGTTGCCTTCTTATCCGGTGTTGAAATCAATTGCAGGTTCCAGACGGCTGTTCATTTTCTTCTTTCGAATATGGAGCGAGAAAGAAATTCCAGGGATGTGCTACTAAACAACGAGGAGAATCAAACATCCTCCCAGTTAAGAGTCGGACAGGTAATTCATTGCATTTGCATCTACTGATAATTATGACCCGTTTCGTTGTAGCCAATCCATACTAATCCGCAATCACTTTGGTTTCCCCTGTCTTGCAGGAAGTTGATGCCCTCAAATTCATATCGATTGACCCTCAATGCGACTTTTGGACTCTCGCACCAGGGATGTTGTCTTACATAGAGCTGATCGGCCTGGAGCATTTGCCAAAACTGAAGAAATGCAAAATAGATTACTCGCTAATCAATGCACTTGTTGAGAGATGGCAACCAGAAACAAACACCTTTCATTTCGGGTGGGGTGAGAAGGCTATAACACTGGAGGATGTATCATACCTCTATGGACTTCCAATAGATGGAAAAGCTGTGACAGGAAGAGTTTGGTCCAGAAAAGCCATGTTGGATGATACATGTAAGAGACTGCTGGGCGTTAAGGGAGAGAAGGCCGCCGATATGATGGGTGGGTAGTTAAGTCTAGCTTGGATAAGGCCAAAATTCTGTAAACTACCCGCCAGGATTATTGTAGCAGATGAAAAGAGATATATACGAGCGTTCTTGTTCAGCCTCGTGTCATCGCAGTTATGTACCAACAATGCTGATGCACGCGGCCATACCTACATTCTGGAGCTTTTCAAAGACTTCGACAGGTATGCATGGGGCCACGCCTGTCTGGCTTCTGTATGTCGCAGCATGACCCTTGCCACTTTGATAAATGACCGCCTCAGGACAATAACTGGTCCATTACATCTTTTACAGGTAATTATCGTTGACTTAACTTTATTAATGGTTCTTTATCTACCTCATCACCCATAATATCATCAAGTTATTGTCCTGCATCCTTTGCAGCTTTGGGCTTAACGCATACTGCCGTCGACCGGCCGCTAAGAGCACAATTGGATGCCCTTCGCTTTCAATTCCCACTATTTCGGATGTGGCAAAATATTTTGAAGAACCAAACCTTCTCTAGCACGCTCCAGCACTTTCAATTCCCACAATTGGCGGAAACTTCAATGCTCTGTAGAGTGTCAATTTCTCAATTAGGGTTTTAAAATCGTCTTCTTTACGACCACTGATTCCGTCGATGAGTTAATCGGTCCATCACTGTTATCCATAATCGTGTATGGGTATATCTGGTCTAATGATTTATTGCGCAAGGAGTTCCTCTTACATGAACAAGTTCAAAAACCTTACGAATATATATATGTGGGGAGAACTGTTTGTAGAAATTGTCTTCTTGCGCATTGAAGAGTCCAGAACAATTAACTGCGTCTGTAGTGGTATTGTGCAATCTAACTTCTAATTAGGAAATACAGTTCCAACACGGCATCTCGATTCTACAGTTCTGTTCCACCTACATACCTAAATGTACTAGGTATAGATGAGGAACGTATATAAAGAATCGATATACGTGACTGCGAATGCAGACATGCATTTGGACCGGGTTGCCTTCTTATCCGGTGTTGAAATCAATTGCAGGTTCCAGACGGCTGTTCATTTTCTTCTTTCGAATATGGAGCGAGAAAGAAATTCCAGGGATGTGCTACTAAACAACGAGGAGAATCAAACATCCTCCCAGTTAAGAGTCGGACAGGTAATTCATTGCATTTGCATCTACTGATAATTATGACCCGTTTCGTTGTAGCCAATCCATACTAATCCGCAATCACTTTGGTTTCCCCTGTCTTGCAGGAAGTTGATGCCCTCAAATTCATATCGATTGACCCTCAATGCGACTTTTGGACTCTCGCACCAGGGATGTTGTCTTACATAGAGCTGATCGGCCTGGAGCATTTGCCAAAACTGAAGAAATGCAAAATAGATTACTCGCTAATCAATGCACTTGTTGAGAGATGGCAACCAGAAACAAACACCTTTCATTTCGGGTGGGGTGAGAAGGCTATAACACTGGAGGATGTATCATACCTCTATGGACTTCCAATAGATGGAAAAGCTGTGACAGGAAGAGTTTGGTCCAGAAAAGCCATGTTGGATGATACATGTAAGAGACTGCTGGGCGTTAAGGGAGAGAAGGCCGCCGATATGATGGGTGGGTAGTTAAGTCTAGCTTGGATAAGGCCAAAATTCTGTAAACTACCCGCCAGGATTATTGTAGCAGATGAAAAGAGATATATACGAGCGTTCTTGTTCAGCCTCGTGTCATCGCAGTTATGTACCAACAATGCTGATGCACGCGGCCATACCTACATTCTGGAGCTTTTCAAAGACTTCGACAGGTATGCATGGGGCCACGCCTGTCTGGCTTCTGTATGTCGCAGCATGACCCTTGCCACTTTGATAAATGACCGCCTCAGGACAATAACTGGTCCATTACATCTTTTACAGGTAATTATCGTTGACTTAACTTTATTAATGGTTCTTTATCTACCTCATCACCCATAATATCATCAAGTTATTGTCCTGCATCCTTTGCAGCTTTGGGCTTAACGCATACTGCCGTCGACCGGCCGCTAAGAGCACAATTGGATGCCCTTCGCTTTCAATTCCCACTATTTCGGATGTGGCAAAATATTTTGAAGAACCAAACCTTCTCTAGCACGCTCCAGCACTTTCAATTCCCACAATTGGCGGAAACTTCAATGCTCTGTAGAGTGTCAATTTCTCAATTAGGGTTTTAAAATCGTCTTCTTTACGACCACTGATTCCGTCGATGAGTTAATCGGTCCATCACTGTTATCCATAATCGTGTATGGGTATATCTGGTCTAATGATTTATTGCGCAAGGAGTTCCTCTTACATGAACAAGTTCAAAAACCTTACGAATATATATATGTGGGGAGAACTGTTTGTAGAAATTGTCTTCTTGCGCATTGAAGAGTCCAGAACAATTAACTGCGTCTGTAGTGGTATTGTGCAATCTAACTTCTAATTAGGAAATACAGTTCCAACACGGCATCTCGATTCTACAGTTCTGTTCCACCTACATACCTAAATGTACTAGGTATAGATGAGGAACGTATATAAAGAATCGATATACGTGACTGCGAATGCAGACATGCATTTGGACCGGGTTGCCTTCTTATCCGGTGTTGAAATCAATTGCAGGTTCCAGACGGCTGTTCATTTTCTTCTTTCGAATATGGAGCGAGAAAGAAATTCCAGGGATGTGCTACTAAACAACGAGGAGAATCAAACATCCTCCCAGTTAAGAGTCGGACAGGTAATTCATTGCATTTGCATCTACTGATAATTATGACCCGTTTCGTTGTAGCCAATCCATACTAATCCGCAATCACTTTGGTTTCCCCTGTCTTGCAGGAAGTTGATGCCCTCAAATTCATATCGATTGACCCTCAATGCGACTTTTGGACTCTCGCACCAGGGATGTTGTCTTACATAGAGCTGATCGGCCTGGAGCATTTGCCAAAACTGAAGAAATGCAAAATAGATTACTCGCTAATCAATGCACTTGTTGAGAGATGGCAACCAGAAACAAACACCTTTCATTTCGGGTGGGGTGAGAAGGCTATAACACTGGAGGATGTATCATACCTCTATGGACTTCCAATAGATGGAAAAGCTGTGACAGGAAGAGTTTGGTCCAGAAAAGCCATGTTGGATGATACATGTAAGAGACTGCTGGGCGTTAAGGGAGAGAAGGCCGCCGATATGATGGGTGGGTAGTTAAGTCTAGCTTGGATAAGGCCAAAATTCTGTAAACTACCCGCCAGGATTATTGTAGCAGATGAAAAGAGATATATACGAGCGTTCTTGTTCAGCCTCGTGTCATCGCAGTTATGTACCAACAATGCTGATGCACGCGGCCATACCTACATTCTGGAGCTTTTCAAAGACTTCGACAGGTATGCATGGGGCCACGCCTGTCTGGCTTCTGTATGTCGCAGCATGACCCTTGCCACTTTGATAAATGACCGCCTCAGGACAATAACTGGTCCATTACATCTTTTACAGGTAATTATCGTTGACTTAACTTTATTAATGGTTCTTTATCTACCTCATCACCCATAATATCATCAAGTTATTGTCCTGCATCCTTTGCAGCTTTGGGCTTAACGCATACTGCCGTCGACCGGCCGCTAAGAGCACAATTGGATGCCCTTCGCTTTCAATTCCCACTATTTCGGATGTGGCAAAATATTTTGAAGAACCAAACCTTCTCTAGCACGCTCCAGCACTTTCAATTCCCACAATTGGCGGAAACTTCAATGCTCTGTAGAGTGTCAATTTCTCAATTAGGGTTTTAAAATCGTCTTCTTTACGACCACTGATTCCGTCGATGAGTTAATCGGTCCATCACTGTTATCCATAATCGTGTATGGGTATATCTGGTCTAATGATTTATTGCGCAAGGAGTTCCTCTTACATGAACAAGTTCAAAAACCTTACGAATATATATATGTGGGGAGAACTGTTTGTAGAAATTGTCTTCTTGCGCATTGAAGAGTCCAGAACAATTAACTGCGTCTGTAGTGGTATTGTGCAATCTAACTTCTAATTAGGAAATACAGTTCCAACACGGCATCTCGATTCTACAGTTCTGTTCCACCTACATACCTAAATGTACTAGGTATAGATGAGGAACGTATATAAAGAATCGATATACGTGACTGCGAATGCAGACATGCATTTGGACCGGGTTGCCTTCTTATCCGGTGTTGAAATCAATTGCAGGTTCCAGACGGCTGTTCATTTTCTTCTTTCGAATATGGAGCGAGAAAGAAATTCCAGGGATGTGCTACTAAACAACGAGGAGAATCAAACATCCTCCCAGTTAAGAGTCGGACAGGTAATTCATTGCATTTGCATCTACTGATAATTATGACCCGTTTCGTTGTAGCCAATCCATACTAATCCGCAATCACTTTGGTTTCCCCTGTCTTGCAGGAAGTTGATGCCCTCAAATTCATATCGATTGACCCTCAATGCGACTTTTGGACTCTCGCACCAGGGATGTTGTCTTACATAGAGCTGATCGGCCTGGAGCATTTGCCAAAACTGAAGAAATGCAAAATAGATTACTCGCTAATCAATGCACTTGTTGAGAGATGGCAACCAGAAACAAACACCTTTCATTTCGGGTGGGGTGAGAAGGCTATAACACTGGAGGATGTATCATACCTCTATGGACTTCCAATAGATGGAAAAGCTGTGACAGGAAGAGTTTGGTCCAGAAAAGCCATGTTGGATGATACATGTAAGAGACTGCTGGGCGTTAAGGGAGAGAAGGCCGCCGATATGATGGGTGGGTAGTTAAGTCTAGCTTGGATAAGGCCAAAATTCTGTAAACTACCCGCCAGGATTATTGTAGCAGATGAAAAGAGATATATACGAGCGTTCTTGTTCAGCCTCGTGTCATCGCAGTTATGTACCAACAATGCTGATGCACGCGGCCATACCTACATTCTGGAGCTTTTCAAAGACTTCGACAGGTATGCATGGGGCCACGCCTGTCTGGCTTCTGTATGTCGCAGCATGACCCTTGCCACTTTGATAAATGACCGCCTCAGGACAATAACTGGTCCATTACATCTTTTACAGGTAATTATCGTTGACTTAACTTTATTAATGGTTCTTTATCTACCTCATCACCCATAATATCATCAAGTTATTGTCCTGCATCCTTTGCAGCTTTGGGCTTAACGCATACTGCCGTCGACCGGCCGCTAAGAGCACAATTGGATGCCCTTCGCTTTCAATTCCCACTATTTCGGATGTGGCAAAATATTTTGAAGAACCAAACCTTCTCTAGCACGCTCCAGCACTTTCAATTCCCACAATTGGCGGAAACTTCAATGCTCTGTAGAGTGTCAATTTCTCAATTAGGGTTTTAAAATCGTCTTCTTTACGACCACTGATTCCGTCGATGAGTTAATCGGTCCATCACTGTTATCCATAATCGTGTATGGGTATATCTGGTCTAATGATTTATTGCGCAAGGAGTTCCTCTTACATGAACAAGTTCAAAAACCTTACGAATATATATATGTGGGGAGAACTGTTTGTAGAAATTGTCTTCTTGCGCATTGAAGAGTCCAGAACAATTAACTGCGTCTGTAGTGGTATTGTGCAATCTAACTTCTAATTAGGAAATACAGTTCCAACACGGCATCTCGATTCTACAGTTCTGTTCCACCTACATACCTAAATGTACTAGGTATAGATGAGGAACGTATATAAAGAATCGATATACGTGACTGCGAATGCAGACATGCATTTGGACCGGGTTGCCTTCTTATCCGGTGTTGAAATCAATTGCAGGTTCCAGACGGCTGTTCATTTTCTTCTTTCGAATATGGAGCGAGAAAGAAATTCCAGGGATACTAAACAACGAGGAGAATCAAACATCCTCCCAGTTAAGAGTCGGACAGGTAATTCATTGCATTTGCATCTACTGATAATTATGACCCGTTTCGTTGTAGCCAATCCATACTAATCCGCAATCACTTTGGTTTCCCCTGTCTTGCAGGAAGTTGATGCCCTCAAATTCATATCGATTGACCCTCAATGCGACTTTTGGACTCTCACACCAGGGATGTTGTCTTACATAGAGCTGATCGGCCTGGAGCATTTGCCAAAACTGAAGAAATGCAAAATAGATTACTCGCTAATCAATGCACTTGTTGAGAGATGGCAACCAGAAACAAACACCTTTCATTTCGGGTGGGGTGAGAAGGCTATAACACTGGAGGATGTATCATACCTCTATGGACTTCCAATAGATGGAAAAGCTGTGACAGGAAGAGTTTGGTCCAGAAAAGCCATGTTGGATGATACATGTAAGAGACTGCTGGGCGTTAAGGGAGAGAAGGCCGCCGATATGATGGGTGGGTAGTTAAGTCTAGCTTGGATAAGGCCAAAATTCTGTAAACTACCCGCCAGGATTATTGTAGCAGATGAAAAGAGATATATACGAGCGTTCTTGTTCAGCCTCGTGTCATCGCAGTTATGTACCAACAATGCTGATGCACGCGGCCATACCTACATTCTGGAGCTTTTCAAAGACTTCGACAGGTATGCATGGGGCCACGCCTGTCTGGCTTCTGTATGTCGCAGCATGACCCTTGCCACTTTGATAAATGACCGCCTCAGGACAATAACTGGTCCATTACATCTTTTATAGGTAATTATCGTTGACTTAACTTTATTAATGGTTCTTTATCTACCTCATCACCCATAATATCATCAAGTTATTGTCCTACATCCTTTGCAGCTTTGGGCTTAACGCATACTGCCGTCGACCGGCCGCTAAGAGCACAATTGGATGCCCTTCGCTTTCAATTCCCACTATTTCGGATGTGGCAAAATATTTTGAAGAACCAAACCTTCTCTAGCACGCTCCAGCAATGAAGGGTTGAGCTAAATCAATCAATTGATGACCAGGTACGTTTAATTAAATATAGTTCACCACCAGTTAAGAGTGATGTCCAATTACACCTGCCAATTACTCTTCGGTCTGGTGTAATTCTTCTTTAATGTGATTGGTTAGATTGAGTACCAACTGTATTTGAAGTGGGCTGAAGAACTTGAGGGCATGGTGGACGAAGGGGATAGAAGCATATTCCGTTCCATGGCTCCATTGATATACTACTGGATTATCGAGAGACACAATGCCTATAGAGTCTATCGGTAGTTTGGCATAATTTAGCATGTGCCGTCTCCTCTACCTCAATGGCAGAGGTCCAACGAGCGAGCATCATCCACAGTCATCATTTATCGAACAAGAAACTTGAATTTTACGGAGGCTTGGGAGGCCAGAAGATCGACGGTGATAAATGGGATTCCGGTTGAAGGCAATAGCAGGGGCCGCGAAGCGTATCTCAACTAGTTTCGACGCACGACAGGACATCCAACATTTCAACTAGATGATGTAGACAAGAAAAGGGTTGATGAAGCACTAAAAAAGGTAATAGCTTGCCACAATCTTGCGCTGTCTATTTTCTCTATACCATCTATTTTCTATATACCTGGATGTTTGTGTTTGTCCATATCCTAGGTCGATCTCTTCCTCCAATGGCAACTAAGAGCGATTGCCTACATGGCCCCAGATCAAGGTTCCATGGACCTGCACCAACATTCGCTAAGGATCGGTAAGAAGACCCAGGCCTTTAAGCAGGCTACCGCATCACTGGAGGCATTAGAATAGTGGGATCTAGATGAGTTGGACAATAGCACCATAGCAGCCACACCTCCGCTGTAAGTATCGAGCTAGGTCGCCCATAACCCTCCCACACTAGGGATGTCACCGCTGGTCGATAATTCTTATCTAAATGCACTTTCACATGATAAACGCAGGATCACAGCACCTTATTGTCGTTGGGAAGTCCAGTACAATCCTATGTCCCGGGTAAATTCAGTTTGCTCATAGTTGTGGCAAGCAATTGGCGACCACATCAAGAAGATGTCGAGTTCAGCTCCGGACGATCGGAAGGAGACCTTCAAATGCAAGGCACCTGCGAAGAGTCAATCGAGTAGCACTCAACAACGACCAAGAATGGATGACGGCTTCTAACCATCACTGTCTCCGTATCCTGCAATTCCCAGTGGCTTGCTGAGGTGCCAAATCCAAAATATAAGCTATTTAGCGATAAGCAGGCACTGCTGGATGATTTCTGGATGAAATCACAACTCGCGTATGACTATCTGCTCTGCCACTCACATATAATCTGTAATCCTCTTTTTTTACGCCTGTTAATGTTTCAGTCGTTGTGCAGATGAGACAAATTAATACCTGTATGTAGCTACATCACTGTCGAAGAAATGAAGCAGGTCCTGGAAAGACATTGAATCAGTATGACGGTAGTTTCTGTAAACATTTGAATTAAATACCCTTCCAGTGAGATTAAATACTTCTCAGATTAGGAATTACAATTAACACGATTTCATAATAAATCTGTCTCTAACCCATAGATCATGGACTACTTGCTTGATATCACCGCCGGGCAACTGATGAACACTTACATATTTCCAAGCAGTCTCGCGGTAAGATATCATTGAGATGATGAATTTTGATAAGCACTAAAAAGCGCCATATAAACTGTGCCTAACGTAATATATTGTTGCACGTATGGATTACAGAGCTGGTGTGACCATGGATGGCATGAAGCTTGCGCCGAAGCTTTCCATATCTGTCAGACCTCAAGCATTGAATAATTTTTTACGCTCATCATCCTTGTTTGGCACCAAAGCCATTTCATCCTCATAGTGGCATTCGACTGACTGGAAATGGGTGTATTACAATACTATTGGGTGGAGGAAGAGGCACGTCGTCTACGTTGTCCAATTTGTAAGACCATATGAGACAATTTCTACATATTGATTTGTTATAAACGATTTCGAACTTGAATGCACATACGAATAATATTGCAAAAGATATTCATCTACAAAGAGTTTGATTCAAGAGACTGGTGTGGGCTGGGCCATTGGGAAATGAGGCAAGCCGTTAACCGTCCACGACAGGGTAACAGGTTAGCCTCATCGATGCATTAAACGAGGGTTATTCCTCTGTTAAATTTGGTTAAATTGAATATTTAATAACCAATGATGTAATACTGCTTTTGGTGCCTATATGAGGATCGGCGAACAATTAACAATCTCTGTTTTTTTAGGCAGCGATGACTGCGGTATCTTCGTCATGGCCATTGAAGATCATCTGGCTAGGGGCCACGCGATTAAATTCTCGTGGTCGGACATGTGGTTCTTCCGGCAGAAAGTAGTGCATGACATGTACAGCAATCAGCTAAATAGATTCGAGAATCGGGACGTTGGTACTAGTAGATCCTAACAGTTGTTGAATGGCCTCGTTTATGTTAGCATTAACTGGAATGTGTTTGTCTTTGATTTAACTTTTCCTAATGAAGTTTGTACGTAGATGGTAATGCCTATTGTTTGACAGCGCTCTCCTCCGCTAATTTTGCAAGGTTGAGATGGTATGACTTAACTGTGGAAAATCCAGAGGTCAGATAAGCCATGTTTAAGTTATCATGTATGCATGTGTGGTGTGAAGATGGTCAGCCTTATGAGCCTATTTTATATTTTTTTTCTCTGTATAACACCAGTGAAGCTTTAAGCCAACTCACGTGGCTTATGTAGGTTGGTACGAAAGAGCAACTGAAACAGACTTCTATCTCGAGAGGGGTTTTTAGTGCGGGGGGGGGGGGGGGGGGGGTGGTGTTTGTCCGCGTGAGTGGAATTAATTGGTTCATAGGAAATATTGTGTTCTTATTTAATAAATAGAATAGTGCTTTCAACCATAAACTTGGGGAGGCCGAGTGATTTATGTGTTAACTTATCATTACTTCTTTGCTACTGTATGTGTTAACCTATTGAGTAATGATGAGCCTCATAGGTCCAAATTTATCATTGTCTAGTACATGCGGAGGATGCCAAATCTCTTTTTTTTTTTTTACAATTTGAGTTGGTAGATTGGGACCGCAATGTCATCCGAGACGGTAATACCTTATAAAAGTTCGTACTCTACCAATTTCCATTCTTACTAGAATGGTCCTTCCAACATGATATGTTACATTGTCAGCCTGGCGTCTGTTGTATCTAATTACATCAAGCTTACCCAAACCCGGGAACTTTTCAGACAAGGTGAGAGATCCTAATTGCCCATTTTTTTATCTGAACAACAATCCTTGTGTCTAACAACCACACATAATCGATTTTGTAACCGAGGAAATTGATCAAAATAAGGACAGTTCCAAATGTACGGTTAAGTTGTACGAATGCAGACAACAGTCGGACTACATGTAGCGCATAGCAAAGGCCGCACAAATAAGGACTGCCGGCAGAATCAGTAGGTAAAACATTTTCTCGAACACCTGCAGCTGTTCAGTAACCAATTTTCTCTTGCTTTGTTTCCTTTCCATTCCCAACTGAGCAAGTCGGTTTTGCATCTCAATCTCCCTCTTTAGCGCATCTAGATTGGTTGACGGTCTCTGCATATCAGGACGGATGTTGAGTATATGCTAAGGCGCTGCATCAGAAACAACGGAGCGTTCGATCGTTACTCTGTCTTTCCTGAGGAAGGACAGAGAGAGAACAAATCACATAGAGAGAGAACAGGGATCACATCAAGGAGTTGACTTATCGTCCATTTCGGGCATCTCCAAAACTTCCTGTTCGGACTGATCTTCGTATGGGATGTGAATAGACGCATATCGCCATTACCACAAAGGCACTTTGGTGCTGCTTCAACACTGGAGGATGCGGTCTGTGACATACTACCGCAATTGGACCGGCTACTAAACTGTGATTGAGTGGGAAAACGAAATTTGAGTATGGACGCTCAAGTGGTGTGTGCAAGGAACACCCTATCTGCGCTGGCAATCATCCTCCAGTTTACTATCGTGCAGTATTGGTATGGCCGAAAAATTATCCTGAAGAGATGGGGTTACTCTGCACCGTAACCTTGCACACTATCCTTCTAGATTACAAACAAAGACAATTAGCCCATGACAAAGTTTAGGAGAGGACATAAAAGTAATTGTGAATCAGATAATTAGCATTCGACAAAATTCTCGTCCATGGTAAAATCCACCTGCACTCCAGGCATAGTAGGTTTAGAATTAGTAACCAAAAAAATTAAAGTGCAATTGGCGCAACAGTGCGCAAGATTAACTTCTGTTCATAATTGTCAGCACAATTAAATACACAGCACACCTTGAATCTGAAACAATGTTAGGACAGATACTACACCACCATCTTATTAGTCCACTAGACGTTCGAAAAGCAGATGAAGAGGCTTTTCAAAACCCACAAAATAGATGAACATCCAAAATCTCCAAAAAACTACAAATAGCACTACTTTAGCAATGATGGCTGATAATGACATCTACCAGCACTACTTTAGCAATTGTAGTCCATATTAATAATGAATGATTGAGGACCTACTGTTTTCAAGAGACATGAGGTCCCTATTCATCAAGAAAGAAAGAAAGCATGTCATGGACATAGGTAACTCCATATTAATACACATCAGTTCCAAATTCTGAAAAGTGCAGCAAAACGTTTCTAGAGTTAGTCAACAGAGGTGACAATTTGCGAAGGAGGACAGTGGCTGAGACTTGTGCATAATAGCATCAAAGTCCAGTTTCCCTGTGCATGCGCTCCAGGCAACGGAAGATCCAAGCCGACTTGTCCTTTGAGTGAAGGAATGCCGTCGAATTGTCTGAACTACTGTTCAGCCACTAATGAGCAATGTCCAGATTGGTAGATGATAGCTCAGCTATTTTTTCGAGTTAGGAGGTGATGGTCTCCGAAAGGTGCTTCGAAGGATCCAACATCATATGGGCGACTTCTTTGATCGATTTGATGATCACATTGGAGGCTTCTTTAAATCATGTGATGAATTTTGTCATGCTTATGCCCTTCCTCGTCCATTTTCTCGAGCCTGTAGAAATCCCCCCCCCCAACCGTTGCTCATGCTCATTCCCTCCAGTCAATCCTTGATTCCTATTTCAGCATTCCCAGACACAGCCTGCGTGTTTGTGCGTGATTGGCAGTTATACACTGGCGTGGCATTCTGTGATGACCGAGCGAAGTGGCCTATAGCAACATCGCAACCAAACACTAGCGACAACTTGTCATAGTCGACTGTCCTTGAATGCCAGGAATGTAAATCCGGATGCCCTTGCATTGCGAAACGATACGTGTTGTTGGCAGACACAATGAAAGAAATATTAAGAGGTGTATGACAGTCCTGGCATCATACCACAAGCCAATCCCTCCAGACTTCATCGCTAGCCACGATCCGTTTGGTTGCATTATTGAAGCCAAACACGGAAGCATTTAACAACTCTGTGCAGACACTATATTGCTTTTTTAGAGTTTTGCATCAGTTCCTTATCGTGTTCTCTGTTAAGACCTTTCCGGACTTGTTCGCTGCAATCATCGCGCTCGCGACGGCCACATATGCCTCGTCCTTGAAGCCACGGTCACCCTTCCTTCCCAGGGCTACTGGTTCAAGCATGAGTTCTAGTAGCAGCTCGTCCATTTTGGCGTTGAAAACATGATTCCTCCTCTGCGGTACAGTAGGGGCTATACAATGCAACGTCAGTGATAACAGTTAAAATTAAAATTATTAGTTATAATTTACAATCCAAACCAAAAACACAGAAATTAGAAGTGAGAAAGTCAAGAAATTGTGATCTGGCATGAATGGTCCATCATTAACCGCTATAAATAGAACAGTTCGACTTGACATGGGCTTCCCATAAAATTTTAAAAATAAAAGAAAAACAAAAGGAGAAAAAAGGAATATGCCTAGTTACGTTTTTATATATAATAACATCAGCATCTGAAAGCGCCCCTCAGGTTGTTCTATGGGCCTTACTAGACTGGTATTGTTGCCACATTCTCGCTGCGAAATCATCCCAGAATGTATGCCGCTCATCCCTCTCTCGCTGAGTGTACGGCCTGAATACATTCTCTAGATCATTTTTCATCGGCTGGATCATCACACTGGACAGCATCACCGACATTAGAAGCTTCATTGTCTTCCCCATCAGGCATTGATCCCCCATTCTGGTTGAGGATATAGTTATGCAATATGCAACAGGCATGAACTATTCACACCTGATGTGTGAATTCATATTGGGGTGTGTCCGTAGAATTCCGAAGCGGCCTTTAAGCAGGCCAAAGATGACATTCCTTGCTTGAGGATGCCTCTTGTTAAATAGTTCCTTCACATTGTCTGGTGTCCACCTGTAGTGGTCCTTCAAATGATACTGAACTCCTCGGTATGGAGTGAGGAACCCCAGTGTGTTGGCAAATCCAGCATCCACGAGATAGTATCAGCCTAATCCAATAGATAGGATAATGAAATGGTTACACTCCATGTTTTGGACCATGTTCTTATTGCTGATCTGCTTATTTATGTGTTTGATCTTATACCTAGAGTGTCAAACCCCGACCCAAGATTAGCGCGATTAGTACCAATTAAGTACGTATTTAGTTATAATGTGAGTTTAGAGTTCGTTCGGTTAAAATTTGGTTTGATTTAGCCTTGGAATTAGCTTTGGGGAATTTTGATAGCGCTTTGTGTTATTTAGACACGCTCATGAAGGCCCTGAGTGTACGTGTAAGCTTAGGATGAAATTCTAGTTTTTTCGATTTTAATCGTGATTTCGATCTCTTTTGAATGGTTTTATTTTATTTTTCAACTTTCGTTTTCAGCCCGTCTGCGTTTGAGGCCCAGAAACCCAAGTTTTGGCCAAAAGGGG
Source organism: Persea americana (assembly GCA_029852735.1). Classification (NCBI taxonomy): domain Eukaryota; kingdom Viridiplantae; phylum Streptophyta; class Magnoliopsida; order Laurales; family Lauraceae; genus Persea; species Persea americana. The sequence continues at coordinate 20,093,351 of CM056813.1, read as the reverse complement.
TAAAACAGTCCTTTCACATCAAATTTGGACCCAAATTTTGAGATCTCAAGACTATGCCAAATTTATACTTTTTGGAAACTAGATTTTTCGGCAATCATTTTAGTCTTCTTCGTCGTTTTCATCCGGGGTCCGTAAGTTGAGGTTTTAACTTTACAAGTTTTGGAGTCAATGGGGCCCACTAACCCATTTGACTTAAGTGAGTTCTTCTCCCTCACCTCCCTCACGTTTCAGAATTTCCTGTTTTCCCTGCAACCTCTTTTCAAACCCAGTTGAGAGAACTCTTCCTTGTTTCCACTTTCTTCATCTTTCATGCTTTAGCTAGAGATGGGAAGGGAAATCTGAGCCCATATTCTTTTTCCTCTCAACCTAAACTCTCCATTGCTGTCCTTTGTTTGGGAATCTCAGCTGAACAACCCCTCCTTCTTCCTTGTTTCGCTTGGTTTGGTCAGCTACAAGTAAGAACTCTTTTTCCCCTCTTTAATGGAGTCTTTTGAGCTCCTTAGGAAGCCTTTCTATTAACATGCAAACCTATGTTCAAAATGGGGGTTTGTTGACCAAAAATGGTGATTTTGAATGGATTCTTGGGGCTTCTTGAGTAGATTTCGTGGCTCGGCTTTGGGTAGGAGTTTTGAGAGATTTTTGGCTTAGCTATTGTCAAGGCAAGTGATCATTTTAGCTCTTCTTGATGCATGCAATATTTGAACATTTTAGCTTCAATGGTTTGATTCTTTTCTCATTATAGTTTGAGCAATGTGTTGGTTCAAATATGTGAAGTGGCTTGAAATTTTCTTTTAGTTTGAAAGGCATATGTTAATAATGGTTTTATTTTGGTGGTTTTCCATTTAATTTAAGTGATTTTTTTACCTTGTTTAAATGTTTCATGGATGGAAGCAAGATTTGAGGAGCATGATTGTGAATTGTATGAAGGAGTTGGATTGTTGTAATTGCATGGAAATGGTCCCTTGGAGAGCATTAAGGCTCAGGGAATGTGCAGGGACTTGACAAAAGAAGAAGGGAAGTGGAATGGGAAGAGAATGGAGGAAGAAAAGAATAAAAATCTGAACTTGAACTGGGCTACCGCACACAGTCTGTCCGTTGGCGGTCAGCTGTCGGTCAGCTGACCTGCTCACTTCGGTCACCTGATAGCCAATCAAGCCAGTTCGGTTCCAATTCCAGTAGCGTGTTTTATAACATGGGTCGTTGGTCAGTTGTCGGCCAGCTGACCTGCACAACCTCGGTCGACCGACAACCAACCGAACTCTAGTTCGGTTCCATTTCCAGAATGGTGTTTTTCCTGACACGAGATCAGGCGGTCAGCCGTCGGTCAGTTGGCGGCTAGCCGACAATCACTACTCGGCTAGCAGCAGGTGACCGAGAGCTGGCCGAGTTTTCAAACTGTACTTGTTTTGTGAGATTTTTCTTGGGGATGAAAACCTGAATATGACTAAGAACTTTTAGCTTGAGATTGTGTGCTTAAGACCTTAAAAATGTTTGTTAACTTCCGAAACGCCAATCCCTTTTTCATTGAGACATTTGGGTCTTAAACACACGAAGATCAAATGAAAGGTCTTAACATATGCTTGACAAATTTTTCTTTGGGATCATGATTTGATACGACGAATATCGTTTTAGCACTTCTTTTGTTTTACAAGTATAAGTTTCGCTTTGAATTGTTCAAGAACTATATTGGGGGACACCTTTCAGCCTCATTATGTTATGGCTTATGCAACTTTTGTTTAGCTTCGCTTTGCTTTGCCTTGATAAGTGTATCGCCCTATTTTCGATAAGTTTTGTACAAGTATCGCTATGTTTTGTGCATACATGAATATCATTGAATACCGCTGAGCTTGGACTACCCTCTCAGTCTGATCCACTAGTTAGGGGGTCCTTAAACATAAGGACAATCTGTAGATTAGTCGTGTATTTATACACATCTTTGTTTTGTCCGGTTCCGTAGCCGGTTTTCCCGCCCCGCCCTGTGTGGCTCGGGCTTTCGTTTCGTTTCATTTCGTTTTGTTTTGTCTTTGCTTGCTCTTGTCATCACGTATATCACGTATGACGGAGAAAGGATGAGCTCTATGTGGATTCATGAATCATGATGTTTTCTCGAAATCATGCCAGTTTTGCCTTGTACACTATACATGTTTTGTTCAGAATTCGTGGCACGTTTTAAGTATTGATTATCTCAGATTTTTAATTGATTCATATTATGTCTAAATTAATCACCTGCCAGACCGTCGTGTCTGATCCTTTTGCTTTGGTGTTCAGATGCAGTCGTCGTTGCCATTGAGGAGGAGCACCCGGAGGAGGCTTTTGAGCCACCCCCAGCCCGTGAGTGGCAACCCGACGACGTCCTCTAGACGTCGGGTGGGGTCTTGAGTACGACACACTTGGATGTGAATGATTTTTGTTAGTTTGGGATGTATGGCCTTTGTTGGCCCGTTTCTTATATTGGAAAATGTAAACTTGAACTTAACTTACTTTTGGTTATTTGAAACTTGGAAGTTTAAATTATGGTTATGCTATGTTATATTTTCTCCCTCTGATTGTTATGTCCCTTGAATTATTTAACTTATGCATCTTGGAATCATTGGATTTATATTGATAAGTTGTGATTGAGATTTCTTACATGCTTTCGTAAACCATTGTTCGTGTGAGATAGTTCCATGTCTGTTTTGGAAATCCTCACCGCGAAAACCTGTGGGATAATTAACATCATCACACATTGGAGGTCGCAGTCCCGGGTCTCGGTCCGGGGTCGCGACATGGAGGCACCACCACCGGGTCTGTCCTTGACAGTGCATTATGCAGGATTCGTGATTCAGTTGCCGATCTTTCCCAACCAGGCAAAACATGCTGGAATTTTATGTCAAAACCACAAGCCGCTACAACATTTTGCAAAAACGTTCCCTTCCGATTTCGGTAAGGCGGCTGCGTTGTTATTGGTAAAAATGCAGGGACATGAGTGCCGTCAATTGCCCCAATGCAATCCTGTTAGCACGACACAGACTGTTAGGTTATGTGCAATAGATTCTTATCTAAAATTTATCATATAGAGAATGAACAAATCAAAGCCCCCATTGATGTACCTGGAAATTGGGTGGTCCATACGGCGTATGCTGTCCAGCCGGGCGGGTAAAATTAGGAGAGAGCATGAGGATAGCGTTAAGCACTCCGTGAAAGTGTCTGCTTACCGTTTCCCCAGACCTCATAAGCTAGACCTATAGTTCGGATCTTCACTGCGTGTGCCAGAATGTGTAGGCACGCTGCGACCTCCTATTCAACAGTTACCTCACAACTATCTTGCAGTAGTCCCCTTACTCTTAGAAGCTCACATAGGTAATCAAAGCTTGCTTTGTTTAGCCTGAGCTGACTAATACACTCATCCTCACTCCCCCTTGTTAGTTTAGACAGATAATGTGCTTGTTCGGCATTCCTTTTTATCCTGAAGTCCCTCTTATTTTGCCAGGGAAAGATTACGACTGCCGTTGCCACCACCTGCATTTGCCAGGCTGCTAGAGTTGCCCATAGAACTGCTAAGACAACTTTCCTTTTCTTTTTCCTGGCTTCCCTCCTCTTATTTGAACTATTGGGGAATTTACGTTCAACCTCCATTTACAATGGCCTTACCGACAATGTTTGTTATATCTAATGGAGATATTTTGCATTTCAAGCAGCTTTGGTGATTTGTTAGTATACGTGTACAATGCAAAAATTTTAAACTACTGCAAATAAAGGTAGACAGAAGAATACAAATGATCAAGAGGCACAGGTGATTTGGACGTTTCCGGTTAGGAAAGCGTGATGGCAGAGAAGGGGGTCCGTTCTCTATTTCCTTTTCCCGTGGCACTATTTGTACACTAATAGAAGTGGAACATTATTCAAACAGGAAAATGTGTTAAGCAAAGACCTAGTAAAGAGATGTAACTAATTTCAAGAACGTATTACCAGAATAGTTGATGAATTAATACACATTTAAACCAGTTATTAGGTTGCAGTGTAGAACGCAGCCATTATTAGATGCCTACACTATAAAACCATGTTATTAAGAGGAAGCCATGTTTACCAGCCATGAGGCAGACTTGCTGATTACCTTACTGCTCCACCGACATGTTAGCCTGCGCCTACGCCCCAGAAGCCATCTTCCCTCCCAGCTGTTCCCAAGCCTTGTTGCGCCATACTGCATCCTTGGAGTGCCTTCTTATAAGCGGATTTGTACTGTGATCAGAACAATTTTCCTCCAGTTATACTTTTCAGCCGACTTACGAATCTGCGAGGATCAACCAGGCACGTGACGACATATGAGGTGTATTGATCACCTGATTGAGAGATGAAATACTTGTACCAGAGGGACGTCTCAGCCTCTTTACCAAAAGAGGGAGCAGGAATATCTTATAGTAGAGATGAGGAGGATTCGGGCATCTTGGTGATGGGACACAGCATGTAGGTATCCTCTGTCAATCGGTGGAGTAGAAAATCATAAATCCCCATTTGCTAGGGCTTCAGCGGTGTAGATTTTATATGGATAGGGCACCAGATTCGAATGAGAATAGCAAGAGCGTTAGCTAAGTTCTCGACGCCTTAAATTTGCAGCACCTTCGCTCACCTCATTTACGCAGATTTGCCTAATGTAGGTATGCAGTAAATTGGATTCAATGATCGCCGTTAGGGATGATGCTCTGTGTCTTCTATCACGCGGGCTTCCGTCTCAGCGAAGGGATGCAGACATGCATCTGCATCGATGGGATGGCGTGACTTCTTTTTTTACTTTTGGAACGTTGAGGACCGGTTTACTTCACCATCACATCATGCGCGTGTGGTAGGTTACAAATGGAGTGAAGTTAACTCACCCAGGACACCTGTGTGGTAAAACTTGTGGGGCTCTATAGGTAGTAGGCCAGCACTAATCGAAGGCGGTGAAGCGATTTTGACGACCGTTGGGACATGACATGACTTGACTGTACAAGTTGAATTATGAAACGAGACCTAAAAGAATATTCACTGAAGAGATGTAAGTACGCTGCGAGAAAAGACTATGTCTTGATTGTGACGAGCACTTTACGCCAGAACATCGGTGTAAAAAATACACATTTCTCGCTTAGAGGATGCAAGTAAGATTGGGACCGAAGAAATACCAAATTTCAGTGACGTTGAAGGAGAGGCCAATCATATTGAGGCATTGCCATGAGGACATGGAAAATTTCAATAAGGGGTAATGTTAGGATCCAGCCCACACAGTTGGCCAACTAGTTCCCAAATATTTTCCCATTTTCAAATCAAGTTAGCCAACCGGTAAGCTTAGTTCTAGGCATCCCTATATATGCTCCTAAATGCATGTCATTTCTAGGTAGTTACTCTTCAGTTTCTCATGTAGTTAACTTTTATTTTCTCTTGTTAGCAAACAACTATATGTATGGATAAAAAGGCAGTAAAATGGAGTTAAACTTAGTGTAAACTAGAGGATCCCATTTCCCTCTTATCAATGGGCGACTAGGAATCTTGATCCTATCAACTATATGTCGGCCAACTGGATTGGATTGTTGGATTGAAGGTCAATTTTTTTTCTTTAATATAAAGTCGTTAATTTTGTGGGCCATGGATAAAGGGTTAGAAGCATGATATTGATCTTAAACTTGAAATATCCACCCATCTAAGATGTCTGATTCCATCCCCCCAAGTCCCATGACCAGTGAGGCCCTATGTGGGCCCCATTCAGTTTGTCACATGAGTATCCCATATATATATATACATATTGTTGGAAGTGGGTGGGCCTCTAGGATAGGTTTCAAAAACTTTTGACCAATTAGAAATAGTGATCATTTATCCAAAAGGCAAAAACCCCAATCCAGGATGCATGTCCTCAATCTCAGCCATCATGGTCAGCAAATAAACCTATCGAGAAGATAGAAGCAGCACCTAACAAGCAACCACGAAATCCTACAACATACAAGGAGTAGATAATACCTATGGAGCTCAGTTGTGCTCTAATGGAGAATTTGATTAAACCCTTTGATGAAGAGCTCTTTCACAAAGCAAATCAGAATCTCTAATGCCCAATTGTCTTCCACACTATGTCCCACTTTAGATCTCTTTTCTCAAGAGAGATTGTGGAATCTCCAAGAGAAAGACTAACTGGAATCTCTAAGGAAACTAGAAGGGAACTAGAAGAGAGAGAGAGAGAGAGAGAGAGAGAGAGAGAGGAAAAGGAGGAAGTGCAACACTTGCACATGAGGGGAGGTGGGCGTGAATCTCTAAGGGATTTTGAGCATGGACGTCCAAGGCCACCTCTCCTCTCCTATTTATAGTTTTTGCAACTTCTCTCTTTGTTTATTATTAGAAGTCCAACTTCCATAATAATTAGTTACTCTCTATTCCCACTATTACCACTATTAGAAGTCTTACTTTAAATAGAAATAGTAGCTTTCCTTTTTGAGTTCAAATAGGATTAGTAAAGATCCAATCTTGGGCTAGTGTGGGGACCACTAGGGATTCCATAGGAAGCTGGTTCCAACTGGGACACTGCGACCCCACATCTCATGTGCAATCCGTGCCCACAGTTAATTGCAAATAACTCCACTATATAAATGCAATTGAACTCTGATGGACCCGTCTTTTTCTTTCTCGCCTTCCTCCGTCCTGGGTCCGCCGGGGTGCGGCGGGGCGAAGAGAAAAAAAGAGCAAGCATCAACATTTTTTTTTGTACGGGTATGCCAGATTTTCTATTCTACTTGGAATTTGAAGTGGTGATCCGGAGATTCACCTTCACAAGTAGAAAAGGAAATCAACTTTTTTTCTAACTTTTCATTGCACATATATTTTAAAGAAAGAGACAAGATTTTAAAATGCCGTGAGAGGCGATTTTGTTTAATTCGCCATGAAAGGTAGTTTTGTGCCGTAGAAGGCGATTTTGTGCCGTAGAAGGCAGTTTACAAATCTCATCAAAATGTAAAGACAAGAAATGTGATTTTTATGTCTCTTTAAAAAAATACACAATACAACAAAAAAGTAAGAAAAGGAATCTGACTTCTCAAGAGATCGTGGGGACTCGTTCAGATCGACGGTCGCGAGTCATGTATGGGCTTCGCCATCGTCTTTCAGATGAGAACACTTAATGCTTTGATTCACTTGGCTTGGCTTGGACCTCAGATTTTTAGAGGACAAAGACCAAGGGAAGGTCTTATATCCAATAAAAAACCAAGTAGACGGGCTGAAAAGCCGCATCTAGGCCATGTTGGATAGAAGAAGAGAGAAGATCTTGGGGGGGGGGGGGTGGCCCCCCAAGGGACTTCGATCACCTTGTAGAATTTGCAGCAGAGTTTCTTCAAAGTGAGAGAGCTTCTTTTTGCAGAGAATTCTTCAGGATAGTTTTCAGACAATTTTTTCAGGATCCTTTCTCCTTGGAATGACCGCCTATTTATAGGCTTTTGGTGGCCATTAGGAGGGTTTTATGGGCATTAATGGTATTAATGCTCCATGATGGGAGGAGTTACAAGATTTAATTCTTTATATTGTAACTCCTTTTTCTTGGATTTTGATTGGCCGATGGAGAATAATGGGCATTTAATCTCCATGATGATGGGAGTTTCATGATTAATTACCATGATTAATCTCCATAATGATAGGAGTTACATGGTTAATTGTCATGATTAATTGGACTTGTAACTCCCATTTCTTGGCTTCTGATTGGGCCGTTCAAAATAATGAGTTAATGACCCTAATAAATTACCAGAAAAGGGTCATTTAACTTCATTAATTGGCTGCGAGTCGCTTGAAGAGTCGCAGGCTGTGCCGCGTCTTTTGGAATTCTTCTTACGATGATCATCAATGGATCCGTATGTTGCTTAATATCGGATGACGATGAAAATTCAGACATTGGTTGCCACCAATGGGCCGGCAACATCTGTCCGGTCAATTTCTTGATCGGTCGGGCAAAAAGTGTGCTTTCTTGGTCGGCCAGTTGGCGGTTTTGGAGTGTCCGAAAATGATCAAATGATTTCGATGGCGGATCCGTGATGTCGACGAAGATCGACGGATATCATGCCTCAAAAATCAGATTTTAAGAAAATCATAGGGGCCAAACATTGCGAAACGCAAAAAAGAACTGAAAAACGGCGCTTTTGGCGGAAATCCGGCGACCCGGATTTCCAGAGTCGCCGGCGACCATGCACCCATGGTCGCCGGCGACCATGGGGCGGGCGACCTTGGACTTTGGTCCATTTTTCGGTCGCCTTCCTGTCGCCGTTTCTTGGTCGTTTCTCGGGCTTTTTCGCTTCTGTTTTCTCCTGTATTTTTCTTTGACATTTCTCCTCATTTATTGTCTTGATTCCTCTAAAGAAAACCCGTCGAAAGGCTGTGCAAATCAGAGCACAAAGTTTCCTATTTTTTGGAAAAGCCGAAGACTGTGTAGCCGATTTTCCGCCAAGAGTTGAAACTGGGTCAAACGATGTCGGAATGACCTGAAATTTGAGGTGAAGCTTCTTGGGCATTAGATAGGACCAACCATGGGCTTGTATTTTAGTTTGAAGCCGTTTGGGGTCCCGTCGATGCTTGACTTGATTTCACAGTGCGGAAGATGTCGAGCTTTGATGTACGGTCATCCGATGTTCGATTGACCTGAAATTTGACGGGGAGCCTATTGGAGTCATTTTGAGATGATCCATTAGCTCCGATTTGGGTGCCATGGTCCCGGGGAGCTTCACTGCCGGTAGGCTTGATTTTGCTTCGGGGCATCAAAACCTGGTCAAACGTTGTTGGAATGACCTTAAATTTGACATGCAGCCCTTTGGAAGCATGCAGAAGCTACTCATGTGTTTTGTTTGATGAGTGGCGGCATCAGAGGTTCTCGCCGCCGGGAGGCTTGATTTCGCCGTTTGAGAGCTGATGGAGGGTCAAACGGTGTCGGTTTGACTTGAAATTCGACATGGAGCCTTTTGGAGGTATTTTGAGACCATCCATAGGCTCTGATCGAAGATTTGATGTTTTTGACACTGTCGCCGTCGGGAGCTCCGGCTCAGCTGTTGGAGGATTGAAGTTAGGCCAAATAGTGTCGAAATGGCCCGAAAGTTCATGTGTACCCTTCTTTTGGCTACTTTGAAAGATCTTGTAGTTTTTGTTTGGTTCTGTCAAGATCTGATCCTTGAAGCAGTTTTGCCTGTTTGTAGTAGGATGCGGCTCCATATAGCTTTTGATGTTGATGAGGCAGAGTGACATTTTTGGTGTCAACAAATGCCCCCTCGAGGTACAACGACGAATTGGATAGCCTTTGCAGTCGATGTGCCTCGAAGAAAACTTTGAAGGAGAACTTCTGACTTGACCAAGTGTCTCTGAGCATTTTTCTTGATAGTGTAGCCTTTTGTGTTTCCAAGGGAATTTTATGGCGGTGAGAGACATCACGTACCATCTCAAGGCAAAATTTTGAAAATGACATTTGGGTTGGGTTTTTGGGTTTTGGATTTTCTTTTTGACCTTGTGAACCTAAAGGCTTTGTGTTGCGCATCAGGCGGTTAAGAAGGTTTTTGGTTTTTGACCTTGTGACCTAACAAGCTGTTTGTGGCAGGTTAGGGGGTCGGGTTTTGAATTTTGATTTTGGTCTTGTGACCTAACAAGCTGTATGTGGCAAGTTAGGGGACCGGGATTTGGTTTTGGTTTTGGCCTTGCGACCCAACAAGCTGTATATGGCGAGTTAGGAGACCATGGTTTGGATTTTGGTCACTCTTTGGGACAATTTTGGGTCCGTTGGAGTGGTTTGGGTTTTTGTGGAATGTCAATTTCAAGGTTTTGGCTTAATTTGGTTCATGAGGTGGGATGGTTTCGATTTTTGGAAACTCATGAGGCTTGGATTTTTTGTATGGTCCAATCGACTCAAAAAAGGCATGGAACCATTTTTGTATGCTCTTGGTAAGAGGAATTTTGACTAAAAGCCACTTTTAGTGCCTAGGTGGTCAAACCTGGCTCTTGTGGGCTAACCCATTGGACCTTAAGCTTTTAAAGATGGCTTAGATCTCATGTGGTGTCATTTTGTTAAGAATAACTAAAAATATCTCCTTTTGGTAGAGAATATCTAAAAATATTCTTACTTGGAGAGAATCTCTCAAGTTTCCTTGATTTTGGGAGAGATTTTCTCAAAGTATCTTTCTTTGGGAGAAAGTTTCTCATAATCCCTCTCTTTTTGGAGAGAATTTCTCAAAAGATCTCCTCATTGGGAAAAAATATCCCATAATTCCTTTCTTTTAGGAAGTTTGCTAATTTGTAGCACTTACCTCCTTTCTTTTCTCCTCCTTTTCTCTTTTGGTTTGCTCTCTTCTATAAAAGCAAGGGGATTGGATCTCTTGTTGCTATTGCTCTCTTTTTGCAAGAACCTTCAAGAGTGCTCCAAGATCAAGAATTCTTCTTCTTCAAGGATCTTCAAGCTTTTTCTTCTTCTTCTCCATCAATGGCTTCAAGTAAGTTTCTTCTTTTTCCTTAAGAAACCCCATGTAGGAATAGAAAAAGGTTTTCTTTCTTTTCTTTTCTTTTCTTTTTCTTTCTTTTCTTTTTTTTTTTTCACATGTATCCTTTTTTTTTTTACACGTTTTTCTTCTTTTTCCCTTTTGTTTTTTGCACGGTTTTCTCTCTCTCTTTTTTTCTTTTTTTTACCGTGGCTCTTCTTTCTTTTTTTTTTTTTTTTTCTCACGGTTTCTTTTTTTATTTTTATTTTTACTGTGTGTTTTTTTGTTGTTTTTTTTTTTATCTCTTTTTTTTTTGTGTGGCATACGGACAAGACCGTACGGTCATGGCCGTACGGCCACGCGGCATGTGGGCAAAATTTATTTATTTTATTTTATTTTTTTCTTCTTTCTCTTTTTTTTTTTTTTTTGAAAAGAGATTTTCTTTTTTTTTTTTTTGGATTCTGAGATGCGCATGCATGACAACTTTCCTTCTATGCATTTTTTTTTTTTTTTTTTTTAGAAAATGGAATTTGGAAGTATGATAGTGCACACCTGGAAATCTTTTCGCAAGTGTTGGGATTTGGAGCTCGCAGCAATGTTGAGCCCTTTCTTGGTCTTGCGGGGATTTTCTGAGGAGCTTTGCAAGTTTTGGATTCTGGAGCTCGCAGCAATGTTGAGCCCTTTTCCGATCTTGCGGATATTTGAGAAGCTTTGGCTTGATCTTGCAGCAATGTTTGAGTTCGAGCTTTCTTCGTGAATTTTCCATGATTATGGGCTTGCAGCGATGTTGAGCCCATCTTCAAGCTCTTATTTCTTTCGGGGTGTTTCCCTTTTCTTCGGGATTGCCCCGGAACCATGCCAAAATTTCGCTAGATTTTTTTAGCAAAATTCTGTCATTTTGATGATTGAATTTTTTTTTTCTTTCCATCCTTTGCAGGTAGTTCCTCCAGAACGAACAAGGGTAAGGAGCCGATCACTGATGCGCCTCGCCGTTCTACTAGATCCTCTAATGCGGCCGTACAGCAGGCCTGGGAGGAGGTTCAGTATGTTGAAAGGAACTTGGAAGAGTGTGACTCGCTTATCAGAGATGAGATGAGGCAACGTTTGATTGCCCTCAAGGATGAGGAGTATTATAAGATTATGGTAAGCAACCGTCCCTGGGTCACGGACGATCAGAGCATTGTGCCCAAGCCTACCTTCTTCTTTGGTGATGCCGTCCCCGACGATTCAACATACCAAAGGAGATGTTTTCAGTTCTCTTTCACAGTTGATGGTGAGAAGAGAACTGTTTCTACCCGGTCGTCCTTCGATCGGACAATCTCGATCATGAGCCTTTCCTCCATATGCTCGAAGAGGGAAGATCCTCCAAGCTGGGTGAAGAGGACAAATGCGATCAAGACCGGGGTTTTTGTTGGCGGCCCTTCTGGTTTTGCAGAGAAGTCGCCTGCCCGTATGGACATTTTGATGCCGGCCAGCGGCTACCAAGGTTCAGACCATTCTTCGGGGATGGCAGCAATTGGGTGAAGCCTTTTCGACTTCGTGGCCGTTTCAGTGCTGACTCGAGCTGGGAGTCATGGACTGATCACATCCTGCAGGTTGGCGGTGCCATTCTGAAGGAGACCGAGATTTTTTATGCGGTTCGCGCTTTTCGGCAAACCGTGGTTTTCTCCGATGAGGCTTTTATGGCCATGCTGGAGTCGTTCCTTCCACAAACCAACACCTTCGTTGTCACGAATGGTAAGATTGGTTTTTCTTTAAAGGAACTAAGTGCCATCACTGGGCTGCCTATCCTCGGCAATCTCTATGAGGAGTTTATGCCTATCGACAGCGTCCTTGACGAGCAGTCTGAGGAGTTCAGGCTTTTGTACTTTCAGCTCGTCACCTTTTATGATTTTTTGAAGGAGAAGGAGGGCTCGAAAGTCCGGTGTAGCAGTTGGAGGAGTGGTAGCTTTTCGTCTTCCAACTTCTTTGACAGCGGGGAGTCTTCTGAGAGTACGACCCAGGAAGCCAGGGCTAAGAACACAAATTCGAAGAAGATCTCTGTCATGAGAGAGAATTTGAGGGTATTCTTTTCAAGCACAGACGCCATTCATTCTGACATTGTGCTGCGGAGAGATCTCGCTGTCTACCTCACTTATTGGCTGGGTGAGGCTGTTTTTCCTGGAGGAGATGGAACGCACATCAGGCCGCATTGCATTTTCCGGCTTGTTAGATGGCGTTTGGAGAGCGGTTTGCTTTGGTGCCTGCTCTTTACTCCTATTTGTGTACCGAACTGCAGGCTGATGCTTTACTGGTTCGGCTTGGGCTTCCCATGAACAGGGTATTTTCTGCCCACATTTTCTATTCGTGGTATGTATACCACTGTCCCAGTTTCCATCGATTGGGTGTTGCTCGGGACGATGACCCGTTTATGATTCGGTTGCCTAGAGGGAAGCCTGTTTCCGAATCTCTTTTATCTGCCCGCTTGAGGATCCGAAGATTCTGGGACGTCGAGATGGGGCAGTCTTCAGTGAAGCTTTTGAGGAAGAAGGCTTTTGATTTTGGTGTCTCCCGTGATTCGACCAGGGCAGGGTCTGGGAGACACTATTCTTTGACAAATGCAGAGAGGAGTTGGCTTTTTAACATACGTGTCGGCACGATGGTGTACCGCAGACATCTTTTCGTCGACATCCAGCCGTATGTTCCCTCGCGTTTTGCCATGCAGTTGGGCTTCTCTCAAGGCGTTGTTGGAGCGCCTTCGAGCAAGGTGAAGCGTTTTGGAGGTCTACAGGACGGGAGAAATGCATGGAGCTTTTATAGCGCGGAAGACACTACTGCCCTGATTTCTTATCCTGAGTTGTCTACTTTCCGGACGGCTAGCTTCACAAAATGGTTTGTGGAGAGCTTTTCAGCATACCGGGGGCTTTCCAAGAAAGAGCTTGATGTAAAGCAGTCTTCCGGGAAGGGCCTTGGGAAGTTAGACGGCGTCCGCCGAGAAGAAGTTCTGGCTTTCCTTTCTGGAGAAAGGCACAGAATAGGTTTTCTCGAGGAACAGGACGTCATCAGACTGGGAGCTGCACAAGGGATACCTGGTGAGGTCTTGGAACAGCTTGCTGAGGAGGAGGCTGAGGTTGCTGCTTGGATACAAGCCGAGCGAGCAAAGGCTTCCATGGAGTCTACTGGCAAGAGCAGACTGTCCAGTGAGGACCCTGGGGAGAGGCCTGATTTTGATGGTGGGGAGGGTGCTTCCAGCAGTTCGTCCCGTAGGGGCAAGAGGAGAAGGGGACACCACCGAAGTGAGAGGCGGCACGAAAGTTCTCCTGATCTGGAAATTCCTTCCACCATTGTTGAGGAGGCATCAGGGGATGATGACGAGCCTCCAGAGAAGAGAAGCCGAGGGGAAGAGACCATTGATGATGGTATGTCTTTCCCTTTTCTCTTTTCGTTTCTTTTCTTTCATGAGAGTTTTTGTTTTGATCTATTGCTTTCTTTCTTTTGGCAGAAGATGATGGTTTGATTATGCCCGAGGTTTCGACCGATGAGGCGGTGACGGATCCTATCGTGGCATCTGAGGAAGAACCCAGAGATTTTGAAGTAGATCCAGAATCTCCTCCTGGTATGACTTTTTTTTTTTTTTTTTTACCGCCACTTGCTGACATATATATATATATATTTTTTGCCAGCTGACTTGCTAGAGGATTTCGACGACTTTCAGCCATCCATGGACACAAATTTTGATGATGTTTCGGATAAGCTCATGGAGGCGGAAAGCATTCCACCAGTCGTCGAAGAAGGTACGTTGTAATGATAATCTTGATATTTTGATTTTTGACAAGATCATATTCACACCTTTTTCATTTTTCATTGGCAGGTTGTGAGGTGACAGAAGAAGTTCCTCTATCTTTTTCAGAACCAGAGCAGGGGCTTCTTCCACCAATTTTGATGAGGTAAAGGCGAGTCCGCCTACTGATATTCCTTCCCCGGCGGACCCGGTTGGAAAGAGCTTTTTGATTACTCTTCCAACGGTGCCTGACACGGGTAGTCGACCAATGGAGCATGGCGAGTCTTCATCTGAGCCATCCCGTCAGTTTGCGAGGAAGGTGTTGAAGAGAGTCTTGAGCTCATGGGTCGAGACTCTTTCTTCTGGCCATTTGGAGGCTGGTTTTGGCATGGTGAAGCATGTGCAGGACATTCTTGCCGATAGCGAAGAAGTCGGTCTGGACATTACAGATGCCAAGGCTTTTGTTGATGAAGTCATCGCTCTAGGTAACAAGTGGACTAAGACCAAGAGCTTTCAGAATGATGATTTCTTCAACGAGATGTTTTTGAAGCCTTCCAACGAGGTCAGATCTGATTTGAATGAGATCTCGCGGACTCGGAAGCAGCTCGTTCGGGAGAGGAATGTCACCGAGTTGGCTATTATTGAGTTGACACAGGACCAGCACTGCCTTGATAGGGAGGTCACCGAAGCCAGACAGCGCCTTGAGCTATTGGAAGAACAAGCCGTTGCCAAGTGGACTGCCACTTTAAAAGCTCGCGATAGAGAGAGGGCTCTCATTTGCCAAGTTGAGGAGGTCGAAAGCAATCTACGGAGGAAGACTCAAGAATATGAACAATGGAAGATTCTCTGGGAAGAGCTTCCTCGTGCTGAGGATGGATCGCGACGGCCTACTGCTTTTTATGTGAAGATTCTGAAGAAACGCAGCTTGGAAGCTTTGGAGGCTAAGGCCAAGTATTTGCTTGAGGAGTTAAGCCCATGGCTGAAGACCATGTCGGACTAGCCTCCTGATTTGTAACAAACTTTTTCTTCTTTTCTTTTGGTACCTCCATGTATAAACATTTTTGGCACTTCTTTTTTTTGTATCACCTTAGTTCACTTAAATTCACTTTTGATGAAAACATAAGCAAAAATTGAATGGGAATGGTTTGTTTGCAAATTTGATTAAAAGGTTGTCATTTTGTGAAAATCTTTTGTCAAATGGTTGTTTTTAGGCATGAAAGCCAGATTTTGTGGCAAAAAGCTTGATTTTTGAGATGGCGTGAAAGCCAAAATTTTGTTTGGCATGAAAGCCGGTTTTTGGCATAAAAGCCGATTTTTGTGGCGTGAAAGCCAAGTTTTGGTTTTGTGGCATGGAAGCCGGTTTTTGGCATGAGAGCCGATTTTTGTGGCGTGAAAGCCAAGTTTTTGTTTTGTGGCATGGAAGCCGGTTTTTGGCATGAGAGCCGATTTTTGTGGCGTGAAAGCCAAGTTTTTGTTTTGTGGCATGGAAGCCGGTTTTTGGCATGAGAGCCGATTTTTGTGGCGTGAAAGCCAAGTTTTGGTTTTGTGGCATGGAAGCCAAAGATTTTGTGGCATGGGATCCAAATTTTGTTTTGTGGCACGGAAGCCGATTTTTGTTTGTTTGGCGTGAAAGCCAGATTTTGTGGCATAGAAGCCAAGTTTTTGAAAACCAAGTTTTGTTTTGTTGGTATGGAAGCAAGATTTTTTTGATTTTTGGCATGAAAACCAGGTTTTTGTTTTGTTGCCATAGAAGCCAGATTTTGGTTTTTGGCATGAAAGCCAGGCTTTTTTGCATAAAAGCCGGGTTTTGGCGTGAAAGCCAGGTTTTTGGTTTTCAAAACTGCAAGTATCGACTAAGAGTCGCCTCCCTGCTGAATGGTATTGCAAGTATCGATGGAATCTCGCTTCCTTGTTCATTCGGTTGCGAGTATCGATGGAATGTCGCTTCCTCGCGGATTTGGGTGCAAGTATCGACTGAATGTCGCCTCCTTGCTTTTTTTCTAAAAAAATTGGTTTTGTGGGTATCGATGGAATGTCGCCTCCCCACGATTTTTGAAATTTGAGGTTTTTTCGAACCCCTTTTTTTTTTGTTTTGAAATTTGGGTTGTGGATATCAACTGAAACGTTGTGTCTCCACGATTTTTTTTTGAAATTTTGCAAGTATCGACGTGGTGTCGCTTTCTTGCGATTTTGAGGTTTTGGAAGTATCGAATGGGGTCCGCATCCTTCCGATTTTTGGGTTTTGTGTGAGTATCGACTAAACGTCGCTTCCCCACGTTTTTTTGAAAAACCATTTTTTGTTTAAAGACACGAGGGTCGTAAATTTTGACTCAAAACCATTTTTGGTGGTAAAAGTCAGGGTGGACTAGGGTGGAAATTCCTAAGTCCTGATTTTTGTTTCAAACCATGAATTTTGGGTTCAAGGATTGAAAGTTTTGGTCAAGTTAGGGAAGAGGCTCCGAAACTTGGATTTTGGGTTTGATTTTTTTTAACAATGAAACATTGAAAGTAAGCATTGTTTTTTGGCTTTTTAGAAATTTCAACATAGGGATGAAAACTCTAAAAGGGGTGGGTTTGACGAGCAAGTATCTAGGAATAGGCTTTGGCCATGGAGGCATCACTCTAACCCGATGTAGGAAGTCTTCAAGGGTAGTACCGCTTCAAGAACATGCCATTGATGGGCAGCATACATCTGTCACCTTCCATGTTTAGAAGAGCATATGCGCCATTGGAGAAGACTTTGTTGATGACGAAGGGTCCCTCCCATTTTGGTTCGAATTTGCCTTTGGATTTGTGGGCAAAAACCATTGGCCTTTTCACCGCAAGAACCAAGTCACCCTTTTTGTGGGCGCGTTGCCTGACCCTTTTGTCAAAAGATCCTACCATGCGTGCTTAGTAAAGCTCAACGCTTTGTAGAGGTTCGAGTCGTCTTTCATCGAGATTATCCAGTTCTTGGAGTCTCAATTTGACGTTGCTTTCTTGCGTCATTTCATTTTGTAGAGATACCCTTAAAGAAGGAATTTGTACCTCTAGGGGGACAACTACTTCACATCCATAGACCAAGGAGAATGGTGTGCTATGGGTTGGTCCTCGAACGGTAGTCCGGTAGGCCCATAAAGCTTCAGGCATTTTGTAGCTCCAGTCTCTTTTGTGAGTAGAGACCATTTTCTTGAGAATTTTGCAGAGTGTCTTGTTGAAGGCTTCTGCTAGTCCATTCGCTGCCGGGTTATACGGAATCGAAGGACAACTTTGGATTTTGTATCTGTCGCAGAACCTGTTGAATCTGTGATCCCGGAATTGTGGTCCGTTATCATGGACGAATCTTTTAGGTATGCCAAAGCGACAAATGATGTTGGTTCGTAAGAATTGAAGGACTGACGAGGTCTTCATTTCACTGAACGCAAATGCTTCTGACCACTTGGAGAAATAATCCGTAGCGGCGAAGATGAAGCGATGACCTTTGCTTGACGGGGGAAAGATAGGACCTATGATGTCCATACCTCAGGCTTCGAAGGGCCATGAGATCGCTGTAGGATGTAGCCATTTTGGAGGCATGTGTACATAATCTCCATGAACTTGGTGTTGTTGGCAACGTTTAGCAAATTGTATTGCGTCAGCCACCATGGTAGGCCAATAATAACCTAACCTTTTTATCTGATCGTAGAGCTTGGGACCAGCCTGATGAGCTCCACAAAGACCAGCATGAACTTCTTTTAGAGTTTCTTCCGCCTCTTGTTGTGACAAGCAGCGTAGAAGTACTCCATTGAAGGATTTTCTGTAAAGCATTTTGGAGGGAATATCCAAATGAAAGTTTGGGGCTCGTCTTTGGATACTTACCCGCTCTTTTGGATCTTCAGGTAGGATTCCGAACATAATATAATCAATGAACCGATCCCTCCAGTCGCCTATCGGAGGTTTAAGGATGGAAATCCGACCTCCGACCACTCGGTGGCATTCAGCAACTGCTTGGTGTGTGTTGAGAGGAGGGAGAATCCTTCTTTGACACACTGTAATTTGCATGTTTTCCCCTTCTTGGGTTGCCATGGATGCAGCAAGTCCAGCCAGGGCATCTGCACGGATGTTTTCACCTCTGCGGATGTGGGTGATGTGACAGATGTCAAAGTTTTGACGAAGCGATTGCGCCTTGTTGTAGTAAGGCAACAGATCAGGCTTCCTGATTTCATATTCCTGATTCATCTGGTTGACGATCAGTTGAGAATCCCCAAATGCTTCCAGCATGGTGATGCCAGATTCGAGGGCGAGTTCCAATCCTATAATCAGAGCTTGGTACTCAGCTGCATTATCTGAACTTGTTTCCAGTAGCGAAAATGCGTGTGGAATCATGTATTTATCGGGGCTAACAAAGAGAATGCCAATTCCCAATATCGGCTTTCCTTTTTCATTTGTCCTGGTTGCACCATCGAAGTACATGTTCTAGGAGGCATTTGGTGGGGAAGTCTCCACGCTGTAGACAGGTTCGTCTGGGAGATCATTCCTGAGCGGAGAATCCTTAGACAGTGGATGCTCTGCAAGAAAGTCTGTCAGAGCTTAAACTTTGATTGTTTTCTGTGGTACATACCTAATATCAAGTTGTGACAGAAGGATGGACCATTTTGCCAGCCGGGCATTGAGAGAACCTGCTTTTGTGACAAGGACTTTTAAGAGATTGATCCTCGATATCAGGTATATTGTGTTTGACAGCAAATAGTGACGTAGCTTTTGTACGGCGAAGATCACTGCCAAGCATTCTTTTTCGACTGGAGAGCAGCGATGCTCTGCACCTACCAACATGCGACTGAGGTAGTATAGAGCAGCTTCTTTTCCTCCATCATTTTCTTGTGCGAGTAGAGCGCCCAAAGGATAGTCAAGAGCTCTTGTGTACAAGATGAATGGTTTTCTGGTTGTGGGAACAGCCAAGACCGGAGGCTTGGTCAAGTATGACTTGATGTCTTGAAATGCAGCTTCACATTCAGCATCCCAAACAAAGTCTACACCTTTCTTCATCAGGCGAGAAAATGGACGGCATTTTCCTGATAGATTGGAAATGAACCGTCGGATATATGCCAATCTTCCTTGAAGCCCTTTTAGTTCTCTTAGGGTCCTTGGAGATGGCATTTCTAGAATTGCCTTGACTTTGATGGGGTCAAGTTCTATTCCAGCTTTCCGAACTATGAATCCGAGGAACTTACCCAATGAGACACCGAAGAAGCATTTGAGGGGATTCATTCGCAGTTTGTGTTTGCGAAACCGGAGTAAGACTTCTCGAAGATCTTGGAGATGGTCTTCTTTCCTTTTGCTTTTGACGGCGAGGTCATCAACATAACATTCGACTGTCTTGTGCTGCATATCTTGGAATATCTTCATCATAGCCCTTTGGTATGTTGCACCAGCATTTTTCAGACCAAATGGCATGACAGTGTAGCAATACACGCCAAATGGGGTCCGAAAGGATGTATGCCTTTCATCTTCGGGATGCATCTTTATCTGGTTGTAGCCAGAGAAGCCGTCCATGAAAGTCATTCACTCAAACCCGCAGGTGTTGTCAATCATTACGTCCGGTATGGGGAGAGGGAATTCATCTTTGGGGCATGCATTATTCAGGTCTCTATAGTCAATACAGACTCTGATTTGCCCATTTTTCTTTGTCACAGGGACGATGTTGGCCAACCATTCAGGATGCTGTTCCTCACGGATGAAGCCAACGTTTTTGAGTTTCTGAACTTCTTGTTCAATTTTGTCCATCACATCGGGACGGAATCTTCTTTGGCCTTGTTTGACAGGCTTGATATTTTCTTGCAGGTTGAGTTTGTGAACTGCTATTTTGGGATCTAAGCCAGGCATTTCAGCGTAAGACCATGCAAAACAATCAACAAACTCACGAAGAAAAGAGACATATTCGGGTAACTCCTCATCCTTTATATTCTTGCTTATGAATACAGGACATGGGTTATCTGGTGTTCCCAAGTCTATCTTTTGAACAAAATCTTCTATAGGAAGGTTTGAAGGTGGTTCCTCCACAATATTTTCGGAGGCTTCCAGCTCAACAAGACCTTTTGATTTCCAAGGACGTTTTCAGACCATGGCTCCGTTTCTGTCCATAAATCTTCTTGATCGGTATTCTTCTCAAGACTTGCTATGAGATGATCCCAATCACCAGTTGAAACTGCGTCGAAGTAAGGCACTTCTTTTGGAGACGATGGCTCTTCTGAATCAGAGAACCGTGCGTCTGTGTCATCGGACAATTCCTCTTCATCATCAGAGAAATCATACCAATTTGATGAGCTTCCTGGGTCCTTGTCGGGTAACTCTTCAAAGAGATATCCAGGGAGATCGATGTCTTCATTGACATGTGGTGTTGAGGCTTGGTCGGCAAAACGACTCTGCAGCCTTTGTGTCAGCTATCTCATTGGAGTGTCAGGATCATACCCCAATCCGTATGAAGACTTGTCTATGCGACGGTGGAGTTTCCAATCTTCCAGCTGACTTTTGGTCAGGGTGGGTTCCAATGGTGTGAGAATACCACGACCACCTCCCAAACCAATTGGATTTTCAGTGTCATAGCCCATTTTCTTCATGATAGCTTGTGCCATTGGACTATACAAGGATAGTTGAGGCATACCTTCATTTTGGAAAGGCTCAAGCAGGCAATTTGATGAAGAAGCGTTCGATCTATGGAAGAAGATTGGTTTCTTTTCTGCCGACGTTTCCGGAACGACGAAGGTAGCAGACGCAGGATCTTCTACGTCAGCAGGGGTCTCCAATGGAGTGAGAGCAGGCCGAACTTGCTGAGTATCAGCTTGGCTTGACGACGTATCGTCTTCAGTCTCTGAATCCGAATCCGTGTCTTGTATGATAGACACGAAGGAGACAGTAAACTTGCCCCCTGTCTTTTGCTTTGTCTTCTTTGCTTTAGTAGTGATTACCAAAGGTTTGGAAGATTTGAAGGAGATGACGAAGGGAGACTGATTGCTCTCTTTGAATTTGCCGAAAGGTTTGTTTTCTTCCGATGATTGCTGAGGAGCCTCGCCTTTATCTTTTTGGAGATTGGCGGCAAAGGATGCTGTTTTCTCCTCCTTTTCTTCTTTTTCATCCTTGTACATCTGAGAGTCTGCAAAATGGACTTCCTTGCCTTTGAAGGGTTTTTTGTCTGCAAACACTCGATGTATCAAGCCGTCATCGCCAACAAACTTGATGCACTGATGTAGAGTCAAAGGGACGACACCGTTCTCATGTATCCAAGGGCGTCCAAGAAGGATGTTGTAGCATGAAGGGGTTTTTATTGCATATACGGTGACCTCAGAGATAAGATCGCCGATTTGCAACCTGAACTGGATTTTTCCAATGGGCCTTTGAGCACTC
The DNA here is from genome assembly GCA_029852735.1 of Persea americana. NCBI lineage: Eukaryota > Viridiplantae > Streptophyta > Magnoliopsida > Laurales > Lauraceae > Persea > Persea americana. The sequence continues at coordinate 20,071,805 of CM056813.1, read as the reverse complement.
CCATCGTATCCAAAGATAGACACAGATGTGTGGCTTAGTTTACTAGGTGGGATACCCAGCTCTTCGAGTGCCGAAGTTGAGATGAGGTCGAGTGCAGAACCCGGGTCGATCTGGACTCTATGTATCGGCATCTCTTTGAAGTACCCTGTGAAGTACAAGGGTCGGTTGTGCTTCGTCTTGCCTAGCAGGAGGTCTTCCTTATTGAAGGCGATGGTAGCACTTGCGGCTTTTTGGACCGAGAGGCATTCAGTGCAAGGTCCTCCAGCTTCTTTCTTTACTCCCTTTGAGGAGGTTTTTTATTTTGTGACCCTATAGTCCATTTCAATTTGCAGGACTTGCGGGGCATGTTTGTCGACATCCAGATTCAGCCTTTGTAGTTCTGAAATGAGACTATCACGAGTTTGTGGTGACATTCGTAATAAGTCTAGGATGTGCAGTCGTGCAGGTATGTGTTTGAAGTGCTCGATCAAGTTGTACTTGAAAGCCTCCTTTAGGCCTACATTTTCATTATCACCGCCGCTTGGGGCATTTACAATTTGTTTTCCCGAAGGATTTACATAAAAAGAAGAAGAAGGTTGGTTATAGTTTTTGTGGTAATCCCGGCCAGAGCGGGTACCTTTCCCAACTTCAAAAGCTTCTAGAGGTGGTTCTTCTTTCGGAACACCCCCTTGGGGCTCAAGGGGCTGATCTTCCCCATTTGCTGAAAACGCCTCTGCAGCAGCATTGCCGTCTTCAGTTATTGCGTTGCATGGAGCAGTTTTCGGGAACAAGTCCTGAACAACTTCCAACAACTTTTCTTCTTTGTCCAGTATTTCATCGGTCCAGACATCTCCTATGAGGTTGGGTACCTGGGACCAATTGACTGGGTTTTCTTTGAAAACTTCATCAGCCAGGGCTTCTTCATGGTGATCAGTCGGAAGAGGCTTGAATTCTGATGTCACTGTTTCAGGAGACGATGGCTGAGAAGGTGCTATCTCAGTGGAAGTCACCCGAGAATATGTAGCTCCAGAAGATATGCTACTGGATACATTTTGAGAGTTCGTGGCCTCAGCAGATGGAGCTTTAGAGGCACTATCATCCTGAACTATCACATTACGGGCAACTTCGATAGAAGATGCCTCCATAATGGACCGTTGGGAATCAGACTCATCCTCCGATGTAAGAGGATCATCAATCCAGCAACTTTCTTCATTTTTTGGAGTCACTGGAGGAGATGTTTGTAGATTTTCCGGGACTTCCGGTTCTGGATTTTGATGAAGTTGGTTGATGTGATCCTGCTCCTGCTCTATGGCTAGACGCTGCAAGATCCTCGCATATTCTTCAAGATCGGGCATAGGAACCAAGTCTTTTTCTTCATCTACCCCTTGTGGATCGACCTGGTTGGGATCCACTAGAGCATTTGTTTGTGCTGCGTTAACAGCAATTTGGGCAGTCTCTTGGTCTTCATCATCATCAGACCAGGATCGTTGTGGCTCGAAGGGGTTATACTAGATTACTGGCATAAGGTGGGGTTCCGGGATCCATTCTTCGTCGGAGAGATATTCTCCGGTTTCAAGGGATTCCTCCCACTCATCGGTGTCACTGGCAGTGTCACTGGACTCGTATCCATTCATAGAGAATCCAACTACCGAGTTACAAGAGTACGATGCCCCCTGCGTAGTCTCATCTCTGAGCCGTGGTGGCATGAAATTACTGAGAGTGAATTTTCTTATCACTCTTGGAACTTTGGGGAGAGACCCCTCTGTTGCCTCCAGTGAAGCGGTAGAGGAGGTTTCTGCTTTTTCAGGAACCTCTTGTTTTGTTTGAGCCTTCTCCTGCTGTTTGAGCTTGCGGAGTTGTCTCTTGGCTTGTCTTCGCTGTTGAGCGGTCGGCTTTGTTTTGATGATCTCCCAATTTTCATCTTCTAGGAGATCGGGATGTACGCATATGGGTTGTCACTCTGGTGTTGGGTAAGGCACCAGCTCTTGGGACGTTTGGGTCATTTTTATCACCTTGAAGGAAGTAGTGACTTTTTCCTTTGATGATTTGGATGTTTGTCCATATGACACCATGTTAACGGAGGCAGACCCATAGTTTTTGTCAAAGGTGATGACTCCATTTTTCCACATCTCGTTGATCTTCTCTCTCACAACGAAACATTGGTTGAGAGGATGCGAGACCATTTGGTGGTATGGACAATATCGGGGAACGTTGGTTTTGCCAACATCTCCCGGTCTTTTCGGGTCAGGCAAGGTGAGTTTGCCATTTGCCAAGAGAGCCCCAAATATTTCTTCAACATCTTCATCGAACGGGTATTTCTTTTCTACTCGTTCTTTGAAGGCATCAGAGAGCTAAGGTCTCTTACCTGCAGCTTTATTTTCAGCTTTCTTTGGTGGCTGAGGAGTTGACTTGGTTTGCACATTGAGAACCTCCTTTTTCTTTGGCTTGGAGGTTGGAATGGCGGTCTGCTCCTTCTTTGATGACTAAAGACTGTTGAGGTCTTTGATCACCGTTTCAGCCTCCATAGACGCTTCTAGGAGTTCTCCCAAGTTTTTTGATTTGTTGCCGATGATCATGGAGCGGATCCTTGCTCTCATGTTGTTTCGGCAAATGTCGACTAGCGACGCTTGTGGCAGCACATCTGAGCATTTGGATGCCATTGCTTTCCACTTGTGAATGAAGTCGCATGTTGACTCATTCTCTCCCTGTTTAAGGCTGCAGAGCTGAGCCATAGTAACAGGATGATCCTCATCTTTGAAGTGGGTCAGGAAACGTGTCTCTAGCATGGTCCAATTTTGAATGGAGTCCTCTGGCAGAGTGGAATACCAATCAAAGGCCGTACCTTTTAGGGTACTTGCAAAGAGCCGGATCTTGAGTGCATCTTGATCCGCAATCGTTCCTGTCAGGATCTTGAAGTGGATGACATGCTGTCTGGCTGAACCTTTCCCCGTATATGTTTGGAGAAGAGGTTGTTTGAACTTTTGGGGAAACGGGACCGAGTCCATCCATAAGGGATATGGTGGCTTGATCCCATGCTCCTTCAGTGTATCCTCTTCTTTTACTTTGGCGAGGACATTGTCCACGTCCTTTTCAGTAAGGGCGCGTGACTCATCTTCTTCACCGTTTGCCTCATCTTGTGGAGGAACTTCCTCATTGTTTGGTGGACGCTGGAGAGTGAGAAGGAGGTTTTCCATTAGAACCTCTATTCTCTGTTGTCCTTGCTCTAGCTGCTGAATGCGTAGAGCCATGTTATCATGTGGTGGAGGTTGCTTATAGTTTGTGACCAAGACATTCATCCTTCGTGAGTCGAAAGAGGATACCGTCTTAGTGACTGAGCTGGAGCTCATTCTTTTAGATGAAGAGCCCGAAGAATGATCACTCCGATGTCCCTGGCTTGAAGGAGTGGGAGAGTCTTCCTGATGTCTTCTCGTCCGGGAGACGCTGCGAGTCACCGGTCGCCTGACATGTATTTTCGTCGCTGACTTCTGGCGTCTTTTGGTTTTGCCAACCATGTGGACAGCAGCAACTTGGTCGGGTCTTTCTTTTTCGACCCATTTTTCGGAGATTTGAAGCTCAGAATGCTCGGGCTGTGCTCTAGCAATGAAGGACGTGGTCCCTCGTGCGCAGCAACCGAGCTTGTCTTCCTTGAAGACTAGCATGGACAGGATTTGGACGCGGTCCTTAGCCTGTCGCAGCGAAGCTTTAAATTTTGCAAGCTCGTCCCCTGTTGAGATGAAGGGTCGAATTGCAGGAGAGCAGGCCCTAGCAAATTCTTGTCGAGGCCTTGTGATGCACGACTTGATTTTGGGCTTGTATGAGCAAGCCGGCTCGTGCTGAGTAGTTTTTGTTGTTCGGTGGAGGGTAGGTTTCTCTCCTTTGATGTAAGCAAGAGGATAAAACCTATTCTCCTTGAGAGGAGCCAGGTATGCTGGATTTGCAGATGTTCGGGACCTTTGTTTTGGTAAAGATCGCGAGGACCAAGTTTTGGGACAGACTTGGTTTTTTGTAGGTTGAGGCCTCATGGGATTGCCATGAGCCTCAGGTTTCTTGGCGACCACCTTTGGTGTCGAGGTAGTAACACGTTGGGGGGCGGTCTTCTGCTTCTTAGCAGGCATCGTCTCTTCTGCGGGTAGTGGGAATGGTCCCAGTGACCCGAAGACAATGGTCCGGGGAGTGGAGGTCGACCCGATGTTTTGGGAGTTGCCGAGGGAGGTGATGCTTTGGCAGCTTGCGGGGCGCTTGAAAGTGCCCTTGCTTTGCTTCTCTTGAAACATGACTCGGTACTTGTTCTCATCGAAGGTGATGGTCAACGAAGCTACCATTGTTAGTTTTGAAAAACTTTTCTGAAACAAGACCACATCCATTAGTAATCACAAGAATATGGTGATCATAAATGGGCTATACTATGGTTTTGTCTTTCCAAATTTCTCAGGGGCATGGCCCGTTTTGAGCGTAATGAAGAAGGCCAAAAGCCATAGATGGTACAATTGTTCTAAACGCAAGTATGGTCGGCTCGAAATGAGTGTTCCAGGGACCGCTAGAAGCAATTGTAAACCTTAATTCAAATTACCGAGAAGCGAAGCTCACTCGAGGTAAAATGATATAAGGTTAGAGATACAAATGTGTCGGTCGCGAATACAGTAGACCCGAAATGGCGTACTAGCACCGCTAGACACAAATGTTGTAAATCGCATCCTTGAAGGACACGAGATGGGATTTTTGAAATGTCAAGATTGGATTCGCAAAAGAGAGCAAATGGTATTCCAATCCGAATACAGGTTCAAACATTTCTGCGAGCCTATATCCGAAAAAGGAAAGAACAAGGATTTCTCATATTTGAATCCAATAATGACGAGTTTGTTTTTCTTTTTTTTTTTGAAAAGTCAAGATTGAATTCATAAAAGAGGGCAAATAGTATTCCAATCCAAATACAGGTTCAAACATTTCTGCGAGCCTAAATCCGAAAAGGAAAGAACCAAAATTCCTCCAATTTGAACACAATAGTGACAGAAGTTTTTTTTTTTAATTTTTTTAAATTAAATTTTTTTTTTTTTTTTTGAAGAGTGCACATAGGTCTTCCAATTCAGTCTTATGAAACCTTAGTGGATAGATTAGCCCCCAGGTAAGGGTAGGATTACTTAATGAACCCGTTTGAAGGACCCTTACCTTGAATAGTCTAGCTGCCTCCACACTCTGGACAAGGCTTTTCTTAGATCCACTTTGGTCAAAGAACGCAATTGGTGCAACCTTAATGCTCTCTCTTTTTTTTGAAAGACCTTCAATGGACTCATCAAAGAGAGGAAAATGGCCCCTCCCAATCCGAACGTTGGCTCAAACATTTCTGCGAGCCATTGTATGAAAAGGAAAAGAACCAAAGTTTCTCTAATTTGAATCCAAAAGAGAGAAATTTGAAACGAAAAAAACTTTTTTTTTTTTGAAAGATCTCCAATGGACCCATCAAAGAGAGGGAATTGGCCCCTCCCAATCCGAACGTTGGCTTAAACATTTCTGCGAGCCATTGCACGAAAAGGAAAGAACCAAAGTTTCTCTAATTTGAATCCAAAAGAGAGAAATTTGAAATGTTTTTTTTTTTTTAAAAAGAAATTTTTTTTTTTTTAAAAAAACTTTTTTTTTTGAAAGATCTCCAATGGACCAATCAAAGAGAGGAAAATGGCCCCTCCCAATCCGAACGTTGGCTTAAACATTTCTGCGAGCCATTGCACGAAAAGGAAAGAACCAAAGTTTCTCTAATTTGAATCCAAAAGAGAGAAATTTGAAAAGTTTTTTTTTTTAAAAAGAACTTTTTTTTTTTTTTAAAAAAACTTTTTTTTTTTGAAAGATCTCCAATGGACCAATCAAAGAGAGGAAAATGGCCCCTCCCAATCCGAACGTTGGCTTAAACATTTCTGCGAGCCATTGCACGAAAAGGAAAGAACCAAAGTTTCTCTAATTTGAATCCAAAAGAGAGAAAACCCCTTTTTTTTTGTTGAGAAAAGAAAGAATGGAAACAAGTTCAAAGAAAGAAGTTTCCAAAGAATCCCGTCTCATTTTTTTTTTTTAGATACAAGATCCAACATAGGCCACCAACTAGAAGGGAGCCAAGGATTCTAAGTATCGTGTTCTCAATTGAACGAGTCCCACCGGGTGTGCCAACTTGATGGACCCGTCTTTTTCTTTCTCGCCTTCCTCCGTCCCGGGTCCGCCGGGGTGCGGTGGGGCGAAGAGAAAAAAAGAGCAAGCATCAACATTTTTTTTTGTACGGGCATGCCAGATTTCCTATTCTACTTGGAATTTGAAGTGGTGATCCGGATTTTCACCTTCACAAGTAGAAAAGGAAATCAACTTTTTTTCTAACTTTCCATTGCACATATATTTTAAAGAAAGAGACAAGATTTTAAAATGCCGTGAGAGGCGATTTTGTTTAATTTGCCATGAAAGGCAGTTTTGTGCCGTAGAAGGCGATTTTGTGCCGTAGAAGGCAGTTTACAAATCTCATCAAAATGTAAAGACAAGAAATGTGATTTTTATGTCTCTTTAAAAAACTACACAATACAACAGAAAAGTAAGAAAAGGAATCTAACTTCTCAAGAGATCGTGGGCACTCGTTCAGATCGACGGTCGTGAGTCATGTATGGGCTCCGCCATCGTCCTTCAGATGAGAACACTTAATGCTTTGATTACTTGGCTTGGCTTGGACCTCAGATTTTTAGAGGACAAAGACCAAGGGAAGGTCTTACATCCAATAAAAAACCAAGTAGACAGGCTGAAAAGCCGCATCTAGGCCATGTTGGATAGAAGAAGAGAGGAGATCTTGGGGGGGGGGCGGGGGGGCGGCCCCCCAAGGGACTTCGATCACCTTGTAGAATTTGCAGCAGAGTTTCTTCAAAGTGAGAGAGCTTCTTTTTGCAGAGAATTCTTCAGGATAGTTTTCAGACAATTTTTTCAGGATCCTTTCTCCTTGGAACGACCGCCTATTTATAGGCTTTTGGTGGCCATTAGGAGGGTTTTATGGGCATTAATGGTATTAATGCTCCATGATGGGAGGAGTTATAAGATTTATTTCTTTATATTGTAACTCCTTTTTCTTGGATTTTGATTGGCCGATGGAGAATAATGGGCATTTAATCTCCATGATGATGGGAGTTTCATGATTAATTACCATGATTAATCTCCATAATGATAGGAGTTACATGGTTAATTTTCATGATTAATTGGACTTGTAACTCCCATTTCTTGGCTTCTGATTGGGCCGTTCAAAATAATGAGTTAATGACCCTAATAAATTGCCATAAAAGGGTCATATAACTTCATCAATTGGCTGCCGAGTCGCTTGAAGAGTCGCGGGCTGCGCCGCGTCTTTTGAAATTCTTCTTACGATGATTATCGATGGATCCGTATGTTGCTTGATATCGGATGACGATGAAAATTCACACATTGGTTGCCACCAATGGGCCGGCAACATCTGTCCGGTCAATTTCTTGATCGGTCGGGCAGAAAGTGTGCTTTCTTGGTCGGCCGGTTGGCGGTTTCGGAGTGTCCGATGATGATCAAATGATTTCGATGGCGGATCCGTGATGTCGACAAAGATCGACGGATATCATGCTTCAAAAATCAGATTTTAAGAAAATCACAGGGGCCAAACATCACGAAACGCGAAAAAGAACGGAAAAACAACGCTTTTGGTGGAAATCCGGCGACCCGGATTTCCAGGGTCGCCGGCGACCATGCACCCATGGTCGCCGGCGACCATGGGGCTGGCGACCTTGGGCCATGGTTGCCGGCGACCATGGACCAAGGTCGCCGGCGACCTTGGACTTTGGTCCATTTTTCGTCGCCTTCCGGTCGCCGTTTCTTGGTCATTTCTCGGGCCTTTTCGCTTCTGTTTTCTCCTGTATTTTTCTTTGACATTTCTCCTCATTTATTGGCTTGATTCCTCTGAAGAAAACCGGTCAAAAGGCTGTGCAAATCAGAGCACAAAGTTTCCTATTTTTTGGAAAAGCCGAAGACTCTGTAGCCGATTTTCCGCCAAGAGTTGAAACTGAGTCAAACGATGTCGGAATGACTTGAAATTTGAGGTGAACCTTCTTGGGCATTAGATAGGACCAACCATGGGCTTTTATTTGAGTTTTGAAGCCGTTTGGGGTCCCGTCGATGCTTGACTTGATTTCACAGTGCGGAAGATGTCGAGCTTTGATGTACGGTCATCCGATGTTCGATTGACCTGAAATTTGACGGGGAGCCTATTGGAGTCATTTTGAGATGATCCATTAGCTCCGATTTGGGTGCCATGGTCCCGGGGAGCTTCGCCGCCGGTAGGCTTGATTTTGCTTCGGAGCATCAAAACCTGGTCAAACGTTGTCGGAATGACCTGAAATTTGACATGCAGCCCTTTGGAAGCATGCAGAAGCTACTCATGTGTTTTGTTTGATGAGTGGCGGCATCAGAGGTTCTCGCCGCCGGGAGGCTTGATTTCGCCGTTTGAGAGCTGATGGAGGGTCAAACGGTGTCGGTTTGACTTGAAATTCGACATGGAGCCTTTTGGAGGTATTTTGAGACCATCCATAGGCTCTGATCGAAGATTTGATGTTTTTGACACTGTCGCCGTCGGGAGCTCCGGCTCAGCTGTTGGAGGATTGAAGTTAGGCCAAATAGTGTCGAAATGGCCCGAAACTTCATGTGTTCCCTTCTTTTGGCTACTTTGAAAGATCTTGTAGTTTTTGTTTGGTTCTGTCAAGATTTGATGCTTGAAGCAACTTTGCCTATTTGTAGTAGGATGCGGCTCGATATAGCTTTTGATGTTGATGAGGCAGAGTGACATTTTTGGTGTCAACAAACTCCAGTCTTAGAAATAAATTACATAAAGACCCTAAACTTCCCTATCACTACAAGTAGGCCCCTCCATCAATATCCATGGATCAATTGGACAAATTGTCCCACCAATTTAGATCCATATTTTATTATCCTTGAGACCTGAGGTCTTCTTCTTGGGCAGAAAATCTGGACAATTCCTCATCCAATGTCCTGTCTTACCACAGTGGAAACACTTTCCCTTGGTCCCTTAACCCTTAGCCTTTGCCACACCACCATTAGGACCATTTTCTGCCTTAGGACCCTTGGGGACTAATTTCTTTTTGCCTTTCCGGCCTTTGCCTATCGGCTTAGACCTGGCATTTGACTTTTCTGTCATCAGGGCAGTTGGCCTTTTCTTCATGATCCCCTCAGTTGCTACCAGCTGGCTAGACAGCTCAGCTAGGGTCAGATTCATTTTATTCATATTATAATTAATCTTAAAATGGTTGAATGAATCTAGTAGCGACTCGAGGATTAGGTCAATCTGCAATTCTACATCAATCACGGCACCCAGTACATCTAACTCATTCAATGAGTCCATCATCTTCAGCATGTGGTCCTGTACTGGTGTACCCTCAGACATGTTGGTGCTTATGAGCACCCTCATAGCAGCCTGCCAATCAGACCTGCCCTGGTCCGCAAACATCTCCTTTAAGTTCGATATTATATCATATGCAGTCTTATAAGATTGATGTTGATGTTGCAAAACACTAGTCATGGATGCCTGTATATAACATCTGGCCATCTCATCGTCTTTGGTCCATTTGGCATAATGGTCTTTCTCTTCCTGTGGTGCATTTGGCACAGGTTCATCAAGGGGGGGCATGGTAAGGAAATATTTATATCCTGATGTAGTCAGGACAATATCCAGGTCCCGTTTCCAGTCTACATAGTTGGATCCCACCAACTTATTTTGGTTGAGAATGGTCGCAAGTGGATTGAAAGTATTCGAATTCATGTTGAATAAACTGTAGCACATAACTATACATTCAATTTAAGAATATTAATGACATTTGGGTTTAGTATTCTACCAAATTTATGTGGGAATCCTCATAACCACTAAAGTTTAGAATACATCGGAATTCCAATCCCTGGGATATGCCTCCTTGGGGAGTGTGAATACCACCTAGATTGGTGCGAATCAAAGTAGGTCAAAATTTGGATTGAGACTAACTATCCTTGATCCCCTATCATTCATTATTATCTGGGTATCTTATACCAAATAATGTATGACTCCCGACTAGTTTTGGTTTCTAAAATCATGAGGCAAATCCTTAGGGATATTACATCATTATTTTAGTTAAGTGTGACCCACCAATTAACATTGCGTGACAACCGTTGTTGGCAGCTCCTCCTTGGGGAGTGAACCCCCACCTCGTCTCACCAACGCTATCCATAAGGAGATCCATATCTAGTAACCAGACAAATAAAAGCCCTCTGTGGGGAATGGCCATTCTCAAGATGGCGCGAGGCTAATACTTTCCTTACAATGGACCTATGGTAGAAAACCATGGGGATTTCTCAATTTAATGCCCCGCTTCCACTTAATATTTTAGAGTTGAGGATTTTCCTTTTAAGGTATTAGGGCCCACATAAATATCAAATCATTTCATGATATGATCAAAGATTGGTTCCAAGTCAAGTTATTTTAAGGAAAGTCCAGTTTTTAAGTTAGTGTTACCAATGTGTCCATCTCATGGGTCATCAACATTAATTAGAACTCTTTCCAAGAATTAATTTGATTTGACCAATTTTAGTAACTTGTTATGTTTGGATCGGATTTGGAAACATTCTAAATCAAGCATTCATCCATAAATAGAAAATGCTAAAATTAGTAACTAGTCATCTCCTCCACATGGCCTATGCGGAATAGACTTATTGGACTTCTTGGACGTTTCAAAACTTTGGGATTCCTCAAACTCTTTGGGTATATCCAAAACACTTTTGGTAATCTTCAAACTCTTTGATTAGGAGTCCAACTTCACTTTCTTTTTTCATTCTGGACATCGCCAGAATTTATAAATTTTGAAAATTACATAAATCCCTATGTCTCTACGATGAGACTTACATGGTAATCTAAAATTGAAATTAAAATAGCTACAGGGAAACCATCATGCCTTGCCCTTTCATGGGAAACCAAGGAAACCATAATGCCCTTTACACTTTGCCTTAAATAAACAAATCAACCATAAAAGAAAGTAAAAGACTTGTGGGCCATATGGAGAGGACAAGATAACCTGCATGTTAGTATCTCATAGAACAACACAAAACACACAAATAGGCTGCCAAACAATGTTGGAAAAATAGGACACATAAAGAAGACCCGAAACTAAAAAATCCTGAAATCAGCATCTGCTGTCAATGTGTCCCCGGTCGACCGGCCAGAGAGCCCGGTCGACTGGCCTGCAAGTACCCGGTTGACTGCACACGAGTCTCGATTGACCGGACAGACGAACTAGAATTTTTGGGTTTTTATGTCTCATGTCCATTCAACTTCAAAACTCTTTTGAAGTGTTCCAATGGCTTCCTATCAGCCTTCCATCATTATTAAACTATTTTGTGACTGTCCAAACATGTATTCACTATTAAACAAAGCAAAACCATAAAAACCCGATCCATACATAGCCTTTCCTCTATCTTCTTCGCATCTCATGCAAAGAACAGAGCAAGCTTGTTGCTCTAGCATGATTAGAGATGAGGTATGGCTCTGATACTAATTGTTGGAAGTGGGTGGGCCTCTAAGATAGGTTTCAAAAACTTTTGACCAACTAAAAATAGTGATCATCTATCCCAAAGGCAACAAACCCCAATTCAGGACGCATGTCCTCAATCTCAGCCATCGTGGTCAACAAATAAACCTATCAAGAAGTCAGATTCCTTTTCTTACTTTTCTATTGTATTTTGTATTTTTGTCAGAGACAAAAAAAATCACAATTCTTGTCTTTCATTATTGATGAGATTTGTAAATCGCCTTTCATGGCAAAATCGCCTTCTACGGCACAAAACCGCCTTTCACGGCAAACAAATGAAAATAGCCTTTTACGGCATTCAAAAATCTTGTCTCTTTCTTTAAAATATATGTGCAATGGAAAGTTAGAAAAAAAGTTGATTTCGTTTCTACTTGTGGAGTTGAATCTCCGGATCACCATTTCAAATTCCAAGTAGAGCAGAAAATCTTGTATACCCGTACAAAAAAAATGTTGATGCTCGCTTTCTTCTTTCTTTCTCACCCCCCCCCCCCCCCCCGGGGGGGGGGGGGGGGGGGGGGGGGCAGAGGGAGAGACGGAGCAAGGTCCATCAAGTTTGCATACCCAGTGGGACTCATTCCTTTTAGAAGACGATGCTTAGACTCCTTGGCCTTTTTCAAGTTGGTGGCCTATGTTGGATCTTGCATCTTAAAAAAAAAAAAACATGAGATAGGATTCTTTGGAAATTTCTGTCTTTGAGTTTATTTCCATTCTTTCTCTTCTCAAACAAAAAAAAAAGTTTTTTTTTTACCGTTGGGTTCAGATTTGAGAAATTCTGGTTTCTTCCCTTTCGGATTTAGTGCTCGCAGAAATGTTTGAGCCTTTGTTCGGATTGGAATACCATTTCCTCTCTTTTGTGAATCCAATCTTGACTTTAAAATTTTTTTTTCTTCAGATTTCTCTCTTTTGGATTCAAATTGGAGAAACTCTGGTTCTTTCCTTTTCATACAATGGCTTGCAAAAATCAATGAGCCAACGTTCGAATTGGGAGGGGCCATTTCCTCTCTTTGATGGGTCCATTAGTGATCTTTCAAAAAAAAATAATAACAATAAAATAATTTTTTTCCAGATTTCTCTCTTTAATATTCAAATTAGAGAAACTTTGGTTCTTTCCTTTTCGTACAATGGCTCGCGGAAATCGTTGAGCCAACGTTCGGATCTGGAGGGGCCATTTGCTCTCTTTGATGGGTTCATTAGTAATCTTTCAAAAAATAAAAAAAAATAAAGAAAAACATCAAGGTTGCATTAATTGCGTTCTTTGACCAAAGTAAATCTAAGAAAAGCCTTGTCCAAAGTATGGAGGCAGCCAGACTATTCGAGGTAAGGGTCTTTCGAACGGGTTCATTAAGTAATCCTACCATTACCTGGGGCCTGATCTATCTACTAAGGTTTCATATGACCGAATTGGAAGACCTATGTGTATTCTTAAAAAAAAAATCTCTTCAAAAAAAATCTCTCTTCAAAACAAAAAAAAAACTCTTGTCATCTTTGAGTTCAGATTCGAGAAATTTTTGTTCCTTCCCTTTCGGATCTAGTGCTCGTAGAAATGTTTGAGCCTGTATTCGGATTGGAATACCATTTGCTCTCTTTGATGAACTTAATCTTGACCATTCAAAAAAAACTTCCGTCATTATTGGATTCAAATCTGAGAAATCCCGGTTCCTTCCTTTTCCGGATTTAGTGCTCGCAGAAATGTTTGAGCCTGTATTCAGATTGGAATACCATTTGCTCTCTTTTCTAAATTCGATCTTGGCCTTTCAAAAAAAATCCCATCTCGTGTCCTTCCCAAGGATGCGATTTGCAACATTTGTGCCTAGCGGTGCTAGTACACCCTTTCCGGTCTACTGTATTCGCGACCAACACATTTGTATCTCTAACCTTATATCATCTTACCTCGAGTGAGCCTCGCTTCTCGGTAATTTAAATTAAGGTTTACAATTGTTTCTAGCAGTCATTGGAATGCTCATTCTGAGCCTACCATACTTGCGATCAGAACAATTGTACCCTTTATGGCTTTTTGCCTTCTTCATTTTGCTTAGGTTGGGTCATGTCCCCTTGAGCGATTTGAAAAGACAAAACCATAGTATTTTCCATTTATGATCACTATATTCTTGTGATTACTAATGGATATGGTCTTGTTTCAGAAGTTTTTCCAAACTAACAATGGCAGCTTCATTAACCATCACATTCGATGAGAACAAGTACCAACTCATGCTTCAAGAGAAGCAAAACAAGCGCACTTGCAAGCGCCCTGCCAACTGCCGAAGCGTCGTCTCCCTCGGCAAGTCACAAAACACTGGGTCGACCTCTACTCCCCAGACTATCATCTTCAGGTCAATGGGACCATTCCCACTCCCCATAGGAGAATCTGCATCTGCCAAAAGGCAGAAAACCGCCCCAGAACGGGTCATTGCCCCGACACCAAGGGCGATCGCCAAAAAACCTGAAGCCCGTGGCAATCCCACGAAGCCTCAACCTGCAAGAAAACAGGCCCGCCCTAGGAATTGGTCCCCGAGACCTTCACCAAAACAAAGAAGGTCACAAGCACCTACAAAGCCAGCATACCTGGCCCCTCTCAAGGAGAACCGGTTCTATCCTCTCGCTTACATGAAAGAGGAGAAACCTACCCTCCGCCAAACTACAAAACCAACTTAGCACGAGCCGGCTTGCTCATACAAACTCAAAATCAAGTCGTGCATCACAAGGCCTCTACAAGAACCTGCCAAGGCCTGCACTTCTGCAGTTCGACCCTTCACCTCAACAGGGGCCGAACTTACGAAATTCAAAGCCTCACTGCAACAGGCAAAGGACCGCGTCCAGATCCTATCCATGACAAGCTTCCAGGAAGACAAGCTTGGCTGCTGCTCATGAGGGACCACATCCTTCATTGCCAAAGCACAGCCCGAGCTAACTGAAGCTCAAATTGCTCGTCGTATACGTCATCGCGTGGCATATCGACAAAAGAGACTAGCAAAGCAAAGAACCCAGCATTCTGAGGTTCAGGTCTCTAAAAGATGGGTCGAAAAAGAAAGACCCGACCAAGTTGTTGCTGTCCATATGGTTGCCAAAACTAAAAGACGCCAGAAGTCAGCAACTAAAATACATGTCAGACGGCCGGTGACTCGTAGCGTCTCACGGACACGAAAACATTAAGAGGACTCTCCCACTCCTTCAAGCCAAGGACACTGGAGTGATCAATCCTCGGGCTCTTCATCTAGAAGAATGAGCTCCAGCTCAGTTACTAAGACAATATCCTCTTTCGACTCACGGAGAGTGAATGTCCTAGTTACAAACTCTGAGCAACCTCCACCAAATGATAACATGATTACACGCATCCAGCAGCTGGACCAAGGACAATAGAGAATAGAAGCTCTGATGGAAAACGTTCTTCTCACTCTCCGGCGTCCACTAAATAATGAAGTTCCTCCACACGATGAGGCAAATGGTGGAGAAGACGAGTCACGCGCCCTTGCCAAAAAGAACATGGACGATATCCTCGCTAAAGCAAAAGAAGAGGATACACTGAAGAAGCATGGAATCAAGCCACTATATCCCTTATGGATGGACTCGGTCCCGTTCCCTGCAAAATTCATGCAACCCACTCTCCAAACATATACGGGGAAAGGTTCAGCTAGACAGCATGTCATCCACTTCAAGATCCTGACGGGAGCTATTGCTGATCAAGATGCCCTCAAGATCCATCTCTTTGCAAGCACCCTAAAAGGTACAGCCTTTGATTGGTACTCCACCCGGCCAGAGGATTCCATTCAAAATTGGACCGTGCTAGAGACACGCTTCCTAACCAACTTCAAAGGTGAGGATCATCCTGTTACTATGGCTCAACTCTGTAGCCTAAAACAGGGAGAGAATGAGTCAACATACGACTCCATTTACAAGTGGAAGGCGATGGCATACAAACGCTCAGACATACTGCCGCAAGCATCGCTGGTCGACATCTGCCGTAACAATATGAGAGCAAGGATCCGCTCCATGATCATCAGCAACAAATCAAAGAATCTGGGAGAACTCCTAGAAGCATCTATGGAGGCTGAAATGGTGATCGAAGACCTCAACAGTGAGAAGTCATCAAAGAAAGAGCCGACCACCATTCCAACCTCCAAGCCAAAGAAAAAGGAGGTTCTCAATATGCAAACCAAGTCAGCTCCTCAGCCACCAAAGAAAGCTGGTGTTCAAAGACCTTAACAATCAGAAGTCATTAAAGAAAGAGCCGACCGCCCTTCCAACCTCCAAGCCAAAGAAAAAGGAGGTTCTCAATGTGCAAACCAAGTCAGCTCCTCAGCCACCAAAGAAAGCTGAAAATAAAACTGCAGGTAAGAGGCCTCAACTATCTGATGCCTTCAAAGAATGAGTAGAGAAGAAATACCCGTTCGATGAAGATGTCAAAGAAATCTTTGGGTCTCTCTTAGCAAATGGCAAACTTACTTTGCCAGATCCTAAAAGACTAGGAGATGTTGGCAAAACCAACGATCCCCGATATTGTCCATACGACCAAATGGTCTCGCATCCTCTCAACCAATGTTTCGTTGTGAGAGAGACGATCCACGAGATGTGGAAAAACGAAGTCATCACCTTTGACAAAAACTACAGGTTTGCCTCCGTTGACATGGTGTCATATGGACAAACATCAAAATCACCAAAGGAGAAGATCACTACATCCTTTAAGGTGATAAAGATGACTCAAACGTCCTAAGAGCTGGTGCCTTACCCAACAGCCCATATGGGTTCATCCCGATCTCCTAGAAGATGAAAATTGGGAGATCGTCAAAACAAAGTCGACTGCTCAATAGCGAAGGCAAGCCAAGAGACAACTCCGCAAGCTCAAATAGTAGGAGAAGGCTATACCCAAGCAAGAAGTCCCTGAAAAGGCAGAAACCTCCTCTACCGCTTCACTGGGGGCAACAGCGGAGTCCCTTCCTAAGACTTCAAGAGTGGTAAGAAAATTCACCCTCGGCGATTTCATGCCACCACGGCTCAGAAATGAGACTACGCAGGGGACATCATACTTTTGCAACTCGGTAGTTGGATTCTCCATGGATGGATACGAGTCCAGTGACACTGCCAGTGATATCAAAGAGTGGGAGGAATCCCTTGAAACCGGAGAATATCTCCTCGATGAAGAATGGATCCCAGAGTCTCACCTTATGCCAGTAATCTGGTATAACCCCTTTCAGCCACAAGGATCCTGGTCTGATGATGATGAAGACCAAGACACTATTCAACAAAGTGTTGTTGACCCAGCACAAGCGAATGCTCTAGTGGAACCCAATGATGTTGAACCACAAGGAGCAAATGAATATGCGAAGATCTTGCAGTATCTTGCCATAGAGCAAGAGCGGGATTACATCAGTCAGCTTCATCAAAATCTAGAATCGGAAGTCATGGAGAATCTACAAGCATCTCCTCCAGTAACTCTGGAAAATGAAGAAGATTACTGGGTTGATGATCCTCTTACATCGGAGGATGAGTCTGATTCCCAACAGTCCATTATGGAGGCATCTTCTATCGAAGTTGCTTGCAATGTGATAGTTCAGGTTGATAGTGCCTCTGAAGCTTCATCTGCTGAGGCCGCAGACTCTCAAAATGCATCTGGCAGCATATCTTCTGGAGCTGTGTCTTCTCATATGACTTCCACTGAGATAGCACCTTCTCAGGCTTCATCTCCTGAAACGGTGACTTCGGAATTCAAGCCTCTTCCAACTGGCCACCATGAAAAAGCTCTGGCCGATGAAGTCCTCTTCAATGAAAACCCGGTCAACTGGTCTTAGATACCCGACCTCATAGGAGATGTCTAGACCGATAAAATACTCGACAAAGAAGAAAAGTTGTTGGAAGCTGTTCAGGATTTGTTCTCGGAAAATGCTCCATGCAACGCAATTACTGAGGACAGCAATGCTGACGCAGAAACATTCTCAAATAAGAAGGATCAACCCCTTAATCCCGAAGAAGGTCTTCCAAAAGAAGAACCATCTCTAGAAGCTTTCGAAGTTGGGAAAGGTACCCGCTCTGGCCGGGATTACCACAAAAACTACAACCAACCTCCTTATTCTTCTTATGTAAATCCTTCAGGAAAGCGAGTTGTAAATGCCCCAATTGACAATGATAATGGAATTGTAGGCCCTAAGGGGGCTTTCAAGTATGACTTGATTGAGCACTTCAAATACATACCTGCACGACTACACATCCTAGACTTATTATGAATGTCACCACAAACTCGTGATAGTCTCATTTCAAAACTGTAAAGGCTGAATGCGGAAGTCGACAAACATGCCCCATAAGTCCTACAAATTGAAATGGACTATAGGGTGAAAAAATCAAACACTCCCTTAAAAGGAGAAAAGAAGAAACCTGAGGGATCTTGCATTCAAAAAGCAGCAAGTGCAACCATCGCCTTCAATAAGGAAGACCTCCTGCTGGGCAAGACGAAGCACAATCGACCCCTGTACTTCACAAGGTACATCAAAGAGATGCCAATACACAGAGTTCAGATTGTCCCAGGTTCTTCACTCAACCTCATCTCTACTACGGCACTCAAAGAGCTAGGTATTCCACCTAGCAAGTTGAGTCACACATCTGTATCTATCTTTGGATACGATGGGAGTGCTCAAAGGCCTATCGGCAAAATTAGGTTCAAATTGCAAATCGATGATCTTATCTCTGAGGTCACCGTGTATGCAATTAAAACCCCTTCTTGCTACAACATCGTTCTTGGATGCCCTTGGATACACGAGAATGGTGTCGTCCCTTCAACTTTACATCAGTGTATCAAGTTTGTTGGTGACGACGGCTTGATACATCGAGTGTTTGCAGACAAGAAAGCCCTTCAAAGGCAAAGAAGTTCATTTTGCAGACTCTCAGATGTACATGGACGAAAAAGAAGAAAAGGAGGAGAAATTAGCATCCTTTGCCGAAAATCTCCAGAAAGATAAAGGCAAAGCTCCTCAACAATCACCGGAAGAAAACAGACCTTTTGGAAAGTCCGAAGAGAGCAATCAATCTTCCTTCGTTGTCTCCCTCAAACCTTCAAAACCTTTGGTAATCACAACCAAAGTGAAGAAGACAAACAAAAGCCTGGGGGCAAATTTGTCGTTTCCTTCGTGTCTATCATGCATGACACAGATTCAGATACAGAGCCAGAAGATGACACATCATCAAGCCAAGCTGATACTCAACAAGTTCAGCCCATTCTCACTCCATTGGAGACACTACTGGCATAGAAGATCCTGCGTCTACTTTCTTCGTTGTTCCGGCAGCCTCGACAGAAGAAAAACTAATCTTCTTCCATAGATCGGAAGCTTCG
Organism: Persea americana; assembly: GCA_029852735.1. Lineage (NCBI taxonomy): Eukaryota > Viridiplantae > Streptophyta > Magnoliopsida > Laurales > Lauraceae > Persea > Persea americana. The sequence goes on along the minus strand of CM056813.1, from coordinate 20,052,911 downwards.
TTATCAAATTCCTCGCTTAAACCTTTCCAAAATGAAGGTATGCCTCAACTATCCCTATATAGTCCACTAGCACAAGCTATCATGAAGAAAATGGGTTATGACGCTCAAGATCCAATTGATTTGGGAGGTCGCCGTGGTATTCTCACACCATTGGAACCCACCCTGACCAAAAGCCAACTGGAGGATTGGAGACTCCACCGTCAAATATATAAGTCTTCACATTGGTTGGGGTATGATCCTGACACTTCCCTGAGACAATTGACACAAAGGCTGCAAAGTCGTTTTGCCGATCAAGCCTCAACGTCTCATATCCATGAAGACATCGAGCTCCTTGGATATCTCTTTGAAGAATCACCCGTCGAGGATCCAGGAAGCTCATCCAATTGGTACGACTTCTCTGATGATGAAGAGGAATCGTCCAACGACACAGACACACGGTTCTCTTATTCAGAAGAGCCATCGTCTCCAAAAGAAGTACCTTACTTCGACCCAGTTTCAGCAGGTGATTGGGATCATCTCATTGCAAGTTTTGAGAAGAGTACCGATCAAGAAGATTCATGGACGGAAGCAGAACCTTGGTCTGAAAATGCCATTGGAAATCCAGAAGGTCTTGTTGGGTTTGAAGCCTCCGAAGATATTATGGAGGAACCACCCTTAAACCTTCCAACGGAAGATTCTGTTCAAAAGATAGACTTGGGAACACTTGATAACCTACGTCCTGTATTCATAAGTAAGAATATAAAGGATGATGAGTTACCTGAGTATATCGCTTTTCTTCATGAGTTTGTTGATTGCTTTGCATGGTCTTACCCTGAAATGCCTGGTTTAGACCCCAAAATAGCAATCCACAAACTCAATCTGCAGAAAGATACCAAGCCTGTCAAACAAGGCCAAAGAAGATTCTGTCCTGACGTGATGGATAAAATTGAAGAAGTTCAGAAAGTCAAAAGCGTTGGCTTCATCCGCGAGGAACAGCATCCTGAATGGTTGGCCAACATTGTCCCCATGACAAAGAAAAATGGGCAAATCAGGGTCTGTATTGACTAGAAAGTCCTGAACGGTGCATGCCCCAAAGATGAATTCCCGCTCCCCATACCGGAGGTAATGATTGACAACATCTGCGGATTTGAGCGAATGACATTCATGGATGGCTTCTCTAGTTACAATCAGATAAAGATGCATCCTGAAGATGAAAAACATACATCATTTCGGACTCCATTTGGCGTGTATTGCTACACTGTCATGCCATTTGTTCTAAAAAATGCCGGTGCAACATATCAGAAGGCTATGATGAAGATATTCCAAGATATACAACACAAGACGGTCGAATGTTATGTTGATGACCTTGCCGTTAAAAGCCAAAGAAAAAAAGACCATCTCAAAGATCTTTGAGAAGTCTTCCTCCGACTTCGCAAACACAAACTGCGGATGAATCCCCTCAAATGCTTCTTCGGTTTTTTATCGGGTAAGTTCCTCGAATTTATAGTTCGGAAAGCCGGAATAGAACTTGACCCCACCAAAGTCAAGGCTATCTTAGAATTGCCATCTCCAAGAACCTTAAGAGAACTTAAAGGGCTTCAAGGGAAGTTGGCGTACATCCGACGGTTCATTTCCAATCTAACAGGAAAATGCTATCCATTTTCTCGCTTGATGAAGAAAGGCGTAGATTTTGTTTGAGATGCTGAGTGTGAAGCCGCATTTCAAGACATCAAGTCATACCTGACCAAACCTCCAGTATTGGCTACTCCCACGACTGGAAAGCCCTTCATCTTGTACACGAGCACCCAACCATTCTTTGGGAGCTCTACTTGCACAAGAAAATGACGGAGGAAAAGAAGCTGCTCTATACTACCTGAGTCGCATGTTGGTAGGTGCGGAGTATCGCTACTCTCCAGTCGAAAAAGAATGCCTGGCAGTGATGATCGTCGTACAAAAGCTACGTCACTATTTGCTGTTAAACACAGTATACCTGGTTTCGAGGATCAATCTTTTGAAAGTCCTTGTCACAAAAGCAGGTTCTCTCAACGTTCGACTAGTAAAATGGTCCATCCTTCTGTCACAATTTGATATTAGGTACGTACCACAAAAAGCAACCAAAGGCCAAGCTCTGGCAGACTTTCTCGCAGAGCATCCACTGCCTAAGGATTCTCCACTCAGGGATGATCTCCCAGATGAGCCTGTCTACAGCGTGGAGACCTCCTTATCAAATGCCTCCTGGGACATGTACTTCGATGGTGCAACCAGGATAAATGAAAAAGGAAAGCTGATATCGGGAATTGGCATTCTTTTTGTTAGTCCCAACAAGTACATGATTCCACATGCATTCTCGCTACTTGAACCATGTTCAAACAATGCAATTGAGTACCAAGCCCTGATCGTAGGACTAGAACTCGCCCACGAATCCGGTATCACCATGTTGGAAGCCTTTGGGGACTCCCAGCTGATCGTCAACCAGATGAATCAGAAATATGAAATCAGGAAGCCTAATTTGTTGCCTTACTACAACAATGCACAATCACTTCGACAAAAGTTTGATGTCTGTCACATCACCCACATCTGCAGAGATGAAAACATCTGTGCAGATGCCTTGGCTGGACTTGCTATATCTATGGTGATCCAAGAAGGGGAAGACATGGAAATTACAGTGTGTCAAAAAAGGATCCTCCCTCCTTTCAACACACACCAAGTAGTCGTTGAATGCCACCAAGTGGTTGGAAGTCGGATTTCCATCCTTAGACCTCCGAGTGGCGACTGGAGGGATCCGTTCATTGGTTACATTATATTCAGAATCCTGCCAAAAGATCCAAAAGAGCAAGTATCCAAAGACGAGCCCCAAACTTTCATTTGGATATTCCCTCTAAAAAGCTTTATAGAAAATCCTTCAACGGAGTACTTCTACACTGCTTGTCATAACAAGAGGTGGAAGAAACTCTAAAAGAAGTTCATGCTGGTCTTTGTGGTGCCCATTAGGCTGGTCCTAAGCTCTACGATCAGATAAAAATGTTAGGTTACTATTGGCCTACCATGGTAGCTGACGTGATGCAACTTGCTAAACGTTGCCAACAGTGCCAAGTTCATGGAGATTATGTCCACATGCCTCCAAAATGGCTACATCCTACAGTGATCTCATGGCCTTTCGAAGCCTGGGGTATGGACATCATAGGTCCTATCTCTCCCCCATCAAGCAAGGTCATCGCTTCATCTTTGCCGCTACAGATTATTTCTCCAAGTGGTCAGAAGCATTCGTGCTCAACGAAATGAAGACCTCATCAGTCCTTCAATTCTTGCGAGCCAACATCATTTGTCGCTTCGGCATATCTAAAAGATTCGTCCGTGATAACGGACCATAATTCCGGGATCACAGATTCTACAGATTCTGCGACAAATACAAAATCCAAAGTTGTCCTTCGACTCCGTATAGCCCGGCAGAGAATGGACTAGCAAAAGCCTTCCACAAGACACTCTGCAAAATCCTAAAGAAAATGGTCTCTAGTCACAAAAGAGATTGGGGCGACAAACTATGTGAAGCTTTGTGGGCCTATCGAACCACCGTTCGAGGACCAACCCATAGCACACCATTCTCCTTAGTCTATGGATGTGAAACAGTTGTCCCTCTAGAGGTACAAATTCCTTAAGGGTATCTCTGCAAAATGACATGACGCAAGAAAGCAACGTCAAATTGAGACTCCAAGAACTGGATATTCAAGATGAAAGACGGCTTGAAGCTCTACAAAACGTTGAGCCTTACCAAGCGCGCATGGCAGGATCTTTCGACAAGAAGGTCAGACAACGCGCCCACAAAAAGGGTGACTTGGTTCTTGTGGTAAAAAGGCTAATGGTTTTTGCCCACAAATCCAAAGGCGAATTCGAACCAAAATGGGAGGAACCCTTCGTCATCGACAAAGTCTTCTCCAACGGCGCATACGCTCTTCTAAATATGGAGGGTGACAGATGTATGCTGCCCATCAACAGCAAGTTCTTGAAGTGGTACTAACCTTTAAGACTTCCTTTATCAGGTCAGAGCGATGCCAGCATGGCCAAAGCCTATTCCTAGGTACTTGCTCGTCAAACCCACTCCGTTTGGAATTTTCTTCTTTACGTTGAAGTTCCAAAAACAAACTTAAAACAATGCTTACATTCAATGTTTCAATGTTAAAAAAAAAATCCCAAAAATCCAAGTTTAGGAGCCTCTTCCCTAGCTTGACCAAAACTTTCGATCCTTGAACCTAAAATTCATGGTTTGAAACAAAAATCAAGACTCAGGGATTTCCACCCTAGTCCACCCCGACTTTTACCACCAAAAATGGTTTTGAGTCAAAATTTACGACCCTCGTGTCTTTAAACAAAAATGGTTTTTCAAAAAACCGCGGGAAGCGGCGCTTAGTCAATACTGCAAACCCAAAAATCAGAAGGATGCGAACCCCATTCGATACTTCCAAAACCTCAAAATCGCAAGGAAGCAACACCTCGTCAATAAATGCAAATTTTCAAAAATCGTGGAGACGCAACATTCCAGTTGATATCCATAACCCAAATTTCAAAAATGGTGAAGACGCAACGTTTCAGTTGATATCCACAACTCAAATTTCAAAACAAAAAAACAAAGGTTCGAAAAAACCTTAAATTTCAAAAATCGTGGGGAGGCAACATTCCATCAATACTCACAAAACAATTTTTTTGAAAAAAAGCAGGGAAGCGACAATCAGTTGATACTTGCACCAAAACCCGCGAGGAGGTGACATTCCATTGATACTCGCAACCGAATGAGCAAGAAAGCGACATTCCATTGATACTTGCAATACCATTCAGCAAGGAGGCGACTCTTAGTCGATACTGGCATTTTGAAAACCCAAAAACTTGGCTTTTACGCCAAAAACCAAAACCCGGCTTTCACGCCAAAACTCGGCTTTTATGCCAAGAACCTGGCTTTTACGTAAAAAAAATCAAAAATCTGGCTTCCACGCCAACAAAACAAAACTTGGTTTCCAAAAAACTCGGCTTTCATGCCACAAAATCCGGCTTTCATGTCAAAAGAAAAATTTTCGCTCTCATGCCATAAAACCAAAACTTAGCTTTCACGCCACAAAAATTCGACTTTCATGCCAAAAAATCAAAAAATCGGCTCCCATGCCACAAGATTTCGGCTCCCATGCCGCCAAATCTGGCTTTCATGCCAAAAAAACAAAATTTTGGGTTCTCATGCCATAAAACAAAATCTTGGCTCCCATGCCATAAACAAAAACGGCTTCCATGCCACAAATTTTTGCTCCTATGCCATTCCAAAATTCGGCTTTCATGCCATCTCAAAATTCGGCTATCACGCCATCTCAAAATTTGGCTTTCAAGCCATCAAATAACCAGGCTTTTTGCCACAAAATCTGGCTTTCATACCCAAAACAACCCTTTGATAAAAGATTTTCGCAAAATGACAACCTTTTGATCAAATTCTCAAACAAACATTCTCATCCGACTTTTGATTATTTTCATCAAAAAGAATTTAAGTAAAAGGTATATAGAGTACCAAAAATGTTTATACATGGAGGTACCAAAAGAAAAGAAGAAAAAGTTTGTTACAAATCAGGAGATTAGTCCGACATGGTCTTCAGCCAAAGACTTAACTCCTCAAGCAGACTCTTGGCCTTAGCCTCCAAAGCTTTCAGGGCACGTTTCTTCATAATTTTCCCATAAAATGCGGCAAGCTGTCACAATCCATTTTCAGCACGAGGAAGCTCTTCCCATAGAATTTGTCATTGTTCATATTCCTGAGTCTTCCTCCAGAGATTGCTTTCAGCCCCTTCAACTTGGCGAATGAGAGTCCTCTCTTTAGCCCGAGCTTCCAAAATAGCAGTCCACTTGGCAGCGGCTTGTTCTTCCAATAGCTCAAAGCACTGCCTGGCCTCAATGACCTCCCTATCAAGACGGTGTGGGTCTTGTGTTAGCTTGATAATAGCCAACTCAGTGACGTTCCTCTCCCGAACGAAAAGTTTCCAAGTCCGCGAGATCTCATCCAGTTCAGACTTGACCTTGCCAGAAGGCTTCAAAAACATCTCATTAAAGAAGTTATCGTTTGGGAAGCTCTTAGTCTCAGTCCACTTGTTGCCCACAGCTATCACTTCATTAACAAAAGCCTTGGCATTTGTAATGTCAAGACCAACCTCTTCGCTATCAGCAAGAATGTCCTACACATGCTTAATCATGCCGAAGCCAGCTTCCAAATGGCCATAAGAGAGAGTCTCGACCCACTCAAGACTCTCTTCAACCCTTTCTTCGCAAACTGAAGGGATGGCCCAGATGAGGATTCGCCATGCTCCGTTGGTCGACTGCCCATGTCATGCACCGTCGGAAGAGTAATCAAGAAGCTCTTTCCAATCGGAGCCGCTGGAGAAGGAATATCAGCATGCAAACTCTTCTCTGCTTCATCAAAACTAGTGGAAGAAGCCCCTACTCCTGGATCAACCACGGGCACCCCCTACTCTGGCCCTGAGAAGGATAGACGAACTTCTCCTGTCGCCTTACAACCTGCCAATGCAAGATGAAAAAGGTATGAATATGATCTTGTAAAAAATCAAATATCAAGACTATTACTATATTCCTTCTTCGATGACCGGCGAAATGCTTTCTGCCTCCATGAACTCATCCAAAGCATCGTCAAAAGTTGGGTCCATGGATGGTTCAAAGTTGTCAGAATCTTGTGGCAAGTCAGCTGGCAAGGAAACCAAAAATGTGTCAGCAAGTGGTAGCAAAGAAAAGCAAAAAGGCAAAAAAAGGCAAAGAAATAATACCAGGTGATGATTCTGAATCTACTTCAGAGTCCCTTGGTTCTTCCTCAAATGCCACAACCGGATCCGTCACTGCCTCATTGGCCGGAACCTTAGGCATCACCAAATCATCATCTTCAACCAAAAGAAAGAAAGCAGTGGATCAAAACAAAATCTTAAAAAAAAGAAAGAAGCGGAAAAGGAGAGAAGGAGGATCATACCATCACTACTGATCTTTTCTTCTTGGCTCCTCTTCTCTGGAGTCTCATCGTCATCCCCTGATGCCTCCTCAGCAATGGTGAGAGGGATTTCTAGATCAGGAGAGTCTTCATGACGTCTCTTATTACGGCGCTACCCTCTCCTCCTCTTGCTTCTTTGGGTCGGTCTGTCTGATGAACCCACCCCGCCTTCAAAGTTAGGCCTCTCACTTGACTCCTCATTGGATGATCTACTCTTACCAGTAGACTGCATGGAAGCTTTCATTCGTTTCGCTTGCATCCAAGCGTCGACCTCAGCCTTCTCCTCTGTGAGCTGTTCCGAGACCTCACCAGGTATCTCCTGTACAACTCCTAATTTGATGACGTCCCGATCATTGAGAAAGCCTATTTTGTGCTTTTCCCCAAAAAGGAAAGCCAGAACTTCCTCTCGGCGGACGCCATCTGATTTTCCAAGACCCTTCCCAGAAGACTACTTACATCGAGCTCCTTCTTGGAAAGCCCCCGGTGCACTGAAAAGCTCTCCACAAACCATTTTGCGAAGCCAGCAGTCTGGAAAGTGGGTAACTCAGGATAGGAAATCATGGAGGTAGTGTCTTCCTTGCTATAAAAAGCCCATGCATTCCTCCCATCCTGCAAACCTCCAAAGCACTTCAACTTACTTGAAGGCGCTCCAATAACACCTTGGGAAAAGCCCAACTGCAGTGCAAAGCATGAAGGGATATACGGTTGGATGTCGACGAAAAGATGTCTACGGTACACCATCATACCAACACATATGTTAAAAAGCCAACTCCTCTCTGCATTTGTCAAAGAATAGTGTCTCCCCGACCCAACCCTGGTGGAATCTCGGGAGACACCAAAATCAAAAGCCTTCTTCCACAAGCCCGGAGAAAGCTTCACTGAAGATTGCCCCATCCCGACGTCCCTGAATCGTCAGATCCTCAAACGGGCGGATAAAAGAGATTCGGAAAAAACCTTCCCTCTGGACAACCGAATCATAAACGGGTCATCATCCTATGTAGCACCCAACTGGTGGAAACCAGGACAGTGGTATACATACCACGAATAAGAAATATGGGCTGAAAATACCCTGTTCATAGGGAGCCCAAGCCGAACTAGAAAAGCAGTAGCCTGCAGTTCGGTACACAGATAGGAGTAAAGAGCAGGTACCAAAGCAAGCTGCTCTCCAAACACCATCTGACAAGCCGGAAAAATGTAGTGCGGCCTGATGTGCATTCCATCTCCTCCAGCAAAAACAGCCTCACCCAGCCAATAATTGAGGTAAACAGCAAGATCTCTCCGCAGCGCAATGTCAGAATAAATGGCGTCTATGTTTACAAAGAATTCCTTCAAATTTTCTCACATGGCGGAGATCTTCTTCAAACCCATGTTCTTAGCCCTGGCTTCTTGGGCTATACTCTCAGAAGACTCCCCGCTGTCAAAGAAGTTGGAAGACAAAAAGCTACCACTCTTCCAATTGCTGCACCGAACTTTCAAGCCTTCCTTCTCCTTGAAAAAATCGTAGAAGGCGACGAGCTGAAAGTACAAAAGCCTGAACTCCTCAGACTGCTCCTCAAGGACGCTATCAATAGGCATAAACTCCTCATAGAGTTTGCCAAGTATAGGCAACTCGGTGATGACACTCAGTTCCTTCAAAGAAAAAACAATCTCACCGTTCGTGACAACGAAGGTGTTGGTTTGTGGAAGGAACGACTCCAACATGGCCATGAAGTCTTCATCGGAAAAAACCACAGTTTGCCGAAAAACGCAAACCGCATCAAAGATCTCGGCCTCCTTCAGAATGGCACCGGCGACCTACAGGATATGTTTAGTCCACGACTCCCAGTTCGAGTCAGCGCTGAAACGACCACGAAGTCGAAAAGGCTTCACCCCATTGCTGCCATCGCCCTTGAAAATACCAAGGCCCACCGGTCTTAAATCGACCGAAGGATGATCTGAACCTTGGTAGCCGCTGCCTGGCATCAAAATGTCCATACGGCTGGCGACTTCTCTGCATAACCAGAAGCACCACCAACTAAAACACAGGCCTTGATCACATTGGTCCTCTTCACCCAGCTTGGAGGATCTTCCCTCTTTGAGCACGTGGGAGAAAGGCTTATGATCGAGATAGTGCGATCGAAGGTCGACTGGATAGAAATAGTTCTCTCCTCACCATCAGCTGTGTAAGAGAACTGAAACATCTCCTTTGATATGTTGAATCGTCAGGGACTGCATCACCAAAGAAGAAGGTAGGCCTGGGCACAATGCTCTGATCGTCCGTGACCCAAGGATGACTGCCTGCCATAATCTTGTAAAATTCCTCATCCTTGAGAGCGATCAACTGCTATCTCGCCTCGTCTCGGTTGAGAGAATCACACTCTTCCAAGTTCTTCTCAACATACTGGACCTTCTCCCACGCCTGCTGTACGGCCACATTAGAAGATCTGGTAGAACGGCGAGGCGCATCGGTGACAGGCTCCTTACCCTTGTTCGTTCTGGAGGAACTACCTGCAAAGGATGGAAAAGAGAAAATCAATCATCAAAATGACAGAATTTTGCTAAAAAAATTCTAGCAAAATTTTGGGCATGGTTCTAGGGCAATTCCGAAGAAAAGGAAAGTACCTCGAAAAAGAAGGGAAGCTTGAAGATGAGCTCAACATTACTACGAGTTCATAATCAATGGAGAATTCTCAAAGAAGGCTCGGACTCAAACATTGCTGCGAGATCAAGCCGGTCTTCTAAAACCTACGTAAAATTAAAAAAAAGGGCTCAACATTGCTGCGAGCTCCAGATTCAAAAACTTGCAAAGTTCCTCAAAATCCCCGCAAGACTAAGAAAGGGCTCAGCATTGCTGCGAGCTCCAAATCCCAAGACTTGCAAAAGATTTCCAGGTGTGCATTATCATACTTCCAATTCAATTTTTAAAAAAATGCGTAGAAGGAAAGTTGTCATGCATGGCCATCTTGAAATCCATAAAAAAGGAGGGCAAAAAAAAAAAAAAGGAAGAGAACCTCTTTTAAAAAAAAATCCTGAACTGGCCCACAAATCGTGGCCCACTACCACGTGGCAGTACGGCCAGGTCCGTACAGACCTGTCCGTACAGCCAAGAAAAAAAAAAAGAAAGAAGAAAAAAAAAAAAAAAAAAGAAGAAAGAAAAAAAACGGTGAAAAAGAGAAAACCGTGAAAAAAAAAGAAGAGAGAAGGAAAAAAGAAAGGAAAAAAAAGAAGAAAAGCATAAAAAAAAAGAAAAAAAAACGTGTGCAAAAAAAGAAGAGAAAACACAAAGAAGAAAAGAAAAGGAAAAGAAAAGAAAGGAACTTTCTTTTTCCTACTTCTACATGGAATTTCTTAAGGAAGAAGAAAACTTACTTGGAGCCATGGAGGAAGAAGAAGAACTTGAAGATCCCTGAAAAAGAAGGGTTCTTGATCTTGGAGCACTCTTGAAGACTTTTTCAAAAAGAAAGCAATAGGAGTAAGAGATCCAACCTCCCCTTGCTTTTATAGAAGAGAGCAAACCAAAAGAGGAAACAAAGAGAGAAGTAAGAAGGTAAGTGCTACAAATTAGTAACCTTCCTAAAAGAAAGGGACCTTGAGATATTCTTTCCGAAGGAGGAGATCCTTTGAGAAATTCTCTCTAAAAAGAAAGGGAATGTGAGATATTCTCTCCCAAAAGAAAGATACTTTGAGAAAATCTCTCCCAAAATCAAGGAAGCTTGAGAGATTCTCTCTAAGTAAGGATATTTTTAGATAGTCTCTACCCAAAGGAGATATTTTTAGATATTCTTCACAAAAATGACACCACATGAGATCTAAGCAATCTTTAAAGCTTAAGGTCCTATGGGTTAGCCCACATGAGCCAGGTTTGACCACCTAGGCGCTAAAAGTGGCTTTTAGTCAAAATCCCTCTTACCAAGAGCATACAAAAATGGTTTTATGCCTCTTTTGAGTCGATTGGACCAATACAAAAAAAAAATCCAAGCCTCTTGAGTTTCCAAAAATCCAAACCATCCCACCTCATGAACCAAATTAAGCCAAAACCTTGAAATTGACAATCCACAAAAACCCAAACCACACCAATGGACCCAAAATTGCCCCAAAGAGTGACCGAAAACCAAACCATGGTCCTCTAATTTGCCACATACAGCTTGTTAGGTCATAAGGTCAAAACCAAAAACCAAATCCCGGTCCCCTAACTTGCTACATACAGCTTGTTAGGTCACAAGGATAAAATCAAAATCCAAAACCTGACCCCCTAACCTGCCACATACAGCTTGTTAGGTCACAAGGTGAAAAGCCAAAAACTTTATCGACCGCCTGATGCGCCACATAAAGCCTTTAGGTTCACAAGGTCAAAAAGAAAAATCCCAAAACCCAAAAACCCAATCCAAATGTCATTTTCAAAATTTTTCATTGAGATGGTACATGATCCCTCTCACTATCATAAACTCCCCCAGAAACTCAAAAAGGCTACCTCACCAAAAGAAAAATGCTCAAGACTCTTGGTCAAGTCAAGATGCTCCTTTAAAAAACAATTTTTGAGGCTCATCGACTGCAAAAGCTATCGTTGTTGTACCTCAAGGGGGCATTTGTTGACACCAAAAATGTCACTTTGCCTCTTCAACATCAAAAGCTACATGGAGCCGCATCATATAACAAACAGGCAGAGCCGCTTCAAGCATCAGATCTTGTCAGAATCAAACAAAAACTGCAAGATCCTTTAAAATAGCCAAAAGAAGGGTACACATGAAGTTTCAAGCTATTTCAACACCATTTGGGCTAACTTCAATCCTCTAACTGCTGAGCAGGAGCTCCCAGCGGCGACAGTGTCGAAGATATCAAATCCTTAATCAAAGCCTATGGACAGTCTAAAAATACCTCCAAAAGACTCCATGTCAAATTTCAAGTCAAACCGACACCGTTTGACCCACCATCAACCCTCCAGTAACTGAATCAAGCCTCTCGTCGATGAGAACCACCGAGGACATAACTCATCAAACTAATCACATGGGTGACTTCTACATGCTTCCAAAGGGCTAATCGTTAAATTTCAGGTCATTCCGACAACGTTTGACCTGACTTTGACACTCAGAAACAAAATCAAGCCTCCCTACGGCGGAGCTCCCCGGGACCATGACATCGAAACTGGAGCTAATGGATCATCTCAAAAATACTCCAATAGGCTCCCTGTCAAATTTCAGGTCAATCGGACATCGGTTGACCGTATATCAAAGCTCAACATTTTCCTCGCGGCGAAATCAAGTCTAGCAGTGACGGGACCCCAAATGGCTTCAAAACTCAAACAAAAGCCCATGGTCGGTCCTATTTATTTCTTAAGAAGCTTCACGTCAAATTTCGGGTCATTCCAACATTGTTTGATCTCGTTTTGACTTTTGGCAGAAAATCGGCTACAAATTCTTCAGCTTTTCCAAAAATAGGAAACTTTGTCCTCTAATTTGCATGGCTTCTCGACAGGTTTTCTCCAGGGGAATCAATCCAATAAATGAGGAGAAATGTCAAAAAAAATACAGGAGAAAGAAGAAACGAAAAAGCCCAAAAAACGGCCGAGAAACGGCAACCGAAAAGGGGAAAAACCTCATGATCTTCGTCAACATCACGGATCCGCTGTCGAAATCATGAAATCATCATCCGATACTTCGGAATCGCCAACCGGCCGATCAAGAAAACACGCTTTCTGCTCGATCGATCGTGAAATCGACTGGACAGATGTTGCTGGCCCATTGGTGCCAATCAATGTATGAAATTTCATGGTCATCGGATGTCGATCAACATGAAAATCCATCGATGATCATCACCAGAAGAATTCCAAAAGACGCGGCGCGGCCCGCGACTCTTCAAGCGACTTGGCGACCAACTAATGCTATTAATTGAGCCGTTTATGATAAGTTAATGCGGTCATTAACTCATTATTTTGGAAGGCCCAATTAGAAACAAGCAAATGGGAGTTACAAGTCAAAGAATTTATGGCATTTAAACCATGAAACTCCTCCCATAATGGAGATTAAAAGCAATTAAATGCTTTTAACTCTTCACCGGCCAATCAGAAGCCAAGAAAAAGGAGTTACAAAATCAAGAATTAAATACTCGTAACTCCTCCCTTCATAGAGCATTAATGCAATCAATGCTCATAAACTCTTCTAATGGCCACCAAAAGCCTATAAATAGGCGGTCATTCCAAGGAGTAAGGGTCCTGAAAATTGTCCTGAAAAATCTCTGAAAAATTGCTAGAAAATTCTAGGAGAAATCTCTGCGCAAAGAAGCTCGGCTACTTTGAAGAAACTCTGCTGCAAGAAAACACCACAAGGTGATCAAAGTCCCTTGGGTGGCCACCCTCCCCGCCCCCCCCCCCCCCCCCCCAAGGTCCCCCCTCCTTCTATCCAACATGGCTAGATGTGGCTCTTCAGCCCGTCTACTCGTTCTTTTATTAGATATATGACCTTCCCTTAGTCTTTATCCTCTAAAACTCTGAGGTCAAAGCCAAGCCAAGTGAATCAAAGCATCATGTGTTCTCATCTGAAGGACGATGGCGGAGCCCATACATGACTGTGACCGTCGATCTGAACGAGTCCCTACAATTTCCTAAGAAGTCAGATTCCTTTTCTTACTTTTCTATTGTATTTTGGTTTTTTTTTTTTAAGAGACAAAAAAAATCACAATTCTTGTCTTTCATTATTGATGAGATTTGTAAATCGCCTTTCATAGCAAAATCGCCTTCTACGACACAAAACCGCCTTTCACGACAAACAAATGAAAATTGCCTTTCGCGGCATTCAAATATCTTGTCTCTTTCTTTAAAATATATGTGCAATGGAAAGTTAGAAAAAAAGGTTGATTTCCTTTTCTACTTGTGGAGGTGAATTTTCGGATCGCCATTTCAAATTCCAAGTAGAGGAGAAAATCTGGCATACCCGTACAAAAAATAATGTTGATGCTCACTGTCTTCTTTCTTTCTCACCCCCCCCCCCCCGGGGGGTGGAGGGAGAGACGGAGCCGGGTCCATCAGAGCTTAAAGGCGATTAAATGTTCATTATTCTCCATCGATCAATCAAAAGCCAAGAAAAAGGAGTTACAAAATAATGAATTAAAAACTTGTAACTCCTCCCAATATGTGGCTTTAATGCATTAAAAGCCCATAAACCCTCCTAGTGTCCGCCAAAAGCCTATAAAAGGAAAGTCATTCCAGGGAAAACGGGATCGGAAAATCCATCAAGATCAAATCGACAAGAAATCCTTTTGCAAAAGTTGCTACAACAACCTCTCCTCCGTCGAAGAAACTCTACAACAAACACCACAAGGTGACCGAAGTCCCTTGGAGGGGGCCACCCCCTCCCAAGGTCATTTCCTTCTATCCACATGGCTAGACGTGGCTTTTCAGCCCGTTTACTCAGGTTTTTACTGGATATAGACCTTCTCTTGGACTTTATCCTCTAAAAGTCTGAGGTCCAAGCCAAGCCAAGTGAATCAAAGCGTCCTCTGTTCTCATTTGAAGAATGACAGTGAAGTTCATACATGACTTACGACCATCAATCTAAATGAGTCCTCGCAATCTCCTGAGAAGTCAGATCTCCCTTTCTTGTTTTTCATTGTATTTTATATTTTTCTAAAGAGACAAGAAAATCACAACTCTTGTCTTTACACTTTGATGAGATTTGTAAATTGCCTTTCACGGCTAAAACTTCGCCTTTCACGGCAAACAAACAAATGAAAATCGTCTTTCACGGCAAAAACATGTCTCTTTTCTTAAATATATGTGTAATGAAAGTTAGAAAAAAGTTGATTTCTTTTTCTACTTATGAAGGTGGATCTCCGAACCACCACTTCAAAATTTCGAGTAGAGAAAATCTGGTATACCCATACAAAAAATGTTGATACCACTTCTTCCCCCCTCCCCCCCCCCCCCTCTCGGGCACAAAAGGGTTAGGCCCCACGGACTCTCACGTCGGCCGACCTTGGTAGTCTCTGGACCAAAGAGAAGCCGAGTCCATCATTGGTTATCCTCATCATCAAACAAGTCACGAGTCTCCAAGTTTGTAATGTCAATTGGAGGCCTTTCTGGTGTCATTATATCCCAATTTCAACCTTCCAGATCATTTGTCTCTACTAAATGAACAAAGGCCTTGTATCCTTTGTATTGTTCCATCACTTCCTTTGATGCACGGCAAGTGCGTGACCAATGCCCACTTTTTCCACATCTGAGGCACGTGTCATTAGGACAGTGGGTAGGATTATCCAGTGGATTCTGGTTGTTCTTATGCTGAGGGGCAGATCACTTCTAGTGATTTTTGAATTTTGGAGGGGGACCTTTAAAGCCACCTTGCCTGGAGGAGTTATTTCATCCACCTCTACAAGAGGACTTATGTCTTCCATTCCCCCTACCTCTGCCTCTGTTTGAGCTAAAACTGGCATTTGCTTCAGGAATTGCCGAAGATCTAGTTGGTCTGGAGTTATCATTTTTCATCAATACTATGGAATTCTATTAAGCGACTAGGAGACATGAGATAAGTTTTGAATATTTGAAGAAACGTTGCTCTCGATACTGCTGCTACAAAAGCACATTTGAGGCATGAAAAGTGGATAACGTTTTCTCCAACGTCTGCTCCTCTGAAACCTTATCACCACATAATCTTAATCTGGAAACAATATTGAAGAGGGCAAAGTTATATTCTGATATTGTTTTATAATCCTGTAACCTCAGGTTTAACCATTCATTCTGGTCTGCTGATAGTATGACCATCTTCTATTGATCATACATATCCTTCAGGGATTTCCATAGGCCTGCTGGGTATTCCTCAGTAAAGTATTCATTTTTTAGGTCATCATGTATGTGATGGCACAAGAAGATAAGAGCTAACGCCTTTTCCTCTGGGGACATCATGTTACCTTCCTTTATGGTCTCTCCCAGTTTCTTGGATTGCAAGTTGATTTTATCATCTAATTGCCAAGATAAGTAATTGTCTCCATTTATGTTAAGTGCTTTAAAGTCACGTTTAGCCAGATTTGTCATCATGCAAGAATTGTAATAAGAAATATATATATATATATAATTAACTGTATGCAGATGATCAATTAAGTAAAAGAAAGGGAAAAATGAAAAATTAACATTAGAAGTAAATTCAGAAATGAATGTTAACATGACAAAAAAGTTGGTCAATAAAACGTTAGAACATCAGGTTCTCAAATTTAAGAATCAGAATTCCTGGTTCTATCAAGACTTCAGGCTTGAATTAGAACTTCAAGCTCATAACACATGAAATTAGAACTACAGGTTCTATCAAATCTTCAGGTTTGAAGTGAAACTTCTGGTTCTAACAAATGATTAGAACTTCTGGTTCTATCAAATTTTTTATATTTAATTTCATGGCCGTATAATTTATTTGGATTTAAACCAAAAACTCCAAGTTTTGATTTGTGGATATGAATCTACCGGTTCATATCGGTATTCCAACTTCTAGGACTATTGGTTCATAGATAGGCGAACTTTGAGTTCAGATTTAGAACTTTTTGTTCTGTTTTGTGATCCATTCATAATATTGATAAATTAAAAAAAAAAAAAAACATGCAAGAGAATGAACAATAACCAAAATACTATGAATACTATAAACAAGCATTATAAACTGATTTTATGTATTCTAATAAATTTTAACTATGGTTTAGATACCAGTTACCGTAATTGCAGTCCAAAAAAAATTTATGACCATTGAAATTTTGATCTGTTGCATCTATTAGTTAATGCTCGTCGCCACAAACCTGTAGAACCAAACCGTTCATCAATCATAGGTCCGATGAGGAAGTTATGGACGGTCAAAGATTATGTTGACCGAAGAGACCGAACCTGTGCTTGCGTCAGCAATACGGCAACAGTAAAAAAAAATCCGGCGCTCATCCTGAGGTGGAAGAGAAAGGATTTTCCACGATGACCTTTTCAACTTGTGTACATAAATTCTTGGCGTACACAAGTTCCTCGATGAGTGTACACAAGAAAATATTGGGTACCATTGATCACAATGACTTTTCAACTTGTGTACACGTGTTATAACGTGTAACGAGAACGACGAAGCAACGAAAAAAAAATCTTGGCGCTGTCTTCTTGCGTAATGAGAATTGTAACGCACGCAAGTCGAACAATAGAACTTGTGTAGAGAGAAAAAAACAAAGAGACAGTAGCAGTAGTTGCTTCGTCGATTTATACAAGAGAGCGTCGTGCTTATAACGTGTTATATAAAAGAGTGACTAGGAGAAAAAAAATTAGAGGGAGAAAGGAGAGATTTTCTATTATCTTATTATTATGTATATAAATATAAAGGGGGAGAGTACTACTTATAGGCAAAGTAAACCCCACAACAGAGGAACTCTAATTCTAACCCTAATACATCTCAAGTGTGCATCCACCCAAGATATATTTCTTATAACATCGTCTAATTTTTTTTATAATGATGACAATAGTTATCTATACTAAGATATACCATTCTTATTTATGAGAAGGGAAGCAGTTTTGATAGTTACACCTTGGCCTATTTATCTGATAAGGGTCTGTTTGTCTTCATCGAATTGAATTCCGATTAACTCATAGTACCTATCAACTCAAAGTAAAATAAGTTCTTATAAAGGACTATTAAAAAGGAAAGAGGGGAAAGGATATATATATATATATATATATATATATAAGATATATAAGATGGATATGTTGATGAGACAGGGTTTTTATGTTGAATAAGAGGGGACATTCTTTGATGGCCTTAGACCTTTACATTTTTTATTTCTTAAACATACGTAAGCCACTGTTAATGTATTAATCACTTGTTTGTGCATTGTAATATTGTCTTTTAAATCTGGCAACTCTTCCTCAATTTAAGTAGCATTTCGATATTCCAAGAACTGTTGGTTATTTGATAAATGTGTGGATTTGGGTCCTTTCCTTTTCCTTCGGTCTGTTTTAAAAAGAAAGGAAAAAAAAGGATTCTCAAAGATGTGTCAAAGGCGAGGGATGAAATAGTGTTTCCAGTTCTTCTCAAAATTACCAAATGGGTGATCAGGTACTAGAAAATAGTTTGAGAACTTACACTTAGACAATATTATCTTCGTTTAGCAATTGTGTTTGCTAAGTGGATATCTAAGAAGAAACCAGTGATTAATTGCTTCATCCTTTTCTGTAGTTGAAGAAGCCCACATTAAGCTCGGCTCTAGTAGAAAAACATATAATTAGGTGGTTTGGAAAAAAATTAAATTAAAAAAAAATCTTAAATTCAACTTTCCTTTCAATTATTATTATTTTTAAATTTAGCTAAACCATGAGAATCATTAATTGGGCACAGTACATATCTAGACATTTTATAGCTTTCTTTTTTCTCCAATTCGGTGGACACATGATTGATAATGTAATTAAAGCATAGGATCAATAATATATAATATGGTGTGAATCATGTGTTCAATCTTATTGATGGACCCGTCTTTTTCTTTTTCGCCTTCCTCCGTCCCGGGTCCGCCGGAGTGCGGCGGGGCGAAGAGAAAAAAAAGAGCAAGCATCAACATTTTTTTTTTTTTTTGCGGATATGCCAGATTTTCTATTTTACTTGGAATCTGAAGTGGTGATCCGGAGATTCACCTTCACAAGTAGAAAAGGAAATCAACTTTTTTCTAACTTTCCATTGCACATATATTTTAAAGAAAGAGACAAAATTTTTTAATGCTGTGAAAGGCGATTTTCATTAGTTTGCCGTGAAAGGCGGTTTTGCCGTGATAGGCGATTTTGTGCCGTAGAAGGCAGTTTACAAATCTCATCAAAATGTAAAGAAAAGAAATGTGATTTTTATGTCTCTTTAAAAAATACACAATACAACAGAAAAGTAAGAAAAGGAATCTGACTTCTCAAGAGATCGTGGGGACTCGTTTAGATCGACGGTCGCGAGTCATGTATGGACTCCGCCATCGTCCTTCAGATGAGAACACTTGATGCTTTGATTCACTTGGCTTGGCTTGGACCTCAGATTTTTAGAGGATAAAGACCAAGATAAGGTCTTACATCCAATAAAAAACCAAGTAGACGGGCTGAAAAGCCGCATCTAGGCCATGTTGGATAGAAGAAGAGAGGAGATCTTGGGGGGGGGGGGGGGGGGGTGGCCCCCCAAGGGACTTCGATCACCTTGTGGTGCTTTCTTGCAGCAGAGTTTCTTCAAAGTAGCTGAGTTTCTTTGCGCAGAGATTTCTCGAGAGTTTTTAGCAACTTTTTGGGGATTTTTCAGGACAATTTTCAGGATTTCTAACAATTTTTTCTGACCCTTTCTCCTTGGAATGACCGCCTATTTATAGGCTTTTGGTGGCCATTAGGAGGGTTTTATGGGCATTAATGGCATTAATGCTCCATGATGGGAGGAGTTACAAGATTTAATTCTTTATATTGTAACTCCTTTTTCTTGGATTTTGATTGGCCGATGGAGAATAATGGGTATTTAATCTCCATGATGATGGGAGTTTCATGATTAATTACCATGATTAATCTCCATAATGATACGAGTTACATGGTTAATTGTCATGATTAATTGGACTTGTAACTCTCATTTCTTGGCTTCTGATTGGGCCATTCAAAATAATGAGTTAATGACCCTAATAAATTGCCATAAAAGGGTCATTTAACTTCATTAATTGGCTGACGAGTCGCTTCAAGAGTCGCGGGCCGCGCCGCGTCTTTTGGAATTCTTCTTGCGATGATCATCGATGGTTCCATACGTTGTTTGATGTCGGATGACGATGAAAATTCAGACATTGGTTGCCACTAATGGGCCGGCAGCATCTGTCCAGTCGATTTCTTGATCGGTTGGGCAGAAAGTGTGTTTACTTGGTCGGCCAGTTGGCAGTTTCGGAGTGTCCGATGATGATCAAATGATTTCAATGGCGGATCCGTGATGTCGACGAAGATCGACGGATATCATGCCTCAAAAATCAGATTTTAAGAAAATCACAGGGGCCAAACATCGCGAAACACGAAAAAGAACGTAAAACGACACTTTTGGCGGAAATCCGACGACCTTGGACTTTGGTCCATTTTTCGGTCGCCTTCCGGTCGCCGTTTCTTGGTCGTTTCTCGGGCTTTTTCGCTTCTGTTTTCTCCTGTATTTTTCTTTGACATTTCTCGTCATTTATTGGCTTGATTCCTCTGAAGAAAACCCGTCGAAAGGCTGTGCAAATCAGAGCACAAAGTTTCCTATTTTTTGGAAAAGCCGAAGACTCTGTAGCCGATTTTCCGCCAAAAGTTGAAACTGGGTCAAACGATGTCGGAACGACCTGAAATTTTGAGGTGAAGCTTCTTGGGCATTAGATAGGACCAACCATGGGCTTTTATTTGAATTTTGAAGCCGTTTGGGGTCCCGTCGATGCTTGACTTGATTTCACCGTGCGAAAGATGTCGAGCTTTGATGTACGGTCATCCGATGTCCGATTGACCTGAAATTTAACGGGGAGCCTATTGGAGTCATTTTGAGATGACCCATTATCTCCGATTTGGGTGCCATGGTCCCGGGGAGCTTCGTCGCCGGTAGGCTTGATTTTGCTTCGGAGCATCAAAACCTGGTCAAACGTTGTCGGAATGACCTGAAATTTGACATGCAGCCCTTTGGAAGCATGCAGAAGCTACTCATGTGTTTTGTTTGATGAGTGGCGGCATCAGAGGTTCTCGCCGCCGGGAGGCTTGATTTTGCCGTTTGAGAGCTGATGGAGGGTCAAACGGTGCCGGTTTGACTTGAAATTCGACATGGAGCCTTTTGGAGGTATTTTGAGACCATCCATAGGCTCTGATCGAAGATTTGATGTTTTTGACACTGTCGCCGTCGGGAGCTCCGGCTCAGCTGTTGGAGGATTGAAGTTAGGCCAAATAGTGTCGAAATGGCCCGAAACTTCATGTGTACCCTTCTTTTGGCTACTTTGAAAGATCTTGTAGTTTTTGTTTGGTTCTGTCAAGATCTGATGCTTGAAGCAGCCTTGCCTGTTTGTAGTAGGATGCGGCTCCATATAGCTTTTGATGTTGATGAGGCAGAGTGACATTTTTGGTGTCAACACTTATGGCCCATCAAAGTGAGATTTGAGGATAAACTAATAAAGGGGATGGCATTCAATTTTAGCGGTTTGGGTCATCGATAGGTGGGCCTCATGTTGAGTTACACATCCTTTTCATGGGATTCAGACTCTCATATAAGAACCCTAAAACATTGAAAGTAATCTAGCTTTTCAACTTTTTGAATGCTTCAGAAAGAGAAAGTAAATTTAAAAAAACAGGACATTATTTTCTGCTTTTGAAGTAATAGTTATGGTTGTTGAAGTCATTACTGACTCAGCACACACAATGGAGGGGTTGGGCCAGTAACGCTATGTAGGTTAGGATATTATTAGAAATATTCTTTTCTTAGCTTAATTAGATTTATGAGTATCTCTAATGATTGTGTTTCCTTTTTGGGATGGGAGTCTATTTTAGCAAGGTTGGTTAGGGTTTCCTATTTATATTGATTAATTTAATAGAATGCAGTAGAATGCAATAAACTATTTTTTATTGTGTTCACAATTTATCTCTCCCCTGTCCCTCAACAAGTGGTATCAGAGAGGATCACCAATTCTAAGAACATCAGCTAAGTCGAGGGCGGCATTCACGACTGGTTTTCCACGTTCAATGGAAGTTGGAGATCGGGCACAAATCTAAGGATGGATTGTGTGTATATCTTGTAGGGATGCGATGAAGTTGATTGAATCAACAAAAATCTAGGGCTTGGTTCACGGAGATGAGCGAGATTGAGTTCAAACTGTGGGCAGTCCAGATCTTTTGAGGCTTTGACTATGTTTTCAGATAATGAACAAAGATCGGATTTGGTATCAAGGTTTGACTTGTACGTTGCTAATCGAAAGAGGTTTCTTGGAGCCGGTTTTGATCTTTGTGATTTCTAGGTGGGCCTCTGATCGGCAGGACAAAAGGGAAGAGAGGGTTTGGCTACCTTTACTCACATCTCTTAAGGAGGAGGGTTGGACATTGTCCAAGCCTGCCTGAATCAAAGAAGAGAAGGCCGGTTGGTGATGCCAGAACTGCACAGGTGTAGCAGGAGGAAAAGGAACAAGAGCACCTCCCACTACCTCTGTTGTAGGGTTTTGGTTCATGTAGTGGCTACTGCCCAACTCTTGGTCGTTGACGCCTGCAGCACTACTAACACGTGGCTAAAGTACTACGCCTGCCGTCGCAGGAGAAAAGGATATAGGCACTTAGGGCTTGGGATCCGAACTTGCATTCGGCACTTTACTAGCATAGTAAAAGTCAAGTAAAGCCTCCATTTTTTAGACAAGATGCCACATCTAAAGCACTTTAATTCAAAACTCCCCCCTTTTTAAAAAAAAATCAAAAAGCAAACCATCTTTATCCACTAAAATACAAAAAGATTCACTTTCCCATACAAAAAGTCAAAAAGATTCCATAACAAATAACTAAAAACAAAATACCATCATAACCCACTTATATGTTATTCGTTCTTCAAATCAACTTTACTTCACTTGACTTTATTAGTAGAGTTGCCAAACTGGCCCTAGTGAAAACAAATAAAACCCATCCCAATTCGGGTTTGGGGCAGGTTGGGTACATGTTGGGTTGACCCAAACCAGAAAAAAAGAACCTGCCCAACAGAAATGGCTGACGTCAGCACCATGTTAATAGCAGCACTCAAAGGGTCCGTTTGACCAGATCGATGATAGAGACTTCTTCACGCAATATTAGAGCCATTGGAGTCGGATTTTAGAACCGTTTGATCCTGTACACTCATGGTCACGAGATATATGTAGTGGTGTGCGTACTGAGTCATTTATGTGTCATCACTACAGATGAGAGGTGAAATGAGTTCCTCCTTCAGTACGATTCTCAACAAGTCAGAATAAAACTTGTGGAAGGTGAGTATATAACCATACTTCATGCTTATGACTTATGGGACATTATTTGTGATGCTAGAACGACGCCACTAGATGACCCCTGTAAAAAGAAGAAAGGAACGTCAAAGACGTAAAAGCTCAATTTACGATAAAGCAGTCAGTTAATGATGACATGCTCCATCGCATAGAAGATGCAAAAACCCGAAGGAGGCTAGGGACACCTTTGCAATTTTGTTTACGAAACAGAACTCCCATCGACTATAGTTGTTGGAGAAGGAATTAGAAGAGAAGGAAGATCAGTCGGGGACTAGATCGAGTCCTCAAGAGATGGTTGTTGAGACAGTTGTGGAAGTTATTTCTTGTGATGTTTTAGAGACTCAAGCATATGCGGAACTAGTCTCACAAGAGATCAAGGAGTGGCAAGACACAATTGGTGCGAAGATTGCGGCCTTGATTGGGGATGAGACATGGAATATGGTTTTATGTCTAGATGGTGTGCAAATGGTCGGATGCATGTGGGTCAATAACCAGGAGCGTCGATTAGGTGGGAATGAAGATCTTTACAGAGCATGGTTGGAAGCAAAGGGGTTCAACCATTAGTACAAGTTGGATCTTGACGGGACCTTTAGTCTTGTTGCAAAGTTCGACATCGTAAAAGTCCAGGATCCGAACCCTAGAGGGAGGGGGGGGGGTGAATAGGGTGAGCTTCAAATTAGTGATCAATTATGACTAATTTTAAATTCTTTAAATTAAATTAGCCACTAGTGATGATTATCAAACTAAATGTGGAAGCTAATAAAAACAATCACCACAACTCAAAGATTTATAGTGATTCGGCCTCAATGCCTACATCCACTACCGACTTATGATCCTACACCCCCACCAGATTTTCACTATCTATGCTTTTCAATAGGTTAAGCAATAACCTTTACAAAATGCTTTTCAAGGCTAAGCAATAACCTTACAATATGCTTTCCAAGGCTAAGCAATAACCTCTTGGGTTTTATGGTTCACTCCTAACCATACACTTATGCTTTTCTAAGGCTAAGCAACAACCTATGCAACCAAAAGGTTTTCTCTAAGAAGTGTCTACATAACACTTGAAGAGATACAATTTAAGCTCAAATACAAAGCCTCTTAATTAGCGGATATGAAAGTGTAAATCTAAATCACACGCACACTATGAATGCAAAGATAAATGCACAATGTGTATGTATGATGTCCTCAATCAATTTGAAAATAAAGGCTCATAAATTTATGCCAAAGGCTTTTAAAAGTTTTAGCCCATAAAAACATTTATGATTGATGAAAGAATGCTAATCGCATGTTAAGAACGACTTGTAAATGATATACTTATTCAGTCCAAACAAGTTGTGAAATTTTAAGAACAAAACATGTGATGCATGAGGTCTTCTATCAAATTTAACAATCTATGCCAATACATGTATGCTAAAAGCATTTGAAAGTGTAAAACACTAAAAGGTATTTGATTGAAGTGAAGAGACAAATCATATGTATTTAAAAATTCAACTTGAAAATGATATACCTATCAATGCTAAGCAAGTTGTGAAACTTTAAGAAAAAAGTACATATGATTTTTGAAGTTGTTGAATCCAAAACATAAGATAGAATTGAAAGTGATTTTCTTATGATGAAAACAACAACCAAAGATTCAACCAAGTATAAGAATCATGTTACATATGATTTCAAAGATGATTCCAAAACATGATTCACTTAGATATACCAATTTGAGTTCTACTTGGTTTGAATCAAGGTGATGCATCCAAAATAATAAATCAATTCAAAACATATACATGTTAAGGATACAACAAATCATAGTTTATCATGCTAGAAAAGATTTACCAATAATTAAAGCAAAGCATGAAAACATATGATAGGGAAAACCAAGCTTACTTAGATGATTTACTCAAGATTCCAAGCTTTAGCTTCCCTTTATGACCCTATAGCCTTCCTTAGCTCATTCCTCTTTGTTTGGCCTCAAAACACCTCAAGGCGGGCCTCTTGGATCCTCAAATTTGGCCTAGGAATGATTTCTATATATATAAAAAATGCTCCAACGGCTAGCTTGTCGGTTAACCGACTTCAGGTTCGGTTATCCGAACTCCCAATGGTAAAAAAATGGCTACTTTTCACCATTTTGGAACGCGAACCGAAGTGGGTTCGGTCAGCCGACATCTACAGTTCGGTTGACCAACATCCAATTCGTTTGACCGACATCACTGTAGCAAAAACACTGTAGCAAATCACTGTAGCATAAAAATGTTTTGCCTTCTAAAAAGATTAAGTAAAAAGCTACTCCAAAGTAATTTGCTAGCAGGAGTTCTGGGTCATGAAAATCATGCTTAAACTCATATTTTAATCAATCTAGAAGTGTTTTCCAATACATGAATCTATCAAAGCCTAAGATGATTTAAAACTCTAGGTCCAAAGGCTTGAATGATTCAAAAATCTTCTTTAAAAAACTTAATGCATCCAAGTTTAAAATCCAAAACATACATGTAACATAAGTTCAAAAAGCTTTAAAACAATGCATGTGAAAATCAAGATTTCAAGTTTCAAATTCAATGCTCATATGAAAATTCGAATGATGCTAAAATGATAATGCATCCATCAAATTGCAATATACAAAATTCCTAACACATCGTACATGTGCAGATTGGTATCTCAACTAGCAAGTGTGGGAAATTCAAGCTGATGAACGTCAACATAGCTTTTAGCATGGGGGAGTTAATCTGGGGATCTACTTAAAGCAACCACATGGTTTTGAGGAACAACACGAATTAGCACCGTAGGTAAGGAAGAGTTTTCATAGATTTAGATGGTGTTAGTGATTTCATTGTGCTGGCTAATTCATGGGTTGGACAAATTTCTAGGTACATTTGAGTTGTGATTTTGTATTTATTTTATAATGGACTATGGTTGAGTCATCAAAAGGCTTGAAGCAAGGATTGAAGTGTTTTGATGCAAAGAGAGTCATTTTCTAGAACACAAGCTCGCTATAGCAAGGCTTGTGCTCGCTAGAGCGAATGTGCCGAGAGTCCAAGACAGAAAAGCATTTCGCTATAACGAGACTATCTGGCCGATGTAGAGAACTTGAAGAAAGAGCCCAGCGCGATTCAGACTTCTAATTTGAGTTTACTTACTATTATGATTGGTTTAATATTATAATACTCTTGCATGAATTTGGGCTATATATAAAGGGTGTTTTTTTCAACCCTAAGTATGAATCAAGTTAATCTCTCATTGTTCTAAGGTGAGAGAATTCAGAGAGAGATTCCTTCTTCTCTAGAGCTATCACGAAGAGACTGTTCTGAAGAGCTTCTCTAGAAGTTTGTTGCTTCTGCTTTCTTGTAGAAGATTTGAGCATCTTAGTTCTCAAGGTGTTGTTAGAGGATAAAGTACAAGGAGCGGTGCGCGACGAGTAGTCATGGAAAGGAAGAGTTGTGCAAGAGCAACTACAGTCCTTAGGTTGATGTATTGACTGGGAAAATGAGTTGTGAGTTTATCTTGTAACCATTCAATAGTGATTGATTTTTTCGATCGTGGTTTTTCTCCTTGGATAGGGTTTCCACATACAAATTGTATCTGCCTTCTTGTGGTGTGTGATTAGTAGATTTGCTTACTAGTTGGTTTGATTTTATTCCACTGCATTGATTTTTGTACTAGCATACATTCTACTAATTAGAAAAGGGCGATTTTCAGTTGGTATCAGCGCAGGTTGTACTATTTTACTATGTGGATCCAAATATTGCTAGAATGGATATCTACTGTGAATGCACTTCGACCAATAAGCCCCCTTTGTTGGATGGAACAAATTATGCTTATTGAAAAGCCAGAATGGTTGCCTTTTATAAAGCCATAGATCTTACAGTTTGAAAATCTATTGTGAATGACTACGTTGCCTGCTATTATTGTTGATGGTGTAAATGTTTCCAAACTTGAGGAATGGTTGACTAAGGAAGAAAGGGTGGCTACTACTCGTAATTCTAGGGCTATTAATGTTATTTATAATGGTGTGACTATATCTGAGTTTCGAAGAATCTTTATTTGCACTACTGCAAAAGAAGCACAGATGTCCCACAGACTGTGCATGAGGGTGCTGACACTGTGAAACTGTCGAAACCTCAGAAGTTAAATACGGCCTTTAAAAATGTTAAAATGGAAGAAGATGAGACCTTTAATGAATTTAATGCAAAACTGAATGCTATTGTCAATGATGTGTTTAATTTGGGTGATCTGATCCCTGAACCTAGAATTGTCAAAAAGATTCTGAGGTCTATTCTCGAAAGATTTGATGGAAAGGTTTTAGCCATTGAAGAAAATAAGAGTTTGAATCCTCTAAAGGCGGGAGAGTTAGTTGGCTACCTACAGACTTCTGAAGCAAACTGTAGGTCTAATGGGAAGTCAAAATCTAAAGGTGTTGCTTTGAAAGCTTCCAAGGAATCATTAAAGAGAATTGCAACTAATTCTGATTCTGATTCTGAGGAGATTGATCCTCAAGTTGTAGTATAGTTAATGAAGCAATTCAACCTTTTTATAAAAGGGAAGAAAACTAATGTGAAAATCCCTAAAACTACTGGTAAGAAGAAATCTTCTAAAGGGATTCAGTGTTGTGAGTTTTAAGGTTTTCGGCACGTTGCTAGTGACTGTGGTAACAAAAAATCCAAAAAGATGGCTTTGCATACGACTTGGGAAGATGATACTTCTGATGATGATGACGAAAATCCTGAGTCTGAAAAGTCTAACACAAGCAAAGGGAAGTTCATTGCTTTTATGGCATCTACTTGTTAGTTTTATGGTCTCAATTCATTAAGATTGATGTAATAAATTGATTAATTTCTTTATTTATCAATATATTCATGTTTTCCTTTCATGAGATGAATGGTGTTTTACTTAAATGCACATAACCAACACAAATCACATGCCGGCTCATGAGATGAACAGGAGTCCACAAGTATATTAGATGTAACACGTGTGGATGAGATCCAGATACAGGAGACATGTGTCGCAAATCTTATACTTAAATTGATTCACAACCGGTGATGAGATTGGGCATCTCATCTGACAAGGTTGCAGTATTATGATCACTATGAGATAGTGTGATCTGTCTCGATCATCAGAATGTAAGATTCTGGATCATCATACTGGTACATTGGATGTATTTAAAGGACCATGAGAAGCACCTTAGAAACACTGCATTTAATTTAAGGTATGCTCTCATAATTCCCTAGCAAATGGCTCTCAACCCTGAGACATTGATGAACTCAAGTTTCTATCTATTCATTTGCTTATAGTCACCAATGAGTGAGGCCAACTGTAGGTCAACACCTCAGTGTCTTGGGTACGTGGTAGTAGGACTGTGGGAACATTTAATGGTCAAGATGGAATCTATCTCTATTATCCCCTTGTGCCAATTAATGGATTTATCATTGGTAAGTGTACACCCTTTTCAATTAAGAGTTAATTGGATGGTACTGATGATTACTATAATTAATTGGGTCTCAAGGATAATAAGATATGGATCAAAATTGGTGGGACAGTCTATCCAATTGATCCATGGATAATGATAGAGGGGCCCACTTATAGTGATAGGGAAGTTTAGGGTCTTCATGTAATTTGTTCCTAAGACTAGAGTTCAATTGCATTTATATAGTGGAGTTATTTGCAATTAACTGTGGGCCCGGATTGCACATGAGATGTGGGGTCGGGGTGTCTCAGTTGGAGCCAGCTTTCTATGGAATCACTAGTGGTCCCCACGCTAGCCCAATATTGGATCTTTACTAATTCTATTTGAACTAAAAAAGGAAAGCTACTATTTCTATTTGAAGTGAGACTTCTAATAGTGGTAATAGTAGAGCAAAGGGTTACTAAGTGTAATGGAAGTTAGACTTCTAATTATACACTAAGAGAGAAGGTTGAAAAGCTATAAAAGGAAGAGGAGGGAGTCCCATTGGACGTCCATGCCCTATTCCAAGGAGTTGTGCACGCCCACCTCCTCTTGAGTTTGCAAGAGTTGCATTCTTCTTCCTCTCTCTCTTTTCTAGTTCCCTTCTAGTTTCCTTAGTGATTCTAGATAGACTTTCTCTTGGAGATTCCACCATCTCTTTTGAGGAAAGAGATCTGAAGCGGGTCATAGTGTGGAAGACGATTGGGCATTGGAGATTATGATCTTAGAAGAACTCTTCATCAAAGAGTTGAATCAAGTTCTCCATTAGAGCACAACCAAGCTCCATAGGTATCTTCTACTCCTTGTATGATGTAGAATTTCGTGGTTGAATGTTTAGTGCTGTTTCTTTCTTCTTGATAGGTTTGTTTGCTGATCATGATGGCTGAGTTTGAGGACATACATCCTGGATTGGGTTTTGATGGCTTTTGGATAGGTGTTCATCACTTCTAGTTGGTGAAAAGTTTTTGAAACCTATCCAAGAGGTCCACCCACTTCCAACAATTGGTTCTACTACTTCACATGTATCTTCTGATGATGAGACTAATCATGATGATAATGAGTCAGAGGAAGAACTAGATTAGAAAAATGAATATGAGACACCTTTCAAGAAGACCATGAAGATGGTTAAGATGAATGATAAAGTTGTTGTCAACTGAAAAGCGGTGTGGATCACATGTGGATCGGATTCCACTATTTGTTACCAGCATAACATTTCACATGTGAATCTATGAATGGGTGGTATATTGTTTGATGATATCTCAACATCCAACCAACATCAATGGTTAAAAATCGGATACATGGCCGTGTTTGAGCTTCTAAAGAATATGAACGGTCCCGATTTTATAGATGGGGCCCAGAACATTAAACAAAACATAAAAGGTGGACTGTGTATGTTAGCTACAATAGATTAATCCAACGGCTATAATCATATTGATGATATCTCAACCTCCATGCATCGTCAACGATTGAAAATTGTACACATGACCGTGTTTGAGCTTCTTACGAAAACGAACTATCCGGATGTTATAAGTGGGGCCCCAAAAAATGAAAAAAATATTAAAAGGCAGATTTCTCATAATAGCACTGTAGCAGTCTGCCTAGTAATAGTACTGTGTAAAACTGATTCACACCTCTTGAGGTGTGAAAATCTTAGGCACAAAAAGGGCCAGTTTTCACAGCATTTACTTACTATTTTACACATGCGAATTGAAATCACAACAAAGAAATATGATTTATGTGTATCTGTTACGCATATGATTTCATTACATATGTAAATGAAAAAAAAACACACGACCCCTTAAACCAGAACTGGCTGAAGCTCTTGTAAAGGTGCAGCAATTGGAGGATAAGAACAATAGAATGGTTGACGGCAGAATCACAAAAGTGTGACATGCTTGATCCTGATATGAAGACCTTGAAAGCCGAGATTGTTTATCTGCCTGGGAGACTCAAGATGGTTCTATCTGAGTTGGATACCGCCAAGGCTTCATTGAACATGATAAATGCTGGATTGAGAAAGCTTGATGACATCCTGAGTAGTCAGAAGGCTAAGAAAAATAAGCATGGAATTAGCTACACTGATGGAGCGTCCACATTCAACACCAAAGGTAAAAATTTCCTTGTTAAAAGTTCAATTGATACTAATCATTTGTTAATATTGGACACATAGTTGCAAAGAAGAAGATTGTGTCACGTCCCGAACAAATTTCCACTTGCCATCATTGTGAAACTAAATGACATATTCGACCCCATTGCAATAAGCTACGAAGTTCACTGAATCAAATGTAATGGAAAAAGCTGAAGTCAAAGCTGAAGAAAAATACCAAAGATATTTGAATAAAAAAGATGACAGTCCTTTTGCTCTGGTAAACACTTTGGTAAAATGCCTAAATTTGCAAGTGTGTGTACCTATGCTTCATCACCCTTGATCTATAAAATCAAGCCTCCACTCTAATGCCGAAAAGAGAATGACATTTATCGGGAATCAAAATTAAGGGGTAGCTGCTGCAAGATGATATCTTTTTGTCAATTATGGACAAAACGGGGGAGAGGAATGGAGATAGGGGGAGAAGGTCCACCCAAGCCAATGCAAGATCTACGGAGCCGAAATTTTTTTTTGGTTAAAAATTTCAATGTTTTTTTTTTTTGTCTTTTGGGTAGATCAATTTGTATTGTCCTAGAGAGTTTTTTCCATGAGCTTCCAAAAGGGGAGATTCTTAGGAATTTCATTGTGTTGGCTAATTCATTGGTTGGACAATACTCTAGGTCCATTTGAGTTGTAATTTTGTATTTCTTTTAGAATGGACCGTGGTTGAGTTACCGGAAGGCCTGAAGCGAGAATTGAAGTGTTTTGGAGCAAAGAGGGCTATTTTCCAGAACACATGCTCGCTACAGCGTGGCTTGTGCTTGCTAGAGCGAATGTGCCTAGAGTTCGAGACAGAATAGCATTTCTCTATAACGAGACTATCTAGTCGATGTAGAGAACGTGAAGAACGAGCCTAACGCGATTCAAACTTCTAATTTGAGTTTACTTACTATTATGATTGGTTTAATATTAGAATACTCTTGCACGAATTTGGGGGCTATATAATGGGTGTTTCTCTCAACCCTAAGTATGAATCAAGTTATTCTCTCATTGTTCTAAGCTGAGAAAGTTTAGAGAGAGACTTCTTCTTCTCTAGAGCTATCACAGAGAGACTATTCTGAAGAGCTTCTCTAGAAGGTTTGCTGCTTTAACTTTCTTGTAGAAGATCTGTACATCTTGGTTCTCAAGGTGTTGTTGGAGGATCAAGTACCAGAAAAGGTGTACGGCGGGTAGTCGTGGCAGTGAGGAGTTATGTAAGAACAACTACGGTCCTTAGGTCTGCGTACTGATTGGAAAAAGGAGCTGTGAGTATATCTTGTAATCATTCAATATTGATTGGCCTTTTTATCGTGGTTTTTCTCACAAGATAGGGTTTTCACGTAAAAATCGTGTCTGTCTTCTTGTGGTGTGTGATTGGTAGATTTGGTTGGTAGCTAGTTTGATTTTATTTTGCTGCATTGATTTTTGGACTAGTATCCATTCTAGTAGTTAGAAAAGGGCGTTTTTCTAATGGGCACGTGGCATAATGATGCTAAGAGTCAGCACTGAGGGAGAGCGTTAAAGTCATCGCTAAATCAACACACGCATTGAAGGGGTCGGGTCAGTGACGCTATATAGGTTATGATATTATTAGGAATACTCATTTATTAACTTAGTGAGGTTTCTTAGTATCTCTAATGGTTGTGTTTCCTTTTTGGGGCAGGAGTCTAGTTTTACAAGGTTGCTTAAGGTTTTCTGTTTATATTGGTTAATATAATAAATGCAGTAGAATGCAATAAACTCTTTTTTATTGTGTTCTCAATTCCTCTCTCCCTTTTTTCTCAATAATGGTGACCCGGAAACTAATCCATGTTTACCTATAAATAGTGGGCCATGAATGTCCTGATGGGTCCATATTAAACGATAAATGATTCAAGATCTAACTAGTAACTACATGACTTGCCTGAATGCCACGACGATCGGCAACTAGTCCTTCGTTCCTTTGAAAGCCCATCGCATGGGGTGGTTCACATCACATGCTTGAGAACAATGGGTTTCTTAATTGGTTGGCAACTCTACCTCTTACTTGAACGAATTGGGAACGAACCTCACCCCTAGGGTTGCAAACGGGTATTCGATTTTCCAATTACCCAGAAGTCTTGACCCACAAAAAAACAGGTATGGAACCTATTTTTGGTTTTTATTATAAATGGGTCCTGGTTCGGAACCAAATTTAGGCTCCAATTGATAAATGAGTCCAGTTCTGGGTCCATATAGGTTCCGACCCATGGACTCTGGACCCAACATATGTGTCTTTGATATTGCAAACTGTACCTCAAAATTAACGCTCTCACTTTATTTTTCACATTTTATGTATCATATTGGAGTCAGTAGACTTGATGCACCATTAAAAGTTGAATGATATTCATATTGTAAAAAAAAAAAAAAATGAAGAGAGATTGCAACCAATTTTGGAAGTAAATTTTTGTCCTTTAGGTGGATTCGGTTTCAAAACCAGATCCGGGTCTGGAGCCAACAAAATAAATTTCAAGTCAAAATCGGACCTAGAATCGGAACCGTTATTTAGAAATGGGTTCGGCTCCGGGTCTAGATGGTTCCGCCCTAGAACCATTCTATTTGCGACCCTACTCACCCCCTCCCCCTTCCCATGCACGTTCTCACTCTCCCGTGTGTGCAGCTCCGTTCTTGTCGCTTGTGAGTTTAACTCTCCATATGTGTGAGTTCTCTCTTTCTTTCTGCTCATGTGAAGGAGTCTCTCAAGTCCCAGCCCCCTTACCAGGGATTTTTAAAAAAAAATGAGTAAGGTGCATGCTTGGCATGAAATTGGGGCAGTGCACATTGTAGATTTGCTCCAAATTATTATAGAGATGATGTTTTAACTGTACCAAGGGAAGAGTACATGAATTCGTTGTCCTTCACAAGTAACATCCTTTCCATTTACTAGTCGACACACATCACCTAAAATCACAAATCATGCATCATATTCCCATGTCGCCATTTAGGCCACCTCTTTAAATCCATGTTGCTCAAAATCACAATGTCAATGGCGGTTCGGCCAAATTCAACTTCCATCAAAATTGAGCTCGCATTTACTCAATTTACATGTGACAAAAAAATCATAGGAGCCCATCTTCAATTTGATGTACCATGACTTTGAGTGATTTGGTTTTAGGAGAGGCAATAGTGTTGGTCACAGTGAAGTCTCATTGGCTGATCCTTGGAGGGTCCCAATTCATCATATATCTTAACTGCCTTCAGGCAAAAAAAAAAAAAAAAAACTGCCCAAAAAATTAAGGATACATTTGTGTGACAAGAGAATTCCATCATAAGTGGAAAGTTGTTCTATTTTTTATGCAACCTATCATTCGATTACTTGGTTTGACACATTTTTCTTGGTTAAGGAAAGAAATGAACAAATTTTTCTCGATAAAGAGGATTTTAATTTCTCATGAGAGTAGGAATGCATGACACTTCTCCTCTATG
Organism: Persea americana; assembly: GCA_029852735.1. NCBI lineage: Eukaryota > Viridiplantae > Streptophyta > Magnoliopsida > Laurales > Lauraceae > Persea > Persea americana. The sequence continues at coordinate 20,018,993 of CM056813.1, read as the reverse complement.
GGGAAAGATTCCGAGAGCATGCAATGCTCTTGGTAGACGAACAAGTTCATATACTTGCTGTTAAAGTGGGTTGCATGCATGTATCAGGTTCAAGCTAAATTGAAGCCCCGCTTGAATTGAATGCAGGAGAAACTGAACTCAAACTTGACTTAACTTGATGATAACCCAAACCATAAATTTCTTATTTGAGTGAAATTGGGAGGAGTCTAGTGACTCAAATTAGATCTGATTTGTAAACTCAAGGGTTTGCTTGTTTGCATTATAATGTATAGCAATCGAATACAAAAAATTCATGCCATAAGTGGTTAAAAATAAGGACACAAGGTGAATATACAAAAAATGACCATCAAATAACCTTCTCTTTAATGGAATGCTAATCAAGAATAGATGGAAAATGAACACTCAGCTATTACCCTAGTAATCTAATACATAGGAAAGTCAATGTCCATCTACTTCCGATCTTATATCCGTCACCTTTCACCTCATATTATTCACACTTAATCTCTTTAAATAAAGCTTTAAGAACGTATAAATCTTAAGGATCTAAATTTTTTAGAAAAATGAATTCTAAGATGTAATAAGAATTCAAGATATAAACAACTACAACTGGTGTGAGATTTGGACAAATGCTATATGCATATGTAAATCTCTTTATCGACCAAAGGTGGTCATCATGTCTACCAAATAGGTGATATTTGTTGAAAATAAGGCTACATAACTGATTTAAGAGAAAGAATTAAAACAACAATACCGATCTGGAGAATGCTATATGGACAGAAATCGAAGGAGACCAGCGGTAGCAGCTCGTGGCTGAGTCACATCTGGCGACACTTTCTATAGGACGGGTTCCACCCTTCCGGGATAAACCAAGATGCGAACAGGATCTCTGCAGGAACTGCCCCCAGGATAAAATGGCCTTCGCAGACGATCAGGGCTCAGCTGCACACCAAGTTCAGATAAATTCTCCAAGAAACACATAATGCTCACGAGAACATAAAAGGGAAGAAAGGAAGAGAAAACAAAGTTTTGTTCTTTTTTCTGCTTCCAAACCAACCACTTTATATCACAAAAAATTGTCATTGGGCCATTAAATCAGTGATTAAACCACAATGTTAAGCAGCATTAAAAACAATTAAAACTGCATTTATAATTCAATGTTGAAAATGTTGTTGTGTTTGAATTTCAATTTTGCAACGTTGGCCATGCATAAAAAATGTTTTTTGGGATTTGCAATCTATACAACATCAGTAATAAAAAATACATTTTTAAGAAGAAAAAAGTGATTTGAATTTTTTGCAAAAGCAGACCATTTCTCTATCAGAATATGGGGCCCTATAGGCAAGGTTGGGCCGGATTTGCACTCGCGGATGCACGTCCAGTTAAACGTTTTCCGAACCATCCACTCCGGGTCAAGCCCGACTCACGTGCGCATAGGGCCCATGGCAAAATGCTCCAAAAGTCTTTAAAGTATATAGGAGTGAAACCACATATAAAGCCTTCTCAAGAGTTGAGTTTTAGCAATGTGGGATGTTATGTTTTCTAATAGCGCACAAAGGACAAGACATAATTCAAAAACACCTTTTGCATTTTTTGAAACACCCAAAAAACCCAACAATCTCACCTCTGTTTCGAAATATTCAATGAGCATCTCACTGGTAAGGTGATAGAGCTTGAACCTCATCGTCATGACATAATTCCAAACCTATAGGAGTTGGAGTGAACAAAGTCTTGAACTTCAACTTTTTATATTAGTTAAGAATTATGTCATGATTTGATCTTGGAGACATTAGGTCTACACTTTACAGCAATGTGCTTAATCCCGGATTCCATGAGTGCTCTAGAGAATCTGCCCAAATCCTCATAGGAAGCGTCCCCACTTCCACAGTCATATAGGTGAATCTATCAAGAGTGCTCCTGCAGCTATGCACCCCACCATAGAGGCTATAGATCTCATTAAGGATTTAAATCCAACCTCAGTCGTTGCAGGTTATGTCAACCATCAAGTAATCTCACACAACAAAGATGAAAACTGAGTAAACATACTCTATATGTTAGTACTTCACATAATCAAGATAGCTTTTTTTCCCATTGAACCTATTTCTCGGGATCTCTAGTCATTAGGTTGGGTTCTTGCTATTGATGATTTATTAGCTTAAGACACATCCCTTTTGTTGTTTCCTTTATTTTTCCTCTTGCAAGGCCTTTTGTCAAAGGATCTGCTAAGTTGTCCTTTGATTTCACATCATCAATAGCAATCACTCCTTCACCAAGTAATTGTCTCACATAGCTATGCTGCAATCTTACTTGTCTAGACTTTCCATTATATGTGGTATTGTGTGCATTTATGATTGCTGTGGTGTTATCACAATGAATAATAATAGGAGTAATAGGTTTAGTCCACAAAGGAATATCAAATAATAAATCTCTAATTCATTCGGCTTCTGTTGCGGCGGCTCCCAGAGCCAAGAATTCCGAACCCTTAGTGGATTGAGTAATGGTAGTTTGTTTCTTGGATTTCCAAGAGATAGCAGCACCCGAGTAAAAATATAGCCACTGATAGACTTAGAATCATCTAAGTCTGTGTTCCAATAAGCATCGCTGTAACATTCAATTATAACTGGAAAACTAGAATAACACAATCCATAGTCTATAGTATGCTTTAAATATTTAAGTACTCTAGATACAGCATTCCAATGTTCAACACTAGGATTACTAGTGTATCTATTTAATTTGCTTACAGCATAAGTTATATCAGGGCGAGTACAATTCATAACATACATTAAGCTACCAATCACACTAGCATAATCAAGTTGTGCTACACTATCTCCATTATTCTTTACTAATTTAATACATGGATCAAAAGGAGTCGACACTAGTTTACAGTTAAAGTGATCAAATTTTCTCAATACTTTTTCAATGTAATGTGATTGGGACAATTTAATACCAGTGTCATCTCTAATAATTTTGATTCCCAATATTACACTTGCTTCTCCCAAGTCTTTCATATCAAAATTATTGGAAAGAAGTAACTTTGTTTCTTTGACACAATCCAAGTTAGTTCCAAAGATCAATAAATCATCACAATATAGGCATAAAATTATTGTTGAATCACCATTAGATTTATAGTAAATACATTTTTCAGCATTCTTATTTTTTGAAGCCATTTGAAAGAATAACTTCATCAAACCTCAAATGCCATTGTTTTGGTGCTTGTTTTAGTCCATATAAGGACTTTAACAACCTACACACCTTATGCTCTTGTCCTTTTATTACATAACCCTCTGTTGATCCATATAAATCTCCTCACCTAAATCACCATTTAGAAAAGCAGTTTTGACATCTATCTGATGAATATATAAATTATACACAACAATTATAGCAATCAAGGTCCTAATGGAACTTATTCTTGATACAGGTGAAAAGGTATCAAAGAAGTCTACCCCCTCCTTTTGCCTAAAGCCTTTGGCTACTAGCCTAGCTTTCTATTTCTCTATTGTCCCATCTGGCCTTAATTTTTTCTTAAGAACCCATTTGCATCCTAAAGGCATGGTACCTGAAGGCAAGTCAGCTAGTTCCCAAGTATGGTTTGCTAAAATGGATTCTATTTCATCATCTAATGCTTTTTTCCAAAAGGCAGTGTCATGGGCAGACATTGCCTCATTATAAGTAGATGGATCATTTTCTATTATATAGGTCTCAAAGTCAAGGCCAAAACTAGTGGATGTCCTCACTCTTCTACTTCTCCTAAGTTGGGGTTCCTCTTCTTCTGGAATTTCCAAAATTCTTTTAGAAGATGAAGGATCAGATGTAATCCTAGTTTTAAAAGGAAAAACATTTTCGAAGAAGTCTGCATCTCTAGACTCAACTAGAGTTAGGTCTTCAATTTTTAGGAACCGATAGGCAGCACTATCTTGTGCGTATCCTATGAACACACATTCCCATGAGTGGGGTCCTAACTTCAGTCTTTTGGGAACAACTATCCTAATATGGGCTAGACAACCCCAAACTTTAAAATATCTAAGGTTAGGCTTTCTCCCCTCCCAAATTTCAAAGGATGAACAATTAGTCTTAAAATGTAAAATTCTATTTAAGATATAACAAGCAGTTGACAAACCGTCACCCCACAGACTTTTTGGACTACCGGACGAAATCAACATGCTATTCACTATTTCAATTAAAGTCCGATTTTTTTTTTCTGCTATCCCATTTCGTTGAAGTGTATATGGAGCAGTACTTGTTCTTTTAATTCCTTTAGATTCACAGAAGTCCAAGAAATCTTTTGAGGTGTATTCACCACCTCTGTCACTTCTAAACTTAATCAAGTTTCTATTTAATTTATTTTCAACTTCAAACAAATAAATTTTAAATTTAGATAAAGCTTCATCTTTAGTTCTAAGTAAATATACATAGGTATATCTAGAGCAATCATCAATAAAAGTAATACAGTAATATTTTCCACCTCTAGTCATAGTATTACTTAAAACACATATATCAAAATGAACTAATTGAAGTAACTCAGTTTCTCTTTCCACTTGATGAAATGGCATTCGACTAATTTTGGATTGTGAACATATTTCACATTTCTTGTATTCATCTTTATATTTATCAATCAATCCATCATTACTCATCTTTTTCATTTTTCTAAAATTAATATGACCTAGTCTTCCATGCCAATCATAAATAGAAGCAACTATATAAGCAAAAGAAGAGGCATTATTATTTATACATTCAACTTAAACATACCATCAGAAGCATAACCCTTACAACAAAGATATCTTTTTTTGTTATTACAAACTGATCAGACTCTATTACCTGCTTGAATCTTGCCTTGTTGAGAAGAAAACCAGAAACTTGATTTTTTTTTTCATCTTTGGAGCATGAAGCACATTCAGCAGAGTCACAGTTTTTCCAGAAGTGAACTTAAATTCAACCTTCCCTTTACCAATTACCTGTGTAGTAATGGTAGTTCCCAGAGCGAGTTTACAGTCTTGCTTGACCTCCTCATAGGTCTTAAACAGACCTCTATCAAATGAAACATGTGTGGTTGCTCCTGTATCAATCCACCATCCTTTGTTCTTTCCTATGCTGATTGTGTTTACTTCAAAGATCACAGCCACGAAGTGTTTTTCTCTAGTGATATTAGCTCGAGGCTTATTGGACTAGGATTGTTGTGGGAACTTTTTCCGATGGCGACATTCTCTTGCAAAGTGGCATGGCTTCCCACAAACAAAACAGCCACCCTTTGTCTATGGCTTGTTTGACCCTTGGTTCTAATGTTAGTTTAAACCTTTTTTTCTGATTTTGGTTATGCTTCTTGTTTTTGAAGGAAGGGTTACTTTTTTTTCTTTTTTTTTTTTTGCCCAGATGTTAATCAAATTTTCCTTTCTTTTCACCATCACTTTTTGGTTCAACAGCATTTATTTTTCCATTGTTTTCATGTATATGAATCTGATCCCTAATCCGGGCTTCTTCTTTAATTCTTAGGTATCTCTAAAGGCGCTCTAGTGAGTAGTCCCTCCATTTATGCCTTAAAGATTTTTTAATATCCTTCCAAGTTGATGGAAGTTTCTCAATTATTGTTGTTACTTGCAACTGTTCATGAACTCGGATCCCTTCTTTGACAATTTCATTCGCCAAAGTCTGTAACTCATGTACATGAGGAAGAATAGTTTTATCATCTATTATTTTAAAATTCATGTCCTGTTCCACTGCATATTTTTTAGCCCCAGATTCCTCTGTCTTATACTTCTTATCAAGAAAGCTCTTTGGCAGTTCGTGAATCAGAGTATAGATTGTAAATGTTGTCTGCAACTAGGTTTAGGATATGGCCTTTGCACAAATAGTCATCTTCTTTCCATTTTTTCCGTGCATATGAGCCCCCTGGTTTCTCTTCATGATCAGGACATGGTTCAGTTAAAACATATGCTACTTTCAGAGACGTTAACAACAATAAGACTTTTTGTTGCCATCGTTGAAAGTTGGATCCATCAAAACTATCCAACCGAACCAAGTCCTAGTGCATAAATTTAATGCAAGACCCCGACCCCTAATTTTCGTGATTAGTGTATTTTTAGTTGTGGGTTAGTTCTCTAAGTGAGATTTGAGCCTAATTGAGTTAGATTGTGGTTTAGAATGTGTTTCATTTAGCTTTGGGGAATTTCGAAAGCGGTTGGACCCAGTCTGGCAACCCGGGGATGCCTTGGGCTGTACGTGTCAGCGTGGAGGAAATGTTTTTTTTTTTTGAAAATTTTCAATTTTGGTTTGTTTTGATAGGTTAAAGTAGCCCCAACAACTTATGTGTTTAGCCCGATCCCATTCGAAGTCCAAATAATCAGTTTTTCATCCCTAGGGGCAAAACAATCTTTTCACATTGAAATCTGAGCCCAAATTTCGAAATCCCAAAACCATGTCAAAAATATACTTTTTGAAAACTAGATTTCATGAGGATGATTTTTGTCTTCTTCATCGAGTCCATCCGAGGCCCAGAAAGCCCAGTTCCAAGCCCATGAATAGTTTTAAGTTGTGCCCCACCATCATCACCTTATATAAGCCCTCTTCTTTCTTTCTTCTTCATTTTTCTTCCCAAACGAGATCTGTTGCAGAACCTTCAGTTGAGCTTAACTCTTCTCCTTCCTTGCTTCTTTTCTCTCTCAAATCCCCATAAAACTCTGCCAAATTGAAGATTGACCACCACCACCCAACTCCATGCATTCAGAGCTTTCTATTTGCGCCATTTTCTCACCGTTTCGTCACCAATGACCTCTACAACAGCCATTAGAGTTGTTGTAGGGCTATCTTAGAGTAAGCCTCTTGCTCCCATCTTTTAACATGTTGATCTAGGTCATAAATGAGCCACAAATTCCAACATGCATGATCAAATTCCATGTCTTTGTTAGTATCTAATTTTGAGCCATTTTTTAGTATGTTTTGGGGGTTTTTTGTTTAATAGGTGTGCTTATGTCTAATTGGTGAGATTTTCGGGTAACCTTGGAGTGCTAGAGGCAAAGGCAAGTGATTAATCTAGGTTTATTGTTCATACAAGTAATTGAATGAAATATGGTTGTGCATGCAATGTTTTATGGATTTCTAACTTGAATTCTTGATTTCAATCTTCATTGCTTAATCTTGTTTTGCTTTGGAGTTTAGCTTACTAAACATATGTTTTAATGCTCATACTTTGTGATTCATTTTATTGAATTCAGATCTGGGATTGTCTTTTGTAAAAATTGAAATTTATGAATGATTGTTAAAAGTGAATCGTGAAATTTTATGAGGTATCGGTTGATGAATTTTGGATAGTGATGTGAATGAGTGGTTAATAAAAAGAGGAGGAGTTGTGGGCTCATTTTCGTGCAGGAAAGGAGGAGTGATAAGCAGAAATGTTGGAGAAAAGAAAGGGTGGAAACAGCTTCATAAATGCCTTCCCGCAGCTGGGCGGTTAGCTGTCGATCAGGTGTCAGCTAGCCGACAGGTGACCGACAGGCGACCGAACCAGCTCTGTTCCATTTCCAAAATACTACATTCTCTAGATCTTGAGGTGTCGGTCAGCCGACAGGTGACCGAACCACTTCAGTTCCAATTCCAGAAGCTGTTTTCCCTGTTTCTAATGAGTCGGCTATCTCTCGATTAGCACGCGGCCAACCGACCTAACTAATGGTCCCGGATTTTCATGCCTTCCTTCGCCCCAGGTCCGCCGGGGTGCGGCGGGGCAAAAAAAAACGAGCATCAACATTTTGTACGGGTATGCCGGATTTTCTATTCTACTTGGAATTTGAAATGGTGATCCGAAGATTCACCTTCATAAGTAGAAAGGAAATCAAACTTTTTTTCTAACTTTCCATTGCACATATATTTTAAGAAAAGGGACAGATTTAGAATGCCGTGAGAGGCAATTTTCTTTAGTTTGCCGTGAAAGGCGGTTTTGTGCCGTAGAAGGCAATTTTGCCATGAAAGGCGATTTACAAATCTTATCAATAATGAAAGACAAGAATTATGATTTTTTGTCTCTTTAAAAAAACAAAATACAATAGAAAATGAAGAAAGAGGGATCTGATTTCTCAAGAGATTGTGGGGACTCGTTCAGATCGACGGTCGTGAGTCATATATGGACTCCGCCATCGTCCTCCAGATGAGAACACTTGATGCTTTTTAATTCACTTGGCTTGGCTTGGACCTCGGAGTTTTAGAGGACAAAGACCAAGGGAGGGTCTTATATCCAATAAAAATCTAGGTAGACGGGCTGAAAAGCCACATCTAAGCCAGGTTGGATGGAAGAAGAGAGGAAACCTTAGGGGGGTGGTCCCCCAAAGGACTTCAATCACCTTGTAGTGTTTTCAGCAGAGTTTCTTCAGGACAACAGAGCTTCTTTGCGAAGAGATTTCAAGGAAATTTGCTGAACTCTTCGGATGATTTTTTCGGACCCTTTCCCTTTGGAATGACCGCCTATTTATAGGCTTTTGGTGGCCATTTAGGAGGGTTCATGAGCATTGACTGCATTAATGCTCCATGATGGGAGGAGTTATAAGATTTAATTTCATAATTTTGTAACTCTTTTTTCCTTAAATTTGATTGGCCGATGGAGAATAATGGGCATTTAATCTCCATGATGATGGGGGTTTCATGATTAATTACCATGATTAAACTCCATAATGATAAGAGTTACATGGTTAATTGCCATGATTAATTGGACTTGTAACTCCCATTTGCTTGCTTCTAATTGGGCCGTCCAGAATAATGAGTTAATGACCGCAATAACTTGTCATAAATGGGTCAATTAACATCATTAATTGGTAGCCAAGTCGCTTGAAGAGTCGCGGGCTGCGCCGTGTCTTTTGGAATTCTTCTGGCGATGATCATCGACAGATCCACAAGTTCTTTGATGTCGGATGGAGATGCAATTTCAGACATTGATTGGTACCAATGGGCCAGCAACATCTGTCCAGTCGATTTCACGATCGGTCGGGCAGAAAAAGTGTGCTTTCTTAGTCGGCCGGTTGATGATTTTGAAGTGTCCAATGATGATCGAATGATTTCGACGGCGGATCCGTGATGTTGACGAAGATCGACGGATATCATGCCTCAAAAATCAGAATTTAAGAAAATCATGAGGGCCAAACATAGCGAAACGCAGAAAGGAATGGAAAATCGGCCCTTTCAGCGGAAATCCGGCGACTCGGACTTCCAGGGTCGCCGGCGACCATGGGGCTAGTCACCTTGGGCCATGGTCGCCGGTGACCATGGGACTTTTGTCCACTCTTCGGTCGCCATTTCTCGACCGTTTTTCGGGCTTTTTTACTTCTTTTTTCTCCTATATTTTTCTTGAAATTTCTCCTCATTTATTGGCTTGATTCCTCTGAAGAAAACTCTAGACACCTCATTTGGCCCCCATGATAGCCTTAAATACCTATCATATATAGTGGTGCCCCCATTTCACTCACAATTGAATGATTAATGATATAATTCAGATTAATTAATGACGATGAAGATGCTTGTTGATAATTCTAGACTTAGTTCGATGATTTCTAAAAATTTGTGAGAGAAAGGCCAAGTCGCGTGGAGATCTCGAGTCCAGCCCACTACTTACGCAAGTAGTGAACCGTGATACTATTCAAACCTTCTTCTGGACCACTAAAGACATGCTTAGGCCAATTCCTACAAAGACCGTGCTTAGGTTATTAGCCTAAGTTAGGAAACTGAATCCATTGATCCAGATATCCCTCACTTGTTCTAACCCATAATCATTAGGACAATTGAACCTTTGGATTCCTCGCTTCGAGCTCTTCCGACGATATATAGAACGTCCAAATCTGACCATTGGATCAAAAGATATGGCCCTGGGAAGATTGCCCTAGCGGCCCCGACTCAAGACACACATGGGCGCCACCACAGGTGCGCCCATGTACTTGGGCACACACACAGGTGCGCCCAGGTCCCCAGTAATGTTAAAAATGTACTTCGGTGTATACTTAGGTATATCCCACTCTACTCTTCGCAGTTCCGACTCAGTTTAGACCCAAAAACAACCCGAAACCGAACCCCGGACTCATTAAGCTTTGAAACAAGACCTGGGCGCCGCCATATGTGTGCCTAACTCGTGGGACTCACTTGGGCGCCACCACAAGTGCGCCCAAGTCCAGAGAAACCCTAATCCGGCCTTGTAGTGCTAAAACCTTCTAGAAGTTCGTGCAAACAGCAACCCTAATCCCTCTTGCACGCCCTAAACCCTTATTTAAGGATCTCTTAACTTAATTTACAAAGAGGCTACCCAAAAAAACCCTAAGAAAGGAGAGAAAAGAGAGAATAAAGAAGAAGAAGAAGAAGAGAGGTAGCCACCATTAGAGAGAGAAAGCTTCAGATCTAGAGAAGAAGAAGAGGAAATAGAGAAGGAGGCTTTCACATCTTCAACTAGAGCAATGGAACTTCACGAAAGCTTCGTTCTAGGAACTTAACAAACACCTCTCTACACCGGTATTCCTAGATCTCTCCTTTTTATTGCATTCCATTACTATGCATGCTTAGAAATATGCTTAGGTTCATTCATATAGTAGATCTTCATTAATAATTGTAGATTTGCAGTAGATTTGATTTTCAGAAATTATCCATTATTAGGAACATGCTTAGGATCAATCATAAGTAATAGATTCGCATCATTTTCATCATCCCGAACTCGTGATTAGGTCAGATCTTGCATCCATATCATCCTCATCAAGAAAAATCCGAACTTGAGAAAGAAAAGTGCAAATAAGCACTTGGGCGCACATACAGTTGCGCCCAAGTCCCAAGTGCTGGGTTTCAACCCCGTTTTCTGTCATACGTATATTTTGTCTCTTAAATTCGGGTTCTTCTTCATATAAGTTGATATCAGAGCCTTTGGATCTGTCACTTTGTATTCTAAATTGCACGAAAGACATCATAAGAACACATAAAAGTATTATAAAAGAAGAAAAGAAGGGAAAAAGTGCAGAAAAAGCACTTGGGCGCCACTGTGTGTGCGCCCAAGCCCCAGGAGTTGGGTTTCAACCTCATTTTTCGTATTAGGTGCATTCTACTTCTCACATACATATATTCCTTCGTATAAGTTGATATCAGAGCCTTCGGTTCTGCAAATTCACATTCTAAATCATAAAAAGATAAGCAAATACATTACCAAAAGGGAAGGAAAAGAAGCGAAAAACAGACAGTGCACTTGGGCGCCACTGTGGGTGCGCCCAAGTCTCTGCCATGGGTATTCACTCCTTTAATTTGGATCCTCGTATCATCACTTTTAGATCCGAAGTCTCTGACATCAGTAATTAACATTAGGACCCTGTATTTAGTCATCAAGTGTTAGGAATCGCGTCGGAGTATCGTAAGAGGTTACAAGTGCATCCTAATCTGCAGGGAGAGACTCGGGAGCAACTGTGTGTGCGCCCAAGTCCCCAATTCATTCTCCGGTTGCGTTTTTCATATTTTGCATTTTCATTTAGTTTTTTATTGAATTTCTGTGATGAACATGAATTATTGTTGAACTTCCGAACTCTAAATTGCTAAATTATCACACTTTAGCCTAGGTTGCGTTACTTTTGCATAAAAATCACAAAATCATAAAACTCTTCCCTTCTCATCTTACTCTTTAGTAATTAGAGAAGAGAACGAAAAAAGAATAAAAAGAAATAAAAAGATTCAAACAAAAATAGAGTAGATGTTCATTAGGTGATCCTAGGCTATTGCACTCGTGCCTAAGTAAATTAATCAACTTAATCAACTCCAATCTAAAACACTTAATTCAAAACACCTAAGTAAAAACATCCAACTAAAATCCATAGACTTAATTAACTAAACTTTAATTAATCAAACCCTTGAAGCCTAATCGACAACCCTTAATAAAGCTCCAATTAACCAAAACCCCACTTAATAATTCCTAATTAATAAAACCCTAATTTGATAAATCCTAACCCATAAAAAATCCAACAAAATAAAAAACCTAATTATTTAAGACTGTAGTCAACGAAGTCCAATTCACAACCCCAAATTCAAACCTTAACCAAATTTTAATCAAACTTTGATTACCAATTCTTAATTTAAACCCTAATCAAGACCTAACTAAAACAATAAACCAATCACATTTCGAAAATAAAAACCTCTCCCAACCGAAACCAGAGTCAAATACCCGAAGCCAACTCAGAAATACCCTAGAAACCATCGAGCTAGGAGCTACCCTAGTAGGCAAACACTTGGGCGCCACCACAGGTGCGCCCAAGTCACAGCACTCACCTGGGCGCACCTGTCCTTTGTCTAACCCCAAGACACGCTTCGTTTGCATTTTGATCACCCAACCCCAATAATTATCACCATTGAGGTCTAGAGACTCAAACCAGTTCCAGGTTCAGAATTTACTAACATAGATCACCTAAAACTATAAATCCAAGTGAACGATTCCCGAAGAAAACCAAAACTCACGAATCTAGCACATGGGCGCCACCACAGGTGCGCCCAAATACACCAGGAGGACTTAGGCGCCACCACAGGTGAGCCCAAGTCACATCTTACCCCTAGGGCCCTTCGTATCCCTATTCACTTCACATCTTAACCCGAATCAACATTCTAGAACCTTTACAAAACCAATAGCAGCCTTAGAATTAAAATTTTAATCCACTTAAACCCATCCGAAACGCCGAACCGAAGTCAGAGGAACAGCAAGCATCAAATCAAGACTTGGGCGCCACTGCTGGTGTGCCCAAGTGTACAGAATCACTTAGGCGCCCACACAGGTGCGCCCAAGTCCTCTGTCTCGCCTAGGTTGTGAGTTTCAGTCGCATTTTGAGTTCCGAACTTAAAATTAGTACAATAAAATCCACCAAAACCTAAAACAATATTAGAACACAGACCTACCCTAAATAGAAACTCCCCGAATTCTGAAATTAGCATCGATACCATCGTCACTAGCGTAGCCACACAGAACCGGATACTTGGGCGCCACTATAGATGCGCCCAAGTCACCAGAGTGACCTAGGCGCCACCCCTTGTGCGCCCAAGTCCCCCGTCAGTCCCGTTCAGCCAATTTCGACATCATTTCACCTTTTAAATTTAAACCTTAAATTCCAGAACCCTAAAGTACTTAAAAACACAATAATCAGACCTCTAAGACACTCCTAATCCATCTCTAAATCATTCCTAATCAACTCATAACTTAAAATAAACAGAACTAATTAAAGTCACACCCAACAAGTCGCTTAGGCGTTGATACCACCAAGCTTAGGTTGCCCACACCCTAGGATTAAATCGGATTACCTAGTTAGGTAGCTTAGAGCATTAGGCTTCACCCCACCACTCTTCCTGTTCATTTAGGGGATTGGGAAAGCTGATGTGGGCGGTCTAGGACCTTAGGTTAGGGTTAATCCGATGATTAGTAATAAAGCATTAATCACATAGATCCAAGTGAAATCCCTTACTTAGGCCCTTCTAGCCCCATATCAAAAAGCCATAAAAACTATAAAACCAACAAAATAAACCCAAAAAGATTTTTCATTTATTTCTTCCTCCACCTCAGGTGCAAGATATTGAATCGAACTTAATGATAAAAAGGAATGAAGAACTGATTTCTAAAATTGAATAAATGAGAATAACGAGATGAGATGAGTGATTTCGCACACACTTTTAATCAATCACGGCCCATCGGCCACCTTAAAACAAACACTGGCCCATCGGCCATTTTCAATCAATCCCGGCCCATCGGCCACCTTCAATCAATTACGGCCCATCGGCCTTTTACTTTTTTCACTCGTGTATCGCACACGAAACACACACAAATCACAAGTCAAAGTCTCATTTGCATCATCATTTTGGTTTGAAAAATCAGCCTTTAAACCCTATTTTGCTAAGGGATCAGAAGGGGGTACCCGAGAACGGGGCCAATCCTCTTCTTAAATATTTGGCATCTCCCCCCTTTTTTATTTTATTTTTTCTTTATTCTAGTTATTTTATTTTACTTGGATATATTATGATTATGCTATGTGAGGATTAACCTTTATTCGGACTTTAACTCATGACCCTGAATTGACCCAAATTAAACAGACCCAAAGAGACCCAAATTAACGTGACGGGACAACTGTCGTGTGTTGCCGGCAACACATTAGACGAGAGGAAGAACCCACTTTATTATTTTTCTCCCCATATTTCTTCGGCTTTCGATGAAGAACAGTGTTACGGCCGTAACCGTAGCTGGCGATCGTGATCCGTCGATTTTGAGGGTAGTCGAAATCCTCATTTTCGATGTAAAATTTAAATAGCACATATATAAATGAATGGAGATTTCCCCAAACCATGCCTCTCTTGGAGAGGAAGGGGGGGTCGAAATTCACATCCGATAGCCTGGCGATTGTGATGGGACCTCTTATGTTTTCTTGTCACTTATTTGGGTCTTTCTGGAGTAATATTCTAAGACACGAACATCCAATCAATGATCTGATGTCCGTGTCCCATTCAGTTTAGGGGTATTATGAGAAGTCTGAAAATTAAACCTAAGGTCCGAACGCACCATCCACTAAGCTTTCCCCCATTACACCATAAGAAACAAGCCTTCACCAACAAAACTACATAACAAGTGCTCTTCTCTTCCCCCCCCCCCCTCTCTCTCTTCTTATCTAAACATTTCTTCACAAATGGAGGGTCAGACATTCGGAATGTCCGACTTTCAACCCCTCTCACCCCCATTATTGGTCCGCACCACTGGCGGGTCACACCAAACCCCACAAAATGTAGAACCCTCTAGAGTATTAGATGAATCTTTAGCAACTTCAAGCCATGACCCACAATAGATAAGACGGTCCCTTTTCGAAGGAGGCCCGCTACCAGTTAATACCATAACAAGGGGAAGGAATTATTCTAATACATCCACCCCATCTCCTACATCAAGAGAGAATCAGTTTTCCTCGCCTTCAAGGGTGACTTACACAGATTTGGTCAGTCCCACCGGCCAAGTTATAAGATATAGGGTCCACGATAACATTTCATCAAGAGACTACCCTCTTCGCGCAAGTGATCCTGTTGTCTCGCAGGTTATACCTTATTCTTCCATGATTAGCCAAACCGAGCTGATCACGTCCTCTATCCCGCAGTATGGGATGCCTACTAACGCACCTATCATAACCCCGGTTAGGGCCATCGCACCTTCCCAGACTCTTGCGATAAATGAAAACCCATATCACCAGATGAGTCATAATCCAATGAACATAGGTCAATTGGCGACATCCAGCGCCTCGCACCAAAACCCTTTGACTCATGCGGGAACACCAGATGCTTACCAACAACACGAGGTGGCTCGACCCCCATTCCAAACAATGGTTCCCCCACCAATGGACCAAGTCCGTTACAATCCTGTGACGGTTGGCGCTAGTATGTTATATCCCCAACCGGCTCAATACGAGGGGTGCCCTCTCACTTATCAAAATCAAACGATTCCGACCTATCAGATGCCTAATACGAACCAGAATCTCCCAATTCATAACGTGCAAGTTACTAACCCCACGGGTGTTGGAAATCCTTATCACACACACCAAGCGAATGAGTCGCGCTATCAGCAAGCATATCAACCACCCATTTTAAGCCCGATAGTTGACCCATATAGGGGACAACCGATTACTCATGGGGGAACTCAGTTGAACCAAAGTTATCAGCCTATCTCGCAACCGTATTCCCAAGGCCAATGCCAAGAACCGGCCTACGCACCTACTTCGCTAGAACCACAAAGAGAATGTCAGCCACAGACAATTCAATATCTAGATCCTTTAGCATTCAAAGAGTTGCAGAAAAACGTAGAGGAACTCAAGAACGAAATTAAAAAGAAATCCTCAAGCTCAACTGGCAAGAAACTAGGATTCTACAACTTTACCAAAAAGGAGGAAAAGGAGAGGTCACCTTTCCCTGTTAAAGCCCCTAAGTTCGTACCTTACGATGGGACTACTGACCCTCAACATCACCTAGTCTCGTTTTGCCACAAGTGTCGTGCCATAGTAGACAATGACTCCATGCTCATAAATTATTTTTAGGAATCGTTAACTGGAGATGCATTGACTTGGTATACTTCCGTGCCTTCCCATGAGATCAATACCTTCAAGGATGTAGTAGAGAAATTCCTAGCGAGATACCAGCATCTAACTAAAAACAAACCCTTATGGCATGACTTAGCTAATCTCAAACAAAAGAACAATGAAGACTATGAGGAATTTGCAGTGGGATGGCAAAACCAATTCGCGCGGTCAGACTGCAACATGCGAGAGGAAGAACAAGTAAGAATGGCCATATCAAACATGAAGGATCCCATATGAACTCTGATGACAATCGGGGAGGTTGTTAGTTGGAATGGCCTATACCGTAGGTTATCTAGGATGAAGCAAAATTTAGATGAAGGAGTATTGAACACCATCATTGATCATAAAAAGAACACGCGTAGGGTAGACACAACCACCCAACCAGAGAGCCGCACAACTCCTGAAGTCAGCTTGGATCAGGAAGAGGTCTACCGACCGTTCCAAGAGCGTACCAGTGTTAACTTTAACCAACACCAAAACCCAGGGCAAAATGTCAATCCCAATTTCCAAGGTGGTAACCCGAATTATCAAATGAATAATCAGAACTATCAGCGGAACAATCAGAACTACCGAAACACTCCGAGAAATAATCAAAGTTATGACCAACCACCAAGAAACCAAGGGCCTCCAGTGAATCAAAACCAGAATCCTAATCCCATACAACCGGTCCCGAACCTGATAGCTCCACCGCGAAACCAGAACGCGAATCATCAACCCAACTATGGTACCGTCCCCTTCAATTACAATAGAGACAACAATGGCAACCATAATATAACCAGAACAATGGAAATAGAAGGAGATTCGGACCTAAAAGGGCAAACTACTCATCCCTTCCTCAGCCATGGATTGCTGTCTTCTGGTTTTTCTTAAACCAGAACGCCCTCCAACTTTCGCCGGAACGACCGAAGGCATGGTCCGAACACCTAGACAAGACTAAGTTTTGCGCCTACCATAGGGTGCCAGGTCATGACCTCACCCAATGCTACACGGTTAGAGATTTGATCTATGACCTCAATGCTGAAGTTAGAATTGATTGGAGTAATATTAGGCCAATAGGTGGGAATGACGCACAGAATGCCCCTCCCAATCAAAATCCAACCACCAATCCCGCACAAAAGATTCCCAATATGCAGATTTATACAAACCCTTTACCTCAGCATGGAGCACCAACCTCTGGCCAGGGCCCATAGACCCAATTAATAAACATCGCCGTAATAGAGCACCAACACATTGATGCCCCGGCTCAAGGGAGTGTAAACCATAACCAACCATGTCATGGTGATTTCTTTGAAGAAGAGGATTATCGAAAATATATCACGCCATGGGATGGGAAAACCAAATTCAAAATCTTCAATTTAGGGATGGATACTATCGTTGACTCCCCTGACCTTTACAAGGTAATTTTTGATGAGCCAAACAACCGAGAATGGCCGATCATCACGAATTTCCAACCAGATCCTCACCCGGACACAAATGCATCTCAGGCTCACCTACGATCTGGACAGATCCGTCCTCCCCGACTACGCCCTCACCATGTTTCTCAAAACTTAGATTCGCAAAATCCTAATATTCAAGTTGAGAAGATAGTTGATGAAAGAGCTTATAGTTCGATAGAAACAGGGATAGAATATGACCTCTTAGGGCACCTCACAAAGATTCCAGCTAAGGTATCTATCCTTGATTTGATTAAAACCTCCCCCAAACATCAGCAACAATTACTTGAGGCTATTACACGCTTACAAGTCCCGGTAGGCATAACTCCAGAAGAATTGGGAACATCTATTTCAGCCTTGGCCCCAGGCGCTTCGTTCCCTGCCATTACTTTTACTGAGGAAGAATTGAAGGAAATACCACCTAAGGCGAGGACCTCTTCCCTACATCTAACAGTCAAGATAGCAGGGAAGGAAATGTTAGGAGCATTGGTCGACACTGGTGCATCACTGAATATTTGTCCGTTGAAAACCTACAAAGCTTTAGGGCTCACAATAAAGGACCTAACTCCAGCCCCTATGGTCGTAACCGGTTACAACGGGAATAAGAATACGGTTTGTGGAAAAATTATGTTATTAGTTCAAGCGGGCCCGATTTCAATGCCAGAAGAATTTTACATTATGGACATCCCCGCCACTTTTAACTTGATCTTAGGACGCCGATGGTTGAACCATATGAACGTCGTTATGTCAAGCCGACACCAATGCGTCAAATTCCCCCTCTTGGGTAAGATCATGAAATTGATGGGAGACCCGCCTGTCATTGAACCGGAAGAACTTCAAATACTCCAGACCCTACAACCTGCCCCTATTACACCAGAGATCAAAATTCATGGGTACAAGGTCGACCCTCTCATCTCCTTGATGGATATGGACCCTACACAAAATATGTTTTCCGAATTATCCTCCCCGCAAAATCTGATGTTTGACAATGAAGGTCAAGCTCGAGGATGGACTCTGATGAAGAAGATGGGGTATCAACCCGGATTTGGTCTACGAAAGAATAGAGAAGGCACTACCGACCTTTACATACTGGACCCTAGAGCAAGAGTATAAGGATTAGGGTATGACACACGATGACATAAGGTATAAACGGGAGGACTGGACCTTAAAGGAACATTTTGTGAAGCACGACAAAACCTTGAATCCCAACACACCTCCGTTCGGAAGGGGATGCTACAATTTGGATCCAAATGATAAAGGCAAGACCGTTTTAGTAGAAGATTGGGAGGATTCGACTTCGTTTGAAAGTGAGACTTATGAGGAAATCTTCGGCACCTGGAGAGAGCTCCATTCACCAAAAGAAGTGAACAATATAGAC
The DNA here is from genome assembly GCA_029852735.1 of Persea americana. Taxonomy (NCBI): domain Eukaryota; kingdom Viridiplantae; phylum Streptophyta; class Magnoliopsida; order Laurales; family Lauraceae; genus Persea; species Persea americana. Next base: position 20,000,115 of record CM056813.1, on the reverse strand, counting down.
CATACTATCGAACAAAGATTCCAAACCCTATCATGTAACATGCTGAATGCGAGCGAATTAACTCAGTTACCTAAAAAAGAACACCGATCGCCGAAGTCAGAGAAAGTCGCGAAACGTGGGAAATCGGAAACCCTACTAGCAAAGAAGTGGTATATTGGCCCGTTGCCTGGCGCCATCGGCGAGAAGACTCCTCTCAAAAGAACCACGAAGTTTGGGAAACCAATGACCTCAATGATCATGAAGTGGTGTACCGCCCCACCGTCTGGCCACGCCAGCGGGGACGATCCTCCTCAGTAGATAGCCCATCTTCAACCTCACCTGTACCATATCATTCCAAAAAATTAGAAAACCCAAAAAGCCTAAAAAAATTAGAAAATAGAAAACCCAAAAACATAGGAACCGTAGGAGTAGAAGACTATGATCATCATCTAAATATGGGCAACCTGAGGCGATGGAAGATACCCACAGTGGAGCAGTCTCGACTAGAAGAAATTATGACAAACATCGAGAAGTTAGGCTGCGAATCTCTGCCTGTCGTTCTAGAACCCGAACCTTCCGTGCAACATGCGAACATCAATGATGGAATGGGTGTTTATGAATTAGTAGACGCTGAAGAAGGGGATGACGAAGTTTCTGAGGAATTTAGGAGAGTGATCAAGAAGTTTGATGAAGAAACACAAGCGGCTGCCGAAAAGACGAAAGAGATAAACCTAGGAACGGAGGAAAGACCCAAGTAGGTCCAAATCAGTGCATGCCTAGAACCCGACGAAGAGAGCGAGATCCTTGAGGTCCTGAGAGAATATCAAGACATGTTTGCATCAGATTATAATGACATGCCCGGACTTGCACCTGACCTAGTGGAACATAGGATCCCATTAGAGGAAAACGCTAGACCAGTAAAACAGAAGTTGAGAAGAATGCTCCCCAATGTGGCACTGAAAGTGAAATAGGAGGTTGACAAACTCCACCAGGCAAAGTTCATCAGGGTTGTGTTGTTTCCCTAATGGGTCGCCAATATAGTCCCGGTGAAGAAGAAAGATGGACGTGTCCGAGTCTGTATTGATTTCAGAAATTTGAACAAGGCATCTCCAAAAGACGATTTCCCCTTACCTCACATCGACATGCTTATTGATACTACCGCGGGGCACGCTATGCTATCATTCATGGACGGTTACTTAGGGTATAACCAAATCAGACTATCACCAGAGGATCAAGAGAAAACCTCGCTCACCACACCCTGGGGGACTTACTGTTATGTTGTTATGCCCTTCGGCTTGAACAATGCCAGTGCCACTTATCAGAGGGCCATGATGGCAATATTTCACGATATGATACACGACTGCGTGGAGGTTTACGTAGATGATATTCTGATCAAATCCAGAACACATGAAACACACGTCATCTCTCTCAAGAGAGTCCTTCAAAGATCCCGGGACACCCAACTAAAGATGAATCCGAAGAAATGTGTTTTTGGAGTGTCCTTTGGCAAACTTCTAGGCTTATGGTAAGTAATCGAGGAATCAAAGTCGGTCCTTCTAAGGTAAAAGCCATTCTTGAAATGCCGCCCCCAAAGAACCTTAAAGAATTAAGAGGCCTAATAGGACGACTACAGTTCATCAAAAGATTTGTTTTGCAGCATTCGCAAAGATGTGAGCCATTGTACAAGTTGTTAAAAGGAGGCGTGGAATATCACTGGGACGACGACTGCCAGAAGGCATTTGAAGATCTGAAGAAATATCTATTGAGTCCTCCCATCCTGAAGCCCCCTACTAAAGATAGGTTCCCCATTTTATATGTGTCAGCGACAGAATCTGCAAAAGGCATGGTCCTGGGTCAACATGATGAGACTGGGAGGAAAGAAAACGCGGTTTATTACCTGAGCAAATCTCTCCTACCCTACGAAAGGAAATACTCCCCAATGGAGAGAACTTGCTTAGCCGTAGTTTGGGCCACCCAGAAATTGAGACACTACTTCCTAGCCCACCAGGTCAAACTCTTAGCCAGAATGAACCCCTAAAAATACATCTTCGAGAAACCCGTTACTTCGGGAAAAGTCGCGCGATGGAAAATGCTCTAGTCAGAATTTGACATAACCTATGTTACCCAGAAGTCTATAAAGGGACAAGCAATTGCCGACCACCGGGCACACCTCCCTCTGCCATGGTATGAACTGGTCAAAATTGATCTCCCCGATGAGAGCATCTTGTTTGCAGACGTTGAAGAAGCAAAGGATGATGATTTATGGACTGTGTACTTTAATGGAGCTTTGAATCAGAATGGAAAAGGAGTTGCTGTAGTGCTATTATCCCCGGAAGGAGTTGTCATCCCAATGGCCTATAAAATCGGATTTCCAGCGACCAATAATATGATGGAGTATGAAGCCTTATTAGCAGGATTAAAAAAAGTTCAGGCCCTAGGTGTTGAGAATCTAAGAGTTTTTGGTGATTCTAAGGTCGTTATTTCCCAAATAGTCGGAGAATAGAAGGTTAGCGCCCTTAAGCTTGCGCACTACCACGAGAAAGCCAAAGAACTGATGTGTAACTTCAAGAAGATTTCATTTCTCTACATCCCTCGCGCCTTGAACCGATTGGCTGACTCATTAGCAATCTTAGCCTCAATCATAGAGATGCCCGATGATAAGGATTCCAAAGAATTTCTTATCAGAAGGCTAGATTCTCTGTCAATCAAACCAATAGTCCTGACCAAGGGGAACCCTGCCGAGGTCCTGTTGAAAGTCTCAAAAAATAGGAGTAAGAAAGCTAAGACCAAAGAGTCCGGTCAGGAGGAAGATTCTGAGCCTAAGGAAGGAATCCTAGCTCACGTACAACCTGATGACCTAGAAGATGATCACCCGTGGTACTATGATATTTGGATTTACCTGCATGATGGCTACATCCCCGAGTTCGCCACCCGATCGGATAAAAGAGCACTAAGAGAAATGGTTCAGAGATATGTCATAGTCGCAGGGCTACTGTACCGTAGATCATTTAGTGGAGTTCTCCTACGATGCATGACCATAGAAGAAGGGCAAGAGATAATTGAAGAAGCGCATTCCAGAGAGTGCGGAGGACATGTCAACGGCCAGATGTTAGCTAAGAAAATCATCCGTTTAGGTTACTATTGGCCGTCCCTAGAGCCAGATTCAGTTAATTACGTCAAAAGATGCAAAGAATGTCAGCTGCACGCTGACCTAATTCATGCTCCCGCATCATCCCTTCACCCTACCACGGCTCCATGGCCTTTTTCGACCTAGGCCTTTGATATCGTAGGACCCCTGGCCTCTACTGTAGAGAACACGCAAAATAAGGCATTCATATTAACAGCAACAGAATATTACAGTAAATGGGCAGAAACAGAAGCATATGTTAATATTAAGGCAACGTCCGTAGTCAAATTCATTAAAAAGCATATAATAGCTAGGTTTGGCATCCCTAAGGCATTCATAACAGATAATGGTCCGCAATTCATATCCCAACAAATGAACGAGTTGTGTACAAAATATAACATAGAGCTGCATCATTCAACCCCGTACTACCCCCAAGCAAATGGTCAAGCCGAAGCAACCAACAAGACCCTACTAAAGATCATCAAGAAGACTGTGCAAACCACCAAAGGAAGTGATTGGTCAGACCGTTTGGTCGAAGCATTGTGGGCGTATCGGACTTCAAAAAGAACTCCCACAAGAGAAACCCCATATTATTTGACTTACGGAATGGAAGCAGTCCTTCCCCTCGAAGTCCTTCACCCGTCGCTGCGCATCCAGCTAGATGAAGACATGACAGAAGACCAGAGGAGAGAAGCATTGCTACTTCAGTTGGACCTGCTTGACGAAAGGAGAATGAAAGCGGCAGAGCACGCATAGGTATACCAGAAGCGGATTGCCAGAGCCTACGACAAACATGTCAAAGACAAAAAATTCAAAGTTGGTGACTTCGTGCTGAAACGCATCGCTCCTTCTCAGCTTCCGCATCCCCGAGGTAAGTTACGACCCAATTGGGAAGGCCCTTATGTAATTAAGGATGTATATCCTGGAAATGCAGACAAACTGGTAAATGCAGAAGGGGAAGACCTCCCCGATCCATGGAACGCTATGTACCTAAAAAGGTACACGGTATGACCCTCCCCCACTTCTTGTAGAATATGACCCTCCTTGCCCTTTGGCGTGGTTGTAGAAATCCTGTAGGAGGACCGAAGAAGTGTACTTTGATCAAACTTAGAACTCGGACACACACTAACACTTAAAAATACACAAATAATGTGGATCTGCCCCGCACAAATTTTGCATGGTTAAAGTCACTCGATGTGAAGGTTTGAAGGTGAGTTCGCCCATGTCATGAAAGCTTTTCGACCGTTTGCTAAATATATATATATAAATAATAATAAATATATATATATATATATATATACTCGTAACCAGTTTGGGTTCGTAGCCTTTTTAACCCGAGCCGGTAAGCCCGTAGGGGTATTCGCATACCTAGTGGCCTAAAGCTGTCTGGTTTGGGAGTCACTGGCCTAATGCTCGTTACATGGGTTAATTAGAAAGTTTAAAGAACCTAGACATTGCACAGTTATATCCATTAAAAAAAAAAAAGGTGATTAGTTTGGGTTCGTAGCCTTTTTAACTTGAGCTAGTAAGCCTGTAGGGGTATTTATGTACCTAGTGCCCTAAAGCTGTCTGGTTTGGGAGTCACTGGCCTAATGCTCGTTGTATGGGTTAATTAGAAAGCTTAAAGGACTTAGACATTGCACAGTTACATTCAAAAAAAAAAATCTCTATTAGAATTAGGCCCGCTAGAGTGACATGGGTACTCATCGCGTGAACTGAGCATAAGGTGGTCGGAAACCATAGCACTAAAGAGGCACGGTGACTAACCACCCCACACACAGACACAATTCACGAACGAGCCCCGAGGACGGTCAAGTGCTTTTTAAAGTTCAGCTGAAAAGACTAAGCAGTTACAAAAGGGGGCTTGTGAGGGCTCGACCTCCGAATGATGGTTAGGGAGGATCACGTTACCGCCAAGATGACAATCATGGAACGAGGGTACATTCCTACCCACAGCCAAAATGAACACTAGTCTTATGCTTGGGCATTTTTTTTTTTTATCTGTCTTGCACGGCTTCCCAATCTGGGCCCTCATTGCATACACGATTGCTACGAACACTCACTGGACTGCACACACCCTCGCCTCATGCATGCTTTTGTTGCTAATCACTTTTAGTTGAATGCAGGAAAGAACACACCCACTAAGGTACCAATTGCATCTCTTTGTTTCCCAAAGCTTGAATGCCAAAACAGCCCCCTGACATTTTTGCCGAGAAAGAAAGATGCCACCTTAGCTAAATTATGCAGGGGGCCTAAAAATATTAAACTAACAAATTTGTTTCAAGACCTTGCAGGGAAACCAACCCCGATTACATTCATAACATCCGACAAGCTGGGGCATTTTTTATTATTTATGCGTATTATTTTGTGCACAACTCCTCATAACTTGAAAAGCATCAAAATGCAGATGACCAAACTTGGGAAACATGAATTATGACTGTTATGATATACAATAATGAATTTGATTATAGATGTATGCTATGCACACCTTTATGATGTTATATTTGATTTGAAAATGCAAATATCTTGAGCTCCTGCCTTAATACTTATTGCTGACAATGTAAATGTCTTAAAACATAGAATTGCTTAGGCCACAAATATCACACACTCAGGCACTCCTCATTGTTTGAGAACCTTGTGGCTATGTTGCCTTCCCCGGGTCAAAATTGGCATGGGATTGCATTCATTTGGTTTATTATATCTCATCTTGTCTATCCCGAATTGCTATTATTTTTATTCCATAAGATTTATGCTGAGAGACAAAATTCGAGAAATTTTAGAAAAATTTTGGCAGCACTTCCCCTTGTTTTTGGACCCCGGAAAATTTCCGAATACACAGAACCTGTTACCTGTGAAAGAAGAACACTTCATATATTCCCCGGTACCCCACAACAACTCCTCATCAATCAAACACATTCCCATGGCACTTCGAAGGCATCAAGCACACTATCTCAACTATACATACATAATACACATGTGCACAACATACACATCAACTACATATAAGCTCCCACCATGAGCCAGAGATGGGACTAAATAACGTAGATACATAACCAACGCATGTGGATACAACATGGAACAAGGATACACTAATGATGCATCTCGGGGGGATCAATCGAAGTGCGGCAGCTCTACGGAGTGGCTCCATCACGGTGAGCCGACGAAGCAAATGAGGTCGGACCAGGACCATGCTGAGAAGGAGTGCTGGTTGAGTCCGAGAATGCATAACCTCTCTCCTCTGCCCTCCGATGAAGTCTAGCGAGACACCCCCGCAAATCAACAACCACCTCATCATGTTGTCGCTCCATGCGATCCATGCGCCGAGCGTAATGATCATGAATAAGGGCCTTCTCCTCACCCCAGCTAGGAGGTGGAGGAATAGAAGCAACGATAGCACCGCTCTACAGGGCAACGTTTAAAGAAGCATTACATTCAACAAACTTTGTAGCATCGAACGGGGAATTTAAAAGGAAGAAAAGATCTTCACCTGCGTAGAGACTTCAAAGCTCCTAAGCCTGGCGCGTAACTCGTCAACCTACACACCACAACATTACAAACCACATCAACAATGGATGAAAAATCAACATCGAAACATCACATGAGTAGGTCTCATGCCTGTGCCTTTGAAGCATCTCTTTCCGCAAACGCCCTATCGGGCTCGCCACAAGTCTCCGCCTGAAAAGTCACAAAGAAAAACGATCATGAGTAAAAGGAGAGAAAACGCAACAAAGATCTAGACCTCACCAACCTGCAGACGAGCCATCTCTGCTCGTAGTGTCTAAAGCTCCCCCTCTAGTATGATCCTCACAGCATCGGATGTAGCCAAATCCTTATCCCTCTGTGCAAGCAATTAGATGTCATAAATCTCAGATCATGACAAGGACTGAGTTAGTAACTGTCTACCTCATAGGTATCCGCCAGCATGTCAATGATGGCATCGCGCAGCCGTAGTTCTTCTCGCCAATCCCTCTGGATAAACTAAAAGAGTCAGCGAGTTCAAGGCATTATTTTCAAGATAGCCAAAGGATCACGATTCCCATACCTCCTTAGCCACGAAGGACGCCTGTAACTTCGTCGTTATGGCCTATTGAGGTCACGAGGTATACAATGCAATAAATGAGTACTCTGACACATAACACAAGGATAGTACCCCCAATCTTCAGGTCACAAGTGGAAAATATATTACCTTCTCCTTCACTAGCTCAGACAGTTGAAACACTTCTCCACGAAGAGCCGACTCAATATTGGGTGTCATTCCCCCGGAGGTTCCCTGTCACACGCATAATGGATTTGATTAGAAAAGGAGTCAAGACAATATGTTTAGTAAATCTGGATGGATCTTACCTCACCCGGATCATCGCCTAATGGACGTGTCTCTTGACGTCTCGTCCCGATTGGGAAGCCGTCTAAAGTAAGAAAAAGAAATGCAATTGGTGAACTCAGAAAAGATAGAAAGCATAGAGTTAAACGAGTAAGTTTAAATGATCACCCGAAGTGACATCAACGTCTCCATCGCCTCGGCCCAATTTCGGATAGAATAAGAAGACCCGCCAAAATACGACTCCGGGAGTATGTATCGACAGGTGGCACCTCTCCAATGATGCTCGTAGTTGCCGGATGCTCCTTCATCTATGCCAAAGGCAGGCGTTTTCCCTCCTCCGTCCCAATCATCCATCTCGGCCTGGTGCGGGTGAGAATGGCTGAATATCGCTTCGCCCCATCCCCTATATGAATGGCTCATGACAGGCTCAGGGGGTAAGACGACCTGATGACTGCCAAACTGGCGAGCAGCTCGACTCACGACTAGCCTAGAAACAATATGAGGGGTGTGAAGCCATATGTCTCTCGCAAATAAGTGCACTCCCTCTCGTACTGCCATCAGTTCATCGTCAGGGCCGCCCTGATAAGGACACCAAGTGATCTGAAAAGGGGAAAGAGCATAACCCCATGTCAACCATCAACAAATTGAAATAAGAAGGTGACTAGTCCTGGCCTAATTGCAAAACAAGCTAATGACTTAAAAAGAAAAAGAGAAAAAGAGAATGACTTACCTCTCGATCCGCTAACTCGTTCAAGATAAAATGATAGCCCTGCTCATCAGGCCTTATCCTTAAATCCTTGGTTCTTTTCGCTCGCTCGGTAGGACGGATGTCAGCAAAGCCCCGTAAAGTAGGATTCGGATACCACTGCACTGCCCGAGGAGCAAGACTCAACCGCACTGGCAAACGCTCAGGGCGACACTGTAGGATATGCTCCCACATCCACACCTATTTTGGAGAAGTTAAATCATTAATAAGGCAAAATGTTCAAAGCGTAAGACCAACAAACATGGGAAACTGATTTACTTGAAGGATTGGGCCGAAACCCCGCAGACTCCTATGGCCCTTCTGCACCCGACATCTATCATCTAGACTATGAAAAAGAAAGGTGAGGGCTGCCGTACCCCAAGCATAATTGCCTACCCGGCTTAAATCATCGACGAACCTAAGTAAGGTGTCAGACACCCTATTGCCGGTGGCGTTTGCAAATAAACACTTTCCGAAGAAATAGAGGAGGAATGCGCGAAGACTCTTGTCCTCGCCTCGCCTAGCCGACAATAGCCGAGGGCGTCTCAATGCAACATCAGATTTGGTCCCTTTTTTCCTTGCCAAAATGCCAGACTTGCAATCAGTAGTACTCATTAATTCGCAAGGAGCAGTATTAAAGTCATCATTTGGTACTCACTCGTCACATGGAAGGTCTCGCAAGGAATCCCCACTCTCTTCCGACGATAGTACCCGTCAACGGGTACCTCTCTACACTCGTACTCTGCAGATAAAAAAAAAAGCGGGTGTGGGATTATAAACATTAGACGCACAAACAACAAGAGATAAGAATAAACTTAAGAATTTACCTGTAGGGGGGACAATGTCATCACCGCCCTCATCATTTCCAGCCCTCTTTCCGTTGCTACCCTTCTCACCCTCGCTACCCCCGTCGTCCATCGGATCATCACTATCATCGGACGCAAGTAGCTCATCCAAGGGAGCGGTATACTCCTCATCATCAGAGTCACTAACCGCACCCTCGCCCTCACCTACTCAGCATCCGGGCAAATAATATCCGCCGCACCCCTCGCCTGCTCGCTAGTGGTCGGGGCGGGTCCACCATCCCCATCTCTAACTGATGAATCTCCGGTGGCTGCTGTTCGCACCTCTTGTCCGGCCAAAAACTCGGTCTGATCACGAGCCCAACCTGAATTGCATGAGAGATGATGATAAATAAGAGAGCAAATGCATTGAAGTTACAAGAACAAAGGTAGAATACTCACTGTCTAGAATCCTCGTCCTTGCAGGCCCATAAGCCTCCCATAACCATTCAATGTCAATCTGGCTAGAGCCAAGATAAGGCCGTGCACCAAACAAATGATGGAGCAAAGGTCGGACAAGGTCAGGATTAGCATCGGCCTCACCAGTCGAGATCGGCAAACCGCTCACCTTCAAACCCCAACATCTCACTATATCCTCAAGGGTGACGGTCATCTCGCCAGTTGGGAAATGGAAAGAATGGGTCTCATCCCTCCATCTCTCAGAGAGTGCTCTAATAAGGGAACGGTCAGGTCAGAAAGTTACAATTGACATGAAATCTCCAAAACCCATTGCTAGGAGACGACCCTTTAAGGTGTCCGACAGTTCTGTCCACCACTCTTTCATCTTTAGCCACCCCACTCTCATCCGAGCAATAGGTACAAGCTGAAATTGAGAAAAGACTCATGATTGTTAGCCCAAAGATTTGAAGATAAGTAATGGCGACATACGATACATGAGAGACTAAGTGTTATTACCTTGCCCGCTTTTAGCTCGTCGGCAAGATGGGGATCTTCTTTAGTTCGCTGTTTCTTACGCCTCTTTCTGGGTCGGGCCGCAGTCTTCCCCACCTTGGGCTCCCCAGTGAGCCCAACTTCGGGGACTTCCTCAAGCCTACATGAGGGGACACCCCCAAGATCTCCCGATGGACCCTCTCCTGATTCGACAGGCGTCGGGGCCCTCTTGCGAGCAATCCTCGTCCTAGTCATCTTGCACATTCAAAAACAAGAAAGAAAGCATACATGAGAAGTGATGAATTCAGAAGCACGCAAACAATGAAGCAAAGCATTAAATTCAAAGATGCCACATCGAAGGCTATGCTGAACCCAAGAGTGACATCAAAATGGAGAACAGTTGGCGAAACCAATCCCAAGATAAAACAGCCCAGGGACAAGGAATAAAACCAATATATAAATAAAAAAAAATGATAACTAAATCGCAACTAAAACAGCACTTCATAACCCCTTGTCCCATCGCGTCACAACTACCACACTCAAGTTATTACTCTCACACCTCTCCATTGCAAAACTTACTCTCCTAAAAAAAAAGAAAAAAAAACAGAAGGTTCCCAATATAGTTACAACTATAAAAGTAAGCATGAAACACATCATGGTATTATAAGGAATGAGTCAAAGTCAATGCTCCACAAACTCAGACAAACCCCTGAATAAAAAAACGGAAGGAAGAAGAAAGCTCAAGCCACTCCCCCACAATGACTCAAATTTATGTTAGGAGTCCAAATCCTATTCACCACATTCTCATTTAAAGCCAATGGAATGCCCAATAAATTCAACAATCACCACTATATCCATTAACTTCCATGGACAGCACCAAACCTCATTCTTCATCATCCCATCAATCTCAACTAGCCACAATGGATGCCCATTTTTCCACCCAAACTAGTTTTTTTTACCAAGGGATTCCCACTCTGAAACCTCTCAAATTTGAACCAAGGGGTTAGGATTGCCAACATCATAGCTAGGACAACCCCATTCCTTCTTCCCACACCAAAATCCACCACGTCCCTAGCTGCCAATAGCCAAAATCGAGTCCTAAAACCCCATGTTGCAGCCATCGTCCAAAATGATAATAATAATGATAATAAATAAAAGAGAGAAAGAAGAAGATGAATAGAAGAGGGGACCCACATACCTGGGCCACCAAGCTGTCAAACACCCCTTCTCTGTTCTCCCTTTCCTTCCTCTTCCTCTCACTCTGTTGCTTTTTCCCTGCTCAGTCCAATCGAACACTACCTGAAACGGCAACAACAAATTCTAAAAAAAAAAAACGGGGGGGGGGGGGGGGGGTGTGGGTTGGGGAAGAAAAGAAAGAGGGAATAGAGAATGGAAAATGGGAAGAGAATAAAAAAAATCACATACCTTGCCCTCTCTCTCTTCCCCTTTTCTCCTCAAATTATTCGGCTTCCACCTGAAATGGCAGCATACAGTTCTAAAAAAAAACACAGAGAGAGAGAGAGAATAGAGAATGGAAAATGGGAAGAAAAATAAAAAATAAAAAAAACACATACCTGGCCTTCTCTTTCCTCCCTCTTCTCCGCTGCCGCTCACCGGAACTTCACCTGAAACAACCACAGCAACCATGGGAAAACAACAACAACAATAATAATAAAAAGATAGAAAGAAGAAAACAAGAAAAGAGGTCGAAACTCACTCACCTGGGCAACAGCTGACAACCGCACGCTGCTACTCTTCCTTTCGTCCTCTCCTCTTTCTCCACTCAGCTCTCACTGCTCACTCTCCCCTGCGCCTCACCTGAAGCAAAAACCGAAAGAAAAAAACAAAAGAAGAGGGAGAGAGGGAAACAAAGAAACGAAAGAAAAGGGGAAAAAATTCCTAACCTTTATGACCTAACGCCCAGCGCTGGGCGCATAGTGGCCCAGCACCATCACGTGCTGGGTGTTGGAAGTGGGTGGACCTCTTGGATAGGTTTCAAAAACTTTTCACCAACTAGAAGTGATGAACACCTATCCAAAAGTCATCAAAACCCAATCCAGGATGCATGTCCTCAAACTCAGCCATCATGATCAGCAAACAAACCTATCAAAAGGATAGAAACAGCACTAAACATGCAACCACAAAATTCCACAACATACAAGGAGTAGAAAATACCAGTGTAGCTTGGTTGTACTCTAGTGGAGAACTTGATTCAACTCTTTGATGAAGAGCTCTTCTATGATAAGAATCTCCAATGCCCAATCGTCTTCCACGCTATGACCCGCTCCAAATCTCTTTCCACAAGAGAGATGGTGGAATCTCCAAGAGAAAAACTATCTAGAATCTCCAAGGAAACTAAAAGGGAACTAGAAAAGAGAGAGGGGTAGGAGAAGAAGTGCAACTCTTGCACAAGGGGATGATGGGCGTGAATCCCTAGGAGGAATTGTGCATGGACGTCCAAGGGTGCTCCCTTCTCTTCATTTTATAGCTTTTCAACCTTCTCTCTTAGTGTATAATTAGAAGTCCAACTTCCATTATACTTAGTAACCCTTTGCTCTACTATTACCACTATTAGAAGTCTCACTTCAAATAGAAATAGTAGTTTTCCTTTTTTAGTTCAAATAGAATTAGTAAAGATCCAATCTTGGGCTAGCGTGGGGACCACTAGGGATTCCATAGAAAGCTGGCTCCAACTGGGACACCGCGACCCCATATCTCATGTGCAATCTGGGCCCACAGTTAATTGCAAATAACTTCACTATATAAATGCAATTGAACTCCAGTCTTAGGAATAAATTACATGAAGACCCTAAACTTCCCTATCACTACAAGTGGGCCCCTCTATCATTATTCATAGATCAATTGGACAGACTGTCCCACCAATTTTGACCCATACTTATTTTCCTTGAGACCCAATTAATTATAGTAATCATTAGTACCACCCAATTAACTCTTAATTGAGATGGGTGTACACTTACCAATGATAAATCCACTAATTGGCACAAGGGGATAATAGAGATAGATTCCATCTTGACCATTACATGTTCCCATATTACCACTTACCCAAGACACCGAGATATTGGCCTACAGTTGGCATCACTCATTGGTGGCTCAAAGTAAATGAATAGATAGAGACTTGAGTTCATAAATGTCTCAGGATTGAGAGCCTATTGCTAGGGAATTATGAGAGCAGACCTTAAAGTAAAGACAGTGTTCATAAGTTGTTTCTCATGGTCCTTCAATACATCCAATGTACCAGCATTATGATCCAGAATCTTACATTCTGATGATCGAGACAAATCACACTATCTCATAGTAATCAAAGTACTGCAACCTTCTCAAATGAGATGTCCAATCTCATCACTGGTTGTGAAGATATTCAAGTATAAGATTTGTCATACATGTCTCCCGTATGTGGATCTCATCCATACACATGTATTGCATCTAGTATACTTATGGACTCCAGTTCATCTCATGAACCATCATGTCATTCGTATTGGTTATGTGCATTTAAGTAATAAACACCATTCATCTCATGAAATGATAACATGAATATATTGATAAATAAAGAAATTAATCAATTTATTACATCAATCTTATTGGATTGAGACCATAAAACTAACAGTGGGGCCCTCTTTAAGGGGGCGGATCCACCTAAAAAAAAACAAACAAAGAACAACTAAACTGAAAAAAAAAAAAAGGGGGAAAAGAGATCGGACCTGACATTAATTTAGACATCCATGGAGATGAAATTAAGACCCAATCCACTCACAGGCAAGGCAAAAAGAAAGATAAATCTTTATTAATGCTGTGATTCAGCCTTGACATAATTGGGCTCCAACTTGGTTGCCTACCTCGGCCCTAGACAGAATTCGAAATTATCAGCAGCATGGTGACAATCCATTTCAATCTACAAAGGGAAGCGGCGCAAACAACATACAAAGGTCAGTCGATTCAATTTACAATGCATCATGAACTTGTCATATATATCATGCATTAACCATTCATGCATCTCTTCAAAAATCCAAACCCATGCATTTATCTGCATAATCCACCTCATTATATGATGCACATAATCACCACTGTCATCAAGCACCCATAATAAATAGCAAACTATCATAATTCACCATCACAATTCATAACCAAATCTCATACCTCACCATCACTAACATCATCATAATGGATATCAGCATCATTCAATACTAAACATCCCCACAAAAAATAAAATAAAATAAAATCTAAATCAACTTTTATTAAACTCCAATAAGAGTCTTTGAACAATAACAATAGCAATTAATTGAATCGACTGAATCCTAAACATGAACTAAAACAGAGGTCACAACCTTTGCCCCCAATACCTTAGGTGGAGCTTATAACTAACTAAGATGGTCCTAATGACCTGACCTCTTATTAAAAGAAAATCCTAGCCTAAGATAGAAAAAACTTTTAGTGAGTCCCCTAGGACGGATGGACCATCCCGTTGAAAGTAGGAAAGCGCGCCATCCGTGCCTCCATTTCGACAATATGAGCTTCGAGTTGCCCTTGCACTTCTTTCAAGTTATCCGGTGGGTCCCTTAAGACACCGCAAATCTTCCAAACCCGCTGGAAGTCATTCAGATAAGCCGTGTATATTGGATGAATAAGCACCGAGAGGTTAGTGTTTTGCATCTCGAAGTACTTCCTGTAGCGCCTAGGAACGGACGATTCAGCTTCGTGAGGGCAAGACATGACCATGAGTTCCAGTTGATCCATCCGCCTGTGTAGGGTGTTAAAGTCATCCATGGGAGCTCGTTCGTTGGTAGACCTCATAGCTTCCCAAACTGCAAACATCCCCCTAACATCCAACATGCTCCATAAGAGAGATTGGAGCACACTGTTGATAAAAGATGGTAAGTCTTCTAGAAGCCCGTCATAACCATTCAACCTATTTAGAGCAGTCCTGCCCACAATACACAAGTCCCCGTCCAACCTGCAGATCCCTTTGTACTTCATGACTAGCAAATCATATCTGCTGCGCCTAACCTCCACAACGCGCTTGTCCATCGCTTCTTCAAACTGGAAAATGCAGTCATAGGTAACAGGCAGGGAGGATTCATGCTTAAGGTAGAATTCTGCCCGTTCCTCAGAGTCATAATACCCTATATTTTCAGCCCCAGGAGACCAATATTCATCCCCTGGCGAGTAGGGCTTGCAAGCGGAAGAACCCTCAACACCATCAACAACGAATGAGAAGATCGGAGAACCGGCCATTGTAATAAGATAAAGATCTAAAGACATATGCACAAGCCTTTAGAAACCCCTCACAGAATGAAAACAACCCAGAAAAGTTTATAATTGGAGGAAACCCAAAACAAAAAAAACAAAAAAAAAAAAAAAGTGGTCACTTGGGCGCACCAGGGGTGGCACCCAGGTCTGTTCCAAGGACTTCACCCTGAAGGGTACGGGTTTAGCCATGATAATTCTATTAGGCCTTTTCAAATTGGTGGGAAATACTTCTAGAGGTACTGCAGGGCTATCCTAAGCTTTTTTTTTTTAAGAGCCAAAAAGTCCAAACTATGTATAATACAACATCTTAACACCCATAAATTAAAAAAAAAAAAAGAAAAAAGGGGGTAACATAATGTCAACCAAGGAACCTCATAAGATCACAAAAAATGCAACAAAGCAAGGTTAAATTACAGAATAAGTGTTGAACAAATATCTATAACACGAAAAAAAAAAAAAAAAAAAAACCACTTGGGCGCACCAGGGGTGGCGCCCATGTCTATTCCAGGAAATCCGTCCCTTATGAGTCCGGTTCGGTTTAGATCAACCCATTAGGTCTTTTGAAATTCGTGAGATAGACATTGCAAAGGTACTGTTAGGCCACTTCGAGATCTCTAGAGAACCAAAAACATGAATCTTTTGTTTAAACAAGTCTTAGTTAAGTACTCATGTAGTGCAACATCTTGAAGAACAATTAAATGGCGTCAAACTTGGACAAGAGAAATTCTATAAGATGTAAGAAATAACAGCACCCTACAACAAATAAAATAAAAAAACCTAGAGATGCTTGGATCAAATGGTGAAATTCTATTCTTAAAACTACTTTGGAACCCAATTTCGATTGAATTAAAAGATCCTCAACAATTAAGAATAAGCAAAACGAAGAATTATAAATCCAATATCACCATGAAATTTTCAGAATCTTAAAAAAACATGATATGACAACAAGAAACCTTGCATAACATCGAAAAACGAAAAAAGAAAAAAACATCTTTGTTTTTGAAAGGAGAAAGAGAAAAAGAATAAGTAAAGATAATTTAACCTAAGCAAGACAAAAAGCATAATTTGATAAACCCAAAACAAATCTAAAATTTAAGCATAATGAAAAACATTACACCATACCCAAAAACAAGGACAAAACAAGATAGAAGATGTTGCAAGAACTAGAACCCAAAAGGAGTAAAGAATGCTTACTTAGGAACAAGAGAGAGACCAAACACCTTGAAATCCGAAATCTAGAAGAATAGACTGATTAGTGTAAGTAGGCCCATAGTCAACACTTCCTTTTATAGATTAATGTCCCAAATTGAAAAGGAGACGAAGTACCCCTTGGGCGCACACCCAGTGGCGCCCAAGTCCCTCCAACTGTCTGATTCCACCGCCTCCAGAATTTTCCTTCCTCTAGAATATGAAACCAAGTAGAAGACTACTTGGGCGCACGCACATGTGCGCCCAAGTACCCAGAGACACATGGGCGCCCCTCCATGTGAGCCCAACTCTTTTTCTCAGCCGAAGAGCCTCCCAAAGCTTGAATTTGAAGATCGAAATAGCTTGACGATAATCAGTAATGAAACCTAAAAAAAAAACAAAAACAAAAACAAAAAAAAATTAATAATAAATTGCGAAAGCTCGCGCATCAAGCATTTTCCCATCACATGAAAGCTCAACACATACACTTCAGTTCCATCACGCATACATCGTGCATTATATCTCAGATCATCGCCATTAGTAAATTGGAATGATTACCTCTCAAACTATGGAAATCATATACTACTAACAAAAATGCAGAATCTTTTAGTGTTGGTTCCAATACAGGTTCCCAAAGTGAAAGCGAAAACACTAGAGGTAAAGGTCCTTTAAGTACACTGGTGGAAGAATGATGACAAGTGCACAAGCTTTGGTAAACAAACAATGAAAGAAAACGGCAATGATCCCCAACGTTGGATTTACGGAAGGCTCTCGAGGTAAGTACCCCTAACTATGATTTTCATGATTTTACCTCGCGTCTAGAAATTGCGTCGCCGTAGGCCTCCCTTAAGTGCTTATGATCGGTACGGCAACCATAATACCATGTTCTCATGAATTGTGTGTTCGCCGACTCAAGTCTTGACGTTGGGTGATGGAAACCGTGTAACTTGAAACTCTCCATGATAAGCACCAAAAAGATGATCGAATCTATCCCAGGTTCTCACCCAAGCTTGGGTGAAGACCAAGATCCCTAGAGAGTGACAGTTATTTCGGGGACCGTCTTCCATTGATTTAGTTTTTTCGATGCATATATACCTAAGTTTCAAAATCATACATCTTTTACAAAAAAAAATGCATCTCATTCTCACATGCACCTCACACTATTGCTTGAATTAAGTTTGTGATTGCCTTCAAGATCCCCATTATTGCTAGTTAGTTTCAACTATGCCTTGAACATTCAACTGTGGATGAAAGTTAAAAGACGCTATATATGACAACTTGAAATAAACTCTATTGCATGAACAAATGAAACTCTAATAGTGACCTAGCCAATCGAAAGATCGACTTCTGATTCAGACCACCGGGGCATAATTCCCACCATCGTTTTTAAATTTCAGCAGCTAAGGCACAGTTCCCAGCCCGCCACGTGGCAATACCACGGGCACCAAAGCACAGATCTCGGGTTTCCAATCAAATCAGTAGGCACGTAACTTCTTTTTTCTTTTTCCCCTGAATCAGGATCGATCCTAGAAAAGTGAACCTCACCTTTAGAACGAGTTTGCAATTGCATACATCCATAGGTGTCCACTCCCGCGAGATCAAAAGCTCCCGTGAGCCATGAGTGGTTTCTACTTTCTTTGGAGCACAACTCTCCACGTGTAGCTCTCCAAAGAGGAGCGTACTGTAGACACCTCATTTGGCCCCCCATGATAGCCTTAAATACCTATCATATATAGTGGTGCCCCCATTTCACCAACAATTGAATGATTAATGACATAATTCAGATTAATTAATGACGATGAAGATGCTTGTTGATAATTCTAGACTTAGTTCGATGATTTCTAAAAATTTGTGAGAGAAAAGCCAAGTCGTGTCGAGATCTCGAGTCCAACCCTCTACTTATGCAAGTAGTGAACTGTGATACTATTCAAACCTTCTTCCGGACCACTTAAGACATGCTTAGGCCAATTCCTACAAAGACCGTGCTTAGGTTATTAGCCTAAGTTAGGAAACTAAATCCATTGATTCAGATATCCCTCACTTTTCCTAACCCATAATCATTAGGCCAATTGAACCTTTGGATTCCTCGCTTCGAGAGCTTTCCAACGATATATAGAACGTCCAAATCTGAACATTGGATCAAAAGTTATGGCCCTCGGAAGATTGCTCTAGCGGCCCCAACTCAAGACACACGGGCGCCACCACAAGTGCGCCCATGTACTTGGGCGCACACACAAGTGCGCCCAGGTCCCCAGTAATGTTAAAAATCTACTTCGGTGTATACTTAGGTATATCCCACTCTACTCTTTGCAGTTCCGACTCAGTTTAGACCCAAAAACAACTCGAAACTGAACCCCGGACTCATTAAGCTTTGAAACAAGACCTGGGCGTCGCCATATGTGTGCCCAACTCATGGGACTCACTTGGGTGCCACCACAGGTGCGCCCAAGTCCAGAGAAACCCTAATCCGGCCTTGTAGTACTAAAACCTTCTAGAAGTTCGTGCAAACAGCAACCCTAATCCCTCTTGCACACCCTAAACCCTTATTTAAGGATCTCTTAACTTAATTTACAAAGAGGCTACCCAAAAAAACCCTAAGAAAGGAGAGAAAAGAGAGAATAAAGAAGAAGAAGAAGAGAGGTAGCCACCATTAGAGAGAGAAAGCTTCAGATCTAGAGAAAAAGAAGAGGAAATAGAGAAGGAGGCTTTCACATCTTCAACTAGAGCAATGGAACTTTACGAAAGCTTCGTTCTAGGAACTTAACAAACACCTCTCTACACCGGTATTCCTAGATCTCTCCTTTTTATTGCATTCCATTACTATGCATGCGTAGAAATATGCTTAGGTTCATTCATATGGTAGATCTTCATTAATAATGGTAGGTTTGCTGTAGATCTGATTTTCAGAAATTATCCATTATTAGGAACATGCTTAGGATCAATCATAAGTAATAGATTCACATCATTTTCATCATCCCGAACTCGTGATTAGGTCAAATCTTGCATCCATATCATCCTCATTAAGAAAAATCCGAACTTGAGAAGGAAAAGTGCAAAAAAGCACTTGGGCGCACATACAGTTGCGCCCAAGTCCCAAGTGCTGGGTTTCAACCCCGTTTTCAGTCATATATATATTTTGTCTCTTAAATTCGGGTTCTTCTTTATATAAGTTGATATCAGAGCCTTCGGATCTGTCACTTTGTGTTCTAAATCACACGAAAGACATCATAAGAACACATAAAAGTATTATAAAAGAAGAAAAGAAGGGAAAAAGTGCAGAAAAAGCACTTGGGCGTCACTGTGTGTGCGCCCAAGTCCCAGGAGTTGGGTTTCAACAACGTTTTTCGTTTTAGTTGCATTCTACATCTCACATACATATATTCCTTCGTATAAGTTGATATCAGCGCCTTCGGATCTGCAAATTCACATTCTAAATCGTAAAAAGATAAGCAAATACATTACCAAAAGGGAAAGAAAAGAAGGGAAAAACAGACAGTGCACTTGGGCGCCACTGTGGGTGCGCCCAAGTCTCTGCCAAGGGTATTCACCCCTTTAATTTGGATCCTTGTGTCATCACTTTTAGATCCGAAGTCTCTGACATCAGTAATTAACATTAGGACCCTGCATTTAGTCATTAAGTGTTGGGAATCGCGTTGGAGTATCGTAAGAGATTACAAGTGCATCCCAATCTGCAGGGAGAGACTTGGGAGCATTTGTGAGTGCGCCCAAGTCCCCAATTCATTCTCCTGTTGCATTTTTCATTTTTTGCATTTTCATTTAGTTTGTTATTGAATTTATGTGATGAACATGAATTATTGCTGAACTTCCGAACTCTGAATTACTAAATTATCACACTTTAGCCTAGGTTGCATTACTTTTGCATAAAAATCACAAAATCATAAAACTCTTCCCTTCTCATCTTACTTTTTAGTAATTAGAGAAGAGAACGAAAAAAAAAAAAAAAGAAATATAAAGATTCAAACAAAAATAGAGTAGATATTCATTAGGTGATCCTAGGCTATTGCACTCGTGCCTAAGTAAATTAATCAACTTAATCAACTCCAATCTAAAACACTTAATTCAAAACACCTAAGTAAAAACATCCAACTAAAATCCATAGACTTAATTAACTAAACTTTAATTAATCAAACCCTTGAAGCCTAATCAACAACCCTTAATAAGCTCCAATTAACCAAAACCCCACTTAATAATCCCTAATTAACAATCCCTAATTAATAAAACCCTAATTTGATAAATCCTAACCCATCAAAAATCCAACAAAATAAAAAACCTAATTAACTAAGACTGTAGTCAACGAAGTCCAATTCACAACCCCAAATTCAAACCTTAACCAAATTTTAATCAAACTTTGATTACCAATTCTTAATTTAAACCCTAATCAAGACCTAACTAAAACAATAAACCAATCACATTTTGAAAATAAAAACCTCTCCCAACCGAAACCAGAGTCAGATACCCGAAGCCAACTCAGAAATACCCTAGAAACCATCGAACTAGGAGCTACCCTAGTAGGCAAACACTTGGCCGCCACCACAGGTGCGCCTAAGTCACAACACTCACCTAGGCGCCCCACAGGTGCGCCCAGCTCCTTTGTCTAACCCCAAGACACGCTTCGTTTGCGTTTCGATCACCTAACCCCAATCATTATCACCCTTAAGGTCTAGAGACTCAAACCAGTCCTAGATTCGGAATTTACTAACATAGATCACCTAAAACTATAAATCCAAGTGAACAATTCCCGAAGACAACCAAAACTCACGAATCTAGCACTTGGGCGCCACCACAGGTACGCCCAAATACACCAGGAGGACTTAGGCGCCACCACAGGTGCGCCCAAGTCACATCTTACCCCTAGGGCCCTTCGTATCCCTATTCACTTCACATCTTAACCCGAATCAACATTCCAGAACCTTTACAGAACCAATAGCAGCCTTAGAATTAAAGTTTTAATCAACTTAAACCCATCCGGAACCTCGAACCGAAGTCAGAGGACCGGAAAGCATCAAATCAAGACTTGGGCGCCACTGCTGGTGCGCCCAAGTGTACAGAATCACTTAGGCGCCCACACAGGTGCGCCCGAGTCCTCTGTCTCACCTAGGTTGTGAGTTTCAGTCGCATTTCGAGTTCCGAACTTAAAATCAGTACAATAAAATCCACCAAAACCTAAAACAATATCAGAACACAGACCTACCCTAAGTAGAAACTCCCCGAATTCTGAAATTAGCATCGATACCATCGTCACTAGCGCAGCCACACAGAACCGGACACTTGGGCGCCACAGTAGGTGCGCCCAAGTCCCCCTTCAGTCCCGTTCAGCCGATTTCGACATCATTTCACCTTTTAAATTCAAACCTTAAATTCCAGAACCCTAAAGTATTTAAAAACATACTAATCAGACCTCTAAGACACTCCTAATCCATCTCTAAACCATTCCTAATCAACTCATAACTTAAAATAAACCGAACCAATTAAAGCCACACCCAACAAATCGCTTAGGCGCTGAAACCACCAAGCTTAGGTTGCCCACACCCTAGAATAAAATCAGATTACCTAGTTAGGTAGCTTAGAGCATTAGGCTTCGCCCCACCACTCTTCCTGTTCCTTTAGGGGATTGGGAGAGCTAATGTGGGCGGTCTAGGACCTTAGGTTAGGGTTAATCCGATGATCAGTAATAAAGCATTAATCACATAGATCCAAGTAAAATCCCTTAGTTAGGCCCTTCTAGCCCCATATAAAAAATCCATAAAAACTATAAAACCAACAAAATAAACCCAAAAAGATTTTTCATTTATTTCTTCCTCCACCTCAGGTGCCAGATATTGAATCGAACTTATGATAAAAGGGAATGAAGAACTGATTTCTAAAATTGAATAAATGAGAATAACGAGATGAGATGAGTGATTTCGCACACACTTTTAATCAATCATGGCCTATCGGCCACCCTAAAACAAACACTAGCCCATCAGCCATTTTCAATCAATCCCGGCCCGTCGGCCACCTTCAATCAATTACTGCCCATCGGCCTTTTACTTTTATCACTCATGTATCGCACACGAAACACACAGAAATCACAAGTCAAAGTCTCATTTGTATTATCATTTTGGTTTGAAAAACCAGCCTTTAAACCCTATTTTGCTAAGGGATCGGAAGGGGGTACTCGGGAACGGGGTCAATCCTCTTCTTAAATATTTGGCACCTCCCCCCTTTTTTTATTTTATGTTTTCTTTATTCTAGTTATTTTATTTTACTTGGATATATTATGATTATGCTATGTGAGGATTAACCTTTATTCAGACTTTAACTCATGACCCTGAATTGACCCAAATTAAAGAAACCCAAAGAGACCCAAATTAACGTGACAGGACAACCGTCGTGTGTTGCCGGCAACACATTAGACGAGAGGAAGAACCCACTTTATTACTTTTCTCCCAATATTTCTTTGGCTTTCACTAAAGAACGGTGTTACGGCCATAACCGTAGCTGGCGATCGTGATCCGTCGAATTTGAGGGCAGTCCTAATCCTCATTTTCGATGTAAAATTTAAATAGCATATATATAGATGAATGGAGATTTCCCCAAACCATGCCTCTCTTGGAGAGGAACGGGGGGTCGAAATTCACATCCGACAAAAACCTGTCGAGAAGGCAGGCAAATTAGAGCACAAAGTTTCCTATTTTTGGAAAAGCCGAAGGCCTTGTAGCTGATTTTCCGCCAAGAGTTGAAACTAGGTCAAGCGATGTCAGAATGACCTGAAATTTGAGGTGAAGCTTCCTGAGCATTAGATAGGACTAACCATGGGCTTTTATTTGAGTTTTGAAGCGTTTGGGGTCCCATCGATGCTAGACTTGATTTCACCGTGATGAAGATGTCGAGCTTCGATGTACGGTCTACCGATGTCCGATTGACCTGAATCTTGATAGGGAGCCTATTGGAGTCATTTTGAGACGATCCATTAGCTTCGATTTGGGTGCCACGGTCTCGGGGAGCTCTGCCGCCAGTAAGCTTGATTTTGCTTCCGAGCGTCAAAACCGGGTCAAACGTCGTCGGAATGACCTGAAATTTGACGTGCAGCCCTTTGGAAGCATGTAGAAGCTACCCATGCGCTTTGTTTGATGAGTGGCGGCATCGGAGGTTCTCGCCGCCGGGAGGCTTGATTTCGCCGTTCGAGAGTTGATGGAGGGTCAAACGGTGTCGGTTTGACCTGAAATTCGACGTGGAGCCTTTTGGAGGTATTATGAGACCATCCATGGGTTCTGATCGAAGATTTGATATCTTCGACACTGTTGCCGCCGGGAGCTCCTACTCAGCCGTTGGAGGATTGAAGTTAGGCTAAGTGGTGTTGACACGGCCCGAAACTTCAAGTGCACCCTTGTTTTGGCTATTTTGAAGGATCTTGTAGTTTTTGTTTGATTCTGACAAGATCTGATGCTTAAAGTAGCTTTGCTTGTTTGTAGTAGGATGCAGCTCCATGTAGCTTTTGATGTTGAGGAGGCAAAGTGACAATTTTGATGTTAACAAATGCCCCTTCGAGGTACAGTGACGAATTGCATAGCTTTTGTAGTCGATGTGCCTCAAAGAAAACTTTGAAGGAGAACTTCTAACTTGGCCAAGAGTCTCTGAGCATTTTTCTTTTGATAGAGTAGCCTTTTGAGTTTCCAAGGGGATTTTATGGCAGTGAGAGAGATCACATACCATCTTAAGGCAAAATTTTGAGAATGACATTTGGATTAGGTTTTTGGGTTTTGGATTTTTCTTTTTGACCTTGTGAACCTAAAGGCTTTGTGTGGCGCATCAGGCGGTCATGAAGGTTTTTGGTTTTTGACCTTGTGACCTAACAAGCTGTATGTGGCAGGTTAGGGGGTCGGGTTTTGAATTTTGATTTTGGTCTTGTAACCTAACAAGTTGTATGTGGCAAGTTAGGGGACCGGGATTTGGTTTTTTGGTTTTGGCCTTGTGACCCAACAAGCTGTATGTGGCAAGTTAAGGAGCCATGGTTTGGTTTTTTGTCACTCTTTGGGACAATTTTGGGTCCATTGGAGTGGTTTGGGTGTTTGTGGGATGTCAATTTCAAGGTTTTGGCTTAATTTGGTTCATGAGGTGGGATGGTTTGGATTTTTGGAAACTCATGAGGCTTGGATTTTTTTTTTTTTTTTGTATGGTCCAATCAACTCAAAGCAGGCATGGAACCATTTTGTATGCTCTTAGTAAGAGGAATTTTGACTAAAAGCAACTTTTAGTGCCTAGGTGGTCAAACCCGGCTCATGTGGGCTAGCCCATGAGACCTTAAGCTTTAAAGATGGCTTAGATCTCATGTGGTTTCATTTTTGTGAAGAATATCTAAAAATATCTCCTTTGGGTAGAGAATATCTAAAAGTATCCTTACTTGGAGAGAATCTCTTAAGTTTCCTTGATTTTGGGAGAGATTTTCTCAAAGCATCTTTCTTTGGGGAGAAAGTTTCTCACAATCCCTCTCTTTTTGGAGAGAATTTCTCAAAGGATCTCCTCCTTAGGAAGGAATATCTCAAGATCCCTTTCTTTTAGGAAGGTTGCTAATTTGTAATACTTACCTTCTTACTTCTTTCCTTCTTTCCTCTTTTGGTTTGCTCTCTTCTATAAAAGCAAGGAGAGGTTGGATCTCTTGCTCTTATTGCTCTCTTTTTGCAAAAAAGTCTTCAAGAGTGCTCCAAGATCAGGAACCCTTCTTCTTCAAGGATCTTCAAGTTCTTCTTCTTCCTCCATGGCTTCAAGTAAGTTTTCTTCCTCCTTAAGAAACTCCATGTAGAAGTAGAAAAACTTTATTCTTTTGTTGTGTTTTCTTTTTTTTCTTTCTTCTTTTTTTTTTACTTTTTTCGTTTTTTTTTTCTTTCTTTCTTTTTTTCTTTCTTCTTTTTTTTTTCCTTTTTTTTTTGGCTTTTTTTTTCTTCTCTTTTTTTTTTCTTCATTTTTTTTTCTTTTTTTTTTGTGGCCACTCGACCATTTTTCTGCCTTTCCTATTTCTCTCTCTCTCTCTCTCTCTCTATCTCTCTCTCTCTCTCTCTCTTTTTGCATTTCTTTCCCTCACAATGCAAATGATGTTTTTATGCAAGACAATATGCATATGCATTTTTGAGTGAATGATAACGAGAAAAAGAGGCTAAGGCTCGATGTTCAATCAACATGGATTTTGATTTGAACAATGTTTGATTTGATTTTGACCAAATTTGGGTTGGCATTGGTTAGATTTTGGAAAAGGCTTCTTGATTCCAAATGCATGAAGATTTCTGTAAATGCAAAAGTTTTTTGTGGAAAGGAATTGGAGGGTATGGAATGACATACCTGCAAGGTTGCAGCCTTTGGAGTTTGAAGCTCATATCAGGAGACAACAAGAGTCATCTTCTAATGTTGGAATTATGCCAGTTTCAATTTTGATGCCGGCAGCAGGAGATGATGGCTTGGCAATGCCCGAGGTTCCGGCCGATGAGACGGTGACGGATCCAATTGTGGCATCTGAGGAAGAACCAACGGACTCTGGAGTAGTTTCAGAATCTTCACATGGTATGGTCTTCTTTGCTTTCTCACCTTTTTGTTTTTATTTGCCACCACTTGTTGACATATTTTTTTTTTTTGCCAACTGACTTGCCAGAGGATTCCGATGACTTCGAGCCATCCATGGATGCAACTTTTGATAATGCTTCGGATGAGCTCATGGAGGCAGAAAGCATTTTGCCGGTCGTCGAAGAAGGTATATAGTAATAGTCTTGATTTTTTATTTTTGACAAGATCATATTCATACCTTTTTCATCTTTCATTGGAAGGTTGTGAGGCAACAGAAGAAGTTTCTCTCGCTTTTTCAGAGCCAGAAAAGGGGGTGCCCGCAGCTGATCCTGGAGTAGGGACTTCTTCTACCAGTTTTGATAAGGCAGAGGCAAGTCCGCATGCTGATATTCCTTCTCCAGTGGCTCCGGTTGCAAAAAGCTTCTCTATTACTCTTCTGACGGTGCATGACATGGGCAGTGGACCAACGGAGCATGGTGAGTCTTCATCTGAGCCATCCCGTCAGTTTGCGAGGAAGGTGTTGAAGAGAGTTTTGAGCTCATGGGTCGAGACTCTCTCTTCTGGCCATTTGGAAGCTGGCTTCGGCATGATTAAGCATGTGCAGGACATTCTTGCTGATAGCGAAGAGGTCGGTCTGGACATTACAAATGCCAAGGCTTTTGTTGATGAAGTCATTGCTCTAGGCAACCAATGGATTGAGACCAGGAGCTTCAACGAGATGTTTTTGAAGCCTTCTTGTGAGGTCAAATCTGAACTGAATGAGATCTCGCGAACTCGGAAGCAGCTCGTTCGGGAAAGGAACGTCACCGAGTTGGCTATTATTGAGCTGACACAGGACCAACACCGTCTTGACAGGGAGGTCATTGAGGCCAGACAGTGCCTTGAGCTATTGGAAGAACAAGTCGCTGCTAAGTGGACTGCCATTTTGAAAGCTTGCGATAGAGAGAGGATTCTCATTCGCCAAGTTGAGGAGGTTGAAAGCAATATCCGGAGGAAGACTCAGGAATATGAACAATGGCAAATTCTCTGGGAAGAGCTTCCTCGTGCTGAAGATGGGTCACAACAGCCTACCGCATTTTATGGGAAAATCCTGAAGAAACGCGACCTGGAAGCTTTGGAGGCTAAGGCCAAGAGTTTGCTCAAAGAGCTAAGTTTTTGGCTGAAGACCATGTCGGACTAGTCTCCTGATTTTGTAACAAAGTTTTCTTCTTTTGTTTTGGCACCTCCATGTATAAACATTTTTTTGCACCTTCTTTTTTGTATTCCCTCATTTCACTTAAATTCTTTTTTTTTTTTTTTTTTTGTGAAAATAAGTGAAAGTTGGATGGGAATATTTGTTTGAAAATTTGATCAAAAGGTTGTTATTTTGTGAAAATACTTTGTCAAATGATTATTTTGGGCATGAAAGCCAGATTTTGTGGCGAAAAGCCCGATTGTTTTTTAGATGGCATGAAAGCCGAATTTTGAATGGCGTGAAAGCCGAATTTTGGTGGCATAGGAGCCAAAATTTGGTAGCATGGGAGCCAAAATTTTGTTTGTTTGGCGTGGAAGCTGGTTTTTTGCATGAGAGCCAATTTTGTGGCGTAAAAGCCAAGTTTTGGTTCTGCGGCATGAGAGCCAAAATTTTATTTTTTGGCATGAAAGCCAGATTTTGTGGCATGGGAGCCAAAATTTTGTTTGTGGCATGAGAGCCAAATTTTGTGGCATGAAAGCCAAATTTTTTTTTTTTTTTTTTTTTTTGGTGTGAAAGCCAAATTTTGTGGCATGGAAGCCGAGTTTTTGAAAATCAAGTCTTGTTTTGTTGGTATGGAAACCAGATTTTTGATTTTTTGAAATGAAAGCCAGGTTTTCGGCATAAATGCCCGCTTTTTTTGTTTTCAAAGTGCAAGTATCGACTAAGAGTCGCCTCCCTGCTGAATGGTATTGCAAGTATTGATGGAATGTCGCTTCCTTGCTCATTCAGTTGCGAGTATCGATAGAATGTCGCCTCCTTGCGGATTTTGGTGCAAGTATCGACTGAATGTCGCTTCCCTGCTTTTTTTCAAAAATTTTGTTCTGTGGGTATCGATGGAATGTCGCGTCCCCACGATTTTTGAAATTTGAGGTTTTTTCGAACCTTTGTTTTTGTTTTGAAATTTGGGTTGTGGATATCAACTGAAACGATGTGTCTCCACGATTTTTGAAATTTTGCAAGTATCGACGAGGTGTCATTTTCTTGCAATTTTGAGGTTTTGGAAGCATCGAATGGGGTTCGCATCCTTCCGATTTTTGGGTTTTTTGTGAGTATCGACTAAACGTCGTTTCCCGCGGTTTTTTGAAAAACCATTTTTGTTTAAACACATGAGGGTCGTAAATTTTGACTCAAAACCATTTTTAGTGGTAAAAGTCGGGGTAGACTAGGGTGGAAGTCCTTGAGTCCTGATTTTTGTTTCAAACTATAAATTTTGGGTTCAAGGATCGAAAGTTTTGGTCAAGTTAGGGAAGAGGCTCCTAAACTTGGATTTTAGATTGTTTTTTTTTTTTTTTTTTTTTGAACAATGAAACATTGAAAGTAAGCACTGTTTTGAGGTTTCTTTTAGGAACTTCAACGTAAAGAAGGAAATTCCAAAAGGAGTGGGTTTGACGAGCAAGTACCTAGGAATAGGCTTTGGCCATGCAGGCATCTCTTTGACCCGATGTAGGAAGTCTTCAAGGGCAGTACTGCTTCAAGAACTTGCCATTGATGGGTAGCATACATCTGTCACCCTCCATATTTAGAAGAGCATATGCACCGTTGGAGAAGACTTTGTCGATGACAAAGGGTCCCTCCCATTTTGGTTCGAATTTGCCTTTGGATTTGTGGGCAAAAATCATTGGCCTTTTTGCCGCAAGAACCAAGTCACCCTTTTTGTGGGCGTGTTGCATAACTTTCTTATCGAAAGATCCTGCCATGCGTGCTTGGTAAAGCTCAACGCTTTGTAGAGCTTCGAGCCGTCTTTCATCGAGATTATCCAGTTCTTGGAATCTCAATTTAACATTGCTTTCTTGCGTTATTTCATTTTGTAGAGATACCCTTAAGGAAGGAATTTGTACCTCTAGAGGGACAACTGCTTCACATCCATAGACCAAGGAGAATGGTGTGCTATGGATTGGTCCTCAAATGGTAGTCCGGTAGGCCCATAAAGCTGTAGGCAGTTTGTCGCTCCAGTCTCTTTTGTGACTAGAGACTATTTTCTTGAGAATTTTGCAGAGTGTCTTGTTGAAAGCTTCTGCTAGTCCATTCGCTACCGGATTATACGGGGTCAAAGGACAGCTTTGGATTTTGTATTTGTCGCAGAACCTGTAGAATCTGTGACCCCAGAATTATGGTCCGTTATCGTGGACGAATTTTTTAGTTATACAAAAGTGACAAATGATGTTGGTACGCAAGAATTGAAGGACTGATGAGGTCTTCATTTCACTGAACGCAAATGCTTCTGACCACTTGGAGAAATAGTCCGTAGCGGCAAAGATGAAGCGATGACCTTTGTTTGATGGGAGAGAGATAGGACCTATGATGTTCATTCCCCAGGCTTCGAAGGCCCCTGAGATCGCTGTAGGATGTAGCCATTCTAGAGGCATGTGGACATAATCTCCATGAACTTGGCACTGTTGTATCAAGCCGTCGTCACCAACAAACTTGATGCACTGATGTAGTGTTGAAGGGACGACACCATTCTCGTGTATCCAAGGGCGTCCGAGAAGGATGTTGTAGCATGAAGGAGTTTTTATTGCATACACGGTGACCTCAGAGATAAGATCACCGATTTGCAACATGAACCTGATTTTGCCAATGGGCCTTTGAGTGCTCCCATCGTATCCAAAGATGGACACGGATGTGTGGCTCAACTTGCTAGGTGGGATACCCAGCTCTTCAAGTGCCGTAGTAGAGATGAGGTTGAGTGCAGAACCCGGGTCGATCTGAACTCTGTGTATTGGCATCTCTTTGATGTACCCTGTGAAGTATAAGAGCCGGTTGTGCTTTGTCTCGCCTACCAGGAGGTCTTCCTTATTGAAAGCAATGGTAGCACTTGCGACTTTTTGGACCGAGAGGCATTCATTGCAAGGTCCCTCAGTTTTCTTCTTCTCTTCCTTTGGGAAGGTTTTTGATTTTTTGACCCTATAGTCCATTTCAATTTGTAGGACCTGTGGGGCATGTTTGTCGACATCCATATTCAGAGTTTTGCAGTTCTGAAATGAGACTATCACGAGTTTGTGGTGACATTCGTAATAAGTCTAGAATGTGCAGTCATGCAGGTATGTGTTTGAAGTGCTCGATCAAGTCATACTTGAAAGCCTCCTTAGGGCCTGCATTTTCATTATTGTTGCCGCTTGAGGCATTTACAGCTTGTTTTCCCAAAGGATTTACATAAGAAGAAGAAGGTTGGTTATAGTTTTTGTGGTAATCCCGGCCAGAGCGGGTACCTTTCCCAACTTCAAAAGCTTCTAGAGGAGGCTCTTCTTTTGGAAGACCCTCTTCGGGCTCAAGGGGCTGATCTTCTTGATTTGCCGAAAACGCTTCTGCAGCAGCATTGTCGTCTTCAGTGATTGGGTTACATGGAGCATTTTCCGGGAACAAGTCCTGAACAGCTTCCAACAACTTTTCTTTTTTGTCCAGTATTTCATCAGTCCAGACATCTCCTATGAGGTTAGGTATCTGAGACCAACTGACCGGGTTTTTTTTTAAGACTTCATTAGCCAAAGCCTCTTCATGGTGATCAGTCGGAAGAGGCTTGAATTCTGATGTCATAGTTTCAGGAGACGAAGGCTGAGAGGATGTTATCTCAGTGGAAGTCACCCGAGAAGATGTAGCTCTAGAAGATATGCTACCAGATGCATTCTGAGAGTCTGTGGCCTCAACAGATGAAGCTTCAGAGGCACTATCATCCTAAACTATCACATTACAGGCAACTTTGATAGAAGATGCCTTCATAATGGACTATTGGGAATCAAACTCATCCTCCAATGTAAGAGGATCATCAATCCAGCAACTTTCTTCATTTTTCGGAGTTACTGTAGGAGATGCTTGTAGACTCTCCGGGACTTCCGGTTCTAGATTTTGATGAAGCTGATTGATGCGATCCTGCTCTTACTCTATGGCAAAGTGCTGCAAGATCCTTGCGTATTCTTCGAGATCGGGCATAGGAGCCAAATCTTCTTCTTCGAGATCCTAACCATGGGACTTTTGTCCCTTATTCGGTCGCCGTTTCTCGGCCGTTTTTCGGGTTTTTTTACTTCTTTTTTCTCCTGTATTTTTCTTGAAATTTCTCCTCATTTATTGGCTTGATTCCCCTAAAGAAAACCTGTCGAGAAGGCGTGCAAATCAGAGCACAAAGTTTCCTATTTTTGGAAAAGCCGAAGGCCTTGTAGCCGATTTTCCGCCAAGAGTTAAAACTAGGTTAAACGATGTCGGAATGACCTGAAATTTGAGATGAAGCTTCCTGAGCATTAGGTAGGACCAACCATGGGCTTTTATTAAGTTTTGAAGTCGTTTGGGGTCCCATCGATGCTAGACTTGATTTCACCGTGAGCAAGATGTCGAGCTTTGATGTACGGTCAACCGATGTTCAATTGACCTGAATTTTGACAGGGAGCCTATTGGAGTCATTTTGAGACGATCCATTAGCTCCGATTTGGGTGCTATGGTCTCAAGGAGCTCCGCCGCCGGTAGGCTTGATTTTGCTTCCGAGAGTCAAAACTAGATCAAACGTCGTCGGAATGACCTGAAATTTGACGTGCAGCCCTTTTGAAGCATGTAGAAGCTATCCATGCGCTTTGTTTGATGAGTGGCGGCATCGGAGGTTCTCGCCACCGGGAGGCTTGATTTCGCCGTTCGACAGTTGATGGAGGGTCAAACGGTGTCGGTTTGACCTGAAATTCGACGTGGAGCCTTTTGGAGGTATTTTGAGACCATCCATAGGCTCTGATCGAAGATTTGATAACTTCAACATTGTCGCCACCGGGAGCTCCTGCTCAGCCGTTGGAGGATTGAAGTTAGGCTAAATGGTGTAGACACGGCCCGAAACTTTAAGTGCACCCTTGTTTTGGCTATTTTGAAGGATCTTGCAGTTTTTGTCTGATTCTAACAAGATCTGATGCTTGAAGCAGCTTTGCCTGTTTGTAGTAGGATCCGGCTCCATTTAGCTTTTGATGTTGAGGAGGCAAAGTGACATTTTTTGTGTCAACACTAACCATGGTCGGCTAACCGACAGCCAACCGACAGGTGACCGAACTTCAAGTTTGGCCGATTTTGGGGGATTTCTTTGGGAATAAAAACCAGATATGATTAAGGGCTTTTAGCTTGACATTGTACAATTGAAATCCAAAATGTTGTTTAGCATCAGGGGCACCAATCTGCTTTTAACTCCAACATTTGTGTTTCAATTACACATGGATCAAATGATGGGCCTTAACATATGCTTGAAAAGTTTGATTTGAAAACCTTAGGGTTGATGTGAAAAGGCATTGGTTTGCAATAATGTGGATTTGTAAAGGTTTTGACTTAAAAGGGCATTGATTTACAATAATTTGGATTTGTAAAGGTTTTGGTTTTAAAAGGTTTTGAGTTAGTATCAAGTGTGGATTTCGTGTGGTTCGCCACGTCGTCTGTGCTTTTGATAGGGCTACTCGTTTCGTGAACGCTCGTAGAGTAGTCCCTTATCAATTCTAGAATACCATTATAAATTTGTGAAGTTTTGCTTGGATTTTCATGTCGTCTTGAAAATGATGTTTCCAAGGGTTTATTTAAAAACCCCATTTTTGGGAATCATCGCGTGAATCGTGTTTTCATTATATCGTGTCGGGACTACTAATTCGTGAATTCTAGTGAGCAAATGTGCGTGGCCGTGATATTGTCTGAGCAATTCCCGAATTCTTGTGTATCAAGTATTGTTTTGAAAGTTTGTGTGTATTTATTTTCTTGTCGACACCACTCAGCTTGGACGACCTTGTTGGTCTAATCAACCGCCTTGGGTCCTTAAAAACTTCGTGCCAATTGCAGTTTGGGGTATCGTGCGTGTTTATTTAGCAAGTTCCACGGCGGGACTAGTGTGTGATGCCCAGTTATACTGGGTCATGATCGTGTGTGCTCCCTTCACCTTGTGTGACGGAGAATTATTATCGTGCGTGCTCTCGTTACCTCGTGTGATAGAGAATATAGCTTCATGTGGTTGCCATCCGCTCAGTCAGTTTTATCACCGTGGTTTCTATCTTGCACATGGACTTCAGTGTTCTTATCTTACAAGCTTGACATGATTTCTCTGGGACTTTCAAATGTGCCTTGGTATTGAAAAATGGATTTACTAATCATGCTAATTTCGTTTCGTATATTGTTCATACATTGTTTTAAACTCTGTAAGTCTGTTTTAAATTCAGTAAATTGTTTTAAACATTGCTTCTTCTAAAATTAAGTTTGTATATGCTCATGCCTAAATTGATCACCTTCCAGACCGTCGTGTCTGATATTCTATCTTTAGTGCCTTAGGTAGCAGGTTCCTGTCTTGAGCTAGTGCGTGTGCAGATGGCTGTAAAGCCAAGAGTTTTGTAGGTTCGTTTGTCACTGATGTTATTCAGACGTCATGCTTGGCTCCGGAGATACTTACACACCAAGGTAGTATTTGTTCTTAGCTTGTTATTTTGTAAGGCTTCTGTTGGCCTTCTTCCTTGGGATTGTAATTAATGCACTTGTTAGATTATAACTTAAATATGCTTGGATAATGATAAGCTTGTTACTGTCAGCTATGTATATTTTGATATCAGGTTTTGTTCCAGTCTTAGTATGAGTATTGTTATGACAGCTTTATGCTGACAGGTTGAGTGCGACACAGAATCCGATGGTCACGGGCTCCGGGTCACAACGCCACGTAAGCTTCCACGAAATGTTCTTGATGTGTTTGGAAATTTTGTCTTCCTCACACACGCGAATCCTGGGGAGAAATATTATTTATCACTTACTCCCCAATTCACGTCCCCGAAGTCAAACCGCTGCAAGGATCCGGGTTTGGGGTCGTGACAGATTGGTATCAGAGTGGGCATGTTTCTATGAAATGAAACACTTTAGGAACCTTAAGACGTGTGGTGAGGACTCCTTAGACCGTGTAGATTTTGTTTTGGCTACCTATCGTTTTTGTGACTTCGGGTTTAGTTTTCTTCTTGTGGGGGAGACTCTGTTTGTCTCGTCTTCTTGTCCTTGTGGTTAGGGAATTTGGGGGACCAAATTCCGTTCTAGTGGGGGAGAATTTAATGTCGTTGTACCCATATTTAGTACCTTTTGCTTGTTTTCACACTAGAGAGTTAGGGTTTTGTAGACTTAGCATGTGGTTCTCAGAGTACTTTGGCAGGATTTTTAGCTTTTCGATGGCATATATGGAGTTAGCAAGGGAATACGTGATCAATGGATAGTCAACACGAAATGTGAATAGCATTTCGGGATTCAATTACAGTTGATTATGGACCATCAGGTGATGTCTTAGGCTAGTAAGTGAGGAGCTTTGGATCAACTTGAATCATTTTTTTTAAGTTAGAAGACCTTTGAAGCCGGATTATTGGTTGATTTTACGAGGTGATTTTCAATTGGTACAATTTCAAGATGTCAGAAGTTAGAAGTTTCCGGAGTTTGATGAGCTTTTGTCGGAAAATCGTTTGAGGAGGTTCAGTGATTGCAGCTATGATGGTGAAGTCGACTCAACAGGATACGTCAGTGTGTGGTTAAAAGCATGGGAAGTCAGTTTTTGGCAGCCATGTAGAGAGTTGTATGCGGAAATTGATTGTTACCTGGTCAATTGATAGAGAAGATTTTGTAGATTTGTACCGACTTCTAGAACATCAGTTGGGCAGAGTACAGATGTTAGATGGAGAATCCTAACATATGGACAAGGTTAGTTAGAAAATCTCGAGGGAAATGACACCTGTGCAAGACTTGAGGACGGTGAACTACAGATAAAGGCAAAAGATTGGGCAAACAAGGTTTGATTGGAACAGTTTTGATATTTGAATGCTGAGTTTAACCATTTGAGGTATGATGATGAGTAAATAATTATTGTACAGAGGACCAAGGACAGTGAGCAGAAAGAGTCAGAGTAACAAGAAATTTGGGGTACTTTGAAGAAAGTCTTCATTCTGGCATTGTGGACACGAATCGAACTCCCAAAGATCAATTATGCATGCCAAGGATAGAAGACTGAAATAATTATTTTTGACAAAGATACATCCTACAGGGTTTGGCCATTTGGAGTAGCATGATAGTTAGAGTGTTAGCAAGCCTTGTCAGAGCTAGAAACATATAGAGTTGCGAACCTTGTGAGATTTCAATGAGCAGAGCTCTTGAGATTTTTGTGATCTCGTGTGGGAGTAATATCCCCACACTATTTTGAGTTGGTTTAGATCATTTAGAGGACCAAGTGTTCTAAGGGGAGGAGGATGTAAGACCTCAATCCCTAATTTTCGTGATTAGTGTATTTTTAGCTATGGGTTAGTTCTCTAAGTGAGATTTGAGCCTAATTGAGTTAGATTGTGGTTTAGAATATTTTTCCTTTAGCTTTGGGAAATTTTGAGAGCGGTTGGACACAGTCTGGCAACCCGAGGATGCCTTGGGCTGTACATGTCAGCGTTGGGGAATTATTTTTATTCTGAAAAATTCCAATTTTGGTTTGTTTTGATAGGTCAAATTAGCCCCAATAACTTATGTGTTTAGCCCAATCCCATTCGAAGTCCAAAAAATCAGTTTTTCAGCCCTAGGGGCAAAACAATCTTTTCACATTGAAATCTGAGCCCAAATTTCAAAATTCCAGAACTATGTCAAAAATATACTTTTTGAAAACTAGATTTCATGAGGATCATTTTTGTCTTCTTCGTCGAGTCCATTGGAGGCCCGGAAAGCCCAGTTCCAAGCCCATGAATAGTTTTAAGTTGTGGGCCCCACCATCATCACCTTATATAAGCCCTCTTCTTTCTTTCTTCTTTATTTTTCTGCCCAAACGAGATCTGTTGCAGAACCTTCAGCTAAGCTTGACTCTTCTCCTTTCTTGCTTCTTTTCTCTCCCAAATCCCCATAAAACTCTACCAAATTGAAGATTGACCACCACCACTCAACTCCATGCATTGAGAGCTTCCTATTGGCGCCATTTTCTCGTCGTTTCGTCGCCAATGACCTCTCCAACAGCCATTAGAGTTGTTGTAGGGCTATCTTAGAGTAAGCCTCTTGCTCCCATCTTTTAACATGTTGATCTATGTCATAAATAAGCCACAAATTCCAACATGCATGATCAAATTCCATGTCTTTGTTAATTTTCTAATTTTGAGCCATTTTCTAGTATGTTTTGTAGGTTTTTTTGTTTAATAGGTGTGCTTATGTCTAATTGGTGAGATTTTTGTGTAACCTTGGAGTGCTAAAGGCAAAGGCAAGTGATTAATCTAGGTTTATTGTTCATGCAAGTAATTGAATGAAATATGGTTGTGCATGCAATGTTTTATGGGTTTCTAACTTGAATTCTTGATTTCAATCTTCATTGCTTAATCTTGTTTTGTTTTGGAGTTTAGCTTACTAAACATATGTTTTAATGCTCATACTTTGTGATTCATTTTATTGAATTCAGATCTGAGATTGTCTCTTGTAAAAATTGAAATTTATGAATGATTGTTAAAAGTTAATCTTAAAATTTTATGAGATATTGGTTGATGAATTTTGGATATTGATGTGAATGAGTGGTTAATGAAAAGAGGAGGAGTTGTGGGCTCATTTTCATGTAGGATAGGTGGAGTGATAAGGAGAAATGTTGGAAAAAAGAAAGGGTTGAAAACAGCTTCAGAAATGCCTTCCCGCAGCTGGGCGGTCAGCTGTCGGTCAGGTGTCGCTTAGTCGATAGGTGACCGACAGGCGACCGAACAAGCTCAGTTCCATTTCCAGAATACTACATTTTCCAGATCATGAGGTGTCGGTTAGCCAACAAGTGACCGAACCACTTCGGTTCCAATTCCAGAAGTTATTTTCCCTATTTCTAATGAGTCGGCTATCTCTCGGTCAGCACGCGGCCAACCGACCTAACCATGGTCGGCTAACCAATAGCTAACCGACAGGTGATCGAACTTCAAATTTGGCCTATTTTGGGGGATTTCTTTGGGAGTAAAAACTAGAATATGATCAAGGGCTTTTAGCTTGACATTGTACAATTGAAATCCAAAATGTTGTTTAGCTTCAGGGGCACCAATCCGCTTTCAATTCCAACATTTGTGTTTCAATTACACATGGATCAAATGATGGGCCTTAGCATATGCTTGAAAAGTTTGATTTGAAAACCTTAGGGTTGATGTGAAAAGGCATTAGTTTGCAATAATGTGGATTTGTAAAGGTTTTGACTTGAAAGGACATTGATTTACAATAATTTGGATTTGAAAAAATTTTGCTTTTAAAAGGTTTTGACTTAGTATTAAGTGTGGATTTCGTGTGGTTCGCCACGTCGTCTATGCTTTTGATAGGGCTACTCATTTCGTGAACGCTCGTGTGTGTGTGGTTATTTTCAGTATGCAGAGTAGTCCCTTATCAATTCTAGAATATCGTTATGAATTTGTGAAGTTTTGCGTAGATTTTCATATCGTCTTGAAAATGATGCTTCCAAGGTTTTATTTAAAAACCCCCATTTTTGGGAATCATCGCGTGAATCGTGTTTTCATTATATCGTGTCGGGACTACTAATTTGTGAATTCTAGTGAACAAATGTGCGTGCCCATGATATTGTGTGAGCAGTTCCCGAATTCTTGTGTATCAAGCATTGTTTTGAAAGTTTGTGTGTATTTATTTTCTTGCTGGCACCACTCAGCTTGGACGACCTTGTCGGTCTGATCAATCGCCTTGGGTCCTTAAGTACTTCGTGCCAACTGCAGTTTGGGATATCGTGCGTGTTTATTTAGCCCGTTCCACGGCGGAACTCGTGTGTGATGCCCAGTTATACTGGGTCATATCATGTGTGCTCCCTTCACCTTGTGTGACGGAGAATTATTATCGTGCGTGCTCTCGTTACCTCGTGTGACAAAGAATATAGCTTCATGTGGTTGCCATCCGCTCAGTCAGTTTTATCACCGTGGTTTCTATCTTGCACATGGACTTCAGTGTTCTTATCTTACAAGCTTGACATGATTTCTCTGGGACTTTCAAATGTGCCTTGGTATTGAAAAATGGATTTACTAATCATGCTAATTTCGTTTCGTATATTGTTCATACATTGTTTTAAACTCTGTAAGTTTTTTTTAAATTCAGTAAATTGTTTTAAACATTGCTTCTTCTAAAATTAAGTTTGTATATGCTCATGCCTAAATTGATCACCTGCCAGACGGTCGTGTCAGATATTCTATCTTTAGTGCCTTAGGTAGCAGGTTCCTGTCTTGAGCTAGTGGGTGTGCAGATGGCTGTAAAGCCAAGAGTTTTGTAGGTTCGTTTGTCACTGATGTTATGTAGACGTCATGCTTGGCTCCGGAGATACTTACACACCAAGGTAGTATTTGTTCTTAGCTTGTTATTTTGTAAGGCTTCTGTTGGCCTTCTTCCTTGGGATTGTAATTAATGCACTTGTTAGATTATAACTTAAATATGCTTGGATAATGATAAGCTTGTTACTGTCAGCTATGTATATTTTGATATCAGGTTTTGTTCCAGTCTTAGTATGAGTATTGTTATGACAGCTTTATGCTGACAGGTTGAGTGCGACACAGAATCCGATGGTCACGGGCTCCGGGTCACAACGCCACGTAAGCTTCCTTGAAATGTTCTTGATGTGTTTGGAAATTTTGTCTTCCTCACACACGCGGATCCTGGGGAGAAATATTATTTATCACTTACTCCCCAATTCACGTCCCCGAGGTCGAACCGCTGCAGGGATCCGGGTTTGGGGTCTTGACACTTAACTGTAGAGGTAGCCATTGCATATCATCCTAGAATTGTTGAAAATATGGCTACATAACTGATTTAAGAGAAAGAATTGAAATAACAATACTGATCTGGAGAATGCTATATGGGTAGAAATCGAAGGAGACCAGCGGCAGCAACTCGTGGCCAAGGCACGTCTGGCGACGGTTTCTTTAGGATGAGTTCCGCCATTCTAGGATAAACCCAAATGTGATCTGGACCTCTGTAGGAACTGCCCCTAGGATACAATGGCCTTCGCAGACGATCAGGGCTCAGTCGCACAGCAAGTCTAGATCAATTCTCCAGAAAACACAGAATGCTCACGAGAACATAAAAAGGAAGAAAGGAAGAGAAAACAGAGTTGTGTTCTTTTTTCTGAGCCCAAACTAGCCAATTTATATCACAAAAAATTGTCGTTGGGCCATTAAATCAAGGATTAAACCGCAACGTTAAGCTTCATTAAAAACAATTAAAACTGCGTTTGAAATTCAATTTTGAAAATGTTGCTGCTGAAATGTTCGCCATGAATAAAAAAAGTTCTTTGGGATTTGGAATTTATGCAACATCATTAATAAAAAAACGTTTTTTTAGAAGAAAAAAGGGATTTGAAATTTCTCCAAAAGAAGGCCATTTCTCTATTAGAATATGGGGCCCTCCTGGCATGGTCGGGATGGATTTGCACTCGCAGACACACGCCCGGTTAAATGTTTTTCCAACCAGCCACTCCGGGTCAAGCCCAACTTTCGTGCACGCATAAGGCCCTTGGCAAAATGCTCCAGAAGTCCTTAAAGTATATAGGAGTGAAACCACATATAAAGCCTTCTCAAAAGTTGAGTTTCAACAATGTAGGATGCTATGTTTTCTAATAGTCTACACCACTCACATAAAACAAGAGCACAAAGGACCAGACATCTTTTCAAAAACACTTTTGAATTTTTTGAAACACCCAAAAAACCCAACAATATGGACGCCCCCACATCAAAACCTAATAATCTTCCAACTATATGACACAGTAACATATGTTCTTCAATGCTGATGCCACATCTAATCTGGGCACTAATGGGAAGACTCAACCTAGAATTGCGTGTGCTTTTAAATCCCAGCCCTAAATTAAGTATAAATTCAAACAAATTCAACCCAAATTCTTCTTTTAGTTGGATCAGTTCATGTATTTTAATATTCGATCCGCCCCAAGTTGCACTCCCAAATTAGTTACAGGGGAGTGCTTGAAACACTTTAAGAAAGATGTACAAATGTCCACACCTTTTTCTTGAAAATGCTAGTTGTGTCATTTTCTTTCAAGGAAAAGGCTGATTCTGCTAGAGAATAGCAAGAATAAGGAGGGCCCAATCCCTATACACAAAGCAACAGAACACAGTTCTATTAAAAAAGGTGTCAAGAGCATTTTTATTATTTGATCAGGTTCTTCTCCCCCTCTCTCAATCAGTCAATTCCTTATCTCCCTCTTTATTTTTTTCTGAAATGTCTAAGAATCATGGTGTTGCAAATATGGAAAATATCAAAACCATTGTTTTTCTTGGAATAGTGGTTTCCTGTGTGAAAAGGAACTGTGGACACCTGGAGGAGTCAAAACAGAGGAGAGAGATGGAAAGGAAGATGTGAATGGTGGACCTGCCACAGCCAAGCCATCTTTGTTGTGAGCCCAGATCCCATTCTGATGGCCCTATTAGAAATATAAAAAGGAAGAATATCTCAGCAGTTCAAAAATCATGAACATGGCAAGGGAAATGTCAAATCGACATAGAAAATCAGACGGTTAGAAATTACTTGGTTGTGGGGCTTTGGATGCTTCACATCTGGGGTACATGTTTAATGGCTGACAACTAGTACGTCCCATGTACTATTTCTGGAGCAGGGTCCACCATGTAATGTAAATATGTGGTATAATTGCACAAAACAAATATGAGGTGAATGATTATTTAAGATCATATCCTCTGATCAAGTAAGATCCAATCAAATTCTACTAAAAAAAAAAGAAGTGAGTTCCAGTCAAACTCATACTATATTATAAGCCGCTTTACCAAAAATTGAAACCATTCAAAAACTATAGCCAGCAGCGTTTACATAGTTAAGTAGGTCCATGACTGACTGCAACTTTCACCTTTTTTGGATTTTTTATCATAAAAAACTGGTTAATTTACACAGAAACAGTTTTTTTTGGCTACTAAGTGAGGGAGAGCTTTTGCCTTCTCATTGATTGTATACTGTGCATTATTTTTGGAAAATATACACTTATCCTTTCCAAAGATAAAACATTTTTTTTGGAGTATGTCATCTTCAATTTTCGAATTTTCTATCTTCCTATCTTCATCTTGCACATGCTAAAATTTCCTAGGAATCTACAATGGAGTAATCCCACAGGAATCTTAATCATTCATATATATCATGAAAATCATAATTATTGTCCCAATCTGAATACCTGATTTTGACCATTGAATTGGATGGAAGGGATAGTGAAACCAGCATATTTGAGTAGTCTGCGTATTGTTTATATGCAGACCATCCCTTGATAATTTTGACCATGTTAAAACAAATGCATCCAAAGCAATGATAAATCAAGGTGAGTGTCAATTCATGAAAAATTAAGACTCCAGAAGATTATTTGAAAATTGAGATGAGTGTCAATTCATGGAGAATAATGACCCCCAAAAGATGATTTGCAAAATAGTTTGTGGGGGACCACTCTTTCTTGATTGTGCAATATTTGCCACATCTAAGGTGGACAAGTTGTCACAAAGCTTTTGTTGGTTTAAACACACATACATTGGGTGTATATGACTTATATTTCCTTTTTATGTACTGCCGGTGTTGTGGTGGTGGTTAGCTTTGGATTGCTTTATCTTGGCACTCGAGCATCGAACCGCAAGAGAGAGTGAAGATTAATATAAAAAAAAAAAAACGGGGAGCTAAAAATATCTATACATCAGTGAAGAAATAGACGTTCCTCGTTTTTCAGCTCTTTGTTTCTTCTGACGCTTGAAGTTTTAACATCTCTCTCTCTCTCTCTCGTTGGTTCTTCTCCTCATGAAGCGTCCCTCTATCGAATGATGACCTCTCTCTCATTTGTTCTTCTCGCTTCCCTCCATCGAATGATGACCTCTCTCTCATTTGTTCTTCTCCTCATGAAGCGTCCCTCCATCGCATGATGACCAAACGAGGGTCAAATCACTGAACTTAGTTTCTTTTGATACATTGGCAGGTACTTCGCAAATCCCTTTTACAGAGATAATTCTCTCTCTCGAGAGAGAGAGAGAGAGAGAGAGAGAGGTGTTAGGATAATTGTAATGAAAGATGGGTATTTTTTTCTGTCTTTTTAACCCATGCCTTTATTTATTTCCCTTTTCAGTTGGAGAGAGTTGCAGAAACTGACTGACAAGGGTGAGGTTGGTCAGTGGTGTCTCTGAGATCACTGGAATGGACATAGACAGCCTTCTGTCGCTGTTGTGATTTTAGCCACAATTGTATGTCCCCAAGCTTATCTTTCAAGAATTCTTACATTGGTTTTGGGTCACTGTTAGTAGTATCTCCTTCAAAACTGACGATGGAGCACATGCACATGGATCTACACCACTCAGGTACTACTACTATCATAAAACCATATAATAACATGCTTTTCAATAAAGAGGAGAAAAAAAGAAGATAAAGATTCTTTTCCGGAACCCAAACTGATTGAGAATCAAAGTTTCCAATTGAATTCTTAGTTCTGATGGCTCAGAAGGTTTGCTGTTTTTTTTTTTTTTTTTTTTTTTTTTTTTTTTTTGTGTTTTTTACAGTGTTATTGCTGGTTGCTGTGTTGGGCTAATTGCCAATCATGGGTTCCAATTGGAATTTTGCTTTGGTGTTTCACAGATTCATGACTGGCTTCTTATCCCTCTCTTTCTTTCTTTCAGGAGTCTTCTAGGGGACTATAACTATTGGATATCGGTCTCTTGGTATTGAGGTTTGGTGAATTTCTCTGTCGGTGATTTGGAGGAGAAGAAATGGGTTGGGAGTTGAGACTAGGGCCTGAATTGAATTGACTGTTAAAGAAGACAAGCATCTATATGTATCAAGGAAAGCTTGTGTTTATCTTCTAGAACACGAGCTTCTGAGGAATCTGTTGACATACTAGAATTCAATTTCATGGCTAGCTACTTTGGAGCTTCTGAGATGCAATCCGATGGTCTACAGACACTCTACTTGATGAATCCGGGCTATCCCGGCTACTCCGGTGAGACGCAGACGCCGTCCACTAACATGATCTATTTGAATTCTGCTGGGAACCAGCTCAATCAGGGAAATCTCCCCCACCCAAATAGACAAAATCAGCAATTAGTCGGAATACCGGTCCAGGCGCAGAGGGCTACATCGCAAGATCCTAACCGTCCATCGCTCAGCTACAATCTATGGACACCGATCAATCCATCTATGGCTGTGGCGACAGCTCAAAACACCCACCAGATTGCTAGCACAGCTGCGGGTGATGGCAGGGTCATCGCCGACATGGCATCACAGTTGGGTCTCAGGCGATTATCCGATGGGCTGCAGCCGGTGGTGCCATCTCAGCGAGGGCTGTCTTTGAGCCTCTCCCCACAGAAGAAGCCAGCTTATGGTGGAAACCGCTCGGAAACAGACATCGCGCCGGCAGAGATATCTCCCGGAGGTGGCGATGATATGCGAGTTTCGGGGTCATCTTCATCGGTGTCGGCAGTTTCGAATGGAATTTCGAGTTTGCAAAGCGTTTTGACGGGTTCCAAATACTTGAAGGCCGCACAGCAGCTGCTTGATGAGGTTGTGAATGTTGGAAATGGCTTTAAAAGTGATGATGCATCAAAGGGGACTAAAGGGCAGATGAAGGCAAACAGAGACTCTCCATTGATGGAAGCTTCAGGTGGGGGTGAAGTCAATGGAAAAACTGCGGCAGAACTCACAACAGCAGAAAGGCAGGAGATTCAGATGAAGAAGGCAAAGCTCATCAACATGCTTGATGAGGTATGATCTTTTCAAGAACAATTGACTAGAAAATTTAAAAACAGAAGAAGAATGGGTGCTGCATTTAAATTTGAAACGACAGTTGGAACAGAACCCATAATTTTTAATCTATTTGATTTGGGAATTTGAGTTGGGTCTAACCTTTGAGCAGAAATCCACAAGAAAAATCCTCAAAATTAGTGATTTCCAATATCGGTTTTCCTGAAAACCCCAAAATTTGAGTAGTTTTACTGTATGAACATAAAGACCCCATCAAAGGAAACATCACAGACTTTTCAAAAACTGTGGATTTTTGTTGAATTCTATAGGGAAATCTTGGAATTTAAGTGGGTTTCTTCTTTAAAGAGTGTTTAAAACTTAAATTCTGTTTTTATGTATAAACACAAAGGCCCATCAAAAAACAGGTGAGAAGCAGTATTTTTGCCCCTGACAGATACTTATCTGTGTGGGAAAAAGTTGACAGACACTTGGAAAACTGAATTCTCATATCCAAATTCCAAACACCCCCATATCCAATATAACAGAGTTTCCTATCAAAGCTGAGGCCTTTTGGGTTATGTTCATGCCATCTTCCTTGCTTATGCATCTATGTTCCGGAATTGAAGGTGGAACAAAGGTACAGACAATACCACCAGCAGATGCAGATCGTGATCTCCGCATTCGAAGCCACGGCCGGAATTGGATCGGCAAAGACATACACGGCTCTCGC
Organism: Persea americana; assembly: GCA_029852735.1. Classification (NCBI taxonomy): domain Eukaryota; kingdom Viridiplantae; phylum Streptophyta; class Magnoliopsida; order Laurales; family Lauraceae; genus Persea; species Persea americana. Next base: position 19,955,588 of record CM056813.1, on the reverse strand, counting down.
ATTGAAGACAATATCAAAGCAGTTCAGGTGCCTGAGAGACGCCATTGTAAGGCAGATTCGAGCAGTGAGCACGCGCTTGGGAGAAGAGGATTGCTTTGGAGGAGGGAAGATGGAGGGGTCCTCGAGGCTACGGTTAGTAGACCAGCATCTTAGGCAACAGAGAGCTCTTCAGCAGCTAAGTATGATGCAGCAGCACAATGCATGGAGGCCGCAGAGAGGTCTGCCTGAGCGATCTGTTTCTGTTCTTCGTGCATGGCTCTTTGAGCACTTCCTGCACCCGTACGTAATCAAACCTCTCTCTCTCTCTCTCTCTCTCTCTCTCTCTCTCTCTGCCTTTCCATGAATTTGGAATGCTCCCACTTGAACTTGACCATTCATCAGATGGGCCCCGCTGTGGATTCCTCTCTCATTAAGGTTCATTGATGATCACAAGTAGATGGATTGCAGTGTGATTTGCATTTCAGTTTGCAATTCGTAACTCACGACTTGGCTTGATTAAAAAGTTGGATCGAGTAGGTTCATTTGATTAATCTCATTTGAAGAAGTTGGTGTTCCACAAGTTTGATAAACAATTTTGTCAATGTTCATAAGTCCATTGCCTGGCTACGGGGGAATCGTGTCTAAAATCAAAATTACTCAAAATATCTGTTATTTACATTTATTTTTGGTCAAATTTCACTGTAATCAGAGTTAGGCTACCATCAAATACATCGCATGTAAAACACATGGCGAAAAAAAAAAAACATTGTTAAATTCTATATTTTACAGGAATTAACCTTATGGTGAGGTGAACTCTGATTACACTTGGATATAGACTAGTGTTAATACGTGGGGATGTAGTGCTTTTTTACTTTGAGCGGCTTGGACTCTTAGATGGAACCTACTAATGGATCTGTAAGACTAAACTTGGAGAATTTTATTGGCACATGGTTTGCAATGAAGCGTTCGCCATTCGAAAGGCCTTATTAGCTGACTGGGTAACTACGGGCGAAACCAGATGCAAGGTGCATCTGACGGCTAGTTCATCTTTCCAAGGTAAGGTCCATAGATGGTAGTTCCCAATGGATGAACAGTTTGTGATCATATTGGTCTTTTATACCAAATGTCCCTAGTTTAATGTCATGCTCCTAGGTGTGGACGAATGTGGACTAATTCCATGGCTTTGTGGCTCCAGTCATGCAGGATCGGCTCTAGATGAATACACAGGTCTGTTTGGACGAGGATAAAAAAAAGGCAGAGAAAACTGTCAATTTCTCCTCTATCCAAATAGGACTAGCTACTAAGATTGGCTTCGCCAATTCTTCTCAAACACAGGTGATAACATACGGTGGAAAAGATAGCTCGATGTGATAGACACTTACTCCTCATCAAGTATAGTGGTCCCCATGATATAAATGAGGGGTAATGATGAGATAGAACCTTTATTGCAGGAAGGTACCCTTCAATTATACTTCCTGGTGAAAGTGAAAGTTACTAGGCAGCATGAACCAATGAAATGCAGTCTGAATGAAGTCCCTTCATTACTTGCTTTCTACGCGCTCCATTTTTTAACGAGGGCTACAATACTGAGAACAAAGGGCTCGCCCAATTGGTTGCATACAGTGCTTATCTTTTTCTCCAGGGTTCGCTCTTTGGGTTTCTCTTTCTATAGGTGCGGTTGGGGAGTTGGGGGGGGGCTCAATCCCGGCCCCTTGGCTGGGTAAAAAAAAAAAGGACTAATGCATATACTGTCAAAGGAACCCCTCGCGTGCTTTAGTCCCCTAAAAAACTAGTGGGCTTCATGAATATGCTATTTTGGACACTGAAAACCCATTACATTGGGCCTTCTTATATACCTTTTTTTTTTTTTTTTTGTTAGTTTAGACAGTGAAAGCCCATTACGTAGTCTCGAAAGAACCCTCCATATCTCCGTATCATTTATAGCAACATGTTCCTATTGCCCTCTATTGAGACATATAGTCCAGTCTCTAATTTAAATTTGAAATGTTTGCTTTAAAATCAATTGTTGAATATACAAATAATATTGATTATTGAGCCTCTTTGATTCTGGATTTCTTACATGTAATGATCTATTGAAATTTCTTACTTCCAGGTACCCTAAAGATTCTGATAAAGTCATGCTTGCAAAGCAAACTGGCCTTACTAGGAGCCAGGTATAAGAACTCCTTTCCTCCTTTACGTCACATCACATTAGCAACTTGAGTGCCTACTTAAATTAGCCCATGATATGGTCTAATACAGGTCTCAAATTGGTTCATAAATGCTCGAGTTCGGCTTTGGAAGCCAATGATCGAAGAAATGTACTTGGAAGAAACCAAGGAACAAGAAGAAAATGGCTCAAATGATAAAGCAAGTAAGAGCGAAATCAGTGGAGAGTTGGCATCAACTACTCAAGAGAATAGTACAGTTAGGACAGAACAGATCAACAATGTCAAGGCTAAATCAACGAATATCAATGACCCACTATCTAATTTGCCAAGCACTGCATCAACATCCACTGGAAATCCTCAAACCCAAGCTTGCTTTTCACTCATGGGATCATCCTATGCGCGGGCTAGTTTCCGTGACAATGAGGGAACTCTACAGGGGAATCGAAAGAAAACCCGGACTGTAGAATTGCAAAATTTGAACAGCATTGCGTCGATGGAAGCAGACCTGAGATCTGATAATATGAACAGTGACAAAGAGTTCTACATGAAGTTTAGCGGTGAAAGGTCGAATCGAGATGACTACTATTCAATTACAGGCACTGCTGGCCAAGATAGTGGTTTTGGGGCCTACCAAATTGGAGAAATGGGAAGGTTTGAACCTGAGCAGTTTGCGCCTAGGTTCTCAGGAAGTGGAGTTTCTCTCACTCTTGGACTCCCACACTGCGAAAATTTATCATTGTCTAGAGCACAGCAAACTTACCTTCCCAACCAAAACATACCCTTGGGAACGAGACTTGAGATGGGCAATGAATCAAATGATTTTGGCAGCATGAACACTCCATCAGTCGCGCACTCAGCCGACGCCTATGAAAGCATCAATATTCAAAACAGGAAGCAATTCGCAACTCAGCTATTTCCAGACTTTGTGGCTTGAGTTCACCCCCTCTAGCCCATCATAGTTCTTTCTACTGCTATGCTTATTGGAAATGTCATACACGTACAACCAGATCAAAGAGTCAAGCAATCCAGGTGAGTAGAATTAGGGTGCCAGTAAAAGCTTATGATTTCTAGTCAAAGGATAAGAGAAAAGAGGAGAATAAAAACATCTTTCTTGGGTCTCTCTCTCTTTCCTTCTTTAGTAGAGGAAGGAGTTGAAGCCTACTATAGGATAGAAAAATTACTGAAGGCGGCTTTATACCTCAGAACATTTGTGTTTAAATACATTACATGGTTCATAACCATGCGTGACCATGGGAGATGTATATTATTCTATACCAATAGAAGTTAGTTGCCAGTAGACAGACAAATCAGTTGCGAGGATAAAGGTATTTTTAGCATGAGCTACATGTATTTGTTCATGCATATATATGTTTGCATGCCTTTCATTATGTCTGATGTATAAGCGTATACGTGAGTAGTCCAACACATCTATGACCTATACATACCTTGACAAATTTTTAGGTGTGCACCTGATCGTGGGGCCCATTGATGATCCATCTCAGGGCTACAAAACAAGGACCTCTCTTGATAGTGACTGATCCCATGGTTTTATACCCATCCTAATGAACTGGACGGTAGGATTGCGGTGATTTTTTTATTATATAAAACCATATTTGAGACTTGTGGACCTTGGATCAGATTATACAATGATGCCGAGCAACCTGCAATACACGGCCATATGTAGCAATGCAAGCTTACACATGGTGATGGACGATACAACTCTGAACTTCAATTGTAGCATTGATAACATGAAATTTCATATCTCACATTTTAGTATTTCATACATCATATATTTACTTTTGCCTATGATATAGGTTTAAATAAATGATATCGTTACTGACTCTCAAAAAAATCATACTGATACTATATATTCATGACCCTTTTCTGTTGTTTTTATGTCAAAAAGTGAAATAAAAACTAGTAAGATTCTACGAATTATAATAGACTTAGCACAGTGCAGTATAGAGTACGAATCTGTTGTATACAAAATACCCTAGGCATGTACAACTATCTGCACATCATAGTGAAAAACATATATGATATTGTTAGGCGAGTTTTGCATTGATTTTTTTCCTGGAAGGGTTCTTTACCACCAAGAGATTTATTTTGTAAGACACATAAGATCCATGATTACAGGAGACTGCATATGATCAGCATAAATTTGTAATAAATGCATCCGAATGGATTACGGAGGACTTATGCTAAATTGGACAGATTCCTTTTGTGATATGGTAATGGCTTGAATATCACTCGCCTTGTAAATGTGTATACATGAATCCATTCATTAATGCATACTATAGTCTGCTGTGCATAGCACCGTTGGCTGTGGTGTCTCGCCCACGAGATCCAGTCAGATCCTAACCACATCCGGAGTGTGAGAATTGAGGCCAATTACAATAATCATCAGATTCCTGCTCGGTGGGGGCTCGAGTAACAAGCACGAAATGTAGCATCATCAGATTAGAATATAATGTGACAGATAAATAAATGCAAACAAATAGATAATATGAACAATAAAGAGTGAAGACAATAGAAGATCATAAGAGCAACAATAAGGGGAAAGATTGGCATAAATCCATGAATATAAACAACACCATAAGAATCATATAAAGGCAATACCCTAGCTAAGGTCTCTAACAACGTGGCACTCCACATGTACTAAAGAATCGGACAATCTTGATCAGAAGCATAATGCAACCTAGGCAAACCTGTCCAAAACAAATTCAAACAGCACGGCTGCACATTAACTCATGTAATACACTTTGGCCCGATGGCATACATCTACCTCTCACTTTTCAGATGGCAAGGCACCCAACCATGGGAGACTAAATCAGTCGAGTGGTGCCTGACTCGAAAAGTCGTAGAACACACTCCGTGTTGTGCCCAGCTAGACTCTCATTAGCTATCACAACCAAACAAAGCAAAGCAAAGAATATAAGACTACTCTACAGGCGTGTTTTACCCCAAACATAACCATAACCACAAACCGAGTGTCCTTGATACCCCTCCACTAGCCCGGGGCACACTCTAATGGATCACCTACTCATAGACCATCTCCCTTGAGCGGCTAACCAAAGTTGGGCCCCATAGTTCCTAGGCCCATCCAATATCATATTAAGTTAATTACTCATAAACAAGCAATACAAAACCGACAAGAATGATCAATGCCTGCACGCGTCATGTAATATACGGAAACATTAAACTAACCAGCAGGTCTTGATTCATGAGTGACAGGGGTTTACACGAGCCGACCAAGAGTTAGGTGTTGCCTTGCTCATGTAGGGTCCATGCTATCTATCACAGTGGTTACACAGCCCCAAGAGATCCTATGTAGTGCAATTTGGTGCTCTAAAGGTTGCATCCAAAAGGTCAGTTTCACCTCTCACATAGTTGCGATATGGGTCCTACATGCATAACCAGACAAGCCATAAGGAGCTGCCATGCTCACACATGCCATTACCAATGGTCCAACTCATATTTATTAATTACCTAGGCTTAAGCATCATGATTCTAGGGATAAGGGTCCCAATTCTCCAAAATTTTAAATTTTGGAAAATGAGCCACGATTGACCATAAGCCTTCCCACGGTTGACCATGGGGCCTTCATGGTTAGCCTCATGGCTAGCCGTGAGCTGACCGACATTCAAATCATGTCATTCACAAACAGACATTCAAATCACGTCATTCAAAATCTCAAACTCTTCAATAACCTCCAAATAGAGAGGTTTGACGGCTAATCGTGGATGAGCTACCTGTGGAGCATCTACGGTTAGCTGAGACCTAACCCTAGTGCAATCCATGGCTAGCTTCACTGAAGCCCACAACTAGCCGTGCAGGACGTGGCCTTCAAAAACCCTAACCTAAAAGGAGTTTCAGGTGGATTTCAAGGGAGCCTTCTCCCCTACATCCAAAAGGGTTTCAAACACATCCTATGGGCAATCCAAGGCATCCTTTTAACCTATCATTTTACCATTTTAATGGCCATTAATTCATTCACCATTAAAACACATTAAGATCCTATCTACTAAGCACACCAACATAAATGATCTCATAAATGGATAACTAACATGAATAACACATGGAATCAAACAATCAAAGCATAAATACGATGTTATAAACACTCATTTACTTGCCTTTACTTTATTTGCACAAAATCTCATTTTAGCCCCTAGGTTTTCCAAGTATTTTGCTTTACACCACACCCCACACTAATCCAAGCTCCAAATCAGCCTCCTACAACCAACAAAGAAGAAAAACATGCCCCTAACATGAATAAAGACAAACTACATGAGGTTTGTAGGGTTTTCTTACCTAGAAGTGTGAAAATGGAGAAGAAAGAGATGAAGAGGATGATGGTGATTCTCTAAGGAGGCTTGGGAGTCTTGATTGGCTTGAAAACCCTTGCGGGCCTAATGGACCCGGCTTTTCTCTCCTTCTGTCCCGAGACTACAGGGGGTTGGGGGAGGAAAGCGAGCATCAACATTTTTGTATGGGTATGCCAGATTTTCTATTCTACTTGGAATTTAGAGGTGGTGGTCCGGAGATCGACCTTCACAAGTAGAAAAGGAAATCAACTTTTTTCTATTTTTTCATTGCTCATATATTTAAGAAAAGAGACAAGATTTTTGAATGCTATGAGAGGGGATTTCATTTTGTTTTGTAGTGGAAGGCGATGTTTTTGCCGTAAAAGGCGATGTTTGCCGTAAAAGGCGATTTTTGCTGTGAAAGGCGATTTCGCCTAAAATGCGATTTGCAAATCTCATCAATAATGAAAGACAAGAATTGTGATTTTTTTGTCTCTTTAGAAAAATACAAAATACAACGAATTCTAACTTCTCAAGAGATTGTGGGAACTCGTTCAGATTGACGATCGCAAGTCATGTATATCGCCATCATCTTTCAGATGAGAATATATGATTCTTTGATTCACTTGGTTTGGCTTGGGCCTTAGATTTTTAGAGGATAAAGACCAAGAGAATGTCCTCTATCCAATAAAAAGCTGAGTAGACAGGCTGAAGAGCCACATCTATGCCATGTGGATAGAAGGAGAGGACGTTGGGGGGTGGCCCCCCGAGGGACTTCGGTCACCTTGTGGTGTTTGTTGCAGAGTCTCTTCGATGAAGGAGAGATTGTTGCAGCAACTGTTGCAGAAGTTTTGAGGTTTCTTCTGGATTTTAATTGATCGATTTTGGACCTGTTCTTCCTGGAATGAGCCCCCTTTTATAGTCTTTTGGTAATCATTCGGTGGGTTTATGAGCATTGATTATATTAATCCTCCATGATGGGAGGAGTTATAAGTTTTTAATTCATGATTTTGTAACTCCTTTTCTTGGATTTTGATTGGCCGATGGAGAGTAATGGACATTTAATCGCCTTTAAACTCTATGATGAGGGGAGTTACATGATTTAGTGCCACGATTGCTTGGACTTGTAACTCCTTTTTCCTCGTTACAGATTGGGCCGTCCAAAATAACAAGTTAATGACTGTATTAACTTGTCATAAAACGGGTCATTTAACTACATTAAGTGGTCGCTAAGGCGTTCGAAGAGTCGCGGGCTGCACTGCATCTTTTGGAATTCTTCTGATGGATCTTTATGTTGTTTGATGTTGGACGGCAATGCAACTTCATACATTGATTGATACTAGTGGGCCGGCAACATTTGTCAAGTCGATTTCTTGATCGGTCGGACAGAAAGTGTGCTTTCTGGATCTGCCGGTTGGCGATTTTGAAGCATCCGATGATGATCCCATGCTTTCGACGGTGGATCCAAGATGTTGGTGAAGATTAGTTGATTTCGAGCACCGAAAATCAAATTTTTGGAAAACCACAGGGGCCGAAATTCTCGAAACACGAAAAGGGTCGAAAAAATGGCCCTTTCGACTAAAATCTGGCTACCCGGTTTTCTAGGGTCGCCGGCGACTGTGGGCCAGGGTCGCTGTCGACGACCATGGGTGATTTTTCCCTTTTTGGTCGCCGTTTTTCGGCCCTTTTCCTATCTTTTTCATTTCTTTTTCCTTCTGTATTTTTCATGAAATTTTTCCTTATGTGTTTGGCCTGTATTCCCTGAAGAAAACTTGGCGAGAAGCTGTACAAATCAGAGCACAAAGTTTCCTATTTTTCGGAAAAGCCGAAGACTTTGTCCCCGATTTGCCGTCAGAAGCCAAAACTAGGTCAAACGATGTTGGAATGACCTGAAATTTGAGGTGAAGCCTCCTGAGCAGTAGATAGGACCAACCATAGGCTTTTGATTGAGTTTCGAAACCGTCGCCAGTAGACTTGATTTTGCTGCGATGAAGATGTCGCGCTTTGATGTACTGTCAACCAATGTCCGATTGACCTGAAATTTAACAGGGAGCTTATTGGAGTCATTTTGAGATGATCCATTATCTCCGATTTGGATGTAATGGTCCCAGGGTGCTTCGCTGCCGGGAGGCCTAATTTTGTTTTCCGAGCGTCAAAGTTGGGTCAAATGTTGTTGAAATGACCCGAAACTTGACGTGTAGCCCTTTGGAAGCATGTTGAAGCCACCCATGTGCTTTGTTTGATGAGTGATGGCCTCGGTGATTCTCACCACCGAAAGGCTTGATTTTGCTGCTCGAGGGTTGATGGAGGGTCAAACGTTGTCAGTTTGACTTAAGACTTGACATGAAGCCTTTTGGAGGTATTCTGAGACCATCCATAGGCTCTAATCGAAGATTTGATGTCTTCGACACTATCGCCGCCGGGTGTGCTGACTTTGCTGCTGCTGTTTCCTTTTTGGGTCAAATGATGTCGGAATGGCCTGAAACTTAATGTAGAGCCTCCTAGTGATATTTTGAGGCCAACTGTGTGCTCTGTTTTATGTGTCAGGATCTCTGGCTTTACCACCGCCGGGAGCTCCTACTCAGCTGCTGGAAGAGCGAAGTTAGGCAAAATGATGTTAAAATGAACCGAAACTTCATGTGTACCCTTCTTTGGGCTGTTTTGAAGAATCTTGCAGTTTTTGTTTGATTCTGATAAGATCTGATGCTACAAGTGGTATTTGCTTGTTTATGGTAGGATGCGGCTCTATGTAGCTTTTTTATGTTGAAGATGCAAAGTGACATTTATGGTGTCAACAAATGCCCCCTCGAGGTACAGCGACGAATTGCATAGCTTTTGTAGTCGATATGCCTCAAAGAGAATTTTGAAGGAGAGCTTCTTAACTTAACCAAGAGTCTTGAGCAGAAATTTTGATAAAGTAGCCTTTTGAGCTTTTAGGGGAATTTATGGCGGCGAGAGGGTTCATGTACGTCTCAAGGCAAAGTTTTGAAAATGACATGAGGGATTTGGTTTTTGGGTTTTTAGGTTTCCTTTTTGACCTTGTGAACCTAAAGGCTTTATGAGGTGCATAGTCTAGATGGGTTTTTTTATTTTTTGACCTTGTGACCTAACAAGCTATATGTGGCAAGTTAGGGGGTCAGGTTTTGAATTTTGATTTTGACCTTGTGACCTAACAAGCTGTATGTGACAAGTTAGGGGGTCGAGATTTTGGATTTTAGTTTTGGCCTTGTGACCTAACAGGCTATATGTGGTGAGTTAGGGGACCATGGTTTGGTTTTTGGTCACTCTTAGGGACAATTTTGGGTCCATTGGAGTGGTTTGGGTTTTTTGTGGAATGTCAATTTCAAGATTTTGGCTTAATTTGGTTCATGAGGTTGGATGATTTGGATTTTTGGAAATTCATGAGGCTCAAAAATTTTGTATGGTCCAATCAACTCAAAAGAGGCATGGAACCATTTTGTATGCTCTTGGTAAGAGGGATTTTTTACTACAAGCCACTTTTGGTGCCTAGGTGGTCAATCCTGGCTCATGCGGGCTAACCCATGTAACCTTAAGCTTTTAAAGATGGCTTAGATCTCATGTGGTGTCATTTTTGTAAGGAATATCTAAAAATATCTCCTTTGGGTAGAGTATATCTAAAAATATCCTTACTTGGAGAAAATCTCTTAAGTTCCCTTGATTTTGGGAGAGATTTTCTCAAAGTATCCGTCTTTTGGGAAAGAATCCTTCAAATTTCCTCTCTTTTGGGAAGGTTGCCAATTTATAGCACTTACCTCCTTGCTTTTCTCCTTGTTTCCTCTTTGGTTTGCCCTCCTCTATAAAAGCAATGGTAGATTGGTTCTCTTGCTGTTATTGCTTTCTTTTTGCAAAAGACTTCAAGAGTGCTCCAAGATCAAGAACCCTTTCTTCTTCAAGGATCTTCAAGTTCTCCTTCTCCATCCATGGCTTTAAGTAAGTTTTCTTCCTCAACAAGAAACTCCATGTAGAAGTAGGAAAAACTGTATTTCTTTTCTTTTCTTTTGCTCTTTCTCTTTGTTTTTTCTTTTCTTTCTTTGCTTTTCCCCCTTTTTTTTCACGTGTTTTCTCTTCTTTTTTTTCACACGTTCTTTTTTTTTTTTAAGACTTGTTGTTGTTTTTTTTTTCTTTCTTTTTTTTTTGTTGCTCACGGTTTTCCTCTTTTTTTTCGTCCTTTCTTTTTTATCTTCTTCTTTCTTTTTTCTTTTTTCTTCATGTTTTTTTTTCTTGTGACCGTATGGACAGGACCGTACGGCCACATGGCCTGTGGGCCTGCCCATTTTTTTTTCTTTTTTTTTTTTGTCTGTCCTTTTTTTTTATAGGAGGTTTCTCTTCTTCTTTTTTTTTTTTTTTTTTGTACTTACTATGACGATGAGGTTTATGCAATTCAAGATGTTCATGCATTCTTTTTTCTTTTTCTTTTTCTTTTTTATGTATGAAATAAATGGCTAGGGTTTCTAGGTCAAGTCAACATGAATTTTGACTTAAACAAAGTTTGATTGGTTTTGACCAAGTTGGGTTGGATTGGTCAAACTTTTGCCAAGGTTTTCCTACCATCTAATGCATGATGACTTTCTTTTTATGCATGGTTTTTTTGTAAATCGAATTGGAAGCATGATAATGCATACCTGGAAATCTTTTGCAAGTTTTAGGATTTGGAGTTCACAGCAATGTTGAGCCCTTTCCTAGTCTTGCGGGGTTTTGAGGAGCTTTACAAGTTTTGGATTTTGGAGCTTGCAGCAATATTGAGCCCTTTTCCGATCTTGCGGAGATTTGAAAAGATTCGTTTGATCTCGTAATGATGTTTGAGTTCGACTCTTCTTTGAGAATCTTCCATTGACTATGAGCTTGTAGCAATGTTGTGCTCATCTTCAAGCTTCCTATCTTTTTCAGAGTGCTTTGCTTTTCTTTGGAATTTCTCCAGAACCTTGCCAAAATTTCGCTAGGATTTTTTAGCAAAATTCTGTCATTTTGGTGTTTGATCTTTTTCTTTTTTTTTTTCAACCTTTGTAGGTAGTTCCTCCAGAACAAATAAGGGTAAGGGGCATGTCGCTGATCCGCTAGATCTTCCAATGCAACCGTACAGCAGGCCTGGGAGAAGGTCCAGTATGTGGATAGGAACTTGGAAGAGTGTGACTCTCTCAACTGAGATGAGACGAGGCAGCGATTGATTGCCCTCAAAGATGAGGAGTTCCACAAGATCATGGCAAGCAATCGTCCTTGGGTCATGGATGATCATAGCATTGTGCCCAAGCCTGCCTTTTTCTTTGGTGAAGCAATCCCTGACGATTTGACATACCAAAGGAGATGTTTCCAATTCTCTTACACAGCTAATGGTAAGGAGAGAACTGTTGCTTCCCAGTCCACTTTTGATCATACCATCTCGATCATGAGTCTTTCTCCCACATGCTCTAAGAGGGAAGATCCTCCAAGCTAGGTGAAGAGGACCAATATGATCAAGATCAGGATTTTTGTTGGCAGCTGTAAGACCCCAACCCCTTATTTTCGCGATTACTGTGTTTTTAGCTGTGGGTTAGTTTTGTAAGTGAGTTTTGAGCCCAATCGAGTTGTTTTGTGGTTTAGTGTAGTTTCCTATAGCTTTAAAAAATTTTGAGATTTGTTGGACCCAGTCTGGCAATCCAAGGACACCTTAGTTGATCGTGTCAGCGTAAGGGGATTGTTATTTATTTTGCAAAATTCCAATTTTGGTTTATTTTGATATGTAAATTAGCCCAACAACTTTGGTGTTCACACCGATCCCATTCAAGCCCAGAAAGCCGTGTTTTGGTAAAAAAAACGGGGGGGGGGGGGGGGGCGGGGGGGGGGGGGGGGTTAAATTGTCTTTTCACACCAAATCTGGACCCAATTTTTGAAATCACAAAAAATATGTCAGATTTATACTTTTTGGAAACTAGAATTTTTTATGATCATTTTAGTCTTCTTCGTCGATTTCACCCGGGGCCCACAAATTGATGTTTCAGCCATCCCAGGTTTCTTGATGACCTCCTTTGGTGTCAAGGTAGTGACACATTCAGGGGCGGTTTTCTGCTTCTTGGCAGGTGCAGTTTCTTCTACGGGAAGTGGGAATGGTCCCAATGACCCAAAGACAATGGTCCGGGGAGTTGAGGTCGACCCGGTGTTTTAAGAGTTGCCGAGAGAGATGATGCTTCGGCAGCTAGCAGGGCGGTGAGTGCGATGTTTTGTTCCTCTTGAAGCATGAGCTGGTACTTGTTCTCATCAAAGGTGATGATCAATGAAGCTGCCATTGTTAGTTTAGAAAAACTTTTGAAACAAGACCACATCCATTAGTAATCACAAGAATATAATGATTATAAATGGAAAAGAACTATGGTTTTGTCTTTTCAAATCGCTCAAGGGGACATGGACCAGCTCAAGCAAAGTGAAGAAGGAAAAAAGTCGTAGAAGCGACAATTGCTCTGATCGCAAGTATGGTAGGCTCAAAGTGAGCTTTCCAGTAACTACTAGAAGCAATTGTAAACCTTAATTCAAATTACCGAGAAGCGAAGCTCACTCGAGGCAAGATGATAAAAGGTTGGGGGTACAAATGTGTCAGTCGCGAATGCAGTAGACCCAAAAGGGCGTACTAGCACTGCTAGGCACAAATGTTGCAAATCGCATCTTTGGAATGGACACAAGATGGGATTTTTTGAAAGGCCAAGATTGGATTCATAAAAGAGAGCAAATGGTATTCCAATCCGAATGCAAGTTACAAACGATTTCCGCGAGCTATTGTCCAAAACGAAAAGAACCAAGATTTCTCATATTTGAATTAAAAATTTACGGAAGTTTTTTTTTTTTTTTTTTAAGGTCAAGATTGAATTCATCAAAGAGAGCAAGTGGTATTCCAATCTGAACGCAAGCTACAAACGATTTCTGCGAGCTTTTATCTGAAGGGGAATGAACCAAGATTTCTCAAATCTGAATTTAAAAGTGACGGAAGTTTTTTTTTTAAGATTTTTTTTTTAGGTTTTTTTTTTTTGAAGATTTTTTTTTAAACTTTTTTTGAAGATTTTATTTTTTGAAGATTTTTTTTTTTTTTAAGATATTTATTTTAGAGGTTGGGGAATATATCGAGGTCTCCCGATTCGGTCTTATGAAACCTCAGTTGATAGATCAGCCCCCAGGTAAGGGTATGATTACTTAATGAACCCGTTTGGAGGACCCTTGCCTAAAACAGTCTAGCTGTCTCCATACTCTGGACAAGGCTTTTCTTATATTAACTTTGGTCAAAGAACGCAATTGGTACAACCTTAGTGTTCTTCACCGCCCCTTCTCTTGTTTGAAAGATCACTAATGGACCCATCAAAGAGAGCGAATGGCCCCTCCAGATCCGAGCGTTAGCTACAAACGATTTCCGCGAGCTATTGTCCGAAAAGGAAAAAACCAAAGTTTATCAAATTTGAATCCAAAAAAGAGAAAATTGAAAACTTTTTTGAAAGATCACTAAAGGATCCATCAAAGAGAGCGAATGGCCCCTCCCGATCCAAACATTAGCTACAAACGATTTCCACGAGCTATTATCTGAAAAGGAAAGAACCAAAGTTTCTCAAATTTGGTCCCAAGAGAGAGAAAACTGAAATTTTTTTGTTTTGTTTTTTTATTTTATTTTCAAAGATCTGAAAGTTTGAAATTAGATTTTTTTCAGTTTTTTTTTAAGATCCCTATCGGACTCATCAAAGAAAAAAGATGGTCCATTTCCCGATACGAACGATAGGTACAAACATTTCTACTAGCTATCAACTCCGAAGAGGAAATTATCAAAGTTTCTCAAAATTGAATCTAGAAAATGAGAAATCAAATTTGTTTCTTGAAACAAGAAAGACTGGAAATAAACTCAAATATAGAAATTTCCAAAAAAAACTCTCATCTTGTGTTTTTTAGATGCAAGATCCAACATAGGCCACCAACTAGAAAGGAGCCAAAGAATCTAAGCACCATGTTCTCAAATGAACGAGTCCCACCGGGTATGCCAACTTAATGGACCCGACTTTTTCTCTACTTCCGTCCTGAGGCTACCGGGGGCTGGTGGAGAAAAGCGAGCATCAACATTTTTGTATGGGTATGTCGGATTTTTTATTCTACTTGGAATTTAGAGGTGGTGGTCCGAAGATCCACCTTCACAAGTAGAAAAGGAAATCAACTTTTTTCTACTTTTTTCATTGCACATATATTTAAGAAAAGAGATAAGATTTTTTAATGCCATGAGAGGCGATTTCATTTTGTTTTGCCGTGGAAGGCGATGTTTTTGCCGTAAAAGGTGATTTTTTCCGTGAAAGGCAATTTTGCCGTAGAAGGCGATTTTTGCCGTGAAAGGCGATTTTTCCGTAAAGTGCGATTTACAAATCTCATAAATAATGAAAGACTAGAATTCTGATTATTTTTTGTCTCTTTAGAAAAATACAAAATACAATAAAAATCAAGAAAAGGAATTCTAACTTCTCAGGAGATTGCGGGAACTCGTTCAGATTGACGGTCGCAAGTCACGTATGGACTTCGCCATCATCCTTCAGATGAGAACATATGATGCTTTGATTCACTTGGCTTGGACCTTAGATTTTTAGAGGATAAAGACCAAGAGAATGTCCTATATCCAATAAAAAGCTGAGTAGACGGGCTGAAAAGTCACATCTAGGCCATGTGGATAGAAGGAGAGGACCTTGGGGGGTGGCCCCCCGAGGGACTTCGGTCACCTTGTGGTGTTTGTTGCAGAGTCTCTTCGATGAAGGAGAGATTGTTGCAGCAACTGTTGCAGAAGTTCTGAGGTTTCTTCTGGATTTTGATTGATTGATTTTGGACATGTTCTTCCTAGAATGAGCACCCTTTTATAGGCTTTTGGTAGTCATTCGGTGGGTTTATAAGCATTGATTGTATTAATGCTCCATGATGGGAGGAATTATAAGTTTTTAGTTCATGATTTTGTAACTCCTTTTTCTTGGATTTTGATTGGCCGATGGAGAGTAATGGACATTTAATCGCCTTTAAACTCTATGATGAGGGGAGTTACATGATTTAATGCCACGATTGCTTGGACTTGTAACTCCTTTTTCCTCACTTCTGATTGGGCCGTCTAAAATAATTAGCTAATGACTGCATTACCTTGTCAGAAAACGGGTCATTTAACTGCATTAAGTGGTTGCCAGGGAGTTCGAAGAGTCGTGGGCCGCACCACGACTTTTAGAATCCTTCTTGCGATGATCGCTGATGGATCTTCATGTTGTTTGATGTCAGATGGCAATGCAACTTCAGACATTGTTTGATACCAATGGGCAGGCAACATATGTCCAGTCGATTTCTCGATCGGTCGGACAGAAAGTGTGCTTTCTGGATCGTCCGGTTGGTGATTTCGAAGCGTCCAATGATGATCCCATGCTTTTGATGGTAGATCCGAGATGTTGGTGAAGATCAGTTGATTTCGAGCACCGGAAATCAGATTTTTAGAATACCACAGGGGCCAAAATTCTCGAAACGCGAAAAGGGTCGGAAAATGGCTCTTTCGGCGAAAATCCAGCGACCCAAGGGGACTTTTCCCTTTCGGTCGCCATTTTTTCGGCCTTTTTTCGATCTTTTTCATTTCTTTTTTCTTCGGTATTTTTCTTGAAATTTCTCCTCATGTATTTCGCTGGATTTCCCTGAAGGAAACTTGACGAGGAGCCGCCTTGCAAATCAGAGCAAAAAGTTTCCTATTTTCTGAAAAAGCCGAAGACTTTGTCGCTGATTTGCCGTCAGAAGTCAAAACTAGGTCAAATGATGTTGGAATGACCTGAAATTTGAGGTGAAGCCTCCTGAGTAGTAGATAGGACCAACCATAGGCTTTTGTTTGAGTTTTGAAGCCGTATGGGGTCCCATCGCCAGTGGACTTAATTTTTCCACGAGGAAGATACCGCACTTTGATGTACGGGCAACCGATGTCTGATTCACCTGAAATTTGACAGGGAGCTTATTGGAGTCATTTTGAGACAATCCATTAGCTCCGATTCGGATGTCATGGTCCAGGGGTGCTCCTCCACCGAGAGGCCTGATTTTGTTTTCCGAGCATCAAAGCTGGTTCAAATGTTGTCGAAATGAACTAAAACTTAACGTGTAGCCCTTTTGAAGCATGTTGAAGCCCCCCATGTGCGTTTTTTGAAGAGTGATGGCCTCAATGGTTCTCGCCGCCAAGAGGCTTGATTTTACTGCTCGATGGTTGATGGAGGGTCAAACGTTGTCGATTTGATTTAAACTTGATATGGAGCCTTTTGGAGGTATTCTGAGACCATCCATAAGGTCTAATCAAAGATTTGATGTCTTTGACACTGTCGCCGTTGGGAGAGCTGACTTTGTTGCTGCTATTTCCTTTTTGGGCCAAGTGATGTCGAAATTGCCTGAAACTTGATGTAGAGCATCTTAGTGGCATTTTGAGGCCAGTCGTGTGCTCTGTTTTGTGTATCAGGGTCTTTGGCTTTACCGCCGCCGGGAACTCCTGCTCAGCTGCTGGAAGAGCGAAGTTAGGCAAAATGATGTTAAAATTGCCCGAAACTTCATGTGTACCCTTCTTTTGGCTGTTTTGAATGATCTTGCAGTTTTTGCTTGATTCTGACAAGACTTGATGCTTGAAGTGGCATTTGCCTGTTTATGGTAAGATGCGGCTACATGTAGTTTTTTTATGTTGAAGAGGTAAAGTGACATTTTTGGTGTCAATAGGGCCCTTGAACTTAGTGATGGGAAAGAAGAGAAGAAGTAGAGAATAGATGAGATGAGAGAGTGAAATGAAGTGACTGGAGAAAGGAAGGGGGTTGGGGTCTTGTTGAGTGGGTTTTATGAATTTACAAATAAGGGCTTCTAGGTCTAAGTGAAAGTGGACTTTTAGTTAGGTTTTAGGCCACAGTCACGATAAGCCCTAGGTGAAAAATGGCGTGCATGATGAGAATTACCTGATGCACCCATATACGTTAAGTTTCTAAAATTACATATAACCCCTCATCGTTTACCTAAATTATGAAACACCCCTGCCAGAGGCGAACCCAGATAGAGGGTTCTGGGGACTAGAGCCCCCACCATACCTGAAAAAGTTAAAGAATTAAAAAACAAAAAAAACCTTATAGATTTTGAAAGTTATTATGTGTTTTTCTTTTACATTAGCCCTTTCCCCCAATATTTCTTTTACATTGAGAACCTCCCCCCCCCGCCAAACTAAATTTTTTGGGTCCACCTTTGGGGCCCCTTTGTCACGCCCCCGGACCGAGGCCTTGATAATCAAGTCCTTAATCCCGGGACGCAGCGCGACGAGCCAGAAAATTTCGCCCACACACGCTAATTATTTTCCCACAGGATTCTGCAGTGAGGATTCCAGACGATCCATCACAACCAATTAAGTCAAATTTCACCACAAATAGTAATGTGCGGAAACATATTCCAAAATAAAAATCCAACGAATCATAATAATAGAGAAACAAGATTGCATCAAAAGGAGAAATATATTCATAGCATAATCCTAAAGTTAAGTTAGATTTGTGAGGATCAAAAGAAAGTGTATTGAAGTTTACATATAGAAGGCCAACAATGGCCAATAACAAAATTCCCAAAATAGAAGTCACTCCCCAAAAGTTGTTATCGAAGCTCAATCCCATCATGAATGTCTACATGACATCATTTGGCTGCCACTCGCGCTCCATTGGAAGCTCTACTACCTCAACCGCTCGCTCCGCCTCAACATCTGCGGGTCCGACATCTGACACCAAACAAAAAAGGATCAGACACAATGGTCTAGCAGGTGAATAAAACAGATAAGATATACAAGTTTCATCAATGTCATATTTAAAAATCATAAAGTGCAATTTAAAATGAAACATATGTAAAGAATGAGTCAAACTAAGTGAATTTTGTACAAAAGAGAAATTCATATCAAAACATTTCAAATTGATTGAGAAACAACCAAAATATTGGTAACCCACATTTAGCTATATTCTCCTATTACCGAAGTAACAAGAGCAAACAGACAGAAATCGTTTCCATACCAAATGGCCGGAACAAAAACGTTGCTATGCAAAATAGTCGGTGCAAAAACCGTTCCCATACAAAATGGCCAGAACAGACTAAACCGTTGCCATGGCCGGAGCAAACAGACAGAAGTCAAAACTGCAGTTGACAAAGTATTTAAAGATCCTAAGCAGGGCGATCAGCCCGACAAAGTGACATAAGCTTAGTGGTGCCGACTAAGAATCCAAATCGATACAAATCAAATCACTGAAGCACAATTAACTCGATGAAGAACTACTCTTAGCAAAACACAAACGGACAATACGAACAAATTGAATGAGTAGTCTTATCAATCATTCTCAAACATGGCGAACCACTAAAATCCATACACCATACATATGCTAAGATTGCATCATTTGATCCCATGTGGATTTGAAGTTAGAATGTCGGAATTTTTATAAATGAATTGGTGTCCCGAAGGTAGACGACATTTCATGCTCCAAATACACATTATCAAGTTGAAGGTTCTTAGAATATTCAGGGTTTTCATTCCAATCAAAATCCCACAAAAGCAAGTCAATCTTTGAAATTCAATGAGCTCTCGGTCACCTGTCAGTTAGCCGAAGTAAAGTCTGTCGGCTAGCCGACAACTGACCTACGGCTAGCCGACAGCTGACCAATGGCAGACCGTCAGATCCCAAATTAGGAAAAACAATATTCTGTAATTGGACCCGAACTGAAGGTTGGTTACCTCTCGGTTGGCTAACGGTTACCTGACAGTTAACCGATGGCTGACCGATGGACCTTCTGACAAAATGCACGATTCTGGATTTGTGACCGAATGGAGGTCGGTCGCCTGTCAGCTAACCGAATTGGCTTTTGGTCACCACGTCGATTAACCAACACCTGACCGACTTCTCTACGGCCAGGATTTATTTAAGTCAGAATTCTGAATCCCTTCCTCCTTCATTCTCCTCCTCATTCTTTCATATCAAAACCAAGCTTCAGTGTCAAACCCCAATCCAGGATTAGTGCGATTAGTGTTAATTAAGTGCATGTTTAGCATAATGTGGGTTTAGTGTTCGTGGGATTAGAAGTTGGTTTGATTTAGCTTGGAATTGGCTTTGGAAAATTTTGAGAGCGTTTTATACTATTTAGTCACACTCAAGGGTGCCTTGAGTGAACATGTCAGCTTGGGAGGAAATTCATGTTTTCTGATTTTAGTCGTGATTTCGACCTCATTTGAATGGTTTTGTTTTATTGTTCAACTTTTGCTTTTCACCTGTCTGTATTAGAGGCCCAGAAACCCAAGTTTTGGCTCAAAAGGGTAAAACAGTCATTTCACACCAGACCTGGACCCAAATTTTGAAATCTCAAAACTATGTCAAATTTATACTTTTGGAAACTAGATTTTTCAATGATCATTTTTGTCTTCTTCATCATTTCCATCCGGGGCCCGTAAAGTGATGTTTTAATGGTCACAAGATTTGAGCATAGTGGGACCCAAGAACCCATTGACTTAAGTATCCTCTCTTCATTTTCCCTCCTCACTCACGTTGGATGATTCCTACAACTCCACCTTCATTCCAGCTGAGAAGAGTTCTTCTTCTTCTTCACTTCTTCTTCTTGCATGCCCAAGCTAGGAAGTCCCAAATCAAAATCTGAGGCCATCTCCTTCTTCCTCTCAATCTAAGCTCTCTTTTGGTGCAATTTTCTTGGAACTTCTAGCTGGAAGAGATCCCTATTTCCTCCTCTCCTTCTTGTTTGGTTAGCTCCAGGTAATGGGATACTCTTCTTCCTTTCATTTTGATCTTTTGAGCCCCTTAGGACACTAATTTTCATACATACAAACCCATTTTTCGAAATGGGGTTTTTGTTTACCCAAAATGGTGATTTTGGAATGGTTTTCTTGGGGCTTTGGTGTGTAGATTCGTGGATCTTCTTTGGATAGGAGTGTGAGAGATTGTGGATAGAAAATTGGGTGAAGGCAAGTGATCTTTTTAGATTCTCCTAATGCATGTTGAGTTTAGTTATTATTTTGATCTCCAATGGTTGATTTTCCATGCCTAGCTTACTCTCTTATTACCTTCATTTGCATAAGATTAGGTGTAATGTCTTCCATACCATTTTGTATAAATTTTCAGTATGGTTTTAATTTGTGTATTTGGTTTAAATTTGATTTCTGTTTTATTTATAATCCAATTGTTTTGAATGAATGGATTGATGGTTAATGTGGATGGGAGAATGGATGGGTTGAGGTTGGTGAATGGTTGTGTGTTGGAGCATGGAAGTCCATATATATGCAAGTTCTCATGAGAGGGAGAATTGGAGGAAAGAGGGTAGCAGAAGTGGCAAAGGAAAAAGAAAATGGATTTCTGCACTGGGCGAGTCAGAAGGCTGTTCACTCGAGCGGATCCCTGCTCGCTCGAGCGAACAAGCTTCTGTCTAGGAGGATCGCTCCCAGAAACCTGTCCGCTCGAGCGAACATTGAGTAAGCTCGAGCGAACAAGTCTCTGGTTGCGACCGCTCAAGCGAACTTTGGGGAGGCTCGAGCGAAGGATGTTCTGGATGAGTCCGCTCGAGCGAACCTGTAATCGCTCAAGCAAACCTGATGCTACATGAAGTTCAAATTTTGAAAGATAAGGGGAGTTGTGCAATTGGAATCTGAATTGTCCAATAAATTCTGGGCACCAAAAATAAATGAAATTTGACAATTGGGTTTCAATTACACAAAAGTCAATGTGAGATCTTAACGTGTTTTGTTTGGCTTGTTTTGGATCTCCGATCTCTGATTCGACGGTTTGATAGGACTTATCTCGTTTTGTAAGTATCGACCTGAATTTTTTTTACATGTTTCAAGAAACTATAAGGGGGATTACTAAACTATGTTTTATCATGATATAGCACACATTATCCTTATATGTTCTGCCTTGTCCCGTTTTGATAAGTAAATTTCCCCCTATTTTTTATCGGTCTGTATATGTATTATCATGTTTTCATGCATACATGATTTAGGTGATTACCACTGAGCTTGGACTACCCTCTCAGTCTGATCCACTGTTTGGGAGGTCCTTAAACCCTGGACAATCTGCAGATTTGTCGTGTATTCATATACATACACACCTTCCTGCTCTGCTTCCGGTACCGCGGCCGGACCCCACCTACCTAGAGTAGCTTGGGATTCTGTTGTCCTACTTTATATATATGTATATATATATCCTGTTCTGTTCTGCTTACTCTGCTCATCTTGTATGGTAGAGAAAGGATGAGCTCATTGTGGTTTTTCTCACTAGTCATGTTATATTTCTATATGCTTACTCAATTTGTCTTGTATGCTATTTCAACACTGTTTCGTCTTCATGCATTGTTTTAAATATTGAATTACTTCTTGTTTAATCGGTTCATACTTTTATCTAAATTGATCACCTGCCAGACCTTCGCGTTTGACCCGTCTTTTCGGTCACCAGGTGCAGATGACGCTGCCTTTGAGGAGGAGCGTCAGGAGGAGGCTGTTGAGCCGCCCCCAACCAGAGAGTGGCAGCCCGACGACGTCCTCTAGACGTCTAACAGGGTTATGAGTTGCGTACACATGGTTGGGTTTAGTATTTTGTTGTCTTGGGATTGTAAAGCCTTTGTTGGCTCTTTTGTGGGGAATTGTAATCGTAAACTTAACATACTTTTATGATCTTGAAACTTGAACAAATCCTGAAATGCCATGCTTATGTTTCCTTCTCTGAATAATTTGTCTTGTTGATGATTTAACTTATGTATGTGATTGAGATGGTATCACATGTATTGTATCAATAAGGTTACTTGCACGCTTCTGCAAACCATTGTTCATGTTAGATAAATCTCATGGTTGTCTTGGAAATCCTCACCGCGGAAACCTGTGGGTTAATCATAATTGGTCGGACATCACAATGTTTTCACCCGTCACGGGCCCGGGTCTCGGTCCGGGGTCGCAACATTCAGTGTTCCAATCAACTCCATTGCACCACAATACAATTCCATTCTAAGATTCATTTGCAAAACAAAAATTCAAGATTCAATATAAGTGTTACATGCAGAAATTCGAAGGTTCAAATTTCAGCCTTGTATAACAATATCATTGTAGGCGGTAAAAACGACACCTACTTAGATCGAGATGAGATCGAGGTAAACTTCTTAGGATGGGGAATGCCGAACACCAAGAACCTGAAAAGGAAGGAAAAAGGCTAGAGTCAGAGCCCATGGCTGCCGTGAGCCGAAGGCACTCCGATGCCTGAGTTAGTTCTGAAAAAACTAGACAGGAGGAGGAAGAAGAGAATGAGGCGATGTGGAGCATTGTGAGTTGTGTATCGCGTACCTTTCATGGGGCTGATCCCATGTGTATATATATGTGAGCGTTCCTCGTTCATCCTCTCTGTGAGTGGGGGTAGGTGAGGTGAGGTCCCATCGATCCTTACCCTGACTGGCAGCAGTAGGTAAAATGGGCAACATCCCATCCTCACTTTCCATGCCCTCAGTCAGTTGACGTGCTGGGCTGATAAAGCGAACTTCTTATCGCCATAAATGAGCGATCCTATCGTCATAAATGAATGCTCATAACTGTCAGGGCGGGCCGTATTTCCAGGAGGAAGGTGGTGGCCCACTCTGCCTCTGGCATTTTGGTCCGAGACCAAGGGTGGCTTGGCCGTGGTGTGCTTTTGTACTGGGTTGGCATTCACGCCGAGCTGCCGAACCGTGGTGCCGCGCTGGTACTATTGACCGAGCTGCCGAGCTGACGGGATTGACCACAGAGGCCGAGGTGATCAGCGAGTCTTGCTGTAATCTTTGCTTAACTTCGTCATTACGGTGTTTTACCCACACAATTGCCCCCTAGCTTTTGACTTCTGAGAGCCTTCCAGTTCGAGGAGGTCAGAAGCTTGATGACCGTATAGCTGGCTCCGCTACCGAGCTCGAGTGAGGGTTACTGTCATGAGGGAGATACCGGGACGAGGGAGCTTCGGATCGGGAGGGTCCCCTTAGGCCTGGTGGTCGTCGCTAACGTACTGTCCCCTTCGTGATGTCCCTTCGCCTGTCCTGGATATTTAATAGCCCTCAGATATCGCGGCGATGGTGGCACGTGTCGCCTCTTTCGGCTGCCGCACAATTACTTCGAGGAGACGTTAGGGCTGCCAGACGGGACGTTAAGGCTGATTGAGGGGATGCCTCTTAAAGGCTCTTCTCGAAAGTCGAAACGGCATCTCTGGTCCCTACAAATTAGGGCTTCTCCTTCGTCTTCGCTTTCTTCTACTATTCTCCAAATTTCTGCTGCGCCCTGCGAGAGAACGTCTCCGTCGTCCGCGAACTTCTGACGATCCCGCTTGTGCAGTTTCCTTTTGTAGGACTTCTTTCCATTTTCCTCGTCTTTTTCTTTTTAGGTAGACCCTCGTCTGAGTCGAGAATGGGGGTCTATAGACATCTGCTGGGAGACCCATGCTCTATAGATCATTTTAGGGATGTATACAAAATCCCCGCCAATGTGCAGGTCCGTCTGGATGGCCCTGACGACGGCCTCGCCTATCGTAATGGCTGGATGCCGTTCTGGCTGGTCTCTGTAGTGGAAGGAGGGGTCCGCTTCCCCTTGCACCCACTGGTCCGGGACTGCCTCCGGGAGTGGAGGTTGTGCCCATGCCAACTACTTCCCAATGGATACAAAATCATAATGGGAGTAGTGCGGCTCAACCATATTCTGAAAATCGGCCTCGGTGTCCCGGACATCGAGGACACGTATGACCTCTGCAAATCCGCAGAAGGGGACACTTTCTACCTCCGGCTGAGGGTCCGCCGGACTGGGTTTGTGACCGCGCTGGAGGACTCCAATAAGTACGCGGGCGAAGACCGAGTACTCGTCAGAGGAGGATGGGAGTTTGGTAAAGCGGAGCCTGCCACCACGGTTCGGGTTCCCCGAAAAATAGGAACTCCTCCAAGTAAAGACCGAAGTCCTTTCGGTTTGCAGTTCTCTCCTTTCTTTCTACGTCCGGCTCCTGACAAGGTTTTGTCTATGCAGATTTCCGCGAAAAGAGGGAGCTTGCGAGGAGGAACCACTGGAGGGTGAACAGCGCGTGGCACGAGAAGGTGAGAAACTACCGCGGCCACAAATGTCGTGCTGCGTGGTCTCTCCTGGGGTACGTGCCCCACTACAGGTCCTTCAACACCTCCAGAAAGGTGTCTGGAATAGATTCCGTGCTTAGCGGAGAAGGCGTCAGCCAAGGATCAGCGACGACCGCGGCACCTGGCTCGACGGCGGTGACCGTCCTGATTCCTACCGGTCGTCCGATCGAGTCTGGAGATCGTGCTCCGGCAATCTCAGTCGCGGAGCTTGTCGGGACCTCGGGAACCGAGCCCCGGCCCTCTAAAAGGAGGCGGTTAGTAGCTTCGAGCTCCGAGGAAGAGGAAGAAGAGGAAGGAATGCTACGCCAACGCGGGCGGCGTTATGCTGCAGAAGATCTGTCTACGGCGCCCTTCGGGGACATCGGAGGCGAGGTCCGGGATCCCCGACAGGCAGTGGCTGCGACGACTCCGGCATCCGCGGGTGGAACTCCTGCCCCAGATGCCGAGACGGTCCGTACAGCCACGACCGGGGCTGCTTCGCCTGACGCGGCAGAGGTCGCCTCAGCTCTGCCCCCGGCCGTCGTCGTAGATAACTCACCCCCTGAACATGCTGTGGGGGCTGGAGGTCGGGCTCGCTCAGCCGAGGTCGCTGAGGGCGGGCGACCCGAGAAGAGAGCAAGGGTTGTGGCCTTGCCTGGCCCCTCCTCGCCTCCGCCTGCTGGTGGGACGATCTTGCCTCCTCCTCTGGCTCCGTGGAGGCCGGCCATCGAGGAGGTTTTGGGGAGGCAGCTGGCCGAGACAGACCGCGCAACCGATCCCCAAGTGGTCGCAGCGCTGGGACGAGCCTGCGCCCTTCCTCAAGACATGGCGAGGTGGGCTGGGATGGACAACGAGTCACTCCTGCTCTCCTCGATGCGATCTCTGGTGTCGGTAAGTGCGATATTCTTTCCTTATAGCTTTTAGTCCGGTGTCATTTTATTGACTTCGGGTTCTCATCTTGCAGTTGTTGCAGAGATGCCAAATGGGCATTGAGAGGCTCGATGCAGTCGAGGCGTGGGAGGCGGAATGGGTGGTCGAGAGGGACGGGCTGCGGGGGTCCTTGGCGTCTAAAGACGCGATGCTGGCAGAGGAGGTGGCCAGGAACGCCGGCCTCGTCTTCGATTTCGAGGAGTCAAAGGTCGAGGTCAAGCGCCTCAAGGACGAGCTGGCGGACGAGAAGACACAGAACCTCCACATTGCCTTTGAGCTTGACGATCTCCGGATTGTGGCAAAGCGACTGGAAGACGACCTGCAAAGTGCGAAGGGGACAAACAGGAGGCTCCTCTCCCAGCGGAACCAGACGCAAGGTTCCCTGGAGATGGCGCTGAGGGGGGAGGCGTCGGAGATTGAGTCTGCTCTGGCAAAACAAGAGGCCAGGCTCAAGGAGGAGTTCCTCGCTGAGCATAACTCCATTATGGGGGAGGAGGTCGGCAGGCTATCCACTGAGTACAAAGCCCAGCTGCCAGGGATCCGGGACCGAGCCTTGGAGCTTGGGTGGAAAGCAGCCTTGAACAAGGCTGGGGTTACCGAAGATAGCCCTCTCTTCCTAAATCCCCAAGATTCTCCTGCTCGGACTCGGAACTCGCAGCCGTGCCTCGGGCTTCCTCTGACCTTCCTCTGCAAGCCTGTCCGGAGGCGAGCGCCGCCCCCGGGGCGCCTCAAGAGGCTCCAGCTGCCAGCGCCGATCCCGAGGGCTCCCAAGCACCCGCGGTCGCCGAGGCCCCTCCTGAAGCCGTCGCTCCCGAGGCTAGTGTTCCTGAAGCGAGCGCGGTCGTTTCTGAAGCTACCCCGACCGCTCCCGAGTCCAGCGCGGTCATGGCCGAGGTCCCTACTGAGGTCCCTCCAGAGATTGACTGCAATGTGGAAGCTGCAGCCCCCTGAGGCTTTTTGTGATTTTTCTTTTATTGTATCTCCATTTGTCTTGTAATCAGGATCTTCGATTAATGAAAAACTTTCTTCGCATTCTGGCTTCCTTTCTCCTTGTCTCTGATGAAATGGGTGTGGTCGACCTTATGTCGCAATGCTTTTCTCTGTTTGAGTTGTCGGTCCGGATAACCGAACTCCTGGCCATTCTCAAAATTGGGACATCCGCCCATGAACGGGACCCGGTGTATGAACCGTGGTCTCGGTCAGCTGCGCACCCACAATCAGCTTTTGACCTGTGAGCTCATTCGAGTAGGTCGGAAGTTGAGTGGCTTTGTCAGGCCGGCACTGCTGCTGATTTTTAAGAGTACCCGGAGTGTGAAGCATTGCCGAGACGGAGGAGTCTCGGTTCAGGGAGGGTTCCTCCTCATCACCTTTTGCTGACGTGGAGTGCCTCATTGAGTTCTCTTCGCCAGTCGAGGCATTTGCCCTTTCGTCTGTCGAGGCATTTATCCTCTCGTATGTCGAGGCGTTTATCCTTTCGTCTGTCGAGGCATTTAATAGTCCTCTGGAAGTGCGGCGCCGGTGCCACGTGTCGCTTCTCCGAAGGGCACGCAATCACATCTGCAGGACGCCTGGGCTGCCCGAGACGGCGTTGGGGCTATTCGAGGTAATGCCTCATTAAAGGCTTTTCTTGAAATCTGAAACGGCGCCCCCAACCCTTATAAATTAGGGCACCTGCTCCGTCTTCCTTCTTTTCGATTTTCCGGAGCTCCTGTCGCATTCCGCTGGAGGACGATACTGCCTGCGAGCGTTTCTGTTTGCACGGCCTTCCATCGTAGGACTTCTTCCTTCCATCTTCTCCCTTTCTAGTAGGCAGTTCTTCGTTTAGGGTAGAGAATGGGCATTTACAGGCACTGGCTGGGGGACCCACTGTCC
Source organism: Persea americana (assembly GCA_029852735.1). Lineage (NCBI taxonomy): Eukaryota > Viridiplantae > Streptophyta > Magnoliopsida > Laurales > Lauraceae > Persea > Persea americana. Next base: position 19,928,227 of record CM056813.1, on the reverse strand, counting down.
ATAGGCTTGTTCAGGGAGGCATACAAGATCCCTGCGAACGTAGAAATTAGGCCAGACGGACCCGACGATGGCATCTCATACAGCGACGGCTGGATGCCATTTTGGCTAGTGTCCGTCGTGGAGGGAGAAATCCGGTTCCCCCTTCACCCACTCCTTAGGGATTGTCTCCGGGAGTGGGAGTTAAGCCCCTGCCAGCTACTTCCAAATGGGTATAAAATCATCATGGGAGTAGTGCGGCTGAATGAGATTCTATCAATCAACCTTGGTGTCCCGGACATCGAGGAGGCGTATGACCTCTGCAAATCCACAGAAGGGCATACCTATTACCTTCGGCTAAGGGTCCATCGAACTGCCTTTGTGACCGCGCTGGAAGATTCCAATAAATATGCGGGAGAGGACCGTGTCTTTGTCAGAGGGGCATGGGAGTTCGGCGAGGCGGAGTCCAGCACCACAGCCCGGATCCCACGAAGAATAGGAGTCCCCCCAAGTAAAAGCCGAGGTCCCTTTGGTTTTGTAGTTTAACCTTAGTTGTTTCTTTCCTTCTGTTAACACTGTTCTGTTTGTGCAGGTTTTCGGCAGAGAAGGGAGTTAGCCAGAAGAAACCGGTGGAAGGTGAACAGAGACTGGCACGAGAAGGTGCGAAAGTACCGCGGCCACCACTGCCGAGCTGCGTTCTCGTTTCTGGGGTATACTCCTCATTACAAGTCTTTCACCACCTCGAGGCGGGTGACCGGGATCGACTCCGTGCTGCGCGGAGAAAACTTCAGCTTGGAGACCGTACAGACCGAGGTCCCCATCTCGGAGACGGTGACTGTCACGATTCCCAGCGGGCTTCCTGCAGAATCGGGCGAACCGTCTCCAAGCGGTGAACCTGCGGGGACTGTGAGAGCCGAGACCGGGCACAAGCGGCAGAGGCAGAAATTCGTCGTATCCAGCGCGTCTCGGAGCTCATCCAACTCGGAAGAATCCGAAGTTGAGATGTTGCGCAGTCGCGGCCAGCGCTTCGTGGCCGAGGACCTGTCCGCCGCAGCCTTTGGGGACATTGGGGGCGAGACCTCGGCCGAGATGGGTCCAAAAGCCGTTGACGGGGCCGAGGCCGGACCTCCCACCGCGGTCGAGGTCGGCACTAAACTTCCGGCCGTAGTCGTCGACGAATCGCCCTCCGACTCAGTAGGCAGAGAGGGCCTTGCTGAGGTCGTCGAGGCGCACAGGCCAGAAAAGAGGGCGAGGGTCGATCTCCCACCTGCCCCTGAACCGCCTATGTCGGTCGGGGAAACCGCCACTCCTTCTGAGTTTATCCCTTGGAGGCCGGACATCGAGGGCTTGCTGGGGAGGCAGTTAGCCGAATCGGACCGAGCGGTCAACCCTGAAGTGGTTGCCGCACTGGGACGAGCTTGCGCCCTTCCCCAGGACATGGCGAGGTGGGCGCGGATGGACAATGAGTCGCTGCTGCTCTCCTCAATGCGGTCGCTGGTAGCGGTATGTAACCTCATTCTTCATTTTCCTCTTTTTCTGCTGCGTTCTTTCAGCTGACCTTCTTTTCTTTCTGCAGCTCTTGTAAAAATGTCAAACTGGCATGGGGAGGCTGGATGCAGCTGAGGCCAGGGCAGCCGTCTGGGCGGCGGAGAAGGAGGAGCTGCTGAAGTCCCTGGCGGCAAAGGATGCGACGCTGGCGGAGGAGGCGAATAGGAATGCTGACCTTTTTGCCGAGCTCGACGCAGCGCAGGCCTTGGCCAAGCACCTCAAAAAAAAAGCAAAGGAGGAGGCGGACCAGAACGCCCACCTTTCTTATGAGCTAGACGAGGTCCGGCTTGCGTTGTCGCGCCAAGAGGAAGACATGCAAATGCTGCGGGGGACGAACAAGAGGCTCACCTCCGAGAGAAGGCTAGCTGAAAGAAAGCTAGAGATGGCCCTGGAGGGGAAGGCGGTCGAGCTTGAGCTAGCTCTGAGAGGCCAGGAAGCCAAACTCAAGGAAGAGTACCAAGCCGAGCACGACGCCGTGATGAACGAAGAGGTCGGCAAACTGGCAGCTGACTATAAGGCGCAGTTGCCAGGAATCCGAGATCGGGCATGGACACTTGGGTGGAAGGCAGCCTTGAAAAGGATTGGGGTTTCTGTGGACAGCCCCATTTTCAGGAATCCGCCCAGGTTCCCTCGCTCGGACTCGGAGCTGCGTGCCGTCTCGGAATTCGCCCCTACTCCCTCCGCCTCCGAAGTCGCCCCAGCTCCCTCCGCATTGGAAGTTGCCTCCGCCCCCCTGGTGGTTCCCGAGACTGCCTCGGCCGTTCCCAGCGAGAGCGCTACCGGGACCGAATAAGGAAGCTGCAGCTCCCTAAATTTTGTACTTTTCTTTTCACATTGTATTCCAGCAGGTTCTTATGTAATAAAACAACATTCTTTTCACATGTTCTCCTGTGTATGATTTGTGTCTTGTTTGTGGTGGAATGGGTGTCGACACAGGTAGTTTGCCAAGTAGTTTAATAAGCACTAAAATCGGACGTTGACGTTTTTCCGTGCTGGCCATTCAAACCGTGGCCCCGACCGTGCAGACGAGCGGGGGGGGGGGGCGGTGCTGTTACCGAACCCTGAGGTGCTCATGGCCGTGCCGCCCAAGCTGGTGCTCGGACCGAGCTGGGGGCGGTTGGCTCTCTGAACAGAGGCGCCGAGCCGCGAGGGTGGTACCGCCACCGGACCCTGATGTGCATATGGCTGTGCCGCCCAAGCTGGTGCAGGCACCGAGCTGAGGGCGGTTGGCTCTCTGAACAGAGACGCCGAGCCGCGAGGGTGGTACCGCTACCGGACCCTGATGTGCATATGGCTGTGCCGCCCAAGCTAGTGCAGGCACCGAGCTGAGGGCGGTTGGCTCTCTGAACAGAGACACCGAGCCGCGAGGGTGGTACCGCTACCGGACCCTGATGTGCATATGGCTGTGCCGCCCAAGCTGGTGCAGGCACCGAGCTGAGGGCGGTTGGCTCTCTGAACAGAGGCGCTGAGCCGCGAGGGTGGTACTCCTACCGGACCCTGATGTGTATGGTTCTGTCGAAGCTGGTGATGGCACCGAGCTGACAGTTGACACTCCGAACAGAGGCGTTGAGCCGTGGGGGATCTCGAAGCAATGCAAAGACTCTTTCCAGAAAAAATCGCCTTTTATTGATATTTGATTTCTTTAATACATTTTTCAGAAGTAGAACTTTTTGAGATGCATCGCATTCCATGATCGCGGGAGCGCCTTCCCCTCCATGTCTTCAAGTCGGTAGGCAGATCTCCCAGCTGTTGAAGTTATTCTGAACGGTCCCTGCCAGTTGGGCGCCAGCTTGCCTTCGTTTGGATCTCGGTCGCCAGGAAGTGTTTTCTTTAAGACTAACTCTCCTATCGCGAATTTTCTTTCCTTGACCTTCGGGTTGTATCCCCTGGCCAACTGTTGTTGATAGGCGGCCAGGCGGATAGCTGCCGCCTCTCTCCGTTCTTCAACCAAGTCCAGCTCTCGCGCTACGTTCAGATCATTGAGGCCCTGGTCACAGAGTTCCGACCTCAAGGTCGTGAGGCCGACCTCAAGGGGAATGACTGCTTCCATGCCGTAGGCAAGGGAGAACGGGGTAGCCGAGGTGGAGCGCCTTGGAGTAGTTCGGTACGCCCATAGAACACTTGGTAGCTCCTCTGCCAATCGACCTTTGGCTCGGTCGAGTCTCTTTTTAATTCCGTCGAGGAGCACTTTGTTCGAGATCTCGGCCTGACCGTTGCTTTGAGGATACGCCGGGGTGGAGTAGATATTTCGAATGCCGTACTCTTGGCAGAAGCTTTTGAAGAAGTTGGAATCGAACTGTGTTCCGTTGTCGGAAATGAGAGTACGGGGAATTCCAAATCTCGTGATGACGTTCTTCCCCACAAAGTTCTTCGTGTCTAATTCGGTGATGGAGGACAAGGGTTCAGCTTCGACCCATTTTGTGAAGTAGTCCGTGGCCACTATCAACCATCTTTTGTTCCCTGGAGTTCGGTGGAGTGGTCCGACGATGTCCAGGCCCCACTGGCCGAAAGGCCACGGACTGGAGAGGGGGCTCAGGTCCTGGGCTGGCTGGTGGAGAGAGTGAGAGAACTTCTAGCACTTTTCGCATTTTCTGGCATAGAGCTGGGCGTCCTTCTGCATGTACGGCCACCAGTAACCTTGGCTGATAGCTCGGTACGCAAGAGACCGACCTCCTATATGACTGCCGCAGATTCCTTCGTGAATCTCGTAGAGGAAATCGTCGACTTTGTTGGGGTGAACGCACTAGAGGTAGGGCCCTGTGAATGACTTCCTGTAGAGCTTGCCGTCTGGGGAGAGGCAGAACCGGGTCGCCTTCAACCTGACCTTACGAGCTTCAGTCCTGTCCTCGGGTAGCTGGTCGTCCTTCAGGTATGCAATGATGGGGTCCATCCAGCTCGGGCCGAGATCAAGGCACATGAGCTGCCGAGGTTGCTGGAGGTCGATGCTGGGCTCCCGCAGCGTTCCTACTTCGATAGTTCTTTTATTACCGGCTTCAACAGCCGAGGCGAGACTGGCGAGGGCGTCTGCATGGGAGTTGGATTCTCTGCCGATCTGCCGGACCTCGGCCCTTTCGAACTGGGAGAGAAGTCCCCTGGCGTGGGCGAGGTAGGCCGCCATCCTGTCATCCCGAGCTTGGTAGTCTCCGTTGAGCTGGCATGCCACCAGCTAAGAATCGCTGAAAACCACTATGGATCGAGCTTCCAAGATTTTGGCACTGTTAAGTCCGACAATGAGCGCTTCATACTCGGCCTCGTTATTAGATGCCTTGAAACCGAGTGTCAGAACTTGCTCGATGACGAGGCCTTCTGGGGAATGAAGGACTATGCCAGCGCCAGCTCTTTTGGATGTTGAGGATCCGTCAACAAAGACTTTCCAGGACGAGTCTAGGAGCTCTCTCCAGGACTGCTCTTGCTCGGTCTCGATGACAACCTCTGCACCCCTATCGCCCCCTAGTTCGGTGTCGAGCGAGGTCGGTGCCGAACTCTGAGGAGTAAATTCCACGATGAAGTCCGCTAGGACTTGAGCTTTGATGGCCGTTCTGGGCTGATAGCTGATGTCATATTGCCCCAGTTCGACAACCCATTTGGAGATCCGTCCGGAGAAATCTGCCTTCCGGAGGAGAGCCTTCGGTGGGTATTCTGTTATGACCACTATTGTGAAGGTTTGGAAGTAGTGGGAGAGCTTTCGAGAGGCGCTAACGAGGGCCAAGGCGAGCTTTTCGAGCTGCAAATACCTGGTCTCGGCGTCCAGCAGGGTTTTGCTCGTGTAATAGATAGGCCTTTGTTGGCCGTTGTCTTCTCTGATGAGCACCGAGCTCACTGCATGGTCCGAGACCGACAGGTACAAGAACAGTGCCTCTCCAATAGTCGGGGTGGACAGCAGCAGTGGAGAAGAAAGGTAGTGTTTAAGCTGCTGCAGCGCCTGAGAACACTCTGACGTCCATTGGAACTTGGAGCCCTTTCGTAAGAGTTGGAAGAAAGGTCTGCACTTGTCCGAAGCTCGGCTGATAAATCGGTTCAGGGCGGCGGCCATTCCGGTCAGCCGCTGAACTTGTTTTGCCGAGGTCGGACACTGGAGCTCCTGGATCGCGGTGATCTGGTCGGGGTTCGCTTCAATCCCCCTCCTTGTGACCAGGCTCCCTAAGAACTTGCCGGAGCCGACACCAAAGGCGCACTTGGATGCATTCAGCTTCAACTGGAACTGGCGAAGGATGTCAAAAATCTGGCGGAGGTCGGTCAAGTGGTCCTGCGACCTTTTGGATTTGACGACCATATCATCGATGTAGACTTCCACCGTCTTGCCGAGCTGGGCCTGGAACATCTTCGTCACCAACCGCTGATACGTCGCTCCCGCATTCTTTAACCCGAAGGGCATCACCTTGTAACAATAGGTGCCCCTGGGAGTGATGAAAGCTGTCTTGTCCTGGTCTGCCGCATACAGGGGGATCTGATGGTACCCCCGGTAGGCATCCAGGAAACTCATCCGGTCGTGTCCGGCAGTGGCGTCAATGAGGTGGTCTATCTTCGGAAGAGGGAAGTTGTCTTTGGGACAGGCCTTATTGAGATCGGTGAAGTCCACGCAGACCCTCCATTTTCCCGTCTTCTTTTTTACCACCACAGTGTTGGCTAGCCACTGCGGATAGTGGACCTCCTTTATTGCGCCTGCCTAGAGGAGTTTCTGAACTTCCTCAACCACGGCCTCAGTCTGCGGGACCCCAGTCCGGCGCGGTTTTTGAAGCACGGGCTTGTGGTTGGGATCCACCTTTAGTTTATGGCAGATGACTGTCAGGTCAATGCCGGGCATCTCATAGGGTGTCCAGGCAAAGACCGCCTTATTCTCCACGAGGAGGTCAAGCAGTTCTGTCTTCTCGGACTCGGGGAGCTGGCTTCCAACGAGGAAGAATCTGTCTGGGTCGGCGGGATCAATGTTGACCTTGGTGAGGTCCTCGATGCTTTTCTGCGCCGGAGCCCTGCCGACGTCCCCTAGCTCGGCCTCTCTATCCAGTTCGGCCACATTGACTTGGGATGACTCGGCCTCGCCAGGCAGCACGGCCAGCAGGCATTGCCTGGCCATGTGCTGGTCGCCTCTGACGGTGATTACATCCGTTCGGCCCGACCGGTTTTCCAAAGGGAATTTGAGCTTCTGATGACGGGTGGAGGGCACCGCCTCCATGCTATGTAGCCACGTCCTCCCCATTATAACATTGTATGGGGAGGGGACATCGACTACTAGGAAATCAACTTGCCTGCAGGCGCCGCCCACTTGGACTCTGAGGGAGATCTTACCCTTGGGATAAACAGGCTTGGAGCTGAAGCCGACCAGAGGGGTACGGGCAGCCTGGAGGTCCTCGTCCTTAAGTTTCAACTTCTTGAAGCAATCGTAGTACAGGACTTCGGACGAACTGCCAGGGTCGACAAGGGCTCTCTGAACCAAGAAGTTCTGCAGCTTCAAGGTGAGCACTAGAGCGTCGTTATGTGGGAGCTCGACGTCTTCCAAGTCTTTATCAGAAAACCATATTCTGACCCCCTCCGTCTTGCCTTTCTTTGCGGCCGGCTCTGGTGCCGCGGTCAGCACCTGCTTCTGATGGGAGGCGCGCCTGGCCTCAGTGCGAGCTTGAGAGCTTTTCTTGGGTGGGGCGGCGAGGTGAATGACGTTGATGATGCCTTCTGGCTCGCTGTCCTGGTTGTCAGCGTCTCGCCGCGGAGGTCGGTCATCACCTCGGCCCTCCTCCTTGATGTAATCCCTGTGGTGCCCCTCCTTCACGAGGTTCTCCAGGTGGAACTTGTAGCTCCTGCATTCACTTGGTATGCGCAGAACTTACTCTGGTCCCGAGAGGAGGGGTCAGTCGTCATCGGCCGCGGCCACTTGAAGAAAGGCTGCGCTTTTATTTTATTGAGGAGCCTATAGATTGGCTCCTTAAAGATGGTATTCACTGCCACGTGGGAGGCCACCTCGTGGCCTGACCTTCTGCCGTTCCCCGATGCCGCTGCCGAAGTAGAGGGGGTTCGGCGCTGCTCCGAGGACCGGGCCTTGCGCCGATCCGGGGACGGATCTCTGCGACGGTCCTCCCTCCTGGAGGACCTGCTATCTCCCTTGGCTGGTTGGTTCTCTTTGGTGAGGCCGAAGTTTTCGCGACCTCACACCTCGTCCTCTTCTGCCAGTATGAACCGATTTGCTCGGGTCATCAGTTCTTTCATGGTGGTCACGGGGTACATGACCAACTGTGCCCGAAGCTGGATGCCCGGCCGCAGAGCCAGCTGGAAGGACTTTACTGCTAACTCTTCGGAAGCGCACTCGATCTGGCTGTAGACAGTCCAGAACCGACGAGCGAACTAGGTGACGCTCTCGTCTTCCTGCATCCGGAGGGCCATTAGGTCAGCATCGGTCTTTGGGACGACGCGATGAGCCTGGAATTTTCCCAGGAAGGAGGTCCAGAGCTGCCGCCAACTGGAGATGGAGTTTTCAGGGAGCGAGCAAAACCACCACAAGGGGAGATCCGCCAAACTAGAGGAGAAAACTCGACAGTTTAGGGAGTCGTCATCCCCCCAGACCGACATCCTCTGGACGTAATGTCGGAGATGAGCCGCAGGGTCCGAGGTTCCATCATACAGGGCGAACCTCGGGACGCTGAACTTCTCGGGGAGCGAGTATTTTCTTATCTCCCTAGAGAAAGGAGACGCGCCAGTGTCCTCAGCTTCAAAGCCGCTATACTGGTCTCGGACGATACCAGCAGTCTCCATATTCTGGCGGATCGTCTGCTTCACCCGCTGGTCGATCCACTGCTTTAGCTCTTCATCTTCCGAAACCTGGCGCTGCTTCTTCGGCCCTTCATGTACGTGACTGCTGCTGGAGCCTTCCTCCCCGTGGTCTCGGTCGCGCCTCTTATTATTGAGGACGTGTCTCAGGTCTGGCCCGTAGTCCAGGCGCCTGGGTGGCGGACTCTGACCCTTCTTGTTGTCGAGCTGTCGCTTGAGCTGCTGGATAAGCTCATGCTGCTCCTGGATGAGGCGGTTCTGAGCAATGATGTCATCCAGGCGGGGGTCTTCATTTTGATCGAGGCTGGCTTGGTGGTGTGACTGCGATCCAGCCCGCACTGACTTCTCGCGTGGCTTGGTGACCGACTTGTCGCCTTGCCTGGCCCGCTCATGGCTATGGCGGGGCTGTTCTGGAGGTGGGACGCCGCGAAGGGAAGGCATGGTCACTCCCCTAGACCGTGACTGTGTCTGGACCGTGGGAGACCTCCCCCCTGACCTCCTTTGCTGAGGGGGTGGGGGTGGAAGATTCTGCGCCAGCGTAGGCTGTACGGACAAAGCCTTGCCTTTGGGGGGTCCTTCGCCATTTCTGGTTTTTGGAGGCATGGTGTTTACAAGCTTTTAGTTCAGCTTCCCATAGACGGCGCCAAACTGTAGGCGGTAAAAACGACACCTACTTAGATCGAGATGAGATCGAGGTAAACTTCTTAGGACGGGGAATGCCGAACACCAAGAACCTGAAAAGGAAGGAAAAAGGCTAGAGTCAGAGCCCATGGCTGCCGTGAGCCGAAGGCACTCCGATGCCTGAGTTAGTTCTGAGAAAACTAGACAGGAGGAGGAAGAAGAGAATGAGACGATGTGGAGTATTGTGAGTTGTGTATCGCGTACCTTTCATGGGGCTGATCCCATGTGTATATATATGTGAGCGTTCCTCGTTCATCCTCTCTGTGAGTGGGGGTAGGTGAGGTGAGGTCCCATCGATCCTTACCCTGACTGGCAGCAGTAGGTAAAATGGGCAACATCCCATCCTCACTTTCCATGCCCTCAGTCAGTTGACGTGCTGGGCTGATAAAGCGAACTTCTTATCGCCATAAATGAGCGATCCTATCGTCATAAATGAATGCTCATATCTGTCAGGGCGCGCCGTATTTCCAGGAGGAAGGTGGCGGCCCACTCTGCCTCTGGCATTTTGGTCCGAGACCAAGGGTGACTTGGTCGTGGTGTGCTTTTGTACTGGGTTGGCATTCACGCCGAGCTGCCGAACCGTGGTGCCGCGCTGGTACTATTGACCGAGCTGCCGAGCTGACGGGATTGACCACAGAGGCCGAGGTGATCAGCGAGTCTTGCTGTAATCTTTGCTTAACTTCGTCATTACGGTGTTTTACCCACACAATCATGATCAAGCCTTTTTCCACATTAACATAGACTCAAACCCTGCAGAAAAACTATGCATGATCTGAACACAAAATGTTAGGAAATTAACAATGCATGACTAATGAAAGCAATTCAAATGAAGAACATATTTTCATATCAAACTTAGAAGAAAACACCCATTCCATTGCATGCAATCCAAACCAGTTTATTCACTTGCCTTAGCTGAAATTGAGCACTAATCACTCTCCAAACACTTATCTACACAGCCAGCCTCCAAATCTACACCAAAACCCCATGAAAACCAACTCAAAATCCACAAAATCTGGAAAACAAGGGGGTTCTCCATGGAAACCCTTGCATGCATGCTAAAAGGCTTCTAACAGCTTAAAAGAACACATGGTATCAATAAGGTCGCAATGGCTTACCTTTAGGTGGTTCAAACAAGAAAAAGAGCTTGAGGAAGATGATGGTTCCAGTTGAAACCTCTTGAAAATGATATCAATGGGCAGCTAGGAAGACGAGGAAGAGAGTGGTAAAGTTTGTTTTCCAATTAGAGTGCACTAGGTTGGACATGCGAAAGCGAGAAGGGGAGAGAAGAAGATCTCTATTAGTTCAGTTGTAGGAAACGGATTGGAGAAGAAGAAGAATGCACGTTGGGTTCTTATATATAAAAGGGTTGAGTTGTGGGCCCCATTGGCCCCTAATATTTCAAGGGCTTAAAACTTTCTTCTACGAGTCTCGAATGAGATCAATGAAGAAGAGAAAAATGATCATCGAAAAATCTAGTTTTCAAAAAGTTTATTTTCATCATGGTTTTCAAATTTTGAAATTTATGCATAGATTTGGGTGTGAAAAAGATTGTTTTGTCCTTTTTCTCGAAAAACGCAATTTCTAAGGTTCAAATGTAAACGGAACGAATATGAAAGTTGTTGGGACCAAAATAACAAATTCAGAACTATCAAAATCAATATTTTTCGAAATCAAAATCAAACTTCCCACACTAACAAGCGACACACGGGTTACCTCAGACCTGATCAAACCAGACTCAACGCGCTCAAAATTTCCCAAAGCTATTCAAAATTCTAATCCAACTAAAAATTCAAGCTAATCGTCCTCTAATACCACTTAAGGACTAAGCATGATTAAAATAATAATTAAAAATACTAAATTTGAATCGTGGTCTTACACCCTTATACCCTCAAACTCACTCCCATCACTCTAAAACTCACCAAAGCTATTGTTAGCACTAAAACTAACATGTTAACTCACTAAGTTTGATTGACTAATCTTAATACTAATTATTAACACTATTCCTCCTAATTAAGGCTAGGGCCTTACATGTGGCACAATACAAACACAAACACTTATCTATCAAATCCCAATCCATTAGAAATAGGCCCTAATATCTTGGTTCCACCACTAAAGAAAAGAGAACGCAAAGAAAAGAAAATGGTCAACTATTGTTGGATTGGTGTACCGGAAGCTTGTATACAAGCATGATTAATAATGATGGGTTTATCCTTAGTTAGAAAGTGAAATAAGTATTTAAAGCCTTTGGTGCATGTGCGTTGCAGGGTTATGTGTGCACCTAAGGTATTAGTCTTGTTGGGATAAATACCATCAGAATATCCTCGTCAGTGAAAAATAAATAAATATTCGAAGACTTTGGTAGTAATGAAGAAAGCTAGAAAATAAGTAATTATTATATTTGAGAGGCAATGATAAAGAGTCAAAACTGAAATTATTGGTGTGTGTTTTTTTATTTTTATACGTTTTTGACATTTTTGTAGTTTTATGTGGACATAGTGATTTTATTGAAGTTATTTGGATCACGTATGAGGTTTTGAGTGGATTTTGAAAACGTTCAAAATGAAATAGTATGTTTGAAAATCTGTTGAATTTATTTTTCTCTAGTCTATTTCATTTATTTTCATTAGTATTTTTTTTTTTTCTAATGATCATATTTGTTTGATTTCTGTTTGGGAGGTTTTGAAAGTTTTAAGATTTTGAACTGTTTTATTCAAATAGACTTTTTATTTGTTCTTTTCTTTTTCTTCACTAATATCTTTGATATTAATTAAGATTTTTTTTGTTCCTTAATTTCATTTTTCTTAACAGATATTTCTTTTCCTCGCTAATGTAGAAGAGGTATTTTTTTTCCTTACATATTTTCTTTTTCCTATTAGTTTTTTAATCAAGCAACGAGTCAAGAGTACACAAGTCTCCTTTTCTCTTCTAGAATTTTTTATAGGAAGAAGTAGTATTGACAAATGCAAGTTTAGAAGGAGTTTCTAAGTTAGGGGATGCATTTGAGTTGAATTTCTTATGTTGAATATCAAAAGATCTTTTCTTTCTTATAGAGAATATAAGATTGTATTAAGAATCATTAGAAATATCACATTCGAGGATTACAAGATCATGAATAAATTGCGGAGCACAATCTCTCACAATATGATCTGTCGGTTGGAGTAGAGCGTCCTTCGCAAATCTATGTGCCACTCCATTTGCATCCCTCTTGACTTGTTCAACTTGCCATGACCTAAAGGAGTTCAAAACAGATTTAACCGAGCCGGTCAATTGTCCATAGCAGATGGAATTCCTTTCTTCACACCTAAATACTATGACAACTTCCAATGAATCACCTTCTTATATCAATTGTTGAATCTGCAAAAACTTATAGAAATCTACAGCTACAATAGCTTCAGCTATAGTCGGGTCACATGTGTAAGGTTTTGCAATACTCTTTCATACCATAACTACACCCTTGTGGTAACGAACAACCACACCAACTCCCATTAAGTGCCTTGATATTTCTATGGACACATCCCAATTTGTCTTCCATAGTCCCATCGGAGGACTTTCCCATCTTACATTGAGTTATCCAGATTTGAATGAGTAGGATACCCCTGCATTCAAGGGAGGCTTGTTAAAAATCTTCAACAACTTCCTTAGCCTTACTCATCACCTGTGAAGGCTGAGTAAAAACCCCTTCAAAAATGAATTTATTCCTTCTAAACCAGATCCCTCTACATACTGCAGCCTCCCAAAGAAGGTATTCCTCTTCTAAAGATGAATTAAACCTTCAATGAGAACTAAAAAATCCTCAGCTGCGCATATGAGTGTTTGAAGTCTCCTACTGCATTCCATCCAACAATCCTTCGAAAATGGGCAATTCCATAGAATGTGAGTTACAGTTTCAACTTCCCTTTCACAGATTGGATAAAGAGGGTTCGGTATCAAATGACGTGAAAATAAATTTTCTTTTGTGGGCAATAGATTGTTGCATGCTCTCCAAATAAACATTCTGTGAGTTCCCGGAATTCTAAGCCTCCAAATTTCTCTCCAAATCTCACAATGCAAATAAGTTGTTGTGCTTTCTCCAATACATTGTCTCAACCTCTCTTTTTCCATATGATAGGCACTCCTCACCGAAAATACTCCCGTTGATGTGCTAACCCAGGCCAACTTATCATCTTGTTGAGTTGGGTTGATAGGCAAGTTACAGATTTTAACAACATCATCTTCATTGAAGATCTCCTTTATCAAAGAAACTTTCCACCAATTTGTACTGCTATCAATTAATTACTTCACTTTTGCATCTTCATCTATTAGTTTGATAAGAGATTGAATAGCATATGTAGATGGTAATAAAAGCCATTTATCCTTCCATATGCGAATCAAAGCTCCATTCCCAACTCTCTAAACCAATCCTTCCTTCGGCAAGTTTTGGGCATTCATTATACTCCTCCAAGCATAAGAAGGGTTATATCCAATTTTATCTTCCAAGAAAGTGTGTTTGGGAAAATATTTCTACTTAAAAGTACGGGCCATCAAAGAATTATGATTTTGCAATAACCTCCAGCATTGTTTGGCCAACAGGGCTTTATTGAAGCTTTCCAAGTCATGAAAACCCAGCCCTCCTTTTAACTTTATATTACTCAATCTTGACCATGTCATCCGAGCAACCTTCATTTCCTTTTCTTGGCAAAGGGCCTTTGGTAGTTGGAATACACTCATAGTGTACATTGGGATGGCTTGAATCACAGTTTTAGGAGAATCTCCTTCCTTGCAGAGAATAGAAACTTCTCCTTCCATCCATTTATTCTACTCCTTATTCTTTCCTTCGGGTTTGAAAAGTTCGAACTCTATACCTTCCAACTAGTGCCAGCAGCCCCAAATACTTATTACGACTCCTCATTGATTGTACTCCTGCCATGAAAATAATATTATCTCATACCTCCCTCTTTGTGTTTTTGCTAAGAAATAAACCGGTCTTCTCCTTATGTAATTTCTATCCCGACGCATTTTCATAAGCATCCAAAATCCCTTACATGTTGCACCATTCAATAATATTTGCCCTGCAAAAAAGCAAGCTGTTATTTGCAAAAAATAAATGGTTCAGCCTACTTCCTCCCCTTGTGATTGGCACACCAATAATCAACCGTTCTCTTTCCGCCCTATAAAGAAGAGAACTTAATCCTTTTGCACATATTATAAACAGGCAAGGGGATAATGGATATCCTCGTCTCAATCCTCTTGAAGGGGTGATTTTACCATGTGGCTATCCATTGACAAGCACGGAATATGACACCGATCTTACGCAAGTCATAATTAAATGAGTCCACCGTTCAGCAAACCCTAATTTTCTCATAATTGCTTCTAAATAGTCCCATTCAACTCGGTCATAGGCCTAAATCATATCTAATTTAAGAGCCATAATATCAGAGGATCTTGATCATCTACTAAGAGGCTGATGATTGCATGGTTGTTGAGAATGTAATGGGCTTGCAGTGTAAGTATTCACATGGAGGAACTCAAAGATATTAAGTTGATTTCACGAGTTGAGTTAGATTTTTGGGTGACTCTATTTATGCTTAATCATGTTGCTTAGGATTGAGTCAAGACAATTTAATAAGCTAAACTGCAGACTCAGAAAGTGAGTTTTGATTAACATGTCTAAGATTTGGTTTAATAATAAGTCAACTTGATTTGGTGAGCTTTGGAATGGAGTTTAGTACTTGACTTTTTAGTTGCTTGTTGGAAATTCCTTAAGAGAACTTGGCATCATAATAAGTTTTATGTTCTTTTTTTTATTCATTTTGTTGTATAATGGCTTCTTAAGCTTGTAGTTTTTTCTAATTTTAGAACCTCAATTGTTTATTAGTACATAAGAATTTTGGAGAATTTAGAATTATCCCATAAGAGGTTTGCAAAATTGTCTCAATCAAACAGGGCCAATGGCTTTCGTGCTTAAGGTTAATTGATATTTGATATCCTCTCTGTTAGAGATTGTCTATTGCAATTAGATGGATGTATAATCATTTTATCATCATTTAAATTTTCACATATGCATTGTTTTTGAAAAACTTGAAATCTTAATTTTTACATGCATTGTTTTTAAACTTTTAGAACTTGTGTTACATGCATGTTTTGTATTTTAAACTTGGGTGCATTAATCTTTGAAAAGAAGATTTCGAATCATGCAAGCCTTTGGAACTAGATCTTCAAATCATCTTAAGAATTTTAGGTTCATGTTTTGAAAACACCTTTAGATTGATTTAAACATGAATCTAAGCATGATTCCATGGCCCATGAGTTCCCAAAGAGAAAAACTTTGAAAAATCAGAATATGGGGAAATGGGACC
This sequence comes from Persea americana, assembly GCA_029852735.1. Taxonomy (NCBI): domain Eukaryota; kingdom Viridiplantae; phylum Streptophyta; class Magnoliopsida; order Laurales; family Lauraceae; genus Persea; species Persea americana. The sequence goes on along the minus strand of CM056813.1, from coordinate 19,912,931 downwards.
CCAAACCAACCAAGAGATAGCTCTAAAAACCCTACACTTATGGCTTATTTTAATAGGTTTTTAGAGCTTTGAATTTGAGAATTTTTATGCTTAAAAACTGCCCAGCATTTGGCCAGCCATTTCGTAAGGTGAAAGAAACTTTAAAATGCAAAAAATTCACAGGCTATTCGGCCAACCGAACATGAATAGAATTTCAAATTTCCCGACTGTTAGGAATTTGTCCAGCCGAATGGTAGCCTAATGATAGCCAAACAGCTAGCCGTTGGAGCCTTATTTTTCCTATAAATTGATCTCTTTCTTGGGATTTGAACCGACTTTGAGGCATTTTTTGAGGGAATTAAGTCCAAAGAAAGGGGAATGAGCTAAGGAAGGCAAGTGGGACATTTAGAAAGCTAAAGCTTGGACTCATTGAGTTAAATCTCTAGGTAAGCTTTGCTTTTCCATATCATATGTTACGTGCTTTGTTTAAATTATTGGTAAATCAATTTTAGCATGATAACTATGTTTTGTTGAATCCATTACATGTATTTCACTTTGAATTTCTCTGTTTTTTTGGGTTCTTCATTTAGATTCAAACCAAGTTTGTGATCGTAGCCCAAGTTCAGGGCAGCAATTGTAGTAATAATGTTGTAACCGGGTCGATCCATGGAGAGTTTTTTATAACAAAACCTGTCTAATTGAAAACCTAGTTCTAGCCTAAAAATAAACTATACAAATCAATTGTCCTACTTAGCTTAAAAATTAATTACAAGTCTGAAAAATTAATTACATCCAAAGAAAATTAAAATCCTAATCTAGAAACCTAATCTAACAACTGCATCCACCAAAAGATTTGTTAGTCTCACCAATTGCAATAATTGTTAAGATGCATAAAAATAAAATAAAATAAAATTAGAGAATAAAAAATGGATTTTAATTCTAAAATATTGCAATAGTTACTTTGCTTGATGCCATCAGGAAAAATCAAGACCACCACACCAAGTGCGCACTCTCAGTACGCACAAAAATTCGATGTTGACCCATTGGTGAAAACCAAGACCCCATAAACTTGATTTATTAATGAAAGAGCCATTACAAGCAAATAGCCATTATAAAATTATTTGAATCAAAATAAAGTGCATCCAACCTTACCCTAAACACATGAAACCCTAAATAGAGGAGATGGACTCGCGGTCTCAAACGGCGATCCAACCGGCTCTCTTTTTGTGATCTGAAATCCAAGCAAGGGAAGATGATGAAAGACAAGTCCAATGGTGGAGTGACGATAGCAACGGCGGCGACGCGACGGTGTAATAATTCAAATGGTGGTGTGCCTTAGGGAAGGCCTTCGATGAAATATTGATGGAAGGATGAGAAATGGAGAAAAATTAATGGAAAAGTGGGAGGTTTTGTTGCTGGTCATTGAAGGGAATAGGGGAAGATGGGATTGCATGTCCAACCCTTTTGTGGCTCTTTTTTATGTATTTTTTATGACTTGGCTTGCAAGGTTTTGATTTGGGTAAGGATTAGTAGTGTGGGGTCCAAGTTGGATTAGGATTGGGAGGGTTTTAAGAGAGTTTCTAGGGGTTGGCTCACAATCTTAGTGAAAATAGGATTCTTCTTATCTTAGCAACTTCTTCTCTTGGGCCCACTTTGGCTAAGAATCAATTCAAATCTGAAATTTCATATTTCAACAAATCTTGGAACCATATGGGCAGTCCCTTTTTTTGGACATGTGATAGCATAGGATGGAGGTGCTTCAACGTATGATGCATTCTTTGGAAGAATCTTGAGTTGCAAACATTCAAATCATGAAGCCTATCTTTTAGGAGTTAGTCTCTCTCATCAAATTTCTTTTGTGTACCCTTCCTTAGAAAGTTGAAACTCTTTTGGTAGCTTCCAATTCCTCCACTTGGCCCCACTTCTCTTCCAAATAAATTTCAAATCTGAAAATCAGATTTGATGTGCAATTTTTGAATGTATGTGGACCCCACTTGGGGTGTGTGAATCTTGAAACAATTATATGCATGGACGTCCTCTACATGGCTTAAAGAATTTCAAATCTGAAATTCAGATTTGTATTTCAAATTGGAACACCCGATGGCCCCCACTTGAGTGTGCAATGCTTGAATCCCCATGTCTCGGTCATCCTCCACCTTGGAGGGATTTTTGCGGTTTTTTTCTTCTTTGTTTGGCTTGATTTGAATCTTCAAACAAGGGTAGTGTGGATCCCATGCGGAGCTTCAATACCTTGGTTTTCCTTCTTTAATTTATTGCTTCCACAGGCCCCAAGAGATTGATTTTCCCTACAAAAATACAAATAATATAATCAATGATCAAAGAATTATCTATTTATGTAGGAAAAGAACATTGCAAGATGTGGGCCCCAATTCACACTAAATAGATATATAAGATTTCATCAAATTTTATTTAATCAAATCAATGGTGCAAAGAAAATTCATCATTTCATGTGTGAATAAAAAATTATGAGAAATTCTTGACTTCCATTGCCAAAATAGAGAAATTCATGATTTTATGTGAAAATGCAATTTTTGAATGAATTTTGACTCGAATTCAGAATTTGATGCTCACAAACATAAAATCATGATTTTTTACAAAAATGGTGTATGATTTGATGAATAAGTCCTTAATTACTCTAAAATGATGAGGAAATTATGCATTTTTAAGGACTTATCACACCCCCAAACCAGCATTTTGCTAGTCCCTAGCAAAATATGCGAACTAGGGTAGGTCTTCTAGCCTAATCTAATACAAACTAAATGTAAAGACAAAAAGAAACGCCACTTTCACTAGCACTCTTGACTGCATTTAGCGTATGCAGCAAGCCCTTAAACCCCTAAGTTACCCCTAGTGGGCGAGTTGTATCTCGCGAGGCTTTGCAGTGAATATGCTCACAAAATTCACTTACCTAAAAGTGAAAGAAAGTCAACGAAAGGTTTTTCAAAAGTCGATTGAGTCAAATCGGATGCCTCGAATCCTCGAATAATCAGGATTTCAAACTTTTCAAAATTTGGTTCACGTTTTTGTTTTCAAAAATTATACCAAGACTTTGGGTGCCTTTTGCAAGTGTACACATCAAAATTCTGTTATAATGCCATGAAAATAGAATTCTCCCTCAGAATTTCCAACTTTCCTAGATTTGGGGAAAATACAAGTCTTCTCCCAAGGCTACTGTGACGACTTTCGCACTATTGGTTTTTCAAAGGCCGCGAGATGCATCTCTCTTGTTCTCTTTTTTTTTTTCTTCTCAAAGACACACATGTGACTGTGCAATGCCTAGGTCCCTTAAGCTTTCTAATTAACCCATGTAACGAGCGTTATCCTAATGACTCATAAACCAGATGTCTTTAGGGCACAAAGTATATAAATACCCCTATGGGCTTACTGGCTCGGGTTAAAAAGGCTATGAACCCAAACTAGTCAAACAATTGTTTATTCTTTTCAAGACTTATAACCAAACACTTAAAAAAAAAACATCTATTTGTGCATCCCTTATCATTTATTTATTTTTATTTTTTTAAGCAGTCCCTAACAATAGGCAGCCCTTTTCAATAATTCCCTGGTTTTGGTTTGCCTAACCTTAGCAATGAACCAGGAGAACTCATATGGCCAAATTTCAGAAAGTCGTCTCTTTTCTCTCTCTTGAAAGAACTCTGAAAATGACACTTAAATCTTTTTATCCAAGACTTTTGAAATGATGTACACGTGTTAATGTGAAAAACAAAGTTCGGTATTCTTTTTATCTTTCAAAAAATAGTGAACCTTCATTTTACTTCCTTCCGAAAATTCTAAAATTCCAAATTTCTAGACATCTTCGAATCGTCAAGTTCTTTTGAAAACCCTTTTTTTTTTTTTTTTTTTTTCTGAAAAGACTATGTAGAAACGAAGAAATTTGTCTAAAATTGGACAAGTGTGCTTGTTCCCACCCCCCAACCTAAACTAGACGACATCCTCGATGTCATACATGAAATGCGAAATCAAATGTAACATGAGGTGAAAATGTAAAAGGAGGAAAAGGGTAGAAGACACCTGGAGTAATGAAGCTTTCGCGTAGAACCCTGTCCAATGTGAGATAAAGAACACAAAAAGAAAAAGCAAGAAAAAAAATATATGCATAATGTATAAAGGTGTGGGCCACTATCAGATCTAGTGCCCATCAATCTTGATAGACATGATCAATCAGAGGAATTTCACTTTCCTCTGGAGGAACGGTCTCCAAGAATGGTTTTAAACAATGTCCATTAACTTTAAAAGAGGTACCATTCGATGGATCAATGAGGGTCACTACCCCATATGGAAATACTTCTTGAACAATGTAGGGGTCTGTCCAACCAGGGAAAAGATGAAGTCGAGAATTGTACAAGAGGACTTTCTGAGACGGATGGAATGACTCCCTTAATATCTGTTTATCATGAAAAGGCCTTATTCTTGTATTTGTAAATTATTGAGTTCATATAAGCCTCGTTTCTCAATTCTTCTAATTCATTTAGATCAAGGGCTCTTTTCTCCCCAGCCTTGTCTATGTCAAAGTTCAGTTGTTTTATGGCCCAATAAGCTTTATGTTCCAACTCCACCGGAAGGTGCCAAGCTTTCCCATATATAAGACGGCATGGAAACATTCCAATTGGAGTCTTATACGCAGTGCGATAGGCCCATAAAGCATCATTTAACCGCATTGACCAATCCTTACGATTTGGTTTTACCGTGGTCTCCAAAATTCTTTTGATTTCCCTATTTGAGACCTCTACCTGTCCACTTGTTTGAGGGTGATAGGGGGTAGCCACTTTATGTGTAACACTGTAATTTTGAAATAAATTCTCAATATGGTTACAAAAGTGAGTGTCCCCATCACTAATGATGGCACGCGGAGATCCAAGATGGGAAAAGATATTGCCCAAGATAAACTTTTTGTCCGTTTTAGCATCATTGTTCCTACATGGGATTACTTCAATCCAATTGGACACATAATTGACTGCAACGAGGATATAATGAAAACCAAAGATCGAGGGAAAAGGTCCCATAAAGTCAATACCCCAGACATCGAATAACTCGACGACCAAAACTGGGTTTAAAGGCATCATATTCCTTTTGGAAATGGAGCCCAATTTTTGGCAACCGCTCACATGCCTTACAGAAATCATGTGTATCTTTAAATAATGTGGGCCAGTAAAATCCAGATTGCAAAATTTGTGAACGGTTTTTTTAGCAGAAAATTTTCCACCACAAGCATGAGAGTGGCAAAATGATATTACAATGTTCATTTCATGGTCAGGAATGCATCTCATAATAAATTGGTCTGCGCAGTATTTAAAAAGATGTGGTTCATCCCAGAAAAACCGTTTCACCTCAGTGAAAAACTTGTTTTTTCTTGCTGCGTCCATTCTTTTGGAGTTTCACCTGAAGTTAGATAATTAGCAATGTCAGCATACCATGGAGAATGGAAAAATGTGGCAAACAATTGCTCATTAGGGAAAGTGTCCTGGATTGGTAAGGGTTCTAAAGTTTTGGGAAGGACAAGCCTAGGAAGATGATCAGCCGCCACATTTTCTAATCTTTCTTATCCTTAATTTCAATATTGAACTCTTGGAGTAAAAGGATCCATGCAATTAGTCTGGGCTTGGCATCTTTCTTAGAAAGAAGGTACTTCAGTGCAGAATAGTAAGTAAAGATCACAATTTTAGATCTAATTAAGTATGAACGGAATTTATCCAATGCATAGACCACAGCCAATAATTCTTTCTCTGTTGTAGAATAATTGATCTGTACACTGTTTAAAGCCCAGCTAGCATAGTAAATCACATATGGCTTTTTATCCCTACGTTGCCCAAGAACTGCCCCAGCTGCATAATCGCTAGCATTGCACATGATTTCAGAGTGCAGGCTCCAATCTAGAGGTTGCATAATTGGAGTAATCGTCAATGTAGACACTTCGTTTTGGCACCCTATGAGGGGCAATTTAGTCAACCCTATTTAATGATGTCCTAATTAGGTCCCGAGTCAAAAGTCACCTGTCGTCTCTGGGCCCCTGATCGCCCCGGGAGTAGGCTCATCGTCATCTACTCATCGAGAGCTTTCTGCCCATATATAGAACTCCAAGATCCGATGGGCTGATCAAAAATCATGACAGCGGGTCCCACAACCCGTGGCGCCCGTGTGAAAAATCACCTATTGTCTCTTGGCCTCTGATCGCCTCGGGAGTTGGCTCATCGTGATCTACTCATCGACAGCTTTCCGCCCATATATAGAACTCCAAGATCTGACGGGCGGATCAAAAATCATGACAGCGGGTCCCACAACCCGGGGCGCCAGCGTGAAAAATCACCTATTGTCTCTAGGCCTCTGATCACCCAGGGAATTGGCACATCATGATCTACTTGTCGAGAGCTTTCCGCCCATATATAGAACTCCAAGATCTGACGGGTGGATCAAAAATCATGACAGCCGGTCCCACACCCCCGGGGCGCCTGCGTGAAAAATCACTTATCATTTCTGGACCTCTGATTGCCCTAAAAATTGGTTCATCGTGATCTTCTCGCCGAGAGCTTTCCATCTATATGTAGAACGTCGAAATCCAACGAGCGGATCGAAATCTACGAAACCTAGGCCCCGGCGAAGACAACCCGACCATTCTCCACCAGGACCCCACCTTCTGGGCCAAACTTGCTTCAACCAGACCAGGCTCAGGTCAAACCCCTTGAGCCCAAACTCCCTGACCCGTTGCCCTGATAAGGGAGAAAGAGCCCAGGGATCTGGGGAAGTAGAATCCCAGATCCCCTCGTCTCTATCTCCCCCTTAAACCCTCTCCCTCATCTCGATCCTCTTCATGCGCAGAAGCCCCTGGATCTGCCCTCTCTCTCTCTCTGCCCACTCTCCCCTATCGGATCTCCTTTCTCCCTCTCTGCCATCTCCCTCTCCGCACCGTTCTCTTCTGCACTTCCACCCTCCCGCTGCAACCCATCTCTGCCCATCATCCTCCATCCAATCTGTCTTCCTTCCCTCCATCTTAGGAGGCTCGCGCAGACCAGGACTCCACATCTTCTTCCTCCAGACGCACGCAGCAGCACCGCCACACAGCACTCATCTCCGGCTTCCACAGCGCCTCTCCCTTTTCCCCTGCGCCAGGTACACCTATCCCTCTTCCTGCACTCCACACACACCCATCACCCTCTCTCCCTCTCGTTCTCTCCTCCCTCCTCTCCCTGCACTCTCTCTCTTGTTCTCTCTCTACCCTCTCAGCCCCTCTCTCCCTATCTCCCTACTCTCTCAGTCCCTCTCTCCCTCACCTTTCTCTTTCCCTCTGCGACCCATCTCCCTGTCTCCCATCCACTCTCTCTCAGTTCCTCTGCTGCGACCCATCTCTCTCTCCCCCTACAACTCTCTCTCTTCAGCCTTGCCCCTCTCTCCCCTCTCGTTCTCTCCTTCTCTCCATTCCCTCTCTCCCCGCCTCTCTACTCTCTGTCACTCTCTCTTCCGGCCTGCGACCCATCTCCCTCCTCTCCGCTCTGCCATCACCCCGCTCCACCTTTCATTCCCTCTCCCCTTCTCTGTATCACTCTGCACACACGTCCCTCACCCTCTCTCTCTCCCTACTATCTCTCTCTCTCATTCTTCTCCTCTCTCCGCTCCCTTTTACCAGCACCCATCTTTGTTTTCCACAGCACCTCACTCACTCCTCTCCCTCTCGTTCTCTCCTGCTCTCGTTCTCTCCCTCTCCACTCACCCTTTCTTCTCCACCTTTCTCTCCCCCGCGCCTCCCGCCACCTGCAACTCAACATTCTCCCTCTCCCGTGCTCTCTTCTCTCTCCGCGCCTCCCTCTGTTCTCTCCCCTACTCTCTTCCTCACCCTCTCTCTCATTCGCTCCTCTCCGCTCTGCCATCACCCCGCTCCACCTTTCATTCTCTCTTCCCCTCCTACTTCACCTTCCTCTCCCCGTTCTCCCACACTTTCCCTCTCGCCCGTCTCCCTCCACCTCTCTGCTCCCCATCTGTCTCTCCCTCTGCGACCCATCTCTCTCTCTCCCTGCAACTCTCTTCTCTTCCCCTGCCATCATTCTCCTTCTCCGCTCCACCCACCTGCACGTCTCTCTCTCTCTCCCCATCTCTCGCTCACTCTCTCTGTCTCTCCTCTCTCACGTTCTTTCCTCTCTTCCTCCCCACCACCTGCACCCATTACACACCATCTCTCCCTCTCTCCCGTCCACTCTCTCTCTCTCTCTGCTCTCTTTCTCTCTCCCTTTGCGACAGATCTCCCTCTCTCCCGTCCACTCTCTCTTACTCTGCTCCGCCCACTCTCTCTCCCGCTCGCTCCTTCTCTCCCTCGCTCTCTCCCCTTCGTTTCCGCCCTGCGCCCACGCACGGCAGCGCTGCCTTTCCATTTTCTTCTCTTCCCTTCTTCCTCCTTTCCCCCTACACCCACCTGATGTACACCCTCCTCTCTCCCTTCACCCTCACAGCACTCATTTGTGCACACGGCCCATTTTTTCTTTCTTTTCTTCTACTTTATTTCATTTCTCTTCTCCTCCCTCTCTTCCCCATCACACCACTTTACTGCTATGCTCACTTCACTGCCTGAGCCCCTGCGCCTCCACTTCTTTCTCCTCCACTTCTTTCTCCTCCTCTTCTTTCTTTCTTTTGTTTCTTCCTTGAAGTGCATTCCTCCACTTCTTTTCTCTTTCCCTGTACACCCTCAACACATCACTGTACACTTACTTACTTACTTGCACCTAACATCTTCATGCACTTAGGTTAGTCTTTATTATTATTTCTTTTATTACATTTCATGCCTCTAATGTGTTAATGCACCTAGGATAGTTTTCTTCTTATCTATTTACTATTTATTTTTTAGTGTCTCTTTTTATGATATCTCATGAACCTAATATGCTCATCCATCTAGGTTAGTCTCATATCTTATTATATGTTTCAGTATATTTCTTTCATAAACTTTTAATTTTATTATTTGCTCTAAATTATTCCTAATTCATGCATCTCACCATGTCCGTGCATCTGAAAAATATTTTAGGATGTTATTTATTTTGAATTTATTCCTAGCATATTCTAACATGCCCACGCACCATAACCTGCCCATGCATTTTAACTTAGTTGCATTTTTATTTCATATTCTTTTAGGTGCAATTTAACACTGCATAATTTCCCAGAACAAAAAAAAAAAAAAAAAAAAAAAAAAAAAAAAAAAAAAAAAAAAAGGAAAGAAGAGAAAGACAAAAGAACAAAAAAATACAATCCTAGGTATTAGATTAATTAAAACAATTAGGTTAGGTTTAATAATTAATTTCCTTCTCCTCCTCTAGTCTCATTAGGATTAGAGAACTTCTTAGAAAATTCTGAATTATTTAGGTTAACCAAGTAAATAAAAATTAGAAATTCACTCTCCTCTTCTTCCCATCTCATTAGGATTGGAAAGATCATTAGGATCTTAGGCCCTATAAATAGACACAACAAAAATAAAATAAAAACAATAAAAATCCAAAATACCAAAAACAAAGTAAAAGATATTAAAAAAAATCAAAATATTAATAAATTGGAGTTAGAAATTAGACAGTAGCCTAGACTGATTAGGTCAGACCCCGAACCTAGATCTAGGTCTCCCCCTAGCCAGCTTAGACTACCCTAGTTTTATTAATCCCAACCGATTAGGTCCCACTCTTTCTCCGGGCCCCACTAAGGGACCGGGAGAGCGGATGTGGACGGTTAGGACCTTAGGATAGGGTAGAGATCCATTAGGGAAATGGAACCGTTAGATTGAATCCAAGTAGGAATTCCCCTAGTTAGGCCCTTCTAGCCCCAATTATTAAAATCCAAAAAAAACTATAAAACCAACAAAACCAATCCCAAAAATATTTTCTTCTCTTTTCCTCCACCTCCGGTGCCAAATATTTATCTGAACTCAATGATTAAAGGGAATAGAGGCTGATTCCGAGAACCTGAATTAATGAGAATGATGAAACGAGATGAGTGATTTCACACACCCCAATATCAGTTTATTTACTACCGGCCCATCATCGGCCACCCTCAATCAATCCTGGCCCAACATCGGCCATTTTTATCTTACTTCTGGCCCATCATCGGCCATGCACTTTTATCACCTGCGTATCGCACGCAAACCCACAGAAATCACAACTCGAAGTTTCGTCTGCATCATTCTTTCGATTCGAAGAATCAGCCTTTAAACCCTAGGTCATCAAAGGACATTAAAGGGGGTACCTAGGAATAGGGTTAATCCTCTTCTAAATATTTGGCACCTTTCCCCTTATTTTCATAGTTTCTTTTTATTTTAATTCGCTTATCCCCTAGAATACTTGGATTTAACTTTAATTAGTCTGTTCAACCCTGGATGTTGATTTCCCCTGCCTAGTTCATTATGGTCCCATCTTGAAGCCCATAATTTGACCCTTGACCCAAGTTCGACCCGAATTGAAAGACCCAAATTAAGTGACGAGACAACCGTCGTGTGTCGCCGACGGCACATTAACCGAGAGAAGAAGCCACCCCATTTTCCTCCCGCATTCTTTCGGCTTTCGTCGAAGGACGGTGTTACGGCCGAATCCGTAACCGGCGATCATGATCCGTCGATTTTGAGGGTAGTCAGAATCCTCTTTTTCGATGTATTTTTTTATCTCACACTGTTGAATGGCGACTTCCCTCTCGGAGGGGACCAAAATTCACATCCGACAGCTTGGCGATCGTGATGGGACATCTTCTGTTGTCTCGTCACGAATTTGGGTCTTTTGTAGGTCCCACGATCTCCATGCCAACAGCCTGGCGATCGTGATGGGACATCTTTCGTTGTCTTATCGTTTACTTGGGTCTTTTAGAAGCTTTATTATGGAACACGAACCTTCGATCAATGACCGAATGTCCGTGTCTCGTTTATTTAAGGGTCATTTTGGGTGCAAATCAAATATGAACTGGCATCCGCATAACCGCCCACTGAAGCTCTCCCCTTTACAACATAAGAGCGCAGCCCTATTCGTCTTTCCTCTTTCCCGCATTAATTCCATAAAACATTCTCTTCTTTCCTAAATTCTTTCCATTCTCATCTTTTCTAAAGTCTTTCTCTTCTCACCCCCACTTTCTTACAAATGGCGAATCACCCATGGGGAATGCCGGACATGCCTCCTATTTCAGCCCCGGGAGCAACTCGAGCCATCGGTGAGGCTTATTTCCCCCCATTAGATACTGAGATCTCTAGATCTCTTTCTACCCCATTATCTGAGCCGAGCTATTCCCCGCGCATATCGGGCCCTCTGATTGTCGAACGGGTCCCTTCTCCCATGAATGCAGTAGTCGCGAGAAAAAGTCACTCTAGTCCTCCAACTCCGATAAGGAGGGACTCATACTCTGCCGACTCTCGAGTCACGTATAAGGATTTGGTCGGATCGAGCAAACAAACGGTAGAGCATAAGACCTATGCCAACATCACAACACGGGCTCGCCGTGTGCTTCAACCGGTCACTTCACAAGTCATCCATCATTCAGCTACGGTTACCCAAACTGAACTAATTACCTCTATGGTCCCCCAATATAGAACACCTTTTGATACATCCATTGTGACCACCACTAGACAAGCAAGACAGCAACCAGCCCCGATCCCATATGCAAGTACACGCCTCCATATAGGCCAAGAACTGGTGGGCCTGGCTCGATCACTCACGCCGAGGGTCCTGCGGCGAAGCCCTGCTGTTTACACCAACGCACAGAACGCACCCATAATCCACCATCAATACCAGCATGAGGTAGTCCAACCCCAACTTCAAGCAATGACTCCTCCGACTGTCTCTGTAAGCCGATCGATCCCAAACTCATCTGGCCTTAGGCTAACCTATCATCAACCGACGGGATACGAAAGATCACCTCTAACGTATCAAGATCAATTGACTCTGGCTTATGAAATGTTAGACGAGGAGCAAGATCCCCCACTCTATTATGATGAAGTTGCGGACGATGTAGACCCTCATGAGCTTCACAAGGAACATCGGCCAGACCATCCAGCCCACGAGCTCTCCCGCCAATTGACTTACGTGGGTCGACGATTAGGATTAGCTCATGACCTGGATAGAACTCGAAACCAAACCCAAATTCAGGCCCCTAGGAGAACACGAGCCGAGGAAATCTACCAATATGCGCCTTTGGGACCCCAACCGGACCCTCAACAAGGTCTTGTAGAACCGATTTATTATCGAACCCCAGTCGAGGCCCCGAGACGTGGCCAAGCGCAAGAAGATCAAAACCCTGATTCCCAGGCAATTAGAGAAATGCGAAAGGAAATAGAAGGGCTGAAAGTGAAATTAGAAAGAAGTCGCCGTCACGACAAGGCAAAAGGTTAGGGTTCTATGACTTCACGAAGAAAGAAGAGACCAAGAAATCACCCTTCCCAGCTAAAGCCCCAAAGTTTGTAGCGTATTACGGGACTACAGACCCTCAACACCATTTGGTGTCCTTTTGCAGTAAATGTCGTATAATCGCTGACGACGATGCCCTCCTCATTAATTACTTTCAAGAATTGCTAGCAGGAGATGTGCTAACTTGGTACACATCTGTGCCCTCACACGAGATCAATACCTTCGAGGATGTGATAGAACAATTTATGGTGCGATACCAACACCTAACTAAGAACAGACCCCTGTGGCATGACTTAGCCAACTTAAAGCAAAAGAACAATGAGGATTATGAAGAATTTGTCGCGAGATGGCTGAGTCAATTCACGAGGTCTGACTGCAATATGAAGGAGGAGGAACAAGTCAGGATGGTCATTTCGAACATGAAAGAACCGATGAGGACATTGATGACGATCGGGGAAGTCATGAATTGGAGCGGCCTACACCATCGATTGTCAAGAATGAAACAGAATCTAGACGATGGAATATTGAATAACCTAGGCATCTCCAATCAAAAAAGGATTGTCCGTCGCGTGACCAATCAAGTGGAAAATCGCGCGACCCCGGAAGTAAACTCGACCCAAGAGGTGGTTTATCTCCCATATAATCCTGGTCAGGAAATGAATTTCAACCAACAGCGGAATCAAGGACAAAACCGGGATGTTAATTTCCAAGGGAACACGCAAGGCTTCCGGAACGATCAGAGCTACCGGGATCTTCCTCTGAATGATCAAAGATATAACCAACAACCACATGACCAAAAGGGGACCCGTTCATCCAAGGCAAAACATAAATCCGGCACGACAACCTGTGAATCAGCCGGTGATGCCTCAAAACCCGAATCAGAGTACTAATCCTCTGCCGAATTATAACGCAGTCTCGTTCAATTATAACGACAATTCAGGCCAAAACAATGACGGGAACAAGAGAAGGCTTAGACCAAAAAGGGCTAACTACCCTCCCCTCCCTCAACCTTGGATCACTGTTTTCTGGTCGCTCATAGAACAAAACGCTATCCAGCTTCCACCAGAAAGACAACAGCAATAGCCAGACCACCTTGATCGGACGAGATTCTGTGCAAACCAAAGGATGCCGGGACATGACCTAACCCATTGCTATACGGCCAGAGACCTGATCTACGACCTCAGTGATGAAGGGGCAATTGAATGGAATAGCATCAAACCCATGGGAGTCTACGGTCCGCAGAAAATGCCACAAGCCCAAGGTCCGCTTACCGGTACGACGCAACGAGTGCCAAACATACAAATCTACACAAACCCGATGCCACACCACGCTGCGTCAACCTCGACACAACCGTTGCAGGGACCGTCGGCCAATGTCGCCACCATGTCACATCAATCAACTGATTTCCCGATCCAGCCAGCCATTAGTCAGAATCAACCCTACTATGATGACTTTTTTGAAGATGATGACTATTGGAAATACGTCAATTGGGACGGGAAAATTAAATTCAGACTAGATAACATCAAAACCAGCATGGTAATCGACTCCCCAAACCTCTACAAGGTGTTCTTTGACGATGATACTGTGTACGAGGGGTCTCGAACCAGCACTCACTCCCAATTTAATCACTCCCAGGATGTCGGGCCGTCACAAGCACACCTCCGATCAGGACGGATCCGCCCACCGCGGCTACCTCCGATCGCCAGTGCGCCGGATCCGGGCTTACAAATCCCTAACGCGCAGACCGAAGAGGTTTTCGAAGAGAGACCTCATGTTCAGCTGGAGACTGGGATAGAGTATGATCTCCTAGGGCATCTAACGAAAATACCAGCTAAGGTGTCAATCCTCGATTTGATCAAGACTTCCCCTATGCATCAAAAACAACTGATGGACGCCATCACCCACTTACAAGTTCCGGAAAATATAACCCCAGAGCAACTACGGGTGTCCATTGCGTCCTTGTCGTCTGAGACATCCTTGCCAATCCTCAACTTTACCGAGGAGGAACTAAAAGAAATACCACCTGAAGCGAGGACCTCACCCCTACATCTCACAGTTAGGGTGGCCGAGAAGGAGATATCCGGCGCTTTGGTAGACACAGGGGCATCCTAAACATCTAACCACTGAAAACATACAAGACGCTGGATCTAACTGCCAAAGACCTAACCCCAGCTCCGTTGGTGGTGACAGGATATGACGGAAATAGGAAGAACGTTTGTGGGAAGATCATGTTATTGGTGCAAGCAAGCCCGATCTCAGTACCCGAAGAATTCTACGTCATGGATATCCCAGTGACCTTCAACTTGATATTAGGGCGTCGCTGGCTGAATCACATGAAGGCGGTCATGTCCACTACGCACCAATGTATTAAGTTTCCCCACTTAGGAAAAATCGTGAAGCTAATGGGGGACCCGCCTGTGATCGAACCAGAAGGACTTCAGATACTTCCCACCTTGCGAGCGGCCCCTATCCCGCCTGGAACCAAAACCCATGGATACAGGGTTGATCCCACCATTTCCCTGACGGACATCAATCCCGTCTGGAGTATGACACCAGATCCGATCCCTCTATCTGAACAGCCATTAAGAAAAGAGTGCATACATGGCTGGAACCTCATGAGAAAACTTGGATATCAGCCCGGATTGGGGCTAGGTAGGAATGAGGATGGGATTCTTGACCCCGTTATCCTGGAAGCAAGGATAGGAACAGAAGGACTGGGATTCAACCCGTATGATCAGGTAACACTCTCTAGAAAGGATTGGAAACTAGGGGAACACTTCGTCGGGCATAGCAAGCTCTTGGACCCCAATGAACCTCCCAACGGAGAAGGATGCCATCAGATCCACCCCCAAGAAAAAGGGAAAGAACTCTTGATAGAAGGTATAACCGATTCGTCGTCTGACGACGAGGAGGTTGAAACTTACGAAGACATCTTTGGTACCTGGGAAGAATTCCATGAATCTGATGAAATTAGGGGTTCAAGTTCCCCCCTGGAGGAAAATTTCCAAATGCTGTCTTGTAACATGATTGGTACTAGTGATTCGGTGAAATTGCCCAAAAAAAAAAAGGCCGATTTCCGAAAAGAGAAACAACTATGAAACCTGGGAAGTCAAAGACCCTGATAGCCAAGAAGTCGTATACTGGCCAGCTGCGTGGCGATACTAGAGAGCAGGACCTTCAGAAGAAGACAGCAAAACCTGGGAGATCGGAAATCCCGAAGACGACGAAGTGGTGTATCGCCCCACAGTTCGGCATTGCCCGCGGCAGGGATCTTCCTCCTTAGATAGCCCCTCCTCAACCCAACCTGTACCATATCATTCTAAAAACCCAAAAAAATCACAAAACCCCAAAATCCCAAAAAAAGTAGAAAACCAAAAAACCCAAAAATGTAAGTAATTTAGGAGTAGAGACCTTTGACTATTGTAGGGCCATAAGAAGACCTGAGCGCTGGAAAATTCCCCCGGTAGAGCAATCACGGCTAGAGGAAATCATTAGCCAAATTAGCAAGATAGGGTATAAGTCGATGCCCATTATTTCAGAGCCAGAATCATCTCCAGGAACCGAGAACGTAAAGGATGAGATGGGCGTTTACGAATTAGTAGATGCCGAAGGAGAAGACGATGAAGTCTCGGAAGAGTTCCAAAGGGTCATCAAGAGGTTTGACGAGCAAACTCAGTCGACGGCCGAAAAGACAAAGGAGATCAACTTGGGGACTGAGGAAAGGCCCAAGCTAGTCCAGATTAGTGCATGCTTGGAACTCGGCGAAGAAGAAGAGATCCTTAGAGTCCTGGATGAATATCAGGACGTATTTGCGTCGGACTACCATGACATGCCAGGACTAGACCCGTTTCTGGTAGAACATCAAATTCCATTGGAAGAGAGTGCGAGACCGGTTAAACAAAAGCTGAGAAGAATGCTCCCTGACGTCGCGGTGAAGGTGAAAGAGGAAGTTGACAAACTTCTCCAGGCCAAATTCATCAGGGTAGTGCTATTTCCTTAATGGATTGCCAACATTGTCCCGGTCAAGAAGAAAGACGGACGTATTAGGGTCTGCATCTACTTCCGGAACCTGAACAAGGCCTCACCTAAGGACGACTTTCCCTTACCACACATAGACGTGCTCGTCGACAACACCGCTGGGCATGCAATGCTCTCATTCATGGATGGATACTCGGGGTACAACTAGATAAAGCTTTCAGAAGAGGATCAAGAAAAGACCTCGTTTACTACCCCTTGGGGGACTTATTGCTACGTTGTCATGCCCTTTGGATTGAAGAATGCAAGTGCAACCTACCAAAGAGCCATGATGGCGATATTCCACGACATGATGCACGATTGTATGGAAGTATATGTCGATGACATCTTAATTAAATCCCAAACTCATGCAGACCATGCCGCAGCTCTGAAGAGGGTCCTCCAAAGGTCAAGGGAGACAAAGTTGAGAATGAATCCGAAGAAGTGTATCTTCGGGGTGTCGTCAGGAAAACTTTTAGGGTTCATGGTCAGCAATCGGGGAATCAAAGTCGACCCCTCGAAGGTGAAAGCTATCCTCGAAGTGCCACCCCTGAAGAACCTTAAAGAATTAAGAGGCCTCATAGGGCGACTACAGTTCATTAGAAGATTCATTTCACAGCATTCGCAAAGATGTGAGTCGTTCTACAAATTGCTAAAAGGAGGCATGGAATATCACTGGGACGACGACTGCCAGAAGGCATTTGAGGATTTGAAGAAATATTTATTAAGTCACCCCGTTTTGAAGCCCCCTACTAAGGATAAGCCTCTCATTTTATATGTGTCAGCGACGGAATCCGCGATATGCATAGTCCTGGGTCAACATGATGAGACTGGCCGGAAAGAGAATGCAATTTATTACTTGAGCAAATCTCTCCTGCCATATGAGCGGAAATACTCCTCGATAGAAAAAACGTGCTTAGCGGTGGTTTGGGCTGCCCAGAAACTCAGACACTACTTCTTAGCCCACTCAGTCAAACTCTTGGCCAGAATGGATCCCTTGAAATATATCTTTGAGAAACCTGTCACTTCAAGACGAGTGGCACGATGGCAGATGCTCTTGGCAGAATTTGACATAACATATGTAACTCAGAAGTCAATAAAAGGGCAAGCCATCGCTGACTACCTTGCACGTCTCCCCCTACCACAGTATGAACCGGTCAAAACCAACTTTCCAGATGAAGACGTGCTATGTGTAGACATAGAGGAGATAAAGGACCCCGAGTCGTGGACGATGTACTTCGATGGTGCCTTGAATCAGAATGGAAAAGGGATCGGGATAGTGCTTTTGTCCCCAAAAGGAGTGGCGATACCGAAGGCCTTCAAAGTCGGATTCCCAGCCACCAATAATGAAATGGAGTACGAAGCACTCCTAGCAGGTTTAAGAGAGGCTGCGAAGTTGGAAGTTAAGAAACTCCGAGTTCTCGAGGATTCAAAGGTGGTCATATCCCAAGTGGCAGGTGAATGGAAGGTGAACGCCCCTAAGCTCACTCATTATCATGAAAAGGCCAAGAAAGCTATGTCCCAGTTCAAGAAAGTGTCCTTTCTTTATATCCCGCGAGCTTTAAACCGGCTGGCTGACTCGTTGGCCACCTTGGCCTCGATCGTGGAAGTCCCCCTCGACAAGGGATCCGAGACCTTTCACATCCAAAGGATAGACACTCCCTCGATTGAACTAAAAAACTTGGCCTTCGGAGATCCAGATGAGATTCCATCCAAAGATGAAGGACCGAAAGGAAGGAAAGCGAAAGGGAAAGAGACAGAGGTAGAGGAACCTAATCGAGAGCGGATACTGGCCCCCCTACAGCATGACAAAGAGCTCACAGACGACCATCCGTGGTACTTCGATATCTGGAACTACCTGCGCGATGGATACATCCCTGAATATGCCACCAAATCCGACAAAAGGGCACTGAAAGAAATGGTTCAAAGATATGTCGTTGTCGGAGGACTGTTATATCGCCGATCATTCAATGGAATCCTCCTGCAATGCATGACGGCTGAGGAAGGACGAGAAATAATCGAAGAGGCTCATTCCGACATATGCAGAGGACACGTAAATGGCCTGATGCTCTCCAAGAAAATCATCTGGTTAGGATATTACTGGCTGTCATTGGAATCAGACTCCGTGGACTATGTCAGAAAGTGCAAGAAATGTCAGCTGCACGCCGACTTGATTCACGCTCCTGCATCTTCGCTGCATCCCACTACTGCTCCGTGGCCTTTTTTCGATTTGGGCGTTCGATATCATAGGACCTCTGGTCCTGACCGTGGAAAACACCCAGAACAAAGCTTTCATATTAACGGCAACGGAATACTACACCAAATGGGCAGAAGCTGAGGCATTTATCCATATCAAAGCATCCACGGTGGTCAAGTTCATTCAAAAGAACATAATAGCCCGGTTTGGCGTTCCGAAAGTGTTCATAACTGACAATGGCCCACAATCCATATCTCAGGTAATGGAGGATTTGTGAACAAAATATGGTATAGAACTACATCATTCAACTCCTTATTACCCCCAAGCAAACGGACAAGCTGAAGCTACAAACAAGACACTACTCAAGATCATCAAGAAGACAGTGGAAACAACCAAGGGCAGTGATTGGCCAGACCGTTTGGTTGAGGCATTGTGGGCATATCGAACCTCCATTAGGACTCCGACAGGTGAGACCCCATATGCATTGACTTACGGGATGGAGGCAGTCCTTTCGTTCGAGCTCCTGCACCCATCTTTGCGGATCCAATTAGATGAAGAGATGACAGAAGGCCAAAGACGAGAAGCATTGCAAATACAGCTGGACCTCCTCGATGAGAAAAGGATGAAAGCAGCAGAGCACGCTCAGGTGTACAAGAAGCGAATCGCAAGAGCCTACGATAAGCATGTCATATAGAGGAAATTCAAAACAGGTGACCTTGTATTGAAACGCATCACTCAATCACAACTCCCACACATTAAAGGCAAATTGCGACCTAATTGGGAAGGCCCATATGTAGTTAAAGAAGTATATTCTGGCAATGCATATAGACTAGTAAATGCAGAAGGGGAAGAGCTCCCCGATCCATGGAATGCTATGTACTTGAAAAAGTACACCACATGACCCTTCCCCACTTCTTGCGGAGTATGACCCTCGGTCTCTTGATATGGCTGTATAAATCCCGTAGGGAAGACCGAGGAGAGGTGCAACAGCCAAACTTGGAAGTCAAACACACACTGGCAAAAAAAAAAAAAGCAAAGAAAAAAAAAAGAGAGAGAAAAAAAAAAGGAGGAAAACACTAGAATAGTGAATATGCCCCCACACAATGTTCTGCATGGTTGAAACCATTCAACGCAAAAGTTTATAGGCGAGCTTGCCCATGTCATGAAAGCTTCCCCTTATCACTCACAAAAGAGAGAAAAGAGAAACCACGGTGGAGTTGCATGAGATGTGGGTGTGCTCCCCATGCCTGATGCTTCAGAAGCCAAAACCTTGGAAACCCCTCTCCCAAACCAGTCCCAAAAAAAAAAAAAAGGAGTTTAGTTAGAAGTCCTGAAAAGAATAAAAGTTTTGTGACTAGTTTGGGTTCGTAGCCTTTTTAACCCGAGTCAGTAAGCCCGTAGGGGTATTTACATACCTAGTGCCCTAAAGCCATTTGGTTTGAGAGTCATTGGCGTAATGCTCGTTACATGGGTTAATTAGAAAGCTTAAGGGACCCAGGCATTGCACAGTCGCAAAATGAAAAAAAAAAAAGAGAGAGAGAATAAAAAAAAAAAAGAGCAAAGGGCCAAAAGGCCAAAGTAACGGAATAGCATTCGTAAAACCCAAGCCCGCTCGAATGACATGGGCCCTTGCCTAACGAACCAAGCAAAGAGTGGCCGGTAACCACAACACTGAGGAAGCACCGCGACTCACTGTCTCCCACACACGAAACTCGTGCTCACACATGAATTCCAGGGGCAGCCTAGCGCTCTCCAAAGTTTGACTAAAAGGACCAAAACGGCTAGAAAAGAATCATGAGGGATCGATCTCCAAAGGATAGTTGGGGAAGGTCATATCATAATCAAACTAGCAGCCATGGATCAGAGAGCTAGACCACCTTCACTCTCTCACTCCCAGCCAGAAAACACACTAGCTTCACGCTGGGGCATTTTTATATATACATATATGTACATGCGTACACGCACACGCATATGAGTACTTACTTATTCTGTACGGCTTCCCAATTTAGGTCCCATCACATGCATAGTTGTCACAAACACTCACCAATCTACACTCTCATGTCATGCATGCTTTCATTACTAATGCTTATGGTTGAATGCAGGATAGGTTATTCATTGTTTTGTTTCAGGGATCGTTCACATATGTCACCCCATATGCTGGGGCATTTTTTTTTTTATTTTATATATGAACCTACGTAAACATGCCTCACACCTCCCTGGCTAACCCTTGATCCAAAACCCCACATGGATACCATGTTTTGTGCACGACTCCTCTCAAAACGAGATATACTATCAGTCGGAAAATGATCACCCCTTTGCTTGGGATTAGCCAACAACGATTTGCCTCTAGTCTTGGTATTGGATGTGTACTGTTTCATGCTATGTGTGTGCTATGGATAAGTTTTAGATATCTTTCGATCTCAATTTCCTACTCGATCTACCTACATCCAAAGGATGGGCCCCCGCTGTATATCTTTTATTCTTTTTCCTTGCATGTGGTGGATGCATTTCTGTTATTTTCTTTTATCTCTATTGACTATGATGATAGTGGTTGATTGATGTCATGACTACAGGATAATGTCGAGGACATGCCTTGCATTAGCACTAACATTTTAAATTTAGTCTGCATCACAATTGCAAGCCTTCTTAACATCATCACATGCATAACACACACTTGGCACGTTTATGTACTAACTTCAACGCAAGGCGAGCCGTTGCTCCCTTCTTTCCTTCTAGCCAGGATTTATTGCAGGTGAAAATGTGAGGACCACCACACCGAAAGGAACAGGATCCAAGAGGTAAGTGTCGCTGAACTAAAAAACCCAAACTTAATCTTCCAAACTTGTTCTCTTACATTTAATATCATTACCATAACATGCTCTTTCAGAATCCTGCTTTGACACTTTGTGCACCCCCCGAGTAGGATGATCCACTTTGTAGGGATTTAATTTTGGGTAGAAAATGGAAAGGCACGAGGTGACGTCCCCTAGGATCCTCATGCATCACTTGATTAGGCTCAATTCTAAAGGAGAACTAATTAACTGGATGGCCTAGAACAACCTCATCCCACTTCCCTTGAGCCAATTCGAACTCACCCTCATAGGCTGCCACACCCTTGAGCCCAAAAGCTCAAATGGAGGCATGAGTGTGTGTCTCCTTATCTTTGGAGAACAACTCTGTACGTGATGTTCTCCAAAGAGGGGCATACTGTAGACACCTCGTTTTGGAACCCTATGAGGGGCAATTTAGTCCACCCTATTTAATGATGTCCTAATTAGGTCCCGAGTCAAAAGCCACCTATCGTCTCTGGGCCTCTGATCGCCCCGGGAGTTGGCTCATCGTGATCTACTCATCGAGAGCTTTTCTCCCATATATAGAACTCCAAGATTTGACGGGCGGATCAAAAATCATGACAACGGGTCCCACAACCCCTGGCGCCAGCGTGAAAAATCACCTATCGTCTCTAGGCCTCCGATCGCCCCCGGGAGTTGGCTCATCGTGATATACACATCGAGAGCTTTCCGTCCATATATAGAACTCCAAGATCTGACGGGCGGATCAAAAATCATGACAGCGGGTCCCACAACCCGGGGCGCCTGCTTGAAAAATCACCTATCGTTTCTAGGCCTCTGATCACCCATGGAATTGGCACATCATGATCTACTTGTCGAGAGCTTTCCGCCCATATATAGAACTCCAAGATCTAACGGGCGGATCAAAAATCATGACAGCGGGTCCCACATCCCCGGGGCGCCTGCGTGAAAACTCACTTATCATTTCTGGACCTCTGATTGCCCTAAAAATTGGTTCATCGTGATCTGCTCGCCGAGAGCTTTCCGTCGATATGTAGAAGGTCGAAATCCAACGAGCGGATTGAAATCTACGAAACCTGGGCCCCGGCGAAGACAACCCGACCATTCTCTACCAGGACCCCACCTTCTGGGCCAAACCTGCTTCAACCAGACCAGGCTCAGGTCAAACCCCTTGAGCCCAAACTCCCTGACCCGTCGCCCTGATAAGGGAGAAAGAGCCCAGGGATCTGGGGAAGTAGAATCCCAGATCCCCTCGTCTCTATCTCCCCCTTAAACCCTCTCCCTCATCTCGATCCTCTTCATGCGCAGAAGCCCCTGGATCTGCCCTCTCTCTCTCTGCCCACTCTCCCCTATCGGATCTCCTTTCTCCCTCTCTGTCATCTCCCTCTCCGCACCATTCTCTTCTGCACTTCCACCCTCCCGCTGCAACCCATCTCTGCCCATCATCCTCCATCCAATCCGTCTTCCTTCCCTCCATCTCAGGACGCTCAAGCAGACCAGGACTACCCATCTTCTTCCTCCAGACGCACGCAGCAGCACCGCCACGCCAGCACTCATCTCCGGCTTCCACAGCGCCTCTCCCTCTTCCCCTGTGCCAGGTACACCTATCCCTCTTCCTGCACTCCACACACACCCATCACCCTCTCTCCCTCTCGTTCTCTCCTCCCTCCTCTCCCTGCACTCTCTCTCTCTCTTGTTCTCTCTCTACCCTCTCAGCCCCTCTCTCCCTATCTCCCTACTCTCTCAGTCCCTCTCTCCCTCACCTTTCTCTTTCCCTCTGCGACCCATCTCCCTGTCTCCCATCCACTCTCTCTCAGTTCCTCTGCTGCGACCCATCTCTCTCTCCCCCTGCAACTCTCTCTCTCTCTTCCGCCTTGCCCCTCTCTCCCCTCTCGTTCTCTCCTTCTCTCCATTCCCTCTCTCCCCGCCTCTCTACTCTCTGTCACTCTCTCTTCCGCCTTGCGACCCATCTCCCTCCTCTCCGCTCTGCCATCACCCCGCTCCACCTTTCATTCCCTCTCCCCTTCTCTGTATCACTCTGCACACACAACCCTCACCCTCTCTCTCTCCCTACTATCTCTTTCTCATTCTTCTCCTCTCTCCGCTCCCTTTTACCAGCACCCATCTTTGTTTTCCACACCACCTCACTCACTCCTCTCCCTCTCGTTCTCTCCTGCTCTCGTTCTCTCCCTCTCCACTCACCCTTTCTTCTCCACCTCTCTCTCCCCCGCACGTCCCGCCACCTGCAACTCAACACTCTCCCTCTCCCATGCTCTCTTCTCTCTCCATCCCTCCCTCTATTCTCTCCCCTACTCTCTTCCTCACCCTCTCTCTCATTCCCTCCTCTCCGTTCTGCCATCACCCCGCTCCACCTCTCATTCTCTCTTCCCCTCCTACTTCACCTTCCTCTCCCCGCTCTCTCACACTTTCCCTCTCGCCCGTCTCCCTCCACCTCTCCGCTCCCCATCTGTCTCTCCCTCTGCGACCCATCTCTCTCTCTCTCCCTGTAACTCTCTTCTCTTCCCCTACCATCATTCTCCTTCTCCGCTCCACCCACCTGCACGTCTCTCTCTCTCTCTCTCTCTCTCTCCCCATCTCTCGCTCACTCTCTCTGTCTCTCCTCTCTCACGTTCTTTCCTCTCTTCGTCCCCACCACCTGCACCCACTACACACCGTCTCTCCCTCTCTCCCGTCCACTCTCTCTCTCTCTCTGGTCTCTTTCTCTCTCCCTCTGCGACAGATCTCCCTCTCTCCCGTCCACTCTCTCTCTTACTCTGCTCCGCCCACTCTCTCTCTCCCGCTCGCTCCTTCTCTCCCTCGCTCTCTCCCTTTCGTTTCCGTCCTGCCCCCACGCACGGCAGCGCTGCCTTTCCATTTTCTTCTCTTCCCTTCTTCCTCCTTTCCCCCTACACCCACCTGCTGTACACCCTCCTCTCTCCCTACACCCTCACAGCACTCATTTGTGCACACGGCCCATTTTTTCTTTCTTTTCTTCTACTTTATTTCATTTCTCTTCTCCTCCCTCTCTTCCCCATCACACCACTTTACTGCTACGCTCACTTCACTGCCTGAGCCCCTGCGCCTCCACTTCTTTCTCCTCCTCTTCTTTCTTTCTTTTGTTTCTTCCTTCAAGTGCATTCCTCCTCTTCTTTTCTCTTTCCCTGTACACCCTCAACACATCACTGCACACCTACTTACTTACTTGCACCTAACATCTTCATGCACTTAGGTTAGTCTTTATTATTATTCCTTTTATTACATTTCATGCCTCTAATGTGTTAATGCACCTAGGATAGTTTTCTTCTTATCTATTTACTGTTTATTTGTTAGTGTCTCTTTTTATTTTGAATTTATTCCTAGCATATTCTAACATGCCCATGCACCATAACCTTCCCTTGCATTTTAACTTAGTTGCATTTTTATTTCATATTCTTTTAGGTGCAATTTAACACTGCATAATTTCCCAAAACAAAAAAAAAAAAAAAAAAAAAAAAAAAGAGGAAAGAAGGGAAAGACAAAAGAACAAAAAAAATAGAATCGTCGGTATTAGATTAATTAAAACAATTAGGTTAGGTTTAATAATTAATTTCCTTCTCCTCCTCTAGTCTCATTAGGATTAGAGAACTTCTTAGAAAATTCTGAATTATTTAGGTTAACCAAGTAAATAAAAATTAGAAATTCACTCTCCTCTTCTTCCCATCTCATTAGGATTGGAAAGATCATTAGGATCTTAGGCCCTATAAATAGACACAACAAAAACAAAATAAAAACAATAAAAATCCAAAATACCAAAAACAAAGTAAAAGATATAAAAGAAAAACCAAAATATTAATAAATTGGAGTTAGAAATTAGACAGTAGCCTAGACTGATTAGGTCAGACCCCGGGCCTAGATCTAGGTCTCCCCCTAGCCAGCTTAGACTACCCTAGTTTTATTAATCCCAACCGATTAGGTCCCACTCTTTCTCCGGGCCCTGCTAAGGGACCGGGAGAGCGGATGTGGACGGTTAGGACCTTAGGATAGGGTAGAGATCCATTAGGGAAATGGAACCGTTAGATTGAATCCAAGTAGGAATTCCCCTAGTTAGGCCCTTCTAGCCCCAATTATTAAAATCCAAAAAAAACTATAAAACCAACAAAACCAATCCCAAAAATATTTTCTTCTCTTTTCCTCCACCTCCGGTGCCAAATATTTATCTGAACTCAATGATTAAAGGGAATAGAGGCTGATTCCGAGAACCTGAATTAATGTGAATGATGAAACGAGATGAGTAATTTCACACACCCCAATATCAGTTTATTTACTACCGGCCCATCATCGGCCACCCTCAATCAATCCCGGCCCAACATCGGCCATTTTTATCTTACTTCTGGCCCATCATCGGCCTTGCACTTTTATCACCTGCGTATCGCACGCAAACCCACAGAAATCACAACTCGAAGTTTCGTCTGCATCATTCTTTCGATTCGAAGAATCAGCCTTTAAACCCTAGGTCGTCAAAGGACATTAAAGGGGGTACCTAGGAATAGAGTTGATCCTCTTCTAAATATTTGGCACCTTTCCCCTTATTTTCATAGTTTCTTTTTATTTTAATTCGCTTATCCCCTAGAATACTTGGATTTAACTTTAATTAGTCTGTTCAACCCTAGATGTTGATTTCCCCTGCCTAGTTCATTATGGTCCCATCTTGAAGCCCAAAATTTGACCCTTGACCCAAGTTCGACCCGAATTGAAAGACCCAAATTAAGTGACGAGACAACCGTCGTGTGTCACCGGCGGCACATTAGGCGAGAGAAGAACCCACCCCATTTTCCTCCTGCATTCTTTCGGCTTTCGTCGAAGGATGGTGTTACGGTCGAATCCGTAACTGGCGATCATGATTCATCGATTTTGAGGGTAGTCGGAATCCTCTTTTTCGATGTATTTTTTTATCTCACACTGTTGAATGGCGACTCCCCTCTCGGCGGGGATCAAAATTCACATCCGACAGCCAACATGTCCTTAAGCTTGGTAAAAGTCGCTTGACATGCCTCCATCCACTCAAATTCTGCTTCCTTTAGCAGAAGGTTGCATAATGGTCTAGAAATGACACCGAAATCTTTTATGAACCTTCTGTAGGATCCGGCATGCCCTAAGAAAGATCTTATATCTCATATGGTTTTTTGGGCGGGCAAATTGGAAATAAGTCTATTTTGGCTTTGTCCACTTCCAATCCTCTAAATGATACAATGTGGCCAAGGACAATCCCTTGTCTTTTCTTCACACCTAGAGAGGACCTTAGTTGAGTTGCTCAAACAATCTTGGAAAGAATATCCAAAACTGAAAAAATCGTTTATGAAGACTTCGAGGAAACGTTCCACCGTATCACTAAAAATACTCAGCATCTACCTTTGTAAGGTTGCAGGAGCATTGCACAGCCCAAAGGGCATCCGTTGGTAAGCAAAGGTGCCAAAGGGGCATGTGAAAGTTGTTTTCTCTTGGTCTTCCTGAGCGATCTCTATCTGATTGTATCCAAAATATCCATCTAAGAAACAATAATACTCGTGGCCAGCTACCCATTCTAAAATTTGGTCCAAGAAGGGTAGATAGAGGGAAATGATCATTTCATGTGACAGCATTTAACTTTCTGTAGTCGATACAAACTTGTCAACCTGTGGGTACACAGGTTGGGACGAGCTCATCATTAGCATTACAGACTACAGTAATGGCGGCTTTTTTAGGTACAACTTGGGTAGGGCTGACCCAATGGCTATCCGAAATTGGATAAAAGATACCCACATCTAGAAGTTTCAAAACTTCAACCCTACATGGTGGGGTTTAACCGGCGTTGCATTTGATGAGAGGGTTTTGCATTCTCCTCCAAATAGACATAATGTGTACACACGAGGGGATTAATTCCCTTAATGTCAACCATGGTCAAAGCAATTGCACCTTTGTGCAGTTTGAGCACTTCTAAGGGTTGGACTTCTTGGTCCTTGTCAAGACATGCAGAAATGACTATAGAAAATGTTTCATTTTCTCCAAGGTATGCATATTTCAGGTGAGAGGGCAAGATTTTCAACTCAGGTTTGGGCGGCCTCACCTGAGATGGAAGAGACAGAGTACCGGTTGGTAATAGCTCTTCAAAAAAGGGTTTGCCTACATTGTTGACCATTTCAATAGTGTTATCATGTGTTTCTTCACAGAAGGTAAGGTCCTCAATTGACTCAATGGAATCGGAAATCGATTTTTCAAAAGTTTCTGCTGTAAGAACACCGATCAAATCTACTTCTTCAAGGTCAATGCTATTATCCCGTGGTTGTTTGGAAAGCTCAAAAACATTTAGCTCTAATGTCATGTTACCAAAAGATAGCATCGTTTTTCTATTCCAACAACCCGAATAGTTCCTCTTAAATCCAAACCCAACAGGCCTGACCTAAAGAATTTCAACCCAGGATGAACCTGTTCTAATCCAACCCATTAGACCCGGATCCAAACCCACCAGACCGAGTTCACCAAAACCCAACCCATACGTGAACTTAACTTGACCCGACTCGGCCCATTAGCTGCATGGGAGAGGACATTTCCCAGATATGGGAAACTCTCCCCTCCCTCCTGGGATATCTCTCTCCCTCTTCATCTCCAACTCCCTTGAGCCAATCTCTATCCCCCAGGGCTCTAATCCTAGACGCATATCTCCCCCTAGGGCCCATCTCAGGCGCACATCCATCTCCTTCCCCCCTGATAACTTTGTTTCACTCTCAATCTCAAACTCCCAGGCCTTATCCCTTTCAATTTCAAACTCCAGGCTTTATCCCCTCTCTCCCAGTTTTCGATAAAAAAAAACCCACGCATCCCAGATCTCTAGGGAGGATCCTTTCACGCGCGGAACCCATCACTCCATCTCCATCATTGATTTCCACGCTCCCAGAACCCTGTGCCCTCAGATCTCCCCTACAACCCACCATCAGCCTCCATCATCTTGACCACCACCACCATCTTCCCTCCATCTAACCTCTCTCTGGCCACAACCCATCATTGTCTATCTCCACCCATCCTATCTCTCCCCTTCCCCTTAAACCTCGTCTTTCCCTCTCAATCTCTAACACCCAGGCCTTATCCCTCTCAATCTCTAACACCCAGGCCTTATCCCTCTCAATTTCAAACTCCCAGGGCCTTATCCCTCTCACCCATGCGCATATCTCCTGATCCCACCCATTCTAGATCCGGGATCCTCCATCTCACGCACCTCAGTTCTCTCCTCTCTCTCTCCCCGGTCTTCCTCGCCCTCGGTCTCCTCTCTTTTTCTATCTTTCCTCGCTCTCTCCAGCTCTCCTTCTCCCAGTCGCAGCAGCACGTCCACCAGCAACCCATCTCACGCAACACTCCCTACCAGACGCGCGCAGCAACTCCCTCGCAGCCACGGCAGCCCTTCGTCTTCCATCTTCGTCTTCCACAGTGTCTCTCCCTCTTCCCCTGCACAGGTACGCTCCTCTCCCCTTCTCTGTATCACTCTGCACACACGTCCCTCACCCTTTCTCTCTCCCTACTATCTCTCTCTCATTCTTCTCCTCTCTCCGCTCCCTTTTACCAGCACCCATCTTCGTTTTCCATAGCACCTCACTCACTCCTCTCCCTTTCGTTCTCTCCTGCTCTCGTTCTCTCCCTCTCCGCTCACTCTTTCTTCTCCACCTCCCTCTCCCCTGCGCATCCCACCACCTGCAACTCCACACTCTCCCTCTCCCGTGCTCTCTTCTCTCCCCTCGCCTCCCTTTGTTTTCTCCCCTACTCTCTTCCTCTCCCTCTCTCTCATTCCCTCCTCTCCGCCCTGCCATCACCCCGCTCCACCTCTCATTCTCTCTTCCCCTCCTACTTCACCTCCCTCTCCCCGTTCTCTCACACTTTCCCTCTCGCCCGTCTCCCTCCACCTCTCCGCTCCCCATCTGTCTCTCCCCCTGCGACCCATCTCTCTCTCTCCCTGCAACTCTCTCTCTTCCGCCCTGCCCCTCTCTCCCCTCTCGTTCTCTCCTTTTCTCCATTCCCTCTCTCCCTGCCTCTCTACTCTCTGTCACTCTCTCTCCATCTCTGCACCCTTTCTCCCACTGCGCACCCTTCTCTCTCGCTCTCCATTTCTCCCTCCACTCTCTCTCCCTCTCTGCTCTGTCTGCCCTTTCTTTTCTCCATCCTTGTTCCCTCTCTGTCTCCCTCTCCCCCTACTCTGTCTCTCCCCGCACCCACCTGCTCATCCTCTATGTCTCCCCTGCTCCTTCTTCCTCTCTTCCCTACGCAGCCCTCACCTCTCCTTCAGACCCCTTCACAGCCACCTTCTCTCCCCTACGCCATTCCCTGCACCCTCCCTACACACACCACCTGCACACCTACTACTTTCTCCTCTTCTTCTTTCTTTCCTTTCTTCTTCTTGCTTTTCTTTTTTCCCTTCTCTCGCTGCACCTCCGCCACCTGCACACCCACTGCACCTCTCCTTTTCTTTCTTTCTTTTCTTTTTTCTTCTCTTCCTCTTCTTCCCCATCTTCTTCTCCCTCGCCCGCACGCAGCACCAAAGCACCCTTCTTCCTCCACTACACTCTGCCTGCACACCCCACCAACCCACCTTTTCTTTTTTCTTTTTCTTTTTTTTTTTCTTTCTTTCTTTCCCTTCTTCTTTCTTCTCCTTCCTATCCTTCTCTTCCTCATCCCACCTTACCTTGCACCCACCTGCGGCACACCTTGCTTCCTCCCTGCACCCATCTCCACCGGACACTCCTTCCTTGCACCCACTTCTCCCTGCGCCCCTCACCCAACTGTTGCACCCACTTGACTAGCCCATTCATCTAAACCGAACATGCCTATTTTATTTTCTTGCATTGACTGAAGCTCTCTATTTTGTTTATTGTTTCTTTTTATGATATTTCATGCATCTTAATATGCCCATGCATGTCGTAAATTTTCAGTTTTATTGTTTATTTTAAATCATTCCTAGCTAGCTTCAAGCCCGTCCATGCCCCAAGTTTAATTTTTTATTTATTCATTTCATCATCTTTTATGCATAAATTATGCCAATGCATTTAATATGCTCATTCATTTAGATTGGCATTTTTCTTTCCTTCTATCATGGCTTGTTTTAATTTGTTCTTGATTCATGCATTAAAGCATGCTCATGCATTCAACTTGCCTATGCATTATAACTTAGTTGCATTTTTATTTCATATTCTTTTAGGTGAAATTTAGGGCTGCATAATTTATTAAAAAAATAAAAAAATAAAAAAAAAACAAAACCAAATAATAAAGTGAAAAGTGAAAATTAAAAGTAGAGTTTTAACTATCCTTTTAACTAAAAATAATTAGGCTATATAGAATTCTTTTTTCTCCTCCCCTCTCACTAGGATTAGGGAACCCTATTTAGGGAACTCAAGATTATTTAGGATAATTAATTAAATTAAAAATTAGAAATTCATTCTCTTTCCCCTTCCCTTTTCATTAGGATAAATCAATTTAAGATTTTAGGCCCTATGAATAAACATAAAAACAAATAAAAATAATAAAAACCCAAAATACCAAAAACAAAGTAAAAGATATTAAAAAAACCAAAATATTAATAAATTGGAGTTAGAAATTAGACAGTAGCCTAGACTGATTAGGTCAGACCCCAGACCTAGATCTAGGTCTCCCCCTAGCCAGCTTAGACTACCTTAGTTTCTTAAACTTCAACTGATTAGGCCTCACTCTCTCTACGGGCCCCGCTAAGGGACCGGGAGAGCGGATGTGGGCAGTTAGAACCTTAGGATACGGTAGAGATCCATTAGGGAAATGGAACAGTTAGATTGAGTCCAACTAGGAACTCCCCTAGTTAGGCCCTTCTAGCCCCAATTATTAAAATAAAAAAATATATATAAAACCAACAAAACCAATCCCAAAAATATTTTCTTCTATTTTCCTCCACCTCCGGTGCCAAATATTTATTTGAACTCAATGATTAAAAGGAATAGAGGCTGATTCCGAGAACTTGAATTAATGAGAATGATGAAACGAGACGAGTGATTTTACACAACCCAATATCAGTTTATTTACTACCGGCCCATCATCAGCCACCCTCAATCAATCCCGGCCCAACATCGGCCATTTTTTTTCTTACTTCCGGCCCATCATCGGCCATGCACTTTTATCACTTGCGTATCGCACGCAAACCCACAGAAATCACAACTCGAAATTTCGTCTGCGTCATTCTTTCAATTTGAAGAATTAGCCTTTAAACCCTAGTTCGTCAAAGGACATCGAAGGGGGTACCCAGGAATGGGGTTGATCCTCTTCTAAATATTTGGCACCTTTCCCCTTATTTTCTTAGTTTATTTTCGTTTTAATTTGCCTATCCCCTAGAATACTTGGATTTAACTTTAATTAGTCTGTTCAACCCTGGATGTTGATTTCCCCTGCCTAGTTCACTACGATCCTATCTTGGAGCCCGTAATTTTACCCTTGACCCAAGTGCGACCCAAATTGAAAGACCCAAATTAAGTGACAAGACAACCGTCGTGTGTTGCCGGCGGCACATTAGACAAGAGAAGAACCCACCCCATTTTCCTCCCGCATTCTTTCAGCTTTCGTCGAAGGACAGTGTTACGGCCGAATCCGTAACTGGCGATCGTGATCCGTCAATTTTGAGGGTAGTCGGAATCCTCATTTTCGATGTATTTTTTTATTTCACATTGTTGAATGTCGATTCCCCTCTCGGGGGGGGGGGGGGGATCAAAATTCACATCCGACAGGCCTCTAACCTCTAAAACCCTAAAACAATTACACGAAAGCCTAATTCCTAGAAAATAGGCTAAGACTTAGGAAAATACCTATCTACCCCCCACTAATCCCTATTAATTAGTACCATTATACTACAATTACTATAATTTATAATATTCAAATTCAAAATAAGGGCCCATAGGGGGTGGGGCCTCACACCTCGGCTAGCCAATTGCTGACCGAAGGTATAAAAACTGGAACTTTTGTGAAGAAAAAAAACCAAGGATATGCTGAGAGCCTTCAACCTAATAATGTGCACTGGAAACTTGGAATCTCGTCTAGCTTCAGAGGCATCAACTTATTTCTAAACTCTGACATTCGGGCTTCAAATGCACAAGATGTCAAACGATGCAGTCTTAGCATATGGTTGTGCTTGTTTTTTAAACCAAAGGTCAATTAAGAGATGTACTGGTTTGTCATTGTTTTCACTTATATTTACCAGATTTTTCTTGATTTATTCTAAGAGCCAAAAGAGTCTTGCTTTAGTGAAAACTCTTGATTTAAGGAACCTTTGAGGGGACTGCTTTTCATGATTTTACATGCTACTAGCTTATGCTTACTCGTCTTGTCTTGCCAAGTAGTTTCCCCTCTTTTTTATGAAAAGTTTTGCAAATGTATTTTCATCATGTATTTTCATAGATATGAGTAGGCACCATTGAGCTTGGACTACCTTGTCAGCCTGATCAGCTGCCCTGGGGTCCTTAAGATTCTTGTACCGTCTGCAAACTGCTTATCTTGCTTGTACGTACTTTCCGGTTCCGGAGACAGACTTTTAAACAGATGCCCAGTTAATGGGTTAAATCTATATTTCTTGCTTGCCCAGATCACCTTGCGTGGCATGGGGTCCTGTCTTGTCTTGCTTGCTCCTATCATTTCGTATGATGGAGAAGGATGGGCTGATTGTCGTTTTACCATTTATATAATTGTTAAAAACTCTTGCCATATTTTTTTTATCTTGTGGATTGTCCATGAAATTTTTATACAAAAGCTAGTCAATTTAGCTTTTATATTTACTTTCAATTTCCAAATTCAGTTTTAAACCATGTTTTTATTTAAGCCAAATTGTGTATATGAACTGTATGCTCAAATGCCTATATTAATCACCTGCCAATCCGTCATGTCTAACTCGTTTTAACTTGGTGCTTAAGTGCAGGTTACACTGCCTTTGAGGAGGAGCATGCGGAGGAAGCGGTTAAGCCATCGCATGCTCGAGACTGGCAGCCTGATGATGTCATCTACACATCAGGTGGGACCGTAAGTTGTGGAACATCTTTTGGGGACGGTTAACATCTTTTGGGTTTATTTTGTGGATGCATTGGCCTATGTTGGACTCTTACTTGTGGGATTGTATAAACTTGGCTTGACTTACTTTTGTGTAAATATTAAACCTTAAATTGCTATGGAATGCTACAAGTCACAGCTCTCCCTCTAACATTATGTCGTATGGTTTTTATGTATGTGTATTCATGTGATTTGGTATACGCTTCCACAATCATGTTCATGTTTGTTTGAGGTTATTGTCTTAGAATCCTCACCGCGGAAACATGCTGGAAATCGCGTACGTGGACAAGGGTGATGGACCCGTCTTTTTCTTTCTTGCCTTCCTCCGTCCCGGGTCCGCCGGCGTGCAGCGGGGCGAAGAGAAAAAAAGAGCAAGCATCAACATTTTTGTACGGGTATACCAGATTTTCTATTCTACTTGGAATTTGAAATGGTGATCCGAAGATTCACCTTCACAAGTAGAAAGGAAATCAAACTTTTTTTCTAACTTTCCATTGCATGTATATTTAAAGAAAGAGATAAGATTTTAGAATGCCGTGAGAGGCGATTTTGTTTAGTTTGCCGTGAAAGGCAGTTTTGTGTCGTAGAAGACGATTTTGCCATGGAAGACAATTTTACAAATCTTATCAACAGTGAAAGACAAGAATTGTGATTTTTTGTCTCTTTTAAAAAAATACAAAATACAATAGAGAAGAAAGAAAGAGGGATCTGACTTCTCAGGAGATTGTGGGGGCTCGTTCAGATCGACAGTCGCGAGTCATGTATGGACTCCGTCATCGTCCTTCAAATAAGAACACTTGATGCTTTAATTCACTTGGCTTGGCTTGGACCTCGGATTTTTAAAGGACAAAGACCAAGGGAAGGTCCTATATCCAATAAAAAACCAAGTAGACGGGCTGAAAAGCCGCATCTAGGCCATGATGGATAGAAGAAGAGGGGAAACCTTAGGGAGGTGGCCCCCCAAGGGACTTCGATCACCTTGTAGTGTTTGCAGTAGAGCTTCTTCAGGGCAAGAGAGCTTCTTTGTGCAGATAATTCTTCAGGATAATTTTCAATACGATTTTTCAGGACCCTTTCCTTTTGGAATGACCGCCTATTTATAGGCTTTTGGTGACCATTAGGAAGGTTTATGGGCATTAATGGCATTAATGCTCCATGATGGGAGGAGTTACAAGATTTAATTTCATAATTTTGTAACTTCATTTTCTTGGATTTTGATTGGCCGATGGAAAATAATGGGCATTTAATCTCCATAATGATGAGAGTTTCATGATTAATTACCGTGGTTAATCTCCATAATGATAGGAGTTACATGGTTAATTGTCATGATTAATTGGACTTGTAACTCCCATTTGCTTGCTTCTGATTGAGCTGTCCAAAATAATAAGTTAATGACCCTAATAAGTTGTCATAAAAAGGTCATTTAACTTCATTAATTGGTCGCCGAGTCGCTTGAAGAGTCGCGGGCCGCGCTGCGTCTTTTGGAATTCTCCTTGCGATGATCATCGATGGATCCGCATGTTATTTGATGTCGGATGATGATGCAAATTCAGACATTGGTTGACACCAATGGGCCAGCAACATCTGTCCAGTCGATTTCACGATCGGTCGGGCAGAAAGTGTACTTTCTTGATCCGCCGGTTGGCAGTTTTGGAGTGTCCTATGATGATCAAACGATTTCGATGGCGAATCTGTGATGTTGACGAAGATCGATGGATATCATGCCTCAAAAATCAGAATTTGATAAAATCACAGGGGCCAAACGTTGCGAAACGCAAAAAATACCCGAAAAAGTGGGTTTCCGGGCAAACTTTGGTGGCCCGGATCCCTATGGTCACCGGCGACCTTGGGCCATGGTCACCGGCGACCATGGGTCTTTTGCCAAATTTTCGGTCGCCGTCCGGTTGCCATTTCTTGGTCGTTTCTCGGACTTTTTCGCTTCTATTTTCTCCTGTATTTTTCTTTGACATTTCTCCTCATTTATTGGCTTGATTCCATTGAAGAAAACCCATCGAGAAGTCGTGCAAATCAGAGCACAAAGTTTCCTATTTTTGGAAAAGCCGAAGACTTTGCAGCCGATTTTCCGCCAAAAGTTGAAACTAGGTCAAACGATGTCAGAATGACCTGAAATTTGAGGTGAAGCTTCCTGAGCATTAGATAGGACCAACCATGGGCCTTTATTTGACTTTTGAAACCGTTTGGGGCCCCGTCGATGCTAGACTTGATTTCACCGTGCGGAAGATGTCGAGCTTCGATGTACGGTCATCCGATGTCTGATTGACCTGAAATTTGACAGGGAGCCTATTGGAGTCATTTTGAGATGATCCATTAGATCGGATTTGGATGCCATGGTCCCGGGGAGCTTCGCCGCCAGTAGGCATGATTTTGCTTCGGAGCATCAAAGCCGGGTCAAACGTCGTCGGAATGACTTGAAATTTGATGTGCAGCCCTTTGGAAGCATGTAGAAGCTACCATGGTTTAAAATCTCGGTTTCGGTCGCGGTCTCGGCCGGGCCGAAAAACCGATATGATATCGGTATCGGTCGCGGATATCGGTCCGTCGCGGTCGTCGCGGTGTGAATTTTTTTTTTAATCCAAAAAAATTCGCAAAAATATCCAAAAAATCCAGAATATTAGAAAATGCTAGAAAACAATATTTTTTTCCATTAGTAACAACAATAAATCAAAATCTCGGTCACCTTAAGTTATGAGTCCTGTCTGTATCGCAGACTCGCAGTTCATTGTCTTCTCCAGTATTTCATATAATGCAACCATTATTGATGCTCATGATCAATTTATTAGTGTAAAATATAAGAAAATAAAGATAACATACCAATCATCATTTAATACTAACTCAATCAACAAATAAGTTAAGAAATTTAATACCATGAGTGTATGACAGATTGACAGATTGATAGCCTAATTCCAAGTGGAGTGTCGCCCAGGCTCGATATCATCATCATCATCATCATTTCTCCGGTATTGGTTAAAAAGATATGCTCCATACTGTTGTGCAGCACTATCATACCCATGACCATATTCAGATTGTTCCTGATAAGAT
The DNA here is from genome assembly GCA_029852735.1 of Persea americana. Taxonomy (NCBI): domain Eukaryota; kingdom Viridiplantae; phylum Streptophyta; class Magnoliopsida; order Laurales; family Lauraceae; genus Persea; species Persea americana. The sequence goes on along the minus strand of CM056813.1, from coordinate 19,876,437 downwards.
GATGAACTATGTTGATCCCCTGTAGATTGAGATGGTTGGTTGTAATCCAATGGCATGAAATAAAAATGAGGGGCATGAATAGGCCGTTGGGGAAGTCGTGGGGGAAGCCTTCCTTGCTCAATTAATATCTGTTCGATAGAAAGTATCGGTGTTGGTGAAGGGGGTACCCAATTAGGGTCATATGAATAATCCCCATACTGTCCATACATAGCACCTTGTTGGCCAACATAACCCCCATAATGACCATGAGTACCTTCCCCCACTCCTTGTCCAGCAGGGCCCGTCACACTACTACTCCCTGCCTCGGTCCCTCCAACATGCCTGACATAACCACGACGAGGATCTAACTCAGTAGCACCAGGAAAATGCTCAACTGTCTCATAAGTGAGAGGCTCATCATCTCTATAATGACCCTCATCCCCGGGAGAGTCAGGTGGAATTCCTGCTGATGATGATGAAGTAGAAATACTTGACTCACTCTCCTCGTCCACCTCCTTTCCCCTTGGTTGACTTGTATCAGGTGCGCGCCCCTGTTGCATTGTCAAGTTTATTTCTTCCATCCTTTCTGAGGCCCTTACTGGCTCAGGCCTATCCCCAGTTAATTCCTCCATCAACTCCTCAAACTGTGGGTCTTTATCTAACATTGGTTCTTCTTGTTCCTCCAACCATTCACCTAACACTGTATCCTCTTCTGAAAAAATGTAGTCCAAATTAATTGGACAAAAATAATCCCGTTGATCCTCAAACTGTCTTCTCTTTCTATTTCTACTCCGGAGCTTGAGGTTGTAATGGATGTAGACCAATTTATTTAGCTTCTGCATTGTTAATCTATTTCTTGGTCTTGTGTGGATAAATGAGAAGGTGCTCCAATTTCTTTCACAATTAGAAGACGATGTAGTTTGACTAAGGACTTTAATAGCAATCGTCCTTAGTGCAGGAGCACTCTCTCCATAATTCAACCACCATTCAGCTGAAAATAAAAATATAAATTATATTAGAGTCAATAAAATAATAATTAGAGTCCTTGAATAACATAGAGATGACATTACAATTTACAATCAATACCGGGATTGGTCTGCGTGATGGCTCTTCGCGCAGTGATTGTTCCAAAGCTTCCGGCACGTACATTGTATATGTCAATCTGAAGACGTTGAAGTAGAGAAATAAATTAGAGAACTTACATTCTTACAATGTTATACTTTTTCGGTTTTTCCCTTAATTAGCATACTGCCTACCTGATTTGTAGCCCAAATTGCTTCATCTGTATTCTCTGCTAGTCTTTCAATCACATTTTTTAGTCCCAAACGGATTTCATCAGATATGTGCCCATTCGTAAATTGTGGATTAAAGAAGTATCCTATAAAAGTGTAAAACCAATGAATTTTAGTCAATGATAAATTAATATAATGAGAAGAATTGAATACAATAATTCAAGTATTAAAGGAAATAGCCTTCACTTACCAGCAGAGTGTAAATCATGTTTCAATTGTCGTCCCCATCGATCGTCAATGGTCTTCCAATACTTTTTATAATATCTACAATCTGCTTGAATAGCCAACTTTGATCTCTCCATGGCCTCATGTAAGAAGCCCATTGTTGGCTTATCATCGCCATCAACCAATCGAAGAACCTTTATTAGGGGATCAAAAACATTCAAAACATCCTTCACATGAGGCCAAAATTTGTTGGACTCAATTGTTTTACATACTTCTTTTGTAATGGGACTTGGCCTCTTTCCCCATTTTGAATTCATGAACTCTTGTGATTTTATCAATTGAAGAAGTCCATCTCTATACTTGTAAACACATTCGATGGCAATGAAGTGGGTGGCAAATCTAGTGATGCCAGGCCGCAGTAGTTCATGGTTGTCTGTATACATTTTCATCATAGAAATGAGTCTATATGACTGATAAAAAAAATTTGTGATCTTCTTTATCTTACCAATCACTTGCACCATGACTTTTCCTTTTGCAATATCTTCAAGCATTAAATCCAGGCAATGTGCTGCACATGGAGACCAGAAAATCCTTGGCCTTTGTTTCATAAGCAACATTCCTGCAGCCTTCATGTTTGCAGCATTGTCAGTAACAACCTGAACTACACAATCTGCCCCAATTTCTTCAATCACCTCATTCAATAACCTATTAATATATTTTGCATCTTGGATGTAATCAGTTGCATCAACTGATTTGATAAACACTGTGCCCATAGATGAATAAACTAGAAAATTCAAGAGATGACGATGTGTGATGGTCGTCCACCCATCGCACATTAGTGTGCAACCTCTTTCCCTCCATGCCCATTTGAAAGTTTGCACCCAAGCCTGCAATTCCTCATACTCTTTCTCAACACAGACATGCCCAATCTCATAAGGAGTGGGTGCCTTTATACCTGTACCATGTTCTGCAGCCGCATCTAACATGGTGGCGAAATAAGGAGAAGATGCCTTGTTGGGTGGGATGCCTCCATGCAAAAAAAACTTCCCAGTAGCCCTTACTAGATGTTCTCTTGCTTTACCAAACTTGCCCTTTAGAGCTTTCATAATGCCAGGCTGCTTTGAAGTTGGTTTTCTATAAGCAAATGGGTCTGTTGGCCCCACCACATCTGGCCTACGAGGTGCATGTGTAGGAGGTTCAACCTCCTCAATGTCTGGATCTTCACGGACACGGGGTTGTTTTTGACTAACTGCCCGACGCAAACTCGCTGCCCCTAGTCCAGATGACCCACCACCATGCTCATATTGGCTACCTCTAGCGGCTGCTTCATATTGCATTCTTCTCCTCTCTTCCTCCTCTTGAAGTGACCTCACACTTTCTGTCCTAGCCCTCCTCATTTCTGGGTCTTCATCGTCATCATCGGAGGAACCAAATATTTCTTCTCTGCATGCATCAAGTTCCTCAGTTATTCTTCTTGCTTGTACTTGTTTTTTTTTTGCAGATGTGTCAAGGAGCTCATGCATTTCAGCCCTCACATTTGGTGGCACTTTATGACATTTTGTCACCTGTCCTGATACATGTGCCAAATGTTGTTTCAATCGGGTAATCCCCCCATTTAGCACTCGTCCACAATAATTACATTTTACTTTGTTTTTGCTTCCGACTGCTTCACCATGTCTCCAACCAGGATCTAAGTCACGCACCATTGTGACTAACTTCCTATAAAATAAGAAATTCATGTAATAGTAATACTCTAACAACAATTATTTTTAGAAAAAGTAGAAGATTTAATAAAATCATTTTGAAATTCCTAAATATTTAGATCTAGCATAAAAGTGTGCAAATCAATCATTTATAAACCACACAATGATCATGAATCATTGAAACAACATATTTATGATGAAATCCCCAAAAAATGATATATTATAATTGAAATATTGAAAAATCCGAAAATAAAATAAATAAAATAAAAATCTAAATCATGTTTATGACTATGAGTAGATGTAGATCTATCATCTACACACTATTAATAAGCCTTTAGTATCATAAATGCTCTAACAAGTAAAAAGTAAAAACAATTATTTTTAGAAAAATCAAAATTTAATAAAATCATTTTCAAAGTACTAAATATATAGATCTAGCATAAAAGTGTGTAAATCAATCATTTATAAACCACATAATGATCATGAATCATTGAAACAACATATTTATGATGAAATCCCCAAAAAATGATATATTATAATTCAAATATTGAAAAATCCGAAAATAAAATAAATAAAATAAAAATCTAAATCATGTTTATGACTATGAGTAGATGTAGATCTATCATCTACACACTATTAATAAGCCTTTGGTATCATAAATGCTCTAACAAGTAAAAAGTAAAAACAATTATTTTTAGAAAAATCAAAATTTAATAAAATCATTTTCAAAATACTAAATATATAGATCTAGCATAAAAGTGTGCAAATCAATCATTTATAAACCACACAATGATCATGAATCATTGAAACAACATATTTATGATGAAATCCCCAAAAAATGATATATTATAATTCAAATATTGAAAAATCCGAAAATAAAATAAATAAAATAAAAATCTAAATCATGTTTATGACTATGAGTAGATGTAGATCTATCATCTACACATTATTAATAAGCCTTTGGTATCATAAATGCTCTAACAAGTAAAAAGTAAAAACAATTATTTTTAGAAAAATCAAAATTTAATAAAATCATTTTCAAAATACTAAATATATAGATCTAGCATAAAAGTGTGCAAATCAATCATTTATAAACCACACAATGATCATGAATCATTGAAACAACATATTTATGATGAAATCCCCAAAAAATGATATATTATAATTGAAATATTGAAAAATCCGAAAATAAAATAAATAAAATAAAAATCTAAATCATGTTTATGACTATGAGTAGATGTAGATCTATCATCTACACACTATTAATAAGCCTTTAGTATCATAAATGCTCTAACAAGTAAAAAGTAAAAACAATTATTTTTAGAAAAATCAAAATTTAATAAAATCATTTTCAAAGTACTAAATATATAGATCTAGCATAAAAGTGTGTAAATCAATCATTTATAAACCACATAATGATCATGAATCATTGAAACAACATATTTATGATGAAATCCCCAAAAAATGATATATTATAATTCAAATATTGAAAAATCCGAAAATAAAATAAATAAAATAAAAATCTAAATCATGTTTATGACTATGAGTAGATGTAGATCTATCATCTACACACTATTAATAAGCCTTTGGTATCATAAATGCTCTAACAAGTAAAAAGTAAAAACAATTATTTTTAGAAAAATCAAAATTTAATAAAATCATTTTCAAAATACTAAATATATAGATCTAGCATAAAAGTGTGCAAATCAATCATTTATAAACCACACAATGATCATGAATCATTGAAACAACATATTTATGATGAAATCCCCTAAAAATGATATATTATAATTCAAATATTTTAAAATCCGAAAATAAAATAATTAAAATAAAAATCTAAAAATCATTTGTATGAGTAGATCTAGCATGAAAGTATGTAGATCTAACTTCTAAGTGGAGAACACAACCAAAGTAACAACCCAAATGATTTCTATGCTTCATCTAAAAATAAAAAACAAAAAACACATAATAAAATGGTATAAATTGATTTTCTCTTACCTTGAGGCTTGAATAATATTTCTTTAAGAAATAAATTTGAGATTTGAAAAGATACAAGATGGAGAGTAGTTGCACTTGCAGCCCCTAAGGAGTAAGAAGATGAGAGGAGAGGAGAAGAAGAAGAAGATTGGGGATTTTTAAAAAAGTAGGGTTTTTTTCCATTATATATCATCTCGGCCGATATTTTGCAAAATATCGGCCGAGATATCGGTTCTGCCGATATTTTGAAAATATCGGCAGATATCGCCGATATTTTGGCGATATATTGCCTGCGATACCGATACCGGTATCGCAGGCAATATATCGTCTCGGTATCGGCCGATACCGAGTCATATCGGCCGATATGACTCGGTATCGGCCGATTTTTAAATCCATGGAAGCTACTCATGTGCTTTGTTTGATGAGTGGAGGCATCGGAGGTTCTCGCCGCTGAGAGGCTTGATTTCGCCATTCGAGAGTTGATGGAGGGTCAAACGGTGTCGGTTTGACTTGAAATTCGTCGTGGAGCCTTTTGGAGATATTTTGAGACCATCCATAGGCTCTGATCGAAGATTTGATGTTTTCGACACTGTCGCCGCCGGGAGCTCCTGCTCAGCCGTTGGAGGATTGAAGTTAGGCCAGATGGTGTCGAAATGGCCCGAAACTTCATGTGTACCATTCTTTGGTTATTTTGAAGGATCTTGCAGTTTTTGTTTGATTTCGACAAGATCTGATGCTTGAAGCATCTTTGCCTGTTTGTAGTAGGATGCGACTCCATGTAGCTTTTGATGTTGAGGAGGTACAGTGACATTTTTGGTGTCAACAAACGCCCCCTCGAGGTACAGCAACGAATTGGATAGCTTTTGCAGTCGATGTGCCTCGAAGAAAACTTTGAAGGAGAACTTCTGACTTAACCAAGAGTCTTTAAGCATTTTTCTCTTGATAGAGTAGCCTTTTGAGTTTCCAATGGGATTTTATGGTAGTGAGAGAGATCACGTACCATTTCAAGGCAAAATTTTGAATATGACCTTTGGATTGGGTTTTTTTGGGTTTTGGATTTTCCTTTTGACCTTGTGAACCTAAAGGCTTTATGTGGCACATCAGGCAGTCAAGAAGGTTTTTGGGTTTTTTGACCTTGTGACCTAGCAAACTGTATGTGGCAGGTTAGGGGGTCGGGTTTTGAATTTTGATTTTGGTCTTATGTCCTAACAAGCTGTATGTGGCAAGTTAGGGGACCAGGATTTGGTTTTTGGTTTTGGCCTTGTGACCCAACAAGTTGTATGTGGCGAGTTAGGGGACCATAGTTTGGGTTTTAGTCACTCTTTGGGACAATTTTGGGTCCATTGAAGTGGTTTGGGTTTTTGTGGAATGTCAATTTCAAGGTTTTGGCTTAATTTGGTTCATGAGGTGGGATGGTTTGGATTTTTGAAAACTCATGAGGCTTGAAATTTTTTTTTGTATGGTCCAATCAACTCAAAGGAGGCATGGAACCATTTTTGTATGCTCTTGGTAAGAGTGATTTTGACTAAAAGTCACTTTTAGTGCCTAGGTGGTCAAACCTGACTCATATGGGCTAGCCCATGGGACCTTAAGCTTTAAAAATGGCTTAGATCTCATGTGGTGTCATTTTTGTGAAGACTATCTAAAAATATCTCTTTTTTGTAGAGAATATCTAAAAATATTCTTACTTGGAGAGAATCTCTCAAGTTTCCTTGATTTTGGGAGAGATTTTTTCAAAATACCTTTCTTTGGGAGAAAGTTTCTCATAATCCCTCTCTTTTTGGAGAGAATTTCTCAAAAGATCCCCTCATTGGAAAAGAATATCCATGATTCCTTTCTTTTAGGAAGTTTGCTAATTTGTAGCACTTACCTCCTTTCTTTTCTCCTCCTTTCCTCTTTTGGTTTGCTCTCTTCTATAGACGCATGGGGAGGTTGGATCTCTTGCTCCTATTGCCTTCTTTTTACAAAAGTCTTCAAGAGTGCTCCAAAATCAAGAATTCTTCTTCTTCTTCAAGGATCTTCAAGCTTTTTCTTCTTCTTCTCCATCAATGGCTTCAAGTAAGTTTCTTCTTTTTTCTTTAAGAAGCCCCATGTAGAAAAGGTTTTCATTCTTTTCTTTTCTTTTCTTTTTCTTTCTTTTTTTTTTCCTTTCCACGTGTTTTCTCTGTTGTTTTTTTTTTTCACACGTTTTTTTCTTTCTTCTTTTTTTTTCTTTCTCTTTTTTTTTTCTCTTTATCTCTTTCTTTTTATTCTCTTTCTTTCACGATTCTCTTCTCTTTTTTTTTTACCATGTTTCTTCTTCCTCTTTTTTTTTTTTTTGGTGACCGTACGGTCATGGCCATACAGCCACATGGACTCTTTTTTTTTTTTCGAAAGAGACTATTTTCTTCTCTTTTTTTTCGGATTTTGAGACGCGCATGCATGATAGCATTCCTTCTATGCATTTTTTTTTTTTTTGTTAGAAAAAATGGAATTGGAAGTATGATAGTGCACACCTGAAAATCTTTTCGCAAGTCTTGGGCTTTGGAGCTCGCAGCAATGTTGAGCCCTTTCTTGGTCTTGCAGGGATTTTCTGAGGAGCTTTGCAATTTTGGATTCTGGAGCTTTGCAGTGTTGAGCCCTTTTCCAATCTTGCGGATATTTGAGAAGCTTAGGTTTGATCTCGCAGCAATGTTTGAGTTCAAGCCTTCTTCTAGAATTTTCCATTGATTATGAGCTTGCAGCGATGTTGAGCCCATCTTCAAGCTCCTATTTCTTTCGGGGTGTTTTCCTTTTCTTCGGAATTGTCCCGGAACCATGCCAAAATTTCGCTAGAATTTTTTTTTTTTTTTTTTTTTAGAAAAACTCTGTCATCTTGATGATTGATTTTTTCTTTTTCCAACCTGTGCAGGTAGTTCCTCCAGAACGAACAAGGGTAAGGAGCCTGTCACTGATGCACCTCGCCGTTCTACCAGATCCTTTAATGTGGCCGTACAGTAGGCCTGGGAAGAGGTTCAGTATGTCGAAAGGAACTTGGAAGAGTATGACTCGCTCAACCGAGATGAGATGAGGCAACGTTTGACTGCCATCAAGGATGAGGAGTATTATAAAATTATGGTAAGCAACCGTCCTTGGGTCACGGACAGAGCATTGTGCCCAAGCCTACCTTCTTCTTAGGTGATGCCATCCCCGGCGATTCAGCATACCAAAGGAGATGCTTTCAGTTCTCTTTCACAGTTGATGGTGAGAAGAGAACTATTTCTACCCATTCGACCTTCGATCGGACTATCTCGATCATGAGCCTTTCCTCTAGATGCTCAAAGAGGGAAGATCCTCTAAGCTGGGTGAAGAGGACGAACGTGATCAAGACCGGGGTTTTTGTTAGCGGCCCTTCTGGTTTTGCAGAGAAGTCGCCTGCCCACATGAACATTTTGATGCCGGCCAGCGGCTACCAAGGTTCAGACCATCCTTCGGTTGATTTGAGACCGGTGGGCCTTGGCATTTTCAAGGGCGATGGCAGCAATTGGGTGGAGCCTTTTCGACTTCGCGGCTGTTTCAGTGCTGACTCGAGCTAGGAGTCGTGGACTGGTCACATCCTGGAGGTTGGCGGTGCCATTCTGAAGGATGTCGAGATTTTTGACGTAGTTCACGCTTTTCGGCAAACCGTGGTTTTCTCATATGAGGCCTTCATGGCCATGCTAGAGTCGCTCCTTCCACAAACCAACACCTTCGTTGTCACAAATGGTGAGATTGGTTTTTCTTTAAAGGAACTGAGCCCCATCACCGGGCTGCCTATCCTCGGCAATCTCTATGATGAGTTTATGGCTATTGACAGTGTCCTTAAGGAGCAGTCTGAGGAGTTCAGGCTTTTGTACTTTCAGCTCGTCGCCTTCTACGATTTTTTGAAGGAGAAGGAGGGCTCGAAAGTCCGGTGTAGCAGTTGGAGGAGTGGTAGCTTTTTGTCTTCCAACTTCTTTGACAGTGGGGAGTCTTCTGAGAGTACGACCCAGGAAGCCAGGGCTAAGAACCCGGATTCGAAGAAGATCTCCGCCATGCAAGAAAGTTTGAAGGAATTCTTCGCAGACACAGACGGCATTCATTCTGATGTTGTGCTGCGGAGAGATCTCGCTGTTTACCTCACTTATTGGCTGGGTGTGTCTGTTTTTGCTGAAAGAGATGGTACGTACATCAGGCCGCACTGTATTTTTCCAGCTTGTCAGATGGCGTTTGGAGAGCGGCTTGCTTTGGTGCCTACTCTTCACTCCTATTTATGCACTGAACTGCAGGCTGCTGCTTTTCTGGTTCGGCTTAGGCTTCCCATGAACAGGGTATTTTCATCCCATATTTTCTATTCGTGGTATGTATACCACTGTCCCAGTTTCCACCGATTGGATGCTACACAGGACGATGACCCGTTTATGATTCGATTGGCTAGAGGGAAGCCTATTTCCAAATCTCTTTTATCTGCCTGCTTGAGGATCCGATGATTCTGGGACGTCGAGATGGGGCAGTCTTCAGTGAAGCTTTCTTTAGGTTTGCAGAAGAAGGCTTTTGATTTTGGTGTCTCCCGAGATTCCACCAGAGCAGGGTCGGGGAGACGCTATTCTTTGACAAATGCGGAGAGGAGTTGGCTTTTTAACATACGTGTCGTCTCGATGGTGTACTGTAGACATCTTTTCGTCGACATCCAGCTATATGTTCCCTCGCGTTTTGCCATGCAATTGAGCTTCTCCCAAGGCGTTGTTGGAGCGCCTTCGAGCAAGGTGAAGCGTTTTGGAGGTCTGCAGGACGGGAGGAATGCATGGGCGTTTTATAGTGCGGAAGACACTACTGGCATGATTTCTTATCCTGAGTTGCCTATTTTCCGGACTATTAGCTTCATGAAATGGTTCGTGGAGAGCCTTTCAGTGTACCGAGGACTTTCCAAGAAGGAGCTCGATGTAAAGCAGTCTTCCGGGAAGGGCTTTGGGAAGTCAGATCGTGTTTGTCGAGAGGAAGTTTTGGCTTTCCTTTCTGGAGAAAAGCACAGAACAGACTTTCTCAATGACCATGACGTCATCAGATCAAGAGCTGCGCAAGAGTTACCTGGCGAGGTCTTGGAACAGCTCGCAGAGGAGGAGGCTGAGGTCGCTGCTTGGATTCAAGCAGAGCGAGCAAAGGCTTCCATGGAGTCCACCGGCAAGAGCAGACCATCCAGTGAGGACTCTGGCTAGAGGCCCGATTTTGATAGCGGGCGGGTACTTCCAGCAATTCGTCCCGTAGGAGCAAGAGGAGAAGAGGACAGCACCGAAGTCAAAGAAGGCACGAAAGCTCTCCTGATCTGGAAATTCCTTCCACCATTGTTGAGGAGGCATAAAGGGATGATGATGAGCCTCCAGAGAAGAGAAGCCAGGAAGAAAAGATCAGTACTGATGGTATAACCCTTCTTCTCACTTTTTCCGCTTCTTTCTTATTATGAGGCTTTTGTTTTTGATATACTGCTTTTCTTTCTTTTGGCAGAAGATGATTTGATGATGCCTGAGGTTCCGGCCAATGAGGTGGTGACGGATCTGATTGTAGCATCTGAGGAAGAACCCAGAGATTCTGAAGTAGATCCAGAATCTCCTTCTAGTATGACTTTTTTTTTCTCTTTTTTTTTTTCTTTACCGCCACTTGTTGACATATATTTTTTTGTTTCTTACCAGCTGACTTGCCAGAAGATTCCGACGGCTTTGAGCCATCCATGGATGCAACTTTTGACAATGCTTCGGATGAGCTCATGGAGGCAGAAAGCATTCCGCAAGTCGTCGAAGAAAGTACTTTGTAGTGATAATCTTCATATTTTGATTTTTGACAAGATCATATTCATACCTTTTTCATCTTTCATTGGCAGGTTATGAGGTGACAGAAGAAGTTCCTCTATTTTTCTCAGAGCCAGAGCAAGGGGTACCTGTGACTGATCTAGGAGTAGGGGCTTCTTCCACCAGTTTTGATGAGGCAGAGGCGAGTCCGCCTGCTGATATTCCTTCTTCAACGGCTCCAATTGGAAAGAGTTTCTTGATTACTCTTCCAACGGTGCCTAACATGGGCAGTCGACCAATGGAGCACGGCGAGTCTTCATCTAAGTCATCCCGTCAGTTTGCGAGGAAGGTGTTGAAGAGAGTTTTGAGCTCATGGGTCAAGACTCTTTCTTTTGGCCATTTGGAGGCTGGTTTCGGCATGGTGAAGCATGTGCAGGACATTCTTGCCGATAGCGAAGAAGTCGGTCTAGACATTACAGATGCCAAGGCTTTTGTTGATGAAGTCATCACTCTAGGTAACAAGTGGAATGAGACCAAGAGCTTCCCAAATGGTGACTTCTTCAACGAGATGTTTTTTAAGCCTTCTAGCGAGGTCAAATCTGAGTTGGACGAGATCTCGCGAACTCGGAAGCAGCTCATTCGGGAGAGGAACGTTACCGAGTTGGCCATTATTGAGCTGACCCAGGAGCAGCACCGTCTCGACAGGGAGGTCACTGAGGCCAAACAACGCCTTGAGCTATTAGAAGAGCAGGCTGCTGTCAAGTAGGCTACCACTTTGAAAGCTCGCGATAAAGAGAGGACTCTCATTCGCCAAGTCGAGGTGGTTGAAAGCAATCTCCGGAGGAAGACTCAGGAATATGAACATTGGCAGATTCTCTGGGAAGAGCTTCCTCGTGCTGAAGATGGATTGCGACGGCCTACCGCATTTTATGGGAAGATTCTGAAGAAACGCGGCCTGGAAACTTGGAGGCTAAGGCCAAGAGTTTGCTTGAGGAGTTAAGTCTTTGGCTGAAGACCATGTCGGACTAGCCTCCTGATTTGTAACAAACTTTTTCTTCTTTTCTTTTGGTACATCCATGTATAAACATTTTTTGCACCCCCTTTTTTTTGTATTCCCTCGTTTCACTTAAATTCTTCTTTTTTTTTATGAAAGTAAGTAAAAAGTTGGATGGGAATGTTTGTTTGAGAATTTGATCAAAAGGTTGTCATTTTGTGAAAATCTTTTGTCAAAAGTTTGTTTTGGGCATGAAAGCCAGATTTTGTGGCAAAAAGCCTAGTTTTTTGATGGCTTGAAAGCCGAATTTTGGATGGCGTGAAAGCCGAATTTTGATTGTGGCATGGAAGCCGGTTTTTGGCATGAGAGCCGATTTTTGTGGCGTGAAAACCAAGTTTTGGTTTTGTAGCATGAGAGCCAAAATTTTGTTTGTGGCATGGAAGCCGATTTTTTTTTTGTTTGGCGTGAAAGCCAGATTTAGTGGCATAGAAGCTGAGTTTTTTGAAAACCAAGTTTTGTTTTGTTGGCATGGAAGCCAGATTTTTTTATTTTCGGCATGAAAGCCAGGTTTTTGGCATGAAAGCCGGGTTTTGGCGTGAAAGCCAGGTTTTTGGCATGAAAGTCGGGTTTTGGCGTGAAAGCCAAGTTTTTGGTTTTCAAAAATGCAAGTATCGACTAAGAGTCACCTCCCTGCTGAATGGTATTGCAAGTATCGATGGAATCTCGCTTCCTTGCTCATTTGATTGTGAGTATCGATGGAATGTCGCTTCCTCGCGGATTTGGGTGCAAGTATCGACTGAATGTCGCTTCCTTGCTTTTTTCTCAAAAAATTGGTTTTGTGTGTATTGATGGAATGTCGCCTCCCCACGATTTTTGAAATCTTGCAAGAATTGACGAGGTGTCACTTCCTTGCGATTTGAGGTTTTGGAAGTATCGAATGGGGTTCGCATCCTTCCGATTTTTGGGTTTTGTGTGAGTTTCGACTGAACGTCGCTTCCCCACGGTTTTTTGAAAAACCATTTTTTTTGTTTAAAGACAGGAGGGTCATAAATTTTGACTCAAAACCATTTTTGGTGGTAAAAGTCGGGGTGGACTAGGGTAGAAATTCCTGAGTCCTGATTTTTGTTTCAAACCATGAATTTTGGGTTCAAGGATCGAAAGTTTTGGTCAAGTTAGGGAAGAAGCTCCTGAACTTCGATTTTGGGTTGATTTTGTTTTTTTTTTTTTTTTTTTTTTAACAATGAAACATTGAAAGTAAGCATTGTTTTGGGTTTTTAGAAATTTCAACATAGAGATGAAAACTCTAAAAAGGGTGGGTTTAACAAGCAAGTACCTAGGAATAGGCTTTGTCCATGCAGGCATTGCTCTGACCCGTTGTAGGAAGTCTTCAAGGGTAGTTTCGCTTCAAGAACTAGCCATTGATGGGCAGCATACATCTGTCACCCTCCATATTTAGAAGAGCATATACGCCATTAGAGAAGACTTTGTCGATGACGAAGGGTCCCTCCCATTTTGGTTCGAATTTGCCTTTGGATTTGTGGGCAAAAACTATTGGCCTTTTTACCGCAAGAACCAAGTCACCCTTTTTGTAGGCGCGTTGCCTGACCTTTTTGTCGAAAGATCCTGCCATGCGTGCTTGGTAAAGCTCAACGCTTTGTAGAGCTTCGAGTCGTCTTTCATCGAGATTATCCAGTTCTTGGAGTCTTAATTTGACATTGCTTTCTTGCGTCATTTCATTTTGTAGAGATACCCTTAAGGAAGGAATTTGTACCTCTAAGGGAACAACTGCTTCACATCCATAGACCAAGGAGAATGGTGTGCTATGGGTTGGTCCTCGAACGGTAGTTCGGTAGGCCCATAAAGCTTCAGGCAGTTTGTCGCTCCAGTCTCTTTTGTGACTAGAGACCATTTTCTTGAGGATTTTGCAAAGTTTCTTGTTAAAGGCTTCTGCTAGTCCATTCGCTGCCAGGTTATACGAAGTCGAAGGACAACTTTGGATTTTGTATTTGTCGCAGAACGTGTAGAATCTGTGATCCTGGAATTGTGGTCCGTTATCAAGGACGAATCTTTTAGGTATGCCGAAGCGACAAATGATGTTGGTTCGCAAAAATTGAAGAACTGATGAGGTCTTCATTTCGCTGAACGCAAATGCTTCTGACCACTTGGAGAAATAATCTGTAGCGACGAAAATGAAGCGATGACCTTTGCTTAATGGGGGAGAGATAGGACCTATGATGTCCATACCTCAGGCTTCAAAGGGCCATGAGATCGCTGTAGGATGTAGCCATTCTGGAGGCATGTGTACATAATCTCCATGAATTTGGCATTGTTGGCAATGTTTAGCAAATTACATTGCGTCAGCCAACATGGTAGGCCAATAGTAACTCAACCTTTTTATCTGATCGTAGAGCTTAGGACCAGCCTGATGGGCTACACAAAGACCAGCATAAACTTCTTTTAGAGTTTCTTCCGCCTCTTGTTGTGACAAGCAACGTAGAAGTACTCCATTGAAGGATTTTCTATAAAGCATTTTTGAAGGGATATCCAAATGAAAGTTTGGGGCTCGTCTTTGGATACTTGCCCACTCTTTTGGATCTTCTGGTAGGATTCCGAACATAATGTAATCGATGAACGAATCCCTCCAGTCGCCAATCGGAGGTTTAAGGATGGAAATCCGACTTCCGACCACTCGGTGGCATTCAGCAACTGCTTGGTGTGTGTTGAGAGGAGGGAGAATCCTTCTTTGACATACTGTAATTTGCATGTTTTCCCCTTCTTGTATTGCCATAGATGCAGCAAGTCGAGCCAGGACATCTACACGGATGTTTTCACCTCTGCGGATGTGGGTGATGTGACAGATGTCAAACCTTTGACAAAGCGATTGTGCCTTGTTGTAGTAAGGCAACAGATTAGACTTCCTGATTTCATATTTCTGATTCATCTGGTTGACGATCAGTTGGGAGTCCCCAAATGCTTCCAGCATGGTGATATCGGATTCGAGGGAGGACGAGTTCCAATCCTACGATCAGGGCTTGGTACTCAGCTGCATTGTTTGAACATGGTTCCAGTAGCGAAAATGTGTGAGGAATCATGTATTTATCGGGGCTAACAAAGAGAATGTCAATTCCTGATATCGGCTTTCCTTTTTCATTTGTCCTGGTTGCACCATCGAAGTACATGTTCCAGGAGGCATTTGGTGAGGAAGTCTCCACGTGTAGACAGGTTCGTCTGGGAGATCATCCCTGAGCGGAAAATCCTTACGCAGTGGATGCTCTGCAAGAAAGTCTGGCAGAGCTTGGCCTTTGATTGCTTTCTGTGATACATACCTAATATCAAATTGTGACAGAACGATGGACCATTTTGCCAGCCGGGCATTGAGAGAACCTGCTTTTGTGACAAGGACTGAGCGGAAAATCCTTAAGCAGTGGATGCTCTGCAAGAAAGTCTGCCAAAGATTGGCCTTTGATTGCTTTCTGTGATACATACCTAATATCAAATTGTGATAGAAGGATGGACCATTTTGCCAGCCGGGCATTGAGAGAACCTGCTTTTGTGACAAGGACTTTTAGGAGATTGATCCTCGAGATCAGGTATACTGTGTTTGACAGCAAATAGTGACGTAGCTTTTGTACGGCGAACATCACTGCTAGGCATTCTTTTTCGACTGGAGAGTAGCGATGCTCTGCACCTACCAACATGCGACTGAGGTAGTATAGAGCAGCTTCTTTTCCTCCATCATTTTCTTGTGCAAGTAGAGCGCCCAAAGAATAGTCGAGAGCTCTTGTGTACAAGATGAATGGTTTTTCGGTTATGGGAGCAGCCAACACCGGAGGTTTGGTCAGGTATGACTTGATGTCTTGAAATGCGGCTTCACATTCAGCATCCCAAACAAAGTCCACACCTTTCTTCATCAGGCGAGAAAATGGACGGCATTTTCCTGATAGATTGGAAATGAACCGTCGGATGTATGCCAATCTTCCTTGAAGCCCTTTTAGTTCTCTTAGGGTTCTTGGAGATGGCATTTCTAGAATTGTCCTAACTTTGATGGGGTCAAGTTCTATTCCAGCTTTCCGAACTATGAATCCGAGGAACTTACCCGATGAGACACCGAAGAAGCATTTGAGGGGATTCATTCGCAGTTTGTGTTTGCGAAGCTGGAGTAAGATTTCTCAAAGATCTTTGAGATGGTCTTCTTTTCTTTTGGTTTTGATGGCGAGGTCATCAACATAACATTCGACCGTCTTGGGCTGCATATCTTGGAATATCTTCATCATAGCCCTTTGATATGTTGCACTGGCATTTTTCAGACCAAATGGCATGACAGTTAGCAATACACGCCAAATGGGGTCCGAAATGATGTATGCCTTTCATCTTCGGGATGCATCTTTATCTGGTTGTAGTAAGAGAAGCCATCCATGAAAGTCATTCGCTCAAACCCGCAGGTGTTGTCAATCATTACCTCCGGTATGGGGAGCGGGAATTCATCTTTGGGGCAAGCATTATTCAGGTCTCTATAGTCAATACAGACTCTGATTTGCTCAATTTTCTTTGTCACGGGGACGATGTTGGCAACCATTCAGGATGCTATTCTTCGCGGATGAAGCCAACATTTTTGAGTTTCTGAACTTCTTGTTCAATTTTGTCCATCACATCGGGACGGAATCTTCTTTGGCCTTGTTTGACAGGCTTGATATTTTCTTGTAGGCTGAGTTTGTGAACTGCTATTTTGGGATCTAAGCCAGGCATTTCAGTGTAAGACCATGCAAAACAATTAACAAACTCATGAAGAAAAGAGACATGCTCGAGTAACTCATCATCCTTTATATTCTTACTTATGAATATAGGACATGGGTTATCAGGTGTTCCCAAGTCTATCTTTTGAACAGAATCTTCTATTGGAAGGTTTGAAGGTGGTTCCTCCACAATATTTTCAGAGGCTTCCAAGTCAACAAGGCCTTCTGGATTTCCAAGGGCATTTTCAGACCATGGCTCCGCTTTTGTCCATAAATCTTCTTGATCGGCACTCTTCTCAAGACTTGCTATGAGATGATCCCAATCACCTGCTGAAACTGGGTTGAAGTAAGGCACTTCTTTTGGAGACGATGGCTCTTCTGAATCAGAGAACCGTGCGTCTGTGTCATCGGACAATTCTTCATCATCATTAGAGAAATCATACCAATTTGATGAGCTTCCTGGGTCTTTGTCGGGTAACTCTTCAAAGCGATATCCAAGGAGATTGATGTCTTCATCAATACGAGATGTTAAGGCCTGGCTGGCAAAACGACTTTGCAGCCTTTGTGTCAACTATCTCATCGGAGTGTCAGGATCATACCCCAATCTGTATGAAGACTTGTCTATGTGACGGTGGAGTTTCCAATCTTCCAACTGACTTTTGGTCAGGGTGGGTTCCAATGGAATAAGAATACCACGGCCACCTCCCAAACCAATTGGATTTTGAGCGTTATAGCTCATTTTCTTCATGATAGCTTGTGTTATTGGACTAAACAAGGATAGTTGAGGCATACCTTCATTTTGGAAAGGTTCAAGCAAGGAATTTGATGAAGCAACATTCGATCTATGGAAAAAGATTGGTTTCTCTTCTGCCGTTGTTGTCGGAATGATGAAGGTAGCAGACGCGGGATCTTTTACGTCAGCAGGAGTCTCCAATGGAGTGAGGGCAGGCCGAACTTGCTGAGTATCAGCTTGGCTTGACGATGCATCGTCTTCTGTCTCTAAATTCGAATCTGTATCTTGTATGATAGATACGAAGGAAACAGCGAACTTGCCCCCAGTTTTCTGCTTTGTCTTCTTTGCTTTAGTAGTGATTACCAAAGGTTTGGAAGATTTGAAGGAGACAACGAAGGGAGACGGATTGCTCTCTTTGGGTTTGCCGGAAGGTTTGTTTTCTTCTATTGATTGCTGAAGAGCCTTGCCTTTATCTTTTTGGAGATTGCCAACAAAAGATGTTATTTTCTCCTCCTCCTTCTCTTTCTCATCCTTGTACATCTGAGAGTCTACAAAATGGACTTCTTTGCCTTTGAAGGCTTTTTGTCTACAAACACTCGATGTATCAAGCCGTCGTCGCCAACATACTTGATGCAATGAAGTAGAGTTGAAGGGACAACACCGTTCTCGTGTATCCAAGGGCGTCCAAGAAGGATGTTGTAGCATGAAGGGGTTTTTATTGCATACACGGTGACCTCAGAGATAAGATCACCGATTTGCAACCTGAATCTGATTTTGCCAATGGGCCTTTGAGCACTCCCGTCATATCTAAAGATGGACACAGATGTGTGGCTCAGTTTGTTAGGTGGGATACCCAGCTCTTCGAGTGCCGTAGTAGAGATGAGGTTGAGTGCAGACCCCGGGTCGATCTAGACTCTGTGTATTGGCATCTCTTTGATGTACCCCGTGATGTACAAGGGTCGGTTGTGCTTTGTCTTGCCTAGCAGGAGGTCTTCCTTATTAAAGGCAATGGTAGCATTTACGGCTTTTTGGACCGAGAGGCATTCAATGCAAGGTCCTCCAGCTTCTTTCTTTTCTCCCTTTGAGGAGGTTTTTGACTTTTTGACCCTATAGTCCATTTCAATTTGTAGGACTTGTGGGGCATGTTTATCGATGTCCACATTCAGCCTTTGCAATTCTTAAATGTGACTATCACGAGTTTGTGGTGACATTCGTAATAAGTCTAGGATGTGCAGTCGTGCAGGTATGTGTTTGAAGTGCTCGATCAAGTCATACTTGAAAGCCTCTTTTGGGCCTGCATTTTCATTATCACTGCCGCTTGGGGCATTTACAGCTTGCTTTCCCAAAGGATTTACATAAGAAGAAGGTTGGTTGTAGTTTTTGTGGTAATCCCGGCCAGAGCGGGTACCTTTCCCAGCTTCAAAAGCTTCTAGAGGTGGCTCTTCTTTCGAAAGACCCCCTTTGAGCTCAAGGGGCCGATCCTCCCCATTTGCTGAAAACGCTTCTGCAGCAGCATTGCCGTCTTCAGTTATTGCGTTGCATGGAGCATTTTCCGAGAACAAGTCCTGAACAGCTTCCAACAACTTTTCTTCTTTGTCCAGTATTTCATAGGTCCAGACATCTCCTATGAGGTTGGGTACCT
This sequence comes from Persea americana, assembly GCA_029852735.1. Taxonomy (NCBI): domain Eukaryota; kingdom Viridiplantae; phylum Streptophyta; class Magnoliopsida; order Laurales; family Lauraceae; genus Persea; species Persea americana. Next base: position 19,857,460 of record CM056813.1, on the reverse strand, counting down.
GGGACCAATTGACTAGGTTTTCTTTGAAGACTTCATCAGCCAGAGCTTCTTCATGGTGATCAGTCGGAAAAGGCTTGAATTCTGACGTCACCGTTTCAGGAGACGACGGCTGAGAAGATGCTATCTCAGTGGAAGTCACCCGAGAATATGTAGCTCCAGAGGATATGCTGCCGGATGCATTTTGAGAATCCGTGGCCTCAACAGATAGAGCTTCAGAGGCACTATCATCCTGAACTATCACATTGCAGGCAACTTCGATAGAAGATGCCTCCCCAATGGACTGATGAGAATTAGACTCATCCTCCGATGTAAGAGGATCATCAATCCAGCAACTTTCTTCATTTTCCGAAGTCACTGGAAAAGATGCTTGTAGATTCTCCAGGACTTCCGGTTCTGGATTTTGATGAAGCTGATTGATGCGATCCTGCTCTTGTTCTATGGCAAGACGCTGCAAGATCCTTGCATATTCTTCAAGATCGGGCATGGGAGCTAAATCTTCTTCTTCATCTGCCCCTTATAGTTCAACCTGATTGGAATCCACTAGAGCATTTGTTTGCGCTGGGTTGACAGCACTTTCTTGAACAGCCTCTTGGTCTTCATCATCATCAGACCAGGATCCTTGTGGTTGGAAGGGGTTATACTAGATTACTGGCATAAGGTGGGATTCCGGGATCCATTCTTCATCGGAGAGATATTCTCCGGTTTCAAGGGATTCGTCCCATTCATCTGTGTCACTGGCAGTGTCACTGGACTCGTATCCATTCATAGAGAATCCAACTATCGAGTTACAAGAGTATGATGCCCCTGCGTAGTCTCATCTCTGAGCTGTGGTGGCATGAAATCACTGAGGGTGAATTTTCTTACCACTGTTGGAGCTTTGGGGAGAGACTCCTCTGTTGCCCCCAGTGAAGTGGTAGAGGAGGCTTCTGCTTTTTCAGGGACCTCTTGTTTTGTTTAAGCCTTCTCCTGCTGTTTGAGCTTGTGGAGTTATCTCTTGGCTTGCCTTCGTTGTTGAGCGGTCGGCTTTGTTTTGACGATCTCCCAATTTTCATCTTCTAGGAGATCGGTATGTACCCATATGGGGTGTCCATCTGGTGTTGGGTAAGGCACCAGCTCTTGGAACGTCTGTGTCATTTTTATCACCTTGAAGGAAGTAGTGACTTTTTCCTTTGGTGATTTGGATGTTTGTCCATATGACACCATGTTAACGGAGGCAGACCCATAGTTTTTGTCAAAGGTAATGACTCCGTTTTTCCACATCCCGTTGATCTTCTCTCTCACAACGAAACATTGGTTGAGATGATGCGAGACCATTTGGTGGTATGGACAATATCGGGGATCATTGGTTTTGCCAACATCTCCAAGTCTTTTGGGGTCAGGCAAGGTGAGTTTGCCATTTGCCAAGAGAGCCCCAAATATTTCTTCAACATCTTCATCGAACGGGTATTTCTTCTCTACTCGTTCTTTGAAGACATCAGAGAGTTCAGGTCTCTTACCTGCAGCTTTGTTTTCAGCTTTCTTTGGCGGCTGAGGGGCTGACTTGGTTTGCACATTGAGAACCTCCTTTTTCTTTGGCTTGGAGGTCGGAATGGCGGTCGGCTCCTTCTTTGATGACTTCTGACTGTTGAGGTCTTTGATCACCGTTTCAGCCTCCATAGACGCTTCTAGGAGTTCTCCCAAGTTCTTTGATTTGTTGCCGATGATCATGGAGCGGATCCTTGCTCTCATGTTGTTTCAGCAAATGTCGACTAGCGACGCTTGTGGGAGCACATCTGAGCATTTGTATGCCATTGCTTTCCACTTGTGAATGAAGTCATATGTCGACTCATTCTCTCCCTGTTTAAGGCTGCAAAGCTGAGCCATAGTAACAGGATGATCTTCACCTTTGAAGTGGGTCAGAAAGCGTGTCTCTAGCATGGTCCAGTTTTGAATGGAGTCCTCTGGCAGAGTGGAATACCAATCAAAGGCTGTACCTTTTAGGGTACTTGCAAAGAGCCAGATCTTGAGCCATGTTATCGTCCGGTGGAGGTTGCTCAGAGTTTGTGACTAGGACATTCACTCTTCGTGAGTCGAAAGAGGATACTGTCTTAGTGACTGAGCTGGAGCTCATTCTTCTAGATGAATGATCACTCTGATGTCCTTGGCTTGAAGGAGTGGGAGTCTTCCTGATGCCTTCTCGTCCGGGAGAAGCTGCGAATCACCGGTCGTCTGACATGTATATTTGTTGTTGATTTTTGCCGTCTTTTGGTTTTGCCAACCATGTGGGCAGCAGTAACTTGGTCGGGTCTTTCTTTTTTGACCCATTTTTGGGAGATTTGAAGCTTAGAATGCTGGGATCTTTGCTTCTCTAATCTCTTCTGTCGATATGCCGCGCGGCGACATATACGACGAGCAATTTGAGCTTCTGTTAACTCGGGCTGTGCTCTGGCAATGAAGGACGTGGTCCCCCGTGCGCAGCAACCGAGCTTGTCTTCTTTGAAGACTGGCATGGACAGGATCTGGAAGAGGTCCTTAGCCTGTCGCAGCGAAGCTTTAAATTTCGCAAGCTTTGCCCCTGTTGAGATGAAGGGTCGAGTTGCAGGAGAGCAGCCCTGGCAGGTTCTTGTCGAGGCCTTGTGATGCACGACTTGATTTTGGGCTTGTATGAACAAGCCGGCTGGTGCTGATTTGTTTTGGTTGTTCGGTGGAGGGTAGGTTTCTCTCCTTTGATGTAAGCAAGATGGTAGAACCGGTTCTCCTTGAGAGGAGCCAGGTATGCTGGCTTTGCAGATGTCAGGGATCTTATTTATTTTGGTGAAGATCGCGGGGACCAAGTCTTAGGGCAGACCTGACTTTTTGTAGGTTGAGGCCTCGTGGGATTGCCACGAGCCTTAGGCTTCTTGGTGACCGCCTTTGGTGTCGGGGCAGCGACATGTTGAGGGGCGATTTTCTGCTTCTTAGCAGGCGTCGTCTCTTCTACGGGTAATGGGACTGGTCCCAGTGACCCGAAGATGATGGTCCGGGGAGTGGAGGTCGACCCAGTGTTTTGGGAGTTGCCGAGGGAGGTGATGCTTCTGTAGCTGGCGGGGCGCTTGTGAGTGCGCTTGCTTTGCTTCTCTTGAAGCATGACTTGGTACTTGTTCTCATCGAAGGTGATGGTCAACGAAGTTGCCATTGTTAGTTTTGGAAAACTTCTGAAACAAGACCACATCCATTAGTAATCACAAGATTATGGTGATCATAAATGGGAAAAACTATGGTTTTGTCTTTTCAAATCGCTCAGCAGGCATGGCCTATTCTGAGCGTAATGAAGAAGGCAAAAGGCCATAGAGGGTACAATTGTTCTGAATGCAAGTATGGTTGGCTTGAAATAAGCATTCCAGTGACTGCTAGAAGCAATTGTAAACCTTAATTTAAGTTACCCAGAAGCGAAGCTCACTCGAGGTAAAATGATATAAGGTTGGAGATACAAATGTGTCGGTCGCGAATACAGTAGACCCAAAAGGGCGTACTAGCACCGCTAGGCACAAATGTTGTAAATCGCATCCTTGAAAAGGACACGAGATGGGATTTTTTTTTGAAATGTCAAGATTGAATTCGTAAAAGAGAGCAAATGGTATTCCAATCCGAATGAAGGCTCAGCGATTTCCGTGAGCCTTAAGTCCGAAGAGGAAGGAACCAGGATTTCTTAAATTTAAATCCAATAATGAAGGAAGTTTTTTTTTTTTTGAAAAGCCAAGATTGAATTCATAAAAGAAAGCAAATGGTATTCCAATCTGAACAGAGGCTTAAACATTTCTGCGAGCACTAAATCCGAAAATGAATGAACCACAATTTCTTGAATTTGAACACAATAATGACAGAAGCTTTTTTTTTTTTTTAAGAGAGATTTTTTTTTAAAAAAAAAGTACACATAGGTCTTCCAATTCGGTCTTATGAAACCTTAGTGGATAGATCGGCCCCCAGGTAAAGGTAGGATTACTTAATGAACCCGTTTGAAGGACCCTTACTTCGAACAGTCTAGCTGCCTCCACACTCTGGACAAGGCTTTTCTTAAATCCACTTTGGTCAAAGAACGCAATTGGTACAACCTTAATGTGTGTTTTTTTTTTTTAAGTCTCCAATGGACCCATCAAAGAGAGGAAAATGACCCCTCTGAATCCGAACGTTGGCTCAAACATTTCTGCAAGCCATTATACGAAAAAGAAAGAACTAAAGTTTCTCCAATTTGAATCCAAAAGAAAGAAATTTGAATTTTTTTTTTTTTTTAAAGATCTCCAATGGACCCATCAAAGAGAAGGAAATGATCCCTTCCAATCCGAACGTTGGCTCAAACATTTTTGCGAGCCATTGTACGAAAAGGAAAGAATTGAAATTTCTCCAATTTGAATCCAAAAGAGAGAAATTTGAAAACTTTTTTTTTGAAAGATTTCCAATGGACCCATCAAAGAAAAGGAAATGGTCTCTCCCAATCCGAACGTTGGCTCAAACATTTCTGCGAGCCATTGTACCAAAAGGAAAGAATCGAAATTTCTCCAATTTGAATCCAAAAGAGAGAAATTTGAAAACTTTTTTTTTTGAAAGATTTCCAATGGACCCATCAAAGAGAAGAAAATGGACCCTCCCAATCTAAACGTTGGCTCAAACATTTCTACGAGCCATTGTACGAAAAGGAAAGAACCAAAATTTCTCCAATTCGAGTCCAAAAGAAAGAAATTTGGAAACTTTTTTTTTTGTTTGAGAAAAGATAGAATGGAAACAGGTTTAAAGAAAGAAGTTTCCAAAGAATCACATCTCATGTTTTTTTTTTTAGATACAAGATCCAACATAGGCCACCAACTAGAAAGGAGCCAATGATTCTAAGCATCGTGTTCTCAAACGAACGAGTCCCACCGGGTATGCCAACTTGATGGACCCGTCTTTTTCTTTCTTGCCTTCCTCCGTCCTGGGTCCACCGGGGTGCGGCGGGGCGAAAAGAAAAAAAGAGCAAGCATCAACATTTTTGTACGGGTATGCCAAATTTTCTATTCTACTTGGAATTTGAAATGGTGATCCAGAAATTCACCTTCACAAGTAGAAAGGAAATCAAACTTTTTTTCTAACTTTCCATTGCATGTATATTTAAAGAAAGAGACAAGATTTTAGAATACCGTGAGAGGCGATTTTGTTTAGTTTTGTCGTGAAAGGCAGTTTTGTGTCGTAGAAGGCGATTTTTCCATGGAAGGCAATTTTACAAATCTTATCAATAGTGAAAGACAAGAATTGTGATTTTTTGTCTCTTTTAAAAAAAATACAAAATACAATAGAGAAGAAAGAAAGAGGGATTTGACTTCTCAGGAGATTGTGGGGACTCGTTCAGATTGACGGTCGCGAGTCATGTATGGATCCGCCATCGTCCTTCAGAAGAGAACACTTGATGCTTTAGTTCACTTGGCTTGGCTTGGACCTCGTATTTTTAAAGGACAAAGACCAAGGGAAGGTCCTATATCCAATAGAAAACCAAGTAGACAGGCTGAAAGCCGCATCTAGGCCATGTTGGATAGAAGAAGAGGGGAAACCTTAGGGGGGTGGCCCCCCAAGGGACTGCGATCACCTTGTAGTGTTTGCAGCAGAGCTTTTTCAGGGCAGGAGAGCTTCTTTGTGCAGAGAATTCTTCAAGATAATTTTCAAGACGATTTTTCAGGACCCTTTCCCTTTGGAATGACCGCCTATTTATAGGCTTTTGGTGACCATTAGGAAGGTTTATGGGCATTAATGGCATTAATGCTCCATGATGGGAGGAGTTACAAGATTTAATTTCATAATTTTGTAACTCCTTTTTCTTGGATTTTGATTTGCTGATGGAGAATAATGGGCATTTAATCTCCATAATGATGGGAGTTTCATGATTAATTACCATGATTAATCTCAGTAATGATAGAAGTTACATGGTTAATTGCCATGATTAATTGGACTTGTAACTCCCATTTGCTTGCTTCTGATTGGGTTGTCCAAAATAATGAGTTAATGACCCTAATAAGTTGTCATAAAAAGGTCATTTAACTTCATTAATTGGTCGCCGAGTCGCTTGAAGAGTCGCGGGCTGCGCCGCGTCTTTTGGAATTCTCCTTGCGATGATCATCGATGGATCCGCATGTTATTTGATGTCGGATGATGATGCAAATTCAGACATTGGTTGACACCAGTCGATTTTGCGATCGGTCGGGCAGAAAGTGTGCTTTCTTAATTGGCCGGTTGGCGGTTTTGGAGTGTCCGATGATGCTCAAATGATTTCGATGGCGGATCTGTGATGTTGACGAAGATCGACGGATATCATGCCTCAAAAATCAGAATTTGAGAAAATCACAGAGGCCAAACGTCGCGAAAAGCGAAAAATACCCGAATAAGTGGGTTTCCGGGCAAACTTTGGCAGCCCGGATCCCTATGGTCGCTAGCAACCATGGTGCCGGCGACCATGGGGCTTTTGCCCCATTTTCGGTCGCCGTCCGATCGCCGTTTCTTGGTCGTTTCTCGGGCTTTTTCGATTCTGTTTTCTCCTGTATTTTTCTTTGACATTTCTCCTCATTTATTGGCTTGATTCCATTGAAGAAAACCCATCGAGAAGTCGTGCAAATCAGAGCACAAAGTTTCCTATTTTTGGAAAAGCCGAAGACTTTGTAGTCGATTTTCCGCCAAGAGTTGAAACTAGTTCAAACGATGTCTGAATGACCTGAAATTTGAGGTGAAGCTTCCTGAGCATTAGATAGGACTAACCATGGGCTTTTATTTGAGTTTTGAAGCCGTTTGGGGTCCCGTCGATGCTAGACTAGATTTCGCCGTGCGGAAGATGTCGAGCTTCGATGTATGGTCATCCGATGTCTGATTGACCTGAAATTTGACAGGGAGCCTATTGGAGTCATTTTGAGATGATCCATTAGCTCCAATTTGGATGCTATGGTCCCGGGGAGCTTCGCCGTCGGCAGGCTTGATTTTGCTTCGGAGCATCAAAGCCGGGTCAAACGTCGTCAGAATGACCTGAAATTTGACGTCCAGCCCTTTGGAAGCATGTAGAAGCTACTCATGTGCTTTGTTTGATGAGTGGCGGCATCGGAGGTTCTCGCCGCCGAGAGGCTTGATTTCGTCGTTCGAGAGTTAGTGGAGGGTCAAACGGTGTCGGTTTGACTTAAAATTCGACGTGGAGCCTTTTGGAGGTATTTTGAGACCATCCATAGGCTCTGATCGAAGATTTGATGTTTTCGACACTGTCGCCGCCGGGAGCTCTTGCTCAACCATTGGAGGATTGAAGTTAGGCCAGATTGTGTCGAAATGACCCGAAACTTCATGTGTACCCTTCTTTGGTTATTTTGAAGGATCTTGCAGTTTTTGTTTGATTTCAACAAGATCTGATACTTGAGGCAGCTCTGCCTGTTTGTAGTAGGATGCGGCTCCATGTAGCTTTTGATGTTGAGGAGGTAAAGTGACATTTTTGGTGTCAACAAAGGGGTGGTTCCTCATTCCACATGTGCGCCGCTGTGATCCCGGATTAGGGACCGTCTTATCATAAACCCGGTCCAGGGTCGCGACACCTTATTTTTATTGTGAGATACAATCATAAGTAGGGATGAAAACAGGCCTCCTATATCTATGAAACCGAAAGACTCGAATTGAACAAAAGTGAAGAAAGTGTTTTAAATGATTACTAAATCATATAATAACCTTAATGTTAAAAGTTTAATGAAGGTGTTTAGAAAGATTAAAAATGGTTAAAGACTTAGCTCTTTAATATTAATCTTAAAAGATGAAAGAAATCATTGTAAAAGATGACGATTAGTTAAAGAGGTGGTAATTGAGAATCGTAAATGCCTGAAGTGAGCTCAATTATTATATATTATAGTGACATGATTTGATTTTGAAATTGGTGTTTGATTTTGAAATTGGTTGAGAAATCAGATTCCGATTTTGCAAGAAATTGGCTTCCAAATTTAAATTGATTTTAACTTATCTAAAGAGTCCAATTTAGAGAGAAGTTTCTATTGTGATACTATTTCTTTCAAATTTCTCTAAAAAGTCTCCTTAATAAAAATCTCCTTAATCTAATCAAGTTAAATACCCTTTTCAAGTTTTTGAATATTTAGATCAAGGGCCCACCTTTCACAAGGATAACAAACCTTTGGATCTCAACATCCTCCATTCATATATTCGGGTGAAGTTCCCATTAAAATTAAAACATGAGTTCCAATTAAAATTAAAACATGTGTTGAAAGATATGAATAAAGAACTAGAAAGGAAACATGATGACTATCCTCATAGCTACAAAATTGACTGTGGCTCCATCAAGTTTCTTCTAACCAAAAGTTAGTTTTACTTTATATATACTTGGAAACCAAAAGAGGATAATGCCCAGGTTTCTTTAAATAATCGGGATCATATGAAGGTTTCCCCATGATAACCGTGAGTGGACCATTCATGATGCGCCATATCACCACGGTGATGTGGCGGACCATAAATGGTCCATTCAAAGTCACCATGGAGAAACCCTCGGATGATCCGGACTCTTCTTTAAAATGCTCCCACCTCCTCTAAGGTCCACTCAGAAGCATGATCTTTAGCAAAACTTTTGAATTTCTAAATAGGGGCGCTTGGTGGCAAGTCCCTTGACATTCCGTTTTAAAGCCTAAGGTCCATCACACTTTTTCGTAGTGGCGTCAGTTCTCATTTAAAACTAATGCAGACAAAAAGACAAAAATGCCCTTGCGCTTACCGTCGAATCCAGGTACGCCTCTCTCTCTCTCTCTTCTTCTTTTTCTCCTCTCTTCTCTCTGATGGTTGTCTCTCTCTCTCTCTCTATTTTTTTTTTTCTGAGTTGGGGTTCTAGACTGGAAAAGGGCAGCGACGGTGTTGGTTTTGTTGTTGGGTTCGGTTTGAGTTTGGGGTGGTGTTGGGAGTGGCTAGGTGGCTGGAGGCTCGGAAGGGTTTTTTCTTTTTTTCGGAGTTGGGGGTTGATCTGGCGAGGGAGTTGGGGATTCGTCAAAAATGGGTTCCGGGTGGGTTTGGAGGGTGGTAGTGGTTCCACTTCCTCACTTTGATTGTAGTATTAACATGATATTTCCATCCAATGCAGGATTTTCACACAGAGATGGGCCAATTAAGCTTTCTTTCTCTAGTCCTAGCCCCTTCAATATTTCAAATCCCCAGGAGTAGTTTTCTTTGAATTTGGGATTCTCTCGTCATGGTCTCCAAAGACACAGATGGGAAGTGGAATGATAGAAGTGAAGTCCGATCAAGAAGCCACAAGCATGATAGGATAGACTCTCAAGTTCAATATTTGCAGAGAGGGAAAGCATTCAGAGCTTAGATAATTTATCAGAGTTTCTAAGAAACTCAGATAAATTTATTAAGAACTCAGACAAATTTCACAGAAATTCTGATAAACTGGACAAAAACGCAGATAAATTTGCCAAAAACTCAGATAAATTATCTAAGTTGTGCAAATTTATCTTTATCTGAGTTTCCAAAAAATTTATCTAAGTTTCTGACAAATTTATCTCTGTTTTAAAATTTTTAATTGAGTTTTTGAACAAATCTGTCTGAGTTGTTTCACAAAAAATTTCTTGGTTGCTATGATTGCAAGAGATAGACTAAAACAAAATGGAATAAGGAAAGAAAAGGCAAAGACATCATCGGTTTTTTGTGTTATGCATAATCCATCACCGGAAAAGGCCCGAACTGGTCGTGTTTCCATCACCGGGCCGTTGCCATCGTGGCTAGTTTAGTCGAAGATGGTCAATTTTGATTTGCAGAGCTCTTTGGTGAAATCCCTCGTTCCTAGAGAAGAAGACGGAGGGGGATCTCGAGGACAACAGAGAAGAAGACGGAAGGTGTTATGCTGAAATTGTTGAAAGGGGCAAATTAGTCATAAAAATATATGATGTGGCATATTAGGGACCTCTCACCAAAATATCTCCACCTGTATGTACAATAGACATTAAAGAAAAAGTTATTGGACTGGCTGCCTCAGAAGACCGTGCCTAGAGACTTGTGGCTAATCTACCCTTCTAAATATGGGGTACCTATCGTGTCCACACACGACAATCCCTCTATTTTTTATTTCATTTAGGCACGTAACCTTCTCCTTCTCAGGACGTTCCTCAATCTGAATTTGAAGACACATGCCTTCATTTAATGGTACCCACAAGTGAATATGTATTTTCTTACACCCACAAGCATAGACTCATGAGGTTTACACATGGGTTCAATTTTGCGAAATGGGAACAACGAGGGCCGTTATCAAACAAATGATTTAATTTATGGAATGGGTTCAATCAATATAGCCGAATTTATGAAATGGTTCCTGCATTCTCTGGATCCATTTTCGGCCTACGCATAGATAGAATGTTTGGCAACCTACACATAGAAGGCTAGGTTTCATCCCACTTAAACTACTATTTGGATTATTTGTTTATGGAGTTTATAGAATATTAATTTGTTTGTGGAGATTTATGGACTGTTTGCTTCTAGGAATTTGGTTGTTTGTCCATGTTGAGGTTGGGTAGAATCATGGTGTTTGTTTGAGAGAATTTGAGTTGAATTGTTCAGGTTGGGTTTGAGGGTGTGTATAACATATCCGTAACTCAGAAAGGGGCTGAGTTACGAACTCAGTTACTGACTGGATATGGGCTCATGTAATGGTCCAATTAGAGCCTTCTACAGAGCTCATTTGGGCTGCTTTCCGGACCTATTTACAGACACAGTTTGGACCAATTTCTTGCCATTTTAGAACCATAGTTCAGGCTAACTTCTCAACCCATTTGTAACTGTGGTTTGGCTAGTTTAAGCCCATTTGGACTGATTTTCAGTCCATTTGCAACTGTGGTTTGGGAACAATATATTAGCATATTTATGTAAGTACCCCACTTTTATGGCAAAACAATTACTTTTGTGGAAACCATTGACGGTCTTTTAACATTTAGCGATATTTGTCCTACGAGCTCCAATTTCGCAGTTGATTGAGAAACTGGAGTTCAATCTTAATTTAAATTTTTACTTGAAGGAATCGAGAGAGAATTTTTATTTTAACCACCAAAATAAAGAGTCCAATTTAAAATGAATTTACTTTTAAAGAGTCTCATCTTTCTTCTATCGCTTGCCTTGCCTAATTGGTATCTCAGATCACGAAGCGTTGGGCTGCGTTAGCTTGAAATTCAGCGAATATGTATGGCCATGTACAAGCAGCCTTTAGTGCTTATCTCGACGGACCAGGCCAAAGACCCTGCTTGTGGGTAGCCTGCCTAGCGGTGGGACCAAATCATCGTCTCGAGAGGTCACTAAGAGGCGCATGGAGAGTTTGAAAAAGAACAACGCCCGTCTTCATTGTTCATTCTCGAATGGTTAACCTGCGTATTTACTATTTAGATGTTCTTATCTAATGTCATAGGCAACTCTTATTTGTTTATAGGTATCTGGAAGACATCTAGGGTTGCCAACCAATTGAGCAACCACATATAGTCATTGTCATTATCAATTTTAACGGTCTTTTTAATCTTTTTTTTAGTTTTGGTTTTCTTTTTCTTTATTGGTTTCTCATGGGTTTTTTTCTTCCTTCTAAATCACACTTCTTATTTCTATACATCTCCTTTATTTTTTTATTTTATTGTGTTTAATGATTTCTTTCACCTTTATCATAGTCTTGTTTTAATTTTCTTTTCCAATTTTGATGAGTTCTTTTTTAGTTTCAGTGGTGATAGGTTTTTATGGATTTATGAATTTTATTTTATTTTAATTTTTAATTTTTAGTTATTGGATTTCTATGGGTTTAGTTGTTTCTTCTAAGCCGTTCTTATTATTGGGTTGTCTATGGACTTTTGTTATCATATTATCCTTTTTTTATTTTGTGCTTTTATCAATTTTGTCTTGTTTTTTATGAGTTTATTCTTACGATCTCAAAAGAATGTTTACAGTAAAATATTCAACTAATTTCAAACAAATAAAAGTGCTCTCATTTTTAATATTATAAATTATAATGCCCATACTATGCGTGGGCATGTTTTGCTAGTTTCAATTATTAAAAGCCAAAGTTGTGGGGTATCATTCAAAATTGAAATGAAAAGCTTCCATTATAGGTCAACCTTAACCCTACTTGTAGGTTTACTAGATCCGCGATTAACCCATATAAAGCACAGGTCCATTGTAGAGCATGTTTTAGGATCTGATTCATAAACAAGTTTGGGTCTGAATCCATATAGGTTTCGACCGATGGAACCATTATCTGAGTTTTTAAAAGTTGTAAATTATACTTCAAAATCAACTTTAGTTGGTCATTTTATATTACTTTTGGAAGTAGTCAAATTGTAAACTTGATATACTATTATAAGTTGAATGAAATTCTTATTTAAAATAAAAATCAATAAATAATTAAAAAAAACTTGGAAGTAGCACTGAAATGGAATCCCAGTCCTGGGCCCGTTTGATAATTTTACTTGTCAAGTAAAGTAAAGTCAGATAAAGTTAAGTATTAAATTAAAAACACTTTAATTCAAAACTCCCTCCATCTTGAAAATAAATAAATAAAAAAGTAACTACATTTGTTCACTAAAAGATAAACTCCGTCTCCCGATACAAAAAGGTCAAAAATATTTCATTCCAAATAATTTAAAACATAACGCTATTATAACCTATTACTTTTTATTTTACTTCACTCCTGTTATTTTGAAAGTAAAATGCCAAACGGCGAGTCGGAATCGGTTTTGAAAGCGAATTTGAGTTCTGATATCAGAATCAGGTCTGATACTAACAAAACAGTTTCGAGTTGAGCAACCCAACTTTCGGAAGGAATTTTCGGTTACGATTTTAGGTCCAGTATGGTTCCGCTCTGAACCCCTTCCCTCTCGGAATAGGTGGGTGATACTCATACATCCGGACTCCGTTCATTTAAAGCTCTTCTCACCATCAGTTACAAAATCTGTTGGTGGGTCTGAATATCATTGCTCAAGAACACCAATTCTTGTTAGTTTCGGTTTGTGCGATGGAAGAAGCAAAAGAAAGAAAAGAAGAAGAAGGAGAGAATTGGAGTTCAGCAGTGGAAGACCTTGTTGATCGAGGAGACATTGATGGGGCCATCTCTCTGCTCGAGTCCCTCATCTCCAAACTCAAAACCCTAGAAAAAACCTCAAATCTCCCTCTCGCCTCCGCTCTCTTCGATCTCGCCGATCTTTACTCCTCTCGAGGCCTCTCCCTCAAAGCAGACGAGCTTCGCAACCGAGCTCTCGTCATCAAGCTCAGATCTCAGCGCCACTACTCTCGCCCTCTGGGTTTAGGGTTAGGGTTTCTTCATCATCATCACCTTCTTCTTCTTCTTGATTGAACCAATGTCTGATTCTTATCTCTCTTATACTGTTGTGATTGTAGGGATTCGAATAATGCATCAGAAGCTGTAAGAAAGAATGATTTGGAGGAAAGTAGGGCTTCGGCGACGGATGCCTCTCCTTCTTCGGACAACGATGGTATCTTCTTTCTCTTTTGAATTCTGCTTCTTGATCGGTTTCTTTTTGTTTCAATGTGAAATTGCTAGAGACACTGAAGAAGAAGTTCTCATTTAAATGGGAGAAAGCCTTTTGAAGAAAAATGAGAGAAATTTCATTAATGTCGTTTGGTTACATGTGACATGGAGTTGGAGCAATTCTAACCAAAACCTGGGAGTGAATACTGCATCATGGTCACTAACAATGGATTTGGGCATTCCATGGATTTTGAAGCCGATGTTCATAAATGCTTGTGCTCACGATGAGGCAGTATATGGATGACTGAGTGGAACAAAATGTGCACCCTTAGATGGGCGTTCCACAACCGCTATTATGACCGTTTTACCCTGTGAAGGTGGTATCACTTCAATGAAGTCCATCGATAGGTCCGTCCAAATGCAATCTGGTGTTGATAAAGGCTTCAGCACCCCAGGTGTTGCCACTGTTTCTCCCATATGTTGCTGGCATGCACCATATTTTGCGACAAACTGCTCAATACCTGCCCTCATACCACGCCAATGAAAAAAATGAGATCCCCTTTTGTATGTATTCAACGTTCGTGAATGGCCTTTTGCTGGCGAGGAATGAAACTCGACCATCATGTTAACATTCAATGGTGAGGTGTGTGGAACAACTAATCTCCCCTAGTAACGTAATTCTCGATCTGGAAGCAAATACTTGCAATGCAAAGTTGGATCGTTCTATAGAGCTTCAATCACTTGTCACAATTCAGTAGTCTCTTCCCATTCTTCCCATTCTCTCTTCAATTTGTCAAGCCACAAGCCATAGGCTGAGATATGGCCATGACTGTACTTTTTGCTTCAAATTGCCAAGATAGAGGATCGGCCGCAAGATTGGTAGTCCCCTTTCTATACACAATCTTGTAATCATATCCCAACAAATTTGAAACTTACCTTTTCTGGATCTAGTCACGATACGCTTCTCCAAGAGGTATTTCAAGCTACTGTGGTCTGTGCAAACCTTGGAATGCCCCAGGAGATAAGGTCACCATTTAGTCACTGCATGTATGATCACAAACTTCTTGTTTCTCATAAGTGGATAGAGCAAAATTATTGCCTAATAACGCCTTGCTTGTAACTGATCTATCCTCTTGCATCAACGCAGCCCCAATTTTTGTCCCAGATGCATCACAATCAACGACAAATGTGCGGCTAAAATTAGGTAAGGCAAACATGAATGTAGATGCCATGGCCGCCTTGAGAACAATAAAGGCCTTTTCTGCATCAACACTCCATTGGAAAGAATCCTTTTGAAGCAAGGAAGTACATCCAAAAGCTCATCAATGACTGGGATGGGAAATTTCTCCTTAATAGTGATTTTGTTGAGAGTGCAATAGTTAATACACCTCCTCCAAGACCTGTCTTTCTTCTGAAGGAAGAATACCGGCGAAGAATATGGGCTTGTGCTTGGATGAATAGTGCCAGAATCCAACATCCCCTTCAGACTCTCTCTGTGTGGAAATGAGGGCATTAGTAGGGCCATACATTGATGGGCAGCTGTCCCAATTGTAAAGGAATCCGATGGTCACGTGCATGGATGAAAATAGTGGCCGCTATGCTATAGAAAATTTGTCACCACTCTCAAATTAGCGTCAGCTACAAACTGCTACAGCTACTGCGGTCCACTATAGACCTGCTATGGAATGAGATTGACATCCACTTTGCATAATTTTTTAAAACAGATAGTAGGGCTCCTTTCTTCTTTTCTTCTCTCCAAACAACATTTTTATGCAACTTTTCTACCCTTCCATGCTTAAAAGCACAGTAAAAAATACAAGATTTGGCTGAATTAAAGCCGATACATAGAGTTTCTCTCAAGGGCTCTTCTCTAGGTATATCGTGGTAGACACCACCTTTGGTATTATTAAAGGTATTCTTTTTCTCAACTCTTAACGAAAGTACATTGTTTGTTTTAATGAAAGTTAATTTGTCATTTGGTTTGCACTTTAAGCGTTATTTTATAATTTATTTATTCTGTGTTATGTTCAGTTACGCTAAATTGCTTATGAATTATGAATTTAGAAATGCATAATATTTTCTAATTTAGATTAATTAACCAACATGAAAATATGTGAAAAAAATAGATTAATATTTTTGTTTTATAATCATTTAGCAATACAAAACCTTTATGCACTAAAGGGACTACTACATCCCCCTATCTTAGGTACTGTAGGAAAAATCATCGAATTCAAACATTTTCCAATATTCTGGATTTTTTGGATATTCTTTTGAAATTCTTTTACCACTTTTTTGATTCACACCACCATCGCTCGCTATGTAGCGTTTTGGCTTCTGGCCGCTATGCCAGCCGCAACCGCTACTGTGATCCTTGATCATGTGAGCGACATGGTAGTAAGCTGGTTGGCGCTTGAAATGCAACCAAAAAAATTCGCTAAGAATGTGTTGCAAAGCTGGAGGGATTTGTGTAGGGTTGGCTTCTAAGTGAAAATTTTGTACAAGGACTCTGGGTGCTTTCTTGTGAATTAAACGCTCCATCTGATCATGGTCTACAAACATATTGTCCCCATTTTGCTTCCCCTTCACGGTGAATCGATGACAATCTTTGGAAAATTGCCTTTTCAACTCCACAAAATCCCGTAGAATTGGTCCAAGTGTTCGTAGCCATAGGTCACCCAGCACCACATTGCACCTGCCTAATGGCAATATATGCATATCGGCGTGTAATAGATAGCCTTGCATTGTTAAGTGCAAGTTGGGGCATTTTCCGCAACAGGGCAGTTTACCGCCATTAGAGACCATGCCTTTGAATGGTTCACTAGATTTCATGCGACATCCATTTTGCTTTGCCATGCTAAGGTCAACAAAACTGTGAGCTCTACCTGAATCAGTAAGGATGACAACATGTTGTCGTTTAATGCACCCGTTCACTCATATGGTTTTGTGGAGGGGAATATTTAGAGATGATATGCATTGATATTTCAGTGACTCAGTATCATCAGGTGTATCATCCATTGGTTCATTTGTATCAGCATCAAGCAAAAGCGACATCCAACATTTACAACGATGACCCGGCACAAATTGTTTGTCACATTTGTAACATAATCTTTTGTTTCCACGTTCTTTTGTCCTAGCTAGAGTAGGCCGTTTGATAGGGATGGGGGCATATTTAGTTCCTGTTGGCATTGATTGAAGAGCATAAGGTGGTAATCGTCAATGTAGAAAGTGGGCGTCAGCCAACGGCTTGTAGTTGGGGTCAATCATCTAACTTCTTTTCCTCCTGCAAACGCGCTAACTTAATTTTGGCCGGTAGAGAAGATGGTCGAAGCTTTTGAACCATGTGGATTACAGTCTTTAGTCGTCCAATGAAATAGCTAATTAGAGCTTCTTCACCCATGATGCCAGTGCTATTAGTTACTGCTCAAACTGAGTTTGGCACTCCTAAACTAATCATATTTGCATTAGTTTTATGAGGGAGATTGTGAAGTCTGTGAACTCCCTGCTTGGATACATAGTGGCCACTATATCGGGTGTAGCGGCACTGCTACACTAAATGGCATTTAGCACCGCTCACATCCGTGGCAGCGCCTAGGGTGCGCTAAGAGCCCGCTACGCTTGCTACAGGGCCATTATGGAGTGAGACAGATTCCTACTTTCCAAAAAAAAATTAATACGCATAATAAGACTTATTTCTTTTCTTTTTCTCTTCAAATAACATTTCTACGCAACTCTTCTACACTTTTATGTTTAAAAGAACACAAAAAAACACATGATCTCGCCGAATTACAGTCAATACAGAGAGTTCTTTTCAAAGGTTCTTCTCTAGGTATATCCTATTAGACACCTCTTTTGGTAGATGTATTCTTTTCTCTAGGTACTCTTTAAGTCTTAAGTCTTGACTTCATGACATAGTTTTTTATTTTTTATTTTTTATTTTTAATGAGCCTTTCATTAGTTTATAAGTTAGCATAACTAAGCAACATGAATACATGTGAAAAAAATGATCATTACTATTATTTTCTATATATACAGCGATACAGGATCTCATACAATGAGGGGACCGTTACGTCCCCTTCTCTTAGTTACTTTCGCAAAAAAAAAAAAAAAAAAAAAAAAAAAACCACATTTTCTCTCATTTTCCAATATTTTAGATTTTCTACGATTTTTTCAGATTTTTTTGACGATTTTTTTTAAAATCGCACTGCTACGTAGTGCCCCGCTATGTAGCATTTTGGTCCACTGCTACCATAATTTTCATCCCTGACTCCCTGGGTAAATATTTGACGCACAAAGCTTGTGTGAAGCCATCCCATTTACGTACATCCTCGACCTTCTTCCACCATTATTGTTATTATAAGGCCTCTTGTTCCAAGTGAAAGCCGGCAAGTGGTATCTTCTCCCTCTCTTGGGTTAGTTGAAAAGAAGAAGAAAACTGCTCAGTGTGAGATCATCATCATCAGTGTTTTGGAAAGCGAGAGGCGCATCGAGGCGCTAAGGTCTCCTGGGGCCTAGGCGCTAAGGCGCGAGTCGAGGCGTGGGCTTCATTGAAGCAAGGCGCACATTGTAGATAAAAAATATATATTTTGGTATAGACAGATTTTCACAAATTAGAACAAAAAGGCAAGGACTATTAGAAGAATTCTAAAAGTCATAAAGCATCCATCACTCTAAATGCTAAACATTCAACAAAAGTACCAACAAAAGTACAAAAGTGTGACACCACACATAAAACCACCACACAAAAATACTTCAAAGTTCAAAGTCAAAGCAACAACACAGATGCTCCTAAGGAGGACCTAACAGTCATCCTCAACATCTACACCAAGTAAGTCATAATCTTGCCCTTCATCATTGGATTTATATCCATCCACGTCTTCCTCGTCTGCCTCCTCTGCCTCTTCCTCATCTACCAATTGAAAAACATTTGATGATCTAGTCACTATTGGTGTTGCCTTTGCCCTTGAAGTTGATGTTGCTCTAGTTCTTTGACTACTTTCTCCAACTCCAGAAGCTGTAGCAACATCACCCCATGTCAAAAGATTATCATCAAACACAAGCTCATCATCTTCATCCAATTCTCTATCTATCCTCCCAAGCAACTACTCACTGCTTTCATCAATATTCTTCAAAGAAATGGGATCAAGTATGTCACGCATATCATATCGACGTTTCAGTGCTTTGTTGTACTTAACAAATACTAGATCATTGAGACATTTTTGATCCAACCTATTTCTTTTTTTGCTATGAATCTACAACAATTAAAAAAGATATTAAAATTTATATGTAGAGAAGAAAAATATTTTAAATTCATTTGACTTGAGAAAAATACTCACATGCTCAAATACACTCCAATTCCGCTCACAACTAGATGAACTACACGTCAAGCTAAGAACTTTTATCACAAATTTTTGCAAATCTGGGGTCTTGGAACCATATGCAGCCCACCATTCAGCTGTTAATTATAGGTAATTAGCATAAATTTATGGGATAAATGTAAAAAATTAATTTTATAATATAATGGAATAAACTTATGGGATAAAATAATTTACCCGGTGCCGTTGCCGCCCTTTGCCTAACCGCCATAGGCAACCCAAATAAATTTTCAGCTTGCTTATAAATAGACAACTCTTGACTGATCTTATCTTGTACATCAATATTTGGGACCAACTTTGATATGCAATTATACAATCCTGTCATAACTTCATTATCTTGCTCAATACTGGGATTCGAATAGAAGAATGCTGGGTTCAAGAAATATCCAGCTGCATGCAAAGGACGATGCAATTGAACATCCCACCTTCTGTCAATGATTTCAAAGATATTATTATATCTTTCTTCTTTTCCACCAAAAGCATTTGAAATGGCTTCTTTAGCCCAATCCATAGCTTCATAAATGTATCCCATGGGAGGGTTTTTCTCACCATCAACCAATGTAAGCACACAAAGAAGAGGGCCCGAGACCTTGAGGGCATAGACAACAGTGTTCCAAAATGAAGGCATTAACATAATTTGTGCAACCCTTTTACCCTGTTGCTCCTTTACCCATTTACTTGTTGTCCACTCCTCTGAAGTGAACATCTTCCTCAAGTTGTTTTTTTGTTGATGAATCCTTACCAAAGTGAGAAAGGCAGTTGCAAATCGGGTTTTTGCAGGCTTGATCAAATCTTTCATTTGTGTAAACCGCCTCATCATATTTAGCAAAGTTGGGCGGTTATAAATGAACCCATGTACCGCAATATCCCTTTCAAATGTTCTCTTGAGACTTGGTATCTTAAAAATGTCTTCCAACATCAAGTCCAAACAGTGGGCAGCACATGGTGTCCAATACAAGTGTGGAAACTTTGCCTCCAAAAACTTTCCTGTTAGAACCAAAACAAAGAAAGAGATAACAAAAGAGTTTTAGATAACGGATTCTTTTAATACTCCTAAATAAAAAACTTTTTTCCAATAACCACTAATTCTTACCCGCCAACACATTAGCTGCAGCACTGTCTGTGACAACCCGAACCATATTAGCTTCTCCAATACGCTCCACAAACTTGTCAATTAGTTGAAACATTTTTTTTGCATCCTTTGAGTAGCTAGAACCGTCAATTGACTCCACAAACATAGTTCCTTTTGGGACAATTCACTAAAAAATTAAGTAATGTCCTCCCTTTCTTGTCAGTCCACCCATCCACTATTATAGAACATCCATACTTTACCCAATCCTCCCGGTGACCCTTCATCAAGTTATTAGTATGCTCTATCTCTTTTTTGAGAAGAGGAACTCGCGCCTCATGGTAACTTGGTGGTTTCATACCAGGACCATATTGCCCAATAGATTCAATCATTGGTCCAAAACTATCATAATTAACTGCATTGAAAGGAATTCCAACATTATACATCCACCTTGCAAATCTTAAACATGCCCGCTCTCTTAATTCTTTCCTATACGGATCATTTTCATCAATTCTTGTTTGTTTTCCTTGGGCTTTTCGATTTTG
This sequence comes from Persea americana, assembly GCA_029852735.1. Classification (NCBI taxonomy): domain Eukaryota; kingdom Viridiplantae; phylum Streptophyta; class Magnoliopsida; order Laurales; family Lauraceae; genus Persea; species Persea americana. The sequence goes on along the minus strand of CM056813.1, from coordinate 19,837,021 downwards.
CACAACAGCATCCGGAATGGGAGTGAAGAATAATACATCAATAGGCCCTTTTTGCTTTGGCCTTTTAGGTTTGGACCCAGTTGACATAATAGTACTTCCATGAGCACTAGAAACTTGAGTACGATGAGCCAAGTGTCTTTAACCACGTTCAATGACCTCTACATCATCATCTTCATCCTCTTCAAACGCATTAGTCAATTCATCAAAATGAGGCAACATATTCATTTCTTCTTTTTCTACCTTTTTCTTTGTCATGTACTCTCTAATCTCTTCTCGAACTTCAGCTGGACATTTTGGACAAGCAGTAATATTCCTGAAAACCCCAGCAAGATGTTGCTTGACTCGATAAACACCTCCATTTGATATTTTGCCACAAAAATTACATTTGAACCTATTATTATTTTGTGGATTTTCCAAATGTGCATACTGCCATGCTGGGTCCTTTTTATTACTACCTTCCGATGGCGTTGACATCTATAAACAATTGAAAAAAATAAATAAAAACAACAAGCATACAAAAGGGATTTGCAGAGAAAAGGCAGTGGCAGCAACAGCAACAGGGAAAAAAAAAGAACAAGCAACTGCAGAAAAAGCAAAAAAAAAAAGCAGCATAGCAAAGAAAACAAAAAGAAAAAGCAGTGGCAGCAACAGCAACAGGAAAAACAAAAGCAGTAGAGCAAAAAAAAAGAAAAAAAACAGCAGCAGAAAAAAAAACGGCTGCAGAAAAAAAAAACAGCTTCATCACATTAAAAAACTTAGCAGCAGTTGTTTTTCAGCAGAGCAAATAATGAAAAATAACAGCAGAGCAAAAAAAAAAAAAAAAAAACCTGCAGCAGGAAAAAAAAAACCAGCTGCAGAAAAAAAAAAAAAAAAACAGCAGCAGAAATTAAAAAAATTAGCAGCAGCAGCAAGAAAAGCAACAGCAGCAAGAACAACTGTTGTAACAAAAGCAGCAAGAACAGCAACAGCAGCTGGAAAAACAAAAGCAGCAGAGCAAAAAAAAAAAAAAAACAGCAGCGGAAAAAAAAAAAAAAGCTGCAGAAAAAAAAAAAACAGCAGCAGAAATTAAAAAACTTAGCAGCAGTTGTTCTTCAGCAGAGCAAAGAATGAAAAATAACAGCAGAGCAAAAAAAAAAACAGCAGCAGAAATTAAAAAAATCAGCAGCAGCAGCAAGAACGACTGCTGTAACAAAAGCAGCAAGAACAGCAACAGCAGCTGAAAAAAAAAAAAAAGAGCAGAAGAGCAAAAAAAAAAACATACCAGTGGACGCCGGATGTCGCTGCAGCGGAGGTTGGGATGTCGCAGCTCAGGAGAAGTGACGTCGCAGCCGTCGGACGTCGCTGCTTCTTCCGGATGATGGACGTTGAGTCGCTTCTTCTTCGGACGTCGGAGCAGAGGAAGTTGCAGCGGACGTGAGAGAGCAGACGTCAGACGTCGGAGAAGAGGAAGGTGCAGTGGTCGTGAGAGAGCAGACGTCGGACGTCAGAGAAGAGGAAGGTGCAGTGGTCGTGAGAGAGCAGACGTCGGACGTCGCTTCTTCTTCTTCCTCCTTTTTTTTTCTCCTTTCTCGTTTTACCCCTTTTTTTTCGTCGAAGAAGCTAGGGCGTCTGCCCTCTTTCATTTATGTTAGCAAAATTTCATTTAGCCCCCTTGCCTTTCTTTCTGTTTTACTTTGAACCTGATGAAAAAAATAAGGCGCGCGGCTGTGGCAACTTGTGCCTAGCCACGAGGCGCGCGGCTGTGGCAACTTGTGCCTAGCCACGAGGCGCGCGCCTTCAGCGCTTGGACGTCGACCCATTGAAGTCGCTGCGACTTCAACAGTGCGAGGCGCACTTGGTGCGACTCATTGCGCCGGGGGCCTAGGAGTGCGCCTGTAAAAACCTTGATCATCATCAAAGCCTTGTCCCAACTATGTTGGAGTCAGCTGCACGAATTCTGTTTCTCCATTCTGATATATCTACTAGCCCCAAGCTTGGGTAAAGGAGGAAGGTTGCGTTAGGTAGGTTGACAGTCAGTGTAAAATTTTGTTGCAACCCAAAACCTGAATTCTGAGATTACTGCTCAGCGCATGGTTCAAAATAGTTATGGACGCAATATCGGCCGTAGCGGTCAAGGGCACTTCGATATTTTGAAATGAGCGGCGCTTTGGTCTAAAACCTAGTAAAGCTAAGCATTTTTAATTTAAAATATTTTTCTTTCTATTTCTTCTCCTCAATAGCATTTCCTAAAGTTGTCTTTATCCATATATGGTTTCAAATTACTAAAAGAACACAAGATTGATTGCTACACAAGATTTGAATTCTTTTGACCATTTAAAAAATTCATACTCCTACACCGCAACTACTACGTATCGCCCACTATGTGGCGTTTTGGCGACTGGCCGCTACGTCCGCCACAACCGCTATTTTGATCATTGGTTCAGCTTGAGATAGCCAATCAATTAGATCCTCCCCTTTGAATTGGGGAAAATTTACTCTGGTGTACCTTGCTTGGGTGGAGCTACTCACATGAGTTCAAGGTCCAAGATGTCTCTTGAAGATGCTTGATCCCTTCCCACCATATCGAATAATAGAAATCTCCTCTTGAACAGTCGACATTGTTGTGGGGAGATCATACAAAAGATCCCTTGCCAGAATGATTTCATTAAGTTGATCTAATGTCCGTGACCGTTAATCGGAGTTTTTCTTTAGCTGTTTGAGTTAGGATTGTAGCTTCGGACCATCTTGAGATCGTGTATTGCCTGTCATGATCGTCACCAGTTCGCCTGGCTCTGAAACCATTTGTTAAGACTGACACTAGAGACACAATCAAAACAGCTTCGCACTTAAAGGAGAAAGCTTTTTAAGGAAAATGGAAGAAATTTCATTGATGCATTTGGTTATGTGCCAACCTTGTTTGTCAACATAGTTGCCCATCAGTTAAGGAGTTTATTTAGCAATCTAATCAAACAAAGATGACTTGCTAAAAGTAAATAATAATAAAAATAGCAATCATTTTCAAATTAAAAAAAAATTCAAAATAGCAACTAATCTGCCAGATACGTGAATATCATCACGTTTGTAACATAAAGGTCTATATCTTATACAGGATGGTCAAAAAAAAAAAAAAAAAAAGCGATCATGTGATCAGTTTAACCTTGTTTTAATGGCTGCGAGATCGTAAAGTCTTAACCATTAGATGAATGTTCTGTTTATGTCATTTTTGCATGATCAGTCCAAGGGGCAACATAATTCAGACGAGTGTTAGATTGTGGTAAGTGCTGGGTGTAGGATTAATCATACAAGGGCCTAGATTGAACATATTAATTAGTTGAAACTTTTTAAGCTGACCCCAGATTGATGAGATAAGGATAAATTGATGATGATGATGATGAATGGCCACACTGGCGCATTGTCCTAGAAAATTCGTGGAATTTTTAGATGCTAAAGGTTGGGAAATTCCTTTCAACCCTTTCTCTTTTAGAAGCATCATTTGTAAACATCTTGTCAATGAGGAAAGCAATTAAACTTGTGTCCTATTGGAGCATTCGCTTGTTAGAGGATATATTGGCGGTTGGAGGTTAGTGGGGTTTTAATGTCCTTGAGTGGCTGGTCTATGGGTTTTCGCCCCATTAATGGGCCTGTTGGGGGACTTCACTGGAAGAGTGGAGTTATGCAAAGCCTCCGTTTTTCCGAGAAAGGGTCACATCAAAGTACACATTTTCAAAATTCCCTCTTTGTACAAAAAGTCAAAAAACAGCCTCCTTTCTCCACTAAAAGATAAAAAACACCCACTTTTTAAAACGGTCGCATCAAAGTACACATTTTCAAAATTCCCTCCTTTTTCTACAAAAGGTCAAAAAGCAACCTCCTTTCTCCACTAAAAGACAAAAGAACACCCACTTTTTACACAAAAAGCCAAATAGATTCTCTACCAAACAGCTAAAGACAAAATATCATAATAACCCACTTATATTTTATTCTTTCACTATTTGAGGGAGGCTTTACTTCACTCCACTTTACATGTAAAGTTCCCAAACAGACCCGCGCTGTGCAAAGTAAAATAGATGCGTTATTGGTTGATGCTTGAGGGTTTAATCATTTATTTAAGTATGAATTGCTGTTTCGTAAATAGGTGTTTGACCTACCATATGGCAGCAGAGATTGTGGGTTCATAGCTTTAATTTAATGATCCCTTGCTTTTACATTTGGGCCTACATATAACCTGATTGGCTGTGCCAATCCAACTACTAACTTCAAGCCCATCACGCTCAGAACTAGTTGAGACAGAAACCACATTGGGTACCTAATTCATGGTGTTTTCTGCAAATCAACCATATTTGGATGCAGATATATTCTTCCGTTCCCTAGTCATATGATGTTGGCAAGTACAACTCACTATTGAATCTCTGAAGTTTCCACTTTCAGACCTTATTATATTTTTATCTGTAGCCAATTCTGTGATGCAAGCACATTTTATGTTTCAACGATGGCTTTCATTAACCATGGATAATGATATCAGAAGCTATGATTGTGGATGTATGGCCAAAATATGGTGACCATGTATGAGAAGTTGGAGTTTGAAAATCTAGCACTAATGCTAAGGATGTTTAGCCATGGTACCTGGATGCTTCAAAATAGGCAACCTATTAGGTCATATTCAAGGATCAAAGTAGTGGTTGTGGCAGGTAGGGGTGGACCTAGGTATAGCCTTTTGTGCCCCCACTTGGAAAAAACATGAAACATGCAAGCTGAAACATGGTAAAAAATCCCATGACTCCATTAGAATTAAGCCATCGCTCCCTTCAAACGACAAAATAACGACGAAATTAACATTACGGCTATCATTCGACCCTCAAACAAAAATCCTGGGTTTGCCACTAGTAGCAGGCACAACAGCCTGAGGCCAAAGTGTTATGTAGCGGGCAATATGTAGCAGTTGCGGTGATATGTAGAGGCATAGAGGTGTGAATGAAAAATGCGGTAAAAAAGTCTGAAAAATATTAAACAAATCCAAAATATTGGAAAATGGTAGGATTTAATATTTTTTTTGAGTAACTAAGATAGGGGGTGTAGTGGTCCCCTATATTACCTAGAGGTCCTTTGTTGCTACTTGACTGATCTATGGGTTTGAAAAAATCCCAAGAATCAAAATAATAGATAAGAAAAAAGTTAAAAAAACTTCGAACATTTGGGATTGATCTATGGGAAATATAGATCTACAAGTTAAAATGCATTAGGTTGTAAATTGGTCATCCCACTATGAGGAAAAAAGTGTTTTTTTTTTTAATTCCTTAAAAATCTGAAAATAAATAGCAAAATGAAAAAAAAAACAAAAAACCCTCAAACCATTGGGGATTGATCTATGGGAAACATAGATCTACAAGTTAGAATGCATTAGGATGTGATTTCATTGGCCCCCTTTCTGGGGAAAAAAGCATGTTTTTTTTTTCTTTTCCAACAAAATCCCCAAAAATAGAAAATACATAGAAAAATAAATAAAATACCTCAAATCGTTTGTCCTTGATCTATGGGAAACATGGATTTAAAAGTTAGAAAGAATTTTTAAACGATTCATACGAAAAAGGTGAAAAAAAAAAAAGAATCCGCTGCGTAGCAGCCAAGTGGCCGCTACACATTTGAGCGCTGCTATTTTCAAATTAGCTAATGGTCTCAACCAATACGGCTTATAATGTGGCGGCTGTGCTACTGCAAACCAACACTATTTGGATGCCCATATATATTCCCATTCCCTTGTCATATAATGTGAGGAAGTAGAACTCACTATATTATCTTTGGAGTTTTCACTTTCAGACCACATTATATTTTATCCGTAGCGAATTTTGTGATGTAAGCACATTTTATGTTGCAACAATGGATTTCATTAACCATGTAGAATGATATCAGTATCAGTAGCTATGGTTGTGGATGTATGGCTAAAATGTGGTGACCATGTATGATGCGGAACGGTGTACAATGTGGGGTGGGTAGGGGAAGATGGAAGGCATAAGGGGCTTCACACCCGAGTCTCAGGCTTTGCGCCATTCCTTTATCAAGAGATTGCAGAGAGCAAAACCAAAGAGGCATTACCATTATAGGTAAAGAAAATAACCCTAGATCCAATTTGGACCCTCCAAACACATTGACAGTTAGGAATTAGGATTGAAACATCTAAACTTTAAATATAAGCATTAGAATAAACATAACTCTAAGTGAAATAAAGAGATAAAACAAAAAAAATAAATGGGCTGGGCCCAGTAGACTTGGTCGATCCATGGGTCGTGGGCCCATTCCGCATCAATGTTGAGAAGTTGGAGGTTGAAACTCTAGCACTAATGGTAAGTATGTTTAGCCATGGTACCCGGATACTTCAAGATAGGCAACCTATTGTGTCGTATTTTATCCGATGCTTCGTCATTTGTGTAAAAATTTATGTCCCTGTCATATCATGGAGTGTGCCTACCATATCCACCCTGTATCTGGGAATTATAGGTGTATAGAAGTACTGTCAACTGTATCCGTGTTGCTTGCTATTGGTGTCCATTGGAGCTGGGAATTATGGTAGAAAGAACGTTATATGTTTTTCTTTTATATGCTCACACATAGGTAGCGGCAGCTGAAAATTTCAGAAAATAGGTTTCTGTGTAGAACTTTTGTGTGCCATGGTTTCCTCTGTGATGGTTTCCTCTGTGCTCCTTAATGTGAAAGATATCCTCTGCTTACCATGTTTGGCAATGAAATATGGTTGTGGCTACTGTATTCATAACACGTCTACTCTTTGGATGTTTCTGAGGTTGCATCTGATATAAGGAGATATCTTTTTTTTTTTTTATTTTAAATTTATTTGTTGCTAATATACTTCCATCTTCTAGTTTCAATAGTTTGATATATCACTCTAATGCTGAAACTTCATCAGCATGGAAGTCATTTGATTTTTAATGCAATTGTTTCTTTTAATCAAAGCACAGACTGGGAAGCTATTGCTGATCTTGCATCAAATGAACTATTGCCTCCACAAGTTGAAGCAGGGGTGTCAAACATAACCTTGGAAGATGCAAAGGTTCAAGCTCCTAAAAGACGTGGAAGAGGATCATTCTTGTATAAGAAAAATGGCTTGTATAGTGATCAAGCAGCTGATGGTGCACCCATTGACAATTCTGAAGATGAATTGAGTAGTCAATACCCAAAAGAAGATGCTGACATAAGAAATTGTGAGTCAATCCCTTGTGTTCATGCAACTTGTCTTGTTTTGCTACTCATTGCTTGTCTTTGCTGTATTTATAGTTATTGCTTGACTCTTTTATGTTAACCGTGCTGTTGGCTTGACTCAGGCCCAGTTATAGGACGCATACCTATAACCGCACCTAGACTGAATCAAACCCAAAGACCTAGCCTGAATCAAACCCAAAGACATATACTTGTATACCTATCAACTTAATATACAGCTAATAAATGTATAATATGTGGTAATGACATCGAGTATTGGCGCCTCAGGTATGAAACCCATGAACCTGAACTCGGACCAAACTAAAAATGATTTCGAACATAACCAAATTTTCAGGTAGGGTCCTTCTGGTGCCCATTTTCAACCTTATTGGCGTGCCATCTTGTGTTGCAACAGACTGGAATGCTCTCTTTTTTGTTGTTTATGTGTTTATGCTATGTGTTCATGTGGAGACATTTATGCCAAATATCATAGACAGACCAATTAATGATATTTATTGTTCTTTGCATGGTTGTAGCAACATATGGGATGAGTCATGTTCTTGTTCTTGCTGATTTTCCACCAAGCACTCGAACTACAGATTTGGAGAAAGTTTTTGAGAAATTTAGGGATCAAGGAGTAGTTATCCGCTGGGTCAATGATACTGTTGCACTTGCAGTATTTCGGAATCCATCAATTGGTATGCTTTTATCTACCTCTTCACTGGCTTGCTGCCACCCCATTGCAAACATTGTAAATATTTTGAAAATATCTTTTTGTTCTTTTGGGACTATTTTTTGGTCTATAAATATTTTCCAAAATACTGGAAACATTGAATATATTGTGAAAATATCTGCTAAAATGAAAAAAAAAATGTTTATCAATTATTTTTTATACTTTGTCTTGTGATCTAAATTAATTTCATTTTCAACAGCAATTTTTTGGTTTTATATGAAGGAAACCACCCGTTTGAAATTATCCTGACATTTTCCCAAGACGGTTATTTCCAAGAATGGGATTTATGACATTGCTTGCACCTTTTTTATATGCATCCATTAGCTTTTTCTTATTTAATAGAAAGCGTATCCATTTGTTTGATGTGGTGTTGATTGGTTATCCTTGGATTTTATTATTGTGAAACGGACATTCCTAATGTCAATATTGTACAGCTGTTCTTCAAGATTTATTTGCAATTGGAGTTGTAGACTGTAATTCATATGCTGGATTTCAAGATAAGGTTAAGGCTATGAAATATCATAACCTCTCACAATCAATATGGTCTCCCTTTTTGCACTTTATTTTACCAATTTGTCAGTTTTTTCATTCAACCTCTATTGGTATGTGGGAAATGTGTCATTTTTATTTCTCTTTCTGACTTTGCTTTGATCTCATTTTGATCGTAAAAGAATCACCAAGATGCAGTAGCTGCGCCACTCACCCAAGCTATAAATTTTTCCAGATCACCTTTAACGAATTCCTGTGAATGCAAGCGTGAATGTATTAACTTAAGCCTCTCCTAGATTGTAAATATCAATCCCCTTGATAGGCCGGTCTTGGAAAGCTCATACAAATACTTAATTTCCGTCCTTAGTTACACTACTTATTCGCAAGGTGCTTGTATTTCCATTTGAACTTCTAGCGATCGGTCCCTTAATTGAGGCCACATAATTTCTATGTAGATTGATGCCCTTAATTTCAAGATCCATGGACTATAGAGTATAGACCCTAATAAGTCGGCAAGGCCAAGACAGATGATCAAGAAAAACCTTTACCTTTTAAATTCCTCTTCTTTTTTTTTTTTTCTTCCTGCCCCTTCTCAATCACAAAGGCTGGCATTTTCCAGAAAAAAAATTAACCCCTTTTATAGGGCAGACTACATGTTCACTCATCTGCAAGGGATCTGGTGGATTGAGAGAACGAAAGAATGAAAGATGAGGCTAATACTGATCTACACACATAAGTTGATGAAAACATACCAGATGCATAAGGCCAGTCAACTAACAAGTGGTTGACAAATCACTGATAAGCCTAGCCTAACAAAGGAAAGTTGTGAAGAGTGATAAAATCCCTGGTCAACCTAAGGGCCCGTTTGATAATTTTACTTGTAAAGTCAAGTCAAGTAAAGTAAAGTTAAGCATCAAATCAAAATCACTTAAATTCAAAACTCATTCCTCCTTTCTAAAAAAAAGTCAAAAAGCAACTACCATTATTCACTAAAAGACAAAAAAACTCCATTTCCCCATACAAAAAGTCAAGAACATTCCATCCTAAACAACTAAAAACAAAATACCATCATAACTCACTTATATTTTATTCTTTCTTTTCATTTCACTTTACTCCACTTTATTTTAAAAGTTAAATGCCAAACGGGCCCTAAGAGAGAGGAAAAGTTCAGAATAGAAAACTTGCAAGATGCGAGGGTGATCAATAGCAAGGATCTTCTTCGATGTGGTGGTCCACACAGCCTAACAAAGAAAGAAAATGTTAGGAAGAGCAAAATTACAAGATTTAGTATGATCAATCATAAGGATCTTCTTGTATGTGGTGGGTCACCTAGATAACATTTACTCTATGAAGAGCTAGAGATCAATAAATGTCATACGATAAAAGGCATTGATTATTTTGTCTCAGCTTCAAATGGAAAAAGAATGATTGATAAAGGTACCTCTGGAATCCTCCACTCAACTTCTTTAGATCCCTCTCTTTGAGGAGAAATCACAGCATTTAACAATATTAAAAGAAATTCCATTTGAAGGATCTCATGCTCCATGATGCTCCTAAAAGTTTTTTCAGTCCAGACATATTCTCCCCTGCCCTCTTCATGCAAGATTTGATGGTTGCTTGTTTTTTAACTAGTGTGAATTGCATTATTATCTCTCTCTCTCTCTCTCTCTCTCTCTGAATGGTGTAAATCAAGTTCTTCGTGACCCCAACACAGTTGAGATGAGGCTTTGATGCTGATGACAATGACTACAACGATGTAAATCACATTCTTCCTCCCAAATTCCTTTCCAAAATCTTACCATCCCCATGTCTCACTGGAAAACAGACTTATTACTCTCTTCGAACTTAAGATGGGGGTTTATATATTTTGTGCCCTTGCATTACCAGATCTTCCCCTTGTATCCAGGCCCCTTTCCATAAGTTTATTCTCTCCAAATATTTTGCATCAATGATCTTCCTTCCTCCATAGGGCTCTGATGCAGGCCGATCCAAGACCAGGACCCACAAGCCCTGATAGTGATTATTGTCCACATGATCTCTAATTTTGGGATCCCTATCATTAGTTTAGATAGTCTCTAAATTAGTAGAGTTGCTTAGTATATTTGCTTTCTAAATTCTATTTTGATTAAGATTGGGTAGTTTCTTATTTTAGAATGTCTTGGTTATTAAGAAACATCGTTACTCTATATATAGAGGAGCCCCCTATTGTAATGCTTAGGCTATATTGATAATCAAAATTTCAGACGTTTTCTCGTTCCCCTTTGGGTATTTTTCCTAAGTGATCTTAGGGCTTTGAGTCTTGGGGCTCGATCTCACAGTCGGAGGTGTAGATCTTCACCGTGATCGTGGCTGCGCCATTAATCGGCGAAAGGTGGGAACGAACAAGAAGCTTTTGAAATCCCCCTCGTCGAGTGGAGACAATCTGATCATCAATCACATCAACAATTTTATCTGTAGGGTCTCGTGAGGGTGGTAGTTGATCCTATGAAGCACGGACACGACATGATACGGACTCGCCGACACGGCATTTCTAAAAAAAGTAGGACACGGACACGTCAGGGACACGTTAATATTTAATAATAATAATATATCTAATTATATACTAAAAGATAATATCATTTTAACTTTGTAATCAATTTAGCAATCAAATAAATAAATATTCAAGTACCAGTGTACCACTGTACCAACTAACTAATATTTCAAATTATCAAAATAGCAATACGAAATTGAAACATAATTCAAAATCATTAAACATGAAATATCCATAGTTCCATAAAATCCATACAAAGAAAAGGGAGGATCATCAATTTCCTTTCCATTCCAAAAATACAAAAAGCAAAAAAGAAGTCAATTTCCATGTCCCTAGCGTGTTTGGGAAATAAAATATAAAAAATTATGCAGGACACCATTTTTGGTGTATCGGACACGTGTCCGGGCGTGTCCATATCCGACACGTGTCGGACATTGACACGCTAGCCCCGAAGAGATGTCTGTGCTTCCTAGGTTGAATCTCCTGTTCATCTGATGGACTGTCTTGGTCATGGCCCTTATAGAGTGTGAGACCTTCAACGTTGAAGGTAGCATTCAATCCAAGATCTGCTGGCAAACCCAACACATGCATTATGACCAATTTTCTTGAGAATCTTGAACAGTCCGGAGTTGCAGTGGTGCTTTTTTTTATTGGTTCCCGGTGGAAGGTGCTTTGGACGATTACGAAGCATAACCATATCTCCCTCCTCAAATCGAACGAAACGACGACGCTTATCTGCATGTTCTTTATATGAATCATTGCTTGCTGAAATATGGCGCCAAACTTCTTCATGAATCTACTGTATATGGCGAATAAAACTGTCCGCATCGGCACTTGGTCTTGTTTCTATAGGAAGGGGAACAAGATCAACTGGTAGTTGTGGTCTGGTGCCAGTAACTGCTTCAAAAGGAGAAATCCCTGTGGACCGATTGATTGAGTTATTGTATGCGAACTCAGCCATCGGCAGAACTTGATCCCACGTGGTACGATGGTCTCGCACTAAGCAACGTAGCAAATACCCAAGGCTACGTTTGACGACGTCTGTTTGACCATCAGTTTGTGGATGATAAGCAGTAGAAAATTTCAGCTATGTTTTGGACATGCTCCACAATGTCTTCAGAAGTAGCTAACGAACTTTGTATCTCTGTCGGACACAAAGGTCTTTGGAAGTCCATGCATATGGATGACTTCCTTAAAGAAGAGTTGTGCAACTTTGTAGGCATTTGCTGTGTTGGTACAAGGAATAAAATGAGCCATTTTCGAGAAGCGATCCACAACTACAAATACAGAGTCCACTTTTCTGTGGGTCATAGGCAGCCTTAGTACAAAATCCTTGCTGATATCCTCCCAGGGGCCTTGGGGGACTGGTAACGGCTGATATAACCCTGCATTCTTTCTGCTTTCTTTGGCCAGCTGGTAAGTACGACACCGCTCGTAGATACGAGAAACATAGGATGTCATGTGTGGCCAATAGTATCTATCTTCGACAACAGCGAAGGTCTTATCACGACCCAAATATCCGCTGCATCCTCCTGAATGGAGTTCCCTGATAACATGCTCTTGGATAGATGTATTTGGCAAATAGATTCGACTACCATAAAATAAATATCCATCATGAATGCTAAAATATGGATGTTTGAGATGCTCACCTTGACGGGCCTCTTTATATATGGTGCCGAAGTCTTTGTAAATCTCATATTCCTCCTTGATTTGCTCAAAGCCCGGTATAGAAATAGCCATGGTGGTCAAGAGATGTCTCCAGCGATTGAGAGCATCAGCTATCACATTTTCCTTGCCAGATTTATGGCGGATGGTAACGTTAAACTACTGAATATAAGCGCTCGATTTGGCATAATTATCTCCTCCCACTTTCTGTTGTGAATGAATGTGCTTGTGAGACTCATGATCAGAGTAAAGCACAAATTCTCTACCCACTAGGTAATGCCTCCAAGGGCGAAGTGACTAAACAAGAGCATAGAACTCCAAGGCATAAGGAGAGTACTTGCACTTTGAATCTGAAAGTTTCTCACTGTGGAAGGCAATTGGATGTCCTTGGCTAAGGACACTTCCAATTCCAACATTGGACGCATCGCAGGCAACTTTGAACACTTTGTCAAAGTCTGGAAGGCGGAGGATAGGAGCTTCTGTGATTTTTTGTTTGATCTGCTCAAAAGCTTGAGTTGCGGCATTGGTCCATTTGAACTCGCCATTCTTTAAACATTCTGTAGTTGGAGCAGTGGTATTGCTGAAATTTCTGATGAATCTCCTATAGAAGGTTGCAAGTCCATGAAAACTCTTGACTTTTGTTACTGTGGTGGGGAGTGGCCAATCCAGAATTGCATTGATTTTCTCTGGATCCATTTTGATGCCTTTCGTCAATATGATGAATCCCAAGAGTACAACTGAACTACTAATGAAGGTGCACTTCTTGAGATTGATGTAGAAGCTTTCTCGGCGAAGGAGATAGCAAATAGTGTGCTATTGAGTGAGATGCTCATCCCTGGTTTTGCTGTAAATAAGGATGTCGTCGAAATAAGCAACGACGAATTGTCCGATATAAGGCTTCGGCAGATGGGTCATGACCCGCATAAAGGTAATGGGAGCATTTGTTAACCCGAATGACATGACTAACTATTCATAAAGACCATCTCTGGTCTTGAACTTTGTATTCCACTCATCACCTGTTCTAACCACTTCGCAGATCAATCTTGGAGAAGATGGCTGATCCTGTCATCATGTCGAGCATATCATCTAATATGGGAATAGGAAATCTATATTTTACCGTGATCTTGTTGATAGCTCGACTATCTATACACATGCGCCAACTTCCATCCTTGGGAGTAAGAAGGGCGGGTACACCGCTGGGACTGAGATTTTCTCGAATGTACCCCTTTTGCAACAGATCATCCAGCTACCTCTTTAGTTAGGTGTGCTCTGCCGATATGCAGGTAGATTCAGTAGTGAAGAGCCAGGGACAATATCAATGGCATGTTGTATGTCCCTCATAGGTGGAAGATTATTTGGTAGCTCATCTGAAATAAGATCGGAGAAGTGTTGCAAGAGTGGCTTGGCTTCTTCCGGAATGGACTCGTGTGGCGAGTCATCTGCAACCTGTCGAATAACCAGGGCATACGTCATACCCTGATCTCTGCTTTCCTGTTTGAATTTGCCCATGGTTAATATCTGAGGAGTGGCTGCTCCTTTTGGGGTCTTAGCAGAATTCTGGGTTTGCAGTGGCCATAACCGGGTCTTGTGGCCTTTCCAATGAAAGTATGGGTGTTGGTGTCATTATCTGTGACAACCTTCAACTTTTTTAGTCAAGGACGACCAAAGAGTATGTGTGACTTTCATTGGTATAACATCACATTTGATTGTATCTTCGTAAGGGACCCAATTTGAACAGAATTGTGTACTGCTTGTCAACCGGAATAGTTGAATCATTTACCCATGCTATTTTGTATGGCCTCGGATGCTTTGTTGTAGGCAGCTTTAGCTTTTCTACCGCTTCTTTTGCAATAATGTTCATAGCATTGCCTCCATCAACAATCATATTGCAAGTCTTGCCCATGCAGCGAACTCGGGAGCGAAAAATAGGTGCGTGATTAGAATCCTGCTCATCTTGTTGATCATCTGTGATCAGAAGATGACCCTCAAGATATACAAGTGGTACACCATCGGTAAGAAACTCATCATTGACAAGGCTATGAGTGTTTGCAGGTTTTTCCATATCAATGTGCTCATCATACTCTTCGTTGTCTTCAGCTTCATCATCTGCATAAAGATTCCTATGAGGACGTTCTCTAGCATAATGCTCTTTTTGCTGGCAGGTATGGCAGGTCGCTACCCTTTTGTTAGCACGTCCTTGCACATGAGGATCATTTTGTGTTGCCTGTTGCCGCTGATTTGGGGGAGGAAGTGGCTGTTATTGCACCCCTTGGGGCTGCTTTTGCTGTGCTTGTGGTTGTCTCGGTCGATTAATCGAATGTTGGGAGTTATTGGGGGTCGTATGTTGTACCCCGCGATTGGAAAACTCCCCGGATTGGTACCTTTCCTGCCTCCGTAACTGGATTTCATGCTGTGCTTTACGGGCTTTACAATAGGCTTCGTTGATATCATTGAAATCAAACATAGAAATCCGTTGCCGAATATCAGGACGTAAGCCTTCTGTGTATTTGTTGACGATGAGCCCATCATTAGCCTGTAGATTGCAGCTACAGCGCACTATATACTCTCGAAATAGATTGGTATACTCATCAAGAGAATAGGCACCTTGTTGCAGACTAAGGTATCCTTTATGCAGTGAATCAATATAGTCAAAAGGAAGAAAATTTTGCTTGAGTCGTTGCTTCATTTTTTCCCACTGCAAGATGGGATGCCCAAAGGCAAGCTCACTGCTTTCAATACTTTGCTACCAAATGCGTGCAGGACCCTTGAGCTTAACTTTTTTGAAGGCTATCTTCTGGGCATCATTCTTATTGTACCATGCAAAATAGTCGTCGAGAGAATTGAGCTAGTCGACGAAGTCCTTGAGATGAAGATCCCCGAAAAATCACTGATCTCTAGTCTCACGTTTTGGGTGATGTCATCTGTATGTGGTGCACCGCGTAGCTTGTCATCACCATATTCGATTAAATGGCGATGTACCATGTCATACATGGTCTCACGATGCTCATGCTGACGACCAGGTGTGGCTAGATTTACTTGGGCCCTTGGTCCGGATGTCTGGGGAGCGGGGGTTACTGGCATGGTCTGAGGTCCGGTTCCAGATGTTTGCGGATCCAGATCTGTGACAGCAAACTCTATTCCTCCTGTAGCCTAAGTTCCTTGAAGTTCAGTAAGAGCAGCTTCAACAATTTCCAGTTGTTGAACCACATCGTTCATGTCATGGCCCAGTTTAGTAAGTTGCTCATGCCGCTGGTAATTGGGAAGTACCAGTGGTATTAACGTCCTCGGGTAGCCACGAGAATGCAAATATTTTTTTTGCTTCTTCTGGGCTGGGTCGGGTTCAGGTCAAGCCTGAACTTGAGTAAGGCCCAATCAAAATGCTGGGCGCAGCACGTGTGGGCTGCTTTTTTTTTTTTTTCCTATTTGCTAGTGGGCTGGGCTTGGGTTCAGACACAGATCAGGCAAGAACTTAGGTCAGGCCCAAACTGGAAACATGTGGAAGGGCTTCTTTTGCTTTGTCTTGGAGATCGTGCATGAAGGAATAAAAGAAGAGCTTGGTCTATTACCTGCTTCGATTGAAAATGAGAGATTTTTCAACGAAGGTAGAGGGCAATGGACTGGTGGCTGGTGACGATGCTACTCTGCTGGAAGCGATGGTGTTGCGGCGATGGTATTGTGATGGATTGGTGATGGAGGTGGAAGCGGATGAAGCTGATGGTGCTGTGATGCTGGCACAAAGATGGTGGTGCTGCTAGAGTTTTTCATCCATTGCCAGGTACGCCCTCAAACTCAGTCTCCCTCATTTCGCTTATGTTGTTGCTGCTTTCTCTCTCTTTTGCTCTCTAGTGTTCTTTTTTTTTTTTTTTTTTGGTTGGGTCGGGAAGGAGGGTGGGGAAGAAGGGTGGTGCTGCTGGGTTTAGGGATTTGGGGATTTGTGAATTGGGGATGATTGGGGCTTTTAGGGTTTTTTTAGGAAAATTGAGATTGGAGTGGATGGTGGGTTCGGGTAGGCTAGATTAGGGTTTGGTGATTTGGGGTTTGGGGGAAAATTGATTTAAGGCTGGGAATTGGTTTGGGAGTGGCTGATGTACTATGATGGTGATGAACGGCTGGATGGAGTGAAATCTGATGGATGGATGGGTGTGGTGGGGCCTGGTTGGCTGCGGCGTAGGGATTGGGCTAGGATTCGGTGGTTTGGGACTTCAGGGTTTTGATGGTCTTTGGGATAGGATGGTGTGTTGGGTAGTGTGATGGGGGATGGGTTTCGGATGATTGTAGGGATGGGGTGAATGACAATAGATGGTGGATGATAACGGACGGGTTACCTTGAATCGGCGATAGATTGGATCTCCACTCTGACACCAATTGATGGCGTAGCCACGATCACGGTGAAGATCTACACCTCCGATGGTGAGATCGAGCTCTAAGACTCAAGCCCTAAGATCACTTAGGAAAAATACCCAAAGGGGAACGAGAACACTTCAGAAATTTTGATTATCAATATAGCCTAAGCATTACAATAGGGGACTCCTCTATATATAGAGAGTAACAATGTTTCTTAATAACCAAGACATTCTAAAATAAGAAGCTACCTAATCTTAATCAAAATAGAATTTAGTAAGCAAATATACTAAGCAACTCTACTAATTTAGAGACTATCTATACTAATGATAGGGATCCCAAAATTAGAGATCATGTGGACAATAATCAGGGCCTGGGGGTCCTGGTCTTGGATCGGCCTGCATCAGGCTCTCTTGCCACCATACACCACCAAGAAACCTGTATATGATCTTTGCCCGAACCCAAACAAATCACGTTCTGAAATACTTGTCAGATTGGAGCATCTGTTTCCACCTTAATCGTCATCCAATAGCTGGTATACATTACCTGATCTGTTTTGTGTCAATGTTTCAATTTGTGTTTGAACAATATTTCTGCCGCCATATTCAGTGAGTTGTAGAAGTTGTCGCAGCTACAGCACATGAAATAGAAACAATGGATCCCCTGTAATTCACATCATTTCCAGCACCAGTCAATAGTTGATCTGATCTTTCAGATCTGAAAACCACTCCAACCAAAACCTTCAATTGCATATGTTTCCGAATTTTACGGTGTGCATCAAATCAAGCCAACAGCAGTTACTGGGGCATTACGATTTTTTCTATTCTCAATTTGTGCTCACAACCTAATGTAAACTCAAAAGCTTCTTCTTGGGAGAGAGTTGACAGTACCAAACAAATATCTAGGAGAATTTGACAATCCTGAGACTGCAAACGGCTTCTAGAGGTTAGCTTCTGCAATTTGAACTCTGCTGTTTGATCGCCCAGTTAACAGTCGAAACCGGTAGAATCCAAGAACAGTCTAGTCAACTGCTTAACATAATCTGCATAATATAGCGTCTCGTAACAAATGGAGACTCAGATCAGAAGCCTTCTATGGCTTCCATGTGAACACTAGTATATCACGGATTGGATCTCAACAAGGCCAGAAGATGCAAGGAACTCCATCAGTTGACGGACTGGACTGGCTTTGGAATCTAGGAATTGCCCCGTTTTCAGCTGGGGACTTGTTAGCCGAAATATGTTAATAAAACTCATATTTTATTGCTACCAGAAGAATCTGTATCCCCACAGCTGGTCGATCCCCTCTTATGTATAAAGTTCCCTATTAAAATCTTAACTCTTTCTGAACTTTCTAATTTAATTCAACTGAGACTCTCTAGATTCCTATGCTAATATCTTAATTACAACCTAAGTCTAGATAATTATAGAAATTATTTAGAAATCAATCAAGACACTTTTTAATATTTTAAATTGGACAAAGGTCATCTGGTACTCATGTACTTCACAGATAGTCATACAGGGGCACAAGCCTTATGCTATGCAAGTGTGCCTGATGTGATCTGCTGGGTCTGGCTGGCCTATCGATCTTGGCTTGCACTGCAGGCCTGCAGTCGCAGTCGCCATCGCTGTCGACACTGAAAACCTTTATGAGGTGGCATCGCGTCGCGGTTTGTGGTAATCGTGGTGCGAGTATTTATTTTTCTCCAAAAAAATCTGAAAAATATATAAAAAAATCCAGAATATTATAAAATGCTAGAAAACAATATTTTTTTCTCATTAGTACACGCTTTAAAGCAAAATAACGGTCCTCCTAGGTCATAACATCTTGTATCGCCGTCTTATCTGAAACCTGTAAAGCTTATTCTGAATCATATAGATTTTCATGTATATGCTAAAATAAGTTGAATAATCACACATTTTATAGAAGGCAACCATAATTTTGAACTAACCATTAGTGTTAAACGCTTAAAGTCGAGAAACTAGTAGGCCTCAATTACTCAATTATCAAGTTAACATTTAACAGTGTCTTCAAGTGACATTTACTACATCAACAAGATGAATTAAATAGTTAAAGTAGTGGAGAATAGACATTTATGATTTACCTGAATTTCTGGGAGGAGGCTTGAATGCTTAAGACGAGGCAAAGGCTGAGCTTAATTCTAGGTTGAGTAGCGGCCTGGCTCAATATCATCATTGTTGTCATTTCTTGGAGGATAATAATAACCAAACTCTCGTGCCTCACTCCCATAGTGACCATGGGTTTGTTGTGGTTGAGGAATAAAGAAGCCTTCATAAAATTCGTGGGGTAAACAACGAGCTGGATCATTCGGATTGCAGCCATACTCGTGGAACCCTCGCAATTCTGTTACAGAAACTAGCGGCGATGGTGTTGGCCAACAAGGCTATTGTCCATACTGTCCATAGACTCCATACATAGCCTGTTGGTGGCCGGCATCACCAGCAGAAGTACTCTCTCCGTCGCCAAAGCCACTACCACTAGTCCCTGCTTGTGATGATTGGGTTGGGGGGACAATTCTTTGGTAGCCACAGTTCGAATCCATATTACTAGGAGAAGGAAACTGTTCCATTATCTCCATCATGTGGGGTGTACCTCGCCATAGTCACCACCATCGGCGCCATCATCACCCCCATTAGAGGCAGGAGGCACGTCCAAAGATCAGCTACTACTGCTAAGGTTGGCATCATCATCATTAGGCTCGTCCCACTTCTCCTGAAGGTCAACACAACGTCTTCGTTGATGTGTAAGATTTATCTCCCCAAGGCATATAAGAGGCCCTGGCCTGTTCCCAGTCAAATTCTCAACCATATTACCAAGCTCTTCATCATGATCTAGCACTAACTCTTATTTCTCCTCTAGCCATTATGCGAGCACGCCATCCTCAGAAAAAATATTGTCCAAATTATTTGGACAGAAGTAATCCTCTTGATCCTCAAAATCTCTCCTTTTTCGTTGTCTATGTTGGAGCTTGATGTTGTAATGGACATATACCAATTTATTCAACTTCTACATAGTTAGCCGGTTACTCACTTTAGTATGAATGATGGAGATGGTGCTCCAATTCCTCTCACAAAGTAGTTGGTTGATTAAGAACTTTCGTTGCTATTCTTCTTATTGCCGGAGCACTTTCTCCGTAGTTTAACCACCGCTCAGTTGAAAATAAAATAGAAGTATATTAATTAGATTATATTCAATTCATCTTTTAATCTTATGTAGAATAAAATTATTATAATCCTTACCAGGAAATGACCTTGCAGTAGCTCGTTTTGCAGTTGCTGTCCCAAAACTACCCATGCCTTCATTGTATATATCAATCTATGTTATAACAAAATAAAAATAAGCTTAAGTTTAACGGTCTTTAAATGTCTTAATAAATAATAACACAAGAAATGTATACACTAGTTACTAGTACACTTGGTTGATAGCGTCACATGCATCATCTTCATCCTTTGCAAGCTTTTCATTCACATTGTTCAGATCCTCACAAATCTCATCGGATTAACTTCGATTACCACCATCAAATTGATACTGTAGGTTAAAGAAATACCACGCATTGTATATTAATTTAGATATTTGAAACTATAATATAACGATACTTAGGAGTTAAGATTTGACAGTTAGAATTTTTATGAAAGTAATATTTACTTGCAACATGCGAGTAAGGGTGTAAATTGCGGCCCGGCACGGCCTAGCACGAAAAGACCTAGGCCATGGACCGGCACAACATGTTGACTGGGCCATCTTGGCCCGGCACAAATCAAAGGATGGGTAGTGCTAGGCTAGGGTGCCTGGGCTGAGGCATGGCCCGACACGAATTTATATAAAAAGGGGTTGTTTTTTTATAAATAAAATATAAAACTTAAAACAATTGAAGTTTTGTTTTTTATTTGCAAATTAGCATCAATGTTTGTGCATTTATTTTAATAGTTTCAACTTTATTTCAAGTTGAGAATCCTAAAAGTCCATAAGATCTCTTTTGATTTATATAAAAAATAAAATAAAATAGGAGAGACGTGGGCACGGCCAGCCCATCTGGGGCACGACCCAACATGACACAACCTAAGCTGTGCCGTGGGCCGACCCCCAACCAACCTAGTAACGGCACGGCACGGCTGGGCTAGCCTCTGCCGGCCTAGTTTACACCTCTACGTGTGAGTCTTGATGTTGTTTCTCCCATCGGTTGTCGGTGATCTTCTAAGATGCCTTATAAAATTTACAATTTGCTAGTATGGCCAACTTTGCTCGATCTACAGGCCATAAGAGGCTTATCATCTTCGTCAACCAACCAAAAAACTTTTATTAATGGTTCTAAAACCTTCAACGGTTCACTGACAAACTGCCAATATCTTTTAGACTGCACAATTTTAACAACTTCCTTTGTTTGGAGCGTAGGCCTCTTTTCACACTTTGATTCCAACCATTTTTGCGAAGTAAATAGTTGGTGTAGCTCTCCTCTATATTTGTAAAGACATTCCAAAGCTATAAAGTGGGTGACAAATCTCGTATGTTTAATTGAAATATAAAATTAGTAATCTTCTTTGCCTTTTCTATCATATATTATATCGTTTTTCTTCCTAGCGATATCTTGGATCATCGAGTCTAAGCAATGTGCAGCACATGGAGACCCAAATATTTTTGGCCTGTGTTGCATGAGCATCATTCCTTCTTTTTTTCATGCTTGCATCATTATCTGAGATGATCTAAGCAACACAATCTGCCCCAACATCCTCAATCACCTCATTGGAAAGCTTATTTAGGTACATTGCATCTTGGTGTACGTTGTTAAATCAGCAGAACCGATAAAAATAGTGTCCATATGTGAGTGCACAAAAAAAAAATTCAACGAGGACCTCCTAGCGAAGGTGGTCCACCCATCACACATGAGTGTGCAGCTCCGTGTCTCTCCAAACCCTCCTAAAAGTATTCACCCAGGCCACCGTCTCTTCATATTCCTTTTCAACACAGTAGTGACCAATCTCGTATGGTGAGGGTGCTTTTTATTCCTGGACCATGTTCTACTGCTGCGTCCAACATGGTCTTTAAATAGGGTGAAGTCGCTTTTATTGAGTGCAATGCCTCCATTCAAAAAGAATTACCCGACTGCCCTAACCAGCCTTTCTCTTGCCATACCCATCTTCCCTTTCAAAGCTTTGGCCATAAAACGCTGCTTTGCAGATGCAGACTTGTATGCAAAAGGGTCAGTTAGACCCACAACTTCCAATCCACGAGGCCTTCGTGTATAAGGTTCATCTTCACCTAAAATATTTGGTTGTCGGTGGGATTGTTTTTAACTAAACCCGACGCAACTTGCCACCACTAGCTAATCCAGATGAGCCTCCCACCTATACAAATTGGCCCCCTCTAGGAGCAGACTCATACACCATTCTTCTCCTCTCTTCTTTCTCACTATAGGATCTTAGACTCTCTCTTTCCTTACTCTTTTTACATCTGAGTCCCATCATCATTGGAGGAAAGTTCCTCCCTAGGCTCAATTATCTCTTCTCTAAATGCTTCAAATTCAGCCTTCCTCCTTTTTTCAATTATTACATTTTCTGCTTGCCCGCATTGAATAATGCCTGCATTTCCTTCTTGAACTGCGAGGACACCTTGGTCATTTTAACACTTGGCCCTCTCCATGAGCCAAGTGTTGCTTCTACTTTGTGATTCCACCAGTTATTACCTTATCACAATAATTGCATCTAATTCTGCTCTTCTATCTATCAACATTAACACCATGACTCCACGCTGGATCTACTTCATGTAGCATTTTTTTTTTCTACAAATGAGAATGATGCAGGATAGACCCATGGTACCCATGGATCGATCTGCCAATGGGTCCAGCCCACTTATCTTAGTTTATTTAGAGTCTTATTTACTCTTTTATGTTATAAGTTGTATTTAGTTGGATGTTTTAATCTGGAAAATCAATGCGTTTGGATGATCCAGATTAGTTTTAGGTTTTATTATTTTTCTATGTAAGTGATATAAAGCCTCTTGGCTTAGTTAATTATTGATGAATGAAAATTTTCACGAGTGATTTTAGGTGTTCCCAAGTTGTCTCTTCTTCCTAGCCTGAGATGGGGAGTTTGGCTTGAGGCCAATTTTCAAGCGAAAGCCTGGCATATCCCTTCCAGCCCCCATCTTTCGTCTCTCCGCCTCGACCCGCCCAGCACCTGTTACCCCGCTCCGCATCAATTGGTATCAAAGCCGAAGATCAATCCAACCCAATTTAGGTCATCGGTAATCATCATCCCCACCGAACACCGAACATCACCATTCACCGAACCCTGTCATCACCCAAATCCAATCTCTGATCGAATTACATCCAGATTTGACGCATCTCCCAAACCCCACCATCTATCTAAATAGTTTCTCCGCCTTCCATATCCCTAACCCTAATTGTCTCCAAATCCAACATTCCCTTTGTTTGAATCTGCCATCACCCATCACCGCTGCCGACAATCTTCCTACACAAACATCCTACCTAAACAGAAACCCTAAAGCCACATTGCCGTCCCACGCAACTGTCCATCATCTAAAGCCATACCATATTGGCCAACCCAAACCAACACACCTCTGAAGCCCTAATCCAAATCCCCAAAATTTTCCCCAATTTCTCCAAAACCCTAAAATTGCCTAAATCCCATAGTCCGAGCCCCAAAACTAGTAGATGAACTCCAGAGACTCAGCGCCCATGTTTGACCAACCCATAATACCCATTACCCATGGCCGAACACTCATCATAATAACCCGTACCATATGATTGAATGATCCCAGTCGACCTCGTCATCAATCCTATAACCAAATTACCACTGTCGACACCACCAAAACCCCTAATCGACCCCATCCCTTGCTTCTAGAATCAGAAAAAAAATAGAAAAAGAGAGCAGGAGAAAAAAAAAGAAAAACAAAGGAGAAGCAAAGGAGATAGAGTTTCGGGAAGCACACCTGGCACCAGTGTCGTCAACTCAATTGCTAGCATCTTCAATCGGCCCGAGGTCCACAGCAAGGGCCCACCTCCTCGCACCATCGTCACCTCACTTTGTCATCAGCAGCGCCAAGCCTCGTTGTCGTAGGTCATCATCCTCGCCATCTTCGTGATCGTAGTCGCAACGTGCTCTAAAGTTCGTCGTTGCCATCTCCACCTCTTCATCTCCACCGCACCTCCATTCTCTCTCGTTGGGATTCTCTCTCGTTGGGGTGCAGTAGCAGAAAAAGGGTCAAAACCCATCTCTCTTTCTTTTCTAACTCTTCTGCACAGAGAATGAGAGAAGGTTGAAAATTTGGGTCAGCTGAACCTGACCCAAGTCCACGCTTTGACATCTTCAGCATTTCAGCTGAGCCCAGTTTGTGGGCCTAAGCTTGAGTTATTTAGAGCCTTATTTACTCTTTATTTACTCTTTTATGTTTTAAGTTGTATTTAGTTGGATGTTTTAATCTTGACCATCAATACGTTTGGATGGTCCATATTAGTTTTAGGTTTTATTATTTTCCTATATCATTTTGGGGACCAACATCTTCTATCACTTCTTTCAACAAACCATAAATAAAGAACTTATCTTTAATTTTACCCGTACAATCCACGGCTTTAAGGAACATAGGCCCACTTTCCGTCACAGCCATAAAATTAATCAAGGGCCTCCTCTGCGAATCACTCCATCCATCACTTACAATGCTTACACCTTTTTCTTTCCATGTGCCTTTAATTGGTTGTAGCAATCTATCAATGTGAGCCCTTTCTTGTTGGAGTAGACTTGTCCTTAGCTTATTATACCCCGGTGGCACATAGCTTGCAAGAGCATTGTTTGCGGCAAATTGGATACAACTCACATAATAAGGGCTCCTTGCTAGGTGAAATGGCAAGCCCGATGTATAGAACATCCTAGCAATCTCCGCATCCATTTGGTCACGCAACTTCAGGTTAAATGACTTCCCAATAGCCGTATTACTATCAGTTCCACTCCAACTTCCACTTCCACTCGCCTTCCTTTTTTTTGAATCATAATCCACATTAGAAGTTGGCAATGGTACTTTCTTGGGTGCTCTGTTCCTCAATTTCTCATTGCATTCTTCCTCTAACCTTTTCATCTCCGCAATGTCACTGCTCTTAACTTTTGGACAGAATGCAACAACATGACCAGGCTCATGTATCAAATGAGCCCTCACCCTTGTGTATGAACTTTTCTTGGTTTGATGGCAAAAATTGCATTGCCACGACATATTACCCCCTCCATCACCAAGTTTTTGCTGTTTTGTCACATACCTCCAAAGAGGGTTGTGAGCATCTTCTTCAATAGCTGGAGAAGACACACTAGTACTATGGCTACCACCCGTAGTAGAAGCCATTCCAGTAAACTTTGGTTGCTTGCTGGAAACACAAAATAGTGGCCCCATCAAGCCACCTAAAATAACTCAAAAAAAAGAAAAAGAAAAAAAGAAAACAAGAATAATCTAATAGTAAAAGAAAAAGATGGATACATATACACATTATATATCTATTCATTTGTCCCATTCACAAATCAGTTGGGTATTAATAAGACATTAGACCAGCATAAATAATGCAGTAAATGCATACACCAAAGAATAACGTTACTGCCTAGTGTACATTACACAGAATCACAAGGATTCCATAAATAAAATCAAACAAAACAGCATTAATCATAATTAGTTGTGTTGATTTTAGAAATAAACCAAACAAAACAACATTAATCATCAATGATAAAATAATTAGAAATAAACCAAACAAAACAGCCAAGGAAACAGTTTGAGAAGCTAACTCGTTTAAGAATAGAAAAAAGCCAAGGAACTGGGAACTCCAGAAACGGAATCAAAGAACAGAAAAAAAAAAGAAGAATACACCCTAAAAATGTTGTCTTACTCATTTTTCCCATTTCCATAAGCTGTTTCTTCATTTTTTTAGGGGAATTGAGTCTTCTCCAAACAAACCCTAAAAAGCCCCCAACTGTGGAATATCAACCGAGGAAAGTTCTAACTTGCAGCAACGAAGCAGTAGAGAAAAAAGGACAAAAAAAAGATGTAGCAACGAAGCAGTAGAGAAAAAAGGAAAAAAAAAAGAGATGTAGCAACGAAGCAGTAGAGAAAAAAGGAAAAAAAAAGAAGAGAAAAGAACCTGACGGAACTGTAGCAACTGATAGAGAGAGAGAGAGAGAAGACTTTGATAACTGATGTAGCAGCAGCAGCAGCGACGATGTAGCAGCGGCAGCGGCAGCAACGATGTAGCAGGAGAGGCAGCAGTGGCGATGGCGATGGAGCAGGAGCGGCAGCGACTACTGTTCTCCTTTTCTCTTCTTTCTCTTCTTTTCCTTTTCTCTTTCCCTTTCTCTTCTTTTCCTTTTCTCCTTTTCTCCTCGCTTTCTCCTCTTCTCTTTTTATGTCACTTAAAACATATCCGGCACGTGTCCGGGACGTATCCCGCGCGTCGCGAGTGTGTCCGGCACGTGTCCGCATTTCTTTTTTGTTTTTTTTTAAATCGGATACGCAGAATGCGTATCCTAATTGTATCCAGGCATATCCGTGTCAGATACGCCCGGGATACGGATACGCCCACCAATTCCATGTATCCGTGCTTCCCAGCCAAGAAAGAACCTCCCATGTTCTCATTACATGAAATTGGAGAAAGAAATTAGTTTGGGCCGCTTTATATAGGACATGGATTAAACTCGGATTATCGGGGTTGGGGGAGGGAGGTGTTGACTCGATTTGATAGGTGCCAGGTCCATGTCAAATCGGCTATAGTCAACTCTGACTTGGCAAATAAAACCATGAATATTGGACCACTATTTTTTATTTGAGATTATAATATTAGGTCTTCCTTTAAAATGTTAACAGAGAAACCGGGATTTCTTAGCTAAATATTTATGCTCGATGGACAATTGGAAAGTTGTTTGTTTACTTATCGTTGTGCAGTTGTGTTCTCTTTTCTACCTGTTCCATTTTCTAAAATAATGATTGAGATTGTATTTCTGTCTTTATCTTGATTTTTTTTTTGCAGCAAAAGAGGCTTGCAACAGTATTCATTGTCCATTTGTAATACGTGCACTTGATGAGAATGATAGCCTATTGAGTTCCGTTTCTGCTAAAGGTAGTATCTTCATGGGAAATATATGTACTCTGTGCTTTCATTTCTTACTTGTGCTGTGCTGATAATATCTCTATGTTCTGTTTTGAGTTGCCATAAAATAATTTGTATGAGCCAATTTGTGTGAATCAGATTGGATTTTGACCTGTTTATTTTCCTTTCCATCTTTAGGGCTGTGTTATGAAAAGTAAGCGGTATTTCCATTTTCATGCAAATATACCTTATTTTAAGGTGAATATGAAAAAGAAGCGGCATTATGATGTCGATTTCCCTCTCAAGCACATTTCTTGTAGTCTTGTATCCCTGATGTTCCCACTTTTCTCCTTGAGAAGAGGCAGGGTGAAATGAGCTGAGGAAATGACTTGAACTTTTCTTTTTGTATGGAAATGTTCCCTATTTTCAAGAAATAAAAAGGGTGCATTTCTATGGAAATCCCAGTATCAAATGTGGCCTATGTGTAGAACTTCATTTTATATATGCAGTTAACATGACTTTGAAACATGGCATCATTTTAAATCAAAAGTATTTCAATTGTGCATGTATTAAAATCATGGGTTGGATCATAGGAAATCGTTTTAGTTTTAAATGAGATATCAAGGGTAACTAGCAATTTGCACCATCTGTCAAATGCTCCATTGATGTTTCCTACATATCTGTTTCAGACATCAATCAGATAATATCATTGGATCGAGTGGTGTAGTACATTAGAAATGATGTTGCTTGTTTGGCATCTACAAAGAAAGATAAATAAAATTTATGAATAAATAAAATTTCCTCATTATAAAGAATAAATAAAATAGGGATTTTTGCAAAAAAAAAATAAAATCCTTTAACCCTTATTAGATGATTAGTTAAGGAAAACAGAGAAATGATGCAAAATTGTGTCATACATCTTTCCTGGAAGACATTACCCACATGAGGATATCATTACATAAATGATGACATCATTACGTGGATGACAATATCATTACCTGCCTGATAGGGTTGTCTCCCTCATTTACATATTTTCTGCCCACGCCCATTTACATATTTTCTGTATGGAGAAGTTAAGGTTGTTTTAATTCTCTGGTCTTTTAGCAGCAACTATATTTATGGGCTCAACTATTCTCAGCAAAAAGAAGATATAAATGAGGTTGATGCAGCAGCAATACCGTATCAGTGTAGCAAAGCACGTGGGCCGCATGTGGGACCCATAAAATTGTGATTTCTAAATTATCATTAGTTTTTATTTGAGCAAAGATTGTAATTGGGATTAGTTTCTAATTTGGATAGGATTGCTATTTGGTTTCATAGTTTGATTAGGATTGATTTCTTAGCCCCTAAGTTTCTTTTATCATATATGACATTGTAGAGATTAATAATCTCAGATTTGGAGATTAATAGAATTCGCTATGTAGGTTTTATCGTTGGAGAGTTTCTTCTTCGTGTGATTATTCCCGTGGGAACCCTAATTGTGCCTGGCACTTGCGATCGTAACCCTACGATTGCATCAGTAGTCTACTAAAAAGAACATTATCCAGATTTCGACCAAAGACGAGTTTATTTACATTGCACAACACAAGATAGCAGAGGATACCCAAATTACAGCCACATGAAAAGAGAGAACTTCCTTTCGATCCCTGAACCTCAACAGTGAAAGAAAGAGAAAAAGAAAAACCTTATGCCCAATATCACAAGCTTACAAGCATTTCTCCTCTCTGGATCAGTTTCTCGAAACAGAAAATAGAATCCACTATGGGTATCTCACAGCTTTCCTTCATGGGTCTCATATTAAACGATTTACAAGACAATAGAGGATGTCACTATCAAGTCTCAACACTTTTCCTGCTCTACAGATTTGATCCTACAAAAGGGCATATCACAGTTTCTTCTCCAAAGGGTCTCACAAGAAAACAATTTAAGAATAACATGAAACAAACAAAAGAGATAATAGACCAGTCACTACCACACCCCTCCACTTCTCTAATCCTACAATGGGCATCGCGCAGCTTATTCTCCATGAGTCTCATATGAAACTGTGTAAAACATAAATGAAAGTCTCAAGGGAGAGAGAGAGACCTCTGTCATATTTCTTTCTTTGTTTTTTTTTTTTCTTCTTTCTGGGTTTTCTTAGTTTTGGCAGGGGTGGTGGATGCATCAAGGGTGGTTATCAGAAAGGTTCAAGACATGGCGGTGGTTTACATTCATCTACATTAAGTGAGAACTGATGTAGGTCATGGTGTTGGGAGTCTCAGCTGTTCTAACCAGGAATCAGCAGCACTAAGGGGAAAGATGATCCTTTCATGATCAGAAGTTTCTGGATTTATCAAAAGGTTTCCCTGGATCTTTAGGTGGCCAACCCAAATGGTGGAAGATGGAAGAAGAGAGAAGAAGAGAGGGACCGGTCTACTTTTAAACATTGGGGTAACCAAAATGTTCCAAAAAAACTGTACCAACCCCCAATAAGAGGTTTTTACGTATTTGTTAACAAAACTGTATAATCTGGGCTAAGACTATTTTTTTCATGGAAATCCCAATAAAATATTCAGAATTGTGAAAAATAAATAAATAAATAAATAAGCGGAAAATTTTATGAATGGTCCAATGAAACTTTAGGTGAACTGCCTAATATTTATTTAAGAACCATTTTGGGTTTACCACAAGCTAATCCACAACCTATAGAATATTTATTTAAAAGTTTGTTAAATTTTCATCCCATGACTAAGCCCCTACGTTTCCTTTCCCTCATGTTTGTAAGCATAAAAATATCTCTCCTTGTTCCCAACCTATATAGGTCATCATATGCTTTGTACTTTGCAGGACTTGGTACTTTCTTATTTTCTTTCTTTGCCGGCATACACATTTCATAATTTCCACATTCTTAGCCATTTGCCAAACTTCGCCAGTTTTTACTGCCAGTCCCAATCCTGAATAAAAGATCATTGCATTATAGGTAGGTTGACAGCCAAAACATTTTTCACAACCCAAACATGAATTATCAATTAACAAATAAAAACTTTAAAAATTAAAAAGAAAAGACCATACAATCCAAGATCAGTATGCTAGGGTAAAAATACATGAGTTTTGCACCAAACATGATGTAATTTCCAATGGAAAACTATTCACACTTGTACCATTCATGGTATGCAACTGATTGAAACACAAAAGCATCCCTAAAGTCAATCCTGCATCTGTCAATCAAAACAAAAACCCTACCCAAAGGTCTTCTATTGAAGAGGGGTAAAAGAGGATTGATTCAGCAACCTAGAAACAAGAATCAACCATACACAACTAAACACTAATTACAAAATGTTTGGCACTGAGGATATATCTTCAGGTATATCCTAATATTACAAGAGTTGCAAAATCTTATGGACAACCTAATACTCATCCAGAATATATAGCTCTACAATTAAAGAATAGGGTTTCGTTTCGAAAGGCACTGAAAAAAGCTATTGAATTAACTGAACAAACAAACCAAAAATGGATTCAAGTGGAAAAGTTCAGGGCGTATTGACAGAAAAGAAATTGCATGTGTCGAATGGATCAGAGAAAGTTTGATCCAAGAGGACATTGAAAGAAGTCGAGGGCGAGTTCTCTCCAAAATGGGGAGAGCTGATGCAGGCCAGACCATGGGTTGGCTAGCCCATTGGGCCCAACATGACATTTGTTTAATTAGAAGTTTAGGTTGTCTTGGAGTCTTAATTAAGTATTTTTTATTATTTAGAAGTCTTTATATTAGGAGTTTTATTTTAGTTGGATTGTTAAGCAAGTTTAGTGGTTTAGTTTCCTATATTGTTTAGGAAATTCTTGGTATCCACGTTATCCTACTCTATATAAGGATGATTATGCCTCAGCTGTAATGCAATGCTTATTATCAATTAAATCTGAGTTTTTATGAGTTTTGAGTTTTTCTCTCAATTATGGTATTTCTCCACAGTCCACATATTAGCGTGCCCTACCGTCTGAATCCATCTTTGGATTTGATCAATCTATTCATCGATTGTGGATCCGAGGCTGCATTATATATAAATGAGGTTATTAGGAGATTGATCTATTCGTTGATTGTGGATCCGTGGCTGCATTATTTGTAAATGAGGTTGTTACAGTATATTTTCATAGAAAAATTAATCTGTAATGTTATTGTGACCTTAATGGTACTCTGCCATGACCTTAGGCTGCATGGAATGGCACAATTTTACATCTCACAAGCCTATATGTTTGCCATTTTTTGCTTGTATCGTTAATACCGGCATGTCTGCAATTGTCTGAACCATTAAGACCTGTGATTTGAACCTTGGGCCACAGCCTATTCGGCTCTTTCCTAAAATAATACAATGTTGCTAATATGGAATTGCATATTGTACAGCTTCTTTGGACTTGTTTCATTTGTATGCTATGTGTGCTTTTGATTCTTTCTCCCATTTCAACCTAACTAAAGAATATCGTACAGATCTGGAACCTCCTTATCCAAGGCCAAAGACTTCTGCCAGAACAGCTCAGAGGTTGATTGCTCAAGGGATGGGCCGGAAGCTTTCTAGAACATTCGGTTCAAGTGAGTTTAAGAAACAAGAGGAAGAGAGAAGAAACCGCATACTTACACGGCAAATCATGAGGGATGAGGCATGGGGCCCTGATGATCCATAGTATTGTATTCCTGTCCCCCTTTTATTTTTATTTTTGGCTACTAATTAGGATGGATGACCTTTAATTTTATTATGATTTATATTATGTGAGTTCTTGAAGCTGGTCTGGTGCCCTTTTTGTTGGCTCGTTGCCTTTTCATGTCCTCTTATGTATGCCTTGGAGGCAGAAACTATCTTTGTTTATTTCAGTGAATTCCTCAATTCCTCAATCTTGTTAGAACGAGCTATGATGAGCAAGTATTGTAGATTGTAGGATTTGTGTTTTGTAGAAATCCATTAATAATCCTGTTTCCGTCTGCAGCATCCTGCAGTACATGATACAAGGAAAAATGGCTGAAAGAAATGGTAGTGGATTTTATAAAAGGCGCATTTGTTTAACGGCAAAGATTCCTTGGTTACATGAAAAAGATTCAGATTTGCTGCACTTCTCACCTTTTTTGGGCATTTTTCTGCAGCACTTTCTTGTGTGAAAAGAATGAAAATTGAACTATTTTTCCTTGACTAAGTAGAAAATCATTTCCTATGAGATCAAAATATCTTTTCACCGAAGGAATCTATATGATGTCCTGGAATCTGAG
This sequence comes from Persea americana, assembly GCA_029852735.1. NCBI lineage: Eukaryota > Viridiplantae > Streptophyta > Magnoliopsida > Laurales > Lauraceae > Persea > Persea americana. Next base: position 19,804,755 of record CM056813.1, on the reverse strand, counting down.
CGTTGCAGAAATGTGTTCTCGAGGAGGGAAGATTGATCTTCATCTTCAGATGGTTGAATAAAATGAGCTTATATAATAGAAGTAAAAAAAAAAAAAAGTTTTAAGTTTGTACTTAAAGCTTGATGTCCAATGAATTGAGAATATAAAAAAGTCTAGCAGTTGCTGCTAACTGGACCCAATATCGGTACTAAGCAAGCAAATGCTGTTAATACTTAAAACCATTAGAGGGAAATTTGGCCCATACCAAATCCAAAAGGGTAAATTTAACTTTTGAGCAGTTAGAATTTTATACGAGGGCCATACTAATTGATCTGTAAGTACCATACTGATAGTCCTTGTACTATCATCAGAGATTTTATTGCATTTCATATTTGATGGGCAGAGAGACTTTACCCCTAGAACAGTATCCATCTTCAAAACGCAGTCTAGGTCAAACTTGATGAAAAGGCTGAAAAAGTAGGCCTTAATTAAAACAGTTGAATGCCATGGCTCAAGAATCTCAACCATACTTTTCAATAGGGGCAACCACTGAACAATTGAAAGCTTGTTGCATAGAGCATCTGTTGGTAAAGTGGGATGCAGGCTCACCAATGGCCTATATTCCGGCAGTACACAATATTCCGGTTCAAAGTAAAAACCGGTCTGACAGTTTAGAGGATGAACCACAAATTGAAGAATTGCTGCAGAGAAGGTTTAATTCATCCTTTACAATCAAATTATTCATGTACTAAATTCATCTTCACAAATCATGGCGAAGAAAAAAGGGGAAAAGGCTATTTGTTTCTGTCACGATTGACATCAAGTGGCCTCTCCCCAATTGAGAAGAACTGATTCAAAGCATGATCTAGAAAAAGACCTTTTCAAATCTTAATTGTAAATCAGGGTACTATCAGATTAAGATCACATCATAGGAACGGCAATCTCAACTCAAGTCAGATTATACAAATGGCTGGTGATGTCATTTGGCCTTAAAAATGCACCATCTTGATTTGTGGCGTATATGGATGAAATCTTTAATCCCTAGCTACTCTCATTTTATAGCAAATTATATGGATGACGTCTTAGTTTTCTTTGACGATTTACAGGGAGCACATTCAGCATCTGATAGAATTTGCAGCATTAGACAGAAAACAAGGAATCAGCCTCTTTGCTTCAGACACCAAATTTCAAATTGCAGTAACTGGAATTGGATTTCTAGGCATCACAATCTCTAATAATGAAATAAAAATGGAACCTTGTATGATTCAGAAAGTTCAAAGATTTCGGCGAATATTTGTCCCTGTGTCAAAGGATTTTGGGGGTGCTAAATTATGCTCGAAATCATATTCCGATTTGTCTAGCAAACTCCAAGGCACTGAGGAAAACCATGAGATCAAACCATTCAAATGGGATCCCAAGGCAAACGAAGAAGTCGAAGCACTAAAAAGTGGGCAGTTTATAGCGGTCCTTTTGCTCTATCAACAGATGGGTCCCCAGCTTTAACAAAAAAAAAGAAAAAAAAAAGAGACTAGATGGGTCCCCAGCTTTAACCAAAAAATAGAACTAGATGGGTCCCCATGGTTGGAACCCTGGGTACACCACCTCTCCCGCGTGTGCGGGCACCCTTCCCACTTGTGTGTGCTTTCTTCCCGTGTGTGCGATCTCTTTTCCTATTTGAGTGGATTGTCTTCCCGTATATGTGCGGGCTCTCTCTTTGGTCTCAGCCCTTTTAGTTGGAGCTAAAAAAAAAAACCTCTCTCTTTGGTCTCAGCCCCTTTGGTTGGCATGAAAAAAAAAAAAAAAAAAGGAAAAAGATGGTTCAGAAGGCTCATAGTTTTATTAAGAAAAGATATTTGTGGGCCATGAATAAATGGGCTGGATCAATGTCCGTTATTGTTAGAGGACATCTGGTGTAGTCAAAGGGTTTATGTGGGTATCAATTTGAAGCTTTCCCCTATTATTATAAAAGCCATCGGAAGACCTCTGACTGTGTGCCTAACACCACAAGAGTCAAAAGACTCAGACATCGATGGTTGAACCAGACGCCGAGCCAAAAGAGGGAAGGATCAAGGCCCGGTTTTGAATTTTCTTCCATCCATTTGAACGTGAAAAAATTTTCTCACAAGATGCATACATTTCTCGCATCATTGCATGTGACCGTTTCAACCTCGACGGCCCAAAAAAATCAAACTTGCATTCCATGAACAATATCTCCACCTAACGTCCTCGAATCTTATCACTATAATTCATTCAACTTCTCAGTCACTGATTTACGTCTTGTAGAGACTTGTTGTCACGGGTAGATTTTTCGCCTAATATCTTCACCGTGTGGCGTTAAGGACACCAGTCACTTAACCAGCCAACCAACAAACACTCAAACAACAGCACTAAGAGCCCCTTTGGTAATTCAACTTGTACAGTCAAGTTAAGTCATGTTATGTCCTAACGGTCGTCAAAATCACTTCACCGCGTTCGATTAGTGCAGGTCTTCAACCCTATAGAGCCCCACAAGTTTTACCACAGAGCTGTCTCGGGTGAGTTAACTTCACTACATTTGTGACCTACCACACGCGCATGATGTAATGGTGAAGTAAACCGGTCCTCAACGTTCCAAAAGTAAAAAAAAAAAAAGAAAAAAGAAAAAGAGTCACCCCATCCCATAGATGCAGATGCATGTCTGCTCCCCTTTGCTGAGACGGAAGTCCGTGTGATAGAAGACACAGAGCGTCATCCCTACCGAAGATCATTGAATCCAATTTACTGCAAACCTACACTAGGCAGATCTGTGTAAATGAGGTGAGTGAAGGTGTTGGAAATTCAAGGCGTCGAGAAATTAGCTAACGCTTTTGTTGTTCTTATTCGAATCCGGTGCCCTATCCATATAAAAACTACACTGCTGAAGCCCTAGCAAATGGGGATTTATGATTTTCTACTCCACAGATTGACAAAGGATACCTACATTCTACGTCCCGTCACCAAGATGCCCGAATCATCCTCATCTCTACTATAAGATCTTCCTGCTCCCTCTTTTGGTAAAGTGGCTGAGACGTCCCTTTGTAGCAAGTGTTCCATCTCTCAATTAGGTGATCAATACACCCCATATCTCGTCACGTGCTTGGCTGATCCTCGCAGATTCGTCAGTCGGCTGAAAATGATAACTGGAGGAAAATTGATCATATTACAATACAAATCTGCCTATAAGAAGGCACTCCAAGGATGCAGTATGGTGCAACAAGGCCCGGGAGCAGCTGGGTGGGAAGAAGGCTTTTGGGGGGCAAGCTAACATGTCGGTGGAGCAGCAAGGTAATCAGCAAGTCTGCCTCATGGCTGGTAAACATGGATTCTTCTTAATAACATGATTTTATAGTGTAGGCATTTAATTATGGCTGCGTTCTACACTGCAACCTAATAACTGGTTTAAATGTGTATCAAATCATCAACTATTCTGGTAATATGTTCCTGAAATTCGTTACATCTATCTGCTAGGTCTTTGCTTAACACATTTTCCTCTTTGAATAATGTTCCACTGCTAATAGTGTACAAATAGTGGCACGGGAAAAGGAAATAGAGAATGGACCCCCCTTCTCTACCATCACGCTTTCCTAACTGGAAACGTCCAAATCGCCTGTGCCTCTTGATCATTTGCATTCTTCTGTTTACCTCTATTTGCAGTAGGTAAAAATTTCTACGTTGTACACATATACTAACCAATCACCAACGCTGCTTGAAATGCAAAATATCTTCATTAGATATAACAGAGATCGTCGATAAGGCCACTGTAAATGGAGGGTGAACGTACATTCGCCAATAGTTCAAATAAGAGGAGGAGGGAAGCCAGGAAGAAGAAAAGGAAGGTTGTCTTGGCGGTTTTGTGGGCAACTCTAGCAGCCTGGCAAATGCAGGTGGCGGCTGCGGCGGCGGTAATCTTTGCCTGGCAAAATAAGAGGGACTCCAGGATAAAAAGGAATGCCGAACGGGCACATTATCTGTCTAACCTAACAAGGGGGAGTGAGGATGAGTGTATTAGTCAGCTCAGGCTAAACAAAGTAAGCTTTGATTACCTATGTGAGCTACTAAGAGTAAGGGGACTGCTACAAGACAGTCGTAAGATAATCGTTAAGAGGAGGTTACAATGTGCCTACACATTCTGGCACACGCAGTGAAGAACCGAACTATAGCGTCTAGGTTCATGAGGTCTGGGGAAACGGTAAGCAGACACTTTCATGAAGTACTCAACGCTATCCTCATGCTCTCTCCTAATTTTATCCATCCGATTGGACCGCATACCCCGTATGGACCACCCAATTTCCAAGTACATAATCAATGGGGGCTTTGATTTGCTCATTCTCTGTATGATCAATTTTAGATAAGAATCTATTGCAGATAACCTAACAATCTATCTCATGCTAATAGGATTGCATTGGGGCAATCGACGGCACTCACGTCCCTGCATTTTTACCAATAATAGCACAGTCGCCTTACCGAAATCGGAAGGGAATGTTGTCGTCTGGCGGCTTGTGGTTTTGATTTAAAATTCCAGTAGGTGCTTCCTGGTTGGAAAGGATCGGCAACTGACACACGAATCCTGCATAACGCACTCTCAAGGACAGACCCATTGGTGGTGCCTCCAGATATAAGATCAAACACAAAAATAAGTTACTCAGCAATAAGAACATGGTCCAAAACATGTAGTGTAACCACTTTATTATCCTATCTATTGGATTAGGCCGATACCATCTCATGGATGCTGGATTCACCAACGCACCGGGGTTCCTCACTCCATACAAAGGAGTTCAGTATCATTTGAAAGACCACTGAGGGCGGACTCCAGACAATGCGAAGGAACTATTTAACAAGAGGCATTCTCAAGCAAGGAATATCATCGAAAGGGGATTTGGCCTGCTTAAAGGTCGCTTTGGAATTCTACGGATAGCACCCTAATATGAATTTACCCATCAGGTGTCAATAGTGCATGCTTGTTGCACATTGCATAACTATATCCTCAACCAGAATGGGGGATCAATGCCTGATGGGGAAGACAACAAAGCTTTTGATGTTGGTGAAGCTGTCCAGTGTGACGATCCAGCCGATGAAATTGATCTAGCGAACATATTCAGGCCTTCACTCAACGAGAGAGGGATGAGTGGCATGCATTCCGGGATAATTTTGCAGTAAGAATGTGGCAACAATGCCAGTCTACTAGGGCTCATAAAACAACCTGAGGGGTGCTTTCAGATGTTGATGTTATTATATATAAGAATGAACTTGGGCACATTTTCTGTTTTAATCCTTTTGTTTTTGTTTTTTGTTTAAATTTTTTGGGAAGTCTCTATCAAGCTGAACTATTCGATTTATAGCAGTTAATGATGGACCATTCATGCCGGATCACAATTTCTTGACTTTCTCGCTTCTAATTTCAGTGTTTTTGGTTTGGATTGTAAATTATAGCTAATAATTTTAATTTTAACTGTTATCACTTACGTTGCTCTGTATAGCCCCTACTGTGCCGCAGAGGAGGAATCATGTTTTCAATGCCGAAATGGACGAACTACTACCGGAACTCATGCTTGAACAGGTAGCCCTAGGAAGGAAGGGTGGCCGTGGCTTCAAGGACGAGGCATACGTGGCTGTTGTGAGCGTGATGACTGCAGCGAACAAGTCCGGAAAGGTCTTAACAGAGAGCACGATAAGGAATCGATGCAAAACTCTAAATCAACACAGTGTCTGCACAGAGTTATTAAATGCTTATGAGTTTGACTTCAATAATGCAACCAAACGAATCATGGCTAGCAATGTTGTCTGGAGCGATTGGCTTATGGTATGATGCCAGGACAGTGATACACCTCTTAATATTTCTTTCATTGTGTCTGCCAACAACACGTATCGTTTCGCAATGCAGGGGCATCCGAATCGGATGCACATTCCTGGTGCTAAAAAACAGTAGACTACGACAAGCTGTCGCTAGTGTTTGGCAGCGATGATGCGACGGGCCACTTCGTGCGGTCATCACAGAACGCCACGCCAGTGTACGACTCCCAATCATGTACAAACACCCAGGCCATGTCTGGGAATGCTGAAATAGGAATCGAGGATTGCCTGGAGGAAATGCGCATGAGCAACGGTGGGGGGGAGTTCTGCAGGCTCAAGAAAACGAATGAAGAAGGTCACAAGCATGACAGAATTCATCACAGGATATAAAGAAGCCTTCGGTGTGATCAGCAAATCGATTGAGGAAGTCGGCCATACGATGCTGGATCCTTCGGAGCGCCTTTCAGAGACCATCGCCGCCGAACTCAAAAAAATAGTTGAGCTGTCATCTGCCGATCTGGACATTGCTCATGAGTGGCTGAACCACAGTTCAGACAGTTTGACGACATTCCTTCACTCGAAGGACAAGTTGGCCTGGATCTTCCGTCACCTAGAGCGCATGCACAGGGAAACTGGACTTTGATGCTATTATGCACGAGTCTCAGCCACTGTCCTCCTTCGCAAATCGTCATCTCTGTTGACTAACTCTAGAAATATTTTACTGCACTTTTCGGAATTTGGAACTGATGTGTATTAATATGGACTTACCTATGTCCATGACATGCTTTCTTTCTTTCTTGACGAATAGGGACCTCATGTCTTTTGAAAACAGTTAGTCCTCAATCATCTATTATTAATATGGACTGCAACTACTACAGTAATGCTGGTAGATATCTTTATCAGCCATCGCTACTAATTCTGAATCTACTAACCCTACTAATATTATTAGTGCTATTTGTAGTTTTTTGGAGATTTTGGATGTTCATCTATTTTGCAGGTTTTGAAAAGCGTCTTCATATGCTTTTTGAACGTTTATTGGACTAATAAGATGGTGATGTAGCATATGTCCTAACATTGTTTCAGCATCAAGGCATGCTGTGTATTTAATTGTGTTGTCAATTTTGAATGGACAGTGCTCTTGCTCACTGCTGCGCCAATTGTACTTTGATTTTTTTGGTTACTAATTCTGAACCTACTATGCCTGGAGCACAGGTGGATTTTACCATGGATGAGAATTTTGTCAAATGCTCATTAGATGATTCACAATTACTTTTATGTCCTCTCCTAAACTCTGTCATGGGCTAGTTGTCTTTGTTTGCAATTGCAGTAATCTAAGAGGACAGTGTGCAAGGTTGCGGTGCAGAGTAACCCCATCTGAACGGGATAATTTTTCTGCCATACCAATATTGCCCGACAGTACCGGCGGACGATTTCCAGCACAGACGGGGTGTTCCTTGTGCACACCACTCGAGCGTCTATACGCAAATGTCGTTTTCCCACTCAATACCGCTTAGTAGCCGATCCAATTGTGGCAGCATGTCATAGACCGCATCCTCCAGTGTTGAAGCAACACCAAAGTGCTGTTGTGGTAATGGCAATATACGTCTATTCACATCCCATACGAAGACCAATCCAAATAGGAAGTTTTGGGGATGCCCGAAATGGACGGTAAGTCAGCTCCTTGATGTGATCACTATTAGTTGAAACATGAGTTCTCTTTATCATTCCATATTGTTCCCTCTCTCTCTCTCTCTCTCTCTATGTGATTTGTACATGAAGGATATGGATGCGGCGCCTTCCTCTGGAAAGACAGAGTAACGATCGAGCGCTCCACTATTTTTGATGCAGCGCCTTGCCATATAGTCAACATCCGTCCTAATATACAGAGACTATCAACCAATCTAGATGCGCTGAAGAAGGAAACTGAGACGCAAAATCGACTTGTTCAGTTGGGAATGGAAGGGAAACACAGCAAGAGCAAATTGGTTGCTGAACAGCTGCAGGTGCTGGAGAAAAATTTTTACCTATTGATTCTGACGGTTATTTGTGCGGCCTTTGCTATGAGCTACATGTAGTCCGACCATTGTCTGCATTCGTACAACTGAACCATACATTTGGAACTGTCCTTATTTTTACCAATTTCCTCAGTTATAAATCAATTCTGTGTGGTTGTTAGACGCAAGGAATGCCATTCGGATAAAAAATGGGCGATTAGGATCTCTCAGATGGAGTCTGAAAAGTTCCCGGGTTTGAGTAAGCTAGATGTAACTAGATACAACAGACGTCAGGATGACAGTGTAACTTATCATGTTTGAAGGACCATTCTAGTAAGAATGGAAATTGGTACAATACAAACTTTTATAAGGCATTACCATCTCAGATGCCATTGTGGTCCCATTCTACCCACTGAGATTGTAGAAGAACGATTTGGCATCCTCCATATGTACTGGATAGTGATAAATTTTGACCCTATGAGGCTCATCATTACTCAATAGGTTAACACATATAGGAACAAAGAAGTAATGATAAGTTAACACATAAATCACTCGGCCTCCCCAACTTTATGGTTGAAAGCACTATTCTATTTATTAAATAAGAACACAATATTTTCTATGAACCAATTAATTCCACTCACGCAGACAACCCCCCCGCCCCCCCCCGCCCCCGCCCCCAAAACTAAAACCCCTCTCGAGATAGAAGTCTGTTGCAGTTGCTCTTTTGTATCGACCTACATAAGCCACGTGAGTTGGCTTATAGCTTTGATGGTGTTATACTGAGAAAAAAATTATAAAATAGGCTAGAAAGGCTGACCATCTTCACACCGCACATGCATACATGATATCTTAAACATGGCTTATCCGACCTCTGGGTTTTCCACAATTAAATCATACCATCTCGGCCTTACAAAATTGGCAGAGGAGAGTGCTGTCAAACAATAGGCATTACCATCTACGTATAAATTTCTTCAAAGTTAAATCAAAGACAAACACGTTCCAATTAATGCCAACATAAATGGGGACATACAACAACTGTCAGGATCTACTAGTACCAACGTCGCTATTCTCGAATCTATTCACCTGATTGTTGTACATGTCATGCACCATCTTCAGCCGGAAGAACCACATGTCCGACTGCGAGAATTTGATCGCGCGGCCCCTAACTAGATGATCTGCAACGGCCATGACGAAGATACCGCAGTCATCGCTACGTACAAAAACAGAGACTGTTAATTGTTCGCCAATCCTCATATAGGCACCAAAAGCAGTATTACATCATTGGTTATTAAATATTCAATTTAACCAAACTTAACAGAGGAATAACCCTCGTTTAATGCATCGATGAGGCTAACCTGTTACCCTGCCGTGGATAGTCAACGGCTTGCCTCATTTCCTAATGGCCCAGCCCACGCCAGCCTCTTGAATCAAACTCATTGCAGACAAATGTTTTCTGCAATATTATTTGCAAGTGCATTTAGGTCCGAAATCATTTATAAAAAATCAATATGTAGAAATACTCTCATATGGTCTTACAAATTGGTCAACGTAGACGAAGTGCCTCTTCCTCCACCCAATAGTATTGTAATACACCCATTTCTGGTCAGTCGGGTATGCCACTATGAGGAAGAAATGGCTTTGGTGCCAAATAGGGAAGATGAGCATCTGAAACTGTTCGATGCTCGAGGTCCGACAGATATGGAAAGCTTCGGTGCAAGCTTCATGCCATCCTCGGTCACGCTAGCTCTACAATCCATGCATGCATTAATATATTACGTTAGGCGCAGTTTATAAAATATGTATGGCGCTTTTCAGTGCTTATCAAAATTCATCATCTCAATGATATCTTACCGCGATACTGCTTGGAAATATGTATGTGTTCATCAGTTGCCCCGCGGTGATATCAAGCCAGTAGTCCATGATCTGTGGGTTAGAGACAGATTCATTATGAAATCGTGTTAATTGTAATTCCTAATCCAATAAGTATTTAATCTCACTGGAAGGGTATTTAATTCAAATGTTTACAGAAACTACCATCGTACTAATCCAATGTCTTTCCAGGATCTGCTTCATTTCTTTGACAGTGATGTAGCTGCATACAAGTATTAATTTGTCCCGTTTGCACAACGACTGGAACATTAACACGCGTAAAAGAAGAGGACTACAAATTATATGTGAGTGGCAGAGCAGATTGTCATACGTGAACTGTGATTTCATCCATAAATCATCCAACAGTGCCTACTCATCGCTTGATAGCTGATATTCTGAATTTGGCACCTCAGCATGCCCACTCGGCATTATAGGATAGGAGACAGTAGTGGTTGGAAGCAGTCGTCCGTTCTTGGCCATTGTCGAGTGCTACTCGATCGACTCTTCCCAGGTGCCTTGCATTTGAAGGTCTCCTTCCGATCATCCAGAACTGAACTCGACAGATCGTCTTGACGTGGCCGCTGATTGCTTTCCACAACTATGAGCGAACTAAATTTATCCGGGGCCTCGAATTGTACTGGACTTCCCAATGACAATAAGGTGTCGTAATCCTGCGTTTATCATGTGAAAGTGCATTTAGATAAGAAATATTGACCAGCGGTGACATCCCTAGTGAGGGAGGTGATCATGAGCTCCAAGCGTAGAGCCGCGATGTGGTAATAAACTAGTGAGACCAGGTCGATCCACATGGAGCAATGTAAATTAAGGTTTCTCTTCAACTTGTACCTGCCCTAAATTAGAAATCCAAATCTAGCCTAAAAAACTAGAAAAGTTACATTATCATTCCTACTTTCCAAAAATTAAATTAATTACAATCCAATGAAAAGAAAACTTCTTAAATCTAAAAACCCTAAACTAAAAACTAAACTTGCTACAAAATAATACACAAGTTAGAACTTCCAAAAATAAAAAACTACCTAAAATAAAACTAAGAAACTAAACTAGAAACAAAAGAAACCTAAGTTAAAATGTTAAGTAAGGCAATGTATGCCATGAGATGCTAAAAAAAAAATCTAAGTACGAAAAACTAGTATACTGAGCTGTTTTTATGCATGTTTTATCATAATCTAATGCAACCTAAAACTGAGTTTAATGGCTGGATCTTGAACTATAATGATGCATGAATCAAATAAAAAAAAAAATAGAAGTGAAAAATGATTTAAAATAAAGAAGATATGAGTGCATGATCATGACCTCAAAACTGAAACTGTACAGAAATTTTGCACACAGGTGGGTCCGACCAGCCATGTTTGAGCCACTGGTTCAACATCTTTCCAAAATTATTTTTGCTTTAAATTCTGAGGTTTGAAAGTACACTGATCAAACTTTAATTTCCCCAAGTTTCATAAAAAAATAATGTGTTTTGATTAGGTTTCTAATTCCAAACTTTTCACACATAATCTGTGCTAAAATTTCTGCAACAGTGTGCAGAATTGTGCACTTTATGTTGCGATCCGAATTTTCAAAAAATATTTGACCAAGATTCTTGACTCAAATCTTTGATTTTTCTTGATTATTCAATTTAAAACTCCGATTCTAATTTCGATTCAGCTTTGAATACTCAAATAACCAGCAACTTAAATATATCTAAACTCCACCAATATGAATATGCATGCAATGCTAACTAGTTCCAACCATAAACTATGCAAAAATAAACATAAAATTGAATTGATCAAAAAAATAAAGACAATAAACAAAAGTTCAAGAATTTAAATGTGTGGTGAAAACAAGAAAAGTAAATGTGTGGTTTTAACAGAAACTTAAATGTGTGGAAGAACATAAATTTAAATGTGTGGAAGTGTATTCTTCTCTCTCAAAATTCTTTTCTACGCAGGTTCACAATTTGAATATGCTCTTAGGGCCTTTGGGTCGTCAATCCAAACACCAATAGAAAAAGAAACATAAAACAAGCACCAATCACCCAAGGACAAGAAAGAAAAATTGAAAAGAGTAATAAACAACTTTACAAATATGTAAAGTCTTTACATAAGATAAGAAAATAAACAATGACAATTACATACTAGGATGAGAAGCCTCTTCTAGATGGAAAACCCAAGGGTGTAGTGTTTTTTCCAGGCCAAATCTCCTTGAGGACTTCAACGGAGAGAAAAAGAGAGGAAGAAGATGGAGTGTTCGTAGTAGTAATTCTAGATAGAGCTGGTCTGTCTTCCCATGAGAGGAGTGGGATGCTTATGCCATCAATTTATAGATTTTTCCTTTCTTTCTTTCCATCTTTGTTCCAAGTTTGTAGCATGCAATCTTCTTTGTATGGTAAGTCCCTTCCTTGGCCAACAAGTCCTCAAAGAAATAGCAAGGTGAGTGAGAGATTTTTGTGATTTCCATGTGCAAAATTGCAATCCCGAGTAAAATTTATCGCATGAACTTCCAGAGGCCATATCTTCCTCGTTTTAGCTTCAATTGACACAATATTGGGCTCCATGGATATCTACTCGAAAAGAGATTTCCAACGGTGGGCAGATTACGCCAATCCGATGGTCGAATTAAGAGTTATGACCATTTTAATATTGCTGTCCTGAAAAATCCGAGAATAATTGTGCACATATGGAAGCTTCTAATTAATAGTGCAATGGGATATGTAGGACCCATGTGGACATCCAAAGGGGATCTTGGGATCTTTCTTTCCTTGTTTCTGACTCCTCTTCCATCTTCGGTTTGCTTCCAACCTTCTTTGATCGACTAGTCAACTTTTCTAGCACACCTTTCCTTTCTTGAATTTCTTTCTTGATTTTTGAGTTTTCAAACTTAGTAAGACTTAGATCTTACCAAACTTGAAGTTTCCTTTCTTGATCTTGAAATTACAAATCTAGCTTTCCATTGTTGACTTTTCAAACTCTTCAAAAATACCAAGATATGTGGGTCTCCCGTGAAAGATGTCCCACCCTTGATTTCTCTCAAATTTCACCAATGTGGGTCTCATTCTTGATTTCTCCTACACAAATTGAAATAAACAAATTCAACAATAATCACATGTGAGAAATTTGAATGGATAATGCAAGGGACCCTACTTGATGCACCCAAAATAACCGACTTTCCAAAAATAGATTTTCAAAAATGGCAAGTTCAATAAATTTATGCAAAAAAGTGTGATTTTTGAGCAAATTATGCATGAATGCACTACAGTGAATCCTAAATGCATAAAAACATGATTTGACACTATATAAAGCTCTTTAATATCAATAAGCCTTAAAATAGTCCAAAATGTGTATGAAAATGTGTGCTTTTCAGGACTCATCAACCCCCAACTAGCATTTTGCTAGTCCCTAGCAAAAACTGAGAAAAATATGAGGCTTTTATTAAGATCTAATCTAAATGCAATGTAACAAAACTAACTAAAAAAAAATGATTGCAACACCACTTTCGTTGGCGCTTTCGACTGCTTTTAGCACATGCAGTATGCCCTTAAACCCCTAGGTTCCCCCCTAGTGGACGAGTTGTGCCTCATGAGGGTTTGCACTGAATTTGCCCACAAAATTCCTTTTTTTTTTTTAAAAAAAAAAATCATAGTAGAAACCTAAAAAAATCAAAGGAACTTTTCCAAAAGAAAATTTACGAACACCGGTTGTTCTTGATTCTCAGAATTTTCAAAGCAAAGGCAAGTTTCAAACTCGGTTCACAAATCCCATCTTTTAGTCTGAAATTCTTGAAATCATGCTAAATTGATCGTGCATGATGAAATAGTGTGTATACGTAAAAACTCATAAGCTTCAAATGATCTGCCAAGATTCCTGTGAAAACAATTTTCAATCCAAGATTCTGGGCCACTTAACCTTAGCAAAGAAAAACAATATTCCTCTCAAGGCAACCATGATGGCTTTCGCACTACTGTTTTTTCAAAGGCCGAATTTTTTTTTTCAAACACACACATGTGATTGTGCAATGCCTAGGTCCCTTAAGCTTTCTAATTAACCCATGTAATGAGCATTAGGCCAATGACTCCCAAAACAGATGTCTTTAGGGCACTAGGTATATAAATACCCCTACGGGCTTACTGGCTCGGGTTAAAATGGCTACGAACCCAAACTAGTCACACAACTTTTTATTCTTTTCAACACCTTTTTTTTTTCTTTTTTTTCTTTTTTTACGGTCCCCAACAATAGGCAGCCCTTTCCATGTGCCCGAATTAATTCAACGGCTCTGTGGCCAACAAAACCAGATGAACCAGGAAACTGTAAAACTAAGGGTCGGTTTTCCATCATATTTTCAATCCAATCATCAAAGAAAAACGGAAATCATGGCTTGGCATTCAAAAACTTTGAAAACATATACAGATTGTGTAAAACTGAGGGATCAAAATCTAGCACTTTTTCCAAAAATACTTTCCATAAACAAAATAGCAAACCATTGTTTTCTTATTTTCCCAAAGCACCAAAAATTCCGAAGTTTAAGATATCTTTGTTTCATAAAAATCCTCTCGAAATTTCCTTTTTTCCAAGAACCAAGAAATTAATAGATTTTTTTTTTGAAAACCTAAAAAATAAAGAACAAATTGTGTAAAATTTTTGTCTAAAGATAGACAAGTGTGCTTGTTCCCACCCCCCCAACTTAAGATGAACATCGTCCTCAATGTTATGCAAGCGGTGCAAAAAGTAAATATAACATGAGGTAAGTAAATGACATGAGGGTAAAGGGGAAGAAATCACCTGAAGATGCAGCTTTTTCGATCTCTGTCCATGGTGAGACAAAACAAAGAAAACAAAAGGAAAATAAGCTACTCCACTAACATAAATGAAAATTCTACAATAATAATAATAATAAAAAAAACCCTACACTACTTGATTCGAAACCATGAATCTACCCGGATCCCAGATGAAATTCTCCTCCACACAAATCACAAGAAGCATAGAAAGAGATGTTACCATGGGAACGTGAAGCACATTGAACAGAAGGACCGCATGATGTTTATTGTAAATGTGTGGAAAAAGGACCACCATGAAAAATGATTCCTCCTCCCTTAAAAATGGGTCTTTGAATGGAAGGAGAGAGGACACAATGAACAACTGGGTGGCCCCATGACCTCCCGTACCACAAATTCTTTTGAATTAATTTCCATATTGTCCTTAGGCATGAGCTCGAATGATTCCAGAGTGTTAGACTTGAGATGTTTGAATGGGTCCACACTCCTTTAATTCCAAAAGTTTCTCTAAATTACATTGATGACCAAGAAATGTGATGGCAATTTCTCTTATGGTTGGATCATCAGATTTCATGAAGAATTCAGTACATGATTTCAAGGATTCCACATTGTCCGAATCAGAAATTTGAAAAATGGGGTCATCCTCCCAATAGTAATCTTGCAATAATGGGAAAATCAATTTCTAGGAAATCTGCAATTCCAAAATCTTTAGAAGAATCGGACCCACGGTAAGGATCAACATGGAGGGGCACAATATTCGAGGGGTCCACATTATTCTTAGGGTCAGACTGGTGAGGGTCGGAGGAATTCGGCTCATAGGTTTCATAAGTTGATTCATGCAGTGCACCATCATCCATATCCTCAAGTGCGCCCTTGGATACCCTCTGCATATTTGCGCAATCCATATCCTTTGGATTTTCAATGCGTGATGGATCATCATGTTGAAATTCATTCTCACTGCCAAGGGTGTCATTTATTTTTTTCATTTGAAGTGCAGTTTGACTAATTGAAGTCATTAGCCTTTCCATGGATTGTGCATTGCTTTGTATGGATTGCATGGTGTTTTGCATGAACGCAATGACTCTGGCTAAAGTGTCTTCCAAGGATCCTTCAGGGGGTGGTGGTGGTTCATATGACCATTCAGGCAGTGGGGAGTCATTAGATGCATATGAACAAGGGGAAAAGTGGGTTGCATATGAAATATCCTGTGAGGGATAATCATATGACCCACCTGGAGTAAATTCTTGGAGATAAAAATTTTCCATATCAAACCCGTCTTACCAATTGTCAAGAGCCTGATTGCCTAGGCTGCTCATGTTACTCATTTCATCGTGGCAAGGCCATTAATTTGTATTTGATTCTACTTGCCATTTAATTCCCACATCCATATTTGAAGGAGCGAATGAGTGTGTGGGATATGAGTAATCATGTGGGGTTCATGTTGGTTGATCATCTTCCATTATCATTCCATTGATACCCTCCATGCACTCCTCATTGTAATCATGACCATAGTGATTGGCCCACTTCCATTCATATGTGGTACCTCTATCCAACGAACAAATTATTTGATGTATATTTGCGTTCCATTCTTGTTCACGCAGCTCCCTTATGGATTTGTGATTATTTGAAGCATCGTTGGAGTTGCTTTGACAGAATCCCCACTTATTTGTATATGAGTTAATGTAGGTTGACAGGTACATATCTGTGGGGTGTAGGTACTCACGCCTGGATTTCTTTGGGCCATCACTATTGATTTTACCCTCATTGGGAAGTTGGTCTTCTAATAATAAAGAAAGAGAGGAGTTGCAAAACTATAAATAGGAGACAAGAGGAGGCCTTAGACGTCCATGCTTTTCATTCCCTTGGAGTTGACGCCCACCTCCCTCTTTTGTGTAAGAGTTGCACTCCCTCTCCTTCTCTTATCTCTCTTCTAGTTCCCTTCTAGTTTCCTTAGAGATTCTAGTTAGTCTTTCTCTTGGAGACCCCACCATCTCTCTTGAGGAAAGAGATCTGAAGCGGGTCATAGCGTGGAAGACAATTGGGCATTGGAGATTCTGATTTGCATTGTAGAAGATCTCTTTATCAAAGAGTTAAATCAAATTCTCCATTAGAGCACAACCGAGCTCTATAGGTATTTTCTACTCCTTGTATGTTGTAGAATTTCATGGTTGCATGTTAGGTGTTGTTTCTATCTTCTAGATAGAGTTTTCTACTATACATGATCATGAGAAAGAGGACATGGATCCTGGATTGGGTTTTGTAGCCTTCTGGATAGTTGATCCCTGAGTCAAGTGGGTCAAAGGTTTTGAAAACCTATCCTAGAGGCTCACATATTTCTAACAATTGGTATCAGAGCCATACCTCATCTCTAATCATGTTAGATCAGTAAGCTTGTTCTGATCTTTGTATGAGATACGAAGAAGATAGAGCAAGGGTTGTGTTTGGATCAATTTTTAATGAATTTGCTTGGTTATTAGTAGATTCATGTTTGGATAGTCACAAAAGGGTTTAACAATGATGGAAGGATGGTAGGAAGCTATTGGGTGACTTCAGAAGAGTTTTGGAGCCATTTGGACACGAAACAGAAAACCCATCTTACTGATGTTCGTCAGTCCGGTCGACCGGGACTCGTGTCCGGTTGATCGGGCACTTGCAGGCTGGTCAACCGGGCCTTCTAGCCGGTCGACCGGGGACACTGTATCAGCAGAGTGCAGACTGTAGGTGTGGTCGACCTAGCCACTGCCCGGTCGACCGGGTACACTGACACAGAACTGGGCAGTTTCAGTTTCGAGCCCGTTCAGTTTTTATTTTCCTTTTCAAGGGCACTGCCCCCTGGGCCCTTGCGAGCTGACCGGGCAGCTCGACCCCTGCCGGGGGATACCCCCGGACCCCCTTTGCGAAGTGCATAATTTCAAAAGGTGGCAACTTTTGGCATCTTATTTTTCCATGTTTGGTAACCCGGTTTTGTGAGTTGCTTGGTTGTATGAGATACTAACTTGTAAGTGATCTTGTCCTCTCCATATGGCCCACAAGTCTTTTACTTTCTTTATATGGTTGTTGGTTTATTTAAGGCTAAGTATAAAGGGCATCATGGTTCCATTGGTTTCCCGTGAAAGGGCAAGGCATGGTGGTTTCCCTATAGCCCCTTTTATTTCCATGTTTAGATTACCATGTAAGTCTCATCGTAGAGACATAGGAATTTATGTAATTTTCAAAGTTTGCAAATTCTGGCGATGTCCGAGAAGAACAAGGAAAGTGAAGTTGGACTCATAATAAAAAAGTTTGAAGATACCAAAAGGTGTTTTGGAGTTACCCAAAGAGTTTGAGGAATTCCAAAGTTTTGGAAAGTCTAGAAGTCCAAGAAGTCTATTCCGCTTGGGCCATGTAGAGGAGAGGACTAGTTTCTATTTTTAGCACTTTCTATTTGTGGATGAATGCTTGATTTAGAATGTTTTCAAATTTTACCCAAACATAGCAAGTTACTAAAATTGGTCAAATCAAATTAATTTTTGGAAAGAATTCTAGTTAGTGTTGATGACCCATGAGATGGACACATTGGTAACACTAATTTAAGAAAATGGACTTTCCTTAAAATAACTTGACTTGGAACCAATCTTTGATCATATCATGAGATGATTTGATGTTCATATACATATGTGGGCCCTAATACCTTAAAAGGAAAATCCTCAATTCTAAAATATTAAGTGGGAGCGGGGCATTTAAATCTTATATCCCCATGGTTTTTCATCATAGGTCCATTGTAAGGAAAGTATTAGACTCCCGCCATCTTGAGAATAGCCGTTCCCCACGGAGGGCTTTTATTTGTCTGGTTACTAGATATGGATCTCCCAAAAGGATAGTGTTGGTGAGACGGGGTGGGGGTTCACTCCCCGTTGACACCAAAAATATCACTTTACCTCCTCAACATCAAAAGCTACATGGAGCCGCATCCTACTACAAACAGGCAAAGCTGCTTCAAGCATCGGGTCTTGTCAGAATCAAACAAAAAATGCAAGATCCTTCAAAATAGCCAAAAGAAGGGTACACATGAAGTTTCAGGCCATTTCGACACCATTTGACATAACTTCAATCCTCCAACAACTGAGCAGGAGCTCCCGGCGGCGACATTGTTGAAGACATCAAATCTTTGATCAGAGCCTATGGATGGTCTCAAAATACCTCCAAAAGGCTCCACGTCGAATTTCAAGTCAAACCGACGCCGTTTGACCCTCCATCAACTCTCGAACGGCGAAATCAAGCCTCCCGGCGGCGAGAACCTCTGATGCCGCCACTCATCAAACAAAGCACATAAGTAGCTTCTACATGCTCCCAAAGGGCTACACATCAAATTTCAGGTCATTCCGACAACGTTTGACCCGGTTTTGGCGCTCTGACGCAAAATCAAGCCAACCGGCGGTGAAGCTCCCCGGGAACATGGCATCCAAATTTGAGCTAATGGATCATCTCAAAATGACTCCAATAGGCTCCCTGTCAAATTTCAGGTCAATTGGACATCGGATGACCACACGTCAAAGCTCGACATCTTCCGCACGGTGAAATCAAGTCTAGCATCGACGGGACCCCAAACGACTTCAAAACTCAAATAAAAGCCCATGGTTGGTCCTACCTAATGCTCAAGAAGCTTCACCTCAAATTTCAGGTCATTCTGACATCGTTTGACCTAGTTTCAACTCTTTGCGGAAAATCGGCTACGGAGTCTTCGGCTTTTCCAAAAATAGTAAACTTTGTGCTTTGATTTGCACATCCTTTCGACAGGTTTTCTTCAGAGGAATTAAGCCAATAAATGAGGAGAAATTTCAAGAAAAATACAAGAGAAAACAGAATCGAAAAAGCCCGAGAAACGGCCGAGAAACGGCGACCGAAAGGCGACCGGAAAATGGACCAAAGTCCAAGGTCGCCGGCCAGCCCCATGGTCTTTGGCGACCATGGGTGCATGGTCGCCGGCGACCCTGGAAGTCCGGGTAGCCGGATTTCTGCCGAAACGTCTGTTTTTCTAATTCTTTTCGCTTTTCCCGATGATTGGCCCATGTGATTTTCTTAAAATCTGATTTTTAAGATATCCGTCGATCTTCGTCAACGTCACGGATCCGCCATCAAAATCATTTGATCATTATCGGACACTCCGAAACCGCCAACCGGCCGACCAAGAAAGTACATTTTCTGCCCGACCGATCGTGAAATCGATTGGACTGATGTTGCCAGCCCATTGGTGTCAACCAATGTCTGAATTTGCATCATTATCCGACATCAAATAACATGCGGATCCATCGATGATCATCGCAAGAAGAATTCCAAAAGACGCGGTGAGGCCCGCGACTCTTCAAGCGACTCGGCGACCAATTAATGAAGTTAAATGACCTTTTTATGACAACTTATTAGGGTCTTTAACTCATTATTTTGGACGGCCTAATCAGAAGCAAGCAAATGGGAGTTACAAGTCCAATTAATCATGATAATTAACCATGTAACTCCTATCATTATGGAGATTAATCATTGTAATTAATCATGAAACTTCCATCATCATGGAGATTAAATGCCTATTATTCTCCATCGGCCAATCAGAATCCAAGGAAAAGGAGTTACAAAATTATGCAATTGAATCTTGTAACTGCTCCCATCATTGAGCATTAATATCATTAATGCCCATAAACCTTCCTAATGGCCACCAAAAGCCTATAAATAGGTGGTCATTCCAAAGGGAAAGGGCCCAGAAAAATTGTCTGAAGTGGTCCTAAAAAATTGTTTGAAAATTATCCTAAAGAATTCTCTGCAAAAAGAAGCTCTCTCACTCTAAAGAAACTCTACTGCAAATTTTACAAGGTGATTGAAGTCCCTTGGGGGGTCACCCCCCCTCCCCCCAAGGTTTCTCTTCTTCTATCCAACATGACCTAGATGCGGCTTTTCAGCCTGTATACTTGGTTTTTTATTGGATATAGGACCTTCCCTTGGTCTTTGTCCTCTAAAAATCCGAGGTCCAAGCCAAGCCAAGTGAACTAAAGCATCAAGTGTTTCCATCTGAAAGACGATGGCGGAGTCCATACATGATTCGCGACCGTAGATCTGAACAAGTCCCCCACAATCTCCTGAGAAGTCAGATCTGTTAGTGTCACATTCCTATGTGCACTATATTTGGTTTGTCAATTCCGTGTCATTGTGTCCCGAAGACCTTACATCTCGAAGAGTGTCAAGGATGATCTACTTCAAGGATCTGTTCAAGCTTTTGGAAGACCTGGATGTGTCTAAGAAGACTCCACTTGTGTGCAAATCATCTCAGGTATTTTGGACCCAAAACCATTATCTACCTGGACCCTAGGAGCCTTGCTTACCTTAGCCTATATTAAGTGTTTCATCTAATGTTCTCTCCATTATGTTCTGTCCAGAAATAGGGGGTTCGGTGACCTTTCGGTCACCTGGCGGCTAGCCTCTTTGCAAAAAGCGGCTAACCGCTAGATAACCGAAATACCACGGTTACATTTCCAGAATGTTGTTCTCTGTCAAAAAGTGATTCGGCCACCTTGCGGTCAGCATTCGGCTAACCGCAGTGTGGACTGGCGGCTAACCGCCAGGTAACCGAGGTTCACGGTTACATTTCCAGAATACAAACTTCTCAACTGTTGTGGAAGTTCGGTCACTTCGCGGTTACCTTTCGGCTAACCGCCATATGGGCTGGCGGCTAACCTCCATGTAATTGACATCCCACGGTTAGCTTTCCAGAAAGCTACAGGTTTTTGAGATGCAGATTCGGTCACCATACGGTCACCTCATGGCTAGCCGCTATGTCTACCGTCGGCTAACCGTGAGCTGACCGAATTAGAAAAACTAGCCGTTACCACAGAGAAATTGAAATGAGGCTAGCCGAACTACCAAGAGGCTAGCCGCCAAAACTAGCCGTTGGGAACTTCTCTATATATATTTGGAGCCAGTTTTACACTATAGTGAGGACATTTCTGAAGAGCTTACTTTCCTACTTCTTCCCATCTTTTCTAAGCCTTTAATCCATCTTCCAAACACACAATTAACCCAATCTAGAAAATGGATGAGACATGTTAGTCTCTAGAAAAGTGTGTTTGGAAAAAGGATTCTAGTTTGTTTTTCAAATGATATACATTTAGGAAAATCTAGAACCCAACCTCTTGACCCTTGATTGTGCATTACAATGGAGCATCTCTATCAACATCAAGCATGCATCAAGAGGATAAAGCTTCAACTTCGGTTAGAGCTTCGATAAACACTTCCGACTACATCAAAGGCAAGTGTTTAGTGTCTCATCATCTTTTAAATCGTGTGTATCCAGTGATAGTGGTTTGAATATGTGTGACTCAACCACTCTAAAATGTATGTGGGGGATTAGATCTGTGTGATCGAACTTCGTTACCAAAATTGTGATGTTCAAGTGATTGAAATCATTACTTGTGTAGTTTTGATTCATCATAGTGGAACCAAGGGACTGTGTGAACCTTGTGAGTGGATGTAGGACATATGGTCCGAACCACTATAAATCTCTGTGCATTTATTTATGTTGTTTGTCTAAATGTTTTGATCTAGTTTACATGCATTCTTTACCATTGAACATTGCTAGATAATCACACTTACCATTGAACATTGCTAGATAATCACACTTAGTCTACATATCACTTGATCTCTTATAAATCTTGATTAATAGGTTAAAAATGGATTTAAAGTTTGATAAACCTATTCACCCCCCCTCTAGGATGAGAACATTGGCCCTAAGTGAACTTTCAATTGGTATCGAAGCTTTGGTTACTCCTTTAGGCTTTACAACCCGGAGTTGATCTATTCTTTTCTTGTGCCAATGTCTAATCCAGAAGATAGTGCTGTAAACAGACCACCACTATTTGATGGTACTAACTATGCCTTTTGGAAAGCCCGAATGTCCGTATTTCTAAAATCTCTTAATGGAGAAATCTGGGATGCTGTTGAGGATGGATGAACTCCTCCTTCCTTCACAGCTGAAGATGGCATTGTCAAACCTCTCCCAAAGGACAAATGGACAGCCAGTCAAAAAGCTATGAGAGACTATGATGCAAAGGAATTAAATGCCATAACCTGTGCCATGAATGCTGAAGAATACAAAAAGATTATGACATGTAAGACATCTAAGCAAGCTTGGGAGCTTTTGGAAACAAGTTATGAAGGAACAACCATTGTTAAAAGAGCCAAGCTCCAGATGTTAACTTCTCAATTTGAATTTCTAAGAATGAGAGAAGATGAAATGTTTGATGAGTTTCGAACAAAGCTAATGGTTATCGTTAATGAGATGTGGTCGCTTGGTGAGCAAATCCCTGAAGGCAAAGTTTGTAGCAAAATCCTTAGGTCTCTACCTGAAAGATTTCACCCCAAAGTAACTTCTATAGAAGAATACAATGACCCTGAAACTATGAAAGTAGAAGAACTGACGGGTAACATTAGAACCTTTGAGATGAAGATGAACAATGCTTCCAACAAATCCAAAGATAAGAAATCAATAGCCTTAAAGGCCTCTCAACCATCTCCAGCTAAAGAAGAATCAGGGAATGAGAATGAAAGTGATGTTGAAGATGTTGCATTACTTACTAAAAGATTCTTAAGCCAATTTAAGAAGAAGACTTCAAAGTTTAATAGAAAAGAGAAAGAGAAACCTTTTGATAAAGGTAAAAACAAAGTCAGCTCCTCCTCCAAGTATCAATCTAGAAATGTGAAATGCTATAACTGTCAAAAGTTTGGACACATATCTACTGAGTGTCCAATGGAAAGGAAAGTGAAGAAAAAGACCCTTGTGGCTACATGGGATGACTCATCTGAAGCCGAAACAGATTCAGATGAATCACACAAAGATAAGACAGAAAATTACACTGTACTGATGGCCAAAACTGTGTGTGATTCATTACTTGAGACAATGGAAAATTCTAAAGAAAATGATGTTGAGAGCTTGGAGAGTGAATCTGAATCTGAATATGACAGCTCAGATAATGAAAAAGATGATGAAGATTCACAAGTAACATATGATAGACTCTATGAGGAGAGTTGCAAATTGATTGAAGTCTTGAACAAACAAAAATCCAAAAACAAAATCTTAAAAGACAAAATTGAAACGTTAACTAATGAAAAGAATATCTTAGCAATTGAACTAAATAAAAGTAATTCTAAATTTCATATTGCTAGTGAAGAATTCAACAAGATCAAGAGTTATGAAAAAGAAGCTGAAACTCTAAACAAAATAAACGTACTTTTAAGAGATGAAGTCACTCAACTGAAATGGTTCAAAGAAAAGTATGAGTATTCATTTACCCATGGAGAAGAAAATTTTGAAAGACTTTTTAAAATGGGAAAATATCATAGAGACAAAACTGGATTAGGATACAACAAAACAGACAAACATAATCCTAATGTCTCTACTGTGTTTGTGAAAGGAGAAACTTCCTCTAGTAGTCAAAACATTTCTGAAATTACATGTCATTCATGTGGAAGCAAAGGACATGTCAAGTATGATTGCAAAATTGAACAAATTAAAAGACAGACCACTATGACATGTGTCAATTCTCAAACCAAAAAAACTGTTCATAACAATACAATCAAATACTCTGTCACTCAACAATTAAATGAGATGATGAAACAAATTGGTTGTCTAAAGTTACAACTCCACAATCACACAAAACCTGTTAAATCAACTGAAATCTACTTTAAGAAACATTTTCATCAACAAAATCATAACAAAGCTAAATCTCAAGGTTTTGGTAAAACCCCTATCACACAAAGATACATTTGGATTCCTAAGAACAAAGGCTTGTTGGTTCACACAGCCCTTAAAGCAGTTGATCATTCCTTGTGGTACCTAGATAGTGGATGTTCTAGACACATGACTGGGGATAGAGCACACCTATCCACAATAATTGAATATGAAGGTGGAACTGTCACCTTTGGTGATGGAAATATTGCTAAAGTAGTTGGTAAGGGTACTTTGAATGTTCCCAACATGCCTGTTATTGAAGATGTTTTATATGTTGATGGTTTGAAACATAACTTGCTAAGCATTTCTCAAATATGTGATAAAGATCATGTTGTTAACTTTAGTAGTCTTAGTTGTGAGATTTCCAAAAATGGAAAGATTATTCTAAGAGGCCTTAGAACCAAAGAAAACAGTTATGTTATCGGTAACCAGAAAGAATCATCTAGTTCAGCCTGTTACATTGCTCATCTTGATGAAGCTCAACTATGGCATCAAAGACTTGGTCATGTAAATTTTAGGGACTTGTCCAAACTGGACAAGTATGTAAAGGGTCTTCCGAAAATCAGCAGGAAATCAAAAACAATCTGTGGAGAATGTCAAAAAGGTAAACAAATTAGAAATTCTCACAAAAAATCCAAGTTCTAAAAACTTCTAGACCCTTAGAACTTCTCCATATGGACTTGGTTGGTCCAACTAAGAAAGAGAGCAGGGGTGGCAGAAAATACTTCCTGGTTATTGTTGATGATTACTCTAGATTCACTTGGGTTGCGTTTCTAAGAGAAAAATCTGATGCATATGTTGAATTTAAAAAGATTGTAAAAAGAATCCAAGTTGAAAAAGGAAGAGCAATCTCTCGGATAAGAAGTGATCATGGTGGTGAATTTGAAAATATTAAGTTTGAAAAATTTTGCGAGAAATATGGAATTCACCATGAATTTTCTGCCCCTAAAACTCCCCAACAAAATGGTATTGCTGAGAGAAAGAATCGTGTCTTACAAGAGATGGCCACCGTTATGCTTCATGGAAAGAATGTTCCTAGAGATCTATGGGCTGAAGCAGTTAGCACAGCGTGTTACATCATAAACAGGGTGTATTTGAGAACTGGCTTGGATAAAACTGCATATGAGTTATGGCATGGAAAAAGGCCCAACATTAGCTATTTTAAAATTTTTGGTAGCAAATGCTATACACTTAAGGATAGAGAACACTTGAGCAAATATTCAAAAAGTGATGAAGGCATTTTCATTGGCTATTCTCTAAACAGTCGTGCATATAGAGTGCTGAACAAAAACACTGGAGCCATACAAGAATCTATAAATGTTGTCATTGATGACAAACAAAATGATTTCAGATTTCAAGAAAACTCTGATATTGATGAGATAGATGTCCAAACTGAAAAACTAAACAAGTCTCCAATCTCTAGTGATTTAGTGAATGTGAAACATCACCCTATAGACCAAATTCTGGGAGATCCTTTGGCTGGTGTCAAGACTAGAAGACAATTAGAAAACATTGTTAGCTATCTTTGCTTTACTTCTACTCTTGAACCTAAAAATGTGGATGAAGCTTTTACTGATGATAACTGGATAAATGCAATGCAAGAAGAGCTAAACCAGTTTGCTAGAAGTGAAGTGTGGGATCTAGTGCCTAGGCCAAATGACAAAAATGTTGTAGGTACTAAATGGATTTACAAAAATAAACTTGATGAAAATGGTACCATTGTTAGAAACAAGGCCCGGCTGGTTGCCCAAGGATATTCTCAAATTAAAGGAATAGATTTTGAAGAAACCTTTGCTCCTGTTGCTAGACTTGAGTCCATTAGAATCTTACTTGCCATTGCTTTCTCTTTAAAATTTAAATTATACCAAATGGATGTCAAAAGTGCCTTTCTAAATGGTCTTTTGGAAGAAGAAGTTTATGTGGAGCAACCTAAAGGATTTGAAGACGCAAAGAAGCCTAATCATGTGTATCATCTCAAAAAGGCCCTCTATGGTCTCAAACAAGCCCCTAGAGCTTGGTATGAAAGGCTTACACAATTTTTAATTAATCAAAATTTTGAAAGGGGAAGTGTGGATAAAACTCTCTTTATTCAAAAAACCAATGATTCTATTTTGATTGCTCAAATTTATGTTGATGATATAGTGTTTGGATCTACTTGCAATAACTTCACAGAAGAGTTTGCTAATCTAATGAAATCTGAATTTGAAATGAGCATGGTTGGTGAACTTAATTTCTTTTTAGGATTACAAGTTAAACAATTGACTGATGGAATGTTTATTTCCCAAACCAAATATGCAAAAGAATTGATCAAAAGATTTGGGTTAGATTCAGCCAAACACATGAACACTCTCATGAGCACAACTCTAAAATTGTCTAGAGAATCGAGTGGTAAGAGTGTAGATCCCAGTCTGTATAGGAGCATGATAGGCAGCCTATTATATCTTACAGCTAGTAGACCCGATATTGCATTCAGTGTGGGAGCTTGTGCCAGATATCAATCTGATCCCAAAGAAATCCATTTGAAAGCAGTTAAAAGAATCATTAGATATGTTTCAGGAACTTCAGGATATGGCTTATGGTATCCATATGATTCATCTACTTGTATTGCTGGATACTCAGACGCCGATTGGGCTGGAAATGTAGATGATAGAAAATCTACTAGTGGTGGATGTTTCTATCTAGGAAACTGTTTAGTTGCTTGGCACAGTAAGAAACAATCATCCATCTCCTTATCTACAGCTGAAGCAGAATATATAGCAGCTGGTAGTGGATGTACTCAGATGCTTTGGATGAAACAAATGCTCACAGACTATGGTATTGAACAATGTAGCATGAACTTGTATTGTGATAACACTAGTGCTATCAATATCTCCAAAAATCCTGTTCAACACTCTAGAACTAAGCATATTGACATTAGACATCATTTCATTAGAGAATTGGTTGAAGAAGGAGTCATAGTATTGGAGCATATATCTACAGAGAAACAACTAGCAGACATTTTAACAAAACCCTTGGTTGTTTCAAAATTTGAAAATATGAGAAAATCCCTTGGTGTTTGTGCTATTCGATAAAATTAAAACAAAAAAAAATGTGGGGGGGGGGATTTCGGCTAGCCGTGGACCCTCTCGGCGGCTAATCGCCATGGCGAACCCGTGATTTTAAAACTAGGTTTTGTCATTTCGTTTGGTTTCTTCTCCTCTCGTCTGTTTCGTCTCCACCATAGCCGTGTGAGTTCAGTTTCTTCACTCCTCAAGGTCATTTCTTCTTATTCCTCTCTTTCTTTTATTTTGCATTTTCTGTTCTTGGTTTTTTTTTCCTTGTTCCCTTGTCTCTTTTCTCTATTGCACATATTCTCCTTCTCTTATGTGTGATGTTTTCTCTTCTGTGGGCACTCCAACTGTTCGAAACAATGCCTCCTAGAATGAAATCGGCTATCAATCGTCCCTCTAAAAGAGGTCGCTCTATTGGAGGCTCCTCGTCTCGTCAAGAAAGACCTTCTCCATCACCCCCATCTTCACCTTCACATTCATCCTCTAGTTCCCCTTCTTCTTCTCCTCCTCCTCCATCTATGCCTATGAGTCTCAAACCAAATGCTCAAATGCTAAACGACATGAAAAAAAGGTTGATTATGGTTGAGCGTCGTACCCTCCGCGAAGTTATTGAAGGTCATGAAACGGCTATTATTCTTGCTCAAATCAATTGGAGTAACATTCTGGATTGGGGGGACAAGGTTTATCCCTCTCTTGTTTACAGTATGTATGCGTCTATTACTGATGCTGTTTCAACTATTGACTCTTGCTCTTTCAATGTAGCATTTAGAAATCAAGTAGTCACAATTGACCCCGATCGTATTTCCTCTATTATGAACATCCCTGTTAGTGAAAATGGCCTAACTATGGTTGCCGACACACTCACTGAGGCTGAAAAGGCTGAAGCTACCCTCCGTATCTGCAGATATAATGCTGAGTGGAATCGTAAAAAGAATTTTCTTCCTCTAGCTGCTTTGATTCCCAAGTATAGACTCCTACACAATCTGTTCACATTTAATGTCTATCCTCGTAAAGGCAATATGACCGAATTAACTTCTTATATGGTCAATATCCTACATAAAGTCATTACCGGTGTTCCCATGTGTCTTCCTTCACTGATTTGTCGTACCATCGTGCGGTTTCACCTCTCAAATGCTACAAAGACTGCTACCCCGTTTGGGTTTCTTATGACTCAGCAAGCTCGTTCTTATGGTGTTCCTCGGCCGACTGATTCTCCTCTATACCATGCCCCTTTTGGTAGAGCGAACCTTATTTAGATGAATCTTCTTCCTAATGTCGAAGCTGAGCCAGTTTCACCTCATGCAGGTGATCAAGCTTCACAGCAGCCAGCTCCATCAGTGCCTCCTGTGCAAGTTCATGGGGCTACTTCTTCTGGTGCATCACGGAGAGTTGGAGACCGTTTGGATGCTATAGAGCAACGGCAGTCCAAGACAAAGAAGCTATTGAAAAAGACTCTACGATACTTAGGTGCTCTGTCCAAGGGATGTCGAGGACATGATTTCAACGATATGCCTCCCTCTCCATCCCCTCCATCTGATTAGTTTTTAGTGGGTCTCTTAGCCACATTTGTCTGATTGGTTCTCTTTTTGGTGGTGTTGTGTTGACAAGTGGCTGCTCTCCCCTATGTGTTTAACATACTTATGCTAATTCCTTTTAACTTGGGATGTATGACCTTTCATGTCTGACTTTTATATCATATTCATGCTATATACTTTTGTGACTTCTTGATATTTTTTTTTATCGCATTGTTATCTTTCTTATTGCATGGTCCTACCCTTGTCAATTTGTGACAAAAAGCGGGAGAGAGAATTCCCAGGTTTTCAGGTTTTCAGATACATTCTAAGGGAGAATGTGTGTTTGCCTCAAAGAATGCTTCTAACTCATTTGAACATGTTATTTTTAGCTAATGATTAAGGGGGAGTTGCAATCCCACCAATGAATGCGTGTTCCGTGTCCTATGCAGGTATATCATTCAGATTCTAGCACATTCTTAGGGGGAGTTCTTATTTGAGTTGTAATTATTGCATTTCCTCGTAAAGTTCTCGTACTCTTGTAATCTTGAGTGTTATTGGGTTCATTTATTGTAAGAGTATATAGAATAGGTGTTTTGCCACGAAATTGTCAAAGGGGGAGATTATTAGTGTCACATGCCTGTGTGCACTATATTTGGTTTGTCAATTCCGTGTCATTGTGTCCCGAAGACCTTACATCTCGAAGAGTGTCAAGGATGATCTACTTCAAGGATCTGTTCAAGCTTTTGGAAGACCTGGATGTGTCTAAGAAGACTCCACTTGTGTGCAAATCATCTCAGGTATTTTGGACCCAAAACCATTATCTACCTGGACCCTAGGAGCCTTGCTTACCTTAGCCTATATTAAGTGTTTCATCTAATGTTCTCTCCATTATGTTCTGTCCAGAAATAGGGGGTTCGGTGACCTTTCGGTCACCTGGCGGCTAGCCTCTTTGCAAAAAGCGGCTAACCGCTAGGTAACCGAAATACCACGGTTACATTTCCAGAATGTTGTTCTCTGTCAAAACGTGATTCGGCCACCTTGCGGTCAGCATTCGGCTAACCGCAGTGTGGACTGGCGGCTAACCGCCAGGTAACCGAGGTTCACGGTTACATTTCCAGAATACAAACTTCTCAACTGTTGTGGAAGTTCGGTCACTTCGCGGTTACCTTTCGGCTAACCGCCATATGGGCTGGCGGCTAACCTCCATGTAATTGACATCCCACGGTTAGCTTTCCAGAACGCTACAGGTTTTTGAGATGCAGATTCGGTCACCATACGGTCACCTCACGGCTAGCCGCTATGTCTACCGTCGGCTAACCATTAGCTGACCGAATTAGAAAAACTAGCCGTTACCACAGAGAAATTGAAATGAGGCTAGCCGAACTGCCAAGAGGCTAGCCGCCAAAACTAGCCGTTGGGAACTTCTCTATATATATCTGGAGCCAGTTTTACACTGTAGTGAGGACATTTCTGAAGAGCTTACTTTCTTACTTCTTCCCATCTTTTCTAAGCCTTTAAACCATCTTCCAAACACACAATTAACCCAATCTAGAAAATGGATGAGACATGTTAGTCTCTAGAAAAGTGTGTTTGGAAAAAGGATTCTAGTTTGTTTTTCAAATGATATACATTTAGGAAAATCTAGAACCCAACCTCTTGACCCTTGATTGTGCATTACAATGGAGCATCTCTATCAACATCAAGCATGCAATCAAGAGGATAAAGCTTCAACTTCGGTTAGAGCTTCGATAAACACTTCCGACTACATCAAAGGCAAGTGTTTAGTGTCTCATCATCTTTTAAATCGTGTGTATCCAGTGATAGTGGTTTGAATATGTGTGACTCAACCACTCTAAAATGTATGTGGGGGATTAGATCTGTGTGATCGAACCTCGTTACCAAAATTGTGATGTTCAAGTGATTGAAATCATTACTTGTGTAGTTTTGATTCATCATAGTGGAACCAAGGGACTGTGTGAACCTTGTGAGTGGATGTAGGACATATGGTCCGAACCACTATAAATCTCTGTGCATTTATTTATGTTGTTTGTCTAAATGTTTAGTTTACATGCCTTCTTTACCATTGAACATTGCTAGATAATCACACTTACCATTGAACATTGCTAGATAATCACACTTAGTCTACATATCACTTGATCTCTTATAAATCTTGATTAATAGGTTAAAAATGGATTTAAAGTTTGATAAACCCATTCACCCCCCCCCCCCTCTAGGATGAGAACATTGGCCCTAGGTGAACTTTCAAGATCCCTCTTTCTTTCTTCTCTATTGTACTTTGTATTTTTTTAAAGAGACAAAAAAATCACAATTCTTGTTTTTCATCGTTGATGAGATTTGTAAATCGCCTTTCACAGCAAAATCGCCTTCTACGGCACTAAACCGTCTTTCATGGCAAACTAAACAAAATCGCCTCTCACGGCATTTTAAAATCTTGTCTCTGTTTTTTTAAATATATGTGCAATGGAAAGTTAGAAAAAAAGTTTGATTTCCTTTCTACTTGTGAAGGTGAATCTCCGGATCACCATTTCAACTTCCAAGTAGAATAGAAAATATGGCATACCTGTACAAAAATGTTGATGCTTGCTCTTTTTTTTCTCTTTGCCTCGCCGCACCCCGGTGGACCTGGGACGGAGGAAGGCAAGAAAGAAAAAGACCGGTCCATCACTCCCCAAGGAGGAGCTGCCCACAACGATTGTCACGGAATGCTAATTGGTGGGTCACACTTAACTAAAATAGTGATGTAGTATCCCCAAGGATTTGCCTCATGTATTTTATAAACCAAAGTTAATCGGGAGTCATACATTATTTGGTATGAGATACCTAGATAATAATAAATGATAGGGGATCATGGATAGTCAGTCTTAATCCTAATTTTAACTTACTTTGATCCGCACCAATCTAGATGGTATTCGTACTCCCCAAGGAGGCATATCCCAGGGATTGAAATTCCGATGTATTCTGAATTTAATGGTTATGAGGATTTCCACATAAATTTAGTAGAATACTAAACCCTAACGTC
Source organism: Persea americana (assembly GCA_029852735.1). Lineage (NCBI taxonomy): Eukaryota > Viridiplantae > Streptophyta > Magnoliopsida > Laurales > Lauraceae > Persea > Persea americana. Next base: position 19,772,979 of record CM056813.1, on the reverse strand, counting down.
ATTAATGTTCTTTAATGAATGTATGGTTATGTGCTACAGTTAATTCAGCATGAATTCAAATACTTTCAATCCACTTGCGACCATCATCAACCAGAATAAGTTGATGGAATCCAACTTTATAGACTGGAAAAGGACCCTGGATTTTGTCCTGATAGCTTCAGGATACAAATATGTCCTTACCATACCCTCCCTTCTTGAGCCTGAGCTTGATGCACCACAGTTTGAGAAGGACCTTTACACCAAGTGGACCAAAGACAATGAGATGGCCAGATGTTTTATACAGGCATCCATGTCTAGTGTTTTATAACACCAACATCAATCCTATAAGTCAACATATGATATCATATCGAACTTAAAGGAGATGTTTACGAACCAGGTTAGACCTGCTAGGCAAGCTGTTATGAAGGTGTTGATAAATACTAAGATGGCTGAGGGAACCCCAGTACAAAAACATTTGTTGAAAATGAGTTTCGTACTGAATGAGTTAGATGTACTGGGTGTTAAGATTAATACAGAATCACAGATCGACATGATCCTTCAGTCACTACCGGATTCTTTCAATCATTTCGAGATCAATTATAATAAATTGGAAATGACTATAGCTGAGTTGTCTCGTCAGTTGATAGTGACTGAGGAAATCATGAAGAAAGAGCAAAATCCCCTCATGACAGAAAAGTCATTTGCTAGGACCAAGCCGAAAGGCGAAGACCGAGATAGCAAGAAGAAATCAGTCATCAAGGGTCCTAAGGTGGAGAATGGTTCTACTTGTGGTATGGCCAAGGCTAAGGGTATGAGAGTAAAGGGAAAGTGTTTCTACTATGGTATGACAGGACATTGGAAAAGGAATTGTCCAGTTCTTCTGTCTAAGAAAATGACCTCAGGAATGATTGAGTCACTTGTTTTTGGAGTTAATTTTGCAACTAGTACTTCAGAATCCTGGTGTGTAGACTCCGATGCAACTAATCACATATGTAATACGTTGCAGGAGTTACATGTAACCAGAAGGATTAGTGGCGGAGAAATCATTGCTAACCTGGGATTGGAAGCCAAGGCAGATGCAGTGACAGTGGGAGTAATAACTTCGTTATTTTCAGATATTAAGTTGATTTTGTCAGATACATTATATGTACCATTTTAAAACGGAATTTGAATTTCAGTTTCTATAATGATGAATAAGAGTTATTCTATTACTTTTGGTACTAAAATTGTCTTAAAGAGATACGATACTTTTATATTCTGACAAGGTAATCAATGGCTTTTATTTGTTAACTCCCACAATATATGAGATACATGACACTGAAATTAATAATAGACTATCATTAAAGAGGAAGTCACCTTCATCTAATCCAACGAAACTTTGGCACCAGAGGCTAGGTCATATAAACCTAAACAGGATTGACAGGCTAGTGAAAGATGATATCTTACCTTCATTGGTGGTAGAACCAATGCCTGTCTGGAAAGCATAATGACCAAAGTCCCTTTTCCTCTAAGGGCAATAGGGCCAAAGATTTATTGGAATTAGTGTATATTGATATGTATGGACCCATAAATATTAGAGCAAGAGATTGATATGAGTACTTCATCACTTTCACCAATGATGACTCAAGACATGAATACATATACCTTATGCATCGCAAGTTTGAGACGTATGAAAAGTTCAAAGAGTTTCGAGCGGAAGCGGAAAAACATTTAGGTAAAAGTATCAATACTCTTTGATGAGATCGAGGAGGAGAATATCTCTCCGTTGATTTTATGGGATACTTATCAGAAAATGGGATTCTATCCCAGTTGTCTGCCCCTAGTATGCCTCAACAGAATGGAGTAGCAGAAAGAAGGAACCGGACTCTTTTAGATATGATCAGGTCTATGTTTGAGTTTCTCATGATTACCTATAGGGATATGTTTTGGAAACTGCAAAGTATATACTAAACCTTGTTTCATTTAAGTTTGTACCTAAGACTCCTTGGGAGTTGTGGTTCGGGTGAAAGCCTAGTCTACAACATAAGGGTTGTCCGGCACCATGCTGAAGGTTAAGACGGATAATTTAGAATTGAAGTCGGAAGTATACACTTTTATAGAATATCCCAAAGGAACTAAAGGTTGGTTATTCTATAATCCCAGAGAGAGCAGAAAGTGCTTATCGACACCAATGCGGTTTTTCTGGAGGGAGATTATATGATTGACCAGAAATCTTTAGAAAATGTTATCTTGGAAGAAATTCAAAGAGAGATCAATTCCAAATCCAAACATGGCCGAACTTGTAGAAAATTCACCCATACCTAACCCAGTAATTACACCAGTGCCTTGTCGTAGTGGGAGCATTGTCAGGACCCCTGACAGGTTCTCGTTTTTGGGAGAGTCTTACGAGGCAATCCCGGAAGAACTGGAACAAGATCCCTGTAACTATGATGAAGCAATCAATGACATAGATTTGGGAAGTTGGCAAGATGCTATGAAAGCTGAGATGGAGTCTATGTACTCCAATCAGGTCTGGACACTTGTGGACTTGCCTGCCAATATTAGACCTATTAGGTGCAAGTGAGTCTACAAGAGAAGGAGAGGACCAGATGGAAGAGTTGAGACCTTTAAGGTCAGGCTTGTTGCGAAAGGGATGCACTCAGAAATAAGATATCGATTATGAGGAAAACTTCTCGCTAGTAGCCATGCTCAAGTCCATCCGGATACTCTCATCCATTGCGGTTCATCTCGTTTGCGACATTTGGCAAATGGATGTCAAAGACAGCATTTTCTCAACGGCCATCTTGAGGAAAACATATATATGATGCAGCCAAACAGTTTTATAGCTAACAACCAAGAGCAAAGAGTTTGCAAGTTGCAGAAGTCCATTTATGAACTAAAGTAGGCATCCCGAACCTATAACATCAGTTTTGACTAGGAAATCAGGTCATTTGATTTCTGTCAAAATCTGGATGAGTCATGAGTGTACATGAAAACTGCAGAAGACAGGGTAGTCTTTTTGGTATTATATGTCGACGACATCCTTCTCTTAGGGAGTGCTATAGGGATGTTGTCAACAGTAAAAGTTTAATTGGCCAGGACTTTTAATATAAAGGACTTGGGAGAAGCCAGTTACATCCTAGGGATCAATTACCATTGAGACCGGAAAAGTAGGATGATAGGCTTATCCCATGACGCGTATATAGATAAGGTGCTGGTACGGTTAGCTATGCTTTGTATTACACCAGATATCTGTCACGCAGTGGGCCTAGTCAGCAGATATCAGTCTAACCCAGGTCCTATCCATTGGACTGCTGTAAAATGCGTTCTCTAATACTTGAGAAGGACTAGAGATCACATGTTGATTTGCAGCAGTGATGAGTTGATTACAGTCGGTAACACAGATACTGACTTCATGTCAAATAAGGATTCCAAGAAATCAACTACTGGGTATGTGTTTATGCTATAACTGCTTGAGAAGTAGTTAAGGAAGCAGTTTGGCTAAAAAGACTCCTTATGGAACTTGGAGTGGTACTTTTGGAATGACAGCCGCTCACAGTTTACTGTGATAACAGCAAGGCGGTCACTAAGTCCAAAGGAACTCAAAAGCCAAAAACAGGTACAAAGGAAATAAAACATGGTCAGAGAGATTGTGCAGAAAGGTGATACTACAATCACCAAGATAAACTCTGCAAACAATCTGGGAGATCACTTTACTAAGCCTTTGACCACCAAAGTCTTTGTGCAGTATGTAAATGCGATAAGCATGAGATGCAACCCTAAATGGCATTGAGCCCAAGTGGGAGATTGTTAGTTTTATAGTCTCAATCCATTAAGATTGATGAAATAAATTGATTAACTTCTTTATTTTTCAATATATTCATGTTTTCCTTTCATGAGATGAATGATGTTTTATTACTTATTTGCATATAACCAATACAAATGACATACTGGCTCATAAGATGAACCGGAGTCCGCAAGTATATTAGATGTAACGCATGTGTGTGGATGAGATCCACATATAGGAGACATTTGTCACAAATCTTATACTTAAATTGATTCACAACCAGTGATGAGATTGAGCATCTCATCTAATAGGGTTGCAGTATTATGATCACTATGAAATAGTGTGATCTGTCTCGATCATAAGAATGTAAGATTCTAGATCATTGTACTGGTACATTGGATGTATTGAAGGACCATGAGAAGCACCTCAATAACACTGCCTTTATTTTAGGGTCTGCTCTCATAATTCCCTAGCAATGGGCTCTCAACCTTGAGACATTGATGAACTCAAGTTTCTATCTATTCATTTGCTTTGAGTCACCAATGAGTGAGGCCAACTGTAGGTCAACACCTTGATGTCCTGGGTACGTGGTAGTAGGATTGTGGAAAGATTTAATGGTCAAGATGGAATCTATCTTTTCCCCTTATGCCAATTAATGGATTATCATTGGTAAGTGTACACCCATCTCAATTAAGAGTTAATTGGATGGTACTAATGATTGCTATAATTAATTAGGACTCAAGGATAATAAGATATGGATCTAAATTGGTGGGACAGTCTGTCCAATTGATCCATGGATAATGATAGAGGGGCCAACTTGTAGTGATAGGGAAGTTTAGGGTCTTCATATAATTTATTCCTAAGACTGGAGTTTAATTGCATTTATTTAGTGGAGTTATTTGCAATTAACTGCGGGCGGCCCGGATTGCAAATGAGATGTGGGGTCACGGTGTCCCAGTTAGAGCCAGCTTTCTATGGAATCCCTAGTGGTCCCCACGCTAACCCAAGATTGGATCTTTACTAATTCTATTTGAACTCAAAAAGGAAAACTACTATTTCTATTTGAAGTGAGACTTCTAATACTGGTAATAGTGGAATAAAGGGTTACTAATTATAATAGAAGTTGGACTTCTAATAATAAAGAAAGAGAGGAGTTGCAAAACTATAAATAGGAGACAAGAGGAGGCCTTGGACGTCCTGTTAGGGATTTTGTTTGTTGCTAATTTGATGGATGCACTATCACTTTCACCTACAATTGATCACACACGCATGCATCGTAGTTTGGACCTTGATATCTGGAGCCTAGACTTGCATATGCATTTGATTTTCAAATATTTCATCTTGCATGGTTTAGATCTTAAAATACAATTTCAAAAGGTTAATTCTTCATGCATGATTTTGTAAAATCAAGTGAGGCATCATGGTTCATGATTTGCATACAAATTTCATTTTTAGAATCCTAAGTTATGCATGAATCACATTAGCCCTGAGTTCCAGTTTTGTATTTCATAATTTTCAAAATTCAAAGTGGAACTGCACCCAGGCCAGTGTACCCGGTAGACATCCTGAGGGATCCGGTCGATCGGGTAAACTAGCCGTTGCAAAATATGACCGTTGGACCCGGTCGACCAGGTGAGCAGGGATGTTGACCGGGTGAACTAATTTCTGGACAGAATTTTTCTACTTAAGTCCATTTCATCCCTCACTTCAATGAGGCTTTTTGGTTGAATCTTTGGAGCCGTTTTTAAGCCTAAGAAAGGGGAATGAACTGAAGAGGCTAGAGGGAAATGGAAATCCAAATGGCTTGAGATAAAGGTATATCTTTCCAAGTCAAGCTTTGATTTCCATCCTATTGAAATCCATGCATGTTCAAAATCTTTGAAACCTATTTCAGCATCATTTCTAGCTTAGACTGAGTTGTTTTGCAAACATCAAATCACAGAAGAGTATTAGATTGTTTTGCAAACATTCATGTCTCAATCACATGTGTTTTGACTTTTAAACTTTCATACAACTTGTGTAGTTTGATAGGAATGTCTTTCCAAGTTGTTTTGATTAACTCATGTGATTAGTTCATCACTTCAATCATAGATTTCTGTGCTTAGATTTTTAAATGCATCAAGCATTCATTTAAGAGCTTCATTTTAGAAATTGATTGAAGTAAAACATTCATGCACTTTGAGCACTCACCTTAGCTACTTGTTGGTGTATGTTTGTACCTTGTTTTAACCTTCCATATCAGCCTAATTAAGAGGCATTATATTTGAGCTTATTTGTATCTCTTTTAGTGTTTGTGAAGACACTTCTTTTAAAGAGAAAATCTTTATATTGTAAAGGTTATTGCTTAGCTTTTGAAAAGCATCTTGTTAAGGTTATTACTTAGCCTAGAAAAGCACATTAATAGGTTGTTGTTTAGCCTAGAAAAACATTATTGTAAAGTTTATTGCTTAGCCTATTGAAAAGCATAGATAATTGAAATCCGGTGGGGTGTTGGATCACAAGCCGGTAGTGGATGTAGGCACTGAGGCCGAACTACTATAAATCATTGTGTGATGGTGTATGCTTTGTGGTGATTGTTTTTTTTAGCTTCCACATTTAATTTTATAATCATCACTTGTGACTAGTAAATTTTAAAGAAGTTAAAATTTGTCTTAATTGGTCACTAAGTTGTAGCTCACCCTATTCAACCCCCCCCCCCCCCCCCCCCCCCCCCCCCCCCCCCAGGGTAAGGATCCTGGACTTTCAATTGGTATCAGAGCTTTGGTGCTCTATTTTAGGATCAAGTGTTTTGGAACTCTTGATTAGGTGTAAAAACCTAGAGTCAAAACCCTAGTGTTGTGTTTTCATGAAAATCATTAGAATGGATTCCACTATTTTAGAATGTGTAGATTCTTGTGTAGATTCTTCTAGACCCCTCCTTCCCACAATTGGAGATTCAAACTTTGAACTTCATAAATCTCAATTTGATTTAAAAGAAGAAGAAAATCATGAAAATGAAGATGGCCTTCAACAAGCTTATGATGAATTATGTACATTTTCCTTAGAGCTTGTTAGGAAGAATAAAAGATTAATAGAAGAATCTAAAAAGCTAAACCAAGATTTAATCTCTTCAAATGATGAACTAAGAGAAAAGGAAGAAACTATAAATTGCTTAGACTCTAAGTTCACTATCTCTTTACATAACCTATCTAAGGTTCTAGATGATGTAAATGAATTAACAATAGGTTATGATGAGCTTAACAAGGAAAATTTAAAACTAAGAGATCAATTACAAAGGCAAGACAAAGATATAAACAACCTAGAATCCAAGTTGACTATTTCTAAAGAAAATTTATCTAACGCACAAAATAAGATAAAGACTCTAGAACTTGGATCTAATGTTATTAATGAACTTAAATTTGAGTTAAAACTTGCCCATGAAGAACTAAACAACTTTAAGGGAATTGAAAATGAACTAATAAAAGTTAAGAATGAAAATTCAACCCTTAAAAACCAAGTCACTCAACTTGAAGGGTATAAACAAAAGTATGAGTGCAAATTTACCCAAGGAGAAGAGAAATATGAGAAGTTATTTAGATTGGGTAAATCTCAAAGAGATAGGACAGGTATTGGATTTGATTGGTCTACTTCACATGGCCCTAACTTCACCAACACATTTGTGAAAGGTGAGTCCTCATTCTCTAGTACTCATTCTTCCTTGCCCAAGACAAAATGTCATTATTGTGGTAATGAAGGGCATTTCAAATTTGAGTGAAAATTAAGGAAAAGTCATATGTCTAAACCCATCTATGAAACTAAGAAAGCAAAACCTAATTCTATAAAGGGTAAGACATTGAAATCCAAGGAAGACTCTAGGAAGTTCAAACTAGTTAAACCAATTCAACAAGAGTCTTCTAAGATAGAATTTAAAAAGACCAAACAAATCAAACATGGTCAAAATAAATCTATCAAAAAGAAATTTCTCACTTTACCTGCTCTATCTTTGGAAATGAAAGAACTTTTGAAAAAGGTTGAAAAATTACGCTTAAAGTTCAGAAGGCAAAAAGGAGGAAAAGCTAGAAGAAATGAGAAGAACAAAATGAAAGTGAAACACCAACTTCCAAAGACTAATCATCAATCTAAAAATAAAATGGTCAAACCTCAAAGATATGATGATAAAAGGACTCAATTTAAACTTCTTCTTGTTAGTGAGACTTCAAGGATAGATCCCATAGGACAATTCTCTCAAGACCTTAGATGGACACCTAAGGTTAGACTTTTAGACAAAAACTATGGCCTTGTAATTAGATTGACCAACCTTTTCCCATTGTTATATGTGTTGTTAGTCATTGAGTCTATTTCTTTTACTTTCCTTAGGTTTTTCTTTAGGTCTCAGATTCATTTTGTTAGGATTTACTTGTTGAAAAATGCATTTTGAATTTAAAAGGTATTTTATAATAAAATGCATGTGTTGATCAAATTGATTTGAAAAAGGTTTTCTTAAAGTCATACTTGTCATAATCAATTGATTTGTTTTTCAAAATGGTTTAGATTTGAATGGATGCATTGTCAAATCATGTTTGTCAATTTAAATGATTTTGAAAAATTAAAATAACCAATAAAGAGTTTTTAAATCATTTCTTTTTCTAACTAGGTGTACTAATTAAGCAATGTATCTCCTCTAATTAGATTAATCATATATGGTTTGATTTTAATCTCTTTAGGTTAGCTGGGTTTAGGGAAAATTGAGTAAAGAGAGCCCCTCAGTTGTTTTTTCCTGAAACTGATCAGTTGATCAATTATCCCAGTTCTCCCGGTCGACATCTTGTTCTGGCCGGTCGACCGGACAAGCGCACCCAGAACATAAATTCTGTTTCTTTCCTGTTTTCCCGGTCGACATCTTGGAGTGGTCGGTCAACCGGACGTGCGCACCCAGCAACTTAAAACAGTTGCGATGGGCTGTTCTGTTTCAAACAGAACTTCTTCTGTTCTTGCGGTCGACATCTCTGAGCTGCCCTTCTTTTCTGTGTCTCCTCCTCTGAGGCCCGGTTCAACAGATTTGATTACTCATCTCAATAGGATTGCTTTCTTCTTGGCCGAGGGCTGCGCTGGACCTTGCTTTGCTGCAACTGTTCATCATCTCCTCTAAGCTCCCACTCATCTCCACGGCTGCAGATTGTTTTTATTTTCCTCTCCTCCTGTTCACGGCCTGCTACAAGAGTGTGCTAGCTTCTCCAGATCCCATCCTGCATCTTAGTTCAAGCCATCAGATCTTATTGATTTCTGTCAAATAGTTGTTTGCCTCCACAGGACTCATCGTCAGGTTCAGAATAGATTGGGTGACTGTCTGATTGCTGTGTGTTTCTTCTTCTGCTCTTCCCTTATACTGACTGAGAATTTTTGTAGACCTTTTGGTCCAAGTTTGAGCAGCTGTGATCAATTTTATCCCCAGCTTCAGTTCCTACACTCCAACTGTTTGTTGAATCGTCTGAACCACTGTTTACCTTCATTTCAGCAACTGTTAGTGCCTGTGTCGTGTAGTATCTATGGGATAGGAAGGCCACACTGCTTAGGGGTATTTTAAATCATCTTTAGTTGTCCCTCTTCTTCCTAGTTGTTATATCAGTGCTCAGTGATCATCTTCTTCTACACTTCAGCCTAGCACTTGAGGGTAGTCCGTTTACTTATTCAGCTTCACAGTTATGGCTCACACTAAACAAACCTTCGGGCGTCCAAGCAAGAAGTCTAAGACAGGCCAAGCCTCTTCATCTCAAAGATCTCCTTCTTCCTCCCCCGAAGCTGCTCCTCCTCGAATGATTAGTTTCAACCCCATTCCCTCACCATCTTCGGTTGTAAAATCTTTTCGGAATAACGGGATTATTGTAGAGAAGAAGTGCATAGTTGAAGATTTAGTAGACTACGATGTCCCTGCCATCTTAGAAGCTATTGGTTGGGGTGGTATATTGACTTGGAGTGGCAACACCTATGCCTCTTCTGTCCATGGCCTGTATGAGTCCATTTGTGCCTCCACTGCGAACTCGTTCACGATCAGATTCTCGCATGGTGAAGAGGTCATTACCATAGAGAAGATTTCCTCCATTATGGGCATTCCTAGGTCCGATGGGCCAAGGTTTATTTCAGAAGTCCTTCCACTAGATGAGAGAGACTCTGTCACTAGAGCTCTTTGTGGTAGATCTGTAGAGTGGTCTCCGAAGAACTATCTTTAGGCTTCACACATGATTCCTCCCCTTCGTATTATCCATCTGATTTTCACGCATAGTATTTATCCAAGGAAAGGGAATAGGACAGAAGTCACCCCCTACATGGCTAACCTCCTGCACAAGATTATTATGGGTGTTCATATATGCTTACCGTCAGTTATTATGCACCACATCATCCGGATCATCACTGGCTCTCAGCTGTGTGCAGCTCCTTTTGGGTTTCTGATGACCCAGCTCGCTATATCGTATGGGATTGTTGCTCCTACCTCAGAGAGACCTGAGCATACCACTATTTTCAACAAGATCAATATTCTCTTGATGAGGTTACCCCCACCTCGGCGAGTAAATCCTATAGCAAAAGGAGATGCAGAGTTAGAGGGTGCAGAAGGAGATGCCACATAAGATATTCCCTAGCCTCATCGGCCAGAGCCCCCTCAGCCCCCTCAACGGCGTAGTTTGGAGGATAGAATGACCTCTATTGAGCGTGATGTTTCTACTATTCGCACAGAGTTTCATGAGTTTCGAGAAGAAGTGTCTAGGCTAAAGAAGTTTATGAAGAAATCCTTGAAGTATCTCTCGAACATCTCCAGTAGCTGCAGACGTCATGATGACGCAATGCCCCCGTCTCCTACAGATTCTTCTTAGATCTTAGGGGTGCTTTTTTTTTTTTTGGGAGGGTAGTGATAGATTGACATTCATTGATGTATTTTTGTCTATCAACTGACTGTTATTTTGTTGTGAATACTGACCATGATATTTTTGTTTTGGTCAAGTATTAGTGAAAACTATACTAAATTTCTCTTTTAAATCAATGAATTTACAGTTTCACTTATTCATCTCTTGTCTTCTTGTTATATTCCTCAAATGATGAATGTTTATGTTGCTTTGAGCTATGTGTTCTCTTAATTGATATCTTTTGCCATAGCTTCATTCAAACACTGCGTAGGAAATCAATATACATGATAACCTGTCTTGCATTCCATTTTCAATTTCACTTTTGAAACAGGTGCTGCTAAAAGGTATTTGTTTTTCATGTATACAGGTTCCTTTGCAATTCGATGTCAAAGGGGGAGAGAAGATCTAACTAAGGGGGAGATCTACCTAAGGAACTAAGGGGGAGAGTGATTGAACACTAAGCTAAAGAAGAAAAGCTTAGAGAAAAGGGAGAACTCTAATGAAGGGGGAGAAAGCTTGAAAGAGTAAAAGCTTAAGACAAGTCGAGATTTCAAGAAAAGTTCAATTCAGAAGAGCTGAAGTCCTAGAGTGTTGTGATCATAATAGTTGCAATCAAATTGCAAAGGGGGAGATTGTTAGGGATTTTATTTGTTGCTAATTTGATGGATGCACTATCACTTTCACCTATAACTGATCACACACGCATGCATCGTAGTTTGGACCTTGATATCTGGAGCCTAGACTTGCATACGCATTTGATTTTCAAATATTTCATCTTGCATGGTTTAGATCTTAAAATACATTTTCAAAAGGTTAATTATTCATGCATGATTTTGTAAAATCAAGTGAGGCATCATGGTTCATGATTTGCATACAAATTTCATTTTTAGAATCCTAAGTTATGCATGAATCACATTGGCCCTGAGTTCCAGTTTTGTATTTCATAATTTTCAAAATTCAAAGTGGAACTGCACCCAGGCCAGTGTACCCGGTCGACATCTTGAGGGATCTGGTCGACCGGGTAAACTAGCCGTTACAAAATATGACCGTTAGACCCGGTCAACCGGGTGAGCAGGGATGTCGACCGGGTAAACTAATTTCTGGACATAATTTTTCTACTTAAGTCCATTTCATTCCTCACTTCAATGAGGCTTTTTGGTTGAATCTTTAGAGCTGTTTCTAAGCCTAAGAAAGGGGAATGAACTGAAGAGGCTAGAGGGAAATGGAAATCCAAATGGCTTGAGATAAAGGTATATCTTTCCAAGTCAAGCTTTGATTTCCATCCTTTTGAAATCCATGCATGTTCAAAATCTTTGAAACCTATTTCAGCATCATTTCTAGCTTAGACTGAGTTGTTTTGCAAACATCAAATCACAGAAGCGTATTAGATTGTTTTGCAAACATTCATGTCTCAATCACATGTGTTTTGACTTTTAAACTTTCATACAACTTGTGTAGTTTGATAGGAATGTCTTTCCAAGTTGTTTTGATTAACGCATGTGATTAGTTCATCACTTCAATCATAGATTTCTGTGCTTAGATTTTTAAATGCATCAAGCATTCATTTAAGAGCTTCATTTTAGAAATTGATTGAAGTAAACATTCATGCACTTTGAGCACTCACCTTAGCTACTTGTTGGTGTATGTTTGTACCTTGTTTTAACCTTCCATATCAGCCTAATTAAGAGGCATTATATTTGAGCTTATTTGTATCTCTTTTAGTGTTTGTGAAGACACTTCTTTTAAAGAGAAAATCTTTAGATTCTAAAGATTATTGCTTAGCATAAGAAAAGCATAGTGTAGTGGTTATTGCTTAGCCTTTGAAAAGCATCTTGTTAAGGTTATTGCTTAGCCTAGAAAAGCACATTAATAGGTTGTTATTTAGCCTAGAAAAACATTATTGTAAAGGTTATTGCTTAGCCTATTGAAAAGCATAGATAATTGAAATCCGGTGGGGTGTTGGATCACAAGCCGGTAGTGGATGTAGGCATTGAGGCCGAACCACTATAAATCATTGTGTGATGGTGTATGCTTTGTGGTGATTGTTTTTGTTTAGCTTCCACATTTAATTTTATAATCATCACTTGTAACAAGTAAATTTTAAAGAAGTTAAAATTTGTCTTAATTGGTCACTAAGTTGTAGCTCACCCTATTCACCCCCCCTCTAGGGTAAGGATCCCGGACTTTCACGTCCATGCTTTTCATTCCCTTGGAGTTGATGCCCACCTCCCTCTTTTGTGCAAGAGTTGCGCTTCCTCTCCTTCTCTTCTCTCTCTTCTAGTTCCCTTCTAGTTTCCTTAGAGATTTTAGTTAGTCTTTCGCTTGGAGATCCCACCATCTCTCTTGAGGAAAGAGATCTGAAGCGGGTCATAGCGTGGAAGACAATTGAGCATTGGAGATACTGATTTGCATTGTGGAAGGGCTCTTCATCAAAGAGTTAAATCAAATTCTCCATTAGGGTACAACCGAGCTCCATGGGTATTTTCTACTCTTTGTATGTTGTAGAATTTCGTGGTTGCATGTTAGGTGTTGTTTTTATCTTCTAGATAGAGTTTTCTGCTGTACATGATCATGAGAAAGAGGACATGGATCCTGGATTGGGTTTTGTAGCATTCTGGATAGTTGATCCCTGAGTCAAGTGGGTCAAAAGTTTTGAAAACCTATCCTAGAGGCCCACCTATTTCTAACAACCCCCACTTTGCCACTAAGGACCAACTGTACTTAACTGTACCCAACTGGTTAGGTGCCAAACGGGCCCTAAAGGAATAGGAAGAAGACAATTGTAGACAACGCAATGCAATGCATATCACTTGATTAATTTGACACCCACCCTCTTTTATTAATCAAAACTGTGGGACAAACCCTTACAAAGAATTACATACATAAATCTCTGCAACACTCTCATACAAATACCCTCCTGAATCTCTGTCTGAGCCTTTAGAACCTCGCTTCTGATTCTGTCTCAGGCTATCTCTCTCTGTCTGTCCCAGGCCTGCAACCATGCAGTCCTTTTTTAAACAATTCTTTGGCCAATCAGACTGTGCCACCAAGGCTAACTACCTGCCAACTTGGCCCCTCAACAGTTGCCAACGCCTTGCTGGAAATAACCCACTGATGGGCAGTTTGTCTGAGTAGTTACATGCCACCTGTCATGCAATTGTTGGTCCAAGCAGTTCTCCACAAGCCCAACACACTCCACTGACGAAACTGCCATGGCAGCTCCTCAAACCACCCACCCAAGTGGCTGCCATGTCATTTCCAAGTTAACCAGCAACTATCTATGTGGAAAGGCATGCCACACGGTACCAACTATGCCTTCCACGTGGGTTGCACCAACCCAAGCACAAAGGAAAGGAACCCCATGCACCAATCCAGTATGCCACAACATTTATTCGGGCCTCGAGGGCCCTGGCACGAGGGTGTGGGCCCCACGCACCAATGTTCCATCCGAGTCCCACCAATGTTCAACCGAGGCCACCAAGGCCATTGGTATGCTATACAGTGTATATCGTGTGCCAATAGCATTTACCGTCCGTTTTTCCATCCCACATGCATACCTTCTACATAGTAGAGGTATGTAACACCCATTGTTTCTCACCTCCTAGGTATAGGCGTCCGAGATTGAGGAAATGGACGTTTCAACCTCTTCTCGCACCCTAATGCACAAATCCTTCCACACAATGACTCTCCTACATGTTTGTCATGTATTCAATGCCTTGGAAGTGCATTTGGTGCCAGAAAACACAAGGTTGGTCGAGGGTCAAAATCTGCCGCACGCGGCTCCCTCATGTCATCCATGCAGCACCCGCAACGCCTGCACATCAGCGCTCGCAGCAGCCGCAGCACGCGAACGACGTTGCTCACAACAACTACAGCACTGCGTGCACGTTGCTAATCACACAGCACGACGACTGTACACACCACGTGTAGCATAGAACGCCGTGCACGTCAATCATTGCACAGCATTGTTAGGCACCGTCGTCCATCACACCAGCGACCGAGGAGCAATAACCATCCGCACCAAGGGATCAATATGCAATGTTTAGCTTCTGAACCATATTCCATATACATCGATGAACTATTTGTGCAGCGGTTAGGTCTAGAACTACCCAAACCACCGAACCATCTGCGCATCGACGCAGCATCACCATTTTAGGGGCTAACACTTGTACTCTATACCTTTACAAAACCTATTTATTAAAGAATTCAACCAAACATGGAGACACCATAATGGAGATTTTTGCTTCATTAGAAGCATCACCAAACCTCAATAGGTAGTTTGAATTGTTAATGAGTTTGATGAGGCAAGTGTATTTGTTGTCTACGTTTATGAAAAGATACACATGTAGCATTCGTTGGCTCAAAAATGTTCTCCTACAAGCACTTGCAGCTGCAGTCAAGCACTGTTGAACCCACCTTTCTATCATTGCAGTCCCTTTGATGGTCTTTTTATCCCATGATTTGGCATCGAGCCCAATTTCACATTTAGTGAAACTTCATTCACTATTGGATTGATTCTTGAGGAAATATATAGTTAAGATGCAGTCAAACTTTACGGTTGTTAAATGAAGGGCTGTGATAATCTGATGGGGCCGATCTTCTGGATCCCATTTGTCCATTAGGAGACCTTTCAATCCGCCCTCCTCCCAATAGATATATTTGCATTTAAATGGCCCCACAAGCTGGACTGCATATCCGTAGTAATATAAACACTTTTAAATTATCTTTTTTAAAGAATTTAACAATGGATACCACTTTAATAGAATGAAATTTTGGTCACCGTAAAGCTGAAGGTTGTAGAAGGGTCTAGCTAGCTAACAAGAACGAGGAGATATTACCAAATACAAATTAGTTTTGGTGATCGATTTTGATATTATGTAAGTATAATTAAAGACCAAAAATGTATTTTAGAACTCTTCATTATCTCACATTCTTTATATTCTATATTTTTTTTAATTTACACATCAAACATTTCATAGTTTAAAGGATGGAAGATCCAAGTAAAGATGAGGCCGAAGAAAACTTCCTCTTGATTTGGGCAAGGAATGACTTGGCTGAACCTTTGCCCATGCAAATAAATAACTTAGGTATGTTGGAGAGGGATGTTAACACCTATTACCTTAGAAATTACATCTAAAAAAGTGATGGTCGCTTCTAAATCCCTATTTAGACTGCAGTTCCCCACCGCTTTTGTTGAATTCCCTTTGACTAGGATTAGTCCAAAGTAAGCAAATGGGTATTGAGGCTATTAAATTCCTTTATTTTTGGTCACTTTACTTATTAATTTACTCCAGTTACAAACATATGGATCTTCTAGATACTTTGTATTAGTATTTTGATAATGGATAAATTGGTTATAGACTCATCCAAACAGTGTATTGAAGGCAACATGCATGCACATACAGATCAATCCAAACAATCCAAATTCTGGGCACACTTTGGTAAGGGCACATTACAAAAACTGCAATTTTTGGACGATCCAAAGGCATCAAAGCATATCATTATATACGTATGCTAGGGTGGCCATCTATGTATTGGTGATTGGCGACACCATTTCTTTGTCCAGTAGAATAAGAAAAAAAAAAAAAAGATTGTTGAATTAAGCCTGCCAATGGGTTGGATTTGTACGTAACTCACACTGGCCCAATTGTCAAGCTAATTGGAAAGAAAGTCATGATATCTTCCATCTGCCACGTCCAAGTTCAAAGAGAAGAAATCTTGCAAGGTGAATAGATGATGGCATCTAGCCTTTATTATGATCATCTTGTCCTCATCCAATCAATCACTAACTTATAATACATTAGTTATAATATCATTCAAACTTTTGAGCATAAAGTAATAGATTTCTTTCTGCATGCTCATATTTGATTATATGTGTGGATTTATTTTTTATGCGAGAATGGGTGAAAGAACGCACAAGAGATCAAGGGGCGTTTGTTTGGAGGGGTTTCGGAGGAAAATTCCATATGCTATCTATTTCTGAATTTCATGTTTGACCGTGGGGCAAAAGAGCACACCAGAGACCAAGGGCCGTTTGTTTGGAATTTCATGTTTGATTAGTGAGGTCTTAAAAATTCAACCATGTGGATTGTCACTTTATTCTTACTCTAAATTCTAGATTCCAAATTAATGCTAGTCAATACTTGAACATTAGCGTATCTAACAAGGCGACAATATTTGAGGAATTTAGATATTCAACCAACATCAATGGGAAATATCCTACAAACAAATAGGTCCCAAATGTGACAAGAAATGGATTAGTTAGACAATTCTAATTGATAAAATGCGTTCACCAATCTCACAATTGTTTGATACCATTTTACAAAATGATAATCAACCAATCTCATTTTAAAGTAGCAACTTGTTGGACTTGGTATGGGTCAAGAAAAACCCAAACCCGTGTTGCAAATAGCTCCATCACGCATATAATTTTTTTTTTCTATATAAACTTTTTTTTAAATATATAAAATAGTTATGGATAGGTTGGGACCCTAGCCACATGTGACATGAAAGATCCAATGCATGTAACAGTTGCTATAAAGAAAATGCACCATATCAATTACGTATTTGCTTTTTTCTTTTTTGAACGGTAATGCAAAAATATACTAAGAAAAAAGAAAAGTGAAAGTTTAAGGTACGAGATCACTAGATTGGTCCACTCAATAAATCAACCCAAAAGTATGCAAAAACAATATTCAACAAAAATAAAATCACAAGCATGCACCACAAGGACCCCATATTTTTGCGTGGAAAACCTTAACCGGTTGAAAAACCACAGATCCGAACTGGATCAAATCAAACACTATGAATCTCACAATTACAAGAAACTCAGATTTCCTCCCCAGATATCCCCTATCTACGGACTGAAGTTACCTTATGTCGCTTCACACTTTAACGACTTTACACCGTTGATTGCAATAGATTCAATCCAGCGCTTGACTCCTCAAATCTTCTACACAAGAAGATGATCTTCTACAAGGGATGCAGAAGAAACTGTCTCTCAAGGGTACTTGGCAGCACAACCCTTCAAAAATCTTTAGAGAAAGTTTATCTCAATTAGATCATTAATTCAGAACTTGAGAGATGATCTGTATCTCTTTGGGTTGTGAGAAACACCCAATATATAGCCCCAAATTCGTGCATAAGACTTCTAATAATAACCCACTTAGAATAGAGAGTCCATCTCAACTTTCACTCAGAGTCCGGATCATACTGGGCTTTGTTCGCCATTCTCATTATAGCGAGAAAGAGTCTCGCTATAGCGAGACCACATTCTGCCTCGTTTTTCATTTTTCTGTCCTGACAAGCTTTTTGACTTTACAATCTCCCCCTTTTGACAATTGTTGGACAAATCTCCCTAGAACAATATAATATGATCTACCCAAAAGAAAAACCCAAAATACATTGAATTTTAAACAAACAAAAATCGGCACTGTGAATCTTGTATGGCCTTTGCTTGAACTTTTCAGATCTTGAATTGCTTTGGCTTGTAAAGCTCCCCCTGCCTTCATTCTTCTCTCCCTGTATTTGTCCATAATTGACAAACAAAATTCATCATACAGCTTCTCTCAATCTGGATGTAGTAGCTCCCCCTCAATTTCAGCTCCCCTTGAATGTATCTTCGTAGCAGCACTGGGGGTGGGGGCTTAACCTCCTTGATCAGGGCTTTTTATAATTAGCCATCCACACTTGTGTAGTTTGAGCTTTTAGCACAGTGTGAGCAAACTCCTTAGGCAAATCAGACATTTTAACCTAAATTGGAGCTGTCTTTGGTGGAGAAAAATTATTTCGCCACTGCTTAGTCTTAGGTAGACTTTGCAGCATTTTTCAATGGGGACGAATATGTCCTTTCTTTCCACAATGGTGACACATGGATGTGCATGCAGCGTGTGACACATTCTTTTTCTTTATACTACTCATCACATTAGTAACATGTGCAACATGTGGAGTAGTATGTGTAACACCTGAAACAAAGACTGTTTTACCTTTAGTATTCGAAGTGGATGCACCAGGATCATAACCAAGACCGCTTCTATCAAAAGGAGACTTCTGACTGCACAAGATGTTTGTAAGAGTCCTCGAACCAGTGTACATCTTGTTTAAAGAGGCCTGTTTGACTTCTAACTCAGAAAGAGTGATCTTCAGTCTTCCTTGTAAATCTTCTTTTTCAAATTTAATAATCTGCAACTCCGTCTCCATAGTCTCAATCTCTTGTTCTGCCTTTTCAAGTTTTTGACTCTCAGTAGTCAAAATTTCAGCGATGCAGTTTTTCTGACTTTCCAAGAGACGAATCTTTTCAAGTGCTTGCTCTAAATCATTCTTAATGCAGGATTTTCTTCTTGAGTAGCTTTTAACTTGATTGTGACCTTTTTACCATACTTTGTCATCCTCACACAATCATTATACGCGGAGTAATGTTTTTCTTCCTAATCCTGTTCTTGGTCGGACACCTCATCTTTATTATCATCATCAGACAGAGGTCTAGCCAAGAATTGATTGAGTACCATTCTAGAAATCTCTTAGGATCAAACACAGCAATTTAGTGCAACCCGCTCTGATACCAATTGAAAGTTTAGGGTGCGAGATTATTAGATTGGTCCACTCAATAAATCAACTCAAAAGTGTGCAAAAACAATAAATATGCAGCGGAATAAAATCACAAGCACACACCACAAGGACACCAGATTTTTACATGGAAAACTCTAACCGGGTGAAAAACCACGGATCCGAACTGGATCAAATCAAATACTATGAATCTCACAATTACAAGAAACTCAGATTTCCTTCCCAGATACCCCCTACTTAAGGACTGAAGTTACCTTGTGTTGCTTCACGCTTCAACGACTTCACACCGTTGATTGCAATAGACTCAATCCAATGCTTGACTCCTTAAATCTTCTACGCAAGAAGATGATCTTCTATAAGGGATGCAGAATAAACTAGCTCTCTAGACTACTTGGCAGCACAACCCTTCAAAAATCTCTAGAGAAAATTTCTCTCAATTAGATCATTAATTCAGAACTTGAAAGATGATCTGTATCTCTTTGGGTTGTGAGAAACACCCAATATATAGCCCCAAATCTATGCATAAGACTCCTAATAATAACTCACTTAGAATAGAGAGTCCATCTCAACTTTCACTCAGAGTCCGGATCGTATTGGGCTTTGTCCTCCATTCTCACTATAGCGGGACCACATTTTGCCTCGTTCTTCATTTTTCTGTCCTGACAAGCTTTTTGACTTTACAAAAAGTTACACCAAAAAATAAATAAAAGGAAATACCAAGCTTAGGTATAGGAGACATATACCCAAACATCAGAAACAACTACATAAGAGAAGCTTCCAAGCCCAAAATCCTAACAACCCCTTGCTTGGCCAAAGCATATGCCATAAAATTAGCTGATCGACTCACATAGGAAAATGTCACCGGAATGGAGGAAGAAAGAGATTTGACTTGTCTACAAAATATAGTATTTCAATAAATGCAAATAGTAATAGAAAAACCGATCAAGAGTTATGACTTCAAGTATTTTTCAACTTGGAGTTGCCTCTAGATTTATTTGCTCTGTTTTTCTTTTTTTCTATTTTTTTATTATATTTGTGTTTTAAAATTTATTATTTTTATCTCTTTTATATATTTTAGTCATAATTTGGAAGAAATCAATCAAGTGGTGGGCTAGCAGGAAATGAATTAAACTTCTCCTAAAGAAACTTCCGATAACATTACAAAGATATGACATTAGTTTTTAACTATTAGGCATACGTCAATAATGATAGATATCTATTTTTAACTTAACGACATCCATCTTTTTTTGTTTTTTACTTCTATATTATTGAAATCCGTCATCAACAAGAGTTTATAATTTTTTTTCTTTATGATTATTGTACCTATTTTTAGATTTATAAAGAATATCTTCCCTTCTAGTTTTGCCCACTCCAACTTTAAATTTGTATTAATTTCTTATTTTGCATATAGTCCAAGGTAGAGTCTTTATTAATTTTATCTTCAGTTTCTCAATATTTATTTATTTTGAATAAAATTTAAACTGAAATTAGCCTCTTTGAATACTACTATGGTCAATTTTCATTTCTTCTTTATATAGATACAGATAAGTGATTTGTACAAACTTGTCCCACTATCATTCCCTTCTTTTGATGTAAGTTTGGATCCCCTTCCTCTTTTTTCTTAATATGATAATATTGTATTTGCCTAAAAAACAAAAGAAAAACAAGAGTCCAAGGTTCAAAAAAAGAAACCCTAAAACCCCATATAGAAACAAGGAGTTTGAAATGGATCAACGACGGCCACCGGCACGTTAACGTAAGAGACTTGTTTGGTATCTACGATAAAAAGGCAATCCATTATACTTACGATATTTTGACTGATTTCTCCTCTCTCTTTCTTTATTATCTCGCCACGCTACCCTTTTCTTAGGCCGAGTCAGATCAATAGTAGTAACTGAGTCAGATACAACTAATGAGTCTAACCGAGCATGATCAAGTAATTAGTGATCAGACTCGCTCCATGTTACTAGATCCATTGGTGGCAATAGATTGACCTGATCTTAACAGGTTAACTCTGAGTGGTCTGCATTTTAGATCAATCAGTCAAGAGAGTTTAGTAGTCATTTAATTTGTGGGGATTTATTGGAGGATCCTATTATCCTAACATATTTTTTCGTGGATATGTGGATCACTAATTAACTAGAGAGCTGCTAATGCTACATTCCAAACTTCTCCGAGCACATTCCTTTATGTTAAAACCAATATATTCATGTGTGAAATTGCCAAAATGGACATCATTCATACTTTCATACCTCACCCAATTTCTCTCTATACTCAACCGCCCCCACGACCGCCCACCTCCGCCCTAACCCCTCCGGCAACACTGCCGAAGAGGGAGAGGGAGAGAGACAGAGAGGGAGAGAGAGGGACAAGGAGTGCGGGCAGTAGACAGGGAGAGGGAGGGGCGGTGGCGGCGAGCATGGAGAGGGAGAGGGGAATGAGAGGGAGAGAGCTAGGGAGAAGGAGAGAGGGAGGGAGGGGAAAGAAGGGGAGTGTAGAGAGAAGGTGAGGGAGAGGATAGGGTAATTTGGGAAAAAAATGGGTGTGTAGAGAGAAATTTCGGAGATTTTTTTACTTATTTTGGGTGTGTAGAGAGAAGGGCTAAGATAAGTTTGGGTTGTGGCATTAGCAGCTCTCATTAATTAATCTTTTTCATCTTTTAGTGGTCCATTTTTTTAGTAGTGGTACATTTTTTAAGGCCATTTAACCGATGATTAATTTGGTGTTTGATCATGAATGTGATTTTTGTGATTGTAGACCACCTACAGTGATTTGAAATTTTGACTAGATCGACATACATGGGCCATGGCAGTGTGAATGCATATAAACTTTCATGGGAGTTTCAAATAATTCCATTTACTGCTTGTTCATTAATTGAAATATTAGGAATTCATGGTAAATGGATTACAACAAATATTACAGAGGTGAGGAGTGAAGGAGATAATGTTAAAATGAAGATGGGACTGTCACTTCCTAGGGCGTGATTTACAAAGGCGACAGATTTCTTTCTTCATTTTTTACAATCTTAATGGAAAATACTGTACTTCTTAGAATTCCTAGAAATTCAATTTCATGCAAAAAAATAAAATAAATAAAGAATAAGTTGTTAGAGTAAGTGCCTTTGTTTTAGGACTTGTTTAAATTTCTGGAATTAAATTGGCCAATATGAACGATAAATATTTGGAACCTTGCATGAATGTAAATTTTCCTAAATCTGTTGGACCGAAAGTGTCTTTAACTTGCTTTTTTGCCTAATTCTTGAATAATTCTGATGACGATATCATATTGTCATAAAATGAATTTTATGAGAAATTTCCATTTTCTTGAGAGACGAGATAGTTTTATGACAGAATGATGCGTTGCCCTTCTTGAATGTATGATGGGGCCTACATCTTCAAAATCCAAGCCCATTGCATACACTGACACCCTATCTTGTGATCTACATATAAATTAGTAATCAAATCAGTAGGATAGCCACCCGTTAGATTGACTATATCTAGAACATGTGATGAACTTGCTTTACTTTTTCCTTGCTTTGGGTAGAAATGGAGAGAGTCCATCAATCTAAGCTGAAATTGACTTCGAGAATTTAGATACAAAGAAAACAATGGGCGATAATAGGGCTGGTAGCCTGTTTTGACTTTGAAAAACATGGCCCTCAGGCGCTAGCCCACGCCCTTTCCACTACTTCCTAAATAAGATTGCCCCGAAGTCCCTATCTGGATTAATCCTAGTCGACTTTGACTAAAAAATGTCCACACATACTGAGTCAGTTGGAACATTTCTGCGGCCCAGATTGATGATTGGACTGACTGTTAGTCTACCAATCTATGTGATACAAAAGTTGGACTTACTGTGACTAAAGAAATTTACTAAAACCTTTGCGTTGTGTTCACAAATTCTCAATAGCTATACTACATGTCACCAAGAGACCCGCCCGGGGCCATCACCATCCACATCAGTTCTGCCTTCATGGACATCCAAGGGCATCTGATATAAGGGATGAAGATGATAAAAATGCTAACATCCATCCATTCAACAGGCCCTCTAATTGGCAGCTCGGATTACCTCAAGGGCCCATCATTTGCATGGAATTCATATATATAAAAAAAAGAGGTGAGTGGTAAATGATATAAATAGAGTAAGAGATAGATGGAACTTGGACGTGACTGAGTGTTCATTTCCCATCTTCATGTATTCATTTTCATTAAAGGTGTGATTATTTGATGGTCAATTTTTCGACATTTACGACTGTTTTTTCAATTTTAACCAATTTTATAAATACAAGTTAGAATTCCTAGAAACTCAATTACATGAAACAATGGCCTCAATGATTTTACCTTCCTTCCCTTGAGAGCAGGGGCATACCCACATACATCATTACTGGGGAAGTCACCCCATCAAACTTCAGTCTACCTCCAAAATCCATATAAAAATTTTAGGCCTGCCTCCAATTCTCACATGAAAATTTCAGATCTACCCCAACCAAACTGATCTTACACCCCATTGAAGTATCATTTATCTCAAAACTAATTGGTAATAGGAAATGGCACAACAATAATTTTATGGTGAGGGTGAGGGCTCGACCATAATTATGACCGCTCAGGAGCGGGGGTGGACGTTGACCTCAACAATCTCCCCCTCAACGGCACACCCTCCGCGACTCCTGCTGCAAACTCGCAAAATTTGTATTCCGTGACTCGAACACCCGACCTGCCAAGCTTTGATACCACTTGTAAGATCTTACACTCCATTTAAGTACCACTTATATTAAAACCAATTGGTAATAGAAAACGGCAAAACAATAGTTTTATGGTGAGGGTGAGGGTGAGGGTGAGGGTGAGGGCGAGGGCTCGGCCATAACTATGACCAGTCAGGTGCGGGGGGTGGACGTTGACCTCAACAAATCCGTCCCTTCAAACAAAATTCTTGGGCGTGCCGCTGCTTGAGAGGAATACCTATGTGAGGTCTCACGGTGCCTTGGGCCTGGCCTTGCTGCTTTTTTCTTCTTCAACACATATGGCACAATTACTTGGATCTAAACACATGACAATCCAATCATATCGACTTTCTGAATTAGGCAGCCATGAATTTAACCAATCACATTACATTGTAGATCAATGAACCTATCAACCACGTGGACAATGGAAATTGACTATGGACTATGGCCTATGGTCGACAGTTACAATCTAGCTGCGGTGAAGTTGAGCATGGTTCGAGGCAATCCCCACCCCTACAAATCCTAGCTACCCCTGGCCCCTGAAATTGGGCACATTATAATTCTTTCACAAATCGAGTCAACAGCACTTTAGAAGGTTCGCATAATCCAACCCATAGATTCTTGTGCATGGCCATGGAAAATGAGAAAATTTCAACTTCACGTGAGATGATAAAAAGTGGAAACTTTCTTGAATAGGGATATTAAAAGAATCAGAGATTGAAGACTGAAACTCGCGTGTCGCTTGGACTAATTAAAAGCATCTCAATGCAAATAAATGACTTTTCTTCCCTTTTATCTTCTTCTACCTCTTTTATATGCTCTTAGTATCATCATCTTCTATAAATCATTCTCTTCCAAGTTTTAAGTTCAAGTCTCTCATTTTTCTGCATCTACCACTCATGGACAATGAAATAGAAATTCCTCGCTACTTCATCTGCCCCATTTCTCTTCAGATTATGAAAGACCCCGTTACAACCGAAACGGGCATGACATACGAACGTGACAGCATTGAGAAATGGTTGTACCATGGAAGCAACACCACCTGTCCTGTGACCAAACAGCCACTGTCCAAAGACTACGACCTCACCCCAAACCACACTCTCAGGCGACTCATCCAAGCATGGTCAGCCAGCAACGGTGATCGGATTCCGACCCCAAAAGCCCCACCTGGAAAAAATGACTTCCTCAAGCTACTCCAAGACATATGGGCTCCAGAATTGCAGATAGAACAGTTGAAAACTCTTGCAAGGCTTGGGTCAGAGAACGAGAGGAATCGCAGGTAATATAGAATATTAAGAAAGTTACATATATTATGATCTGGATGAGTTTGCCTTAATAGATATTAAGATTGGATCATTTTTTGTGTGACGGTGTGATTGGAATTAAGCTTAAATCAGAATAGAATGGTCCTCTAATTTAAGTTAACCATCTTTACTAGACTCTATAATTATTGTAAGCTACTTTAAATAGAAAAGACAGTGAATTAATGCAAGATGTTGTCCTTTATTTTTCTCATGGTATCAGAGCGATAGCAAATAGTGTTCTTATATTCAAGCCGGCTATAATCTGGCTTGGAGGTGTTTTCAGAACCTTCCTAATATTCTATTTTCTCAGATACATGGAAGAATCAGGCGTGGCGAAGGCGATGGTGCAGTTGATCAAGACATGTTTGAATAAAAACTCACTAATGGACGTGGTTGAAGAAGCTCTGAATGTTCTCCAACTGGTTCAATCTCCTTTAGAGACAATGAACCACCTTGCTTTCGAGAACTACGATTTCATCGATTCATTGACGTGGGTTCTGCATCATGGGTCTGATAAACACCATAAAGCGAAAATCCACGTTGTTCTTATCTTAGAACGGATCATTGAAACTGCACCAGCTCATTTTGTTGTAAGATTAAATGAGGCATTCTTCCAAGGACTAGTGCAAGTCATAAGAGAAAGAATCTCACTACAAGCAACCAAGGCCTCCCTGCGAATTCTCCTCGAGGCATGCCCGGTGGGGAGGAATCGAATGAAGATAATTGAAGCGGGGGCAGTTTTTCATCTGATCGAGTTTCAGCTCTCGACAACGGAGAAGAGAAGCAATGAGCTCGTGTTGTGTTTGTTGGATCATCTGTGTACAAGCGCAGATGGGAGAGCTGAGCTTATTGGTCATGCTGCGGGTTTGGCGTTGGTATCGAAGAGGATAATGAGGATTTCACAGTCGGTGGATGATCGTGCGGTTCGGATTCTTTCATCTGTGTGTAAGTTCTCTGCAACCAGAGAAGTAGCTGGAGAGATGTTGAGGGTGGGAGCTGTGAGAAAGCTTTGCCTGCTTCTTCAAGCAGATTGTGGGAAAAGCATGAAAGAGAAGGTGATGGCAGTTTTGAAATTGCACTCCAAGGTGTGGAAGAACTCTCCCTGTATTTCTGCTAATTTGCTATCATGGTTTCCATAGAATAATTCTCTCCATAACTCCCAACAGATAGATATACACATCCTTGATGTTGTTCTATGAGACAATTACAAATCCATATTACACTGGATTTTTTATATTCATATTTCATACCATGGAAGAATAATAGAAATTTCAAATATGATCAACATCGTCTCATTATCAAAACTCTCATGTAGATGACCAACTAGGTAGGGGGGTCCATCTCATCATCATCCTTGTCCAAAGCCTAATCCCAGAAATCGAGCAAAATATGTGAGTTTATACTTTCCTGATTGTATGACAGACACCACCACCAACACCACCAATGATTCTCTCATTTGGATGACCACCTATGTAGGTTATCTATTTCTTCATCATCATCAATGATTTAAAACTCAGACTAGGCCCCCTAACTCAGAAGGGGTTGGATCTACTCGGCCAAATCAGGTTGACTCCTTCTTTTCTGCTTTTTGCAGAAAGAGGTGGAGGAGAAGGATGATAGGATACTGAAGGAGGAGGGGAAATAGTTTGTTATTGAGAGATAGGACTTTAGATAATGATTTGGGATGAGTTTTCATTTAAAAAAATGAGGAGAAGGAGGAGCAGGAGGAGGAGATGCAGAGGAGATAGAGAATCATGGGAGAGATAGAATCATGGAAGAAGGAGGAGGAGGAGGAGGAGGAGAATGGAATCATGAATCCCACAAACATCACATATTACCCAAGTCCCTAGCCAGCAGACCTAGCTAGGAGCGGCCCCTAATTGTATCGAGATGCCTCACTATTGGGCACATCGAAGAGATGGAATCATGGCTGAAAATAAGGATTTAGGGTTTTGATGGGCGTGGTGTCCAGGGAAAGAGAGGACTTAGACTTAAATCACTGCTTTTAGATGAGATGATTAAAAAAGGAAGAAGAACCGACTCCATTATGGCTGAGTCCAAGTCAAGTTTAAGACGACTCAGCTGAATCTACTCTAACTCAGCCAAGTTTTAAACCGTTGATTATCAATTCCAAAGCCTAATCTCATATAGGGACAAACTGGTGAGTGAAGTGCTACTTTTTCTCTCATTAGAAATTTTCCTTTTTCTTTATTTTTTTTATAAGCACTTAATTAGAAATCACCCTTTTTTTTCTCTAGGCCAATTAAATAAATAATCTATTATTAGAGCTTACCTTCTAAATCCAAATCAACAAAATAACTATAGTTTCTCTCCAATCAGATTTCTGCCCAACTCTAGATGGATGACATGTAAATATGATATCTTACTCGGTGTCGTTTTTTTTTTTTTTTTTTTTTTTTCCTTTTTTAAATTAATTTAATCATCCTCTTTAGATGGATAGATGATCCGTGAAAAGATTTTTAATGATAAAATAAGTTGGGCTGATAACTATATATAAATGATTCAGATTTCAAGGGTAGGCCCACAGATGCATTCGTAGTGATAGGCATAATATGCGTGGTCCTAAATTATAAAATGCCCTACAGTGGTCAAACTGTCAAAGTGTTGACAGCCCAACTATATGTCTGTGGACACCAAGAAAAACGAAATGCCAATTAAATGAAGAGTCCGGATCTTCCGTGGCAGCCGTATAACACTTTTCCCATTTCGTGACTTTACACGTAAGAACGAAGCAAGGTGAAACCTCAAATCAAGAGAAAAAAATTTAAGGGATTATAATTATGGTTAAAAATTGTTGTATTGGTCGAGCCAAAAAACTAAAATAAAATCGGTATTAGTCGTGGTTATAGGCCCGATAAGGTCGTTGCGGTGTGAAATTTTTTTTTTTAGTTCAGGAAATTTTAAAAAAAATATCTAAAAAATCCAGAATAATATAAATATTGGAAACTAATATCTTTTTTTATTAGTAACTACAATAAATCAAAATCTCGGTCCCCTTAAGTCATGACATCATGTATCGTTGTTTAACCTGCCATTGTTAAATATAAAAAGTTACAATGTTTAATCTTTGCATTCATCCTTATAATTCATGAATTCATTAATGCAGCCCATATAAAAATTTCAAATAATTCAATTTAACTATCACCTCTTATATTAGCTTTGTAAAAAATTTTAGTGCAATCGGGGTTGGGACATACAATTTGTTTTATAGTAGTCTAGATCTTTTTTTAGTGGGCCTTGTTAGTAGGATCAAGGATGCAATTGAAAAAAGTGAGGATATCTTGAAACTTTATAAGAGATCACCTTAAAAATAAAAAATAAAAAGGAATTAAACCACTCCAAATAATTGCTCTCTTCTTATATGGATTTTGGCCAAGTTTATTTTGATTTGGATCCGTGCTGTCAAATTGATTGATGTTTTAAAATTAATCAACTAAGCAATCTAACAATGTACAAGATCCTATTAGGGTAAAACTTGTCTAGGGCCCATAATAAAAAGAGAGAGTTATTTTAAGCGGGTCAGATTTTCCAGATGTGGGCCCCACTATGGACCCCATGGATTGGCATGATCCTAAAATGCATTTGGAACCTAGTAAATAAAATAAAATAAAATAAAACACGGAAGGGTTTTGCCCTCTTTCCATTCGCATCAAAACCCATAACCTAGCGTAGAAAAGAAAAGAAAAGAAAAGAAAAAAACAGAAAAGGGATAGGGAAAGGGAGGGGGAAGTGAAAACGGAGTAGAAAAAATTAGAGGAAGAGGAGAGAGAAGAGGAGGGGAGAAGGAGGAAGAAGAAGGTGATGAAGAGGAAAGAGAAGAGGAGGAATAAGAAGGAAAGAGAGAAAATAGAAAAGGAGAAGAAAAGGGGCATCCGCAGATTTGCAAGTTGCGACAGTCGACGATGGTGGCGTCCGCAGATGGTGATGGAGCAGCCCCACCCCAACCAAGTACGCCCATCTCCTCCGACTCTGAGTTCCATTTTTTTTTCTAAGTGTATGTTGCTGCAAGCTGAATCGTTGAACTCATCTTCATTTCTTTTTCTCCGTTGTATATATATATATATATGCATAGATCTATTCTCTTAGATTTGTTATCTCTCCCTATCCCTCTCCTCCTCTCCTTTTCTCCTTGTACATTTTTTTAAAATTTTTTCTAGGATTTCAACATTGGCAAAGTAGGAGACCGTTACGACCAGTATGGGATCGATATATCGGTCCCGACTGATATTTAAAAAAATCAGCTGATATAGATCGATATTTTGGCGATATTTAGATGGGCGATACCGATACCGGTTTCCCATCAAAATATCGTACTAGTACTGGCCGATACTAGTTCATATCGGCTCATACGAACCGGTATCGGCCGATATTTTCAACCATGGTTATAATGGTCTTTTTATCTTTAGTGGCTTGATAAGGAATTTTTTAGACTTCTTTGTGTAAGAAGGAGATGTTTCTTTTCATTTTTTCTTTTTTTCTTTTTTTTTTGTCATTTAGGGGATTGAAGAAGTTTTTCCATTTTTTTTTTCCTAAAAGAAATGAAGAATTTTGGATTTGTGTACTTCTGATATAACCCCCTATTTTTTTCATGTCTCACAAATGCAGGCTTTACTTCACCTTAATTTTAATAGTAAATTACTAAACGATTGTAAGGCTCATGTAGAGATCATCTGAACCTTTCAAAATGAATCTTATCCCCTCCAACTGTATAATTGAGAACCTATCAAAAATGTGACTACGCGCTAGCATGGCTTTGCTTTTTAAATCACACTTCCATCGTGGTTCTCAATCAAACGGTAGGATCCACTCCGTTTGAGCTAAAATTTAAGGGTGTATGGTTGAAGGGGATGAGATTCATCTTGAGCAGTCCGGATGAACTCTATGTGGCCTGCACAATTAATGGAGTTCCATAAAAGTCTTATAGGATCCAGAATATTAAGGGGTCATTTGTTTGCGGCCATTTACATATGTAAATGATTTACATACTTAATGATTACCCACATTGTTATTTGTTTGGGTTGATTTACGCATGAGGCTTGTAAATAGTGTGTAAAATGCATGTGCAAATAGTGTGAGTTTGTGCAGTTCATTTTCACGACTCTTGAGGTGGTAAAAGGAAACAAATGACATTGTTACCCTGCGAGCAATAGTAACTCGGGTGTGAAAATGGGCATTCTCCCTTTTTCAAAATTTTCAAATTTTGTGGGACCTACAATCAAGACCCAAACCATCAGACGTATTTACGAGATCAAGAACGGCTAGGAAACTAAATTCCAGCATTGATTCATTCCATATTTTTAGATATTTACAAAATAATCGGACTTTGAACCATTGATGCACTCATTTTGGACTTCTTTGGGTCCCCTTTTCATGATCTAATCCGTTAATCCTCTTTAAGAAGTCCAAAATGGACATGTATGGAACCAAATTCTGTGGCTTAACTCATCATGCGTCTCGAGAAATCTGAGAAAACTATGAACCATTGACTCATTATGCTAAATTGTATGGTGGTTTCCAACGTCCTTAAACCTAGGTCGGTTTTTGTGATTTTTCTATTCATGTGGACCCTAAATCATGATTTGAACTGCTGATCTACTTTAAAATGGCCAAAACGGCCATGGAACCAAATTTCAAGTCCAAGTTCTCCACAGATTCTTAGATATTTCTAAAGAGATCCAGAATCTAAAACCTGTAATTGTGATGAGTTATTGGACCCCATTCTCACAACCCAAACTGTCCAAACTCTCTTTATAATGCAATTTTTTTTATCTTGGAGGCTAAGTCTCTGCCTTTATCAAACGTACATTTTTAAGAAATTCACGATAAATGGTGAAAAAGGGTAAAGAATTTTGTGGGAAATTGTCAACCATTGGATGCATTTAGATTCACTTGTGGAGAGTTCTTAAAATGACAAACATGTGATCATGTACATATTTATCTCATTTGCATATGAAAATGACTCACATATAGACCATTTATGCATGTAGACCATTTTCATATCCCATGTAAAAATGACAAATGACCCCTAAAAGAGAGTTACAATTTGTGATTTTTGGTCAAGGTAGATCATACAAAAATATGAATAGGGTGTAAGAGAAATTAAACTAATTGAATTGAATTAGAGGAAGTTGAAGGAGCAGATAAACACATTAGCCTCTCAGCCAATGAACAATTGCTCTAGACGGTGTAAGTGGCATCTGTCACGCCACACAAATGTGACTTCTTTGGGTCGTGGAGTTGAATAATTAAGAAGCCAGCAGTGAATGTCGTGAACTAGACTGAATTGCATGTCACATTTCTACCTTCAAGTGCAGTGGCTGAGACAAAAGTTCTCCCCACAAGTGTGATGTGTGGAACTCCTCTGCCGTCATGCCACCTACTAATAATCCTAACCATTAAAAATGAATGACAACCCCTCTTTGAAACATTCTCAATTTTTACTTCAACACAAGGTTAACTCAAATCGGAGGAAAAGTCATTCATTTTAGATGATTTGGATTATCAAATATGAATAGGTGAGCCTTTTATGGCATCTCGCTCAAGTGAAGGAGACACCAGAGATGACGAAACACCAACCATGTGCCCACCGCAATAACTGTTGTATTGGGTTTCTTTGACTTATTAGATAGAGGCAGGCTTCGGTGCATTGTATCTAGTGCAGCGACCTTCTTACTCTAATGGATATCCTCCATGTCACACGAATTTAGGGCATCGGTTTCCAAAACAATGTTCCAGATGGACGTGCTGGGGCAGTAAATTCCTCCCACTTCCATGAACGCCCTTTTACAAGTAATTTCCAATATTATCTCTGGGTCGAGTTTGACAACTCTATTAACAGAGTCAAATAAAGTTGATTTTGAAGGAATAATAACTTATAAGTAAATTATGATGGTATTTTATTTTTAATTATTTGTTATAGAATTTTTTTGATTTTTTATATAGAAAAGTGGAGGTTTTTTGTATTTTAGTGGATAAAGGTGGTTTGCTTTTTGACTTTTTTTAAAAAGATGGTGAGAGTTTTGCATTAAAGTATTTTTGATGTGATATGTTTTCTGAAAAATGGAGGCTATATTTAACTTTTACTATGTTAGTAAAGTAACAAACTAACACTAAATAGATTCATTTTTTATTTCCATTTGGAGATAGGACCCATCCGTAAAATTTATATACGGTAGTTTCTAGTTATTTATTTAACAATACATTTAAGGATGAAAGTCAATAAAGTGAGAAGAGATTAGTTTTAGAAGTGGGTCTGCATCAGAAAAAAGGCTATGATTGTACTATTCAATTTTCAAAGGAGCATATTTGTATTGGATAAAAAATTAATGTACAAATTCTTTTGGTCTAATCAATACCAATGCCTACTGGACTACTTCTTTTTAAAATAAGAAATAGCCAACATACAATCTGCCTTTGATATTTTTGTGGAATTGTTCGATGTGCAAAGGATCATTCCAAGAGGTGAAATTTGGGCTGATTTATAAGAGAGGCATATGAAATTATTAAGTTTTTTTTAAAGTACAAATCAACAGGCGCCCGTAACATTTGGGTAATTGAAATTTTTTATTTTCTCTAAAAATAGTATGATATTTCATAATTTCTTTGGACCTATCCATCCATGTTTGCGTTGTCATATTCATACAACTGTTGGCATCCAGCGTCCAAGGCCCAAATCTTGAAAGTGGGTCATGAGACTAAGGCCATCCCTACTATTATTCTGAAAAAGCCATCTAAAATAGTACCATAAAACGTAGAGGCTAAAACAAAATATCATTCATCGTCTTAAAAAATATATATATATAAGAAGAAACTCCCATCCCTACTTTCTTTAAACCTGCGGTTCTTATTTTCAAAAGTGCGGAATAGGGGCTTTTCATTTTAAGTGGAGTTGCCTCTACCTCTCTAACGGAAACAAGTGCTAGAATCATTCGTCTTTCCAATCTCTACCCATTTTAGATATTTAACAAGTAGCGGTTGGAAATATATTTCCAGCGCTTCCCCTTCTATTTCCTTTATTTGCCTCATGGAGTCCCAACTGATTTTAGCAACAAAAAAAAAGAAGAAAATCATGCTCGTGTGGGCCCGCCTTGATATTTCTACTTGTCCATGAAACGCATGTGCGTCAAAACCCCATTCAATCAAGTTGAAATGCATGTTTATCAATCCTCAATCATTCTACATTCATTTATGTGCTTCACAAGCCCTTCTCACTATTTTATTATTATTTGAGCCCATTAAGATTGGATCCATGGTGTGGTTGTAATAAATCAATTGATTGAAATACAAGCTCTAATGACAGTTCTTTAAATTTAAGAAAAATAATGGGCCCCGTTAGTGCAGCATCATTGAATTGGATTACATGGGCAATTGATGGTGTACCATCAAGTAGGACCCACAAGTTATTGGATTGAATTTATGTTGTGGTCGCAATAGATGCATTGCATACAAATAAAAAACAAAGAGTAGTCATCGATTGGACCAAACAAATAGGGCCCACTACTATATGGGACATTTATAAAATGAATTAGTGGGAGCAATGTTTTCTTAAACTTCATAAATTATTATTACAGCTGATTTACCAAGCTATGCATCTATGCAAATACATGATAGATCCAACTTAGTTAATCACAATTGAAATAGGATGACCCAAAAACACTTGAATATGTATAGGGACTTGATATGGTGCGATGAACTCACCAGGGCCCATGTGGGCCCATGAAAATCATGGTAAGAGTGGGGGATGGAAAGGTCTTGGAGAGATATATAGGTCCAAAATATCAGTCTCATTAGATCATCCTAACACCTCTATCTATAAACCCTCAAATTTAATGATATTGGGAGACATCATTTTTTAAAATCTCAATCCAAAGGTAAGTAATGGTTGAATGATTATCAGACTTGGACCTGTGCCAATTCATGAGTGGGGGGCCAATTAATTTTTAAGACTTTAAGAACTATTATCAGAGCATGATGTCTCAAAGTTTCGCATTTACTGCAACCACATCCTGGATCCAATGCAAGGACCCCAATTATTTATGTGAGAGCCCCCACCCATCTCTCACCAACTTGGTGAGAGTGTCTCTCACATGAGCATTTCCCTATATATATATATATATATATATATGTATGTAAATGTATAAAAAGTAAAGAGGGTTTGTGAGGCAAGTACATCAATGAATAAATCCTTGAGAGTTGATACACGTGCATTTGATGGACCACTAAAAATATCATGGTGGGGTCTATCAGAGAATGCATCTTTCTTGTGATAAAATCAATTGGACTCTTCTTTCCACAAGTAATAGCAATAGAAGGGGCAGTTTTGAAAATATTTCTTTTCTAAAATCCATAAAAGACTCTTTAAAACGGTAGTGGATTCCAACACCTAGTGAGTTGGGTTTGCTTTAGAAACAATTACAAACTAGCAAGCATGTGTAAGCCATCCCTAAATCGAAATGGTTTATAACTGCGCCAAACACCCATTCCTAATCAATAGTTTTGGTGTAGTATAAAGAACGTCGTGATAGACGGGCGTCTGACATTGCACTATATTAGCGTGCAACGTCGCTGCACTAAAGCCGAACCCTCCTTTCAGTTTCTAGTCTCACATAAATTTGATGTGGCTGAAAGTGCCACCACGGTAAATCTCAGAATACCCGCAAATGTTGTGAGAATTCTACTCTCTCTCTCTCTCTCTCTCTCTCTCTCATCACATTGGCTCCTTATTTATTTATTTTATTATCCCCGGCATTGGCAAGTCTTCTAGTTCCACTATTATGTTGTGATCAAGGTAATCTCTCCTTAACTCACTACATTGCTGGATCTAGAGCTTAATCTCCAATTAATAAAGATTTTGAGCCCCTTTATTATCCTGATCTCGCTAATGAAACTCCCATCTCCTGCTAAGAATGAGACTCCTCATGCAACAAAAGCTTTAAGTTAAATTTATCGAAACACATAGGGCTCAATGTAGGGGCAGACAAGAGTATAATATTTGTGGGGCATATTCGTCCCCAATGGACCTCGAAAAGACACAGAACATTCTAGTTGAAACATGGAGAAAAAGCCCATGCCTCCATCACAAATAATCCCCCCGACTCAAAATACAAGATAATGAAGAAATTAACATTAAATTATATCTAGATTCTACGTTGACAGTAGACTTCTATCAATTATAGCAATTAACAGTATCCATGTTCAAACCCAAGAACAAATAGCTAAGATGAGCTCTGTAGGAATGAAGAAGCACAAAAAGCATCTTTAGTCTCATTTTATTATTATTATTATTAAATTGGGTCACTTGATCTCCGCTTGATTTCCTCCTGGTTCCTCTCCTGTACCCATCTCGAGGCACCCATTTAGATAAGTTCGGTGCGGCCACTTCCAAGAAAGACAATCCATTGCAACTCGGGTGTGAGAACCCGACCCCTAATTTCTGGGATTAGTGTCTTCTTAATTTTGGGCTAGTTTTCTAAAGTGGGATTAGTGGAATTTGGTTAAATCTGGATTAGAATAGCTTTTTATAGCTTTGAATGATTTTGAGAACTCTTTTGATTGAGTGGAACCTTTGGGGGTTTCCCTTGTGAGTTTTGTGTGATTTTGGGGATTCGTTTATTGTGTTTTGATTAGTTTTGGGATTTATACAATAATTCCGGAATCGGTAATTTGCTCCGTTTAATGTATTTTATTATTCCCGACAACCTTTGTATTTGCTCCGTTTCCGTTCGAGACCTCTAAACCCTACTTTGCTAATGATAGGGGTAAAACAGTCTTTTTACACAAAAATCTGGACCCAAATTCCGAGATCTCAAAACCATGCCAAAATTATACTTTTTGAAAAATAGATTTTATGAGGAACATTTTTCTCTTCTTCGTCGATCGCATCCGGGGCCCAGAAACCGATGTTTTAATCCCGACAAGTTTAAGTGATGGTGGGACCCACACCCACCCTTTTTACAAAAAGGCCAGCCCATCTCCTTCTTCCCCATTCGGTTCCAGCAGAATGAGAGGGTGAGAGGAGCCTCTCCTTAGGGTTTTTCCCCTTTCCTCTTCTTCTTCTTGTTTTCTCACAAGACCCACCTCCAAGCTTGCCAAAATGAGAGATTTGTGCCCACCTCCTTCTTCCCCTCATCTCAAGCTCTCTATGGATGCCATTAAAGAGAAATCCAGCCACATTGAGGTTCTCCTTGAGCTAGTCTTCTTCATTTGAAGCACTTCCAAGTAAGCAATCCTTTCAATCTCCTAGATTTGTGTTTTCCTAGCTCTAGAGAGTCTCCACCTTCTCTATTGGGAGCTCTCTTCTTCTTGTTCTTTGGTTTGCCATTTTAGGGTTCTAAGATGGGTTTATTTTGGGGTTTTTGTATAGATTGGAGATTTGTGGCTTGAGAGGGTGATTAGGAGCTTGATTAGCTACTTTGGAAACCAAGGCAAGTGAATGAATGGATTTGATTTGAATGAGCTTTTGTTTTATTGAAAATGTGGATTTTACTATTCATCTTCCTCTAGTTTCCCATGTTTCATAAGGCTTTTGGAAATATGCTTATTGATAAGATTTTCACTTAGCCAATTTTCATGAGAATGTATGCATTCATCTACTAAGCTTGTTTTGCCATTATGGATTTCACGAATGAGATTTGGACTTGCATTGAATGAGGTTTGTATCGGAAGGAGAATCAATGCATTGATGGAATGGTGGTTGGAGAAAAGAATGAGATGGGGAATGGAAGAGAATAGACCCATTTCATGTTAGGAAATGGGTGAAGTTGAGGTGAAAGGGATGGGAAGGAAAGAGCTGAAATCTGCACCTGATGCAGAGTTCCCGCAGCTGGGCGGTCAGCGGGCGGTCACCTTGGCGGCTAGCCGACAGGTGACCGGCGGCTAGCCGACCCAGATTCGGTTACAAACACAGAATGCTGTGTCTTGACAGGTGAACCGCGGTCAGCCCCGCGGTCAGCTAGCGGCTAACCGCCACCCAAAAACCCTGCGACCGCCAGGTAGCCGAAATGCGCGGTTAGAAACACAGAATGCTATATTTTAGCAGAGTGAACCGCGGTCAGCCCCGCGGTCAGCCAGCGGCTAACCTCCGATCACCTCGGCGGCTAACCGCCAGCTAACCGACAGGTGACCGAATTTCACCCATAATTCCTGAGTCTTTTCTTTAGTTTTCAATTATGGTATTTAAAGGTTTGGATGGGTTGTTCTGATGCCCTACCACCTTGGAAAGACCCAGGGGATGACATAAGGAGATTGACTTAGAAAGAAACACCATCTCGGAAATGTATTGGGACTTTTGGATTCATCAACCTGTATAAGAAAACTTGGTATGTCCTCTATCATTCGAGTACCATACTAAGGGTAATAATAGACATACAAGATCCTTATACATGTTGTTTTAATATAGGAGCCCCAATATATAGTCCGTAACTGTATAAGGATTCATTTTTATTGTTTTACTCAGATTATACGTATCCTTACCCGATATCACTGGTTTTATCGCAAACTCTGATTTATGCACCTGACATGTCCGGCCAGCCCCGTTTATGCATGAAAAGATAGTGATATGAAATGTGTGCCTACGAGCACCGTATCCCGCCTGCCCGAATGTTTTATACTGATATAGTTTTGTACATGTTTTGATTTCTCATGTCACCTATGAGTCGGCACCACTAAGCTTGGACGTCCTTGTCAGTCTGATCAACTGACTTGGGCCTCCCCCTCGTGCTCCCGCCAGCTGCAGCTTGGATCCTGTCCCGATTACCCGGTTCCGCGGCCGTGGTCTTGTCTAGCTATATGTATATGTATGTATAATGTTGGTTCTCGTCAATTCGCGTGCTAGAGACCAACGCCCGATCGTGCTCTCATCACATTAGTGATAGAGAGGATTTAGCTTTAGTGTGGTTGCCAATCTGTTCCCCACGATTGTGGCTCCCCTGAAGAAGGGCAATTTGCAGGGTCCGCCTATGGACTGGGTTTGCAATGTGAGGAATACATGTTTTACAGTCGTTTTAAAGGAATACATGTTTTAGAATTGTTTTAAAGGAATGCATGTTTTACCCGATATATATGCTTTTACACATGCTTTAAAATGAATACATGTTTTGTCAGATATACATGTATACACTGGTTTTAAATCTATGCAACTCTTGATCGAATACCATGATTTACCATATGTTTTATTATTCAGATTATCGTTTATATCTTTTCATCCACCTGCCAGACCGTCGTGTCTGACCCACTCTTTTGGTACTCAGGTCCAGATTTCTTCGCTCCGAGCTGAGTGCACGTGTTGGCTGTGGAGCCATGAGTTGCAGATTTGTAGCGTCGACTATGTCATGTAGACATTTAGCTCGACATCTGAGTTACGTGACATGTGGGGTAGTGTTTATTTAGCTTGTTATTTGTATGGCTTTTATTAGCCTGTTCTCCGGGATTTTTAATTAATGCACTTTGATACCTGTAACTTGAATATATGTGGGAATGAAATATCCTGTTACTGTCAGCTCTGTATTTTTAATGTGATGGTTTATTCCAGTCTGATATGATTCGTGATACAATAGCTATATGCTAGCGGTTGGGTGCGATGCGGAATCCGATGTCCACGGAATCCGAGTCGCAACGCCACGTAAGCTTCCGCAAAATATTCAGAATGAGTTGAGATTGTCATCCTCACTCACGCGGATCCTGGGAGAAATATAATCATTACTTAAATCTCAAATTTCACGCACCCCGAGGTCGGGCCGTTGTAGGGTCCGGGTTTGGGGGCGTGACATCGGGGGACCCATTTATATAGTACATGCTACCTATGCGCTCGTTTAATCCAAGTTGTTTGCCCAAGGCAACATACGTCGGGCCCACTACATGCAACCTCAATTTCGTTCCTACTAAGAAATACAATGGGAGAGGTCTTCCAGGTTCTTTAGCCTACGATACTTCTAACCGACTGGTCTTCCCCGTGAACTCTTCCCGCCCTTAGTCTTGCAAAAGAAAATTGAAGTTTCTCCGTGGATCATGTGAGTGAAGGTGTTCTTCAAATAGACATGCATTTGGTTATTGATTTCCTTCTTTTATCTTCAAGGTTATTTTGATGCATTTTGTTGATATTTGATGTTCTTTCCATTTGATTGTTCTTATGCATACTGTTGGGGTCTCAAATGGGATTTTATGGGGTTGATGAGATTTTACACAGACTGCTTAAATGCCCAACTAGGTTTTTGGGTTTTTGAATATTGTATTGAGAAATGTCGTTATTTATACCCTCAGTGTTTCTGCAGTTTCTAATTTTATATTTCTTAAAGTATATAATTTGATTTGTTTTGCGAGTTGAAATGTCGTTACTCATACACATTGTGCCTCTAGTTAGGGTTTCTAATGGTATGCTTGTGTATGAAATCTATACAATATTAAAAAGGGTCAGTTTCTCCTCTTGATTTTCTTCCGGTTCCTCTCTTCTCTGCCTATCTCCGGTAACCCATTTAGATAAGTTTGTTGGGCCCAATTACATGAAAGACAATCCATCCCGACTCAGGGCACCCATTTAGATGGTACAGGCTACCTGTGCGCCCATTTCATCCAAGTTGTTTACCTAAGACACAATCCATCAGGACCACTACATGCAACCTCGATTTTGCTCATACTATGAAACACAATGGGAGAG
This sequence comes from Persea americana, assembly GCA_029852735.1. NCBI lineage: Eukaryota > Viridiplantae > Streptophyta > Magnoliopsida > Laurales > Lauraceae > Persea > Persea americana. Next base: position 19,733,099 of record CM056813.1, on the reverse strand, counting down.
GTCTTCCAAGTTCTTTAGCCTACTACTCTATTAACCGACCGGTCTTCCGCACGATCTCCTCCTGGCCCCAGTGTTGCAAAAGAAAATTGAAGCTTCTTTGTGGATCATGTGAATGAAGGTGTTCTTCAATTAGACATGAATTTGTGAAAGTTTTGGGTACGAGATCTCTAGATTGGTCCACTCAATAAATCAACCCAAAAGTGTGCAAAAACAGAAAATATGCAGCAGAAATAAAAATACAAACACACACCACAATGACACCAGATTTTTACGTGGAAAACCCTAACCGGGTGAAAAACCAAAGATCCAAACTGGATCTAATCAAGCACTATGAATCTCGCAATTACCAGAAACTCAGATTTCCTCCCCAGATGTCCCCTACCTAAGGACTGAAGTTATCTTGTGTCGATTCACGCTTCAACGACTTCACACCGTTAATTGCAACAAACCAAATCCAGCACTTGACTCCTCAAATCTTCTCACAAGAAGAAAATCTTCTACAAATGATGCAGAAGATGATGGCTGTAGAGAACTTGGCAGCACAACTCCATACTAAAACTCTAGAGAATAATTCTCTCAATTAAATCTCCAAATCAGAATCTGAGAGGTGAGGGATCCTTTTAGAATAGCCCTTGAGTCCTTTATATGGCCTTGGATTCGTGCCTCATGTATTATAGTATGATTAGGAATCAGCAACACAACTTTGAGACAATTTAGGAAAAGAAACAGGGAAGTTTCTAAAAGATCGCCCAGGCTCGCTCGAGCGACCAGGGAGTTCGCTCGAGCGGACAAGCCACTGTCTGCGAATATCAGATCGTCGCTCGTGCGAGCAAGAAGGTGGGTCGAGCGAAGGAGCTTCTGTCTGGTTTCGCTCGAGCGAAGTCATTGGTCGCTCGAGCGAATCACGTTCTGTAAGATTCGGAATTTCAGCGATTTTCTCCCAGCCTTCTATTTCAGAGGCCTTTTCTAAATATGAAATACAACTCAATGGACCTCTAGAGTTTTGTCCAACCCATGAATTAAGCCAACACAAAATTCTAACAATCTCTCCCTTTGGCAATTCATGGACAAAACTCCTTATAACAATACAATTTGATCTACCCGAAATAAAACCCAAAATACATTGAAAACTTTTTTTTAAAAAAATTGCTGACAATCAGCACATGTAGATCCGCATTCCGCAGTGTCTCTGACTCCTTCTGAACTTCTTGATCTCCTTGATCTCCCCCTTTGCCCAACACCTTTCTCCCCCTTTTTGTCCATAATTGACAAAAAAAATATCAAGCAGCCGCTGTCAATCTGGATGCATTAGCTCCCCCTCAATATCAACTCCCCCTGAAAGTGTCATCGTAACAACACAGGGGGTGGGAGCTTGTCCTCCTTAATCAGGGCTTTTTATAATTGGCCACCCACACTTGTGTAGTTTGAGCTTTCAGCACAGAGTGAACAAACTCCTTAGGCAAATCAGACATTCAAACCCAAATTTGAGTCGTCTTGGGTGGAGAAAAATTCTTTCACCATTGTTTGATCTTTGGTAGACTATTCAGCTTCTTACAATGGGGATGAATATGTCCTGTCTTTCCACAATGATGACAAGTGGATGTGCGATCAACATGCGACACATTCTTTTTCTTGATACCACTCAGCACATTATTTGAAAGTGCAGTATGTGGAGTAGCATGTGCAACACCTGAAATAAAAATTGTCTTACCTTTAGCATTGAAAGTGGATGCACCATGATCATAGCCAAGACCGCTTCTGTCAAAATAGAACTTCTGACTACCCAAGATGTTTGTAAGAATTTTTGAACCAGTGTTCATCTTGTTTAGAGATGCCTGTTTGACTTCCAACTCAGACAGAGTGATCTTTAGTCTTCCTTGTAAGTCTTGATTTTCAGCTTTCAACATCACTATCTCTTTCTTCAGATTCATTATTTCTTTTTCAGCCATCTCAATTTTTTGACCATCAGTAGTCAAATTTTCAACCATGCACTTTTTCTGACTTTTTAAGAGACGAACCTGTTGAAACGCTTGCTCTAATTCTGTTTTCAATGTAGAATTTTCTTCTTGAGCAGCTTTGAATTTGATAGTGATCTTGTTACCATACTTGGTCATTTTGACACAATTAGCATAGGTAGATGATACAACTCTTCCCAATCTTTTTCTTGATCTGAAATCTCATCATCATGATCTTCATCAGTATCATTGTCGGACAAGGACTAAGCCATGAAAGCCACAAGCTTTAAATTTTCTGAAGAATCAGCCTTAGTTTCTTTTTCTTCTTCCGATGATGACTCTTCATCTCAAGTTGTATTGAGAGCCTTCTTCTTTGTACGCTTTTTCTTGTTGGCACACTCATTAGCATAATGACCATAGCCTTGGCACTCAAAACACTTGGTTCCTTTCGCAGAATCTTTCTTTTCAGATTTGGAACTCTTCCACTTGGCTTGTTTTGACTTCATGTACTTCTTGAAGCAATTAAACATTTCAGCCATATCATCTTCAGCTTCAGATTCAGAATCAGGCTCAATTTTCTTTTCAAATTTCTTCCTAAATTCTAAGATGGCTTTCAAAGCAATACCTTTTTCTTTTGATTTCCCTTTATCCAGATGGTTTGTTTCAAATGTCTGAAGATTTCCAACCAGTTGGTTTACCTTATGGGTATCCAGATTCTTGTTTTCTTCAATAGCATCAACTTTAGAATCAAACCTTGAAGGTAGTGACCTCAAAATTTTCTTGACAATCTTATTTTCTTATATTTCTTCACCCAGAATAAAAACAGAATTGACAATATCATTCAGCTTGGCATAAAATTGATCGAATGTTTCATCTTCTTCCATCACGATGGTTTCAAATTCTTTAGTCAATCTTTGCAATTTAGATTGCTTCACTGTGTCTGTACCCTCATAAACTGTCTCTAAGACTTCCCATGCTTCTTTTACAGTTTTGCAAGTGGAAACCCTATGTAACTCTTCAGCAGACACTCCATTGTATATTCCGTTCATGGCCTTGTTATTACAATTGGAGGCATACTTATCATCCTTAGACCATTGGGTTTTAGGTTTAGGAGTAATATTCCCATCAGTCACAATTGTTGGTTTTGGAGTAGCCCTCCTCAACAATATCTCAAACATCATCATCAATGGACTTAAGGAACCCAATCATTCTTTGCTTCCAATAAGCATAATTAGAACCATCTAGCAAAGGAGGCTTTGTAGTAGATGTCCCTTTGTGATTGAGTACGATTCTAACAATCGCGTTGGATCTAGCACAACAACTTAGTGCAACCCGCTCTGATACCAATTGAAAGTTTTAGGCACGAGATCTCTAGATTGGTCCACTCAATAAATCAACCCAAAAGTGTGCAAAAACAAAAAATATGCAACGGAAATAAAAACACAAGCACACACCACAAGGACATTAGATTTTTACGTGGAAAACCCTAACCGGGTGAAAAACCATGGATCCAAACTGGATCTAATCAAGCACTATGAATCTCGCAATTACCAGAAACTCAGATTTCCTCCCTAGATGTCCCCTACCTAAGGACTGAAGTTACCTTGTGTCGCTTCACGCTTCAACGACTTCACACCGCTGATTGCAACAGACCAAATCCAGCACTTGACTCCTCAAATCTTCTTGCAAGAAGAAAATCTTCTACAAATGATGCAGAAGATGATGGCTCCAGAGAACTTGGCAGCACAACTCCATACTAAAACTCTAGAGAAGAATTCTTTCAATTAAATCTCCAAATCAAAATCTGAGAGGTGAGGGATACGTTTAGAATAGCCCTTGAGTCCTTTATATAGCCTTAGATTCATGCCTCATGTGTTATAGTATGATTAGGAATCAGCAACACAACTTTGAGACAAATCAGGAAAAGAAACAGGGAAGTTTCTAAAAAATCGCTCAGGTTCGCTCGAGCGACCAGGGAGTTCGCTCTAGCGAACAAGCCACTGTCTGCGAATATTAGATCGTCGCTCGTGCGAGCAAGAAGGTGGGTCGAGCGAAGGAGCTTCTGTCTGGGTTTGCTCGAGCGAAGTCATTGGTCACTCGAGCGAATCACGTTCTGTAAGATTCGGAATTTCAGCGATTTTTCTCCCAGCCTTCTATCTTCAAAGGCTTTTTCTAAATATGAAATATAACTCAATTGACCTCTAGAGTTTTGTCCAACCCATGAATTAAGCCAACGCAAAATTCTAACAATTTGGTTATTGATTTCCTTCTTTTATATTCATCGTTGTTTTGATGCATTTTGTTGATATTTGATGTTCTTCTTTCCATGTGATTGTTCTAATGCATAATGTTGGGTTTTCAAATGGGCTTTTATGGAGTTGATGAGATTTGACGCAGAATGCTTAAATGCCCAACTGGATTTTGGATATTAGATTGAAAAATGCCGTTATTCAGACCCTCTATGTCTCTATAGTTTCTCATTATATATTTCGCTAATAAACTATATACTTTGTTGAGTTTTTTGAGTTAAAGGGTCTTTATTTAGACACATTGTGTCTCTAGGGTTTCTAGTGGCCGTTAGGGAGTTTGTGGATTGTGATTTGATGGATGCATATGCATTTTCATTTAAGCATCACTTGAATTTTCACATGTGCATCAACTTTGAAAATCTTGAAATTTTGATTTAATCATGCATGGTTCTATAACTTTTAAAACTTGTTTTGACATGCATGTTTTGAGTTTTAAAATCTGGATGAATTATATTGAAATTTTGAATTTGAGTTTTCATGCCTTGTTGTTCATAGTTAGATCAGCTTCGACATATTGATGATTTGATCTTGCATGCCCACGATTTCTTACACAATCATTTTAGGCATAATAGGTTCATGTTTTGAAAACCTCCTTTAGATTGATTTAAACATGAATCTAAGCTTGATTTCCATAGACCTTGAAACCCTCAGTTTTACTGGCATATTGTAAAGGGTTTATACTGGATTTTTTAGTAAAAGAATATGGCTCAATTCGGTTCAAAAGGTTGGTCAACCGAATCATGTCACCCCTCGGTTCCCACATTTGGATACTCTATTTAGTGAGTTGTAGAGTTTGGTTCATAGTTCGATTCAAGTCTGGTTAACCGAACTATTGAAGTCAGTTAACCGACTAGTCACCGAGATTTGAATATTTGACTGTTGCATGTGACCATTGGGATTTCGATAAACCAAATTGTGAAAGGGGGTTGACCGACAACTAGCCATTGGACAACTTTTTCTATATAAACCAGCTCATTCCAACCCTAGAGTTAAGGAACCAAGAGGGACTCCTAGAGGTTTTTTTAGGCCAAACAAAAGAAAATGAGCTAAGGAAGGCTAGAGGGTCAAAACGGAAACTAAAGCTTGGAATCATAAGTTAAATCTTTCTAGTAAGCTTTGTTTTTCTCATCTCATATTTTCATGCTATGCTTATATTATTGGTAAATTTATTTTGGCATGTTAACTATGATTTATTGTATCCTTAACTTAAAAATCATTATGAACTGATTTATTATTTTGGATGCTTCACTTTGATTCATACGTAGTTGGGATTAAATTGGTATATCTTATTGAATCATGTTTTGGAATTACCTTTAAAATCACATGTAACATGATTTATATACCTGGTTGAATCTTTGGTTGTTGTTTTTCATCATAAGAAAAATCACTTTCATTATATTCTTTGTCTTTGATTCAATAATACTCACAAATCACATGTATTGAATTTTGAAATTTCACACAACTTGCTTTCCATTGATAGTCATCTCTTTTCAAGTTGTTTTTTAAATTACATGTAATTTGTATTTTACTTCAATCAAATCTCTTTTTGTGATTTGCACTTTTAAATGCTTTAGCCATACATTTTTGAGCTTTCATTTTTAAATTTGATTGAAGTTCCCATACATACACATTGAGCATACATCTATGCATTCATTGAGTGTATGTGTTGAGTTGTATTTTCACTTTCATATCTACCTATTTAGAGGCATTGTATTGTGCTAAAATTGCATCACTTCTTGTATATTTTAGATACATTTTAGAGAGAAAGTCATAGAGTTGTAAAGGTTATTACTTATCATTTTAAAAGCATATTGTAAAGGTTATTGCTTACCCTTTTAAAAGCATATTGTAGAGGTTATTGTTTAGCTTTGAAAAGCATAGTTGGTTAGCCTATTGAAAAGCATAAGATTAAGATAGTGGAAAATCTGGTGGGGTGTAGGATTACAAGCCGATAGTGGATGTATGCATTGAGACCGAACTACTATATATCATTGTGTTGTAGTGATTACTTTGTATTGATTTATCTTGATAGCTTCTGTACATTAGTTTATCAATCATCACTTGTGCCATTTGATTTTAGAAAAGTTAAAATTTGGTTTAATTGACATAAAACTGAGCTCACCCTATTCACCCTACTCTAGGGTTCAGATCCTAGAGTATGAACAGCATGCTTGTTTAACAAGTCTATACCATATTAAAAAGGGTCTGCTTCTCCTTTGCTTTCTTCCTAGTTCCTCTCTTTCGTCCCCATCTCTTGGCACCCATTTAAATAAGTTTGTCGGGCACACCTAAATTCAAGACAATCCATTCCAGCTTGTGGCACCCATTTAAACAGTACATGCAACATGTGGACCCGTTTAATGAGAGCTATGCACCTAACACACAATGCCATTGGGCGCACTACATGTAACCTCATTTTCGTTATACTAGGAAACCCAATGGGAGAGGTCGTTGAAGTTCTGTCATCCTACGAAACTTCTTTCCAACTTGGTCTTCTCTGCCATCTCCTCCTGTGTCGCGACCCTGGACCAGCTTAGCGCCAAGGGCGACCTTCGATTTGGGATTGAGACGGTTTGGATTTATCCTCACACACGGAACGAGGCAGAAGACTTCGCCCGTATATGCAATTTCCCACAGGTTTTTACAGTGACGATTTCACACACACAAAAACCTCACGAACATAGCACAATAATATAGCAGAAGCATGTAACAAATCTCATCCATAAAATAAATCCAGTAGAATATGGACTGATAACTCCAATTAATAACTTTTGATCCGCAACAAACGACTTCAAACGGCCTTAACTCTTGATTCAGGTATCATCACGAGACCTATGACCATGCGTTTCAAAGCTATCGATGTGCCCTACGCGTTTCAATTTTTTTTTTTTTTAAATAAACAACAATTTTCGAACTAGCCCTTGCAATAAGATTTAATCGGGAGAATTTTATATGGAAAAAATCACTATGAATGAACCACAATAGATGAGGTGAATAAAGAATGAAGATTTAAAGGTAGAGAAAGGTGAGAGAGAGAGAGGCAATGAGTCATTGAGGTTTGAGGAAGAGTGAGAAACGAATATGAGTCGTTTCAATGTTGTGTGTAGTATTGATGAAGAGGGACGAATGAAAGGAAACTCTTAGATGAGGTATTTTTTCTCAAGTTCCAAATTTGTGAAGTAGGAGTTGGGTCTCATATGTTTATGCGGCATTATGCATTCCTTATCAACTATTTCTTAACTTTAAAGAGAAAGAATGTTAGGAGTAATGACCACATGGTAAATAAAATTAAAGAGTGAATTAAAAATAAACAAGTAGGTAAAAAAAATTTCATTTATTTAGATGGTTGGCTAAAAGTCACTTTATTATTATGTAGGGATTTTGACCATACACTTGCCTTTAAAATTAGATATGCCCTTTACCATGTTGAATTTTAAATAATTCCTTTGAGGTGTCCTGTATTTGTTGTATGTAGGAAAAATGACTAGAATACCCCTCATTGTATGATGTTTGCAATATGTTGGATCAGCCTTTTGTCCTTCCTTTTATATATATAGTGCCTATTTCATATTTCGCTACTCCTCTTGGCCAACTATATTTTTCCTTTTATAATCTCTCAAGGTGATGGATCCTTCCTTCTTTCTTTCTCTCTCTTGCCTTTTTTTTTTTTTTTTTTTTTTGGCTAGGGATGAAAAGTTAAAACCTAGGAAACATGACTTAATGTATTTTCTTTTTTCTCGTCCTATTTCTTGAATAAGATTAACTTAAATGGTAGTGTCTTTTGATGTAGGATTTTCTAAAAAGTATACATTGTTGTTTGGATTTCTTTTCTTTTTTTCTTTTTTGAAGTTCGGGTTCGAGGGCTCATTGCTTTTCAAACAATTCAGGTTTGAGGGCTCTATTTTCCACACATTTTTAATGTGTTAATGATGAAAGGTGGATGTGGTGGACTACATAGGGTGATCTTGTTCGTTAATCTGATGATGGAAGATGGTTGTGGCATTGGGTAGTTGGTTGAAATTGACTTTATAGAATTACAAATCTATGTTTTTTTTTATTGAATTTGTTTTTAAAATTAAGATTTATGGCTTGATCAAGCAAAAGTTTGATAAAAAGGGAACTCAACATAGAGAGATTCTATCCACTAGATTGGAGGCTCAAATCGATGACTGCAAAAGTATTATAATTAAAAATAACATTGGAAATAAAAAATGATTCTACTAAAGAATTTGGAATAATAGAGCTAGACCTGTTTTAAACATCATCATCCACTAACATGAACACAAATAAAACATGCTTAAAAATAAAATAAAAATGCAAAAAATTTATTCCAAGAGTAAATTGATTTATGGTCCTAGCCCAAGTCCTCAATTGGACATGGGTCAAAATATAGCACATTTATTACCTTTAACACATGCCCAGTAAGATCCGATCACGCCATAGACTGATGTTCAAAACAAACTTATTTTAGTCATTTGATGGGACCAAACTATTTCCTTTTGCACATTTGCTTAGGAATCATCTTTGATTGGTGATCCACACGATCACTTCGGACGGGTCCTTGATATATAACTACCAATGTACCATTTCCTCTGTAAGTCTTATAAACATCATGAATCAAATCCCAATTAGGCGCACTTAAAACCATCAAAAGTCTCCTTATAAGAGGTTTCTATTTTAGAGATCGTATATACTGTGCAACATCCCATGGTGATAGGCATTTCAATCATTTTTCCTGTAGACAATAAATATAGCACACCTATGGGGAATTATTTAAAATTTGACAAGCTGGAGGGCATATCTAGATCTAAAGGTAAGTATATAGTCAAAATCCCTATTATGAATTATAGGAGTAACTTTAGAAATGGGGAAGAGGAGTAAAACTAAAGCGGAATCCACATCAAGTGACATGTTTACTACTCTTCTCTCATCAGGATTAGGATCATTCAAATACAAAGAAGTAGGATTTTCTCAGGATCATTCAAATACATTAAGAAGTAGAATTTTCTATTTTTGGCGACAATTTCACCAAATATAATTTTATTTTGTTGGAGACAATTTTACTTCACTCAAGTGAAAATAAATAGGCCTTTCTTTGGCCCGTTTAGTAATTTTCTCGTAAAATAAATATAAAATAAAGCATTAAATTAAGAGAGAAGAAAATATAAGGGGGTTAGAATGGTCTTTTGTTTTTAGTGGATTAGTGAGGATTTTTTTTTACTTTTTGTGTAGAAAGTAATATATATATATATATATATATCTTTTAATGGTTTAAAGATTTGGTTTTTGACTCTTTTTTTTTTTTTTTTTTGTAAAGTAGGGGAGAATTTTGAATTTGTGTACTTTCGATATGACGCATGAGTGTTTTCGTGTTAGGAAATTGGAGGCTTTACTTTGCCTTTATTTTACAAGTAGATTGAAAAATGGGGTGGGGGAATCCACAGGGGATTAGAAAAAGGCAGGTAAATGTGGTGAACAATGTGGGAAAAATAAATAATAACGAAAGATCCGAGTTATTCAAAAAAATTTGTTTAAATGAAAAATAAATAAATAAAAACCTTGTCATTTTCAGTCTATTAATGGACATTGTTAGGATTGTCAAGTTTTACGGACCCATCATGTCATCAGGTTGTCTCTACAACCCAATTCCAGAGTAACCCGTCACCTTGAACCTGGATTGTCCGCGATATAGTTGGGAGGGGAAATTTTTTATCCAGCCCACAACTGTAATCTAAGCCCAACCTGGTAATTCATGTTTTGGTTTGACTGTTTTAATAACGAAGTCAAGCTCGGATTGAGAATTTGGACTTGTTTAAAAAAATAATTTGATTGGGGTTGTAAAAAACTGGCCTTAACACAGGCTTAGGCCCCAAAAACTATATTACTCTATTAGATTTCAAACCAAGTGTTTAAGCTAGTAGTTAAACCTAAATTCAATTGAAAGCAATCAACCACACAATGAGAAGGACACATGATATATACATGGAAAACCCTACTAGGAAAAAACCAAGAGCCTTAACATCTAAGTCAACAGACAACCAAGTACTAAATAAATTTAAAGTTACAAGAGAAGTCACAACCATTTTCCACTTGCAACTCAACCTAAGGACTGTGAAATCTTGTCGACTACTCGTCTTACAACTTCACCGTGCTTGAGTCAACCACCTTGAAACCGACTTCAAGATGTCTTTACTTTAGAAGAGCAGATGGACGGAGAACCAAAGCTTGATCTTCAGCACAGCAACCAGAAGCCTTGGGTGATGACGAATTTCTCTAAAATATTCTCTAAGGTTTAGTATAGGAGAGAAGTACTTTAGAATAGAGAGAGAATGGCTAAATATAAGCCCCGGATCATGCCTAAAGAGCTGTAGAACAATTAGGATTGAGATTAGCATCTTGAGAGAAAATAGGAAGTAGTTTTCAACTTCACGCCGCTCGAGCAGTCAGTTTGGTTTGCTTGAGCGGTTAAGGTTCTGTCTCCAGAAAATTGAACTTCATATTTAATGGCTCAAATTGACAAATCATATGACTTGAGCGAAGAAGGTTCAGTGAGGGTATGCTCGAACGGGTGGTGAGCATCCGCTCGAGCAACCACAAGCTATTGTCTGAAATTTTCAGAAATTTCTTCAACTGATTTTGCGATATTCTTGACAAGTCCATCTAGAAAAACTATATAATTTAAAACCCTGTTTTGTCCATTACCCAATGAATTATCCAACACTCATAAATCCTTACAATCTCCCCCTTTAGCAATTCATGGACAAAACTCTTAGATACACAAAAATCTACCCAAGCTCTAAAAACAAAATATTCGGAAACCATTAAACTGAAATAAACTTCAAAGCAGTCTCAACATGTTAATCTTATGCAAAATCTCACTTCATGACACTAAATCAAGTGCAAGCATAGCTATAGCAAACAAACCGGTTGAGAAACCTGCGTTCTTCTTTCAAGTTGCATTGTGAAAGAAGACCCCCAGGCCAGCGAGTATCATGACCGCGGAGAGTGGCCGCCAACCAAGTCGGTGAAAGGATGTCTGGGGGTATCCCAATTTATCCAAACATCTTAAGTCTTTCTGCCTATGGAGTTACTGAGTAGACCTGGGTCATCTGGCAGGGTCAGAGAGCTTGCTATGGTAGAAGAAGCTTTAGAAGATCTTGATCCATAGTGTAAAAATAAAAGCTAAATATAATAATAATAATAACTGAACAAAGTTTTGCCACGTATTGGAGTTTAAAACCACATGACACAGACGTGGTGAGTCAAGCTATGAGTTGAGGACAAGATAACTCCTCGATGGTACTATAAATCAGTTTAAGCCAACACAAACCAGCTAGAAATGAAGCTTTATTTCTCAAATGCATCAAACAAATGATTCAATTAAGCCTTTCGAGAGGAACTTGCATATCTTCACTCACCAAGATGACTCACCCCATACATGTCTAAACATCACATGCATAGGATTCAAGCCTTTCAACCACCACAGCCTACCTTGGCGTGATCTGGCCCACCAATCAAAAGCCACCCCACTACAAATACATATTTGAAAATATCATTTTCTACACAATAGCAGAAGCCTGACGAATAGACGGGCCTTTTTATTTTTCAGAACACATGAAAGGTGAGCCTCACCTGTTGATCGGCTCAGATCTAGGATACAGATGATGTTTTAGCAAAAGAAGGGCTGGGACCCCCACAGCGAGTGCAGAGGTCCAAGTTCTTTGAGCATTTCTAGTAATTGATTTCACTGTTACATACAATAATAGCAGCTGTGTACCTAAATAATTAAATAAATTATGAATGGTAAAAAAAAAACTCATTGCTAGAGGCAGCAATTCATATGGAGTCGTTCACACAAGCTTAAGAGGCCGATAGGGAAGAGCATCTTTGAGCTCTCTCACTCTCCCAACTTAAAGGCAGTCACAGCATGGTCATTGCGATCTTGAAGATGCCACAATTGCAGCTCGCTCCTTGGAACATCTGATTGTTCAGGGTCTTCACATTCATCTGCACCAATCTCATATGACGAAATACAGTAGGAACCCTAAAACTGAATTCACCGATTCTGAAGTCCCTCAATTGCCTTCTTCCATTGCCACGCCCGCTGTTTTGCGTCTTCGAATGAAAGCACCTTCTTAGGCTGAGATTTCAAATGAGGTGACATTATTTATTTTGAATGGTATGAGTAATTGAGAGAGAGAGAGAGAGAGAGAGAGAGAGAGAGAGAGAGTACCGTGACAATCTTAAAATGTGTAGAACTGGTGACTTGGATACTGAGATCATTGGGATTATCAGACCAGATTATATTTCCTTTGACAATTAGCTTAGCCGGGTCCACATATATCAGCTTGGGTTTGTCAGTGAGGATAAGCTGCACCTTCTTGTTAGTTAGCTTCTGTATTTTCTTCACCATTGAGATCAGAATAACAGACTCCCCAGGATCCAGAAATTCATGCCTATTGTTAACATAGCAAAACGGTAAAAATAAGCAATTCTGCTCATCAGCTGCAAGAATACATACAATGAATGCAGGTACAACAATTATTAAACCCCTTAAAAATTGGAAGGATCTAAGGTGCATTTGAAAAGCATGCTCCCTGGACATTCCCCACTGACAGGGGCAGACCTAAGTAATGCAGATCTCTCATCCAAAAAGTCTTAAAAAGTTGCATGGACCATATGGCCCATGCCCCATTCCAGTAAAGTTATTGCCCCACCACAGGTATTGAAAAATCCTAATAGTTTCCTGCTTTCGGTCTAAAAAAAAAGCCTTGAAACCCTCCACTCAAGTGTTCTCCTTCTTCCAGTTCAAGCTCAGGCGGTTCGGCTTTAACATAATAGCATAGCATAAACGTCCACCCTCTTTCTCTCTTGATCTCTTCTTTCTTCTTCTTCTATGATTCTCTCCTCTTTCTTCCTTCTCGCTTGGATTCACCAACACCACCTCTCTCTCTCTCTATCTCTCTCTCTCTCTACATATTTATATCGCCAAAATGGATTAAAAAAACACTCGAATTTTTGCCCAAAACATCCTACTTTCAAGTTTGTTTTATTTATTGCTTGATCTTGACTCTTGAGTTTTAGATACTTTCTTTCTTTATGTTTTGTTAGATTTTCTTGAATTGATTTTTTTCTCTAATCACAATATGATGTTTATGATTATGCTAATCTCATTTGGATTCAAATGAGAGAGGAACTCTTAGGAGCTTAAGGAAACAATCAAAGATGCATTATTTTTTTTATGATAATTATTTTACTTCTTTGGAGTTCTGTATAGTTTCTTTATTATTATTGTAGTGTGGTTGCTAATTTAATTTTCATCCCATTGATTTGAATAAAGGCTAATTTCTTAAGGAAATGACTGTTATAGTTAAAAACCTTATGTAATAATTGAGTGTTAGTATCAGGATATGAGTTTTTATGCTTAATTTGCCAAAAAAGTAAAAATAAAAAATCATCTTTAAACCATGCAATAAGTGGAGTTTATTGGTAGTGGGCATTGATGTTGACCTTTTCAACTGACCATTGTCCGCCCCACCCAAATGAAAATCCTGGGTCCACCACTGCCTACCGAAACTGAAAGCCTAATATTAACATGCTGGAAGACAAAAGATAATGAGGTCCTACCAGTTGGACATCAAGAAAATCTGGAGTTAAATAAGTAAACAATTCATACAGATGGGCCCAATCTTCCTGTAAGCAAGAACGGTCTAGCAGGACCTGTCAAGGTTAGGCAATGGAAATTTTATTCTATCGAAAGCAATGGAAGAAAAACCTCTGAACAATCCCAACTATCTAACTAGTTCAATCACCATCTATTTGAAAGCTAACTATTGTTTCGCCACATCACACATTTACTTTTGAACTTACCAGGTGAACAACCTGAATCACTGGAAAAAGGAGTTCCATCAATAATTGGATAGGGAGGGTAAGGTCAAACAAACCATATTTTCTCTCCTGCAAGCAATGTATGTTTCTTTGATGAAGGCAATAAGGGTATATAACCTACATGCGTCTTTATTGGGATTCATAACAGTTAACATCTATGAGAATAATACTGAAACTAGAACACAGAAGTTGAATTCAAGTAATACCATCTAGAATCAAAGGAATCGATTGAAGCTAGTCTAGTAATATGAGAAGATGCTTCGGAAGACGTTGCCCCACTGCTTTCATCAGGAGCTGCACTTTGTTGGTGACAACCATCCCCAATATGATAAAGGTTCCATGAATCAAGAGCATCGTCAGCCTCATCAGCCTGAAAACCAAGAATAAGCTCAGTTTAGGTGTTTTGAGTTGTGAAGTAATGAGGGGAAGAAAAGAACCGGTTAAACTTTTTATCAGTAAAACACATTTCTAAGTTCAGGAACAAAATAAGTTATGAAAATTGAGCAATACATTTGACTCTATTGCAAGTCTTGGTGCTGATGCTGTCCTCAGATTTTTCCAGTCCACTCCCTCAAAGAAAGGATGCATCTTCAGGGCAGCATAACCATCACTTCCAGCACCAGGTCTCTTGTTGGGATCTGTATCCTGCATTGAAATCACATCAGATAAAATAAAAACTACATTTATTGATGTTTAGTACAAAGTACCCTCCACCATCTTCATAATGGGTTGCATATAAATATAAAGTTGCATCAATACAATTATCCACTTAAAAGAATAAACATATCATAATGAAAATGAAGTTTTAATTATATCATCGCCACATTAAAACAAAAACAACACCACACAAAAAAAATGCATGCTAAGATCACCTCAAAAAAATTCTTCCAGCATGATTATTTTTCTTTTCATTTTTACCATTTTTAACAGAAGTGACACCAAAAGACTTACAACCCTACTCAGATCCCGCTTTAAGTGCCAGTACAAACTCCGGGGCAATATAGGCACTAAACTCATCCCAATAGATGTTTTCAGTATGGATTATGGAAGGGTCACACAAAGTCATTAATTACTTCGAATCCATACAGCAGCCACAAGGAATGAATGGTATAGGGAGCACCACAATTCCATTAGTGTTCGAGTTTTCTTCAACCAGTATATCCGTGTAGAATCCACAAAAATCCAAACTTTTGGCTCGATGTAGACATGTGGCAACACCTCACTGCTCGGAAGTCCCACATCCCACATCGCCTAAGTCATGAGTTGGACATGTCTTCTTATACCTGTTTGGGCCTTCCACCTATTAGCTTAAGCTTTTGGGTTGGTACATGGCTTCTAACATAATATCAAAGCGGGTTAAAATCCCATCATTCTTGTGTAGCCCATGTGGCTCCTGTAATTCTTGTATAGCGCACAAGGCAGGCACATCCACGAAATCTGTTGGGCCTGCACGTGAGGGAGAGTGTTGGGAAGTCCCACATACCATATCGGCTAAGTCCTGAGTTGGACATGGATTCATATACCTGCTTGGGCCTTCCACCTATCAGCTTAAGCTTTTGGGTTGGTACATTGCTTCTATAACACTCACGCCTTGAAAAATATAAGTATTTACAGAGCACAAGCACAGGCCAGTAGCTCACACACAAGACATCTTTGGAGCAGTCACCTTATTAAATACTCCTTGCCATTTGATATGATGGTGCATATGAATATTGAAGTACAAAACTACGATAAAAGTTTGATTAAAAAGTAGGGAAATGTGAAGCACTCGTATCCCTACATTTCAATATCTTTGGCTCACACAAGACATCTGGAGGCCGTTTTGGATTTGACTCCAGACTAAAACATTTCAGCTGGTTAGGCGTTTTGGTGTTCATTTTGAAGTTTTCTTTTTTAAAAAATATTAACCATTTAAAAATGCACATATATTTGGAAAGTACTAAAAATTTAAATAAACTATGTATTTAAAGGAAAGAACAGGCCATCGCCCAATCCCAACAAAATAGACTAAGGAAATCTGGGAATTTTGGGGGGTTAAAATCCCTTCCCCATTCACTAGAGACCAGAAAAATCTCAACTTTTTGCTCTAATGGAAGGTTTGTTAATAAAATTGAAAAAAAAAAAATTACATGGGGTTTGGCAGAAATTGGGGATTTCGATCTGTTTTGGATGACAAATTCAAAACTAAAGCACAGATTTTGATCGAACAAGCCTAACCAAATGTCGGACCTAATATTTTGTGCAGTCTAAACAAACTAAGATTTGACTACTATAGTTATTATTCCCCAATTCATGAATAAAATGAAATAGCAAATCAAGTGCATCTAATGTAATCTATACAGCAAATACCTAACATTCTAAATATACTGAATTACTAGAACCTAAACATTTTTACAACATTCTGAATTTTGTAATATTTTTCTGATTTTTGTGGGATGAAACACACCACTACAAACAGCTAACAGCCGATAACATGTCACAGATACCTATTAGTTTTTCTCAGACATATACAACCACCAACACTTTTGGATTAATAAGTGATGAAAGCCTTCAACATAACTAAGCAATGCCCTATTTCTGCTTCCATGGAATCAGAGACCAAACATGCAATCAAAACCTTCAAAATTGCACCATTTGAGTCTCGAATTATCCCACTGATTTCTCCCACACCAGGAATTCCTTCAGTTCTATCCATTGAGATTTTGTTAATTCAAAAGCATTAATTTGACAACATTTATATTTCCACTTTGACATAGCTTCTTGAATCATCAAACAAATTGCCAAATTGTTTTAAAGTCTAGTGATGAGACTTCTTCATACTCAATTCAGAAAATGTTTCCTTTCATGATTACATATAAACCATCTTTTAATCAACTACATCTGAAATTCCAAATGGTAAACATAGTTTACCATACTACAGAAAGCATTACTGGCTCTTCACAGGTCACAAGGCATTCTATTTAAGATGGTAATCGAATTATAAAATTATCAGAGACTTGCTAACTGAAAACAATACAAATAACACTTCAAAACAAAATACTAAAATACACCTGTAATTGATTGGCAGATAGGAAAAAAAAAATCAATAAGACAGAATATAAAGAGAAACAAATGCACAACTGAAACAAGAATTCTTGCAAGTGCTCTAACACTAAGTGTTATCCAAATGATCCCAAGCTTGTAAAGAATAAAAAATAAAACAGATGATTTTCACATAATCTGCTGCTTACCAATAACTTATCGATCAGGTCTCTTGCTTCATCTGAAAAGTAATCTGGAAAACTGAGATCCCTAGCAATAATTCTTTGGAAAATCAGCCATTCACTTGCATCTTTGAAGGGAGAAGTTCCTGAAAGCATCTGATATAAGGTGCAGCCAAGTGCCCAAAGGTCATTTCTGTTTCAATATAAACACAACTGAAAAATGAGATTAAAGATGAGCAGAATCACATAACATTGAATGAAGGTAAAATGAAATTTAAAACAGTTTTCTACAGTTAGTGGTATAAAAATTATATACGATTTATTGGATGAGGCCTTCAATTTCATGAATGCCAGACCCATGGTCACTTATCCAGGGATCCTCCACGAATGGTGATGCCCCAAAATCTTCAAGAGACAGTTATGAAATAAGGAACAATTGTCCACATATGATAGAAAATGACTGAGTTAAGGATGATCATAAATGGGATATTTTGGGGCATTCACATCTTCCCGGGACTGGCCCCGCAACAATGGGCCTCATGTGCATGGAAGCAGGGCCCAATGACAAATACACTAGGCGATACGTTGGATTATAACACTTAACCTAAAGAATCAAAGTAATATAAATATTAAGTAGATAACATAGATAGGCAACCGTATTCATTCCATCTTCCACGTTAATAAGAATTAATAAATTTATTTTTACCATTCCAAAAAAAAAAAAGGGTTGAAAGTATCATGCATGACATTTTTTATAATCAAGGATCCCATCACATCATGGTATTAGCAATTCCTTACCCAAAAGTTGCAGGTGAAGAATTAAGGACTTCTGGAGGGACATATGCAGCTGTTCCCACAAAAGTACAGGCCTTTTCATCTGGATAAGAGCATTGGAAGAACAACATAACCTATTATTGGATCGTTTCAGCAAAAGCTTTCTCTAATTACCAAGCATTATAACCTTACAATTTGCAGTTGGAAAGATGGGAATTTGGCAATCCTTCGTTGGCTTTACACTACCAAAATCAGCAAGCTTAATGTGCCCATCTGAAGTAAGTAGCAAGTTCTCTGGCTGGAAACACCAAAAGTGTTAGCATGTCATGCTGATGAAACACACTATGCAGGGTTCAAGGATATACCTTAATATCCCGATGAATTAGGCCTACACTATGTATGTATTCAAGAGCATCGACAACTTCTGCTGCATAGAATCGAGCCTCATCTTTTGTAAGACGACCTTTCTACACCCATAAAAATAAAAATGGAAATCAAAAGTTTGAAACAGATAGAGATATTATTTGTAAAATTATGCACTGTAGACTGTTGCACCTTACCCTGGTTATTTGATCAAAAAGTTCTCCACCTTCACAAGACTC
Organism: Persea americana; assembly: GCA_029852735.1. Taxonomy (NCBI): domain Eukaryota; kingdom Viridiplantae; phylum Streptophyta; class Magnoliopsida; order Laurales; family Lauraceae; genus Persea; species Persea americana. Next base: position 19,714,368 of record CM056813.1, on the reverse strand, counting down.
AAGGGCCATATCTTCATGGTATAATTATGAGAACTTGTCAGAAAATAAATTAGAAAACAGGAAAATATGACAACACAAACCAGTCAGAGAGTGTGATACAGACTTGGACCTATAAAAAAAAATGATGCGAGTAGGCGGATTGAAAAATGATTATGGTGGCTAAACCCAAAATACCTACAAAGAGAATAGGTGTCTTGAAATGTAAAGAATAGCCTGATGATGCCAGGATGATCCAACTGATCAAGTACAATACGCTCCAGTTTCACATATGATATTTTATTTTCTTTGGTGATGAACTTTTTATCCATGATCTTCAAAGCATACACATTTCCTGTGTCTTTCTTTTTCGCCCTAACAACCTGAAGGGACAAGTATAAGATAACTTTGGGAAAAAAATGAAGCCAAGAACATGTATATGAACTGAAGAAAAACGCTAAAGATGAAACAAATGGTCTTCTAACATCATTGCCCCGCACCAATGTCATTGATTGAGAAAAGAATGAATAGTTCGAATGAGGACTTCTCAAATAAACTGAAAATCAATAGGCGAAAACGAGGCAGCCATGCATAAAGTGCAAAACTTCCCCATATTATTTGAGAATTGTAACAACTTCATTTTGGTAGTGGTTCCCCAGCAAATCTGGGGTGTGATGGACAATGCTCCAAAGAAAAGAATCTAGAAGATCCTGGTTACCTGCCATTTATTGGCTTGCCTGCAGAATACTGTTAAGTGTGACTCATACAATTCTGCATTTGGAAGATTATTATTCATACTCAAACACATTTATAGCAGACCCCGGATTGATGGGATAAAGCGAATGATGACAATGATGATTCCATCACTCACGTTACAGAATTCAAGAAAAGCCTCAATTCAACAATCATCTTTTTCTTATTTATATTTTCGGTCATTCAAAAACCATTTCTTCAAAATAAAAACTTCTTTCCAACAAAGTATGAGCTCTTTTTCTCAAAATAAAAGAAATGGCAGTCCATATCATATCCATTTATATCCTTTAATGTCAGCTATTGATTTGCTAAATAAAATCTAGCATTCTAGCTACCAAAAATCCAAAAAAAAAAAAAAAACTGATAAACCCATTGGTAAGCCCACCATTTTACTTTATACAACTAGTTGAGGTAAACATCATTGATTGAAAATATTACTCTTCTTTTTTTTTTTTTTTTTTTTTTTTTGAATGATGTCTCGAAGTAGAATTCATAGAGCCCAATTGGACATCAGAGAGTTAAGTTCTCTCTAGAAAGCTGTTTCAAAACTGAGAACTTGAAATGACTATTTGCCCTGCCTTCAGTTTTTTCCAGCTTATTAAGAACTAGTCCTCAAGGTAAAAGCATATACTGCATCATTCCTTCCCATGAATCATTATATACTTTAATGTCTTCTCTTGCTTCATTTCCCTTCATGCTGCTTTACATTTTCAAATCAATTCAATTCGAAATAGAGATTCAACTCATTGAGCTCGATATTTGATATGGAATTGAAATCCAATCCAACATCATATCACTCATATGCAGAACCCATTTTTCTTAAATCACGTCCTCTTTGCTAACCCTTTCATCCATTAAATTCTTTGACATTCGTCACTAAGTCTGGGACCAACTTGAAAATAGCATTTTAATGCAGCCCATCCTCTTTAATTTCTTGCGGTTGTGAAGTCAAGTAAACTGATCTATGGTTTTTAATTATACAATTCAACGAATGGATCCTATTCTCCGTTGTCACCACATAGATTACTAATTGGTTCCCTGTAAGCATCCAATGCCTACTTGAGAAGCATTGTATACACCACTTCAAAGACTTTGCCAAAATTAGGGAGTCTAAGAACTGGTGTCTGTGCCCCTTTTACTTTAATACACCCAAAGGCCTTCATAGAAGTTTTTGTCCAAGTGAATGTGCTGGTCAACGCCATGATAGCATTGAAATACCTAACAAAATGCCAATAAAATATGGCCAATCCATGGACTCTTCAGATTAATTAATTATCTGGGGGATAGGCAACTCCACAACAGCCCAAACTTTCTTGTGGTTTGGCTATATGCCCTGAAATGATACAACAAAGCCAAAGCAGATAACTTGCTTCCCCATAAATGTACACTTTTTAAATTAAAGATAGAACTTATCTTGCCAAAGAGTTCGCATGACCAAGCAGATAAGTTCCAAATGCTCCAATGTGTCCTTGATGTAGATCAAGATGTTGATGAAATAGACAGCAACAAACTTCCCAAGGTACAACCTTAAGATATGTCTTGTCAGTCAAATCACGCACATGTAGGTACAAGGTGCATTGGTCTGTGCAGACATTCTTACAAGCTAACATGCATCTTGAAAGAAATTTAACGCTCTTCCCTGCTGTGGATCTTGATTAAATGATATCCGCTCATTAAATAATTTTAGTAAATATCCCCAAATCCACCATTATATCCCGTATATCGTCAAAACTTGGTATCAGAAATCGATATTTCACAATAATTTGGCTGATGGCCCTGCGATCAACCCACATGTGCCAACTATCATCCTTCTTTGATGTCAGCAATGCAACAACAAAAAAGAAATAAGTTCTCATCAATAAACCTTTTATACAACACACCTTCCACCTGCCTTTGAAGCTCATCATGCTCAGTAGGATTCATGGAATAATGTGGCAAGTTGAGCAGCATCAATCCAAGAAAAAAGATCAATGGCATGTTACATCACTCAGCGAAAGGAACTGGTCGTGAACTATTCCAGGATGAAGTTAGTAAAGTCCTCTAAGAACTTCTTAACCTCTAGAGATGCATTAGTGTAAGCTCCTCATGTTCTGCACCGACTTCTCTAGCCATCATAGCATACATAACACCCAATTGTCTCTATTTTCATATTCAAAGCAGTGCATGGTAAGTTCATCAACATCTCTAGTAACTTCTTTCTCCTTCTAGACAGACAAGGAAACCTCTGGACCTCCAAAAGCGCTTTTTCCACTTGAATATAAAGCTATAGGTATTTTCCTGCTAGTATGAAAAAACTTATAGAGTAGTTTCAAGGTCTATGGTAGCAACTTTTAAGGTTAGCAAAAGTAAGTCATTTACAAAAAGGAGTTTAAAGATCTTAAACTGCACAAGATTCTTCAAAATTTGGATGCGGGTATGTGGTTGAGTTGTCCAAGGTGAAGAGATCAGTTTCGTGGTCTCCACCTGATCATGGATCCTTAATGTTTAATGTGGATGGGGCAGCTAGAGGGAAGCTAGAACCAGCTGGTATTGGCTGTGTCCTTCGCAATGAGAAAGGCGAGTTATTATTTATGTTTCCCAAGCATGTGTTATAGATTCTATTGAGGCAGAGGTGCTGGCAATCTTAGAAGCTATGCATATATTTTCATCCAGTGTCCAAGGTAGCTTGATTATTAAGAGTGATTCATCGATTCTATTACTTGGTTGAAGTTTGCAGATAGTCGTCCTTGGAAATTTCTTTTATAATTTTCAAGAGATCAAAGTGCATTCTTCATCTTTAGAAGTATTCTTTCAACATGTGGGAAGGTCAGCTATTGCCTTCGCAGATGTTTTGGTAAGCAAGGGCTGGAGAGGATTAATCCCCTTATGGCTATGGTCGAGTAATGTCTTTTTTGTTACGTTTTGGTATAATGCTCTTGTACCTACACTTTTTGTGAGATTGCTGGCTTGTTGTGCTTTCCCTATATTACCTTTTAATCTAATACAATTTGTCTGGTATCAATCAAACCAGAAATAAATAAATAAAAATAGTCCCATTATAAAGCAAGATATGCTACTCCACTAGTAGTAGCTGCAAATCGCAATTTATCAAGAACATCTTGCAAGATGGTGTTCATCACACTACCACAATAAACAAGAAGGTTGGTGGTGAGAATCTTTGTCGTAGACAATTCTATGGATTATCTGAGTGCAACCAATCTTTATTTTCTTCCTTAGTGGAGAGTAAATGTTGAACCATTAAAAGAGGTAAAGTAGCAACATCTCTATCAAAATATGGGCTAGCATTTGCATAATCTTTCTGGGATTCTGCTCCTCTAAAGCTTCACTAACCACAGTATCTTCTGTCTCCTCTTCCCCATCATTTTTCATAATAATGGGAAATTTTAGATAGATATATTGCAACAAAAGCTTTTCCTTCATTTTGTTGCTATGATTGTCAAGGTTGTGAGTGTTGTTATTGTTGATTGGGCCCAAACACATAGGACTTGCAGAATAACCAAGTGGACCTCTCATTTTGCCCCTTGATTTACATCGATGACTCTTCGGATTTAAAGCCAATGCACCTCTGCTCCACCCTAAAAGCCATCTGGAATGCATCATCAAGATGATCAAGCTTAAAAAGTTCCATTCCCGGCTAATCTCGGCATGGTGATCGGATTTGAATCAACAAAGAACCCAACTATCATCTTCGCGAACATGGCATCTATCAGATCATCAGATTTCTCCATGTATTATTCGACCAAAGAGGCTCCTCGGAGCAACATTAACTATAAGATCATTGGATGCATAGTCATGCATGTAGTGCGTTTATGACGTCCAAGATTAGTTGGGGTAGGTTGAAGAGTACAGAATGGAGCTTAGTCAGCCTATCCCTTAAAAGCACTCCCAGGCTGAGCGGTCAGAAAATGGGGCTTCACAACCTGATATTGGCAAGCACCAAAGCCCATAGACTAACAAGAGTCCCAGCAAAGGCATTGTAAGACCTCGTGTGTTTCAAGGTTGTGCAGTAGGGATTCCTCCAGGAATTGCGTCCCTCGTATGCTACAGTTTAGAGACAAGGCATCCCGAATGCGGTTTTGTGAAGCCACCCTCCTAGAAGTACCCTCCGGAGTGAGTTTGTAGGTAAACTTTGCCACATTAAAGACAAGGATTACAACCTTGCCAGGGGACGAAGGAGAAAATGAAGAGGAAGTGAAAGAGGATGTCATCAAAAGGCTCGGTAGTTGTTCCTAGGATCCCACTAAGAATGACAAAAGTATATAGAGGGTAGAATGAGAAGCAAGAGATCCACGCGTGCACACACATACAAAAAGTAACGATAAGCAAGTACAAGGCAAACTCTTGGGGACAAAGCACAGATGCAACGGATATGTGTATTCAATTAATGTTTGTATGTACAATGGCACTAAGCTCTTGATCAATAACTTTCAAGTAAGATGACTTTTGACATCCTTTTAAAACCGAAATACATGTCAGCAAAGAGAAGAGTGCTTCTTCTCCTTCTTCCTCCTAGATTTGAATGCTCAGGTGCATGAGAGATGTGGCTAGAGCTTTGAGGTGGGAAAGCAGTTATTGAGACCTGAAATCTAAAAGAAGCGTTTAGAAGAAAAAGGGTTTCAAGTGACAAGAAATCAAATGGAGTTGGAATCCCTAATCTCAAGGCATCGTTTCCCTTCTATAGCAGCCCCTCTCCTAGTATGATGCTGGAAAGAGTGATCTGCATGCTGTCACAGATAGGTTGCTGCAAGCATGAGGGTGGTGACACGGATGCAAACAGTTAGGGGTCATCACAAGATTTTGTGGGCCTCTGTCTACATTGCAAATAGGGAGAAGGGAAGGCGGGACTTTAGATGGCTAGCTGATGGGGTGGGAGACACAGGATGTGCAATAACAAGAAGATATGATGCCATGCAACAATTAGACCCAGATGCTCCATGGACATGGGAGGGAGCTGCCAAGATAAAGACAGCGACATGGATTTTTCACATACAAATGTAGTATTGTTGCCCATTTTGAAGTTTATGGGCATCATGCACATACTAATCAAACGAAGTAACATAAGTTGTTACATCAAGGGGTGAAGGAAATGACTATTTACAAATTTTACATTATTGATCACCTGCACAAGATGCAAATTAATAGACACGTGTACTTGGAAAAAGAAAACAACTTTTATTTGTAAAGTGAACGAGATGGGCCTAATCTTGTAAACCTGTTCACCAACCTTTTGGTTAGTTTGCACTAAAATTTTACTTGCAGTTTTCAGGAGGAGAAGGGAACAGGTTTCCAACATCTAAAATCTGACAGTGCCATTTCATATACTAGAAACTGTGAGAAAAATACCAAACCTGCCCTGGAAGATGGAAAAACAATAGTTCCTGTTGACAAGGCATGGAAAGGATAAAAAATAAAAAATAAAAAACATGCGCCTGGCACAGCATAACCACCACAAGACTACAGGACCCATCTCCTTATGATTCAATTAAAAAACAACAAACCCCAGATCAATTTGCTCAGATACACACGCATATCTAATTTACAGCAAAAGGTAACCAGTGGAGAGCCCGACGTGGAAATTCCATTTCAGATTCCTCAACAATCATGGTTTTAAAACTTGACCAGAAACCAAGCTGTATTACCCAACTTGTAAAGATTCCGGCAAAGACCAATATGCATTTTCTACATGAAGAGCCCTAAAACGAGAATGTATTGGAACTACTCCATTGTCCGTTCAAACAGCCTTTATATTCTATCTTGCTATTGTGTTTATATCTAAAACACCCCAAAATCTATCAGAAATGAAGAATCATAATTCTCTGTTCCTTGAGAATTTCCAAAATTTCTCCTGTTAAACGTTCCAATCAATTCAGGACAACCAATACAACATAAAGATTTCAACTTTCGCCGATACAATGTCCAAAACCGAATTTTAATTAAAACCCATCTCCACAATAGATGTATGAATTGAAAGGAAAATGAAATTGAAGTTGAAGAAATCGTATGACCTTGGAATAGGAACCGACGCCATAGATCTTGCCCAATTCGAAGTCCTGGATGCTAAACTGCTCCTGGGGGGCCCTGAAGGTGATGCTCCTAGATCTCGGCACTCCATTTGGGCTGCAATTGCTATTGTTTTCGCTGTTACTGCTGCTATTTTGCAGATTCAGTTTCGCTTCGAAATCCTTCTCCATTTCTTCCTCACCCCACCAATCAACAACAACAGCATCTCGTTTGTAGTCTCTTCATCATCAATCAATCAAAAGACGGAAGGAAAAAAAAAAAAAAAAACCCAAAAGAAAGGAAAAAATAAAGGATTAAGAAATCAAACACTCTTCTCTTTTTCTTCACGGCCTCCAACGACGGCAGTCAACGAAGGCACAGGAATCATCGGATTCCTTCTTTAGCCGTCTGATAAAGCAGGAAAAGCGACCACCCCATCTGCCATTTCTCTATTCTCCCCCACCCCTTTTCCCCTTTTTCCTCCTTGCCCCTTTCCTTTTCCCAGACCAGAACCAGAAGCAGAAATATGTATATACAGAAAGCTCGGCCTAGAAAGGATTATTTCAGATAAGAATAGGAGAAATGGTGATTTTGGGAGATTTCCTTCGATTTTGTTTCAGTGTCTATGCATTGGATGGAATGTCATTTGCAGATTGGAGAGAGGCGAGAAACGAGCAGAAGCACATGGCCTGCAATGATGGTGGCCATTTCCCAACCCCAGAAAATAAAACGCTACTTCTCAAGGAATTGGATGCGTATCTATCTATGATTGGGAATGGCGTTACTTTCTGTTTTTAAAATCTGGAATACTGATTCCTGACCCTGTTTTTGTACAGTCTTTTTTCAGAAAGACACGTGGCATGTTGTGGGACTGTTGGGCCTGTTAGATTGGGTGTGGATCTCATGTTTGGTGGGGTGGGCCATCATTTATATTTGATGCATTTGAGCAATTTTAACTGTGGGAGTGATAAATGTTGATTGGATTGAATGGTTTGATTGGATAGAGTGATAAATGTTGATTGGATTGAATGGTTTGATTTGAATGAATGAAAAGGTAGTCCCAGGATTAGTAAATAAGTGGTGTTGTGGTGAATGTTGCTTCTTATGAATGGGCTGGATAAATGATGGGTGGTCCCATTAGAAGTAAATGAGGGGCAGCTATAGGTGTTGGCTGGTGGCATCTAATAAGAGATCTAAGATTCAATTAAGGATAAGAGAGGCATTTAGATTGATTAACTGTTAAAGTTTTGATTAAGTGGACCTTGTTATTAGTTAGGCACTTAGGCTTCTCATTATAGTAACGAAATGAAAGGTCCGTAGATAAAGAAAGGTGTTTTGGACTTAATAGGCACATTTGTGTATATGTCGTTGCACACTTCTATTTTTGATATATGGTGGAAGAATGATTTTAGAGAAATGATTTTCCGTAGAATTGCAGAGAATTAGTTGATTTTATGTCACATAAATAAATGATTTTTTTTTTCTGCCATAGCTTTTTTTTTTATTGAAAATTTGATGTTATTCCTATTAATTTCTTTGTGTTAGAATATTTAGGAAATGAAAAATAAGAATTTAGGGTCATATGAGTTCCACCAAAATTACTAAAGACATGAAGTGTGAAGAATAGGAGGTGACGAGTAATGAAGGATATAGACTTTTCTAGGATTTGATTTACTGGAGTAATGATTGAGTTACCATTTCCCATCTTCATTTAGTTCACTTTCCATTGACCGGGATGTTACTTGATAGTCATTTTTGTATGTGAACCTTAGTTCCTCATTTTTAACTACTTATGACATGAATTCCTGTGTATTACCAACAAACAAGCCATAAAAGTTTATTTGATGACCTTGATGTAGGGATTTTTATGGGCGGATGAACCTAGTTCATAAGCTTATTGGTATGGGCGGATGAGCCTAGTTCATAAGCTTATCGGCTCAATTATATATATATATATATTACTTTTTTATTTATTTTATTTTATATTTATACTATAGCTATAAGGGGCTTCAACCCCTCTCAAGTAAGGGTAGTAGACCTCGGGAGAAGTGATAGAGCCCTCGGTTAACAGAAGTAGAACTCACGTGAAGTGATAGAGCCCTTTGGTGAGGGAAGGTGGCATGTCCAGGATTCAAACCTTAGTGAGGTAGAGAGGCCATTCTTGGTTCAATTAGTTATTAGACCCAACATCAGGTGTGGATCTAATCCACAGCCCTGAAACTCAGGCTTTAAACCTTAGTCCATTTTGTAGATGCATACACCATTTGTAAAATTCATTCCAATTAGACCTTACACCATATTTGGCCTTCCCTAACTTATTTAATAATTGAGTAAAGACTGACCCACACGTCTACAACATAGCCCAAATCCAAATCCAACCCCTATCCAAACTGAGCTAATAGTCGAAGGCTTTCCCGTAAACAGGTGGGCCATGCAGTACTATTGAACGTAAAATGCAACCTCTTTGAAAAAATCACACGTAAAGGGAAGAAAATAAGAAAAAAGACTAGCTTGACCGCCATCGCTTAAAGCACAAACATTTGTCATAGTAGCATTAACGGAGGGTCAAAATTCTAAAGATATAATTAGTTTTATGAATTGAACATTATTAAAATTTTATTGGAATTAACCTTTACATGTTAAAAAATAAAAGATAATAAAAAGATATAAAGGTTTACAAGAAGTAAGAAATTAATATAGATTTTAACTATAGATCAAGTAATTTGATTTTTCTTTTAATTTTTATCAAGTATTTTAAGCATGATCAATATTACCGGTCTAATTTCAATTGGAATGACATAATGAGATTTATTAAGTATGAGCCTAAAAGTAAGCCCCATTTACAAATTGAGAAAAAAAATATATAAAAGTGCAATTCTTGAGATTATTTTCGTTAAAGGAAAAGTTATATAATTGTAGAGAGTATATTGGTCATAATTTTAAATTGTTGAGTGAAATGGACTTTAGTTTCTCCCTTATCAAGAAAGAGAAGCCTCTCTTTTAGGTACATTTTGATCAATGAGATTATGAATTAAATGAGACAATTATCTATAATATTTGAAAAGAAAAAAATGACTAAAATGACCCTTAAATGATTTAATACCTAAAAAACTTAGGGTTATAAAATTTGAAATAAAGAGGTCAAGTTTGGAATTGGAAGGGTTAAAATTGAAATTGGTTCGTTGGTTCGGTAAACATAACAACTTTAATATATATAATAATAGTTGAGAAAAAATGGTGACAACATTCGCATTTGTAAATAAGTTATAAAAAATTTACTGATTTGAAGGTCAAAAATATATATAGTGGTTAATCCAATTGTAATAAATGCATTGAACAAAATATCAAGTTTAAACTCAATTTAGTCATATGGAACGGATTGGTCTAGGATGAAACTCCAGATGTGATAAAGAACTATTGAGGTCATTACAAACTTATATATAAAAAATAAAATTAGGTTGATAGCAACATGTTAGGCTTAGGTCAGGTGTGAGTTACCTTCTAATGAAATTAAAGTAAGATTATTTTATTAACTCTTTTAACTTTTGATAATTAATAAGAACTTTGTCGTGAGGCATTTGGTAAAATAACTATAACACTTTAATTGGAGAACAACCCCCCCCCCCCCCCCCCGCCCCCCTGCAAATATAAGTAATTATATCCCTAGCACTCACCCAACCAAGTCCCTTACCATCAGCCCTACAGTCAAGAACTGATCCTTAGTTATTTTTATGGAAGGGAGTTGTCTCACCACTAAGCTACCAGTGGATTCCAAATATGAACCCACTTGGTAATTTAAAGTAAGAGTTCATTTTTTTTAAGGTTTTGAGTTAACATTTATCTAACCCAATTAATCAATGGATTGGGTTAAAGTCAATAAATGACATTTGACCTCCTAACCTAACTTTACTTATCTCATTCCCTACCCTCCAACAATTTATCTTGAATGTGACCTATTAAATAAATGTTGAATTATCCTTTATAATTTCAAAGAATTGTTTGGATTGACATCTTTATCATAATTAATGAATGGGTAACCTTTAAGTTGAGCACACATGCTACTGTGCGCTATTCAACACGTTCAATTCTATCTACCCGTCTTTAAATTATCACTTTTTTTTACATTTGTTATCATTCTTTTGGTGTGATGATTTAGATGTGTGATATTTGTAATCAAATTTTTTATAGCATTTGCATAAATGACACTTTTCAATCATTAACTCTCTATCTTTAGACTGCCATTTTTTTCAAGTGTGGAAGTTTAAATGAGTGACATTTGGAGTCAACTTTTTTAATATCAATTGAATAACTAACAATTGTCAATCATCTATGACTCCTTTAGCTAATCAACGGGGTATGCTCTTCCGTTTAATTCAAACACTCCTTTTCATTTTGCATGTATTAGCCTCCCACCCTCATTTATATTTTATTTCATTTTTTGAAAAGTTAGTATATCGTATTATCCAAATCAAGTTAAGCCAACTCTATGGGTGCTTCAGTTAATGTCAAAGACTACATGAATTCTTTACCAATTTTCATTTCAAAGGTTTTACTTCTACTTATTACTTTTTATGTGTGTATTAAATTATACATATATTAACAAATAGAATATCGAATAATACTTATATAATAGAAAATAGTTTTTTTTTATTATTTTCTTATAATTCTTAATCAGTTTAGCTACAATCATATAACCTAGATCCAAGTTAACGTTTTTTTTTATAGTTATCCAAGTTAAAGTACATTAATTCCCTTTAAACAAGACGGTCTTTGGCTTCGTTATTTCCCAAATAGGTAAACTAAAAGTTGAATAAGATCACAAATGTAGCTTGAATACGGCTTATTGATAGAACATATTTTTTAGAATCAATGGAGCATGTCAAAAGAATGATTTTATATATGAGAAATTACTTGATTATGTTTTTGTTCATTTTCATATCTATTTTTTCGATTTATGTTGATACTATTTAAAAAAATTTTAATCTCAAACTTTAGAACATCTTCCATAAGTACGATGAGTTCAATTTTTTAAATAAATCATAAAACTATTTATCAGTTCATTTTTATATTGTAGTCATAAAATCTTTACAAGAAATAGGTGGCATAGGAAAAAGTCAAGTCTAAACTATTTAGCTGTAGCTTAAATGGTTGGGTTTTGTATTAGTATGTCAGGTCATATCTACCCTAAAAAGGAGATTTAATTCTACTCTAAAAAGGAGATCTAATTTTTTTTCTTAAATTGTATATCTTACTCAGGCCGGGGTTCAGACTCTCTACCACTAAATCTAAGTCTAGCTCATTTATCAAAGTCTAAGGCTCAAGCTCTACCCAAAGTGGGCCCGCCCAGGTCAGACTCAGGCCAGTTTGATCCATGATCACCCCCTCCTTGGTAAGGATTACGGAACCTAGATCATATACGACACTTCTTATTTGAGACTTATCTTTTTATCTGGATAAGACTATTCTCATTTGAAAGGATAAGCGAAAATCAAAATTAAAAAATGAAATTGAGAATGCAAAACTTAAATTGAGAATGGAATTGAAATTAAAATTGCTTTAAATTGAGCCTTAATTTTCAAATCAAACTGACTGAAAATCATATATATAAATAGATCATTGAAAGAAGGTAAATGAACCAAACAATTATTCAAACCTTCGATGAGTCGATGAGACTATTGGTTTTCAGATTCTCCATGCAAAAAAATAGCATACAACTAACAAAAATCAATAGAAAGTCCATCCAATCTATCTATAATTGGACTGCAGACCTTACAAATAAATACAATGTTTGAATTAATAAAGTAAAACCCTATTTTAAGTTTATAAATATTCTTTTCATAATAATAATTATATTTCTACTTTTAACAGAAGTCATAATTTAATATGACTGAAAAAGTAAACAAGAGAGAAAAAATAAAAGAGGAAAATTAGGAAAATCTGCATAAACTCATGCTCATGTAAAGTTGTGCACAATTGGAGGGTTGAAGTCTCATGGGTTGTTGGGCTGGTTGGGCCTTCTACTCCATATAAAGTGTCCCTCCTCATATTGACAATTACCAAACAAGAGTTTTCCACAACTTTTGGGGGAGGCCGATGAGGAATTCCCTAGGGATTGGTTGCCAAGCATGACCTAAATATTTAAGGAATTAGAATTGAATAGGCCTCTTAACTAAGAGGGTTAGATTATACATGTCTGGCCAACCAGGACACTTTGACCCAACCTTAATGCATGGTAGATAAGGGTGTAAATGTGTTGAGTTAAATCAGGCCATCCGGGCCACTTTGACACTACCTTAATCCATTGTAGATAGTGGTGTAAATGCATTGAGTTAAGGGACAATTACCGTACAACAGGTGTTAAACCTGGCAATTGCCCCAAAACTGCCGGAAAAGGTATAATTACCGCAGAACTGTTCGTCTGTAGAATATCATAAGCTGCGATATCTTAGGGATATAGGTTATCGCACTATCTGAAGCTAGAAGACTTGCAGAGCTACAGTGCTATGGACGGTGATGCTCCCCTCACGCTTTGTTAAATTTTTGTTAAACTATGTGACCATTAACGATAATCCAAACAGTCGGAAACATTAATACCAAGTTTCAACTGTTGATTTGTCTCGGATCTCGAGATATTTGATAACAACCGAACAACCACACATCTATTTCATTGAGCTTTTGTGGGCCCCATAACCACAATCAAGATCGTTAATCTTCTTCGAAATAATGAAAAAGGCTAGCCATAAAATTTCCAGCCTCCGATTTAATGTATAGCTACAAAAAATGAATAAAAAACTTAGAACCGTTGATTTCACATGTAACATTATCACAGTAGAATAAATGAAACTTGAACAGTCCATTTTTTTCCTTGATTGTGGGTCCACCAAACCACCATCCAAACCATTGGATAGTTGTATGTGTAAGAACTAATATGGCACCAAATTCGAACAGTTGATCTATCACAGTTATCGAGAAATTTGCATTATAAGTTACGCTTTTCTATAAATTTCTTAATAAATGTGACAAATCAACGGTTCGGATTTGGTGCCATATAAGTTATTACACTCATACAGTTATCCAACGGTTTGGATGGTGGTTTAGTGGTCCCACAATCAATGAAAAGAAGAAAAAAACGGACTACTCAAGTCTTCTCGCTTCGGATAGTGCGATATCCTACATCCCCAGGATATTGCAGCTTGCGATATCCTACAGATGAATATTTCTGTGGTAATTACACCTTTCCCAGTAGTTCTGAGACGATTGCCAGGTTTAACACCTACTGTCTGGTAATTGCTTTAAATTGACTTAATGCAATAATGACCGTTTTTTTTTAGCTTAGTCAACTCAAAATTAAGCTTAACTTTTTTGTACACAACTCAAGCTTTACTTGTTCAACTTGTCAATTTATCAAGCTCAAGCCAGGCTCATCCATGAGTGTAGCCAAGTTGGTCTTAGACAGTGGCTTGAGATCACATATATGATCTCAACTTGATTGAGTTTGCTGAACCTCAAGATCAAACCATGCCCTTCACTCAATTAAGTTGATCTAATTCGAGTTGTACAAGCTCAAGCCAGGCTCGTGTAAAGAAGCCAAGCCGAGTTGATCTTAGACATTGGTTGGAGATCATATATAATCTCAACTTGATTGAGTTTGCTCAACTTCAACATCGAATCAAGCCCTTAACTCAGTCAAGTTGAGCTAATTCGAGTTGTACAAGCTCTACTTGAGCTTAGCTCATGAACTCAGCTCTATTAGCTCATGGGTGAGCTCAAGCTTGAGACCAACCAAGCAAAAGTCATAGTTGATCAACTTCCCTAATGATCAACAATTGGATAAAATGCTTAATCAATTTGCTCATGAACTTGCCAAGAACTCATATAGACGAGTGGTTTGTGTGGGACTAACAAGGGATTGATCTCCTATGTAGTTTGGGAATCTCTTCTTGGTTTTATTTTATTTTCTTTCCTCTCTAATGAAATTGCTTTTTACTAAAAAAAAAAAAAAGAACAATTGGATAAAATGGGTAGTTTCCTCGAAAATTGGTACTTAAAACGTCTTACAAGTTTTCACTTTCATAAAATTTCCTTATTTGATGTAGTTCTTCATAAAATTTCCTTATTTCATGTTGTTCTTTTTTAAAGAAGTGCAAACAACTTGAGGATTTTATGGAAAAAATCTCGAATTTGGCCATTTCTCACGAAGGGTGCCCGCAGATTGTACAGCACAAACGAAGGGCCGTTAGGTCCTCTACCGTTGTTTTTTAATGATGAAGGGTGCGATGCTAGTGTCGCTCGTGTCTGATAGGAGCCATGCTAGCTGCTCTCTACGCGATTTTTTTAAAATATAGAACTCCCCTTATTTCTTCTTCCTCTTATTTTTTTCCTCTTCTCCCACCTATTTCTCTATCTCCCCCACTCCATTTTCTCCCAACGCACGCTTTATAAAAAGATTACTACAGACCGACATACAGTTTCTTTGTTTATTCTTTTCATATTCTCAAGATTTATCTTAAAAAGTGAAAGAGACGGGAAAGAAAAAAAAATGGCAGACATAATATGGAAGAATGGTTTCAATAACAATCTTATGCTCGTACATTATCATGCAGAGCTTACCCTCAACCCATGAACCCATTCATGAGAAAACGAGAGAGAAAGGCTGCTCGGAAGGGTAAACCTGTATTCACGGTTTTTCCGCCGATATGAATAGTGAAAAACATGTATTCACAGCTTTTCCGCTTATATTAATAGTGGAAAATTGTAGGGTTGGGTGAGAAATAGAGTAGGGGCTATCGAGAAATAGGAACGAGATGAGAGAAGCGACACTATCGTCGCTCAGAAAAAAGTACAAAATAAAAATAAAAAAGTGACGGAAAGACCGAGTTTATGCTATACAATCTGCTGGGCCCTTCACAAGGAATGGCCAAATTACGTGATTTTTCTACAAGAAAGTTAAGAACTTCTTTTCCACGCCCATAAATCAATGAAATTCCTTAGATTTCAAATTTAGATTTTTATAGACCACAACCTCAATGGTATACAAAGAATCTCTAAGGGCATGGTTATGCAATATTGGAGGTTGATGTTCCAAAGATTTTCATTTTCGCGGTGCCTTGGAAAAGTGATTCCAATCTCCAAGGAAAACAGCTTTTTATATATTCAAGAAAAAATCTTAATTTTCCTTTTTCTTTTATTGGAAACTATCGCACCAAATTATAAAGAAAGTAGCAAATGTGAGAAATTGAAGCCTTATCCGTGCCTCCAAAACTTGCCCGAGACACGTTTCTGTAATGCCATGGAAAAGGCATTCAACAGATTTTCACTTTTGCTCTTTTGAGAAAATGCCTTTTCAAACTCCAGAAGACATTATTTTTCTCTATCATTGTGGGAAATCAATTGCTTTTGTAGCTTTTCTTTAAGAAAAGTGTGCCACACTAAATTGTGAAAAAGGGATCGACGAAGAAAAATGGTCCACATAATTGTGTTACAATAAATGCCCATATGGACTTGTTTGTATAATGCAGTGGAATCAGATTTCCTCTTCTTCAACAATGGATTTCTGTAAACCCCATTTTTTATAAAAATCTCTAAGATATTCTTCTTTGACAATAAAGTGGATATTTTAGTGTACAACTTAATCTTAAATAAGAATAATCACATTATCCTAATCACACATAATTCTTATCAAATATAATTCTAATCACACCATAAATCTTATAACTTAATCTAATCCTAATATAAATCAAAGTCATCCTCATTTATCCTAATAAAACACAAACTTACTTAATATAAATAACGGAATGCTCCTTCCAGCTTCAACAGAATCAAGTAGAATCCCACATCATGTAGAATGGCATATGTAAGTGCTACAAGGTTTACATCGAGCTAATTCCCACTCTATCTATGATAAATTCCTAGTTTTTTTTTTCAAGAAAGGGAATGGCTAAATATTGGAATCAATTACCAAGATTAGAGAAAAGAAATAGAGACACCAATCATGTTTGGTTTCGTAAAGGTGAGACAAAAGTGTATTCATTAAAAAAAAGTAGTTATGGGATGTATCAAAGACCTATTAAATACCTAAGAATCCAGATCCTCTAAGGCTTTAACCTAGAGAAATCTTGAGTTAAAGGAGTGGTTCTCCACAATGGACCCCACTTATTGAAATTCAAGCCCTTTAAAATTAACACCCACCAGATATATGGGACATCCTCAAATTCTACGTCAATTTGAGTTTGTTCCGCATGTGAATCCAAGGATGGTCAAACTCAAACTCATGTAAAGTTTGAAGATATCCCATTTACCTGGAGGAGGATTATTCTGAACCGTTTGGATTTTGTTAAGAATTTTATTTGTGTTGGCTAATTCATAGGTTGGACAAAACTCTGGGTCCATTGAGTTGTATTTTCTATTTATTTTAGAATAGACTGTGGTTGTGTCACTGGAAGAGCTGAAGTGAAGACAGTGAAGAATTCAGAAGAGGTCCGAGTGAACCCACGAAGCCTGATCGATCAGACAGCGTTGGATCAATCGAATGTTTGTCAGGTCCCAGTTAACAGTATGGATAGAGAAAAATATGCAGACAAAGGCTTGGACTGATCGATCGGATCCCCTATCTTATCGATCGGATGACAGGAATTTTACAGGACTGGGATGCAGATTTATTTCCTTTTGAGACTGGTGTTTCCCACTTTAAGTCTTATTTGTGTTATAATATTGAGGCACGAATCTGGGGCTATATAAAGGGGGTTGCTCCCAGCCCTATGTGTGCATATTGAAGATCAAAGACACATCAATCAATTCTCTCATTGTTCTGATGTGAGAAAACCCTAGGAGAGATTCTTTGATTCTCTAGAGCCATTGAGAGGTTGTGCAGAAGATCTGCTCTAGAAAGTGTGCTGCTTCTACTTTCTTGCAGAAGATTATTCATCTTGGTTGACAAGGTGCTGTTGAATCAAGTGCGGGAAACAACGCATGGCGGGGAAGTTGGGGCAATTGGAGAAGTTGTGTAAGAACAACTACAGTCCTTAGGTCGACAAACTGACTCGGAAAAGAAGCTATGATTATATCTTGTAACTGTTTAATAATTCTTGATTTCAGATTTTGGTTTTTCTCCCTGGATATGACTTCAACGTAAAAGATTGTTTCTGCATTCTTATGGTGATTGTTTAGTAGATAGTTTTGCTAGTTCATAGTTTTGCTAGTTCTATCATATTTGGTTTATTACTTTCGATGTGCATTGGTTTATTGGACTAACACCCATTCTAGCAAGAGCTACTTTTAGATTTCCATAAATGGACTCCACTTTGGAGTTCCACTCCGTTAGCTCAAGATTTATCTAGACTGCAGCCGCAGAGGATCTTGACTCAATAGCAAATTTTGCAAGTTGCTATGGCGGATGGTGTACCAGTACGAACATACGCACTGAGGAAGTGATGAACCTCTCTTTTGGTATTTTCTTAGTATGAAATGGAGAAATTAGTAAATATTAAAAATAAGCCCCCATGGAGTTGGTTTTCTAAACTCTTTGTCCTTCTTGCTCAACCCACTTATACTGTCAGATGGGTCGACTGAAAGGGCCAGTGATCCTAGGCGTTGCCACATGGCCTAGTTGGTCCATGTAATGGCCCAAGCCCCAAGGTTATGTGCTCCAATTGTCCTAAGATTAGGAGCGTCCTCGACGATGATGGTGTAAATCCTTTCCATCATCAAGGGAACAATTCAAGTAGATCAGAGTGAGGATGATTATTATAATAAATACTTGCGTATGCCCAAGTTAGAGGAGGTTTTTATTTTTAGTTTTAACCCAGCCAAGTGGGGCAAAACCTTAGAGAGGTGATGTACACGAGATTCAAATCCCGGGCATCCAGATAAGAACCAACGTTGCTTACCACTCGAATAATGAGCTGTTTTTAAGTTGGAGGAGGCTGTCATGAGGTAATTTGAGCTTTCTGTGTAGAGGCTGATTTTTCATTGGACTATTCATTTGGAAGTTTACTAGTGTCAGCAACTTTTTTGGTTGGAAAGAGTCCTAGTGTTGGCTACTTTCCTAGTGTATTGGGCATGTCTTTGCCATAATGCCTGATTGGGTTTCAGTATGAGGAAAATTAGACTTTTCAAAACTAGAAAGGATTTGATTTTCTGTCTCATAATTGTTGCATCAATTAGACTCAGGCTGCTGTCAAAGATTTCGGTTTACATGAGAAACATTATTCACCCATCATGGTTAAATTAATGAAGTTATAAGTTAGTGCCAGCAGTTTTAAAATCATATGCTTCAGCTTTGCCCAGAGTGATGTGTTTGCTTTTGCAACTCTCCCACTTACGAAGGGCAGTGGCGGAACCAAGGTGTAAGCTTTAACAGAAGGCTAAGACCTAAGACTTAAACATTTAAGTTAAAAAATGAATTTGTTTCCAGCGTTCCAAATGACCCACCATAAGGCTACGACCCATGATTTAGAATGAAGATTATCGAGAGGGAAAGCCACTTAAGTATGGTGATCGAAGTCCTAAGCGCATGGCCGTGACTGTAGTAATAAACTTATAAAATTAGATCGATCCACAGGGAGCTAGTAATAGCGAAAACTCAATTGTAGCTCCAAACGCAAGGCCGCGGTTGTTAAAATAAACTAGTAAAATCAGGTTGATCTACAGGGATCGCAAAATATATGTCCTAGTGAAAAGCTAGTGCTAGCCTAGAAGAAAAAACAATACAAATTACGAACCCTACTTGAATTAAAAATTAAAAATTAATTACAACTCCCCGAAAAATTAATTACAACCAGAATTAAAAGTTCTAATCTAAAATCTTAGTAAAAAAATGTTATTTTTATGGTCTCAATCCATTAAGATTGATGAAAGAAATTGATTAATTTCTTTATTTATCAATATATTCATGTTTTCCTTTCATGAGATGAATGGTGTTTTATTACTCGTTTGCACATAACCAATACGAATGACATGATGGTTCATGAGATAAACCGGAGTCTATAAGTATACTAGATGCAATACATGTGTTTGGATGAGATCCACATACGGGAGACATGTATAGCAAATCTTATACTTGAATATCTTCACAACCAGTGATGATGACTGGACATCTCATCTGACAAGGTTGCAGTACTTTGATTACTATGAGATAGTGTGATTTGTCTCGATCATCCGAATGTAAGATTCTGGATCATAGTACTGGTACATTGGATGTATTAAAGGACCATGAGAAGCACCTTATGAACACTGTCTTTACTTTAAGGTCTGCTCTCATAATTCCCTAGCAATAGGCTCTCAATCCTGAGACATTAATGAACTCAAGTTTCTATCTATTCATTTGCTTTGAGTCACCAATGAGTGAGGCCAATTATAGGTCAACACCTCGATGACTTGGGTACGTGGTAGTAGAGCTGTGGGAACATTCGATGGTTAAGATGGAATCTATCTTTAATATCCCCTTGTGCCAATTAATGGATTTATCATTGGTGAACGCAAAGTTGATCGCGGAAATATAACACTCCATCCACGATCCTAAAATCTGGACGATCTGAGATATGCTCTACAATTTTTGCTAAGTTTGGATCTTGCAACTGAGTTTCCTTAATTTTCTGAATGAAAGTAAGCTCAGACACTGACATGTTCGCCAACATAACACCTTGTCTCAACGGTTGAAACTCAACTCCCAAATCTTCAAACTATTGAAGTATACCCATTCCTCGCAAACTAGCCATGCTCCTAGACTTCCTGCTCAATGCGTCTGCCACTACGTTAACCTTTCCCGGATGGTACTTGATTGGAAAATCGTAGTCTTTAATATATTCCATCCATCTCCTCTATCTCATATTCAATTCCTTCTAAGAAAATAATTATTGGAGACTACGGTGATCCGAGTGAACTTCAATTTTTTCTCCATACAGGTAATGTCTCCACATCTTCAATTCAAATACAACTGCTGCCAATTCCAAGTCATGCGTTGAGTAGTTTTTCTCATGTTCCTTCAGCTGCCTTGAACCATACGCAATGACTTTGCCATCTTGCATTAACACACATCCAAGTCCCACGGTCGAATCATCAGTGTAGACTACAAAACCACCACCACCCGAAGGTAAGGTAAGAACTGGCGCCGTGGTTAACCTCTTTTTCAATTCTTCAAAACTGGCTTCACATTGTTCTGACCACACAAATGGCACGTTCTTCCGGGTTAATTTGGTCAAAGGTGCTGTAATCGATGAAAATCCATGCACAAACCTTCTGTAGTAGCCTGCTAAACCTAGAAACTTCTGATTTCGGTCACATTCTTTGGCATTTCCCAGTTGATGATCGCTTTTATCTTTGCCAGATCAACTGCCAAACCTTCTTTGGAAATTATATGACAGAGGAAAGAAACTTTTGTCAGCCAAAATTCACACTTTTCAAGTTTTGCATACAACTGATTGTCTATTAATAATTGCAGTGATGTCCTCAGGTGCTGCTCATGCTCTTCTCCAGACTTGGAATACACCAGTATGTCGTCAATAAAGACAACTGTGAATTGGTCCAAATAGGGTGCAAAGATTTTGTTTATTAAGGCCATGAATAAAGCTGGTGCGTTCGTCAGTCCAAAGGGCATTACTAAAAATTCATAGTGCTCGTATCTCGTTCGGAAGGCTGTTTTCGGTACATCTGATTCTTTGACTCTTAACTGAAAATATTCGGACCTCAAGTCAATCTTTGAAAAATACTCTGCTCCTTGCAATTGATCAAATAGCTCATCTATCCTTGGCAACAGGTACTTGATCTTGATGGTTACTTGATTTAGTCTTCTATAATCTATGCACATTCTCAAGCTTCCATCCTTCTTCTTGACGAACAACACCGGAGCTCCCCACGGTGATATACTTGGTCTGATAAAACCTTTCTTTAATAACTCTTGCAATTGTAATTTTAATTCACCCAATTCTGCCGGAACCATTCTATACGGTGCAATGGAGATTGGAGCCATTCCTGGCATAAGCTCTATGGTGAATTCAACTTCCCTGACTGGAGGCAACCCTGGAATTTCTTCCGGGAATACATCTGGGAATTCGCACACTACGGGGATTTCATCCACCCCTTAGGACTGTTTGTCCTCTGTAATGAATGCTATGAATCCCTCGCATCCGCTTCTCAATAATTTAACTACTAACAATGCTGAAATCACACTAGCCTGTGGAACCCTTTTCTTTCCATGAAATCCCACTTCTGGTGATGATCCATCCAATTTGAAAGAAATAGTTTCGCTAAAGCAGTCCATTGTGGCATGGTGTCTTACAACCAATCCATTCCTAATATGACATCGAAGTCATGCATGTCCAAAGGATAAGGTCTGCTGAGAATGTAACATCACCTATCTTAACTGTGCAACTAGGATAATATGTGCTATACACAACTTGTTTCCCTACTAGTGTTGTGACAGTCAATATAAATTCAAGTTCACTAGCAGGCACATCAATCATTTTAGCAAACATAGGAGATAAGAAAAAATGCATAGATCCAGGATCAAACAGTACTTTAGCTTCTATTCCACAGACAAAAAGTGTACCTTCAGCCACATTGACCGCTGCGTCAGCGTCCACTTGGTTCAGATAATATGCGCGTCCTTGTTGTTGAGGTCTATTCTGATTCTGGTTCTGTCTCCCTTGCTGCGCATTCCTATTTTGCTGAGGTGGACGGGCATTCTGATTCTGAGGTTGTTGGCGAGGTTGCTGTTGCTGGTTCTGCTTCTGTGGCTATCTTGGTTGGTTTTGAGCTGCTTGTCGATTCTGCTGAGGTGGCCTGTTGCCCTGGTTCCTATTGTTTGGGCAATCTTTCATCATGTGGTTCATAAGGCCACATTTAAAGCATCCACCCGTGACCCTGTAGCATAGGTGGGAAGGATGGTTCTTGCCACAGTGTTCACATCCACCTTACCTTGGGGAATTCTGCTCTTGCCTTGACTTCTTGCCCTGATGGGATCTCTGCCCTTGTTGCTGACGTTTCCTTCGAACATCTTGAATAATTTTGTTGTTAATGACTTCAAACTTGTAAACGCTCCTGACTGCTTCTTGAAAGGTAGTAGGTAGAACTACACCGATAGCATCTTCCTTAATAATAGGGTAAGTCCCTCTATGAATTTGATTATCTTTTTCTCCTCGGTGTTGACGAGCTCTGGTGCATACCGGGACAGTCTCTCAAACTTCGTAACATATTGTAAGACTGTCATGTTCCCTTGTTTGAGTAACTGAAACTCCACTGCCATCTGTCTCTTGATGTGGGCTAGCACATATTTCTCTGTGAACTGTTCCTTGAAGGTAGTCCACGCAGTGTCATTTGCAATATTCTGATAATCGTCCTTGAGTGTCTTCCACCATATATCTGCCAAGCCGGTAAACATGGAGCCTACTAGGTGGACTTGCTATCTGCCCGTGCACCTGAAGAGATCGAAAATGTTCTCCGTGTGAGCGAGCCAATCATCTGCGGTTAAAGGATCCTCTTTCCCTATGAATTCCTTTGGGCCACTCTTCCGGAAGCGTTCGAATAATACATTCGGATCATTGTTACGGTTATTGATGACAATTTGAGGACCCGCTGGTGGAGCTTCTACGGGCTCTGGCCTTCTACCCAATACTAGTAGCAATTGCCTCTGTACTTGTGCTAATTCTTCATCTTTCTTGGCCATCTTTTCTTGCAATCTGGCCTGATTTTCATTGGCTTTTCTCTGTTGTTCCATCATCATCTCGTTAGTTTTCTGTTGTTGTTCCATCATCATTTGCATAAAATTCTTAAATTGGTTATCTCCAGAGGAGCCTGCAGTGTGAGCGTTGTTGCTAGAAGGATCTATGTTGGTGTAATATCTACGTGGAGGCATTTTGCTACAAAATCACTTGTTAGTACAACAAAATATATCAAAGAAAACGTACCCAAGATCCCCACGCAATACTAATTAAGGAAGATTCTAACGAATCCTCTCCACATCCCTATGTTTCTAATTTCGCTCTGATACCACCACCTGTCATGCCCCAGAACCGAGGCCCTGATAATCAAGTCCTTAATCCAGGGTCGCGGCACAGCGAGCCAGAAAATTCCGCCCGCACGCACTAATTATTTACCCATAAGATTCCGCGGTGAGGATTCTAGATGATCCATCACAATCAATTAATCAATTTCACAACAAATAGTAATGTACAGAAGCTTGTAGCTAAACAAAATCCAATGAATCATAATAATAGATAAGCAAGCTTTATATCAGAAGGAGAAATATATTCATAGCATAAACCTAGAGTTAGATTAAAGTTGTGACGATCACAGAAAAGTGTATTAAAATTATACATCCCAACAAGAGCCAACAAAGGCTTAAACAAAGTTCCCAAAATAGACATCATTCCCTAAAATGTGTTATCCAAACTCAATACCCCAACCCGATGTCTACATGACATTGTTGGGCTGCCACTCGCGTTCCAACGGCGGCTCTACCGCCTCAACCGCGCTCCGCCTCAACGTCTGCGGGTCCGACATCTAACACCAAACAAAAGAATATCAGACACGACAGTCTGGCAGGTGAATAAAATAGAT
Source organism: Persea americana (assembly GCA_029852735.1). Taxonomy (NCBI): domain Eukaryota; kingdom Viridiplantae; phylum Streptophyta; class Magnoliopsida; order Laurales; family Lauraceae; genus Persea; species Persea americana. The sequence goes on along the minus strand of CM056813.1, from coordinate 19,690,086 downwards.
AAGATATACAAGTTTTTATCAGTGCCATATTTAAAGTCATAAAGTGCATTTAAAACGAAACATATGTATAGTATGAGTCAAATAAACCATTTCTATATATAAAAAGGAAATTCACATTTAAAATATTTCAAACTGACTAATAACAAAAAAAAAATTGGCAACCCACATTTAGCTATATTCTCCTATTACAGAAGTAATAAGAGCACACCGACAGAAACCGTTGCCATACAAAATGGCCGGAACAGAACCGTTGTCGTGCAAAATGGCCGGAGTAAAACCGTTGCTAAACAAGATGGCTGGAATAGACAAATAACCGTTGCCGTAGCCGGAGCAAACAAACAGAGGGTCCATACTGCACTTGGCAAAATATTTGAGGATCCTAAGCCGGTTAATCAATCCGATAAAGTGACCCAAGCTTAGTGGTGCCGATTCAAATCCAAAAAAATACAATCAAACTATCGAAAATGCATTTCAATCAATAAAAGAACTACTCTTGGCAAAGAACAAACGAATCATACATACAAATCAAATGAGTAGTCTATCGATTATTTCAAACGTGGCGAAGCACTCAAATTCATTTGGAAACGATTTATAAGAAATTATATAAATCTACTAGCTTAGAATGGTTTAATATGTGGTGGTTGATTGGCTTACCCAGGGTTATCTCATTGTACACTTAGTGCCTTAATGTCGGCTTTTAAATCAAAGGGGGTTTGGTGCCTCTGAAGATCTCAGACAATTGGGACACAAAATGTACATTGAGATTTATGAAAGAATTCCCTTGGTATACAAATATCGAACAATCCTCCTACATTCCTCTTCCAATTTCCGTAATACGAAGTATCTGGGTTCGAATTCACATCATCCCTGCATGATTTCATATGCTGTAAGAGCCATCAATCCCTGCGTAAAATTATAAGAGAACTGATCCAAATCCTTGATAAACACAGCCATTCAAAACAAGAAAACAATCTACTAACATAACAAATTTATCAAAAAGAAAACCATTTCATTTGCATGCATTACAAATCTAATTTATCCACTTGCCTCAAGTCCAAATGGGTGTCAAACACAATCCAAACACTCCCTTCTCAGCTCAACTCCAATCCTACACCAAAACCCCCATGAAAAACACTTCAAAAACTCAATATTTTTGAAAAAGAGAAGGCTTGGAGAAGATGATGAACCCAGCTGAAAATCCACAAAAATGGTACTCTTAGAAAGCTTGGAAAAGAAGGGGAAGGATGGTGTGGTTTGTTTCTCAATTTGGGCTTGTTTGCACATCATGCAAGAGGAGAGAAGGTGTGAAGAGGGGAAAAGTTCTCTTAGGTTGAGTTGCAGGAAAAATGAGGAAAAAGAAGTAAACGGACGTTGGGTGTCGCGCCCCCAAACCCGGACCCCACAGCGGCCCGACCTCGGGGGGCGCGAACTTGGGATATAAGTAATAATTATATTCCTCCCAGGATCCGCGTGAGTGAGGATGGCAATTCCACTCATTCTGAATATTTTGCGGAAGCTTACGTGGCGTTGCGACTCGGATTCCGTGGCTATCGGATTCCGCATCGCACCCAACCGCTAGTATATAGCTATTGAATCAAGAATCATATCAGACTGGAACAAACCATCACATTAAAAATTACAGAGCTGACGGTAACAGGATATTTCATTCCCACATATGTTCAAGTTACAAGTATCAAAGTGCATTAATTACAAAACCCTGAGAACAGGCTAATAAAAGCCATACAAATAACAAGCTAGATAAACACTACCCCATATGTGACGTAACTCAGATGTCGAGCTAAATGTCTACATGACATAGTCGACGCTACAAATCTGCAACTCATGGCTCCACAGCCAACACGTGCACTCAGCTCGGGGCAAAGAAATCTGGACCTGAGTACCAAAAGAGTGGGTCAGACACGACGGTCTGGCAGGTGGGTGAATAGATAAACCAAGAAAGAAATCAAACATATCATAGTTATAACGAAAACCGTCATAAAACAGGGTGCATAGTTCATTTGAAATACAAATGCAATATAAAGCATGCGGGGTATTCAAGGTACAGGAACTGACTAGATGGCAACCACACTAAAGCCAAATCCTCTCTATCACTAGAGTGACGAGAGCACATTGCGTGCATTGGGCTCAATCACACGAAGTGACGAGAACCAATATTATAAACAGATACATATACATATACATATAGCTAGGCAGGACCACGGTCGCGAACCGGGTAACGGGACAGTACGGGATCCAAGTTGCAACTGGCGGGAGCACAGGGGGAGACCCAAGTCAGTTGATCAGACTGACAAGGATGTCCAAGCTTAGTGGTGCCGACTCTTAGGTTACATGAGGAATCGAGACATGTACAAAACTCTATCAATATAAAACATACGGGCAGGCGGGGCATGGTGCTCGTAGGCACACATTTCATATCATTAACAGTTCATGCATAAACGAGGCTGGCGGGACATATCCAGAGTATGAATCAGAATTTGAAATAAAACCAGTAGGTCGGGTAATTATACATATAAACTGAATAAAACAAAGCAATAAATCCTATATCATTAGGGACTATGTATTGGGATATCCACATTCAGACAACATGTATAAGGGTCTTGTATGTCTAAATTTACCCTTAGTATGGTACTCGAATGATAGAGGACATACTAAGTTTCCTTATGCACATTGATGAATCTAAAAGTCCCAATACCTTTTCCGAAATGGTGTTTCTTTCTATGTAAATCTCCTTATGTCATCCCCTGGGTCTTTCCAAGGTGGTAGGGCATCAGAACAACCCATCCAAACCTTTAAATCCCATAACTAAAAACAATGGGAAAGACTCAGGAATTCTGGGTAAACTCGGTCACCTGTCGGTCAGCTGGCGGTTAGCCGCCGAGGTGATCGGCGGTTAGCCGCTGGCTGACCGCGGAGCTGACCGCGGCTCACCCTGCTAACAAGTAGCATTCTGTGTTTCTAACCGCGCCTCTCGGCTACCTAGCGGTCACTGGGGTCATTGGATTGGAGGCTAGCCGCGAGCTGACCGCTCGGCTAACCGCGGTTCGCCTGTCAAAATGCAGCATTCTGTGTTTCTAACCGCATCTGGGTCGGCTAGCCGCCGGTCACCTGTCGGCTAGCCGCCGAGGTGACCGCCTGCTGACCGCCCAGCTGCGGGAACTACACATCAGGTGCAGATTTCAGTCATTTGTCTCCCAAACTATATCACCTTCATTCCAACCATTTTCTGATGTGGAATGGGTCCAATCCCTTCCATTTAACATTTACTCCCTTCCACCAACTACCATTCCACCAATGCATTTATCCTCTTTCCAAAACAAACCTCATTCAATGCAAGTGCAAATCTCATTCATGAAATCCATAAGTACAAATAAACAAGCTTTAACAAGATCAAAAGCATACATTTTCAAGGGACTGAACAAGACAGAAAGACTCATCAACATGCACATTTCGAAATCAATATAAACCATAGCAAGAATAGGTATTAAATCATCATAAGCAAGTAATAAAATCCACATTTCCTCATAAAACTTGTTAGCATTCAAAAACCATCCATTCATCCACTTGCCTTGGTTTCCAAAGTAGCTAATCAATCTCTAATCACCTTCTCAAGCCACAAATCTCCAATCTATACAAAAACCCCAAAATAAACCCATCTTAGAACCCTAAAATGGCAAACCAAAGAACAAAAAGAAGAGAGCTCCCAATAGAGAAGATGGAGACTCTCTAGAGCTAGGAAAACACAAGTCTAGGAGATTGAAAGGATTGCTTACTTGGAAGTGCTTCAAATGAAGAAAACTAGCTCAAGGAGAACCTCAATGTGGCTGGATTTCTCTTCTAATGGTATCCATAGAGAGCTTGAGATGAGGGGAAGAAGAAGATGGACACCAATCTCTCATTTTGGCAAGCTTGGAGGTGAGTCTTGTGAGAAAACAAGAAGAAGAAGAGGAAAGGGGAAAACCCTAGGCAGTGGCTCCTCTCATATGGCTGGAAACGAATGGGGAAGAAGAAGATGGGCTGGGCATTTGTAAAAAGGGTGGGTGTGGGTCCCACTATCACTAAAACTTGTCGGGATTAAAACATCGGTTTCTGGGCTTCGGATGCGATCGACGAAGAAGAGAAAAATGTTCCTCATAAAATCTATTTTTCAAAAAGTATAATTTTGGCATGGTTTTGAGATCTCGGAATTTGGGTCCAGATTTTTGTGTAAAAAGACTGTTTTACCCCTATCATTAGCAAAGTAGGGTTTAGAGGTCTCGGATGGAAGCGGAGCAAATACAAAAGTTGTCGGGAATAATAAAATACATTAAACGAAACAATTTACAGATTTCCGGAATTATTGCACAAATCCCAAAGCTAATCAAAACATAATAAACGAACCCCCAAAATCACACAAACTCACAAGGGAAACCCCCAAAAGTTCCACCCAGACAAAAGAATTCTCAAAATCAATCAAAGCTATAAAAAGCTATTCTAATCCAGATTAACCAAATTCCACTAATCCCACTCTAGAAAACTAATCCAAAATTAAGAAAACACTAATCCCAGAAATTAGGGGTCGGGTTCTCACATCCTCCCCCCCTTAGAACATTTGGTCCTCCAAATGAACTAAACAAACCCAAAACAACAAGTGGAGATATTAGTCTCACACTCCAAACACAAAACCTCGAACGAATGCTCTAAATCGGCCCTCTCGGGAGCTCCTGAACTCGCTGGGTCATCCATGCTGCAGAACTCTTCGGTCCACTTATCTATAGTCATCAAGCATTCTTCCACTGGCTCGAATCTATTACTGCCCTGCCAACCTGACTGCTCAAGAAATCTACCAACTCTGACTTTCTTCTCGGTTCTACTAAGTCCATCGCTTCTAACCACCTTAATCAAGAAACCCTTGGAACGATTTTGTCGACTTCCTTACAACTGCCGAACCTAAGTCTCGTATCAAATGCACAATCTTCAAGGTGAACTCTTGCTAGCTCTAACTCTTTCAGATCACTGCTCTTAATCCTCTGCACCATAGTCGGTTTCTGACACTAACCTGCTTGTTCCTTCATCATTCTTCAACATTTGAAGCTCTACACTTGCCCTTGTAATCGTTCGTAGCTGTTCTGCCAAATTTGCTTCCTTCCACAACATCCAATATAACTGATTTCCTGCTCCATGTATCTGTACTTTGAAATCCCATGTTTCTCTTGTTGATAAAAATCTGGGAAAATCTTCGTTGTCGGGCGATCAAGTAGAGATCCTTTCTGCAGTCGACTCCTTTGCTAATTGCTGAAATTTGACTTCAAGTGCTTCTAACATCTTGTCGGGTCTACTCCTCCACATGGATGCGCTTGTTGAAAATTCCCGAATACTTCTCTGACAAAACTCATCGACTCTTAGAAATCTCTAGCTCTGGACATCTCCTTGGAACTGAAAATTGTCTCTAAACATTGATGATCCGCGTTGCTCCTATACAACTGTACTATCCCCGGTCAAACATGGTGGTGCTGCGCATCTGTGGTCAAGGTCTCTGATTTGGTTAAAGATCTTGAACTGTCCAAACTTTTACTTAACAACCTGTTCCTCTTATACAATCAATATTCGAAGAATTCTTCCATCAACCCCTGATACCCATCAGTTTTTCTTACATTGCCTCGAATCTGCTATTTGTCTTGTCCATCGATGTCGGTCCAAGAAAATGAAAGTTCTGACTCATTCTGACGTACTGTAACCCTATCTCTGTCGTAACACGCTGTACATAGTGTCCTTCGATGCTGGTATGAAAGTTGTCATCATGGACGGGCTCGAATAGAAGTAATCTCTATCAAGGTTGTCAAAATCAGGTCACTTGTCAACACACAATCTTTGACGTAGATAACTTGGAAATATATCAATTCTTCACATGTTAAGTTGGCTCAATCAAATGTTCGGACGGTCATCTGGATACTTCACCAATCTCCATCCACTCGTTGGAATCACAAAGTTCTCATCTCTGTGGGTTGTATCTCTGTCTCAGGTTCATCATCCTCAAGTCTTGTACGTGTGTCATTCTTCTCTAGATCTTTCAACTGGCCTTGCCCATAGGTTATGATTCTCCAGTTTGCATCTGCACAGTGTCTAAACTGACATTCCAAAAGTCAGTAGAATCCGCAAAATCCCCTCTATTATAAGACCAAGCAACCATCCATTCTGTATACAGTTCTTTAGACTACCGCTGAAAGCTTACTTCCTATGATTTTAACCATACACCGAAGCATCTTGTCGAGTTGACTTCACCATCATTCTGGATATGTTGAGAATCATCTAACACTTTTCTGACAAAAGTTCATCAAATTTGAGAAGTTTCTAGCTTTTTGGCATCCACTTAAAGTTCTTATCAACTGAAAATCACCTTAAACTTCCAAAAATCGACCCTTTCTCTGGGTTCTGGAGCCTTCTGACATAGGAAAATACTCCACGTTTATCCACAAATCCATACTTACCTGCCTGACGCACTATCTGACGGCGCACGATCAACCGTAATTGGGTCTCGATAAGCTGTTCACATTCCTTGCTGACCAACAACTGCTCACAAATTCTTTCACTGACTCCATCTGTGACATCGGAAAACTGAAATTTCTGCCAAGGTCCTTCGAGATCCACATGCTAAGCCCTCAAAACTCTGACTCTCTAGTGCGAAAACAAGAAAAGAGCACTAAATGTGGGTGCGAAGACATTAAATCCTCCCCCACTAGAAAGAATTTGGTCCCCCAAATTCTCTAACAACAAGGACAAGAAGGCGAGACAAAGATAGTCTCCCCCACTAGAAGAAACAAACCCAAACTCGCAGAAACGACAGTTAGCCAAAAGAAAACACACATAGACTAAGGAGTCCTCACCACACGTCTTAAGGTTGCTAGAGTGTTTTATTTCCTAGGAACCTGCCCGCTCTGATACCAGTCTGTCGCGCCCCCAAACCCGGACCCCACAGCGGCCCGACCTCGGGGGGCGCGAACTTGGGATATAAGTAATAATTATATTCCTCCCAGGATCCGCGTGAGTGAGGATGGCAATTCCACTCATTCTGAATATTTTGCGGAAGCTTACGTGGCGTTGCGACTCGGATTCCGTGGCTATCGGATTCCGCATCGCACCCAACCGCTAGTATATAGCTATTGAATCAAGAATCATATCAGACTGGAACAAACCATCACATTAAAAATTACAGAGCTGACGGTAACAGGATATTTCATTCCCACATATGTTCAAGTTACAAGTATCAAAGTGCATTAATTACAAAACCCTGAGAACAGGCTAATAAAAGCCATACAAATAACAAGCTAGATAAACACTACCCCATATGTGACGTAACTCAGATGTCGAGCTAAATGTCTACATGACATAGTCGACGCTACAAATCTGCAACTCATGGCTCCACAGCCAACACGTGCACTCAGCTCGGGGCAAAGAAATCTGGACCTGAGTACCAAAAGAGTGGGTCAGACACGACGGTCTGGCAGGTGGGTGAATAGATAAACCAAGAAAGAAATCAAACATATCATAGTTATAACGAAAACCGTCATAAAACAGGGTGCATAGTTCATTTGAAATACAAATGCAATATAAAGCATGCGGGGTATTCAAGGTACAGGAACTGACTAGATGGCAACCACACTAAAGCCAAATCCTCTCTATCACTAGAGTGACGAGAGCACATTGCGTGCATTGGGCTCAATCACACGAAGTGACGAGAACCAATATTATAAACAGATACATATACATATACATATAGCTAGGCAGGACCACGGTCGCGAACCGGGTAACGGGACAGTACGGGATCCAAGTTGCAACTGGCGGGAGCACAGGGGGAGACCCAAGTCAGTTGATCAGACTGACAAGGATGTCCAAGCTTAGTGGTGCCGACTCTTAGGTTACATGAGGAATCGAGACATGTACAAAACTCTATCAATATAAAACATACGGGCAGGCGGGGCATGGTGCTCGTAGGCACACATTTCATATCATTAACAGTTCATGCATAAACGAGGCTGGCGGGACATATCCAGAGTATGAATCAGAATTTGAAATAAAACCAGTAGGTCGGGTAATTATACATATAAACTGAATAAAACAAAGCAATAAATCCTATATCATTAGGGACTATGTATTGGGATATCCACATTCAGACAACATGTATAAGGGTCTTGTATGTCTAAATTTACCCTTAGTATGGTACTCGAATGATAGAGGACATACTAAGTTTCCTTATGCACATTGATGAATCTAAAAGTCCCAATACCTTTTCCGAAATGGTGTTTCTTTCTATGTAAATCTCCTTATGTCATCCCCTGGGTCTTTCCAAGGTGGTAGGGCATCAGAACAACCCATCCAAACCTTTAAATCCCATAACTAAAAACAATGGGAAAGACTCAGGAATTCTGGGTAAACTCGGTCACCTGTCGGTCAGCTGGCGGTTAGCCGCCGAGGTGATCGGCGGTTAGCCGCTGGCTGACCGCGGAGCTGACCGCGGCTCACCCTGCTAACAAGTAGCATTCTGTGTTTCTAACCGCGCCTCTCGGCTACCTAGCGGTCACTGGGGTCATTGGATTGGAGGCTAGCCGCGAGCTGACCGCTCGGCTAACCGCGGTTCGCCTGTCAAAATGCAGCATTCTGTGTTTCTAACCGCATCTGGGTCGGCTAGCCGCCGGTCACCTGTCGGCTAGCCGCCGAGGTGACCGCCTGCTGACCGCCCAGCTGCGGGAACTACACATCAGGTGCAGATTTCAGTCATTTGTCTCCCAAACTATATCACCTTCATTCCAACCATTTTCTGATGTGGAATGGGTCCAATCCCTTCCATTTAACATTTACTCCCTTCCACCAACTACCATTCCACCAATGCATTTATCCTCTTTCCAAAACAAACCTCATTCAATGCAAGTGCAAATCTCATTCATGAAATCCATAAGTACAAATAAACAAGCTTTAACAAGATCAAAAGCATACATTTTCAAGGGACTGAACAAGACAGAAAGACTCATCAACATGCACATTTCGAAATCAATATAAACCATAGCAAGAATAGGTATTAAATCATCATAAGCAAGTAATAAAATCCACATTTCCTCATAAAACTTGTTAGCATTCAAAAACCATCCATTCATCCACTTGCCTTGGTTTCCAAAGTAGCTAATCAATCTCTAATCACCTTCTCAAGCCACAAATCTCCAATCTATACAAAAACCCCAAAATAAACCCATCTTAGAACCCTAAAATGGCAAACCAAAGAACAAAAAGAAGAGAGCTCCCAATAGAGAAGATGGAGACTCTCTAGAGCTAGGAAAACACAAGTCTAGGAGATTGAAAGGATTGCTTACTTGGAAGTGCTTCAAATGAAGAAAACTAGCTCAAGGAGAACCTCAATGTGGCTGGATTTCTCTTCTAATGGTATCCATAGAGAGCTTGAGATGAGGGGAAGAAGAAGATGGACACCAATCTCTCATTTTGGCAAGCTTGGAGGTGAGTCTTGTGAGAAAACAAGAAGAAGAAGAGGAAAGGGGAAAACCCTAGGCAGTGGCTCCTCTCATATGGCTGGAAACGAATGGGGAAGAAGAAGATGGGCTGGGCATTTGTAAAAAGGGTGGGTGTGGGTCCCACTATCACTAAAACTTGTCGGGATTAAAACATCGGTTTCTGGGCTCCGGATGCGATCGACGAAGAAGAGAAAAATGTTCCTCATAAAATCTATTTTTCAAAAAGTATAATTTTGGCATGGTTTTGAGATCTCGGAATTTGGGTCCAGATTTTTGTGTAAAAAGACTGTTTTACCCCTATCATTAGCAAAGTAGGGTTTAGAGGTCTCGGATGGAAGCGGAGCAAATACAAAAGTTGTCGGGAATAATAAAATACATTAAACGAAACAATTTACAGATTTCCGGAATTATTGCACAAATCCCAAAGCTAATCAAAACATAATAAACGAACCCCCAAAATCACACAAACTCACAAGGGAAACCCCCAAAAGTTCCACCCAGACAAAAGAATTCTCAAAATCAATCAAAGCTATAAAAAGCTATTCTAATCCAGATTAACCAAATTCCACTAATCCCACTCTAGAAAACTAATCCAAAATTAAGAAAACACTAATCCCAGAAATTAGGGGTCGGGTTCTCACATTGGGTTTGGTTTTATTGACATGCAAGGGAGGGAAGTTGAGAAGAAGATAAGAACTTCATTTGGTTCAGTTGCTGGAAATGAAAGTGAAGAAGAAGAAAGAAGATAAAACATGAGCTGGGTTTTTAAAACTCAAGTGGGTTCATGGGTCCCACAGCGGTAAACTTCAAGGCCTTAAAACCATCGTTTGTGGGTCCCGGATAACGTTGACGAAAAAGAGAAGAATGATCGTCGAAAATTAGAATTTTGAATATCTTTGGGGAATTTTGAGAGCGTTGAGTTTGGTTTGACCGGGCCCGGGGTGGCCCGTGTAACGCGTGTTAGTGTGGGAATTTGATTTTTGACTTCGAAAAATATTGGTTTCGATCTTTTTGAATTTGTTATCTTGGTCCCAACAGCTTTTAAGTTTGACTCGTTTGAATTCGAACCCCAGAAATCGCGTTTTTCAAGAAAAATGGCAAATTCGTCTTTTTATACCCATTCCATGCATAAATTTTGAAATTTGGAAATCATAAGGAAAATATTTTTTGAAAACTAAAAACCTAAGCTAAACGTCCTCTAATCCCGCTTAGAAACTAATCACAGTTACAACAAGAATTAAATATACTAAACCTTAGTCGGGGTCTTACAGCAATGTTGAGCCCTTTTCCAGTTTTGCGGGGTTTTGAGGAGCTTTACAAGTTTTGGAGTCTGGTGCTTGCAGCAATGTTGAGCCCTTTTCTAATCTTGCAGAGATTTGAGAAGATTGCTTGATCTCGCAGCAATGTTTGTGTTCAAGCTTTCTTTGAGAATCCTCCATTGACTATGAGCTCGCAGCGATGTTGAGCTCATCTTCAAGCTTCCTATCTTTTTTGGGGTGCTTTCCTTTTCTTCGGAATTGCCCCAGAACAATGCCAAAATTTTGCTAGGATTTTTTTTAGCAAAATTCTGTCATTTTGGTGTTTGATCTTTTCTTTTCCAACCTTTGCAGGTGGTTCCTCTAGAACGAACGAGGGTAAGGGCCCTATTACCGATGCACCTCGTCGGTCTGCCAGATCTTCCAATACGGCCATGCAGCAGGCCCGGGAGAAGGTCCAGTATGTGGAGAGGAACATGGAAGAGTGCAACTCGCTCAACCCAGATGAGATGAGGCAACATTTGATCGCCCTCAAGGATGAGGAGTTCTACAGGATTGTGGTAAGCAATCGTCCTTGGGTCACGGACGATCAGAGCATTGTGTCCAAGCCTACCTTTTTCTTTAGTGATGTAGTCCTTGATGACTTAACATACGAAAGGAGATGTTTTTAGTTCTCTTACACAGCTGATGGTGAGGAGAAAACTGTTGCCACCCGGTCGACTTTTGATCGTACCATCTCGATCATGAGTCTTTCTCCCACATGCTCTAAGAGAGAAGATCCTCCAAGCTGGGTGAAGAGGACTAATGTAATCAAGACCGGGATTTTTTTTGGTGGCCCTCCCAGATATGCGAAGAAGTAGCTTGTCCGCATGGACATGTTGATGCCAGCCAGTGGTTACCAAGGTTCTGATTATCCGTCGGTCGATTTGAGACCGGTGGGCCTTGGCATTTTCCGGGGTGACGGCAGCAATTGGGTGAAGCCATTTCGACTTCGTGGCCGTTTCAGTGCTGACTCAGGCTGGGAGTCGTGGACTGATCATATCCTGCAGATTGGGGGCGCCATTCTGAAGGAGGACGAGATCTTCGATGCGGTTTGCGCTTTTGGGAAGACCGTGGTTTTCTCCGATGAAGCCTTCATGGCCATGTTGGAGTCATTCCTTCCACAAACCAACACCTTCGTTGTCACGAATGGTGAGATTGGCTTTTCTTTGAAGGAACTGAGAGCCATCACCAGGCTGCCTATCCTCGGCAAACTCTATGAGGAGTTCATGCCCATTGATAGCGTCCTTGAGGAGCAGTCTGTGAGTTCAGGCTTTTGTACTTTCAGCTTGTTGCCTTCTATGATTTTTTGAATGAGAAGGAGGGCTCAAAAGTCAGGTCCAGCAGTTGGAAGAGTTTTAGCTCTTTGTTTCCCAACTTCTTTCACAGCGAGGAGTCTTCTAAGAGTTTGACCCAGGTGTTAGTTTTATGGTCTCAATCCATAAGATTGATGAAATAAATTGATTAATTTCTTTATTTATCAATATATTCATGTTTTCCTTTCATGAGATAAATGGTGTTTTATTATTTACTTGCACATAACCAATACGAATAGCATGATGATTCATAAGATGAACTGGAGTCCATAAGTATACTAGATGCAATGCATGTGTTTGGATGAGATTCACATACAGGAGACATGTATAGCAAATCTTATACTTAAATATCTTCACAACCAGTGATAGTGATGAGACTGGACATCTCATCTGACAAGGTTGCAGTACTTTGATTACTATGAGATAGTGTGATTTGTCTCGATCATCCAAATGTAAGATTCTGGATCATAGTGCTGGTACATTGGATGTATTGAAGGACCATGAGAAGCACAGTATGAACACTGTCTTTACTTTAAGGTCTGCTCTCATAATTCCCTAGTAATAGGCTCTCAATCCTAAGACATTAATGAACTCAAGTTTCTATCTACTCATTTGCTTTGAGTCACCAATGAGTGAGGCCAATTGTAGATCAACACCTCGGTGATTTGGGTACGTGGTAGTAGAGCTATGGGAACATTCGATGGTCAAGATGGAATCTATCTTTAATACCCCCTTGTGCCAATTAATGGATTTATTATTGGTAAGTGCACACCCATTCCGATTAAGAGTTAATTGGAAAGGTACCTATGATCATTATAATTAATTGGGGCTCAATGATAATAAGATATGGATCTAGTTTGGAAGACAGGTCTAATTGATTTATGGATATTGATGGAAGGGCCTACTTGTGGACATAGGGAAGTTTAGGGTCTTCTATGTAATTTATTCCTAAGACTGGAGTTTAATTGCATTTATATAGTGGAGTTATTTGCAATTAACTGTGGGCCCGGATTGCACATGAGATGTGGGGTTGTGGTGTCCCAGTTGGAGCTAGCTTTCTAAGGAATCTCTAGTGGTCCCCACGCTAGCCCAAGTTATTGGAAAGATACTAATTATAGTAGAACACTAAAAGGAAATAGAATGTTACTATTTCTATTTGAAGTGGGACTTCTAATAATGGTAATAGTAAGTTACTAATTATTAATGGAAGTGAGACTTCTGTTTTAATTAGAAAAGAGTAAGTTACTAATTATTAACGGAAGTGAGACTTCTATTTAAATTAGTAAGAATAGAGTTATTAATTGTTAGAGAAGTGAGACTTCTATTTCAATTAGAAAGAGGAAGTGGCTTGAAAGCTATAAATAGGAGGAAAAGGAGATTGGACGTCCCATGCATATCCCCACCTAGGGATTCACGCCCAAGGCTTTTTGTGCAAGAGTTGCACATGCTCCTCCTCTCTTCTCTCTTCTAGTTCTCTTCTAGTTTCCTTAAAAGCTTTCTCTTGGAGATCCCACCCATCTTCTTGAGAAAAGAGAATCTGATACGGGTCATAGCGTGGAAGACAATTGGGTCTTGAAGATTTTGATTTGGTTTGTGAAAGAGTTTCATCATCAAAGAAAGATGCAACTTCTCCATTAGAGCACAACCGAGCTCCAAAGGTATAATCTACTTCCTTGTATGTTGTGGATTTCGTGGTTGCTTGTTTGCTGCTATTTCTGTCTTCTAGATAGAGTTTATTACTGTACATGGTGATGAGAAAGAGACCATGAATTCTGAATTGGGTTTTGTAGCCTTCTAGATAGTTGATCCCTGAGTCAAGTGGGTCAAAAGTTTTGAAAACCTATCCTAGAGGCCCACCTATTTCCAACATCAGGAAGCTAGGGCTAAGAACCCGAGTTCGAAAAAGATCTCCGCCATGCGAGAAAGTTTGAAGAACTTCCTCACGAGCACAGATGCCATTTGCTCTGACATTGCACTGCGGAGAGATCATGCTGTTTACCTCACTTACTGGCTGGGTGAGGCTATTTTTACTGGAGGAGATGGTATGCACATCAAGCCGCATTGTATTTTTTCGGCTTGTCAGATGGCGTTTGGAGAGCGGCTTGCTTTGTTGCCTACTTTTTACTCCTATTTGTGCACCGAACTGCAGGCTGCTGCTTTCCTGGTTCGGCTTGGGATCCCCATGAACAGGGTATTTTCAGCCCATATTTTCTATTCCTAGTATGTGTACCATTGTCCTGGCTTCCACCGATTAGGCGTTGGCAGGATGATGACCCTTTTGTGATTCGGTTGGGTAGAGGGACAGCCGTTTCCAAATCTCTTTTGTCTGCCCATTTAAGGATCCAACGATTCAGGGATATCGAGATAGGGCAGTCTTTGGTGAAGCTTTCTCCGAATTTGCGGAAGAAGGCTTTTGATTTTGGTATCTCCCGTGATTCGACCAGGGCAGGGTCGGGAAAACACTATTCTTTGACCAACGCAAAGAAAAGGTGGCTTTATAACATACGTGTGGGTACAATCGTGTACCGTAGACATCTTTTCGTCGACATCCAGCCGTATGTTCCCTCCCGTTTTGCGTTGCAGTTGGGCTTCTGTCAAGGCATTGTTAGAGCGCCTTCGAGCATGGTGAAGCGCTTTAGGGGTTTACAGGACGGCAGGAATGCATGGGTTTTTTATAGTGCAGAGGACACTATCGTCATGATTTCCAATCCTGAATTGCCCACTTTCCGAACTACCGGCTTCACGAAGTGGTTCGTGGAGAGCTTTTTGGTGTACCGGGGGCTTTCCAAGAAGGAGCTTGATGTAAAGCAGTCTCCTGGGAAGGGTCTTAGTAGATTAGATGGTGTTCGGCGAGAGGAAGTTTTGGCTTTCCTTTCTGGAGATAAGCATAAGATAGGCTTTCTCGGTGAATAAGACATCATCAGATCAGGAGTTGTATAAGGGGTACTTGGTGAGGTCTTGAAACATCTGGAGGAAGAGGAAACCGAGGTTGACGCTTGGATGCAAGCAGAGCGAACGAAGGCTTCCATGGAGTCTACTGGCAAGAGCAGACCATCCAGTGAGGGCTCAAGTGAGAGGCCTGATTTTGATAGCGGGGCAAGTACTTCAGGCAAACTGACCCATAGAGGTAAGAGGAAAGGAGGACAGCACCATGATAAGAAACAGCATGAAGACTCTCTTGATCTGGAACTCCCTTTTACCATTGCTGAGAAGGGGTCAAAGGACATTGACGAGCCTCCGGAAAAGAGGAGTCGAAAAGAGGAGACCGCTAGTGATGGTATGATTCTCCTTTTTTCTCTTTCCGTTTCTTTCTTTTATGAGAGCAGTACCCGGTACGAGATCAATAGGAAAGTCCACTTCCCTAGATGGAGGTAATCCTGGGATTTCATCTAGAAATACATCTGGAAATTCACACACCACTAGAATCTCTCCTAACCTCTTGGGTGGTTTCTTTTCGGTAATAAAAGCCAAGTAGCTTTCACAACCATTCTCTAGAAGCTTCACAGCATCCAATGCTGTAACTAGTCCGGTGTTGGACTTCTCTCTCCGCACACCCTCGAATATCACATTCAATTCGGGTTCCTCTACCTTAAAGGTAATTGTCTTGTGGAAACAATCCACACAAGCTCTATATTCCGCAAGCCAATCCATTCCAAGGATGACATCAAAGTCATGCATCGCCAGAACTATCAAGTCTGCTGGCATTAGCAATCCACCAATCTGAATGCTACACTTAGGGTAATAACTCTCGCAAGCCACTCTTTTACCTATGGGGTAGTCACCACTAGAATAAAAGGTAGCAACTTAGGTTGTTGCTAAAGTTCACAAGCAAAATGAGGTGCCACAAATGAATGTGTAGACCTCGAATCAAATAAGGTCCTAGCATTTTTAGTACATATCAAAATAGTACATTCCACAACATTTCCTTCTGCTTCTGCTTGCTCATGATCCACTGCATAGACTCTTCTTACTTACTGTGGTCGCTGTCTAGCATGTTGACGTGCTGTCCTTGCCTTCCTTGCTGTTGCTGCATAGGTGGTGCTGGTATTGCCAATCTCTGTGGTGGAGCTGGAAGTGCTGGTCTACCTTGTTGAGGGGATTGTTGTTGAGGTGCCCTGTTACCCCCTCTGTCTCTGGGATATGCAGCTACTCGATGCTCCATCGATCCACAAATGATGCATGCCCCTGTATTCCTCCAACACCTCTCAGTCATGCGTTCCTTACCATAAGTGTCACACTTTGGTGCTTTAGGACCAATTACTACACCCTTCTGTCTTTTCTGTTGAAATCCTTTTCTAGATTGAGACAAACTCCTCTCTGGATCTGCATTCTTCTTCTTAATAGCCATCTCTTCAGCTGTATAGGCTCTATCCACCACGTCATCAAAAGTCTCTGGCCTCTTGTACATCACCACATGTTCTTCATACATTGGATGGAGACCGCCAATGAACCTCTTGACTTTCTTTTCCTCGGTATCTACTAGATCCTTGGCAAACTTTGACAATTGAAGAAATGTATGCACATATGTCGCTACTGTCATTTGATTCTACTTTAGAGAGACAAATTCTTCTTTTTTCTTCCTATACACATGGTCTGGTATAAACTTGCGACGGAGCTGTTCTTGAAATGTTTCCCAGATGGTGGCATTGGGCATTACTTTATAGGAGTCCCTCACGCTCTTCCACCAAACCTTAGCAACTCCCCGAAGCATCGAGGCAGTGAGCATTACACGTTGTTTGTTGTCACAAATGACTGTTTCAAACACATCCCCGATATGCTCCAACCATTTATCAGCTTGAATTGCATCCTCTTTTCCTTGGAACTCCATAGCTCCTCTTTTCCGGAACTTATCATACAAGGTGTTTGGGTCTTTGTCCTTAGACTGAATGACCACTGGTGTTCCCATATTTGTTTGCACTTGAGCTTGATCTTGCCTAGCCATTAATATAGCTATATTTTCATTTGTCTTGGCAATTTGCTCCATGAGCATCATCATGCGAGCATCCATATTAGGAGGATCATTTTCCACCACTACGAATGGGTCAATATTGTGAGATTCATTGTTCCCTGAACCGGACACCATTTATCTGCAAAAGAATTTCCAAATTGAGCTATAAGTAACACTCTAACACCCCCACTATCAATACTAACACTAAACTAATACAATATATCTATGCTCTTAATCAGTTTCTAACGTATCCTCACAACGTGTCTAATACTTTCTAAGTCTTTTAAAAAAAGATAAAAAAGACTTTTATGCTCTGATACCATACTTACGTATGTCACATCCCGGTCCCGAATCACCCTGGCCTAGGGTAATCCCCTAGGTGTGACACGCGTACTCCCGTGATATTATACCTGTCTCGAGTCAAGTACGACATCATGAAGGAGAAAATTTCCACTTATCCACTTGTGAGACTAGCTCACTTACACCTATCAATAACACTTAATAGCCGAAGCATCTCAATAATACACAATGAGGTACCATTTCATGAACAGTCCTAATTCAAGTTTCATGTTTATACAAAAGTTATTTACACATTGGAACCAAAGTAGGGGTTATATAAAACAATCACCCCACAAACCTATACAAAATATAATCCAAAAGTATCTCCAAGAGTATCTACTTAGTGTGATCCACACAAAAAGAAGCCGGTCACACTTCTGTTGTAGTTCTGAAAAGTCTCCATGACACTCTCTGGAGGTCCAGATTATATAGGCCCATTACCAGGCCACTCTTCTAGTCCTGGAGGAACCTCTTCGGTCTCCTACTCTCCCTCCTGGGCCTCTTCAGGCTCGGGAGCTGCACATGCGTCTGCGACACCAAAGATAGTATCTTAAATACGACTATTTAGCAAGTATAGGCCATAATAGTGTAACACATGTTGAATCAAATTTGAATTAATGACAAGTGATTAAAATATGCCAAGGTCAAGTAGAACTAGGCAATTGTGCAATAATGAATAAATTATGCTTTATGAATCGAATGACGAATAAACATACTAGTTGGCTACTAAATTAAGCTCATCCTCTCCGATAGATAACGAATTTAGTTGAGATGTCACCAGTGGCCCGGCCAAAGGCTCACCTAGCTACCCGGTTCTGGAGTTCTGGTGCTCCAGACGACTTACTGCAGCAGTCTCGAATAACTAAACCAAGTTTAACCTCGTCGGGTATCACAAGGTCGAAGCTAAGTAGTGCCAGACCAATCGAATCGAATGGAATTCAAATGTGAATAAGGTCACCATTTTACTTTATCTCAAATCAAATCGAATCAAATGATAGTTATTCACATACATAATTGCTCAAGGGAAATCTAATTCAGGATACTGTATAAGTTGAATATCAACTGTATTAACAAATTAAGGATATACTAATCAAATTGAAAATAACACCATTTATGTAATTCATTAAGAAGTCAAACTTGAGGTCAATGATGAAATTCCATCTCAATATGAAATGCAATTGATTTAAGGAATCAAGATAATTTACTAGCCCATCCTAATTTATCCATTTGTCGTCCATCGCCATCCAATTCGATGTAGTTTTAGAAAATTCATGTACTACTATCCTAAATTGGTGCCACAAGATAGAATCGGTACATCAAACTTTCTAAACCAACACCCATGGTGTGGTGATGAACTAACCAAATGATGTACATGAGACCATCTTAGCCTCTAAAGATATCTCATATAATGTTGAATTTCAGCTGGGCATGTGAAGTCAAAGGATACACGTTCATAATTTCATTTCCATCAATGTGGACTAATTTGATCTAAATAAATTCTTAAATTCCTTTTCCACTACACTTTCAAACCAACTCAAAATACCATTTGATTTGTTGACAATACCCAGGCACATGCAAACCTTGGTTTTGAATTAAGTAACCATGAAGTAGTTCTCACGAAACATGCCCCAAAGAAGCAGCACATCAACTCATGTCAAATAATAGTAGTCCACTTAGTTTTAGAATCTATCCCTACATTCAAACCCAACACGATTAGACTGTGTTTATTTATTGATTGACTCCTTGATTTTGAAAGAAAGAAAAGTACCAGGTCATAGCCTTACAAGGCCTCCCAGACTTAATTTTCATTACATTAGACCACACCCCTGGTCCATATATGGTTCTTCTTCACTTCCAGAACCTTTTTTGAGATTTTCCAGACCACATACCTGCGTGCAATTAGAGCCTACATGCTCTTCTAATTCAACCATTCCATACCATTCTTCAAACATTATTAATCCCAGCTTCTAATTCAAATCAAAATACAAGGCACATTTCTAAATTCAAGAATTAACACCCAAAAGAGGCTAGTATTCTACAGAACTTGGATATGAATATAAAAATCAAAGGAAAGACCACATGCATTGCATCTTATAACTTATACTTGCCTTGGAATAAAGCTCTAGAACCCACTTCCACTGACTTGGTTCAAATGGAAGAGAAAATCCCCAATTCCAAAACTACCTAATCAAGAAATCATATGAAAAAGATAATGAATCTAACATGCATGAAGTATATTCAATTCCTTTTCTTCATTCTAAGACACATCTGAAAGAGGACTGAGGTTCTAACCTGTACCAGTCAAGAAGAGTTGAGAAAGAAGATTCTTTTCACTTCAATGGTATGAGAAGATGGAGAAGAAGTTGAGGAAACCAAATCTTGCCTCTAATGACACATGCATTTCTTCTAGTGATTCAATTAGGAAGAGAGTAGTGAGGAAGGGTTGAAGGAAGGAAGCTCTCCTTTGCTGTTGAAATGAAATGAACAATTGAAAGTGAAATGGGTTTATAACTCATACTTTCTGGTTTACAAGGAAGTTCACTCTCAATTATATAATTACATTTAAGGTCAAATGGGGCTCAAGTTAATTAATTTGAGGTCTAATGAGAAAGTGTCCTATATGAAAATCTACGTGCTCGACAAGATACATGTGATGATGCAATTATGACGTCCATGTGATGTAAAGTTAAATAATCTACAATTACGAAAAAGTCCTTGGCTCTACCTAACTAGGCCAAATCGAGTTCAAACCAACTACCTACAACTCATGATCCGACCCAACAGCCTAAAAGAAGACTAATTTACTATAAATATCATAAGTAGTAACTAAGGATCATTAAATTAAGTAAAGCATAATTAAGTAAAGCTAAACACGATCAATTTGGGTCGGGGTGTAACACAAAGAGAGTGTTGAAAAACGTCTTGAGTTCATGGATCAAGACTCTCTCTTCTGGTCATTTGGAAGCTGGATTCGGCATGATCAAACATGTGCAGGAGATACTTGCCGAGAGTGAAAGGTTGGTCCAGATGTCACAAGCCAAAGCTTTTGTTGATGAGATCATCGCACTGGGCAACAAGTGGACTGAGACCAAGAGCTTCCCAAATGGCGACTTCTTCAGTGAGATGTTTTTGAAGCCTTTCAATGAGGTAAAATCTGAACTAGATGAGATCTCGTGGACACGGATGTAATTTGTTCGGGAGAGGAACGTCACCGAGTTAGCTATGATTGAGCTGACACATGACTGATCGTAGCCCCAAGTGCAAGTCCGCGATTGTAGTAATAACCGGTGAAACCGGATCGATCCACGGAGAGTTTATTTATCGCAAAACCTGTCCTAATAAAAAAAACTAGTTCTAGCCTAAAAAAAAACTATACAAATCAAATTTTCTAATTTAATTAAAAGTTAATTACAAATCTGAAATATTAATTACAACCAAAGAAAATTAAAATCATAATCTAGAAACCTAATCTAACCACTGCATCACCATAAGATTTATTAGCCCAACCAATTGCAATAATTGTTAAGATGCATAAAATAAAAAATAAAATAAAATAAAATAAAATCAGATAATAAAGAAATTATATTTTAATTCTAAAACTTTGCAATAATTACTTTGCTTAATGCCATCAAGAAAAATCAAGACCACCGCACCAAGTGCGCACTGTCACTACGCACAAAAATTCAATGTTGACTCATTGGTGAAGACCAAGACCCCATAAACTTGATTTATTAATGAAAGACCCATTACAAGCAAATAACCATTACAAAATCCTTTTAATAAAAATAAAGTGCATCCAACCTTACCATAGACACAAGAAACACTAAACGGAGGAGAGGGACTCGCGGTCTTGAACGGCGATCCAACCGGCTCTCGTTTCGCGATCTGAAATCCAAGCAATGGAAGATGATGAATGGCTGGTCCGATGGTGGAGTGACGATAGCAACGGCGGCGGCGCGATGGCGTAGAAATCCAAGTGGTAGTGTGCCTTAGGGAAGGCCTTGAATGAAATATTGATGGAAGGAGGAGAGATGAAGAAAAATTAATGGAAAAAGGGGGAATATTGTTGCTGGTCGTCCAAGGGGAATGGAGAGATGATGATCCACGTCCAGCCCTCTTTTGGCTCTATTTATATATTTTTGATGGCTTTTGGTTGCAAGGTTTTTGATTTGGGTAAGGATTAGTAGTGTGTGGTCCAAGTTGGATTAGGATTAGGAGAGTTTTTGAGAGATTTTTTAGGGGTTGGCTCACAATCCTAGTAAACTTAGGATTGTTCTTATCTCATGCAACTCCCTCTCTTGGGTCCCACTTGGGTTAAGGATCAATTCAAATCTGAATTTCAGATTTGATGTGCAATTCTTGAATGCATGTGGACCCCACTCATGGACGTTTTTTAATCTTCTTGGAGTGGTGTTGGACGTGCAACACTTGGTAAGGATAATCCTTGGTTTGCAAACTTCAATCTTTTGAACTCCTCATGCTTGAAAAAACTCTTGGCATGGCCCACCTTAAACATCTCTTCAAATCTGAATTTAATTTCTTCCAAACATGACATAGGAGTGGCCATACTTGGAAAAATGCAATCTTTGAACTATCCCATGCTTGGACGTCCCTACCTTGGAATCCATGCCAAAGGAAGGTGGGTCCATGATCCATTTGATTCATCAATTCTCTTCCGTTGGCCCCGATTTCTGAAATTCCCTACAAAAATAAAAACAAAGATCAAAGAATAATCTAATCATATAGGTAAGGAATTATGCAAGATGCGGGCCTAATTCACACTAAATAAATGCATAAAATGTCACCATTTTATCAAGTTTTCTTCAATTAAATTAAAGGTGCAAAGACACTTCATCATTTCATGTGTGAATAAAAAGTTATGGGAAATTTGTGACTTTCAATGCCAAAAATAGAGAAATTCATGATTTTATGTGAAAATGCAATTTTTGGATGAATTTTGACTCGAATTTAGACTTTGATGCTCAAAACATAAATTCATAATTTTTTTACTAAAATGGTCCATGATTTGATGCTTAAGTCCTTAATTACTCTAAAATGATAAGAACATATTACATTTTTAAGGACTTATCAATGACCTACACCATATTGATAGAAAGGTCGTCGAGGCCAGGCAACGCCTTGAGCTATTGGAAGGACAAGCTACTGCCAAGTGGACTGCCATTGTGGAAGCTCACGCAAGAGAGGGGACTCTGATTCGCCAGGTTGAAGAAGCTGACAGTAATATTTGGAGGAAGACTCAGGAATATGAGCAATGGTAAATTCTCTGGGAAGAGCTTCCTCGTGCTGAAGATGGGTCACGGCGTTCTGTCGCATATTATGGCAAGCTTTTGAAGAAGCGTGGCCTGGAAGCTTTGGACGCTAAGGCCAAAAGTCTGCTTGAGGAGTTGAATCTTTGGTTGAAGACCATGTTAGACTGAGCTCCTGATTTGTACAAACTATTTTCTTATTTTCTTTGGTACCTCCATGTATAAACATTTTTGTTACTCTTTTCTTTTTTTCTTTTTTTTCTTTTTTTTGTATTCCCTCATTTCACTTAAATTCTTTTCGATGAAAATAAACAAAAGTCGAATGGGAATGTTTATTTGAAAATTTGATCAAAAGGTTGTCATTTTGTGAAAATCTTTTGTCAAAGGGTTGTTTTTTGGGTATGAAAGCTGAATTTTGTGGCAAAAGCCTAGTTTTTTAATGGCTTGAAAGCCGTACTTTGAGATGCATGAAAGCCAAATTTTGGAATGACATGAAAGCCGAATTTTGGTGGCATAGGAGCCAAAATTTTCTGGCATGAAAGCCAAGTTTTGAGATGGTATGAAAGCCGAATTTTTGGAATGGCATGAGTGCCAAAAGTTTGTTTGTGGCATGGAAGCCAAATTTCGGTTTATGGCATGAGAGCCAAAAAATGTTTTTGGCATGAAAGCCAGGTTTTATGGCATGAGAGCCGGAATTTTATGGCATGGAAGCCGTTTCTTTTTTTTTTTTTTTTTTGTGTGGCATGAGAGCCAAAATTTGTTTGTCGCATGAGAGCCGGAATTTTGTGGCATAGAAGCCGGTTTTGTTTGTGGTATGGGAGCCGAAATTTTGTTTTTTGCATGAAAGCCAGGTTTTGTTTAATGGCATGAAGGCCATATTTTTTTTTTAAACCAAGTTTTGTTTTGTTGGCGTGAAAGCCAAACTCTTGAGACGGCATGAAAGTTGAATTTTGTTTCGGCGTGAAAGCCGGGTTCTTGGCATAAAAGCCGGGTTTTTGGTGTGAAAGCCGGATTTTTTATTTTTGGCATAAAAGCCAAGTTTTTGATTTTCAAAAATGCAAGTATCGACTAAGAGTCGCCTCCCTGCTGAATAGTATTGCAAGTATCGATGGAATGTCGCCTCCTTGCTTATTCGGTTGCGAGTATCAATGGCATGTCGCCTTCTCGCAGATTTGGGTGCAAGTATCGACTGAGCGTCGCCTCCCTGCTAAATAGTATTGCAAGTATCAATGGAATGTCACCTCCTTGCTCATTCGGTTGCGAGTATCGATGGAATGTCGCCTCCTCGCGGATTTGGGTGCAAGTATCGACTGAGAGTCGCTTCCTTACTTTTTCAAAAACTTTGTTTTGCGGGTATCGATTGAATGTCGCTTCCCCACGATTTTTGAAATTTGGGTTGTGGATATCAATTGGAATGTTGAGTCTCCACTGATTTTTTTTTTTTTTTTTTGAAATTTTGGATTGTTGATATCAACTGGAATGTTGCGTCTCCATGATTTTTGAAATTTTGCAAGTATCGACAAGGTGTCGATTCCTTGCAATCTTGAGGTTTTGGAAGTATCGAATGGGGTTTGCATCCTTCCAATTTTTGGGTTTTGTGAGTATCAATTGAACGTCGCTTCCCCGTGGTTTTTGAAAAACCATTTTTTGTTTAAAGACACGAGGGTCATAAATTTTGACCTAAAACCATTTTTGGTGGTAAAAGTTGGGGTTGACTAGGGTGGAAATCCCTGGGTCCTGATTTTTGTTTCAAACCATGAATTTTGGGTTCAAGGATTGAAAATTTTGGTCAAGTTAGGGAAGAGGCTCCTAAACTTGGGCTTTTGGATTTGATTTTTTTTTTTTTTTTTTTTTTTGGACAATGAAACATTGAAAGTAAGCATTGTTTTGGGTTTTTTAGAAATTTCAACATAAGGATGAAAATTCCAAAAGGGGGTGGGTTTGATGAGTAAGTACCTAGGAATAGGCTTTGGCCATGCAGGCATCGCTCTGACCCGGTGCAGAAAGTCTTCAAGGGTGGTACCACTTCAAGAACTTGTCGTTGATGGGCAACATACATCTGTCACCCTCCATGTTTAGGAGAGCGTATGGGCCGTTGGAGAAGACTTCGTCGATGATGAATGGTCCCTTCCATTTTGGTTTGAATTTGCCTTTGGATTTATGGGCAAAAACCATTGTCCTTTTTACTACAAGGAGCAAGTCACCCTTTTTGTGGGCGCGTTGCCTGACCTTTTTGCCGAAAGAACCTGCCATGCGTGCTTGGTGAAGCTCAATGCTTTGTAGAGCTTCGAGCCGTCTTTTATCGAGATTATTCAGTTCTTGGAGTCTCAATTTGACATTGCTCTCTTGCGTCATGTCATTTTGCAGAGATACCCTTAAGAAAGGAATTTGTACTTCCAAAGGGACAACAACTTCACATCCATAGACCAAGGAGAATGGTGTGCTATGGGTTGGTCCTCGAACGGTGGTTTGATAGGCCCATAAAGCTTCAGGCAGATTGTCGCCCCAGTCTCTTTTGCGATTAGAGACCATTTTCTTGAGGATTTTGCAGAGTGTCTTGTTGAAGGCTTCTGCTAGTCCATTCGCTGCCGGGTTATACGGAGTTGAATGACAACTTTGGATTTTGTATTTGTCGCAGAACTTGTAAAATCTGTGATCCTGGAATTGTGGTCCGTTATCATGGACGAATCTTTTAGGTATGCCCAAACGACAAATAATGCTGGTGCGCAATAATTGAAGGATTGATGAGGTCTTCATTTCACCGAGCGCAAATGCTTTTGACCACTTGGAGAAATAATCTGTAGCGGCGAAGATAAAGTGATGGCCTTTGCTTGATGGGGGAGAGATATGACCTATGATGTCCATACCCCAGGCTTCAAAAGGCCATGAGATTGCTGTTAGATGTAGCCATTATGGAGGCATGTGAACATAATCTCCATGAATTTGGCATTGTTGGTAGCACTTAGCAAATTGCATTACATCAGCTACAATGGTAGGCCAATAATAACCTAACCTTTTTATCTGATTGTAGAGCTTAGGTCTAGCCTGATGGGCTCCACAAAGACCAGCATGAACTTCCTTAAGAGTTTCTTCTGCCTCTTGTTGTGACAAGCGGCGTAGAAGTACTCCATTAGAGGATTTTCTATAAAGCATTTTTAAAGGAAAATCCAAATGAAAGTTCAGGGCTCGTCTTTGGATGCTTACCCGCTCTTTTGGATCTTCAGGTAGGATTCCGAACATAATATAATCAATGAATAGGTCACTCCAGTCGCCGATTGGAAGTTTAAGGATGGAGATCCGACTCCCAACCACTCGGTGGCATTCAACAACTGTTTGGTGTGTGTTGAGAGGATGGATGATCCTTTTTTCGCACACTGTAATTTGCATATTTTCCCCTTCTTGGATTGCCATAGAAGCAGCGAGTCCAGCCAGGGCATCTGCATGGATGTTTTCACCTCTGAGGATGTGGGTGATGTGACAGATGTCAAACTTTTGTGGAAGCGATTGCACCTTGTTGTAGTAAGGCAACAGATCAGGCTTCCTGACTTCAAATTTCTGATTCATCTGGTAGACGATCAATTAGGAGTCTCTAAAAGCTTCTAACATGGTGATGCCGGATTCGAGGGCGAGTTCTAATTCTATGATCAGAGCTTGGTATTTGGCTGCATTGTTTGAGCATGGTTCCAATGGCGAGAAAGCATGTGGAATTATGTATTTGTAGGGGCTAACAAAGAGGATGCCGATTCCCGATATCAGCTTTCCTTTTTCATTTGTCATGGTTGCACGATCAAAGTACACGTCCCAGGAGGCAATTGATGAGGAAGTCTCCATGCTGTAGACGGGTTTGTCTGGGAGATCATCCCCGAGTGGAGAATCTTTAGGCAGTGGATGCTCCGCGAGAAAGTCTACTAGAGCTTGGCCTTTGATTGCTTTTTGTGGTACATACCTAATATCAAACTGTGACTAAAGGATGGAACATTTTCCTAGTCGAGCATTGAGGGAACCTGCTTTTGTGACAAGGACCTTTAAAAGGTTGATCCTCGAGATTAGGTATATTGTGTTGGACAGCAAATAGTGACGTAGCTTTTGTACAGCAAACATCACTCCAAGACATTCTTTTTCGGCTGGAGAATAGCAATGCTCTGCACCTACCAACATGCGACTGAGGTAATATAGAGCAGCTTCTTTTCCCTCATCATTTTCTTGTGCGAGTAGAGCACCCAAAGAATGGTCGAGGGCTCTTGTGTACAAGATGAATGGCCTTCCAGTTGCGGGGGCAGCCAACACTGGAGGTTTGGTCAGGTATGACTTGATGTCTCAAAATGTAGCTTCACATTCAGCATCCCAAACAAAGTCCACACCTTTCTTCATCAAGCGAGAGAATGGACGGCACTTCTCTGACAGGTTGGAAATGAACCGCCGGATGTATACCAATCTTTCTTGAAGCCCTTTTAATTCCCTTAAGGTTCTTGGAGACGGCATTTCTAGGATAGCCTTGACTTGGATGGGGTCAAGTTCTATTCTAGCTTTCCGAACTATGAATCCAAGGAACTTATCCGATAAGACGCCGAAGAAGCATTTCAGGGGATTCATTCGCAGTTTGTGTTTGCGAAGTCGGATGAAGACTTCTCGAAGATCTTTGACATGGTCTTCTTTTCTTTTGCTCTTGACGGCGAGGTCATCAACGTAACATTCGACCGTCTTGTGCTATATATCTTGGAATATTTTCATCATAGCCCTCTGATATGTTGCACCGGCATTTTTTTAGGCCGAATGGCATGACAGTGTAGCAATACACGCCAAATGGGGTCCAAAATGATGTGTGTTTTTCATCTTCAGGATGCATTTTTTATCTGATTGTAGCCAGAAAAGCCATCCATGAATGTCATTCGCTCAAATCCGCAGGTATTGCCAATCATCACCTCCGGTATGGGGAGTGGGAATTCATCTTTAAGGCATGCATTATTCAAGTCTCTATAGTCAATAAGGACCCTGATTTGCCCATTTTTCTTTTCACGGGGATAATGTTGGCCAACCATTCAAGATACTGCACCTCGCGGATGAAGCCAACGCTTTTGAATTTTTGAACTTCTTGTTCAATTTTGTCCATCACGTCAGGACGGAATCTTCTTTGGCCTTGTTTGACAGGCTTGACATCTTTTTGTAGATTGAGTTTGTGAACTGCTATTTTGGGGTCTAAGCCAGGCATTTCAGCATAAGACCATGCAAAACAATCAACGAACTTATTAAGAAAAGCGATGTACTCGAGTAACTCTTCATCCTTTATATTCTAATTTATGAAGACAAGACGTGGGTTTTCTGGTGTTCCCAAGTCTATCTTTTGAACAGAATCTTCTATTGGAAGGTTTGAAGGTGGTTCCTCTATAAGATTTTCGGAGGCTTCCAACTCAACAAGACCTTTTGAAGTTCCGAGGGCATTTTCAGACTTGCTATGAGATTGTCCCAATCATCTGCTGAAACAGGGTCGAAGTAAAGCACTTCTTTTGGAGACGATGGTTTTTCTGGATCAGAAAACCCTATGTCTGTGTCATCGGACAATTCCTCTTTATCAATAGAGAAATCCTGCCAATTGGATGAGCTTCCTCTTCAAAGAGATATCCAGGGAGATTGATGTCTTCATCAACAAGAGATGTTGAGGATTGGTCGGCAAAACGACTCTGCGGCTTTTGTATCAATTGTCTTGGGGGAGTGTCAGGATCATACACCAACCCATGTGAAGACTTATGTTAGGGATTTTGTGTTTTGCAATATGATGGATGCATTATCATTTTAATCATCATTTGAATTTTCACAAGAGCATTGATTTAGAAATCTTGAAATATTGATTTTCACATACATTGGATTTTAAGACTTTAAAGAATCATGTTTCATGCATGTTTTGGTTTTTAAACTTGGATGCATTAAATTTTGAAAAGAAGTTTTTTTTAATCAAGCAAGCCTATGGTTTTAAAACTTTCAATTTATCTTAGGCAAATTAGGATTCATGTTTTTAAAACTCTTAGATTGATTTAAATCATATTTCCAAGCTTGATCCCATAGCCCAAAGTCCCCCCAAGAAAATCTCTTTGAAATATTCATTTTTTGAGAAAACTGGATTTTTACCGGCGGCCAAACCACTTTTACCGGTGGTTTCTGGCCCCCGCTAAAAGCAGTTTTTCAAATGGTCATATTTTTTACCGTTGAGTACCCGGTCGACCGGGCAAGGGTCAAGGTCAACCGGGGACTAGCCGTTGGGCACTTTTTGGGTATAAAATGAAGCTCATTCCTTTGCCAAAGTGAGGAACTAAAAGGCCTTCCTTGAGGTGTTTTGAGGCCAAACAAAGGAGAATGAGCTAAAGGAGGTTAGTTGGTCAAAAGCGAAGTTAAAGCTTGGAATCAAGGTTTAAATGATCTAAGTGAGCTTGGTTTTCCTCATCATATGTTTCATGCTTTGCTTTAATTATTGGTAAATCTTTTCTAGCATGTTAAACTATGATTTGTTGTGTCCTTAAAATGTATATGTGTTGAATTGATTTATTGTTTTGGATGCATCACCTTGATTCAAACCAAGTAGGACTCAAATTGGTTTATCTAAGCGAATCATGTTTTGGAATCATCTTTGAAACCATATGTAACATGATTCCTATACTTGGTTGAATCATAGGTAGTTGTTTTCCATTACAAGAGAATCATTTTCAATCTATCTCATGTTTTGGATTCAACAACACACTCAAATCACATGTACTTTTGTTTTAAAGTTTCACAACTTGCTTAGCATTGATAGGTTTATCATTTTCAAGTTGATCTATAAATTACATGTGATTTGTCTCTTCACTTCAATCAAATATCTTTTAGTGTTTTACACTTTCAAACGCTTTTAGCATACATGTATTGAGCTACATTGTTAAATTTGATTGAAGACCTCATGTATCACATGTCTTGTTCTTAAAATTTCACAACATGTTTAGAATGAGTAAGTATATCTTTTACAAGTTGTTTTTTTACATGTAATTAACATTCTTTCCTCAATTATAAATGTTTTTATAAACTAAAATTTTTAAAAGCCTTTGGCATGCATTTATGAGCTTTTATTTTCAAATTGATTGAGGACATCATACATACACATTGAGCATTCATCTTTGCATTCATATAGTGTTTATGTGAGTTAGATTTACACTTACATATCCACCTAATTAAGATGCATTGTATTTGAGCTTAAATTTGTATCTCTTTACGTGTTGTGTAGACACTTCTTTGAGACAACCAATCTTAAGTTTATAGGTTAGTGCTTAGCCTTAGAAAGGCATAAGCGTGTCGTTAGGGGTGAACCATAAAACCCAAGAGGTTATTGCTTAGCCTTGGAAAGCATGTTGTAAGGTTATTGCTTAGCCCATTAAAAAGCATAGATAGTGGGAATCCGGTGGGGTGTAGGATCACAAGCCGGTAGTGGATGTAGGCATTGAGGCCGAACCGCTATAAATCATACTGTTATGGTGAATGCTTTGTGATGATTGTTTTTGTTAGGTTCCGCAATTTAGTTCTATATCATCATTTGTGACTAATTAATTTGAAAGAACTTTAAAATTTGACATAATTGGTCATTAATTAGAAGCTCACCCTATTCACCCCCCTCTAGGGTTCGGATCCAGGACTTTCAACTTGTTTATATGATAGTGGAGTTTCCAATCCTTCAGTTGGCTTTTGGTCAAGGCAGGTTCCAACTGCGTGAGAATATCATAGCCACCTCCCAAACTGACTGGATTTTGATCATCGTAGCCCATTTTCTTCATGATAGCTTGTGCCATTGGACTATATAGGGATAGTTGTGGCATACCTTCATTTTGGAAAGGTTCAAGCAAAGAATTTAATGAAGAAGCTGCCGATCTATGGAAGAAGATTGATTTTCCTTTTGCCGATGCTGCCGGAACGACGAAGGAAGGAAGCAGACGCAGGATCTTCTACGTTAGCAGGTGTCTCCGATGGAGTGAGAGCGGGCTGAACTTGCTGAGCATTAGCTTGGCTTGACAGTGTGTCGTCTTCTGGCTCTGAGTCCAAATCCGTGTCTTGCATGATAGACACGAAGGAGACAACAAACTTGCCCCTAGCCTTTTGGTTTTTCTTCTTTGCTTTGGTGGTGATTATCAGAGGCTTTGAAGATTTGAGGGAGACAACGAAGGGAGATTGATTGCTCTCTTCGAATTTGCCGAAAGGTTTGTTTTCTTCCAGTGATTGCGGAGGAGCCTTGCCTTTATCTTTCTGGAGATTACCGGCAAAGGATGTTATTTCTTCCTCCTCTTCTTTTTTGTCCTTGTACATCTGTGAGTCTGCAAAATAAACTTCTTTGCCTTTGAAGGGCTTACTGTCTGCAAATACTCAATGTATCAAGCCGTCGTTACCAACGTACTTGATGCACTAATGTAGAGTTGAAAGGACGACACCATTCTTGTGTATCCAGGGGCGTCCGAGAAGGATGTTGTAGCATGAATGGGTCTTTATTGTATACATGGTGACTTCAGAAATAAGATCACCGATTTGCAACTTGAACCTGATTTTGCGAATAGGCCTTTGAGTGCTCTCATCGTATTCAAAGATGGATATAGATGTGTGACTCAGCTTGCTAGGTACGATACCCAGCTCTTCGAGTGCTGAAGTATAGATGAGGTTGAGTGCAAAACCTGGGTCGATCTGGACTCTGTGTATTAGCATCTCTTTGATGTATCCAGTGAAGTACAGGGGTCGGTTGTGCTTTGTCTCGCCTACTAGGAGGTCTTCCTTATCGAAGGCAATGGTTGCACTTACTGCTTTTTGAACCGAGAGGCATTCAATGCAATGTCCCTCGGTTTTTTTCTTTTCTCCCTTTGAGGAAGTATTTGATTTTTTGACCTTGTAGTTCATTTCAATTTGTAGGACTTGTGGGGCATGTTTGTCGACATCCGCATTCTGCATTTGTAGTTCAGAAATGAGATTACCACGAGTGTGTAGAGACATTCGTAATAAGTCAAGGATGTGCAGTCGTGCAGGTATGTGTTTGAAGTGCTCAATCAAGTCATACTTGAAAGCCTCCTTGGGGCCTAGATTTTCATTATTGTTGACACTTGGGACGTTTACAACTTGTTTTCCTGAATGATTTACATAAGAAGAAGGTTGGTTGTAGTTTTTGTGGTAATCCCAGCCAGAGAGGGTACCTCTACCAACTTCAAGAGCTTCTGGAGAAGGGACTTCGTTTGGAAGATCACCCTCGGGATAAAGAGGTTGATCCTTCTCATTTGCTGAAGACGTTTTCGCAGCAGCATTGCCGTCCTCAGTGATTGCATTGCACGGAGAATTTTCCAGGAACAAGTCCTGAACGACATCCAACAACTTTTCTTCTTTGTTAAATATTTTATCAGTCCAGACATCTCCTATGAGGTCGGGCATCTGGAACCAATTGACCGGGTTTTCATTGAAGAGGACTTCATTGGCCAGAGCTTCTTCATGGTGATCAGTCGGGAGAGGTTTGAGTTCCGATGTCACAGTTTCAGGGGAAGAAGCCTGAGAAGGTGATATCTCAGTGGAAGTCACATGAGAAGATGTAGCCTCAGAAGAAATACTACTAGATGTGGTCTGAGAGTATGTGGCTTCAACAGATGAGGCTTCAGAGGAACTATCAACCCAAATTATCATATTACAGGTTACTCCGGTAGGAGTTTCCCCCAGAATGGACTGTTGGGATTCAGGCTCATCCTCGGATGTAAGAGGATCATCAACCTGGTGGCTTTCTTCATTTTCTGGAGTTACCGGAGGAGATTCCTGTAGATCTTCCAGGACTTCTGATTCTGGATTTTGATTGTGACGAAGTCGATTGATGCGATCTTGTTCTTGTTCTATGGCAAGACGCTGCAAGATTCTTGCATATTCTGCGAGATTGGGCATAGGAGCCAAATCTTCTTCTTCATCTGCTCCTTGTGGTTCAACATGGTTGAGTTCTAATGGAGCATTGGCGGGTGCTGGGTCAGCAGCATTTTCTTGATCAGCCTCTTGGTCTTTTTCATCATCAGACAATGATCCTTGTGGCTGTAAGGGGTTATACCAGATTACTGGTATAAGGTGAGATTCGGGAATCCATTCTTCATCGGAGAGGTATTCTCCTGTTTCAAGGGATTCCTCTCACTCATCGGTGTCACCGGACTCGTATCCATCCATGGAGAATCCAACGACCGAGTTGCAAGAGTATGATGCCCTCTGCATAGTCTCATTTCTGAGCTGTGATAGCATGAAATCACCGATGGTGAATTTTTTTACTACTTTTGAAGTCTTGGGAAGGGACTCTTCTATTACCCCCAGGGAAGCGGTAGAGGAGGTCTCTGCTTTTTCAAGGACTTCTTATTTTTTCCTAGCCTTCTCCTACTATTTGAGCTTGCAGAGTTGTCTCCTGGCTTACCTTTATTGTTTAGCGGTCGGCTTTGTTTTGACAAACTCCCAGTTTTCATCTTCCAGGAGATCGGGGTAAACCCATATGAGTTGTCCGTCTGGTGTTGGATAAGGGACCAGCTCTTGGGACGTTTGAATCATTTTTATTACTTTGAAGGAAATAGTGATCTTCTCCTTTGGTGACTTTGATGTTTATCCATATGACACCATGTTAACGGAAGCATACCCATAGTTTTTGTCAAAGGTGATGACTCCATTTTTCCACATCTCATTGATCTTCTCTCTAACAACAAAGCATTGATTGAGAGGATGTGAGATCATCTGATGGTATGGACAAGACCGAGAATCATTGGTTTTGCCAACATGTCCCAGTCTTTTGGGGTCAGGCAAAGTGAGTTTGCCGTTTGCTAAGATAGCCTCAAAGATTTCTTTAATATCTTCATCGAACGCGTATTTCTTCTCTACTTATTCTTTGAAGGCATCAGAGAGTTTAGGCTTTTTACCTGCAGTTTTGTTTTCAGATTTCTTTGGCGGTTGTGGAGCTGACTTGGTTTGCACATTGAGAACCTCCTTTTTCTTTGGCTTTGAGGTTGTAATGGCGGTCGGCTCTTTCTTTGATGATTTCTGACTATTGAGGTCTTTGATCACCGTTTCAGCCTCCATGGATGCTTTTAGGAGTTCCCCTAGGTTCTTTGATTTATTGCCGATGATCATGGAGCGGATTCTTGCTCTCATGTTGTTACGACAAATGTCGACCAGCGATGCTTGTAGCAGCACGTCTGAGCATTTGTACGCCATTACCTTCCACTTGTGAATGAAGTCGTATGTTGACTCATTCTCTCCCTGTTTTAGGCTGCAGAGCTGAGCCATAGTAATAAAATGATCCTCACCTTTGAAGTGGGTCAAGAAGCGTGTCTCTAGCATGGTCCAGTTTTGGATGGAATCCTCCAGTAGAGTGGAGTACCAATAAAAGGCCGTACCTTTTAGGGTACTTGCAAAGAGACGGATCTTGAGGGCATCTTGATCCGTGATAGCTCCCGTCAAAATTTTAAAGTGGATGACGTGCTATCAGGCTGAACATTTCCCCGTATATGTTTGGAGAGTAGGTTGTTTGAATTTTGCAGGGAATGGAACTGAGCCCAGCCATAAGGGGTATGGTGGTTTGATTCCATGCTCTTTCAGTGTATCATCTTCTTTTGCTTTAGCGAAGATATCCTCCACGTCCATTTTGGTAAGGGCGCGTGACTCATTGTTTTCCCCATTTAGCTCATCATCTTGATGACTCGGAGGAGCTTCATTGTTTGGTGGACACTGGAAAGTGAGAAAGAGGTTTTCCATTAGAGCCTTTATTCTCTGTTGTCCTTGTTTCAGCTGCTGGATGCATGCGGTCACATCATCATGCGGCGGAGGTTGCTCAGAGTTTGTAACCAGAACATTCACCTTTTGAGAGTCGAATGAGGATATCGTCTTGGTGACTGAGCTAGAGCTCATTCTTTTAGATGCAGAGCCCAAGGAATGGTTATTTCGGTGTCCTTGGCTTAAAGGAGCGGGAGAATCCTCCTGATGTCTTTGTGTCTCGGAGACGCTGCGAGTCACTGGTCGTCTGACGTGAATTTTAGTTGCCGAATTCTGGCGTCTTTTGGTTTCGCCAACCATATGGATAGCAGCAACTTGGTCAGGTCTTTCTTTTTCGACCCATTTTTAGAGACCTGAAATGCAGAATGCTGGGTTTTTTGCTTCTCTAGTCTCTTTTGTCGATATGCCACGCGGCAACATATACGATGAGCAATTTGAGCTTCAGTCGGCTCTGGCTGGGCTCTAGTAATGAAGGATGTAGTCCCTCGTGCGCAGCAGCCAAGCTTGTCTTCTTTGAAGCTTGGCATGGACAGGATCTGGATGCAGTCCTTTGCCTGTCGCAGTGAGGCTTTGAATTTTAGGAGTTCGGCCCCTATTGAGATGAAGCGTTGAGCTATAGGATTGCAGGCCTTGGTAGGTTTTTACAGAGGCCTGGTGATGCACGATTTGATTTTCAGCTTGTAGGAGCAAGCCGGTTCGTACTGAGTTGATTTTGTTGTTTGGCGGAGGGTAAGTCTTTCATCTTTCATGTAGGCGAGAGGATAGAACTGGTTCTCCTTGAGTGGGGCCAGGCATACTGGCTTTGTAGATGCTTGGGACCTCTTTTATTTTGGTGAAGGTCTTGGCGACCAAGTCTTGGGGCAAACTTGGTTTTTTGCAGGTTGAGGCTTCACGGGAGCGTCGCGGGCTTCGGGTTTCTTGATGGCCACCTTTGGTGTCGTGGTAGTGACACGTTTGGAGGCAGTTTTCTGCTTCTTGGCAGGTGTAGTTTCTTCTACGGGATGTAAGAATGGTCCCAGCGACCCAAAGACGATGGTCCAGAGAGTTGAGGTCGACCCAGTGTTATGAGAGTTTCCGAGAGAGGTGATGCTTCGGCAACTGGCAAGGCGCTTATTTTGCTTCTCTTGAAGTATGACTTGGTACTTGTTCTCATCAAGGGTGATGGTCAATGAAACTGCCATTGTTAGTTTGGAAAAACTTCTGAAACAAGACCACATCCATTAGTAATCACAAGAATATGATGATTATAAATGGAAAATACTATGGTTTTGTCTTTTCGAATCGCTTGAGGGGACACGACCCGGCCCAAGAGAAATGAAAAAAGCAAAAAGCCATAGAGGGTACAATTGTTCTGAATGCAAGTTTGGTAGGCTTAGAATGAGCATTCCAGTGACTGCTAGACACAAATTGTAAACCTTAATTCAAATTACCGTGAAGCGAGACTCACTCGAAGTAAGTTGATATAAGGTTAAAGATATAAATGTGTCGGTCGCGAATACAGTAGACCCAAGAGGGCGTACTAGCACCGCTAGGCACAAATGTTGCAAATCGCATCCTTGGAATGAACACGAGATGGGATTTTTTGAAAGGTTAAGATTGGATTCATAAAGGAGAGCAAATGGTATTCAAATCCAAACACAGGCTCAAACATTTCCGCAAGTACTAAGTCCAAAAGGGAAGGAACCAAAATTTCTTGACCCTGAACCCAAAAGTGACTGAGTTTTTTTTTTTTTAAAGGCCAAGATTGAATTCATCAAAGAGAGCAAGTGGTGTTCCAATCCAAACGTAAGCTACAAACGATTTTCGCGACCTCTTATCTGAAAGGAAATGAACCAAGATTTCTCAAATTTGAACTCAAAAGTGACGGAAGTTTTTTTTTTTTTTTTTTTTTTGTTGTTGAAGAAATTTTGTTTTTTGAAGATGTTTTTTTTAGATGTTTGAGAAGCACATCGAGGTCTCCCGATTCGGTCTTATGAAACCTCAGGTGATAGATCAGCCCCCAGGTAAGGGTGGGATTACTTAATGAACCCGTTTGGAGGATCCTTGCATAGAATAGTCTAACTGTCTCCACACTCTAGACAAGGCTTTTCTTGAATCAACTTTGGTCAAAGAACGCAATCAATAAAACCTTAGTGTTCTTAGCCGCCCTCCCTTTTTTTTTTTTTTTTTTAAGATGACTAATGGACTCATCAAAGAGAGCGAATGGCCCCTCCCAATCCGAACGTTAGCTACAAACATTTCTGCGAGCTATCAAGTTCGAAACGAAAGAACCAAAGTTTCTCAAATTTGAATCCAAAAAAGAGAAAACTGATTTTTTGATTTTTTTTTTTTTTGAAAGATCTGAAAAGTTTGAAATCAGATTTTTTTTAAGATCCCTATCGGACTCATCAAAGAGAAAAGATGGCCAATTCCCCTACATGAACAATAGCTACAAACATTTTTGTAAGCTATCAAGTTCGAATAGGAAATGATCAAAGTTTCTCAAAATTGAATCCAAAAATGAGAAATTAGAGATTTTTTTTATAAAAAAAGGTCAAAATTGGTTTCACAAAAGAGAGCAAATGGTATTTCAATCCAAACAATGGCTCAAACATTTCTGCGAGCACTAAATCCGAAAAGGAAGAAACCAGAATTTCTCAAATCTGAACCCAAAGGTGACAAAAAACTTGAAGATTTTTTTTTGAAACGAGAAAGAATGGAAATAAATTCAAAGATAGAAATTTTCAAAAAATCCCATCTCATTTCTTTTTTAGATGCAAGATCTAACATAGGATGATGCTTGGCTTGGCTTAGACCTTTTGGCTTGGCTTAGACCTCAGATTTAAGCCAAGCCAAACATGGACCTTTTGGAGATTTTTTCGGATCCATTCTTCTTGGAATGATCCCCCTTTTATAGGCTTTTGGTAGCTATTAAGTGGGTTTATGAGCATTGATTGCATTAATGCTCCATAATGGGAGGAGTTACAAGTTTTTATTTCATGATTTTGTAACTCCTTTTTCTTGGCTTCTAATTGGCCAATGGAGAATGATGGGCATTTAATCGCCTTTAAACTCCATAATGAGGGAAGTTACATGATTTATTGCCATGACTGCTTGGACTTGTAACTCCTTTTTCCTCACTTCTGATTGGGCCTTCCAAAATAATGAGTTAATGACCGTATTAACTTGTCATAAAATGGATAACTTAACTGTATTAAGTGGTCGCCAGGGCGTTCGAAGAGTCACGGGCCGCACCGCGTCTTTTAGAATTCTTCTTGCGCTGATCGCCGATGGATCCACATGTTGATTGATGTCGAATGGAGATGCAACTTCAGACATTGATTGATACCAGTGGGCCAGTAACATCTGTCCAGTTGATTTCTCAATCTGTCGGCCAGAAAGTGTACTTTCTTGGTTGGCCGGTTAGCGGTTTTGAAGCGTCCGATGATGATCCAATGATTTCGGCGACAGATCCATGATGTTGACAAAAATCGATGGATTTCATACACCGAAAATCAGATTTTTGGAAAACCACAAGGGCTGAAATTCTCTAAACATGAAAAGGATTGGAAAAATGGCCCTTTCGGCAAAAATCTGGCGACCCAGATTTTCAGGGTCATCGGCGACCATGGGAATTTTCCCCATTTTGCTCGCCATTATCTTTTTCGTTTATTTTATCTTCTGTACTTTTTTTGACATTTTCCTCATGTATTTGGCCTGATTCTCCTGAAGAAAACCTGATGAGAAGCCGTACAAATCAAAGCACAAAGTTTCCTATATTTTGGAAAAAGCCGAAGACTTTTATTGCAGATTTGTCGTAAGCAGTAGAAATTGGATCAAACGATGTCTGAATGACCTGAAATTTGAGTAAAGCCTCCTGAGCAGTAGATAGGACCAACCATAGGCTTTTGTTTGAGTTTTGAAGCCGTGTGGGGTCCCATTGCTAGGAGACTTGATTTTGCCGCGAGGAAGATGTCGCGCTATAATGTACGGTCAATCGATGTCCGATTGACCTGAAATTTGACAGGGAGCCTATTGGAGTAATTTTGAGACGATCCATTAGCTCCGATTTGGAAGTCATGGTCCCAGGGAGCTCCACTGCCGAGAGGCCTGATTTTACTTCCGAGCGTCAAAGTTGAGTCAAATGTTGTCGAAATGACCTAAAATTTGACGAGTAGTCTTTTGGAAGCATCTTGAAGTCACCCATGTGCTTCGTTTGATAAGCGATGGCCTTGGTGGTTCTCGCCGCTGAGAGGCTTGATTTTGCTGCTCGAGGGTTGATGGAGGGTCAAACGGCGGTTTGACTTGAAACTTGACATGGAGCCTTTTGGAGGTATTATGGGACCATCCGTAAGCTCTGATCGAAGATTTAACGTCTTCGATACTGTTGTCGTCGAGAGAGCAAACTTCACTATGGCTGTTTCCTTTTTGGGCTAAACCATGTCAGAATGGCCCGAAATTTGATGTAGAGCCTCCTAGTGGCATTTTGAGGCCAACTGCGTGCTCTGCTTTGTGTGTCGGGGTCTCTGGCTTCACCGCTGCGAGGAGCTTCTGTTCAGCTGCTGTAAGAGTGAAATTAGGCCAAATGATGTTGAAATGGCCCGAAACTTCATGTGCACTCTTATTTTAGCTATTTTGAAGGATCTTGCTGTTTTTTGTTTGATTCTGACAAGATCTGATGCTTGAAGTGACGTTTGCCTATTTGTGGTAGGATGCGGCTCTATGTAACTTTTGATGTTGAAAGGGCAAAGTGAGATTTTTTGTGTCAACAGTTCCTTGAGTCGGCATTAGCATCCACACAATTGTCTTAAGCTCAGCCTTTGGACTGATCATCACTGGTAGGAGCTATTATGAGTGTTGAGTTAGCTATGATGAAGAGCTATGTTTAGTCGTACGGTGTGATACCGGGTCCGGTCTTCTGAGTGATGAGTGTTGAGATTGATGAGTGTTAATTGCGGGGCTCGTCATTCCCTAGCACTGGTTAGTTTTCCTCGCCGCGACTGTGTTCAGTATGGGAGGGCCGCGGTATAATATCCCGCGGTATTCAGCTTGTTACTTGTATACTGTGTCTTGCCAGATCTTTGGATCTGACCCATTCTTGGTGCTTAAGTATTGACCCCGACGATGAGGGCAACGCGTCGTCGAGGCTCCCATAGCAGGAAACTATGGACGGGGACCAGCTGACCAAGAGGTCAAGCTGGGCGATGGAGTGCCTGCACATGGGGTGTGAGAGTACCTTCTTTTGGGATTTTGAGTGGTTATGTTGTGAGTAGGGAGGTAGACCAATATGTATAGACTTTTATTCACATTTTGAGATTTAGGATGGACTCCAGCCCTGCTACACTTGATTCATTTGATATGATACCTTATGCTTCCGCTATTGTTACATTTACTTCCGCAATTCAACCATAGATGATATATTGTTTGAAAAGTTTTAAATTGGACCTCACTACGGATTATGATCTTGGAAGTTCTCGGACTTTCCAGGAAGTAGCGCCAACTTCGAGTACCTTGGCGGTAATCTCGGCATTCAGAATTAGGGCGTTACAGGACTTCTCATGATAGAACGATTCCCAATGTATTTGTTAAAATAAATGATTTTGTAAGCAAATATACTAGTGACATGGTAAAGGTCTTAAGTCATGATATTATCTCTTGAATAATGCCATGATAAAAAATACCCTGGTGGGAAAATCATGATCCTAGTGTATTATGTATGAAAAAGGGTAAGAAAACATTCATGAAAATAGTTATAATACAAACTTACATTTATATTTTTGTGATTAGTTACATAAAGAAATTCATTTCCCTTAACTACCACTTAAGAAAACCCTCACCTCAAAATTATCCGAATATTTTTTTATGGTTATAGGTTATCGAGAACAGTATTAAATTAAGGGCCCACTTATTTTTCATGTGGTAAAACATGCTTCAATAAAGGATCGATAAAGAAGTGAAGGGTGAAACATAAAGAGTAGATATGTAAATTAGATCCCACCTTCCTAGGATTCAATTTACCAGGTTGACATCTGGATATTCATTTTTCAACTTCTCTTAATCTATTTGTCATTCTGAATCTCACATTTATTTCTTTATTTTAGAATACTTTTTTTTTATAGAATTTTAAAATATTTATCTCAATGAAACTAAGAGAGTTGGTGGAGTGGCATAAGGTATCAGTTTGGCATCCACATCTTGTGTTTAAAACCCGTCCCAGATTTGCCCAATGTGCATTTATATGGGTTTAGTGGGCATCATCCCGGGGAATAGTACTGCTAGGTTAGGATACCCATGTCATAAAAAAGAGAAGAGTATTTAAAAAATCACCTTAGATGTCTTACTGCACCATAAAGGCCTTCATAGTTCCATAAATTACTTAGAATGACAAACATCGTTGCTTGTCTCTTCATTCTTACTCAATTGAAATAAATGGTGATGTCATCGCTCAAACAAAAGTGAAAAATGGTTAGAGGACCTTTGCTGCTCCAGAGAAATTACGAGAGCCTTTTTTGCACACCGAAAGCCTAGTATGTTTTTACCAATAACTTTCTTGGAAAAAAAGGCTGATACTTTATTTTTCATATTTTAAAAATCTGTTGAGCTACTCATGAACACGATGATAGCGGCCATCACGTTTATAACGTCGGCTCCTGTGGGGTCCAGATGACAATACGACAGAAAAATGGGGCCCACAGCCAGGTTTTCTTTGCGTAGCAAAACAAACAGTTATGCGGCGACACGCCCCTGTCAAGTGGGACCCAAACAGTGGTAATAAGCTTGACGGGTGTAACATATGCCACGTGTCGTTTCCTACTCAAGAGCAGGTTCAGGTCTTGATTTCCATTGCGCGCTCTGCTGGAGTATAAGAATATCATACTCCCTCTTTCAGTAGACTGTTTTTTCTTTTTTGTTTTTTTTTTTTGGGAATTGATTAATAAGATATGTGCAGTAGAGTAGTACAAAATATTCAACATGACCTTGATTAGCTTGCTCTAATACTAAACTGCTGTCTTTGATAGGCTTCAGGATCCCCATTTCACAGTGCTTGTAAACAACTCAAAGAGAAGAAAAACATTAATAATGAGAAATCAACTTAATTTCATTTTGTTTAAACATACATAGAGACTCTGTTGGAAAGGAAAAAGTTGCTATCAGCCTTAAAGTCCAAAAAGAGGTATCCAACTCTATTTTGCATAATGAAGGGAGGTAAAAATCTAAGTAGCTTATGGGCTCACCATTCATCAATTCAAACCCTTCACATATAGTAATATTCGACGAATTAAAGTAATGTTAAACAATCTAGAACTCAGTCTTATTTGGAACTTATTTGACTTGTACTTACCATTGGATTGAATTTTATTAAAAAAGTTGTAACTTAGAAAAACTACTAACCTTTAAGGCCTTGAAACTAATGACTATGATGATTGGATTGAAAATTTTT
Source organism: Persea americana (assembly GCA_029852735.1). NCBI lineage: Eukaryota > Viridiplantae > Streptophyta > Magnoliopsida > Laurales > Lauraceae > Persea > Persea americana. The sequence goes on along the minus strand of CM056813.1, from coordinate 19,648,220 downwards.
GTAGTCTATTTCACAAATGAGACCTTTCTATAACACTGAACCCCAAAAACTTGCGTGCATCATTCATACCGATGGAAAAATGGGGTGCATAACCAAGTTGGTCTCACAAGGGGATTAAATCTTTACCTCTTAAATAAATCATGAGAATTACCTTTTGATGAGATATTACCCATATATAAAGTTTATCTCCTAAACCAAGCCATACAACTACTTACCAAGATTTTCACCTTAGCTATATGAATAGATGAGAGTTCTAAATCAAATACTAGTGATTAGAAAGAACTATTCTAGAATAGAGAAAAAAAAATAGAGATTATCTATGGAGGAGGGAAAGTGATCTCCTAGGGCACGTTTGGTAACAAGAGAAGAATCCTCTCTTCGGATGAATCTTTGATGCCACGGATTTAGGCTTTCTTCAGAAATAATTAATGAGAGAGAGGATTCATTGCACTCCACATTTGGCTAACACAGAGGAATCCGAGATGATTCCTTCAAACCCATGTTTAGTGAAAAAAGAGATATCCGCGGTAAGAAAAAATGATAAACAAGTCTTAGTTAGTAGCAGAAGAGGAGGGCTCGAGCCTTCAAAGTCGAGAGAAAGGGGTTGGGTATAGAAAAGAAATTTGGGTTGTTTTCTGTGCAGAAACTTGCTTTATATACCATGCCTTTTAAAACCATGGATTGACGATATCCGATGGGGGGTGGTCGGATGCTTGAAAATATTCATATTGCAGAAAGAGGACGTCTCCTCTCCCTGGTCCAAAAGGTTACCAAACATGAATTTTCTTTGCTATCACAGAAAATCGTCGTGGATTTCGACTCACGGACCGTTGCCAAACGTGCCCTTAAAGAAATTAGCTAGGATGGGAGCTAAAAAACAAATGAGAGACAATCTTGAGAGAAATAGAAAGGAATCCTATTTAGTATAATGAGAGAAATTAGGAGAAATTTCAAAATGTGAGAAAACAGAAAAGTTATTAGAGAAAAGAGAAAAATAGAAACAAAAGAAGGAAAGTGGAAGAAAAGACTCAAAAGTTAAATCCTATAGAACCTTACCTGGGCCTCAGGAGTTCTTAGCCTTGTGGCTTTCTTTGTAGTTGCATCCAAGCAACATAAAATAGAAAAATTACAAATTGGGTTGACTTGCTTACTCATGTCATCAATATCACCATCTAACCGTCTTTTTTCTCACTTATCCAAGCATCACGTTGATATGAGGATAAGGAGTTCACCAAACTGTTTGGGTTAAACAAAGAGGGCTCCAAGCTGAAGATTTCTTAGGAGAGTCTATTTCTTTTGTTCTATTTGTTTGCATTATAATGCATAGGAGTTAAATATATAGATTGTATATAATAAGTGGCTTAAAATGAAGATCAAATGTGAATATCTAAAAATGAATATCACAATATATTTCCAGGATGCTCTAGACTCACCAACTAAAATCTTGAAAGGACATAGAAAAAAAATCAAAAGCTGGGCCAACTCCGATTGGAGTGAAGCGCGTGAATTCCCATGCGATTAACAATGGGCATATTTGATAACAATCGAGGAATTGGCGAGAAATTTGCAAACTCGGATCAATATTAGAGCTTATTGATGCATATAGTTGAGAAAAATTGATACCAATGTAAAAGAAATAAAAATTAAGAAAAATCCTCAAAATGAAAATCTCCACGTGCCCAAATCTTAGGTATTTACAGCTGCCAAACAAAGTTGATTTTCCTTGACAATCGTCAAACGTTGATTTTGCATGACTGTATATAAAACCAATGAATGTGACCACACTTTGAAAGAATAAATTTTTATGAGTAGGACCCACATGGTTTGATGGCCTGGCCCAGAGAATCCAGACTGCAGTTGAAGATAGACAGCACTTTGTCTGTACAGAAGGGATTGATTGATAAACACATAGACATATGGATGAACACATCCATCCGGAAATATTGTCTCGGCCTCTGTCTCGATTCCTCTCTCTTTCTCAATCTCAGCATCTCTCCAAATTCTAATCTCTCCCCATCCCACGTATCTTATACCTGTGTTTTTCGAAAAAGTAGAGATCTTGGTCTGATGCAGAGAGATGGAGGCTGATGTCTCCATTCATATAATCCCCTGAAAAATCTTCTTCTTTCACCAATTCACATGAGACTTCCTCAAACTCACGGATTTCAGGTTCTTCTTCCTTTTCCTTTTCTATTGGTGTGATTGATTCCGTATCTTTAATTTCCTTATCTCTCCTTCTAAGCTGGTCTTTTTTAGGATTTTCTCTTCTGTTTCTATTTTTCCCCGTTATGGGTACTTTCTGCATAATCATCTTCTTCTGGGGTGGAAATCTCATTACTTGGAGAAATAGAATTCTGGGGTTTTTGATTTTTTTTAATTATTTTCTCTCTCTATATATATATATTTTGTATGGGGTTGGTGGAGGGGTTAGGGAGTGTTTTTCTGGGGTGAAGATTTCATGGCTTGAAAAATAATTTCTGGGGTTTTTGGATTGGTTTGATTATGAAGGGTTAGGGAGTGGAAAAGTGCGCCGGACAGGAGATTGAGTTGATTTTGTGGGGTGCTGTGGATTTGGAGCAGCATGGCGTTTGGATGTTTTGGGAGTAGATGTGATCGGGATTTCATCTGTTTCCCCGTTTTGTACATTCTTCTTCTTTCTTCCTTGTGGGGTGCGGCCACTGCCAACGTGGTTTTGATTGGGAAGAACGTTTCATTGTCGTTCAATGACATCGAAGCGAATTTCGGTAAGAAAATACTTGGTTTATCAGAAATACATGGTTTTGTTGTCACTTCTAAATGATATCATGAAGTGCATATGAATTCCTCTATTTAGTGATCTTTTTTTTTCTTTGTAAAGTCATACTCTTTTGTTTCAGTTTTAAAGATGTGTAATCTTGTTCATGTTACTGTTTCATTGAGTTTGTGGTTGATATATTATTGTTGGAGTTAACTTCACGGTTATTGTGTTGTTTGTTAATGAATATGACTATTGAGCATTCTCACTCAACAGAATGCATTTTTTTTATACATAGAGATTGAAGATACGATGTTTGTGAAGATTTGAAGGTAATCAATCATTTACGATATGTTTGGAATTTAGTTGTGAGTGAGACCTTTGTCCTGGAGTTCTACTTCCACTTTTGAAGCCTGCTTCGCTCCCACTTCTAATACACTTTTAGTTACTGACACTAGGGTTTGAAGAGTAATGGAAGATTTTAGGACCGTTTTAAGTGGGGTTTTTTAGAATACACAAGGACAGCATCTTGGTCGGGTTGGAGAGGATTTCCTGTGCCCTGAACGGGCTTACGATGAATGGATCTAAGAGGGTTCAATTGGATGGATTTGAGTGGATTGATGGCTGTAAAGATGTTCAATGGCTGATTTTAATGGGAGTCATTTGGAGTTTCCAGATGTCTGAATTGGGTTTGATTTGGGCGAAAAGTTTTGGTTTTTATTAGGGCTGGGTCAGGAACAAGCTGGGACAGCGAATCGAAGGTTTACCTGGAGTTTTAAGGGTGTAAAGTTGGAGCGAAATCAAGGTTACAGGATTGAATTTTCTTGAGAATAAGTTTGGGGCTAAGTGGGGTTAAAGGATGCAGGACAAGGCTGTAGTATTAATTCAAATGAAACATGAACTTGTCCACCTGTAACTTGCATGAATTTTCATAAACTTGAAAAAACTTGAGACAGAAACAACAAAAGTCAAATTTAGGTGTTGTGTGAATATTTTAATTGATAGGGACCAAAATAAAGATAAATATTGACTGATATCTAACCTCCCAAGGAAGAACTGACTTTGATACCAAGAAACACAACAGTGTTGGGAAGATAAGCCGGACGCTAAGCCTCAATCTGAAATTTAGGAATGAATTACAGTCACACATTCACTGTTCCACACCAACTGGACCATTCAAACATCAATCAAAGAAGAGAGCATTCCTATTTCATGAAGTGCTGGGAGATATAGAAATGATAGATCCAATTTTATTAAGGGCCTGTTTGTTCATGTAATTGAATTCCTAGGAATTTTAAGACTTAACATTTCTATAAGTGATTAAAAATTGAAGAACCAAAGGTAAATATCCAGAAATGACCATCAAATCCCTTGTGGAAATTGACAAGGGAAGGTGGGAAATGAATACCCAGCCGTCACCCTAGTAATTCACTATGGAACCTAACGAAGGATTAAGCTCATGTTTCACTCCATAAAACTATGGGAGAGAGTAATGGAGCAAAGACTTCAACAAAAGACCAAGATATCTAAAAACCGTTTTAGTTTTATAATAGGGAGGTCAACCATGGAAGCTATATTCTCACGTAGATAATCAATGGAAAAATATTGAGAGGAGAAAACATCTTAATATGGTCTTTATCGATCCAGAGAAAGCCTATACCAAGGTATTTAGAGATCTGATTTGGTGGGTTTTAGATAAAAGGAGTGTCCCATGGGTTATATTGATGTCATTAAAGACATGTATAAGGGAGCGGCAATGAATGTGAGAACTACTTGTGGAAAGATAGATGAGTTTCCGATGACCATTGATTTGCATTAGGGGGTAGCTTTAAGCTCTTATCTCTTTACACATATTATGGACTAGTTAATTGCTCATATGAAAAAGAAGGTACCTTGCCGTTTATGATGCCCATGTACGGTTATGGATATGAACACTGATACGGGGATCGAGCATACGACCCTTCACTTTTGAAAGTTTAGGACATGGATACGGATACGGGTGTCATTATTTTTCTTTAGATCACTTTTGAATCAATGAAGTTATCATTGTTTTGGCCCATTTCTAGCATTTTTTATGGTGAGAAGTAAAAATATTAAAAGAACAATGTGAAATAAAGGACTTTATAAGTAGGATATGTTAAACTTGTTCCCTGGAAGTATCATTGCAGTATCAGGTACCAGAACAAGTGTCGAATCGGTCTGATGTGGATATGTTGGGCTTATATAAGTATCTAGGTATCATAGCTTGCCGTATGTTTGCAAATGATATTGTGTTGAAGTGTTGATGGATGAATGGAGAGATGGCATGAATGCCTTGAGAGATGACGAGAGTCTTTAGAATTCAAAGGCTTTAAAATAAGTCATATAAAGATGGAGTATATGAATTGCAACTTCAATCGGAATGTGCGAAGAGCTGAAACTTTTGTGAGAATTGAAGCTCAAGAGAACGCATAGAGACTCATTTCAATTCTTTGGCTCGATAATTATTAAGGATGGAGAGATAGGGGAAGATGTCGAATATAGGATGAGAGCAGGATGATTGAGCTAGGGACTTGCTTCTATTGTGCTTTGCGACTGTCACATACCGATAAGATTGACAGGGAAGTTTATATGACAATGATTAGACTAGCTATGACCAGTGGAGCAGAATGTTGGCCGACAAAAAAGCGACACATGCACAAATAAGTATTGTAGAGATGAGAGTGTTTAGAATTGAGATGGATGTGTGGTAAAACTAGGGAAGATAAAATTAGAAACGAGTGCCTTTGGGAGCATTTAAGGGTAGCATCAATAGGTGAAAAATTAAGAGAGACTTGTTTGAGATGGTTTGGACATGTCCAATGTAGTGGTGCCATTGAGGAAAAGTTTTTCTATACAAGTTAATAGTCCACCAAGGAGAAGGGGTAGGCCAAAGATAACATGGATGGAAGCAGTAATGATAAATCTGAAGAAGTGCAACCCATCTGAGGAGTTAGCCTGCGATAGATCGGAATGGAGAAACATAACTCATGTAGTTGACTCTGACATAGTTGGGACAAGGCTTTGATGATGATGTGACCCTAGTAATTCAAATCCTTGGAAAGCCGATGCCCCATCTATATGCTACCCTGAGTGCCCAGAACCTCCTCTCAGCCTTCTCGATCCTTCTCCGAAAACGCGGATCGGTGTTTTCGGAGTGGAACCGTCCTCGAAGTGCGGTTTTACCGATCTCGGAGCACGATTCGACCATCCTCAGAGCGTGGTTTGACTGAATATGGACCAAACCGTGCAGAATCTTTGATTTTTTGTGTATTTTCTTTTTCTGTGAGCTTGACATTTATCTTTTGAACGAATAAACTTCTTCTGACTTATTAATTATTGTCTATTTTATGTGATCAAATTGCAAAGTTAAATTTTTCTTCATTTTTAATACTTGAATATGTGCATAAGATATATGTGTGCCAATTAATTAATTGTTTATAAACCCATAAGCACTATGTTGTATAGGCTCTCTGGAGGCACTTCGGACATATTGTTATTTTAAGATTTAGCATTTCGGCACTCCCGCTCCCGTCCCCGCTCTGCGCTTTGGGCACTTAGATGCTACCTATATCCTTCACCCAACTGTTGGAGAGTGGCCTCGTTGGATTTATTGTTGGAGAGTGGCCTTTCATCGTGTGATTGTTTCTGCAGAAGCTGATCATTGTGTTGTGGCCCTATGAGAAGGTACACCAGTATTGAGGTGAGCTCCACGACTCTGATAGCCATGGCGACAGACAGACAAACTGAAACCATTCAATGGATAGAACAAAGTCTTCAGAATATGGCTCTCCAATGATAACTAAACGGATGGAACAAACAGTGTAAGAACCCATGACCCATGTCGCAACGGTAGTCAATGGACTAAACGATGCTAACAAAATCAGACTAACTCTTACAGACCCTTAAATTAACAATACCGAGGTCTAACCCAATTTGGACATCATAGTTACAAAAAGGGAGGTCCCAAATGAGTAAAAAGAGTGGATTTAGATCTGGGTAACCCGAAAGGTAGACATGCAACATATGTGCGTTAACCGACAGAAGAGACCCACCAAGGATCTTGTCAATCTTGGGAAGAAACGGAGCAATACACTGCACGCTAAGTGCCGTGGTGACCTACATATATCAAATCAGATATCAATTGAGGAACCATTATTATCATCACGATAACATTCAACTCTATGGTGCTTCAGAAGGTGATATATATCCAAAATCCTAAGTTTGAATACCCTTGACTCATTATCGTGCTCCATGTGTCTCTGGGCAATCTGGGGAGTGAGTATCACCTCAATACATCTCTTCCCACAAGTTTCAAATTTAAACAATGTTAGTCAGGTTCATGGTACAAGGATCCCACCTATTTGGAAGTTGAAAGTCCCCCAAACCAAGGGGTGATATTAGTTAATTGTTTTTTCCATCTATTCAGTGGCCTAAAAGTCCTCCAACTAGGTTTTCTCCCTAGGGTCAAAGGTTGAGTGGAGAAAGGGATTGGTAGCCTAATGGCCGATTGGCCATTGGAGGGTTTAAACAACCAAGATGCTTGGTTTGTGTCAAAGGGGTGAAGTTTGGTCATATTTGGGCTCCCACCTAACATGTTTCTAAGGTCCACAATTCATTGGGAAAAGATGGAACTCAAATTCCAAGGAAATAGGGTCAAAATAGTCCTCAGAATGTGGACCGCCGTGTGAAATAGGTGAACCACCGAGTGGTCATAGGGGAATTGCCGAATGCTCCATGGTTGGCTTCTCGGTTAACCGTGGTTATGCTCTCGGTTAACGGTGAGACTCCGGGAATGCAATCGACTGTCTACTGTGCTCTTGACTAGTCGTGAATGGGCTCTCGGCTACCTGTGGAGCTTCAGCAATCTTGTCCGACTGCTGGGAGAAGTTTTGTCTTTTTCCCTATTTTCCTTGGCCCATTTTTGGGGAATCTTTGGGGCACATGTCTGGGGTGATTTATGCTTCAAATTAAACCCTTAATTACTAATAAAACATAATTAAAATTGCGAATCAAAGAACGAGCTAGAAATTGGGTGTTCTAAGCTTAATACATTGAATTGTAATTGTGAATCAACAAACTTTCAAATATATGATGTAATTTGAAATTGATTACTTGCCTTGGGTTGCCGGACTTCTAAAAACAGGAGGGAAACACTTCAAACCACGATGGGACCCGTATACAAGGCCAAACAACCGGTCACCCTATAAAATGTTCAAAATTAGAAAATGGGTGAGAAGTTGGAATTTGGCCACGAAAATCGGGCTACATGGCTAACAATCTACCCTCAACAACATACTAAAAATTGGAGGTGATCCGTTACCTCGAAGTATTCCGAAATCGAGGAGTTTATCGTGGGAGGGGGTAGTCCAACACGGAAATCGATAAAAATGGACATAGATGTGCGCAATAAGGAGGCAAACACTTTTACTGGTTCAGAATTCCGATTTGTGCGGCGAACAAAGATGAATTCTGATGAAAGTGTAGGTGGGAGAGAGAGAGAGATACGAGAGGGAGTGAAAGAATGAGCTGGTTGCTGTTGGTGAATATTTATAAAAGAGATGTTGGTGAAATTACAAGTTTGCCATCCGTCTTGTGGACATGATTAATTCAGCTTAAACGAGGGTCTTTCGGACATCGAAAGGGTGCGGAGTCTTCACGAAAGTTTCTCGAAATTAAATTAGATTTCCAACAAGTTTGAAATCACAATTTTTGGAGACTTCTAGGGAAAACTAAACTTTGACAGAGATGACTACTATCTCCCTTGTCAAATTAAAAGATGCAAAACAAAGGATTTTTGAGCATCAAATGGCCATGAGTTGAACACGAACGTTGTTCGGCATAACTCGGACTATCTAATGAACCCCGCCCGGTATTTTTTTGAAATACCCAAAATACCATTGACACTTGTTGAAAGTACCAAACTGCCCTTTCTAAGTTGGAACTCGGTCAAAATGCAGTCAAACATATTCGAACATTACTCGAACACTAAGACCTAATTAATTAATCCATAGACACACTTAATTAGTGTCTAAATAGGATAATTAGGTTGGGGTCTTACACTTGGCCACTCACCTCTTTAATAATCCTCCCATGGAGCTCATTTGACCATGAATTCCTATGTGTTCAATTCTTATGTATCTATGCAAACAAACAGGCCATAAGTGCTGAAAATTAGTGAATTACAAATAGGCCATAAGGAATGAAAATTCATTATAATGAACATAAGGATGTCCCCTATGCTTGTCTTGCATTCCAAGCCTTCCACAGGACTAGATTTGATTGGACATTCTTACCAATATTAGCTAATGACACTAAAGGCTTGCAATATGTAGAAATATAACAACACCACTCCAAAATGATCTCGTAATTGCAGTCAAATGATAACGAAAGATATTAATACTTATATTAATTGCAAGCTGGGCATGCTAGTGGGTCCACAATGTGACTTAGGAATTATTTTGACATGTGCTGCAATCAAATTGAGGGGCCTTGGAGCTCCTTTAATGTATGGTTAGTCTCATAGTCATAGGTCCTTAGCCTGACCCATTGCATTTTGGCCAACAGCCTACTGCATGAACTGTATCACCTAGGGTTTGTGGGTTATGTAGGGGATGACATTGATAGGGATGGTTGCGGTGTAGTCAAAGGTGCTAAACCCCAAGGTATACCTAGGCACGCATAAAGGTTGAACCAGAAGAGAAAAGGACAAATGACCTGCACCTCTCTCTCTCTCTCTCTAAATTCTAAATATTGAATAAGCTCATGCAGACAATGGAGAACACAAAATTGGAGTAATAGCTTTTATTTTGTCGACAATGGTGTCACATGAAGACATCTAAAAAAATATATGTATGCATATGTCTTTTTGTTAGGTGTGTGCCTTACCTTGTGCTTTGAGTACATTGGGTGGCGAAGTTCATCCATTCATCTTAGGGCTGTGGTCTAGGGCATTGGGGACTTGATTTCTATGAACCAATGGTCAGTTGGATAAGCATGAATTGTGGATTTGTTGTCATGTTTAGATTAATTTAAGTAAATTATTTTTTTTAAAACATAGATGTAAGAACATAAAACCAATAAAAAATAATGGAAAAATAACTTTCCAATTGTTTTCTAAAGATGCTTTTTGAAAAGATATGACAGAAAAAAAAAATGTAGCAACCTTTTGTTAACTCTAAAACAATGATACCATTCAGAACTTTAAAAAAAAATAAAATACTAAAAGAATCCCATTCATCAGGAAAATTCCAATATGAAAATCCCTGTCAATATGTATAGTTGTTTTATGTTGCTCATCTAAAAGAATCTGAGCTCATAAGCCTTTGAGTGACTGGATGGCTGTGAAAGAAATAGTCATTGCCCACGCTTGAGTAGATGGTACCATGGTAAAACTTGTGCCTTTTGTCTTAAAATACTAACTGTACAGCCTCAGGTACTGGTTTTTATTGCACATGGTTCTTGTTTCTGTTTAATTTTTGTTCACTCTTGTTTCAGTTTGTTTCTCAAGAATGATGCAAGTGATCTTACCTCTTTATGAGTATTACCTGGTCTTATCTGAGTTGTTAACAACATGCTTTTCTGAGTTTGATTCCTCATGTTGGATCAGTGATAAATTTGATATTCATTTGATGGTGCTTATCTATTTATATTTTAACTTTTGACCTCAGCTCCATCAATAAAAGGATCTGGAGAATGCGGGACCTTATACTTGGCTGAACCTCTTGATGCATGCTCGCCTCTGATTAATAAAGCGGTTCCTGGTGAAGGTGCAAGTTCTCCATTTGTATTGGTTGTGAGAGGAGGATGCAACTTTGATGACAAAGTTAGAAGTGCACAAGATGCAGGGTTCAAAGCAGCTATTATTTTTGACAATGAAGATGGGCCGCTGGTTTCAAGTAAAGTCTATTTTTTGTGAACTTATAACTACTTTGTCTTGAATCATTGCAGTTATGTTGCATATATCTCATCATATAGGCTCTGAAGGAGCTGTTTGTGCATTAGGTGAATGTAACAGCATGGATACCTTTCTTCTAGGTTCTTCATTCTGATTTTGGCGTTCATGATGAGAACTCATGAATTAAAATCTGTTCAATTGCACATTTCGAAAGCTAAAAAAAAAAAAAAAAAAACAACTGTTGCGGTGCTACCTATTTTATACCTGCAGTTGATTCTTTAACTCGATTTGACTTATCTTAATCTGGAAGATTGCTTTGTACATTTTTTTTAATATAGTTGTAATAGTTAATAACACTGGAATTTTTTCTCTTGATCAGCACTGAGTAAATTTCAATGAAGAGAGAAAAATTTACAAAAAATGGGTTGCATGGTGAACTATACAGTATTGAGCTCTGCCGTGCTTAAAAGTGCACCATTAAATACGACAAACACCACAATACTAGAAAGATATCCTTCAGTATGTAGTCTTGAAGAAGACCCGTGTTTGAGGATGAACTCTTCTTTCAACCCGGGGGAATGACGCAGAACGGATAGGCCCACAAGTGGTCCCACCCAAGATAGTTTAGGAATTATTTTATTTTCCTAATTATTTGTCACTGGATTTCTAAATTTATTGAATGGGTTGTAATTAGGATGGTTTCTAATTTGCAATAGTTAACTAGATTGGTTAGGAGTCTTAGATCTTAAGTTTTATTTATTTATTTATATGTTATTTTAGAGAAGAATTTCTCAGAGACTTTTGATGGTTAGTAGAATTTGAGTGGGTATTTTATCCCTTGAGGTGCGTCCTCGTGTTAAAATCTCTGCGGAGATCTTGGATGGTGTCTGTGGACACGTACTTCGACACTTCCACGCAAGCCCTAACTCTATGTCCATCCCTTACATTTGCAAAATTAGTGTACAAAGTTGACTGACAAATCCACGGAACTCTACTAATGTAGCTGGATTGGTGGAAAGATCTGCCAAGCATAAGCGAGGTCCTTAAATAGCCCTCTTGAGAATCCCCAAGAAGAAGATGGTTTCCTCATATTACATGGATCTACTTTCCTTAAATAAACATACATTGAATTTAGACCAAGGATCAAAATAGCGGTTGCGGTGGGTGTAGCTGTTCAACTACCTTAAGTGCAAGGTTGCGATGTAGTGATAACCCGGTGAGTGTGGGATTGATCCACGGGGAGCGAAAAAGGCAGCAGTCGACTTGTACCTGTCCTAAAGAAAATCTAGAACTAGCCTATATGAATCTATACAAATCAGTCAACTACTAAAGTGAAAAATTAATTACCTTTACAAACTTTAAAAATATCCTAAACTAAAAAACCTAGCCAAAAAACCTAAACTAGAAAAACAAAGACTGCATGCACCATAAGAAACATTAAAAAACAGATTTTAAGTAGAAAAATCAGAATTAATAAAGTGAAAAATCAGAAATAATAAAAAGAACCTTGTAATCTAATGGATTAGTTGCTTTCTAAGCACTAAAAATTCGAATGGCATAGTTCAATCCCTCCCATAAGGATGAGCCAAGATGGAAATTATAAATTATTGACGTCATGAGAGATGTCATGCTCATCCAGGCTCCAACATTCATATTTTCATTTCTATAGCCGCATTCGATATATCCGGAAAACATAACGAATCCCAAAAACATTAGGTAATGAAATTTTTTTTTTTTTTTTTTGAATGGTTACTTTCATTGAAAAAGAGCAAACACTACAAGAGATTAGTGCTGATAGCAAAAGACTGGAAGCAGGGAAATACAAAAACCAAAACAAAAGACAATAAACTAAGGCTTTGCATTAGAAAAGGCCAACTCTTTTCAGTGATACACTATTTGTTGTAAGGAATATCCTCTAAAAGACGGGTTGATGGACACACAAAGAGCCACAAGAAACTTTGAATTCTCCACCAAAATCCTTTCGCTAGAGGCTAATCCTTCAAAACATCTTGAATTCCTTTCCTTCCAGATTGTCCAAATCACCGCTAGAAAAGATAACCTCCACATCACCTTTTCTCTAGAGTCCCCAGTAGGGTTCTTCCAAGCCTGAAAGAGCTCGATAAGAGAGTTAGGGAGGGCCTAGCTGCAATCAAACCAACCCACCACTGACATCCAAAGGGACCGAGCTATTTTGCAATTCAGCAAAAGGTGGTTCACAGATTCCTCGTCTCTCAAGCACATGGGGTAGCTATTAACCAAAGTCATCCCTCTCCTCCTGAAGAGGTCCATAGTAGGAATCCTATTCCTTAGGGCCAACCACCCAAAAACTAGCACCCTTGGGGGAGCCTTCAACTTCCAAATGCTGCTCACTATGCTCCTCTCCCCCAACGAATTATGGATTGTCCTGAAGAAGGACACTGAAAAGGAACCATTCTTTGAGGCTTCCCACACCCTAACATCTTCCCTTCTATCTTGAATATTTATATCGTTCAGGAAGTTAAGGACAGAGATGAATTGAGCTTCCTCATTTTCCTTCAGGTTTCTTTTAAAGTCGGACACCACACCACCTGACCTCCACTTGAAATCCTATAAGAACTAACTGTTGCTTCGTTATCCTGCACACACCTGAATAGATCTTGGAATCGAGCATTCAGAGCCCTTTCTCGAATCCATCTGTCTTTCCAAAAGAGAATCCTCTCCCCCGTTCCGGCTTGATATCTAATGTTCTCCATGAAAAACCTCCTAACCGCGAGGATTCCTTTCCATACTGTAGACAAACCCTTTGGAGCTTCCTAGACATCCCAACCATATCTTGGAAGATTATACTTCCTTTCCAACACCTTTCGCCACAACCCTTTTGAACCATCTCTAATCCTCCACAACCATTTGCCCAAAAGGGCTTGGTTCATCTGCTTGAGAGGCCTAATTCCCAAGCCACCTTCTTGCTTGGGTTTACAGATGGAAGCCCAATCTACCAAGTGTAACTTCTTCTGAGCCCAGTTCCATTCCATAAGAAATCTCTTTGCAGCCTTTCTAGTCTCTTAATTATCGATGCCGGGCACTTAAAGATGGAGAAGTAATAGACTGGCAAATTGGACAGCACCGATTTGATGAGGGTGACCCGTCCTCCAATAGACAAGTAATTAGCTTTCCATGTCGACATCTTCCTCTCAACCCTTTCCACAACCGTGTTCCACATTGATGGCGTTTCCCGCCCCGAGCACAAAGGCATCCCTAATTACATAGCTGGCAACTTTCCAACCTTACACCCCATTATTTCTGAACACTTGAGAAGCAACTGGTGCTCCGTTCTTAGCCCGATCACCTCACTTTTGAAGAAGTTAACTCTCAGGCCTGAAACTGCTTCAAAACATAGGATAGTGGCTTCGACATTTTTAACCTGGTCTTCTTCAGCTCCACAGAATAAGAGAGTATTGTCTGCAAACTGTAAGTGGCTAATGGTAGGGGTATTTCTAGCCACTTTGAAGCCTTCAAATTAACCTGCACTGACTGGCTTTGATACCATCCTATATTCCTACCCAGCGCTTCTGCCACTATCAGGAAGGGGAAAGAGGATCCCCTTGTCTTAGCCCCCTTTCTGCCGGAAAGTATCCCTTTGGAGAACCATTCACCAAAATCGAGAACCTAGCTGTTGAGACACATTCCCTGATCCACATCCTCCACTTTCCCCCAAGCCCCATTCTTCTTAACATGTATTGAAGAAACTTCCAATCCACCCTATCATAGGCCTTCTCCAAGTCTAGCTTGCAAATAATACCCGGAAGCCTCTCCTTGAGCCTAGAATGAACACACTCATTGGCCACCAGGATATCATCTAAGATTTGCCTTCCTTTAACAAAAGCCCCTTGCTCGATGGATATAACCTTCAGCATAACCTTTTGGATTCTCCTAGCTAGGACTTTGGAAAGAATTTTGTAGAGGCTACCAAGAAGACTGATAGGCCTATAATCCTTAATGCCAAGGTCTCCTACCTTCTTTGGGATTAAAGTGATAAAAGAGGCCCCCATATCTTTAGACAACTTACCCCGCTGGTGGAATTCCTCCATAAAATCCATAATTTCCTTCTTCAACATACTCTAGAAGTGTTGGAAGAAGTATATCGGAAACCCGTCCAGGCCTGGGGCATTGTCACCTTGTAGATCAAAGACCGCTTGACGTACTTCCTCCTCAAATTTCCTCTCTAGCCACTGAGCCTCCTGCTTGCCAATGATGTCAAAGGACAGATTACGAAGAGATGGTCTCTCCCATCCCTCTTCAGCATAAAGAGAACAAAAGTAATCTATAATGTGAGATATGATCTCCTCTTCTTCTCTAGCCTTTTCTCCCCATCCATTAAGCTTGAGATCCTGTTTGCCCTTCTTCTCAAAGATGCCATTCCATGGAAGAATTTAGTGTTTTTATCCCCTTCTTTTAACCAATTGCAGCTCGATCTTTGTCTCCACCTTATCTCCTCCATTCTAAGCTTTCTGTGGAACTCTTCTTTTAAATCTGTGGAACTCTTTTCTTCTTCCAGGGATAGCAGGTCACTCTCCTCCTTTCTATCTAGAGCTTGAATTTCTACTAGGATCTCTGATTTTTGGATCTACACATCCCCAAAGTGCTCCTTAGCCCACTCCTTCACTCTGACTTTGAGCAGCTTCAACTTTGTAGCCAGCCTGAATCCTGCCCAACCTTCCACTATGATCTCCTCCCACCACTTTTGAATCATGCTAGGTAATTGATCTTCCTCAAGCCACATTAGCTCAAACCGAAAGGGTGATGGACCCCACCTTTCGCACTCCGTGTCAATCATAATCGGGCAATGATCTAACACAAGTTTAGGTAGTGCCACTTGAATAACCTCTGGGTAGATTTCCAACCAATCAGAAGATACCAAGAATCTGTCCAGCCTAGACATGGAAGGGCTACTCTGATGATTAGACCAAGTGAATGAAGCTCCTCCAAGTTGCAAATCCACCAGATTATGAGAGTTAATCCAATCAGAGAAGTGCCTCATTTCTGCTGTTAGTCTCCTCCCACCCAGTTTTTCACTTGGGAACCTGATTATGTACCAATCCCTACCAAGGCACCAAGCACCATTCCATCTCCCCCGAATCGTATCCAATTCTTTCCAAAATTTGTCCCTCCTCTGGCTGTTATTTGGGCCATAAACTGAAGTGAGAAGCCATTTCGAATTGTTCATAAGGTCCTCCACCATAATTGAGAGGGAGAAGACATCCATCCAACTGTTTACCACTGACACTGAGCGAGAGTCCCAAAGAGTCAATAACCCACCAGCAACTCCCACTGCTTCAACTGCCACCCACTTAACATTCCTCCTTCCCCAAATCTCTCTCACGACCCTGTCTGGTGCTTCTTTCAGCTTAGATTCTTGCAAAATGACAATCTGCACTTTCTGACTCCTAACCATGTCTTTCACCACCATTCTATGAGAGACTCCCCCCAAGCCCTGGACATTCCAAGATAGAACTTTCATTTAGCACTATAAAAGGCCCCCTGAATTCTCTCCTTCATCCCAAGACTCTTCCCTTCAGCCTCCTTTGCCTTGGCTTTATCCTAATTGATAGAACAGCTTAAACGATTAAGTTCTCTAACCCCTTTCCTCTTTGATTTTTTGCTCGTTTTCTCTTCTTGATTTTGTCTCTCCCGTCTCTGCACAAATTCCACCAAGGTATTCCACGCACCATCTGAGTCCTCCATTGTAACTCCCACTGCCTCTGCACAGTGGATAACCTTAAGAGGCGACCACTGCATTTCACCAGCCTCAGAGTCCCCTGAGGAGCTACCCGCTAAACTGTTGAATTGCCCCCCTTCCCCCATCGCTCCTTCTTTACAGAGCATACCTGGGCCAATCTCGTAAGCAAACACTGGAGTTGAAGAGGAGACATGCGCCCGGTCCTCTCCCCTAGTATCATTGGCCAAGAGCAACTGTGAGCGTCGACCTAGAGGTGGAGCTGAATTGGAGCCCCACTTCACAGGATGACTCTTACCACCTTTACGCCTCTGGTTGGCAGAGGTCCACCCCGATGACTCTCTCATAGGGGACTTGTCTAGATCTCTTCTATTGTCTTTTGTCGGTAAGTCTTTTGCTTTATCCTCTCTCCTTTCCGGAGCCTCTGAAACTGGTTGGAACCCATCGTCTATCCCTTCGCCGGTCTCCCCATCGTCAGTGTATCTCTGAACTATCCCGGTCCCGCCGGAAGGTCTCAGAATCATAACCTTTCCTTTCCATCTGGGCGGTCGATTTGATATTTGAACCTGAGTTAGTAACGTCATCTCCTTCCTCCCTCATCCCCGTTTCATTCCTGTAGCTGCATCTTCTATCTTCCTTCTTCTCCCTCGTTCTCATCCCTTTGCCTGCCTTTTCCCCTGCTTGTCTTACATCTTCCTCTTCAATCTCCACTGTCACCATAAATTGCAGATCCTCTACCCAGACTGGCACCAACAGAGGCGTTGTGCAAGATCTGTTAAGCAAGACCTTCACCTTGCCTTCCTTGAGGATTTCCTTTTTCTGGGTTCTAACATCCACCTCCACTGTCTTACCCACACAATCTGCTATGAGTCTGAAAACACCTTCGTGCCATGCTTGAAGGGCACCTTTAATTTTAACCCAGCATGTTCTTGGTGGAAAACCCAGGACTCCATCCATCTCTCAATCATTAAGAAGGGTGATGAGCAGCCCCTTGATTGTATTCTAAAGAGGGTCTCTTCAGTCTCATTGGAAGAGGAAAACTGAATCCAGATCACCTGCTCATCCAGTTTCTGAACAATAAGAGGGAGCTGACCGCAACACTTCTGGATCCAGGATTCAATCTGCTCGATGCCTTCTGATTTTGATTTCAGGAAACCCACCAGACTGTTGTAGAGAGACTTCTTCTGCTCCTTGACTACCCACGGTGCAACCCTAACTCCTTTACCTTCACCTTCTTCCACTAGCCAGCCAGCAGTTCCTGAGCATAGACTGTCGTTTCTTCCTTGCTCTCTCGCTGGCTCTGAAGCTCTTGCTGTGTTGGTCTCCCCTGCGTGAAAAGAAGACTGCATATTCCAGGCCCCCTGTGACCTCTCCTTGCCTCTTCTCTCGCTATTTTTTGAGCTGAACTGAGCCAGATTGGCCTGTATTTTCATTCCTCCCCAGAGTCTGCCCTCCGCTATTTGTACTGCCTTTTCTGCCTCCCTGAGGGTTGCAAATCTCACAAATGCAAAGCCCCTATTGCTGTTGTCTCTCCTGTCTTTTGGGATGAACACATCATTTATCCTCCCTTCTCTCCAGAAGATTGCCTCTATCTCAGCTCTGGATATCTGTTGAGGGAGATTAGAAACAAAGACTGAAAAGGATTCCTCCCTAATCTTCCAAATCTGTGCTGGGAGTGGGTCCTTGTAGATCAGCGGTCTGCCTGAATCGAAGTAGCTTGAAGCATTTCTCTTTCTGCCTTCCATTTCATCAACTCCTGGCTTGAACATTAACTTACATCAAACTTTAACTTGAGAGTACCCATAGGAGGACATTCCCACGAGGCACTAATCAGGGTTTTACAAACCCATCTTAGATAATGAAAATTAAATCAACAATAACGAAAATCACACCTTTTAATGCACATGTCCATGCATAGAATTAGTCAAAGAATAGTCAACTTCTCCTTTATCCTTAGATTACAAAAAAGAATTTTACCCCTCCATCTTCATCTTCACAAAAATACAAATTTGTTGCTTGGAAAAAGAAAAAGGGGAGAGAGAGAGAGAGAGAGAGAGCCCCAATGATGGGCGTCCAGGCTCGAGGGAGGGGGGGGGGGGGGGGGGGGGGGGGGGGGGGCGCATGCATTGGATGTCTAGCCTTGCTCCTCTTATATAGTTTTTGTTTGCTCGGATTCTAAGCTTTGATGGAGAGATCAGGAAATGTCTTGGTTAAAAAAAAAAAAGAGATTAGGAAATGTCTCTTGCTTAACCTCCAAGTTTGAATGAAATTAGGAAGGTTTTGGAGAGAAGCAAGGAGATTTTAGGGAATTTATGAAGTCTTTCCTTTCTTGATTTCTTGTTGTGCAAGAACTTTCTAATTTTGTGTCCCATTGTTCCTTGCTCGGAAACTTTCCGCCATGAGCCCCACTCCAATGGAAATTTCTTCAAAGGAATGATTTTTCAATGTTTGAAACATGATTGGACCGCACCTTGGTCGTGCAAGGGGCTGTGGGTCCCCCTTTGGGCATCCACTTCATGTAGGAAGCTTCCTTGTGTGCTATCTTTTTTCCTCTTTCTTCTGTGTTTCCTTCTTTGCTTTCTTCTCAAAGTGGGTCCCAGAATTTGGATTTTACCTACACAAAAAAAAATTAAAATAGAAAAAAAAATTTATGTAGAAAAGCATAATGCAATGCATGAGACTCTATTCACATCGTATTAACTCATATGAATACACTATGTTCTTCGATTTTTGGCATAGAATGCAATGGTGAAAAGAAACTACATGAGTTTAATTGTGAATTTTGAGAAAATTTATGCGATAATAGGATAATGCAAAAGAATAATTTCATGAAAATAATGCAAATTAAATGAATTTTGACCACTTTTGGCTTGAATTCCAACATTGAATGCTCAAATGCATGAATTTTGGAAATTTAATGAAATCAATGCAAATTATCTTACATAAGTCCATATAATCACATGAAATAATGCATATGAACTGCAGTTTCATGGACTTACCAGTAGCGGCTGGTGGTCAAAACGCTACATAGCGGTAGCGGTGTGAATAAATAAAATTGTAAAAATATTTTAAAAAAATATCCAAAAAATTTAGAATATTGGAAAATGTAGGCATTTGATATTTTTTTTTCTTATAATAACTAAGATAGTGGGTGTAGTAGTCATGGACATAGTGGCCGATATGTCGGGTGTAGCGGTAGTGGGCGCCAGGCTAAAAGGAAAATAGCGCCGCTTACAACTGTGTCGGGGTGTATCGGCCACTACAAAGTTAAAATGAAAAAAAAAAAAGAAAAAAAAAAGAACAAAAAAAAAAACCTTACCCATTGCCCTCGTTCAAGAAGAAGAAGTAGAAAAGCAAGAAGAAAGGCGGGAAAAGAGGAAAGCAACTACAGGGAAGAAATACGTGACGGCAGAAGGCAGTGGGCATTGAACCAGAAACCGGTAGCAAGCATCGAAGTAACACCAACCAGCGGGCGTCTAAGTAGCAGGCATTGAACCTCAGACCGAATCAGCAATAGGTAGCGAACGTCGAAGCAAATGGCAAGCAGGCAGCAATATATTCCCTTTTTTTACCTTCTTCCTCCTCCTCCGCCTATTTCATTCTTCTTCTTCTTCTCTTCCCTCCCTATTTTCCTTTCCCCTCTCCTTCTCGATACTTCTGTTTTGTCCATATGACGAAAAGGGCCAGCAAAGACCCTTTTCAAAGACCCTTTTTTATTCTATTCTGTTCGCATGACGAAAAGGGCTAGCAAAATGCCTTTTTCGAAAGGGCCCCTCCCTCCTCTAAATAGATTTGGGGGCATATCCAAACTTCACTCTAATAGAAATGAAGCCATAGCCAAATTTCACTTAATAAAGGATATGGGCCTATCCAAATTTCACCCTAACAGGAATAGGGCTCTAGTCAAATCCCACTCAAATTGAAACAGGTCCTTTGCTAAATTCCACTCTAATAGGAATTAGGGCCCAAGCCAAATTTCTTAATAGGAAATATGATCCTAGTCAAATTTCAATCAAATGGGAAATGAGACCCTAGCCAAATTAATTTCTTAGTATAGGTAACAAACATGAATTCATGTGGATAGATAGATTAATACTATTATGTCATAGTCATTAAGTGATACATGACCTCTATGCAATGAGGGGACCGCTACGCCTCCCTATATATTACTCTTGAAAAAAAAGGTTAAATTCTAACATTTTCCAATATTCTACATTTTCTAGAATTTTTTCTGAATTTTTTGACAAGTTTTTCAAAACGCACCACTACGCCGCTACGTAGTGTGCAGCCCGCCACTACCGCTATTTTCATCTTTGGTAGCAGTCCCTTAAGTGTATAAAAGTTCTTCATCGCTGAATGAATATTAAAAAAAAAAAATGATCTAATTTTTCCCGTGTATTCATGTTGGTTAGCCATACTAAGTTAGATTTTATTATGCATTTCTAAATTCATTACTCAAATAAGCAATTTAGTAAAATTGCATATAACTAATGATATATAAATTATAAAATAATGCTTAAATAAAGTTTAAAGTTCAAACCAAATAACAAATTACCTTTCATCAAAACAATGTATTTTTGTTGTGTGTAGTGAAAAGACTACCTCTACCAAAGGGGTTGTCTACCAGGATATACCTAGAGAAGAGCCCTTTAAAGAAACTCTCCGTATTGACTTCAATTCGGCGAGATCATGTGTTTTTTTTGGTGTTCTTTTAAGCATAGAACGGTGGAAGAGTTGCGTAGAAATGTTATTTGGAGTAAAGAAAAGAAATAAGTCTTATTATGCATTTTAAAAATTCTTGGAAAAGAGGCCCAGATGGCTTTCCAATCTCCTTCTTTCAAAAGCATTGGGATCTTCTAAAGGCTGATATTATGGCATTCATGACAGAATTTCACCTGAGAGGCAGACTGTCGCGATCTATAGTCGCTTCTTTCATCGCTCTAATCCCCAAAAAGGCTGGGGCTGACTGTATAAAAGACTTCAGGCCCATCATGTCAAATACAAGATGGCTCAGGCCCACTTGGGCCGAATATGATGATATCCAATCTCGTTGGATTTGGTCAATTCTTTGCACAGTTTCTTCCTTCTTTAATTAGATTGTAATTAGATTAGCTGATTTGTAGAGTTGATTTGTAGCTGATTTGTAGCCTTTGATAAGGCATCTGTATTCTATATAATGGGAGAGAATCTCCAATGAACGATACACAAAAATCATCCAATTCAAAATCTCTTCTACATGTTACGTTTGATATGGTATCAAAGCCAGGTTCTGATTGATTTGTTTGATACATCAGTCTTTTGGGAAGCATTTACAAAATCTTAGCCAAAGTGCTAGCAGCTAGGCTTCAAAAGATTCTGCCTTCCATCATTTCCCATTCTCAAGGTGCTTTTGTCCACGGCAGGCAGATCTTAGATGGGGTCCTAGTAGCCAATGAATGCATTCACTCCAGGCACAGAGAGGAATCTGGGCATTGTCTGTAAACTTGATTTGGAAAAAGATTTTGACATGGTGGACCGGGAGTTCTTAATTTATTTGATGCGTAAGATGGGGTTTGGACCTAAATGGAGAGACTGGATCAAAGAATGCGTCTCATCTGCAACATACTCTATAATTATTAATGGCTCTCTGAAGGGATTCTTTAGGACTGAAAGGGGCTTGCGTCAAGGGGACTCTTTATCTCCGTTCCTTTTTGTCATCGTTGGGGAAGCTCTAAGTCAAATGCTCTCTAAAGCAGAAGATTGCAATCTGATCAGAGGCTTTAAGCCCTCTCCAAATGCTCCTTCAGTTTCTCACCTTCAATATGCAGACAATACCCTGCTCTTCTGTGATGCCATAGAAGACCAAGTCAAAAATATTGTAGCCATCCTCATATGCTTTGAAGCTGTCTCTAGTCTCAACATCAATCTTCCTAAGAGTGCAATTCTAGGGGTTTCTGTTGATGCCTCCTCACTTCTTCATTTGGCCGGCATCTTGGGGTGTAAAGTAGATTCATTTCCTTCCACCTATCTTGGTCTTCCGCTGTGCCTAGGAAGGGTGCCAATCTTTGTTTGGAATCCTGTCCTCGGGAGAATTGAGGAAAAGTTGCCGTCATGGAAAGCTAGGCACCTATCCTTGGGCGGTAGGATCTCTTGATCCAATCAGCCCTTGCCAACCTTCCAATCTACTACATGTCCATCCTCAAATGCCCCACAGTTATCATTAATTGCATCAAGAAGCTTCAACGCGATTTCCTTTGGCATGGCCGCGAGGATTCGAAGAAAATTTACCTGGTCAATTGGAAATCGGTCTGCTCACCTAAAGATTCTGGTGGCCTAGGTTTAAGACCTTTAAGAAGCATGAATCAAGCTTTGCTGGGAAAATGGTTTTGGAGACTAGGGGAAGACTCAGATGGCTTGTGGAGAAGCATCTTGATAGCCAAATACAGATTGATGAGAAACGGTTGGGACACCTCCCCTCCTTCCCAAGGTTGCTCTACCCTATGAAAAGGGATATGCTCCGCTAAAGCTATCTTCAATCAATCAATTTGCTTCCGTGTTGGTAATGGAGAGATAATATCCTTTTGGTATGATGTTTGGGTCGGGGATTCCCCTCTAGGTTTAATTTCCGGATCTCTACAGATGTGCAAGAAACTGCAATGCTAAGGTAAAGGATTATTTTCATAATGACCCTAACAGTAGTCAGTGGTGGCCGATCTTTAGAAGGAACCTAAATGAGGTAGAAGAAGCTCATCTGTTTAACCTCTTCGAGGTTTTTAAAGGGACAAACATCTCCGGCGAAGGGCAAGACAGTCGGCTTTGGGCCCTTTCTCGCGTTGGCTTCTTCTTGGTTTCCTTCCTCTTTTCCACCTTATCAGTTTGACTCTGCCCCTTCTGGATTTTGGCACTCCCTCTAGAAGATCAAGGCCCCACCAAGAGTCACCACTTTTGTATGGCTAGCTCTTCGGAAGAAAATTTTAACTATGGATAATCTCCGTCGCCGGAACATGGTTGTGGTCAATGCTTGTCCTCTTTGCTTAGCTGACGAGGAAACGGTCGCAAACCTTCTTCTTCATTGAAAAATGACTAAAGCTCTTTGGTCTTCGATCCTTACGGATTTCAATTGCTATTGGGTCCTTCCGGAATCTTTACCCGATTTGTTCTAAGAGTGGATAAGCCCGATCAATACCTCCAAAGGGAAGACCATGTGGCGCCTATCCTTTTTGGCTTGTATCTGGACAATTTGGATAGAGAGAAACAGGAGATGCTTCGAAGGGTCCACTTCGTCCTAAGAAGACTTAATCCTCAAAATGAAGTTTTGTGTTGCCTCTTGGGTCTCCTTCCTTCTAGATTTCTGGGGTTTAGCCACCGATGCTATTATGTTTTACTGGAGGGAAGTCATTGCTGGTTGATTCTGTCATTCTCTTCTCTTTTTTGCTTTGAGGCCTCTTGCCTCCTTGTAAAGCTCCCCTTGCTCTTGGGTGGTGGCTGTTTTTTTGGGATTTTTCCCAGTTACTTCTCAGTATAGTTCTTGTATACTGTAGAGCTTTTTTCAATACAAATTACCATTTCAAAAAAAAAAAAAAAAAAAATTCTTGGAAAAGTGGCAGCTTGTCTTACTCCGTAGCTGCACTGTAGCGGTCTGTAGCTACGGATGTAAGCGGAACTAAATACCATTCAGTGCAGCGGTCTTGGCCGCTTTGCCAATATCGTAGCGGCTGCTATCTTGATCCATGATTTAGACTCTATTGACATAAGAAAACTATTATAAAGGGAAATAGAAAGATAATTATTCTAATAGAGATATCCAAGCACATGATTTATTGCCTTATTGGTTTCATTGACTTTCTACACAGTTTAGTTGAGCTTGTTAGACCAGCTGTGGGCTTGGGCTTTAATTAGTGGACATGGGCCTGGTCCATGAGTATTGGGCTGGATATGACCCATTGTTTGAAGCCCATTCTGTGCCAGGCTGCCGCGTTTTGGTTGTATCATCTACTTATTCTCATGAAGATTGAATGCTAATCCCCGATGAACCATTTCTTTCCTAAAGAAACTTGCATTGCTTTCATGCTGTCAAGGCCAAAGTGCAGTTAAGGCTTGTAATTTGGCTAGGTGCATGTTCAAGGAAAGAACGGAGAATATAGCCTGAACAGTTCATTTAAACTAACCGCATAAATAATATAGCTACAGTAATTGCTTGCATAAATTATAATAAAAAAACATTAAACAACCACACATCACTACTAATGAAACTCAACTAACAACTATGTTACTATAATCCATTCTAGTCCAAAACCAAAATGTAGATGCCAACCATGCAAACTTTAAGGTTTATTACGCAACCACCAAAAAAACACAAAAAACTGAGGCTTGTAGATTTAGCCAATCACGAAAAGCTAGTTGTGTTAGATGTTGATAACAGTCTGATCTAACACAGAGACTGAACGGTTGACAGATAAAGGGGAAGCTACTATTTTTAACGTATACTCGATGGCCTTAGGAGTTAAGTCACATGGTTATCGACATCTTACCAACTTAAAATATCTGGATACTTATGCAAGACTGGGGTATCTGTATTGGACTGACACAACAGTCACATTGGTACTCGATGCTTCACTGATACTTCTAGGGTGCAAGTGAAGCGTA
This sequence comes from Persea americana, assembly GCA_029852735.1. Lineage (NCBI taxonomy): Eukaryota > Viridiplantae > Streptophyta > Magnoliopsida > Laurales > Lauraceae > Persea > Persea americana. Next base: position 19,623,233 of record CM056813.1, on the reverse strand, counting down.
TCCTACTTGCAAGTCCATTGTTTCATATATTTCTTTTAGCTTTTAATCTTTTATACTTTTCAACATAAAAAATGTTGCAAATGAAACAATGATATTTTGATTAATTCAGAAATGTTCTAAAGAAAAAAAGGTCAGTCTTTCCTGTGTCCATGTCCTAAATTTCAAACCTCGCAGTTGCATTTTTGATCCCCGTATCTGTGTCCATATCCATATCTGTATCTGGGCATCATAGGTATTGACCTTATTTTTTGTGATTAGATTTGGACTTGGGTTCAGATTTTTGGATTTAGTCAGTTGGGTTTACCTGCTCATAACTGGATCAACCTAATCTTTATCATTTTTATGTGATCCCCTTTCATTTACATCATCAATTCAACTGATCAACCATGATCTATAATGTTTGATGCTTATTAACTACTTTCCTATTTTTTTTAGTAGAGCCATTATTATTACTTAAATGTTGCTTGCCATACACTCACATTGAAGATTGAATCGTGTTTATCTTAATTCTACATTGCAAATTCTTTGCAGTCAAGCCAACTTCTGATGAAGCCAAACTGTTGAATTAAAATCTTCGTTTGGTTTGAAGTTTCCCTCAGGTCGGATGTTAAGACCCAGTTTAAGAGACGTGATCACAAGAAGTTTTCACGTAGGGGAGAAAGCCTTTATGAAGAGAACGAGAGTAGTTTCATTCATATCTCTTTGTTACATGCCCCACCTTAAGGAGTTTATTTAGTATTTAATTAATTAAGAAATTAATCAAAGATAACTTGCTAAAAGTAGGTGATAATCAAACTAGCAACTAGTCCTAGGATACCAATCAAGATCTAATCATGGTAGCAGCCAATTATTGCCAGTTATGTGAATATCCTCGTGTATGAAAGATTCCTCCCATTCCTAAGAAGCCGCTTTGTACTCAAGTTGGCAGTTGGGAAACCCTTTGTGTAGGGTTTGCCACTTTTCCCATGTTGCATCTTTTGGCCTCATGTTAGACCATTGGATTAGAAGTTCAATGGCTGCCCAGTTGTCTTGCTTAATCATCCGACGGTCTAGAATTGCAGTGGGCTTCTCTTTGATGAGTCCATCATCACCAGTCTTTGGCAAAACTACAGGATGAGTTTGACTAGAGGTCCTACTTTTTTTCCAAGGCATGATACATGAAAACGGGATGCCTATCAGATCCTTCATTGAGCAGTAATTTGTCAATCCATTGAATGATGCAAAATGGCTGTAAAAGTGTGGGGTAGCTTCGTTGAGCTTTTCTCGCAATGAAAGTCTGTCGGTAAGGAAATAGGTGGAGGAAGGCCAAATCGTCAGCCGCTCACTTTCCATGCGGTGATAGTCTGCAATATGTTTCATGCAATTCTGGGCTTGATGCAGGTTTTACTTTAGAATGGATAGGATCCAGTCACAGCTTTTCAACGAGTCATCTACCGTGGCTATCCTTGTAGCGCCTGTGGTGTAGTTCCTCATGGTTGGTGGCAGTTACCTTCTTCCACCATTGATGCCATTGTTAAGGCCTTGCATTCCAGATGTAAGCTGGATAGTGGTACTTTCTCCTTCTCTTGGTCTGATTGAAATCGAAAAACTGTATTGCAGTGGGTATACACTTGATTGGATCCTTGCCATCAAATTGGGGAAAAATCTATTATGGTCCTTGCTTGGATGGAGCTGCTTGCGTTAGTTTAAGGTCCGAGATGTACCTCGAGGATGCTTGATTGATTCTTTCCAGCGAGCAGCAGGAATCTCCTCATGGACAATTGACATTGTTGTGGAGAGATGATTGTTCTTAGAGATCCGTCGCTAGAATGAGTTGACAAAGTTGATTGAAGTTTTTGTTCAGCTGTTTCAATTCGGCTTGTAGCTTTGGACTGTCTTGTATTGCCTGTCATGATTGTTGCAGGTTTGTCTTGCTCTGAATACTAGATGTTAAGACCTGGATCAAGAGATGATCACAGGAAGTTTCTCGCTCATGGGAGAATGCCTTTATGAAGAGAACAAGAGTAATTTCATTCATATCTCTTGGTTACATGCCAGCCTTCTTTATTAGCATTTCCTATCCTCAGTTAAGGAGTTCATTTAGCAACCTAATCAATTAAGAAATCAATCAAAGATAACTTGCTAAAAGTAGATAATCATCAAAATAGCAACTATTTCTAGAATTCCATTGGAGAACTAATCATGGTAGCAGCCAACCAATTGCCATTTACGTGAATATCCTTCATGTATGTAACATTGTGAGTAGTATTCACAGTTGCTATAACCCTTCGGAATCTTTTGCTTTCTGTTTCTCATTTGCAGAAATCAGCGTGCATGTTTTTCTTGCACTGCATGCTCTCCTGGTTATTGGACCACTTAGTACAGAATAATGAGATATTTATTTTTGGCTTATTGCACCGTTATTTGCTACATTTTCTTTTTAATGCACTCTGTAGTAATCTTTGGAAAACTGCAGTGGCAGGAAATCCAGCGGGAATCAAAATACATGCAGTATTTGTCTCTAAAACCTCAGGCGAAATGCTGAAAAAATATGCTGGCTTAATTGACACGGAGCTGTGGATTATCCCATCATTTGAAAATTCAGCATGGTCAATTATGGCCATCTCTTTCATATCCCTACTTGCAATGTCTGCAGTGCTTGCAACATGTTTCTTTGTACGCAGACACCGTATAAGAAGAGAACGACCTCAAGCTCCACATGTTCGAGAGTTCCATGGAATGAGCAGTAGATTAGTGAAATCAATGCCTAGCCTGATTTTCACATCTGTTTTAGAAGATAATTGTACTTCTATGACGTGTGCTATATGCCTTGAAGACTACAATGTCGGGGAGAAGCTCAGAGTGCTTCCATGTCGTCACAGTAAGTTCTTTGATTACATTAAAAAACTTATTATTATTAATTAGAGTACTTCCATGTTGTCACAGTAACTTCTTTGATTACATTAAAAAAATTATTAATTAAAATGGTGGTTTCTAAGTAGAGGAGGGCTTGCTTGACAATCTAGGTTTAATTTTAAGTGATGGAACGTCCTGGTCCTTCTGAAGAACCCATCATTGGGGACATGGCAAAGCCTAATGACATTTTAGAAAGATGTGTGCTAAAGCTTGCTTGTTGGAATATTGATGGAACTGTGTTAAGGAATCAGCAAGATAGTGCCACATTGGATTCGTTCGTATCCTCAGTTTTTAAAATATAGGAGGTGGAATCTTTGTTTCTCATGGAGGAGAGCCAAGAGCCTGTGAAAACTGGAAAAAAGAAAAGGGAAATTCTTTTGGCGACTATCTTAAGCTAGAAGACATGGGCCTTGCTTGTGTCTGGTGTTGATTCCTTGGGATTGCTTTTCTGGAGTTCGGGGATACCAAATGGCACCAAGAGACATGGTTTTGCTATTTCCTAGTTTATTTCAAAATTGTTGCACTGGCGGTTAAGAAGTTTGAACAATTTCAAATTCATTGAGTTTGTTTCAATGAAATGCGGCCAACTCTTAATTCGGGAAAAAAATGAATTCCTTTCAAATTCATTGTGTGGTGTGATTCAGCTGATTTTTAACTGAAAATTAAAAAAACCTATGGAAGATGGTGGCTATGTTTGTTATTGAGAGGTGCATTATGCACTCTATATTAGCATTGATGGATAGAGCTGGAAGTTGCTTGTAGAAGAAACTTGATTATGGAGAAAAGAGGGCACACTTTAGTTGTGTAATAAAAACCGTCATTTGTTGATTTTTGGTGATGTATGCTTGATGATTCTTGAAAATTTCATGACCTCTACGAGTCCTGTCTTTTATTTTCATGACTTCCAACAAGTGGAAAATCTTCACTGTTTGTTTGTCATTTTCTTTTAATACATATAATCTCTTACCATTAGTGTCTAGTGATACTTTATCATTGTTGCTCTCTTTGACAGAGTTTCATGCTGTTTGTGTGGATTCATGGCTTACAACTTGGAGGACATTTTGCCCCATGTGCAAACGTGATGCAAGAACAAGCACTGGAAATCCGCCAGCCTCAGAGTGCACTCCGCTACTTTCCTCTGCCTCCACACCCTCTTCTACTCCATTTTCATCTGTGCATTCATCATTAGCCTCATCTTCAGCTATACAGATACCATCATATCGGTCCACTGCATTTTCATCTGCACAATCATCATTAGCTTCATCTTCAGCTATACAGATACCATCATATCGGTCCACTGCATTTTCATCTGCACAATCATCATTAGCTTCATCTTCAGCTATACAGATAACACCATCACATCGGTCCTCCACTGCATTTTCATCTCCACGTTCATTGCTAGCTACATCTTCAGCTATGCGAATAGCTCCAGCGTCCTCTCAGTCTCCATCAACATCTAATATTCACCCAATTTCTGCCACTCCTTACCTGTTGCAATCACTCAAGTCTTATACCAACTCACCTGCTTTAAGTGGAAGCAGAAGCTCTGCGGATCTCAGGAATCCAGCATCATCTCACAGGTCTAATGCTTATCGTGTTTCTCCTCACTCATTGGGATATCCTTCATTGGGTTCTCCACTTAATTCACGATATGCATCCCCATTTATTCCAAGTTCAAGCAATGGGTCACCAACATATATTGCTGGGTCATCCAGCCGGCAATCCTATTTGCGGCACTGTAGTGACTCAGCAGCAAGCATCTCTCCTCTTGCTTCTGCACAGTCGCTGCCGGGGTGTTGATGTAAATCACATGGGCTCCAAGGGAGTGATGGGGTGATCAAATGATACCCGAATCCTCGACCTGAAAAAGAAACCACCACCCTACCTCTTGGTGAAGTAGCGACTCGGGTTGGTATTAGGTGGGTTGACAATTGCTGAGAATGGGTATCCATTGTAATATATTGCGGACCATCTGTTTTTGAGCACTCTTTATTTTGGGTATCATGCTGTTGTCCTTACCTCAATTTTATGGTTGCTTGTTCGGTTGTTTTTAATGTTAACGTAATGAGCTTTGGTTGTTTAAAACTAATTGATTGGATTGTACATGTATTGTATCTGGACATAGGAAGTGATCCATTTCTATTCGAGGGGCATGTTCATGATGATGACCTTGACCATCTATCCTGTGGGTATTTCTGTTGTGACTAAAATACCTTGGTTGGACCTCTTTAAACGATTGGAGAAGTCTTTTTGTTTTTTATTCTTTATTTCTTGTTGGGTGGTGGAGTACTGGTGGTGGGAGGGTGTAGGGTGGCCCATTTGTTGATATTGGGCCGACTTCTGTCGACTCTGATTCCATATACCAAGAATTTCGGAGTCATTACAAGTTTCGGGTAGCCACCAGCCAGAGTCTCTAGTGATTATCTGCTGCAAGTAATCTGAGTTGTCATTTGGCAAGTCTATATTTAATGTATTTGACTTGATGTTGATTCAAATAGATGTTTGAGTACTTTAGATTGTTTGGTAAAATTAATGTGGACGTCTGAATATATATATTTTTTCGCTTCTTTAAAAGCTAAATCTAACCTTTTCAAATGGACACGAACGTCTAAAGCAATCACACGTTTTTGCTTTTTTAAAAAGAAAAACAAGTTTGCCCTTATACTGCTTTTACTGTAAGATGAATTTGCCTATTCTACTTTGCCTATTCTATTTTTCTATAATTATAAGAGACCTTTGCTTATATGATTTTTTCTTTTTTCAGTGTGATAAGTTCACTTTTTCTAATTGAATTGGATATGCGGAACAGTTTATTTGTAAGAAAGTCTAACTAAAACAACTCTAAGTTTGATTTTTCTAATTGAATTGGACATGCGGATCAGTTTATTTGTAAGTAAGTCCAAGTGAAACAGCTATATTTCTGATAAGTCTGTTTCATTCGGTTCTATTTTCAAATAGATGAGACTTGTCAAACTCACTCTGGGTACGCATGGTAATAAAGATCCTGATGGGGCCTTCGGAAGAATTGAAGAATTGATTGGTTTTCCCCGCTGAAATGTCTGTCTTATACTATGTGTGTACGAGTTAGGCTAAAATATGATTTCACATTTTACTTAGGGTTTACTTATTCAGTTGAAGTATGTTCTGCTGTTTTATCTGTTGATCATTAATTTTGCCTGATTTTTTTTCTTTGAGATAGAGAGAGATACTCCGATCCTTTTGTATATGGTAGGCTAGTAGGCCTCACAAACTTTTGCCATGTGCCCTTTTTTTTTCAAAGAGCTTGTATCATATTGTTAAAATTAGAGGATTTAGATAGGGAGTCAAATGACTCTACTCCAAGGAAGTTATGTATTGAATTACACCATTCAAATGGGCATTTTTGACTCTTCCGAGTAATTTTTAGTGAAAAGTTGTCGGAAGTGGTCTCCCCCATAGAAGTTGAAGTGAGCGCAATATTCTAGGCATGGGAGCGTCTAAAATGATAGTTTGATTTGATGAATCAGAGGTGGTGAAGGCTATTAACAGAAAAAGCAAATGGGCTATTGCGTCTATTAAAGTTTTGGAAATTCATGTGGTGCTCATGAGTCTGATTGGAGTGAGTTTTGTTTTATCACTAGCTTTAATAGACGGTGATCACCGGCAGATACGTTATGGTACGAGATAAGCCAAGATAAAAGGGTTATATTATTGAAACCAATTGTATCATCCTTTCGTAAAAGAAAATGCGATTTCTAGAGAGTAATAAAGAATATTTTAGATAATATCGATAGACTCTATAGACATACCGCAATCATTAGCAAAGCACGATGAATATCTTCACAAGACATAAATGAAGATAAAAGAGTTGTATTTATTGTAGCCAAATGTATGATTCTTTCGTGAAAGAGAATGTGATTGTAGGTGAATAATGGAGAATATTCTAAAGAAAGTTTGACATGTTATGAGAAGTGAAGGATAAATTCAACTTATATTATTATTCGATTAGGTTTATATTATTTTTTAGGTTAGAGTTATGATGTTATTAGGGTTTCTTAATTATGTGACTAGGTTTACTATTACTGGGGCGATTAGGTTTCTCAATTTGAGTATTCTATAAAAAACCCCACGGAAAATCTGGCAAGATATCGTCCATTCAGGGAAATTAACCCTGCATTTTGAGCTTAATTCAACGGATCCAAGTCATCCCTCATTCACTTGATGATCAAGGTGATTCTTGTCCTTGGATTGTGCTGAGTGAAACAAAAAAAACCAATCTTTCGTAGAAGATCTCAAACCTCCATATCAAAAGCTTGATCCTAGGGCGAGATACGTGATGATGTAGTAGTGGCTGATCTTCCATGATCAACGATTTCATTTTGCCTACAGCTAACATGGGAACCAATTGCTTGATCAACCAATGGTTCCTTATCTGCCATACTCTAGTTCTCATATATCATGACTCCATCGAAGGTGCAATAGTAAGAAGAATCTTTGTTGGTTCTTTAGGACTTGAATTTTAACTGTGGTTGGCTGCGAATGTGGGATACAAACTGATCTGACCTTGCATCCTACCCACCTTTAGTTTTTACAACAGTGTTGGCCCTAGGCCATTGTCATAAGTCAATTCCTCCAATATGCTCCAAATTGAATGGTTACGGTTAGTCAGTCAAAGTAGTTATTTGACATGAGGGCACACGTGAAAGTAGGATTACTGGTTGATTCATTTGAATCATTTTTTTTTTTTTTTAAATTTTCTTTCTTTTTTTTGGTAGAAGAGTTTCAATCATGTGTTAAAATCTACTTCCTGAGATGATGAGACCCTTGTTGTACCTCTAATTGTTGAATAATGGTTATTGTATCATACCAGTCAATACCGATGTGTATCAGACATGCATGATATATACACACAAGGCATTAATCTAGGTTTATCAAACAGACCTGGATCTGACCTTAATCCACCCTAGTTCAAGTCTGATAATACCGGATTCTGCCTGCCCAACATGTTAAACTTGAGCCTAAATCGGACTAATGCTTCAATTGTGTAGCACATAACCCTTATTTGGATCTTTGATGGCCAGTTCTTTTGCAAGAATTTTGAGAATTCTTGTATGAAGAATTTGAAGTTTTTTCAATGCTATCCTCCAACTGGAATCTCAAATGCACATGAATGCTGAAATTATAAGAATTCTAAAAACTAGAAGTGACTTTTCATATGGGTCAATTCCACTAATCTAAAGGTATTTATTTTACATCAATGTGGGAAATAATCAAGTCCAAGACTTCCAACTCCTTGTCAGAAATACTCCAAACAAACACCCTATTTATGGTTTGCATGGACTCAGTTTCAAGCCCTATAATCCCTATCTGGTGCCACATGCCTGTGACTTTGGCCCAAATTTCTCTTGACACGTGGTTTTTATTATTGTTTGTTTCAATTGAAAGGGCGTTATACTTTTAATTATTGCAAATTTAGAGCTTCTAATGCTCCTGAAGGGACATTGGTTTCATTTTCTGGTCAAAAGAATCTTGGGATACTGTAAACTCGAATCCAATACAAGAGGAAAAAGGCAGTGATACCTATCTCTGCATTAAAAAATATAGAAAAGGCCCACCTGCTCCACAAGGACAGGGGATGGGTCACCAAACTACATGTTAATGTAGGTAGCGTTCAGGGTTTCTAGAAAACCTTATATGGAGTATGGACTGAGTGCCGCTCAGAAACGTCGGTGGAAGCAGGCAAAACCAATACCAAAACTAGGGTCAAACTTCCATGTAAGTCTTTCACAAACCAAAACTTTGCAGCAGCTCATTCTGTTACATGTCGCATGTATGTGACCAACATAGAAAATCTAAATTGTGGGCTCTAATAGTACTTTGAGTATTATCGCTACTGATCTACCAATGATCAGCCTTATTTGGACACCGAGGATCATCCGATTGATAAGAATGAAACCCGTTTGCTTGAATAATTGAAGGATCTTATTTGAACCCATGGATTTTAATGGAAACAATTGGAGTGATGAGAACCGGCAAAATGGGCTTGATTGTCCGATTGATATGAACACCCTGGATTTAGCCTTCTTTTGCATCCCTGTTTGGTCATAGAGAAGAAATATGGATTCTATCACATGTCTAAGTGATAATGGCCCCCACCCACATGAAATATGCTGGATTTGCAATTGTCACAAAGCTTAGCTTTGTGGGACTGACGTGGGGTAGTGTGACCCAAACGAAAGAGGAACCAAGCAGAAGTAGACCTACCTACCATATCCTGCTCTCTCTCTATTAACCATTCGTCTATCTCAACAACTCGGTCAAATAGCCACAAGGATCGAGTCAATTGGCGCTCCGATTCTTCCCCTCTTCACGTATAAATCCCCTCTTCCCTTCTTCCGCTCTTTCTCCACATTACCTGTCCTTAAACCTTATTCTTACCAATAAACACACCCATCTCTCTCTCTCTCTCTCTCTCTCAGCAATACAACCACGCCCTCCATACCAATACAACCACACTCATCACCCATCTTTCTCTTGCACAACTTACCTAAAAAAAATAAATCAATCTATCCATCAATATTCCGTAGGTACGCAGATGGGTCGTTCTCCTTGCTGTGAAAAGGCACATACCAACAAAGGAGCATGGACCAAGGAGGAAGACCAGCGCCTCATCTCCTATATCAAAGCACATGGAGAGGGATGTTGGAGATCTCTGCCCAAAGCTGCAGGTTTTTATTAATATCAATCTTTCACTATTTTTCCTCTCTATCCCAATTCACTATTATTGGAAAAGGATAAGAGAGACGTCACATACTACTACAAAAATCTAATTGGGTTTCTGGGGTTGTTTCCATGTTGCACCAGGTCTGCTCCGCTGCGGGAAGAGTTGCCGTCTAAGGTGGATAAACTACCTCAGGCCTGATCTCAAAAGAGGCAATTTCACTGAAGAAGAAGACGAGCTCATCATCAAACTCCACAGCCTACTCGGAAACAAGTAAGCCTAACACATCCAGTACTATTTTCTCAAATCATGGGTCATTTTTTTTCTATGTTGCTTTATCTCATCATCTCCTTCTTTGATTGAAGGTGGTCTCTCATTGCTGGACGCTTGCCTGGAAGAACAGATAACGAGATAAAGAACTACTGGAACACCCACATCAAGCGCAAGCTCTTGAACCGTGGGCTCGACCCTCATACTCATCGACCCATTGGAGAATCATCTAATTCTAACTTGACCAATTCGTCCTCTCACACAAGAACTCAAGAGATCGCTCTCTTCTCTTCTGAAAGTAAAAGGAGCAATGTCTTAGACTCTGTTGAAGAGGCTAATAGCAGTGGGACGAGCGAGGTAGTAGAGCAGCAGCAGCAGCAGCATCAGCATCTGGACCTGAACCTCGACCTCTCCATGAGCCTTCCCTTTCAATCTCACCCTGCATCGGCCAAAGCCACGGAACCGAAGATGGGGTTCTTGGGCGTGTGTCTGTGCTGCCATTTGGGGCTCAAGAGAAGCGAAGCGTGCCGTTGCCAACCGATTCAAAACGCCTGTGCTCTTACTGTTGATTTGTAGCGGTTCTTGTAACTGAGAGAGAAAGATAGATGAATAAATAGTTATAATTCTCAAGTGGAATGTATCTTGATTTCCTTTTGTTAATATGGAAGGAGCGTTTGGGCCTCCATTGCTGTATTGCAAATTCTATTAGGTTAGGGGAATTCCATGGTCTTATTCAAGTTATGCGCCTTACGGGTTTCAGAGAGAAATCTTGTATTTCAACCTGCTTTCTAGTTTGGAAATCCACAACAAAAAAGTCCTCTTCTTCATTTTGTGAAAAGAGTATTACGAGCAGAAAGAAAAATTATTCTAATTTTCTATGTGTTGCCCATAGTTTTGGTTTTATTTCTGTACATAAAAAAAATACCAGACAATGCTGATCAGGAGGATTTTCATTTTTTTTTATAAGAGGGGTACAGATGAAGATTTCCTCCTTCAAGTGACTACAAAAATCCTCTTTTCTTGAAACTTTTACGGATCAGTAGCTCTTTTACAGATCAATTGGGCAGGCTAATGATAAAAGTCGACATGAAAATATCACTAGAGAGCTTTGTATTAAATTTCCTCTGCTACAGGTATCTTGAGCTCTTACAAAATGAATGGAAATAATTTTGAAGATCATATTTTCTTTTGGGAAATTTTAACAGTACAAGTGTCCTTATGCCTGACAATTATCCCAGTCAAAATTTAAATATTTAGAGCGTAGAATATCATATGGTGTAACCTTTGTGATGTGATATCTCATAGTGTGATACGTACTACATGGCACAGAAAGATATCGCATGATTACATTTGGAGGAATTAGTTAAATTGGAGTGTCAGTCTGGTCCTAGGGCAGTTGTAGTGTAACCTAAATAATATTCCTTTCTGTATAGATATAGACTCTACCCTTGCTACGGATTGCTAGTTTAGACAAGGGAGAGAAGTGCACGTTTGTCCTTTGGAGTGGCAGAGTGGACTACCTTGGATGGTGGACAATGGCCGTCCAAGTGGGGATTTAGGTTTGGTCAATCTACCATACCATCCAAATGATCTTTACCATCAATGAAGATGGGCAAAGGTGGGATGCATTTTTGTAGTGCAACAGCAAGCGGTTGGATTATCTTTAGTAGATTGCCAGTGGTCACACTGTATTAATGTGAACCGTTAACCATTTTTATGATGTACAAATAAAGATTGGAAGGCTAGGATTGGCTGATCAGAGTGTGGCTCATTTGGGGATCATTTTGTTGGAGGAGAGAAGTTGAAGACAACAAGAGGAGAAAGTGGGTGGGAAATACCAAATACAGTTTAAATTTTGAACAATGGGCAACATTCTAGAAACTAACAGATACAATCAGTATGTATAAGTATTTCAACCTGCGGATGTGTAGACTTTGACATTAGAACCTATGGTCCATCCGTAGGGAATAATTGAACTGAGTCAGTTTCCCCAAATCCATTTCCTCTTCATCTCTTTTTCATTGGAGTATAATAATAAATTACTTTCTCAGTCGTTTTTTTTTTTTTTCAATTTGGAATTTTAGCATCTTATCTTTCAATCACAACAGGATTGAGGAGAACATTTTCAGGTGGGGGTTTGGGCAGTTAAACAAACAAACCCCAATTAAACAAATGCCTATAAAAGAGAACCCAGCAGTAGTTGGTACACACCAAATAGATCAGTCCACTCATTTGGGTCCACAGCAAAAACCCAAAAGAAAAAGAAACACATAAAACCAACCAGCGCATCCACCCTAACAATAACTACATAGTACTTGCACAAACCCATGTGGTAGTGTATTGTGGGGCCGGCCCATTTCCATTGCTCATCTCCCACCTTCCTCTCTACCTAACTCATTCACTCATCTGTAGATTGACAATGCCATTGACCCGGCCTGAAAGGATGGTTCCATTATGTTGGCCACGTGAAAAAGCTATTATTCCAACTCATTAGTGACCATCTCCTTTTTTATCATATAAGTTTTTAGGGGAAAGAGTGGACCAAACTCGTACCAACTTGGGACAGATGTGTGAAGGGGTTTTGTTGGGTTGTGAAAACATGAGCGGTGGTGGTTGGAGGTTGGTAGATGGATGACGTGAGAGGGACAACTACCTGTGTCTTTTCTCATGAATTGAGGGTGTGTTTGGATAGGAATAGAATTCTTTTTTTTCTTATTAGAATATGAGATGGGGCCATGGGGGGTTTAAGAAAGAGATGAAGTGGGTGCTTCTGGAAGGCCGGGCCACACCACTAAAATTCATGTGGGTGTTAGCTTTATCAGGCCGGAAGCTATCAGTATCAGCCGTTAGAGATTTTTTTTTTATGTGGGGTAGAATATAATATTGGAATCCACGTATACTTGTCTGTGGATTGTGGTGTATGTAGTATATATAATGAATACGTTCCATAGTCTCTGAGGAAAATCAGATAGCTATCCAGATTTCCGGACCACGGCATTTAAAACTAGGGTGTTGTCGAATACCAAAATATCCATCTGACCCATTGTTTGAAAATTCTTATCAACCCTGTTACACTATGTTTGGGAAGGTGGGAGGGGAGGGGAGGAAAAATTTAAAGGGGGAGGAAAATGAAGAAGAGGAGAAGGGAAGGGAGGGAAAATTAGTTTTCCCTCTTCATGTTTGTTTAGTCAAAGAGGGAAGGGAAATCTCCTATTTACCTCCCTCTTTCCCCCTAGTTTTGAAGGAAAATTTGGGAGTAAAATTTTAAAAATTTTACCCCCAAATTCCCCTCCCCCCTTTTTAAACACCCTCCATTTTAACTTCCCCTCAATTTTCCCCTCTTTTTTTTCCTTCCCCTCACTTTACCTCCTTCCCAAACATAGGGTTAAGTTCAAGTATAGATCGGGGTGTAAAGTGGCGGCCCGGGCCACGAAAAAATTCGTGCCATGGGTAGTGCCAGCTCATTATAGCGCGGCCCGTGCTAGGCCAGGGTGGCTCGGCAGTGGTACGGCATGGCCCGACGTAAGGAACGATCCGGCACATAAAAATTAGTTTTGTTTTCAAAATTACACCCTAACGTTTAAAAAGGAAAAAAAATTGGTGCTTTGATACTTTTACAACGCCCCCTTCCCCAAACTAAAAACTTTGTATTATTTCTGTTGTAATCTAGGGCCTACGAGAAGAGATCAAATAGGCACAAGAACACAAAGATTTACATGGTTCGGCTTTTGGCCTACATCCATGGAGAAGATGGGAGAATTTACTATGCAATCAGAAAAGGTGTTCATCATGAAGGCTCTTAGCCTCTATTTATAATATCAGCCCCAAAACCCTGCTACACTGAGAGCATACTACTTCTAATCACAGTAGATCTATAGCAGACCTACTTTTAATCACAGTAGAACAAGCATGGTACTGCGACCCGGTCAATCGAGATCATTAACTCAATCACTCAATATTACCGACTTCTATTGAGCTAAACAGGTCAACAAATCTCCACCTTGGCAAACATTGAAGCCAATCCTTATAGCATAGAACACATCTCACCGTCTCCACCTGCCCCTTAATGCACTCAGGTATTGAACACATCTATCAAGTCCAAGCAATACTTGAACTTCACTTTAACTCATTTCATCATGAATGCACCAAATTGCTTGTACCATTGTCTATAAGCTTGCTTTGACCTATAATATGATTTCTTCGAACTGCATACATAATCAGGAACCTAGAACTGCACTTCACCTGCATTGGAAGTTCTTTTTTTTTTTTCCTTGTAGAACCGCTCGTAAAACTGTTTGCATCCGATGACCTGATTTCCTTCTCAAGAGACTCCATCTCTTCATTCATAGTTACTTCCTGTTGACTATTTTTCAGCCCTTCCATTAATTTAAGAGACTCAGTCGTCAATGCATATGCAACCATATCACCACGGCCACTATCTGATGTTGACGCATACATTGTCATAACCTCGAAACAGTATCTAACTGACGATTTCCTTTATCTTTGCGGTTGTCACGCTTTCGGACCGAGGTCCTGATAATCAAGTCCTTAATTCGGGGCCGTGACGCAGTGAGCCAGGAAATTCTGCCCGCACGTGCTAATTGTTTACCCACAGGATTCCACGGTGAGGATTCCAGACGATCTATCACAACCAATTAATCAATTTCACAACAAATAGTAATGTGCGGAAGCTTGTAGCTAAACAAAATCCAATGAATCATAATAATAGATAAGCAAGCTTTATATCAGAAGGAGAAATATATTCATAGCATAAACTCAGAGTTAGATTAAAGTTGTGAGGATCAAAGAAAAGTGTATTAAAGTTATACAACCCAACAAAAGCCAGCAAAGGCTTAAACGAAGTTCCCAAAATAATTATCACTCCCCAAAAGATGTTATCCAAGCTCCAGTCACAACATGATGTCTAAATGAGATCGTTAGGCTGCCACTTGTGCTCCAACAGCCGCTCTACCGCCTCATCCGTACGCTCCACCTCAATGGTTGCGGGTTCGGCATCTGACACCAAATAGAAGAGTATCAGTCACAATTATCTGGCAGGTGAATAAACAGATAAGATATACAAGGTTTTATCAAATCATATTTAAATTCATAAGATGCATTTAAAAGAAACATAAATATAAAGATGAGTCAAAATAGCAATTTCTTTATAAAAAGGAAATTCATATTGAAATATTTCAAACTGAGTGATAAACAATCAAAATATTGGCAATCCACATTTAGCTATATTCTCCTATTATCGAAGTAACAGGAGCACACAAACAGAAACCGTTGCCATACAAAATGGCCGGAATAGAACTGTTGCCATTCAAAATTGTCGGAGCAAAACCGTTGCTATACGAGATGGCCGGAACAAACAAATAACTGTTGCCATGGCCGGAGCAAACAAACAGAGGGTCCAAACTATAGTTGGCAAAGTATTTAAGGATCCTAAGCCAGATGATCAATCTGACAAAGTGAACCAATCTTAGTGGAGCCGATTCAAATCCAAAACGATACGATCAAACCATCGAATTACATTTCAATTGATAAAAGAACCACTCTTAGCAAAATACAAATGAACCATATGAACAAATTAAATGAGTAGTGTTATCGATTATTTTCAAACATGGCGAACCACCCAAATTTAGTTCAAAATGATTTATAAGAAATTGCATAAATTGACTAACATAGAATGAGGTGATATGTGGTGTTAAATGGGTTTACCAAGGGCCATCTCGTTACACATTTAGTACCTCCATGTTGGTCTATGAATGAGAAAGTCGGTGCCTCTGAAGATCTCCAACATTCGAGGACACAAAGTGTATATCGAGGCTTATAGAAACCTCCGGTAATTCAAATACTAAACTTTCCTTCCACTTATCCATTAATTTCGTCATACAAAGTTTTTCGGATTCGAAATCTCAATTCCCAATCATTCCTATATTATTAGGGAGTTTTCATACCCAAATAGGCCCCACATTGCACATGGAACAACCTTGAGCCGAGTCCCAGGTCCGCTCGAGCGGGCTTAGGCTCGCTTGAGCGAGCTGTTCCAAAAGCTTGCTCCTCTCGAGTGGGCAGAGCTTCTGCCTTGGCTCGTTCTGTGCAGAATTCTGCTCCTTCCTGCAACCTTCTTGATCTCCTTTCTTTTCCATTCTCCTCCACCATACTCCTACACAATATGGCTTCTTATAACTTTAACAAACCACATTTAATCACTACCAAAGCAACTCATTCCATACACAACTTAATAAAGAATCATATACTAATATAAGGATTAACAAATTCATAATTTCATTTTCAATCTTGTGAACAACTAAAAGCGAACATTTTCCATGCCATTAAAACAAAATCCTGCAGAAGCTGATTACAACAAAGCCATATAAACATTTCCAAATCACATCTTAAATAGCCAAAGGAAGTCAATTGGTTAAGATAGAATTTCAAATCAGAACTTTTAAAAGAACGAGGTTTAGATTTGCATGCATTCAAAGAAAACTGATTATTCACTTGCCTCAAGTCCACATGGGTTCTAAAATACTCCAAGAAACTTCCTTCTCGGCTCAACCTTCAACCTACACAAATACCCCATGGAAACCCATCTCATAACTCCACACTTTTGAAAACAAAGGAGTTCTCCAAGAGAACACCTTGCATGCATGATAAAAGGCTTCTAAAGGATCAAATAAACCCATTGGTGAAAGGAGGAAGCCATTGCTTACCTCTAGGTGGTTCGAGCAAGAAGAAGAGCTTGGAGAAGATGGTGGTTGCAGCTGGAATCCTTTGAAAATGGTACCAATAGCAAGCTAGAGATGAGGAGAAGAGGTTGGGGTGATTTATTCTCTAATTTGGGCTTGGTTTCTTTGACATGCAGAAGAGAGAAGTTGAGATGAAAAAGGAAAAAAAGCCTCTGGTTCATTTGTTGCAGGAAATAGGAAATGAAGAGTGAAGAATGAAGAAGGAAGACCCACGTATGTATTATAAGTGGGTAAGTTGTGGGCCGCAATGGCCCTAATACTTCAAGGGCTTAAAACTTCTGTCTGTGTGTCCCAGATGAAGTCGACGAAGAAGAGAAAAGTGATCGTAAAAAAATCTAGTTTTCAAAAAGTATTTTTCCTCATGATTTTCAAAATTTGAAATTTCTGCATAGATTGGGCGTGAAAAGACCGTTTTGCCCATTTTCCTCGAAAAACGCGATTTATGGGGTTCGAATATAGACGAAGTAAACATAAAAGTTGTTAGGCTTGATATAACAAATCTAAACAAGTAAAAATCCAAATTTTTTGAAATACAAAATAAATTCCCCAAACGAATGCACGTCGTGCGGGCCACCCCGGGCCCGGTCAAACCAAATTAACGCTCTCAAAATTCCCAAAGCTATTCAAAATTTCTAATCTAGCTAAAAACCCAAGCTAATCATCCTCTAATCTTGCTTATAAACTAATCACAATTAAAACAATTAATAAATATACTACACCTGGGTCGAGGTTTGACATTCTCCACCCATTAAATCATTTGGTCCTTCAAATGAACACTAACCTCTCGTAGCAAGTGCGGGTGTACTTCTTCTGAACCTGATCACCCAATCCTAAGTAGCCTCTTCCGGCTTGTGGTTCTCCTGGAGCATTTTTACCCAGTGAATTGTCCGGTTTCTCAATTCTTGCTTTTTGGTATCAATGACGTTGATTGGTTTCTCAATATAAGTGGTGTCTTCACGAATCTCTAGTGGTTCATGTCTTAACACGTGTGAAGGGTCTTAAACATATTTCTTCAACATCGATACATGAAATACATTGTGCACACCTGAAAGTTCTGGCGGTAAGGCGAGTCTGTAAGCCACGTCACCAATGCGACTCAAGATCTCGTACGGTCCAATGAATCTTCTAGATAATTTACCCTTCTAACCGAATTTCAATGTTCCTCTGATCGGTGATACTTTTAAAAATACCTTATCTCCTACTTGAAACTGTAGGTATTTCCTCCGAACATCGGCACAGCTTTTCTATCGACTTCTCGCCACTTTCAAGCGTTCATGAATGAGCTTCACTTTTTCATTGGTCTCACCAATTAATGTCGATCCATGAAAGTTGCGTTCTCCGACCTCTTCCCAACACACTGGAGTTCTGCATCTCTTGCCGTATAGTGCTTCAAAAGGTACCATCCCTATACTCGAGTGGTAACTATTATTATATGCAAATTCACACAGAGGTAGACTTTCATCCCACTGAGTCTTGAAGTCAAGCACACATGCCCTAAGCATGTCTTCCAATTTCTAAATGGTTTTTTCGGACTGTTCATTTATCTGCGGGTGATACGTGTTAGAAATAGGTGGGCCTCGTGGATAGGTTTTCAAAACTTTTGACCCACTTGACTCAAGTATCAACTATCCAAAAGGCTATAAAACTCAATCCAGATTCCATGTCCTCAATCTCAGCCATCATGATCAGTAAATAAACATATCAAAAGGATAGAACAGCAGCCAACAAGCATCCATAAAAATCTACAACATGCAAGGAAGTAGATTATACATTTGGAGCTCGGTTGTTCTCTAATAGAGAAGTTGCGTCTTTCTTTGATGATGAAACTCTTTCACGTATCAAATAGGAATCTCCAAGACCCAATTGTCTTCCACGCTATGACCCGCTTCAGATCTTTTTTCTCAAAGAAGATGGTGGAATCTCCAAGAGAAAAACTATCTAGAACCTCAAAGGGAAACCGGAAGAGAGACTGGAAGAGAGGAGGAGAAGGGAAGATGTGCAACTCTTGCACTTGAATGGGGCTTGGACGTGAATTCCAAGGGATGGAATAGCATTGGACGTCCAAGCCCTATTGTTCCCCTATTTATAGCTTGAAGCATCTCCTCTTAGTTTATTATTAGAAGTCCCACTTCCATAATAATTTGTAACTCTCTATTCCTACTATTACCGCTATTAGAAGTCTCACTTCAAATAGAAATAGTAACTTTTCCTTTTGAGTCCAAATAGAATTAGTAATGATCCAATCTTGGGCTAGCGTGGGGACCACTAGGGATTCCATAGAAAGCTGGATCCAACTGGGACACCGCGACCCCACATCTCATGTGCAATCTGGGCCCGCAGTTAATTGCAAATAACTCCACTATATAAATGCAATTGAAATCTAGTCTTAGGAATAAATCACATGAAGACCCTAAACTTCCCTATCACTACAAGTAGGCCCCTCCATCAATATCCATGGATCAATTGGATAAACTGTCCCACCAATTTAGATCCATATCTTATTATTGTTGGGACCCAATTAATCACAGTGATCATCAGTACTATCCAATTAACACTTATTTGAGATGGGTGTACACTTACCAATGATAAATCCATTAATTGGCACAAGGAGATAATAGAGATAGATTCCATCTTGACCATTAAACTTCCCTATCACCACAAGTAGGCCCCTCCATCAATATCCATGGATCAATTGAATAAACTGTCCCACCAATTTAGATCCATATCTTATTATCGTTGAGACCCAATTAATCACAGTGATCATCAGTACTATCCAATTAACACTTAATTGAGATGGGTGTACACTTACCAATGATAAATCCATTAATTGGCACAAGGGGATAATAGAGATAGATTCCATCTTGACCATTAAATGTTCCCACAGTCCTACTACTATGTACCCAAGACACCGAGGTGTTGACCTACAGTTGGCCTCACTCATTGGTGACTCAAAGCAAATGAATAGATAAAAACTTGAGTTCATTAATGTCTCAAGATTTAGAGCCTATTGCTAGGGAATTATGAGAGCAGCCTTAAAGTAAAGACAGTGTTCATAAGGTGCTTCTCATGGTCATTCAATACATCCAATGTACTGGCACTATGATCTAGAATCTTACATTCTGATGATCGAGACAAATCACACTATCTCATAGTAATCAAAGTATTGCAATCTTGTCAGATGAGATCTCCACTCATCATCACTAGTTATGAAGATATTCAAGTATAAGATTTGTAACGCATGTCTCCTGTATGTGAATCTCATCCACACACGTATTACATCTAATAGACTTGTTGACTCTAGTTCATTTCATGAACCATCATGTCATTCGTATTGGTTATGTGCAACTATAAGACTCCGCCTGAGAGTTTCCGATTAGTGCTAATTAAGACGTGCTTTAGTTATAAGTGTGATTAGTGAGTTTTGGTTAAGTTTGGATTAGAATAGCCCTTTTATAGCTTTGGATTATCTTGGGAACTCTTTTGATTTGGTGGGACCCTTTGGGGGTTCCTTTATCGTGTTTTGTGTGATTTTGGGATTTAGTTGATACTTGGAAAAATCTATATTTTGCCCCGTTTCCGTTCAAGACCTTTAGACCCTACGTTGCTGATGATGGGGGTAAAACAGTCTTTTGCACAAAAATCTGGACACTATTTAAATGTCTTCGAAACCTGTAAAATATATACTTTTTGGAAACTAGAAATTTCGGCGAACAATTCTTCCTTCTTCGTCGAGTTCGTTTGAAACCCGGAA
Organism: Persea americana; assembly: GCA_029852735.1. Lineage (NCBI taxonomy): Eukaryota > Viridiplantae > Streptophyta > Magnoliopsida > Laurales > Lauraceae > Persea > Persea americana. The sequence continues at coordinate 19,602,859 of CM056813.1, read as the reverse complement.
ACGCATGTTTTAGACCCCATAATGTTCTTTAGTGGTGGGACCCATCCCCACTTTCTATATAAAGAGGAACCTCCTTCACCTTTCTCCTTTCCTTACAATTCTCATTAAAAGAGAAGAAAGTTCCAGCCCTAGGGTTCCTTGCACTTTTTCCTTGTTTCTTCATCTCCAAGCTCACATCAAACTCTTGCTAAAGGAAAAATGAAGGCTACAATCTTCTTCCTTACCTTGAGAGCCTTCCATTGATGCAATTTTTGGAGAAATCCACACTCTCTAGAGTTCATTTTGAACTACCTTCTCCCATTTGAGAACCTTCCAGGTAAGCGTTTTCTTTCCATCTCTTAGATATGTGTTCTTATAGCCATAGAGAAGCTCCATCTCCATTATTGGAATCTCTCTCTTTCTATTTCTTGATTTTGACATTCTAGGGTTTGTGATGGGTGTCATTTTGGGGGTTTTTGTGTAGATCATTGATTTTGAGCTTGAGAGTGGTGATTAGGAGCTCATTAGCTATTTGGAGCCAAGGCAAGTGGATGAATGGATTTTCTTTAAATGGTTTCATGTTTTAGTGGAGTTATGGAATTTTTTTCACCATTCCTCTTGCATGTGTTTTATAATCCAATTGATTGCTAGAAATGTATATAATCATGAGTTTCTCTCTCATTTAAATGTCCTCTTAAATTTTGTACATTAATGTTCTATTTTGATATGTATGGACTCTCGTTGGGTGGTTGTGCATTGAATGTGAATTGATAGAAGAATGGATGTGATTTTGGGTTTTAATGCATGGTTGTTGGAGGACTTTGATGTAGTTGAAGTAGGTGGAAAGAGGACCATAAATGTTGTGATAAGTGTTGGCTTCATTAGTGTTGAGAAATGAAAGAAAAAGGGGACTTGGACTGCAGGTTTTGCAAGTTTCCGGAGCAGTTCGCTCGAGCGAACTCAACCTCGCTCGAACGAACCCTTCACAGAACTTCAATCGCTTGAGCTAACCACATGCTTTGCTTGAGCCTTCCTGTTCCGGAGTAGTTCGCTCGAGTGAACTCAACCTCACTTGAGCGAACCCCTCACAGAACTTGGTCGCTCGAGCCTCCCTCCTACTTCGCTCGACCTTTCCTGACTCGGAGTAGTTCGCTCGAGCGAACTCAACCTCGCTCGAGCAAACCCCTCATAGAACCTTGGTCGCTCGAGCCTCCCTCCTTCTTCGCTCAAGCCCTCCTGACTTGAACCAGCCCGCTCGAGCGAACTCCCTATCCGCTCGACCGAACTGTACATAATTCCTGGGTCTTTTCTATTGCTTTCAGATATGGTATTTTAATGTTTGGATGGGTTGTTTTGATGCCCTGCCACCTTGGAAAGACCTAGGGGATGACATAAGGAGACCGATTTGGAAAGGAACCCCACTTCGGAAATGTATTGGGAATTGTTGATTTACCAAACTGTATAAGGAGACTTGGGATGTCTACCATTATTCGAGTACCATGTCAAGAGCAATAATAGACATACAAGACTTTTATACATATTGCGTGAATACGGAAGCCCCAATACATTGTTCGTAATTGTATAAGGATTTATCGTACTGTTTTACTCGGTTTATACTTGTTCTAACCCAATTTCACTCAATATCACTGGTTTTATTTCAAATTATGATTTATGCACCTGACATGTCCTGCCAGCCCCGTTTATGCATGAAAAGATAATGATGTGAAACGTGTGCCTATGAGCACCATGCCCCGCTTGCTTGAGTGTTTTACACCGAGATAGTTTTGTACACGTTTTGATTTCTCATGTAACCTATCAGTCGGCACCACTAAGCTTGGACGTCCCTGTCAGTCTGATCAACTGACTTTGGCCTCCCCCTTGTGCGCCCGCCAGTTGCAACTTGGATCCTGTCATGTCTCGTTACCCGGTTTCGCGGCCGTCGTCTTGTCTAGCTATACGTATATGTATATATTGTTGGTTCTTGTCTATTCATGTGTTCGAGCCCAACGCACTGAATGTGGTTTCATCACATTAGTGATAGAGAGGATTTAGCTTTAGTGTGGTTGCCATCTTGCTAGTTCCCTGTTCTTTGATACCCTGCATGCTTTATCTTATATATGCATTTTGATAAATGATATATCTTGTTTTATGAAAATAAATGTTGGACAGATTTTTAGGTCTTGTCAACTTATCTTTCGATTTCTCTTATTGTGATATCCATTCACCCGCCTGCCAGACCCTCGTTCTGACCCATTTTTATGGTACTCAGGTCCAGTCCCCGTTATTGCCTTCGAGGAGGAGCCAGAGGAGGCGGTTGGTGAACCGCAACGATTAGTGGAGTGGTAAGCTGACAATGTCATTTAGACATTTGGTCTAGCTTTGAGCTGCGTAACATCTTGGGGAGTTTTAGAATGACATTGATTTACATTTTGGTTGTACTGGCCTTTGTTGGCCATTATTTTTGGGGAATGTTAATTTAATTGATCTTTTGTTTAAACTTCTAACTTTACATTTTGGGAATGCCAATGAGATCATTGCTCACTCTGACATCATGTCAGTTACATGTATTTATTAGTCTTGTGTTGGGAATGGATTAAGAGTTTGATTTGCTACACGCTTCCGCACCAATGTAAATGTTTTGTGAGTGTGTGTGAAATCCTCACTGCAGAAACCTGTGGGAAATTAAATGGATGTATATTCATAGTATTCATTGTTGTAACCACACATCAATTCATGTATGTTTATCTCCATTCGCGGGCCCGGATCCCGGTCTGGGGTCGTGACAGCAACTAAGTAAATAAAACACCATTCATCTCATGAAAGGAAAACATGAATATATATTGATAAATAAAGAAATTAATCAATTTATTACATCAATCTTAATGGATTGAGACCATAAAACTAACAATACGCCTTGTTGAATTGAAGCTTTGTACCCATGGATTCATGCAGAGTCTTCCAAAATATCAAGACAAATCTGCTATCCCTGTTCGATGTGATGGAGACTGGTTGACCATGTCGGTTGACTATCTCGTTGACAAATGTTTGTGCTAGTGATATCATTTGCATCTTCTTTCTCGTCTTCAATGGAATGAAATGTACAGACTCTGCCAGTGATGGACCCGGCTTCTCGCCTTCCTCCGCCCCGGGTCCGTCGGGGTGCGGCAGGGGGGAAAAGCGAGCATCAACATTTTTTGTATGGGTATGCCAGATTTTCTATTCTACTTGGAATTTAGAAATGGTGATCTGAAGACCCACCTTCACAAGTATAAAGGAAATCAAACTTTTTTCTAACTTTTCATTGCACATATATTTTTAAGAAAAGAGACAGATTTTGAATGCCGTGAGAGGCGATTTTCTTTTGTTTGCCGTGAAAGGCGGTTTTTGTGTCGTAGAAGGCGATTTACAAATCTCATCAATGAAGAAAGACAAGAGTTGTGATTTTTTTTGTCTCTTTAAAAATACAAAATACAATAGAAAAAGTAAGAAAATGGATCTAACTTCTCGGGAGATTGTGAGAACCCGTTCAGATCGACAGTCGCGAGTCATGTATAGACTCCGTCATCGTCCCTTGGATGAGAACAGTTGATGCATTGATTCATTTGGCTTGGCTTGGACCTTAGATTTTTAGAGGATAAAGACCAAGGGAAGGTCTTATATCCAATAAAAAGCCGGGTAGACGGGCTGAAAAGCCACATCTAGGCCATGTTGAATAGAAGGAGAGGGGACCTTTGGGTTGGGGGGGGGGGGGGGCGGGGGGGGGTGGCGGCAAGGGACTTCAATCACCTTGTAGTGTTTCTTGCAGTAGAATTTTTTCAAAGTATCAGAGCTACTTTGCGTAGAGATTTCCTCGAGAATTTTCTTGTATTTTTCTGGACAATTTTGGACGATTTTTTTGGACCCTTTCTCCTTGGAATGACCACCTATTTATAGGCTTTTGGTGGCCATTAGATGAGTTTATAAGCATTGATTATATTAATGCTCCATGCTAGGAGGAGTTACAAGTGTTTAATTCTTGATTTTGTAACTCCTTTTTCCTAGCTTTTGACTGGCCGATGGAGAATGATGAGCATTTAATCACTTTTAATCTCCATGATGAGGAGAGTTATATGGTTTAATGCCATAATTGCTTGGATTTGTAACTCATTTTTCCTTGCTTTTGATTGGACCGTCCAAAATAATGAGTTAATAACTGTATTAACTTGTGATAAATTGGTCGCCAAGTCGCTTAAAGAGTCGCGGGCCGTACCGCATCTTTTGGAATTCTTCTTACGATGATAGCCGATGGATCCACATGTCGTTTGATGTCGGATGGCGATGCAATTTCAGACAACGGTTGACACCAATGGGCCGGCAACATTTGTCCAGTCGATTTCACGATCTGTCGGGCAGAAAGTGTGCTTTCTTGGTCGGCCGGTTGGCGATTTCGAAGCGTCGGATGATGATTTCATGATTTCGATGGTGGATCCGTGATGTTGACGAAGATCGACGGATATCATACCCAAAAAATCAGATTTTGGAAAAATCACAGGGGCCAAACAACTCGAAACGCGAAAAAATACACGAAAAAGTGGGTTTCCGGGCGAAATCCGGCGACCCGCTTCCCTATGGTCGTCGGCGACCATGCACCCATGGTCGCCGGCGACCTTGGGCCATGGTCTCGGCGACCATGGGACTTTTGTCCCTTTTCGGTCTCCGTTTTTCCGTCTTTTTCGTTTCTTCTTTCTCCTGTATTTTTTTTTTTTTTACATCTTTCCTCACTTATTGACTTGATTTTCTTGAGGAAAACCTGATGAGAAGCCGCTCAAATCAGAACACAAAGTTTCCTATTTTTTTGAAAAGCCGAAGACTTTGTAACTGATTTTCCATCAAGAGTCGAAACTAGGTCAAATGACGTTGGAATGACTTGAAATTTGAGGTGAAGCTTCCGGAGCAATAAATAGGACAAACCACGGGCTTTTATTTGAGTTTTGAAGCCGTTTGGGGTCCCGTCGATGCTAGACTTGATTTCATCGCTCGGAAGATGTCGAGCTTTGATGTACGGTCAACTGATGTCCGATTGACCTAAAATTTGATAGGGAGCCTATTGGAGTTATTTTGAAATGATCTATTAGCTCCGATTTGGATTCCATGGTCCTGGGGAGCTTCGCCGCCGGTAGGCTTGATTTTGTTTCCGAGCATCAAAGCCGGGTCAAACGTCGTCGGAATGACCTGAAATTTGATGTGCAGCCCTTTGGAAGCATGTAGAAGCTACCCATGTGCTTTATTTTATGAGTGGCGACATCGGTGGTTCTCGCCACCAAGAGGCTTGACTTCACCATTCGAGAGTTGATGGAGGGTCAAACGGTGTCGGTTTGACTTGAAATTTGACGTTGAGCCTTTTGGAGGTATTTTGGGACCATCCGTAGGCTCTAATTGAAGATTTGATATCTTCGACACTGTCGCCGTCGGGAGCTCCTGCTCAGCCGTTGGAGGATTGAAGTTAGGCCAAATGGTGTCGAAATGGCCCGAAACTTCATGTGTACCCTTCTTTTGGCTATTTTGAAGGATCATGCAGTTTTTGTTTGATTCCGACAAGATCTGATGCTTGAAGCGGCTCTGCCTGTTTGTTGCAAGATGCTGCTCTATGTAGCTTTTGATGTTAAAGAGGCAAAGTGACATTTTGGGTGTCAACAGTCAGATGGTTAACTATAATCCATATGACATTGTTTCCTCTTTTAGTAGTTGGTAAACCCGAGATGAAATCCATTGTAAGATGTTCCCGCTTCCACTGTGGGATCTTTAATGGCCGCAAAAGACCTGCTGGCTTCTGATGTTCTACCTTTATCAATTGACATGTCATACATCGAGATATGAAAGCTGCTATCTCTCTCTTCATATTGTTCCACCAGGATCTTCTCTTCAAATTGTGGTACATCTTTGTACTCCTTGGGTGCGTGGAATACTTGGTGCTATGGGCTTCAGCTATGTTTTCATTTCTCAAGTCATCAATATTTGGAACACACAATCGGTCACAGAAGTATAGTACTCCATCCACGATTCTGAAATCTGGACGTTCTGAGATATGCTCCACAATTCTAGCCAAATTTGTCTTCGGAATGGCCGTTTAGCCATTAACTCCGCTGCCTGCGCCACTTTTACGAAATTGGAGGTGCTAACCAAGGTGTTTATAAGAGAATTTTCGCTTCTTACTTCACTTCGCCGTTTCAGACCTTCAGAATTCCTCAAATTTCTTAGAACTTTTGCGTCTCGAAGTTTTCTTCCAGTATTTTCTTCTTCATCAAGCTTTTTCTTGGGATTTCTTCTCATTCGTTCTGGAGACAATGACTAGTCAGCATTTTCTTTTCTTCCCTTGCTTCTTCATTTAAGTCTTTGCGTTTAAATGGTGCTTTCTGTTTCTTCTTTCTACTATGTTTGTGCTTGGTGATTTTGCACATTTTCTCTCCCTCTGCCCGTCGTGGCCATTACTAGCCGGGCTGTTTGAGTTTGGAGAGGATTTCTGGTTTAACAGGTGGCGAGGCTTTTACCTCGGAATTCTGTATATGGGAAGAGAGGAGGGACCTTCTTTAATTTGTTGTTTTCTCTTCTACTTCTCCCTTCTCTATCTCTTTCTTTTTTTTTTCTTTTTTTTTTTCTTTTTTTTTTTTTTTTTGCTTCTTTCTTTGCTTCTCTGTATGACTGAAATTTTTGGTTCAGAGTGCAGAAGATTTGATAAACCCTAGTTCTGAGTCTGCGATTTTTACGGTTTTTGTTATCTTGGTTTTCATGAGGCAATGTTTAGCAGATGAACGATCAGTAGCGGCTAATCACACATTGTTTATGTTTGAATCATGATCATTGGCCGCCGGATTCAGGACACTAACTGGAGGAAAATCATTCTTGGCCGATGAATATCTTGATGATGAGTCAGCGGCTGCAAGGCTATGAAATAGCAGGAATGTCGTCGCCGGGTCTTGGCAAGTTAGGACTTTGGCTGCTAAAGACTTTAGAGCTTGCTTTTAGCCGTTGGGTTGGGAAATGGTAGCGGCCGTTTGAAAGTCCATAACCAAACCCTAGAGGGGGGGTGAATAGGGTGAGCTCTAAGACCTAGACCATTTCTTTTTAAAACTTATGTCAATTTTGCTTTGAAGTTTTATCATCTTGTTTATAAGAGGAGATTCTAAGTAAAACACCCAACTAAACATTCAAGATAGACATTTAAAAAGAAGCATGATCATAAGTATAACATCCACAAACAATTACCACAACAAGCAAATTTATAGTGGTTCGGCCAAATAAGCCTACGTCCACTCCTGGTTTCCCTACCAGTATTTCCACTATCAACTTAAGGTTTAGGCTAACCTTCCACCTTACCATCACATATGCTTTTACACAAGATTAAGCAATAACCTATCACAGTCTCATATGTTTTTCAATAGGCTGAACATTAACCTTTACAACATCAGATTTTTATCTCAATAAACTATGCCTAAACAAGCATAAGAAGAGATGCAAATGAATACATGTTGATGCCTCTTAACATTGACTGATAATGAAATTGGAAACCTATCTAAGACATATGTATAATGAATGCAAAGATGTATGTGAGATACATATGCCTTAAAAACTTCATCTACCTCTTTTGAAAATCAATGCTCATAAATGATGCAAATGTGAGGTAATTCACACATGTTTTTGAAATACTAACATTAGATGATTTAACATGTGAAATACTATTCAAATGATGAGGTTTAAGAAAGAAACATATTTTAAAATCAAAGCATGTTTAAACAATCAACATTTGAACATTTTGAACACTTTTAATCACGTCATTTAAGAAATCAAAGATAAAAGACAAACATGAATAAAATAAGTTAAGAAAGGTAAACCCATTGAAGAAATCAAAGGTTTGAAATGATTGATTTGCCCTCCTTGCCTCCCTCTAGCCTAGCATGGATGTCCCACCTTCCTTGGCCCTCAAATGTCTCAAAACTGTTGGCATAAATCCCAAGGAAGTGTTATTTTTATAAGAAAAAATTCCTCCAACGGATCTATTGTCGGTCAGCCGATCCTTGGGGTTCGGTCGACCGAACTCTAACGGTTATATCTCAACGGTTATAATTTTGGAAATTTGCAGGCCGAAACAAGCCTGTCGATTCACCAAACTGAAGTTCTATTGACCGACAGCTGACCGACATGAGACTGACAGTTGACCGAACTTCCCTGATAAAACTGTTTTTACATTCTAGAACCGGAACCGACAGCAGTTCGGTCGACCGACAGCTGACCGAACTTCCCTGATAAACTCTTTTTACATTCTGTATCCGGAATCGACAGCTGACCGAACCCAGTTCGGTTGACCGAACTTTCCCTGATTTTTTCAAAAGAATTAAAAGATATTTTGAAGAGAAACTTGGTCTTGGAGGGCTAGGCTTAAATGGAGACAAACATGTTTGAAGGAAAATGTTTTTAAAATGCAATTTTAACAACATGTTTGAAAATGCTTTTTCAAAAGACTTATGATGCTTGAAGATTCCAAAATTCTAAGAAGTATGAGTGCATAAGAGTTCAAGCTAAATAAAATGAATGCATCCAATCAAATTGCAAACTAATGAAAACCCTAACACCGTTCAGATATCGATCAATTGATTATGATAATTGGGAATCCTCGGCCGCAGGCAGATTTAGAGTTTTTTATGCAGTTGATGGCCACAGGGCTCGATTTTAGCTGTTCAGTCCTGAAGATGAGTGGCTGTCGGGTGGGAAAGTTCTAGCTGCTGAAGATTTATGGCTTTACACTTGACCACCAAGGAATTTGGCTTTAACCGCTGATGACCGTCAGCTGTCGGGAGTTTTAGCTTTAGCCGCCGAGCACCTATGGTATTGACATTCATGCTCTTTTGGGATCCTTTTATATGATTCGGGTTGCAAGGTTTTGGTTTGGAAGGATTAATAGTGTGGGGTCCAAGTTGGATTAGGATTAGGAGGGTTTTGAGAGAGTCTGTAAGGATTTGCCCACAATCCTAGTGAATAAGGTTCTTCATATCCCATGAAACTTCCTCTTTTGGGCCCACTTTGAAGAAAAACTTGCAAATCTGAAATTTTCAAATTTAATTCAAAATTTGAAACCATATGAGGAGCCCCTTTTTGGACGTGTGATAGCTTGGGATGGAGGTGTTGGACGTGCAACACTTTCTTTGGAAGAATCTTGGGTTGAAAGTTGCAAATCGTGATGCCTATCTATTTGGAGTTCTACTTTATCAACTTAGTGCTAAAATCTTGGATTCTTTGAATTAGTTTCCAACGTGGATTGCTTAGCAATATCTTCCATTTTTTAGAACTCCTCATGAATGGAAAAATCTCCTTAGATGGGCCCACTTTCTCTCTTGAAAAGATCCCCTCAAATATGAAATTAATTTCAAACATGGAATAGAAGTAGGCCCCACTTGAGAGTGCAACGTTTTTTTTAACTCCACACCATGCATGGGACGTTCTCCATCTTAAATAATTTCAAATCTGAAATTCAGATTTGTATTTCAAATTGGAACACATGATGGGTCCCACTTGAGTGTGCAATCCTTGAATTCCCATGGCTTGGACGTCCTCCGCGTTGGCTGGATTTTCTTTTGCATTTTTTTCTTCTTCGTTTGGCTTGAATTGAATCTTCCAACCAGGGTAGTGTGGACCCCATGCGGAGCTTCAATACCTTGGTTTTCCCTCTTTAATTCTTCAATCTATTTATCTCTTCCACAGATCCCAAGAAATTGATTTTCCCTACAAAAATACAAATAATATAATCAATGATCAAAGAATTATCTATTTATGTAGGAAAAGAATATTGTAAGACGCGGGCCCCAATTCACACCGAATAGATGCATAAGATTTCACCATTTTATTAAGTTTTCTTTAATTAAATCAATGGTGCAAAGAAAATTCATCATTTCATGTGTGAATAAAAGATTATGAAAAACTCGTGACTTCCAATGCAAAAAATAGAGAAATTCATGATTTTATGAGAAAATGCAATTTTTGGATGAATTTTGACTCGAATTCAGACTTTGATGCCCTTAAATATGAAATTATGATTTTTTTTACTAAAATGGTGCATAATTTGGAGACTGAGTCTTTAATTACTCTAAAATGATGAGGAAATTATGCATTTTTAAGGACTTATCACACCACCCAACCAGCATTTTCCTAGTCCCGAGCAAAATATGCAAACTAGGGTAGGTCTTCTAGCCTAATCTAATCTAAACTAAATGCAAAGATAGAAAGAAAACGCCACTTTCGCTGGTACTCTCGGCTACATTTAGCATATGCAGCAAGCCCTTAAACCCCTAGGTTACCCCTAGTGGACGAGTTGTACCTCGTGAGGGCTTGCAGTGAATATGCTGACAAAATTCATTTACCTAAAAGTAAAAGAAAGTCAACGGAAGGTTTTTCAAAAGACGGTTGAGTCAAATAGGATGCTTTGAATCCTCGAATAATCAAGATTTCAAAATTTTCAAAATTCGGTTCACGTTTTTGTTTTCAAATCTTTTAAAAAATGTACCAAAACTTTGGGTGCCATGTGCAAGTGTATACATCAAATCAAATTCTCCTTTTTTTTTTTTTTTGGATAATTCCATGAAAAAAGAATTCTCCCTCAGAATTTCCAAATTTCCTAGATTCGGGGAAAATACAAGTCTCCTCTCAAAGCTACTATGACAGCTTTTGTACTATTATTTTTTCAAAGGCGGCGAGATGCATCTGTCTTGTCTTTTTTTTTCTTTTTTTTTTTCAAATACACACATGTGACCGCGCAATGCCTAAGTCTCTTAAGCTTTCTAATTAACCCATTTAACGAGCGTTAGGCCAATGACTCCCAAACCAGATGTCTTTAGGGCAGTAGGTCTATAAATACCCCAACAGGCTTACTGACTCGGGTCAAAAAGGCTACGAACCTAAACTAGTCACACAACTTTTCATTCTTTTTAAGACTTATAACTAAACACTTTTTTTTTGGATAATGCAAACACCTATTTGTGCTTCTCTTATCATTTTTTTTTAACGGTCCCCAACAATAGGCAGCCCTTTTCAATTCACCCTAATTAATTCACTGGTTTTGGTTGGCCTAACCTTACCAATGAACCAGTAGAACTCATATGGCTGAATTTTAGAAAGTCATCTCTTTTACTCTCTTGAAAGAATTCTGAAAATGAAACTTAAATCTTTTTATCCAAAACTCTTGAAATGATGTACATGTGTTATTGTAAAAAACAAAGTTCGGTATTCATTTTATCTTTCAGAAAATAGTGAACCTTCATTTTACTTCCTTCCAAAAATTCTGAAATTCCAGGTTTCTAGACATCTTCAAATCGTCAAGTTCTTTTGGAAACCCCACCCTTTTTTTAATTAAAGACTAAGCAAAAATGAATTTTTTTTTTGTCTCAAATTGGACAAGTGTGCTAAAATTGGACAAATATGCTTGTTCCCACCCCCAACTTAAAGTAGACAACGTCCTCAATGTCATACATGAAATGCGAAATGGAATGTAACATGACGTAAAAATGTAAAAGGAGGAAAAGGGTAAAAAGCACCTGGAGTAATGAAGCTTTCACGTAGAAACCTGTCCAATGTGAGACAAAGAAAAGAAAAGGCAAGAAAATATATATGTGTGTGTATATATATATATGTATATATATGCATAATGTACATAGGTGTGGGCTATTGTCAGATCCAGTGCCCATCAATCCTGATAGACAGGATCGATCAGAGGAATTTCATTTTCCTCTGGAGGAACAGTCTCCAAGAATGGTTTTAAACGTAGTCCATTAACTTTAAAAGAAGCACCATTCGATGGATCAATGAGGGTCACTGCCCCATATAGAAATACTTCTTAAACAATGTAGGCGCTTGTCCAACGAGATCTTAACTTTCCAGGGAAAAGTTGAAGTTGAGAAAGGTACAAGAGGACTTTTTGAGATGGATGGAATGACTTTCTTAATATCCATTTATCATGAAAGGCCTTAGTCATGCCTTTGTAAATTCTTGAGTTCATATAAGCCTCGTTTCTCAATTCTTCTAATTCATTTAGATCAAGGGCTCTTTTTTTTCCCAGCCTTGTCTATATCAAAGTTTCGTTGTTTTATGGCCCAATAAGCTTTATGTTCCAGCTCCACTGGAAGGTGGTCAGCTTTCCCATATATAAGACGGTATGGAGACATCCCAACTGGGGTCTTATACGCAGTTCTATAAGTTCACAAAGCATCATTTAACCGCATTGACCAATCCTTAGGATTTGGTTTTACTGTGGTCTCCAAAATTCTTTTGATTTCCCTATTTGAGACCTCTACATGCCCACTTGTTTGAAGGTGATAGGGGGTAGCCACTTTATATGTAACACCATAATTTTGAAATATACTCTCAATGATGCGGTTACAAAATTGAGTGCCCCCATCACTAATGATGGCACGTGGAGTTCCAAAACGGGAAAAGATATTGTCCAAGATAAACTTTTTGACCGTTTTAGCATTATTATTCCTACATGGGATTGCTTCAATCCATTTGGACACTTAATCGACTGCAACTTGGATATAATGAAAACTGATGCTCGGGGGAAAAGGTCCCATAAAGTCTATGCCCCAGACATCGGATAACTCGACGACCAAAATTAGGTTTAAAGGCATCATATTCCTTTTGGAAATGGAACCCAATTTTTGGCACCGCTTACATGCCTTACAGAAATCATGTGCATCTTTAAACAATGTGGGCCAGTAAAATCCGGATTACAAAATTCTGTGAGTGGTCTTTCTAGCAAAAAAATGGCCACCACAAGCATGAGAGTGGCAAAAGGATTTTACACTGTTTGTTTCATGGTCAGGAATGCATCTCCTAATTATTTGGTTTGGGCGGCATTTAAAAAGGTATGGTTCATCCCAGAAAAACTGTTTCACCTAAGTGAAAAACTTGTTTTTATCTTATTGCGTCCATACTTTGGAATTTCACCAGAAGCTAGATAATTAGCAATGTCAACATACCATAGAGAATGGGAAAATGTAGTAAACAATTGCTCATCAGGGAAAGTGTCCTGGGTTGGCAAGGGTTTTAAAGTCTTGGAAAGTACAAGCCTAGGAAGTTGATCAGCCACCACATTTTCTACTCCTTTCTTATCTTTGATTTCGATATTGAACTCTTAGAGTAGAAGGATCCATCTGATTAGTCTAGGCTTGGCATCTTTCTTAGAAAGAAGGTACTTCAGCGTAGAATTGTCAGTAAAGATCACAATTTTGGATCCAATCAAGTAGGAATGAAATTTATCCAGTGCATAGAGCACATCCAATAAATCTTTCTCTGTTTTAGAATAATTGATTTATGCACTGTTTAAAGTCTTGCTAGCATAGTAAATCGCATATGGTCTTTTCTCCCTATGTTGCCCAATAACTGCCCCAACTGCGTAATCGCTAGCATCGCACATGATTTCAAAGGGCGGGCTCCAATCTAGAGGTTGCATAATTGGAGCAGTCATCAACATGTCCTTAAGCTTGGTAAAAGCCGCTTGACATGCCTCCGTCCACTCAAATTCTGCTTCCTTTAGCAAAAGTTTGCATAATGGTCTAGAAATGACACTGAAATTTTTTATGTACCTTCTGTAGAATCCGACATGCCCTGTCACAACCCCGGACCGGGTTAGCACACCTAATCCGGGATCCGCGGGTTTATTTGGTGAGTGCATGGTGATGATTACCACATTGATTAAAAGATACACACACTCTTTTAATTTCCCATAGGTTTCCGCGATGAGGATCTCACACATACTCACAAATCATTTACATTGTTGTGGAAGCATGTAGCAAACCAAATTCGTAATCCATTTCACATTTCAAAACTGATAACGCATATATGACTAACATGATGTCAGAGTGAGCAATGGTCCTATGGCATTCCCAAAATATAAAATTAAAGGTTTATACAAAATGTAAGTTAATTAAACATTCTCTAAAAATAATGGCCCAACAAAGGCCAGTACAACAAAAAAGAATCAAAATGTAACAATCTCTTTCTTTCCAAAATGTATCGTATCTCAAGGCTTGACCAAATGTCTAGATGACATTGTCAGCCTGCCACTTGACTAATCGTTGCGGCCCATCGGCCGCCTCCTCCGGCTCCTCCTCAAAGACAACGAGGTCTGGACCTCAGTACCAAAAGAGTGGGTCAAACACGACGGTCTGACAGGTGGGTGAATACATATAACAATAAGGAAATTCAAAGCATATTTTAGAAATATATTGAAAATCTGTCAAAGTTATAATTTCCATAAAAACAGGATGCATTATTTGTTTAAAGCAATATGCAATATAAAACATGTAGGGTAACAGGGAACATGAATTGACAAGATGGCAACCAATTCTCCATCACTAATGTGATGAGAGCACACTAAAGGTGTTGGTCTCGACACACAAGGTGGCGAGAAGCAACTATATACATATATATATACTAAGCAAAACCACGGCCGCGGAACCGGGTGATAGAATAGAACAAAATTCAAACTGCAGCTGACAGAAGTTAAAAGGGGGATCCCAAGTCGGTGGATCAAACCGACAAGGTCGTCCAAGCTTAGTAGTGCTGACTCATAGGTCAAAATGAAATCAGAGCATATACATATCTAAAAAGGTGTATGACACCCAAAACAGACAGAACAGAAGGTTCGTAAGCACATTTATCATAATAGTGTCTTAGCAAAATGCATAAAGCTGACCAATTATTTCATACCACAAATTTCAGTAGTTAAAAGCGTCATTTGTACTAAAACACGAAAACAGTCTGAAACATATAAACTTCAGTGAAAACTTAAAACAATAGATCTCCACATAATTCCAGACATGCATTGAGGCTATAGGATTCAAACGTGTAACAAGATCTCGTATGTCAATTTTTGCTCATGACTTGGTACTCCGGAAGATTTGAGACATTCCAAGTTCCTTATACCAATTGATAGGTCCAACATCCTCAATTAATCTCCAAAAATTGTGTCTCTTTCTCCATCAGTCTCCAAACATCACTTCCTAGGTTTCCCACTAAAGTGGGGCCTCAAACAGGCCCTTTCCATATCCCAAACCATCATTTCCCAGCTCCAAACAACTCCAAGCATGATAGTTAGTCCGCTCGAGTGGACGGAAGGCTTGCTTGAGCAGGCAAGGTTCTGGGAGGGTCCGCTCGAGCGGACATAGATTCGCTCGAGCGGATGGCTCTCTGGTAGGGTTGGCTCGAGCGAACAATCGCATTGGCTCGAGCCAACAAGGTTTTGGATGGGCCCGCTCGAGCGACCAAGTGTTTGCACGAGCAGATAGATCCGAGTCAGGATAGCTCGAGCGGAGCAATGGTTAGCTTGAGCCGCATTTTTTGGGCTTTCTTCTCTTCTCTTCCAATCTCCCTTAGAGCTACATTTGAACACCATATTAATAGCATTTTCACCTACTCAAACCACCATCATAACTATCACGCCCCCGAACCCGGATCTTTGCAACGGTCCGACCTTGGAGACGCGAATTGGGAAGTAAGTGATAAATATATTTCTCCCCAGGATCCGCGTGTGTGAGGAACACAAAAATTCTAAATACATCAAGAACATTTCACAGAAGCTTACGTGGCATTGCGACCCGGAGCCCGTGGCCATCGGATTCCGTGTCGCACTCAACTTGTCAACAAAAAGCTGTCATAGTAATACTCAAACTCAAACTGGAACAAAGTATGATATCAAAATATATAGAGCTGACAGTAACAGGCTGATTATTACCCAAGCATATTTAAGTTATAGTTTAATAAGTGCATTAATTACAATCCCATCGAAAAGAGGCTAACAAAAGCCTTACAAAACAACAAGCTAAGAACAAATACTACCTAGGTGTGTACAAATCTCCGGAGTCACGCACGATGTCTATATAACATCACTGACCACAACCATCCTGCAAAACTCGTAGCTCTACAGCCAACACAAGTACTCGTCTCGGGATGAAGAACCTACCACCTAGAGCACCAAACAAACAAGGTCAGACACGACGGTCTGGCAGGTGATCAATTTAGACATGAGTATAAATCATTAAAAGTTTAAAAGAAATAATGTTTAAAACCATTTACTGAATTTAAAACAAATTACATAATTTAAAACAATGCTTGAACAATATGCTTATCAAGAAAACAAAGTCCATGAACGATATACAAAACAAAACTAGCATGAGTACATATAATATCATGATTAGTAAATCCACATTTAGTTGATCATTTCTCTGTCATACACGATGACAAGAGTAAGCACGACAAGCAAAGCACGACATGCAAAACACGATCCCACGCCACACAAGGTAGACGGGGAGGCCTGCTGCGGAACCGGAACACGCACGATGTGTAATATAATACACGACTAATCTGCAGATAGTCCACATGTTTAAGGACCCTCAGACAGTGGATCAGACTGAAGGGGCAGTCCAAGCTCAGTGGTATTCACCTAAATTCATGAATGCACAAAACAAAAATATATTTACAAGACAAATCAAGCAAAAAGAAGGGGAAACTACTTGTCAAGACAAGACAAGACAAGACAAGATCTCCGCCACGCGAGGTGGACGGAGCAAGCAACCTAAACCTTTTCAAGGAGGGCTAGTGAAGACTCACCGTTTGAAGCTCGTGGTTGACACGCTACGCCCAGTGGTTAAGGGTGCCGCCCGGACCAAGTTCTCACATTTCCCCTCATCAACCACATGAGGTGGATAGTGTACGCAAGACAAGACAAGATAGCATAAGCTATAAGCATATCTAAGCATAAGAAGTGATCCCCTTCTTGGTTCTTGAAACACTTCAAAACAAGATAATACTGGCAAGGCAAAATGAGTACAAAACGATATTCATAGTGTCAAAAATCAAGATTTTAATCTAGCTAGACAAGTCTATGCTAAGACCCTTCATTTGATCATCATGTACTTGAAACCCAAATATCGAAGTTTAAAGATGATTTGGTGCCCTGAAGTTATAAGATATTTTAAGTTTCAAATGCACCACATCAAGCTAAAGGCCTCTTAGCACAGCTTGGTTTTCATCCTCAGAAAGTCTCTCCAAAAATCACATTTTCTTCTTCGAGAATCAAGTTTAGGGATGGCTTCAGGTCCACTTAAGCGGGCTTAAGCGGTGAACAGTCCACTCGAGCGGACTCATCTAGAAGCTCGTTCGTTCGAGCGGATGACCTTTCGGGTTGGTCCCCCCAAGATAGAAGCTTGTTCGCTCGAGCGGACAAGCTTCTGCCTAAACACGCTGGGTGCAGCATTGCCCATTTCTGATAATCTCTCACCTACATTTTTTTCCATCCTATAATACCTGCAATTCACCGAGCCTACATGCTCTCCAAGGGACCCTTTTAACACTGATAAATCATTCTCATCACAATAATCTGTTCATCACTATTCTTTTTTCATCAAAACCATTCAATTCAAAGAACAAGACATGGGGCTCTAATTCAAAATAGAAATCCTGTATTTTGAAAAGTAAATAACATACAAGTTGCTAAAGTAAATAAAATCAAATAATGAGGCATTTACCGATAACATGATCAATAACTTATTGACATGAATAATGCATTTTAAAAGAGAAAAATGCAAATCATATTACACATGCTACAAGAAACTCATAAAGATCACTTGCCTTTTGTCTCTAGCACTCCAAGATTACTCCCTTAATCTCAACAATTAGGCCTAGTATACCTACTAAACAAAACCCCAAGATATAACCCTTAGACTCCCCAAGATGGTCAATTTAAAAACGTGTTTAGGGTCCACCAATTGACACAAATCAAATTTAATTAAAGGGCACACCATGGTTACCCAACTATCCTTCATTCAAAGGCTGGTTGGTAATGATTCTCAAACAAGTCCAATCACCAATACATTTAAGTAGTAAAACAGTCCATGATTTTGGCCAATTTAAAACATGTTGGGTTCAACTAAATAAGGCAAATCAAAGTACATTTAAGGACACTAATCAAGGTTAACAGGCCGTTAAAAATCTGGACCAGTTATGAGGGAGAAGTGAGTTGAAAACTTATCCAAAAAGGGCCCAAAGATTTCAGCAGAAATCTGCTGGACAACTAGGACTGTAGAGTGCAGTGTGCTGGTCCCTCTCTTCCCTGATTTACAGCCAATGTTAAGGCAATTTTAGGCACAGTTGGAGGGGTCTTTTGAGGTGAAAAATCAACTGAAATAGCTGCCCTAAAGAGTCATCAAATCCACGACGAGAATCATTTACTAGTGTGGCTGAAATCAGCATGGGATTTGATTGAAATATAGAGTAGAAACTTAGGAAATTAAAACCATGAACAAACTACCCAAATCAGTCACTTACCTTGGTTCAAAATGGTCCCAAGTCACTCTCCCAAACACCTCCTAGCTGCTGGAACGCTCAGCTACAAAAGTCTCAAAATCCCATCTTAGAACACCCACAAAAGAGAAAATGAGAAGAAATGGAAATGGGGGCTTGCATGTTGGGTAGTGGGGCATAAAAGGGCTATAGATTCGAATTATGGAAGAGAGAGAGTGATTGCATACCTGTAGGTGGTCCAACCAGCAAGAAATAACTAAATGAGGGGGCTGCCATTCATGGTTTCCCATGAAAATGGTGTCTAGAGTGAGAGGAGATGGAGGAGAATGCGATGGAAAGCTTCATTTGGCGATTGGCGGCATGAATCTTGAGTTTGGAAGCAACAAAAATGAGAAAAAGAAGGGAAGGGCCTGCTGTTACAGAGCTGGAACCGTTGCTGAAATGGGGGTGACGAGGAATGAAGAAGATGAGGGCTGGTGGGGTTTATATGTGTAAAGGTGGGCCCACAATTAATAATTCTTCGTGGGCTTATAACTTGGCTTTTTGGGCCTCAGATGAAATCGATGAAGAAGACTAAAATGATTCTCATAAAATCTAGTTTTCAAAAAGTATATTTTTGACATGGTTCTGGAATTTCGAAATTTGAGCTCAGATTTCAATGTGAAAATGTTGTTTTGCCCCTAAGAGTGAAAAACTGATTTTCTAAGTTTCGAATGGAATCGGTCTAAACACAAAAGTTGTTGGCGCTAATTTGACCTATCAAAAGAAACCAAAATTAAAAATTTTCAAAATCAAGAACAATCTCCACGATGACACGTACAACCCAAGGCATCCCCTGGCTGCCAGACCGGGTCCAGCCGCTCTCAAAATTCCTCAAAGCTATAAAAAAATATTCTAAACCATAATCTAACTCGATTAGGCTCAACTATCGCTTAGAGAACTATCTCACAACTAAAAACACACTAATCACGAAAATTAGGGGTCGGGGTCTTACAATAACTTCCAACAACCATCCATTAAAACCATTAAGAATCATTCAAATCCCACTTCATTTAATACAAGAGTATCCACCATTAATGAAGATCCATCATTTGACAAAATGTACACTTTAATGCATAACACATTAAGGAAGGAATTAAGAAAGGAAAAGCCAATAAGTATGCACATTTCTAAAGTCAATGTAAATCATAGAACATAAGTAAGCCATCAATGAAAATCCATATTTTCCACAAAAATAAGAAATCATTTAAACAACCCATTCATCCACTTGCCTTAGCTCCACAAATAGCAAATCAAGCTCTAATCCCACTCCCAAGTTCAAAATCAACAATCTACACAAAAACCCCTCAAAACAAACCCATTATAAACCCTAACAAGTCAAAACCAAGAAATAGGATGAGGGAGTTTCCAATAATGAAGGTGAAGCATCTCAAGGACTAGAAGAACACAAATCTAGAATATTAGAAGGAGAGCTTACTTGGAAGTGCTTCAAAATACAAAAGCTAGCTCCAAAGGACTCTTGGAATGTGTGGTTTCTCCTACAAATGGCATCCATGAAGAGCTTTCAGGACGAAGAAGAAGATGATGAGCTCCATTCTCTTTTTAGCAATAGTTTGATATGGATTTGGAGATGAAGAAGTAAGAAGGAGGCAAGGGAACCCTCGGGCTGGAACTCTTCCTCCTTCCAATGAAAAGTTGCAAGCATGGTTTAAAATCTCGGTTTCGGTCGCGGTCTCGGCCGGGCCGAAAAACTGATATGATATCGGTATCGGTCGCGGATATCGGTCCGTCGCGGTCGTCGCGGTGTGAATTTTTTTTTTAATCCAAAAAAATTCGCAAAAATATCCAAAAAATCCAGAATATTAGAAAATGCTAGAAAACAATATTTTTTTCCATTAGTAACAACAATATATCAAAATCTCGGTCACCTTGAGTTATGAGTCCTGTCTGTATCGCAGTTCATTGTCTTCTCCAGTATTTCATATAATGCAACCATTATTGATGCTCATGATCAATTTATTAGTGTAAAATATAAGAAAATAAAGATAACATACCAATCATCATTTAATACTAACTCAATCAACAAATAAGTTAAGAAATTCAATACCATGGGTGTATGACAGATTGATAGCCTAATTCCAAGTGGAGTGTCGCCCAGGCTCGATATCATCATCATCATCATCATTTCTCCGGTATTGGTTAAAAAGATATGCTCCATACTGTTGTGCAGCACTATCATACCCATGACCATATTCAGATTGTTCCTGATAAGATGATGAACTATGTTGATCCCCTGTAGATTGAGATGGCTGGTTGTAATCCAATGGCATGAAATAAAAATGAGGGGCATGAATAGGTCGTTGGGGAAGTCGTGGGGGAAGCCTTCCTTGTTCAATTAATATCTGTTCGATAGAAAGTATCGGTGTTGGTGAAGGGGGTACCCAATTAGGGTTATATGAATAATCCCCATACTGTCCATACATAGCACCTTGTTGGCCAACATAACCCCCATAATGACCATGAGTACCTTCCCCCACTCCTTGTCCAGCAGGGCCCGTCCCACTACTACTCCCTGCCTCGGTCCCTCCAACATGCCTGACATAGCCACGACGAGGATCTAACTCAGTAGCACCAGGAAAATGCTCAACTGTCTCATAAGTGAGAGGCTCATCATCTCTATAATGACCCTCATCCCCGGGAGAGTCAGGTGGAATTCCTGCTGATAATGATGAAGTAGAAATACTTGACTCACTCTCCTCGTCCACCTCCTTTCCCCTTGGTTGACTTGTATCAGGTGCGCGCCCCTGTTGCATTGTCAAGTTTATTTCTTCCATCCTTTCTGAGGCCCTTACTGGCTCAGGCCTATCCCCAGTCAATTCCTCCATCAACTCCTCAAACTCTAGGCCTTTATCTAACATTGGTTCTTCTTGTTCCTCCAACCATTCACCTAATACTGTATCCTCTTTTGAAAAAATGTAGTCCAAATTAATTGGACAAATATAATCCCGTTGATCCTCAAACTGTCTTCTCTTTCTATTTCTACTCCGGAGCTTGAGGTTCTAATGGATGTAGACCAATTTATTTAGCTTCTGCATTGTTAATTTATTTCTTGGTCTTGTGTGGATAAATGAGAAGGTGCTCCAATTTCTTTCACAATTAGAAGACGATGTAGTTTGACTAAGGACTTTAATAGCAATCGTCCTTAGTGCAGGAGCACTCTCTCCATAATTCAACCACCATTCAGCTGAAAATAAAAATAGAAATGATATTAGAGTCAATAAAATAATAATTAGAGTCCTTGAATAATATAGAGATGACATTACAATTTACAATCAATACCGGGATTGGTCTGTGTGATGGCTCTTCGCGCAGTCGTCGTTCCAAAGCTTCTGGCACGTACATTGTATATGTCAATCTGAAGACGTTGAAGTAGAGAAATAAATTAGAGAACTTACATTCTTACAATGTTATACTTTTTCGGTTTTTCCCTTAATTAGCATACTGCCTACCTGATTTGTAGCCCAAATTGCTTCATCTGTATTCTCTGCTAGCCTTTCAATCACATTTTTTAGTCCCAAACAGATTTCATCAGATATGTGCCCATTCGTAAATTGTGGATTAAAGAAGTATCCTATAAAAGTGTAAAACCAATGAATTTTAGTCAATGATACATTAATATAATGAGAAGAATTGAATACAATAATTCAAGTATTAAAGGAAATAGCCTTCACTTACCAGCAGAGTGTAAATCATGTTTCAATTGTCGTCCCCATCGATCGTCAATGGTCTTCCAATACTTTTTATAATATCTACAATCTGCTTGAATAGCCAACTTTGATCTCTCCATGGCCTCATGTAAGAAGCCCATTGTTGGCTTATCATCGCCATCAACCAATCGAAGAACCTTTATTAGGGGATCAAAAACATTCAAAACACCCTTCACATGAGGCCAAAATTTGTTGGACTCAATTGTTTTACATACTTCTTTTGTAATGGGACTTGGCCTCTTTCCCCATTTTGAATTCATGAACTCTTGTGATTTTATCAATTGAAGAAGTCCATCTCTATACTTGTAAACACATTCGATGGCAATGAAGTGGGTGGCAAATCTAGTGATGCCAGGCCGCAGTAGTTCATGGTTGTCTGTATACGTTTTCATCATAGAAATGAGTCTATATGACTGATAAAAAAAATTTGTGATCTTCTTTATCTTACCAATCACTTGCACCATGACTTTTCCTTTTGCAATATCTTTAAGCATTAAATCCAGGCAATGTGCTGCACATGGAGACCAGAAAATCCTTGGCCTTTGTTTCATAAGCAACATTCCTGCAGCCTTCATGTTTGCAGCATTGTCAGTAACAACCTGAACTACACAATCTGCCCCAATTTCTTCAATCACCTCATTCAATAACCTATTAATATATTTTGCATCTTGGATGTAATCAGTTGCATCAACTGATTTAATAAACACTGTGCCCATAGATGAATAGACTAGAAAATTCAAGAGATGACGATGTGTGATGGTCGTCCACCCATCGCACATTAGTGTGCAACCTCTTTCCCCCCATGCCCATTTGAAAGTTTGCACCCAAGCCTGCAATTCCTCATACTCTTTCTCAACACAGACATGCCCAATCTCATAAGGGGTGGGTGCCTTTATACCTATACCATGTTTTGCAGCCGCATCTAACATGGTGGCGAAATAAGGAGAAGATGCCTTGTTGGGTGGGATGCCTCCATGCAAAAAAAACTTCCCAGTAGCCCTTACTAGATGTTCTCTTGCTTTACCAAACTTGCCCTTTAGAGCTTTCATAATGCCAGGCTGCTTTGAAGTTGGTTTTCTATAAGCAAATGGGTCTGTTGGCCCCACCACATCTGGCCTACGAGGTGCATGTGTAGGAGGTTCAACCTCCTCAATGTCTGGATCTTCACGGACACGGGGTTGTTTTTGACTAACTGCCCGACGCAAACTCGCTGCCCCTAGTCCAGATGACCCACCACCATGCTCATATTGGCTACCTCTAGCGGCTGCTTCATATTGCATTCTTCTCCTCTCTTCCTCCTCTTGAAGTGACCTCACACTTTCTCTCCTAGCCCTCCTCATTTCTGGGTCTTCATCGTCATCATCGGAGGAACCAAATATTTCTTCTCTGCATGCATCAAGTTCCTCAGTTATTCTTCTTGCTTGTACTTGTTTTTTTTTTGCAGATGCGTCAAGGAGCTTATGCATTTCAGCCCTCACATTTGGTGGCACTTTATGACATTTTGTCACCTGTCCTGATACATGTGCCAAATGTTGTTTCAATCGGGTAATCCCCCCATTGAGCACTCGTCCACAATAATTACATTTTACTTTGTTTTTGCTTCCGACTGCTTCACCATGTCTCCAAGCTGGATCTAAGTCACGCACCATTGTTCCTAACTTCCTATAAAATAAGAAATTCATGTAATAGTAATACTCTAACAACAATTATTTTTAGAAAAAGTAGAAGATTTAATAAAATCATTTTGAAATTCCTAAATATTTAGATCTAGCATAAAAGTGTGTAAATCAATCATTTATAAACCACACAGTGATCATTAATCATTAGAACAACATATTTATGATGAAATCCCAAAAAAATGATATATTATAATTCAAATATTGAAAAATCCGAAAATAAAATAATTAAAATAAAAATCTAAATCATGTTTATGACTATGAGTAGATGTAGATCTATCATCTACACACTATTGATAAGCCTTTGGTATCATAAATGCTCTAACAAGTAAAAACTAAAAACAATTATTTTTAGAAAAATCAAAACTTAATAAAATCATTTTCAAAATACTAAATATATAGATCTATCATAAAAGTGTGTAAATCAATCATTTATAAACCACACAATGATCATGAATCATTAAAACAACATATTTATGATGAAATCCCCAAAAAATGATATATTATAATTCAAATATTGAAAAATCCGAAAATAAAATAAATAAAATAAAAATCTAAATCATGTTTATGACTATGAGTAGATGTAGATCTATCATCTACACACTATTAATAAGCCTTTGGTATCATAAATGCTCTAACAAGTAAAAAGTAAAAACAATTATTTTTAGAAAAATCAAAATTTAATAAAATCATTTTCAAAATACTAAATATATAGATCTAGCATAAAAGTGTGTAAATCAATCATTTATAAACCACACAATGATCATGAATCATTAAAACAACATATTTATGATGAAATCCCCAAAAAATGATATATTATAATTCAAATATTGAAAAATCCGAAAATAAAATAAATAAAATAAAAATCTAAATCATGTTTATGACTATGAGTAGATGTAGATCTATCATCTACACACTATTAATAAGCCTTTGGTATCATAAATATTCTAACAAGTAAAAACAATTATTTTTAGAAAAATCAAAATTTAATAAAATCATTTTCAAAATACTAAATATATAGATCTAGCATAAAAGTGTGTAAATCAATCATTTATAAACCACACAATGATCATGAATCATTGAAACAACATATTTATGATGAAATCCCTAAAAAATGATATATTATAATTCAAATATTGAAAAATCCGAAAATAAAATAATTAAAATAAAAATCTAAAAATCATGTGTATGAGTAGATCTAGCATGAAAGTATGTAGATCTAACTTCTAAGTGGAGAACACAACCAAAGTAACAAACCAAATGATTTCTATGCTTCATCTAAAAATAAAAAACAAAAAACACATAATAAAATGGTATAAATTGATTTTCTCTTACCTTGAGGCTTGAATAATATTTCTTTAAGAAATAAATTTGAGATTTGAAAAGATGCAAGATGGAGAGTAGTTGCAGCCCCTAAGGAGTAAGGAGATGAGAGGAGAGGAGAAGAAGAGGAAGATTGGGGATTTTTAAAAAAGTAGGGTTTTTTTCCATTATATATCATCTCGGCCGATATTTTGCAAAATATCGGCCGAGAGATCGGTTCTGCCGATATTTTCAAAATATCGGCAGATATCGCCGATATTTTGGCGATATATTGCCTGCGATACCGAAACTGGTATCGCAGGCAATATATCGTATCGGTTTCGGCCGATACCGGTTCATATCGGCCGATATGAACCGGTATCGGCCGATTTTTTATTCTATGGTTGCAAGAAAGCGGCAAAGGGAAGAAGACCTCTCCTTATATAGAAAGTAGGAATGGGTCCCACCACTAATGAGACTTACGGGGCTTATAATATGGATTTCCGGGCCTCAGATGAGTTCGATGAAGAAGAAAGAAATGTTTGTCGAAATTTCTAGTTTCCAAAAAGTATATATTTCGCGGGTTTCGGAGATATTGTAAATCGTGTCCAGCTTTTGTATAAAAAGACTGTTTTGCCCATAACATTGGAAAAGTGGGGTTTCAAGGTCTCGGACGGAAATGGAGTAAACACGAAAGTTGTAGGGAATGACAAAACAAATCAAACGGGTCTAAAATAAGAATTTTTAGAATATCAGATAATTTCCTTAAGTCACACAAAAACACTACAAAGGAACCCCCAAAGGGTCCCACTCATAAAAAAAGTTCCCAAAATATTCCAAAGCTATATAAAAGCTATTCTAATCCCAAACTTAAACAAAATCCACTAATCTCACTTAAAACTAAAACACGCCTTAATTAATACTAATCGACATCTCTCGGGGTGAGGTCTTACATGCCCTAAGAAAGATCTTATATCTCTTATGGTTTTTGGGGTGGGCAAATTACTAATTAAGTCTATTTTGGCTTTGTCCACTTCCAATCCTCTAGATGATACAATGTGGCTAAGGACAATCCCTTGTCGTACCATAAAATGACATTTTTCCCAATTCAATACTAAGTTCTTTTCTTCACACTTAGAGAGGACCTTAGTGAAGTTGCTCAAAAAATATTGGAATGAATCTCCAAAAACAGAGAAATCGTCCATGAAGACTTCAAAAAAACATTCCACCATATCACTAAAAATACTCAGCAGGCACCTTTGAAAGGTTGCAGGAGCATTGCACAGCCCAAAGGGTATCCGTCGATAACCAAAGGTGCCAAAGGGGCATGTGAAAGTTGTTTTCTCTTGGTCTTCCGGGGTGATCTCTATCTGATTGTATCCAGAATATCCATCTAAGAAACAATCATACTCGTGGCCAGCTACTCGTTCTAAAATTTGGTCCAAGAACTGTAGGAGGAAATGATCCTTTAGTGTTACAGCACTTAACTTTTTGTGGTCGATACAAACTTGCCAACCCGTGGGTACGTGGGTTAGGACGAGCTCATCATTAGCATTACAGACTACAGTAACACTGGCCTTTTTAGGTACAACTTGGGTAGGGCTGACCCATTGGCTATCCGAAATTGGATAAATGATACCAACATCTAGAAGTTTCAAAACTTCAACCCAAACCATTTCCTACATGGTGGGGTTTAACTGACATTGCATTTGACGGGAGGGTTTTGCATTCTCCTCTAAATAGATATGATGTGTACTGATAAGTCCTTAAAAATGCAATATGTTCTTATCATTTTAGAGTAATTAAGGACTTAATCATCAAATCATGGACCATTTTAGTAAAAAATTATGAATTTATGTTTTGAGCATCAAAGTCTAAATTCGAGTCAAAATTCATCCAAAAATTGCATTTTCACATAAAATCATGAATTTCTCTTGAAAGTCACAAATTTCTCATAACTTTTTAATCACACATGAAATGATGAATTTTCTTTGCACCTTTAATTTAATTGAAGAAAACTTGATAAAATGGTGACATTTTATGCATTTATTTGGTGAGAATTGGGACCGCATCTTGCATAATTCCTTACCTATATGATTAGATTATTCTTTGATCTTTGCTTCTATTTTTGTAGGGAATTTCAGAAATCGGGGCCCACGGAAGAGAATTGATGAATCAAATGCACCATGGACCCACCTTCCTTTGGCATGGAACTAAGGTAGGGGCGGCCATGGTAGGGTCCGCTCTCATATGCAAGAAGAAAATCAGATTTAATCTCTTGAAGATAAGTTCCAAATTTGTGGGCCATGAGATGATGAGGTGTCCTATCTACTCTCCAACAAATATTGCTTACATGTCAAGATGGATGGCTAAGATTCAATTCAAGCCAAACAAAGAAGAAAACAAAATTGTAAAAGAAAGTCAAGCCAAGGTAGGGACGTCCAAGCATGGGATAGTTCAAAGATTGCATTTTTTTTCCAAGTATGGCCCACTCCTATGTCATGTTTGGGATGAAATTAAATTCAGATTTGAAGAGATGTTTAAGGTGGGCCATGCCAAGAGGTTTTTCTAGCCATGAGGAGCTCAAAAGATTGAAGTTTGCAAACCAAGGATTATCCTTACCAAGTGTTGCACGTCCAACACCAATCCAAGAAGATTAAAAAACGTCCATGAGGGGGGCCACATTGTTTTAAAATTTGTTTCAAATCTGAAATTCAGATTTGAATTGATCCTTAAGCCAAGTGGGACCCAAGAGAGGGAGTTGCATGAGATAAGAACAATCCTAAGTTTACTAGGATTGTGAGCCAACCCCTAGAAAATCTCTCAAAAACTCTCCTAATCCTACTCCAACTTGGACCACACACTACTAATCCTTACCCAAATCAAAAACCTTGCAACCAAAAGCCATCAAAAATATATAAATAGAGCCAAAAGAGGGCTGGACGTGCATGATCATCTCTCCATTCCCCTTGGACGACTAGCAACAATATTCCCCCTTTTTCCATTAATTTTTCTTCATCTCTCCTCCTTCCATCAATATTTCATCCAAGGCCTTCCCTAAGGCACACCACCACTTGGATTTCTACGCCATCGCGCCGCCGCCGTTGCTATCGTCACTCCACCATCGGACCAGCCATTCATCACCTTCCCTTGCTTGGATTTCAGATCGCGAAACGAGAGCCGGTTGGATCGCCGTTCAAGACCGCGAGTCCCTCTCCTCCGTTTAGTGTTTCTTGTGTCTATGGTAAGGTTGGATGCACTTTATTTTTATTAAAAGAATTTTGTAATGGTTATTTGCTTGTAATGGGTCTTTCATTAATAAATCAAGTTTATGAGGTCTTGGTCTTCACCAATGAGTCAACATTGAATTTTTGTGCGTAGTGACAGTGCGCACTTGGTGCGGTGGTCTTGATTTTTCTTGATGGCATTAAGCAAAGTAATTATTGCAAAGTTTTAGGATTAAAATATAATTTCTTTATTCTCTGATTTTATTTTATTTTATTCTTTATTTTATGCACCTTAACAATTATTGCAATTGGTTGGGCTAATGAATCTTATGGTGATGCAGTGGTTAGATTAGGTTTCTAGATTAGGATTTTAATTTTCTTTGGTTGTAATTAATATTTCAGATTTGTAATTAATTTTTAATTCAATTAGAAAATTTGATTTGTATAGTTTTTTTTTTTTTTTTTGGCTAGAACTAGTTTTTTTATTAGGACAGGTTTTGCGATAAATAAACTCTCCGTGGATCGATCCGGTTTCACCGGTTATTACTACAATCGCGGCCTTGCACTTGGGGCTACGATCAAGTTTTTGGCGCCGTTGCCGGGGAGTTTTTCTTCGCTTAAGGTATTTTTTCCAACCTATCTTTTTAATTGCTTTGTGGGTGTGCCTTTACTATTCCGCAATCATTCTAGATCTAAGGATAGCATGCATGGAATGTTTGGACCAGCCCTATTGCATTAAAAAGTGGATTTTTAATCTCTGATTTTTGACAAAATTGGAACTATTTCAGATCTGAAAAATTATTTTTTCTGATTTTTCAAAAATCACATCCAATTTCTGAAAATTGCCTAATTTACTTGTTCTAATTTGGACTAGTTTAGGTCATTTATTTTCGTTTTTTTTGTTGCTGGTTAGGATTAATTAGGGTCTGTTAAATTCAGTTATTTTTCATATTTTTAGGTTTTTAAAGTTACCAAAAAAATTCTGGAACTTTCCCTCACAAAGGCAAGTCGTAGATCGCACAAATTCGGCTTTTTGGCCACCAAACTTGCAAAAATCTGAAAATTTCAGAACTTTCATTGGAAACTCAGTTTTATTAGTTGTTTTTAAATTTAAAAGGACTCTTAAAAACTTGCTGGAATTTTTTTCTAAGAAGGTTAGTTATTTCTTTGGGAAGCCGAACAAACTGCCTTTCTTAATTGGTTCGATGTCTAGGCAAGTCTTGTCCCAATAGATAAGGGAGACAAGTCTCTTGTTCTAGAAAGTGGTTTTTAAGCGGGACCCTTGCAACGCATCGTGACCCCACCACTGATCTGGGGACTTACCTGGTCGGGCCAGTTTCATAGATTTGAGTTTGGAAACTTTCCTTAGAGATATTAAACTCTCTAAGATTAGGACTTTGCAAGAATTTAAGAATCTTCTTTTAAATCTAAGAACGGACCTTAGGTAGTTTTTCTTTCTAGGTTTCTTTAAAAAAAAAAAAAAAAAAAAAAAGAAATAAAAACTTTTCAAAATTCCAAAAAAAAAGGAAAGACCCCCATCTTCTTGGCAGAGGGACTCCTCAAATCGGTTAGTAAGGAAGGAATCACCTGTCAAGAGCTTGATTAAATTCTACGAATCTAGATCTCCTGGTTCTGTTAGGATTTCCAATATGGCTGATGAGCATAGTGATAACGAGGAGAACGGTAAAGGGAATGGACCCAATAATAATGGGGAGGTGAATCAACCTCTTAGGAGTTTACGTGATTACCTTCACCCTACACGACAAGCCACACCGTCGTGCATGGTCATACCCACAGGTGCGGGTCAATTTGATATCAAACCGGGAGTAATCCAACTTCTCCCCAAATTTCATGGACTTGAATCAGAAAGTGCATATTTGCACATTAAAGAGTTTGAAGAAGTGTGTGCAACACTACACTTCAATAATGTGAGGGAAGACCTTATCAAATTTCGTTTATTTCCATTTTCCCTCAAAGATAAGGCTAAGGCATGGCTTCACTCCTTACAACCCAATTCGATTGCTCTATGGTCCGACATGGTCCGGGAATTTTTAAAGAAATTTTTCCCATTACATAAGACCAACACCTTACGGAGAAATATTATGAATTTTAAACAAAAAGACAAGGAGTCTTATTATAGGTGTTGGGAACGCTTTAATGAACTACTCCTTGCATGTCCCCACCACGGATTTGAATTGCACAATACAATTGGTCACTTCTATGATGGACTTAGTCCAGAAACACGTCAATTCGTGGAGATGATGTGCAATGGGGAGTTCATGGCGAAAAACCCAAATCAAGCATGGACCTACCTTCAGTTTTTGGCAGATAGTGCACAAAATTGGGACACATCTGAAGGTATAGACCCCGTAAAGCAATCGAGTCAGGCCAAAGGAGGGGGGTTATATGTATTAAAAGAAAGCGATGATCTTCAAGCAAAAATTGCCTATCTTACAAGAGAAGTTGAGTCCTTGAAATTTGTGAAGAATAAGAAACCTGCTATAGTTTGTGGCATCTGCGCTAGTGATAAACACATTTCTTCGGAGTG
The DNA here is from genome assembly GCA_029852735.1 of Persea americana. Classification (NCBI taxonomy): domain Eukaryota; kingdom Viridiplantae; phylum Streptophyta; class Magnoliopsida; order Laurales; family Lauraceae; genus Persea; species Persea americana. The sequence continues at coordinate 19,572,039 of CM056813.1, read as the reverse complement.
CCCAACACTCCCTGCTTTTCAAGAAGCGTTTCATGAGCAAGCAAATGCCACTAACACATACAACCGGCAGTTTAACAATTCTTTGGGTAACACGTACAACCCTAATTGGAGGAATCATCCCAACTTTAGTTGGAGGAATGGCCCAAATGCTACTCAGCCCAATTTCAACCAAATGTCAAATCAATTTGGGGGTAATCCTAGTACATATGCTCAAAACACACAGCAAATGGTACCCCCTACAACACAAACGACACCTTGGGATGAACTTGTGGCTAAGTTTATGGTGAATCAAGAGTCCATAAATAAAAAACATGATCAGAACTTTGAGAATTTACAGAACACCATGCAGAACCTCTGCAAATTGATTGAATCACAAAATAAGGGGGCTTTTCCAGCCCAACCACAGCCCAATCCAAAAGGGCAATTTGAGGTTCATCAAGGTGGTCCGTCAAATTCAAAGGAGCAGGTTCAAGCTGTTACTATTCTACGTAGTGGTAAAGAGATTGCAAAGCCTGATCTGGAAAAAGATAAACAGCCTGCATCCTCAGATCAGGAAGGGAAAGAAAATGAAGTCCCTTCTATCAAGGAAAAAAGCCCAGTTCCTCCAGGATTCAAGCCCTTACCGCCTTTTCCTAACCGATTAGCTCCTGCCAAGCCATCTATACAGAACCAGGAAATCTTTGATGTACTTAAAGAGGTTAAAATTAACATCCCATTGTTAGACGCAATCAAACAAGTCCCATCTTACGCAAAGTTTCTTAAGGACTTGTGCACGTTGAAGCGTAAGATACATGTACAAAAGAAAGCGTTCCTCACTGAGCAAGCTAGTGCAATTTTAAAGCATGACACTCCCCCTAAATTCAAAGATCCAGGATGCCCCACGATTTCATGCATTATTGGAAATTGTCAAATTGAACAAGCGCTGCTTGATCTTGGGGCGAGTGTCAACTTACTACCCTACTCGGTCTATGTAAAATTGGGGTTAGGCGAACTCAAACCCACCCAGGTTACTTTGCAGCTCGCAGACCGATCAGTCAAAAGACCGAGAGGGATAGTAGAGGATGTGCTTGTGCAAGTTGACAAGTTTTACTTTCCAGTAGACTTCATTGTGCTAGACACTCATCCTGTGGCAGATCCTCATGCTCAGATTCCGGTAATTCTGGGGAGACCATTCTTAGCCACATCCAATGCATTGATCAATTGCCGGAATGGAAAAATGACGCTATCTTTTGGTAACATGACATTAGAGCTAAATGTTTTTGACCTTTGCAAACAACCACGGGATGATAACATTGACCTTGAAGAAGTAGATTTGATCAGTGTTCTTACAGCAGAAACTTTTGAAAAATCAATCTCCGATTCCATTGAGTCAATTGAGGGCCGACCCTCTGTGAAGAAACACTTGATAGCACTGTTGAAATGGTCAACACTATAGGCAAACCCTTTTTTGAAGAGCTATTACCAACTGGTACTCTGTCTCTTCCATCTCAGGTGAGGCCGCCCAAACCTGAGTTGAAACCCTTGCCCTCTCACCTGAAATATGCATACCTTGGAGAAAATGAAACATTTCCTGTAGTAATTTCTGCACACCTTGACAAGGACCAAGAAGTCCAACTCTTAGAAGTGCTCAAACTGCACAAAGGTGCAATTGCTTGGACCGTGGCTGACATTAAGGGAATTAATCCCCTCGTGTGTACACATCATATCTATTTGGAGGGGAATGCAAAACCCTCCCGTCAGATGCAACGCCGGTTAAACCCCACCATGCAGGAAGTGGTTAGGGCGGAAGTTTTGAAACTTCTAGATGTGGGTATCATTTATCCAATTTCGGATAGCCAATGGGTTAGCCCTACCCAAGTTGTACCTAAAAAGGCCGGCGTAACTGTAGTCCGTAATGCTAATGATGAGCTCATCCCAACCCGCGTACCCACAGGTTGGCGAGTTTGTATCGACTACAGAAAGTTAAATGCTGTCACACGAAAGGATCATTTCCCCCTACCCTTCTTGGACCAAATTTTAGAACGGGTAGCTGGCCACGAGTATTATTGTTTCTTGGATGGATATTCTGGATACAATCAAATAGAGATCGCCCCGGAAGACCAAGAGAAAACAACTTTCACATGCCCCTTTGGCACCTTTGCTTACCGACGGATGCCCTTTGGGCTGTGTAATGCTCCTGCAACCTTTCAAAGGTGCATGCTGAGTATTTTTAGTGATATGGTTGAACGTTTTCTCGAAGTCTTCATGGACGATTTCTCCGTTTTTGGAGATTCTTTCCAAGATTGTTTGAGCAACTTAACTAAGGTCCTCTCTAGGTGTGAAGAAAAGAACTTAGTACTGAATTGGGAAAAATGTCATTTTATGGTACGACAAGGGATTGTCCTTGGCCACATCGTGTCATCTAAAGGATTGGAAGTGGACAAAGCCAAAATAGATCTAATTTCCAATTTGCCCGCCCCAAAAACCGTAAGAGATGTAAGATCTTTCTTAGGGCTTGCTGGATTCTACAGAAGGTTCATAAAAGATTTTAGTGTCATTTCTCGACCATTATGCAACCTTCTGCTAAAGGAAGCAGAATTTGAGTGGACGGAGGCATGTCAAGTGGCTTTTACCAAGCTTAAGGACATGTTGACGACTGCTCCAATTATGCAACCTCCAGATTGGAGCCTACCCTTTGAAATCATGTGCGATGCTAGCGATTATGCAATTGGGGCAGTTCTTGGGCAACGTAGGGACAAAAAGCCATATGTAATTTACTATGCTAGCAGGACTTTAAACAGTGCACAGATTAATTATTCTACAACAGAGAAAGAACTATTGGCTGTGGTCTATGCACTGGATAAATTCCGTTCCTACTTAATTGGATCCAAAATTGTGATCTTTACTGACCATTCTGCGCTGAAGTACTTGCTTTCTAAGAAAGATGCCAAGCCCAGACTGATCAGATGGATCCTTCTACTTCAAGAGTTCAATATCGAAATCAAGGATAAGAAAGGAGTAGAAAATGTGGTGGCTGATCATCTTTCTAGGCTTGTCCTTTCCAATGCTTTAGAACCCTTGCCAATCCAGGACACTTTCCCTGATGAGCACTTGTTTGCCACTTTTTCCCATTCTCCATGGTATGCTGACATTGCTAATTATCTAGCTTCGGGTGTGATTCCAAAAGAATGGACCCAACAAGATAAAAACAGGTTTTTCACTGAGGTAAAACAGTTTTTCTGGGATGACCCATACCTTTTCAAATACTGCCCAGACCAAATCATTAGGAGATGCATTCCAGACCATGAAATGAACAGTGTTATATCATTCTGCCATTCTCAAGCTTGTGGGGGCCATTTTTCTGCTAAAAAGACCGCTCACAAAATTTTGCAATCTGGTTTTTACTGGCCCACTATATTTAAAGATGCATATGATTTCTGTAAAGTATGTGAGCGGTGCCAAAAATTGGGTTCAATTTCCAAAAGGAACATGATGCCTTTAAACCCAATTTTGGTCGTCGAGTTATTCGATGTATGGGGTATAGACTTTATGGGACCATTTCCCCCGAGCTTTGGTTTTCATTATATCCTCGTTGCAGTTGATTATGTTTCCAAATGGATTGAAGCAATCCCATGTAGGAACAATGATGCTAAAACGGTAAAAAAGTTCATCTTAGACAGTATCTTTTCCCGTTTTGGAACTCCGCGTGCCATCATTAGTGATGGGGGCACTCACTTTTGTAACCGCATTATTGAGAGTTTGTTTCAAAATTACGGTGTTACACATAAAGTGGCTACCCCCTATCATCCTCAAACAAGTGGGCAGGTAGAGGTCTCGAATAGGGAAATTAAAAGAATTTTGGAGACCACGGTAAAACCGAATCGTAAGGATTGGTCCATGCGGTTAAATGATGCTTTGTGGGCCTATCGCACTGCATATAAGACCCCAATTGGGATGTCTCCATACCGGCTTATATATGGGAAAGCTTGCCACCTTCCGGTGGAGTTGGAACATAAAGCTTATTGGGCCATAAAACAACTGAACTTTGATTTAGACAAGGCTGGGGAGAAAAGAGCTCTTGATCTAAATGAATTAGAAGAATTGAGAAACGAGGCTTATATGAATTCACGAATGTACAAGGACAGGACTAAGGCCTTTCATGATAAACGGATACTAAGAAAATCATTCCATCCGTCTCAAAAAGTCCTCTTGTACAATTCTCGACTTCATCTTTTCCCTGGAAAGTTAAGATCTCGTTGGACAGGCCCCTACATTGTTCACGAAGTATTTCCATATGGGGCAGTGACCCTCATTGATCCATCGAATGGTACCTCTTTTAAAGTCAATGGACAACGTTTAAAACCATTCTTGGAGACTATTCCTCCAGAGGAAAATGTAATTCCTCTGATCGATCCTATCTATCAGGATTGACGGGCACTGGATCTGACAGTGGCCCATGCCTTTGTATATTATGCATATATTTTTCTATTTTCTTTGTGTGTTCTTTGTCTCACATTGGACAGGGTACTACGCAAAAGCTTCATTACTCCAGGTGCTTTCTACCCTTTTTCCTCCTTTTACATTTTCACCTCATGTTACATTTCATTTCGCATTTCATGTATGACATCGAGGACGTTGTCTAATTTAGGTTGGGGGGTGGGAACAAGCACCACTTGTCCAATTTTAGACAAATTTTTTTTTCTTGGTCTTAAAAAAAAAAAAAAAAAAAAAAAGAGTTAAAAAAAAAAAAAAAAAAAGGGTTTTCAAAAGAACTTGACGATTCGAAGATGCTTAGAAATCTGGAATTTCAGAATTTTTTGGAAGGAAGTAAAATGAAGGTTCATCATTTTCTAAAAAATAAAAAATAAAAAGAATACCAAACTTTGTTTTTCACAGTACCACGTGTACATCATTTCAAAAGTTTTGGACAAAAAAGATTGAAGTGTCATTTTCAGAGTTCTTTCAAAAGAGAAAAAGAGACGACTTTCTGAAATTTGGCCATATGAGTTCTCCTGGTTCATCGGCATGGTTAGGCCAAAACCAGTGAATTAATTTGGGTGAATTGAAAAGGGCTGCCTATTGTTGGGGACCGTTTTAAAAGAAAAAAAAATCGCCAAGAGATGCACAAATAAGTGTTTTAAAAAAAAAAAAAAAAAAAAAAAGAGTTTAGTTATAACTCTTGAAAAGAATAAAAAGTTATGTGACTAGTTTGGGTTCGTAGCCTTTTTAACCCGAGCCAGTAAGCCCGTAGGGGTATTTATATACCTAGTGCCCTAAAGACATCTGTCTTGGGAGTCATTGGCCTAATGCTCATTATATGGGTTAATTAGAAAGCTTAAGGGACCTAGGCATTGCACAGTCACATGTGTGTGTTCAAAAAACAAAAAAAATAGATGCATCTCGCGGCTTTTGAAAAACAACAGTGCGAAAGCCATCATAGTAGCCTTGAGAGGAGACTTGTATTTTGCCCGAATCTAGGAAAGTTGGAAATTCCGAGGGAGAATTCTGTTTTCATGGCATTATCGTAGAACATTTAAAATTTTTGTTTTGATGTATACACTTGCACAAGGCACTCAAAGTTTTGGTATAAAAAATAAAATAAAATAAAAAAAAAAAAAAAAAAAAAAAAACGTGAACCGGATTTTGAAAAGTCTGAAATCTTGATTATTCGAGGATTCGAGGCATCCGATTTGACTCAATCATCTTTTGAAAAACCTTCCATTGAATTTCTTTCACTTTTAGGTAAATGAATTTTGTGGGCATATTCACTGCAAACCCTCACGAGGCACAACTCGTCCACTAGGGGTAACCTAGGGGTTTAAGGGCTTGCTGCATACGCTAAATGCAGCCGAGAGTGCCAGCGGAAGTGGCGTTTTTCCTTTTGTCTTTGCATTTAGTTTAGATTAGATTAGGCCAGAAGACCTACCATAGTTTGCATATTTTGCTCGGGACTAGCAAAAAGCTGGTTGGGGGGTGTGATAAGTCCTTAAAAATGCAATATGTTCTTATCATTTTAGAGTAATTAAGGACTTAATCATCAAATCATGGACCATTTTAGTAAAAAATTATGAATTTATGTTTTGAGCATCAAAGTCTAAATTCGAGTCAAAATTCATCCAAAAATTGCATTTTCACATAAAATCATGAATTTCTCTTGAAAGTCACAAATTTCTCATAACTTTTTAATCACACATGAAATGATGAATTTTCTTTGCACCTTTAATTTAATTGAAGAAAACTTGATAAAATGGTGACATTTTATGCATTTATTTGGTGAGAATTGGGACCGCATCTTGCATAATTCCTTACCTATATGATTAGATTATTCTTTGATCTTTGCTTCTATTTTTGTAGGGAATTTCAGAAATCGGGGCCCACGGAAGAGAATTGATGAATCAAATGCACCATGGACCCACCTTCCTTTGGCATGGAACTAAGGTAGGGGCGGCCATGGTAGGGTCCGCTCTCATATGCAAGAAGAAAATCAGATTTAATCTCTTGAAGATAAGTTCCAAATTTGTGGGCCATGAGATGATGAGGTGTCCTATCTACTCTCCAACAAATATTGCTTACATGTCAAGATGGATGGCTAAGATTCAATTCAAGCCAAACAAAGAAGAAAACAAAATTGTAAAAGAAAGTCAAGCCAAGGTAGGGACGTCCAAGCATGGGATAGTTCAAAGATTGCATTTTTTTTCCAAGTATGGCCCACTCCTATGTCATGTTTGGGATGAAATTAAATTCAGATTTGAAGAGATGTTTAAGGTGGGCCATGCCAAGAGGTTTTTCTAGCCATGAGGAGCTCAAAAGATTGAAGTTTGCAAACCAAGGATTATCCTTACCAAGTGTTGCACGTCCAACACCAATCCAAGAAGATTAAAAAACGTCCATGAGGGGGGCCACATTGTTTTAAAATTTGTTTCAAATCTGAAATTCAGATTTGAATTGATCCTTAAGCCAAGTGGGACCCAAGAGAGGGAGTTGCATGAGATAAGAACAATCCTAAGTTTACTAGGATTGTGAGCCAACCCCTAGAAAATCTCTCAAAAACTCTCCTAATCCTACTCCAACTTGGACCACACACTACTAATCCTTACCCAAATCAAAAACCTTGCAACCAAAAGCCATCAAAAATATATAAATAGAGCCAAAAGAGGGCTGGACGTGCATGATCATCTCTCCATTCCCCTTGGACGACCAGCAACAATATTCCCCCTTTTTCCATTAATTTTTCTTCATCTCTCCTCCTTCCATCAATATTTCATCCAAGGCCTTCCCTAAGGCACACCACCACTTGGATTTCTACGCCATCGCGCCGCCGCCGTTGCTATCGTCACTCCACCATCGGACCAGCCATTCATCACCTTCCCTTGCTTGGATTTCAGATCGCGAAACGAGAGCCGGTTGGATCGCCGTTCAAGACCGCGAGTCCCTCTCCTCCGTTTAGTGTTTCTTGTGTCTATGGTAAGGTTGGATGCACTTTATTTTTATTAAAAGAATTTTGTAATGGTTATTTGCTTGTAATGGGTCTTTCATTAATAAATCAAGTTTATGAGGTCTTGGTCTTCACCAATGAGTCAACATTGAATTTTTGTGCGTAGTGACAGTGCGCACTTGGTGCGGTGGTCTTGATTTTTCTTGATGGCATTAAGCAAAGTAATTATTGCAAAGTTTTAGGATTAAAATATAATTTCTTTATTCTCTGATTTTATTTTATTTTATTCTTTATTTTATGCACCTTAACAATTATTGCAATTGGTTGGGCTAATGAATCTTATGGTGATGCAGTGGTTAGATTAGGTTTCTAGATTAGGATTTTAATTTTCTTTGGTTGTAATTAATATTTCAGATTTGTAATTAATTTTTAATTCAATTAGAAAATTTGATTTGTATAGTTTTTTTTTTTTTTTTGGCTAGAACTAGTTTTTTTTATTAGGACAGGTTTTGCGATAAATAAACTCTCCGTGGATCGATCCGGTTTCACCGGTTATTACTACAATCGCGGCCTTGCACTTGGGGCTACGATCAAGTACACACGAGGGGATTAATTCCCTTAATGTCAACCACGGTCCAAGAAATTACACATTTGTGCAGTTTGAGTACTTCTAAGAGTTGGACTTCTTGGTCCTTGTCAAGGTGTGCAGAAATGACTACAGGAAATGTTTTATTTTCTCCAAGGTATGCATATTTGAGGCGAGAGGGCAGGGGTTTCGACTCAGGTTTGGGCGGCCTCATTTAAGATGGAAGAGATAGAGTACTAGTTGGTAATGGCTCTTCAAAAGAGGGTTTGCCTACAGTGTTGACCCATTCAACAGTGCTATCAAGTGTTTCTTCATAGAGGGTCAGGTTATCAAATGACTCAATGGAATCGGAGATCGATTTTTTAAAAGTTTCTGCTGTAAGAACACCGATCAAATCTACTTCTTCAAGGTCAATGTTATCATCCTGTGGTTGTTTGCAAAGGTTAAAAACATTTAGCTCCAATGTCGTTACCAAAAGATAGCGACATTTCTCCATTCCGGCAATTGATCAATGCGTTGGATGTGGCTAAGAATAGTCTCCCCAAAATTACCGGAATCTAAGCATGAGGATCTGCCACAGGATGAGCGTCCAGCACAATGAAGTCTACTGGAAAGTAAAACTTGTCAACCTGCACAAGCACATCCTCTACTATCCCTCTTGGTTTTTGGACAGATCAATTTGTGAGTTGTAGAGTAACCTGGGTGGGTTTGAGTTCGCCCAACCCCAATTTTATGTAGACTGAGTAAGGTAGTAAGTTGACACTCGCCCCAAGATCAAGCAGTACTTGTTCAATTTGATAATTTCCAATAATGCACGCAATTGTGGGGCATCTTGGATCTTTGAATTTAGGGGAAGTGTCGTGCTTTGGAATTGCACTAGCTTGCTCTGTGAGAAATGCTTTCTTTTGTACATGTATCTTACGCTTCAACATGCACAATTCCTTAAGAAACATTGCGTAAGATGGTACTTGTTTGATTAGGTCTGACAACAGGATGTTAATTTTGACCTCTTTAAGTACATCCAAGATTTCCTGGTTTTGTATAGATGGCTTGGCAGGAGCTAATCGGTGGGGAAAAGGGGGTAAGGGCTTGAATCCCAGAGCAACTGGGCTTTTCTCCTTGATAGCAGAGACTTCATTTTCTTTCCCTTCCTGATCTAAGGATGCTAGTTGTTTATCTTTTTCCAGATCAGGCTTTTCAATCTCTTTACCACTACGTAAAGTAGTAACAGCTTGAACCTGTTCCTTTGAATTTCACGGACCACCTTGATGAACCCCATATTGCCCTTTTGGATAGGGCTGTGTTTTGGCTGGAAAAGCCCCCTTATTTTGTGCTTCAATCAATTTACAGAGGTTCTGCATGGTGATCTATAAATTCTCAAAGTTTGGATCATGTTTCTTATTGATGGATGTTGACACCAAAAATGTCACTTTGCATCCTCAACATCAAAAGCTACATGGAGCCGCATCCTACTACAAACAGGCAAAGCTGCTTCAAGCATCAGATCTTGTCAAAATCAAACAAAAACTGCAAGATTCTTCAAAATAGCTAAAAAAGAGGTACACATGAAGTTTCGGGCCATTTCGACACCATTTGGCCTAACTTCAATCCTCCAACAACTGAGCAGGAGCTCTCAGCGGCGACAGTGTCAAATACATCAAATCTTCGATCAAAGCCCATGGATGGTCTCAAAATACCTCCAAAAGGCTCCACGCCAAATTTCAAGTCAAACCGACACCGTTTGACCCTCCATCAACTCTCGAACGACGAAATCAATCCTCCCGGCGGCGAGAACCTCCGATGCCGCCACTCATCAAACAAAACACATGAGTAGCTTTTACATGCTTCCAAAGGGCTGCACGTCAAATTTCAGGTCATTCCGACAATGTTTGACCCGGTTTTGACGCTCCAAAGCAAAATCAAGCCTACCAGCGGCGAAGCTCCCCGGGACCATGGCATCCAAATCAGAGCTAATGGATCATCTCAAAATGACTTCAATAGGCTCCCTGTCAAATTTCAGGTCAATCGGACATCGGTTGGCCATACATCAAAGCTCGACATCTTCCGCACGGTGAAATCAAGTCTAGCACCGACGGGACCCTAAACGGCTTCAAAACTCAAGTAAAAGCCCATGGTTGGTCCTATCTAATGCTCAAGAAGCTTCACCACAAATTTCAGGTCATTCCAACATCGTTTGACCTAGTTTCAACTCTTGGTGGAAAATCGGCTACAAAGTCTTCGGCTTATCCAAAAATAGGAAACTTGGTGCTTTGATTTTCACAGCCTTTCGACTGGTTTTCTTCAAAGGAATTAAGCCAATAAATGAGGAGAAATGTCAAGAAAAATACAGGAGAAAACAGAAGTGAAAAAGCCAGAGAAACGACGACCGGAAGGCGACCGGAAAATGGACCAAAGTCCAAGGTTGCCGACGACCTTGGCCCATGGTCGCCGGCAACCATGGGTGCATTGTCGCCGGAGACCCTGGAAATCCGGGTCGCCGGATTTCCTCCAAAAGTGCCATTTTTCTGTTCTTTTTCGCGTTTCGCGATGTTTGGCCCCTGTGATTTTCTTAAAATCTGATTTTTGAGGCATGATATCCGTCGATCTTTGTCAACATCACGGATCCGCCAACAAAATCATTTGATCATCTTTGGACACTCCGAAACCACCAACTGGCCCACCAAGAAAGCACACTTTCTACTCGACCGATCATGAAATCGACTGGACAGATGTTGCCGGCCCATTGGTGTCAATCAATGTCTAAATTTGCATCGTCATCCAACATCAAATAACATGCGGATCCATCGATGATCATCGCAAGAAGATTTCCAAAAGACTCGGCGACCAATTAATGCTGTTAATTGACCTTTTTATGACAACTTATTAGGGTCATTAACTCATTATTTTGGACGGCCCAATCAGAAGCAAGCAAATGGGAGTTACAAGTCCAATTAATTATGGCAATTAACCATGTAACTCCTATCATTATGGAGATTAATCATGGTAATTAATAATGAAACTCCTATCATCATGGAGATTAAATGCCCATTATTCTCTATCGGCCAATCAAAATCCAAGGAAAAGGAGTTACAAAATTATGAAATTAATACTTGTAACTCCTCCCATCATGGAGCATTAATACCATTAATGCCCATAAAACCCTCCTAATGGCCACTAAAAGCCTATAAATAGGTTGTCATTCCAAAGGGAAGGGATCCGGAAAAATCGCCTGAAAATTATCCTGAAGAATTCTTTGCACAAAGAAGCTCTCATGCCTTGAAGAAACCCTGCTGCAAGAACTATAAGGTGATCAAAGTCCCTTGGGGGGCAGCCCCCCCCCCCCCCCCCCCCCACAAGGTTTCCCCCCCTTCTTCTATCCAACATGGCCTAGATGTGGCTTTTCAGCCCGTCTACTCGGTTTTTTTATTGGATATAGGACCTTCCATTGGTCTTTGTCCTCTAAAAATCTGAGGTCCAAGCCAAGCCAAGTGAACTAAAAAACCAAGTGTTCTCATCTGAAGGACGATGGCGGAGTCCATACATGACTCGCGACCGTCGATCTGAACGAGTCCCCACAATCGCTTGAGAAGTCAGATCCCTCTTTCTTCCCTTTCTATTGTGTTTTGTATTTTTAAAAGAGACAAAAATCACAATTCTTGTCTTTCATCATTGATAAGATTTGTAAATCGCCTTCCATGGCAAAATCGCCTTTTACGGCACAAAACCGCCTTTCACGGCAAACTAAACAAAATCGCCTCTCACGGCATTTTAAAATCTTGTCTCTTTCTTTAAATATATGTGCAATGGAGAGTTAGAAAAAAAGTTTGATTTCCTTTCTACTTGTGAAGGTGAATTTCCAGATCACCATTTCAAATTCCAAGTAGAATAGAAAATATGGCATACCCGTATAAAAAAAATGTTGATGCTTGCTTTTTTTTTTTCTCTTCCCCCCGCCGCACCCTAGCGGACCCGGGACGGAGGAATGTAAGAAAGAAAAAGACGGGTCCATCAAGTTGGCATACCCGGTGGGACTCGTTCATTTGAGAACACGATGCTTAGAATCCTTGGCTCCTTCCTAGTTGGTGGCCTATGTTGGATCTTGTATCTAAAAAAAAACATGATATGGGATTCTTTGGAAACTTCTTTCTTTGAACTCGTTTCCATTCTTTCTTTTCTCAACCAAAAAAAAAATTTTTTTTTTCCTTTTGGATTCAAATTGGAGAAACTTTGGTTCTTTCCTTTCCATACAATGGCTCGCAGAAATGTTTGAGCCAACGTTCGGATTGGGAGGGGCCATTTTCCTCTCTTTGATGGGTCCATTAGAGATCTTTCAAAAAAAAAAAAAGTTAAAAAAAAAAAAAACTTTTCAAATTCCTTTCATTGGATTCAAATTGGAGAAACTTTGGTTCTTTCCTTTCCATACAATGGCTCGCAAAAATGTTTGAGCCAATGTTCGGATTGTGAGGGGCCATTTTCCTCTCTTTGATGGGTCCATTGGAGATCTTTCAAAAAAGAAAAAAAGTTAAAAAAAAAACTTTTCAAATTTCTCTCTTTTGGATTCAAATTGGAGAAACTTTGATTCTTTCCGTTTCGTACAATGGCTCACAGAAATGTTTGAGCCAACGTTTGGATTAGGAGGGGCCATTTCCCTCTCTTTGAAGGGTCCATTAGAGATCTTTCAAAAAAATAAATGCATTAAGGTTGCACCAATTGCGTTCTTTTGCCAAAGTGGATCTAAGAAAAGCCTTGTCCAGAGTGTGGAGGCAGCTAGGCTGTTCGAGGTAAGGGTCCTTTAAACGGGTTCATTAAGTAATCCTACCCTTACCTGGGGGCTAATCTATCCACTAAGGTTTCATAAGACCGAATTGGAAGACCTATGTGCACTCTTCAAAAAAAAAAAAAAATGAAAAATCGTTAAAAAAAATCTTTAAAAAAACTTCTGTCACTATTGTGTTCAAATTGGAGGAATTTTGTTCTTTCCTTTTCGGATTTAGGCTCGCAGAAATGTTTGAGCCTATATTCGAATTGGAATACCATTTGCTCTCTTTTATGAATTTAATCTTGACTTTTCAGAAAAAAAAAACTTCCGTCATTATTGGATTCAAATTTGAGAAATCCTGGTTCTTTCCTTTTTCGGATTTAGGCTCGCAGAAATGTTTGAGCCTGTATTCGGATTGGAATACCATTTGCTCTCTTTTGTGAATCCAATCTTGACATTTCAAAAAAAAATCCCATCTCGTGTCCTTTTTCAAGGATGCGATTTACAACATTTGTGCCTAGCGGTGCTAGTACGCCCTTTCGGATCTACTGTATTCGCGACTGACACATTTGTATCTCTGACCTTATATCATTTTACCTCGAGTGAGCTTCGCTTCTCGGTAACTTAAATTAAGGTTTACAATTGCTTCTAGCAGTCCCTGGAACGCTCATTTCGAGCCGACCATACTTGCATTCAGAACAATTGTACCCTCTATGGCTTTTTGCCTTCTTCATTACGTTCAGAACGGGCCATGCCCTTGAGCGATTTGAAAAGACAAAACCATAGTATAGCCCATTTATGATCACCATATTCCTGTGATTACTAATGGATGTGGTCTTGTTTCAGAAAAGTTTTCCAAAACTAACAATGACAGCTTCATTGACCATCATCTTCAACGAGAACAACTACCAAGTCATGCTTCAAGAGAAGCAAAGCAAGCGCACTTTCAAGCGCCCCGCCAGCTGCCGAAGCGTCACCTCCCTCGGCAACTCCCAAAACACCGAGTCGACCTCTACTCCCCGGAGCATCGTCTTCGGGTCACTGGGACCATTCCCACTACCCGTAGAAGAGACAGTGCCTGCTAAGAAGCAAAAGACCTCCCCTCAACGTGTCGCTGCCCCGACACCAAAGGCGGTCACCAAGAAACCCAAAGTCCATGGCAATCCCACAAAGCCTCAACCTACAAAAAACCAGGTCTGCCCCAAGACTTGGTCCCTGCGATCTTTACTAAAACAAAGAAGGTCCCGGACATCTGCAAAGCCAGCATACTTAGCTCCTCTCAAGGAGAACCGGTTCTATCATCTTGCTTACATCAAAGGAGAGAAACCTACCCTCCACCGAACAACCAAAACAACTACGCACGAGCCGGCTTGTTCATACAAGCCCAAAATCAAGTCGTGCATCACAAGGCCTCGATAAGAACCTGCCTGGGCCTGCTCTTCTGCAACTCTACCCTTCATCTCAACAGGGGCCGAGCTTGCAAAATTTAAAGCTTCGCTGCGACAGGCTAAGGACCGCGTCCAAATCCTGTCCAGGCCAGTCTTTAAGGAAGACAAGCTCGGTTGCTACGCACGAGGGACCACGTCCTTCATTGCCAGAGCACAGCCCGAGCTAACAGAAGCTCAAATTGCTCGTCGCATACATCGCCGTGTGGCATATCGACAAAAGAGATTAGATAAGCAAAGAACCCAGCATTCTGAGCTTCAAATCTCCAAAAAATGGGTCGAAAAAGAAAGACCCGACCAAGTTGCTGCTGTCCACATGGTTGGCAAAACCAAAAGAAGGCAGAAATCAGTAACAAAAATACATGTTAGACGACTGGTGACTCGCAGCGTCTCCTGAACAAGAAGGCATCAGGAAGACTCTCCCACTCCTTCAAGCCAAGGACATCGGAGCGATCATTCCTCGGGCTCTTCATCTAGAAGAATGAGCTCCAGCTCGGTCACTAAGACAGTATCCTTTTTCGACTCACGAAGAGTGAATGTCCTAGTCACAAACTCTGAGCAACCTCCACCGGACGATAACATGGCTCTACGCATTCAACAGCTAGAGCAAGGACAACAGAGAATAGAGGTTCTGATGGAAAACCTCCTTCTCACTCTCCAACGTCCACCAAACAATGATGAAGTTCCTCCACAAGATGAGGCAAACGGTGGAGAAGATGAGCCACGCGCCCTTACTAAAAAGGACGTTGACAATATCCTCGCTAAAGCAAAAGAAGAGGATACACTGAAGGAGCATGGGATCAAACCACCATATCCCTTATGGATGGACTCGGTTCCGTTCCCTCCAAAATTCAAGCAACCTCTTCTCTAAACATACACGGGGAAAAGTTCAACTAGATAGCATGTCATCCACTTCAACATCCTGACAAGAACGATTGCGGATCAAGATGCTCTTAAGATCCGTCTCTTTGCAAGTACCCTAAAAGGTACAGCCTTTGATTGGTACTCCACTTTGCCAGAGGACTCCATTCAAAACTGGACCATGCTAGAGACACGTTTCCTGACCCACTTCAAAGGTGAGGATCATCCTGTTACTATGGCTCAACTGTGCAGCTTTAAACAGGGAGAGAATGAGTCGACATATGACTTCATTCACAAGTGGAAAGCAATGGCATACAAATGCTCAGATGTGCTACCACAAGCGTCGCTAGTCGACATTTGCCGAAACAACATGAGAGCAAGGATCCGCCCCATGATCATCGGCAACAAATCAAAGAACTTGGGAGAACTCCTAGAAGCATCTATGGAGGCTGAAACGGTGATCAAAGACCTCAACAGTCAGAAGTCATCAAAGAAGGAGCCGACCGCTATTCCGACCTCCAAGCCAAAGAAAAAGGAGGTTCTCAATGTGCAAACCAAGTCAGCCCCTCAGCCGCCAAGGAAAGCTGAAAATAAAGCTGTAGGTAAGAGACCTGAACTCTCTGATGCCTTCAAAGAATGAGTAGAGAAGAAATACCCGTTCGATAAAGATGTTGAAGAAATATTTGGGGCTCTCTTGGCAAATGGAAAACTCACCTTGCCTGACCCCAAAAGACCGGGAGATGTTGGCAAAACCAACGATCCCCGATACTGTCCATACCACCAAATGGTCTCGCATCCTCTCAACCAATGTTTCGTTGTGAGAGAGAAGATCAATGAGATGTGGAAAAACAGAGTCATTACCTTTGATAAAAACTATGGGTCTGCCTCCGTTAACATGGTGTCATATGGACAAACATCCAAATCACCAAAGAAAAAAGTCACTACTTCCTTCAAGGTGATAAAAATGACCCAGGCATCCCAAGAGCTGGTGCCTTATCCAACACCAGATGGACAGCCCATATGGGTGCATCTCGATCAACTGGAAGATGAAAATTGGGAGATCGTCAAAACAAAAGCCGATTGCTCAACAGCGAAGGCAAGCCAAGAGACAACTCCGCAAGCTCAAACAGCAGGAGAAGGCTTAAACAAAACAAGAGGTCCCTGAAAAGGTAGAAACCTTCTCTACCGCTTCACTGGGGGTAGCAGAGGAGTCCCTCCCCAAAGCTCCAAGAGTGATAAGAAAATTCACTCTCAGTGATTTCATGCCACCACAGCTCAGGGATGAGGCTACGCAGGGGGCATCATACTCTTGTAACTTGGTAGTTGGATTCTCCATGAATGGATACGAGTCCAGTGACACTGCCAGTGACACAGATGAATGGGAGGAATCCCTCGAAACCGGAGAATATCTCTCCGATGAAGAGTGGATCCCGGAATCCCACCTTATGCTAGTAATCTGGTATAACCCCTTCCAGCCACAAGGATCCTGGTTTGATGATGATGAAGACCAAGAGGCTGCCCAAAATGCTGTTGACACAGCACAAACAAATGCTCTAGTGGATCCCAACCAAGTTGAACCACAAAGAGCAGATGAAGAAGAAGATCTAGCTCCTATGCTAGATCTCGAAGAATATGCGAGGATCTTGCAGTGTCTCGCCATAGAGCAGGAGCAGGATCACATCAACCAGCTTCATCAACCGGAAGTCCCGGAGAATCTACAAATATCTCCTCCAGTGACTCCGGAAAATGAAGAAAGTTGCTGGATTGATGATCCTCTTACATCGGAGGATGAGTCTGATTCCCAACGGTCCATTATGGAGGCATCTTCCATCGAGTTGCCTGTAATGTGATAGTTCAGGATGATAGTGCCTCTGAAGCTCCATCTGCTGAGGTCACGGATTCTCAAAATGCATCCGGTAGCATATCTTCTGGATCTACATATTCTCATGTGACTTCCATTGAGATAGCACCTTCTTAGCCGTCGTCTCCTGAAACGATGACGTCAGAATTCAGGCCTCTTCCAACTGATCACCATGAAAAGGCTCTGGCTGATGAAGTCTTCAAAGAAAACCCAGTCAATTGGTCCCAGGTACCCAACCTCATAGGAGATGTCTGGACCGATGAAATACTGGACAAAGAAGAAAAGTTGTTGGAAGCTGTTCAGGACTTGTTCCCGGAAAATGCTCCATGCAACGCAATAACTAAAGACGGCAATGCTACTGTAGAGGCGTTTTCAGCAAATGGGGAGGATCGGCCCCTTGAACCCGAAGGAGGTCTTCCGAAAGAAGAGCCACCTCTAGAAGCTTTTGAAGTTGGGAAAGGTACCCGCTCTGGCCGGGATTACCACAAAAATTACAACCAACCTTCTTCTTCTTCTTATGTAAATCCTTCGGGAAAACAAGCTGTAAATGCCCCAAGCAGCAGTGATAATGAAAATGCAGGCCCAAAAAAGGCTTTCAAGTATGACTTGATCAAGCACTTCAAACACATACCTGTACGACTGCACATCCTAGACTTATTACGAATGTCACCACAAACTCGTGATAGTCTCATTTCAGAACTGCAAAGGTTGAATGTGGATGTCGACAAACATGCCCCACAAGTCCTACAAATTGAAATGGACTATAGGGTCAAAAAATCAAAAACCTCCTCAAAGGGAGAAAAGAAAGAAGCTGGAGGACCATGCACTGAATGCCTTTCAGTCCAAAAAGAAGCAAGTGCTATTATCGCCTTTAATAAGGAAGACCTCCTGCTAGGCGAGACGAAGCACAACCGACCCTTATACTTCACAAGGTACATCAAAGAGGTGCCGATACACAGAGTCCAGATCGATCCGGGTTCTGCACTCAACCTCATCTCTACTTCGGCACTCGAAGAGCTGGGTATCCCACCCAGCAAACTAAGCCATACATCTGTGTCCATCTTTGGATACGATAGGAGTGCTCAAAGGCCCATTGGCAAAATCCGGTTCAGGTTGGAAATCGGTGATCTTATCTCTGAGGTCACCGTATATGCAATAAAAACCCCTCCGTGCTACAACATCCTTCTCGGACGCCCTTGGATACACGAGAACGGTGTCGTTCCTTCGACTCTACATCAATACATCAAGTTTGTTGGTGATGACGGCTTGATACATCGAGTGTTTGCAAACAAAAAGCCCTTTAAAGGGAAAGAAGTTCATTTCGCAGACTCTCAGATGTACAGGGACGAAAAAGAAGAAAATGAAGAGAAAATAGCATCCTTCGCCGGCAATCTCCAAAAAGATAAAGGCAAGGCTCCTCAGCAATCATCGGAAGAAAATAAACCTTTTGGCAAACCCGAAGAGAGCAATCAGTCTCCCTTCGTTATCTCTTTCAAATCTTCCAAACCTTTGGTAATCACTATTAAAGCAAAGAAGACAAAGCAAAAGACAGGGGGCAAGTTTGCTGTCTCCTTCGTGTCTATCATACAAGACATGGATTCGGATTCAGAGACTGAAGACGATACATCGTCAAGCCAAGCTGATGCTTAGCAAGTTCGGCCTACCCTCACTCCATTGGAGACACCTACTGATGTAGAAGATCCTACGTCCGCTACCTTCATCGTTCCGGCAACGACGGGAGAAGAGAAACCAATCTTCTTCCATAGATCGGATACTTCTTCATCATATTCCTTGCTTGAACCTTTCCAAAATGAAGGTATGCCTCAACTATCCTTGTATAGTCCAATGGCGCAAGCTATCATGAAGAAAATGGGCTATGACGCTCAAAATCCAATTGGTTTGGGAGGTGGCCGTGGTATTCTTATACCTTTGGAACCCACCCTGACCAAAAGTCAGCTGGAAGATTGGAAACTCCACCGTCGCATAGACAAGTCTTCATACGGGTTAGGGTATGATCCTGACACTCCGATAAGACAGCTGACACAAAGGCTACAAAGTTGTTTTGCCGACCAGGCCTCAACATCTCGTGTCGATGAGGACATCGATCTCTCTGGATACCTCTTTGAAGAGTTACCCAACAAGGACCCAGGAAGCTCATCAAATTGGTATGATTTCTCTGATGATGAAGAGGAATTGTCCGATGACACAGATGCACGGTTCTCTGATTCAGAAGAGCCATCGTCTCCAAAAGAAGTGCCTTACTTTGACCCAGTTTCAGCAGGTGATTGGGATCATCTCATAGCAAGTCTTGAGAAGAATACCAATCAAGAAGATTTATGGACAGAAGCGGAGCCATGGTCTGAAAATGCCCTTGGAAATCCAAAAGGTCTTGTTGAACTGGAAGCCTCCGAAAATATTATGGAGGAACCACCTTCAAATCTTCCAACAGAAGATTCTGTTCAAAAGATAGACTTGGGAACACCAGATAACCCACGTCCAGTATTCATAAGCAAGAATATAAAGGATGATGAGTTACCCGAGTATGTCTCTTTTCTTCGTGAGTTTGTTGATTGTTTTGCATGGTCTTACGCTGAAATGCCTGTCTTAGATCCCAAAATAGCAGTTCACAAACTCAACCTGCAAGAAAATGTCAAGCCTGCCAAACAAGGCCAAAGAAGATTCTGTCCCGATGTGATGGACAAAATTGAATAAGAAGTTCAGAAACTCAAAAACATTGGCTTCATTCGCGAGGAACAGCATCGTGAATGGTTGGCCAACATCGTCCCCATGACAAAGAAAAATGGGCAAATCAGAGTTTGTATTGACTATAGAGACCTGAATAATGCTTGCCCCAAAGATGAATTCCCGCTCCCCATACTGGAAGTAATGATTGACAACACCTGCAGGTTTGAGCGAATGGCTTTCATGGATGGCTTCTCTGGCTACAACCAAATAAAGATGCATCCCGAAGATGAAAGGCATACATCGTTTCGGACCCCATTTGGCATGTATTGCTACACTGTCATGCCATTTGGTCTAAAAAATGCCGGTGCAACATATCAAAGGGCTATGATGAAGATATTCCAAGATATGCAACACAAAATGGTCAAATGTTATGTTGATGACCTCGCCGTCAAAAGCAAAAGAAATGAAGACCATCTCCAAGATCTTCGAGAAGTCTTCCTCCGGCTTCGCAAACACAAACTATGAATGAATCCCCTCAAATGCATCTTTGGTGTCTCACCGGGTAAGTTCCTCGGATTTATAGTTCGGAAAGCAGGAATAGAGCTTGACCCCATCAAAGTCAAGGCTATCCTAGAAATGTCATCTCCAAGAACCCTGAGAGAACTGAAAGGGCTTCAAGGAAGGTTGGCGTACATCCGACGGTTCATTTCCAACCTATCAAGGAAGTGCCGTCCATTTTCTCACCTAATGAAAAAAGGTGTAGACTTTGTTTGGGATGTTGAATGTGAAGCTACATTTCAAGACATCAAGTCATACCAGACCAAACCTCCGGTGTTGGCTGCTCCCACAACCGGAAAACCATTTATCTTGTTCACAAGAGCTCTCGACTATTCTTTGGGCACTCTACTTGCACAAGAAAATGATGGAAGAAAAGAAGCTGCTCTATACTACCTCAGTCGCATGTTGGTAGGTGCAGAGCATTGTTACTCTCCAGTTGATAAAAAATGCCTGGCAGTGATGTTCGCTGTACAAAAGCTGTGTCACTATTTGCTGTCAAACACAGTATACCTGATATCGAGGATCAATCTCTTCAAGGTCCTTGTCACAAAAGTAGGTTCTCTCAATGCCCAGCTGGCAAAATGGTCCATCCTTCTGTCACAATTTGATATTAGGTATGTACCACAAAAAGCAATCAAAGGCTAAGCTCTAGCAGATTCTCTTGCAGAACATCCCCTGCCTAAGGATTCTCCGCTGAGGGATGATCTCCCAGACGAGCCTGTCTACAGCGTGGAAACCTCCTTAGCAAATGCCTCCTGGAACATGTACTTCGATGGTGCAACCAGGACAAATGAAGAAGGAAAGCCAATATCAGGAATTGGCATTCTCTTTGTTAACCCCGACAAGTACATGATTCCATACATTTTCGCTACTGGAACCATGTTCAAACAATGCAGTTGAGTACCAAGCTCTGATCATAGGATTGGAACTCGCCTTTGAATCTGGCATCACCATGCTGGAAGCATTTAGGGATTCTCAACTGATCGTCAACCAGATGAATCAGAAATATGAAATCAGGAAGCCTATTCTGTTGCCTTACTACAACAAGGCGCAATCGCTTCGTCAAAAGTTTGACATCTGTCACATCACCCACATCCGTAGAGGTGAAAACATCCATGCAGATGCCCTGGCTGGACTTGCTGCATCTATGGCAATCCAAGAAGGGGAAAACATGCAAATTACAGTGTGTCAAAGAAGGATTCTCTCTCCTCTCAACACACACCAAGCAATTGCTGAATGCCACCGAGTGGTCGGAAGTCGAATTTCCATCCTCAAACCTCCGATTGGCGACTGGAGGGATCCTTTCATTGATTATATTATGTTCGGAATCCTACCTGAAGATCCAAAAGAACAGGTAAGCATTCAAAGACGAGCCCCAAATTTTCATTTGGGTATTCCCTCCAAAATGCTTTACAGAAAATTTTTCAATGGAGTACTTCTACGCTGCTTGTCACAACAAGAGGTGGAAGAAACTCTAAAAGATGTTCATGTTGGTCTTTGTGGAGCCCATCAGGCTGGTCCTAAGCTCTACGATCAGATAAAAAGGTTAGGTTATTATTGGCCTACCATGGTGGCTGACGCAATGCAATTTGCTAAACGTTGCTAACAATGCCAAATTCATGGAGATTATGTACACATGCCTCCAGAATGGCTACATCCTACAATGATCTCATTGTCCTTCGAAGCCTAGGGTATGGACATCATAGGTCCTATCTCTCCCCCGTCAAGCGAAGGTCATTGCTTCATCTTCACCGCTACGGATTATTTCTCCATGTGGTCAAAAGCATTTGCATTCAGTGCAATGAAGACCTCGTCAGTCCTTCAATTCTTACGAACTAACATCATTTGTCGCTTCGACATACCTAAAAGATTCGTCCATGATAACGGACCACAATTCCGGGATCACAGATTCTATAGGTTCTGCGACAATACAAAATCCAAAGTTGTCCTTCAACTTCGTATAACCCGGCAGCGAATGGACTAGCAGAAGCTTTCAACAAGACACTCTGCAAAATTCTTAAGAAAATGGTCTCTAGTCACAAAAGAGACTGGAGCGACAAACTGCCTGAAGCTTTATGGGCCTACCGGACTACCGTTCAAGGACCAACCCATAGCACACCATTCTCCTTGATCTATGGATGTGAAGCAGTTGTCCCCCTAGAGGTACAAATTCCTTTTTTAAGGGTATCTCTACAAAATGAAATGACTCAAGAAAGCAACGTCAAATTGAGACTTCAAGAACTGGATAATCTCGATGAAAGACGGCTCGAAGCTCTACAAAGCGTTGAGCTTTACCAAGCACGCATGGCAGGATCTTTCGACAAAAAGGTCTGGCAACGTGCCCACAAAAAGGGTGACTTGGTTCTTGCGATGAAAAGGCCAATGGTTTTTGCCCACAAATCCAAAGGCAAATTCGAACCAAAATGGGAGGGACCCTTTGTCATCGACAAAGTCTTCTCCAATGGCGCATATGCTCTTCTAAACATGGAGGGTGACAGATGTATGCTGTCCATCAATGGCAAGTTCTTGAAGCGGTACTACCCTTGAAGACTTCCTACATCGGGTCAGAGCGATGCTTGAATGGCCAAAGCCCATTCCTAGGTACTTACTCGTTAAACCCACCCCTTTTAGAGTTTTCATCCCTATGTTGAAATTTCTTAAAACCCAAAACAATGTTTACTTTCAACGTTTCATTGTTCAAAAAAAAAAAAACAAAACAAAACAAAACAAAACCTAAAATCCAAGTTTAGGAGCCTCTTCCCTAACTTGACCAAAACTTTCGATCTTTGAACCCAAAATTCATGGTTTGAAACAAAAATCAGAACTCAGGGATTTCCACCCTAGTCCACCTTGACTTTTACCGCCAAAATGGTTTCGAGTCAAAAATTTACGACCCTCGTGTCTTTAAACAAAAAAAAAAAAAAAAAGGTTTTTCAAAAACCGTGGGGAAGCGACGTTTAGTCGATACTCACACAAAACCCAAAAATCGGAAGGATATGAACCCCATTCGATACTTCCAAAACCTCAAATCGCAAGGAAGTGACACCTCGTCAATACTTGCAAAATTTTCAAAAATCGTGGAGACACAACGTTTTAGTTGATATCCACAACCCAAATTCCAAAACAGAAACAAAGGTTCGAAAAAAAACCTCAAATTTAAAAAATAGTGGGGAGGCGACATTCCATTGATACCCACAAAACCAAATTTTTGAGAAAAAAGCAAGGAAACGACATTCAGTCGATACTTGCACCCAAATCCGCGAGGAAGCGACATTCCATCGACACTCGCAACCGAATGAGCAAGGAAGCGACATTCCATCGATACTTGCAATACCATTCAGCAGGGAGGCGACTCTTAGTCGATACTTGCATTTTGGAAACCAAGAAACCTGGCTTTTATGCCAAAAACCCGGCTTTCACGCCAAAACCCGACTTTCAAGCCAAAAACCCGGCTTTCATGCCGAAAACCTGGCTTTCATGCCAAAAATCAAAAATCTGACTTCCATGCTAACAAAACAAAACTTGATTTTCAAAAAACTCGGCTTCTATGCCACAAAATCTGGCTTTCACGCCAAACAAACAAAAACTGGCTTCCATGCCACGAACAAAATTTGGCTTCTATGCCACAATCTAAAATCCGGCTTTCAAGCCATCAAAAAACCAGGCTTTTCGCCGCAAAATCTGGCTTTCATGCCCAAAACAAACTTTTGACAAAAGATTTTCACAAAATGACAACCTTTTGATCAAACTCTCAAACAAACATTCCCATCCAACTTTTTACTTACTTTCATAAAAAAAAGAATTTAAGTGAAACGAGGGAATACAAAAATAAAAGGGTGCCAAAAAATGTTTTTACATGGAGGTACCAAAAGAAAAGAAGAAAAAGTTTGTTATAAAGTCAGGAGACTAGTCCGACATGGTCTTCAGCCAAAGGCTTAACTCCTCAAGTAAACTCTTGGCCTTAGCCTCCAAAGCTTCCAAGCCGCGTTTCTTCAGAATCTTCCCATAAAATGCAGTAGGCCGTCGCGATCCATCTTCAGCACGAGGAAGCTCTTCCCAGAGAATCTGCCATTGTTCATATTCTTGAGTCTTCCTCCGGAGATTGCTTTCGACCTCCTCAACTTGGCGAATGAGAGTCCTCTCTCTATCGCGAGCTTTCAAAGTGGCAGTCCACTTGGCTTGTTCTTCCAATAGCTCAAGGCGCTGTCTGGCTTCTGTGACCTCCCTATTAAGATGGTGCTGGTCCTGTGTCAGCTCAATAATAGCCAACTCAGTGATGGTCCTCTCCCGAATGAGCTGCTTCCGAGTCCGCGAGATCTCATTCAGTTCAAATTTGACCTCGCTGGAAGGCTTAAAAAACATCTCGTTGAAGAAATCATCATTCGGAAAGCTCTTGGTCTCAGTCCACTAGTTGCCTAGAGTGATGACTTCATCAACAAAAGCCTTGGCATCTGTAATGTCCAGACCGACTTCTTCGCTATTGGCAAGAATGTCCTGCACATGCTTAACCATGCCGAAACCAGCCTCCAAATGGCCAGAAGAAAGAGTCTCGACCCATGAGCTCAAGATTCTCTTCAACACCTTCCTTGCAAACTGACGGGATGGCTCAAATGAAGACTCGCCATATTCCGTTGGCCGACTACCTATGTCAGGCACCGTTGGAAAAGTAATCAAGAAGCTCTTTCCAACCGGAGCCGCTGGAGAAGAAATATCAGTAGGCGGACTCGCCTCTACCTCATCAAAACTGGTGGAAGAAGCCCCTACTCCTGGATCGGTCACAGGTACCCCCTGCTCTGGTTCTAAAAAAGATAGAAGAACTTCTTCTGTCACCTCACAACCTGCCAATGAAAGATGAAAAAGGTATGAGTATGATCTAGTCAAAAATCAAAATATCAAGATTATTATTACAAAGTACCTTCTTTGACGACTGGCGGAATGTTTTCTGCCTCCATGAGCTCATCCGAAGTATCGCCAAAAGTTGTGTCCATGGATGGCTCAAAGTCATCGGAATCTTCTGGCAAGTCAGCTCGCAAGAAACAAAAATGCATGTTAGCAAGCGGCGGTAGAGAAAAACAAAAAAAAAAAAGAGAAGAAAAGAAGTCATACCAGGAGGAGATTCTGGATCTATTTCAGAATCTTTGGGTTCTTCCTTAGATGCCACGATAGGATCCATTACCGCCTCATCGGCCGGAACCTCAAGCATCATCAAACCATCATCTTCTGCCAAAAGAAAGAAAGCAGTAGATCAAAACAAAAGCTCTCATGAAAAAAAAAAGAAACGGAAAGAGAAAAGGGAAAAGCATACCATCATCAATGGTCTCTTCCCCTCGGCTTTTCTTCTCTGGAGGCTTATCATCATCCCCTGATGCTTCCTCAACAATGGTGGAAGGAATTTCCAGATCAGGAGAGCTTTCGTGCCGCCTCTGACTTCGGCACTATCCTCTTCTCCTCTTGCTCCTACGGGACGAACTGCTGGAAGCACCGTCCCCACCATCGAAATCTGGCCTCTCGCCAAATTCTTCACTGGATGGTCTGCTCTTGCCAGTAGACTCCATGGAAGCCTTTGCTCGCTCTGCTTGTATCCAAGCAGCGACCTCAGCCTCCTCCTCGGCAAGCTGTTCCAAGACCTCACCAGGTATCTCTTGTGCAACTCCCGATCTGATGACATCCCGGTCCTTGAGAAAACTTGTTCTGTGCTTTTCTCCAGAAAGGAAAGCTAGAACTTCTTCTCGGCGAACGCCATTTGACTTCCCAAGGCCCTTCCCGGAAGACTGTTTTACATCAAGCTCCTTCTTGGAAGGCCCCCGGTATGCTAAAAAGCTCTCCACGAACCATTTTGTGAAGCCAGTAGTCTGGAAAGTAGGCAATTCAGGATAAGAAATCAGGGCAGTAGTGTCTTCCGCACTATAAAATGCCCATGCATTTCTCCCGTCCCGCAGACCTCCAAAACGCTTCACCTTGCTCGAAGGAGCTCCAACAACGCCTTGAGAGAAGCCCAACTGCATGGCAAAACGCAAAGGAACATACGGCTAGATGTCGACGAAAATATGTCTACGGTACACTATCGTGCCGACACGTATATTAAAAAGCCAACTCCTTTCCGCATATGTCAAAGAATAGTGTCTCCCCGACCCTACCCTGGTCGAATCACGGGAGACACCAAAATCAAAAGCCTTCTTCCGTAAGCCCGGAGAAAGCTTCACTGAAGACTGCCCCATCTCGACGTCCCAGAATCGTCGGATCCTCAAGCGGGCAGATAAAAAAGATTCGGAAACAGGCTTCCCTATAGCCAACCGAATCGGTGGAAACTGGGACAGTGGTATACATACCACGAATAGAAAATATGGGCTGAAAATACCCTGTTCATGGGAAGCCCAAGCCGAACAAAAAAAGCAGTAGCCTGCAGTTCGGTACACAAATAGGAGTAGAGAGCAGGCACCAAAGCAGCCGGAAAAATGCAATGCGGCCTGACGTGCGTTCCATCTCCTCCAGCAAAAACAGCCTCAGCCAGCCAATAAGTGAGGAAGATAGCGAGATCTCTCCGCAGCGCAATGTCAGAATGAATGGAGTCTGTGCTTGCGAAGAATACCTTCAAATTCTCTCGCATGGCGGAGATCTTCTTCGAATGCGGGTTCTTAGCCCTAACTTCCTGGGTCGTACTCTCAGAAGACTCCCCGCTGTCAAAGAAGTTGGAAGACAAAAAACTACCACTCCTCCAACTGCTACACCGGACTTTCGAGCCCTCCTTCTTCAAAAAATCGTAGAAGGCAACGAGCTGAAAGTACAAAAGCCTGAACTCCTCAGACTGCTCATCAAGGACGCTATCGAAAGGCATGAACTCCTCATAGAGATTGCCGAGGATAGGCAGCCCAGTGATGGCGCTCAGTTCCTTTAAAGAAAAACCAATCTCACCATTCATGACAACGAAGGTGTTGGTTTGTGGAAGGAATGACTCCAGCATGGCCATGAAGGCCTCATCGGAGAAAACCATGGTTTGCCAAAAAGCGCCAACCGTGTCAAAAATCTCGGCCTCCTTCAGAATGGCAGCGCCAACCTGCAGGATGTGATTAGTCCACGACTCCCAACTCGAGTCAGCACTGAAACGGCCGCGAAGTCGAAAAGGCTTCATCCAATTGCTGCCATTGCCCTTGAAAATGCCAAGGCCCACCGGTCTCAAATCGACCGAAGGATGGTCTGACCCTTGGTAGCCGCTGGCCGGCATCAAAATGTCCATATGGGCAGGCGACTTCTCTGCAAAACCAGAAGGGCCGCCAACAAAAACCCCGGTCTTGATCACGTTTGTCCTCTTCACCCAGCATGGAGGATCTTCCCTCTTCAAGCATGTGGAGGAAAGACTCATGATCGAGATAGTCCGTTCCAAGGTCGACTGGGTAGAAATAGTTCTCTTCTCACCATCAACTGTGAAAGAGAACTGAAAAAATCTCCTTTGGTATTTTGAATCGTCGAAGACGGCATCACCAAAGAAGAAGGTAGGCTTGGGCACAATGCTCTGATCGTCCGTGACCCAGGGACGGTTGCTTACCATGATTTTATAATACTCCTCATCCTTGAGGGCAATCAAGCGTTGCCTCATCTCATCTCGGTTGAGCGAGTCACACTCTTCCATGTTCCTTTCAGCATACTGAACCTCTTCCCAGGCCTGCTATACGGCCACATTAGAGGATCTGGTAGAACCGCATCAGTAACGGGCTCCTTACCCTTGTTCGTTCTGGAGGAACTACCTGCAAAGGATGGAAAGAGAGAAAAATCAATCATCAAAATGACAGAATTTTGCTAAACAAAATTCTAGCAAAATTTTGGCATGGTTCCGGGGCAATTCCGAAGAAAAGGGAAACACCTCGAAAGAAATAGGAGCTTGAAGATGAGCTCAACATCGCTGCAAGCTCATAATCGATGGAAATTCTCGAAGAAGGCTTGAACTCAAACATTGCTGCGAGATCAAACCAAATCTTCTCAAATATCCGCAAGACTGGAAAAGGGCTCAACATTGCTGCGAGCTCCAGAATCCAAAACTTGCAAAGCTCCTTAGAAAATCCTTGCAAGACCAAAAAAGGGCTCAACATTGCTGCGAGCTCCAAATCCCAATACTTGCGAAAAGATTTCCAGGTGTGCATTATCATACTTCTAATTCTATTTTCTAAAAAGGAAAAAATGCATAGAAGGAAAGTTGTCATTCATGTACGTCTCGAAATCCAAAAAAAAAGGGGAAAGAAGAGAAGAAAAAAGTTTCTTTTTTCAAACAAAAAAAGAAAAAAAAATCATCCACAGGCCACGTGGCCATACGATCTTGTCCGTACGGCCACACAAAAAAAGAGATGGAAAAAAAAAAAAGGAAGAAGAAAAAAAACACACGGTCAAAAAAAAAAAAAAAAAAAGAAGAGAGAAAGAGAGAAAGAAAAAAAAAACCGTGTGAAAAAAAAAAAGGATGCACGTGAAAAAGAAAAAAAAAGGAAAAAAAAAGAAAGAAAAAGAAAAGAAAAGGAAAGAATGAAAACTCTTTTCTATTTTCTACATGGGGTTTCTTAAGAAGAAAAAAAAAAAACTTACTTGAAGCCATTGATGGAGAAGAAGAAGAAAAAGCTTGAAGATCCATGAAGAAAAAGGAGAATGCTTGATCTTGGAGAACTCTTGAAGACTTTTGCAAAAAGAGGGCAATAGGAGCAAGAGATCCAACCTCCCATTGCTTTTATAGAAGAGAGCAAACTAAAAGAGGAAAGGAGGAGAAAAGAAAGGAGGTAAGTGCTACAAATTAGCAAACTCCCTAAAATAAAGGAATTATAGGATATTCTTTCCCAATGAGGATATTCTTTGAAAAATTCTCTCCAAAAAGAGAGGGATTATGAGAAACTTTCTCCCAAAGAAAGATATTTTGAGAAAATCTCTCCCAAAATCAAGAAAACTTGAGAGATTCACTCCAAGTAAGAATATTTTAGATATTCTCTACCCAAAAGAGATATTTTTAGATATTCTTTACAAAAATGACACCACATGAGATCTAAGCCATCTTTAAAGCTTAAGGTCCCATGGGCTAGCCCATATGAGCCAGGTTTGACCACCTAGGCACTAAAAGTGGCTTTTAGTCAAAATTCCTCTTAGCAAGAGCATACAAAAATGGTTTCATGCCTCCTTTGAGTTGATTGGACCATACAAAAAAAATCCAAGCCTCATGAGTTTCCAAAAATCCAAACCATCCCACCTCATGAACCAAATTAAGCCAAAACCTTGAAATTGACATTCCACAAAAACCCAAACCACTCCAATGGACCCAAAATTGTCCCAAAGAGTGACCAAAATCCAAACCATGGTCCCCTAACTCGCCACATACAGCTTGTTGGGTCAGAAAGGCAAAACAAAAAAAAAAAAAAAAAAAATCCCGGTCCCCTAACTTGCCACATACAGCTTGTTAAGTCACAAGACCAAAAATCAAAATCCGAAATCCAACCCCCTAACCTCCCAAAAACAGATTGTTAGGTCACAAGGTCAACAACCAAAAACCTTCTTGACCGCCTGATAAGTCCTTAAAAATGCAATATTTTCTTATCATTTTGGAGTAATTAAGGACTTAATCATCAAATCATGGACCATTTTAGTAAAAAATTATGAATTTATGCTTTGAGCATCAAAGTCTGAATTTGAGTCAAAATTCATCAAAAAAATTGCATTTTCACATAAAATCATGAATTTCTCTATTTTTGGCATTGAAAGTCAAAAATTTCTCATAACTTTTTAATCACACATGAAATGATGAATTTTCTTTGCACCTTTAATTTAATTGAAGAAAACTTGATAAAATGGTGACATTTTATGCATTTATTTGGTGTGAATTGGGCCCGCATCTTGCATCATTCCTTACCTATATGATTAGATTGTTCTTTGATCTTGCTTTTATTTTTTGTAGGGAATTTCAGAAATCGGGGCCCACGGAAGAGAATTGATGAATCAAATGCACCATGGACCCACCTTCCTTTGGCATGGATTCTAAGGTAGGGGCGGCCATAGTAGGGTCCGCTCTCATATGCAAGAAAAAAAATCAGATTTAATCTCTTGAAGATAAGTTCCAAATTTGTGGGCCATGAGATGATGAGGTGTCCTATCTACTCTCCAACAAATATTGCTTACATGTCAAAATGGATGGCTAAGATTCAATTCAAGCCAAACAAAGAAGAAAAAAAATTGCAAAAGAAAGTCAAGCCAAGGTAGGGACGTCCAAGCATGGGATAGTTCAAGATTGCATTTTTCCAAGTATGGCCCACTCCTATGTCATGTTTGGGATGAAATTAAATTCAGATTTGAAGAGATGTTTAAGGTGGGCCATGCTAAGAGGTTTTTCTAGCCATGAGGAGTTCAAAAGATTGGAAATCTTGCTAAGCAATCCAAGTTGGAAAAAAATTGAAAGAGTGCAAGATTGTAGATAAATTTATCTCCTAAAAGATAGGCCTCAAGATTGAAGTTTGCAAACCAAGAATTCTCCCCAAGAAGTGTTGCACGTCCAACACCACTCCAAGGAGATAAAAAACGTCCAAGAAAGGGGCTGCCCATATTGTTTCAAGATTTGAACTAAATCTGAAGTGGGCCCAAGAGAGGAAGTTGTGTGAGACATAAAGAATCCTATTTTTTGTAGGATTATGTGCCAAGAAATCCAAGGAGATAAGAAGATGGAAAACCCCTAGAATCTCTCTAAAAAACCCTCCTAATCCTAATCCAACTTGGACCCCACACTACTAATCCTTACCCAAATCAAAACCTTGCAACCAAAGCTATCAAAAAGATATAAAAAGAGCCAAAAAGAGGGCTGGACGGCAATACCATCTCCCCCTCACACCTTGGACGACCAGCAACTTCTAATTCCCCCTTTTTCCATTAATTTTTCTTCATCTCTCCTCCTTCCATCAATATTTCATCCAAGGCCTTCCCTAAGGCACACTACCACTTGGATTTCTAAGCCGTCACGCCGCCGCCGTTGCTATCGTCACTCCACCATCGGATCATCCTTGAAATCATCTTCCCTTGCTTGGATTTCAAATCGCGAAACGAGAGCCGGTTGGATCGCCGTTCAAGACCGCGAGTCCCTCTCCTCCGTTTAGTGTTTCTTGTGTCTATGGTAAGGTTGGATGCACTTTATTTTTATTAAAAGAATTTTGTAATGGTTATTTGCTTGTAATGGGTCTTTCATTAATAAATCAAGTTTATGGGGTCTTGGTCTTCACCAATGAGTCAACATTGAATTTTTGTGCGTAGTGACAGTGCGCACTTGGTGCGGTGGTCTTGATTTTTCTTGATGGCATTAAGCAAAGTAATTATTGCAAAGTTTTAGAATTAAAATATAATTTCTTTATTCTCTGATTTTATTTTATTTTATTTTATTTTTTTATTTTATGCACCTTAACAATTATTGCAATTGGTTGGGCTAATAAATCTTATGGTGATGCAATGGTTAGATTAGGTTTCTAGATTAGGATTTTAATTTTCTTTGGTTGTAATTAATATTTCAGATTTGTAATTAATTTTTAATTCAATTAGAAAATTTGATTTGTATAGTTTTTTTTAGGCTAGAACTAGTTTTTTTTATTAGGACAGGTTTTGCGATAAATAAACTCTCCGTGGATCGATCCAGTTTCACCGGTTATTACTACAATCGCGGCCTTGCACTTGGGGCTACGATCAAGTTTTTGGCGCCGTTGCCGGGGAGTTTTTCTTCGCTTAAGGTATTTTTTCCAACCTATCTTTTTAATTGCTTTGTGTGTGTGCCTTTACTATTCTGCAATCATTCTAGATCTAAGGGTAGCATGCATGGAATGTTTGGACCAGCCCTATTGCATTAAAAAGTGGATTTTTAATCTCTGATTTCTGATAAAATTGGAACTATTTCAGATCTGAAAAAAATGATTTTTTCTGATTTTTCAAAAATCACATCCAATTTCGGAAAATTGCCTACTTTACTTGTTCTAATTTGGACTAGTTAAGGTCATTTTTTTTTTGTTGCTGGTTTGGATTAATTAAGGTCTGTTAAAATCAGTTGTTTTTCATATTCTTAGGTTTTTAAAGTTTCCAAAAAAATTCTGGAACTTTCCCTCACAAAGGCAAGTCGTAGAACGCACAAATTCGGCTTTTTGGCCACCAAACTTGCAAAAATCTGAAAATTTCAGAACTTTCATTGGAAACTTAGTTTTATTAGTTGTTTTTAAACTTAAAAGGACTCTTAAAAACTTGCTGGAATTTTTTTCTAAGAAGGTTAGTTATTTCTTTAGGAAGCCGAACAAACTGCCTTTCTTAATTGGTTCGATGTCTAGGCAAGTCTTGTCCCAATAGATAAGGGAGACAAGTCTCTTGTTCTAGAAGGTGGTTTTTAAGCGAGACCCTTGCAACGCATCGTGACCCCACCACTGATCTGGGGACTTACCTGGTCGGGCCAGTTTCATAGATTTGAGTTTGGGAACTTTCCTTAGAGATATCAAACTCTCTAAGATTAGGACTTTGCAAGAACTTGAGAATCTTCTTTTAAATCTAAGAACGGACCTTAAGTAGTTTTTCTTTTTAGGTTTCTTTATAAAAAAATAAAATTAAAAAAAAAAACTTTTCAAAATTCCAAAAAAGAAGGAAAGACCCCCATCTTCTTGGCAGAGGGACTCCTCAAATCGGTTAGAAAGGAAGGAATCACCTGTCAAGAGCTTGATTAAATTCTACGAATCTAGATCTCCTGGTTCTCTTAGGATTTCCAATATGGCTGATGAGCATAGTGATAACACGGAGAACGGTAATGGGAATGGACCCAATAATAATGGGGAGGTGAATCAACCTCTTAGGAGTTTACGTGATTACCTTCACCCTACACGACAAGCCACACCGTCGTGCATGGTTATACCCACAGGTGCGGGTCAATTTGATATCAAACCGGGAGTAATCCAACTTCTCCCCAAATTTCATGGACTTGAATCGGAAAGTGCATATTTGCACATTAAAGAGTTTGAAGAAGTGTGTGCAACACTACACTTCAATAATGTGAGGGAAGACCTTATCAAATTTCGTTTATTTCCATTTTCCCTCAAAGATAAGGCCAAGGCATGGCTTCACGCCTTACAACCCAATTCGATTGCTCTATGGTCCGACATGGTCCGGGAATTTTTAAAGAAATTTTTCCCATTACATAAGACCAACACCTTACGGAGGAATATTATGAATTTTAAACAAAAAGACAAGGAGTCTTATTAGAGGTGTTGGGAACGCTTTAATGAACTACTCCTTGCATGTCCCCACCACGGATTTGAATTGCACAATACAATTGGTCACTTTTATGATGGACTTAGTCCAGAAACACGTCAATTCGTAGAGATGATGTGCAATGGGGAGTTCATGGCGAAAAACCTAAATCAAGCATGGACCTACCTTCAATTTTTGGCAGACAGTGCACAAAATTGGGACACATCTGAAGGTATAGACCCCGTAAAGCAATCGAGTCAGGCCAAAGGAGGGGGGGTTATATGTATTAAAAGAAAGCGATGATCTTCAAGCAAAAATTGCCTATCTTACAAGAGAAGTTGAGTCCTTGAAATTTGTGAAGAATAAGGAACCTGCTATAGTTTGTGGCATCTGCGCTAGTGATAAACACATTTCTTCGGAGTGCCCAACACTCCCTGCTTTTCAAGAAGCGTTTCACGAGCAAGCAAATGCCACTAACACATACAACCGGCAGTTTAACAATTCTTTGGGTAACACGTACAACCCTAATTGGAGGAATCACCCCAACTTTAGTTGGAGGAATGGCCCAAATGCTACTCAGCCCAATTTCAACCAAATGTCAAATCAATTTGGGGGTACTCCTAGTACATATGCTCAAAACACACAGCAAATGGTACCCGGTACAACACAAACGACACCTTGGGATGAACTTGTGGCTAGTTTATGGTGAATCAAGAGTCCATCAATAAAAAACATGATCGGAACTTTGAGAATTTACAAAACACCATGCAGAACCTCTGCAAATTGATTGAATCACAAAATAAGGGGGCTTTTCCAGCCCAACCACAGCCCAATCCAAAAGGGCAATTTGAGGTTCATCAAGGTGGTCCGTCAAATTCAAAGGAGCAGGTTCAAGCTGTTACTATTCTACGTAGTGGTAAAGAGATTGAAAAGCCAGATCTGGAAAAAGATAAACAGCCTGCATCCTCAGATCAGGAAGGGAAAGAAAATGAAGTCCCTTCTATCAAGGAAAAAAGCCCAGTTCCTCCTGGATTCAAGCCCTTACCGCCTTTTCCCAACCGATTAGCTCCTGCCAAGCCATCTATACAGAACCAGGAAATCTTTGATGTACTTAAAGAGGTTAAAATTAACATCCCGTTGTTAGACGCAATCAAACAAGTCCCATCTTACGTAAAGTTTCTTAAGGACTTGTGTACGTTGAAGCGTAAGATACATGTACAAAAGAAAGCGTTCCTCACTGAGCAAGCTAGTGCAATTCTAAAGCACGACGCTTCCCCTAAATTCAAAGATCCAGGATGCCCCACGATTTCGTGCATTATTGGAAATTATCAAATTGAACAAGCACTGCTTGATCTTGGGGCGAGTGTCAACTTACTACCCTATTCGGTCTATGTAAAATTGGGGTTGGGCGAACTCAAACCCACCCAGGTTACTTTGCAGCTTGCAGACCGATCAGTCAAAAGACCGAGAGGGATAGTAGAGGATGTGCTTGTGCAAGTTGACAAGTTCTACTTTCCAGTAGACTTCATTGTGCTAGACACTCATCCTGTGGCAGATCCTCATGCTCAGATTCCGGTAATTCTGGGGAGACCATTCTTAGCCACATCCAATGCATTGATCAATTGCCGGAATGGAAAAATGACGCTATCTTTTGGTAACATGACATTAGAGCTAAATGTTTTTGACCTTTGCAAACAACCACGGGATGATAACATTGGCCTTGAAGAAGTAGATTTGATCAGTGTTCTTACAGCAGAAACTTTTGAAAAATCAATCTCCGATTCCATTGAGTCAATTGAGGACCTGACCCTCTGTGAAGAAACACTTGATCGCACTGTTGAAATGGTCAACATTGTAGGCAAACCCTCTTTTGAAGAGCTATTTCCAACTGGTACTGTCTCTTCCATCTCAGGTGAGGCCGCCCAAACCTGAGTTGAAACCCTTGCCCTCTCACCTGAAATATGCATACCTTGGAGAAAATGAAACATTTCCTGTAGTAATTTCTGCACACCTTGACAAGGACCAAGAAGTC
Source organism: Persea americana (assembly GCA_029852735.1). Lineage (NCBI taxonomy): Eukaryota > Viridiplantae > Streptophyta > Magnoliopsida > Laurales > Lauraceae > Persea > Persea americana. The sequence goes on along the minus strand of CM056813.1, from coordinate 19,536,620 downwards.
CAACTCTTAGAAGTGCTCAAACTGCACAAAGGTGCAATTGCTTGGACCGTGGCTGACATTAAGGGAATTAATCCCCTCGTGTGTACACATCATATCTATTTGGAGGAGAATGCAAAACCCTCCCGTCAGATGCAACGCCGGTTAAACCCCACCATGCAGGAAGTGGTTAGGGCGGAAGTTTTGAAACTTCTAGATGTGGGTATCATTTATCCAATTTCGGATAGCCAATGGGTCAGCCCTACCCAAGTTGTACCTAAAAAGGCCGGCGTAACTGTAGTCCGTAATGCTAATGATGAGCTCATCCCAACCCGCGTACCCACAGGTTGGCGAGTTTGTATCGACTACAGAAAGTTAAATGCTGTCACACGAAAGGATCATTTCCCCCTACCCTTCTTGGACCAAATTTTAGAACGGGTAGCTGGCCACGAGTATTATTGTTTCTTGGATGGATATTCTTGATACAATCAAATAGAGATCGCCCCGGAAGATCAAGAGAAAACAACTTTCACATGCCCCTTTGGCACCTTTGCTTACCGACGGATGCCCTTTGGTCTGTGTAATGCTCCTACAACCTTTCAAAGGTGCATGCTGAGTATTTTTAATGATATGGTGGAACGTTTTCTCGAAGTCTTCATGGACGATTTCTCTGTTTTTGGAGATTCTTTCCAAGATTGTTTGAGCAACTTAACTAAGGTCCTCTCTAGGTGTGAAGAAAAGAACTTAGTACTGAATTGGGGAAAATGTCATTTTATTGTACAACAAGGGATTGTCCTTGGCCACATTGTATCAGCTAAAGGATTGGAAGTGGACAAAGCCAAAATAGATATAATTTCCAATTTGCCCGCCCCAAAAACCCTAAGAGATGTAAGATCTTTCTTAGGGCATGCCGGATTCTACAGAAGGTTCATAAAAGATTTTAGTGTCATTTCTAGACCATTATGCAACCTTCTGCTAAAGGAAGCAAGATTTGAGTGGACGGAGGCATGTCAAGTGGCTTTTATCAAGCTTAAGGACATGTTGACGACTGCTCCAATTATGCAACCTCCAGATTGGAGCCTGCCCTTTGAAATCATGTGCGATGCTAGCGATTATGCAGTTGGGGCAGTTCTTGGGCAACGTAGGGACAAAAAGCCATATGTAATTTACTATGCTAGCAGGACTTTAAACAGTGCACATATTAATTATTCTACAACAGAGAAAGAACTATTGGTTGTGGTCTATGCATTGGATAGATTCCGTTCCTACTTAATTGGATCCAAAATTTTGATCTTTACTGACCATTCTGCGCTGAAGTACTTGCTTTCTAAGAAAGATGCCAAGCCTAGACTGATCAGATGGATCCTTCTACTCCAAGAGTTCAATATCGAAATCAAGGATAAGAAAGGAGTAGAAAATGTGGTGGCTGATCATCTTTCTAGGATTGTCCTTTCCAACGCTTTAGAACCCTTGCCAATCCAGGACACTTTCCCTGATGAGCACTTGTTTGCCACATTTTCCCATTCTCCATGGTATGCTGACATTGCTAATTATCTAGCTTCGGGTGAAATTCCAAAAGAATGGACCCAACAAGATAAAAACAAGGTTTTCACTGAGGTGAAACAGTTTTTTTGGGATGAACCATACCTTTTCAAATACTGCCCAGACCAAATCATTAGGAGATGCATTCGAGACCATGAAATGAACAGTGTTATATCATTTTGTTATTCTCAAGCTTGTGGTGGCCATTTTTCTGCTAAAAAGACCGCTCACAAAATTTTGCAATCTGGATTTTACTGGCCCACTATATTTAAAGATGCATATGATTTCTGTAAAGTATGTGAGCGGTGCCAAAAATTGGGTTCAATTTCCAAAAGGAACATGATGCCTTTAAACCCAATTTTGGTCGTCGAGTTATTCGATGTATGGGGTATAGACTTTATGGGGCCATTTCCCCCGAGCTTTAGTTTTCATTATATCCTCGTTGCAGTTGATTATGTTTCCAAATGGATTGAAGCAATCCCATGTAGGAACAATGATGCTAAAACGGTAAAAAAGTTTATCTTGGACAGTATCTTTTCCCGTTTTGGAACTCCGCGTGCCATCATTAGTGATGGGGGCACTCACTTTTGTAACCGCATTATTGAGAGTTTGTTTCAAAATTACGGTGTTACACATAAAGTGGCTACCCCCTATCATCCTCAAACAAGTGGGCAGGTAGAGGTCTCAAATAGGGAAATTAAAAGAATTTTGGAGACCACGGTAAAACCGAATTGTAAGGATTGGTCCATGCGGTTAAATGATGCTTTGTGGGCCTATCGCACTGCATATAAGACCCCAATTGGGATGTCTCCATACCGGCTTATATATGGGAAAGCTTGCCACCTTCCGGTGGAGCTGGAACATAAAGCTTATTGGGCCATAAAACAACTGAACTTTGACTTAGACAAGGCTGGGGAGAAAAGAGCCCTTGATCTAAATAAATTAGAAGAATTTAGAAACGAGGCTTATATGAACTCAAGAATTTACAAGGACAGGACTAAGGCCTTTCATGATAAACGGATATTAAGAAAATCATTCCATCTGTCTCAAAAAGTCCTCTTGTACAATTCTCGACTTCATCTTTTCCCTGGAAAGTTAAGATCTCGTTGGACAGGCCCCTACATTGTTCAAGTAGTATTTCCATATGGGGCAGTGACCCTCATTGATCCATCGAATGGTACCTCTTTTAAAGTCAATGGACAACGTTTAAAACCATTCTTGGAGACTATTCCTCCAGAGGAAAATGTAATTCCTCTGATCGATCCTATCTATCAGGATTGACGGGCACTGGATCTGACAGTGGCCCATACCTTTGTATATTATGCATATATTTTCTATTTTCTTTGTGTGTTCTTTGTCTTACATTGGACAGGTTTCTACACAAAAGCTTCATTACTCCAGGTGCTTTCTACCCTTTTTCCTCCTTTTACATTTTCACTTCATGTTACATTTCATTTCGCATTTCATGTATGACATCGAGGACGTTGTCTAGTTTAGGTTGGGGGGTGGGAACAAGCACACTTGTCCAATTTTAGACAATTTTTTTTTTTTTCGTTTCTGAGTAGTCTTTTCAAAAAAAAAGAAAAACAGAAGGGGGTTTCAAAAGAACTTGACGATTCGAAGATGCTTAGAAATATGGACTTTCAGAATTTTTTTGGAAGGAAGTAAAATGAAGGTTCATCATTTTCTAAAAAATAAAAAGAATACCGAACTTTGTTTTTCACAGTACCACGTGTACATCATTTCAAAAGTTTTGGACAAAAAAGATTTAAGTGTCATTTTCAGAGTTCTTTCAAGAGAGAAAAAGAGACGACTTTCTGAAATTTGGCCATATGAGTTCTCCTGGTTCATCGGCATGGTTAGGCCAACCAAAACCAGTGAATTAATTCGGGTGAATTGAAAAGGGCTGCCTATTGTTGGGGACCGTTTAAAAAGAAAAAAAAATTGCCAAGGGATGCACAAATAAGTGTTTAAAAAAAAAAAAAAAAAAAAAAAAAAGAAAGAGTTTAGTTATAACTCTTGAAAAGAATAAATAGTTATGTGACTAGTTTGGGTTCGTAGCCTTTTTAACCCGAGCCAGTAAGCCCGTAGGGGTATTTATATACCTAGTGCCCTAAAGACATCTGTCTTGGGAGTCATTGGCCTAATGCTCATTATATGGGTTAATTAGAAAGCTTAAGGGACCTAGGCATTGCACAGTCACATGTGTGTGTTCAAAAAAAAAAAAAAAAAAAAGGATGCATCTCGCGGCCTTTGAAAAAACAGCAGTGCGAAAGCCATCCTAGTAGCCTTGAGAGGAGACTTGTATTTTGGCCGAATCTAGGAAAGTTGGAAATTCCGAAGGAGAATTCTGTTTTCATGGCATTATCGTAGAACATTTAAAAAAATTTTTTGGATGTATACATTTGCACAAGGCACTCAAAGTTTTGGTATAATTTAAAAAAAAATAAATAAATAAATAAATACGTGAATCGGATTTTGAAAAGTCTGAAATCTTGATTATTCGAGGATTCGAGGCATCCGATTTGACTCAATCATCTTTTGAAAAACCTTCCATTGAATTTCTTTCACTTTTAGGTAAATGAATTTTGTGGGCATATTCACTGCAAACCCTCACGAGGCACAACTCGTCCACTAGGGGTAACCTAGGGGTTTAAGGGCTTGCTGCATACGCTAAATGCAGCCAAGAGTGCCAGCGAAAGTGGCGTTTTTCGTTTTATCTTTGCATTTAGTTTAGATTAGATTAGGCCAGAAGACCTACCATAGTTTGCATATTTTGCTCGGGACTAGCAAAAAGCTGGTTGGGGGGTGTGATAAGTCCTTAAAAATGCAATATTTTCTTATCATTTTAGAGTAATTAAGGACTTAATCATCAAATCATGGACCATTTTAGTAAAAAATTATGAATTTATGCTTTGAGCATCAAAGTCTGAATTTGAGTCAAAATTCATCAAAAAAATTGCATTTTCACATAAAATCATGAATTTCTCTAGTTTTGGCATTGAAAGTCAAAAATTTCTCATAACTTTTTAATCACACATGAAATGATGAATTTTCTTTGCACCTTTAATTTAATTGAAGAAAACTTGATAAAATGGTGACATTTTATGCATTTATTTGGTGTGAATTGGGCCCGCATCTTGCATGATTCATTACCTATATGATTAGATTGTTCTTTGATCTTGCTTTTATTTTTTGTAGGGAATTTCAGAAATCGGGGCCCACGGAAGAGAATTGATGAATCAAATGCACCATGGACCCACCTTCCTTTGGCATGGATTCTAAGGTAGGGGCGGCCATAGTAGGGTCCGCTCTCATATGCAAGAAAAAAAATCAGATTTAATCTCTTGAAGATAAGTTCCAAATTTGTGGGCCATGAGATGATGAGGTGTCCTATCTACTCTCCAACAAATATTGCTTACATGTCAAAATGGATGGCTAAGATTCAATTCAAGCCAAACAAAGAAGAAAAAACATTGCAAAAGAAAGTCAAGCCAAGGTAGGGACGTCCAAGCATGGGATAGTTCAAGATTGCATTTTTCCAAGTATGGCCCACTCCTATGTCATGTTTGGGATGAAATTAAATTCAGATTTGAAGAGATGTTTAAGGTGGGCCATGCTAAGAGGTTTTTCTAGCCATGAGGAGTTCAAAAGATTGGAAATCTTGCTAAGCAATCCAAGTTGGAAAAAAATTGAAAGAGTGCAAGATTGTAGCTAAATTTATCTCCTAAAAGATAGGCCTCAAGATTGAAGTTTGTAAACCAAGAATTCTCCCCAAGAAGTGTTGCACGTCCAACACCACTCCAAGGAGATAAAAAACGTCCAAGAAAGGGGCTGCCCATATTGTTTCAAGATTTGAACTAAATCTGAAGTGGGCCCAAGAGAGGAAGTTGTGTGAGACATAAAGAATCCTATTTTTAGTAGGATTATGTGCCAAGAAATCCAAGGAGATAAGAAGATGGAAAACCCCTAGAATCTCTCTAAAAAACCCTCCTAATCCTAATCCAACTTGGACCCCACACTACTAATCCTTACCCAAATCAAAACCTTGCAACCAAAGCTATCAAAAAGATATAAAAAGAGCCAAAAAGAGGGCTGGACGGCAATACCATCTCCCCCTCACACCTTGGACGACCAGCAACTTCTAATTCCCCCTTTTTCCATTAATTTTTCTTCATCTCTCCTCCTTCCATCAATATTTCATCCAAGGCCTTCCCTAAGGCACACTACCACTTGGATTTCTACGCCGTCACGCCGCCGCCGTTGCTATCGTCACTCCACCATCGGATCATCCTTGAAATCATCTTCCCTTGCTTGGATTTCAGATCGCGAAACGAGAGCCGGTTGGATCGCCGTTCAAGACCGCGAGTCCCTCTCCTCCGTTTAGTGTTTCTTGTGTCTATGGTAAGGTTGGATGCACTTTATTTTTATTAAAAGAATTTTGTAATGGTTATTTGCTTGTAATGGGTCTTTCATTAATAAATCAAGTTTATGGGGTCTTGGTCTTCACCAATGAGTCAACATTGAATTTTTGTGCGTAGTGACAGTGCGCACTTGGTGCGGTGGTCTTGATTTTTCTTGATGGCATTAAGCAAAGTAATTATTGCAAAGTTTTAGAATTAAAATATAATTTCTTTATTCTCTGATTTTATTTTATTTTATTTTAATTTTTTATTTTATGCACCTTAACAATTATTGCAATTGGTTAGGCTAATAAATCTTATGGTGATGCAGTGGTTAGATTAGGTTTCTAGATTAGGATTTTAATTTTCTTTGGTTGTAATTAATATTTCAGATTTGTAATTAATTTTTAATTCAATTAGAAAATTTGATTTGTATAGTTTTTTTTAGGCTAGAACTAGTTTTTTTTATTAGGACAGGTTTTGCGATAAATAAACTCTCCGTGGATCGATCCGGTTTCACCGGTTATTACTACAATCGCGGCCTTGCACTTGGGGCTACGAACACCGCCTGATGCGCCACACAAAGCCTTTAGGTTCACAAGGTCAAAAAGAAAATCCAAAACCCAAAAACCCAATCCAAATGTCATTTTCAAAATTTTGCCTTGAGATGGTACATGATGTCTCTCACTGCCATAAAATTCCCTTGGAAACTCAAAAGGCTACACTATCAAGAAGAATGCTCATAGACTCTTGGTGAAGTCAAAAGTTCTCCTTCAAAGTTTTCTTTGAGGCACATCGACTGCAAAAGCTATCCAATTCGTCGCTGTACCTCAAGGGGGCATTTGTTGACACCAAAAATGTCACTTTGCCTCCTCAATATCAAAAGCTACATGGAGCCGCATCCTACTACAAACAGGCAAAGCAGCTTCAAGCATCAGATCTTGTCAAAATCAAACAAAAACTGCAAGATCCTTCAAAATAGCCAAAAAAGAGATACACATGAAGTTTCGGGCCATTTCGACACCATTTGGCCTAACTTCAATCCTCCAACGGCTGAGCCGGAGCTCCCGGCGGTGACAGTGTTAAATACATCAAATCTTCAATCAGAGCCTATGGATGGTCTCAAAATACCTCCAAAAGGCTCCACGCCAAATTTTAAGTCAAACCGACACCGTTTGACCCTCCATCAACTCTTGAACGGCGAGATCAAGCCTCCCGGCGGCGAGAACCTCCGATGCCGCCACTCATTAAACAAAACACATGAGTAGCTTCTACATGCTTCCAAAGGGCTGCACGTCAAATTTCAGGTCATTCCGACAACGTTTGACCCGGTTTTGACGCTCCGAAGCAAAATCAAGCCTACCGGCGGTGAAGCTCCCCGGGACCATGGCATCCAAATCGGAGCTAATGGATCATCTCACAATGACTCCAATAGGCTCCCTGTCAAATTTCAGGTCAATCGGACATCGGCTGACCATACATCAAAGCTCGATATCTTCCGCACGGTGAAATCAAGTCTAGCACTGACGGGACCCCAAACGGCTTCAAAACTCAAGTAAAAGCCCATGGTTGGTCCTATCTAATGCTCAAGAAGCTTCACATCAAATTTCAGGTCATTCCAACATCGTTTGACCCAGTTTCAACTCTTGGTGGAAAATCGGCTACAAAGTCTTCGGCTTTTCCAAAAATAGGAAACTTTGTGCTCTGATTTGCATAGCCTTTCGACAGGTTTTCTTCAGAGGAATTAATCCAATAAATGAGGAGAACTGTCAAGAAAAATACAGGAGAAAACAGAAGCAAAAAAGCCCGAGAAACGGCGACCGGAAGGAGACCGGAAAATGGACCAAAGTCCAAGGTCGCCAGCGACCAGCATTTTGCTAGTCTCGAGCAAAATATGCGAACTAGGGTTGGTCTTCCAGCCTAATCTAATCTAAACCAAATGCAAAGACAAAAAGAAAGAACGCCACTTTCGCTGGCACTCTCGGCTGCATTTAGCATATGCAGCAAGCCCTTAAACCCCTATGTTACCCTTAGTGGATGAGTTGTGCCTCGTGAGGGTTTGTAGTGAATATGCCCACAAAATTCATTTATCTAAAAGTAACAGAAAGTCAATGGAAGGTTTTTCAAAAGACGATTGAGTCAAATTGAATGCCTCAAATTCTCGAATAATCAAGATTTCAGACTTTTCAAAATCTGGTTCATGTTTTCTTTTCAAATCTTTTCAAAAATTATACCAAAACTTTGGGTGCCTTATGCAAGTGTATACATCAAGACAAAAATTTTAAATGCTCTATGATAAAGCCATGAAAACAGAATTCTCCCTCATAATTTCCAACTTTCCTAGATTCGGGGAAAATACAAGCCTCCTCTCAAGGCTACTATGACGGCTTTTGCACTATTGTTTTCTCAAAGGCCAAGAGATGCGTCTTTTTTTTTTTTTTTTTGAACACACACATGTGATTGTGCAATGCCTAGTTCCCTTAAGCTTTCTAATTAACCCATGTAATGAGCGTTAGGCCAATGACTCCCAAAACAGATGTCTTTAGGGCACTGGGTATAGAAATACCCCTACGGACTTATTGGCTCGGGTTAAAAGGCTACAAACCCAAACTAGTCACATAACTTTTTATTTTTTTCAAGACTAAACACTTTTTTTTCAGACCATATTTGTGCAACCCTTAGCATTTTTTTTTTTTTAAATGGTCCCCAACAATAGGCAGCCCTTTTCAATTCGCCCGAATTAATTCACTGGTTTTGGTTGGCCTAACCATGCCGATGAAACGAGAGAACTCATTAATGGACCCGTCTTTTTCTTTCTTGCCTTCCTCCGTCCCGGGTCCGCCGGGGTGCGGCGGGGCGAAGAGAAAAAAAAAAAAGCAAGCATCAACATTTTTTTTTGTACGGGTATGCCAGATTTTCTATTCTACTTCGAATTTGAAATGGTGATCCGGAGATTCACCTTCACAAGTAGAAAGGAAATCAAACTTTTTTTTATATCTTTGCATTGCATATATATTCAAAGAAAGAGACAAGATTTTAAATGCCATGAAAGGCGATTTTGTTTAGTTTGCCGTGAAAGGTGGTTTTGTAACATAGAAGGCGATTTTGCCATGAAAGGCGATTTACAAATCTTATCAATAATGAAAGACAAGAATTGTGATTTTTGTCTCTTTTGAAAATACAAAACACAATAAAAAGGGAAGAAAGTGGGATATGACTTCTCAAGCGATTGTGGGGACTCATTCAGATCGACGGTCGCGAGTCATGTATGGACTCTGCCATCGTCTTTCAGATGAGAACACTTGATGCTTTAGTTCACTTGGCTTGGCTTGGACCCCAGATTTTTAGAGGACAAAGACCAAGGGAAGGTCATTTATCCAATAAAAAAAGGGTAGACGGGCTGAAAAGCCACATCTAGGCCATGTTGGATAGAAGAAGAGAAACCTTGGGGGGGTGGCCCCCCAAGGGACTTCAATCACCTTGTGGTTCTTGCAGCAGGGTTTCTTCAAGGCAGGAGAGCTTCTTTTTGCAGAGAATTCTTCAGGATAATTTTCAGGTGATTTTTCAGGATCCCTTCCCTTTGAAATGACCGCCTATTTATAGGCTTTTGGTGGCCATTAAGAGGGTTTTATGGGCATTAATGGTATTAATGCTCCATGATGGGAGGAGTTACAAGTATTAATTTCATAATTTTGTAACTCCTTTTCCTTGGATTTTGATTGGCCGATGGAGAATAATGGGCATTTAATCTCCATGATGATGGGAGTTTCATGATTAATTACCATGACTAATCTCCATAATGATAGGAGTTACATGGTTAATTGCCATGATTAATTGGACTTGTAACTCCCATTTGCTTGCTTCTGATTGGGCCATCCAAAATAATGAGTTAATGACCCTAATAAGTTGTCAAAAAAAGATCATTTAACTTCATTAATTGGTCGCCGAGTCACTTGAAGAGTCGCGGGACGTGCCACGTCTTTTGGAATTCTTTTTACGATGATCATCGATGGATCCGCATGTTATTTGATGTCGGATGACGATGCAAATTCAGATATTGATTAATATCAATGAGCTGGCGACATCTTTCCAGTCGATTTCACGATCGGTCGGGCAGAAAGTGTGCTTTCTTGGTTGGCCGGTTGGCGGTTTCGGAGTGTCCAATGATGATCAAATGATTTCGATGGCGAATCCGTGATGTTGATGAAGATCGACGGATATCATGCCTCAAAAATAAGATTTTAAGAAAATCACAGGGCCAAATATCGCGAAACGCGAAAAAGAAAGAAAAACGGCGCTTTTGGCGGAAATCCGGCGACCCGGATTTCCAGGGTCGCCGGCGACCATGGGGCTGGCGACCTTGGACTTTGGTCCATTTTCCGGTAGCCTTCCGGTCGCCGTTTCTCGGGCTTTTTTGCGTCTATTTTCTCTTGTATTTTTCTTTGACATTTCTCCTCATTTATTGGCTTAATTCCTCTAAAGAAAACCTGTCGAAAGGCTGTGCAAATCAGAGCACAAAGTTTCCTATTTTTGGAAAAGCCAAAGACTCCGTAGCCGATTTTCCGCTAAGAATTGAAACTAGGTCAAACGATGTCGGAATGACCTGAAATTTGAGGTGAAGCTTCTTGAGCATTAGATAGGACCAACCATGGGCCTTTATTTGAGTTTTGAAGCCGTTTGGGGTCCCGTCGATGCTTGACTTGATTTCACCGTATGGAAGATGTCGAGCTTCGATGTACGGTCATCCGATGTTCGATTGACCTGAAATTTGACAGGGAGCCTATTGGAGTCATTGTGAGATGATCCATTAGCTCCGATCTAGATGCCATGGTCCCGGGGAACTTCGCCGCCGGTAGGCTTGATTTTGCTTCGGAGCGTCAAAACTGTGTCAAACGTTGTCAGAATGACCTGAAGTTTGACGTGCAGTCTTTTGGAAGCATGTAGAAGCTACTCATGTGTTTTGTTTGATGAGTGGCTGCATCGGAGGTTTTCGCCGCCTGGAGGCTTGATTTCGCCGTTGGAGAGTTAATAGAGGGTCAAACGGTGTCGGTTTGACTTGAGATTTGGCGTAGAGCCTTTTGGAGGTATTTTGAGATCATCCATAGGCTCTGATCGAAGATTTTATGTATTTGACACAGTCGCCGCCAGGAGCTCCCGCTCAACTGTTGGAGGATTGAAGTTAGGCCAAATGGTGTCGAAATGGCCCGAAACTTCATGTGTACCTCTTTTTTGGCTATTTTGAAGGATCTTGCAATTTTTGTTTGATTTTGACAAGATCTGATGCTTGAAGCAGCTTTGCCTATTTATAGTAGGATGCGGCTCCATGTAGCTTTTGATGTTAAGGAGGCAAAGTGACATTTTTTGGTGTCAACACTCATATGGCTAAAATTAAGAAAGTCATGTCTTTTTCTCTCTTGAAAGAACTCTAAAAATGACACTTAAATCTTTTTGTCCAAAACTTTTGAAATGATGTACACGTGTTACTGTGAAAAACAAAGTTCGGTATTCTTTCTATTTTTCAGAAAATAGTGAACCTTCATTTTACTTCCTTCCAAAAACTCTGAAATTCCAGATTTCTAAGCATCTTCGAATCGTCAAGTTCTTTTGAAAACCCTTTTTTTTTGTTTTTATTATTATTTTTTTTAAAGACTACGCAAAAAGGAAAAAATTTGTCTAAAATTGGACAAGTGTGCTTGTTCCCACCCCCCAACCTAAACTAGACAACATCCTCGATGTCATACATAAAATGTGAAATGAAATGTAACATGAGGTGAAAATGTAAAAGGAGGAAAGGGTAGAAAGCACCCGGAGTAATGAAGCTTTTGCGTAGAACCCTGTCCAATGTGAGATAGAGAAAAGAAAAGGGCAGAAGAAAAAAATATGCATAATGTACAAAGGTGTGGGCCACTGTCAAATCCAATGCCCGTCAATCCTGATAGACAGGATTGATTAGAGGAATTTCATTTTCCTCTGGAGGAATAGTCTCCAAGAATGGTTTTAAACGTTGTTCATTAACTTTAAAAGAGGAACCATTAGAAGGATCAATGAGGGTCACTGCCCCATATGGAAATACTTCTTGAACTATGTAGGGGCCTGTCCAACGAGATCTTAACTTTCCAGGGAAAAGATGAAGTCGAGAATTGTACAAGAGGACTTTTTGAGATAGATGAAATGACTTCCTTAATAACCGTTTGTCATGAAAAGCTTAGTCCTGTCTTTGTAAATTCTTGAGTTCATATAAGCCTCGTTTCTCAATTCTTCTAATTCATTTAAATCAAGGGCTCTTTTCTCCCCAGCCATGTCTAAGTCAAAGTTCAATTGTTTTATGGCCCAACAAGCTTTATGTTCTAGCTCCACCAGAAGGTGACAAGCTTTCCCATATATAAGCCAGTATGGAGACATCCCAATTGGGGTCTTATACGAAGTGCGATAGGCCCACAAGCATCATTTAACCACATGGACCAATCCTTACGATTTGGTTTTACCGTGGTCTCCAAAATTCTTTTAATTTCCCTATTTGAGACCTCTACCTGCCCACTTGTTTGAGGGTGATAGGGGGTAGCCACTTTATGAGTAACACCGTAATTTTGAAACAAAGTCTCAATAATGCGGTTGCAAAAGTGAGCACCCCCATCACTAATAATAGCACGCAGAGTTCCAAAACGGGAAAAGATATTGTCTAAGATAAACTTTTTTACTTTTTTAGCATCATTATTCCTACATAGGATTGCTTCAATCCATTTGGACACATAATCGACTGCAACGAGGATATAATGAAAACCAAAGCTCGGGGGAAAAGGTCTCATAAAGTCTATACCCCATACATCGAATAACTCGATGACCAAAATTGGGTTTAAAGGCATCATATTCCTTTTGGAAATTGAACCCAATTTTTGGCACTGCTCACATACCTCACAGAAATCATATGCATCTTTAAATAATGTGGGCCGGTAAAATCCAGATTGTAAAATTTTGTGAGCGGTCTTTTTAGCAGAAGAATGGCCACCACAAGCGTGAGAATGGCAAAGTGATATAACAGTGTTCATTTCATGGTCTGGAATGCATCTCCTAATGATTTGGTCTAGGCAATATTTAAAATGGTATGGTTCATCCCAGAAAAATTGTTTCACCTCAGTGAAATTTTTTTTTTTATCTTGTTGGGTCCATTCTTTTGGAATTTCACCCGAAGCTAGATAATCAGCAATGTTAGCATACCATGGAGAATGTGAAAATGTGGCAAACAATTGCTCATCAGGAAAAGTGTCCTCGATTGGCAAGGGTTCAAAAGTGTTGGAAAGGACAAGCCTAGAAAGATGATCAGCCACCACATTTTCTACTCCTTTCTTATCCTTGATTTCGATATTGAACTCTTGGAGTAGAATGATCCATCTAATCAGTCTGGGCTTGGCATCTCTCTTAGAAAGAAGGTACTTCAGCGCAGAATGGTCAGTAAAGATCAAAATTTTGGATCCAATTAAGTAGGAACGGAATTTATCCAGTGCATAGACCACAGCCAATAGTTCTTTCTGTGTTGTGGAATAATTAATCTGTGCACTGTTTAAAGTCCTGATAGCATAGCAAATCATATATGGCTTTTTGTCCCTATGTTGCCCAAGAACTGCCCAACTGCATAATCGCTAGCATCGCACATGATTTCAAAGGGCAGGCTCCAATTTGGAGGTTGCATAATTGGAGCAGTCGTCAACATGTCCTTAAGCTTGGTAAAAGCAGCTTGACATGCCTCCGTCCACCAAAATTCTGCTTTCTTTAGCTGAAGGTTGCATAATGGTCTAGAAATGACACTGAAATCTTTTATGAATCTTCTGTAGAATCCGGCATGCCCTAAGAAAGATCTTACATATTTTATGGTTTTTGGGGCGGGCAAATTGGAAATTAAATCTATTTTGGCTTTGTCCACTTCCAATCCTCTAGATGATACAATGTGGCCAAGGACAATCCCTTTTCGTACCATAAAATGACATTTTTTCCAATTCAATACTAAGTTCTTTTCTTCACACCTAGAGAGGACCTTAGTTAAGTTGCTCAAACAATCTTGGAAAGAATCTCCAAAAACGGAGAAATCGTCCATAAAGACTTCAAGAAAATGTTCCACCATATCACTAAAAATACTCAGCATGCACCTTTGAAATGTTGCAGGAGCATTACACAGCCCAAAGGGCATCCGCCGGTAAGCAAAGGTGCCAAAGGGGTATGTGAAAGTTTTTTTCTCTTAGTCTTCCGGGGCGATCTCTATTTGATTATATCCAGAATATCCATCCAAGAAAAAATAATACTCGTGGCCAGCTACCCATTCTAAGATTTGGTCCAAGAAGGGTAAGGGGAGATGATCCTTTCGTGTGACAGCATTTAACTTTCTGTAGTTGATACAAACTCGCCAACCTGTGGGTACGCGGGTTGAGACGAGCTCATCATTAGCATTACGGACTACAGTTACGCTATCCTTTTTAGGTACAACTTGGGTAGGGCTGACCCATTGGCTAACTGAAATTGGATAAATGATACCCACATCTAGAAGTTTCAAAACTTCAACCCTAACCAATTTCTACATGGTGGGGTTTAACCGGCGTTGCATATGATGGGAGGGTTTTGCATTCTCCAAATAAATATGATGTGTACACACAAGGGGATTAATTCCCTTAATGTCAGCAACGGTCCAAACATTTGCACCTTTGTGCAGTTTGAGCACTTCTAAGAGTTGGACTTCTTGGTCCTTGTCAATGTGTGCAGAAATGACTACAGGAAATGTTTCATTTTCTCCAAGGTGTGCATATTTTAGGTGAGAGGGCAAGGGTTTCAACTCAGGTTTGGGCGGCCTCACCTAAGATGGAGGAGACAGAGTAGCAATTGGTAATAGCTCTTCAAAAAAGGGTTTGCCTACAATGTTGACCATTTCAACAGTGCTATCAAGTGTTTCTTTGCAGAGGGTCAGGTCATTAATTGACTCAATGGAATCAGGGATTGATTTTTCAAAAGTTTCTGCTGTAAGAACACCAATCACATCTACTTCTTCAAGGTCAATGTTATCATCCCGTAGTTGCTTGCAAAGGTCAAAAATATTTAGCTATAATGTCATGTTACGAAAAGATAGCGTCATTTTTCCGATCCGGCAATTGATCAATGCATTGGATGTGGCTAAGAATGGTCTCCCCAAAATTACCAGAATCTAAGCATGAGGATCTGCCCCAGGATGAGTGTCTAGCACAATGAAGTATACTGGAAAGTAAAACTTGCCAACTTGCACAAGCACATCCTCTACTATCCCTCTCGGTCTTTTGACTGATCGATCAGCAAGCTGCAAAGTAACCTGGGAGGGTTTGAGTTCGCCCAACCCCAGTTTTACATAGACCGAGTAAGGTAATAAGTTGACACTTGCCCCAAGATCAAGCAGCGCTTGTTTAATTTGATAATTTCCAATAATGCACGAAATTGTGGGGAATCATGGATCTTTGAATTTAGCGAGAGCATCATGCTTTAGAATTGCACTAGCTTGCTTAGTGAGGAACGCTTTCTTTTGTACATGTATTTTACGCTTCAACGTGCACAATCCCTTAAGAAACTTTGCGTAAGATGGGACTTGTTTGATTGCATCTAATAACGGGATGTTAATTTTGACCTCTTTAAGTACATCCAAGATTTCCTGGTTCTGTATAAATGGTTTGGCAGCAGCTAATCGGTTGGAAAAAGGCGGTAAAGGCTTGAATCCCGGAGGAATTGGGCTTTTTTCCTTGATAGTTGGGACTTCATTTTCTTTCCCTTCCTGATCTAAGGATGCATGTTGTTTATCTTTTTCCATATCAGGCTTTTTAATCTCTTTACCACTACGTAGAGTAGTAACAGCTTGAACCTGCTCCTTTGAATTTGACGGACCACCTTGATGAACCTCAAATTGCCCTTTTGGATTGGGCTGTGGTTGAGCTGGAAAAGCCCCCTTATTTTATGATTTTTGATTCAATCAATTTGCAGAGGTTCTACAAGGTGTTCTGTAAATTCTCAAAGTTCCAATCATGTTTCTTATTGATGGACTCTTGATTCACCATAAACTTAGCCACAAGTTCATCCCAATGTGTCGTTTAAGTTGTATGGGGTACCATTTGCTGTGTGTTTTGAGCATATGTACCAGAAGTACCCCCATATTGATTTGATATTTGGTTGAAATTGGGCTAAGTAGCATTTGGGCCATTCCTCCAACTAAAGTTGGGGTGATTCCTCTAATTAAGGTTGTACATGTTATCCAAAGAGTTGTTAAACTGCCAGCTGTATGTGTTAGTGGCATTTGCTTGCTCGTGAAACACTTCTTGAAAAGCAGGGAGCGTTGGGCACTCCGAAGAAATGTGTTTATCACTAGCGCAAATGCCACAAACTATAGCAGGTTCCTAAGTCCAACATAGAAGTGACCAATTGTATTGTGCAATTCAAATCCGTGGTGGGGACATACAAGGAGTACTTCATTAAAGCGTTCCCAACACCTATAATAAGACTCCTTGTCTTTTTGTTTAAAATTCATAATATTTCTTCGTAAGGTGTTGATCTTCTGTAATGGGAAATTTTTTTTAAAAAATTCCTGGACCATGTCAGACCATAGAGCAATCGAATTGGGCTATAAGGAGTGAACCCATGCCTTGGCTTTATCTTTGAGGGAAAATGGAAATAAACGAAATTTGATAAGGTCTTCCCTCACATTATTGAAGCGTAGTGTTGCACACACTTCTTCAATCTCTTTTATGTGCAAATATGCACTTTCCGATTCAAGTCCATGAAATTTGGGGAGAAGTTGGATTACTCCCAGTTTGATATCAAATTGACCCGCACCTGCAGATATAACCATACACGACGGTGTAACTTGTCGTGTAGGGTAAAGGTAATCACGTAAACTCCTAAGAGGTTGATTCACCTCCCCATTATTATTGCGTCCATTCCCATTACTGTTCTCATTCCTAATTTTATCATTATCACCATGCTCATCAGCCATATTGGAAATCCTAAGAGAACCAGGAGATCTAGATTCGTAGAATTTAATCAAGCGCTTGATAGGTGATTTCTTCCTTTCTAACCGATTTGAGGAGTCCCTCTGCCAAGAAGATGGAGGTCTTTCCTTCTTTTTTGGAATTTTGAAAAGTTTTTATTTATTTATTTATTTTTATTTATTTTTTATTTTTTATAAAGAAGCCTAGAAAGAAAAACCACCTAGGGTCTGTTTTTAGATTTAAAAGAAGATTCTCAAATTCTTCCAAAGTCCTAGTCTTAGAGAGTTTAATATCTCTAAGGAAAGTTCACAAACTCAAATCTATGAAACTGGCCCGACCAGGTAAATCCCCAGATCAATGGTGCAGTCGCGATGCGTTGCAAGGGTCCCGCTTAAAAACCACCTTCTAGAACAAGAGATTTGTCTCCCTTATCTAATGGGACAAGACTTGCCTAGACATCGAACCAATCAAGAAAGGCAATTTGTTCGGCTTTTCAAAGAAATAACTAACCTTCATAGAAAAAATCCCAACAAATTTTTAAGAGTCCTTTTAAATTTAAAAACAACTGATAAAACTGAGTTTCCAATGAAAGTTCTGAAATTTTCAGATTTTGGCAAGTTTGGTGGCCAAAAAGACGAATTTGCGCGATCTACGACTTGCCTTTGTGAGGGAAAGTTCCAGAATTTGTTTGGAAACTTTAAAAACCTAAAAATATGAAAAATAACTGATTTGAACAAACCTTAATTAATCCTAACCAGCAACTAAAAAAAATGACCTAAACTAGTACAAATTAGAACAAGTAAACTAGGCAATTTTCTGAAATTGGATGTTATTTTCGAAAAATCAGAAAAAATAATTTTCCAGATCTGAAATAGTTTCGATTTTATCAAAAATCAGAGATTAAAAATCCCCTTTTTAATACAATAGGGCTGGTCCAAACATTCTATGGATGCTACCCTTAGATCTAGAATGATTGTGGAACAGTAAAGACACACCCACAAAGCAATTAAAAAGTGTTAGTGTCACATTCCTGTGGGCACTATATTTGATTTGTCAATTCCGTGTCATTGTGTCCCGAAGACCTTACATCTCAAAGAGTGTCAAGGATGATCTACTTCAAGAAACTGTTTAAGCGTTTGGAAGACCTGGATGTGTCAAAGAAGACTCCACTTGTGTGCAAATCATCTCAGGTATTTTGGACCCAAAACCATTACCTACCTGGACCCTAGGAGCCTTGCTTACCTTAGCCTATATTAAGTGTTTCATTTAATGTTCTCTCCATTATGTTCTATCCAGAAATAGGGGGTTCGGTGACCTTTCGGTCACCTGGCAGCTAGCCTCTTTGCAAAAAGCAGCTAACCGCCAGGTAACCGAAATACCATGGTTACATTTCCAGAATGCTGTTCTCTGTCAAAAAATGATTCGGCCACCTTGCGGTCAGTATTCGGCTAACCGCAGTATGGACTGGCGGCTAACCGCCAGGTAACCGAAATATCACGGTTACATTTCCAGAATGCTGTTCTCTGTCAAAAAGTGATTCAGCCACCTTGGGGTCAGCATTCGGCTAACTGCCGTGTGGACTGGCGGCTAACCGCCAGGTAACCAAGGTTCACGGTTACATTTCCAGAATACAAACTTCTCAACTGTTGTGGAAGTTCGGTCACTTCGCGGTTACCTTTCGGCTAACCACCATATGGGCTGGCGGCTAACCTCTATGTATTTGAAATCCCACGGTTAGCTTTCCAGAACGCTACAGGTTTTTGAGATACAGTTTCGGTCACCATACGGTCACCTCACGGCTAGCCGCTATGTCTACCATCGGCTAACCGTGAGCTGACCGAATTAGAAAAACTAGCCGTTACCACAGAGAAATTGAAATGAGGCTAGCCGAACTACCAAGAGGCTAGACGCCAAAACTAGCCGTTGGGAACTTCTCTATATATATCTGGAGCCCGTTTTACACTGTAGAGGGTACATTTTTGAAGAGCTTACTTTCCTACTTTTTCCCATCTTTCCTAAGCCTTTAAACCATCTTCAAAACACACTATTAATATAATCTAGAAAATGGATGAGATATGTTAGTCTCTAGAAAAATGTGTTTGGAAAAAGGATTCTTGTTTGTTTTTCAAATGATAAACATTTAGGAAAATCTAGAACCCAACCTCTTGACCCTTGATTGTGCATTACAATGGAGCATCTCTATCAACATCAAGCATGCATCAAGAGGATAAAGCTTCAACTTCGGTTAGAGCTTCGATAAACACTTCCGACTACATCAAAGGCAAGTGTTTAGTTTCTCATCATCTTTTAAAACGTGTGTATCCAGTGATAGTGGTTTGAATATGTGTAACTCAACCACTCTAAAATGTATGTGGGGGATTAGATCTGTGTGATCGAACCTCGTTACCAAAATTGTGATGTTCAAGTGATTGAAATCATTACTTGTGTAGTTTTGATTCATCATGGTGGAACCAAGGGACTGTGTGAACCTTGTGAGTGGATGTAGGACATATGGTCCGAACCACTATAAATCTCTGTGCATTTATGTATGTTGTTTGTCTAAATGTTTTGATCTAGTTTACATGCCTTCTTTACCATTGAACATTGCTAGATAATCACACTTAGTCTACATATCACTTGATCTCTTATAAATCTTGATTAATAGGTTAAAAATGGATTTAAAGTTTGATAAACCTATTCACCCCCCCCCCCCCCCCCCCCCTCTAGGATGAGAACATTGGCCCTAGGTGAACTTTCAAAAAGATAGGTTAGAAAAATTACCTTAAGCGAAGAAAAACTCCCCGGCAACGGTGCCAAAAACTTGATCATAGCCCCAAGTGCAAGGCCGCGATTGTAGTAATAACTGGTGAAACCGGGTCGATCCATAAAGAGTTATTTATCGCAAAACCTGTCATAGTAAAAAAAAAAACTAGTTCTAGCCTTAAAAAAACTATAAAAATCAAATTTCCTAATTGAATTAAAAATTAATTACAACCAAAGAAAATTAAAATCCTAATCTAGAAACCTAATCTAACCACTGCATCACCATAAGAATTATTAGCCCAACCAATTGCAATAATTGTTAAGATGTGTAAAATAAAAATAAAATCAGAGAATAAAAAAATGGATTTTAATTCTAAAACTTTGCAATAATTACTTTGCTTGATGCCATCAAGAAAAATCAAGACCACCGCACCAAGTGCACACTATTACTACGCACAAAAAATCTATGTTGACCCATTGGTGAAAACCCAGATCCCATAAATTTGATTTATTAATGAAAGACCCATTACAAGCAACTAACCATTACAAAGTTCTTTTAATAAAAATAAAGTGCATCCAACCTTGCCATAGACACATGAAACACTAAACGGAGGAGAGGGACTCGCGGTCTCGAACGGCGATCCAACCGGCTCTTGTTTCGTGATTTGAAATCCAAGCAAGGGAAGATGATGAATGGCTGGTCCGATGGTGGAGTGACGATAGCAACGGCGGCAGTGTGACGGCGTAGAAATCCAAGTGGTGGTGTGCTTTAGGGAAGGCCTTGGATGAAATATTGATGGAAGAAGGAGAGATGAAGAAAAAAGTGATGGAAAAGGGGAAAAAATAGTTGCTGGTCGTCCAAGGGGATAGGGGGAGATGGAATATGCACGTCCATGCTCTTTTTGGGTCTTTTTATATTTTTTTTTGGTAGCTTAGGTTGCAAGGTTTTGATTTGGGTAAGGATTAGTAGTGTGGGGTCCAAGTTGGATTAAGATTATGAGGGCTGAGATTGAACAATATTAGGATCTTCTTGTTGATTGGCTTGCCACCAAAAGGCCTCTCAATCTAAACTTCTCTTTGTAACTTGCTTCTCTTGAAAAGGGTCCCACTTACTTGGCTAAGAAACAATTCAAATCTGAAATTTCAGACGTGTGAAATCATGGGATGGAGGGCTTGGACATGTGATGCTTCTTGGATAATTCTTGGGTTACAAACTTCAAATCTTTGAGGCCTATCCATTTGGAGTTTAAGTGCTAAAATCTTGGGATTCTTGGAATAATTTCGTTCTTATAATGGCCTGGTATGCAAGATTTCTGGAAATAGTTATCTCTTTGTTGGCTTCCTTCTCTAAAAAAAATCCCACTTTCTTTTTTAATAAGATTTCCCAAAACAGAAATTCAAACTTGTTGCAATATTAGAACCATGTGGACGTGTGCTTCCTTGAGTAACACAAAGTTGGACGTGCAACAACTTGGGGATAATTGTTGGCTTGCAACCTTCCATTCTTAGGACTCTTCAAAGATTTGGATAATCTCCTTGAATGGGTCCCAACTTGTGACCCAAATCTGAAATTCAGATTTTTGTTTGCAACTTGTAAGAGATGATGGGCCCCACTTGGATGTGTGATTCTTGAATGGAAGATCTTGGACTTACATCTCTCCCTTGGCATTTGTTTCTTCTTTTCTTTTATTTTGAATCTTGGCCATCCATTTTGAATTCTTTAATTGATTTATTTCTTCCACGGACCCCAAGAAATTGGACTTCCCTACAAAAACACAAATAGTATAATCAATGATCAAAGAATTATTTAATCATATAGGTACGGAATGATGCAAGATGCGGGCCCGATTTACACTAATTAGATGCATAAAATGTCACCATTTTATCAAGTTTTCTTCAATTAAATCAATGGTAAAAAGAAAATTCATCATTTCATTTGTGAATAAAAAGTTATGAGCAATTTGTGACTTCCAATGTCAAAAATAGAGAAATTCATGATTTTATGTGAAAATACAATTTTTGGATGAATTTTGACATGAATTTAGACTTTGATGCTCACAAACATAAAATCATAATTTTTTACTAAAATGGTGCATGATTTGATGATTAAGTCCTTAATTACTCTAAAATGATAAGAAAATTATGCATTTTTAAAGACTTATCAAAGATTAAGTCCTTAATTACTCTAAAATGATGATGAAATTATGCATTTTTAAGGACTTATCAAACTATATGTGGGCCTTCCCAATTGGGTCGCAACTTACCTTTAATGTGTGGGAGCTGTGATTAAGTGATGGGCTTTAGTACAAGGTCACTTGTTTTGAATTTCCTCTCTATGACACGGTTATCATAGGCTCTTGTGATATGTTTCTTATACACCTAAGCGTGTTTTGCTGCTTTCATCCTTTTCTTGTCAAGGAGGTCCAGTTGTCGCTGTAATGCCTCTTGTTTCTGGTATTCTGCTATTCCTTCATCCAATTGGATCCACAATGACGAGTGTAGGAGCTCAAAAGGAAGAACTGCCTCCATCCCGTAAGTCAAGGCATATGGGGTCTCAACTGTCGGAGTCCTGATGGAGATTCGATACGCCCACAAGGCTTTGACCAAATGGACTGACCAATCGCTGCCTTTGGCAGTTTCCACTGTCTTCTTGATGATCTTGAGTAGTGTCTTGTTTGTAGCTTTAGCCTGGCCAGGGGGTAATATGGGGTTGAATAGTGTAGTTCTATACCATATTTTGTGCACAAATCCTCCATTTGTTGAGATATGAATTGAGGGCCATTGTCAGTTATGAACACTTTCGGAATGCCAAATTGGGCTATTATGTTCTTTTGAATGAACTTGACCACCGTGGAGGCTTTGATGTGGACAAATGCCTCGGCCTCTACCCATTTTGTGTAGTTATCAGTTGCTGTTAATATTAAAGCCTTGTTTTGAGTATTTTCCACGATCGGAACCAGGGGTCCTATGATATCAAATGCCCAAGTCATAAAGGGCCATGGAGCGGTAGTGGGATGTAGTGAAGATGCTGGAGTGTGAATAAGGTCGGCGTGCAATTAACATTTCTTACACTTTCTGACGTAGTCAATGGAGTTTGATTCCAGTGAAGGCCAATAATATCCTAGCCGGATGATTTTCTTAGACAGCATCAGGCCAGTCACATGTCCTCCGCATACGCTAGAGTGTTCTTCTTCAATTTTTTCCTGTCCTTCCTCGATCATTACACACCATAGGAGGATCCCACTGAATGATCTGTGGTATAATAGTCCCCTGACAATGATGTATCTTTGAACCATTTCTTTCAACACTTTTTTTGTCAAATTTGGTGGCGTACTCAGGGGTGTATCCGTCGCATAGGTAATTCCAGTTATCAAAGTACCATGGATGGTCGTTTGAGAGTTCTTCGTCATGTTGTAGGGGGACTAGTATCCGCTTGTGATCAGGCCGCTCTACCTCTATCTCTTTCCCTTTTATCTTATCCTCTTTCAGTCCTTCATCTTCGAATGAAACTCTATTCAGATCTTCGAGGGCCGGGTCTTTCAGTTCAACCGAGGGAGCGTCTATCCTTTGGATGTGAAAGGTCTTGGATCCTTTGTCAAGAGGGACTTCCACGATCGAGGCCAGGGTGGCTAATGAGTGGGCCAACTAGTTCAGAGCTCACTGGATGTAAAGAAAGGAAATCTTCCTGAACTGGGACACGATTCTCTTGGCCTTTTCATGATAATGAGCAAGCTTGGGGGTGTTCACCTTCCATTTACACGCTACTTAGGAGATAACCACCTTCGAATCCCCAAGAACTCGAAGCTTCTTAACCTCTAAATTCATGGCCTCTCTTAAGCCTGCCAAGAGTGCTTCATATTCCATTTCGTTGTTGGTGGCTGCGAACCCGACCTTGAAAGCCTTCGGTATTTCCACTCCTTCTGGGGATAAAAGCACTATCTCTATCCCTTTTTCATTTTGATTCAAGGCACCGTCAAAATACATCGTTCATGACTCGTGGTCCTTTATCTCCTCTATGTCTGCACATAACACATCCTCATCTGGAAAGTTGGTTTTGATCAGTTCATACTAGGGTAGGGTTCAAAAAAAAAAAAAAAGGAATGAAACAAAATGGGATTCTAAGTATTAGATAAATCAAAAAAATTAGGTTAGGTTTAATAATTAATCTTCTTCCACTCCTCCCCTTCTCATTAGGAATAAGGGATGTTACTTAGGAAATTCTAAATAAATTATTAAATGAAAATAGCAATTTATTTCCTTCTTCCCCCCATTTCATTAGGATTGGAAAAATTAGTTTAGGATTTTGGGCCACAATAAATAAAACCAAAAAAGAAATAAAAATAATAAAACCCAAAAGATCAAAAAAAAATTCAAAGAATATAAAAAAATCTAAAAATTAAAATAATAATAAAATTTGAGCTAGAAATTAAACAGTAGTTTAGACTGACCAGGTCAGACCTCGAACCCATATCTAAGTCTCCCCCTAGCCGGGCTAGACTGCCTTTAGTTACTTTCATTTGACTTAATTAGGCCCACTCTCTCTCTCTCTCTCTCTCTCTCTGGGCCCCACTAAAGGACCGAGAGAGCGGATGAGCGCAGTTAGGACCTTAGGATAGAGTAGAGATCCATTAAGGAAATGGATTAGTCTGATTAAATCCAAGTAAGAAATCCCCTAATTAGGCCCTTCTAGCCCCAATTATTAAAAATCCAAAAAAACACCATAAAACCAACAAATCAAACCCAAAAACATTTCTTCTCTTTTCCTCCACCTCTGGTGCCAAATATGCATTTGAGCTCAATGATTAAAAGGAATAGAGGTTGATTCTGAAAATCCAAATTAATGAGAATAACGAGACGAGACAAGTGATTCCGCACACCCTCAATACCAATTTATTTATTTCCGGCCCATCATCAACCACCCTCAATCAGCCCTGGCCCATCTTCGGCCATTTTTATTTACTTCTGGCCCATCATCAGCCATTCACTTTTATCACTTATGTACGCACACAAATCCACAGAAATCACACCACGAAATCTCATTTGCATTGTTCTTTCGATTCAAAGACTCAGCCTTCAAACCCTAAGTTGTCAAAGGACATTGAAGGGGGTACCTAGGAGCGGGGTTGATCATCTTTTGAATATTTGGCACCTTCCCCCTTATTTTCCAAATTTAATTCTGCCGTATTTTATTTATTTCCTAGGATACTTGGATTTAATTTCAATTAGCCCGTGCACCCATGAATGCAGATCTCCCCTACCTAGTTTACTATAACCCTACTCTGAGACCCATATTTTGACCCAAGTTTGACCCAAATAGAAAGACCCAAATTAAGTGACGAGACAACCGTCATGTGTTACCGACAGCACATCAGATAGGAGAATAACCCACCTTACCTTTCTCCTGCTTTCTTTCGGCTTTCGTTGAAGGACGGTGTTACGGCCGTATCCATACATGGGGATTGTGATCCATCGATTTTGAGGGTAGTCGGAATCCTCATTTTCGATGTAAATTTTTGATATCTTATATAGTTGAATGGCGATTTCCCTCCCCGGGGGATCAAATTTCACATTCGACAATACGGAGCAAGGGTAAGGGCCCTGTTATCGACACACCTCGCCGATCTACTAGATATTCTAATGCAGTCGTACAATAGGCCTGGGAGAAGGTCCCAGGCCTAAATTTTTGATATCTTATATAGTTGAATGGCGATTTCCCTCCCCGGGGGATCAAAATTCGCATCCGACAATATAGAGCAAGGGTAAGGGCCCTGTTATCGACACACCTGGCCGGTCGACTAGATATTCTAATGCAGTCGTACAATAGGCTTGGGAGAAGGTCCAGTACATGGAAAAGAACTTGGAGGAGTGCGGCTCCCTCAATAGAGACGAGATGAGGCGGCGCTTGATTGCCATCAAAGATGAGGAATTTTATAAGATTATGGCAAACAATTGCCCTTGGGTCACAGATGATCAGAGTATTCTGCAGAAGCCTACCTTTTTCTTCGGTGATACAATCCCGAATGACTTGATATACCAGAGGAGATGCTTCCAGTTCTCTTACTCAGTCTGTGGTCAGGAAAAGACTGTTGCAACCCAGTTGACTTTTGATCGCACTGTCTCAATCATGAGTCTATCTCCCACATGCACTAAGAGAGAAGACCCTCCTATCTGGGTGAAGATGACTAATGTGATCAAGACTGGGATTTTTGTTGGCGGTCCTCTAGGATATGTAGAGAAATCGTCGGCTCGCTTGGATATCTTAATGCCGACTGGTGCCTACCAAAGTTTCAATTATCCATCGGTTGATTTGAGACCGGTGGTGTTGACACCAAAAATGGCACTTTGCTTCTTCATACACTTTCAACATAAAAAAAAAAAAGCTACAAGAAAGCTGCATCCGTCCACAACGGGC
Source organism: Persea americana (assembly GCA_029852735.1). Lineage (NCBI taxonomy): Eukaryota > Viridiplantae > Streptophyta > Magnoliopsida > Laurales > Lauraceae > Persea > Persea americana. The sequence goes on along the minus strand of CM056813.1, from coordinate 19,510,539 downwards.
AATGCTACTTCAACTATCAAATCTTTTTGGAACCAACCAGAGACTTCAAGATCTTTCAAAACAATCATAAGAAGAGTACAGATGAAGTTTTAGGCCATTTCGACATCATTTAGCCTAATTTCACTCTTCAACAGCTAAATAGAAGCTCTCGACGGCGGTAAAGCTAGAGACCTTGTTTCATAAAATAAAGCACACAATTTGCCAGAAAATGCCACTAGAAGGCTCTACATCAAATTCTATGACATTCCGACACTGTTTAGCCCAAAATGAAAAAGTTGCATTCTCCATGTAACAAAGTCAACCCTTCTGGCGACAACAGCATCGGATACATCAAATCTTCAATCATAGCCTATGGATGATCTTAAAGTACTTCCAAGAGCCTCTATGTCAAATTTCAAGTCAAAGCGAAAATGTTTGACCCAATATCAACCCTCAAATAGCAAAACCAAGCCTCCCGGCTGCGGAGACTACCGAAGTCATCACTCATCAAACAAAGCACATGGATGATCTTAAAATAATTCCAAGGGGTTACACGTCAAGTTTCAGGTCATTTTGACATTATTTGACCCGACTTTGACCCCACTCGAAGCTAAATCAGGTTTCCCAGCGACGGAGCCCCTCAAGACCATAATTTGAAAATAAGAGCTAACAGACCATCTTAAAATAATTCAAAGGGGCTCTCTATCAAATTTCAAGTCAATCGAACATCTTTTGACCGTACATCAAAGTACAGCGGCTTCCACGCAACCAAATTAAGTCTACTGGCGAAAGGACCCCAATCAGAATCCAAAAAGGATGAGTTACAAATCAAAACAATTATAGTATTAAAACCATGTAACTCCTCCCATCATGAAGGTTAAATGCAAATAAATGACCATTATTCTCCAACGGCTAATCAAAACTCAAGAAAAAGAAGTTATAAAAAATATAAATTAAAATATGTAACTCCTCCCATCATGGAACATTAATGTAAGTAATGCATTTAAAGCCCATAAACCTCCCAAATGCCCTCTAAAAGGCTATAAAAGGAGGCCATTTCCAGTATTACAGGGTATGATGATGTGCAAAATCCCACAAAAATTCTACATCATTGCTACGACGCTCTAACGACGGTCCATCATAGATCTAGAGATATTTGTGCAAAATAGTATAACCATAGATCTATTTTTTCCGACTATTGTGGAACCCCTAATCACAATCCGAACCATTAATATTGTTTGGTAGACTGAGAAGGCCTACGCGTAAAAGTTTCAACTCCTGATAAGGTCTATAGGTCAAGAAAATGATGAAAATTGGAGAGCCGTTAGATAACAAAGGATATTGTCACAGTAGTTGAAATGGGATTTTGGACAGTCCGGTTTTTTGTTTTTTCCCTGATTTTTGGGCCAACAAACTACCATCAGAACCGTTGCATATATGCAATTGCGCAATCATGAATCTGTACTCAAATTTGAGCTGTTGATCTATCACGGATCTCAAGAAATTTATAAAAATGCGGAAACTAATTTATATAATTTTCTTAAATTTATGGGGCCCCATTTCAAGATCCGAACCGTTGATTTTCTTAAGAATACTTAGGTCGGCCATAAGGTCAAAAACTAGCCTCTAATTTCTTTTGGATATGAAGAAATTTAAGAAAAATAATTTATGGTTGAATTTAAAAAAATCTATTTCAATTAATTAGTTATGTTGTGTTTCCAAATGCTCTATTTTAAAAACATCTACTTTAAAAAGGGCCATTTGAAAAAGATCCATTTTATATAAATCTCTTTCACACAGATAAGAGTTGCCAAACAAGTTCTTAAAAATTAGCCGACAAGATGGATATTTAGTACAAGCTTTATCCACGTCATACCCTTCTCATTCTTGGACCTGAGCAATTCAAGTGGACCCAAGCTCCCAACGCAAAAGGCCTTGCCTGGATCACAATTAAGCTAGGCCAGATTCCTATAGAAAATGGCAGCATGAGGGTAGTTCTTAGGGGCTAATCTCCTTTCCTGAAACTATATCTAACCAAAAGTTTATATAGGGTCCTTGTATACCTAGAAAAATGTTCCCTTTGCTACTAATACCCTTTGTTTATACCTACATAATCTCACTAACTTAAAAAGGGTTAGAAGGAGTCCAGGGAGGCATGGTGATGGAAAGACTTATATGGATTAGGAAAATATGTAATGTCAATCCAATCATGAAAGTTTAAGATAATCAGAGCTTATTGACTTTCTATTGTGTAAACTTCGTGTGATAAAAATCCAATGGTGAATAATGCCAAAAATACTGTAAATTAGGTCAGCTCAAGTAAAGGAACTTGATGTGTGTGAATTGATTGGATTAATCAAAGAGTCTCAAAAAACTTAGTCCATTTTTATGCTTTTTCATAAGGAAAAATGGTTGCACCTAACAAATCTTTTACTGTAGCACCGGCATACAGGTGCCTTTTCGAGGCTGTGTGAAAAATGCAGGGAACTCTTTGTAAAGAAAATTAAAATAATAAAAGTCATACATAAAAGGAAAAGTTTCAAATAAGGCCTTAAATTTTTGCCTTATTTCAAAAGAAGACACAAGTTTCAAAACTTCTCAAATTAGTCCCTATTTTACCAATAATTTTTCAATTAAAAACATCCAACCATTTAAAGGTAATTTCTAGTGACTTTTTTCCTTGATTTTTTAAAATACCGAAATTATCCTTTATTTAAAGCCACAACATGGTTCCAATGGCCGCTACATACAAGCAAGCACGCGTGGGCACCCCAGCTGTCCTCGATCACTTTGAGGACGCTGGTGAAAGAAAGGAGAAAAATACATAGGAAGTGAATGAATGTTTTATTTCAATGAAGGATAATTTGGATATCTTGAAAAAATTGAGGAAAAAAGTTACCTAAAAAAAACCTTTTAATGGACGGATATCTTTAATTGAAAACTTCCTTAAAAAACTTTCCAAACTAATTTGAAAAGTTCCAAAACTTGTGTCTTATTTTGAAATAAGGCAAAAAACCTTAAGTCCTCAATTAAAAATTTTCCAATATAAAGTTGGGTAAATCAGCCAACAGTCCCTAAGCACGGTCTTCTAGGGCATCCAGTCCAACAACTTTTTCTCTAATGTCTATAGTCCAGACAGCTGGAGATATTTTTGTGAGAGGTCCCTAATTTGCCACGTCATATATTTTCATGACTAATTTGCTCCTTTCAACCCTCATTCCTAGGCCAAGTTCTCACTCCTTCCGTCTTCTTCTCTCTCATTTTCCATTTTCAGTTCCTTCCCATGGTTATGGAGTACCGTTGCAGAGCGTCTTCTGTCACCACCATGACTTCCGATTCTCTCTCTTTCATTTCTTCAAAGATAGAAACGGTTTTACTTTCTCTTACTCTTTCATCTGAAGTCTCTTTCAAATCTCTCTCTACAACTGATTTGAAATAGAGCAATTTGCTCTTTTGCTTGTTTTCCCTCTCTTTCTTTTCTCGATTGGATCATGGTCATCAAGTGTTGTTGTTTTGGATTTCGATTTTTATTAGAATCTAATTTTCCGTATTCTGACTTTTGGTGTCGCCGAGCTTAGATAAAGTTAACAGAAACTCTAATAAACTGGATGAAAACTCAGATAAATTTTCCAAAACTCAGATAAATTTATCTGAGTTTTCAGCAAACTTACCTGAACTTCTGCCAAAACTCAGATAAATTTATCTGAGTTTTGACCAACTAATTTGAGTTTCGAACAACTAATCTGAGTTTCGAACAAATTTATCTGAATTTCGAACAAATTTATCTGACTTTCGCTTACTTTTTCTCTTGAATTGAGGTTTGTTCTAGCCATTGTCTGCATAGAGTTAAGCACAAAGAATAGATAAAATCAGAGAAGAATGAAACCAATTTAGGTTTTTAGTTTTTTCAAAAGAAATTATCTTGTACATCTTCTTTTTAGGAATGGAAGAAGTACTTTTTCTAACCAAGTGAAGATGATTTAGACGATGGAGGTCTTCGATCAGTTGAGTTTGCTTCTACGTTTCACAGTTTCCTTCTGCTTCGCTTTTTGCTTCTACGATTCAGATGAATCTGATTTTAGCTTCTCTAAAATGGTTTCAAGCGGTTTTAAGCGAAGCCTTTTTGCTAACGTGTATAAGGGCCTTTTTGTCTTTTTCACTGTGTCATTTTCATGAGAGGACTACCACCGGTACGAAAAAATATTGTGGACCTTAGGCTATAAAAGCAAATGATGAGGGACCTACCGCCAAAAGCCCCTATAAAGTTTCACTCTGTTTTCATAACGCTTCACTCTCCGTCACGGCTCGCGGGCAGCAGCATACTAAAGTTGAGAACCGTGGAAGGAGAAATCAAAGGCTAACAAGATTCCATGGACTTGTCTCTCCTGGAGGGCGCCTTGGCCTGCAAATCCTACAACAAGATCGCTGATATCTGCGACGAACTCATGCTCTAGGCATTTTTCCTAATTCCTTCTTTCCCATGCGATTTTCTTGTTTCTTGTTCCATTGCATTAATTTTAGAGTTCGTTTTAGGAAAAAAACAAAGAGCTTTATCTTGTAAACTTCAAGTACACTGATAGACTAATGTAATACATGGGCTTTCTTATTTCATGGACATGAAGTAAAGTTCAAGTACACTGATAGACTAATGTAATACATGGGTTTTCTTATTTCAAGAACATGACCATGTGAACACATTGATTTTGCGATATTTAATACATGGGTTTTCTTATTTCAAGAACATGACCATGTTAAAACATTGATTTTGTGATTTTGGAAGTGAATGCTTGAATGTTTTTGTTGTATTTAGGTAATCAAATAGACAAGGGCATGAACTGGTTTACGAAGGTCTCACTGCCCAGCTGCTCCTCTGACACCAAACATCAAGTGATTAGGAGAGGGAAGTAACTAGGAAAATACCTATCTACCTATACTAATCCCTACTAATTAGTATAATTAGATAACATAGGCCTTAATTTATAATATTCAAATCAAAGTGAGAGTCCACAAAGGGATTTGAGTGCAGTTATTTTGGGATTTCGAGTGACTCTTGTTACAGATATCATTCTTCCGATCTTTTGATATGTACAGACTCCCTGCTACATGCCCTGGTACATTTGATATAGAGTTGAAATACCTTATTTGCTTCCGCCATCTTATACTTATGCAATTAACCATTGATCATGATATTGTTTGACAGATGTCCTAATACATTTGATATATGATTGAGATACCTTATTTGATTCCGCTATTTTCTGATATTGCTACCACTATCTTATGCTTCCGCAATTAATCATTGATCATTATATTATTTCAAAAGTTTTAAATTGAATCTCACTGCGGACTATATTCTTGAAAGTTCTCGAATTTTCCACAAAATAGCACGCCAATTTCAGATACTTTGGCAGTAATCTCAGCATTTTGAATTGGGTTGTTACATAGGCACGAAAGAAAGTGTTAAAACTTCTGTGATCAGAGCCTCAATTGAAAATGCAGAGATTAATAGGAAAAGTCGAGAACGCACATCACACCGGAAGCAGTTGACCCAGCAAAGCGGCTCCCTAGCTTCTGCAACAACCAAACACCATCTTACAAAAATCTAGCCCAGTGCAACAGATCCCCCAGTGAGCCTACTTCAAATGTTCTTAACTGGATCTGGCACTATAATAATTGGCATATGCTTTCAAGATCTTAACTTAAAAGATCTAAAAACTTTTCAAGACAATCAAGCAAAAACCTAAGCTGCACAAGTACTGGTGAATAAACATCTCAATGTCCATACTGGAGCATCTAACCATACATAATCCCAGAACGTAGGATTGAATGGTGGTTAGAAGGGCATTTTAGGGTCCATTTGGATGTGGAGAGCAGGCGGAGAAAAGTGCTCATAGTTCAAATTTTGGACGGTGGAAAGTTTTGACCTCGATACACTTTCTCCACCATTTCTCCTCATCCAGTCCAACCCATTGGTGTTCCTTGATACCTTCCAGAAGGAATTAAAGGTTCATAAATGCTAGACAGTGTCAATCGCCCTGCCATCCCAATTTCAAAATTGTTATAAACAGTATAGAAAATCAATATTAAATAACCATCCCATCCCATCCATCAGACTGCAGATCTGCAATGCCATGCCTCATTTACCTTGATTGCCAATGTATTGTTATGATTAAACAGACTTCGGTCAACACTAAATTCAGCGTAACGAAGAGACCCGCCCAAGCAATTCGAAAGCAAACATGTGTTCATTATCGAGTCAATTGGGACATTTTCGGTGTGTAAAAATAGCAACACTGCTGAGGCCGCCTACCTTGACTTGGAAAAAATTGGAATATTACACTGTATCAAGGTGGGAAATAAATAAAGCAGAGGTTTCCTGGTATCCCATATTTTTCACGCCTCTTCTGAATGAAAAACCAAAATAAGAAACAGAAAAACAAAACGTTATTTTGTTCTGGTGTCAGGAAAAACCAAATGAATCCACATCCAACAAATTCACCATCTTTCCCTAGACTTGGACCTGCAAAATGAAAAAAAAAATAAAAAAATGAAAGGGTTTAGGACAGCTCCTTAGGCAAATATAATGCGCACTTTAAGTGTACCCATTCATTTATTTGTGCCCCATTGTCACTTCGGACTACAAATAGATTGGTAACTATGGAACTAAGAGCCAGCTTCAGAGTGTGTCCAAACTACTCCAAAAATGAACCCAGAAAAAAAAAATGTCCACATGCATGAATGGCATTGCAAGCAACTGTCATGGAATTAAAACACCCTCAATTTTCACAATGCCTAGCAATTTCTTAAGATATGGGCAAGTAACTGTAAGAACCATTAACTGGCCAAAGCATATGGCAATTTGGAAAAATAAAACAAACCTGCATACAATAGCTGCAAAAAAAATTCCTGCAATGCAAATACAGATAAATATCATGCCGTCCAGGGAAATGGAAAATGTAAACCTTTATGTAAACTCAAGGTCAGAAACTGGTGACAGAATTTAATATACCAGATGATCCTGGAATTTCAAATTGCCCAGCAATTTCTTAAGATATATCAGAAACAGAGATCACTACTTTGAATAGAACCAAAAGGAGTCAGAGACATGGCTAGTTTAGCAGTTGAGAGATAGAGAGAGAGGACAGTTTTTTCCAAATTATATAAAAGAAAATTAATTAAATGGTCTGACATCTAATAATTAGGAGAAATAAAACAAACCGGCATGCTAGGAGCCGCTAAATAAGTCCTGCAATGCAGATACAGATTAATATCATATCCATGCAGGGAAATGAAAAAATGCCTTCGTGCTCATGCAAGTATAAGCTCAAGCTCAAGTACTGGTGACTGAATGCAATATATCAGAAAAGAACCCTCCATTAGGGAAAAGTATATACAAAAATATATTTCACAAAAGTTCAATGATAACTAAAAAATATGCTTGGCAATGATAACTCACTAACGACCAAAGAGAAAAAAACAAATGATAAAAATGCACATGAATTAAGACCTAATCTTTCGACCAAGCCAATATAGAGACCTGCTGTACTGGCCACGTGAGGCACATCAAGAGTCGAAAGGAAAAGAACAAAGGACTAGAAAGGGAGGAAGAAGTTTGGAGTCAGTTATCTGTCATCTTGTAACTGAAAGCGGTCTAGCGGCAACGGTTGAACCTAGCTAGAGTTGGTCACCACCCCTTACAGCATCTCCATTGAAAGTACACATGTAGATTTGATCAGAACCTTTGGTCCATTGGGAGGAAAAAAAAAAAGATAATGTCATGTCTCAAAAATTGTAGCTGGATCTTTGCTCTTTTTCCTAGTTATTTTGCAGAGACCTTGTACTGTGATTTTTTTTTTTTTTTTTTTTTCCTGACAAAGGGTGTGCCAGCCCTTTGGGCTTAACTAATCCCTCCGAGCCTAGAGGGAAGCCAGGTAAATCTCCTGTGGCCCCAGGAGGGAGAAAGCACCGATGGACTCAACATTCGGCTCCTGAAGAGGGGGAAACCAAGGGTCGATACAAAGACCTCTAGCTCTGGAAGAGGGAGGAACTGTAGTCCTGACCACCCGGCCAACCCCTTGTATTGTGATGTTCAAGATAATGTACTTAAGTATTCTGGCTTATGGCAAATACATGTGTACCACCGGATTCAAAGACATACAACATAGACATAGACAACCTTCCAGAAAGTAAGAATCAGTCAATAATTAAGCCTTCTGGACATATGAATTTTTTTGTTTTTTTCAAATAGGAAAAGATATATAGTAGAAGGTGCAAAAGATGAACCAAAATATTGTGGCTACCTGTCCATATCTCTGTTTGCAAAAAATCCTCTTTCTCTGCCACTTGAAAATGATCTATCATCTCCAGACCTGGACCAAACATCCGATCCACGCGATCGAGGCCTTTCCATGAACCCCATACTTCCTGGCTCCTCTGGCACGCCAGACTGAGATGGTGGCCTATCAGGAAAACTAGCAATCCTACCTGCTCCAGAACCAGGCCTCTGTCCAAACCGCACTTTGTCATCTAGTTCACGTATCAGCCGTTCCAGGTCATTTTCTTTGACCTGTATCTGCTCTCGTAGACCGATGCATTCTTCAGCATTCACTGGAACTGATTCCCCAATCATTTTGGCCTCTGCTTCTTTCATCAGTTCGTTCAGATGGTTTATCTCTTCTTTCAGCACCTTTTCCCCCTCGGTCTCGGGTCTGAAGGATTTGAATCCAGAAAGGCATCCACAACCCAGACTAATTAGAAAACAGTTAACCACCAAAAGTATAGTAATGAATCAGGTGATGGATCCTCATGAACAGCCAACTACATTCAAGACAATTTCAGATGCTTAAGAAGATGAAAATGAAAAAAAAATGGCTCCCAAAAATAACCAACTCCAACATATATTATCAATACACACAAATCCATTTACATGCCTGGCTTAGTTGAAAACAAATGTTAACATACCCAACATGCTTGACACACATCATGAATATGTTAGTTTTATGGTCTCAATCCATTAAGATTGATGTAATAAATTGATTAATTTCTTTATTTATCAATATATTCATGTTTTCCGTTCTTGAGATGAACGGTGTTTTAATTACTTAAATACACATAACCAATACAAATGACATACTGGCTCATAAGATGAACCGGAATCCACAAGTGTATTAGATGTAACACGTGTGTGGATGAGATCCACATACAGGAGACATGAATCACAAATCTTATACTTAAATTGATTCACAACCAGTGATGAGATTGGGTATCTCATCTGACAAGGTTACAGTAAAATGATCACTATGAAATAGTGTGATCTGTCTCGATCATAGGAATGTAAGATTCTAGATCATTAAGATTCTAAATCATTATACGGGTACATTGGATGTATTGAATGACCATCAGAAGCACCTCAAGAACACTGTCTTTATTTTAAGGTCTGCTCTCATAATTCCCTAGCAATGAGCTCTCAACCCTGAGACATTGATGAACTCAAGTTTCTATCTATACATTTGCTTTGAGTCACCAATGAGTGAGGCCAACTGTAGGTCAACACCTCGGTGTCTTGGGTACGTAGTAGTAGGACTGTGAGAACATTTAATGGTCAAGATGGAATCTATCTTTTCCCTTATGCCAATTAATGGATTTATCATTGGTAAGTGTACACCCATCTCAATTAAGAGTTAATTGGATGGTACTAATGATTGTTATAATTAATTGGGTCTCAAGGATAAAAAAATGGTTCTAAATTGGTGGGACAGTCTGTCCAATTGATCCATGGATAATGATAGAGGGGCCTACTTGTAGTAATAAGAAAGTTTAGGGTCTTCATGTAATTTATTCCTAACACTGGAGTTCAATTGCATTTATTTAGTGGAGTTATTTGCAATTAACTGCGGGCCCGGATTGCACATGAGATGTGGGGTCGCAGTGTCCCAGTTGGAGCCAGCTTTCTATGGAATCCCTAGTGGTCCCCACGCTAGCCCAAGATTGGATCTTTACTAATTATATTTGAACTAAAAAAAAAAGGAAAGCTACTATTTCTATTTGAAGTGAGACTTCTAATAATGGTAATAGTGGGAATAAAGGGATACTAATTAATATAAAAGTTGGACTTCTAATTATAATGAAAGAGAGGAGTTGCAAAACTATATAAAGAAGAGGAGAGGAGCACCTTGGACGCTGTAACACCCTGTCCCGAGTTAATCAAGATTAACTCTAATAAATCGGGATTAATGCTAATTGAATGTGTTTTAAGGAATTAATGTGGCTTAATGGCCAAATTGAGTTGGAGTTGTCTCAAATGATTAATTTGAGCATAATGGTAAGGTAATGAGTGTTATTAAGTGAGTTGAAATGGTTTTAGGCTTCAATTGAGGAATACAAGGACTTTTTTGTAAATACGAATTTCCGCGTATTTCATCGAATACGGAAACTCTTGATACCTGCACGTGTATCTCGAGTAGTCCATTAACTTCCGTAACTGTAGCGATTATGTTTGACATGAATTGAATCAAATGACCCTTCCTTTGACTCAATATGTAATTAGTGGCAAAGTAGGGGGCTTTAATGCAAAATGGGGTTTATTTAGATAGAGATGAACTCAAAGGAGTTCATTCTCTCATTCCCAACACAGCTCACCCTCTCTCTCTTTCTCTCTTTCTTCTTTCTTCCAATTTCCCTCCCTCAAGTGTGCTTTGGAGGCTTGAGAAGTGATTTTGAAGAGGATACATCGTCTTCATCATCTTCTCCATTTCCTTCCTTGTTTTCTTGGAGTTTCAAGCTTGAGAAGATCTCAAGAAGTTCCTTGAAGAGGCTACAAGTAAGTGTTTTGACTTGATTTCAGAACTCCAAGCTTCTTCAGTGGTTGTTGAATGTTTCTTGCATAAGAAACTTATAGGAATTCCTTGAATGGCTTGATTATGGTTTTAGGTTCAAAAAAGGGTTTGGCTTGGAGATTTCATCTCAAATTCAAGCTAGCAAAGGAGGTTCTTGCTAATTAATCTCTGGACAAGGCAAGTGTACTCAATTTCACTGATTTCATATGCTAGTAGACTTGTTTGAACTCAAGAAGTTCAATTCCAGGAAATTCCAATTCAGAATTTTCTGAACATTCTGGAGCAAGTCGGTCAGCCGAGGCTGAATCTCGCAGGAGATTGCAGTTTCTGGAAAGCTGACCGAACTGGGTTCAGTCAGCCAGTTGAAGGCTCGGTCGACTCTAATCGAGTTGTTTGAGATCTCTTTTGACCTCTCTGAAATTGAAACCGAGGGGTAACTGAATCGAACACGGTTAACCGACACTGTGACCTCGGTCGACCGACACCTGACCGACGAGGTGACCGAGTTCTGTAAGAGAAATGTCAGAGATTGTATCAGGAAAACTGAGCTTCTAGAAAGCCGACCGACAGAGTTCAGTCAGCCGAAGTCCAGAGCTCGGTCAACCGACAGGTGACCGACAAGGTGACCGACATTGTAGAGGTTTCAGAATTTATTTCTGATATTTTCCTAAACCTTCATGGGTGTTAGCTAAGGTTATGTAAATGTAAATTTTACTAAAAAGTGATGTCATCTAGAATAACACATACATTACATAACGAACGTTTCACCCGAATGTTGTTTTAGGAAAATTTAATTGTTTTTTACTGGAGTTGGCTTGTCCTCTAACGTCTAATACTGTTATGCTCCTTGTTGAGCTACCATTGAATAATGTATCAAATTAATGAATGGTGTGCCCTTCCGCCTATGCCATTGAGGACAATGAAAAGTCACTTAATAAAGTGTACGTAATGAAATTGAATGCTTCCTTCAGGGAAGAACTAATGAATGAATAAATAGAATTGTAATTGGTTATGGTATGGCTTTGCACTGTCTAGAATTGCTAAACAAATTGTTATCATAGAATTGTGTATACATTGTTGAACCGTCGCGTTCACAGTGTTATTGATGACATTACAGGCCAAGTTGCCCATCCCGATATTGCAGAGGCCACGCCACCAGCGGAGGAGGCCAATCTGGTTCCTCCAGGAGGATTAAATGAGTGGTCGTAGATCGAGGAGCAATCACCTTAGAATGTTTTGACATATTTTAAATAGAGATTCATTTTGATGTAAATAATAGTCACCTGCATTGTATTTGAATATGCAGGGTTGACTTAAACATGAATAGGAAATGAAATGTGTAAGTAAACTTTACGTCTATGTAAAGAACTTGTACGGTTTAAATTGATGTCAATGTATATGTATATTTCCGCGAAAAAAAATGTATATTTGACAGATATGTATGTAAGATCCCTTGTGAATCTCGTGTTGACTTCGGTAATGCGAGATTTACGGGAGTAAGTATGTGATCACAACTCGGGGGTTTAGCCGTGGTAACCCTAATCTCGAGCCCGGGTCGTGACAGACGCCCTCATGCTCTAAGAATCCCCTTGGAGATTCACGCCCAAGGCTCCCCTAGTGTGTGTGCAAGAGTTGCATTCCTCCTCTTCCTCTCTCTCTCTTCTAGTTCCCTTCTAGTTTCCTTAGAGATTCTAATTAGTCTTTCTCTTGGAGATTCCACCATCTCTCTTGAGAAAAGAGATCTGAAGCGGGACATAGCGTGGAAGACGAATGGACATTGGAGATTCTGATTTACTTTGTGAAAGAGCTCTTCATCAAAGAGTTTAATCAAATTCTCCATTAGAGCACAACCGAGCTCCATATGTATTTTCTACTCCTTGTATGATGTAGAATTTCGTGGTTGCTTGTTAGGTGCTGTTTCTATCTTCTTGATAGGTTTATTTGATAACCATGATGGTTGAAATTGAGGACATGCATCCTGAATTGGGTTTTGTTGGCTTTTGGATAGGTGATCACTACTTCTAGTTGGTAAAAAGGTTTTGAAACCTATCCTAGAGGCCCACCCACTTCCAACAGAATACAAAATCTAGATCGAATGTGTGTGCATGAGTGGGTGGGGGCATCGTGTTGGATTGATCAGAGGTGGTAGGAGGCACACATGGCGTTACAGTCCAAATAATTCCAGGATTGGAGATAGCCTAAAAAATTCATCCTCACCAGGATAGCCTAAAAATCATCTTCAACAAGTCCTACTCCATGACAAGAGTTGGAATTGTTCTATGACATCCTACTTGGATACTTGCCAATCACAGGAAAGGGTATACATTGTTCAACCGTCGTGTTCACAGTGTTATTGATGACATTACAGGCCAAGTTGCACGTCCCGATATTGCAGAGGCCGCGCCGCCAGCGGAGGAGGCCAATCTGATTCCTCCAGGAGGATTAAATGAGTGGTAGTAGATCGAGGAGCAGTCACCTTAGAATGTTTTGACATATTTTGAATAGAGATTCATTTTGATGTAAATAGTAGTCACCTGCATTGTATTTGAATATGCAGGGTTGACTTAAACATGAATAGGAAATGAAATGTGAAAGTAAACTTTACGTCTATGTAAAGAACTCGTACGGTTTAAATTGATGTCAGTGTATATGTATATTTCCACGAAAAAAAATGTATATTTGACAAATATGTAAGATCCCTTGTGAATCTCGTGTTGACTTCGGTAATGCGAGATTTACGGGAGTAAGTATGTGATCGCAACTCGGGGGTTTAGCCGTGGTAACCCTAATCTCGGGCCCGGGTCGTGACAGACGCCCTCATGCTCTAAGAATCCCCTTGGAGATTCACGCCCAAGGCTCCCCTAGTGTGTGTGCAAGAGTTGCATTCCTCCTCTTCCTCGCTTTCTCTTCTAGTTCCCTTCTAGTTTCCTTAGAGATTCTAGTTAGTCTTTCTCTTGGAGATTCCACCATCTCTCTTGAGAAAAGAGATCTGAAGCGGGACATAGCGTGGAAGACGATTGTACATTGGAGATTCTGATTTACTTTGTGAAAGAGCTCTTCATCAAAGAGTTTAATCAAATTCTCCATTAGAGCACAACCGAGCTCCATATGTATTTTCTACTCCTTGTATGATGTAGAATTTCGTGGTTGCTTGTTAGGTGTTGTTTCTATCTTCTTGATAGGTTTATTTGATAACCATGATGGCTGAGATTGAGGACATGCATCCTGGATTGGGTTTTGTTGGCTTTTGGATAGGTGATCACTACTTCTAGTTGGTAAAAAGTTTTTGAAACCTATCCTAGAGGCCTACCCACTTCCAACAGAATACAAAATCTAGATCGAATGTGTGTGCATGAGTGGGTGGGGGCTTCGTGTTGGATTGATCAGAGGTGGTAGGAGGCACACATGGCGTTATAGTCCAAATAATTCCAGGATTGGAGATAGCCTAAAAAATCCATCCTCACCGGGATAGCCTAAAAATCATCTTCAACAATTCCTACTCCATGACAGGAGTTGGAATTGTTCAATGACATCCCACTTGGATACTTGCCAATCACAGGAAAGGGTAGGATATGAAAGTCCTAACCAATCACAGCAAAAGGTTATGCATAGGAAGGTCCTAGGGTTAAACTATAAGGTAGTGTTTGGTTCGCTGTAATGAAGATCGGAATGGAATGGTCATTCCAATGGAATGCTCATTCCCGCGTTTGGTTAACAAAAAAGTGGCGGAGTGACCATTAGCTCCAGAATCACCATTCCCCTATATAAGGGAATGGTCATTCCACTAGGGAGGTCATTCCATTCCTTTATGCTTTATTCTTGAGACCAAAATGCCCCGGACCTATCTCTCGATTACCAACCCATCTCACAGCCCATGGATTTCAAACTCCTCAGCATCCCTAGCTCCGGCGTGATCCTCCCGTACTCCGGCGGAATGCTGCAGGAGAAGAAGCTCCCACCTAGACGGAGACACCGGAGAACAGGGAATGCTGCAGTTAATGGTGATCTGCAGCAGGCTTTTGATCTCTGTGTTGTTCTGGCTAAAAAGGGGCATGGACCCATTTGGGATTTATGTGCTACAATAGCAAGGAGTCCTCAAGCTAACAAATCTCGACCAATAATCCTTGTAAAACTCAGTTTCCGAATCGCTCTGCTTCTTGACACAAGCCTCTAACTGGAATGCCACCCTTATCTTCTTAAGATCGTACCCTATCTTGAAGCTCCGCTACGCCACATTCCCATAGATAAACCCATCCTCCGAAGGCTTGAAAGCTCCGCTGCTCACAATGTTCAAGACATGCTTGGGCTAAGAAATTGCTCTGATATGGTGGAAAATTCCATCAAACAGGAAGGGAATGATGATGAACTCCACTGTCAAAACATCAAAAGCATTCTTTCTTTGGTCGCAAAGGGACATTGGTGTCGAAAATGGGACCAATTGGGCTTCTCTTTTGAGGGAATATGGAAAATTCTTGTCTTTTGCTGCTTTACAGCTTCCGCGGCTGCTTGAATTAAGTAGGAAAGACGAATATGGGCAAAAGATGGTTGCAGATACAAAAACACCAGGAAAACAATATGAGTCTAAGAACGCAAGCCATGCTGAGCATTCTTTCCTGGTTGGCAAGGAATGGTATAGCCCCACATGATGCTATGATTGCCTCTGTTGCGAAGTCGGTAATGGAGCCTGGTGGTAGCAAGGGTGTTTTGGTCAATTTTAGAGAAATTTTATTTCATTCCAGGCATCATTCCAACGAACCAAACGCAAGAATAGGAATCCAGAATTCTATTAGTGGGTTGATTCCTCGGCGTACCAAACGCTGAAATGGAAATGACTATTCCTACCTCATTCCATTCCAGACTCATTCCACTCTCCATTCCATTCCTACCTAAAACCATTCCAGCGAACCAAACGCTACCTAAATAGTAATAAATAAAATGGTACACAAATAAAAGAGATCGTGTGTGTATGCGCACGCATGAGTGGGGGCATGGTGTTTGATTAATCAAAGGTGGTAGGAGGCACACATGGCGTTACAGTCCAAAGAATTCCAGGATTGGAGGTAGCCCAAAAACTTCATCATCATTGGGATAGCCTTGAAATCATCTTCAATAATTCCTACTCCATGACGATGTCCATTTGGAAGAGATTTTTGGGAGCTACTCTCAAACCTCTGGCAGTTGCAACCTTTGCCAAGTGGTCTTGAAAAGTCCCAACCATCAACGTCATTTGCCAATTCCGTTCCGCAGTGGCCCTATAGTCAATTCCAGTTGATTCTGGTGTTCTATTTCAGAAATGATGTGGTTGAAAAATGAAAAAAAATCTATGAAAGAATACCCAAAATTTTAAAAAATAGTAGAATGCTAAAATAATAATAATAATGCATACTTACACATTTAAATTACTACACTCTACGTTAGACTATTTTATAGTTTTCACCCCCATATAAATGAAAGTATGAAACATGGCCAGAATTGGGCCCAGAAACTTTCGAGGGGGCACTCCGTTCCGCCACCGGCCAATTCCAAAACATTCGGCCAGAATTGGCCGAAACAGAATGGACATGACAGTCCCGACCCATAGATGTTGGAGTTAATGTTGCAAGGTATATTTGGAAAATAAGGAATGTGTATACATTCCAAAATAAGCCCATCAACCCATATGGTCAATTATTCAAAGAATCTCTCAGTATTCAAGAGTGACATTTCTAATTCCCTTATATTTTCAGCACCAACCCACAAATAGCAGCAGAAACTCAGGAGTCCTCAAGGTGCAGTTAGATTGAACTTTAACGGGTCCATAAATCTATTCACGAATGAAGGTGGCGACGGGCTTAATACATGATCACAGACTTTTCATGATAGCAGCATACACTGGGAAAACCAGTTCAGACATCCCAATAAAAGCAGAGCTTAATGCCCTACTGGGGTGAGTACAGCCAACACCACATTGCTATTGAGAACATATAATAGAAGACAGCCTTATTCTAGTGAAGAACCAGCAGAAGCATGGTTGCCTATTGGGACCCAACAGTGACTAGGAAGAAACTTTTGCATAACTTGGCCTCCTTAAATAATGGCAAGTTCGGTTCTGTAGGAGTCAGCAAATCAAATAATGGACAGCCTATCAAAAGAAAATGGGAAAGTACTCACATATACAGGCATCCACTCCTGTATCTGAGGAAGAGAACAACAGAACAGGTCCTCCAATTCAGAGGCAGCACCCAGATGAAAACAACTTGGGGACTAATAGTTAACTGTTTCTGATATAGACTATCATGTGTTTCTGTTGTTGTAGTAGTAGCGGTAGTAGTAGTAGTCGTGGTGGTGGTGGTAGTATCAGCTGGTAGATCAATTATAGGTTGTGAATTCTTGGTGTTCAAGTCACTAGTTTGTTGGTTGTTACTTGTTCTCTTTCTCGAGTTAACGTAAGGAAAGGAGAAAATAAAAAAGGAAAAACAAAATTTGGCATAAGAAGATAATGGCTATGGATTTAATGGACAAAACTTCAACTGCTAAAAGAGCATATTCCAATCACTCAGATCCGGATCCTATTCTCAATAAAATTTGGGGGGCTGGGTGGAGAATGGGTGTTTGAGGAGCAGGATGGAGCGTAGAGGGCTCGAAGTGAATCCTGCGACAGTAGATATAAGAGCTGCACCTGATCACTTTTATAAGTATCATTCTGTTAGAATATAAATATAAGTATAAAGATTAAGATATAAACGTCACTTGCTCAGGGCATCAAGATGACTCAGTGTGACAATTTTTAACAAGTTCCATGTTTTCAAAGCACATCAACATTGATTCGTCTTAAGACTTGTATGTAGAAGCAAGAATTGAAGCAGTAGATAATTTGAGATCAATGGTAAGGAAGCTGAGTTTTGTTATGCAAAAGTAACTGAATTCAAAGTGAGAGTAAAAGTGAGCTCCTGAAGTGGAAATGGGAGCAGATACAACACACCTTTAAAGAGAGATGCATGCAACACAATAAAAAGCACCAACATGGACCAGCATGAAAATTTAGTGAACCAAATGAAGTGACAAATCATTCAAAGTCATACCCTAAAGCTAAACAGAGACAATGACTGACAACATTTTCTCCAAGTTCAACGAGTCCAGATCACATGAGGTTGGGACTCAAGAGAGCAAAGGCTTCCAATTGAGGTGCTATAATTTTTATTTTTTTTTACTTTTTGCAGTTTCATGCTGGTTTGAGATGGCGCCCCTTGATTGGAAGTCTCTCCTCTCACTGAGTCCCAGCCAGTGATCTGGACTCAAGTTCAACATTTTTTTCACGCAAAGTTCAACACTTTAAACATACAATAAATATATCATCTATGTTAAAAGAATACAAACTATGAGTTTCTAGCCAAAATAAGTTCTTGTACCCAGATCTGACAAAAAATCTAATGTTGTCTAAGGAATCCTTCAAAGATAGGATGTCTCTCCAAAGTCTCAGAAAGCGGTAATTAGGGTGGGGGGATATCCCACCCATTTCTCGAGACTGCACATTTTGCCAAGATGACCCGTTTTCAAAGACTCTCACCATCTTCTCCAACCCTCCACAGCCATTTGCCTCAAAGAGCATGATTCATTTGTCTAAGGGGTCTAAACCCCAAACCTCCTTCTTTCTTTGACTTGCAAACAGACTTGCAATCCAACAAATGATATTTCTTAATAGAACCTCCACCTTCCAAAGGAAGTTGCGCTGTAGCTTCTCAATGTGACTGGCCACAGAGCCCAGACATTTGAGCAAAGACATGTAGTAGAATGAGAGGTTTGACAATGCAGAATGAATAAGAGCTATCATGCCACCGAAAGAAAGATAATTCACTTTCCAGGCTGAATTTCCTCTCAACCTTTTCAATCACCGGATTCCAAATTGTCTTAAGAGTGCCCGACGCAAAGAGGCAACCCTAGATAAGTTCATGGAAATGAATCCACTTTGCAACCCAAAATGTCTGGCAAAGCAAAGGAGATTCTGATCCTCAAACTCCCAGCAATCCGCTGTAGAAATCCACCTTAAGACCTAAGACTGCCTCACATAATGGCCTTCACATTTTTGGCATCATAAAAGATAATTGCGTCATCTGCAAATTGAAGGTGAGAAACCGGTTTCATAGGAGACAGTATGAAGCCCCAAATTAGGTTTGCATTGCCCACTGTTGTCACCAGACAGCTAACAGCCACTCCAACGAATGTGCTCTTAGGGTGCATTTGTGCAACAAGAGGATTCCACAATAGAGGGAAATAGTTCTACTTTTCCACGCAGCCCACCATTCCTCTGTTTGGTGCAAAACATTATACTCACAAAAATGAAGAAAAATGAATTGCTTTTCCTTGATAAAGAGGATTTCAGTTTCCTATGGAGGGATAGAAATGCAAGACTCCAATGCAAGGATCAAAATAGCATTCATGAAAGCCGTAGCAGCCCGTGGTCAAAATGCTACGTAACAGGTGATATGTGGCAGTTGCGGCTGTTAAGTAGATTTGTCTTCTGCTTACTAACAAACAGCTTAAGCTTTTGGGATTTATTGGCTAGTTGGACTTGACATTGTATCAAAGCCAATACAAGGTCACAAGTTTGAACCTCTGGGGAGGTGTTATTCCTCCTAGTCACGTGGGCAGGCACATATAGAGAGGGCAAGCATGTGTGGGTTGAGAATTCAAATGGTGTCAGCTTAAGCTTTTGGGATGTATTGGCTAGTCGGACTTGACATCGTTTCAAAGCCAACGCTAGGTCGTGAGTTTGAACCAGAGAACTATGATGCCCACGAGGATCGGGGATACGACTCCTTTTGAAAATCTAGGACACGGATACGAATATGGGTGTTCCTAATTTTTTTTTCTTTAGATTAATTTTGAATCAATGAAATTATCATTGTTTTCATCTCTTTCTAGCATTTTTTACGGTTAGAAGTAAAAATATTATAAGAAATATATGAAATAATGAACTTTATAAGTAGGATATGTTAAACTTGTTCCCTATACAAGTATCGGTGCAATATCAGGTACCAATACAATTGTCTAATCTGTCCGATACAGATACGTTGGGTTGTACAAGTATCCGAAAATCATAGCTAGAGAACAGTGTAACAATGTAAACCCACCCCCCTATAAAAAAAGAAAAGAAAAAAGAAAACATGTGTGGACTCCACATGGGAACATACACACACAACACCCTCCATGGGAGAATACAAGGCACAAAGTCAACAAACCCCCCAAGATTCGAGCAAACGGCCTCTTGCTCTAATACCATGTTGAGTACAACTAAGCAATACATCCCAAAAGGTTAAGCTGTTAGGAAGAAGATGACAAATTTACTTAACGGTGATAAGAAGCTGCATAGGATGAATTTTTAAAGTGGCTGAATCTTGTATAGCTGCCAATCTGGCTTTTTTTTAGTGATTTGAAACATATAATAGTAGAGACAACTTTAACAAAGGCTCTAGTGAAGAAGAGATAAGTAAAATAATGTTTTAAATGAAAATTGCTCGGCTTGGCTGTGTTTTATACCCACCGAGCTGTAGTTGTGGTATTATCAATTTAGCATAGCAGCCATGACCGCTACACCTGATATATTACATAGCAGCCAACATTTTGTTCCATGCATCTATGTGCCATGGAAACAAAAATCCGTAGATGAGGAATCCCCTCATTTAATAAAGAAGTCCTTTGGTGTTTCTCAAATTAGAAAACTGTGATATTGTCAAAACCATACAAGATCCTTGCTAAAAATGATACAGACTATTGAATCGTGATCTAGCTTGATTATTCTATAGGATTTCTACATTGTTGACGCATTAAGGGGTCATTTGTCTTTTACACATGGGATATACCAAAATGGGATTTACATAATAAAATCTTGCATATGTGAATTTTACATCTGTAAAATTTACATATTAAACACATTAACATGTTTGTTTGAGAGCACCATTTGCACAAGTACATGTTGAGTTGTTTGGATTACATATCAGAAGTTTTCATTGTTTCAAAATCTATGAATATTTTAAGACATGAAATCAAATGTCTTGGGGTTTAATAGGTCAATAAAAATTTTTGAACAGTCAGGATTAGTTTGGGTGCTTTGGGCATTGCGAAACATAGAAGATGATAAGTTTTGAAACTGCGATCTGCTAGATGCATCAACTTTTACTGGCACTTTTCTAGCCCTAGAGTTGAGTATACTTTCACCTACTATTAACATAAAAACCACACTTTCGCACCTCTTCAGGTGCATAAATTTTCATATAAAAATGGCCTCATTTACGGCAAATGGTTTAGTGTTGGGGCATTCCCGTCAATTCGAAACGCCCCTACGACGCATTTAAAAAAAGAATAATAAAAGAATTTATGTGACCATCAGAACTTGAGTTTGGGTTGACACTTTTGCAAAATTCAGTTTTGTATAATCTCATTTAATTGATCCTATCTGGCCGTTGGAGCTTTCCAAAATAAAATTGAGATGATGTGCCCTTGAAAAAGTAAGAATGGTAGGTTGAGGATTTGATTTAGGCATGAGAACAGTTTGTGGGGCCACATCCAAACTCCCTGTTGGAGATGATTTCCAAGGGTGCACTTTAAACACATTAATTTGCCTCGACTGTGGACAACTTTGACATCAGATATACAAGATGAAGTCCCTCGTGCAATGTTGTTCACGTGCATGTTGTTCACGGGTGGTGTTCTTAATTAGTCAAACAAGAAAACAGGTGATAAGTACATTGTAGCATTGGAGAAAGGTGATCAATTCAAATCGGTTAAAAATTAGTAAATCTATGATAGAAAATATGGAGTGCAAGATTAGTGCATCAGACAGTGAAAAAGTAAAGACTGTTAAAATTGAAAGAAACATAGTACCAAACTGTGACAGATTTTGTTACTTAGGAGATAACATATAACAAAACAGAGGATTTGAATTATTTATAGTTAGTGGCATCAGCATGACATGAGTTAAGTGTGGACAAACTAGCAGTGTGCAATCGTCAAGTGTAGCTTAAATTAAAGGGAAACTTCTAAAAACCACATTTAGATCTAGTATATTGTATGCAATTATTTGTTGAGCAAGAATAAACATGAAAAAGCTTAATTTCAAGTGACCAAGATGCAAATGCTTGAAATGCGCAAAATGACTAGAACTGATATAAGCATAATCAAGTTTATTTAAAGAAATATACAGATAATTGCAAGCGAAGAAAAAAAAAAACAAAGAATGTCCTCTGAGATGGTCTGGTCATGTTTATAGAAGGCCAAAAACTGCCCACATGAGACAAAATGAAGCGTTTCTAGTGGAAGATTCTTATATTAGAACTGCAAAAAAATCATAGGATTCGAAATGTGTATACAACTGGAAATCTAGCAAAACTGTGATTGAAAAAAAAAAAATTCAAAGAAATTTGTTTAAAATGGTCCAGGCACATAATCTAAAAACAACCACTATGAGATAAATCAAGGATTACCAGCAGAAGGTACTAGGAGAAGAGTGAAAGTATTCGACACCATGAAAGAAGTGTTGAGAAAGACATGTCACCTTGTGGAGTAGCTATAAGCATGGTATTGAGTAAGATCAAGTAATGGGCTTCGCCTGATGAAGATGAGTAAAATTTCTCTTAACTTTTTACACATGCATACAGGACCTTACATTCTTCTTCACAATATATCAATAGGTTTTGTGGTCTTAGCTCGATTGGATTTGATAAGCAATGAGAATCAAGCAGAACTTTTAGCCAAACCTAGATTGATATGATAAGACTTTGCTAATGATAATGATGAAACATGGCACACTACTAGATGCTAACAAAGCTATTGACTTAATACAAGGGAGAAACTATAAATTAGTATGTGTCTTAAGGGTAAGAAGAAGAGATTAAACCTTAGAATGCGCCGTATGGGCTTGACTAATGCCATGAGGACCCAAGGTGATGCATACTTTGAAACCCTATAGTATGATCGGTGGGTGTCCGTATGCGAGGTTGGATGGTCTTAGCACACAAGGACACTCTGAGGGGTGCAATAGCATAGGATAAGGATAAAGGAAGTCTTCATTCTAGGCAAAGAGCAAGACAATGGATTTATGTTTCAGGGCAAGGAGGCAGGTTGGATCAAGGTAGAAACGGAAGAATAGGAAACCCAATATTAATGTGGCTAGATGGTGTTTTTTTTTTTTTTTTTTGCGGGTGGGGTGGTGGGGTGGGTTTTACAAGAGAGTATGGTGAGTTTCCTAAAGGACGCTAGTACAAAACAAGCACAGGCTTGACTGGAGGATTGATCAAAGATAATAATGTAAAACAAAAGATGGCGGGTAAAAGGTAAAAGGGCATGGTTGTTTGTCCCCTTCAAGCATGGTTTAAAATATCGGCCAATAGCGATATGTATAAGCCGACACACATTGGTATCGGCCTTTGACCAAACCGATATATTGATGCAAATCAGCAAGTCTCGGATAGGAAAAATATCACCCAAATATCAGTCGATATTTTGACAATATTGTTCAAGAACTATAGAAAATGGGAATCCCTTTGCTGAGCACTGGCGCTCACCCTCCAAAACACCTGGTGAGGGCCACTTTACAGTCCATCCGAGTGGACCATCAACATTCAACAAGGTCCTCCCTGATGGTCCTGGGTCCCGATATTTTGCATAAGGATAGACACAAGGATTAAAAACTAAAACTTGACATATTTTACAGTTTCAAATTAGAAAGCGATATAGGATTATTAGACTTAGGAGACTGATATTTTGCTTTATAGTGTATTAAATAATCGAAACAAACATTGTTTTCTAGCATTTTACAGTATTTTAGATTTTTTGAATATTTTTTCAGATTTTTTGGGGTGTTTTAAAAATTCACGCAGGGATGTCTTTGTTTTCTGAGGTTAGCCGCAACATTGACCAATACCGCAATTTTCATCCATGCCTCAATAGAGAATGAGAAATGTTGGAAGCTATCAAGAATGACAAGGTCTCTCCCCTTATCGCAGAAAATCAATGGATGGGCATTGGGGGAGTCCATTATCCCAAGATAGGTCCCAGTCTACCAGATGCCTCTTCATCTATAGAATAAAGGCGCCTTTTTTTAAGATGACTCGTTCAACTCCAGGACCAATGCTGGAGGTCGGCCACAGGACAACCATGAGAGAGTAGTATGCTGATGCGGAGCGGGGTACCAAATGCGGGCCGGGTAGAGATGAAGGGACTAGAGATAGAAGATGGAGGGGGATAGATCAGGCTTCGCACCTGAAAATTGGCCTCAAGCCAAACTCCCCATCACAGGCGAGCAAGAGAACTTGAGAAATCCAAGAAGCACTCAGAAACTTTTCATTAATCATTAACCAAGGAGCCAAAAGGCTTTACAATCATATATAAAAGAAAAGAGAAACCTAGAACTAATCATGGCCATCTAAACACACTTAACGGCCAAGATTAAAACATCCAACTAAGGCATAAATCTTTAAATAAAAAAATAAAAAAACTTCTAATAAAATAACTAGAAATAGCATAAAGATAGGTGGGCTGGGCCCAAAGGCGGGTGAACCCATGGGGACCATGGGTCTATCCTGCATCATATGCTTTGACAACATGAAGGTTCCCATCCCCAACTTCAAGGGCAGTTGGGAGGCAAAGGTTTTTGAGGGACTGTCCTTCATTGTTCACTGATACCTTAGAGGTGCCAATGGGAAAGCTGAATTGCTTCCTAAAAAGGGAGTTTCAAATGAGAACATGGTATTCAGTAACACAGTCCAATTGTAGTCTTCTTGCTAACTTTTGGCCGCAGTGGATGCAGTCCATTTCTTCTCATGACTGTTCTTCTACATAAGGTTTTAAAACTTAAACTTGGGGCACCATAATTGCCATTTTCGTTTCAGACCTTGTTTCGGTTTAACTCCGAATTGAAACATTTAGGTCATGGCATTTTGGCTTTTGAATTCAGAATTTTATTTCAGGAAAATATAATAAATAAATGTGTACATAAATTATACATAAAGGAAACTTGAATATAACATATCAATTACATATATGATATGTAATTCATTCTCCTAAAACAAACGCGTGGCCAACTACGGATTTAAAGATGTTGCCCACTGATGGATTTAAAAAAAAAAAAAAAAAAGTGCCAAATCAGAGTATGAGTGCTGACCTCAGAAACCAAATTGTTTGAGCATCTAGTGTCCCACTGATTTCGCACATGTTGCCGACTGTTGATTTAAAAGGTGTGGCCAAATACAGGACTTGAAAAAAGTCTGCACCATAAAATCCAAACCATTTTTGGGCATTCACAGTGGCCTGCTTATTTCTTTTGTGGCCCATTCTAGTTTTTATTTTTAAAAAAATTTGTCAAATCAGATTCAGAGTGCTGCCCTGAGAATCAAAACCATTCGAGCATTCGTAGTTACCAATTAATTTTGTAGGTGCAGCCCACTGGATTTAAAAGTTACGGACCACTAATGAATTAAAAAAAAAAAAAAAAATTTCTAATCAGAGAACCCTAACAATCCAAGCATTCTGTGCATTCAGAGTGGAGCATTGATTTCTCAAGTGAGGCCCGCAATGGATTTCAAATGTGTGGCCTATGGACGGATTTAGAAGGCTAAATCGTGACATGAATTTGTGAGGATACTAGCAGGTCCACTTACCAAAAAGAACTAGGCCATTCAAAGAATTTGGCCTACTAGTTCACTTAAATAGGAATTGGGCCCACTCCCGAGGCTCGTGAATCAGAAAGAAAAGACAAAAAGAAATTTTCAAAAGAAGAGCTGGCAGCATAACTGGAGGGTGAAACTGCTTAAACTTGGGGCTTGGCAAGGGCCAGATCTCAAGCTTCAGTGTTGATCTGAAGCTTCGGTGAGGACTACAGCTTCAACTTGGAGAAAGGTGGAGCTGCAGAGGAAGAGAAGAAAAACAGACAGGGGAAGGAGCACGTTTGAAGAGAAGGGCAATATCAAGTCTTTTAAAAGGTGCCCAAAAACGATGCCATCATTTGTTTCTCGAATTCTCCAATAACTGATTGTCCGAATTTCATGTTTCAGGCTATGTTCGTCTGAATTCTTCGATTTCACCTAAATGGACCAAAAACACTAATGAAACTTGGTTGGGATGGTGTTTGATTTGGTTTCTTCCCTGAACCAAAGTTTTTGGGCTCCATCAGATGAACCGAACCAAATATGACTACCATACGACTCACTCACCCTCAAGTCAGTCAACTCATCCAAGTCGAATTGTACTTGACCAAGTCAGTTGGAGTTGCATCCTAGAACTAGAACCCTAAGATGCATGAAAAAAGTTGTTCTTTTTTAATGAAAAAAAAAAAACAAAACAGAGAGAGAGAAACCAATGTCCTGTAAATCTAGAATAGGTACATGTCTTTAACAATTCTCAATGGGTGATACCTCAATGGATTTTTAAGACCATGGTCTTACGTTAATTTTGGTTCCTAATAAAATCTTAGCCATTTGATAAATTACATATTTCAACAACCAAATCTTAAGGCTCGTGTCTAATGAGTTCATAGGAAAGCTAAGTACGAAAGCCATTTTCCACCCATACTCCAAAAATGGGCTCATAGCATGCTTTTAAAGCATTGATCTTGATAATTATTTGGAAGGCCCATAGCATGTTCCAATTAATCTTGAACTACACAATATATTGTAGGTTATCTCTTTTTTTTAACTTTTTTTTTCCGGTTCAGTAGTTTACAAACCTTATTCAACAAATCAAAAATACAACGCCAAGAAACCGAATTACACCCAAAAGCGCAAATATAACTCTCCAAAATATCCCTGTTTTGTTAGTGATCAGCACCCAAATTCCTATTCATAGAATATGAAAATACAAAAGCACCATCAGTCTGCCAAGTTTCAAGTTTTATATATCAGATACAAATTGTCTAACCTTTTATATATCAATTTGAGATGCTCCATGGAGAAGCAGATAGACCGAAAGCCTACCTTAATAGCGTGAAGAAAATCACCTTGTAACACTTAACAAATAACTAACATCTTAGCCAATTCCATATACCTACTGAGTAAAAAGATAAATTTCTGCCTCCTTAGAGGACATCCACCAAAAATCCACAGCCCATTCACTTATAAGACCCAAATGATAGCTAGATCAACATCTACCAAACACCTTAAACAAACTGCCATCAAAATAAAGTTTTGAAAATTGAAATGATAAAATGAATTTATTTAGTCAAAAGAGCAATCAAACTATAAAACATCATACATAAGAGAGGTAGGAGATGCCCCATCTCTTGCTAACTTACAGCCAAGCAAAACCATTGGCTTCGCAAACAAGATTGGTAAAGTAAAATGTACAAATCTAAGAATTGCAATGAATCTCATCTACCAATCAGCAAAACACCTATGGCAAGAGCATAATACACCGCTGAATGTAGAAAATGTATCACCCTCACAATTGTTTCCTTGAAGACCAACAATTTTTGCATTTGTGACACCTGATCAACACGACACCTCAGCATCAAGAAATTATATACTACAAATGATTGAGCCCAAAAAAGTTCATAGAACAACACCATTTTTGTCTCAAATGACAGCTCCCAATCTCCATTAAAAGCCCTCATGTCTACCCCGATTGAACTCTGATGCAGTGAGATCCAAGATCAGGACCTGCAGGGCCCTAATGGACCCGCTTGATGGGGTACACATGATCTCTAATTTTGAGATCCCTATCATTAGTTTAGATAGTCTCTAAATTAGTAGAGTTGCTTAGTAGAGTTCCAAGAGGGGGAGAGTTGAGGAAGTGAGATCCAAGATCAGGACCCGCAGGCCCTGATGAACCCGCTTGATGGGGTCCACATGATCTCTAATTTTGAGATCCCTATCATTAGTTTAGATAGTCTCTAAATTAGGAGAGTTGCTTAGTATATTTACTTCCAAAATTCTATTTTGGTTAAGATTAAGTAGTTTCTATTTTAGAATGTCTTGGTTATTAAGAAAGAGAGTTACTCTATATATAGAGGAGGTCCCTATTGTAATGTTTGTGCTATATTGATAATAAAAAGTTGAGAAGTGTTCTCGTGAGTTCCCTTTGGGTATTTTCCCCTAAGTGATCTTAGGATTTTGAGTGTTAGGGCTCGATCTCACCGTCGGAGGTCATCTTCATCGTGGCCTCTGGGCTGCGCCATCAAACTCCCCTCAAAGTTCATCTTCAACACTCCAAAAGGAGAGAATTCCAAGAGGAACTTGTAGGGATACAAGCTTTCTACAAGCTTTCTACAAGGGTTTTCATTCCTTCCATGATTTTAAAAAAGATGAATGCAACTGAAAGGCCTTTGAATTCGATGGGCACAACAGCCCAAGAAGAAACTTCCGAAGTAATTTTGGTGATCACCTCAACAGTAGTACAACATTGATTTCAGAATAACTTCTGAACGAGGGTGTTCATTCCTTCCATGATTTTAAAAAAGAAGAGTGCAACTGAAAGGCCTTTGAATTTGATGGGCATGACAGCCCAAGAAGAAACTTCCGAAATAATTTTGGTGATCACCTCACCAGTTGTACAACATTGATTTCAGAATAACCTCTATTCCTCTCCAACCATTTAGTCCAAACAAATGTGATTAACACTGGCCATTTTTTCCCTAACAGGAATAATAACAAAACTTCCAATGCTAAAACAAGTTTTTACACAGATTTACTATCTTTGGTGTAACACCCAAGGAAAAAAAAAAACCCAAAAGTTATAAAAAAAAAAAAATTATACCTTCTATGTGAATGGGCAATGAATCAATCAATGAAGTACATTAGCAGCATCTCAGAGGTGATGGACACACTAATTGTTGTTGACTACAATATGTTGTTGATGACATAATTCATACATTCTAAGAGTTTTATGAAGTCTTGCAACACAAAAAAATGCAAACCTCATTGAGAAGCTTTGAAACTCCAAATAAAAGAATTACCTTCTTCACTAACTAGACCAGCTCCGAGGCTCCCATAAAAGGATTTGACTAGAAAATAAAAGAGGAAAAATTTTAATCCGGTACCTTAACTCATACATCCTCACTATAACATATCAGCAAATACTATATAGCAGTAAGTCCTCAAAAGATTCCATTTGAACGTCACTCAAAGCTCCATAAAAAACAGGGGCCCAATTTTCTTTCCCCCCCACCCCTTTGCAATTATCTATAACTAAAGAACTTCAGTCACTAGCCAGCGTAAAAGTCCAGGAAACAAAGACTCACCCTACTCCCCAGTGCTTCCACACCACACCTGTCCGGAAGTTAATCCGGAATCCTGCAGAGAACGAACAGATTCCCACAAACCTGATGCTCTATGCTCCAAAACTACAGCTCCATACTCATTACCAATAAGATTTTGATTTTAAAGAATCATGCTGTGCTAGAGCCCCTCTCTTGAAAATCCAACCACAACGCCGGCACCCTTAAACTCCTTACATGCTAAGACAAGTTAATTACCAACCTTCAAAGCTTCACAGCCACAGCCTGCAACTGTAGATTTAATCCTTACAGCCTGCAACTGAAGATTTAATCCTTCTGAAATGATCAATTTATGTTATCATTAAGTTTCTTAGCTAATCTTTGAGAAAATTTAATATACCAAGAGTTTCTTTATTAAAGTGTCT
This sequence comes from Persea americana, assembly GCA_029852735.1. NCBI lineage: Eukaryota > Viridiplantae > Streptophyta > Magnoliopsida > Laurales > Lauraceae > Persea > Persea americana. The sequence continues at coordinate 19,481,122 of CM056813.1, read as the reverse complement.
ATTTAAATCGAAGAATCAATGGAACAGTTTACCCACACAAAAATAGAAACACAATAAATAAAATAGATGACACAAGTTTTCAAGCATTGGTTAAAGCCCTTGCTATCAGCATTGCACATACATAAACAATAGAACCAAGGAAGCATGACACCATTTCATTGCAAAACCAAACCTGTGAGAAAACTTTTGGAATAAACACCAAATAGAAATGCAAATCCCAAATTAGATGAATCAAGAGGATGAAGAAGAGTTCAAACCTGTCAACGCCTCGATGCTCAAGCTCCAAATCGATCTTCCGCCAATCCTTTCCTTGCTCTTTCAGCACTACTTCCCGAGGCTTTGCGTCCCCAAATGGGTTTACCTTTGGCCGGGGCCTAGCCACCCCTTCCACCAATGCCTGAGGAGGCGGGCTCCCAGGTCGGCTCGAATGGGCGCTGGAAGGTCTGCTAGACTGAGAACTGGTCGGCCTACTCATCTTCCTTAGATCACTCTCTGAGTCCAGTTTCTTCCAATCCAACCCCTTCTCAGCCAAAACCTCCTCTCTGGGGCGGGCAGCACCGAACGGGCTCGGTCGACTCTTCGCTGGCTCAGTCAGCACGGCCTCTCCACGGGGCCGATCCAAGGCAAGGCGCGGCCTCTCCCGGCCATCACGCGGCCTCTCCTGCTCCCCATCACGCAGCCCTCCCCTGCTCCATCGATCAGAATCCGGAATTGAATCCCTAAAACCCGTGCCAAAACCACCACTAGATCTAGCCGCCGGAAGTGGCTTCTTCGTGGCAGTCCAGTTATCAACCTCATCAGCCCTAGATCCGCCTCCGCCGCCGCCGCCAAGCGATCCATACCTATCTTGTCGACCAGAATCCGATCCATACCTATCTTGTCGACCGGAATCCATCTGCGTAACGGCGATCGGCTTCTTCATCGAAGCCCAATTATCAGCTTCGTCGGCTCGGGAAGGCTGATCGAATTCAGAAACCCTAGGAGGGGGTCGACTCCGTTCCTCTTCAAAACCCCCATAGCTTCTCCGCCCACTGCCACCCCCACCCCCACCCCAAGAGCCTTCATTATCGTAGTCGCCACGGTCCCTCGTCCGCCCGGAAGGCGGGCCGCTGCTGCGACCATAAGAGCGGAAGCCACCGCCCAGCCGCCCGTACTCCATCTCCTCGGCGGAGCGCTCCTTAGGGCGGGTAGGTAGGGCGAGCATCTCTTCCGGCGTGAGCCCCTTGGGCTCGAGGAAAGGATCCCGTCGACCGCCGCGGCCAGGGCCGACGTAGTTGCCTGTGGTGAATTCGGAGAGCGTCATGGGGGTGCCCTTCTTCTTCTTGGGCTTCGCCGCGGCCGCTTCTTTGAGGCTCGGGAAGCTCTGCGACTCGCCACCAGCGGCTTCGGCTGCCGCTTGGCGCTCGTTCTCTTCAGCTTCGGCTCGCTCGGCGTCGGCAGCCCATGCGCCGAGGCCGCCCCAGGGTTTCGACATTCTGTTGCAGAGATATGAGAAAGGAAAAGAAATTAGGGTTTTGATTTTGTTTAGGAGAATAGAGAGAGAGAGAGAGAGAGAGAGCTAGGGCTCCTTATGGGAGCCGGAGCTCCGCTAACATGTGCAGGTTGGGAATGTTGGTGTGGTCGCAGCAGCAGCTGCTGCTGTGGCTTGTGGGTATGGAAATGTGATACAGAGAGAGATGAGAAAGCAAGTGATCTTCTTTCGGAGGAGAAATGGGAGAGCTGTATTTTGTGTTAATTAGAGGATCTTGTTTTCATATGGAGCGAGTGGGTTTAAAGGCAGGGCTGGGAAGACGTGGGACAGTGTAAGTCATCACCGCATATCTGGTGGCCCACCTTCGGGTTTCGTGGGATAAGGATCTTCTCTCTTGCAGTCTCACCAGGGGAGTTGGATAGATGTGTTCGCTCTGTAACCGTCTATTTGCATCTGAAATTATAAATTTAAAATCTTATTTGCATCTGAAATTATAAATTTAAAATCTTATTTGCATCTGAAATTATAAACTTAAAATCTTATTTTGTTATAATTTTAAGAACAGGGTGTTGACATTTTGTTTTTGGGGGATGGGATAAACCTTAAACTCTAATTAAATTAAAAATAGAGTTATTTTTTAGTGTTTGATAAACGTTTATCTCTTCTTTTTTTCCTAACAAGGGTGTCCTCCTCTTTTTCCTAACAAGGGTGTCCAGCTTGTTTAAGAACCAACAATCCCCTGGCAGGGGCATGTAAAGTCCTTGCCTACCCCACACTGCAAGTAAATGAGGCTTTTGCTTGGGCAAGTGGTGAGAGAGCATGTGAGTTCAAAACCGCAACCTTTATATGTAAATTTAAATTGAATTTAAGAAAATATATTGATTTTTGAGTGGGTGGTAAACTAAAAAGTGTACAGTTTGCATGGAAACCATGCATCAAGGGCATCAAATATGTGGGGCCTTGCCGAGAAATCTAGTTGTAACAACTCGATGCAAATCATACGAAGGAGAACTTTTTCTTGATAAACCTACTGGATTTAATAGCTTAAAATTATTTTTTTGAGTGTTTGATGTTAAAAACAGAGTGTTCTTTTAGTGCTCAATAAAGATCTTGCTAGAGTTTTGATTCAATTGAAAATATCTAAATGATAACAGAAAAGGGATTTTAACAAAATAATTAAGTTGAAGCTCTTATAAAGCGGTTTTATGATCAAAAGATCCAACAATCAAGATCTAAACCATTAGTAATGATCAAAAGGTCCACAACAGCTCATTATCATCAAAGCCTTGTACTATGTTAGGGTTGGCTACACAAATTTTGTTTCTCCATTCCGATCTATCTTGAGACAAATCCTTAGATTAGTTATACTTATCCATATCTATTTTTACTACCTCCATTCATGTCCTCTTCGGCCTACCCCTTCCCCTTGGTGGGCCATCAACCTTCATAGCTAAGCTTTTTTTTTACCGGCACCGTTACCAGCCTACGTTGGACATGCCTAAACCATGTCAAATGAGCTTCTCTAATTTTATCATCTATTGTTGCTACCCCTAAATGCTCTTGAAAGCGGTTATTTCTAATTCTATCTTTTCTAGTTTTACCATACATCCACCTCAATATTCTCATCAATACTACATCTATTTTATGCATATGTTGTTTCTTGATTGGCCAACATTTTGCTCCATAGGTCGTAATTGGTCTAATCGTTGTCATGTAAAATTTCCCTTTCAATATTGTTGGCATTCGTCGGTCACAAAGTACTATCGAAGCAAATCACCACTTCAACTATCCTGCTTCAATCCTAAGCTCGACATCTTCATCAATTGGCCCATCCTTAGTAATTATAGAGTCATGGTAGTGGAAAGAATCACTTTGTGTTATCTTATTTCATTTGATTTTCATAGTAGTTTCAACCATTTCTATATGCCCACTAAAGTTACAAACCATGTATTCCGTCTTTGCATGACTTATTTTAAAGCCTTTGGATTCTAAAGCCTCCCGCCACCTCTCAAGTTTTGTATTTACACCATCTTTGTCTACCAACACAATATCTTGTACAAATAACATGCATCAAGTCATCTCTTCTTGAATATGAGCAGTTATTGTAAGATCCCGACCCGAGAGATTCCGATTAATACTTATTAAGTTGTGTTTTAGTGCTAAGTGAGATTAGTGAATTTTGTTTAGGTTTGAATTAGAATAGCTTTTATATAGCTTTGGGAATTAGATAACTTTGTTTAATTAGTGGGACCCTTTTGGGGTTCCTTTGTAGTGTTCTTATGACTTTGGGGATTATCTGATATTCCGAAAATTCGTATTTTAGCTCTGTTTGATTTGTTTTGTTGGAAATAGGTGGGCCTCTAGGATAGGTTTTTAGAACTTTTAACCCACTTGACTCAGGGATCAACTATCCAGAAGGCTACAAAACCCAATTCAGGATCCATGGCCTCTTTCTCATGATCATGTACAGTAGAAAACTCTATCTAGAAGATAGAAATAGTAGCAAACAAGCAACCACGAAATCCACAATATACAAGGAAGTAGATCGTACCTATGGAGCTCGGTTGTACTCTAATGGAAAAGTTGTTCCTTTATTTGATGATGAAAATCTTTCATGTATCAAATAGGAATCTCCAAGACCTTTTGATCTTCCACGCTATGACCCGTCTCAGATCTCTTTTCTCAAATAAGATGGTAGAATCTCCAAGAGAAAAACTAACTAGAAGGGAAAAACCCGAAAAAGGAACTAGAAGAGAGAGAAGAGGAGAGTAGTGCAACTCTTGCACTTTGGGGGGGCTGGAAGTGAATTCCTAGGAGGAATAGTGCATTGGATGTCCAAGCTTCCCTCCTCTCATATTTATAGCTTAAAGCATCTTCCTCTTTGTTTATTATTAGAAGTCTTACTTCCATAATAATTAGCAATTCTCTATTCCTACTATTACCACCATTACAAGTCTCACTTCAAATAGAAATAATAACTTTCCTTTTGAGTTCAAATAGAATTAGTAATTATTCAATCTTGGGCTAGAGTGGGGACCACTAGGGATTTCATAGAAAGCTGGCTCCAACTGGGATACCGCGACCCCACATCTCATGTGCAATCCGGGCCCACAGTTAATTACAAATAACTCCACTAAATAAATGCAATTGAACTCCAGTCTTAGGAATAAATTACATGAAGACCCTAAACTTTCCTATCACCACAAGTAAACCTCTCCATCAATATCCATGTATCAATTGGACATGCCTCCCAAACTTAGATCCATATCTTATTATCCTTGTGCCCCAATTATGATGATCATTTGGTACCGATCCAATTAACTCTTAATTGGAATGGGTGCGCACTTACCAATGATAAATTCTTTAATTGGCACAAGGGGATATTAAAGATAGATTCCATCTTGACCATTGAATGTCCCCACAGCTCTACTACCACGAACCCAAATCACCGAGGTGTTGGCCTACAATTGGCCTCACTCATTCGTGACTTAAAGCAAATGAATAGATAGAAACTTGAGTTCATTAATATCTCAGGATTGAGAGCCTATTGCTAGGGAATTGTGAGAGCAGACCTTAAAGTAAAGACAGTGTTCATAAGGTGCTTCTCATGGTCCTTTAATACATCGAATGTACCGGCACTATGATCCATAATCTTACATTCTGATGATCGAGACAAATCACACTATTTCATAGTAATCAAAGTACTGTAACCTTGTCAGATGAGATGTCCAGTCATCATCACTGGTTGTGAAGATATTCAAGTATAAGATTTGATCTACACGTCTCCCGTATGTGGATCTCATCCAAACACATGTATTGCATTTAGTATACTTATGGACTTCAGTTCATCTCATGAACCATCATGTCATTCGTATTAGTTATGTGCAAACAAATAATAAAACATCATTCATCTTATGAAATGAAAGTATGAATATATTGATAAATAAAGAAATTAATCAATTTATTTCATCAATTTTAATGGATTGAGACCATAAAACTAACAGTTTTATCATTTCCTACAACTTTCGTGTTTACTCCGTTTCCGTCCGAGACCTCGAAACCCCACTTTCCTTATGTTAGGGGCAAAACAGTCTTTTTATACAAAATTTGGACACTATTTTCAATGTCTCCAAAATTCATGAAATATATACTTTTTGGAAACTAGAAATTTCGATAAACATTTCTTCCTTCTTCATCGAACTCATTCGAGGCCCGGAAATCCATGTTCTAAGCCCCACAAGTTTCTTAAGTGGTGGGACTCATCCCCACTTTCTATATAAGGAGAAGTCTTCTTCACTTTACCCTTTCTAGTAACTTTTCATTTGGAGAAGAGAGAGTTCGAGCCCTAGGGTTTCTCTTGCCATCTCCTTGCTTCTTCATCTCCAATCCACCACCAAATCATTGCTAAAAGAGAAATGGAGATCACCACCTTTTTCCTCTCCTTGAAAGCTTCTCTTTGATACCATTTGTGGAAGAAACCACCCACTCCAAGGACCATTTTGATCTAACTCTTACCATAAGAGGACCTTCCAAGTAAGCATTTTTTCTCCATCTTCTAGATTATTGTTCTTTTAGTTCTAGAGGAGCTTTATCTCCATTATTGGAAGCTCCCTAATTCTATTTCTTAGTTTTGACTTTTTAGGGTTTGTAATGGGTGTATTTTGGGGGTTTTTGTGTATATTGGTGATTTGGACTTGAAAGTGTGATTAGAGCTTGATTTGCTATTTTTGGAGCCAAGGCAAGTGGATAAATGAGTTAATTTTATGATTTCTTGTTTTGTGAAAAATATGGATTTTTATTAATGGCTTACCTATGTTCTATGATTTACATTGATTTTAGAAATGTGCATATTGATGAGTTTTTCCTCTCTTAATTGTTCTCTTAAGATTTTATGCATTAAAGCTTGTTTTTTTGTCAAACGATGGATCTTCATTAATGGTGAATGCCTTGTAATAAATGAAGTGGGAATTGAATGTAATTTTTATGGTTTTAATGGATGGTTGTTGGACGATATGATGGTGGTTTGAGTAGCTATAAATGTTATTAATGTGGTGTCAAGAAGTAGCTCTAAGGGAGACTGGAAGAAAAGAGAAGAGGGCCCAAAAATGCACAAAACGGGCGGTTTATGAAGTTGTCCGCTCGAGTGAACCCATGTCCGCTCGAGCGGACCCTTCCAGAAGCTCGGTGGCTCAAACTAACCATTGCTCTACTCAAGCCATCCTAACTCGGATTCGTCAGCTCGAGCGGACCCTTGGTCACTCGAGGGGACCCATCCAGAACCTTGTTGGCTCGAGCCAACCTTCATATTCACTCCCTCCGAAAGAGCCATCCGCTCGAGTGAACCCCTGTCCGCTCTAGCGGACCCTTCCAGAAACCTTGCTCGTTCAATCGAACATTTCGTTTGCTCGAGCAGACTAACTGTTGTGCTTGGGGTTATGTTTGGAGCTGGAAAATGATGATTTAGGATATGGAAAGAGCCTGGTTGAGACCCCACTTCAATGGGAGACCTAGGAGGTGATGTATGGAGATCGATGGTGAAAGAAACACCCATTCCGGAGATTTTATTGAGGATGTTGGACCTATCAATTTGTATAGGGAACTTGGAATATTTCAAATCTTCCAGAGTACTAGTCATGAGCAAAAACCGACATACGAGGTCCTGATACATATTGTTTAAATCCTATAGCCTCAATGCATGTCCGAAATTATGAGGAGATCCATTGTGTTAGTTTTCACTTAAATTTCCTATGTTTCAGGCAGTTTTCATGTGTTAGTACAAATAATGCTTTAAGCTACTGAAATCTGTAGTCTGAATATTTGGTCAGCCTTATGCGTTCTTGATAAGATATTATTGTGATAAATGAGCTTACAAGCCTTCTGTTCAGCTCGTTTGGGTGTCATACACCTTTTTAGATATGTATATGCTTTGATTTCGTTTTGACCTATGAGTCGGCACCACTAAGCTTGGACAACCTTATCGGTTTGATCCACCGATTTGGGGTCCCCGTTTAGCTTCTGTCAGCTGCAGTCTGAATTATGTTCTATTCTGTCACCCGGTTCCTCGGCCGTGGTTTTGCTCAGTATATGTATGTATGTATATAGTTGCTTCTCTCCACCTTGCGTGCCCGAGACCAATGCCTTTAGTGTGCTCTCATCACATTAATGATGGAGGATTTAGCTTACATGTAGTTGCCATCTTGTCAGTTCCTATTCCTTGTTACCCTACATGTTTTATATTGCATATGTGCTTTAAACAAATAGTGCATCATGTTTTTATGGAAATTATAACTTTGACAGGTTTCAATATGTTTCTAAAATATGCTTTAAATTTCCTTATTGTTATATCTATTTACCCACCTGCCATAACGTCGTGCCTGACCCACTCTTTTGGTACTTAGGTCCAGACCCCGTTATCTTCGAGGAGGAGCCGGAGGAGGCCGCCGGTGAGCCGCATTGATTAGTAGAATGGCAAGCTGACAATGTCATTTAGACATTGGGTCGAGCTATGAGTTGCAAAACATTTTGGGGGTTATTGACTGATATATCTTGGGAATTCTTTTGGTTATACTGACCTTTGTTGGTCATTATTTTTGGGGAATGCTTAAAGAACTTACATTTTGTATAAACCTTTAACTTTATATTTTGGGGAATGCTAAAGGATCATTGCTCACTCTGACATCATGTTATTTGTATATGTGTTATCGGTTTTGTAATGTGGAATGGATTACGAATTTAGTTTGCTACACGCTTCCGCACCTATGTGAATGATTTGTGAGTGTGTGATATTCTCACCGTAGAAACCTGTGGGAAATTAAATGAGTGTATTATTATGTTTATTGTTGTAACTCATCACATCATTAGCTCGCCGATCTCGGATCAGGAGTGCTTGATGCGCTGACCCGGTCTGGGGTCGCGACAGATTGGTATTAGAGCGAGACGTGTTTCAGACAATTAAAAGAAACTAGAAATCCTAAGGACGTGGCGATCATCCGTTAGACTTTTTGCTAGTTATTCTCGTGTGAGCAATGTGTGACCCTATGCTTGATTTTTATGTGCTAACATTTTGTTTTGCAGTTATATTCCACCTTGAAAGAGACCCGTAAATGGCAATCCTACCGCAAACAATAGCGAATATACAGGGCCACTTGACAACAACTTTCCCAATCCAACCATGCAAAACCAATTCCAGCAGATGATGCAGGCAATGCTTGATCAGCAACGTCAGGCAAATGAAAACCAAGCCAGAATGCAAGAGCAAATGGCTAAGAAGGAGGAAGATCATGCCAAGGAAATGGCACAAATGCAAAGGCAATTGTTGGATGTATTAGAGAGAAGGCCTGAACCAGCACCAGCTTAACTACTAGGTCCACAGATTGTCATCAAACAAAGGGAAAATGATCCCAATGCATTGTTTGAACACTTCAGAAAGAGGGGTCCAAAAGAATTTACTGGGCATGAGGATCCACTAATTGCAGATGATTGGCTAGAGCACACGGAGAACATTTTTTAAGTCTTCCGATGCACAGGGAGACTACAAGTGGCACTTACAACTTCCTTGTTCACGGGTCTAGCAGATATTTGGTGGAAGACGGTCAAAGCAGAATATAGGACCGTGGCAGATGCTAAAGCTTAGGGAAATTTCGAAAAATAATTTGGTGACAAATATGTGCCTGTATACATCAAGAGGTAGAAGGCCATAGAGTTCCAACAGCTTGTGCAAGACTGTTGGAAGTGGGTGGGCCTCTAGGATAGGTTTTCAAAACTTTTGACCCACTTGACCCAGGGATCAACTATCCAGAAGGCTACAAAACCCAATCCAAGATCCGTGTCCTCAATCTCAGCCATCATGATCAGCAAAAAAACCTATTAAGAAGATAGAACAACACCCAACAAGCATCCATAAAAATCTACATCATGCAAGGAAGTGGATTATACCTTTGGAGCTCGGTTGTGCTCTAACGGAGACGTTGCGTCTTTCTTTGATGATGAAACTCTTTCACAAACCAAATCAGAATCTCCAAGACCCAATTGTCTTCCACGCTATTACCCGTTTCAGATCTCTTCTCTTAAGGAAGATGGTGGAATCTCCAAGAGAAAAGCCAACTAGAAACTCAAGGAAAACCGGAAGAGAAACTAGAAGAGAGAAGGAGAAGAGGGGAGTACAACTCTTGCACAAGGGTGCTTTGGGCGTGAATCCCTAGGAAGAAAGCATGCATGGACGTCCAAGCCACTATTCCCCTCTATTTATAGCTTTAAGCAACCTCCTCTTCGTTTATTATTAGAAGTCTCACTTCCATAATAATTAGTAACTTACTCTTCCTACTATTACCACTATTAGAAGTCTCACTTCAAATAGAAATAGTAACTTTCCTTTTGAGTTCAAATAGAATTAGTAATGATCCAATCTTAGGCTAGCGTGGGGACCACTAGGGATTCCATAGAAAGCTGGCTCCAACTGGGACACCGCGACCCCACATTTCATGTGCAATCCTGGCCCGCAGTTAATTGCAAATAACTCCACTAAATAAATGCAATTGAACTCCAGTCTTAGGAATAAATTACATGAAAACCCTAAACTTCCCTATCACCACAAGTAGGCCCCTCCATTAATATCCATGGATCAATTGGATAAATTGTCCCACCAATTTAGATCCACATCTTATTATCCTTGAGACCCAATTAGTCACAGTGATCATCAGTACTGTAAGGTCCCCGACCTTAATAGGGTGTTTAATTTCCTAATATTGGCGATTAGCCTAATTAATTGTGATTCTAGCTAATTAGGCAGGTTTAGTGGCTAAGCGAGTTTCTTTTATCATTAGAAAGATGGCCTCAAAGTTTCGTTTAATTTCGAGTGCGATTAGTCTTAATAAGAGGTTAGGTTGTGATTAGTTGGAAAAATTGGGTATTTTTTCGGAAAATTCTGTTTTCGCCGAATTTGGGCGCGTTGGAAAGATCTCGTCGTGCTCGTCATCTTTCGTTCTTAACTCATCATGATTCAACACCCGAAGTCTCTCAAATAATTGCATTTCTCTTATTTCACTCAGGAGGGGCACTTTGGACTTTTTCCCTTCATCCCCTCATTTAACCCTAAACCCAACTATTCCCATTCGTTTCCCCCTTCATTTCAGCTGCTGAAACTTCTCCTTCTTCACTCCTCATCTCTCTCTTTTTGCATGTGGAGATTGGAAGCATCCCAAGAGAAACCAAACACATCATCTTCTTCCTCTCTTCTTCCTCTATCTCTTGATCTTAATTTGGTAAGTTTTCCTCTCCTCCTTCCCTCCCCATTTCATTTTTCATGGCTGTAAATGAGTAGCATGTTCATGGTTTCCTTCTTTCTTCTTCCTTGATGTTCTTTGGGTGTAAGAGAAGGACTTTGGAAGGTTATTTTGGTTAGGGTTGTGAGGGAGCTCTCCTCCCCAAATTTATCTCCCCATTTCCATTCCTTTCATCCCCATTAGTGAAGGCAAGTAGAATAGCATTATGTATTGATCATACATGTATATTTGTTTCATTCTTGATAATGCATTGCTTAGATTTCTATTTAATGCCAAGCTTGATTTCAAATAATGGATTTCACATGTTAATTAGGTAAATAATGTTGATGGACTTAAATGGAATGGGATGGGTGCTTTTGTTGCATGATATAGGATGGTTTACATGTATGGAATGTGAGGTTTCTTAAGCTAGTGATGTGTGTCTCGAAAAATGACTGAAAGGCTTTAGAAACTCTATGTTTTGCACCGCGGTCACCACGTTGGCTGACCGCCTACCTAGAAACTTCACCCGGATAGGTGCAGTTGTGCACGCGGCTACCTTCGCGGTCAGCTCTCGGCTGATCGCTTGATCAGAACAGAACCTCTCCAGGTTCTGTCTTACACGCAGTGACCCGGCGGTCCCCTCACAGCTGGCTGACTTGATGAAAAAATTGAGCGAGTAGTATGTTTACTACACGCGGTGACCACGCGGCTACCCCACGGCGACCCAGCGGTCAGCCGCCTGGTCAGAAAACTGTTTTTGAAATGGGACTTCTTCCCTAGGTTTTGACTTTATATGTGGGACCCCTTGACCCTACCCTTGCATGACCAATTTGGAAAAATGGAAACGGAGCACAATTGGCTTGGTGTGCTTCGTCGGTTGTCTGGGATTTTCTGTATATTGATGTTACTTGGCCGAATGCGTGTGGTATTGAGTTAATTGGTGCCCAATAACTTCCGTACACCATGGGCCCGCCAAATTAGGACACCAATGGCTCATTCTCCATACATACTCCATTGGGGATGCGTTCAATACACGGTGGACAACCCTTGACCTAGGTTTGCCTTGTTCTTCTCTCTTGACTCGTGAATCTTGTATCCGTAGCATGTCGTGAATCTTGACTGGACTTAGAGTGTATCCTTAGGTACCTTGTCTTGTATTGATGGACACGTGTGGATAGACTTGAAAGATGACTACTCATGGAACTTGGAATTGGACTTGTATCTTGGCTTGACTTGGAGCAGCCCTCAGGTTGTCATCTTGTATTTGGAAACCTATCCACGTGTATTTGTCTTGGAATTCGGTTTGCATGCAAAACATCATTATCATCTTGTATTCATGACCAGCTGCAGACTGAGGATTTTAAAGTGGGCTGGATATCGGACACTAGGGTGGACAGTCGGCTTTGGACGACGTCCATGGCGCGAATAGCTGGGAGCGGGCTCGGACCACGCTGCTATTCCTAGGACCGGGAGCTAGGATCCCCCTAGAGCCGGACTTTGGGTATTCGTAGTTGGCTTGGACGTCACTTATACCCCGGGAGATGGCATTGGACATCCTCGGAGTCTCCTCTTGCTTGCATTGCATATTACGGATGGTTATTCTTGTTTATCTTGCTAGGATTTATCTTGTTACCTGATTCTCGTATTATTCATGCTTTATGCCTAGCTTGTACCTTGTCATCTTACGATCATGTACTTGTCTTTATTCTTTTTTGAAACATGTTATGAATAATGTATATTGCTTATCTCCTTGCCAATATGTTGTTGATCCTTTATCCCATGGTGTGCAGAGGATACCTACTATTACACCGACCTGGATGCCGAGGCAATCCCAGAGGATCCTCAACTGGGGGAGGAGGACGAGGTACGAGAGTGGGGTGCCGATCACGTAGCTTAACGTCAACACTCCCGACACTAGTGTCCGTTACACGGGGATAATTCTCATCGTGCCACCTCATTTTATCTTTTAGTCCAGACCTTTTGTACCTACTATACTTTTGTATATCTTTTGTACCAGGGCCTAAGTTTTTGGGATGGTCCTGATGTTTATAAACCTTAAATGTTTTTATCTTTGAAACTTAAAGATATAATGGAATGAAATCCATACTTGCTTCGATATCTCTACAGGTTTAACAAATGTGTTTATCGAATAAGCCCTGTTGATTAAATTGTTAATGAGGCTCAACTACATAATCCTCACAGTGGACTTTGATCCTTGGGCGTTAAGGGCAAAACTTTTTAATTAGCCCTAAATTTCACACCCCGGATCCAGTTTAATTACTAATCAGGTTCGGGGTCGTGACAAGTACCATCCAACTAACTCTTAATTGAGATGGGTGTACACTTACCAATGATAAATCCATAAATTGGCACAAGGGGATAATAGAGATAGATTCCATCTTGACCATTAAATGTTCCCACAGTCCTACTACCACGTACCCAAGACACCGAGGTGTTGACCTACAGTTGGCTCACTCATTGGTGACTAAAAGCAAATGAATAGATAGAAACTTGAGTTCATCAATGTCTCAGGATTGAGAGCCTATTGCTAGGGAATTATGAGAGCAGACCTTAAAGTAAAGACAGTGTTCATAAGGTGCTTCTCATGGTCCTTTAATACATCGAATGTACCAGTACCATGATCCGAAATCTTACATTCTGATGATCGAGACAAATCACACTATCGCATAGTAATCAAAGTATTGCAACCTTGTCAGATGAGATGTCCAGTCTCATCACTGGTTGTGAAGATATTTAAGTATAGGATTTGCTATACATGTCTCCCGTATGTGGATCTCATCCAAATACATGTATTGAATCTAGTATACTCATGAACTCTCGGTTCATCTCATGAACCATCATGTCATTTGTATTGGTTATATGCAAATATGTAATAAAATACCATTCATCTCATGAAAGGAAAGCATGAATATATTGATAAATAAAAAAATCAATCAATTTATTACATCAATCTTAATGGATTGAGACCATAAAACTAACAAAGGCAACATGACCGTTATTGAGTACCTCACGAAGTTTGAGAGGGTGTCCCAATATGCTCAACATTGTGGAGAAAAAGATAGCAAAGTTCATTGAGGGACTTAACCCGATCATCGAGAGGGATGCCACAGGGGTTGTGCCACCTGCCACATTTGAAGAGGCTGTCAGGAGAGCCTACAAATTTGAGAATCTGAATAACAAGATCCTTCAAATTCAGGGAATGACTCAAACTCACCAACAGAACCACCAGCAAAAACCCCAGCAGAACAAGAGACAAAGGCAAGATCAACATGCTTAGAGGTAAGACCAATATGCTCCAGGACAAGTGGTTTGGACGCATTGTGGCAAGAACCATGATGTTTCTCACTTTCGAGCAGAAACGGGAGCATGCTTCAGATGTGATTCCATAAACCATCAACTCAAGGATTGTCCAAGGCTCAATGGACAAGGCAACAGACAGAACCGGCAACACCATGGAGCACAACGTCTAGCACTGCCCCAAAATGCACCGGTTGTCCAAAACCAACCCAGACCACTATAGCAACAAGCACCACAGCAACAGTATAGACCCCTGCAGCACTAACAGCAGGCCCGCCAGCAAGGGCAACGGACAAGACAGTCTTTTCACACCCAAATCTGTGCATAAATTTTGAAATTTAAAAATCATGAGGAAAATATACTTTTTAAAAACGAGATTTTCGACGACCATTTTTCTCTTCTTCGTCAACTTCATCCGGGACCCACAAAAGGGAGTTTTAAAGCCCTGAAGTTTTATGACCATTGGGGCCCACAATTGACTCAAAACCCATTCATACATATATACTCAACGAGAGTCTTCTTCTTCCCTCATTCTTCCTGCAACGAACCAGAAGCTTTCCTTTTCTTCACAACTTCTCTCCTCTTGCATGTATAATAAACCCACCCAAATTGAATAACAAATTCCACCAACCTTCTCCCCATCTTTCAAGCTTCAAAAGGGTACTGTTTTTGTGGAATTTCAGCTGGGTTTTCTCTCTTCTCCAAACTCTTCTTCTTATCTAGAGCTTCTCAAAGTTAGCAATAGATACCTCTTCTCAAATCAGGTTTTTATTGGACCAAGTAGAGCCTCTTATCATACAGGCATGGATTCTTTTGTAGAACTCCCTTGTTTTTCAGATATTTTTTGTGGATTTTTGAAATGGGTTCTTCAATGGGTTTTGGTGTAGGATTTCAGCTAGCTGTGTAGGAGTTATTTGGATTTTTTTTAGACCCATTTCAGCTAGAGGCAAGTGATTAATCTAGGTTTATTGTTCATACAAGTAATTGAATGGGATGTGATTGTACATGCAATGCTTTATGGAATCATGAGTTTGATTCTACTTTTAGATATTCATTGGTTTAATCTTGTTTTGTTTTAATGTTTAGTTTACTAAACACATGTCTTAATGCTCATGTGCTGTGATTTATTTCATTGAAATTCTGATTTTGAAATTATTTCTCTCAAATGGGGATTTCTATACTACAATTGTTAGAAAATGAAACTTGGAATTATGTGAGGTTGATTTATAGATTTTGAAGTGTTTGAAGTGAATGGTTGTTTGATGAAAAAGGGAGAGCATGTAGGCTCATTTTTGTGCAGGAAAGGAGAGGTAATAAGGAGATGTGTTGGAGGAAAGAAGGGACTGAGAACAGCATCAGAAGTGCATTCCCACGGCTGGTCGGTCAGCTGTCGGCCAGTGGTCGGCTAGTCGACTGCCAACTGACAGGTGACCGAACCATCTCGGTTCCATTTCCAGAATGCTGCATTTTCCAGATTTTGAGGTCTCGGTTGACCGATAGGTGACCGAACATCCTCGGTTCTAATTCCAGAATGCTATATTCCCTATTTTTGATGAGTCGGCTAGCTCTCGATTAGCACGCGGCTAACCGACCTGACCATGGTCGGCTAATCAACAGCCAACCGGCAGGTGACCGAATTTCAAATTTGGCCTATTTTTGGGGGATTTCTTTGGGAATAAAAACTAGAATATGATTAAGGGCTTTTAGCTTGACATTGTGCAATTGAAATCCGAAATGTTGTTTAGCTTCAGAGGCACCAATCAGCTTTAAATTCCAACATTTGGGTTTCAATTACATAGGGATCAAATGATGGGCCTTAGCATATGCTTGAAAAGTTTGATTTGAAAACCTTAGGGTTGATGTGAAAAGGTATTGGTTTGGAATAATGTGGATTTGTAAAGGTTTTGACTTGAAAGGGCATTGATTTACAATAATTTGGATTTGTAAAGGTTTTTGTTTTAAAAGGTTTTGACTTAGTATTAAGTGTGGATTTCGTGTGGTTCACCATGTCGTCTGTGCTTTTGATAGGGCTACTAGTTTCGTGAACGCTCGTGTGTGTGTGGTTATTTTCAGTGTGCAGAGTAGTCCCTTATCAATTCTAGAACATCGTTATGAATTTGTAAAGTTTTGCGTGGATTTTCATGTCATCTTAAAAATGATGTTTCCAAGGTTTTATTTAAAAACCCCATTTTTGGGAATCATAGCGTGAATCGTGGTTTCATCACATCATGTCGGGACTATTAATTAGTGAATTCTAGTGAACAAATGTGTGTGCCCATGATATTGTGTTAGTAGTTTCCGAATTCTTGTGTATCAAGCATTGTCTTGAAAGTTCGTGTGTATTTATTTTTTTGTCGGCACTACTCAGCTTGGACGACCTTGTCGGTCTGATCAACCACCTTGGGTCCTTAAATACTTCGTGCCAACTGCAGTTTGGGATATCGTGCGTGTTTATTTAGCCCATTTAGCAGCAGGACTCGTGTGTGATGCCCAGTTATACTGGGTCATGATCGTGTGTGCTCCCTTCACCTTGTGTGATGGAGAATTATTATCGTGCGTGCTCCTGTTACCTCGTGTGAAGGAGAATATAGCTTCATGTGGTTGCCTTCCGCTCAGTCAGTTTTATTACCGTGGTTTCTATCTTGTACATGAATTTCTATGTCCTTATCTTGCAAGCTTGATATGATTTCTCTGAGACTTTCAAATGTGCTTTGGTATTGAAAATTGGATTTACTAATCATGCTAATTTCATTTCGTATATTGTTCATACATTGTTTTAAACTCTGTAAGTCTGTTTTAAATTCAGTAAATTGTTTTAAACATTGCTTCTTCTAAAACTTAATCTTGTTAGTACTCATGCCTAAATTGATCACCTGCCAGACCGTCGTGTCTGATATTCTATCTTTGGTGCCTTAGGTAGCAGGTTCTTGCCTTGAGCTAGTGCGTGTGCAGATGGTTGTAAAGCCATGAGTTTTGCAGGTTCGTTTGTCACTGATGTCATGTAGACGTCGTGCTTAGCTCCAGAGATACGTTACACATCTGGGTAGTATTTGTTCTTAGCCTTTTATTTTGTAAGGCTTCTATTAGCCTTCTTCCTTGGGATTGTAATTAATGCACTTGTTAAATTATAACTTGAATATGCTTGGGTAATGATAAGCCTGTTACTGTCAACTCTGTATATTTTGATATCAGGTTTTGTTCCAGTCTGAATATGAGTATTGCTATGACAGCTTTATGCTGATAGGTTAAGTGCGATACGGAATCCAATGGCCAAGGGCTCCGGGTCGCAACGCCACGTAAGCTTCCGCGAAATGTCCTTGATGTGTTTGGAAATTTTGTCTTCCTCACACACACGGATCTTGGGGAGAAATATTATTTATCACTTACTTCCCAATTCGCGTCCCCTAGGTCGGACCGCTGCAGGGATCCGAGTTTGGGGCGTGACAATATCTCTACAGGTTTAACAAATATGTTTACCGGATAAGCCCTGTTGATTAAATTGTTAATGAGGCTCAACTACACAATCCTCACAGCGGACTTCGATCCATGGGCATTAAGGGCAAATTTTTTTAATTAGCCATAAATTTCACACCCCGGATCCGGTTTAATTACTAATCAGGTTCGGGGTCATGACAAAGTGGTATCAGAGCAATGGATGGTTTCTCAGGGTAAAAATTATAGAAACCATAGGACGTGTGTAAGGATTTACGTTAACCTAGTATTCGTAGTATGTTTTATATTCTTATAGCCTTCTGTTGCTAGTTTTGGGTTGCATAGGGCCTGACTCATATTTTCTTACAGTGACATGGCTAATAACGGACCATCAGGGTCGGGTTCCACACCTCCTATACCGGATAGCCAGTTCCAACAGTTTCTCAATGCTTATCTGCAATCACAGACTGCGTAGACAGAACGTGACAGGAAACAAAGAGAGGACCAAGTCGCCTTTCAAGCTCAGATGGTAGAAGTAATGCAAAAGGTGTCTGAACCCTGGGTTAAAGAATGAGATCTCAATGGTCTAGTTGAAAAGTTTATGAAGAGACTTCCTCCAGAATTCTTGTCGCGACCCCGGACCGAGGTTTCCCTAAGCCCGGGCCCCGCGACGGTTGTTGTCCATCCAACTATGATTAACCCACAGGTTTCCGCGGTGAGGATTCCCAAAACGAACATGTAACAATCTCACACTAACAATGATTTGCGGAAGCGTGCAAGTAATCTCATCACAATTCAATGACATAAACTTAATGATTCAGAATTGCATATGTTAAGTCATCATTAAGACAGTAATCAGAGTAGAAAATGTAAGCATAGCTTTACCCGATTCAGTTTAAGTTTCAAGATAACAAAGTATTAAGTTACATAATCCCAAAAAGGTGAAAAAGACCAACAAAGGCCATACATTCCCAAAATAACAAAATATTCCCATCTAAGTGTATCATGCTCAAGACCCCGCCCAACGTCTAGAGGACGTCGTCGGGTTGCCACTCACGGGCTGGGGGTGGCTCAAAAGCCTCCTCCGGGCGCTCCTCCGCAATAGCAACGGCGCCTGCATCTAAACACCAAAACAAAGGGGATCAGACACGACGGTCTGGCAGGTGAACAGCTTAGACATGATACCAGTTAGTTAATATGAAGTTAATCAACACTTAAAACATGGCATGAGTTCTGAACAAAACATATTTAAAGTGCAATTCAAAACTAATATGCTTTTCAATAAAACAACATGATTCACGGATCCACGTTGAGCTCATCCTTTCTCCGTCATATGTAATGACAAGAGCAAGCAAAACAAAACAGAACGAGACGAAACAAAACACAAGTCCGAGCCACACAAGGTGGGCGGAAAACCGGCCGCGGAACCGGACAGAACAAAGATGTGTATAAATACACGGCTAATCTGCAGATTGCCCTTATGTTTAAGGACCCCCTAACAAGTGGATCAGACTGAGAGGGCAGTCCAAGCTCAGTGGTATTCTATGATATTCACGTATGCATAAAGTTGATCAATACTTGTACAAAACTTAGCGAAAAATGGGGAAAACACTATCAAAACAATGCTAGACGAGACTAAACAAGAATGGCAAAAGCTATAACATCAAAGCTGGAAAAGTGTCCCCAATATAGTTCTTGAAACATATCAAAAGTTAAATACATGCTTGTAAATCAAAACAGGTACAGAACATATTCTTCGTGTCAAAATTCAAGATTTCGAAACAATTATGTCAAGTATATGCTAAGGTTCTTTATTTGATTCTCGTGAAGTTGAAACCCAAATGTTGGAGTTTAAATGAATTGGTGTTTCCGAAGCTGGACAACATTTCATGTTTCAACTGCACAGCATCAGGCTAAAGACCCCATAACATATTCTAGTTTTTCTCTCCCATCCAAGCCCCTTCAGAATTCTCCTTCTGTGCACTCGGTCACCACGCGGCTACCTGGCGGCTGGCCGCCGGGTGCTGGTCGGCTAACCGACCAACTGACCGCCTGCTGACCGACTGATCAGAAAACATACTACTTTTCAATTTCTTGCGCAGGTCGGCTAGCCGCCTGCTGACCGCCTGCTGGCCGACCACGCCCTGTACAGAAAATAAGTTACTGTTATTCTAACCGACACAGGGTCGGTTAGCCGTGGGTCAACAGTCGGCTAGCCGACTGCTGGCCGACTGCTAACCGCCTGTCTGCGGCAGCTTCAGCTGAATTCAGAATTTCACACCTCCTCTCACCATTTCACTCCTTTGTCAAATCCCTGCATATCCCTTGAGCCTCCATGCTCTCCAAGGGCAATTCCCATTCAGATTATACAATCCACACTTCCAAATCACCTCACAACATTTCCTCCAATCTTTCATCCATTTATAAAAATACATTGGCAAGATAAAAGCAACTTCAAATGGGTGAAAAACATTTAAACAACCATTAGCATTTGCATTTCAATTAAAACAAGATTTCAGACTATATCACATCCTTAAAACCATATATTACTCAAAATAGAATGGAAAGAAATCAAATCATGAAAGTTAAAACATTCAAATATTGCATGCATTATGAATCTAAGTTGATCACTTGCCTTTACCAAGATCCTAGCCCAACAAACTCAGAAACAAATCCTACCAAAAGCACTCCACGAAATCTACAAGAAAACCCATGAAAAGAACTTCAAAAATCCATCAAAAAGAGAGGACAATGACCCATTTCGAAATGGGTGTTGCATGCTTGAAAAATGGGCTCCTAAGGAACTCAAAAGACTAGATTGAAGAGGAGAAAGAGATCCATTACCTGAAGCTTACTAAACAAGAAGAGGAGAAGAAAACTGAATGGAAACACAGCTGGGATCTCCAAGAAAATGGTAGCAATGGATTCCTTGAGTTGAGAGGAAGAAGATGGTAAGATTGGTTTTTGATGTGGAGCTCTCTAGCATAGGCATGCAATGAGAAGAAGGGAGGGGAAGAAGAAGAACCTCAGCTGAGTTCAGAAGTTGCAGGGAGAGCTTGAAACGAGAGTGAAAGGAAAATGAGGGAGAAGAGAGCCTTAATTCAAATGGTTCTTGTGGGCCCCATTGCTCCAAAACTTGCAATGTTTAAAACACTGATTTGTGGGCCCCGAATGAAAACGACGAAGAAGACTAAAATGATCGCCGAAAAATCTAGTTTCCAAAAAGTATAAATTTGGCATAGTTGCGAGATTTCGAAATTTGAGTCCAGGTTTGGTGTGAAAAGACTGATTTACCCCTTTTGAGCCAAAACTTGGGTTTTTGGGTCTAAAACACAAACAAGACGAACACAAAAGTTTATTAATAAAATAAAACCATTCAAAAGAGATCGAAATCACGATTAAAATCCGAAAAATGGAATTTCCTCCCAAGCTTACACGTACACTCAAGGCACCCTTAAGTGTGACCAAAATGCACAAAACGCTCTCAAAATTCCCCAAAGCTAATTCTAGACTAAATCGAACCAATTTCTAATCCCACGTACACTAAACTCACATTATCACTGAACACGCACTTAACTAACACTAATCGCGCTAATCCTGGGTCGGGGTTTGACATCCTCCACCCCTTAGGTTATTTGGTCCTCCAAATAAAATAAATATACCTCTGGTAATAGTTCAGGATACTTTCTCTGGACTTGCTCTCGTAGTTCCCATGTCGCTTCTTCTGGCTCATGATTTTCCACTGTACTTTGACCCAGTGAATTGTCCGATTTCTTAATTCTTGTTCTTTGGTGTCCACAATTCTAACCGGCTTCTCCACATACGATGCATCTTCTCGAATTTCCAGTGGTTCATGCTGTAGAACATGTGAAGGATTTGGGACGTATTTCTTCAACATAGAGACGTGAAAAACATTGTGTACCCCTGAGAGTTCCGGCGGTAACGCAAGTCTATAGGCAACATCTCCTATCTTGCTCAAAATCTCATACGGTCCGATGTACCTTCTCGCAAGCTTGCCTTTCTGCCCAAATCTCAGAGTTCCTCGAGTCGGAGATACCTTCAAAAATACCTTGTCACCTTCTTTAAACTGCAAATCTCTTCTACGAGTATCAGCATAACTCTTTTGTCTACTTCGAGCAACCTTTAACCGTTCTTGAATCAACTTGATCTTATCACTTGTTTCTCCAACTATTGTCGGTCCATGAAAGCTACGAACACCGACTTCTTCCCAGCAAACAGGAGTTCTGCATCTCCTACCATAGAGTGCTTCGAAAGGTGCCATCCCGATACTGGAATGGTAGCTGTTGTTGTATGCAAACTCACACAGTGGTAAGTACTCATCCCATTGAACCTTGAAATCTAGCACACAAGCCCGTAGCATGTCCTCTAAAGTCTGTATAGTTCGCTCTGATTGGCCATCAGTCTGAGGATGGTATGCAGTGCTGAATTGCAGCTTAGTGCCCATAGATTCGAATAGGGTCTTCCAAAATCTCGAAACAAATCTGCTATCTCTGTCAGAAGTGATGGAGACGGGTTGTCCATGTCTGCTGACTATCTCAGTAACAAATAAATCTGCAAGTGGTGCCATATGCATCTTACTCCCTGTCTTCATAGGAATGAAGTGAGCAGACTTCGTAAGGCGATCTACTATAACCCAAATAGCATTGTTCCCTTTCTTGGTAGTAGGCAAACCGGAGACGAAATCCATAGTGATGTGTTCCCATTTCCACTCCGGAATGTCCAATGGTTGCAACAACCCTGGAGGCTTCTGGTGTTCTGCCTTAATCTGCTGACACGTGAGGCACCTAGATACAAAAGCTGCAATCTCTCGCTTCATGTTATTCCACCAGAATCGGTTCTTCAAATTTTGGTACATTTTTGTACTCCCAGGATGCATAGAGTATCTCGTGTTATGAGCTTCAGTCATAATTTCATTCTTCAAGTCCTCGAGGTTAGGCACACACAAACGGTCACGGAAGTACAACACTCCATCTACAACTCTGAAGTCTGGACGTTCTGAAATGTGTTCCACAATCTTGGCCAAATCCGGGTCTTGCAATTGACTGTCTTTGATTTTCTGAATGAAAGTAGGTTCAGACACTATCATACTTGCCAACATCACGCCCTGCCTAAACGGTTGCACTTCTACTCCCAATTCTTCAAATTGATACAAGACACTGACTCCTCTCAAGCTAGCCATAACCACTGATTTTCTGCTCAAAGCATCAGCTACTACATTCACCTTGCCCGGATGATACTTGATTGGGAAGTCATAGTCTTTGATGTACTCCATCCATCGTCTCTGCCTCATGTTTAACTCTTTCTGCGAAAATAGATACTGTAGACTCCGGTGATCTGAATGTACTTCAAATTTCTCTCCATATAGGTAATGTCTCCACATTTTCAAAGCAAATACAACCGCTGCTAATTCCAAATCATGAGTTGCATAATTCTTCTCATGCTCTTTCAACTGTCTTGAACCATAAGCAACTACTTTGTCATTCTGCATCAGCACACAACCCAATCCTACATTTGAAGCATCTGTATAGATAACAAATCCTCCACTTCCCGACGGTAAAGTGAGAATTGGAGCTGTAGTCAATCTTTTCTTCAGCTCTAGAAAACTTTCTTCACAATGGTCTGTCCATACAAAAGGCACATTTTTCCTAGTCAACTTTGTCAATGGTGCTGCAATAGATGAAAATCCCTGGACAAACCTCCTGTAATAACCTGCTAATCCCAAAAAGCTTCTGATTTCCGTCACACTGCTTGGCCTTCTCCAACTGACAACTGCTTCGACTTTGGACTGGTCCACTGCTAAGCCTTTTCTTGAAATAACATGGCCTAGAAAAGCCACTTGCTCTAACCAAAATTCACATTTACTTAGCTTTGCATAGAGCTGGTTGTCCCTCAAAAGCTGTAACGATGTCCTCAAGTGCTCTTCATGCTCTTCCTTACTCTTAGAATACACAAGAACGTCATCAATAAACACCACTGTAAAGTGATCCAAGTACTCTGCAAAGACTTTGTTCATGAGAGCCATAAACACCGCGGGTGCATTAGTCAACCCAAATGGCATCACCAGAAACTCATAATGCCCGTATCTAGTTCGAAAAGCTGTTTTAGGCACATCTGACTCTCTAACTCGCAGCTGATAATACCCAGACCTCAAATCTATCTTGGAAAAATACGCTGCTCCTTGCAATTGATCAAACAATTCATCTATTCTCGGCAACGGATACTTGTTCTTGACAGTCATGTGGTTCAATCTTCTGTAGTCTATGCACATTCTCCAGCTTCCATCCTTCTTTTTCACAAACAACACTGGTGCTCCCCAAGGTGACACGCTTGGTCTAATGAAACCTTTGCTCAATAGTTCTTGCAATTGGAGTTTTAGTTCACCTAATTCTGCTGGAGCCATCCTGTAAGGTGCAATAGAAATTGGAGCTGTCCCTGGAAGGAGCTCAATCGTGAACTCAACCTCTCGAATTGGTGGTAAACCTGGGATTTCTTCAGGAAAAACATCTGGAAACTCACATACAACGGGGATTTCCTCCACCCCTTGGGATCGTTTATCCTCCGTGATAAACGCTATAAAAGCGTCACAACCACTAGATACCATTCTGCTTGCCTTTAGTGCTGAAATAATCCCTACTTGGCCTTTCTTCCTGTTTCCTTGAACAATCAAATCTGCCTGTTCTCCTTTCAACTTAAAAGTAATAGTTTTACTAAAGCAATCCATGGTTGCATGATACTTCTCTAACCAATCCATGCCTAAGATGACATCAAAATCATGCATGTCTAAAATAATAAGATCTGCTGGAAGGTTGATTTCTCCTAATAGAACTGAACAATTTGGGTAATAGATTCTACAAACGGCCTGCTTACCTACTGGTGTAGTGACAGTCAAGATATAATCAAGAATTCTAAATGGCATAGCAATCATCTTCGCAAACACAGGAGATAAAAATGAATGAGTGCTTCCAGGATCAAATAAAATTTGAGCTTCTACTCCACAGATGAAAAGTTTACCTTCCACTACATCGCCCGCAGCATCGGCATCGACACGATTAAGATTGTATGCTCGGCCTTGCTGCTGTGGTCTATTCTGCCTCCCTTGTGCATTTCTGTTCTGCTGCTGCTGCTGAGGAGGACGAGCATTCTGATTTTGAACTTGTTGCCTGCCTTGTTGCTGCTGAGGTGGTCTTGCTTGGTTCTGGGCTGGAGCCTGTGGTGCTGCTTGCCTTTGTGGCTGGTTCCTATTAGTCTGATTTTGCACTTGTGGGCAATCTCGAATGGCATGGTCCATAGCCCCACATTTAAAACAAGCTCCCGTGGCTTTACGACATTGTGCAGTTTCATGATTCTTGCCACAATGTGCACACGCACCTTGCCTTGGAGGATTTTGTTCTTGTCTTGGCTTCTTGTTCTGTGACCTTTGGTTCTGTTGGTGGTACTGTTGCTTTCTATCCCTGATGATCTGATTGTTGATATCTTCGAACTTGTATGCTCTTTTGACTGCTTCATCGAAGGTGGCTGGTGGAACTACTCCTGTAGCATCCCTCATGATGATGGGGTTCAGCCCTTCTAGGAATTTAGTGATCTTCTTCTGCTCGGTGTCTATCAACTCTCGGGCATATCTAGCAAGCCTTTCAAACTTTGTCACATACTCCAAAACTGTCATGTTACCCTGCTTGAGCTGCTGAAACTCTATAGCTTTCTGCCTCTTGACATGAGAAGGGACATACTTATCAGTGAATTGAATTTTAAAAGTTTCCCATGTAACCCCATCTGGCATAATCTGATACGGTTCCTTAACCGTTTGCCACCAAGTGTCCGCTAATCCAAAAAATAGAGAAGCTGTGAGGTTGACCTTCTGTAAGCCTGTACAAGTGAATACATCAAAGATCTTCTCTACATTAACTAGCCAATCATCTGCAGCCAACGGGTCTTCTTGACCTGAGAACTCCTTGGGTCCTCTCTTCCTGAACCTCTCGAACAAAATGTTAGGGTCTTGTTCTCGATTGTTGATGATAATATTCGGTCCCCCCGGTTGCCTAGGCGGGGGTTGAGGCCTAGTTTGTAAAACTTCCAAAAGCTGTCTTTGAACTTGTGCCATTTCCTCATCCTTCTTAGCTAGCTGTTCTTGGAACCTAGCTTGGTTCTCATTGGCCTCTCTTTGTAGCCTAGCCTGGACTTCATTAGCTTCCCTCTGCATTCTTGTCTGACTTTCATTTGCTTGCCTCTGTTGCTCTAACATGGTTTGCATGAGTGCCTGAAACTGAGTCATTGTAGGTGGCTGTTCATCATGTGTTTCACTGTTATCATTATTGGTATTGCTCCCTGAAGCATTCTGATTCGGAGTTCTTTTTGGAGGCATGACGCTGTAAAACAAATTGTTAGTACATAATAACAAATTGGGGTTTGGTTTCTAAGTCCACACTACTGATCTAACGTATTCGCGGATCCTCGCCACGTCCCTAAGAGTTTCTAGTTTCTTTTAATTGCCTGAAACATGTCCCGCTCTGATACCAGTCCTGTCGCGACCCCGGACCGAGGTTTCCCTAAGCCCGGGCCCCGCGACGGTTGTTGTCCATCCAACTATGATTAACCCACAGGTTTCCGCGGTGAGGATTCCCAAAACGAACATGTAACAATCTCACACTAACAATGATTTGCGGAAGCGTGCAAGTAATCTCATCACAATTCAATGACATAAACTTAATGATTCAGAATTGCATATGTTAAGTCATCATTAAGACAGTAATCAGAGTAGAAAATGTAAGCATAGCTTTACCCGATTCAGTTTAAGTTTCAAGATAACAAAGTATTAAGTTACATAATCCCAAAAAGGTGAAAAAGACCAACAAAGGCCATACATTCCCAAAATAACAAAATATTCCCATCTAAGTGTATCGTGCTCAAGACCCCGCCCAACGTCTAGAGGACGTCGTCGGGTTGCCACTCACGGGCTGGGGGTGGCTCAAAAGCCTCCTCCGGGCGCTCCTCCGCAATAGCAACGGCGCCTGCATCTAAACACCAAAACAAAGGGGATCAGACACGACGGTCTGGCAGGTGAACAGCTTAGACATGATACCAGTTAGTTAATATGAAGTTAATCAACACTTAAAACATGGCATGAGTTCTGAACAAAACATATTTAAAGTGCAATTCAAAACTAATATGCTTTTCAATAAAACAACATGATTCACGGATCCACGTTGAGCTCATCCTTTCTCCGTCATATGTAATGACAAGAGCAAGCAAAACAAAACAGAACGAGACGAAACAAAACACAAGTCCGAGCCACACAAGGTGGGCGGAAAACCGGCCGCGGAACCGGACAGAACAAAGATGTGTATAAATACACGGCTAATCTGCAGATTGCCCTTATGTTTAAGGACCCCCTAACAAGTGGATCAGACTGAGAGGGCAGTCCAAGCTCAGTGGTATTCTATGATATTCACGTATGCATAAAGTTGATCAATACTTGTACAAAACTTAGCGAAAAATGGGGAAAACACTATCAAAACAATGCTAGACGAGACTAAACAAGAATGGCAAAAGCTATAACATCAAAGCTGGAAAAGTGTCCCCAATATAGTTCTTGAAACATATCAAAAGTTAAATACATGCTTGTAAATCAAAACAGGTACAGAACATATTCTTCGTGTCAAAATTCAAGATTTCGAAACAATTATGTCAAGTATATGCTAAGGTTCTTTATTTGATTCTCGTGAAGTTGAAACCCAAATGTTGGAGTTTAAATGAATTGGTGTTTCCGAAGCTGGACAACATTTCATGTTTCAACTGCACAGCATCAGGCTAAAGACCCCATAACATATTCTAGTTTTTCTCTCCCATCCAAGCCCCTTCAGAATTCTCCTTCTGTGCACTCGGTCACCACGCGGCTACCTGGCGGCTGGCCGCCGGGTGCTGGTCGGCTAACCGACCAACTGACCGCCTGCTGACCGACTGATCAGAAAACATACTACTTTTCAATTTCTTGCGCAGGTCGGCTAGCCGCCTGCTGACCGCCTGCTGGCCGACCACGCCCTGTACAGAAAATAAGTTACTGTTATTCTAACCGACACAGGGTCGGTTAGCCGTGGGTCAACAGTCGGCTAGCCGACTGCTGGCCGACTGCTAACCGCCTGTCTGCGGCAGCTTCAGCTGAATTCAGAATTTCACACCTCCTCTCACCATTTCACTCCTTTGTCAAATCCCTGCATATCCCTTGAGCCTCCATGCTCTCCAAGGGCAATTCCCATTCAGATTATACAATCCACACTTCCAAATCACCTCACAACATTTCCTCCAATCTTTCATCCATTTATAAAAATACATTGGCAAGATAAAAGCAACTTCAAATGGGTGAAAAACATTTAAACAACCATTAGCATTTGCATTTCAATTAAAACAAGATTTCAGACTATATCACATCCTTAAAACCATATATTACTCAAAATAGAATGGAAAGAAATCAAATCATGAAAGTTAAAACATTCAAATATTGCATGCATTATGAATCTAAGTTGATCACTTGCCTTTACCAAGATCCTAGCCCAACAAACTCAGAAACAAATCCTACCAAAAGCACTCCACGAAATCTACAAGAAAACCCATGAAAAGAACTTCAAAAATCCATCAAAAAGAGAGGACAATGACCCATTTCGAAATGGGTGTTGCATGCTTGAAAAATGGGCTCCTAAGGAACTCAAAAGACTAGATTGAAGAGGAGAAAGAGATCCATTACCTGAAGCTTACTAAACAAGAAGAGGAGAAGAAAACTGAATGGAAACACAGCTGGGATCTCCAAGAAAATGGTAGCAATGGATTCCTTGAGTTGAGAGGAAGAAGATGGTAAGATTGGTTTTTGATGTGGAGCTCTCTAGCATAGGCATGCAATGAGAAGAAGGGAGGGGAAGAAGAAGAACCTCAGCTGAGTTCAGAAGTTGCAGGGAGAGCTTGAAACGAGAGTGAAAGGAAAATGAGGGAGAAGAGAGCCTTAATTCAAATGGTTCTTGTGGGCCCCATTGCTCCAAAACTTGCAATGTTTAAAACACTGATTTGTGGGCCCCGAATGAAAACGACGAAGAAGACTAAAATGATCGCCGAAAAATCTAGTTTCCAAAAAGTATAAATTTGGCATAGTTGCGAGATTTCGAAATTTGAGTCCAGGTTTGGTGTGAAAAGACTGATTTACCCCTTTTGAGCCAAAACTTGGGTTTTTGGGTCTAAAACACAAACAAGACGAACACAAAAGTTTATTAATAAAATAAAACCATTCAAAAGAGATCGAAATCACGATTAAAATCCGAAAAATGGAATTTCCTCCCAAGCTTACACGTACACTCAAGGCACCCTTAAGTGTGACCAAAATGCACAAAACGCTCTCAAAATTCCCCAAAGCTAATTCTAGACTAAATCGAACCAATTTCTAATCCCACGTACACTAAACTCACATTATCACTGAACACGCACTTAACTAACACTAATCGCGCTAATCCTGGGTCGGGGTTTGACAATTCTATGGGGTAGAGGATCCCGCAGAGGCAGATGAATGGACAGTGCAGATTGAGAAGATCTTTGAAGTGTTCAAATGCACAAGTCAATAGCAAGTTTAATTGGCAACTCACATGTTTCGTGGGACCGCAGAGGGATGGTGGAAGACCATTGTCGCGACCCTGAACCGAGGTCTCCGATTCGGGCCTGCGACTAGTGTGTCCAACTGCGATTATTGCATAGGTTTCAGCGGTGAGGATTCTCAAAACAAACATGGAATTATCTCACACGAACAATGATTTGCGGAAGCGTGCAAGTAATCTCAATCACAACTTATCAATATAAATCAAATGACTCCAAGATGCATAA
Source organism: Persea americana (assembly GCA_029852735.1). Taxonomy (NCBI): domain Eukaryota; kingdom Viridiplantae; phylum Streptophyta; class Magnoliopsida; order Laurales; family Lauraceae; genus Persea; species Persea americana. The sequence goes on along the minus strand of CM056813.1, from coordinate 19,451,764 downwards.
GTTAGATAGTTCAAGGAACATAAACATTCAGAGGGAGAAATGTAGCATAGCATAACCATAAAGTTTAGATTCCAAGTTTCAAGGTAACAAAAGTAAGTTAAGTCCAAGTTTACATTCCCCAATTTAGAAAAAGGCCAACAAAGGCCATACATCCCAAAATGACACAACACTAAACCCAACCATGTGTACGTAACTCATGTCCCCACCCGACGTCTAGAGCACGTCATCGGGTTGCCACTCACGGGCTAGGGGTGGCTCAACAGCCTCCTCCTAACATTCCTCTTCAAAGGCAACGCCATCTGCACCTGGTCACCAAAGAAACGGGTCAGACACAACGGTCTAGCAGGCGATCAATTTAGACAAAAATATAAATAATTTAGATCACGGAAAAAGACAATATTTAAAACCATTCAATGAATGCAGAACAACGCTTAGAAAGTATACAAGACAAAATAGGTATGAATGTAGAAATATATCATGATTAGTAAGAAACCACATTGAGCCCATCCTTTCTCTACCATACATGATGAGCAGATTAAGCAGAACAGAACAGAATATAACAGGACAGAACAGAGTAGAGTCCCATGCTACACTAGGTAGGTGGGGTCCGGCCGCGGAACCGAAAATAGGACGGAGATGTATATATGAAATATACGACTAATCTGCAGATAGTCCAGAGCTTAAGGACCACCAGATAGCGGATCAGACTGAAAGGGTAGTCCTAGCTCAGCGGTATTTACCTAAAATCATGAATGCATGAAAACAAGATAGTATATATACAAAACCAACCAAAATAGGAGAATTCACTCATCAAAACAGGACAAGGCAGAACATATCAGGGGCAGCATATGCTATAGCAAAATAAAACGGACGTAGTGATCCCCATTATAATTTCTTGAAACACTTCAAAACCAGGCTAATACTTGCAAAATGAAACAAGTTCTACGATATTCATCGCATCAGAAACCGAGGTCTCAAAATAAGCTAATCAGTACACATTAAGACCTTTCTTTGACCTTTATGTATTTGAAGCCCAATTGTCGAAGTTAAGATATATTGGTGTCCCTGAAGCTAAAGGACAAGTCAAGTTCCAAATGCACAATCTCAAGCTAGAAGCTCTTTATTGTATTCTGGTTTTCAGTCAAAAAAAAAAAAAACTCTCATAAAACTTGGTCAACTCTCGGTCACCTGTCGGCTAGCCGAGTAGTGATTGTCGGCTAGACGCCAGCTGACCAACGGCTGACCGCCTGGTCTCAGGTCTGGAAAATTACCATTTTTGAAATGGAACCAAACTGGAACTCGGTTGGCTATCGGTCGACCGAGGTGATGCAGGTCGGCTGGCCGACAGTTGACTGACGATCCCCTGTTGTCAAAACTGTTAGTTTTATGGTCTCAATCCATTAAGATTGATGTAATAAATTGATTAATTTCTTTATTTATCAATATATTCATGTTATCATTTCATGAGATGAATGGTGTTTATTACTTAAATGCACATAACCAATACGAATGACATGATGGTTCATGAGATGAACCGGAGTCCATAAGTATACTAGATGCAATACATGTGTATGGATGAGATCCACATACGGGAGACATGTATAGCAAATCTTATACTTGAATATCTTCACAACCAGTGATGAGATTGGACATCTCATCTGACAAGGTTGCAGTACTTTGATTACTATGAGATAGTGTGATTTGTCTCGATCATCAGAATGTAAGATTCTGAATCATAGTGCTGGTACATTGGATGTATTGAAGGACCATGAGAAACACCTTATGAACACTGTCTTTACTTTAAGGTCTGCTCTCACAATTCCCTAGCAATAGGCTCTCAATCCTAAGACATTAATGAACTCAAGTTTCTATCTATTCGTTTGCTTTGAGTCACCAATGAGTGAGGCCAATTATATGTTAACACCTCGGTGTCTTAGGTACGTGGCAGTAGGACTGTGGGAACATTTAATGGTCAAGATGGAATCTATCTCTATTATCCCCTTATGCCAATTAGTGGATTTATCATTGGTAAGTGTACACCCATCTCAATTAAGAGTTAATTGGATGGTACTAATGATTACTATAATTAATTGGGTCTCAATGATAATAAGATATGGGTCAAAATTGGTGGGACAGTCTGTCCAATTGATCCATGGATAATGATAGAGGGGCCCACTTGTAGTGATGGGGAAGTTTAGGGTCTTCATGTAATTTATTCCTAAGACTGGAGTTCAATTGCATTTATATAGTGGAGTTATTTGCAATTAACTGTGAGCCCGGATTGGACATGAGATGTGGGGTCCCGGTGTCCCAGTTGGAGCCGGCTTTCTATGGAATCCCTAGTGGTCCCCACGCTAGCCCAAGATTGGATCTTTACTAATTCTATTTGAACTAAAAAAGGAAAGCTATTATTTCTATTTGAAGTGAGACTTCTAATAGTGGTAATAGTAGAGCAAAGGGTTACTAAGTGTAATGGAAGTTGGACTTCTAATAATACACTAAGAAAGAAGGTTGAAAAGCTATAAAAGGAAGAGGAGGGAGCACCCTTGGACGTCCATGCCCTATTCCAAGGAGTGATTCACGCCCATCAACCCTTAAGTGCAAGAAGTTGCATTCTTCTCCCTCCCCTCTCTCTCTTCTAGTTCCCTTCTAGTTTCCTTAGAGATTTTAGATAGTCTTTATCTTGGAGATTCCACCATCTCTCTTGAGGAAAGAGATCTGAAGCGGGTCATAGCGTGGAAGACGATTGGGCATTGGAGATTCTGATCTTAGAAGAGCTCTTCATCAAAGAGTTGAATCAAGTTCTCCATTAGAGCACAACCAAGCTCCATAGGTATTTTCTACTCCTTGTATGTTGTGGAATTTCGTGGTTGCATGTTTAGTGCTGTTTCTATCCTTTTGATAGGTTTGTTTGCTGATCATGATGGCTGAGTTTGAGGACATGCATCCTGGATTGGGTTTTGATGGCTTTTGGATAGGTTTTCATCACTTCTAGTTGGTGAAAAGTTTTTGAAACCTATCCAAGAGGTCCACCCACTTCCAACAATTGGTATAAAAGCCAGACCTCATCTCTAATCATGATAGTACAGCAAGCTTGCTCTGTTCTTTGCATGAGATGCGAAGAAGATAGAGGAAGGGCTATGTATGGATCGGTTTTTATGGTTTTGCTTTGTTTAATGGTGAATTCATGTTTGTATAGGCACAAAAGGGTTTAATAATGATGGAAGGATGGTAGGAAGCCATTGGGAGACTTCAGAAGTGTTTTGGAGTCGTCTGGACACGAAACAGAAAACCCAAAGTTGCAGGTGTTCGTCAGTCCGGTCGACCGGCCCCGTGCCCGGTCGACCGGGTGATTGTAGACGCGGTCGACCGAGCCTTCTGCCCGGTCGACCGTGTACACTGACACAGAACTGGGCAGTTTCAGTTTCGAGTATGTTCTATTTTCTTTTTTTTTTCGGGGGCGCTGCCCCCTGGGCCCCTGCGAGCTGAACGGGCAGCTCGACCCCCGCCAGGGACACCCTCGGACCCCCTTTGCAGAGTGCATAATTTTAAAAGGATGACAACTTTTGGTATCTTGTTTTTCCATTGTTATTTGGTAACTCGGTTTTGTGAGTTGCTTGATTGTATGAGATACTAACTTGCAGGTGATTTTGTCCTCTCCATATGGCCCACAAGTCTTTTACTTTCTTAATATGGCTGTTAGTTTATTTAAGGCTAAGTGTAAAGGGCATCATGGTTTCCTTGGTTTCCTGTGAAAGGGCAAGGCATGGTGGTTTCCCTATAGCCCTTTTATTTCCATGTTTAGATTACCATGTAAGTCTTATTGTTGAGACATAGGAATTTATGTAATTTTCTAAATTTGTAAATTCCGGAGATGTCCGAGACGATGAAGGAAAGTGAAGTTGGACTCCTAATCAAAGAGTTTGAAGATTACCAAAAGGTGTTTTGGAGATGCCCAAAGATTTTGTGGAATCCCAAAGTTTTGGAAAGTCTAGAAGTCCAAGAAGTCTATTCCGCTTGGGCCATATGGAGGAGAGGACTAGTTACTAATTTTAGTGTTTTCTATTTATGGATGAATGCTTAATTTAGAATGTTTCCAAATCTGATCCAAACATAGCAAGTTACTAAAATTGGTCAAATCAAATTAATTTTTGGAAAGAGTTCTAATTAGTGTTGATGACCCATGAGATGGATACATTGGTAACACAAATTTAAGAACCAATCTCTGATCACATCATGAGATGATTTGATGTTCATATTTATATATGTGGGCCCTAATACCTTAAAAGGAAAATCCTCAATTCTAAAATATAAAGTGGGAGCGGGGCATTTAAAATTGAGAAATCCCCATGGTTTTCCACCATAGGTCCATTGTAAGGAAAGTATTAGCCTCGCGCCATCTTGAGAATGGCCGTTCCCCACGGAGGGCTTTTATTTGTCTTGTTACTAGACATGGATCTCCCAAAAGGATAGTGTTGGTGAGACGAGGTGGGGGTTCACTCCCAAAGGAGGAGCTGCCCACAACGGTTGTCATACAATGCTAGTTGGTGGGTCACACTTAACTAAAATAGTGTTGTAGTATCCCCAAGGATTTGCCTCATGTATTTTAGAAACCAAAGCTAATCGGAAGTCATACATTATTTGGTATGAGATACCTAGATAATAATGAATGATAGGGGATCATGGATAATTAGTCTTAATAATAAGTTTGACTCACTTTGATCCGCACCAATCTAGGTGGTATTCGCACTCCCCAAGGAGGCATATCCCAGGGATTGGAATTCCGATGTATTCTGAATGTAGTGGTTATGAGGATTCCCACATAAATTTGGTAGAATACTAAACCCTAATGTCATTAATATTCTTTAATTGAATGTATGGTTATGTGCTACAGTTAATTCAGCATGAATTCAAATACTTTCAATCCACTTGCGACCATCCTCAACCGGAATAAGTTGATAGAATCCAACTTTATAGACTGGAAAAGGACCCTGGATACTGTCCTGACAGCTTCAGGATGCAGATATGTCCTTACCACACCCTCCCTTCCTGAGCCTGAGCTTGATGCACCACAGTTTAAGAAGGACCTTTACACCAAGTGGAACAAAGACAATGAGATGGCCAGATGTTTTATACAGGCATCCATGTCTACTGTTTTACAACACCAACATCAATCCTATAAGTCAGCATACGATATTATATCGAACTTAAAGGAGATGTTTGCGGACCAGGTTAGACCTGTTAGGCAAGCTGTTATGAAGGTGCTGATAAACACTAAGATTGCTGAGGGAACCCCAGTACAAAAACATTTGTTGAAAATGAGTTTCGCACTGAATGAGTTAGATGTACTGGGTGTTAACATTGATACAGAATCGCAGATCAACATGATCCTTCAGTCACTACCGGATTCTTTCAATCATTTCGAGATCAATTATAATAAATTGGAAATGACTATAGCTGAGTTGTCTCGCCAGCTGATAGTGACTGAGGAAATCATGAAGAAAGAGCAAAATCCCCTCATGACAGAAAAGTCATTTGCTAGGACCAAGCTGAAAGGCAAAGACCGAGATAGCAAAAGGAAACCAGTTATCAAGGGTCCTAAGGTGGAGAATGGTTCCACTTGTGGTATGGCCAAGGCTAAGGGTACGAGAGTAAAGGAAAAGTGTTTCCACTGTGGTATGATAGGACATTGGAAAAGGAATTCTCTAGATCTTCTGTCTAAGAAAAGGACCTCAGGTATGATTGAGTCACTTGTTTCTGAAGTTAGTTTTGCAACTAGTATTTCAGAATCCTGTTGTGTAGACTCCGGTACGACTAATCACATATGTAATACGTTGCAAGAGTTACAGGTAACCAGAAGGATTAGTGGTGGAGAAATCATTGCTAACCTGGGATTAGAAGCCAAGGCAGATGCAGTGATAGTGGGAGTAGTAACTTCGTTATTTTCAGATATTAAGTTGATTTTGTCAGATACATCATATGTACCGTTTTAAGACGGATTTTGGATTTCAGTTTCTAGTATGATGAATAAAAGTTATTCTATTACTTTTGGTACTGAGATTGTCTTAAAGAGATACGATATTTATATATATTCTGACAAGGTAATCAATAGCTTTTATTTGTTAACTCCCACAATGTATGAGATACATGACACTGAAAATAATAGACTATCATTAAAGAGGAAGTCACCTTCATCTAATCCAACGAAACTTTGGCACCAGAGGCTAGGTCATATAAACCTAAACAAGATTGACAGGTTAGTGAAAGATGGTATCTTTCCTTTATTGGTGGTAGAACCAACGCTTGTCTGCGAATCCTGTCTGGAAGGCATAATGACCAAAAGACCCTTTTCATCTAAGGGCGGAAGGGCCAAAGATTTATTGGAATTAGTGTACATTGATATGTATGGACCCATAAATTTAAAGCGAGAGATTGATACGAGTTTTTCATCACTTTCACCGATGATGACTCAAGACATGAATACATATACCTTATGCACCCAAGTCTGAGACTTATGAAAAGTTTAAAGAGTTTCGAGCGGAAGCGGAAAAGCATTTAGGTAAAAGTATAAATACTCTTCGATGAGATAGAGGAAAAGAACATCTCTCCGCTGATTATATGGGATACTTATCAGAAAATGGGATTTTATCCCAGTTGTCTGCTCCTGGTATGCCTCAACAGAACGGAGTAGTAGAAAGAAGGAACTAGACTCTTTTAGATATGATCAGGTCTATGTTTGAGTTACTCATGGTTACCTATAGGGATATGTTTTACTAAACCTCATTCCATTTAAGTCTATACCTAAGACTCCTCGGGAGTTGTGGTCCGGGTGAAAGCCTAGTCTACAACATAAGGGTTGTCCGGCACTTTTGCTGAAGGTTAAGACGGATAATTTGGAATTGAAGTCGGAAGTATACACTTTTATAGAATATCCCAAAGGAACTAAAGGTTGGTTATTCTATAATCCCAGAGAGAGCAGAAAGTGCTCATCGGCACTAATGCGGTTTTTCTGGAGGAAGGTTTATGATTGACTGGAAATCTTTAGAAAAGGTTAACTTGGAAGAAATTCAAAGAGAGATCAATTCCAAGTCCAAATATGACTGAACTTGAAAAAAATTCACCCATACCTAATCCAGTAATTCCACCCGTGCCTTGTTGTAGTGGGTGCATTTGTCAGGACCCCTGACAGGTTCTCGGTTTTTGGGAGAGTCTTACGAGGCAATCCCGGAAGAACTGGAACAAGATCCCTGTAACTATGATGAAGCAATCAATGACATAGATTCAGGAAGTTGGCAAAATGCTATGAAAGCTAAGATGGAGTCTATGTACTCTAATCAGGTCTGGACACTTGTTGACTTGCTTGCCAATATTAGACCTATTGGGTGCAAGTGAATTTACAAGAGAAAGAGAGGACCAGATGGACGAGTTGAGACCTTTAAGGTCAGGCTTATTGCGAAAGGATACACTCAGAAAGAAGATATCGATTATGAGGAAACCTTCTCGCCGGTAGTCATGCTCAAATCTATCCAGATACTCTTATCCATTGCGGTTCATCTCGTTTACGAGATTTGGCAAATGGATGTCAAGACGGCGTTTTCTCAACGGCCATCTTGAGGAAGACATCTATATGATGCAGCCAGACGGTTTTATGGCTAACAACCAAGAGCAAAGAGTTTGCAAGTTGCAGAAGTCCATTTATGGATTGAAGCAGGCATCCCGAACTTGGAACATCCGTTTTGACTAGGCGATCAAGTCATTTGATTTTTGTCAAAATCTGGATGAGTCATGAGTGTACATGAAACTACAGGAGGTAGGGTAGTTTTTCTGTCGACGACATCCTTCTGCTAGGGAGTGCTATAGGGATGTTGTCAACAATGAAAAGTTTAGTTGGCTAAGATTTTTGATATAAAGGACTTGGGAGAAGCTAGCTACATCCTAGGGATTAATTACCATTGAGACCGGAAAAATAGGATGATAGGCTTATCCCATGATGCGTACATAGATAAGGTACTGGTACGGTTAGCTATGCTTTGTACTAGACCGGATATCTGTCACGCTGGGTGCCTAGTCAGCAGATATCAGTCTAACCCAGGTCCTAACCATTGGACTGCTGTAAGATGTGTTCTCTAGTACTTGAGAAGGACTAGAAATCACACGTTGATTTGTAGCAGTGATGAGTTGATTCCAGTCGGTAACACAGATACTGACTTAATGTCAGATAAGGATTCCAAGAAATCAATTGCTGGGTATGTGTTTATGCTATAACCGCTTGAGAAGCAGTTAAGGAAGCAGCTTGGCTTAAAAGATTCTTTATGGAACTTGGAGTAGTACTTTTGGCAGGACAGCCACTCTTAGTTTACTGTGATAACAGCAGGGCAGTCACTAAGTCCAAGGAACTCAAAACCAAAAACACATACAGAGAGGAAATACACATGGTCAGAGAGATTGTGTAGAGAGGTGATACTGCAATCACCAAGATAAACTCTGCAGACAATCTAGGAGATCACTTTACTAAGCCTTTGACCACCAAAGTCTTTGTGCAGTATGTAAATACGATGAGCATGAGATGCAACCCTGAATGGCATTGAGCCCAAGTGGGAGATTGTCAGTTTTATGGTCTCAATCCATTAAGATTGATATAATAAATTGATTAATTTTTTTATTTATCAATATATTCATGTTATCATTTCATGAGATGAATGGTGTTTATTACTTAAATGCACATAACCAATACGAATGACATGATGGTTCATGAGATGAACCGGAGTCCATAAGTATACTAGATGCAATACATGTGTATGGATGAGATCCACATACGGGAGACATGTATAGCAAATCTTATACTTGAATATCTTCACAACCAGTGATGAGATTGGACATCTCATCTGACAAGGTTGCAGTACTTTGATTACTATGAGATAGTGTGATTTGTCTCGATCATCAGAATGTAAGATTCTGAATCATAGTGCTGGTACATTGGATGTATTGAAGGACCATGAGAAACACCTTATGAACACTGTCTTTACTTTAAGGTCTGCTCTCACAATTCCCTAGCAATAGGCTCTCAATCCTAAGACATTAATGAACTCAAGTTTCTATCTATTCGTTTGCTTTGAGTCACCAATGAGTGAGGCCAATTATATGTTAACACCTCGGTGTCTTAGGTACGTGGCAGTAGGACTGTGGGAACATTTAATGGTCAAGATGGAATCTATCTCTATTATCCCCTTATGCCAATTAGTGGATTTATCATTGGTAAGTGTACACCCATCTCAATTAAGAGTTAATTGGATGGTACTAATGATTACTATAATTAATTGGGTCTCAATGATAATAAGATATGGGTCAAAATTGGTGGGACAGTCTGTCCAATTGATCCATGGATAATGATAGAGGGGCCCACTTGTAGTGATGGGGAAGTTTAGGGTCTTCATGTAATTTATTCCTAAGACTGGAGTTCAATTGCATTTATATAGTGGAGTTATTTGCAATTAACTGTGGGCCCGGATTGGACATGAGATGTGGGGTCCCGGTGTCCCAGTTGGAGCCGGCTTTCTATGGAATCCCTAGTGGTCCCCACGCTAGCCCAAGATTGGATCTTTACTAATTCTATTTGAACTCAAAAAGGAAAGCTATTATTTCTATTTGAAGTGAGACTTCTAATAGTGGTAATAGTAGAGCAAAGGGTTACTAAGTGTAATGGAAGTTGGACTTCTAATAATACACTAAGAGAGAAGGTTGAAAAGCTATAAAAGGAAGAGGAGGGAGCACCCTTGGACGTCCATGCCCTATTCCAAGGAGTGATTCACGCCCATCAACCCTTAAGTGCAAGAAGTTGCATTCTTCTCCCTCCCCTCTCTCTCTTCTAGTTCCCTTCTAGTTTCCTTAGAGATTTTAGATAGTCTTTATCTTGGAGATTCCACCATCTCTCTTGAGGAAAGAGATCTGAAGCGGGTCATAGCGTGGAAGACGATTCGGCATTGGAGATTTTGATCTTAGAAGAGCTCTTCATCAAAGAGTTGAATCAAGTTCTCCATTAGAGCACAACCAAGCTCCATAGGTATTTTCTACTCCTTGTATGTTGTGGAATTTCGTGGTTGCATGTTTAGTGCTGTTTCTATCCTTTTGATAGGTTTGTTTGCTGATCATGATGGCTGAGTTTGAGGACATGCATCCTGGATTGGGTTTTGATGGCTTTTGGATAGGTGTTCATCACTTCTAGTTGGTGAAAAGTTTTTGACACCTATCCAAGATATCCACCCACTTCCAACAATTGGTATAAGAGCCAAATAAAAATAGCTATACCTCTGGTAACAAATGTGGATACTTTCTTTGGACTTGATCTCTTAGTTCCCATGTCGCTTCTTCTTGCTCATGATTTTCCCACTATACCTTGACCCAGTGAATAGTCTGATTCCTCAGTTCTTGCTCTTTGGTGTCAATGATTCTGACCGGCTTTTCCACATACGAAGCGTCTTCCCGGATTTCTAGCGGTTCATGCTGCAATACATGTGAAGGATTCGAGACGTATTTCTTCAACATAGAGACGTGAAAAACATTGTGTACCCCGGGGAGTTCCTGTGGTAACGCAAGTCTATAGGCAACGTCTCCAACCTTGCTCAAAATCTCATATGAACCGATGTACCTTCTGGCTAGTTTACCTTTCTGTTTGAATCTCAAAGTTCCTCTGATCGGAGATACCTTTAGAAACACTGTCACCCTCTTTAACTGCAAATCTCTTCGGCGAGTGTCAGCATAACTCTTCTGTCTGCTTCGGGTGACCTTTAATCATTCCTGAATCAGCTTGATCTTATCATTTGTTTCCCTAAGTATTATCGGTCCATAAAAGCTATGGACACCGTGTTCTTCCCAGCAAACGGGGGTTCTGCATCTTCTACCATAGAGTGCTTCGAAAGGTGCCATATCGATGCTAGAATGGTAGCTATTATTGTATGTAAACTCGCAGAGTGGCAAGTACTCATCCCATTGAACCTTAAAATCTAGCACATAAGCACGTAGCATGTCTTCCAAAGTATGTATAGTTCGCTCTGACTGACCATTAGTCTGAAGATGGTATGCAGTGCTGAATTGTAACTTGGTGCCCATAGATTCCAACAGGGTCTTCCAAAACCTCGAAACAAATCTGCTATCTCTGTCTGAAGTAATGGAGACGGGCTGTCCATGTCTACTGACAATCTCATTCACAAATAAATCTGTGAGTGGTGCCATGTGCATCTTGCTTCCCGTCTTCATAGGGATGAAGTGAGTAGACTTCGTGAGACGATCTACAATAACCCAAATGGCATTATTCCCTTTCTTGGTAGTAGGCAAACCGGAGATGAAATCCATAGTTATGTGCTCCCATTTCCACTCCAGAATTTCCAATGGCTGCAACAACCCTGGAGGCTTCTGGTGTTTTGCCTTAATATGCTGACAAGTGAGGCAGCGAGATACAAAAGCTGCAATTTCTCGCTTCATGTTATTCCACCATAATCTATTCTTCAAGTTTTGGTAATTTTAGTGCTTCCAGGATGCATAGAGTATCTCGTACTGTGGGCTTCAGTCATTATCTCATTCTTCAAGTCTTCGATGTTAGGCACACACAAACGGTCACGAAAATACAACACTCCATCCACTATCCTGAAGTCCGGACGTTCTGAAATATGCTCCGCAATCTTGGCCAAGTCCAAGTCTTGCAACTGACCGTCTTTGATTTTCTGAATGAAGGTAGACTCAGACACTGTCATATTGGCTAACAACACACCTTTCCTTAACGGTTGCACTTCTACTCCAAGTTCTTCAAACTGGTGTAAGACACTGACTCCTCTTAAGTTGGCTATAACTGCTGATTTTATGCTCAATGCATCAGCTACTACGTTCACTTTTCCCAGATGATATTTGATTGGAAAGTCATAGTCTTTAATGTACTCCATCCACTGTCTTTGCCTCATATTCAATTCTTTCTGTGAGAACAAATATTGTAGACTCCGGTGATCTGAGTGGACTTCAAATTTCTCTCCATATAGATAATGTCTCCACATCTTCAAGGCAAATACAACTGCTGCTAACTCCAAATTATGAGTTGCATAATTCCTTTCATGATCTTTCAACTGCCTCGAGCCATAAGCAATTACCTTGCCATTCTGCATCACCACATAACCCAATCCTACATTTGAAGCATCCGTATAAACAACAAATCCTCCGCTTCCTGACGGTAAGGTGAGAATCGAAGCTGTAGTCAGTCTTCTTTTCAGCTCTTGAAAACTTTCTTCACACTGATCTATCCATACAAAAGGTACACTCTTCAGAGTTAACTTTGTCAATGGTGTTGCAATGAACGAAAATCCTTGGACAAATCTCCTGTAATAGCCTGCTAGCCCCAAAAAGCTTCTAACTTCTGTCACACTGCTTGGTCTTTTCCAATTGACAACTGCTTTGATCTTGGATGGATCCACTGCTAAGCCTTTTTTCAAAATGACATGGCCTAGAAAAGCCACTTGTACTAGCCAAAATTTACATTTTCTTAGTTTTGCATATAGCTGGTTGTCCCTCAAAAGCTGCAATGACGTCCTCAAGTGCTCTTAATGCTCCTCTTTACACTTAGAATACACGAGAACATCATCAATAAACACCACTGTAAGTTGATTTAAATATTGTGCAAAGACTTTGTTCATGAGAGCCATAAATACCGCGGGTGCATTTGTCAATCCAAACGGCATCACCAAGAATTCATAATGCCTATATCTTGTTCGAAAAGCTGTTTTAGGCACATCTGACTCTCTAACCCGCAACTGATAGTACCCAGACCTCAAGTCTATCTTGGAAAAATATGCTGCTCCTTGCTATTAATCGAACAACTCATCTATTCTCGGCAACGGATACTTGTTCTTGACGGTCATATGGTTCAATCTTCTGTAGTCTGTGCACATTCTCAAGCTTCCATCCTTCTTCTTCACAAATAAAACTAGTGCTTCCCAAGGTGAAACACTTGGTCTGATGAAACCTTCACTCAACAAATCTTGCAATTGGAGTGTTAGTTCACCTAATTCTGTTGGAGCCATCCTGTAGGGTGCAATTGAAATCGGAGCTGTCCCTGGAGGGAGGTGTGTGAACTCAACTTCTCGAATTGGTGGCAATCCCGGGATTTCTTCTGGAAAAACATCCAGAAATTCGCACACAACGGGGATTTCCTCCACCCCTTGAGGCCGTTTATCCTCCGTAATAAACGCAATAAAAGCTTCACACCCACTTTGTACCAGTCTGCCTGCCTTTAGTGCTGAAATAAATCCTATTTGATTTTTTCTTGTTTCCTTGAATCACCAAGTCTGCCTGCTCCCCTTTTAACTTGAAAGTGATAGTCTTAGTAAAACAGTCCATTGTTGCATGATATTTCTCCAACCAATCCATGCCTAAAATGACATCAAAATCATGCATATCTAAAATGATAAGATCTGCTGGAAGGTTGACCTCTCCTAAAAGGACTGAATAATTTGGGTAATAAATTCTACAAACAACCTGTTTACCTACTGGTGTGGTGACAGTTAATATATAATCAAGTTCTCTAAATGGCATAGCAATCATCTTTGCAAAGATAGGAGATAAAAATGAATGAGTGCTTCCAAGATCAAATGAAATTTGAGCTTCTACTCCACAAATGAGAAGTTTACCTTCCACTACATCGCCTGCAGCATTGACATCGACACGATTGAGATGATATGCCTGTCCTGGCTGTTGTGGCCTGTTTTGCCTTCCTTATGCATTTTTGTGCTGCTGCTGTGGAGGACGAGCATTCTGATTCTGAGCTTGTTGTCTGCCTTGTTGTTGTTGCTGTTGAGGTGGTCTTGCCTGATTCTGAGGTGGTGCCTGATTCTGAGGAGCTGCTTGTCTTTGTTGCTGATTTATATTACCTTGATTCTGCAATTGTGGGCAATCTTTAATTGCATGGTCCATTGCCCCATACCGGAATTAAGCACCTGTGGCTTTACGACATAGAGCGGTTTCATGATTCTTGCCACAGTGACCACAACCTTGTCTTACTTGTTGTTGATCTTGCCATGGCTTCTTGTTACTCTGTTGTCTCTGATTCTGCTGGTAGTGTTGTTTCCTTTCCCGGATAATTTGATTATTGATATCTTCAAACTTATATGCCCTCTTGACTGCTTCATCGAAGGTGGCTGGTGGAACTACTCTTGTAGCATCCCTCATAATAATGGGGTTGAGACTTTCCAAGAATTTTGTGATATTTTTCTGTTCGGTGTCAATCAGCTCTCAGGCATATCTAGCAAGCCTTTCAAACTTTGTGACATATTCAAGGATGTCATGTTGCCCTACAGGAGCTGCTGAAATTCTATTGCTTTCTGACTCTTGATATGTGAAGGGACGTACTTGTCAGTAAACTGGGTCTTGAAGGTCTCCCATGCTGTCTCATCCGCCATAGTCTGATACGGTTCTTTAACCGTTTGCCACCATATGTCTGCTAGCCCGTAAAACAAAAAAGTTGTGAGGTTGACTTTCTGTACGCCGGTATAGGTGAATACATCAAAGATCTTCTCCGTGTTTACCAACCAGTCATCTGCAGCCAATGGGTCTTCTTGACCCGAAAACTCCTTGGGCCCTCTCTTCCTGAACCTCTCAAACAATATATTAGGGTCATGATCCCTACTGTTGATGATGATATTTGGGCCCAAAGGTTGCCTGGGCTGGGGTTGAGGCTGGGGCCTATTCTGCAGAACTTCTAATAACTGTCGCTGTACTTGGGCCATTTCTTCATCCTTTTTAGCTAGTTGTTCCTGAAATCTAGCTTGGTTTTCATTGGCTTTCCTTTGTAGCCTAACCTGATTTTCGTTTGCCTGTCTCTGTTGCTCTAGCATGGCACGCATCAATTCCTGAAATTGAGTTGCTGTGGGTGGGTGCTCGGGATCTGTTTTGTTATGGTTGCTTTCGAAAGCATTCTGATTCGGAGCATTTCTTAGAGGCATGATACTATAAAACAAAATGTTAATATATAATAACAAGGTTTGGGTTTGGTTTCTAGGTCCATACTAACGATTTAACGAGTTCACGGATCCTCGCCACGTCCCTAAGAGTTTCTAGTTTCTTTTAAATGCCTGAAACATGTCCCGTTCTAATACTAGTCCTGTCGCGACCCCGGACCAAGGTCCCCGATCCGGGCCCCCGACTAGTGTGTCCAACCGTGATTATCCCACAGGTTTCCGCAGTGAGGATTCCCAAAACAAACATGGAATTATCCCACACGAATAATGATTTGCGGAAGCGTGCAAGAAATCTCAATCACAACTTATAAATATAAATCAAATGACTCCAATATGCATAAGTTAGATAGTTCAAGGAACATAAACATTCAGAGGGAGAAATGTAGCATAGCATAACTATAAAGTTAAAATTCCAAATTTCAAGGTAACAAAAGTAAGTTAAGTTCAAGTTTACATTCCCCAATTTAGAAAAAGGCCAACAAAGGCCATACATCCCAAAATGACACAACACTAAACCCAACCATGTGTACGTAACTCATGTCCCCACCCGACGTCTAGAGCACGTCATTGGGTTGCCACTCACGGGCTGGGGGTGGCTCAACAGCCTCCTCCTGACGCTCCTCCTCAAAGGCAACGTCACCTGCACCTGGTCACCAAAATAAACGGGTCAGACACGACGGTCTGGCAGGTGATCAATTTAGACAAAAATATAAATAATTTAGATCGCGGAAAAAGGTAGTATTTAAAACCATTCAATGAATGCAGAACAGTGCTTAGAAAGTATACAAGACAAAACAAGTATGAATGTAGAAATATATCATGATTAGTAAGAAACCACATTGAGCCCATCCTTTCTCTGCCATACATGATGAGCAGATTAAGCAGAACAGAACAGAATATAACAGGACAGAATAGAGCAGAATCCCATGCTACACTAGGTAGGTGGGGTCCGGCCGCGGAACTGGAAACAGGACGGAGATGTATAAATGAAATATACGACTAATCTGCAGATAGTCCAGAGTTTAAGGACCACCAGATAGTGGATCAGACTGAAAGGGTAGTCCTAGCTCAGTGGTATTTACCTAAAATCATGAATGCATGAAAACAAGATAGTATTTATACAAAGCCGACCAAAATAGGGGAATTCACTCATCAAAATAGGACAAGGCAGGAAATATCAGGGGTAGCATATGCTATAGCAAAATAAAACGGACGTAGTGATCCCCATTATAATTTCTTGAAACAATTCAAAACCAGGCTAATACTTGCAAAACGAAACAAGTTCTACGATATTCATCGCATCAGAAACCGAGGTCTCAAAATAAGCTAATCAGTATACATTAAGACCTTTCATTGACCATTGTGTATTTGAAGCCCAATTGTCGAAGTTAAGATATATTGGTGTCCCTGAAGCTAAAGGACAATTCAAGTTTCAAATGCACAATCTCATGCTAGAAGCTCTTAATTGTATTCTGGTTTTCAGTCCAAAAAAAAAAATCTCACAAAACTCATTTCGTTTGAAAACTTGGTCAGCTCTCGGTTACCTATCGGCTAGCCAAGTAGTGATTGTCGGCTAGCCGCTAGCTGACCAATGGCTGACCGCCTGGTCTCAGGTTAAGAAAATCACCATTCTGGAAATGGAACCGAATTGGAATTCAATTGGCTGTCGGTCGACCAAGGTGATGCAGGTCGGCTGGTCGACGATCCCCTGTTGTCAAAACAAGCTACTGGAATTGGAACTGAACTGGGTCGGTTGGCTGTCGGCTGACCGAATTGAGCAAGTCGGCTAGCCGACAGCTGACCGCCAGTTGACTGACGCTGTGCGGCAGCCCAGTTCAAGTTCAAAATCCCATCTTTTCTTCCTCCATTCTTTTTCCATTTTTTTCTTTCATTTCTTTGTCAAATCCCTGCATTTTCCAGAGCCTGCATGCTCTTCCCAACAATAAATCACACCAATTCCACCACAACTTCTCCCTTCATCAACACATCTCCATATCACACAAACAATATCAATTACAAACCAAGGCTTATCATGTTAATTCCAAATAGAAATCCTGAAGTGTGGAGAGTCATTAATATCAATTTCATATAGAGAAATGAAAGCCCAAAATCATGCTTAGTTGAAAGACAAACAATTGGAAAACATAGCATGCATAAACATTACATTTTACAAACACAAATTACCAAACAAATTGCATGCATAATGAGACTAAAGAGATCACTTGCCTTCACCAATGTGCTATCTAAAAAGCAAAAACAAAGACTTTTCAACAATCCCTTCCTACAGCTGAATCGAGCTCTATAAGAAGCCCCAAAAACACATCTCAAAATCCACTAAAATGTGAAAACAAAGAACTCATTTCAAAAATGGTTTTGCTTGTGACTAAAACAAGATCCTAAGGGCCTAAGAAAAATCCATTGAGAAGATGAAGAAGGTCCCTTACCTGTAGCTAACCAAACCAAGAGAAACAAGGAAGAAGAAGAGGTTGTTAAGCTGAGATTCCCAAACAAAGGATAGCAATGGAGAGCTTGGAGTGAGGTGAAGAAGTTGATGTGATCAGATCTTGGATTGGGGTCCTCTAGCTAGGACATGCAAGGGAAGAAATGAAGAAGAAGATGGGTTCCCTTAGCTGGGCTCTTGAAGAAGAAGTTGCAGGTTGAGTTTTTGAATTGTGAGGGAGAATGAAGGAGATGAATAACTTAAGTCAAATGGGTTTGTGGGCCCCATTGACTTCAAAACTTGTAACGATTAAAACGACTTGTGGGCCCCGGATGAAAACGACGAAGTAGACAAACGATCACCGAAAAATCTAGTTTCCAAAAAGTATAATATTGGCATCGTTTTGAGATTTTGAAATTTGGGTCCAGATTTAGTTTGAAAGGACTGTTTTATCCTTTTGGGCCAAAACTTGGGTTTCTGGGCCTCAAACACAGACGGGCTGAAAAAAAATTGTAAAATGAAATAAAACCACTCAAAAGAGATCGAAATTACGATTAAAATCGAAAAACTAGGATTTTCCTCCCAGGCTTACACGTACACTCAAGGCACCCTTGAGCGTGTCACTAACACAAAGTGTTCTTAAAATTCCCCAAAGCTAATTCTAAGATTAAATCGAACCAAATTCTAACCCCACGAACACTAAACCCACATTATAACTAAACACGCACTTAATTGGTGCTAATCGTGCTAATCCTGGGTCGGGGTTTGATAACCATCAAGAGTGCTTACGACACCACTGAAGACGACAAGGCGTCATGCAGTTTCAGGATAGGTTCATCCCTGAGCACTACATAAAGCAGAAAGTAGTGGAATTTGAGACATTCATACAGGATACTCTCACAGTTCAGGAGTATAAGATCCAGTTTACCTGTTTGTCAAGATTTGTGGTGGCTTTAATCAAGCAAGATTCTGAGAAGGTTCGTAGGTTTATCAGAGGGCTGAGACCTGATATTAAATTGCAAGTTCAACAGAGCAAGCTGGCAGAGTATGATGCAGTGGTCAAGAAGGCATATTGGGCAGAGAAGTCACTCAAGGGTGTCATAGTGTTAAAGCAGCAGAGGATTATGGCTACGTTGCCACAGCTTATCAGACAGTTGATACCTACTCCTGCTCCTGCTCCTTTTCCTCCTCCTCAGCATTCCAAGAGATAGAGAATGGAACCAAGGTTCAAACAGCCGCAGCAGAGGTTAGAGTGCGTGCATTGTGGTGGAGCTCATTACTCCCGAGACTGCCGGAAGCAGTTCGGTGCATGTTATCATTGTGGAGATCCCGGGCATAAGGTTCACCATTTCCTAATGAAGACAAGGGTTGCACCCCCAGCACTTCTAGTTCCGGCGCCTAGGCCTCCCCATCCTGCACAGCTGTTGAGGTAGGCACCTCCAACGCAAGTCAGACCACAGCAGCAAGTTATTGTCAGACCTCCGTAGCCGCCACAGCCACGCGCTCCTACTCTTCAGTATAGGACTCCGCAGCGACCCCCGGCATTGTAGCGAGCTCCAGCATTGCAGTGACCACAGTATCACGCGTAGAGGCCACATCAGCAATACCAGCATCCGAGGCAGCTGGGCAGGGCATATGCGATCACACACGAGCAGGCAGAGGCAGTAGAGAACGTCATTGAAGGTACTCTCTCCGTTTGTGGATTTGATGCCAGAGTTTTGTTCGATCTAGGTTCCACACATTTTTTTGTTGCACCAGCATTTGCATTGCATTTTGGGAAGGATAGAGAGATGTTACCGTTTATTCTAGTGGTTGTTACCCCGGTAGGCCAATCGTAGCGTGTGATTTTGTTTATCCTATGTGCACAGTTCAGATTGGAGGTACTTAGTTGACCGCCAATTTGATTGTGTTGGCGATGTCCGACTTTGATGTTATTCTTGGTATGGACTGGTTAGTGGCGAATCATGCCGTGTTGGATTGTTTCAACAAGACCGTGAGGTTGCATGGTGTAGACCGTAGTGTCGAGTTCATTAGTGCGAAGAAGCCCACCTCCACTCGGTTGATTTCTACATTAAAGGTAGACCGCTTGATGAGGAGCGGATCTAAGGGTTACATCATGTTTATGACGGAGGACAAGCAGTTCAAGCCTATAGATGAGATTCCGGTAGTATGTGAGTTCCCGGATGTTTTTTCGGAGGAGATCTTGGGTTTGCCACCCGTGCGTTAGATAGACTTCACGATAAAGCTACTACCAGGTACTGCACCAATTTCGAAGGCTCCGTATAGAATGACCCCAATAGAGTTGAAAGAATTGAAGACTCAGCTAGAAGATCTGTTAGATAAAGGCTTCATCAGGCCAAGTGTATCACCATGGGGAGCTCCAGTACTATTTGTTAAGAAGAAGGACGAGACTATGAGGATGTGCATCGATTACCGACAATTGAATCAAGTGACAGTCAAGAACAAGTACACGCTTCCGAGAATAGATGGGCTGTTTGATCAGCTACAGGGAGCCCAATTCTTTTTGAAAATTGATATACGTTCAAGATACCATCTGTCGCGACCCCGAACCGGGGCCCGGGACCGCGACGGGGTGTGGATGGGGTAATGAACTACCCTTAATAATGATTATACATTTCCTTAATTTCCTACAGGTTTCCGCGGTGAGGATTCCACACACACTCATAGAACATTTACATTGGTGCGGAAGCGTGTAGCAAATCAAACTCTTAATCCATTCTCATTATATGAGACTGGTAATACACAAGTATGACATGATGTCAGAGTGAGCAATGATCTCATTAGCATTCCCAAAATTTGAATTTAGAGTTTAAACAAAAGATCAAGTTAAATTAACATTCCCCAAAAATAATGGCCAACAAAGGCCAGTACAACCAAAAGTATAAATCATATATCTTCCTATAATCTCCCCAAAATGTTCGCAGCTCAAAGCTAAACCAAATGTCTACATGACATTGTCAGCTTGCCACTCGACTAATCGTTGCGGTTCATCGACCGCCTCCTCTGGCTCCTCCTCAAAGGCAATGACGGGAGCTGGACCTGAGTACCACAAAAATGGGTCAGACATGACGGTCTGGCAGGTGGATGAATAGATAATACCAAGAAAGAAATCAAAGCATATCTTAGACATAACGAAAACTTATAAAAACGATAACTGTCATAAAACAGGATGCATGTTTCATTTAAAGTACAGATGCAATATAAATCATGTAGGGTATTCAAGGTACAGGAACTGACTAGATGGCAACCACACTAAAGCTAAATCCTCTCTATCACTAAGGTGATGAGAGCACATTCAGTGCGTTGGGCTCGAGCATACGAAGTGACGAGAACCAACATTATATACATATACATATACATATAGCTAGGTAAGACCACGGCCGCGGAACCGGGTAACGGGACAGGACAGGATCCAAGTTGCAACTGGTGGGAGCACAAGGGGGAGGCCCAAGTCAGTTGATCAGACTGACGAGGACGTCCAAGCTTAGTGGTGCCGACTCATAGGTTACATGAGAAATCAAAACATGTACAAAACTATATCAGTATAAAACACTCGGACAGGCGGGGCATGGTGCTCGTAAGCACACATTTCGTATCATTATCTGTTCATGCATAAACGGGGCCGGCAGGACATATCAGGTGTATAAATCAGAATTTGAGATAAAATCAATAGGATCATGTAATTATACATATAATCTGAGTAAAACAATGCAATGAATCCTTATACCATTAGGGACTATATATTGGGGCATCCATATTCAAACAACATGTATAAGGATCTTGTATGTCTATTATTACCCTTAGTATGGTACTCGAATGATAGAGGACATACCAAGTTTCCTTATGCAAGTTGATGAATCCGAAAGTCCCAATACCTTTCCGAAATGGTGTTTCTTTCTAAGTCAATCTCCTTATGTCATCCCCTGGGTCTTTCCAAGGTGGTAGGGCATCAGAACAACCCATCCAAACCTTTAAATATTATATCTGAAAACAATAGAAAAGACTCAGGAATTCTGGGTGAAATTCGGTCACCAGTCGGTTAGCTGGCAGTTAGCCGCCGAGGTGATCGGCGGTTAGCCGCTGTCTGACCGCGGGGCTGACCGCGGTTCACCCTGCTAAAATATAGCATTCTGTGTTTCTAACCGCGCATCTCGGCTACCTAGCGGTCACAGGGTTTTTGGTTAGCGGTTAGCCGCGAGCTGACCGCGGTTCGCCTGTCAAAACACAGCATTCTGTGTTTCTAACAGCCTCTGGGTCGGCTAGCCGCCGGTCACCTGTCGGCTAGCCGCCAAGGTGACCGCCCGCTGACCGCCCAGCTACGGGAACTACACATCAGGTGCAGATTTCAGTCTTTTCTTTCCCAAACCCATTCACCTCAACTCCAACCATTTCCTAACATGAAATGGGTCTGTTCCCTTCCATATAACATTTAATCCTTTCCACCAACCACCATTCCATCAATGCATTTAATTCTCCTTTCAACACAAATCTCATTCAATGCAAGTACAAATATCATTTAAGAAGTTCATAATGACCAAAATAAACTTTAATGAATGAATGCATACATTCTCATAAACTAACTAAGAGAAAAATCATATCAATAAGTACCTTTCCAAAAGCATTATGAAACATAATAACTAAGGGAATAAGAATAGTAAAAATCCACATTTTCAATAAAACAAGAACTTATTCAAATCAAATCCATTCATTCACTTGCCTTGGTCTCCAAATATGCTAGTCAAGCTCTAATCACACTCTCAAGCTCAAAATCTACAATCTACACAAAAATCCCCAAAATACATTCATTACAACCCTAGAATGTCAAAACCAAGAAATAGATGGAGATAGCTTCCAATAATCAAGGTGAAGCACCTCCATGGCTAGAAGAACACACAACCAAGAGATGAGAAGAAGAGCTTACATGAAAAGTCCTCTAATGGCAAGAGCTTGCTCAAAATGTAGCTTGGAATGGAAGGCTCTCTCTAAAAATGATATCAAGATGAAGCTCTCATGGAGGGGAAGAAGATTACCACTTCCATTTTACCTTTAGCAATAGGTTTGAGAGAGATTGAGAGATAGAGAAGCAAGAAGGCACAAGAATAACCTAGGGCTGGAACTCTCTATGCTCTCAAGGGAAAGTTGCAAGAAAAGGGGGGAGAAGGGATGAACTCCTCCTTATATAGAAAATCTGAATGGGTCCCACAACTTAAGAATCCAATTGGGCTAAAACATCGCTCTACGGGCTTCGGATGGATTCGACGAAGAAAGAAGAATCGATTGTCGAAATTTCTACTTTCCAAAAAGTATATATTTTACGAGTTTCGGAGACATTGAAAATAGTGTCCAGATTTTGTGTAAAAAGACTGTTTTACCCCTATCAATGGCAAAATAGGGTTTAGAGGTCTCGAATGGAAACGGAACAAATACGAAAGTTGTCGGGAATCATAAAATACATTAAACGGAGCAAATTACAGATTTCCAGAATTATTAAATAAATCCCAAAACTAATCAAGACACAATAAAAAGGAACCCCCAAAGGGCCCCACTAAATCAAAAGAGTTCCCAAAGTAATTCAAAGCTATAAAAAGCTATTCAAATCCAGATTTAACCCATTTCCACTAATCTCACTTATAGCTAAAACGCGTCTTAATTAACACTAAAGGAAACTCTCGGGGCGGGGTCTTACACCATCAATTGCGTGTCAGAGGAGAAGATATTCTTAAGACAGCGTTCCGGACTAGATATGGCCATTTTGAGTTTCTTGTGATGCCATTTGGCTTGACGAATGCACCAGCAGTGTTAATGGCACTAATGAACAAGATATTTACTCCTTACCTTGACCAGTTCGTAGTGGTATTCAATGATGATATATTGGTTTATTCCAAATCCAAGGAGGAACATGAGCATCAGTTGAGGACTTCATTGCAGCTTCTGAAGGACAGCCAGTTGTATGCCAAGCTGAGTAAATATGAGTTTTGGTTAGAACATGTGTCATTTCTAGGCCACGTGATTTCCAAGGAAGGGCTGGCTGTGGATTCTGAGAGATAGATGCAGTTGTCAATTGGGGTAGTCCATAAAATACAGCAGAGATTCGTAGTTTCCTAGGACTTGCAGGCTATTACAGAAGATTCGTGAAAGGATTCTCCACTATTGCAGCCCCTCTTACTAAGTTGACCAGGAAGAACATTCCCTTTGTTTGGATCGAGGAGTATGAGGAAAGCTTCCTTTTGTTTAAAGACTAGACTGACCACAGCACCCATTCTTGCTTTCCCATCTGGCAGTGGAGGATTTGTTGTTTACACAGACGCATCAGGAGTTGGTTTAGGTTGCGTCCTTATGCAAAACGACAAGGTGATAGCGTATGGCTCGAGGCAATTGAAAGACCATGAGAAGAAGTATGCCACCCATGATTTAGAGCTTGTCGCCGTTGTACTTGCACTCAAGATGTGGGGACACTACTTATGTGGTGAGAAATTCGAGGTGCACTCCGACCACAAGAGTTTACAGTATCTGTTTACATAGAATGAGTTGAACAACAGACAACGAAGATGGATGGAGTACATTAAAGATTGCGATTTTCCTATCAAGTACCATCTTGGAAAAGTCAACGTGGTAGCAGATGCCTTGAGCAGAAAGTTAGCATTCAGTGGGTGTATAGTGCCTGAATGGAGATGGATGGAACAGTTTAGAGACCTGGACGTTGAAGTTTGGTCTGTCGGTGAGAAAGTAATATTACTAGTGTGGCAGCTGTTGACAACAAAAATGTCATTTTGCCTCTTCAACATCAAAAGCTACATGGAGCCGCATCCTACTACAAACAGGCAGAGACGCTTCAAGCATCAGATCTTGTCAGAATCAAACAAAAACTGCAAGATCCTTCAAAATAACCAAAAGAAAGGTACACATGAAGTTTCAGGCCATTTCGACACCATTTGACCTAACTTCAATCCTCCAACGGCTGAGCAGGAGCTCCCGCCGGCGACGGTGTCGAGGATATCAAATCTTCGATTAGAACCTATGGATGGTCTCAAAATACCTCCAAAAGGCTCCACGTCAAATTTCAAGTCACACCGACACCGTTTGACCCTCCATCAACTCTCGAACGGCGAAATCAAGCCTCTCGGCGGCGAGAACCACCGAGGCCATCACTCATCAAACAAAGCACATGGGTAGCTTCTACATGCTTCCAAAGGGCTGCACGTCAAATTTCAGGTCATTCCGACGACGTTTGACCCGGCTTTGACACTCGGAAACAAAATCAAGCCTACCGACGGCGGAGCTCCCCGGGACCATGGCATCCAAATCGGAGCTAATGGATCATCTCAAAATGACTCCAATAGGCTCCCTATCAAATTTCAAGTCAATCAGACATCGGTTGACCGTACATCAAAGCTCGACATTTTCCACGCGGCTAGCATCGACGGGACCCCAAATGGCTTCAAAACTCAAATAAAAGCCCATGGTTGGCCTATCTATTACTCAGGAAGCTTCACGTCAAATTTCGGGTCAGTCCGACATCGTTTGACCTAGTTTTGACTCTTGGTGGAAAATCGGCTACGAAGTCTTCGGCCTTTCAGAGAATGGGAGAACTTTGTGCTCCGATTTGCATGGCTTCTTGTTAGGTTTTCTTCAGAGGAATCAAGCCAATAATTGAGGAGAAATGTCAAGAAAAACACAGGAGAAAAAAGAAGCAAAAAAGCTCAAAAAACGGCTGAGAAACGGCGACCGAAAGGGG
This sequence comes from Persea americana, assembly GCA_029852735.1. Classification (NCBI taxonomy): domain Eukaryota; kingdom Viridiplantae; phylum Streptophyta; class Magnoliopsida; order Laurales; family Lauraceae; genus Persea; species Persea americana. The sequence continues at coordinate 19,426,575 of CM056813.1, read as the reverse complement.
AGAAAACCCCATGGAAGCCGGCGGCAACCATGGCCTAGGGTCACCGGCGCCCCTGACCCATGGTCGCCGGCGACCCTGGCCCATGGTCGCCGGCGACCCTGGCCCATGGTCGCCGGCGACCCTGGAAATCCGGGTCTCCGGATTTCTGCCAAAAGGGCTGTTTTTCCGACCCTTTTTATGTTTCGCGATGTTTGGCCCCTGTGATTTTCTCAAATTCTGATTTTTTGAGCATGATATCTGTCAATCTTCCTCAACATCATAGATCCGCCGTCGAAATCATGAAATCATCATCCGACACTTCGGAATCGCCAATCGGCCGATCAAGAATGCACACTTTCTGCTCGACCGATCGTGAAATCGACTGGACGGATGTTGCTGGCCCATTGGTACCAATCAATGTCTGAAATTTCATGGTCATCCGATGTCGATCAACATGAAAATCCATTGATGATCATTGCCAGAAGAATTCGAAAAGGCGCGGCGCGGCCCACGACTCTTCAAGAGACTTGGCGACCAATTAATGCTGTTAATTGACCCGTTTATGACAAGTTAATGCGGTCATTAACTCATTATTTTGGACGGCCCAATCAAAATCAAGCAAATGAGAGTTACAAGTCAAAGAACTCATGGCATTTAAACCATGAAACTCCTCCCATAATGGAGATTAAAAGCAATTAAATGCTCATAACTCTTCACCGGCCAATCAGAAGCCAAGAAAAAGGAGTTACAAAATCAAGAATTAGATACTTGTAACTCCTTCCATCATGGAGCATTAATGCAATCAATACTCATAAACTCTTTTAATAGCCACCCAAAGCCTATAAATAGGCGGTCATTCCAGGAAGAAAGGGTCCTGAAAATTGCCAGGAAAAATCGTCCGAAATTGTCAAGAAAAATACAAGAAAATTCCCAAAGAAATCTTTACGCAAAGAAGCTCCGCTACTTTGAAGAAATTCTACGGCAAAAAACACCACAAAGGTGATTAAAGTCCCTTGGGGGGCCACCCCCCAAGGTCCCCCCTCCTTCTATCCAACATGGCTAGATGTGGCTCTTCAGCCCGTCTACTCGTTTTTCTTTTATTGGATATAGGACCTTCCCTTGGTCTTTATCCTCTAAAAATCTAAGGTCCAAGCCAAGCCAAGTGTATTAAAGAACCATGTGTTCTCATCTGAAGGACGATGACAGAGCCCATACATGACTCGCGACAGTCGATCTGAACGAGTCTCCACAATTTCCTGAGAAGTCAGATTCATTTTCTTACTTTTTTATTGTATTTTGTATTTTTTTAAAGAGACAAAAAAAATCATAATTCTTGTCTTTCATTATTGATGAGATTTGTAAATCGCCTTTCATGGAAAAAATAGCCTTTCATGGCAAAATCGCCACTTACGGCACAAAACAGCCTTTCACGGGAAACAACAGAAAATTGCCTCTCACGGCATTCTAAATCTGTCTCTTTTCTTAAAATATATGTGCAATGGAAAGTTAGAAAAATGTTTGATTTCCTTTCTACTTGTGAAGGTGGATCTCCGGATCACCATTTCTAAATTCCAAGTATAATAGAAAATCTGGCATACCCGTACAAAAAAATGTTGATGGTTGCTTTTCCGCCCCTCCGCACCCCGGCGGACCTGGGGCGGAGGAAGGCGAGAAGCCAGGTTCATCAAGTTGGCATACCCGGTGGGACCCGTTCATTTCAGAACACGATGTTTAGACTCCTTGGATCTTTTCTAGATGGTGGCCTATGTTGGATCTTGCATCTTAAAAAAAATAAAAAACATGAGATGGGATTCTCTGGAAATTTCTGTCTTTGAGTTTATTTCCATTCTTTCTCTTCTCAAACAAAAGAAAAAGTTTTTTTTTTTTTTATCATTGGGTTCAGATTTGAGAAATTCTAGTTTCCTCCCTTTCGGATTTAGTGCTCGCAGAAATGTTCGAGCCTTTGTTCGGATTGGAATACCATTTCCTCTCTTTTGTGAATCCAATTTTGACTTAATTTTTTTTTTTTCAGATTTCTCTCTTTTGGATTCAAATTGGAGAGACTTTGGTTCTTTCCTCCTCGTACAATGGCTCGCGGAAATCGCTGAGCCAACGTTCGGATTGGGAGGGGTCATTTCCTCTCTTTGATGGGTCCATTAGTGATCTTTCAAGTAAAAAAAACAAACATTAAGATTGCACCAACTGTGTTCTTTGACCAAGGTGAATTTAAAAAAAGCCTTGTCCAGAGTGTGGAGGCAGTTAGACTGTTCGAGGCAACAGTCCTTCAAACGGGTTCATTAAGTAATCCTACCTTTACCTGGGGGTTGATCTATCTACTAAGGTTTCATAAGACCGAATTGGAAGACCTATGTGTATTCTTAAAAAAAAAAAATATCTTAAAAAAAAAATCTCTCTTAAAAAAAAAAAAAAACTTCCGTCACTATTGTGTTCAGATTCGAGAAATTTTGGTTCATTTCTTTTCGGATTTAGTGCTCGCAGAAATGTTTGAGTCTGTATTCGAATTGGAATACCATTTGCTCTCTTCGATGAATTTAATCTTGACCTTTCAAAAAAAAGCTTCCGTCATTATTGGATTCAAATATGAGAAATCATGGTTCCTTCCTCTTTCGGATTTAGTGCTCGTAGAAATGTTTGAGCCCGTATTCGGATTGGAATACCATTTGCTCTCTTTTGTGAATTCGATCTTGGCCTTTCAAAGAAAATCCCATCTCGTGTCCTTCCCAAGGATACGATTTGCAACATTTGTGCCTAGAGGTGCTAGTACGCCCTTTCGGGTCTACTGTATTCGCGACCGACACATTTGTATCTTTAACCTTATATCATCTTACCTCGAGTGAGCCTCGCTTCTCGGTAATTTGAATTAAGGTTTACAATTATTTCTAGCAGTAACTGAAACGCTCATTCTGAGAGTACCATACTTGCGTTCAAAATAATTGTACCCTCTATGGCCTTTTGCCTTCTTCATTCTGCTTAGGCTGAGCCATGTCCCCTTGAGCGATTTGAAAAGACAAAACCATAGTATTTTCCATTTATGATCACTATATTCTTGTGATTACTAATGGATGTGGTCTTGTTTCAGAAGTTTTTTCGAACTAACAATGGCAGCTTCATTAACCATCACCTTCGATGAGAACAAGTACTAACTCATGCTTCAAGAGAAGCTAAACAAGCGCACTTGTAAGCGCCCTGCCAGCTGCCGAAGCGTCGTCTCCCTCGGCAACTCACAAAACACTGGGTCGACCTCTACTCCCCAGACTATCATCTTCGGGTCACTGGGACCATTCCCACTCCCCGTAGGAGAATCTGCATCTGCCAAAAGGCAGAAAACCGCCCCGGAACGGGTCACTGCCCCGACACCAAAGGCAGTCATCAAGAAACCTGAGGCCCGTGGCAATCCCGCGAACCCTTAAACTGCAAGAAACCAGGTCCGCCCCAGGACTTGGTCCCCGAGACCTTCACCAAAATAGAGAAGGTCACAAGCACCTACAAAGCTAGCATACCTGGCTCCTCTCAAGGAGAACCGGTTCTATCCTCTCACTTACATGAAAGAGGAGAAACCTACTCCCCGCCAAACTACAAAACCAACTTAGCACAAGCCGGCTTGCTCATACAAGCCCAAAATCAAGTCGTGCATCACAAGGCCTTTGCAAGAACCTGCCAAGGCCTGCACTTCTGCAGTTCGACCCTTCATCTCAATAGGGGCCAAACTTACGAAATTCAAAGCTTCATTGTGACAGGCAAAGGACCGCGTCCAGATCTTGTCCATGCCAAGCTTCAAGGAAGACGAGCTTGGCTGTTGTGCACGAGGGACCACATCCTTCATTGCCAGAGCACAGCCCGAGCTAACTGAAGCTCAAATTGCTCGCCGTTTACGTCGCCGAGCGGCATATCGACAAAAGAGACTAGAGAAGCAAAGAACCCAGCATTCTGAGCTTCAGGTCTCTAAAAGAAAGACCCGATCAAGTTGCTGCTGTTTATATGGTTGACAAAACCAAAAGACGCCAGAAGTCAGCAACTAAAATACATGTAAGACGGCTGGTGACTTGCAGCGTCTCCCGGACACGAAGACATCAGGAGGACTCTCCCACTCCTTCAAGCCAAGGACACTAGAGTGATCAATCCTCGGGCTCTTCATCTAAAAGAATGAGCTCCAGCTCAGTCACTAAGACAATATCCTCTTTCGACTCACGAAGAGTGAATGTTCTAGTCACAAACTCTGAACAACCTCCGCTACATGATGACATGGCTCTACGCATCCAGCTGCTGGAGCAAGGACAGCAGAGAATAGAGGTCCTGATGGAAAACCTCCTTCTCACTCTCCAATGTCCGCCAAACAATGAAATCCCTCTAAATGATAAGGCAAATGGTGGAGAAGACGAGTCACTCGCCCTTACCAAAAAGGACGTGGACGATGTCCTCACTAAAGCAAAAGAAGAGGATACACTGAAGGAGCATGGAATCGAGCCACCATATCCCTTATGGATGGACTCAGTTTCGTTCCCTGCAAAGTTTAAACAACCTACTCTCCAAACATATACGGGGGAATGTTCAGCTAGACAGCATGTCATCCACTTCAAGATCTTGACGGGAGCTATTGCGGATCAAGATGCCCTCAAGATCCGTCTCTCTGCAATCACCCTGAAAGGTACAGCCTTTGATTGGTACTCCACTCTTCCAGAGGATTCCATTCAAAACTGGACCATGCTAGAGACACGCTTCCTGACCCACTTCAAAGGTGAGGATCATCCTGTTACTATGGCTCAACTTTGCAGCCTAAAATAGGGAGAGAACGAGTCAACATACGACTTCATTCACAAGTGGAAGGCGATGGCATACAAATGCTCAGGCGTACTGCCACAAGTGTCGCTGGTCGACATCTGCCGTAACAACATGAGAGCAAGGATCTGCTCCATGATCATCTGCAACAAATCAAAGAATCTGGGAAAACTCCTAGAAACATCTATGGAGGCTGAAACGGTGATCAAAGACCTCAACAGTCAGAAGTCATCAAAGAAAGAGCCGACGGCCATTCCGACCTCCAAGCCAAAGAAAAAGGAGGTTCTCAATGTGCAAACCAAGTCAGCTCCTCAGCCACCAAAGAAAGCTAAAAACAAAACTGCATGTAAAAGGCCTGAACTCTCTGATGCCTTCAAAGAACGAGTAGAGAAGAAATACCCGTTCGATGAAGATGTTGAAGAAATCTTTGGGGCTCTCTTAGCAAATTGCAAACTTACTTTGCCAAACCCCAAAAAATCGGGAGATGTTGGCGAAACCAACGATCCTTGATATTGTCCATACCACCAAATGGTCTCGCATCCTCTCAATCAATGTTTCGTTGTGAGAGAGAAGATCAACGAGATATGGAAAAACGGAGTCATCACCTTTGACAAAAACTACGGGTCTGCTTCCGTTAATATCGTGTCATATGGACAAACATCAAAGTCACCAAAGAAGAAGATCACTACGTCCTTCAAGGTGATAAAGGTGACTCAAACGTCCCAAGAGCTGGTACCTTACCCACACTAGATGGACAACCCATATGGGTGCATCTCGATCTCCTAGAAGATGAAAATTGGGAGATCGTCAAAACAAAGCCGACCGCTCAACAGCGAAGGCATGCCAAGAGATAACTCCGCAAGCTTAAACAGCAGGAGAAGGCTCAACCCAAGCAAGAAGTCCCTAAAAAGGCAGAAACCTCCTCTACTGCTTCACTGGGGGTAACAGAGGAGTCCCTTCCCAAGACATCAAGTGGTAAGAAAATTCACTCTCGGTGATTTCATGCTACCACGGCTCGGAAATGAGACTACGCAGGGGGCATCATACTCTTGCAATTCGGTACTTGGATTCTCCATCGATGGATATGACTCCAGTGACACTGCCAGTGATATCGACGAGTGGGAGGAATCCCTTGAAATCGGAGAATATCTCTCCGATGAAGAATGGATCCCAGAATCTCACCTTATGTCAATAATCTGGTATAACCCCTTATAGCCATAAGGATCCTGGTCTGATGATGATGAAGACCAAGAGGCTATTCAACAAAGTGTTGTTGACCCAGCGCAAATGAATGCTCTAGTGGAACCCAACGATGTTGAACCACAAGGAGTAGATGAAGAAGAAGATTTAGCTCCTATGCCCGATCTCGAAGAATATGCGAGGATCTTGCAGCATCTTGCCATAGAGCAAGAGAATGATCGCATCAATCAGCTTCATCAAAATCTAGAACCGGAAGTCCCGGAGAATCTACAAGCATTTCCTCCAGTAACTCCGGAAAATGAAGAAAATTGCTGGGTTGATGATTCTCTTACATCGGGGGATGAGTCTGATTCCCAACAGTCCATTATGGAGATATCTTCTATCGAAGTTGCTTGCAATGTGATAGTGCATGATGATAATGCCTCTGAAGCTTCATCTACTGAGGCAGCGGACTCTCAAAATGCATATGGTAGCATATCTTTTGGAGCTACGTCTTCTTATGTGACTTCCACTAAGATAGCACATTCTCAGGCTTCATCTCCTGAAACGGTGACTTCGGAATTCAAACCTCTTCCAACTGGTCACCATGAAGAAGCTCTGGCCGATGAAGTCCTCTTCAATGAAAACCCGGTCAACTGGTCTTAGATACCCGACCTCATAGGTGATGGCTGGACCAATGAAATACTCAACAAAAAAGAAAAGTTGTTGGAAGCTGTTTAGGACTTGTTCTCGGAAAATGCTCCATGCAACGCAATTACTGAGGACGGCACTGCTGACGCAGAAGCATTTTCAAATGAGAAGGATCAACCCCTTGATCCCGAAAAAGGTCTTCCAAAAGAAGAACCATCTCTAGAAGCTTTTGAAGTTGGGAAAGGTACCCGCTCTGGCCGGGATTACCACAAAAACTACAACCAACCTTTTTCTTCTTCTTATGTAAATCCTTCGGGAAAGCGAGTTGTAAACGCCCCGAGCGGCAATGATAATGAAAATGTAGGCTCCAAGGAGGCTTTCAAGTATGACTTGGTTGAGCACTTCAAACATATACCTGCACGACTGCACATCCTAAACTTATTACGAATGTCACCACAAACTCATGATAGTCACATTTCAGAGCTGCAAAGGCTGAATGCGGATGTTGACAAACATGCCCCACAAGTCCTACAAATTGAAACGGACTATAGGGTCAAAAAATCAAAAACCTCCTCAAAGGGAGAAAAAAAGAAAACTGAGGGATCTTGCACTAAATGCCTCTTGGTCCAAAAAGCAACAAATGCGACCATCGCCTTCAATAAGGAAGACCTCCTGCTGGGTGAGACAAAGCACAATCGACCCCTATACTTCACAGTGTACATCAAAGAGATGCCAATACACAGAGTTTAGATTGACCCAGGTTCTGCACTTAACTTCATCTCTACTACGGCACTCGAAGAGCTGAGTATTCCACTTAGCAAGTTGAGTCACACATCTGTTTCTATCTTTGGATACGATGGGAGTGCTCAAAGGCTTATCGGCAAAATCAGGTTCAAATTGCACATCGGTGATCTTATCTCTGAGATCATCGTGTATGCAATAAAAACCCCTTCATGCTACAACATCCTTCTTGGACGCCCTTGGATACACGAGAATGGTGTCGTCCCTTCAACTCCACATCAGTGCATCAAGTTTGTTGCGACGACGGCTTGATACATCGAGTGTTTGCAGACAAAAAGCCCTTCAAAGGCAAAGAAGTTCATTTTGCAGACTCTCAGATGTACAAGGATGAAAAAGAAGAAAGGAGGAGAAAATAGCATCCTTTGACGAAAATCTCCAGAAAGATAAAGGCAAAGCTCCTCAGCAATCACCGGAAGAAAGCAAACCTTTCGGCAAGTCCGAAGAGAGCAATCAATCTCCCTTCGTTGTCTCCCTCAAACCTTCAAAACCTTTGGTAATCACAACCAAAGCGAAGAAGACAAAACAAAAGCCTGGGGGCAAGTTTGTCGTTTCCTACGTGTCTATCATGCACGGCACGGATTCGGATTCTGAGACAGATTGAGAGCCAGAAGACGACGCATCGTCAAGCCAAGCTGATACTGAACAAGTTCAGCCCGCCCTCACTCCATTGGAGACTCCTGCTGGCATAGAAGATCCTGTGTCTGCTTTCTTCGTTGTTCTGGCAGCCTTAGCAGAAGAAAAACCAATCTTCTTCCATAGATTGGAAGCTTCATCATCAAATTCCTCTCTTAAACCTTCCCAAAATGAAGGTATACCTCAACTATCCCTGTATAGTCCGATGGCACAAGCTATCATGAAGAAAATGGGCTATGACTCTTAAAATCCAATTGGTTTGGGGGGTGGTCGTGGTATTCTCACACCATTGGAACCCACCCTGACCAAAAGCCAACTGGAGGATTGGAGACTCCATCGTCAAATATATAAGTCTTCACATGGGTTAGGGTATGATCCTGACACTCCCCTGAGACAGTTGACACAAAGGCTGCAAAGTCGTTTTGCCGATCAGACCTCAACGTCTCGTAACTATGAAGACACCGAGCTCCCTAGATATCTCTTTGAAGAACCACCTGTCGAGGATCCAGGAAGCTCATCCATTTGGTACGACTTCTCTGACGATGAAAAGGAATTGTTCGATGACACAGACATATAGTTCTCTGATTCAGAAGAGCCATCGTCTCCAAAAGAAGTGCCTTACTTCGACCCAGTTTCAGTAGGTGATTGGGATCATCTCATTGCAAGTCTTAAGAAGACTACCGATTAAGAAGATTCATGGACGGAAACAGAACCTTGGTCTGAAAATGCCCTTGGAAATCCCGAAGGTCTTGTTGGGTTGGAAGCCTCCGAAGATATTGTGGAGGAACCGCCCTCAAACCTTCCAACCGAAGATTCTGTTCAAAAGATAGACTTGGGAACACCTGATAACCCAAGTCCTGTATTCATAAGTAAGAATATAAAGGATGATGAGTTACTTGAGTATATCGCTTATCTTCATGAGTTTGTTGATTGTTTTTCATGGTCTTACGGTGAAATGCCTGGTTTAGACCCCAAAATAGCTGTCCATAAACTCAATCTGCAAAAAGATATCAAGCCTGTCAAACAGGGCCAAAAAAGATTCCGTCCTGACGTGATGGGTAAAATTGAACAAGAAGTTCAGGAACTCAAAAGTGTTGGCTTCATTCGCGAGGAACGACATCCTGAATGGTTGGCCAACATTATCCCCGTGACAAAGAAAAGTGGGCGAATCAGGGTCTGTATTGACTATTGTTGAGACAAAAAATGTCACTTAGCCTTCTTAACATCAAAAGCTATATGGAGCCACATCCTACTGCAAACAGGCAAAGCTACTTCAAGCATTAAATCTTGTCAGAATCAAACAAAAACTGCAAGATCATTCAAAATAGTCAAAAGAAGGGTACACATGAAGTTTCGGGCCATTTCGACGCCATTTGGCCTAACTTCAATCCTCCAATGGCTGAGTAGGAGCTCCCGGCGGCGACAGTGTTGAAGATAACAAATCTTCGATCAGAGCCTATGGATGGTCTCAAAATACCTCCAAAAGGTTCCACGTCGAATTTAAAGTCAAACCGACACTGTTTGACCCTCATCAATTCTCGAACGGCGAGATCAAGCCTCCCGGCGGCGAGAACCCTCGATGCCGCCACTCATCAAACAAAGCACATGAGTAGCTTCTACATACTTCCAAAGGGCTGCACATCAAATTTCAGGTCATTCCGACGACATTTGACCTGGCTTTGACGCTCTGAAGCAAAATCAAGCCTACCGGCGGCGGAGCTCCCCGGGGCCTTGGCACCCAAATCAGAGCTAATGGATCATCTCAAAATGACTCCAATAGGCTCCCTATCAAATTTCAGGTCAATCGGACATCGGTTGATCGTACATCAAAGTTCGACATCTTCCGCACGGTGAAATCATGTCTAGCATCGACGGGACCCCAAACGGCTTTAAAACTCAAACAAAAGCCCATGGTTGGTCCTATCAGGAAGCTTCACCTCAAATTTCAGGTCATTCCGACATCGTTTGACCTAGTTTCAATTCTTGGCGGAAAATCGGCTACAAAGTCTTCGCCTTTTCCAAAAATAGGAAACTCTGTGCCCTAATTTGCACGGCTTCTCGATAGGTTTTCTTTAGTGGAATCAAGCCAATAAATGAGGAGAAATGTCAAGGAAAATACAGGAGAAAAAGGAAGCAAAAAAGCCCAAAAAACGGCCGAGAAACGGCGACCGAAAAAGGGGCAAAAGCCCTATGGTCGCAGGCGACCTTGGCCCATGGTCCCCGGTGACCATGGTCCCTGTGATTTTCTCAAATTCTGATTTTTGAGGCATGATATCCGTCGATCTCCGTCAACATCATAGATCCGCTATCAAAATCATTTGATCATCATCGGACACTCTGAAATTGCCAACCGGCCGACCAAGAAAGCACGCTTTCTGCCCGACCAATCGTGAAATCGACTGAATAGATGTTGCTGGCCTATTGTTGTCAACCAATGTCTGAATTTGCATCGTCATTCGACATCAAATAACATGTGGATCCATCGATGATCATCGTAAGAAGAATTCCAAAGGACGCGGCATGGCCCGTGACTCTTCAAGCGACTCGGCGACCAATTAATGAAGTTAAATGACCTTTTTATGGCAACTTATTACGGTCATTAACTCATTATTCTGGACGGCCCAATCAGAAGCAAGCAAATGGGAGTTGCAAGTCCAATTAATCATTACAATTAACCATGTAACTCCTATCATTATGGAGATTAATCATAGTAATTAATCATGAAACTCCCATCATCATGGAGATTAAATGCTCATTATTCTCTATCAGCCAATCAGAATCCAAGAAAAAGGAGTTACGAAATTATGAAATTAATACTTGTAACTCCTCCCATCATGGAGCATTAATGCAATCAATGCTCATAAACCCTCCTAAATGGCCACCAAAAGCCTATAAATAGGCGGTCATTCTAAAGGGAAAGGGTCCGAAAAAATCATTCGAAGAATTCTGAAGAATTGTCGTAGAAATCTCTACACAAAGAAGCTCTCTTGCCTTGAAGAAACTCTGCTGCAAATACTTCAAGGTGATTGAAGTCCATTGGGGGGCCACCCCCCAAGGTTTCCCCTCTCCTTCTATCTGACATGGCTTAGATGTGGCTTTTCAGCCCGTCTACTCGGTTTTTTTTATTGGATATAGGACCTTCCTTTGGCCTTTGTCCTCTAAAAATCTAAAGTCCAAGCCAAGCCAAGTGAATTAAAGCATCAAGTGTTCTCATATGAAGGACGATGGCGGAGTGCATACATGACTCGCGACCGTCGATCTGAATGAGTCCCCACAATCTCCTGAGAAGTCAGATCCCTCTTTCTTTTTTTTCTATTGTATTTTGTATTTTTTTAAAGAGAAAAAAATCACAATTCTTGTCTTTCACTATTGATAAGATTTGTAAATCGCCTTCCATTGCAAAATTGCCTTCTACGGCACAAAACTGCCTTTCGCGGCAGATTAAACAAAATCGCCTTTCACGACATTCTAAATCTGTCTCTTTCTTTAAAATATATGTGCAATGGAAAGTTAGAAAAAAAGTTTGATTTCCTTTCTACTTGTGAAGGTGAATCTCTGGATCACCATTTCTAATTCCAAGTAGAATAGAAAATCTGGCATACTCATACAAAATGTTGATGCTCGCTTTTTTTTCCGCCCAGCCGCACCCCGGCGGACCCGGGATGGAGGAAGGCAAGAAAAAAGCCGGGACCATCAAGTTGGCACACCCGGTGGGACTTGTTCATTTGAGAACACGATGCTTAGACTCCTTGGCTCCTTTCTAGTTGGTGGCCTACGTTGGATCTTGCATCTTTAAAAAAAGATGAGATGGGATTCTCTGGAAATTCTTGTCTTTGAATTTGTTTCCATTCTTTCTCTTCTCAAAACAAAAAAAAAAAAAAAGTTTTTTTTTATCATTGGGTTCAAATTTGAGAAATCTTGGTTTCTTCCCTTTCGGATTTAGCGCTCGCGGAAATCATTGAGCCTTTGTTCAGATTGGAATACCATTTCTTCTCTTTTGTGAATCCAGTCTTAACTTTTTCAAAAAAAAAGAGGGGTTTTCAAATTTCTCTATTTTGGATTCAAAGTGGAGAACCTTTGGTTCTTTCCTTTTCGTACAATGGTTCGCGGAAATCGCTAAGCCAACGTTCGGATTGGGAGGGGCCATTTCCCTCTCTTTGATGGGTCCATTAGTGATCTTTCAAAAAAAAAAAAAAAAAAAAAAGAAAAGTTTTCAAATTTCTCTCTTTTGGGATTCAAATTGGTGAAACTTTGGTTCTTTCATTTTCGTGCGATGGCTCGCGGAAATCGCTGAGCCATCGTTCGGATTGGGAGGGGCCATTTCCCTCTCTTTAATGGGTCTATTAGTGATCTTGCAGAAAAAAAAAGGAAAAGTTTTCAAATTTCTCTCTTCTGGATTCAAATTGGAGAAATTTTGGTTCTTTCCTTTTCATATAATGGCTCGCAGAAATCGCTGAGCCAGCGTTCGGATTGGGAAAGGTCCTTCAAACGGGTTCATTAAGTAATCCTACCCTTACCTAGCGGCTGATCTATCCACTAAGGTTTCATAAGACTGAATTGGAAGACCTATGTGCACTCTTAAAAAAAAAATCTCTTCAAAAAAAAAATCTAAAAAAAAAATCTTCAAAAAAAAACTTCTATCACTATTGTGTTCAAATTCAAGAAATTTTGGTTCCTTCCTGTTCGGATTTAGTGCTCCCAGAAATGCTTGAGCTTGTATTTGGATTGGAATACCATTTGCTCTCTTTTATGAATTCAATCTTGGCTTTTCAAAAAAAAAAAAAAAACTTTCGTCATTATTGGATCCAAATTTGAGAAATCCTGGTTCTTTCCTCTTCGGACTTAGGGCTCGCGGAAATCGCTGAGCCTTTGTTCGGATTGGAATACCATTTGTTTTCTTTTTCGAATTTGATCTTGACCTTTCAAAAGAATCCCATCTCGTGTCCTCCTGAAGGATGCGATTTACAACATTTGTGCCTAGCGGTGCTAGTACGTCCTTTCGGGTTTACTGTATTCGTGACCTACACATTTGTGTCTCTAACCTTATATCATTTTACCTCGAGTGAGCTTCGTTTCTCAGTAACTTGAATTAAGGTTTACAATTGCTTCTAGCAGTCACTGGACCACTCATTTCGAGCCGACCATACTTGCGTTGAGAACAATTGTACCATCTATGGCTTTTTGCCTTCTTCATTATGCTCAGAATGGGCCATGCCCCCTAAGCGATTTGAAAAGACAAAACCATAGTGTTTTCCATTTATCATTACCATATTCTTGTGATTTCTAATAGATGTGGTCTTGTTTGAGAAAAGTTTTCAAAAACTAACAATGGCAGCCTCGTTGACCATCACCTTCGATGAAAACAAGTACCAAGTCATGCTTCAAGAAAAGCAAAGCAAGCACACTTACAAGCGCCCTGCCAGCTGCCGAAGCATCACATCCCTCGGCAACTCCCAAAATACCGGGTCAATCTCCACTCCCCGGACCATTGTCTTCGGGTCACTGGGACCATTTCCACCACCCGTAAAAGAGACGGTGCCTGCTAAGAAGTAGAAGACCGCCCCTGAACGTGTCGCTGCCCTAACACCAAAGGCGGTCACCAAGAAACCCGAGGCTCGTGGCAATCCCGTGAAGCCTCAACCTACAAAAAACCAAGTCTGCCCCAAGACTTGGTCCCCGCGATCTTCACCAAAACAAAGAAGGTCCCGGATATCTGCAAAGCCAACATACCTGGCTCCTCTCAAGGAGAGCCGGTTCTATCCTTTTGCTTACATCAAAGGGGAGAAACCTACCCTCCACCGAAGTACAAAAACTACTCAGCACGAGCCGGCTTGTTCATAAAAGCCCAAAATCAAGTAGTGCATCACAAGGCCTCAACAAGAACCTGCCAGGGCCTGCTCTCCTGCAACTCGACCCTTCATCTCAACAGGGGCCGAACTCGCAAAATTTAAAGCTTCGCTGCGACAGGCTAAGGACCGCGTCCAGATCCTACCCATGCCAGTCTTCAAGGAAGACAAGCTCGGTTGCTGCGCACGAGGGACCACATCCTACATTGCCAGAGCACAGCCCGAGCTAACTGAAGCTCAAATTGCTCGTCGTATACGTCGCCGCGCGGCATATCAACAAAAGATATTAGAGAAGCAAAGAGCCCAGCATTTTGAGCTTCAAATCTCCCAAAAATGGGTCGAAAAGGAACGACCCGACCAAGTTGCTGCTGTCCACATGGTTGGCAAAACCAAAAGACGCCAGAACTCAGCAACGAAAATACATGTTAGACGGCCGGTGACTCGCAGCGTCTCCCGGACACGAAGATATCAGGAAGACTTTCCCACTCCTTCAAGCCAGGGACACCGGAGTGATCATTCCTCGGGCTCTTCATCTAGAAGAATGAGCTCCAGCTTAGTCACTAAGACAATATCCTCTTTCGACTCACGAAGAGTGAATGTCCTAGTCACAAAGTCTGAGCAACCTCCGCTACATGATGACATGGCTCTATGCATTCAGCAGCTAGAGCAAGGACAACAGAGAATAGAGGTTCTGATGGAAAACCTCCTTCTCACTCTCCAACGTCCACCAAACAATGATGAAGTTCCTCCACAAGATGAGGCAAACGGTGGAGAAGATGAGTCACGCGCCCTTACCAAAAAGGACGTTGACAATATCCTCGCGAAAGCAAAAGAAGAGGATACACTGAAGGAACATGTAATCGAGCCACCATACCTTTATGGATGAACTCGGTTCTGTTCCCTCCAAAGTTCAAACAACCTCTTCTCCAAACATATATGGGGAAAGGTTTAGCTAGACAGCATGTCATCCACTTCAAGATCCTAAAGGGAACTATTGCGGATCAAGATGCTCTCAAGATCCGTCTCTCTGTAAATACCCTGAAAGGTACAGCCTTTGATTGGTACTCCGCTCTGCCAGAGGATTCCATTCAAAATTGGACCATGCTAGAGACACACTTCCTGACCCACTTCAAAGGTGAGGATCATCCTGTTACTATGGCTTAGCTTTGCATCCTAAAATAGGGAGAGAATGAGTCGACATGCGACTTCATTCACAAGTGGAAGGCAATGGCATACAAATGCTCAGATGTGCTGCCACAAGCGTCGCTGGTCGACATCTGCCGAAACAACATGAGAGCAAGGATCCGCTCCTTGATCATCGGCAACAAATCAAAGAATCTGGGAGAACTCCTAGAAACATCTATGGAGGCTGAAACAGTGATCAAAGACCTCAATAGTCAGAAGTGATCAAAGAAGGAGCAAACCGCCATTCCAACCTCCAAGCCAAAGAAAAAGGAGGTTCTCAATGTGCAAACCAAGTCAGCTCCTCAGCCACCAAAGAAAGCTGAAAATAGAGCTGCAGGTAAGAGACCTGAACTCTCTGATGCCTTCAAAGAACGAGTAGAGAAGAAATACCCGTTCGATGAAGATGTTGAAGAAATATTTGGGGCTTTCTTGGCAAATGGGAAACTCACCTTGCCTGACCCCAAAAGACCGGGAGATGTTGGTAAAACCAACGATCCCCGATATTGTCCATACCACCAAATGGTCTCGCATCCTCTCAACCAATGTTTCGTTGTGAGAGAGAAGATCTACGAGATGTGGAAAAATGGAGTTATTACCTTTGACAAAAACTATGGGTCTGCCTCCGTTAACATGGTGTCATATGGACAAACATCCAAATCACCAAAGGAAAAAATCACTACTTCCTTCAAGGTGATAAAAATGACCCAAACGTCCCAAGAGCTGGTGCCTTACCCAACACCAGAAGGACAGCCCATATGGGTGCATCCCGATCTCCTAGAATATGAAAATTGGGAGATCGTCAAAACAAAGTCGACCGCTCGACAGCGAAGGCAAGTCAAGAGACAACTCCGCAAGCTCAAACAGCAGGAGAAGGCTCAAACCAAGCAAGAGGTCCCTGAAAAAGCAGAAACCTCCTTTACCG
This sequence comes from Persea americana, assembly GCA_029852735.1. Classification (NCBI taxonomy): domain Eukaryota; kingdom Viridiplantae; phylum Streptophyta; class Magnoliopsida; order Laurales; family Lauraceae; genus Persea; species Persea americana. The sequence continues at coordinate 19,410,582 of CM056813.1, read as the reverse complement.
CTTCACTGGGGGCAACAGAGGAGTCTCTTCCCAAGGCTTCAAGAGTGGTAAGAAAATTCACCCTCAGTGATTTCATGTCACCACGGCTCAGAGATGAGGCTATGTAAGGGGCATCATACTCTTACAACTCGGTAGTTGGATTCTCCATGAATGGATACGAGTCGAGTGACACTGCCAGTGACACAGATGAATGGGAGGAATCCCTTGAAACAGGAGAATATCTCTCCGATGAAGAATGGATCCAAGAATCCCACCTTATGCCAGTAATCTGGTATAACTCCTTCCAGCCATAAGGATCCTGGTCTGATGATGATGAAGACCAAGAGGTTGTTCAAGAAAATGCTGTCAATCCAGCACTTGCAAATGCTCTAGTGGATCCCGACGAGGTTGAACCACAAGGAGCAGATCAAGAAGAAGACTTGGCTCCTATGCCAGATCTTGAAGAATATACAAGGATCTTGCAGCGTCTTACCATAGAGCAAGAGCAGGACCGCATCAATCAGCTTCATCAAAATCCAGAACCGAAAATCCTGGAGAATTTACAAGCATCTCCTCCAGTGATTCCGGAAAATGAAGAAAGTTGCTGGATTGATGATCCTCTTACATTGGAAGATGAGTCTGATTCCCAATAGTTCATTATGGAGGCATCTTCTATCGAAGTTGCCTGCAATGTGATAGTTCAGGATGATAGTGCCTCTGAAGCTTCATCTGCTGAGGCCACAGACTCTCAAAATGCATCCGGTAGCATATCTTCTGGAGCTACATATTCTCGGGTGACTTCCACTGAGATAGCATCCTCTCAGCCTTCGTCTCCTGAAACTGTGACATCAGAATTCAAGCCTCTTCCGACTGATCGCCATGAAGAGACTCTAGTTGATGAAGTCTTCAAAGAAAACGCAGTCAATTGGTCTTAGATACCCAACCTCATAGGAGATGTCTGGAACGATGAAATACTGAACAAAGAAGAAAAGATGTTGGAAGCTGTTCAGGACTTGTTCCCGGAAAATGCTCCATGTAACGCAATAACTGAAGACGGCAATGCTGCTGCAGAAACATTTTTCAGCAGATGGGGAGGATCAGCCCCTTTAGCCAGAAGGGGGTCTTCCGAAAGAAGAACCGCCTCTAGAAGCTTTTGAAGTTGGGAAAGGTACCCGTTCTGGCCGGGATTACCAAAAAAACTACAACCAACCTTCTTCTTCTTCTTATGTAAATTCTTCAGGAAAACAAGCTGTAAATGCTCCAAGTGGCAATGATAATGAAAATGCAGGCCCCCAAGGAGGCTTTCAAGTATGACTTGATCGAGCACTTCAAACACATACCTGCACTACTGCACATCCTAGACTTATTACGAATGTCACCACAAACTTGTGATAGTCTCATTTCAGAACTGCAAAGGCTGAATGTGGATGTCGACAAACATGCCCCACAAGTCCTACAAATTGAAATGGACTATAGGGTCAAAAAGTCAAAAACCTCCTCAAAAGGAGAAAAGAAAGAAACTAAGGGAACTTGCACTGAATGCCTCTCGGTCCAAAAAGCTATAAGTACCACCATCACCTTCAATAAGGAAGACCTCCTGCTAGGTGGGACAAAGCACAACCGACCCTTGTACTTCACAGGGTACATCAAAGAGATCCGATACACAGAGTCCAAATCGACCCAGGTTCTGCACTTAACCTCATCTCTACTTCGGCACTCGAAGAGCTGGGTATCCCACCTAGCAAACTGAGCTACGCATCTGTGTCCATCTTTGGATATGATGGGAGTGCTCAAAGGCCCATTGGCAAAATCAAGTTCAGGTTACAAATCGACGATCTTATCTCTGAGGTCACCGTGTATGCAATAAAGACCCCTTCATGCTACAACATCCTTCTCGGACGCCCTTGGATACACGAGAATGGTGTCTTCCCTTCGACTCCACATCAGTGTATCAAGTTCGTTGGCAATGACGGCTTGATACATCGAGTGTTTACAGATAGAAAGCCCTTCAAAGGCAAAGAAGTCCATTTTGCAGACTCTCAGATGTACAAGGACGAGAAAGAAAAGGAGGAGGAAGAAACAACATCCTTTGCCGGCAATCTCCAAAAAAATAAAGGCAAGGCTCCTCAGCAATCATCGGAAGAGAACAAACCTTCCGGCAAACCCGAGGAGAGCAATCTGTCTCCCTTCGTTGTCTCCTTCAAATCTTCCAAACCATTGGTAATCACTACCAAAGTAAAGAAGATAAAGCAAAAGACTGGGGGCAAGTTTGCTGTCTCCTTTGTGTCTATCATACAAGACACGGATTTGGATTCAGAGCCCGAAGATGATACATTGTCGAGCCAAGCTGATACTCAGCAAGTTCAGCCTGCCCTCACTCCATTGGAGACACCTGCTAACGTAGAAGATCCCGCGTCTGCTACCTTCATCGTTCCGGCAGCAACGGTAGAAGAGAAACCAATCTTCTTCCATAGATCGGACGCTTCTTCATCAAAACCCTTGCTTGAACCTTTCCAAAATAAAGGTATGCCTCAACTATCCTTGTATAGTCCAATGGCACAAGCTATCATGAACAAAATGGGCTATGACGCTAAAAATCTAATCAGTTTGGGAGGTGGCTGTGGTATTCTTATACCATTGGAACCCACCATGACCAAAAGTTAGCTGAAAGATTGGAAACTACACCGTCGCATTGACAAGTCTTCATACGGATTGGGGTAAGATCCTGACACTCCGATGAGACTGCTGACACAAAGGCTGTAGAGTCATTTTGCCGACCAGGCCTCAACATCTCGTGTTGATGAAGACATCGATCTCCCTGGATATCTCTTTGAAGAGTTACCCGACAAAGACCCAGGAAGCTCATCAAATTGGTATGATTTCTCTGATGATGAAGAGGAATTGTCTGATGACACATACACGCGGTTCTCTGATTCAAAAGAGCCATCGTCTCCAAAAGAAGTGCCTTACTTCGACCTAGCTTCAGCAGGTGATTGGGATCATCTCATAGCAAGTCTTGAGAAGAATACCGATCAAGAAGATTATGGACAGAAGCGGAGCCATGGTCTGAAAATGCCCTTGGAAATCCAGAAGGTCTTGTTGAGCTGGAAGCCTCCGAAAATATTGTGGAGGAACCACCTTCAAACCTTCCAACAGAAGGTTCTGTTCAAAAGATAGACTTGGGAACACTTGATAACCCACGTCCTGTATTCATAAGTAAGAATATAAAGGATGATGAGTTACCTGAGTATGTCTCGTTTCCTTATGAGTTTGTTGATTCTTTTGCATGGTTTTACGCTGAAATGCCTGGCTTAGATCCCAAAATAGCAGTTCACAAGCTTAACCTACAAGATAATATCAAGCCTGTCAAACAAGGACAAAGAATATTCCGTCCTGATGTGATGGACAAAATTGAACAAGAAGTTCAGAAACTCAAAAACGTTGGCTTCATCGCGAGGAACAACATCCTGAATGGTTGGCCAACATCATCCCTGTGACAAAGAAAATTGGGCAAATCAGAGTCTGTATATAGAGACCCGAATAATGCATGCCCCAAAGATGAATTTCCGCTCCCCATACTGGAGGTAATAATTGACAACACTTGCGGGTTTGAGCCAATGGCTTTCATGGATGGCTTCTCTGGTTACAACTAGATAAAGATGCATCCCGAAGATGAAAGGCATACATCATTTCGGACCCCATTTGGCGTGTGTTGCTACACTGTCATGCCATTTGGTCTGAAAAATGTCGGTGCAACATATCAAAGGCCTATGATGAAGATATTCCAAGATATGCAGCACAAGACGGTCGAATGTTATGTTGATGACCTTGCCGTCAAAAGCAAAAGAAAAGAAGACCATCTCAAAGATCTTCGAGAAGTCTTCCTCCGGCTTCGCAATCACAAACTGCGAATGAATCCCCTCAAATTCTTCTTCGGTGTCTCATCGGGTAAGTTCCTCGGATTCATAGTTCAGAAAGCCGAAATAGAGCTTGACCCATCAAAGTCAAGGATATCCTAGAAATGCCATCTCCAAGAACCCTGAGAGAACTGAAAGGGCTTCAAGGAAGGTTGGCGTACATCCGATGGTTCATTTCCAACCTATCAGGGAAGTGCCGTCCATTTTCCCGCCTAATGAAGAAAGGTGTAGACTTTGTTTGGGATGCTGAATGTGAAGCTGCATTTCAAGACATCAAGTTATACTTGACCAAACCTTTAGTATTGGCTGCTCCCACGACTCGAAAACCCTTCATCTTGTACACAAGTTCCCTCGACCATTCTTTGGGAGCTCTTTTTACACAAGAAAATGATGGAGGAAAAGAAGTTGCTCTATACTACTTCAGCCGCATGTTGGTTGGTGCAGAGCATCGCTACTCTTCAGTCGAAAAGGAATGTCTGGCAGTGATGTTCGCCGTACAAAAGCTACGTCACTATTGCTGTCAAACACAGTATACCTGATATCGAGGATCAATCTCTTGAAAGTCCTTGTCACAAAAGCAGGTTCTCTCAATGCTCGACTGGCAAAATGGTCCATCATTCTGTCACAATTTGATATTAGGTATGTATCATAGAAAACAATCAAAGATCAAGCTCTAGCAGACTTTCTCGCAGAGCATCCACTGCCAAAGGATTCTCCACTCAGGGATAATCTTCCAGACGAGTTTGTCTACAGCGTGGAGACCTCCTCACCAAATGCCTCCTGGAACATGTACTTCGATGGTGCAACCAGGACAAATGAAAAAGGAAAGCTGATATCGGGAATTGGCATTCTCTTTGTTAGTCCCAACAAGTATATGATTCTACATGCATTCTTGCTACTGGAACCATGTTCAAACAATGCAGCTGAGTACCAAGCCCTGATCGTAGGATTGGAACTCGCCCTCGAATCAGTATCATCATGTTGGAAGCCCTTAGGGACTCCCAACTGATCGTCAATCAGATGAATCAGAAATATGAAATCAGGAAGCCTTATCTGTTGCCTTACTATAACAAGGCGCAATCGCTTCCTCAAAGGTTTGACATTTGTCACATCACCCACATCCGCAGAGGTTAAAACATTCGTGCAGATGCCCTGGCTGGACTTGCTGCATCTATGGCAATCCAAGAAGGGGAAAACATTCAGATTACAGTGTGTCAAAGAAGGATTTTTCCTCCTCTCAACATGCACCAAGCAGTTGCTGAATGCCACCGAGTGGTCGGAAGTCGGATCTCCATCCTTAAACCTCCGATTGGCGACTGGAGGGATCCGTTCATCAATTATATTATGTTCGGAATTCTACCAAAAGATCCAAAAGAGCGGGTAAGCATTCAAAGACGAGCCCTAAACTTTTATTTGGATATCCCCTCCAAAATGCTTTACAGAAAATCCTTCAACGGAGTACTCCTACGCTGTTTGTCACAACAAAAGGCGGAAGAAACTCTAAAAGAAGTTCATGCTGGTCTTTGTGGAGCCCATCAGGCCGGTCCTAAGCTCTACGATCAGATAAAAAGGTTAGGTTATTATTGGCCTACCATGGTAGCTGACATGATGCAATTTGCTAAATGCTGCCAACAATGCCAAGTTCACGGAAACTATGTCCACATGCCTCCAGAATGGCTACATCCTACAACGATCTCATGGCCTTTCGAAGCCTGGGGTATGGACATCATAGGTCCTATCTCTCCCCCGTCAAGCAAAGGTCATCGCTTCATCTTCGCCGCTACGGATTATTTCTCCAAGTGGTCAGAAGCATTTGCGTTCAGTGAAAGGAAGACCTCATCAGTCATTCAATTCTTGCGAACCAACATCATTTGTCGTTTTGGCATACCTAAAAGATTCGTCCATGATAACGGACCACAATTCCGGGATCACAAATTCTACAGGTTCTGCGACAAATATAAAATCCAAAGCTGTCCTTCGACTCCGTATAACCCGGCATCGAATGGACTAGCAGAAGCCTTCAACAAGACACTCTGCAAAATTCTCAAAAAAATGGTCTCTAGTCACAAAAGAGACTGGAGCGACAAACTGCCTGAAGCTTTATGGGCCTATCGGACTACCGTTCGAGGACCAACCCATAGCACGCCATTATCCTTGGTCTATGGATGTGAAGCAGTTGTCCCTCTAGAGATCAAATTCCTTCTTTAAGGGTATCTCTACAAAATGAAATGACGCAAGAAAGCAATGTTAAATTGAGACTCTAAGAACTGGATAATCTCGATGAAAGACGGCTTGAAGCTCTACAAAGCGTTGAGCTTTACCAAGCACGTATGGCAGGATCTTTCGGCAAGAAGGTCAAGCAACGCGCCCACAAAAAGGGTGACTTGGTTCTTGCAGTGAAAGACCAATGGTTTTTGCCCACAAATCCAAAGGCAAATTCGAATCAGAATGGGAGGGACCCTTCGTCATCGACATAGTCTTCTCCAATGGCACATATGCTTTTCTAAACATGGAGGGTGATAGATGTATGCTGCCCATCAATGGCAAGTTCTTGAAGCGGTACTACCCTCGAAGACTTCCTACAACGGGTCAGAGCAATGCCTGCATGGCCAAAGCCTATTCCTAGGTACTTGCTCATCAAACCCACTCCTTTTAGAGTTTTCGTTCCTATGTTGAAATTTCTAAAAACCCAAAACAATGTTTACTTTCAATGTTTCATTGTTCGAAAAAAAAAAAGTCAAACCCAAAATCCAAGTTTAGGAGCCTCTTCCCTAACTTGACTAAAACTTTCGATCCTTGAACCCAAAAATTCATGGTTTGAAACAAAAATCAGGACTCAGTGATTTCCACCCTAGTCCACCCCAACTTTTACCATAAAAAATGGTTTTCAGTCAAAATTTACGACCCTCGTGTCTTTAAACAAAAAATGGTTTTTCAAAAAAAAAAAAAAAAAAACCGTGGGGAAGCGACATTTAGTCGATACTCACACAAAACCCAAAAATCGAAAGGATGCGAACCCCATTCGATACTTCCAAAACCTCAAAATCACAAGAAAGCGACACCTCGTCGATACTTGCAAAATTTCAAAAAAAATCGTGGAGACACAACATTTCAGTTGATATCCACAATTCAAATTTCAAAACGAAAACAAAGGTTCGAAAAAACCTCAAATTTCAAAAATCATGGGGAGGCGACGTTCCATCAATACCTACAAAACCAAATTTTTGAAAAAAAAAGGCAGGGAAGCGACATTCAGTCGATACTTGCACCAAAATCTGCGAGGAGGCGACATTCCATCGATACTCGCAACCGAATGAGCAAGGAAGTAACATTCTATTGTTACTTGCAATACCATTCAGCAGGGAGGCAACTCTTAGTCGATACTTGCACTTTGAAAACCAAAAAACCCGGCTTTTATGCCAAAAACCCTGCTTTCATGCCAAAAATAAAAAATCTGGCTTCCATGACAACAAAACAAAACTTGGTTTTCAAAAAACTCAGCTTCCATGCCACAAAACCTGGCTTTCACGCCAAACAAAAAAAAATTGGCTCTCATGCCAAAAAAAAAAAAAACAAAATTTTGGCTCTCATGCCACAAAACCAAAACTTGGCTTTCACGACACAAAAATCGGCTCTTATGTAAAAAACCGGCTTCCATGCCACAAACAAAATTTTGGCTCCTATGCCACCAAAATTTGACTTTCATGCCATTCAAAAATTCGGCCTTCAAGCCATCAAATAACCTGGCTTTTTGCCACAAAATCTGGCTTTCATGCCCAAAACCACCCTTTGAAAAAAGATTTTCACAAAATGACAACCTTTTGATCAAATTTTCAAACAAACATTCCCATCCAACTTTTACTTACTTTCATCAAAAAGAATTTAAGTGAAACGAGGGAATACAAAAAAAGAAGGTGCAAAAAAAAATAAAAATTTATACATGGAGGTACCAGAACAAAAGAAGGAAAGGTTTGTTACAAAGTCAGGAGACTAGTCCGACATGGTCTTCAGCCAAAGGCTTAACTTCTCAAGCAAACTCTTGGCCTTAGCCTCCAAAGCTTCCAGGCCACATTTCTTCAGTATTTTCCCATAAAATGCAGTAGGCCGTCGTGACCCATCGTCAGCATGAGGAAGCTCTTCCCAGAGAATTTGCCATTGTTCATATTCCCGAGTCTTCCTCCGGAGATTGCTTTCAGCCTCCTCAACTTGGCGAATGAGAGTCCTCTCTCTATCGCGGGCTTTTAAGACAGCAGTCCACTTGGCAGCAGCTTGTTCTTCCAATAACTCAAGGCGCTGTCTGGCCTCAGTGACCTCTCTATCGAGACGGTGCTGGTCCTGTGTCAGCTTGATAATAGCCAACTCGGTGACGTTCCTCTCCCGAACGAGCTGCTTCCGAGTTTGCGAGATCTCATTCAGTTCAGATTTGACCTCGCTAGAAGGCTTAAAAAACATCTCATTGAAGAAGTCACCGTTTGGAAAGCTCTTGGTCTCAATCCACTTGTTGTCTAGAGCGATAACTTCATCAACAAAAGCCTTGGCATTTGTAATGTCCAGACCAACTTCTTCGCTATCAGCAAGAATGTCCTGTACATGCTTAACCATGCCGAAGCCAGCTTCCAAATGGCCAGAAGAGAGAGTCTCGACCCATGAGCTCAAGACTCTTCAACACCTTCCTCACAAACTGATGGGATGGCTCAGATGAAGACTCGCCATGCTCCATTGGTCGACTGCCCATGTCAGGCACCGTCGGAAGAGAAGCTTTTTCCAATCAGAGCCGCTAGAGAAGGAATATCAGCCTGCAGACTCTCCTCTGCCTTATCAAAACTGGTAGAAGAAGCCCCTACTCCTGAATCAGCTGCGGGCACCCCCTGCTCTAACTTTAAGAAAGACAGAGGAACTTCTTCTGTCGCCGCACAACCTGCCAATGAAAGATGAAAAAGGTATGAATGTAATCTTGTCAAAAATCAAATATCAAGATTATCACTACAAAGTACCTTCTTCGACGAGCATTCTCCCTCCGTGAACTCATCCGAAGCATCATCAAAAGTTGCATCCATGGATGGCTCGAAGTCGTCGGAATCCTTTGGCAAGTCAGCTGGCAAGAAACAAAAACAAAAAAACATGTCAACAAGTGGCGGTAAAGAAAAAAAAAAAAAAAAAAGAAAATGAAAAAAAGAAACCATACCAGGGGGAGATTCTGGGTCTACTTCATAATCTCTGGGTTCTTCCTCAGATGCCATGACCGGATCAGTCACCGCCTCATCGGCCGAAACCTCAGGCATCATCAAATCATCACCCTTTGCCAAAAGAAAGAAAAGTAGTAGATCAAAAACAAAAGCCTCATAAAAGAAAGAAGCGGTAAAAGAGAGAAGAAAGGTCATACCATCACTACTGATCTTTTCTCCCCAGCTTCTCTTCTCTGGAGGCTCATCATCATCCCCTGATACCTCCTCAGCAATGGTGGAAGGAATTTCCAGATTAGGAGAGCATTCGTGTCGTCTCTTACTTCGGTGTTGTCCTCGTCTCCTCTTGCTCCTACGGGACGAATTGCTGGAAGTACCCGCCCTGCCATCGAAATCTGGCCTCTTGATAGAATCCTCACTAGATAGTCTGCACTTGCCGGTAGACTCCATGGAAGCCTTTGCTCGCTCGGCTTGTATCCAAGCAGTGACCTCAGCCTCCTCCTCTGCGAGCTGTTCGAAGACCTCACCAGGTATCTCTTGTGTAGCTCCCGATCTGATGACGTCCTGGTCCTCGAGAAAGCTTGTTCTGTGCTTTTCTCCAGAAAGGAAAGCCAGAACTCCTTCCTAGCGGATGCCATCTGACTTCCCAAGACCCTTCCCGGAAGATTGCTTTGCATCGAGTTCCTTCTTGGAAAGTCCCGGTGCGTTGAAAAGCTCTCCACGAACCACTTCGTGAAGCCAGCAGTCCAGAAAGTGGGCAACTCAGGATAAGAAATCATGGCGGTAGTGTCTTCCGCACTATAAAAGGCCCATGCACTTCTCCCGTCTTACAGACCTCCAAAACGCCTCACCTTGCTCGAAGGCGCTCCAACAACGCCTTGGAAGAAGCCAAACTGCAAGGCAAAACGCGAGGGAACATATGGCTGGATGTCGACGAAAAGTTGTCTGTGGTACACCATCGTGCCGACACGTATGTTAAAAAGCCAACTCCTCTTTGCATTTGTCAAAGAATAGTGTCTCCTCGTCCCTGCCCTGGTGGGATCTCGGGAGACACCAAAATCAAAAGCCTTGTTCCGCAAGCCCGGAGAAAGCTTCACTGAAGACTGCCCCATCTCGACGTCCCAGAATCGTCGGATCCTCAAACGGGCATATAAGAGAGATTCAGAAACAGGCTTCCCTTTAGCCAACCGAATTATAAAAGGACCATCGTCCTATGCAGCGCCCAATTGGTGGAAACTGGGACAATGGTATACATACCATGAATAGAAAATATGGGCTGAAAATACCTTATTCATAGGGAGCCTAAGCTGAACCTGGAAAGCAGCAGCCTGCAGTTCGGTACACAAATAAGAGTAAAAAGCAGGCACCAAAGCAAGCCGCTCTCCAAACGCCATTTGACAAGCCGGAAAAATGCAATGCGGCCTGATGTGCGTACCATCTCCTCCGGCAAAAATAACCTCACCCAGCCAATAAGTGAGGTAAACAGCGAGATCTCTCCGCAGCGCAATGTCAGAATGAATGGCGTTTGTGCTTGCGAAGAGCTCCTTCAAATTTTCTCGCATGGTGGAGATCTTTTTCGAATCCGGGTTCTTAGCCCTGGCTTCCTGGGTTGTACTCTCAGAAGACTCCCCGCTGTCAAAGAAGTTGGAAGACAAAAAGCTACCACTCCTCCAACTGCTACACCGGACTTTCGAGCCCTCCTTATCCTTCAAAAAGTCATAGAAGGCGACGAGCTGAAAATACAAAAGCCTGAACTCCTCAGATTGCTCCTCAAGGACGTTGTCAATAGGCATGAACTCCTCATAGAGATTGCCGAGGATAGGCAGCCCGGTGATGGCGTTCAGTTCCTTTAAAGAGAAACCAATCTCACCGTTCGTGATAATGAAGGTGTTGGTTTGTGGAAGGAACAACTCTAGCATGGCCACGAAGGCCCCATCGGAGAAAACCATGGTTTCCCGAAAAGCACGAACCGCGTCAAAAATCTCGGCCTCCTTTAGAATGGCACCGCCGACCTGCAGGATGTGATCAGTCCACGACTCCCAGCTCGAGTCAGCACTGAAACGGCCGCGAAGTCGAAAAAGCTTCACCTAATTGCTGCCATCGCCCTTGAAAATGCCAAGGCCCACCGGTCTCAAATTTACCGAAGGATGGTCTGAACCTTGGTAGCCACTGGCCTGCATCAAAATGTCCATACGGGCAGGCGACTTCTCTGCATAACCAAGAGGGCCGCTAACGAAAACCCCGGTCTTGTCCGTATGGCCACACCAAAAAAAAAAGAGAGAAGAAAAAAAAATAAAAAAGAGAAAAAAAAAACAAACACGGTAAAAAAAAAAACAGAGAGAGATCGTGAAAGAAAAAGAAAAAGAAAAAGAGAAGAAAAAAAAAAGAAAGAAAGAGAAAGGAAAGAAAAAAAAAGAAAGAAAAAAAAACGTGTAAAAAAAGAGGAAAAAAAAGAATGCACGTGAAAAAGAAAAAAAGAGAGAAAGAAAAAGAAAAGAAAAGGAAAGAAAGAAAGCACTTTTCTATTTCTACATGGAGTTTCTTGAGGAAAAAAAAAAAGAAACTTACTTGAAGCCATTGATGGAGAAGGAGGAAGAACTAGAAGATCCTTAAAAAAGAAGAAGAATTCTTGATCTTGGAGCACTCTTGAAGATTTTTGCAAAAAGAGAGCAATAGCAACAAGAGATCCAACCTTGTTGCTTTTATAGAAGAAAGCAAACCAAAAGAGGAAAGAAGGAGAAAAGAAAGGAGGTAATGCTACAAATTAGCAAACTTTCTAAAAGAAAGGGATCATGGGATATTCTTTCCCAATGAGGAAATCTTTTGAGAAATTCTCTCTAAAAAGAGAGGGATTATGAGAAACTTTCTCCCAAATAAAGATATTTTGAGAAAATCTCTCCCAAAATCAAGGAAACTTGAGAGATTCTGTCCAAGTAAAATATTTTTAGATATTCTCTATCAAAAAGAGATATCTTTAGATATTCTTTACAAAAATGACACCACATGAGATCTAAGCCATCTTTAAAGCTTAAGGTCACATAGGCTAGCCCACATGAGCCAGGTTTGACCACGTAGGCACTAAAAGTGGCTTTTAGTCAAAATTCCTCTTACCAAGAGCATACAAAAATGGTTCCATGCCTCCTTTGAGTTGATTGGACCATACAAAAATCCAAGCCTCATGAGTTTCCAAAAATCCAAACCATCCCACCTCATGAACCAAATGAAGCTAAAACCTTGAAATTGACATTCCACAAAAACCCAAGCCACTCCAATGGACCCAAAATTGTCCTAAAGAGTGACCAAAAACCAAATCCCGGTCCCCTAACTTCCCACATACAGCTTGTTAGGTCACAAGACCAAAATAAAAATCCAAAACCCGACCCCCTAACCTGCCACATACAGCTTGTTAGGTCACAAGGTAAAAAAAAAAAAAAAAACCAAAAAACTTCTTGACCGCCTGAGGCGCCACACGAAGCCTTTAGGTTCACAAGGTCAAAAAAAAAAAAAAAAAAAAACAAGAAGAAAAATCCAAAACACAAAAACCCAATCCAAATGTCATTTTCAAAATTTTGCGTTGAGATGGTACGTGATCTTTCTCACTACCATAAAATTCCCTTGGAAACTCAAAAGGCTATTCTATTGAAGAAAAATGCTCAGAAACTCTTGGCCAAGTCAGAAGTTCTCCTTCAAAGTTTTCTTCAAGGCACATCGACTGCAAAAGTTGTACAATCCGTCGCTGTACTTCGAGGGGGCATTTGTTGACACCAAAAATGTCATTTAGCCTTCTCAACATCGAAAGCTATATGGAGCCACATCCTACTGCAAACAGGCAAAGTTACTTTAAGCTTCAAATCTTGTCAGAATCAAACAAAAACTGCAAGATCATTTAAAATAGCCAAAAGAAGGGTACACATGAAGTTTTGGGCCATTTCGACGCCATTTGGCCTAACTTCAATCCTCCAATGGCTGAGTAGGAGCTCCCGGCGGCGACAGTGTTGAAGATAACAAATCTTCGATCAGAGCCTATGGATGGTCTCAAAATACCTCCAAAAGGTTCCACGTCGAATTTCAAGTCAAACCGACACTGTTTGACCCTCATCAATTCTCGAACGGCGAGATCAAACCTCCCGGTGGCGAGAGCCCCCGATGCCGCCACTCATCAAACAAAGCACATGAGTAGCTTCTACATACTTCCAAAGGGCTGCACATCAAATTTCAGGTCATTCCGACGACATTTGACCTGGCTTTGACGCTCCGAAGCAAAATCAAGCCTACCGGCGGCGGAGCTCCCCGGGGCCTTGGCACCCAAATCAGAGCTAATGGATCATCTCAAAATGACTCCAATAGGCTCCTTATCAAATTTCAGGTCAATCGGACATCGGTTGATCGTACATCAAAGTTCGACATCTTCCGCACGGTGAAATCATGTCTAGCATCGACGGGACCCCAAACGGCTTTAAAACTCAAACAAAAGCCCATGGTTGGTCCTATCTAATGGTCAGGAAGCTTCACCTCAAATTTCAGGTCATTCCGACATCGTTTGACCTAGTTTCAACTCTTGGCGGAAAATCGGCTACAAAGTCTTCGGCTTTTCCAAAAATAGGAAACTTTGTGCCCTGATTTGCACGGCTTCTCGATAGGTTTCTTTAGTGGAATCAAGCCAATAAATGAGGAGAAATGTCAAGGAAAATAGAGGAGAAAAAGGAAGCAAAAAAGCTCGAAAAACGGCTGAGAAATGGCGACCTAACGGCGACCGAAAAAGCGGCAAATGCCCCATGGTCGCCGGCGACCATGACCCAAGGTCGCCGGCGACCATGGCCCAAGGTCGCTGGCCCCATGGTCACCGGCAACCATGGGTGCATGGTCGCTGGCGACCTTAGAAATCCGGGTCGCCGGATTTTCGCCAAAAGTGTCGTTTTTCCTATTCTTTTCGCATTTTGCGATGTTTGGCCCCTGTGATTTTCTCAAATTCTGATTTTTTAGGCATGCTATCCGTCGATTGCCGTCAACGTCATGGATCCGCCATCAAAATCATTTGATCATCATCGGACACTCAGAAATCGCCAACCGGCCGACCAAGAACGCACGCTTTCTGCCCGACCGATCGTGAAATTGATTGGACAGATGTTACCGGCCCATTGGTGTCAACCAATGTCTGAATTTGCATTGTCACCAGACATCAAATAACACGCGGATCCATCGATGATCATCGCAAGAAGAATTCCAAAAGACGCTGCACGGCCCGCGACTCTTCAAGCGACTCGGCGACCAATTAATGAAGTTAAATGACCTTTTTATGACAACTTATTACGGTCATTAACTCATTATTTTGGATGGCCCAATCAGAAGCAAGCAAATGAGAGTTACAAGTCCAATTAATCATGACAATGAGCCATGTAACTCCTATGGTTATGGAGATTATTCGTGGTAATTAATTATAAAACTCCCATCATCATGGAGATTAAATGCCTATCATTCTCCATCGGCTAATCAAAATTCAAGAAAAATGAGTTACAAAATTATGAAATTAATACTTGTAACTCCTCCCGTTATGGAGCGTTAATGCAATCAATGCTCATAAACCCTCCTAAATGGCCACCAAAAGCCTATAAATAGGCGGTCATTCCAAAGGGAAAGGGTCCGAAAAAATCATTCGAAGAATTCTGAAGAATTGTCCTAGAAATCTCTACACAAAGAAGCTCTCTTGCCCTGAAGAAACTCTGCTGCAAACACTTCAAGGTGATTGAAGTCTTTTGGGGGGCCACCCCCCCAAGGTTTCCCCTCTCCTTCTATCCGACATGGCCTAGATGTGGCTTTTTTGCTCGTCTACTCGGTTTTTTTTATTGGATGTAGGACATTCCTTTGGTCTTTGTCCTCTAAAAATCTGAGGTCCAAGCCAAGCCAAGTGAACTAAAGCATCAAGTGTTCTCATTTGGAGAACGACCGTCGATCTGAACGAGTCCCTACAATCTCCTGAGAAGTCAGATTCCTCTTTTTTTCTTTTCTATTGTATTTTGTATTTTTTTAAAGAGACAAAAATCACAATTCTTGTCTTTCACTATTGATAAGATTTGTAAATCGCCTTCCATGGCAAAATTGCCTTCTACGGCACAAACTGCCTTTCGCGGCAGATTAAACAAAATCGCCTTTCACGGCATTCTAAATCTGTCTCTTTCTTTAAAATATATGTGCAATGGAAAGTTAGAAAAAAAGTTTGATTTCCTTTCTACTTGTGAAGGTGAATCTCCGGATCACCATTTCAAATTCCAAGTAGAATAGAAAATCTGGCATACCCGTACAAAATGTTGATGCTCGCTTTTCTTTCTGCCCTGCCGCACCCCGGCGGACCGGGGACAGAGGAAGGCAAGTAAAAAGCCGGGACCATCAACTATAGAGACCTGAATAATGCATGCCCCAAGGATGAATTCCCGCTCCCCATACCGGAGGTAATGATTTACAACACCTGCGGATTTGAGCGAATGACATTCATGGATGGCTTCTTTGGTTACAATTGTTAGTTTTATGGTCTCAATCCATTAAGATTGATGTAATAAATTGATTAATTTCTTTATTTATCAATATATTCATGTTATCATTTCATGAGATGAATGGTGTTTATTACTTAAATGCATATAACCAATACGAATGACATGATGGTTCATGAGATGAACCGGAGTCCATAAGTATACTAGATGCAATACATGTGTATGGATGAGATCCACATATGGGAGACATGTATAACAAATCTTATATTTGAATATCTTCACAACCAGTGATGAGATTGGACATCTCATCTGACAAGGTTGCAGTACTTTGATTACTATGAGATAGTGTGATTTGTCTCGATCATCAGAATGTAAGATTTTGGATCATAGTACTGGTACATTGGATGTATTGAAGGAAGGACCATGAGAAGCACCTTATGAACACTGTCTTTACTTTAAAGGTCTGCTCTCATAATTCCCTAACAATAGGCTCTCAATCCTGAGACATTAATGAACTCAAGTTTCTATCTATTCATTTGCTTTGAGTCACCAATGAGTGAGGCCAATTGTAGGTCAACACCTTGGTGATTTGAGTACGTGGTAGTAGATCTGTGGGAACATTCGATGGTCAAGATAAAATCTATCTTTAATATCCCCTTGTGCCAATTAATGGATTTATCATTGGTAAGTGCGCACCCATTTCAATTAAGAGTTAATTGGATCGGTACCAAATGATCATTATAATTAATTGGGGCTCAAGGATAATAAGATATGGATCTAAGTTTGGAAGACATGTCCAATTGATCCATGGATATTGGTGGAGGGGCCTACTTGTGGACATTGGGAAGTTTAGGGTCTTCATGTAATTTATTCTTAAGACTGGAGTTCAATTGCATTTATTTAGTGGAGTTATTTGCAATTAATTGTGGGCCCGAATTGCACATGAGATGTGGGATCGCGGTGTCCCAGTTGGAGCCAGCTTTCTATGGAATCCCTAGTGGTCCCCACGCTAGCCCAAGATTGGATCTTTACTAATTCTATTTGAACTCAAAAAGGAAAAACTACTATTTCAATTTGAAGTGAGACTTCTAATAGTGGTAATAGTAGGATTAATGAGTTACTAGTTATTATAGAAGTTGGACTTCTAATAATATACAGAGAGGAGTTGCTTAAAGCTATAAAGAGGAGAGGAGAGGAGGCCCTTAGATGTCCATGCACAATATCCCCCTAGGGATTCACGCCCAAGGCCCTTGGTGTGCAAGAGTTGCACATGCATCTTCTCCTCTTCCTCTTCTAGTTCTCTTCCAATTTCCCTTGAGTTTCTCGTTGGTTTTTCTCTTGGAGATCCCACCATCTTCCTTGAGGAAAGAGATCTGATTCGGATCATAGAGTGGAAGGCCAAGAGGTCTTGGAGATTCTGATTTGGCATGTGAAAGTGTTTCATCATCAAAGAAAGAAATCAACTCCTCCCTTAGAGCACAACCGAGCTCCATAGGCATGATCTACTTCCTTGTATGTTGTGGATTTCGTGGTTGCTTGTATGCTGCTATTTCTATCTTCTAGATAGGGTTTTCTATTGTACATGATCATGAGAAAGAGGACATGGGTCCTGGATTGGGTTTTGTAGCCTTCTGGATAGTTGATCCTTGAGTCAAGTGGGTCAAAAGTTTTGAAAACCTATCCTAGAGGCTCACCTATTTCCAACAACAATAAGATAAAGATGCATCTTGAAGATGAGAAACATACATCATTTCGGACTCCATTTGGCGTGTATTGCTACACTGTCATGCCATTCGGTCTGAAAAATGCCGGTGCAACATATCACAGGGCAATGATGATGATATTCCAAGATATGCAGCACAAGACGGTCGAATGTTATGTTGATGACCTCGTCGTCAAAAGCCAAAGAAAAGAAAACCATCTCAAAGATCTTCGAGAAGTCTTCCTCCGACTTCGCAAACACAAACTGCAGATGAATCCCCTCAAATGCTTCTTCAGTGGTTCATCGGGTAAGTTCCTCGGATTCATAGTTCGGAAAGCCGGAATAGAACTTGACCCCACCAAAGTCAAGGCTATCATAGAAATGCCATCTCCAAGAACCTTAAGAGAACTCAAAGGGCTTCAAGGGAGGTTGGCATACATCCGACGGTTCATTTCCAACCTATCAGGAAAATGCCGTCCATTTTCTCGCCTAATGAAGAAAGGTGTGGACTTTGCTTGGGATGCTGAATGTGAAGTGGCATTTCAAGACATCAAGTCATACCTGACCAAACCTCCGATATTGGCTGCTCCCACAACTGGAAACCCCTTCATCTTGTACACAGGTGCCCTCGACCATTCTTTGGGAGCTCTTTTTGCACAAGAAAATGATGGAGGAAAAGAAGCTTCTCTATACTACCTCAGCTACATGTTGGTTGGTGCAGAGCATCGCTACTCTTCAGTGAAAAGGAATGCTTGGTAGTGATGTTCGCCGTACAAAAGCTACGCCACTATTTGCTGTCAAATACAGTATACCTGATATCGATGATCAATCTTTTGAAAGTCCTTGTCACAAAAGCAGGTTCTCTCAATGCTCGACTGGCAAAATGGTCCATCATTCTGTCACAATTTAATATTAGGTATGTACCACAGAAAGCAATCACAGGCCAAGCTTTGGCAGACTTTCTCGAAGAGCATCCACTGCCTAAGGATTCTCCACTCAGGGATGATCTCCTAGATGAGCCTGTTTACAGCGTGGAGACCTCCTCACCAAATGCTTCCTGGAACATGTACTTCGATGGTGCAACCAGGACAAATGAAAAAGGAAAGCTGATATCGGGAATTGGCATTACCTTTGTTAGTCCCAACAAGTACATGATTCCACATGCATTCTCGCTACTTGGACCATGTTCAAACAATGTAGCTGAGTACCAAGCCCTGATCATAGGATTGGAACTCGCCCTCGAATCCGGTATCATCATGCTGGAAGCCTTTGGGGACTCCCAACTGATCGTCAATCAGATGAATCAGAAATATGAAATCAGGAAGCCTGATCTATTGCCTTACTACAACAAGGCGCAATCGCTTCGCCAAAAGTTTGACATCTGTTACATCACCCACATCCGCAGAGGTGAAAACATCCGTGCAGATGCCCTGGCTAGACTCGCTGCATCTATGGCAGTTCAAGAAGGGAAAACATACAAATTACTGTGTGTCAAAGAAGGATTCTCCCTCCTCTCAACACACACCAGGCAGTTGCTGAATGCCACCAAGTGGTTGGAAGTCGGATTTCCATCCTTAGACCTCCAAGCGGTGACTGGAGGGATCCGTTCATTGATTACATTATGTTCAGAATCCTGCCAGAAGATTCAAAAGAGCGGGTAAGTATTCAAAGACGAGCCCCAGACTTTCATTTGGATATTCCCTCCAAAATGATTTATAGAAAATCCTTCAAAGGAGTACTTCTATGCTGCTTGTCACAACAGGCTGGTCCTAAGCTCTACGATCAGATAAAAAGATTAGGTTACTATTGGCCTACCGGGGTAGCTGACGTGATGCAGTTTGCTAAACGTTGCCAACAATGCCAAGGTCATGGAGATTATGTCCACATGCCTCTAGAATGGCTACATCCTACAGGGATCTCATGGCCCTTCGAAGCCTGGGGTATGGACATCATAGGTCCTATCTCTCACCCATCAAGCAAAGGTCATCGCTTCATCTTCGCCGTTATGGATTATTTATCTAAGTGGTCAGAAGCATTCGCGCTCAAAGAAATGAAGACGTCATCAGTCCTTCAATCCTTGCAAACCAACATCATTTGTCGCTTCGGCATACCTAAAAGATTCGTCCATGATAACGGACCACAATTCTGGGATCACAAATTCTATAGGTTCTGCGACAAATACAAAATCCAAAGTTGTCCTTCGACTCCATATAATCCAGTAGCGAATGGACTAGCAGAAGCTTTCAACAAGACACTCTGCAAAATCCTCAAGAAAATGGTCTCTAGTCACAAAAGAGACTGGGGCGACAAACTACATGAAGCTTTGTGGGCCTATCGAACAACCATTCGAGGACCAACCCGTAGCACACCATTCTCCTTGGTCTATGGATGCGAAGCTGTTGTGCCTTTGGAAGTACAAATTCCTTCATTGAGGGTATCTCTACAAAATGACAAGACGCAAGAAAGCAATGTCAAATTGAGACTCCAAGAACTGGATAATCTTGATGAAAGACGGCTCGAAGCTTTACAAAGCGTTGAGCTTTACCAAGCATGCATGGCAGGATCTTTTGATAAGAAGGTCAGGCAACGCGCCCACAAAAAGGGTGACTTGGTTCTTGCGGTGAAAATGCCAATAGTTTTTTACCACAAATCTAAAGGCAAATTCGAACAAAAAAGGGAGGGACCCTTCGTCATCGACAAAGTCTTCTCCAATGGCGCATACGCTCTTCTAAATATGGAGAGCGACAGATGTATGCTACCCATCAACGGCAAGTTCTTAAAGCGGTACTACCCTTGAAGACTTCCTCTATTGGGTTAGAGCGATGCCTGCATGGCCAAAGCCTATTTCTAGGTACTTGCTCGTCCAACCCACTCCTTTTGGAATTTTCATCTTTATGTTGAAGTTCCTAAAAAATCTCAAAGCAATGCTTACTTTCAATGTTTCATTGTTCAAAAAAAAAAATCCCAAAAATCCAAGTTTAGGAGCCTCTTCCCTAACTTGACCAAAACTTTCGATCCTTGAACCCAAAATTCATGGTTTGAAACAAAAATTAGGACTCAGGGATTTCCACCCTAGTCCACCCCGACTTTTACCACAAAAAATGGTTTTGAGTCAAAATTTACGACCCTCGTGTCTTTAAACAAAAATTATTTTTCAAAAACCGCGGGAAGCGACGCTTAGTCAATACTCGCAAAACCCAAAAATCGGAAGGATGCGAACCCCATTCGATACTTCCAAAACCTCAAAATCGCAAGGAAGCGACACCTCGTCAATACTTGCAAAATTTCAAAAATCGTGGAGATGCAACATTCCAGTTGATATCCACAACCAAATTTCAAAAATCGTGGAGACGCAACGTTTCAGTTGATATCCACAACTCAAATTTCAAAACAAAAAAAACAAAGGTTCGAAAAATGCTCAAATTTCAAAAATTGTGGGGAGGAGACATTCCATCGATACCCACAAAACAAATTTTTTTAAAAAAGGCAGGGAAGCGACATTCAGTCGATACTTGCACCAAAACCTGCGAGGAGGCGACATTGCATCGATATTCGCAACCGAATGAGCAAGGAAGCGACATTCCATCGATACTTGCAATACCATTCCAAAATTCAGCTTTCATGCCATCTCAAAATTCGGCTCTCACTCCATCTCAAAATTTGGCTTTCAAGCCATCCAATAACCAGGCTTTTTACCACAAAATCTGGCTTTCATGCTCAAAACAACCATTTGACAAAAGATTTTCACAAAATGACAACCTTTTGATCAAATTTTCAAACAAACCACTCCCATTCAATTTTTGTTTATTTTCATCAAAAAGGATTTAAGTGAAACGAGGGAATACAAAAAAGAGGGTGCCAAAAAAATGTTTATACATGGAGGTACCAAAAGAGAAGAAGAAAAAGTTTATTACAAATCAGGAGATTAGTCCAACATGGTCTTTAGCCAAAGACTTAACTCCTCAAGCAGACTCTTTGCCTTAGCCTCCAAAGCTTTCAGGCCACGTTTCTTTAGAATTTTCCCATAAAATGCGGTAGGTTGTCGCGATCCATCTTCAGCACGAGGAAGCTCTTCCCAGAGAATTTGCCATCGCCCTTGAAGATACCAAGGCCAACCAGTCTCAAATCGACTGAAGGATGATCTGAACCTTGGTAGCCACTGGCCGGCATCAAAATGTCCATACGGGCAGGCGACTTCTCTGCATAACCAGAAAGGCCGCCAGCAAAAACTCCGGTCTTGAACACATTAGTCCTCTTCACCCAGCTTGGAGGATCTTCCCTTTTTGAGCATGTGGGAGAAAGGCTCATGATTGAGATAGTGCGATCGAAGGTCGACCGGGTAGAAATAGTTTTCTCCTCACCATCAGCTGTGTAAGAGAACTGAAAACATCTCTTTTGGTATGTTGAATCGTCAGGGACTGCATCACCAAAGAAAAAGGTAGGCTTGGGCACAACGCTTTGATCGTTTGTGACCCAAGGAAGGTTGCTTACCACAATCCTATAAAACTCCTCATCCTTGATGGCGATCAAACGTTGCCTCATCTCATCTCGGTCGAGCGAGTCACACTCTTCCAATTTCCTCTCCACATACTGGACCTTCTCACAGGCTTGCTGTACGGCCACATTAGAAGATCTGGTAGAACGGCGAGGCGCATCGGTGACAGGCTCCTTACCCTTGTTCGTTCTGGAGGAACTACCTGCAAAGGATGGAAAATAGAAAGTCAATCATCAAAATGATAGAATTTTGCTCAAAAAAATTCTAGTGAAAATTTGGCATGGTTCCGGGGTAATTCCGAAGAAAAAGGAAACACCTCGAAAGAAATAGGGAGCTTTGTTGACACCGAAAATGTCACTTTGCCTCCTCAACATCAAAAGCTACATGGAGCCGCATCCTACTACAAACAGGCAAAGCTGCTTCAAGCATGAGATCTTGTCAAAATCAAACAAAAACTGCAAGATCTTTCAAAATAGCCACAAAAGAGGTACACATGAAGTTTTGGGCCATTTCGACACCATTTGGGCTAACTTCAATCCTCCAACAGCTGAGCGGGAGCTCCCGGCGGCGACAGTGGAGCTGCATCCTACTACAAATAGGCAAAGCTGCTTCAAGCATAAGATCTTATCAAAATCAAACAAAAACTACAAGATCTTTCAAAATAGCCACAAAAGAGGTACGCATGAAGTTTCGAGCCATTTCGACACCATTTGGGCTAACTTCAATCCTCCAACAGCTGAGTGGGAGCTCCTGGCAGCAACAGTGTCAAATACATCAAATCTTCGATCAGAGCCTATGGATGGTCTCAAAATACCTCCAAAAGGTTCCACGTTGAATTTCAAGTCAAATCAACACCGTTTGACTCTCCATCAACTCTCGAACGACGAAATCAAGCCTCCCGGCGGTGAGAACCTCCGATGCCGCCACTCATCAAACAAAACACATGAGTAGCTTCTACATGCTTCCAAAAGGCCGCACGTCAAATTCCAGGTCATTCCGACAACATTTGACTCGGTTTTGACGTTCTGAAGCAAAATCAAGCCTACCGGCGGCGAAACTCCCCGGGACCATGGCACCCAAATCGGAGCTAATGGATCGTCTCAAAATGACTCCAATAGGCTCCCTTTCAAATTTCAGGTCAATCAGACATCAGATGACCGTACATCAAAGCTCGACATCTTCCGCACGGTGAAATCAAGACAAGCAGCGACGCGACTCCAAACGGCTTTAGAACTCAAATAAAAGCCCATGGTTGGTCCTATGTAATGCCCAAGAAGCTTCAACTCAAATTTTAGGTCATTCCGACATCGTTTAACCTAGTTTGAACTCTTGGCGGGAAATCGACTACGAAATCTTCGGCTTTTCCAAAAATAGGAAACTTTGTGCTCTGATTTGCATAGCCTTTCAATGGGTTTTCTTCAGTGGAATTAAGCTAATAAATGAGAAGAAATGTCAAGAAAATATAGAAGAAAACAGAAGCAAAAATGCCTAAGAAACGGCGGCCGAGAGGCGATCGGAAAATGGACCGAAGTACAAGGCCGCCGGTGACCTTGGCCCATGGTCGTCGGCGACCATGGGTGCATGGTCACCGGCAACCCTGGAAATCCGGGTAGCTGGATTTTCGCCAAAACGCCCTTTTTTCCGATTCTTTTCGCGTTTCGCGATGTTTGGCCCCTGTGATTTTCTTAAAATCTGATTTTTGAGGCATGATGTCTGTCGATCTTCGTCAACATCACAGATCTGACGTCGAAATCATTCGACCATCATTGGACACTCCAAAATCGCCAACCGGCCGACCAAGAAAGAAAACTTTCTGCCCGACCGATCGTGAAATCGACTGGACAGATGTTGCCGGCCCATTGGTGTCAACCAATGTCTGAATTTACAACGTCATCCGACATCAAACAACATGCTGATCCATCGATGATCATCTCAAGAAGAATTCCAAAAGACGCGGCGCGGCCCGTGGCTCTTCAAGCGACTCGGCGACCAATTAATGTTGTTAGTTGACCTTTTTATGACAACTTATTAGGGTCATTAACTCATTATTTTGGACGGCCCAATCAGAAGCAAGCAAATGAGAGTTACAAGTCCAATTAATCATGACAATGAGCCATGTAACTCCTATGATTATGGAGATTATTCGTGGTAATTAATTATAAAACTCCCATCATCATGGAGATTAAATGCCCATCATTCTCCATCGGTTAATCAGAATTCAAGAAAAAGGAGTTACAAAATTCTGAAATTAAATCTTGTAACTCCTCCCATCATGGAGCATTAATACCATTAATGCCCATAAAACCCTCCTAATGGTCACCAAAAGCCTATAAATAGGCGGTCATTCCAAAGGGAAGAGGTCCGAAAAAATCATTTGAAGGGTTCAGAAAAATTGTCTGAAGAGGTCCTGAATAATTGTCTGAAAATTATCCTGAAGAATTCTCTGCACAAAGAAGCTTTCCTGCCTTGAAGAAACCCTGCTGCAAGAACTACAAGGTGATCAAAGTCCCTTGGGGGGCCACCCCCCCAAGGTTTCACCCCCTTCTTCTATCCAACATGGCTTAGATGCGGCTTTTTAGCCCGTCTACCCGTTTTTTTATTGGATATAGGACCTTCCCTTGGTCTTTGTTCTCTAAAAGTCTGGGGTCCAAGCCAAGCCAAGTGAACTAAAGCATCAAGTATTCTCATCTGAAGGACGATGGCGGAGCCCATACATGACTCGCGACAGTCGATCTGAACGAGTCCCCACAATCGCTTGAGAAGTCAGATCCCTCTTTCTTCCCTTTCTATTGTATTTTGTATTTTTTTAAAGAGACAAAAAATCACAATTCTTGTCTTTCACTATTGATAAGATTTGTAAAATCGCCTTCCATGGCAAAATCGCCTTCTACGGTACAAAACTGCCTTTCACGGCAAACTAAACAAAATCGCCTCTCATGGCATTTTAAAATCTTGTCTCTTTCTTTAAATATATATGCAATGGAAAGATAGAAAAAAGTTTGATTTCCTTTCTACTTGTGAAGGTGAATCTCTGGATCACCATTTCAAATTCCAAGTAGAATAGAAAATCTGGCATACTCGTACAAAAAAAAATGTTGATGCTTGCTTTTTTTTTCTTTTCGTCCCGCCGCACCCCGGCGGACCCGGGACGGAGGAAGGCAAGAAAGAAAAAGACGGGTACATCAAGCTTGAAGATGAGCTCAACATTGCTGTGAGCTCATAATCAATGGAGAATTCCCAAAGAAGGCTCAAACTCAAACATTGCTGCGAGATCAAGCCAAATCTTCCCAAATCTCCGCAAGATTGGAAAAGGGCTCAATATTGCTGCGAGCTCCAGACTCTAAAACTTGCAAAAGCTCCTCAAAACCCCCGCAAGATGAAGAAAGGGCTCAACATTGCTGCGAGCTCCAAATCCCAAGACTTGCAAAAGATTTCCAAGGGTGCATCATCATCACGCTCCCAAATCAATTTACTAAAAATCATGCATAAAAGAAAATCATCTGCATTAGATGCTAGGAAAACCTTGACAAAAGTTTGACCAATTCCAACCCAACTTGGTCAAAACCAATCAAACTCTGTCCAAGTCAAAATTCATGTTGACTTGACCTAGAAACTCTAGCCTTTTATCTTAATGCATAAAAAAAAAACAAAAGAGAGAAAAAATGCATGAACATCTTGGATTGCATAAACCTCATTATCATGGTGAGCAAAAAAGAGGGGAAGGAAAGAAAAAAAAGGAGAGAAGAGAACCTCTTTCAAAAAAAATAAAAATATATGGGCTGGCCCACAGGCCGTGGCCCATTGCCACGTGGCAATACAGTCAGGTCCGTACGGACCTGTCCGTACAGCCGAGAAAAAAAAGAAAAAAAAAAGAAAAAGAAAAAAAAACGATGAAAATAGAAAATCATGGAAAAAAAAGAAAGAAAAAGAAAGAAAAAAAAAGAAGAAAAAGAAAAAAAAACGTGTGAAAAAAAAAGAAGAAAAAAAAAGACACGTGAAAAAAAAGAAAAAAAACAGAGAAGAAAAAAAAGGAAAAGAAAAGAAAGAAACCTTTTTCCTATTTCTTAAGGAAGAAGAAAACTTACTTGAAGCCATGGAGGAAGAAGAAGAAATTGAAGATCCTTGAAGAAGAAGAGTTCTTGATCTTGGAGCACTCTTGAAGACTTTTGCAAAAAGAAGGCAATAGGAGCAAGAGATCCATTCTCCCCCTTGCTTTTACAAAAGAGAGCAAACCAAAAGAGGAAAGAAGGAAAGAAGTAAGAAGGTAAATACTACAAATTAGCAATCGTCCTAAAAGAAAGGGATCTTGAGATATTCTCTCCCGAGGAGGAGATCCTTTGAGAAATTCTCTCCAAAAATAGAGGGAATGTGAGAAACTTTCTCCCAAAGAAAGATTCTTTGAAAAAATCTCTCCTCAAATCAAGGAAACTTAAGAGATTCTCTCCAAGTAAGAATATTTTTAGATATTCTCTACCCAAAAGCGATATTTTTAGATATTCTTCGCAAAAATGACACCACATGAGATCTAAGCCATCTTTAAAGCTTAAGGTCCCATGGGCGAGTCCACATGAGCCAGGTTTGACCACCTAGGCACTAAAAGTGGCTTTTAGTCAAAATTCCTTTAAGAGTATACATAAATGGTTCCATGCCTCTTTAGAGTCGATTAGACCAAACAAAAAAAATCCAAGCCTCATGAGTTTCCAAAAATCCAAACCATCCCACCTCATAAACCAAGTTAAGCCAAAACCTAGAAATTGACATTACACAAAAACCCAAACCACTCCAATGGACCCAAAATTATCCCAAAAGAGTGATAAAAAACCAAACCATGGTCCCCTAACTTGCCACATATAGTTTGTTAGGTCACAAGGCCAAAACCAAATCCTGGTCCCCTAACTTGGCACATACAGCTTGTTAGGTCACAAGGCCAAAATTAAAATCCAAAAACCAACCCCCTAACCTGCCACATACAGCTTGTTAGGTCACAAGGTCAAAAACCAAAAACATTCTTGACCGCTTGATGCGCCACATAAATCCAAATCCCAAAAACCCAATCCAAATGCCATTTTCAAAATTTTGCCTTGAGATGGTACGTGATCTCTCTCATTACCATAAAAGTCCCCTTGGAAACTCAAAAGGCTACTCTATCAAAAGAAAAATGCTCAGAGACTCTTGGTCAAGTCAGAAGCTCTTCTTCAAAGTTTTCTTCAAGGTACATTGACTGCAAAAGCTATGCAATTCATCGCTGTACCTCGAGGGGGCATTTGTTGACACAAAAAATGTCACTTTGCCTTTTCAACATCAAAAGCTACATGGAGCCGCATCCTACTACAAATAGGCAGAGCCGCTTCAAGCATCAAATCTTGTCACAATCAAACAAAAACTGCAAGATCCTTCAAAATAGCCAAAAGAAGGGTACACATGAAGTTTCAGGCCATTTTGACACCATTTGGCCAAACTTCAATCCTCCAATGGCTGAGCAGGAGCTCCCGGCGGCGACGGTGTCGATGATATCAAATCTTCGATTAGAACCTATATATGGTCTTAAAATACCTCCAAAAGGCTCCACGTCAAATTTCAAGTCAAACCGACACCGTTTGACCCTCCATCAACTCTCGAACAACGAAATCAAGCCTCTCGGCTGTGAGAACTACCGAGGCCATCACTCATCAAACAAAGCACATAGGTAGCTTCTACATGCTTCCAAAGGGCTGCACGTCAAATTTTAGGTCATTCTGACGATGTTTGACTCGGCTTTGACTCTTGGAAACAAAATCAAGCCTACAGATGGCGGAGCTCCCTGGGACCATGGCATCCAAATCGGAGCTAATGGATCGTCTCAAAATGACTCCAATAGGCTCCCTATCAAATTTTAGGTCAATCGGACATCGGTTGACCGTAAATCAAAGCTCGACATCTTCCGCGCGACTAGCATAGACGGGATCCCAAACGGCTTCAAAACTCAAATAAAAGCCCATGGCTGGTTCTATCTATTGCTCAGGAAGCTTCACATCAAATTTCGGGTCATTCCGACATCGTTTGACCTAGTTTTGACTATTGGCAGAAAATCAGCTATGAATTCTTTGGCCTTTCAGAAAATGGGAGAACTTTGTGCTCCGATTTGCATGGCTTCTCGTCAAGTTTTCTTCAGAGGAATCAAGCCAATAAATGAGGAGAGATGTCAAGAAAAATAAAGGAGAAAAAAAAAGCAAAAAAGCCCGAAAAACGGCCGAGAAACGGAGACCGAAAGGGGAGAAAACCCCATGGTCGCCGGCGGTGACCCTGGCCCATGGTCGCCGGCGACCCTGGAAATCCGAGTCCCCGGATTTCCGCCGAAAGGGCAGTTTTTCCGACCCTTTTTACGTTTCGCGATATTTGGCCCATGTGATTTTCTCAAATTCTAATTTTTTGCGCATGATATCCATCGATCTTCCTCAACATCATGGATCTGCCGTCGAAATCATGAAATCATCATCCGACACTTCGGAATCGCCAACCGGCCAATCAAAAAAGCACATTTTCTGCCCGACCGATCGTAAAATCGACTAGACAGATGTTGTTGGCCCATTGGTACCAATCAATGTCTGAAATTTCATGGTCATCCGATGTCGATCAACATGAAAATCCATCGATGATCATTGCCAGAAGAAGTACAAAAGGCGCGGCGCGGCTCGCGACTCTTCAAGCGACTTGGCGACTAATTAATGCTGTTAATTGACCCATTTATGACAAGTTAATGCGGTCATTAACTCATTATTTTGGACGGCCCAATCAGAAACAAGCAAATGAGAGTTACAAGTCAAAGAATTCATGGCATTTAAACCATCAAACTCCTCCCATAATGGAGATTAAAAGAAATTAAATGCTCTTAACTCTTCACCGGCCAATCAGAAGCCAAGAAAAATGAGTTACAAAATCAAGAATTAGATACTTGCAACTCCCCCCCATCATGGAGCGTTATTGCAATCAATGCTCATAAACTCTTCTAATGGCCACCAAAAGCCTATAAGTAGGCGGTCATTCCAAGGAGAAAGGGTCTTGAAAATTGCCTGGAAAAATCGTCCGAAATTGTCAAGAAAAATACAAGAAAATTCCCAAAGAAATCTTTACGCAAAGAAGCTCCGCTACTTTGAAGAAATTCTGCGGCAAGAAACACCACAAAGGTGATTGAAGTCCCTTTGGGGGCCACCCCCTAAGGTCCCCCCTCCTTCTATCCAACATGGCTAGATGTAGCTCTTCAGCCCGTCTACTCGTTTTTTTATTGGATATAGGACCTTCCCTTGGTCTTTATCCTCTAAAAATCTGAGGTCCAAGCCAAGCCAAGTGAGTTAAAGAATCATGTGTTCTCATCTGAAGGACGATGGCGGAGCCCATACATGACTCGCCACAGTCGATCTGATCGAGTCTCCACAATTTCCTGAGAAGTCAGATTCATTTTCTTAGTTTTCTATTGTATTTTGTATTTTTTTAAAGAGACAAAAAAAATCATAATTCTTGTCTTTCATTATTGATGAGATTTGTAAATCGCCTTTCATGGAAAAAATAGCCTTTCATGACAAAATCGCCACTTACTGCACAAAACAGCCTTTCACGGCAAACAAAAGAAAATCGCCTCTCACGGCATTCTAAATCTGTCTCTTTTCTTGAAATATATGTGCAATGGAAAGTTAGAAAAAAGTTTGATTTCCTTTATACTTGTGAAGGTGGATCTCCGGATCATCATTTCTAAATTCCAAGTAGAATAGAAAATCTGGCATACCCGTACAAAAAAATGTTGATGCTCCCTTTTTCGTCCCGCCGCACCCCCGCGGACTCGGGGCGGAGGAAGGCGAGAAGCCGGGTCCATCCGCAGCATGGGAACCGGTGATAATGAACAGAATCAAAGAATGTCAGAAGGATGATCCAGGGTTACAACGTATCATTGAACACATAGATGACAGGCCTGAGTTCAAACAAATTGAGGGAGTTTTGTATTGCAAAGACCGGTTGTGCATGCCAGATGTGCAGGACATAAAGACAGAGCTGATGACAAATGCACACCGTATAAGATATTCTATTCATCCCCGCAGCACTAAAATGTATCAGAATTTGAAGAACCACTATTGGTGGATGAACATGAAGAAAGAAATTGCAGAATTCATTTCCAAGTGCTACATGTGTCAGTTGATCAAGATTGAGCACAAGAAGCCTCCTGGTTTACTTCACCAGTTGGATATTCCTACGCGGAAATGGGAGCACATCACTATGGGTTTTGTATCAGGATTGCCAAATACCAGGAAAGGGAACGATGCTATATGGGTGATCGTGGACCAATTGACCAAGTCAGCCCATTTCATACCATTCAAGACCGGTCAGTTCATGGATAAGATGGCCAAGTTGTACAATGATGAGATTGTTAGATTGCATGGAGTGCCTAAATCTATGGTTTCCGATTGAGATACCAAGTTTGTCTCACGGTTTTGGACTACACTTCAGTCATCCATGGGCACACAGTTGAGATTCAACACAGCTTAACACCCTTAGACAGACGGACAGTCTGAGTGCACCATTCAAACTCTAGAGGATATGCTCTGGGCATGTGTATTGGATTTCAAGAAGGACTGGGATGAGAATTTGCCCCTCTGTGAGTTCTCCTACAACAATAGTTACCATTCTAGCATTGGTATGGCGCCGTTTGAAGCACTATATGGACGCAGATGCAAGACTTCGGTGTGTTGGGAAGAGGTAGGAATACGAAGTTTCCATGGAGGATCTGTGGTTGGTGAGACTAGTGAGAAAGTTAAGGTTGTACGGATGCATTTGAAAAAGTCTCGTGACCGCCAGAAGAGCTACGCAGATAAGAGACGGAGACCACTAGAGTTTCAGGTTGGTGATAAGGTGTTTCTCAAGGTTTCTCTGATGCGTGGTGTTGTCAGATTTAGCCAAAAAGGGAAGCTTTCCAAGAGATATGTTGGACCGTTTAAGATTCGTAGCAGGATTGGTGACGTTGCGTATCAACTTGCCTTGCCACCAGAGTTGTCGGGTGTACACAACGTGTTCCACGTGTCGATGTTGCGCAAGTATATTCCAAATCCCACCCACGTGTTGCCACACGAGCCACTGCATATTCAGCCTGACGCATCTTAAGTTGAGCAGCCAGTGCGAATTCTAGACACCAAAGAGACAGTTTTGCGGACAAGGACCATTCCATGGGTTAAGGTTCAATGGGAGCACCACCGTCCAGAGGAAGCTACATGGGAACTCAGGGACCAGATCAGGAAAGCCTATCCATCTTCTTCATGAGGAGTTATGTTTAGGCATTTGGATGACCAAATGTTCTTTTTAGAGGGAAGGGATGTAAGGTCCCCGACCTTAATAGGGTGTTTAATTTCCTAATATTGGCGATTAACCTAATTAATTGTGATTCTAGCTAATTAGGCGGGTTTAGTGGCTAAGCGAGTTTCTTTTATCATTAGAAAGATGTTCCCAAAGTTTTGTTTGATTCCGAGTGCGATTAGTCTTAATAAGGGGTTAGGTTGTGATTAGTAGGAAAAATTGGGTATTTTTCTGGAAAATTCCGTTTTTGCCGAATTTGAGTGCGTTGGAAAGATCTTGTCGTGCTCGTCATCTTGACGTACTCCATTGGGAATGCGTTCAATCTAGGTTTGGCATGTTCTTTTCTCTTGACTCGCGAATCTTGTATCCGTAGCGTGTTGTACCTTGTACACTCTATCTTGTATACTTGTATAACTTGTAAATTAACTTGTAGAATTAGGAATTGATCGGACTTAGAGTGTATCCTTAGGTACCTTGTCTTGTATTGATGGACACGTGTGGATAGACTTAAAATAGGACTACTCATGGAACTTGGAATTGGACTTGTATCTTGGCTTGACTTGGATCTTTACTAATTCTTTTCTTCCCTCTCTCTCTTCTAGTTCCCTTCTAGTCTCTTTAGTGATTCTAGTTAGTCTTTCTCTTGGAGATTCCACCATCTCTCTTGAGGAAAGAAATCTGAAGCGGGTCATAGCGTGGAAGACGATTGGGCATTGGAGATTTTGATCTTAGAAGAGCTCTTCATCAAAGAGTTGAATCAAGTTCTCCACTAGAGCACAACCAAGCTCCATAGGTATTTTCTACTCCTTGTTTGTTGTGGAATTTTGTGGTTGCATGTTTAGTGCTATTTCTATCTTCTTGATAGGTTTGTTTTGTTGATCATGATGGCTGAGATTGAGGATATGCATCCTCAATTTGGTTTCATTGGTTTTTGGACAGGTTCTCTCTACTTCTAGTTGGTGAAAAAGTTTTGAAACCTATCTAAGAGGACCACCTACTTCCAACAATTGGTATCAGAGCCATACCTCATCTCTGATCATGAAGATACAGCAAGCTTGCTCTGCTCTTTGCATGAGATGCGAAGAAGATAGAGGAAGGGCTATGTTTTTGGATCGGTTTTATGGTTTTACTTGCTTTGATGGTGAATCCATGTTTGGACAGTCGCAAAAGGGTTTAATAATGATGGAAGGATGATAGGAAGCCATCGGAACACTTCAAAAGAGTTTTGGAGTTGAATGGACACGGAAAAGAAAAACCCAAATTCTAATGTTCGTCTGTCCGGTCGACCGGGACTCGTGTCCGGTCGACTGGGTACTTGCAGGCTGGTCGACCGGGCTTTCACAGAACATGCAGTTTTTAGATTTTTTCTATTTCGGGTCTTCTATGTGTATCCTATTTTTCCAGCATTGTTTGGCAGCCTATTTGTGTGTTTTGTGTGGTTGTTTGAGATACTAACATGCATGTTATCTTGTCCTCTCCATATGGCCCACAAGTCTTTTACTTTCTTTATGGTTGATTGATTTTTAAGGCTAAGTGTAAAGGGCATCATGGTTTCCTTGGTTTCCCATGAAAGGGCAAGGCATGATGGTTTCCCTATAGCCATCCTAATTTCAATTTTAGATTACCATGTAAGTCTCATCGTAGAGACATAGGGATTTATGTAATTTTCTGAATTTATAAATTCTGGCAATGTCCGAGACAAAGAAAGAAAGTGAAGTTGGATTCCTAATCAAAGAGTTTAAAGA
Organism: Persea americana; assembly: GCA_029852735.1. Classification (NCBI taxonomy): domain Eukaryota; kingdom Viridiplantae; phylum Streptophyta; class Magnoliopsida; order Laurales; family Lauraceae; genus Persea; species Persea americana. Next base: position 19,377,761 of record CM056813.1, on the reverse strand, counting down.
TTCCCAAAGGTGTTTTGGAGTTGCCCAAAGAGTTTGAGGAATTCCAAAATTTTGGAAAGTCTAAAAGTCCAAGAAGTCTATTCCGCTTGGGCCATGTGGAGGAGATGACTAGTTACTAATATTAGCTTTTTCTATTTATGGATGAATGCTTAATTTAGAAAGTTTCCAAATCTGATCCAAACATAGCAAGTTACTAAAATTGGTCAAATCAAATTAATTTTTGGAAAGATTTCTAATTAGTATTGATGACCCATGAGATGGGCACATTGGTAACTCTAATTCAAGAAACTAAACTTTCCTTAAAATAACTTGACTTGGAATCAATATTTGATCATGTCATGAGATGATTTGATGTTCATGTGTGTATATATGGGCCCCAATACCTTAAAAGGAAAATCCTCAATCCTAAAATATTAAGTGGGAGCGGGGCATTAGATTGAGAAATCCCCATGGTTTTCCACCATAGGTCCATTGTAATGAAAGTATTAGCCTCGCGCCATCTTGAGAATGGCCGTTCCCCACGGAGGGCTTTTATTTGTCTGGTTACTAGATATGGATCTCCCAAAAGGATAGTGTTGATGAGACGGGGTGGGGGTTCACTCCCAAAGGAGGGGCTGGCCACAACGGTTGTCATTCAATGTTACTTGGTGGGTCACACTTAACTAAAATAATGATGTAGTATCCCTAAGGATTTACGTCATGTATTTTAGAAACCAAAGCAAATCGGGAGTCATATATTAGTTGGTATGAGATACCTAGATAATAATGAATGATAGGGGATCATGGATAGTTAGTCTCAATCCAAATTTTGACTTACTTTGATCCGCACCAATCTAGGTGATATTTGCACTCCCCAAGGAGGCGTATCCCAGGAATTGAAATTCCGAAGTATTCTAAATTTTAGTGGTTATGAGGATTACCACATAAATTTGGTAGAATGCTAAACCCTAATGTCATTAATATTCATTAATTGAATGCATGGTTATGTGCTACAGTTTATTCAACATGAATTCAAGTACTTTCAATCCACTTGCAACCATTCTCAACCAGAATAAGTTGATGGGATCCAATTATGTAGACTAGAAACGGAACCTGGATATTGTCTTGACTGCATTAGGATACAAATATGTCCTTACCTAGCCCCCCCTTGATGAGCCTGTGCCAGATGCACCGCAGGAAGAGAAAAACCATTATGCCAAATGGGCAAAAGACGATGAGATGGCCAGATGTTATATACAGGCATCAATGTCTAGTGTTTTGCAACACCAACATCAATCCTATAAGACCGCATATGATATAATATCGAACTTGAAGGAGATGTTTGTGGACCAGGGCAGGCCTGCTAGGCAGGCTGTTATGAGGGTGCTCATAAGCACCAAGATGGTTGAGGGTACACCAGTACAGGACTACATGCTAAAGATGATGGACTCATTGAATGAGTTAGATGTACTGGGTGCCGCGATTGATGCAGAATCGCAGATTGACATAATCCTTGAGTCGCTACCAGATTTATTCAACCATTTTAAGATCAATTATAATATGAATAAAATGAATCTAACTCTAGCTGAGCTGTCTAGCCAGCTGGTAGCAACTGAAGGGATCATGAAGAAAAGGCCAACTGCCCTGATGATAGAAAAGTCAGATGCCAGGCCCAAGCCGAAAGGCAAAGGCCGGAAAGGTAAAAAGAAATCGGTCCCCAAGGGTCCTGAGGCGGAAAGTGGTCCTAATGGTGGTGTGATGAAGGCTAAGGGTTCGGGGACTAAGGGAAAGTGTTTCCACTGTGGTAAGACGGGACATTGGAAGAGGAATTGTCCAGATTTTCTGTCCAAGAAAAAGACCTCAGGTATGATTGAGTTACTTGTTTTTGAAGTTAGTTTTGCAACTGGTACTTCAGAATCCTGGTGTGTTGACTCCGGTGCAACTAATCACATCTGTAATTCGTTGCAGGGGTTCCGGGAAACCAGGAGGCTTAGTGATGGAGAAATCATTGTCAACCTAGGATCTGAAGCTAAGGCAGATGCGGTTTCAGTGGGAATTATCACTTTATGTTTTTCAGATAATAAATTGATTTTATCAGACACTTTATATGTACCGTCTTTAAGGCGGAATTTAATTTCAGTTTCTAGTTTGGTGAATAAAAGTTATTCTATTACTTTTGGTACTGAAGTTGTCATAAAGAGGAATGGTACTTTTATATGTTCTGGCAAGGTAATCAATGGACTTTATTTGTTAACTCCCACAATGTATGAGATACATGATACCGAGATAAATAATAGACCATCATTAAAGAGAAAATCACCTTCATCTAATCCAACAAAGCTTCGGCACCTGAGGCTAGGTCACATCAACCTAAACAGGATTGATAGGCTAGTGAAAGATGGTATCTTGCCTTCACTGGTGGTAGAACCAATGCCTGTCTGCAAATCCTGCTGGAAGGTAAAATGATCAAAAGACTCTTTTCATCTAAGGGCAATAGGGCCAAAGATTTATTGGAATTAGTGCATACTGATGTGTGTGGACCCATAAATATTAGAGCGAGAGGAGGATATAAGTACTTTATCACTTTCACAGATGATTACTCAAGATATGGATACATATACCTTATGCACCGCAAGTCCGAGGCTTTTGAAAAATTCAAAGAGTTTCGAGTGGAAGCGGAAAAGCAATTAGGTAAAAGTATCAAGACTCTTCGATCAGATCGAGGAGGGGAATATCTCTCAGCTAATTTTTTGGGATACTTATAAAAAAATGGAATTATATCCCAGTTGTCTGCTCCTGGTATGCCTCAACAGAATGGAGTAGCAGAAAGAAGGAACCGGACTCTTTTAGATATGATCAGGTCTATGATGAGTTTCTCAGGATTACCCATATCCTTTTGGGGATATGCTTTAGATACTGCAATCTACATACTAAACCTCGTACCATCTAAATTTGTACCTAACACTCCCCGAGAGTTGTGGTCTGGGCGAAAACCTAGTCTGCAACATTTATATATTTGGGGTTATCCGGCACATGTACTAAAGGTAAAGACGGATAAGTTGGAATCGAAGTCGGAAGTGTGCACCTTTGTAGGATATCCTAAAAGAACTAAAGGTTGGATATTCTATAATCCCAGAGAGCCGAAAGTGCTTGTCAGCACCAATGCGGTTTTTCTGGAGGAAGATTATATGATTGACCGGAAATCTTTAGAAAAGGTTATCTTAGAAGAGATTCAAGAAAATTCAATTCCAAATCCTAGTATGACCGAACTTGAAGAGAATCCACCCATACCTAACCCAGTAGTTACACCAGTGCCTCGTCGTAGTGGGAGGATTGTCAGCCCCCCTGACAGGTTCTAGTTTTTGGGAGAGTCTTACGAGACAATCTCATAAGAGCTGGAACAAGATCCCTGTAACTATAATGAAGCAATAAATGACATAGACTCGGGACGTTGGCAAGAAGCTATGAAAGTTAAGATGGAGCCGATGTACTCTAATCAGGTCGGACACTTGTGGACTTGCCTGCCAATATTAAACCTATTGGGTGCAAGTGGGTCTACAAGAGGAAGAGAGGACTAGACGGAAGAGTTGAGACCTTTAAGGCCAGGCTTGTTGCGAAAGGATATACTCAAAAAGAAGGTATCGACTATGAGGAAACCTTCTCGCCGGTAGCCATGCTCAAGTCTGTAAGACCCCGCCCCGAGAGTTTCCTTTTAGTGTTAATTAAGACGCGTTTTAGCTATAAGTGAGATTAGTGGAAATGGGTTAAATCTGGATTAGAATAGCTTTTTATAGCTTTGAATTACTTTGGGAACTCTTTTGATTTAGTGGGGCCCTTTGGGGGTTCCTTTTTATTGTGTCTTGATTAGTTTTGGGATTTATTTAATAATTTTGGAAATCTGTAATTTGCTCCGTCTAATGTATTTTATGATTCCCGACAACTTTCGTATTTGTTCCGTTTCCATTCGAGACCTCTAAACCCTACTTTGCCATTGATAGGGGTAAAACAGTCTTTTTACACAAAATCTGGACACTATTTTCAATGTCTCCGAAACTCGTAAAATATATACTTTTTGGAAAGTAGAAATTTCGACGATCGATTCTTCCTTCTTCGTCGAATCCATCCGAAGCCCATAGAGTGATGTTTTAGCTCTATTGGATTTTTAAGTTGTGGGACCCATTGCCATTGTCTATATAAGGAGGAGTCCTTTTTCCTCTTCCTCTTCTTGCAACTTTCTTGAGAAAAAGGAATCCCAGCCCAGCCCTAGGGTTCTCTTCAACTTACCTTGCTTCTTGCTTCTTCATCTCTAAATCTCTCTCAAATCTATTGCTAAAGGTAAAATGGAGGTGGTAATCTTCTTCCCCTCCATGAGAGCTTCATCTTGATATCATTTTTAGAGAGAGCCTTCCATTCCAAGCTACATTTTGAGCAAGCTCTTGCCATTAGAGGACTTTCCATGTAAGCTCTTCTTCTCATCTCTTGGTTGTGTGTTCTTCTAGCCATGGAGGTGCTTCACCTTGATTATTGGAAGCTATCTCCATCTATTTCTTGGTTTTGACATTCTAGGGTTGTAATGAATGTATTTTGGGGATTTTTGTGTAGATTGTAGATTTTGAGCTTGAGAGTGTGATTAGAGCCTGACTAGCATATTTGGAGACCAAGGCAAGTGAATGAATGGATTTGATTTGAATAAGTTCTTGTTTTATTGAAAATGTGGATTTTTACTATTCCTATTCCCTTAGTTATTATGTTTCATAATGCTTTTGGAAAGGTACTTATTGATATGATTTTTCTCTTAGTTAGTTTTATGAGAATGTATGCATTCATTCATTAAAGTTTATTTTGGTCATTATGAACTTCTTAAATGATATTTGTACTTGCATTGAATGAGATTTGTGTTGAAAGGAGAATTAAATGCATTGATGGAATGGTGGTTGGTGGAAAGGATTAAATGTTATATGGAAGGGAACAGACCCATTTCATGTTAGGAAATGGTTGGAGTTGAGGTGAATGGGTTTGGGAAAGAAAGGACTGAAATCTGCACCTGATGTGTAGTTCCCGCAGTTGGGCGGTCAGCGGGCGGTCACCTTGGCGGCTAGCCGACAGGTGACCGGCGGCTAGCCGACCCAGAGGCGGTTAGAAACATAGAATGCTGTGTTTTGACAGGCGAACCGCGGTCAGCTCGCGGCTAACCGCTAACCAAAAACCATGTGACCGCCAGGTAGCCGAGATGCGCGGTTAGAAACACAGAATGCTATATTTTAGCAGGATGAACCGCGGTCAGCCCGGCGGTCAGACAGTGGCTAACCGCCGATCACCTCGGCGGCTAACCGCCAGCTAACCGACTGGTGACCGAATTTCACCCAGAATTCCTGAGTCTTTTCTATTGTTTTCAGATATAATATTTAAAGGTTTGGATGGGTTGTTCTGATGCCCTACCACCTTGGAAAGACCCAGGGGATGACATAGGGAGATTGACTTAGAAAGAAACACCATTTCGGAAAGGTATTGGGACTTTCGGATTCATCAACTTGCATAAGGAAACTTGGTATGTCCTCTATCAATCGAGTACCATACTAAGGGTAATAATAGACATACAAGATCCTTATACATGTTGTTTGAATATGGATGCCCCAATATATAGTCCCTAATGGTATAAGGATTCATTGCATTGTTTTACTCAGATTATATGTATAATTACATGATCCTACTGGTTTTATCTCAGATTCTGATTTATACACTGATATGTCCTGCCAGCCCCGTTTATGCATGAACAGATAATGATACGAAATGTGTGCTTACGACCACCATGCCCCGCCTGCCCGAGTGTTTTATACTGATATAGTTTTGTACACGTTTTGATTTCTCATGTCACCTATGAGTCGGCACCACTAAGCTTGGACGTCCTTGTCAGTCTAATCAACTGACTTGGGCCTCCCCCTTGTGCTCCCGCCAGTTGCAACTTGGATCCTGTCCTGTCCCGTTACCCGGTTCCGCGGCCGTGGTCTTGCCTAGCTATATGTATATGTATATGTATATAATGTTGGTTCTCGTCACTTCGTGTGCTTGAGCCCAACGCACTGGATGTGCTCTCATCACCTTAGTGATAGAGAGGATTTAGCTTTAGTGTGGTTGCCATCTAGTCAGTTCCTGTACCTTGAATACCCTACATGATTTATATTGCATCTGTACTTTAAATGAACCATGCATCCTGTTTTATGACAGTTATCGTTTTTATAAGTTTTCGTTATGACTAAGATATGCTTTGATTTCTTTCTTGGTATTATCTATTCATCCACCTGCCAGACCGTCGTGTCTGACCCATTTTTGTGGTACTCAGGTCCAGCTCCTATTATTGCCTTTGAGGAGGAGCCAGAGGAGGCGGTCGATGAACCGCAACGATTAGTCGAGTGGCAAGCTGACAATGTCATGTAGACAGTTGGTTTAGCTTTGAGCTGCGAACATTTTGGGGAGATTATAGGAAGATATATGATTTATACTTTTGGTTGTACTGGCCTTTGTTGGCCATTATTTTTGGGGAATGTTAATTTAACTTGATCTTTTGTTTAAACTCTAAATTCAAATTTTGGGAATGCTAATGAGATCATTGCTCACTCTGACATCATGTCATACTTGTGTATTACCAGTCTCATATAATGAGAACGGATTAAGAGTTTGATTTGCTACACGCTTCCGCACCAATGTAAATGTTCTATGAGTGTGTGTGGAATCCTCACCGCGGAAACCTGTGGGAAATTAAGGAAATGTATAATCATTATTAAGGGTAGTTCATTACCCCATCCACACCACCGTCGCGGTCCCGGGCCCCGGTTCGGGGTCGCGACAAAGTCTATCCGGATACTCTTATCTATTGCGGCTCATCTCGATTATGAGATTTGGCAAATGGATGTCAAGACGGTGTTTCTCAACGGCCATCTTGAAGAAGACATCTATATGATGCAACCAGACGGTTTTGTAGCTAAAAACCATGAGCAAAGAGTTTGCAAACTGTAGAAATCCATTTATGGATTAAAGCAGGCATCCCGAAGCTGGAACATCCGTTTTGACCAGGCAATCAAAGCATTTGGTTTTTGTCAAAATCCGGATGAGTCATGTGTGTATATGAAAAGTGAAGGAGACAGGGTAGTTTTTCTGGTATTGTATGTCGATGACATTCTTCTACTCAGAAGAGACCTAGGGATGCTGTCTACAGTAAAAGTTTGGTTAGCTAAGACTTTTGATATGAAAGACTTGGGAGAAGCTAGTTACATCCTAGGGATCAAACTCCATCGAGACCGGAAAAATAGGATGATCGGCTTATCTCAAGCTGCGTACCTAGATAAGGTACTAGTGCGGTTTGCAATGCAATACTCCAAGAAGGGTATCACACCTTTCAGGCATGGAGTGCACCTTTCCAAGGATCAGTGTCCAAAGACACCTCAGGAAAAGAAGTAGATGAGAGAAGTGCCATATGCCTTGGATGTTGGCAGCCTCATGTATGCTATGCTTTGTACTAGGCCGAATATCTGTCATGCAGTGGGCTTAGTCAGCAGATATCAGTCTAACCTAGGTCCTGACCATTGGACTGCTGTGAAGTGTATTCTCAAATACTTGAGAAGGACTAGAGATTACACGTTAATTTATGGCAGTGATGAGTTGATTCCAGTCGGTTACACAGATTCTGACTTTATGTTAGATAAGGATTCCAGGAAATCAACCTCTGGATATGTGTTTATGCTTGGCGGTCGAGCTATCAGCTGGAGGAGTATTAAACAGGAATGTACCGCTGATTCCACCTCAAAAGCTGAATATGTGGCAGCTTGTGAAGCAGCTAAGGAAGCATTTTGGCACAACAGCAGCGGGGCAGTTGCACAGTCCAAGGAGCCCAGAAGCCATAAAAGCCAAAAACATGTACAGAGGAAATATCACTTAGTCAGAGAGATTGTGCAGAGAGGTGACATTGCCATCACCAAGATAGCATCTGCGGATAATCTCGCGGATCCCTTTACTAAGCCTTTGACTGCCAAAGTCTTTGAGCAGCATGTGGATGGGATGGGCATGAGATACAACCCTGACTGGTATTGAACCCAAGTGGGAGATTATTAGTTTTATGGTCTCAATTCATTAAGATTGATGTAATAAATTGATTAATTTCTTTATTTATCAATATATTAATGTTTTCTTTTCATGAGATGAATGGTGTTTTACTTAAATGCACATAACCAATACAATTGACATGCTGGCTCATAAGATGAACCGGAGTCCACAAGTAAATTAGATGTAACACATGTGTGTGGATGAGATCCAGATACAGGAGACATGTGTCGCAAATCTTATACTTAAATTGATTCACAACCAGTGATGAGATTGGGCATCTCATCTGACAAGGTTGCAGTATTATGATCATTATGAAATAGTATGATCTGTCTCGATCATAGGAATGCAAGATTCTAGATCATTATACAAGTACATTAGATGTATTGAAGGACCATGAGAAGCATCTCAAGGATACTGTCTTTTCTTTAAAGGTTTGCTCTCATAATTCCCTAGCAATGAGCCCTCAACCTTGAGACATTGATGAACTCAAGTTTCTATCTATTCATTTGCTTTGAGTCACCAATGAGTGAGGCCAACTGTAGGTCAACACCTCAGTGTCTTGGGTACGTGGTAGTATGACTGTGAAAACATTTAATGATCAAGATGGAATCTACCTTTTCCCCTTATACCAATTAGTGGATCTATCATTGGTAAGTGTACACCCATCTCAATTAAGAGTTAATTGGATGGTGCTAATGATTACTATAATTAATTGGGTCTCAAGGATAAAAAGATATGGATCTAAATTGGTGGGACAGTTTGACCAATTGATCCATTGATATTGATAGAGGGGCCTACTGGTAGTGATAGGGAAGTTTAGGGTCTTCATGTAATTTATTCCTAAGACTGGAGTTCAATTGCATTTATATAGTAGAGTTATTCGCAAATAACTGTGGGCCCGGATTGCACATGAGATGTGGGGTCGGGGTGTCCCAGTTGGAGCCAGCTTTCTGTAGAATCCCTGGTGGTCCCCACGCTAGCCCAAGATTGGATCTTTACTAATTCTTTTCTTCCCTCTCTCTCTTCTAGTTCCCTTCTAGTCTCTTTAGTGATTCTAGTTAGTCTTTCTCTTGGAGATTCCACCATCTCTCTTGAGGAAAGAGATCTGAAGCGGGTCATAGCGTGGAAGACGATTGGGCATTGGAGATTCTAATCTTAGAAGAGATCTTCATCAAAGAGTTGAATCAAGTTCTCCATTAGAGCACAACCAAGCTCCATAGGTATTTTCTACTCCTTGTATGTTGTGGAGTTTCGTGGTTGCATGTTTAGTGCTATTTCTATCTTCTTGATAGGTTTGTTTTGTTGATCATGATGGCTGAGATTGAGGACATGCATCCTGGATTGGGTTTCATTGGTTTTTGGATAGGTTCTCTCTACTTCTAGTTGGTGAAAAAGTTTTGAAACCTATCTAAGAGGATCACCCACTTCCAACAGAACCATCATGTCATTTGTATTGGTTATGTGCAAATAAGTAATAAAACTGTTGGAAATAGGTGGGCCTCTAGGATAGGTTGTCAAAACTTTTGACCCACTTAACTCAGGGATCAACTATCTAGAAGGCTACAAAAACCCAATTCAGGATCAATGGCCTCTTTCTCATCACCATGCACAGTAATAAACCCTATCTAGAAGATAGAAATAGCAGCAAATAAGCAACCACGAAATCCACAACATACGAGGAAGTAGATTATACCTTTGGAGCTCGGTTGTGCTCTAATGGAGAAGTTGTTACTTTCTTTGATGATGAAACTCTTTCACGTATCAAATAGGAATCTCCAAGACCTTTTGATCTTCCACGCTATGACCCGTATCAGATTCTCTTTTTTCAAGAAGATGGGTGGGATCTTCAAGAGAAAGCTCTTAAGGAAACTAGAAGAGAAGTAGAAGAGGGAAGAGAGGAGGAGCATGTGTAACTCCTGCACAAAAGGACATGGGCGTGAATCCCTATGTGGGGATGTACATGGAGGACGTCTAGCCCTAGCTCCTCATATATATATAGCTTAAAAGCAACCTCCTCTTTGTTATCTAATTGAATTGAAGTCTTACTTCTCTAACAATTAGTAACTCTTTTCTTACTAATTTAAATAGAAGTTTCACTTCCATTATAATTAGTAACTTACTATTACCACTATTAGAAGTCTTACTTCAAATAGAAATAGTAACTTTGTATTTCCTTTTAGAGTTCTCCTATAATTAGTATCTTTCCAGTAACTTGGGCTAGCGTGGGGACCACTAGGGATACCTTAGAAAGCTGGCTCCAACTGGGACATCACGACCCCACATCTCATATGCGATCTGGGCCCGTAGTTAATTGCAAATAACTCCACTATATAAATGCAATTGAACTCCAGTCTTAGGAATAAATTACATGAAGACCCTAAACTTCCCTATGTCCACAAGTAGGCCCCTCCATCAATATCGATGGATCAATTGAACCTGTCTTCCAAACTTAGATCCATATCTTATTATCCTTGAGCCCCAATTATAATGATCATTAGGTACCGATCCAATTAACTCTTAATTGGAATGGGTGCGCACTTACCAATGATAAATCCATTAATTGGCACAAGGGGATATTAAAGATTGATTCCATCTTGACCATCGAGTTTTCCCACAGCTCTACTACCACGTACCCAAATCACCGAGGTGTTGACTTACAATTGGCTTCACTCATTGGTGACTCAAAGCAAATGAATAGATAGAAACTTGAGTTCATTAATGTCTCAGGATTGAGAGCCTATCGCTAGGGAATTATGAGAGCAGACCTTAAAGTAAAGATAGTGTTCATAAAGTGCTTCTCATGGTTCTTCAATACATCCAATGTACCAGCACTATGATCTAGAATTTTACATTCTGATGATTGATACAAATCACACTATCTCATAGTAATCAAAGTACTGCAACCTTGTCAGATGAGATGTCCAGTCTCATCACTGGTTGTGAAGATATTCAAGTATAAGATTTGCTATACATGTCTCCCGTATGTGGATCTCATCCATACACATGTGTTCATCTAGTATACTTATGGACTCCGGTTCATCTCATGAACCATCATGTCATTCGTATTAGTTATGTGCAAATAAGTAATAAAACACCATTCATCTCATGAAAGGAAAGCATGAATATATAAGTAAAGAAATTAATCAAATTATTTCATCAATCTTAATGGATTGAGACCATAAAACTAACAATCTCCCACTTGGGCTCAATGCCATTCAGGGTTGCATCTCATGCTAATGGTATTTACATACTGCACAAAGACTTTGGTGGTGAAAGGCTTAGTAAAGTGATCTCCCAGATTGTCTGCAGGGTTTATCTTGGTGATTTTAGTATCACCTCTCTGCACAATCTCTCTAACCATGTGTTTTTCCTTCTGTATGTGTTTTTGGCTTTTGAGTTCCTTGGACTTAGTGACTGCCCTACTGTTATCACAGTAAACTGTGAGCGGCTGTCCTGCCAAAAGTACCACTCTAAGTTCCATAAGGAATCTTTTAAGCCAAACTGCTTCCTTAGCTGCTTCTCAAGTGGTTACAGCATAAACACATACCCAGTAGTTGATTTCTTGGAATCCTTATCTGACATGAAGTCAGTATCTGTGTTACCGACTGTAATCAACTCATCACTGCTGCAAATCAACATGTGATCTCTAGTTCTTCTCAAGTATTAGAGAATACATCTTATAGTAGTCCAATGGTTAGGACCTGGGTTAGACTTATATCTGCTGACTAGGCCCACTGCGTGACAGATACCTGGTGTAGTACAAAGCATAGCTAACCGTACCAGCACCTTATCTATATACACATCATGGGATAAGCCTATCATTCTACTTTTCCAGTCTCAATGGTAATTGATCCCTAGGATGTAGCTGGCTTCTCCCAAGTCCTTTATATCAAAAGACTTAGCCAACTAAACTTTTACTATTGACAACATCCCTATACACTCCCTAGGAGAAGGATGTCGTCGACATATAATACCAGAAAGACTACCCTCCATCCTGAAGTTTTCATGTACACTCATAACTCATCCAGATTTTGACAAAAATCAAATGATTTGATTGCCTAGTCAAAACGGATGTTCCAGGTTCGGGATGCATACTTCAGTCTATAAATGGGCTTCTGCAACTTGCAAACTCTTTGCTCTTGGTTGTTAGCCATAAAATTATCTGGCTGCATCATATAGATGTTTTCCTTAAGATGGCTGTTGAGAAAATGCCGTCTTGACATCCATTTGCCAAATCTCATAAACGAGATGAGCTGCAATGGATGAGAGTATCCGGATGGACTTGAGTATGGCTACCGGCTAGAAGTTTTCCTCATAATCGATATCTTCTTTCTTAGTATATCCTTTTGCAACAAGCCTGACCTTAAAGGTCTCAACTCTTCCATCTGGTCCTCTCTTTCTCATGTAGACCCACTTACACCCAATAGGTCTAATGTTGGCAGGCAAGTCCATAAGTGTCCAGACCTGATTGGAGTACATAGACTCCATCTCAGCTTTCATAGCATTTTGTCAACTTCCCGAATCTATGTCATTGATTGCTTCATCATAGTTACAGGGATCTTGTTCCAGTTCTTCCGGGATTGCCTCGTAAGACTCTCCCAAAAAACGAGAACCTGTTAGGGGTCCTGATAATGCTCCCACTACGACAAGGCACTGGTGTAATTACTGGGTTAGGTATGGGTGAATTTTCTTTAAGTTCGGTCATATTTGGATTCGAAATTGATCTCTCTTTGAATTTCTTCCAAGATAACCTTTTCTAAAGATTTCCGGTCAATCATATAATCTTCCTCAAGAAAAACCGCATTGGTACGGATAAGCACTTTCTGCTCTCTCTGGGATTATAGAATAACCAAAATTTAGTTCCTTTGGGATATTCTATAAAAGTCTATACTTCTGACTTGAATTCCAAATTACCCGTCTCAACCTTCAGCACGAATGCCGGACAACCCTTATGTTGTAGACTTGGCTTTCGCCCGGACGACAACTCCCGAGGAGTCTTCGGTACAGACTTAAATGGAACGAGGTTTAGTATACACTTTGCAGTTTCCAAAACAGATCCCTATAGGTAACCCTGAGAAACTCAACATAGACCTGATCATATCTAAAAGAGTTCGGTTCCTTCTTTCTGCTACTCCGTTTTGTTGAGGCATACCAGGAGCAGACAATTGGGATAGAATCCCATTTCCTGATAAGTATCCCATAAAATCAGCGGAGAGGTATTCTCCTCCTCGATCTCATTGAAGAGTATTGATACTTTTACCTAAATGCTTTTCCGCTTCCGCTCAAAACTCTTTGAACTTTTCATAAGTCTTAGACTTGCGGTGCATAAGGTATATGTATTCATGTCTTGAGTCATCATCGGTGAAAGTGATGAAGTACTCATATCAATCTCTCACTCTAATATTTATGGGTCCATACACATCAGTATACACTAATTCCAATAAATCTTTGGCCCTACTGCCCTTATAGGAAAAGGGTCTTTTGGTCATTATGCCTTCTAGATAGGACTCGCAGACAGACATTGGTTCTACCACCAATGAAGGTAAGATACCATCTTTCGCTAGTCTGCCAATCCTGTTCAGGTTTATATGACCTAGCCTCAGGAGCCAAAGTTTCGTTGGATTAGATGAAGGTGACTTCCTCTTTAATGATAGTCTATTATTAATTTCAGTGTCATGTATCTCATACATTGTGGGAGTTAACAAATAAAAGCCATTAATTACCTTGTCAGAATATATAAAAGTATCGTGTCTCTTTAAGACAATTTCAGTACCAAAAGTAATAGAATAACTCTTATTCATCATACTAGAAAATGAAATTCAAATTCCGTCTTAAAATGGTACATATAATGTATATGACAAAATCAACTTAATATCTGAAAATAACGAAGTTACTACTCCCACTGTCACTGCATCTGCCTTGGCTTCCAATCCCTGGTTAGCAATGATTTCACCGCCACTGATCCTTTTGGTTACCTGTAACTCCTGCAACGTATTACATATGTGATTAGTTGCACCAGAGTCTACACACTAGGATTCTGAAGTACCGGTTGCAAAACTAACTTCAGAAACAAGTGACTCAATCATACCTAAGGTCCTTTTCTTAGATAGAAGATATGGACAATTCCTTTTCCAATGTCCTGTCATACCATAGTGGAAACACTTTCCCTTTACTCTCGTACCCTTAGCCATGGCCATACCATAAGTAGAACCATTCTCCACCTTAGGACCCTTGATGACTGATTTCTTCTTGCTATCTCGATCTTTGCCTTTCGGCTTGGTCCTAGCAAATGACTTTTCTGTCATGAGGGGATTTTGCTTTTTCTTCATGATTTCCTCGGTCACTATCAGCTGGCGAGACAACTTAGCTATAGTCATTTCCAATTTATTATAATTGATCTCGAAATGATTGAAAGAATCCGGTAGTGACTGAAGGATCATGTCGATCTGCGATTCTGTATCAATCATAACACCCAGTACATCTAACTCATTCAGTGCGAAACTCATTTTCAACAAATGTTTTTGTACTGGGGTTTCCTCAGCCATCTTAGTGTTTATCAGCACCTTCATAACATCTTGCCTAGCAGGTCTAACCTGGTCTGCAAACATCTCCTTTAAGTTCGATATAATATCGTATGCCAACTTATAGGATTGATGTTGGTGTTGTAAAACACTAGACGTGGATGCATGTATAAAACATTTGGCCATCTCATTGTCTTTGGTCCACTTGGTTTAAAGGTTCTTCTTAAATTGTGGTGCATCAAGCTCAGGCTCAAGAAGGGAGGGTATCGTAAGGACATATCTGCATCCTGAAGCTGTCAGGACAATATCCATGGTCCTTTTCTAGTCTATAAAGTTGGATTCCATCAACTTATTCTGTTTGAGGATGGTCGCAAGTGGATTGATAGTATTTGAATTAATGCTGAATTAACTGTAGCACATAACCATACATTCAATTAAAGAATATTAATGACATTAGGGTTTAGTATTCTACCAAATTTATGTGGGAATCCTCATAACCACTAAATTCAGAATACATCGGAATCCCAATCCTTGGGATATGCCTCCTTGGAGAGTGCGAATACCACCTAGATTGGTGCGGATCAAAGTGAGTCAAAATTAAGATTAAGACTAACTATTCATGATCCCTTATCATTCATTATTATCTAGGTATCTCATACCAAATAATGTATGACTCCCGATTAGCTTTGGTTTCTAAAATACATGAGGCAAATCCTTAGGGATATTACATCACTATTTTAGTTAAGTGTGACCCACCAACTAGCATTACATGACAACCATTGTGAGCAACTCCTCCTTGGAGAGTGAACCCCCACCCCGTCTTACCAACACTATCCTTTTGGGATATCCATATCTAGTAACCAGACAAATAAAAGCCCCTCGTGGGGAACGACCATTCTCAAGATGGCGCGAGGCTAATACTTTCCTTACAATAGACCTATGGTGGAAAACCATGGGGATTTCTCAATTTAAATGCCCCGCTCCCACTTAATATTTTAGAATTGAGGATTTTCCTTTTAAGGTATTAGGGCCCACATATATATATATATATATATATATATGAACATCAAATCATCTCATGATATGATCAAAGATTGGTTCCAAGTCAAGTTATTTTAAGGAAAGTCCAGTTTCTTAAATTAGTGTTACCAATGTGTCCATCTCATGGGTTATCAACACTAATTAGAACTCTTTCCAAAAATTAATTTGATTTGACCAATTTTAGTAACTTGCTATATTTGGATTAGATTTGGAAACATTCTAAATTAAGCATTCATCCATAAATAGAAAATGCTAAAAATAGTAACTAGTCCTCTCCTCCACATGGCCCAAGCGGAATAGACTTCTTGGACTTCTAGACTTTCCAAAACTTTGAAATTCCTCAAACTCTTTGGACAACTCCAAAACACTTTTGGTAATCTTTAAACGTTTTGAGTAGGAATCCTACTTCACTTTCCTTCTTTGTCTCGGACATCGCTAGAATTTACAAATTTCAGAAAATTACATAAATTCCTATGTTTATTCAATGAGACTTACATGGTAATCTAAACATGGAAATAAAAGGGCTATAGGGAAACCATCATGCCTTGCCCTTTCATTGGAAACCAAGGAAATCATGATGCCCTTTACACTTAGCCTTAAATAAACCAACAACCATATAAAGAAAGTAAAAGACTTGTGGGCCAAATGGAGAGGACAAGATTACTTGCAAGTTAGTATCTCATACAACAAAGCAACTCATAAAACCGGGTTACCAAACAACAATGAAAAAACAAGATGCCAAAAATTGCCACCTTTGTAAATCATGCACTTCGCAAAGGGGGTCTGGGGGTGTCCCCTGACAGGGTTCGAGTTGCCCGGTCAGCTCGCGGGGGTCCAGGGGGGAGCGCCCTCGAAAAAAAATAAAACAGAACAGATTCAAAACTGAAACTGCCTAGTTCTGTGTCAGTGTACCGGGTTGACCAGGCATGGGGCCGGTCAACCGGACTAACAAACACCTGCAACATGGGTTTTTCTATTTCGTGTCTAAACGACTCCAAAACACTTCTGAAGTCTCCCAATGGCTTTCTACCATCCTTTGATCATTGTTAAACCCTTTTGTGACTATCCAAACATGAATCTACTAATAACCAAGCAAACTCATCAAAAATTGATCCAAACACAACCCTTGCGCTATCTTCTTCGCATCTCATGCAAAGATTAGAACGAGCCCACTGATCGAGCATGATTAGAGATGAGGTATGGCTCTTATACCAATTGTTTGAAATAGGTGGCTTCTAGGATAGGTTTTCAAAACTTTTGACCCACTTGACTCAGGGATCAACTATCTAGTAGGCCACAACAACCCAATTCAGGATCCATGGCCTATTTCTCATCACTATGTACAGTAATAAACTTTATCTAGAAGATAGAAATAGCAGCAAACAAGCAACCACGAAATCCAGAACATACAAGGAAGTAGATTATACCTTTGGAGCTCGGTTGTGCTCTAATGGAGAAGTTGTTACTTTCTTTGATGATGAAACTCTTTCACGTATCAAATAGGAATCTCCAAGACCTTTTGATCTTCCACGCTATGACCCGTATCAGATTCTCTTTTCTCAAGAAAATGGGTGGGATCACCAAGAGAAAGCTCTTAAGGAAACTAGAAGAGAAGTAGAAGAGGGAAGAGAGGAGGAGCATGTGCAACTCCTGCACAAAAGTCCTTGGGCGTGAATCCCTATGTGGGGATGTACATGGAGGACGTCCAGCCCTAGCTCCTCATATATATATATATATATATATATATAGCTTAAAAGCAACCTCCTCTTTGTTATCTAATTGAAATTGAAGTCTTACTTCTCTAACAATTAGTAACTCTCTTCTTACTAATTTAAATAGAAGTCTCACTTCCATTATAATTAGTAACTTACTATTACCACTATTAGAAGTCTTACTTCAAATAGAAATAGTAACTTTGTATTTCCTTTTAGAGTTCTCCTATAATTAGTATCTTTCCAGTAACTTGGGCTAGCGTGGGGACCACTAGGGATACCTTAGAAAGCTGGCTCCAACTGGGACATCACGACCCCACATCTCATATGCGATCTGGGCCCGTAGTTAATTGCAAATAACTCCACTATATAAATGCAATTGAACTCCAGTCTTAGGAATAAATTACATGAAGACCCTAAACTTCCCTATGTCCACAAGTAGGCCCCTCCATCAATATCCATGGATCAATTGGACCTGTCTTCCAAACTTAGATCCATATCTTATTATCCTTGAGCCCCAATTATAATGATCATTAGGTACCAATCCAATTAACTTTTAATTGGAATGGGTGCGCACTTACCAATGATAAATCCATTAATTGGCACAAGGGGATATTAAAGATAGATTCCATCTTGACTATCGAATTTTCCCACAACTCTACTACCACATACCCAAATCACTGAGGTGTTGACTTACAATTGGCTTCACTCATTGGTGACTCAAAGCAAATGAATAAATAGAAACTTGAGTTCATTAATGTCTTACGATTGGGAGCCTATTGCTAGGGAATTATGAGAGCAGACCTTAAAGTAAAGATAGTGTTCATAAGGTCCTTCTCATGGTTCTTCAATGCATCCAATGTACCGGCACTATGATCCAGAATCTTACATTCTGTGATCGAGACAAATCACACTATCTCATAGTAATCAAAGTACTGCAACCTTGTCAGATGAGATGTCCAGTCTCATAACTGGTTGTGAAGATATTCAAGTATAAGATTTGCTATACATGTCTCCCGTATGTGGATCTCATCCATACACATGTATTGCATTTAGTATACTTATGGACTCCGGTTCATCTCATGAACCATTATGTCATTCGTATTAGTTATGTGCAAACAAGTAATAACATACCATTTATCTCATGAAAGGAAAGCATGAATATATAAATAAAGAAATTAATCAAATTATTTCATCAATCTTAATGGATTGAGACCATAAAACTAACAAAAACACCATTCATCTCATGAAAGGAAAGCATGAATATATTGATAAATAAAGAAATTAATCAATTTACTACATAAATCTTAATGGATTAAGACCATAAAACTAACAAAGGCAACATGACCGTTATTGAGTACCTCACGAAGTTTGAGAGGTTGTCCCGATATGCTCCAGACCTAATCAACACTGTGGAGAAAAAGATAGCAAAGTTCCTTGAGGGACTTAACCCGATCATCGAGAGGGATGTCACAGGGGTTGTGCCACCTGCCACATTTGAAGAGGTTGTCAGGAGAGCCTACAAATTTGAGAATCTGAATAACAAGATCCTTCAAATTCGGGGAATGACTCAAACTCACCTACAGAACCACCAGCAAAGACCCCAGCAGAACAAGAGACAAAGGCAAGATCAACATGCTCAGAGGTAAGACCAAAATGCTCTAGGACAAGTGGTTTGCACGCATTGTGGCAAGAACCATGATGTTTCTCAGTGTTGAGCGGGAACGGGAGCATGCTTCAGATGTGATTCCATGAACCATCAACTCAAGGATTGTCCAAGGCTCAATGGACAAGGCAACAGACAGAACCAGCAACACCAAGGAGCACAGCGTCCAGCACTGCCCCAAAATGCATTGGTTGTTCAAAACCAACCAAGAGCACTATAGCAAGAAGCACGACAGCAACACTATAGACCCCTACAACAACAATAGTAGGCCCACCAGCAAGGACAAAATCAGAATCAACGTCCTCCTCAACAGAATAGGAATGCACAACAAGGTAGGCAACAACAAGCTCCAAATAGGCCACAGCGATGAAGACAAGTTTATGCAGTCAATCAGGCTGATGCAGAGGCTGCAGATAATGTGGTGGAAGGTACACTCCTTGTTTGTGGAATTGAAGATAGGATTTTGTTTGACCCTGGCTCTACACATTCATTCCTGTCTCCTAAATTTTCTAAATTGATTGATGTGCCTGTTAAGGATCTTGGCTATATTTTGATTGTGGCTAGTCCAGTAAGCAAACAAGTTGTGTGCAGAACTTTTTATCATAGTTGTGCTATTAAGATAGGGGAAGTGGTGTTACCAGCGAACTTCATTTTATTGGAGATGTATGATTTTGATATTATCCTAGGGATGGATTTGTTAGCAGGGTACCATGCCACGATGGATTGTTTCCATAAGACCCTCACTTTTAAACTAGAGGAGACACCAGTAGGAGTGTTATTTCAGGGAGAGAGGAGAAATCCTCATTCATGGTTTATTTCAGCATTGAAGGCTGATAGGCTTTTAAGAAGTGGATGCGAGGCTTATTTAGTGTTTATCACGGAGGATAAACAGTCCCAGGGGGTGGAGGAAATCCCTATTGTTGATGAATTTCCAGACATTTTTTAAGAAGAGATCACAGGATTACCACCTGTTAGAGAAATTGACTTCACGATTGAGTTGTTACCAGGGACCGCCCTGATCTCTATCGTACCATACAGAATGGCTCGGGCAGAACTAGGGAAAAAGAAATTACAATTACAAGAATTATTGGACAAAGGTTTTGTTAGAGCTAGCATTTCGCCGTGGGGAACTCCAGTGTTGTTTGTGAAAAAAAAAGATTGTTCGATGAGGATGTGAATTTGATTATCGGAGATTGAATCAAGCGACCATCAAGAACAAATATCTGTTGCCAATGATAGATGAACTGTTTGATCAATTACAAGGGGCTGCCAATTTTTCGAAGATTGACTTAAGGTCCTGTTACCATCAGCTGAGAGTTAGAGAGTCAGATGTATCGAAGACAGCTTTCTGGACAAGATATGGACACTATGAGTTCCTAGTAATGCCATTTGGATTGATGAATGCACCGGCAATATTCATGGCCTTGATGAACAATATCTTCGCGCATTACTTGGATCAGTTTACAGTGGTCTTCATTGATGACATTTTGGTGTGCTCCAAGTCCAGAAAAGGGCATGAAGAGCATCTGAGAATAGCATTGTAACTTTTAAGAGACAACCAGCTGTATGCAAAGCTCAGTAAGTGCGAATTTTGGCTTGAGCAAGTCGCATTTTTGGGGCACATCATCTCCAAAGAAGGGTTGTCAGTGGATCCGGCCAAGATTGAGGCAGTTGTGAATTGGGAAAGACCAAAGAATGCATAAGAAATCAGAAGTTTTCTTGGATTGGCAGGTTATTATCGGAGGTTTGTATAAGGATTTTCGTCGATTGCGGCATCATTGACGAAGTTGACCAAGAAGAATGCACCATATTTTTGGACAGACCAACGTGAGGCTAGTTTCCAAGAGCTGAAAACGAGATTGACTAGAGCATCGGTCCTTACTTTACCATCCGAAAGCGGCGGTTTCACCATTTTTATTGATGCTTCGAATGTAAGACTTGATGTGTGTTGATGAAAGATGGAAAAGTCGTTGCTTATGGATCTCGGTAGTTGAAAGATCATGAGAAGAACTATACAATGCATGACCTTGAGTTAGCAGTGGTCATTTTTGCACAAAAAATGTGGAGACATTACCTCTATGGAGAGAAGTTCAAAGTCCACTCCGACCACCGCAGATTACAGTACTTGTTTTCTAAAAAAGAGTTGTGTTAGTGTCACATTCCTGTGTGCACTATATTTGGTTTGTCAATTCCGTGTCATTGTGTCCCGAAGACCTTACATCTCGAAGTGTGTCAAGGAAGATCTACTTCTAGAGATTGTTCAAGCTTTTGGAAGACCTGGATGTGTCAAAGAAGATTCCACTTGTGTGCAAATCATCTCAGGTATTTTGGACCCAAAACCGTTACCTCTCTGGACCCTAGGATTCATGCTTACCTTAGTCTATATTCAGTTTTTCATCTAAGGTTCTCTCCATTCTGTTCTGTCTAGAAATAGGGAGTTCGGTGACCTTTCAGTCACCTGGCGGCTAGCCTCTTTGCAAAAAGTGGCTAACCGCCAGGTAACCGAAATACCTCGGCTAGCTTTCTAGAATACTGTTCTCAGTCAAAAGTGATTTAGCCACCTTGCGGTCAGCATTCGGCTAACCGCAGTGTGGACTGGCGGCTAACCGCCAGGTAACCGAGGTTCACGGTTACATTTCCAGAATACAAACTTCTCAACTGTTGTGGAAGTTCGGTCACCTCGCGGTTACCATTCAGCTAACCGCCATATGGGCTGGCGGCTAACCTCCATGCAATCGAAATCCCAGTTAGCTTTCCAGAACGCTACATGTTTTTGAGATGCAGATTCGGTCACCCTGCGGTCACCTCACGGCTAGCCGCGATGTCCACCGTCGGCTAACCGTGAGCTGACCGAATTAGAAAAACTAGCCCTTACCATAGAGAAATTGAAATGAGGCTAGCCGAATTACCAAGAGGCTAGCCGCCAAAACGAGCCGTTGGGAACTTCTCTATATATATTTGGAGCCAACTTTACACTGTAGAGAGGACGTTTTTGAAGAGCTTACTTTCCTACTTTTTCCCCATCTTTTCCAAACCTTTAAACCATCTTCCAAACATACTCTAACCTTATCTAGAAAATGGATGAGATATTTTAGGCTCTTGAAGAGTGTGATTGGAAGAAAGGATTCTAGTTTGATTTTCAAATGATATACATTTAGGAAAATCTAGAACCCAAACCTCTTGACCCTTGGTTGTGCATTACAATGGAGCATCTCCACCAACATCAAGCATGCATCAAGAGGATAAAGCTTCAACTTCGGTTAGAGCTTCGATAAACACTTCCGACTACATCAAAGGCAAGTGTTTGGTGTCTCATCATCTTTTAAAGCTTATGTATCCAGTGATAGTGGTTTGAATACGTGGGACTCAACCACTCTAAAATGTATGTGGGGGATTAGATCTGTGTGATCGAACCTCGTTACCAAAATTGTGATGTGCAAGTGATTGAAATCATTACTTGTGTAGTTTTGATTCATCATAGTGGAACCAAGGGATTGTGTGACCCTTGTGAGTGGATGTAGGATATATGGTCCGAACCACTATAAATCTCTATGCATTTATTTATGTTATTTGTCTCAATGTTTTGATCCAATTTACATGCCTTCTTTACCATTGAACATTGCTAGATAATCACACTTTGTCTTCATATCACTTGCTCATTTCTAAATCTTGATTAATAGGTTAAAAATGGCTTTAAAGTTTGATAGACCTATTCCCCCCTCTAGGATGAGAACATTGGCTCTAGGTGAACTTTCATTTGGTATCAGAGCAGGTTACTCCTTTAGGCTTTACAACCAGGAGTTGATCTTTTTTTTTTTTTTGTGCCAATGTCTAATCCAGAAGGTAGTGCTGTAAACAGACCACCACTATTTGATGGTACTAACTATGCCTTTTGGAAAGCCCGAATGTCCGTGTTTCTAAAATCTTTTAGTGGAGAAATATGGGATGCTGTTGAGGATGGATGGACTCCTCCTTCCTTCACAGCTGAAGGTGGCATTGTCAAACCTCTCCCAAAGGACAGATGGACAGCTAATCAAAAAGCTATGAGAGACTATGATGCAAAGGCATTAAATTCCATAACCTGTGCCATGAATGCTGAAGAATACAAAAAGATTATGACATGTAATACATCTAAGCAAGCTTGGGAGCTTTTGGAAACAAATTATGAAGGAACAACCATTGTTAAAAGAGCCAAGCTCCAGATGTTAACTTCTCAATTTGAATCTCTAAGAATGAGAGAAGATGAAATGTTTGATGAGTTTCGAACAAAGCTAATGGTTATCGTTAATGAGATGTGGTCGCTTGGTGAGCAAAACCCTGAAGGCAAAGTTTGTAGCAAAATCCTTAGGTCTCTCTACCTGAAAGATTTCACCCCAAAGTAACTTCTATAAAAGAATACAATGACCCTGAAACTATGAAAGTAGAAGAACTGATGGGTAACATTAGAACCTTTGAGATGAAGATGAATAATGCTTCCAACAAATCCAAAGATAAGAAATCAATAGCCTTAAACGCCTCTCAACCATCTCCACCTAAAGAAGAATCAGGGAATGAGAATGAAAGTGATGGTGAAGATGTTGCATTGCTTACTAAAAGATTCTTAAGACAATTTAAGAAGAAGACTTCAAAGTTTAATAAAAAAGAGAAAGAGAAACCTTTTGATAAAGGTAAAATCAAAGT
Source organism: Persea americana (assembly GCA_029852735.1). Lineage (NCBI taxonomy): Eukaryota > Viridiplantae > Streptophyta > Magnoliopsida > Laurales > Lauraceae > Persea > Persea americana. Next base: position 19,354,065 of record CM056813.1, on the reverse strand, counting down.
CAACGCCTCCTCTAAGTAGCAATCTAGAAATGTGAAATGCTATAACTGTCAAAAGTTTGGACACATATCAACTGAGTGTCCAATGGAAAGGAGAGTGAAGAAAAAGACTCTTGTGGCTACATGTGATGAATCATCTGAAGCCGAAACAGATTCAGATGAATCACACAAAGATGAGACAAAAAATTACATTGTATTGATGGCCAGAATTGTGTGTGATTCATTACTTGAGACAATGGAAAATTCTAAAAAAAATTGATGTTGAGAGCTTTGAGAGTGAATCTGAATCTAAATATGACAGCTCAGATAATGAAAAAGATGATGAAGATTCACAAGCAACAGATGATAGACTCTATGAGGAGAGTTGCAAATTGATTGAAGCCTTGAACAAACAAAAATCCAAAAACGAAATCTTAAAAGACAAAATTGAAACGTTAACTAATGAAAGGAATATCATAGCAATTGAACTAAATAAAATTAATTCTAAATTTCATATTGCTAGTGAAGAATTCAACAAGATCAAGAGTTATGAAAAAGAAGCTGAAACTCTAAACAAAATAAATGCACTTTTAAGAGATGAAGTCACTCAATTGAAATGGTTCAAAGAAAAGTATGACTATTCATTTACCCATGGAGAAGAAAAATTTGAAAGACTTTTTAAAATGGGAAAATATCATAGAGACAAAACCGGATTAGTGTACAACAAAATAGACAAACATAATCCTAATGTCTCTACTGTGTTTGTGAAAGGAGAAACTTCCTCTAGTAGTCAAAACATTTCTGAAATTACATGTCATTCATGTGGAAGCAAAGGACATGTCAAGTATGATTGCAAAATTGAACAAATTAAAAGACGGACCACTAAGACATGTGTCAACTCTCAAACAAAAAAAACCTGTTCATAACAATACAATCAAATACTCTATCACTCAACAATTAAATGAGATGATGAAACAAATTGGTCGTCTAAAGTTACAACTCCACAATCACACAAAAACTGTTAAATCAACTGAAAACTACTCTAAGAAACATTTTCATCAACAATATCATAACAAAGCTAAATCTCAAGGTTTTGGTAAAACCCCTATCACACATAGATACATTTGGATTCCTAAGAACAAAGGCTTGTTGGTTCACACAGCTCTTAAAGCAGTTGATCAATCCTTGTGGTACCTAGATAGTGGATGTTCTAGACACATGACTGGGGATAGAGCACATTTATCCACAATAATTGAATATGAAGGTGGAACTGTCACCTTTGGTGATGGAAATATTGCTAAAGTAGTTGGTATGGGTACTTTGAATGTTCCCAACATGCCTATTATTGAAGATGTTTTATATGTTGATGGTTTGAAACATAACTTGTTAAGCATTTCTCAAATATATGATAAAGATCATGCTGTTAACTTTAGTAGTCTTGGTTGTGCGATTTCCAAAAATGGAAAGATTATTCTAAAAGGCCTTAGAACCAAAGAAAACTGATATGTTATCGGTAACCAGAAAGAAGCATCTAGTTCAGCCTGTTACATTGCTCATCTTGATGAAGCTCAACTATGGTATCAAAGACTTGGTCATGTAAATTTTAGGGACTTGTCCAAACTGAACAAGTATGTAAAGGGTCTTCCTAAAATCAGCAGGAAGTCAAAAACAATCGGTGGAGAATGTCAAAAAGGTAAACAAATCAGAAATTCTCACAAAAAATCCAAGTTTCTAAAAACTTCTAGACCCTTAGAACTTCTCCATATGGACTTGGTTGGTCCAACTAAGAAAGAGAGCAGGGGTGACAGAAAATACTTCCTGGTTATTGTTGATGATTATTCTAGATTCACTTGGGTTGCTTTTCTAAGAGAAAAATCTGATGCATATGCTGAATTTAAAAAATTTGTAAAAAAAATCCAAGTTGAAAAAGGAAGAGCAATTTCTCGGATAAGAAGTGATCATGGTGGTGAATTTGAAAATATTAAGTTTGAAAAATATTGCGAGAAATATGGAATTCACCATGAATTTTCTGCCCCTAAAACTCCTCAACAAAATGATATTGCTGAGAGAAAGAATCGTGTCTTACAAGAGATGGCCACCGTTATACTTCATGGAAAGAATGTTCCTAGAGATCTATGGGCTGAAGCAGTTAGCACAGCATGTCACATCATAAACAGGGTATACTTGAGAACTGGCTTGGATAAAACTGCTTATGAGTTATGGCATGGAAAAAGGCCCAGCATTAGCTATTTTAAAATTTTTGGTAGCAAATGCTACATACTCAAGGATAGAGAACACTTGAGCAAATTTGATTCAAAAAGTGATGAAGGCACTTTCATTGTCTATTCTCTAAACAGTCGTGCATATAGAGTGCTGAACAAAAACACTGGAGCCATACAAGAATCTATAAATGTTGTCATTGATGACAAACAAAATGATTTCAGATATCAAGAAAACTCTGATATTGATGAGATAGATGTCCAAACTGAAAAACTAAACAAGTCTCCAATCTCTAGGGATTTGGTGAATGTGAAACATCACCCTATGGACCAAATTCTGGGAGATCCTTTGGCTGGTGTCAAGACTAGAAGACAATTAGAAAACATTGTTAGCTATCTTTGCTTTACTTCTACTTTTGAACCTAAAAATGTTAATGAAGCTTTTTCTGATGATAATTGGATAAATGCAATGCAAGAAGAGCTAAACCAGTTTGCTAGAAGTGAAGTTTGGGATCTAGTGCCTAGGCCAAATGACAAAAATGTTGTAGGTACTAAATGGATTTACAAAAATAAACTTGATGAAAATGGTACCATTGTTAGGAACAAGGCCAGACTGGTTGCCCAAGGATATTCTCAAATTGAAGGAATAGATTTTGAAGAAACCTTTGCTCCTGTTGCTAGACTTGAATCCATTAGAATCTTACTTGCCATTGCTTGCTTTTTAAAATTTAAATTATACCAAATGGATGTCAAAAGTGCCTTTCTAAATGGTCTTTTGGAAGAAGAAGTCTATGTGGAGCAACCTAAACGATTTGAAGACGCAAAGAAGCCTAATCATGTGTATCATCTCAAAAAGGCCCTCTATGGTCTCAAACAAGCCCCTAGAGCTTGGTATGAAAGGCTTACTCAATTTTTACTTAATCAAAATTATGAAAGGGGAAGTGTGGATAAAACTCTCTTTATTCAAAAAAACCAATGATTCTATTTTGATTGCTCAAATTTTTGTTGATGATATAGTGTTTGGATCTACTTGTAATAACTTCACAGAAGAGTTTGCTAATTTAATGAAATCTGAATTTGAAATGAGCATGGTTGGTGAACTTAATTTCTTTTTAGGATTACAAGTTAAACAATTGACTGATGGAATGTTTATTTCCCAAACCAAATATGCAAAAGAATTGATCAAAAGATTTAGATTAGATTCGGCCAAACACATGAACACTCCCATGAGCACAACTCTGAAATTGTCTAGAGAATCGAGTGGTAAGAGTGTAGATCCCAGTCTGTATAGGAGCATGATAGGCAACCTATTATATCTTACAGCTAGTAGACCTGATATTGCATTTAGTGTAGGAGTTTGTGCCAGATATCAATCTGGTCCCAAAGAAATTCATTTGAAAGCAGTTAAAAGAATTATTAGATATGTTTCAGGAACTTCAGGATATGGCTTATGGTATCCATATGATTCATCTACTTGTATTGCTGGATACTCAGACGCCGATTGGGCTGGAAATGTAGATGATAGAAAATCTACTAGTGGTGGATGTTTCTATCTAGGAAACTGTTTAGTTGCATGGTACAACAAGAAACAATCATCCATCTCCTTATCTACAGCTGAAGCAGAATATATAGCAGCTGGTAGTGGATGTACTCAGATGCTTTGGATGAGACAAATGCTCACAGACTATGGTATTGAACAATGTAGCATGAACTTGTATTGTGATAACACTAGTGTTATCAATATCTCCAAAAATCCTATTCAACACTCTAAAACTAAGCATATTGACATTAGACATCATTTCATTAGAGAATTGGTTGAAGAAGGAGTCATAGTTTTGGAGCATATATCTACAGAGAAACAACTAGCAGACATTTTAACAAAACCCTTGGATGTTTCAAAATTTGAAAATATGAGAAAATCCCTTGGTGTTTGTGCTATTCGATAAAATAAAAAAAAATAAAAACAAGGGGGAGGGGGGGAATTTCGGCTAGCCGTGGACCCTCTTGGCGGCTAACCGCCATGGCGGGCGCGTGACTTTAAAACTAGGTTTTGTCATTTCGTTTGTTTTCTTCTCTTCTCTCTTCCGATTCGTCTCCACCGTAGCCAAGCGTCTGGGTTTCATTTTCCTCATTCCTCAAGGTCATTCCTCTCCTTCTTTTATTTTGCATTTCCTGTTCTTGGTTTTTTTTTTTCCCTTGTTCCCTTGTCTCTTTTCTCTATTGCACAGATTTTCTTTCTCTTGTGTGTGTTGTTTTTCTCTTCTTTGGGCACTCCAACTGTTCGAAACAATGCCTCCTAGAATGAAATCGGCTGTAAATCGTCCCTCTAAAAGAGGACGCTCTACTATAGGCTCCTCGTCTCGTCGAGAACGACCCTCTCCATCACCTTCACCTTCACAATCATCCTCTAGTTCCCCTTCTTCTCCTCCTCCTCCATCTATGCCTATGAGTCTCAAACGAAATGCTTAAATGCTAAATGTCATGAAAAAAAGGTTGATTATGGTTGAGCGTCGCACCCTCCGCAATGTTATTTAAGCTTATAAAACGGCCATTATTCTTGCTTAAATCAATTGGAATAACATTCTGGATTGGGGGGACAAGGCTTATCCCTCTCTTGTCTGCAGCATGTATGTGTCTATTACTGATGCTGTTTCAACTATTGACTCTTGCTCTTTCAATGTAGCATTTAGAATTCAAATAGTCACAATTGACCCCGATCGTATTTCCTCTATTATGAACATCCCTGTTAGTGAAAATGGCCTAACTATGGTTGCTGACACACTCACTGAGGCTGAAAAGGCTGAAGCAACCCTCCATATCTGCGGATATGATGCTGAGTGGAATCGTAAAAAGAATTTTCTTCCTCTAGCTGCATTGATTCCCAAGTATAGAATCCTACACAATCTGTTCACATTTAACGTCTATCCTCGTAAAGGCAATAGGACCGAATTAACTTCTTATATGGTCAATATCCTTTATAAAGTCATTACCGGTGTTCCCATGTGTCTTCCATCGCTGATTTGTCGTACCATTGTGCGGTTTCACCTCTCAAATGCTACAAAGACTGCTGCCCCGTTTGGGTTTCTTATGACTCAGCTAGCTCGTTCTTATGGTGTTCCTCGGCCGACTGATTCTCCTCTTTACCATGCCGCCTTTGGTAAAGCAAACCTTATTCAGATGAATCTTCTTCCTAATGTCGAAGCTGGGCCAGTTCCTCCTCATGCAGGTGATCAAGCTTCACCGCAGCCAGCTCCATCAGTGCCTCCTGTGCAAGTTTGTGGGGCTACTTCTTCTGGTGCATCACGGAGTGTTGGAGACTGTTTGGATGCTATAGAGCAACGGCAGTCCAAGACAGAGAAGCTGTTGAAAAAGACTCTGAGATACTTAGGTGCTCTATCCAAGGGATGTCGAGGACATGATTTCAGCGACATGCCTCCCTCTCCATCCCCTCCATCTGATTAGTTTTTAGTGGGTCTCTTAGCCACATTTGTTTGATTGGTTCTCTTTTGGTGGTGTTGTTTTGACAAGTGGCTGCCCTCCCCTATGTGTTTAACATACTTATGCTATTTTATTTCTCTAACTTGGGATGTATGACCTTTCATGTCTGAATCTTATATTATATTCATGTTAAATACTTTTATGTCTTCCTGATATATTTTTCTATCGCATTGTTATTTCTCTTATTGCATTGTCCTACCCTTGTCAATTTACGACAAAAAGGGGGAGAGAGAATTCCCAAGTTTACAGATACATTCTAAGGGAGAATGTGTGTTTGCCTCAAAGAATGCACCTAACTCATTTGAACATGTTACTTTTGGCTAATGATTAAGGGGGAGTTGCAATCCCACCATAGAATGTGTGTTCTTTGTCCTATGCAGGTATATCATTCAGATTCAAGCACATTCTTAGGGGGAGTTCTTATTTGAGTTGTAATTATTGCATTTCCTCGTAAAGTTCTTGTACTCTTATAATCTTGAGTGTTATTGGGTTCATTTATTGTAAGAGTATATAGAATAGGTGTTTTGCCACGAAATTGTCAAAGGGGGAGATTGTTAGTGTCACATTCTTGTGTGCACTATATTTGGTTTGTCAATTCCGTGTCATTGTGTTCCGAAGACCTTACATCTCGAAGTGTGTTAAGGAAGATCTACTTCTAGAGATTGTTCAAGCTTTTGAAAGACCTAGATGTGTCAAAGAAGACTCCACTTGTGTGCAAATCATCTTAGGTATTTTGGACCCAAAACTGTTACCTCTCTGGACCCTAGGATTCATGCTTACCTTAGCATATATTCAGTTTTTCATCTAAGGTTCTCTCCATTCTGTTCTGTCCAGAAATAGGGAGTTCGGTGACCTTACGATCACCTGGCTGCTAGCCTCTTTGCAAAAAGCAGCTAACCACCAGGTAAACGAAATACCTCGACTAGCTTTCTAGAATACTGTTCTCAGTCAACAGTGATTTAGCCACCTTGCGGTCAGCATTCGGCTAACCGCAGTGTGGACTGGCGGCTAACCGCCCGGTAACCAAGGTTCACGGTTACATTTCCAGAATACAAACTTCTCAACTGTTGTGGAAGTTCGGTCACCTCGCGGTTACCTTTCGGCTAACCGCCATATGGGCTGGCGGCTAACCTCCATGCAATCGAAATCCCAGGTTAGCTTTCCAGAACGCTACATGTTTTTGAGATGCAGATTCGGTCACCCTGCGGTCACCTCACGGCTAGCCGCGATGTCCACCGTCGGCTAACCGTGAGCTGACCGAATTAGAAAAACTAGCCCTTACCATAGAGAAATTGAAATGAGGCTAGCCGAATTACCAAGAGGCTAGCCGCCAAAACTAGCCGTTGGGAACTTCTCTATATATATTTGGAGCCAACTTTACACTGTAGAGAGGACGTTTTTGAAGAGCTTACTTTCCTACTTTTTCCCCATCTTTTCCAAGCCTTTAAACCATCTTCCAAACATACTCTAACCTTATCTAGAAAATGGATGAGATATTTTAGGCTCTTGAAGAGTGTGATTGGAAGAAAGGATTCTAGTTTGATTTTCAAATGATATACATTTAGGAAAATCTAGAACCCAAACCTCTTGACCCTTGGTTGTGCATTACAATGGAGCATCTCCACCAACATCAAGCATGCATCAAGAGGATAAAGCTTCAACTTCGGTTAGAGCTTCGATAAACACTTCCGACTACATCAAAGGCAAGTGTTTGGTGTCTCATCATCTTTTAAAGCTTATGTATCCAGTGATAGTGGTTTGAATACGTGGGACTCAACCACTCTAAAATGTATGTGGGGGATTAGATCTGTGTGATCGAACCTCGTTACCAAAATTGTGATGTGCAAGTGATTGAAATCATTACTTATGTAGTTTTGATTCATCATAGTGGAACCAAGGGATTGTGTGACCCTTGTGAGTGGATGTAGGATATATGGTCCGAACCACTATAAATCTCTATGCATTTATTTATGTTATTTGTCTCAATGTTTTGATCCAATTTACATGCCTTCTTTACCATTGAACATTGCTAGATAATCACACTTTGTCTTCATATCACTTGCTCATTTCTAAATCTTGATTAATAGGTTAAAAATGGCTTTAAAGTTTGATAGACGTATTCACCTCCCCCCCCCCCCCCCTCTAGGACGAGAACATTGGCCCTAGGTGAACTTTCAAATTGAACATGAGGCAGAGAAGATTGATGGAATATATCAAGGATTATGACTTTTCGATCAAGTATCACTCGGGAAAGACGAATGTAGTCGCTGATGCATTAAGTAGGAAATCAGCCGGCTTGGCAAGTTTGAGGGGTACTTACATTTTTGAGTAGTTAGAAGAGTTGGGTGTAGACCTACAACCACTAAGGAAGGGTGTGATGTTAGCCAACATGTCAGTGTCTGAACCCTCATTCATTCAGAAGATCAAGGATAGTCAATTGCAAGATCCAGAGTTGGCCAGAATTTCAAAGCATATAGCAGAGTGTCTAGACTTCCGTATTGTGGATTGAGTCTGTTGACACCAAAAATATCATTTTGCCTCTCCAATAAAAAGCTATAAGGAGCCGTATCCTACTACAAACAGGCAAAGTTGCTTCAAACATCAAATCTTGTCAGAATCAAACAAAAACTGCAAGATCATTCAAAATAGCCAAAAGAAGGGTACACATGAAGTTTTGGGCCATTTCAACACCATTTGGCCCAACTTCACTCCTCCAACGGCTGAGCAGGAGCTGCTGGCAGCGACAGTGTCGAAGATATCAAATCTTCAATCAGAGCCTATGGATGGTCTCAAAATACCTCCAAGAGGCTCCGCGTCAAATTTCAAGTTAAACAGACACTGTTTGACCCTCATCAACTCTCGAGCAGCGAAATCAAGCCTCTCGACGGAAAGAACCACTGAGGCCACCACTCATCAAACAAAGCATATGGGTAGCTTCAACATACTTCAAAAGGGATACACATCAAATTTCAGGTCATTCCGACAACGTTTGACCCAACTTTAACGCTCGGATGCAAAATCAGGCCTCCCGGCGGTGGAGGTCCCTGAGACCATGGCATCCAAATCGGAGCTATTGGATCGTCTCAAAATGAATCCAATCGGCTCCCTGTCAAATTTTAGGTCAATCGGACATCGGTTGACCGTACATCAAAACTCGACATATTCCTCGCGGTGAAATCAAGTCTAGCATCGGTGGGACTCCAAACGGTTTCAAAACTTAAACAAAAGCCCATGGTTGGTCCTATCTATTGCTCAGGAAGCTTCACCTCAAATTTCAGGTCATTCCGACATCATTTGACCTAGTTTCAACTCTTGACGAAAAATCGGCTACAAAGTCTTCGGCTTTTCAAAAAATAGGAAACTTTGTGTTCTGATTTGTGCGGCTTCTCATCAGGTTTTCCTCAAGAAAATCAAGTCAATAAGTGAGGAAAGTTGTCAAGAAAAAATACAGGAGAAAAAAGAAACGAAAAATACGAAAAAATGATGACTGAAAAGGAACAGAAGTCCCATGGTCACCGGCGACCATAGGGATCTGGGTCGCCGGATTTCGCCCGAAAACCCATTTTTCTGGGTATTTTTCGCGTTTCGAGATGATTGGCCCCTGTAATTTTTTCGGAATCTGATTTTTGGAGCATGAAATCCGTCGATTTTCGTCAACATCACGGATCCGCCGTCGAAATCATGAAATCATCATCTGACGCTTCGGAATCACCAACCGGCCGACCATGAAAGCACACTTTCTGCCCGATCGATTGAGAAATCGACTGGATAGATGTTGTTGGCCCATTGGTGTCAACCAATATCTGAAATTGCATCGCCATCTGACATCAAACAACATGTGGATCCATCGGCGATCATCGTAAGAAGAATTCCAAAAGACGCGGTGCGGCCCGCGACTCTTCAAGCGACTTGGCGACCACTTAATGCTGTTAATTGACCCATTTATGACAAGTTAATGCGGTCATTAACTCATTATTTTGGACGGCCTAATCAGAAGAAAGGAAAAAGGGGTTACAAATCCAAGCAGTCATGGCATTAAAACCATGTAACTCCCCTCATCATGGAGATCAAAGGCGATTAAATGCCCATCATTCTCCATCAACCAATCAGAAGCCAAGAAAAAGGAGTTACAAAATCAAGAATTAAATACTTGTAACTCCTCCCATCATGGAGCATTAATGTAATCAATGCTCATAAACCCTTCTAATGGCCACCAAAAGCCTATAAAAGGTAGTCATTCCAAGGAGAAAGGGTCCTGAAAATCAAGAATTAAATACTTGTAATTCCTCCCATCATGGAGCATTAATGTAATCAATGCTCATAAACCCTTCTAATGGCCACCACAAGCCTATAAAAGGTGGTCATTCCAACGAGAAAGGGTCCTGAAAATTGTCTGAAATCAAGCGATCAAGAATCTCCAAAAATCCAGAGGCTCTCCTACTTTGAAGAAACTCTGCAGCAACAAATACCACAAGGTGATTGAAGTCCCTTAGGGGGCCATCCCCCCAAGGTCCCCTCTCCTCTTATCCAACATGGCTAGATGTGGCTTTTCAACTCGTCTACTCTTTTTTTATATTGGATATAGGACCTCCCTTTGGTCTTTATCCTCTAAAAATCTGAGGTCCAAGCCAAGTCAAGTGAACCAAAACATCATGTGTTCTCATTTGAAGGACGATGGCGAAGTCCATACATGACTCGCGACCGTCGATCTGAACGAGTTCCCATAATCTTCTGAGAAGTTAGATCCCTTTCCTTACTTTTTTTATTGTATTTTGTATTTTTAAAGAGACAAAAAATAAAAACTCTTGTCTTTCTTCATTGATGAGATTTGTAAATCGCTTTCTACGGCACCAAACCGCCTTTCATGGCAAACAAAAGAAAATCGCCTCTCACGGCATTCAAAATCTGTCTCTTTTCTTAAAATATATGTGCAATGGAAAGTTAGAAAAAAGATTGATTTCCTTTCTACTTGTGAAGGTGGATCTCCGGATCGCTATTTCTAAATTCCAAGTAGAATAGAAAATCTGGCATACCCGTACAAAAAATGTTGATGCCCGCTTTTCGCCCCACCGTACCCCGGCATACCCGGGGCAGAGGAAGGCAAGGGCCGGGTCCATCAAGTTGGCACACCCGGTGGGACTCGTTCATTTTCAGAATTTGATGCTTTGGATTCTTTGGCTCCTTTCTAGTTGGTGGCCTATGTTGGATCTTGCATCTTTAAAAAAAAAAAAAAAAACATGAGATGGGATTTTGTGGAAATTTCTTTCTTTAAGTTTATTTCCAGTCTTTCTCATTCAAATTTTTTTTTTCAGATTTCTCATTTTTGGATTCAAGTCTGAGAAACTTTGATCCTCTCCTCTTCGAACTTGATAGCTCACAGAAATGTTGTAGCTATTTTTCATATCGGGGGATGGGCCATCTTTTCTCTTTGATGAGTCCAGTAGTGATCTTAAGAAAAAAATCTGATTTCAAACTTTTCAGATTAAAATCTTTTTTTCTATCTTTTGGATCCAAATTGGAGAAACTTTGGTTCTTTCCTTTTCGGACAATAGCTTGCGGAAATCGCTGAGCTGACGTTCGGATTGAGAGGGGTCATTTTCACTCTTTGATGGGTCCATTAGTAATCTTTCAAAACAAGAAATTTTTTTTTTCATATTTATCATTTTTCGATTCAACTTTGAGAAACTTTGATCTTTTTCTCTTCGAACTTAATAGCTCACAGAAATGCTTGTAGCTATTGTTCATATCGGGGGATGGGCCATCTTTTCTTTTTGATGAGTCCAGTAGGGATCTTAAAAAAAAAAAAAAAAAAAAATCTGATTTCAAACTTTTCAGATTTAAAAAAAAAAAATTCTCTCTTTTGGATTCAAATTGGAGAAACTTTGGTTCTTTTCTTTTCGGACAATAGCTCGCGGAAAATCGCTGAGCTGATATTCTAACTGGGAGGGGCCATTTCCTCTCTTCGATGGATTCATTAGTGATCTTTCAAAAAAAAAAAACGGGGGGTTAAAAAAAAAACACTAAGGTTACACCAATTACGTTCTTTGACCAATGTGGATCTAAGAAAAGCCTTGTCCAGAGTGTGGAGGCAGCTAGACTGTTTGAGGCAAGGGTCCTTCAAACGGGTTCATTAAGTAATTCTACCCTTACCTGGGGATCTATCCACTAAGGTTTCATAAGACCGAATTGGAGACCTATGTGTACAAAAAAAATCTTCAAAATTTTTTTCTTCAAAACAAACAAAAAAAAAAAAAAAAACTTTTATCATTTTTGAGTTCAAATTCTAGAAATCCTGGTTCCTTCCCTTTCGGATCTAGTGCTCGCAGAAATGTTTGAGCTTGTATTCGGATTGGAATACCACTTGTTCTAACATCAGAAATTTGGGTTTCTTTGTTTCATTTCGATTCAACTCCAAAACTCTTTTGAAGTGTTCTAATGGCTTCCTACCATCCTTCTATCATTATTAAACCCTTTTGTGACATTCCAAACATGAATCTACTTATAAAACAAGCAAATCCATTAAAACAGATCCATACATAGCCCTTGTTATTCTCCTCTTCGCATCTCATGCAAAGATTAGAGCAAGCTTACTGCTCTAACATGATTAGAGATGAGGTATGGCTTTGATACCGATTGTTGGAAGTGGCTGGGCCTCGTTGATAGGTTTTCAAAACTTTTGACCCACTTGACTCAGGGATCAAGTATCCCTAAGGCCATGAAACCGAATCCAGGATCCATGTCCTCGATCTCAGCCATCATGATCAGTAAATAAACCTATCAAGAAGATAGAACAGCAGCCAGCAAGCATCCATAAAAATCTACAACATGCAAGGAAGTTGTCGCGTCCCCGAACCCGGATCCCTGCAGCGGTCCGACCTCGGGAACGCGAATTGGGGATTAAGTGATGAATATATTTTTCCCCGGGATCCGCGTGTGTGAGGAAGGCAAAATTTCCAAACACATCAAGAACATTTCGCGGAAGCTTACGTGGCATTGCGACCCGGAGTCCGTGGTCATCGGATTCCGTGTCGCACTCAACCCGTCAGCATAAAGCTGTCATAGCATAATCATACTCAGACTGGAACAAAACATGATACTAAAATATACAGAGCTGACTGTGACAGGCTTATCAATACCTAAGCATATTCAAGTTATAATTTAACAAGTGCATTAATTACAATCCCAAAAGAAAAGGCTAACAAAAGCCTTACAAAATAACAAGCTAAGAACAAATACTACCCATGTGTGTAACGTATCTCCAGAAACAAGCGCGACGTCTGAATGACATCACTGAAACAACAACCTGCAAAACTCATGGCTCTAAAGCCAACTGCGCACGTACTAGCTCAAGACGAGAACCTGCTACCTAAGGCACCAAACAAACAAGGTCAGACACGACGGTCTGGCAGGTGATCAATTTAAGCATGAGTATGAATCATTTAAAATTTATAAGAAACCATATACTGAATTTAAAACAGTTTACAAATCTTGAAACGATGCTTGAATGATATACACTTCGAGAAAACAAAAGTCCACGAACGAGATATGAGGCAAAACTAGCATGAGTACATATGGTCTAGCACTTTAAAACCATTTAATGTATCTTGAAATAGTACATGACAAAAAGCAAGGCAAAGCTAGCATGATTACGAGAAAACGTCATGATTCGTGAATCCACATTGAGCTCATCCTTTCTCCGTCATACATGATGACAAGAGCAAGCAAAGACAAAGCAAAACAGGCGAAACGAAACAGAAGCCCGAGCCACACAAGGTGGGCGGGAAATCCGGCCGCGGAACCGGAACAGAACAGAAATGTGTATAAATACACGACTTATCTGCAGATAGTCCTTATGTTTAAGGACCCCCTAACTAGTGGATCAGACTGAGAGGGCAGTCCAAGCTCAGTGGTATTCTATGATATTCATGTATGCATAAGACGTATCAATACTCGTGCAAAACTTAGCGAAAAATGGGGAAGGACACTTATCAAAACAATGCAAAACGAGACTAAACAAGAACAGCATAAGCTATGTCATCAAAGCCGGAAAAGTGTCCCCAATATAGTTCTTGAAACAATTCGAAACAAAGCTGATACTTGTAACTCAAAACAAGTGCAAAGCGATACAGTAAACAAAACTAATACTTGCAAGTCAAAACAAGTGCAAAACAATACCCGAAACAAAACTGATACTTGCAAGTCGAAACAAGTACAAAACACTACCCGAACGAACCCAATGCTTGTAAGTCAAACAAGTGCAAAACAAGATCCAAGACAAAACCAATGCTTGTAAGTCAAAACAAGTGCAAAACAAGATCCAAGACAAAACCAATGCTTGTAAGTCAAAACAAGTGCAAAACAATATTCTTCATGTCAAGACTAAGTTTATGAAAACAGACTTTCAAGTATATGCTAAGGCCCTTCATTCGATTCTTGTGTAATTGAAACCCAAATGTTGGAATTAAAAGCGGATTGGTGCCCCTGAAGCTAAATAACATTTTCTGTTTTAATTGCACAACATCAAGCCAAAGAGCCCTTAACATATTCTAGTTTTTCTCTCCCATCAAAAACCCTTCAAAATTCTCCTTCTGTACACTCGGCCACCACGCGGCTACCTGGCGGCTAGCCGCTGGTTGTGGTCGGCTAGCCGACTGGCTGACCGACCACTGACCGACTGTTCAGGAACAATACTACTTTCCATTTTTCTGCGCAGGTCGGCTAGCCGCCTGCTGACCGCCCGCGGGCCGACCACACCCTGTGCAAAACTTGGTTGCTGTTATTCTGACCGACACAGGGGCGGTTAGCCGTGGGTCAACAGTCGGCTGGCCGTCGGCTGGCCGACTGCTGACCGCCCATCTGCGGCAGCTTCAAATCAGTTCATATTTTTCACCCCATTTCACCCATTTTACATCCTTCCATTCCTTTGTCAAGTCCCTGCACATCCCTTGAGCCTCCATGCTCTCCAAGGGCCATTCCCATTAATTTTTAACAACCAACACATCCAATCATTTCACAATACACTCCCTCATTCTTCCATCCATTTACAAAACATTTAGGCAAGACAAAAACCACTTCAATTAAATGAAAACCATCAAGATAAAGCACTAGCATATGCATTTCAGACTAAACAAAAATCCAATCTATAACACATATTTGAAACAATACATTGCTCAAATTAGAATGGAAAAAGAACCAAACCATGGAAGCTAAAACATTCAAACATTGCATGCATAAGAAGAGCTAAGTTGATCACTTGCCTTTGACCCAAATGTCAATCCAAAACCTTCCTCAAAACCACTCTCAAGAGCTGAACCGAAATCTACAAAAAGCCCCAAAAATAAACCTCAAAATCCAACAAAATTTGAAAAATAAGAATCCACTTCGAAATGGCTGTTGCATGTATGAAAAACACAATCCTTGTAGGCTCAAAAGACTCTATTAAAAGAGAGAAAAAGAAGCCTAACCTGGAGCTTGCTGAACATGAAGAAGAGAAGAAAATGAAGGGGCTAACCAGTTGGGATCTCCAAGAAAAAGGTGACAATAGAAAGCTTGGGAGGAGAGGAAGAAGGAGATGAGATCAGATTTCAATTTGGAGTTCCCTAGCCTTGGCATGCAAAGAGAGAAATGAAGAAGAAGAAGAAGTTCCTCTCAGCTGGGTTGAGGAAAAGAGTTGCAGGAAACGAATGGAGAATTCTGAATGTGATTAGTGAAGGAGATGACTTAAGTGGGGAAAGTGGAAAAATGTGGGGCCCAATACAGCTGAAACTTAAAATGGCTAAATCATGGTCTTGCGGGCCCCGGATGAAATCGACGAAGAAGACTAAAATGATCCTTATAAAATCTAGTTTTTAAAAAGTATATTTTTGGCATGGTTCTGAAATTTCGAAATCTGGGCTCAGATTTAAATGTGAAAAGACTGTTTTGCCCCTCGGGCTGAAAAACTGATTTTCTGAGTTTCGGATGGGGTAGGTCTAAACACAAAAGTTGTTGGATCTAATTTGACCTATCAAAAGAAACCAAAATTGTAATTTTTTCAAAAATCAAGAACAATCCTCCACGCTGACACGTACAGCCCAAGGCATCCTCGAGCTGTCAGACCAGGTCCAACCGCTCTCAAAATTCCCCAAAGCTATGGAAAACCATTCTAAACCACAATCTAACTTAATTAGACTCAAATCTTATTTAGAAAACTAAACCACGGTTAAAAACACACTAATCCTGAAAATTAGGGGTCGGGGTCTTACAGAAGTAGATTATACCTTTGGAGCTCGGTTGTGCTCTAATGTAGAAGCTGCGTCTTTCTTTGATGATGAAACTCTTTCACTTATCAAATAGGAATCTCCAAGACCTTTTGATCCTCCATGCTATGACCCGTATCAGATTCTCTTTTCTCAAGAAGATGGGTGGGATCTCCAAGAGAGAGCTATTAAGGAAACTAGAAGAGAACTAGAACAGGGAAGAGAGGAGGAGCATGTGCAACTCTTGCACAAACCAAGGCCTGGGCGTGAATCCCTAGGTGGGGACATGCATTGGGCGTCCAGCCCTATTGTTCCTCATATATTTATAGCCACCAAGCCACCTCCTCTTTCTAATTGAAATAGAAGTCTCACTTCTCTAACAATTAGTAACTCTCTTCTTACTAATTTAAATAGAAGTCTCACTTCCATTATAATTAGTAACTTACTATTACCATTATTAGAAGTCTCACTTTAAATAGAAATAGTAACTTTCCATTTCCTTTTAGACTTCTACTATAACTAGTATCTTTCCAATAACTTGGGCTAGCGTGGGGACCACTAGGGATTCCTTAGAAAGCTAGCTCCAACTGGGACTCCCGACCCCACATCTCATGTGCAATCCGGGCCCACAGTTAATTGCAACTAACTCCACTATATAAATGCAATTGAACTCCAATCTTAGGAATAAATTAAATGAAGACCCTAAACTTCCCTATCACCACAAGTAGGCCCATCCACAATATCCATGGATCGATTGGATAAACTGTTCCACCAATTTGGATCCATACCTTATTATCCTTGAGACCCAATCAATCACAGTGATTATTAGTACCATCCAATTAACTCTTAATTGAGATGGGTGTGCACTTACCAATGATCAATCCATTAATTGGCACAAGGGGATAACAAAGATAGATTTCATCTTGACCATTAAATGTTCCTACAGTCCCACTACCACGTACCTAAGACACCGAGGTGTTGACCTACAGTTGGCCTCACTCATTGGTGACTCAAAGCAAATGAATAGATAGAAATTTCAGGATTGAGAGCCTATTGCTGGGAAATTATGAAAGCAGACCTTAAAGTAAAGATAGTGTTCATAAGGTGCTTCTCATGGTCCTTCAATACATTTAATGTACCAGCACTATGATCAAGAATCTTACATTTTGATGATCGAGACAAATCACAGTATCTCATAGTAATCAAAGTACTGCAACCTTGTCAGATGAGATGTCCAGTCTCATCACTGGTTGTGAAGATATTTAAGTATAAGATTTGCTATACATGTCTCCCGTATGTGGATCTCATCCATACACATGTATTGCATCTAGTCTACTTATGGACTCCCGTTCATCTCATGAACTCTCATGTCATTCGTATTGGTTATGTACAAACAAGTAATAAAACACCATTCATCTCATGAAAGGAAAGCATGAATATATTAATAAATAAAGAAATTAATCAATTTATTACATCAATCTTAATGGATTGAGACCATAAAATTAACAGTTGGGGCCACGCTCATTAACTGGAGGGAAAGTGCTCATGCTGGCATGGCTATAGAACACCTCGTGATATGTTGAGACTGATCCAGAGTCATGTAATTCCATCCACATTCCTAAATTTTCTTGGACTCCTTAGATTTTTGGAACCACGAGAAATGGGACCTACTTTGTAAAATTCTAAATAGTTGAAAAATAAATGCCTTTTGTATTTTCTTGGTTGTGAACAAATTTTATTCATATAGGAATTGTGCTCGTCATGCATAAGTCTTATACATGAATAAATTGTTCTTATATTTAAATATGATTGGTGTGAGGGTGGAAAGGGATGTAAGTGAGTTTCCAATTTTCTAATTACTCGGAGATTTCGACGTGTTAATAACTAGGTTTGGGTCCTTATTTAAGTCTCGATAGGTAAATGGGTCCGAGTGTGGGTCTTTTCTTTTTTATTCACCCGTGACCTAGCTTGTGGACTCGGTACCTGACATATTACCTCAATTTTCGAGAATTCCTCCTAAACGTTAGTATTTCTTTTTTCAAATCATTCTCTACCCAGACCCTAACCCAAACCCATCTTTGAGAACCCGACCCCTAATTTCCAGGATTAGTGTTGATTTATTTGTGGATTAGTTTTCTAAGTTAGATTAGTGGTTGTTTGGTTGAGTTTGTGAGTTAAAATGACTTTCTATTAGCTTTGGAAAGTTTTGAGAGCTAGTGAACCTAGTTAGTGACCGCAATGTCCCATCTGTTTTGCGTAATCAGCATGGGGAGGTTCTTTGTGATTCCCAAAAATTCTCATTTCTGCTTCGTTTGACTAGTCTCGTCATTCCTTACAACTTTTGTGTTCACTCCGTACCCATTCGACGCTCCGAAAACCAATTTTTCCCACCCTGGGGGCAAATCGATCTTTTAACATTGAATCTGGACCTACATTTTGAAATCTCATAACCATGCCAAAATTATACTTTTTGAAAAACTAGATTTTATGAGAAACACTTTTCTCTTCTTCGTTGATCGCATCCGGGGCACAAAAAATTGATGTTTTACCCTTGATAAGTTTAAGTGGTGGTGGGACCCACACCCACCCTTTTATAAAAGGGCCAGCCCTTCCTTCTTCCACCATTTGTTCTAGCAAAATGAGAGGGAGAGGAGCTTCAGCTCCTTAAGGTTTTTCCCCTTTCCTTTTCTTCTTCTTTTTTCCTCTCAAATCCCTCTCCAAACCTTGCTAAAATGGAGATTGGAGCTCACCACCATCTTCTTCCCCTTATCTCAAGCTTTCTTTAGACACCATTATTGTGCAAAGTCATGGTGGGAAGCCCCTCATTACACCAAAAAAGGGAATTTGGAACGGTCTGGGAACGGTTTAACGGATTAGGAACGGACGGATTAGGAACGGTAATCCGTTCCAATTTCCTGTTTTCCGTTCCTAATTCGTTAATCCGTTCCAAAAATAGGAAATTGGAATGGTTTGGGAACGGTTTAATAGATTAGGAATGGGCGGATTAGGAATGGTAATCCGTTCCAATTTCCCGTTTTTGGTGTAGTGCCTTCTCCAAGCTTCTCTTTGTTGATTAATGGTCTTAGAGGTAAGAGCCTCCTTCCCATTTTCCATTTTGTGTAATGGCATCCTCTTAAGTTCTATTTCCTAGTTTGGTTTGAGCCCATTCCTTGTCTTTCTTGATTTGCAATTTTAGGGTTCTAAGATGGGTTTATTTTGGGGTTTTTGGTGTAGATTGGAGATTTGGTGGCTTGGGAGTGAGACTAGTAGCTTGATTAGCTATTTTGGAGCCAAGGCAAGTGGATGAATGGATTGTTTTGAATATTGGTATATTTTGAGAAAAGAGCTTGATTTTTATTAATGGTTTTGGTGATTTAATACTTGCTTCTTACTATGATTTTTATAGGTTTTGAAATGGCATATTGATGAGTTTTTCCCTCTTATTTGACCTCTTGGAAATGTATGCATTGTATTTTGTAAATCTTGCTCTATGTATACATTTGGATTCCATGGATGATGGGTTTCTTACGATAAAAAGGCGATGAATGTGATGGATTGTTGAGGAGTTTTTGTGGATTGTTTAGTGGTGGAATGAGGGTGTTTTGGCAAGGCAAGGAGACCCATATTTTAATGTCAAATGGATGGTTAAAGGGAGGTTTGGAAGAAGAAAAGGAAGGAGCTCGAAATGCAAAACGGGCAGTTTCTGAAGCAGTCCGCTCGAGTGGACCCATGTACGATCGAGCAGGCCCCATCCAGAAGTTGGATGGCTCGAGCAGACCGAGCCGAAAGCCTATCAGGCCTAAGTATATGTTTGGAGCTGGAACGTGATGTTTTAATGCTTGGAGAGGTTTTTTTGGAGCCCCAATGCAATGGTGGGACCTAGCAAGTGATGTATGGTGCTCGGTTTAGAAAGAAACCCCATCATGGAAATGTATTGAGGAGTCATTGCTTGCCAATGTGTATAGGGGCCTTGGAATGTCCCCAATCTTCTGGAGTACCAAGTCGAAAAAATAAAACCGACATGCAGGACCCTTATATACATTTATTTAAATCTTAAAGCCTCAATGTATGGTCCAGGATTATATGGAAATCCATGTGTGTTCTCTTTTACTTGAATTAAATATGTTCTCGTATGTTTTCATGTGTCATTGCTAATTTTACCTTAAAACTATTGATACATGCACCGAATGTGTTATACCAGCCCCGTATATGCATGACAAGATATGGATGTGATATATGTGCCTATGAGCACCCTATCCAGCCTGTTTAGGTGTTATACATCGACATAGATATGTATATGTTCTGATTTTTTATGTGACCTGTGTGTCGGCACCACTAAGCTTGGACAACCTTGTCGGCTTAATCCACCTACTTGGAGGTCCCCCCTCTTGCTCCTGCCAGCTATAGTCTGGGTCATATCCTTCCTCGTTACCTGGTTCTGCGACCGCAGTCTTGTCAAGATATATGTATATATATATTTCGTTGGCGCTCGTCACTTCGCGTGGCTGAGACCAACGCCCTGAATGTTCTCTCATCACACTAGTGATGGAGGATTTAGCCGGTGTGGTTGCCAGTCTGTCCCCACAATTGTGACTCCCCTGAAGAAAGGCAATTTGCAGGGTCCGTATATGGATTGGGTTTGCAATATGAGGAATACATGTTTTGCCAGATATCCATGTTTTACACACGCTTCAAATGAATTCATGTTTTGCCAGATATTCATGTTTTACACATGCTTCAAATGAATACATGTTTTGCCAGATAGCCATGTTTTACATATTGGAAGTGGGTGAGCCTCGTCGATAGGTTTTCAAAACTTTTGACCCACTTGACTCAGGGATCAAGTATCTATAAGGCCATGAAACCAAATTCAGGATCCATGTCCTCAATCTCAGCCGTCATGATCAGTAAATAAACCTATTAAGAAAATAGAACAGCAGCCAACAAGCGTCCATAAAAAATCTACAGCATGCAAGGAAGTAGATTATACCTTTGGAGCTCGGTTGTGCTCTAATGGAGGAGTTGATTCTTTCTTTGATGATGAAACTCTTTCACGTATCAAATAGGAATTTCCAAGACCCAATCGTCTTCCACGCTATGACCCGTATTAGATTCTCTTTTCTCAAGAAGATCGGTGGGATCTCTAAGAGAAAGCTTTTAAGGAAACTAGAAGACAACTAGAAGAGGGAAGAGAGGAGAAGGAGCATGTGCAACTCTTGCACAAAACAAGGCTTGGGCATGAATCCCTAGGTGGGGATATGCATGGGACTTCCAGCCCTATAATCTCCTCTATATTTATAGCAACCAAGCCACCCCCTCTTTCTAATTGAAATAGAAGTCTCATTTCTCTAACAATTAGTAACTCTCTTCTTACTAATTTAGATAAAAGCCTCACTTCCATTATAATTAGTAACTTACTATTACCACTATTAGAAGTCTTTAAATAGAAATAGTAACTTTCTATTTCCTTTTAGAGTTCTACTATAATTATTATCTTTCAAATAACTTGGGTTAGCGTGGGGACCACTAGGGATTCCTCAGAAAGCTGGCTCTAACTGGGACTTGCTACCCTACATCTCATGTGCAATCCGGGCCCACGGTTAATTGCAAATAATTCTACTATATAAATGCAATTGAACTCCAATCTTAGGAATAAATTAAATGAAGACCCTAAACTTCCCTATCACCACAAGTAGGCCCATCCATCAATATCCATGGATCAATTGGATAAACTGTCCCACCAATTTGGATCTATATCTGATTATCCTTGAGACCCAATTAATCACAGTGATCATTAGTACCATCCAATTAACTCTTAATTGAGATGGGTGTACACTTACCAATGATAAATCCATTAATTGGCACAAGGGGATAACAAAGATAAATTTCATCTTGACCATTAAATGTTCCTACAGTCCCACTACTATGTACCTAAGGCACCGAGGTGTTGACCTACAGTTGGCCTCACTCATTAGTGACTCAAAGGAAATGAATAGATATAAATTTGAGTTCATTAATGTTTCAGGATTGAGAGCCAATTGATAGGGAATTATGAGAGTAGACCTTAAAGTAAAGACAGTGTTCATAAGGCGCTTCTCATGGTCCTTCAATACATCTAATGTACCGGTACTATGATCTAGAATCTTACATTCTGATGATCGAGACAAATCACACTATCTCATAGTAATCAAAGTACTGCAACCTTGTCAGATGAGATGTTCAGTCTCATCACTGGTTGTGAAGATATTTAAGTATAAGATTTGCTATACATGCCTCCCGTATATGGATCTCATCCATACACATATGTTGTATCTAGTATACTCATCTCATGAACCATCATGTCATTCGTATTAGTTATGTGCAAACAAGTAATAAAACACCATTCATCTCATGAATGGAAAGCATGAATATATTGATAAATAAAGAAATTAGTCAATTTTTTACATCAATCTAATAGATTGAGACCATAAAACTAACATTACATATGCTTCAAATGAATACATGTTTTGCCAAATATCCATGTTTTAAACATGCTTCAAATGAATATATGTTTTGGCAGATATACACGTTTTACACAGGTTTAAATCTATGCAACTTTTGATCAAATATCACGATTTATCACATGTTTTGTTATTCAGAATATTGTTTATATCCTTTCACCCACCTGCCAGACCGTTGCATCGGACCCACTCTTTTGGTACTTAGGTCTAGACTTATTCGCCCCGAATCGAGCGTTTGTGTTGGCTATGGAGCCATGAGTTTGTAGACTGTTGTGTCGGCTATGTCATGTAGACATTTAGCTTAACATCGGAGTTACGTCACATGTGGGGTAGTGCTTATTTAGCTTGTTTTTGTATGGCTTTTATTAGCCTTTTTTTTTCGGGATTTAATTAATACACATGATATTTGTAACTTGAACATATGTAGGAATGAAATATTCTGTTACTGTCAGCTCTGTATTTTATTATGATTGTTTGTTCCAGTCTGATATGATCCTTGATATAATAACTATATGCTAGCGGTTGAGTGCGACACGGAATCTGATGGTCACGCGGTCATGGGACAAAATATAATTGTACTTAACCCCATTTTCGTGATCCCCGAGGTTGGGCCTCTGCAGGGTCTGGGTTCGGGGGCGTAACACCATCCCTCATACCAAATCGGTTCCGGATTTGGTTCCATGCTTCTTTTGATTAAGGGTTTCGGTTCCGGGTCCACCATGGCCTCGGACCAGAACAGACCCATCTACACCGCTTTGGGTGGAATTAAATAAATTATTTTTGTATTTAGATGTGATCAATGTGATGGTGGATCTAAATAAATTATTCTTATATTTAAATGTGTTCATTTTGATGGTGGGTCTTAACTCTTTTTGAAGATAAATTTGGTCATAGCCAATATGAGAGTGGTATTTTATTTTCATTAGTCTAGATTTTGACAAGTGGGAGCTGTTGAAAAGCGGACTATGATCTCCTACACATGATTCTTATGAGAAACGTAGGCAAAAGAATATTCTCCCCAAAAAGACTTATTGAATTTCTTGTGATTCTCTTTGTTCAGGCCATTAACCATCCTAATAGCTCCTCTGATCAATCCTACTTTGTTCATTCAACTTAAATCATGGGGGTTTGTCTTTTAATGCACATAGATGTTTGATGTCTTTATATATATGATGAATTGGAGAGTTAGACCGGATGAATTGGATAACTTCTTGATGCAATTAGATGACTAAAATTCTTCATGTATAATGATAAAGATTAGTCTTAAACCGGAGCAAGAATTATGTAGGGAGTGGAGCTCTCCTATTTAAGCTGTAACTTATATTATCTTAAATTGAAACAGTGCAGCGGTGTCATTATTCTTTGGTTTTGGCCTGACGGAACTGAAGAATTCAGTCTGATTGGATTTATCGTTGGGTTAGAAATGATGATTTGAAGTAGTTTAGGATGGAGAGTGTTTTGCAGACGGTTTCAGCTTAGGATAACAGAAGCTGCACAATAGCAGAGCCCCCCTCGTACGTAGTAACTTAGCCAATGACAATTTAAGGTGAGCATAGAAGTTTGGTGATACGCATCTCATGGGTATTGAACGGAGGATTGTTAAAATAAGTAAAATCACACACGCGTTCCATAGGTTTTTAATCTCATAAAAAGGGGGTCCCGCTGCTTAAAAAAAAAAAAAAGGAAAGACAATAAATGGAGAAAATGGAGAGAGGTTATTCGTATAGATATATAAGATTAGGATTTCTTTTCCTTAATTGGAGAGAACAAAGCACAGAAGAAAAAGAAAAAAGGAGTGAATCTTTGGATTCAAAATCATTGCATTCTTTCTTTCTTCAATCTCTGATGTGACCATCATTACCGCCCAGTCTCCATGGTGTTTTATTATTCTTAATTTCAAGCAACCAGCTTGATGTGATTTGTGGTGAGAAATGGGTTTTGAGTAGATATATGTAGTACCTCAAGTGTTGGA
The DNA here is from genome assembly GCA_029852735.1 of Persea americana. Classification (NCBI taxonomy): domain Eukaryota; kingdom Viridiplantae; phylum Streptophyta; class Magnoliopsida; order Laurales; family Lauraceae; genus Persea; species Persea americana. The sequence continues at coordinate 19,329,662 of CM056813.1, read as the reverse complement.
CCTAATTAACCGATAAGAAAGCATTATACTCTTCTCTCATCTTTGTACTAGATATTTCTTTGCTTTTTTTTTTTTTTTTTTCTTTTTGTGTGTGACTTTTCCTCCTCATTAAAGGGTTTTTCCTGTAAAATCTTGGTGTAGATATTTTCTTTGACATTTTCCTTGATATTTTCTTGACTCTTGTGGATAGATGTGAATTTAATTCTCCCGCAGTTAGGCTTTGCTTCCAAGACGGCATGGACCGCCTACAGTAGGCCCACCTGAATGATTCTTGAGAGTTGAGAATCACCAATAGTACCCCAGAAGCAAAAGTTACAGCGTCAAGATGTGATAAGTGCAACAGCAAGAAAGTGTTTGTTGGGTTAGAAGTAAGTCGTACGTGGAGGATCCGAGAGGGTTGGTGTTTCAGGTAGCTGGAAAGTGCACGAGCACATCTAACCTCCACTCCTCCCTCTCTTTAAGAGACACCACCTTTTCTCCTCTTCCCTACTACGTGATGCCCATTTTACCATCTATCCATCTTCTTATCCATCTTCTTCTATAATCAGAGAGAGAGAGAGAGAGGATGAGGGGTTGTTAAGGGATGATACACACACATGCCTTTCACCACCTGTGAGTCAATATCTTAGACACCACTCAATCGGCCAATTGTAACTAAGAGATTAACGCTGGGGCAAACCCTCTTCAACTCCCTATAAATCATGGTCCACGGCCCAAGACTACTCTACACTTTTCTCTCTCTCTTTCCTCAACCAATCTCTTGACAAGGGGTTCACTTCAAATCCCTCTAAGCCTACAAATCTCAGGGCATGGAAGGTATGTGGAGATTCTTTCTGGTGCAGTTTAACCCCACAAACCCTTCATATACTCTTCAATTGATATGGCTGTGTTCTATTGTTTAATTTTTTCAGGTTATTTGAGGATGGAAGGAGCGATATCCGGGTGAGTGATTTCCATGTTATGCTTGTCAAGTGAACAGTCCTTTGCGGGTTGACCTTACATTCGTTGTCTGTTCGACCTTGATCTTCGGTGCAATCCATCTAAGGAAAGTCTATTCTACAATCAGGAAAAACTCATAGGATATTACATGCTTAGTAACCCGTCAGTTTTATATCAACACACATATATTTACCCGTCTTCGTTGGAGCTCATATGTTTTCAATCCATCTTGTGACGAAATCTTTTTCTTTTGATTGCCTACTTTGCATCGTGGAGTCCCTTGTGGACATTAGTGGGAGAGAGAGAGAGAGAGAGAGAGAGAGAGAGAGTGAGTTTCAATTCATGTCGGAAAACTTTATCTCGCTTTACCATAAGTTAGGGAATTATTGCTAAAGCATGGTTCTAATTTCTAAACTCGGCCAAAACCCAGTTGTATATAGCTCAATATGTAAAGGTTTCGGCTAGGATCCTTAAAAATTCTTGCTTTGATTAGTTCAATACTTAAAAAGATTTACACCTAATACATGATAAATCAATGAGAAAAAACAAATGATGGAAAAAACATACCTTACAAATCAACGAGAAAAGGAAGGTTTTAAATTTTTTTTCTATTTTCTAACTTTTTTTAATATTTTCTGTTTCGCTAAAGAGGTTCTGAAATGAACCAACATATCATCTTTATGTAAAGGTCCTTTGGAGAACATATTGTCTGGATTAGAAGACAAATGTTATTAAGTAATCTCCTAGAGCAAGATCAAACATGTGCCTTCTGAGTTTATTTCTAAAGAGATAACAAGATATTAAGATGTGGTCCCGCGCAGTTCTTGTATGTGAGGTCTAGCCCATTCTTGGTTTTCAGAAACTCGTACTTAATAATCATAAAATCATCGCATGCAAATGAGTTCTGGCCTTTGGGTAAAGTGATGCTTTGCCATTAAAATATATATCCCAGGCAAAACTAGTATCAAAACATTAAAAATGTGCCCAAGCACAAAAGCAAGATGATCAGCTAAATGTAAAGAGGATATTCATTTTATTAGCATCTCTAATATGAAAAAAAAAAAATATTATAACTCCAGCTGTTCTATATAAGTACCATTAATAAACTTCAGTAATGTACCATATCCTCCTAGTAAAGCATAATCTTTTAACATTTTAATATATATTGTAATTGTGTGGATATATGTGGGTCTCTGGTCTTTTAATACAACTGTACCTGACATCCCATGCAGGTTTATGGTTCCTATTATCCTTGTCATGTTCATGTCATGAATGGATGGATGGGAAGTTGTGACTGAGATCATTGAGTGGGTAGAAGCATACACTTGTATTGTACTTAGGGTTACAAACGGGTATGCAATTATCCAATTATCCGGAAGTTTCGACCCGCAAAAAATCGGATCTGGAACCAATTTTAGGTTCCGATTCATAAATGGGTCCGGGTTTGGAACCTAATTTAGGTGCCGATTGATAAACAGGTCCAGTTCCGGGTTGATATAGGTTCCTACTGGACCCGGGACCCGGCATGAGTCTTTGATATTACAATTTGTACTTTAAAACCAACTCTTTTTTGGTATTCGTATGTGTAATACTGGATGTTGTAGTCTTGATGCACTGTTATAAGTTGAATGATATGCTTATTTTAAGAAAAAAATGAAGAATAAAGAAAAAATAGAATCGATTGAAACTAGATTCGAGCCTTCTAGGTGGACCCGATTTTGGAACGAGATCTGGGTTTTCTTATCGAAATCGGGTCCGAAACCAACAAAAAAAATTCCGGTTCAAAACCGGATTCGAAACCGGAACCGTTATTTAAAAACGGGTCTGCGTCCGGGTCCACTATGGTTCCGATCTAGAACGGTCCCGTTTGCAACCCTAATTGTACCACAGTTTACATCAGCCTTTCTATCCAAACACTAATGTCAATGCATTAGGAAATAAGCTCCTTGTATTAGTAGAAGGACCAAAGGGTTTTAGAAGATATTAAATTGGTAATGCAGTTTAGACCACATTTGAGATGGTAATTAAGAGGGGAGAACTATGGGCTGCCCAATTGGTTGGGTTTCATGCTTATCACAACTATTCATAGATCCATCCAGTAGTGTCATCTCCTTGCGTGCAGGGGTTTCACTCCCCAGAGTCTGCTGGTGTCCACTCCCACCGTTGGTGGGTCTCTAAATGAGTCCACCCCTCCTTGGCTGGGTACCTAGGAGAAAAAAAAAAATGGTAGAAGGTTCTTTTTCGATTAGGATGATGATTGGTAAGGCAATCTCGTCCGTGATTTTGTTATCATAAGATGCCTCTATCAAAGCAGCTTTCCAAGGAAAGAAGGTACCTACCCCGACCAACCTAGAGGCTCATATAAAAGTTGAGAGAGAGAGAGTCTGTAAAACAGCAGAAAGTGATCAGGTTGATCAGCGGATGGGACAACTACGAGAAAGAGAAAACGTGGACATTAAAATAGCAGAAAATGTGGTTGTTTTGTAGCTTGGACCACCGCATGAAATGATACCATCTTTAGAAGGTGAGCAACAATCCAAATTACGGAAGGGGGAAAGAGCCCATAACCCTTAGGGCAGAGTCGGCAGAGTAAAGGGCAGCATCAACGACAGCTGCCCTCCCGTCTAAGGTGAGTAACTCTTGTTTTCTTTAGCGGGGTGGTAAAACTATGGTAACTCAAACAGAAAACTCCTAAAAAAACAAAAAACAACTTTAACAGAAAATGAAGCGACATTGCTCTGGCAGAGCCTCTAACCAGGGCAGTAGATTTATCAACACCTACCCGTCCAAACAGCTTTGCCTAACCCATTTTAGAAAGAGAAAAGGGTATTTTGGGATTTGGGCGTATTTGAATCGGTTACCGAGCTAATTAACTTAATGGGGGTGCTTAGAAACTCTTTTTAAGTTTTCTATGAACATATGGAACTGGACCAATCCCATGTTACACGTGAGTGCCCAGATCCATTGTGATTTTCCAATCTGGGCAAGGGTCATGGGAAAGGACAAACGATAGAAAAAAACGAAACTTTCCAAAAATGAAGTTGCCCAAGTGGTGGGGCCTACTAGTCCTACTAATAAAACAGGGTTATGTGGGCCAACTAAAGGCAATGAAATAGACTGTCAATGTCGCCAGTAAGATAAAGAGCCCTTTGATTATGAGGAATAGGTGAATTAGATGGGGGTCTCTGCAAGTCTTGCACTTTCTCTTCAATCTGTTTTAGAATGGGGTTTTGTTGCATGAAGCGTGGACGTGGGGCTGCTGAGATTATGTAGACCGGTCCATGGAAGTCGGATTATTTAAAGGCTTCTAATGATAGTGTCATCACTTGTACAAAAACTAGAAGGGCCCCTCCTTTGGTTTCCTTTTTCTTAAAAGAAACAGAGCAATCCAGATTAGCTACTGTTTCCACTGTCTTTTCTGCAGTTCGGTCCCACATTCTTTCCTAATATTCAAAATTGGGGCTCTGAAAGAGCAAAGTTAGCTGAGCTGAGTTAGAGCAACCTGGGTTTGATTTGGACACTTGACATTAAAGTATGTTTTTGGGATTTTAGCATTTTTAGAAGATACCTGGTTATTTTCAAAATTTGGACTTTCTAGGGATATCGTCAGCATAAATTATTCAACGCATTTAAATTTTTTCCCTTTCTCTCTTATCAACCGAATGTAGGAGATAGGGGTGTATATGGATCGGATTGGTGCGGATTGGACCAAATCCGTCACCAATCCGTTATCTACGGATTAACGGATTTGGAATCCGCCATCTACGGATTGACGGATTTGGAATCCGCCACCAATACGTGGTTGTTAAAATCCAATCCGATCCGTGGAGGACTAGATCGGATCGGATTAATCCGTTCAATCTGTTTAGTCTAATGTTAAAAGAAAGCTATCAAACATTTTGTAAAAAAATTTAGTATAGAAGTTAACAATCCACAAAAAAATACAAATTACCAATTGATCAATACAAGGAGTTGTTTTTATCTATATTACAACCAAAAGAGATCTAATCAACAAAATAATGCAAGAACATGGAACAAAATAGTGTAAGAACATGGGTTTGGGAGACGAAGCCACGAATGGGGATAGGGTTTTAGGGATAAAGGTTCGTAGGGAATTACATTTTGCCCTCTTAATTTTTTTTTTAAATATTTAGACCCTTTATATACATTTTATTTATATTTAATGTCAACGAATCGGATCGGATTGAATCCGTAGATTGAAGGTGAAATCCGCCATTGATCCGTTGCTAATAGATTACAAAATTTTCAATCCGTCACCAATCTATTTACCTATGGATCGGAAAAAAATCTGCGGATCAGATCTGATCTATGGATCGATGGATTTTTTGTACACCCCTAGTAGGAGAACAGCCTATTGAACCAAACACTGCTAAACAGTTTGGATAAATTGGATAATAATAGCCTTTATAGGGTAATCTTTATCTACTATATTTTCTAAAGCCTTCACTAGGACTAGAAAAGGACATTTCCACTATCTTGAGTCCAATGCATTGGCATGTAATGAAATAGTTCATCTCTAAGCATTCTCCTGGAGATTTAGAAGTTGTAAGTGTCCGTGGAAGTAGAGAACTAGAACTTGAAAGCTGACAGTACCGTGCTCTATATGTTGTCATCACCAACAGTTCTTATCAAATTTTGCCCATCACAAATGGTATTTCATATTTGGAGTAGGCAATGACATGGAAGTGATACAAGACTATAATTATAAATATAGACTGAACAAAGGGTTTCCTATAGGTATTAACACTTACAGCATGCATCAATTAGCAAACCTGATTGGCCAGTAGGTGATCTTAGGTTGCATACATGTGTAAGATACCAAACAGTTCCACCTATTTGAAGATAATAAGATCTATACCATGATCACTAGCATGAAGAAAAAATCTTGGCACTCATAGAAAGCAGGGTGTTACTAGTTTTTGATTCAAGCATAGACGTATGATTGATAACCTAGATGCATGGTATATTTGGCTTGAGTAAAAATTAGGCTAGAAGAAAAACTTATAGGCTTCTCAACCAAGAAAATTATGAAGTCTGCAAAGTCTTTCTTATTATGTTGAGAACCAAGCAAGCAACAAACAGCTACAAAATATCTAGAGCATCTCCAATGAGAATCATATCATCTACGGAAGAGATTCATCAAAAGTGGTAGACGGACACAGAAGAGTAGTCGGTCATACAAGAGTTGACCCCCTTTAAATTAAAACAAAGTCAAGCAATAAAAGAATAGAGCAAATACAATAAGCCAGGTCCATGGAGTTTGCTTCAATCCATATAGTTGTTATGAAAATGGAAAATTACTTAGGATTGGGCCTTGGAAACAAAGCCTTTTGGCTACTGCATATATATACTTCTTCAATAAAGAAACATCAAGAAATGCGTTCTTGAAATCAAGTTCATATATAGACAACCGACATGGCTGTAGCTCAGCTGGTTATGGAGACCTATCACCCCATGAGAGGCTGATTGATTGAGTTTGAGTCATTGTAAGAAAAACATGTATAGGGGAGCCGCATGAAACAACATGGCAAATATTGGTCCAAATGGAAATAATTAACTCACTGTAACCAAGACTTTCTTGGTTGTAACCTTTAGCAAACATACCATTTCTACAATATTCTAAGAAAACATCATTTTTTTAACCTTATGGACCCAGTGATATGTGACAATTAATGCTATCACGGTGAAGCACCATAGACCATTTTTTTAGATTTCATTTAGGCATCATATTCTCCATGCTTGAGTCTTGATATCATGTTAGCTCTTTATATGCTTTTGTCCAGGAAGATGGTCTCATAGGCAAGGAAGCACCTATATTCACCAAAGCTAGCTTGAGGCGAAAATTCTACTTGGATGCATCATGGCACATTAAGATAAAGAGATGTAGAAGTTACAAAGAATGGCAGAATTATTATCTGCTTCAAGGAGAATGTCAACAACGTAAGTAGCTAAAGCATTTGAAAATGCATCCATAACTTTGGGTCTGAAGACTAATCCTAGGTGGGTTGGAACCAGGTAAAGAAGGGCTATCGATGAACATTCCAATTACCTAATCGATGTGGGAGCCATAGAAAAAATCGTTAGAACATAAGGTTGCTCGTATCCTTTAGAAAGAGGACCGGCTCTTAGGGTAGGAAAAAAGAAGGTTGGTGACCTACAAACTGTGGAAAAAGGAAACATACATGACCGATAGAGTAGATTAGGCGAATGTAGTATTTCTGAATTGTAGCCAATCAAAATGCAAAAAATAGGTTTGAGTCTTAATTTAGGGGTTGATTTCTTGGGGGCAACAACTTCACATGGCCTGCAAACAGCATGCAATTATAATGTATGGCAAAAAGAATGAGTAATGTATGATAAAAACAAACACTTGATTGAATCATTGAACTCTCTCTCTCTCTCTCTCTCTCTCTCTCTCTCTCTAGAGAGTCACATTTCATTCTCCGAATCCTAATTACCATTCCTCATTCTTCTTGGCATGGTAATAAAAGGTAGAAACACATTTGAAACCAGTGATTAAGTTTTGCATATGTTAACATCTAATCACATTGGCGCCTCTCTTTGATGTCGTTATAATATACGAGGAGAAGTGAGTGCCCTTTTCATTGATTACAACATGGATATGAGCCCATTACTACTTTCCATTTCCTCCACAACATGGTGAGTTCAATCATTGAAATCTCTCATGATTTACCCAATGAAGAAATCATTCGAGGCCAAGGCTGGGCAGACAACGAAAAAGAGGTACATGCAAGGACTGTGTACTTGACAAGGCTCGACATGGATATCAATACCCAACTTCTCGAGAAGCTTTAATCCGATAAGAGGTGGAGGTATGCTTCAATCACTGTACCATTTTCTTTATTTTTATTTTGTTTCTAGATGTTCTCCATGCTTAGTCTTGTTTTTCGAGAAAACTGGTCTCACCATGGTTTTGATATTGGCCAATGTGTATCAGTATTTCCGAGAAAATCTGTTCGGAGTATTGACAATACTCAACTCACTAATGTATCATTGACAATCAATATATATAGTTGGTACGACCAATATATAATAAAAAAAAAAAGTTGATATAGACTATTATTATATTTGATTAGCTGAAAATGAAATCATGCCATACTTTTTGCCGAGAGGATACATGTTCTCTTACCGATACTTGAGTACATAAACTTCTGCCTTAGTTTAAAAATAAAATAAAATAATACTTCTTGAAGATTATTCAATGTGAAATTAGTAGGCCTACCCTTGATAAGCAAGAGCAACTAGATCAAAAGCCAACACTAGATGCACTGGAGTTCTTTTCAAGGTAGAAAATCTGAATATTTTGACCCAAATCTAATTGAAACATGAGTTCTTTTTATTTATTTATTTTTATTTATTTATTTATTTATTTTTATGCTTTTCATAAGCTGTTTGAAAGAGTAGGACCTGGTGTGGGCCTAATAAGTAATCCATTTCCCCCATTTGAATCTACTTTGCCTTATTTATCATGTGTCAATTTGTCTTGAATTTGAAATTCAAATTGGATCTTAATGTATCTAATGATTTATGAAATATATGAGAAATCAAATGAGAAATCGTCTATAACTGATTTGTAAGATTTCCATCTGGATGTGGGCATATATATATATATATATATATATATAGATCAATCTTATCATAAACCCCAATGGGGACTTTGAGTTTGTGATGAGGTCACCGTATTAGCCCTTGGATGGTTGCAATCATTTTGGTAAATGGAGGGTTATGTTACACATCAGATTACCATAATACTTATGTAGTTAATAATATTATGTGTGGAGACTGAAAGGTTTCGGGAATCAGAAGTTATTTTTACGATTAGTGTCGCTTTATTTTGATTTCATTAATTCCATTTTAGATAAATATATGGCCATGGTGATTATACATTGTTTACAATTGATATCAAAGCTACATGTGGTCTTTTCAAAGAAGGAATAGATTTTCTTGTTGTTCAATTTTACCAATAAAAAAAACAGATTTTCTTGAAGAAAGAAAATCAAGCTGTTTTCTAGCTACTGGTGCATTGGCCGATCGAATATGTCATGCCAACCGATCACTATTCAAATGAGGGTGGTAGGCCATTGGATGGCTGAGAACCCACAAACAAACAATTCATGGCCACTGATTTTCCAGCCATGGGCCGGCCGGGATACTGATTGGCACACATCTTGGTAGCCATGTTGGCGACAAAGCAACAGGTATTGGTGGCTGGCTGTGGCTGCTTAGAACCGTTCTTCCTTTTGGGTTTCTTCGGACCCTTGGGAAGAAGAAAGATAGTAGTTGGTCTGGGCTAGGCTTATGGCAAGGTCAGCCCACCTAATTCTAAACCTTGTTCCTCTACTGGATCCATAACAGAAACAATATATCACGTCTCCTAACTAGTCTAGGCCCAAAATGGCCCCGTTGAAGTCCACAACAAAAATAATGCATCGGGCTCTATACTCTGCCCAGGCCTGAGAAGTCCATAACCAGTCCTTGACCCAGTAGAAAATCCGAGCCTTGGTTGAGGTCCAAATTAAAAACTATGGCCCATTTAGAAGCAAATCAACCCACCTAACCTTTACCGCCCTTTTTTTTTTGGACAAATATTGATTTATTCGGACAGTTCTTGGACATTTTTTATGGATGATATAGTTTTAGCCCAGGCTTATTTGTCATGCCCATATGTCTGTTTAGCCCGTTTAAAATCCAATTTGAGCCAATTTTTTTGCATATTGTAACCAATTCTAGGGACTATTTATAGGCCAGAGTTCGGAATTTTAGGGCTGTTTGATGTAATTAACATTGATTATCATATATTGACTATTTCAAATTGTACTTTAGCTCATATTGTTTGCAATTTGGTATTAGAGTAACATCACATTGAAGGATTTATTCTGTGATTCGAGTCATTTTCGATTATAATACTAGATGAGATCTACTTTTGTAAAAGACTTGTTTCGGGGCACAAACACAACTAATGCAATCTACTGGAGAAAGTTTAATCCATTGTGGCCATAATTAGTTGAGGTTTTTTTTTTTTTTTTTCTTTTTTCAAATTTTAGTACCAGGATCCATGGACTTGGTTTTTTACTGCGCTATATTGCATTCGTAGTGATTGTGAATAGTTGATATGCCGGTGGTAATCAGTATTTGGTGAGGTCCACAGAGGATAAGGTTGTTGATATGGATAATGTTTGTTTAAGTATCATGTCATCAGTGTTGGATATTTTGAAAACTTATACTGTTTAGATTGACCAATCTTATTGGTTACAGACCCATTCGAAGCGGTTGTAATGAATGTTGTAACTGGTTCTCAATTGAATTGGTATTTTTATGCATTTTTTTTACTAGTCTTAAGTTCTAATTTTCCACCCATATTGTTTAGATGCTAAATTATGCATAAGCAACTTCAAATATGTATAGTTGTCTGGAGGATCAAGCACAAGAAATGAGATTAACTTATTGTATATGACCATGATTTTAGAAATAACGGAAGGATGAACAACTTTTGTTGTCACCAAGCAAAGAACACTAGCTATTACAGGAAGGATGGCATTGAAGATGGCTCTAGTTGCATGAATTTGGCCAGGGCATCGTAGGAGGACGAACCCTCTGAACCAGCTGATGATTGTCGGCACAGGAAATGACCCAATATTGAAAATCGCGTTTAAACCCTAATACGGGTTAAGGTGCAAATAAGCTTCTCTTTTAGATTTCAATTAAGCAAGGAAATTAATTTAACCTAATAGACAATCAATCAATCCACAGGAAGAGAAGGAGACACATGATTTTTATGTGGACAACCCTACTCTGGAAAACCACGAGTTTTATCACATCGACTAAGGTAAACCAAGCACTATGTAAACTAAAGTTACAAGAAATACTCACCGACCCTTCCCCAATTGCATCTCAACGTAAGGACTGCGATGATCTTGTCCACGACTCGCCGTATACCTTCACCTTGTTTACACCATCCATCTTTAACGCCTCTTTAAGAAGAATCTACTGCAAGATAGTAGATGGAAGGAATCTCCAAGGCTTGATGCTTCAGCTCTGCAACCAAAGATGCTTTGAAGAAGATGAGATCTCGATCTCAAAAGATTGCTACGGTTTAAAATGGGAGAGAGGTAGGTTAGGGTTGCAAGAGCTTGTTCATATAAGCTATTGGGCCGTGCAAGGGCTTCTCTATTTGAGTGGAATAATGATAGCAAGTTGAGAGAAACTCTGAGAGGGTTACCAGTTCACGTTGACGAAATTCGCGAGGGTCGCTTGAGCGAGGGAAGCACTCGCTCGAGTGAGAGGGCCCACTTCTTTAAAGCTCAATGTAACATCCCGACTCACCTTGATCGAGATTTGTGTCTAATTAAGTGTAATTAGATGCCTAATGTTTGTTTTGTATGTGTTTGGGCTCGATTAGGTAGATGAGCAGGGTTTTAGCCCAAGCCTAGGTAATAATTATAACTTTTTGGGCATTTTGGGTTTGCGCGTATATTTATTGATTGTCACGGGTTTTGGGTGAATTGCATGAAACATGATTCATACTTTGATTCTTGTGTTCGGACCCGGACTTTTTGGACTCAACCCAACCCACTTCTTGCCCATACTTAGCATAAAGCCCTTATTCTAGATTTTTCCTAATTAACTGGGTCTACATGCAAATCTAGGAGAAAAATTCATTTCAAAACAAAAGCCCAACCACCCCATCGTTGTTCATTTCATTCCCTTCTCTATTATTCTAGCAAAGACTTCTTCTCTCCTTCATCTGTCTTCTTCTCAATTTCTTGCTTCAAATCAGTAGAAGGAACAGTGCATGTGAGATTTTCTAACCCAAAAGATCATATTCGTCCGCTATCTCATCTTTTTCAAGCACCCATTTGGTCACCACCATGTCTACTCCTCTTGGTAGGTCCTTGCTCAAAATCCATTTCCTCTTGTTGAGCTCAGAGCTTTGGAAGCCAAATTCGTGCATGCCTGTTGACTTGCAACCTTTCCTTCATTTCACCATTGTAGCCTTTTCTTGCATTGCATTTGGGGGTTTTGGCTTGTGAGCTAGGGTTGAGCTTTTGGAGGTTGGATTGTGTAGGTTTTGAGTTGCAAGCACCAAAAAGGCAAGTTAAAAAACTATAATTCATTGCATGCATGCTTGTTTGTTGATTCTTGATATGCTCTTCATATTAGAAGACCTATGAAGACCCAATTTCAGCTCATATGTTAGTTTGTTTCCAATTTTTGTTAATGGGTATGTTAGATTATGTAATTGGAGCATTGGGTTTATTGCTTTGGTTGGGAATGTTGTATGATGGTTTAGAATAAGCATTGGAGGCTTATATCATGCAGATTAAGGCCTTGGAAGGCTTGTGTGATTAGAGGCTCAGAGATCACCTAAATAAAGCCTTTCCAGGTTCTGTTCATGTGAGTTCAGCGACCTGGTGGTTAACTAGCAATGTAAGGTCCGCGACCTTACTAGATTAGTTGGGCCCAGTAATAGGCCGTTGACCCGTTTATTTTGTATTTATTATAATAAACTGTATTATTAGATAATTAGGTAGGTTTAGATCATGAGCGAGTTTCTTTTAGCATTAGAATATTGTCTGCGAAGTTTCGTGCGATTCCAAGTTCGTTCGATCATAGCAGGGGGGTAGTTTGCAATTTAGGGAAAATTAAGTGTTTTTCCGAAAAATTCTAATCACCGTGATTTTGGGTTCATTTGAAAGGTCTCGTCGCGCTGATCATTTTTGTCTTTTTGCTCGTTGCAATCCGATGATCAGAAACCCTTCAAGTAGCCCATTTCTTCACCGGACCCACTTAAGGGCAAACTTGTCATTTTCTTTTTCTCTTCTTCCTTAACCCTAGGCTTAACCCTAATCTAATCTCATTCTCTGCAACGAAAAGCTACAGCAGCCCCTTTTCTTCCCCACTTCTCAAAGCTCCAGAACTCCCTCTGGAAGAGACCATCTTGAAGATCCGAACCGCACATCTCCTTCCTCGCAATCTCCTCTTTCCATTGATCCTAGTTTGGTAAGATTTCTCTCACCCTCGCCTTTCAATCGTTTTCTCTTTTGGTTAGATTTAGGTTTGATCTTGATCTTGATCTTTCCTTCTCTTTTCTTCTCCTTTGCATTCTAGGTTGCGTTTGGTTGGGTTAGATTTGTGAATTTCGTGGTAGAAAGCTTCTCCTCAAGTTTTTCCCAAATTTCAATCATCCTCTTGGTTGAGGCAAGTAGATTTGCAAATTACAATATAACATGGATGTTTGTTTATTGATTGATGATTATCATATGATAGAATACCCAAATGCCAAGCTTTTATATCTTGATTGTAGAAAAAGGACATGTTAGATTAGATTTGAAATGGTTGGTTAATTTGAATTGTATAAGTTTGAATGAATATGATAATGATGGAATGAATTGTTAGGAGAGCACGGAGGCTCATTCTTTTGCAGGTGTTAGCCTTTGGAAAGGCTCAGAAATGGAGGAAATCAATTGGTAGGGAAGAGCTTCAGAAATGACTTGAAACAAGGCGTTTTTCGGTTCAGAACGCCTAAGTTCGGTCAAGGTGTCGGTCGACTGAACTCAGCCTCGGATCCAATTCTAGAGAGCTGTTTAGCCTCTGACAGAGTTCGGTTAGGTCTCGGTTAAGGTTCGGTTAACCGAACACCGACAATGAACCAACAGCTGACCGAGTTGAAGCGGAATGATCCGGAAATTCTGATCACGCATTGGACGAGCTGTCTGAAGTTCGGTGAAGGTGTCGGTCGACCGAACTCAGCCTCGATTCCAATTCCAGAGAGTAGGTTTTGCCTAAGTCGGAGTTCGGTCAATCGAAGGTCGACCGAAGGGTAATCGAACTAAGGAAATTGTCTGTTTAATTAGAGATGAAACTCATGACCTAGGTTTGGGCCTCAGATCTTGGAAACCCTTAACCCACTTTCATGTGACCATTAATGGAATTGAAATCAAAGCATGTGGCTTGGTTTGCTTTGATAGGTGTCTAGGAATTTGTGTACTAAACATGGGGTAACCGAATGCGTATGGAACTGAATCAACAGATGCTTGACATGATTGTACACGAAGGGATTTTATAAGCATCGTTGATCCAATTCCCCACGTACTTCGTTAGAACATGTTGAATACATGAATGACACCACATTCCTAGGATTGGATTGTAACATCTACCTTGACCTGTTGAATTGTATCCATTGTAATTATTCATTTTACACTCTTTGGGCATAACACACTTAATAAACTATGAAACATAATCTCTTGTACATTTAGGATGTGGACCTGACTTAGAGTGTATCTTAAGATCCTGTATCAAGAATTGATAAACATGACTGGCTAGCTATAAGGGATTATCAGGTGTGCTTGACTCGTCTTGTATTGTTTGAAAGTGATAATCCCTATGATCTTGTCTCGTTTGTTAAACTAGCCAGACTTGCTTGTCTTGTTTTCCCTCGTGTCAGCACCACTGTGTTGTTGTTTGCATGTCATGGCTAACTGCAGTTTGGGGGTTTTATTGATGGGCCGGTTACTCGGGCATCAGGGTGGGCAGTCGGCTTTGGACGGCGTCCATGGCGTTGAATAGTTGGGAGCGGGCTTGGACCGTGCTGCTATTCCCAGGACCGGGAGCTTGGATCCCCCAAGAGCCAGACTTTGGTATCAGTAGTCCATACTAGGATTGTTACTGGTACCCCGGGAGGTGGCTTGGACATCCTCGGAGTCTCCCTCTTGATTCTTGCATTTGCATGGATTATCTAGTGATGATTGTTAATATTGTTAGGATTCCTGTTATTGACTCTGATGACGGTTATTCACGCGATATGCCTAGCATTGATTTATTGTACTCTTATGATCTTGTTCATGTCTCTATTCTTACACTTGATGCATATATGTTTTTATTGTACTTTGTGTATCTATTGCTCAACATGTCGTTGACTCTATTCCTTGGTGTGCAGACACTCCAGGTGAGTTCTTCTACGAGGAGCAGGCAGGTGAGGAGATCCCAGAGGATCTCCAACCAGCTGAGGAGGAACGAGAGTGGCGTGCCGATGACATAGAGTATCGTCATCACTTCCGGCACGAGAGTGAATCACATGGGAACATTATTTATTAGATTTTATTTATTCAATTATTACTCTTTCGGTGGACCTTTCATTATTGACATCATTATTCTTTTAAATGGCCTTGGTTATTGGGATGACCATTACTACTACATTAATTCTTTGCTTAGCTTTATTTATTTCTTTGTGCAACTTTAAAATATTAATGAGATTATTATTCATTGATTGATATCCAAATGTGTCTCGAATTGTATGAATTCCGCAGTTTTATATTATTTGAGGTTTGAAATGCAATATCCTCACAGCGGACTTACGATCCTTGGGCCTAAAGGGGCAAAAATTTTAATTAGCCCCAAAATTCACTCCCCGAATCCGGTTTATTTTCTTTGGGTTCAGGGGACGTGACAGCCAAGTCCTGCGGTTAGAATAAGTGGATGTCCAATTAACACAGACCGTTCGTGGTTAGTTCTCGGTTAACCGTGGGGTAGCCATGAGGTAACCGAAAACCTTAGTTTGTTAGGTGGTTTTGGAGCTCAAGTTGGACCTTAAGAATGGGCCCCTTGAACCTCATTTTATGCCAAATGAACTTGTTAGCTTGGTCGGTGTGGTGCAAGCTACCATACAGCCAAACGAATGCTCATTTCCTTGGATCTTTTGACCCCAACCCAAATGCATTCTCCTAAGGCGCTCTGCATCCCAGATTAAGTGACGCCAAGGGTTTGTCATGGCGCATTGACGGCAAATGTCTTGGAAGTACTCATTGTTGGACGGTGAGGCCCACGGGAATCCCTGAAACCTTAGAGTAAGACCCCGCCCCGAGAGTTTCCTTTTAGTGTTAATTAAGACGCGTTTTAGCTATAAGTGAGATTAGTGGAAATGGGTTAAATCTGGATTAGAATAGCCTTTTTATAGCTTTGAATTACTTTGGGAACTCTTTTGATCTAGTGGGGCCCTTTGGGGGTTCCTTTTATGATGTCTTGATTAGTTTTGGGATTTATGTAATAATTCTGGAAACCTGTAATTTGCTCCGTCTAATGTATTTTATGATTCCCGACAACTTTCGTATTTGTTCCGTTTCCATTCGAGACCTCTAAACCCTACTTTACCATTGATAAGGGCAAAACAGTCTTTTTACACAAAATCTGGACACTATTTTCAATGTCTCCGAAACTCGTAAAATATATACTTTTTGGAAAGTAGAAATTTCGACGATCGATTCTTCCTTCTTCGTCGAATCCATCCGAAGCCCGTAGAGTGATGTTTTAGCTCAATTGGATTTTTAAGTTGTGGGACCCATTGCCATTGTCTATATAAGGAGGAGTCCTTTTTCCTCTTCCTCTTCTTGCAACTTTCTTGAGAAAAAGGAATCCCAGCCCAGCCCTAGGGTTCTCTTCAACTTACCTTGCTTCTTGCTTCTTCATCTCTCAATCTCTCTCAAATCTATTGCTAAAGGTAAAATGGAGGTGGTAATCTTCTTCCCCTCCATGAGAGCTTCATCTTGATATAATTTTTTGAGAGAGCCTTCCATTCCAAGCTACATTTTGAACAAGCTCTTGCCATTAGAGGACTTTCCATGTAAGCTCTTCTTCTCATCTCTTGGTTGTGTGTTCTTCTAGCCATGGAGGTGCTTCACCTTGATTATTGGAAGCTATCTCCATCTATTTCTTGATTTTGACATTCTAGGGTTGTAATGAATGTATTTTTGGGATTTTTGTGTAGATTGTAGATTTTGAGCTTGAGAGTGTGATTAGAGCTTGACTAGCATATTTGGAGACCAAGGCAAGTGAATGAATGGATTTGATTTGAATAAGTTCTTGTTTTATTGAAAATATGGATTTTCACTATTCTTATTCCCTTAGTTATTATGTTTCATAATGCTTTTAGAAATGTACTTATTGATATGATTTTCCTCCTAGTTAGTTTATGAGAATGTATGTTTTCATTCATTAAAGCTTATTTTGGTCATTATGGACTTCTTAAATGATATTTGTACTTGCATTGAATGAGATTTGTGTTGGAAGGAGAATTAAATACATTGATGGAATGGTGGTTGGTGAAAAGGATTAAGTGTTAAATGGAAGGGAGTAGACCCATTTCATGTTAGGAAATGGTTGGAGTTGAGGTGAAAGGGTTTGGGAAAGAAAGAACTGAAATCTGCACCTGATGTGTAGTTCCCGCAGCTGGGCGGTCAGCGGGCGGTCACCTTGGCGGCTAGCCGACCCAGATGCGGTTAGAAACACAGAATGCTGTGTTTTGACAGGCGAACCGCGGTCAGCCCCGCGGTCAGCTCGCGGCTAACCGCTAACCAAAAACCCTGTGACCGCCAGGTAGCCGAGATGCGCGATTAGAAACACAGAATGCTATATTTTAGCAGCGGCTAACCGCCGATCACCTCGGCGGCTAACCGCCAGCTAACCGACAGGTGACCGAATTTCACCCAGAATTCCTGAGTCTTTTCTATTGTTTTCAGATATAGTATTTAAAGGTTTGGACGGGTTGTTCTGATGCCCTACCACCTTGGAAAGACCCAGGGGATGACATAAGGCGATTGACTTAGAAAGAAACACCATTTCGGAAAGGTATTGGGACTTTTGGATTCATCAACTTGCATAAGGAAACTTGGTATGTCCTCCATCATTCGAGTACCATACTAAGGGTAATAATAGACATACAAGATCCTTATACATGTTGTTTGAATATGGATGCCCCAATATATAGTCCCTAATGGTGTAAGGATTCATTGCATTGTTTTACTCAGATTATATGTATAATTACATGATCCTACTAGTTTTATCTCAAATTCTGATTTATACACCTGATATGCCCTGCCAGCCCCGTTTATGCATGAACAGATAATGATACGAAATGTGAGCTTACGAGCACCATGCCCAGCCTGCCCGAGTGTTTTATACTGATATAGTTTTGTACAAGTTTTGATTTCTCATGTAACCTATGAGTCGGCACCACTAAGCTTGCACGTCCCTGTCAGTCTGATCAACTGACTTGGGCCTCCCCCTTGTGTTCCCGCCAGTTGCAACTTGGATCCTGTCCTGTCCCGTTACCCGGTTCCGCGGCCGTGGTCTTGCCTAGCTATATGTATATGTATATGTATATAATGTTGGTTCTCGTCACTTCGTGTGCTCGAGCCCAACGCACTGAATGTGCTCTCATCACATTAGTGATAGAGAGGATTTAGCTTTAGTGTGGTTGCCATCTAGTCAGTCCCTGTACCTTGAATACCTCACATGATTTATATTGCATCTGTACTTTAAATGGACCATGCATCCTGTTTTATGACAGTTATCGTTTTAATAAGTTTTCGTTATGTCTAAGATGTGCTTTGATTTCCTTCTTGGTGTTATCTATTCACCCACCTGCCAGACCGTCGTGTCTGACCCATTTTTGTGGTACTCAGGTCCACCTCCCGTTATTGCCTTTGAGGAGGAGCCAGAGGAGGCGGTCGATGAACCGCAACGGTTAGTCGAGTGGCAAGCTGACAATGTCATGTAGACATTTGGTTTAGCTTTGAGCTGCGAACATTTTAGGGAGATTATAGAAAGATACATGATTTATACTTTTGGTTGTACTGGCCTTTGTTGGCCATTATTTTTGGGGAATGTTCATTTAACTTGATCTTTTGTTTAAACTCTAACTTCAAATTTTGGGAATGCTAATGAGATCATTGCTCACTCTGATATCATGTCATACTTGTGTATTATCAGTCTCATATAATGAGAATGGATTAAGAGTTTGATTTGCTACACGCTTCCGCACCAATGTAAATGTTCTATGAGTGTGTGTGGAATCCTCACCACGGAAACCTGTGGGAAATTAAGGAAATGTATAATCATTATTAAGGGTAGTTCATTACCCCATCCACTCCACCGTCGCGGTCCCGGGTCCTGGTTCGGGGTCGCGACAGACTGGTATCAGAGCGAGACGTGTTTCAGGCAATTAAAAGAAACTAGGAATCCTAAGGACGTGGCGAGGATCCGTTAGACTTTTCGTTAGTTAGACTCGTGTGAGCAATGTGTGACCCTTATATAATTGTATGTGCTAACAATTTGTTTTGCAGTGATATGCCACCTCGAAAAAGACCCATAACCGACAATCCCACCGCAAGCAATAGTGAACACACCGGGCCACTAGGAAACGGTACTCCGGATCCAAACATGCAGAATCAGTTTCAACAGATGATGCAAGCCATGATTGACCAGCAATGTCAAGCCAATGAAAATCAGGCAAGATTGCAAGAGCAAATGGCCAGGAAGGATGAAGAGCATGCTAGGGAGATGGCTATGATGCAAAGGCAGTTATTAGAGGCGTTAGAAAGGAGGCCTGAACCGGCACCAGCGCAACCTCTAGGCCCTCAAATAGTCATTAACAATAGGGAACATGACCCCAATGCGTTGTTTGAAAAGTTTAGGAAGAGGGGTCCTAAGGAGTTCACTGGGCATGAGGACCCATTAGCTGCAGATGACTGGCTAGAGCATACAGAGAACATCTTTGAGGTATTTAGATGTACCGGTAGGCAGCAAGTGCAACTCACCGCTTCCATGTTCACCGGCCTAGCGGATATATGGTGGAAAACAATAAAGGCTAAGTATAGGACTACAGCAGACGCAGAGGCTTGGACAAGTTTCAAGAGACAATTCAGTGACAAGTTTGTACCGACACATGTGAAGAGGCAAAAGGCCATCGAATTCCAGCAGCTCGTACAAGGTAACACGACCGTTCAAGAGTACCTCACGAAGTTCGAAAGGCTGTCTCGATATGCCCCCGAGTTAATTGACACTGTGGAGAAAAAGATAGCGAAGTTCCTTGAAGGACTTAACCCGATCATTGAGAGGGATGCCATGGGTGTTGTACCACCTATCACTTTTGAAGAGGCTGTGAGAAGGGCCTATAAATTCGAGAACCTGAACAACAAGATCCTCAAGATCCAAGGAAAGGCACCAGCTCATCAACAGAATCACCCACCGAGGAACCATCAGACCAAACGACCGAGGCATGAACAAAACGTGCAGAATGCTCTAGTTTGCGTTCACTGTGGTAAAAACCACGAGAGTGCTCAATGTCGTACGATTACGGGAGCATGTTTCAGATGTGGATCCATGGCACACCAGCTCAAGGACTGCCCAAGGCAAGTTGGACAAGGTAACAACAGACAGAGTCAGCAACAACAAGGAACACAACGCCAGGCACCACCTCAGAACGCACTAGCTGTACAGAACCAGCCCAGGCCACTCCAGCAGCAGGCTCCACAGCAACAATATAGACCCCCACAGCAGCATCAAGCTCGTCAGCAAGGACAGAATCAGAATCAGCGTCCTCCTGAGCAGAATAGGAATGCACAACAAGGGAGGCAACAGCAAGCTCAAAACAGGCCACAGCAGCGAGGACAAGTTTATGAAATTAACCAAGCGGACGCAGAGGCTACAGATAACGTGGTGGAAGGTACACTCCTAGTTTGTGGATTTGAAGCTATGATTTTGTTTGACCCTGGCTCTACGCACTCTTTCTTGTCTCCAAAATTTTCTAAGTTGATTGATATGCCTGCTAGAGAACTTAAGTATGTATTGACGGTGTCCACCCCCGTAGGCAAAAACGTTGTGTGTAGGAAATATTATCCTAGATGTGCCATTAAGATAGGAGATGTGGTGTTACCAGCGGATCTTATTTTGTTGGAGATGTATGATTTTGATGTCATTCTAGGAATGGATTGGTTAGCAGGATACCATGCTACGATGGACTGTTTCCATAAGACCCTCACGTTCAAATTAGAGGAGACCCCAGCAGGAGTATTGTTCCATAGGGAGAGGAGGAATTCTTGTCCAAGATTCTTCTCAGCATTGAAGGCTGATAGACTAGTGAGAAGTGGATGTGAATGCTATTTAGCGTTTATCACGGAGGATAAACGGTCCCAAGGGGTGGAGGAGATCCCAATTGTTTGCGAATTCCCAGACATTTTTCCAGAAGAAATCCCAGGTTTACCACCTGTTAGGGAGATTGACTTCACCATCGAGTTGTTACCAGGGACCGCTCCGATATCTATCGCACCATACAGAATGGCTCCAGCTGAATTAGGAGAGTTGAAGATTCAGTTGCAAGAATTGTTGGATAAAGGTTTTATTAGACCGAGCGTCTCACCTTGGGGAGCTCCAGTTTTATTCGTCAAGAAGAAAGACGGTTCCATGAGAATGTGTATTGATTACCGGAAATTGAACCAAGCTACCATCAAGAACAAGTATCCGTTGCCAAGGATAGATGAATTGTTTGACCAATTGCAAGGTGCTGCTTACTTTTCGAAGATCGATCTAAGATCCGGTTACCATCAGCTGAGAGTTAGAGATTCAGATGTATCGAAGACGGTGTTCCAACGAGATATGGACACTATGAGTTTCTAGTGATGCCATTTGGACAGACGAATGCACCGGCAGTATTCATGGCTTTGATGAACAAAAAATTCGCTGAGTACTTAGACCAATTCACAGTGGTGTTTATTGATGACATTTTGGTGTAAGTCTAGAGAAGAACATGAAGAGCATTTGAGGATAGCATTGCAACTTCTAAGAGATAACCAATTGTATGCGAAGCTCACCAAGTGCGAATTTTGGCTTGAAGAAGTCGCATTTTTAGGTCATATCATTTCCAAAGAAGGATTATCAGTGGACCCAACCAAGATAGATGCAGTTGTGAAGTGGGAAAGACCGAAGAACGCGTCAGAAATAAGAAGTTTTCTTGGATTGGCGGGTTACTATCGAAGATTTGTGCAGGGATTTTCGTCGATCGCAGCCTCATTGACGAAGTTGACTAAGAAGAACGCACCTTATGTGTGGACAGACCAATGTGAGACCAGCTTCCAAGAGTTGAAAAAGAGATTAACTTCAGCACCCGTCCTCACTTTACCATCCGGGAGCGGCGGTTACACCATTTTTACAGATGCTCCGAATATTGGACTCGGTTGTGTGTTGATGCAAGATGGAAAAGTCATTGCTTATGGATCCCGTCAGTTGAAGGACCACGAGAAGAACTATGCAACGCATGATCTGGAGTTAGCAGCGGTCGTTTTTGCACTAAAGATGTGGAGACATTACCTCTACGGAGAGAAATTTGAAGTCCACTCCGATCACCGCAGCTTACAGTATTTGTTCTCTCAGAAGGAGTTGAATATGAGACAAAGAAGATGGATGGGATATATCAAAGATTATGATTTTCCGATCAAGTATCACCCGGGAAAGGCAAATGTAGTAGCCGATGTCTTGAGTAGGAAGTCAGCAAGTGTGGCAAGCCTAAGAGTTACTTGCTTCTTTCATCAATTTGAAGAGTTGGGGGTAGATTTTCAGCCCCTAAGCGAGGGAGTGATGTTAGCCAACATGTCCATGTCTGAACCCTCGTTCATTCGGAAGATCAAGGATGACCAATTGCAAGATCCAGAGTTGGCCAAGATTTCAGAGCATATAGCAGAACGTCCTGATTTTCGTATTGTGGATGGAGTCTTATTCTATCGTGATCGTCTATGCGTGCCAAATATTGAAGATTTGAAGAATGACATTATGACAGAGGCGCATAGTACGAAGTACTCTATGCATCCGGGTAGCACGAAGATGTATCAGAACTTGAAGGGCAGATTTTGGTGGAACAACATGAAGAGGGAAATAGCAACTTTCGTTTCCCGATGTTTGACGTGTCAGTTGGTGAAGGCAGAGCATCAGAGACCTCCAGGGTTGTTGCAGCCATTAGAGATCCCAGAATGGAAGTGGGAACATATCACCATGGATTTCATCTCGGGATTGCCAAGGACCAGAAAAGGGAATAACTCCATATGGGTCATTATGGACCGTCTTACCAAATCAGCTCATTTTATTCCTATGAAGACCGGAGAGAAAATGCATATGTTACCTCTCGCGGAGTTGTTTGTCAACGAGATTGTCAGCCGTCATGGGCAGCCAGTCTCCATTACTTCAGATAGAGATAGCAGATTCGTCTCAAGATTCTGGAAGACTTTGCATGAGTCTATGGGAACGAAGCTTCAGTTCAGCACAGCGTATCACCCACAAACAGATGGTCAGTCGGAAAGAACAATTCAGACCCTTGAAGATATGCTTCGAGCGTGTGTGCTAGATTTCAAGACTCAATGGGATGAGACCCTACCGCTTTGCGAATTCGCCTACAACAACAGTTATCATTCGAGCATTGGAATGGCGCCTTTTGAGGCATTGTATGGTAGGAGGTGTAGAACTCCAGTCTGTTGGGAAGAAGTAGGTATTCGCAGTTTTCATGGACCGACTATGGTGAGTGAAACCAGTGACAAAGTCAAGTTGATCCAAGAACGTCTGAAAGTAGCCCGGAGTAGACAGAAGAGTTATGCAGACTCTCATCGAAGGGACTTACATTTTAAGGAAGGAGATAAGGTTTTCTTGAAGGTGTCACCTACTAGAGGAACTCTAAGATTCGGACAGAAAGGCAAATTATCTCGGAGATACATTGGACCCTATGATATCGTGAGCAAGATAGGTGACGTGGCTTATAGATTGGCCTTACCACCTGAGCTTTCCGGCGTACACAATGTGTTCCATGTGTCTATGTTGAAGAAGTACGTTCCCGATCCATCGCATGTACTCTGTCATGAACCATTGGAGATCAGAGAAGATGCCACCTACGTCGAGAAGCCTATTCAGATCATCGATATGAAAGAACAAGAACTGAGGACAAGGACTATACAATGGGTGAAAGTGCTTTGGGAAAATCACGGACCTGAAGAGGCAACGTGGGAATTACGGGATCAAGTTCAGAAGAAGTATCCGCATCTACTACCCGAGGTTAGTTATTTTATTTCATTTGGTGGACCAAATGCCCTAAGGGGTGGAGGATGTAAGACCCCGCCCCGAGAGTTTCCTTTTAGTGTTAATTAAGACGCGTTTTAGCTATAAGTGAGATTAGTGGAAATGGGTTAAATCTGGATTAGAATAGCCTTTTTATAGCTTTGAATTACTTTGGGAACTCTTTTGATCTAGTGGGGCCCTTTGGGGGTTCCTTTTATGATGTCTTGATTAGTTTTGGGATTTATGTAATAATTCTGGAAACCTGTAATTTGCTCCGTCTAATGTATTTTATGATTCCCGACAACTTTCGTATTTGTTCCGTTTCCATTCGAGACCTCTAAACCCTACTTTGCCATTGATAAGGGCAAAACAGTCTTTTTACACAAAATCTGGACACTATTTTCAATGTCTCCGAAACTCGTAAAATATATACTTTTTGGAAAGTAGAAATTTCGACGATCGATTCTTCCTTCTTCGTCGAATCCATCCGAAGCCCGTAGAGTGATGTTTTAGCTCAATTGGATTTTTAAGTTGTGGGACCCATTGCCATTGTCTATATAAGGAGGAGTCCTTTTTCCTCTTCCTCTTCTTGCAACTTTCTTGAGAAAAAGGAATCCCAGTCCAGCCCTAGGGTTCTCTTCAACTTACCTTGCTTCTTGCTTCTTCATCTCTCAATCTCTCTCAAATCTATTGCTAAAGGTAAAATGGAGGTGGTAATCTTCTTCCCCTCCATGAGAGCTTCATCTTGATATAATTTTTTGAGAGAGCCTTCCATTCCAAGCTACATTTTGAACAAGCTCTTGCCATTAGAGGACTTTCCATGTAAGCTCTTCTTCTCATCTCTTGGTTGTGTGTTCTTCTAGCCATGGAGGTGCTTCACCTTGATTATTGGAAGCTATCTCCATCTATTTCTTGATTTTGACATTCTAGGGTTGTAATGAATGTATTTTTTGGATTTTTGTGTAGATTGTAGATTTTGAGCTTGAGAGTGTGATTAGAGCTTGACTAGCATATTTGGAGACCAAGGCAAGTGAATGAATGGATTTGATTTGAATAAGTTCTTGTTTTATTGAAAATATGGATTTTCACTATTCTTATTCCCTTAGTTATTATGTTTCATAATACTTTTAGAAATGTACTTATTGATATGATTTTCCTCCTAGTTAGTTTATGAGAATGTATGTTTTCATTCATTAAAGCTTATTTTGGTCATTATGGACTTCTTAAATGATATTTGTACTTGCATTGAATGAGATTTGTGTTGGAAGGAGAATTAAATACATTGATGGAATGGTGGTTGGTGAAAAGGATTAAGTGTTAAATGGAAGGGAGTAGACCCATTTCATGTTAGGAAATGGTTGGAGTTGAGGTGAAAGGGTTTGGGAAAGAAAGAACTGAAATCTGCACCTGATGTGTAGTTCCCGCAGCTGGGCGGTCAGCGGGCGGTCACCTTGGCGGCTAGCCGACAGGTGACCGGCGGCTAGCCGACCCAGATGCGGTTAGAAACACAGAATGCTGTGTTTTGACAGGCGAACCGCGGTCAGCCCCGCGGTCAGCTCGCGGCTAACCGCTAACCAAAAACCCTGTGACCGCCAGGTAGCCGAGATGCGCGATTAGAAACACAGAATGCTATATTTTAGCAGCGGCTAACCGCCGATCACCTCGGCGGCTAACCGCCAGCTAACCGACAGGTGACCGAATTTCACCCAGAATTCCTGAGTCTTTTCTATTGTTTTCAGATATAGTATTTAAAGGTTTGGACGGGTTGTTCTGATGCCCTACCACCTTGGAAAGACCCAGGGGATGACATAAGGCGATTGACTTAGAAAGAAACACCATTTCGGAAAGGTATTGGGACTTTTGGATTCATCAACTTGCATAAGGAAACTTGGTATGTCCTCCATCATTCGAGTACCATACTAAGGGTAATAATAGACATACAAGATCCTTATACATGTTGTTTGAATATGGATGCCCCAATATATAGTCCCTAATGGTGTAAGGATTCATTGCATTGTTTTACTCAGATTATATGTATAATTACATGATCCTACTAGTTTTATCTCAAATTCTGATTTATACACCTGATATGCCCTGCCAGCCCCGTTTATGCATGAACAGATAATGATACGAAATGTGAGCTTACGAGCACCATGCCCAGCCTGCCCGAGTGTTTTATACTGATATAGTTTTGTACAAGTTTTGATTTCTCATGTAACCTATGAGTCGGCACCACTAAGCTTGCACGTCCCTGTCAGTCTGATCAACTGACTTGGGCCTCCCCCTTGTGTTCCCGCCAGTTGCAACTTGGATCCTGTCCTGTCCCGTTACCCGGTTCCGCGGCCGTGGTCTTGCCTAGCTATATGTATATGTATATGTATATAATGTTGGTTCTCGTCACTTCGTGTGCTCGAGCCCAACGCACTGAATGTGCTCTCATCACATTAGTGATAGAGAGGATTTAGCTTTAGTGTGGTTGCCATCTAGTCAGTCCCTGTACCTTGAATACCTCACATGATTTATATTGCATCTGTACTTTAAATGGACCATGCATCCTGTTTTATGACAGTTATCGTTTTAATAAGTTTTCGTTATGTCTAAGATGTGCTTTGATTTCCTTCTTGGTGTTATCTATTCACCCACCTGCCAGACCGTCGTGTCTGACCCATTTTTGTGGTACTCAGGTCCACCTCCCGTTATTGCCTTTGAGGAGGAGCCAGAGGAGGCGGTCGATGAACCGCAACGGTTAGTCGAGTGGCAAGCTGACAATGTCATGTAGACATTTGGTTTAGCTTTGAGCTGCGAACATTTTAGGGAGATTATAGAAAGATACATGATTTATACTTTT
The DNA here is from genome assembly GCA_029852735.1 of Persea americana. NCBI lineage: Eukaryota > Viridiplantae > Streptophyta > Magnoliopsida > Laurales > Lauraceae > Persea > Persea americana. The sequence continues at coordinate 19,302,967 of CM056813.1, read as the reverse complement.
GGTTGTACTGGCCTTTGTTGGCCATTATTTTTGGGGAATGTTCATTTAACTTGATCTTTTGTTTAAACTCTAACTTCAAATTTTGGGAATGCTAATGAGATCATTGCTCACTCTGATATCATGTCATACTTGTGTATTATCAGTCTCATATAATGAGAATGGATTAAGAGTTTGATTTGCTACACGCTTCCGCACCAATGTAAATGTTCTATGAGTGTGTGTGGAATCCTCACCACGGAAACCTGTGGGAAATTAAGGAAATGTATAATCATTATTAAGGGTAGTTCATTACCCCATCCACACCACCGTCGCGGTCCCGGGTCCCGGTTCGGGGTCGCGACAGACTGGTATCAGAGCGAGACGTGTTTCAGGCAATTAAAAGAAACTAGGAATCCTAAGGACGTGGCGAGGATCCGTTAGACTTTTCGTTAGTTAGACTCGTGTGAGCAATGTGTGACCCTTATATAATTGTATGTGCTAACAATTTGTTTTGCAGTGATATGCCACCTCGAAAAAGACCCATAACCGACAATCCCACCGCAAGCAATAGTGAACACACCGGGCCACTAGGAAACGGTACTCCGGATCCAAACATGCAGAATCAGTTTCAACAGATGATGCAAGCCATGATTGACCAGCAACGTCAAGCCAATGAAAATCAGGCAAGATTGCAAGAGCAAATGGCCAGGAAGGATGAAGAGCATGTTAGGGAGATGGCTATGATGCAAAGGCAGTTATTAGAGGCGTTAGAAAGGAGGCCTGAACCGGCACCAGCGCAACCTCTAGGCCCTCAAATAGTCATTAACAATAGGGAACATGACCCCAATGCGTTGTTTGAAAAGTTTAGGAAGAGGGGTCCTAAGGAGTTCACTGGGCATGAGGACCCATTAGCTGCAGATGACTGGCTAGAGCATACAGAGAACATCTTTGAGGTATTTAGATGTACCGGTAGGCAGCAAGTGCAACTCACCGCTTCCATGTTCACCGGCCTAGCGGATATATGGTGGAAAACAATAAACGTTGTCTGTATTTTGCCCCATTCGACGTATTTTATTGTTCCCGACAACTTTCGTATTCGCCCCTTGTCCATTCGAGACCTCTAGACCGTACTTTGCTAATGATAGGGGTAAAACAGTCTTTTTGCACAAAATCTGGACTCTATTTTCGATGTCTCCGAAGCCCGTGAAATATATACTTTTTGGAAACTAGAAATTTCGATGAACAATTCTTCCTTCTTTGTTGAATCCATCCAAAGCCCGGAAGTCGATGTTTTCAGCCTAGTAGTTGGTTAAGTTGTGGGACCCATTGCCATTGTCTATAAAAGAAGAGTCACTTCCTTCTTCCTCCTTTTCTTGCAACTTTCATTTGAAGAGTTAGAGGAGAGTTCCAGCCTAGGGTTTGCTTCTTCTTCTTGATTCTTCATCTCCCAACCTCTCTCAAACTATTGCTAAAGGAAGAATGGATGCTCCAATCTTCTTCCTCTCCTTCTAGGCTCTCTCTTGGTACCATTTTTAGAAGAAGCTCTCCACTCCAAGACCCACTTTGAACAAACTCTTGCCATTAGAGGACCTTCCATGTAAGCTATTTCTCTCATCTTTTAGATATGTGTGTTCTTCTAGCCTAAGAGAATCCCCATCTCCATTATTGGGAGCTCTCTCACTCTATTTCTTATCTTGCCATTCTAGGGTTCAAAATGAATGTTATTTTGGGGGTTTTTGTGTAGATCTTGATTTTGGCTTGAGAAAGGGTGATTAGAGCTCATTAGCTTAATTGGAGACCAAGGCAAGTGGATGAATGAGTTGATTTCAATGCTTTCTTATTATGGTGGAAAAACATGGGTTTTATGATTCATTTCTCTCTTATGCTTCCATGGTTTTAATGCTTTAGAAATGTGCATTTTATGAACTCATGTTTTCCTGAGGTCTGTGTACTAGGACTTGTATCATTGTCATTTATGAGTCTTCAATTATGGTGATGATCTTTGCTTTGAATGAAGTTGGACTTTAGGATGGTTTTAATGGTTGTGAATGGGTGGTTGTTGGAAGAATTTATATGGTGATTGAGTAGATGGAAAGATCATAAATGTTTGCTAAGGGAATGGCTTAAATGGAGTTTGAGTTGAAGAGAAGTTGAGGTTCGAACTGCTGAAACGGAGTGTTTCTGAAGCAGTTTGCTCGAGCGAATCTCCATTCGCTCGAGCGAACCCTTCACAGAACTCCTGTCATTTGAGCCAACCACATACTTTGCTCGAGCTCTCCTATTCTGGAGCAGTTCGCTCGAGCGACCTCTTCATCGCTCGAGCGAACCCCTCCCAGAACCTTGGTCGCTCGAGCCTCCATCTTTCTTCACTCGACCTTTCCTGATTCGAAGTAGTTCGCTCGAGCGAACCCCTTCCAGAGAGTTGTTCGCTTGAGCCATTCTAGTTGTTCGCTCGACCCTTCCTGACTCGGACCAGTTCGCTCGAGCAAACCCCTCCCAGAACACTGTTCGCTCGAACGAACCTCTCAGTTCGCTTGAGCGAACTATATAGTTTTACTGGGCTGATTCTAAACATGTTTAAAAAGTTGTTTTAAGGTCCAGTGAGGTTGGTTTGGAGCCTTAATATGATGAGGAGGAATAAGAGGTTATGTGGAGATTGATTTGGAATAGAACTCCAATTTCCGGAGATTTATTGTGGATAATGGACTTACCAATTTGTATAGGGGATTCGAGATGTCTCAAACCTTCTGGAGTACCATGTCGTAAACTCTAATCGACATACGAAACCCTTATACCTATTGTTTAAATCCTGAAACCTCAATCTTTAGTCCGGAAATATGTGGGTGTCCATAGTGTTTGCTTTTATCAAACCTTATACGTTTTCGACAGCTTTCGTATATTAGTATAAGTGGCATTTCAAAATCACTGAAATCTGTAATTGAGTTATTGATCAGCCTTATGCATTTTGATAAGATATTATTGTGTCATATGTGCTTACGAGCCTTTTTGTTCAGACTGTTTTGGGTGGCATTCGCCTCTTTGGATATGTATATGTTTTAAATGTGTTTTAACCTATGAGTCAGCACCACTAAGCTTGGACGACCTTGTCGGTTTGATCCACCGACTTGGGGTCCCCCTTTAGCTTCTGTCAGCTGCAGTCTGAATTCTGTTCTGTTTTGTCTTCCGGTTCCGCGGCCGTGGTTTTGCTCAGTATATTATGTATGTATATAGTTGTTTCTCGTCACCTCGTGTGCTCCGAGATCAACGCCTTTAGTGTGCTCTCATCACACTAGTGATGGAGGATTTAGCTTAAGTGTGGTTGCCATCTTGTCAGTTCCTGTTCTTTAATATCCCTCATGATTTATCCTGTATTTGTACTTTATTTCAAACAAGGCATCATGCTTATATCAATCATTGTTTCATTATGTTTTAAGTTACGTTTTGGTTTTCTTAAACTGTATTATCTATTCACCCACCTGCCAGACCGTCGTGTCAGGACTGGTATCTGAGCAAGACACATTTTAGGCACTTAAAAACAACCTAGCACCTTAGGGACGTGGAGAGGATTCGTTAATTAGTATCGCGTGGGAAACTTGGGATTACATTTCTTTATATGATTTCTTGTACTAACAAGTGGTTTTGCGGCACTATGCCTCCACGAAGAGACTACACCAACACCAACCCTTCCAGCAGCAATGCTCCAGGTTCCTCCAGCGAAAATCAATTCCAAGATTTCATATAGAGAATGATGGAACAACAACAGGGGACAAACGAAATGATGATGGACCAACAAAGAAGAGCTAATGAGACTCAAGCCCGATTGCAAGAGCAAATGGCCAAAAAGGATGAAGAGTTAGCGCAAGTCCAAAGACAATTGTTAGAAGTGTTAGGGAGGAGACTGGAACCAGTACAACATCAGTATACAGGTCCTCAAATTGTTATCAACAATCATGATAAGGACCCATATATCTTGTTTAAACGCTTTCACAAGCGAGGTCCTACGGAGTTCACAGGCAAAGAAGACCCATTGACAGCAGATGATTGGTTAGCTCATACCGAGAACATCTGTCGCGACCCCGGACCGGGGCCCACGGGACCGCGACGGGGGTGGCGTGAAGAAGAACCACCCCTAGATAATAATTGTACATTTCCTTAATTTCCCACAGGTTTCCGCGGTGAGGATTCCTCATACACTCATATAACGTTTATATTGGTGCGGAAGCGTGTAGCAAATCAACTCTTATTCCAATCACATCAAGTAAGACTGTTAATAAACAAGTATAGCATGATGTCAGAGTGAGCAATGATTTCATTAGCATTTCCCAAAATATGAAGTTAGAGTTTAAACAAAAGATCAAGTTAAATTTACATTCCCCAACAATAAAGGCCAACAAAGGCCAATACAACCCAAAAATATAAAACAATATCATTCTCACAATTCCCAAAATGTTCGCAGCTCCGAGCTAAACCGAATGTCTACATGACATCGTCAGCTTGCCATTCCACTAAACGTTGCGGTTCACCGACCGCCTCCTCTGACTCCTCCTCAAGGGCAAAGACGGGAGCTGGACCTGAGTACCACAAAAATGGGTCAGACACGACGGTCTGGCAGGTGGGTGAATAGATAAGCCAAGAAAGAAATCAAACATATCATAGTTATAACGAAAACCGTCATAAAACAGGGTGCATAGTTCATTTGAAATACAAATGCAATATAAAGCATGCGGGGTATCCAAGGTACAGGAACTGACTAGATGGCAACCACACTAAAGCCAAATCCTCTCTATCACTAGAGTGACGAGAGCACATTGCGTGCATTGGGCTCAATCACACGAGGTGACGAGAACCAATATTATATACAGATACATATACATATACATATAGCTAGGCAAGACCACGGCCGCGAACCGGGTAACGGGACAGTACGGGATCCAAGTTGCAACTGGCGGGAGCACAGGGGGAGACCCAAGTCAGTTGATCAGACTGACAAGGATGTCCAAGCTTAGTGGTGCCGACTCTTAGGTTACATGATAAATCCAAAACATATACAAAACTATATCAATATAAAACATGCGGGCAGGCGGGGCATGGTGCTCGTAGGCACACATTTCATGTCATTAACGGTTCATGCATAAACGAGGCTGGCGGGACATATCCAGAGTATGAATCAGAATTTGAAATAAAACCAGTAGGTCGGGTAATTATACATATGAACTGAATAAAACAAAGCAATAAATCCTATATCATTAGGGACTATGTATTGGGATATCCACATTCAGACAACATGTATAAGGGTCTTGTATGTCTAAATTTACCCTTAGTATGGTACTCGAATGATTGAGGACATACTAAGTTTCCTTATGCACATTGATGAATCTAAAAGTCCCAATACCTTTTCCGCAATGGTGTTTCTTTCTATGTAAATCTCCTTATGTCATCCCCTGGTCTTTCCAAGGTGGTAGGGCATCAGAACAACCCATCCAAACCTTTAAATCCCATAACTAAAAACAATGGAAAAGACTCAGGAATTCTGGGTAAACTCGGTCACCTGTCGGTCAGCTGGCGGTTAGCCGTCGAGGTGATCGGCGGTTAGCCGCTGGCTGACCGCGGAGCTGACCGTGGTTCACCCTGCTAAAATGTAGCATTCTGTGTTTCTAACCGCGCCTCTCGGCTACCTAGCGGTCACTGGGGTTTTGGACTGGCGGTTAGCCGTAAGGTGACCGCTCGGCTAACCGCGGTTCGCCTGTCAAAATGCAGCATTCTGTGTTTCTAACCGCATCTGGGTCGGCTAGCCGCCGGTCACCTGTCGGCTAGCCGCCGAGGTGACCGCCTGCTGACCGCCCAGCTGCGGGAACTACACATCAGGTGCAGATTTCAGTCATTTGTCTCCCAAACCAAATCACCTTCATTCCAACCATTCCTTAACATGAAATAGATCCATTCCCTACCTTTTAACATTGAACTCATTCCACCAACCACCCTTCTCATCAAGGCATTTATTACTTCTACCCATGCAAATCTCATTCAATGCAAATACAAAATCTCATTTAAGAGGTCATACCAACCCAAAATAACTTTCATGAATGCATGAATATATATATCCTCATAATACTAACTAAGAGAAAACCATGACATTAAACACATTTCCAAAGTATTAAGAGACATAATGAATCAAATGACATATGAATAGCAAAATCCACATTTTTGACAAAATAAGAACTTATTCGAATAGAATCCATTCATCCACTTGCCTTGGTCTCCAAATATGCTAGTCAATCCCTAATCCTTCAATCAAGCTCAAAATCTACAATCTACACAAAATCCCCAAAAACACATTCATTACAAGCCCTAAAAATGGCCAAACTATGAAATAGATGGAAAGAGCTTTCAATAATCAAGGTGAAGCACCTCCTAGGCTAGATGAACACACAATCAAGAGATGAGAAGAAGAACTTACATGAAGAGTCCTCTAATGGCAAGAGTTGGCTCAAGAGATAGCTTGGAATGGGACTCTCTCTCAAAAGAAGATATCAATAGGAAGCTCTCAAGGAGGGGAAGAAGATTGTAGCATCCACTTAGCCTTTAGCAAGAGATTTGAGAGAGGTTGAGAGATGGGGAAGCAAGAAGCAAGAAGACTCTAGGGCTGGGCTGGGATTCCTCTTTTTCTCAAGAAGTTGCAAGAAGAGGAAGAAGAAGAGGGCTTCTCCTTATATAGCTAAGGCAATGGGTCCCACAACTTAAAGGTCCAAAATGGGCTAACACATCAATCTACGGGCTTCGGACGGATTCGACGAAGAAGGAAGAATTGATCGTCGAAATTTCTACTTTCCAAAAAGTATATATTTTACTAGTTTCGGAGACATCGAAAATTGTGTCCAGATTTGTGTAAAAAGACTGTTTTACCCCTATCAATGGCAAAGTAGGGTTTAGAGGTCTCGAATGGAAACGGAACAAACACGAAAGTTGTCGGGAATCATAAAATACATTCAACGGAGCAAATTACCGATTTCCAGAATTATAACTAAATCTCCAAACTAATCAAGACACACTAAAAAAAGGAACCCCCAAAGGGCCCCACTAGATCAAAAGGATTCCCAAAATTATTCAAAGCTATAAAAAGCTATTCTAATCCAGAATAAACCAATTCCCACTAATCTCACTTATGGCTAAAACACGTCTTAATTAACACTAATCGGAAACTCTCGGGGCGGGGTCTTACATCCTCCACCCCTTAGGGCATTTGGTCCACCAAATGAAATAAAATTACTAACCTCGGGTAGTAGATGCGGATACTTCTTCTGAACTTGATCCCGTAATTCCCACGTTGCCTCTTCAGGTCCGTGATTTTCCCAAAGCACTTTCACCCATTGTATAGTCCTTGTCCTCAGTTCTTGTTCCTTCGTATCGATGATCTGAATAGGCTTCTCGACATAGGTGGCATCTTCTCTGATCTCTAAGGGTTCATGACGTAGAACATGTGATGGATCGGGGACGTACTTTTTCAACATAGACACATGGAACACATTGTGTACACCGGAAAGCTCGGGTGGTAAGGCTAATCTGTAAGCCACGTCACCAATCTTGCTCACAATATCATAGGGTCCAATGTATCTCCTAGATAACTTGCCTCTCTGTCCGAATCTCAAAGTTCCTCTAGTAGGTGACACCTTCAAGAAAACCTTATCTCCTTCCTTAAAATGTAAGTCCCTTCGATGAGAGTCTGCATAACTCTTCTGTCTACTCCTGGCTACTTTCAGACGTTCTTGGATCAACTTGACTTTGTCACTGGTTTCACTCACCATAGTCGGTCCATGAAAACTGCGAATACCTACTTCTTCCCAACAAACTGGAGTTCTACACCTCCTACCATACAATGCCTCAAAAGGCGCCATCCCGATGCTCGAATGATAACTGTTGTTGTAGGCGAATTCGCAAAGTGGTAGGGTCTCATCCCATTGAGTCTTGAAATCTAGTACACACGCTCGAAGCATATCTTCAAGGGTCTGAATTGTTCTTTCCGACTGACCATCTGTTTGTGGGTGATACGCTGTGCTGAACTGGAGCTTTGTTCCCATAGACTCATGCAAAGTCTTCCAAAATCTCGAGACGAATCTGCTATCTCTGTCTGAAGTAATGGAGACTGGCTGCCCATGACGGCTGACAATCTCGTTGACAAATAACTCCGCGAGAGGTAACATGTGCATCTTCTCTCCGGTCTTCATCGGAATAAAATGAGCTGATTTGGTGAGACGGTCTACAATGACCCATATGGAGTTGTTCCCTTTTCTAGTCCTTGGCAATCCCGAGATGAAATCCATGGTGATATGTTCCCACTTCCATTCTGGTATCTCTAATGGCTGCAATAACCCTGGAGGTCTCTGATGCTCTGCTTTCACCAATTGGCACGTCATACATCGAGACACGAAAGCTGCTATTTCCCTCTTCATGTTGTTCCACCAAAATCTGCCTTTCAAGTTCTGATACATCTTCGTGCTACCCGGATGCATAGAGTACTTCGTACTGTGCGCCTCTGTCATAATGTCATTCTTCAAATCTTCAATGTTGGGCACGCATAGACGATCACGATAGAATAAGACTCCATCCACAATCCGAAAGTCAGGACGTTCTGCTAAATGCTCTGCAATCTTGGCCAACTCTGGATCTTGCAATTGGTCTTCCTTGATCTTCCGAATAAACGAGGGTTCAGACACTGACATGTTGGCTAACATCACTCCCTCGCTTAGGGGCTGAAAATCTACGCCCAACTCTTCAAATTGCTGAAAGAAGCACGTAACTCTAAGGCTTGCCACACTGGCTGACTTCCTACTCAAGGCATCGGCTACTACATTTGCCTTTCCCGGATGGTACTTGATCGGAAAATCATAATCTTTGATATATTCCATCCATCTTCTTTGTCTCATATTCAACTCCTTCTGTGAGAACAAATATTGTAGGCTGCGGTGATCGGAGTGGACTTCGAATTTCTCTCCGTAGAGGTAATGTCTCCACATCTTCAACGCAAAAACGACTGCTGCTAACTCCAGGTCATGCGTTGCATAGTTCTTCTCGTGGTCCTTCAACTGACGTGATCCATACGCAATGACTTTTCTATCTTGCATCAACACACAACCGAGTCCTATCTTCGAAGCATCTGTAAAAATGGTGTAACTGCCGCTCCCGGATGGTAAAGTGAGGACGGGTGCTGATGTTAATCTCTTTTTCAGCTCCTGGAAGCTGGCCTCACATTGGTCTGTCCACACATAAGGTGCATTCTTCTTGGTCAACTTTGTCAATGAAGCTGCAATCGACGAAAATCCTTGCACAAATCTTCGATAGTAACCCGCCAATCCAAGAAAACTTCTGATTTCTGACGCGTTCTTCGGTCTTTCCCACTTCACAACTGCATCTATCTTGGCTGGGTCCACTGATAGTCCTTCTTTGGAAATGATATGACCTAAAAATGCGACTTCTTCAAGCCAAAAATCACACTTAGTGAGCTTCGCATACAATTGGTTATCTCTTAGGAGTTGCAATGCTATCCTCAAATGCTCTTCATGCTCTTCTCTAGACTTAGAGTATACCAAAATGTCATCAATAAACACCACTGTGAATTGGTCTAAGTACTCAGCGAATATTTTGTTCATCAAAGCCATGAATACTGCTGGTGCATTCGTCAGTCCAAATGGCATCACTAGAAACTCATAGTGTCCATATCTCGTCCGGAACGCCGTCTTCGATACATCTGAATCTCTAACTCTCAGCTGATGGTAACCGGATCTTAGATCGATCTTCGAAAAATAAGCAGCACCTTGCAATTGGTCAAACAATTCATCTATCCTTGGCAATGGATACTTGTTCTTGATGGTAGCTTGGTTCAATTTCCGGTAGTCAATACACATTCTCATGGAACCGTCTTTCTTCTTGACGAATAACACTGGAGCTCCCCAAGGTGAGACGCTCGGTCTAATGAAGCCTTTGTCCAATAATTCCTGCAACTGAATCTTCAACTCTCCTAATTCCGCTGGAGCCATTCTATATGGTGCGATAGATATCGGAGCGGTCCCTGGTAACAATTCGATGGTGAAGTCAATCTCCCTAACAGGTGGTAAACCTGGGATTTCTTCTGGAAAAACGTCTGGGAATTCGCAAACAATTGGGATCTCCTCCACCCCTTGGGACCGTTTATCCTCCGTGATAAACGCTAAATAGCATTCACATCCACTTCTCACTAGTCTATCAGCCTTCAATGCTGAGACGAATCTTGGACAAGAATTCCTCTTCTCCCCATGGAACAATACTCCTGCCGGGGTCTCCTCTAATTTGAACGTGAGGGTCTTGTGGAAACAGTCCATCGTAGCATGGTACCCTGCTAACCAATCCATTCCTAAAATGACATCAAAGTCAAACATCTCCAACAAAATGAGATTCGCCGGTAACACCACATCTCCTATCTTAACAGCACATCTAGGATAATACTTCCTACACACAACTTGTTTGCCTACGGGGGTGGACACCGTCAACACATACTCAAGTTCTCTAGCTGGCATATCAATCAACTTAGAAAATTTTGGAGACAAGAAGGAGTGCGTAGAGCCAGGGTCAAACAAAACTTTAGCTTCAAATCCACAAACTAGGAGTGTACCTTCCACCACGTTATCTGCCGCCTCTGCATCAGCTTGGTTAATTGCATACACTTGTCCTCGCTGCTGAGGCCTGTTCTGAGCTTGTTGCTGCCTTCCTTGTTGTGCATTCCTATTCTGCTGAGGAGGACGCTGATTCTGATTTTGTCCATGATGACGAGCTTGATGCTGCTGTGGAGGTCTATATTGTTGCTGTGGAGCCTGTTGCTGGAGTGGCCTTGGCTGGTTCTGTACGGCTAATGCATTCTGAGGTGGTGCCTGGCGCTGTGTTGCTTGTTGTTGCTGATTCTGCCTGTTGTTACCTTGTCCAGCTTGCCTTGGGCAGTCCTTGAGCTGGTGTGTCATGGATCCACATCTGAAACATGCTCCCGTAATGGTACGGCACTGAGCACTCTCGTGGTTCTTACCACAGTGAACGCAAACTAGAGCATTCTGCACGTTTTGTTCATGCCTCGGTCGTTTGTTCTGATGGTTCCTTGGTTGGTGATTCTGTTGGTGAGCTGGTGCCTTTCCTTGGATCTTGAGGATCTTATTGTTCAGGTTCTCGAATTTGTAGGCCCTTCTCACAGCCTCTTCAAAAGTGACGGGTGGTACAACACCCGTGGCATCCCTTTCAATGATCGGGTTGAGTCCTTCGAGGAATCGCGTTATCTTCTTCTCCACAGTGTCAATTAACTCGGGGGCATAGCGAGACAACCTCTCAAACTTCGTGAGGTACTCTTGCACGGTCGCGTTACCTTGTACGAGCTGCTGGAATTCAATTGCTTTTTGCCTCTTGACATGTGTCGGTACATACTTGTCACCGAATTGCCTCTTGAAACTCGCCCAAGCGTCTGCATCTGCTATGGTCCTATACTCAGCCTTGATTGTCTTCCACCATATGTCCGCTAGGCCCGTGAACAACGAAGCGGTGAGTTGCACTTGCTGTCTACCGGTACATCTGAATATCTCGAAGATGTTCTCTGTCTGCTCCAGCCAGTCATCTGCAGCTAGTGGGTCCTCATGCCCCGTGAACTCCTTGGGACCCCTCTTCCTAAACTTTTCGTACAGCGCATTGGGATCATGTTCCCTATTGTTGATGACAATCTGAGTGCCTGGAGGTTGCGCTGGTGCCGGTTCAGGTCTCCTTTCTAACACTTCTAGCAGCTGCCTTTGCATCGTGGCCATCTCCCTAGCATGCTCTTCATCCTTCCTGGCCATTTGGTCTTGCAGTCTGGCTTGATTCTCATTGGCTTGACGTTGCTGGTCAAGCATAGCTTGCATCATCTGTTGGAATTGATTCTGCATGTTTGGATCTGGAGTACCGTTTCCTAGTGGCCCGGTGTGCTCACTATTGCTTGCGGTGGGATTGTCGGTTACGGGTCTTTTTCGAGGTGGCATATCACTGTAAAACAAATTGTTAGCACATAAAATCATACAAGGATCACACATTGCTCACACGAGCCTAACTAACGAAAAGTCTAACAAGAAGTCTAACGGATCCTCGCCACGTCCTTAGGATTTCTAGTTTCTTTTAATTGCCTGAAACACGTCTCGCTCTGATACCAGCCTGTCGCGACCCCGGACCGGGGCCCACGGGACCGCGACGGGGGTGGCGTGAAGAAGAACCACCCCTAGATAATAATTGTACATTTCCTTAATTTCCCACAGGTTTCCGCGGTGAGGATTCCTCATACACTCATATAACGTTTATATTGGTGCGGAAGCGTGTAGCAAATCAACTCTTATTCCAATCACATCAAGTAAGACTGTTAATAAACAAGTATAGCATGATGTCAGAGTGAGCAATGATTTCATTAGCATTTCCCAAAATATGAAGTTAGAGTTTAAACAAAAGATCAAGTTAAATTTACATTCCCCAACAATAAAGGCCAACAAAGGCCAATACAACCCAAAAATATAAAACAATATCATTCTCACAATTCCCAAAATGTTCGCAGCTCCGAGCTAAACCGAATGTCTACATGACATCGTCAGCTTGCCATTCCACTAAACGTTGCGGTTCACCGACCGCCTCCTCTGACTCCTCCTCAAGGGCAAAGACGGGAGCTGGACCTGAGTACCACAAAAATGGGTCAGACACGACGGTCTGGCAGGTGGGTGAATAGATAAGCCAAGAAAGAAATCAAACATATCATAGTTATAACGAAAACCGTCATAAAACAGGGTGCATAGTTCATTTGAAATACAAATGCAATATAAAGCATGCGGGGTATCCAAGGTACAGGAACTGACTAGATGGCAACCACACTAAAGCCAAATCCTCTCTATCACTAGAGTGACGAGAGCACATTGCGTGCATTGGGCTCAATCACACGAGGTGACGAGAACCAATATTATATACAGATACATATACATATACATATAGCTAGGCAAGACCACGGCCGCGAACCGGGTAACGGGACAGTACGGGATCCAAGTTGCAACTGGCGGGAGCACAGGGGGAGACCCAAGTCAGTTGATCAGACTGACAAGGATGTCCAAGCTTAGTGGTGCCGACTCTTAGGTTACATGATAAATCCAAAACATATACAAAACTATATCAATATAAAACATGCGGGCAGGCGGGGCATGGTGCTCGTAGGCACACATTTCATGTCATTAACGGTTCATGCATAAACGAGGCTGGCGGGACATATCCAGAGTATGAATCAGAATTTGAAATAAAACCAGTAGGTCGGGTAATTATACATATGAACTGAATAAAACAAAGCAATAAATCCTATATCATTAGGGACTATGTATTGGGATATCCACATTCAGACAACATGTATAAGGGTCTTGTATGTCTAAATTTACCCTTAGTATGGTACTCGAATGATTGAGGACATACTAAGTTTCCTTATGCACATTGATGAATCTAAAAGTCCCAATACCTTTTCCGCAATGGTGTTTCTTTCTATGTAAATCTCCTTATGTCATCCCCTGGTCTTTCCAAGGTGGTAGGGCATCAGAACAACCCATCCAAACCTTTAAATCCCATAACTAAAAACAATGGAAAAGACTCAGGAATTCTGGGTAAACTCGGTCACCTGTCGGTCAGCTGGCGGTTAGCCGTCGAGGTGATCGGCGGTTAGCCGCTGGCTGACCGCGGAGCTGACCGTGGTTCACCCTGCTAAAATGTAGCATTCTGTGTTTCTAACCGCGCCTCTCGGCTACCTAGCGGTCACTGGGGTTTTGGACTGGCGGTTAGCCGTAAGGTGACCGCTCGGCTAACCGCGGTTCGCCTGTCAAAATGCAGCATTCTGTGTTTCTAACCGCATCTGGGTCGGCTAGCCGCCGGTCACCTGTCGGCTAGCCGCCGAGGTGACCGCCTGCTGACCGCCCAGCTGCGGGAACTACACATCAGGTGCAGATTTCAGTCATTTGTCTCCCAAACCAAATCACCTTCATTCCAACCATTCCTTAACATGAAATAGATCCATTCCCTACCTTTTAACATTGAACTCATTCCACCAACCACCCTTCTCATCAAGGCATTTATTACTTCTACCCATGCAAATCTCATTCAATGCAAATACAAAATCTCATTTAAGAGGTCATACCAACCCAAAATAACTTTCATGAATGCATGAATATATATATCCTCATAATACTAACTAAGAGAAAACCATGACATTAAACACATTTCCAAAGTATTAAGAGACATAATGAATCAAATGACATATGAATAGCAAAATCCACATTTTTGACAAAATAAGAACTTATTCGAATAGAATCCATTCATCCACTTGCCTTGGTCTCCAAATATGCTAGTCAATCCCTAATCCTTCAATCAAGCTCAAAATCTACAATCTACACAAAATCCCCAAAAACACATTCATTACAAGCCCTAAAAATGGCCAAACTATGAAATAGATGGAAAGAGCTTTCAATAATCAAGGTGAAGCACCTCCTAGGCTAGATGAACACACAATCAAGAGATGAGAAGAAGAACTTACATGAAGAGTCCTCTAATGGCAAGAGTTGGCTCAAGAGATAGCTTGGAATGGGACTCTCTCTCAAAAGAAGATATCAATAGGAAGCTCTCAAGGAGGGGAAGAAGATTGTAGCATCCACTTAGCCTTTAACAAGAGATTTGAGAGAGGTTGAGAGATGGGGAAGCAAGAAGCAAGAAGACTCTAGGGCTGGGCTGGGATTCCTCTTTTTCTCAAGAAGTTGCAAGAAGAGGAAGAAGAAGAGGGCTTCTCCTTATATAGCTAAGGCAATGGGTCCCACAACTTAAAGGTCCAAAATGGGCTAACACATCAATCTACGGGCTTCGGACGGATTCGACGAAGAAGGAAGAATTGATCGTCGAAATTTCTACTTTCCAAAAAGTATATATTTTACTAGTTTCGGAGACATCGAAAATTGTGTCCAGATTTGTGTAAAAAGACTGTTTTACCCCTATCAATGGCAAAGTAGGGTTTAGAGGTCTCGAATGGAAACGGAACAAACACGAAAGTTGTCGGGAATCATAAAATACATTCAACGGAGCAAATTACCGATTTCCAGAATTATAACTAAATCTCCAAACTAATCAAGACACACTAAAAAAAGGAACCCCCAAAGGGCCCCACTAGATCAAAAGGATTCCCAAAATTATTCAAAGCTATAAAAAGCTATTCTAATCCAGAATAAACCAATTCCCACTAATCTCACTTATGGCTAAAACACGTCTTAATTAACACTAATCGGAAACTCTCGGGGCGGGGTCTTACAACATCTTCGTTCTCTTTGAGTGTACAGGCAAGCAACAAGTCCACCTAGCAGCGTCTATGTTTATGGGCTTGGCAAACATTTGGTGGAAGACTCTAAAAGATGGCTACCAGGATATTGGAAATGATATTGCACGGACTTCCTTCAAGACCCAGTTTACCTAGAAGTATGTACCAGCCCATATAAAGCGACAGATGGCAGTAGAATTTCAATTGCTAAAACAAGGTGACATGACAGTCTTGCAGTGTGTCACTAAGTTTGAAAGATTATCTCGCTATGCACTAGAGCTTGTCGACACAGAGGAGAAGAAAGTTACAAAGTTTCTAGAGCGACTGAACCCTATTCTTGAGCAACATGCTACTGGGGTAGTATTGCATGCTACTTTCCAAGAAGCGGTGAAGAGAGCGTACAAATTTGACAATATTCATAAGAAGATAATTCAAGAAGCTCAAAGGAAACGTCAGCAAGCATCTACAAGACAACAACAAAAGAAGAAACCAAGACAGGATCAGAATACTCAAGCCCAAGGACAATGTGTACATTGTGGCAGAGATCATAATTCCAATGAATGCCTTAAAGTTACCGGAGCATGCTTCAAATGTGGATCTTTTGACCACTTGCTTCGTAACTGTCCAAGGCTGAATGAACAAGGCAATAGTCCCCCACAACAGCAACAAGCACCCCAACAGAATCAAGCTAGACAACCCCAGCAACAATAGCAAGCAAGGCAACCACCTCAGAACCAGAATCGTGCTCCTCAACAAAATAGGAATAGCCAACAAGGAAGGCAGAACCAAGGACGGAATAGGCCAAGGCAGCAGGGACGTGCCTATCATCTCAACCAAGTTGATGCTGACGCAGCAGGCAATGTTGTTGAAGGTAAACTTCTCGTCTGTGGCATAGAAGCTAAGATATTATTTGACCCTGGATCCACTCATTCTTTTATATCTCCTATGTTTGCTAAGTTAATTCTTATTCCTAGTAGCGAACTTGCATTTGTTTTGGTTGTCACCATTCCAGTAGGTAAACAAGCTGTTTGTAGAAATTATTATCCCAGTTGTTCAGTTATGGTAGGGGAAGTTAACATGCCAGCAGATTTAACTGTCTTAGATATGCATGATTTTGATATTATTCTAGGAATGGACTGGTTAGCTGGACATCATGCAACAATGGATTGTTTCACTAAGGTTATCACCTTCAAATTGGGTTTTACACCTATCGAGGTTCAAATTCAAGAGGAGCTAAAGAATCCTCAAGCAAGATTAATTTCAGCTTTAAAAGCTTCCAAACTGTTAAGAAGTGGTTGTCAGGGATATGTAGCGTTTATCACGGAGGATAAACAGTCCCAAGGGGTGGAGGGAATCCCCGTTGTACTCGAATTTCCAGAGGAGATTCCAGGTTTGCCTCCGATTAGAGAGATTGACTTCACTATCGAGCTAATGCCAATGACTACTCCAATTTCGATTGCATCATACAGAATGGCTCCGGCAGAATTGGGAGAGTTAAAGATACAGTTGCAAGAATTATTTAAGAAAGATTTTGTTAGACCAAGCATCTCACCATAGGGAGCCCTAGTTTTGTTCGTCAAGAAGAAAGATGGCAGTTTAAGAATCTACATCGATTACAGGAGGTTGAACCAAGTCACCATCAAGAATAAATATCCACTGCCAAGAATAGATGAATTATTTGATCAGTTGCAAAGAGCGCCGTATTTTTCAAAGATTGACTTACGATCCGGCTACCATCAGTTGAGAATCAGAGAATCAGATGTACCGAAGACTGCTTTCAGGACTAGTTATGGGCATTATGAGTTCCTAGTGATGCCCTTTGGATTGACAAACACGCCGGCAGTGTTTATGGCTCTAATGAACAAGATTTTTGCACCACACTTGGATAAATTCACGGTGGTATTCATAGATGACATTCTTGTATATTCTAAGTCCAAGGAAGAACATGAGCAGCACCTAAGGACATCTTTACAACTTCTAAAAGATAATCAGCTTTATGCGAAGCTCGGGAACTGCGAATTTTGGCTAGGACAAGTTGCTTTTCTAGGCTACATTATTTCCAAAGAAGTTTTAGCAGTCGATCCAGCCAAGATTGATGCAGTCATTAAGTGGGAAAGACCAAAGAATATGATAGAAATCAGGAGTTTCCTAGGCTTGGCAGGCTACTACAGAAGATTTGTACAGGGATTTTCGTCAATTTCAGCACCTTTGACCAAGTTAACTCTGAAAAATGTGCCATTTGTGTGGAATGAGAAATGCGAAGCTAGCTTTGAGGAGTTAAAAGGGAAATTGAGTTCGGCACCTATTCTTACATCACCATCGGGCAGCAGAGGATTTGTGGTTTATACCGATGCTTCGAATGTCGGACTCGGTTGTGTGCTGATGCAAAATGGCAAGGTTATTGCATATGGCTCTAGACAATTGAAGGAACATGAGAAAAATTATGCAACACACGATTTATAATTGGCCGCAGTTGTCTTTGCCTTGAAGATGTGGAGACATTATCTCTATGGAGAAAATTTTGAAGTTCATTCGGATCACCGCAGTCTCCAATATTTGTTTTCTCAGAAGGAATTGAACATGAGGCAGAGGAGATGGATGAAATATATCAAAGATTACGATTTTCCAATCAAATATCATCCGGGAAAAGTGAACGTAGTTGCGGATGCTTTGAGTAGAAAGTCTGGAAGTATGGCTAGTTTGAGAGGTTTGGGCATCATACAACAGTTTGGAAATTTGGGAGTTGAGTTTCAGCCATTGAGACAAGGTATTATGCTAGCAAATATGACAGTGTCTGAGCCTACATTTATCTAGAAAATCAAGGAGACACAGTTGCAAGACCCAGACTTAGCGAGAATTGTGGAGCACATCTCTGAACGTCCAGATTTCATAGTCGTGAAAGGAGTGCTATACTTTCGTGACCGACTGTGTGTACCCAAG
Source organism: Persea americana (assembly GCA_029852735.1). Taxonomy (NCBI): domain Eukaryota; kingdom Viridiplantae; phylum Streptophyta; class Magnoliopsida; order Laurales; family Lauraceae; genus Persea; species Persea americana. The sequence continues at coordinate 19,284,699 of CM056813.1, read as the reverse complement.
ATTGATGATTTGAGAAATGAGATCATGACTGAGGCCCATGGCACCAAATATTCTATGCACCCAGGGAGTACCAAGATGTACCACAACTCGAAAAATAGATTTTGGTGGAACAATATGAAAAGAGAAATCGCAGCTTTTGCGTCTCGATGCATGACTTGTCAGCGGATAAAGGCAGAACATCAGAAACCAGCAGGACTTTTACAGCCATTAGAGATTCCGCAGTGGAAGTGGGAGCATCTCACGATGGATTTTGCTTCAGGTTTACCGACTACTTGCAAAGGGAACAATGCGATATGGGTCATAGTCGATCGTCTGACAAAATCTACACATTTCATTCCATTGAAGACTGGGAAGAAGATGCAAATGCTAGCACTTGCGCTGATGTTTGTTAACGAGATAGTCAGCAAGATGGTCAACCAGTTTCTATTACCTCGGACAGGGACAGTAGGTTTGTCTCCAGATTTGGGAAAACCCTACATGAGTCTATGGGTATGAAGCTCCAGTTCATTACTGCATATCATTCTCAGACAGATGGCCAGTCCGAGAGGACTATCTAGACCGTAGAAGACAGGCTACAAGCTTGCGTATTGGATTTCAAGACTCAGTGGGATGAGAGTTTACCACTTTGCGAGTTTGCATACAACAATAACTACCACTCGAGCATTGGAATGACACCTTTCGAGGCACTGTATGGTAGAAGATGCAGAATTCCTGTATGTTGGGAAGATGTTGGAGAACGCAGCTTCCATGGACCGACATTGATCGGCGAGACTAATGAGAAAGTGAAATTGATTCATGAATGTTTGAAGGTTGCTAGAAGTCGACAGAAAAGCTACGCGGATGTTCGAAGGAAAGACCTACAATTTTAGGTAGGAGGCAAGGTGTTTTTGAAAGTGTCACCAATCAGAGGGACTTTGAGGTTCGGACAGAAAGGAAAATTGTCAAGCAGATTTATTGGACCATACGAGATTTTGAGTCGCATTGGTGAAGTGGCCTACAGACTTGCCTTACCGCCAGAGCTTTTGGGGGTGCACAATGTGTTTCATGTTTCCATGTTGAAGAAGTACGTTCGTGATCCCTCACATGTGTTGCAGCATGAACCATTGGAGATTCGAGAGGATGCTACTTATGTGGAGAAACCGATTAGGATCATTGATACGAGAGAGCAAGAATTAAGGAATCGAACCATTCATTTGGTCAAGGTACTATGGGAGAATCAAGAACCGGAAGAAGCCACATGGGAACTACGGGATCAGGTTCAGAAGAAGTATCATCATCTACTGCCAGAGGTTAGTGTTCATTTGGAGGACCAAATACTCCAAGGGGTGGAGGATGTCAGACTCCAACCCAAGTTTATTATGGTTAATCATGGTTTTAATTTTGTTTGGTTAGGAAGTGGGATTAGAGGAAGATTAACATAGATTTCTAGCTCGATTAGCATTTTGAATAGCTTTGGGGAATCTCGAGGACGTTGAGTTAGGCTTGGCCGGGCCCGAGGTGGCCTGTGCATCGCGTGCTCGTGTGGGAATTGGGATTGTTGATTTTGAAAAATAGCGATTTTGGATCTCTTGGATTGTATTTTTTTTTTTTTAACAACTTTGGAAATTTTCTCCATATGTATTTGAACCCCAAAATCATGTTTTTCAGCAAAAAGGGCAAAACGGTCTTTTCATCTCAAAATCTGTGCATGAATTTCAAAATCCCAAAAATTGTGCCAAAATTATAATTTTTGGAAACTAGATATTTCGACGATCATTTTGTTTTTCTTGGTCAATCTCAGCCGGGACCCACAAGAAGGAATTTTAAACCCTTGAAATGCAATGGCTTGGTGGGGCCCATACCCTCACCCAACTTAAGGAGAGAACCCACGTGAGTTGTCCATCTTCTTCTTCTTCATTCGTTCAAACACACAACTGAGAGACTTGAGAGGAAAAAACCAACCTCCTTCCAGCTACTTCTCTCCTCTTGCATGTTAGGCCTTCTCTCATCAAAAGGGAGTTTTGAGTGCATCAAACCCTTCTTCATCTCTCAAGCTTTCCATTGATACCATTTTCAAAGGATTTCAGCTGGACTCTTCTTCTCTTTGACATTCTTCTTCATTTTTAGAGCTTCTAGAGGTATGTTATGGTTTCCCTCTTTCTACCATGGTTTTCTTAAACCCTTAGGAAGATTCCTTTCGCGCATGCAAAACGTTTCATTGAGGACTTCTTTGATTTCGAATTTCATAGTGTTTTGAGTAGTTTTTCATGGGGGTTCTTGTAGATTGGAGTGCAGCTGAGAGAGAGGTGATAGGAGACTTTATTGAGTGCTTTTCCTACCCAAGGCAAGTAATTGAATGAGATGGATTGTGCATGCAATGTTTTTGGAATTATGGATTGATTTTCTTACTTTAAATCTCCATCGGTTTAATTTCCATCTTTGTTTCAATGTTCAAGATTTCAAATATATGTTTCTACTGTTCATATGCTGAGATTTATTGCATGGATTTCTGTTTTAGAGTTGTTTCATTGAAATGGGGATTTCCACATTTCATTTGCTAGGAATTGTATGAGTTTGATTTATGGATTTTTAAGTGAATGAAATGAATGGTTGTTGCAAGGAATGGAGGAGCATGTAGGCTCATTTCATTAAAGGAAATGAGGGGTTATAAGAAGAAATGATGGAGAAAAGAAAGGAAGGGAAACAACTTCAGAAATGCTGTTCCGCAGTGGGTCGGTCAACCATCGGTCAGGGGTCGGCTAGCCGACAAGCCAACCGACAGGTGACCGAGCCATTTCAGTTCCATTTCCAGAATGCTGCATTTGACAGAGTTTGGGGGTCTCGGTCGACCGACAAGTGACCAAACATCCTCGGTTCCGGATCCAGAATGCTGTTTTCCTGATCTGATGGGAAGGTTAACTCTCGGTTAGCACTCGACTAACCGACATGTTCAGTGTCGGCTAACCGACGGCCAACCGACAGGTGACCGACCATACCCAGTTTTTTTAAATAAAGAGAATGATGAGGGTTTCAATTTTAATTCCTTTTGGACTCTTCCTAGTTGAGGCATATATGTTGGTATCTTGAATGTCGTTAAATATTGGGCACCATTTAAACGAATGAACGACATGGGATCTCAAAGTCTATACGAACTCAACGGTTATGGTTCCAAGGAATTGATTGAGTGATGTGAAATGGATTTACGACTTCTAAATCTAGTTGTGAATTTTGTGTGCGTGAATCGTGTTTTATACACATCGTGTCGGGACTACTATTCGTGACTTCGTGCGAAACAATGTGTGTTCTTGAAATTGTGTGAGTAGTTCCCGAATTTTCATATAGTAAGCGTGATTTTGAAAGTAGTGTGTGTTTGTTTTATTGTCAGCACCACTCGGCTTGGACGACCTTATTGGTTTGATCAACCGTCTTGGGTCCTTAAATATTTCGTGCCAACTGCAGTTTGGATTATCGTGCGAGTTATTTAGCCCGTTCCGCGGTGGGATTTGTGAGTGATGCCCAATTCTACTGGGTCATGTTTCGTGCTCCCGTTCACCTTGTGTGACGGAGATTGCTATCGTGAGTGCTCTTGTTACCTTGTGTGACGGAGAATGTAGCTTTGTGTGGTTGCCAAGCTTTATGTCAAATGTGTTATGACTTGTCATATGGTTTCATAAGGAATTTCGTTGTCAACTATTTCATTCATTGGGTTCTTTTCACAATACTTGTTTTCTAAATGGTAAATTTATGATTTATAGCATGGTTGTATTTGATTCAATTGCCTGCCAGACCGTCGTGTCTGACCCTTCGTTTTGGTGTTTAGATACAAGTAACGCTGCCCTTGAGGAGGAGTGCGAGGAGATTGTAGACGTGCAGCCCGGTGGGCAGGAGTGGCGGCCCAACGATGTAATGTAGACATCGCGTTGGGGCATGAGACGAAACATTTTGGGAATCCAATGACTTTTCTTTTGGGATTTTTGTTATTGGCCAATGTTGGCCTATCGCGTTTGGGGAACTTGTAAAACTTAACTTTGCTTTAGTTGTGATGTAAACTTTAATTGAATTATGGGCAATGCTAAATGATGTTTCTCCCTTTGACATGAGTCCATGATGCATTTATGCTTTCTCTTATTGAAAGTAATTTGATAGAGTGTTTGCTACACGCTTCCGCAAATGTGTTGACTGTGTGTGTGATTCGTGTGGAATCCTCACCGCGGAAAACTGTGGGAAACAATTTAGCACGTGCGGGGCGGAATTTTTTGGCTCGCTGCGCCGTGATGCCGGATTAGGATGAGGTCCCGGTCCGGGGTCGTGACACATCACTTCCCGATCTTCGATCATAACAAAACCTATGCCATTGGATTCAATGTCTCAAGGGCTTTCCAACGGTATATTACATGTAGAAATCCAACGGGCAGATTAAAAGTTGCAAGTGTTTGAAGTTGCCAAGGGCTGTCGTAAACTTACCCTCTGATCGATTAGACAGAAGGTCCGATTGATCGGCACTGAACCACTCGCAATTAGTGGCTCTGTCAGATCGATCGGATAGATTGTCCAGTCAATTGGACAGAAAATGCTCCCATTTAATTGGGACATCATCCCTGTCCAATCAATCGGACAGGGTGTCCGGTCGATCGGCGCTACAATGAAAACTAGAAGTTTGGTTTCTTCCGTCTTCCTCTTCTGGCCATTCCTTGGCTAACCTGCAAAAAAATTGAGCCACCATGCTCCCCATTCATTACATTAATCATTTACATTATTTTTAGCAAATAAAAACAACCTAGGATTCACCAATTTCAAATTAAACCAACCCAATTCCCCCAAAACCTAATCTAGCGTATTAAACCCAAATCAATATCATAAACAGGCTTGGAATTTGGGGATTCTAATAAGAAAGCATAGCCAATCAATAAGAAATATACACACATGATTAATTATATAATGCAAGTCTACTTGCCTCAACCAAGAAGAAGATGAAAAGGGAAAAAAGCTTGAGGATAAGCCTTCTACCACGAAACCCACGAATCTAATCCAATCAAACACAACCTATAACGCAATGGAGAAGAAAAAAGAGGAAAAGGTCGAGATCAAATCTAAATCTAACCAAAAGAGAAGATGATTGAAAGATGAGGGTGAGAGAAATCTTACAAAACTAGGATAAATGGAAAGAGGAGATCGAGAGGAAGAAGATGTGCAATTCGGATCTTCAAGATGATCTCTCCCAAGAGTTATGGGCATGAGAAGATGAAAAGGAAGAAGAAAAGGGGCTGTTGTAGCTTCGTTCGTTGCAGAGAATGAATAAGATTAGGGTTAAGACTATGGTTAAAAAAGAAGAGACAGAGAAAACGACAAGTTTGCCCTTAAGTGGGACCGGTAAAGGAATGGACCACTTGAAAGGTTTCTGATCATCGGATCACGACAAGCCAAGAGACAAAAACGATCAGCGCAATGAGACCTTTCTAACGAACCCAAAAATCACGGCGATTGGAATTTTTCGGAGAAACACTCAATTTTTCCTAAATTGCAAGCTACCCCCTTGCTAGGATCAAACGAACTCGGTATCATACGAAACTTTGAAGACACTAATCTAACACTAAAAGAAACTTGCTCAATCCAAACCCACCTAATTATCTAACAATACAATTAATTAAATAATAACAAAGTAAATGGGTCAACGAGCCTGCAGTTGGGCTTAATTGACCCAGTAAGGTCCCGGATCTTACATTCGGGTATAAATAACAAGTTGAGAGCCGTATTTCGTCAAGGTCGGGTATGGGTTCCTCAAATTCTAAGTCTTGGTTCCCTTTTATGTAAAGGAATCCGCATCAATTTGTTTCAATGTCTAATTCCCTATGGTTTATGGTTCATGCCCAAAAGACCTACTTTGGTGTACAAATTCGGGTCCAGAACTCCACAATTTCCCTCCTTAAAATCATAAATCATTTTGGGTCAAATAAGAGGTGAAACAAGCTCAATCTAGGCCCAAAAGGAGCATCCAAGGGGTTCCACAGGTCTCAAAGTTAGGCCCACTTGCTCTGGTGCGCGGGGAATGACCAGTCAAACAGTCATGGCCATTGGGTGCACGCCCAGATTACAGCTGCTAGGCACCCAAGCCCTAGCCACTGAGACTGGCTGGGTGAAAGGGTCGTTGGGCGCCCAGGTCCTAGCCGCTGAGGCAAGCTAGATAAAATAGTTGTAGGGCTCACATGCCGTAGTTATTGAGGCAAACAAGGTGAAATGGCTGCGCGAGCGCGTGGTTGGGCAATGCCGCGCATCACATGTTATGGCCATTGACGCATGGGTGGGAATGCCTGCTTACGAGTGGGCGAGCAATGGCCAAGATGCACAGGCTTGCAGTGACGGCCATGCGCGGGCGCTCCGCGCTGCGGATGCAGCAATGGGCTGTAGCTGCTGGGCACAGGCTAGGCCAATTGGCCCATGGTTGCTGGCTGATCAATTTGAGGGGGAAAGGAATCCCACAGTGAGCTCCACTGTGTTCCAATTAAATTAATTACTCATAACTTTAACAGGAATTTAATGATCTAACAAGATTAAAAGCAGGCATTCTCAAAGCCTGCCAATGCGGTTGGACCCCAGGCTATTATATAGCCCGACGAACCCGATGAGTTGAAACTGGGGGAGGCCACCACCCCGGGGGATTAGTCAGGTGTTCAAAGAGGCCTTGGACACCCCCGGTCAGCAAAGGAAAAAAAACCTATTAAACATATTTATTTGAATCAAGAAAACAACCATTACATACTGTTACAACCCCAAAATGGGGGTTAAGATTGAGGGGCCGTATCACGCCCCTGAACCTGGATCCCTGCAACGGTCCGACCTCGGGGACGCGAATTGGGAAAAAGAGATAATGTTTCTCCCCAGGATCCGCGTGTGTGAGGAAAACAAAAATTCCAAACACAACAAAAACATTTCACGGAAGCTTATTTGGCGTTGCGACCCTGAGCCTGTTGCCATCAGATTCCGTGTTGCACTCAACCCGTCAGCATAAAGCTGTCATAACAATACTCATACTCACACTGGAACAAAACATGATATCAAAATATACAGAGCTGACAGTAACGGGCTTGTCATTACCCAAGTATATACAAGTTATAATTAACAAGTGCAATAATTACAATCCCAAGAGAAAAGAGGCTAACAAAGGCCTTACAAAAAAAAAGCTAAAAACAAATACTACCCAAGTGTGTAACGAATCTCCGAAGTCACGCACGACGTCTACATGACATCACTGACAATAATAATCCTACAAAACTCGTGGCTCTACGGCCAACACAAGCACTCGGCTCGGGGTGAAGAACCTGCGACCTAGAGCACCAAACAAACAAGGTCAGACACGACGGTCTTGTTAGTTTTATGGTCTCTATCCATTAAGATTAATGTAATAAATTGATTAATTTCTTTATTTATCAATATATTCATGTTTTCCTTTCATGCGATGAATGGTGTTTTACTACTTAAATGCACATAACAAATAACATATTGGCTCATCAGATGAACCGGAGTCCACAAGTGTATTAGATGTAACACATGTGTATGGATGAGATCCGCATACAGGAGACATGTGTCACAAATCTTATACTTAAATTGATTCACAACCAGTGATGAGATTGGGCATCTCATCTGACAAGGTTGCAGTATTATGATCACTATAAAATAGTGTGATCTATCTTGATCATCGGAATGTAAGATTCTAGATCATTATACTGGTACATTGGATGTATTGAAGGACCATGAGAAGCACCTCAAGAACACTGTCTTTACTTTAAGGTCTGCTCTCATAATTCCCTAGCAATGGGCTCTCAACCCTGAGACATTGATGAACTCAAGTTTTTCATCTATTCATTTGCTTTGAGTCACCAATGAGTAAGGCCAACTGTAGGTCAACACCTCGATGTCTTGGGTATGTGGTAGTAGGACTGTGGGAACATTTAATGATCAAGATGGAATCTATCTTATCCCCTTGTGCCAATTAATGGATTTATCATTGGTAAGTGTACACCCATCTCAATTATGAGTTAATTAGATGGTACTAATGATTACTATAATTAATTGAGTCTCTAAGATAATAAGATATGGAACTAAATTGGTGGGACAGTCTGTCCAATTGATCCATGGATATTGATAGAGGGGCCTACTTGTAGTGATAGGAAAGTTTAGGGTCTTCATGTAATTTATTCCTAAGACTTGAGTTCAATTGCATTTATTTAGTGGAGTTATTTGCAATTAATTGCGGGCCCAGATTGCACATGAGATGTGGGGTCGCGGTGTCCCAGTTGGAGCCAACTTTCTATGGAATCCTTAGTGGTCCTCATGCTAGCCCAAGATTAGATCTTTACTAATTCTATTTGAACTCAAAGGAAAGCTACTATTTCTATTTGAAGTAAGACTTCTAATAGTGGTAATAGTGGGAATAGAGAGTTACTAATTATTATGGAAGTTAGACTTCTAATAATAAACAAAGAGAGAAGTTGCAAAAACTATAAATATAAGAGGAAAGGTGGCCTTGGACTTCCCATGCACTAGATCCCTTGGAGATTCACGCCCACCTCCCCTTGTGTGCAAGTGTTGCACTTCCTTCTTTTCATCTCTCTTTCTCTTCTCGTTCTCTTCTAGTTTGCTTAGAGATTCTAGTTAGTCTTTCTCTTGGAGATTCCACCATCTCTCTTGAGAAAAGAGATCTGAAGTGAGGCATAACGTGGAAGACAATTAGGCATTGGAGATTCTGATTTGCTTTGTGAAAGAGCTCTTCATCGAAGGGTTTAATCAAGTTCTCCATTAGTGCACAACCAAACTCCATAGGTATTATCTACTCCTTATATGTTGTAGAATTTCGTGGTTGCTTGTTAGGTGCTGCTTCTATCTTCTTGATAGATTTATTTGCTGACCATGACGGCTGTGATTGAGGACATGCATCCTGGATTGGGGTTTGTTGCCTTTTGGATAGATGATCACTACTTCTAGTTTGTGAAAAGTTTTTGAGACCTATCCTAGAGGCCCACCCACTTCCCACAATTGGTATCAGAGTCATACCTCATCTCTTATCATATTAGAGCAGCATGCTTGCTTTGTTCTTTACATGAGATGCGAAGAAGATAGAGGAAAAGCAATGTATGGATCGGGTTTTTATGGTTTTGCTATGTTTAATAGTGAATCCATGTTTGGATAGTCACAAAAGCGTTTAATATTGATCGAAGGATGATAGGAAGCCTTTGGAACACTTCAAAAGAGTTTTAGAGTTGAATGGACACGAAATAGAAAAACCCAAAAATCTGATGTTCGTCTGTTCGGTCGACTGGGACTCGTGTCCGGTCGACAGGGTACTTGCATGTCGGTCTACCGGGCTCTATGGCCGGTCGACTGGGGACACTCTGACAGCAGAAGCAGATTTTAGGATTTTTCAGTTTTGGGTCTTCTTTGTGTGTCCTATTTTTCTAGCATTGTTTGGCAGCCTATTTGTGTGTTTTGTGTGGTTGTATGAGATACTAACATGCAGGTTATCTTGTCCTCTTCATATGGCCCACAAGTCTTTTACTTTCTTTTATGATTGATTGGTTTATTTAAGGCTAAGTGCAAAGGGCGTCATGGTTTCCTTGGTTTCCCATGAAAGGCCAAGGCATGATGGTTTCCCTATAGCCATTTTAATTTCAATTTTAGATTACCATGTAAGTCTCATCGTAGAGACATAGGGATTTATGTAATTTTCAAAATTTATAAATTCTGGCGATGTCCGAGACGAAGAAGGAAAGTTAAGTTGGACTCCTAATCAAAGAGTTTGAAGATTACCAAAAGTGTTTTGGTGATACCCACAGAGTTTGAGGAATCCCAAAGTTTTGGAAAGTCCAAGAAGTCCAAGAAGTCTATTCCGCATGGCCATGTGGAGGAGAGGACTAGTTACTAATTTTAGCATTTTCTATTTATGGATGAATGCTTGATTTAGAATGTTTCCAAATTTGATCCAAACATAGCAAGTTACTAAAATTGGTCAAATCAAATTAATTTTTGGGAAGAGTTCTAATTAGTGTTGATGATCCATGAGATAGACACATTGGTAACACTAATTTAGTAACTAGACTTTCCTTAAAATAACTTGACTTGGAACCAATCTTTGATCATAATCATGAGATGTTTTGATGTTTATGTGGGCCCTAATACCTTAAAAAAGAAAATTCCTCAATTCTAAAATATTAAGTGGGAATGGGGCATTAAATTGAGAAATCACCATGGTTTTCCACCATAGGCCCATTGTAAGGAAAGTACTAGCCTTGCGCCATCTTGAGAATGGCCGTTCCCTACAGAGGGCTTTTATTTGTTTGGTTACTAGATATGGATATCGTTGGTGAGACGGGGTGGGGGTTCACTCCCCAAGAAGGAGCTGCCCACAACGGTTGTCACGCAATGTTAATTGGTGGGTCACACTTAACTAAAATAATGATGTAGTATCCCTAAGGATTTGCCTCATGTATTTTAGAAACTAAAACTAATCGGGAGTCATACATTATTTGGTATAAGGCACCTAGATAATAATGAAAGATAGGGGATCATGCATAGTTAGTCTTAATCCAAGTTTTGACCTACTTTGATCCGTACCAATCTAGGTGGTATTCGCACTCCCTAAGGAGGCATATCCCAGGGATTGGAATTCCGATGTATTCTAAATTTTAGTGGTTATGAGGATTCCACATAAAATTTGTAGAATACTAAACCCAAATGTCATTAATATTCTTTAATTGAATGTATGGTTATGTGCTACAGTTTATTCAACATGAATTCGAATACTTTCAATCCACTTGCGACCATTCTCAACTAGAATAAGTTGGTGGGATCCAACTATGTAGACTGGAAACGGAACTTGGATATTGTCCTGTCGCGACCCCGGACCGGGGGCCCACGGGACCGCGACGGGGTGTGGTGTTGTGGATAGCGAACCACACCCGTAAAGTGATTATTATACATTTCCTTAATTTCCCACAGGTTTCCGCGGTGAGGATTCCTCATACACTCATAGAACATTTACATAGGTGCGGAAGCGTGTAGCAAATCAAACTCTTATTCCAATCACATTAAATAAGACTGTTAATAAACAAGTATAGCATGATGTCAGAGTGAGCAATGAATTCATTTGCATTCCCAAAATATCAAGTTAAAGTTTAACAAAAGAACAAGTTAATTAACATTCCCCAAAAATAATAATGGCCAACAAAGGCCAATACAACCCAAAAGTATAAAACAGTATCATTCTCAAAATTCCCCAAAATGTTCGCAGCTCCGAGCTAAACCGAATGTCTACATGACATCGTCAGCTTGCCACTCTACTAAACGTTGCGGTTCACCGACCGCCTCCTCTGACTCCTCCTCAAGGGCAAAGACAGGAGCTGGACCTGAGTACCACAAAAATGGGTCAGACACGACGGTCTGGCAGGTGGGTGAATAGATAAACCAAGAAAGAAAACAAAACATATCATAGTTATAACGAAAACTGTCATAAAACAGGATACATAGTTCATTTAAAGTAACGATGCAATACAAAACATGCGGGGTATTCAAGGTACAGGAACTGACTAGGTGGCAACCACACTAAAGCTACATCCTCTCTATCACTAGAGTGATGAGAGCACATTGCGTGCATTGGGCTCAATCACACGAAGTGACGAGAACCAATATTATAAACATATACATATACATATAGCTAGGCAGGACCACAGCCGCGAACCGGGTAACGGGACAGTACGGGATCCAAGTTGCAACTGGCGGGAGCACAGGGGGAGACCCAAGTCAGTTGATCAGACTGACAAGGATGTCCAAGCTTAGTGGTGCCGACTCTTAGGTTACATGAGAAATCGAGACATGTACAAAACTCTATCAATATAAAACATACGGGCAGGCGGGGCATGGTGCTCGTAGGCACACATTTCATATCATTAACAGTTCATGCATAAACGAGGCTGGCGGGACATATCCAGAGTATGAATCAGAATTTGAAATAAAACCAGTAGGTCGGGTAATTATACATATAAACTGAATAAAACAAAGCAATGAATCCTATATCATTAGGGACTATGTATTGGGATATCCACATTCAGACAACATGTATAAGGGTCTTGTATGTCTAAATTTACCCTTAGTATGGTACTCGAATGATAGAGGACATACTAAGTTTCCTTATGCACATTGATGACTCTGAAAGTCCCAATACCTTTTCCGAAATGGTGTTTCTTTCTATGTAAATCTCCTTATGTCATCCCCTGGGTCTTTCCAAGGTGGTAGGGCATCAGAACAACCCATCCAAACCTTTAAATCCCATAACTAAAAACAATGGGAAAGACTCAGGAATTCTGGGTAAACTCGGTCACCTGTCGGTCAGCTGGCGGTTAGCCGCCGAGGTGATCGGCGGTTAGCCGCTGGCTGACCGCGGAGCTAACCGCGGCTCCCCTGCTAAAAAGTAGCATTCTGTGTTTCTAACCGCGCCTCTCGGCTACCTAGCGGTCACTGGGGTTATTGGATTGGAGGCTAGCCGCGAGCTGACCGCTCGGCTAACCGCGGTTCGCCTGTCAATATGCAGCATTCTGTGTTTCTAACCGCATCTGGGTCGGCTAGCCGCCGGTCACCTGTCGGCTAGCCGCCGAGGTGACCGCCTGCTGACCGCCCAGCTGCGGGAACTACACATCAGGTGCAGATTTCAGTCATTTGTCTCCCAAACCATATCACCTTCATTCCAACCATTTTCTGACGTGGAATGGGTCCAATCCCTTCCATTTAACATTTACTCCCTTCCACCAACTACCATTCCACCAATGCATTTATTTCACCTACCAATCCAATTTCATTCAATGCAAGTACAATACCATTTAAGAAGCTTATAATGACCCAAAATAACTTTCATGTATGCATGAATATATATGTTCTCATAATACTAACTAAGAGAAAACCATGACATTAAACACATTTCCAAAGCATTAAGAGACATAATGAATCAAATGACATATGAATAGCAAAAATCCACATTTTTGACAAAATAAGAACTTATTCAAATAGAATCCATTCATCCACTTGCCTTGGTCTCCAAGTATGCTAATCAAGCTCTAATCACTCTATCAAGCTCAAAATCTACAATCTACACAAAATCCCCAAAAACACATTCATTACAAGCCCTAAAAATGGCAAAACTATGAAATAGATGGAAAGAGCTTTCAATAATCAAGGTGAAGCACCTCCTAGGCTAGATGAATACACAATCAAGAGATGAGAAGAAGAACTTACATGAAGAGTCCTCTAATGGCAAGAGTTGGCTCAAGAGATAGCTTGGAATGGGACTCTCTCTCAAAAGAAGATATCAATAGGAAGCTCTCATGGAGGAGAAGAAGATTGTAGCATCCACTTAGCCTTTAGCAAGAGATTTGAGAGAGGTTGAGAGATGAAGGAGCAAGGAGCAAAGAGGTTGAAGAAAACCCTAGGCTGGGCTGGGATACCTTGTTCTCAAGAAATTGCAAGAAGAGGAGAAGGGAAAAGAACTCCTCCTTATATAGGCAATGGCTATGGGTCCCACAACTTAAAGTCCAAAATGGGCTAGAACATCGTTCTACGGGCTTCGGACGGATTCGACGAAGAAGGAAGAATTGATCGTCGAAATTTCTACTTTCCAAAAAGTATATATTTTACAAGTTTCGGAGGCATTGAAAATAGTGTCCAGATTTTGTGTAAAAAGACTGTTTTACCCCTATCAATGACAAAGTAGGGTTTAAAGGTCTCGGATGGAAACGGAGCAATTACGAAAGTTGTCGGGAATCATAAAATACATTCAACGGAGCAAATTACCGATTTCCAGAATTATAACTAAATCCCAAAACTAATCAAGACACAATAAAAAGGAACCCCCAAAGGGCCCCACTAGATCAAAAGAATTCCCAAAATTATTCAAAGCTATAAAAAGCTATTCTAATCCAGAATAAACCAATTCCCACTAATCTCACTTATAACTAAAACACGTCTTAATTAACACTAATCGGAAACTCTCGGGGCGGGGTCTTACATCCTCCACCCCTTAGGGCATTTGGTCCACCAAATGAAATAAAATTACTAACCTCGGGTAGTAGATGCGGATACTTCTTCTGAACTTGATCCCGTAATTCCCACGTTGCCTCTTCAGGTCCGTGATTTTCCCAGAGCACTTTCACCCATTGTATAGTCCTTGTCCTCAGTTCTTGTTCTTTCGTATCGATGATCTGAATAGGCTTCTCGACATAGGTGGCATCTTCTCTGATCTCTAATGGTTCATGACGGAGTACATGTGATGGATCGGGGACGTACTTTTTCAACATAGACACATGGAACACATTGTGTACGCCGGAAAGCTCAGGTGGTAAGGCTAATCTGTAAGCCACGTCACCAATCTTGCTCACAATATCATAGGGTCCAATGTATCTCCTAGATAATTTGCCTCTCTGACCGAATCTCAGAGTTCCTCTAGTAGGTGACACCTTCAAGAAAACCTTATCTCCTTCCTTAAAATGTAAGTCCCTTCGATGAGAGTCTGCATAACTCTTCTGTCTACTCCGGGCTACTTTCAGACGTTCTTGGATCAACTTGACTTTGTCACTGGTTTCACTTACCATAGTCGGTCCATGAAAACTGCGAATACCTACTTCTTCCCAACAAACTGGAGTTCTACACCTCCTACCATACAATGCCTCAAAAGGCGCCATTCCAATGCTCGAATGATAACTGTTGTTGTAGGCGAATTCGCAAAGCGGTAGGGTCTCGTCCCATTGAGTCTTGAAATCTAGTACACACGCTCGAAGCATATCCTCAAGGGTCTGAATTGTTCTCTCCGACTGACCATCTGTTTGTGGGTGATACGCTGTGCTGAACTGAAGCTTTGTTCCCATAGACTCATGCAAAGTCTTCCAGAATCTCGAGACGAATCTGCTATCTCGATCTGAAGTAATGGAGACTGGCTGCCCATGACGGCTGACAATCTCGTTGACAAACAACTCTGCGAGAGGTAACATATGCATCTTCTCTCCGGTCTTCATAGGAATAAAATGAGCTGATTTGGTAAGACGGTCCACAATGACCCATATGGAGTTGTTCCCTTTTCTGGTCCTTGGCAATCCTGAGATGAAATCCATGGTGATATGTTCCCACTTCCATTCTGGGATCTCTAATGGCTGCAATAACCCTGGAGGTCTCTGGTGTTCTGCTTTCACCAACTGGCACGTCATACATCGAGAAACGAAAGCTGCTATTTCCCTCTTCATGTTGTTCCACCAAAATCTGCCCTTCAAGTTCTGATACATCTTCGTGCTACCCGGATGCATAGAGTACTTCGTACTGTGCGCCTCTGTCATAATATCATTCTTCAAATCTTCAATGTTGGGCACGCATAGACGATCACGATAGAATAAGACTCCATCCACAATACGAAAGTCAGGACGTTCTGCTATATGCTCTGTAATCTTGGCCAACTCTGGATCTTGCAATTGGTCTTCCTTGATCTTCCGAATAAACGAGGGTTCAGACACTGACATGTTGGCTAACATCACTCCCTCGCTTAGGGGCTGAAAATCTACGCCCAACTCTTCAAATTGTTGAAAGAAGCACGTAACTCTTAGGCTTGCCACACTGGCTGACTTCCTACTCAAGGCATCGGCTACTACATTTGCCTTTCCCGGATGGTACTTGATCGGAAAATCATAATCTTTGATATATTCCATCCATCTTCTTTGTCTCATATTCAATTCCTTCTGAGAGAACAAATACTGTAGGCTGCGGTGATCGGAGTGGACTTCGAATTTCTCTCCGTAGAGGTAATGTCTCCACATCTTCAATGCAAAAACGACTGCTGCTAACTCCAGGTCATGCGTTGCATAGTTCTTCTCGTGGTCCTTCAACTGACGTGATCCATACGCAATGACTTTTCTATCTTGCATCAACACACAACCGAGTCCAATATTCGAAGCATCTGTAAAAATGGTGTAGCTGCCGCTCCCGGATGGTAAAGTGAGGACGGGTGCTGATGTTAATCTCTTTTTCAGCTCTTGGAAGCTGGCCTCGCATTGGTCTGTCCACACATAAGGTGCATTCTTCTTGGTCAACTTTGTCAATGACGCTGCGATCGACGAAAATCCTTGCACAAATCTTCGATAGTAACCCGCCAATCCAAGAAAACTTCTGATTTCCGACGCGTTCTTCGGTCTTTCCCACTTCACAACTGCCTCTATCTTGGTTGGGTCCACTGATAATCCTTCTTTGGAAATGATATGACCTAAAAATGCGACTTCTTCAAGCCAAAAATCACACTTAGTGAGCTTCGCATACAATTGATTGTCTCTTAGGAGTTGCAATGCTATCCTCAAATGCTCTTCATGTTCTTCTCTAGACTTAGAGTACACCAAAATGTCATCAATAAACACCACTGTGAATTGGTCTAAGTACTCAGCGAATATTTTGTTCATCAAAGCCATGAATACTGCTGGTGCATTCGTCAGTCCAAATGGCATCACTAGAAATTCATAGTGTCCATATCTCGTCCGGAACGCCGTCTTTGATACATCTGAATCTCTAACTCTCAGCTGATGGTAACCGGATCTTAGATCGATCTTCGAAAAGTAAGCAGCACCTTGCAATTGGTCAAACAATTCATCTATCCTTGGCAATGGATACTTGTTCTTGATGGTAGCTTGGTTCAATTTCCGGTAATCAATACACATTCTCATGGAACCGTCTTTCTTCTTGACGAATAACACTGGAGCTCCCCAAGGTGAGACGCTCGGTCTAATAAAACCTTTATCCAACAATTCTTGCAACTGAATCTTCAGCTCTCCTAATTCCGCTGGAGCCATTCTGTATGGTGCGATAGATATCGGAGCGGTCCCTGGTAACAATTCGATGGTGAAGTCAATCTCCCTAACAGGTGGTAAACCTGGGATTTCTTCTGGAAAAACGTCTGGGAATTCGCAAACAATTGGGATCTCCTCCACCCCTTGGGACCGTTTATCCTCCGTGATAAACGCTAAATAGCATTCACATCCACTTCTCACTAGTCTATCAGCCCTCAATGCTGAGACGAATCTTGGACAAGAATTCTTCTTCTCCCCATGGAATAATACTCCTGCTGGGGTCTCCTCTAATTTGAACGTGAGGGTCTTGTGGAAACAGTCCATCGTAGCATGGTACCCTGCTAACCAATCCATTCCTAGAATGACATCGAAGTCACACATCTCCAACAAAATGAGATTCGCCGGTAACACCACATCTCCTATCTTAACAGCACATCTAGGATAATACTTCCTACACACAACTTGTTTGCCTACGGGGGTGGACACCGTCAACACATACTCAAGTTCTCTAGCTGGCATATCAATCAACTTAGAAAATTTTGGAGACAAGAAGGAGTGCGTAGAGCCAGGGTCAAACAAAACTTTAGCTTCAAATCCACAAACTAGGAGTGTACCTTCCACCACGTTATCTGCCGCCTCTGCATCAGCTTGGTTAATTGCATACACTTGTCCTCGCTGCTGAGGCCTGTTCTGAGCTTGTTGCTGCCTTCCTTGTTGTGCATTCCTATTCTGCTGAAGAGGACGCTGATTCTGGTTCTGTCCTTGATGACGAGCTTGATGCTGCTGTTGTGGAGGTCGATATTGTTGCTGTGGAGCCTGCTGCTGGAGTGGCCTTGGCTGGTTCTGTACGGCTAATGCATTCTGAGGTGGTGCCTGGCGCTGTGTTCCTTGTTGTTGCTGATTCTGCCTGTTGTTACCTTGTCCAACTGGTCTTGGGCAGTCCTTGAGCTGGTGTGTCATGGATCCACATCTGAAACATGCTCCCGTAATCGTACGGCATTGAGCACTCTCGTGGTTCTTACCACAGTGAACGCAAACTAGAGCATTCTGCACGTTTTGTTCATGCCTCGGTCGCTTGTTCTGAGGGTTCCTTGGTGGGTGATTCTGTTGGTGAGCTGGTGCCTTTCCTTGGATCTTGAGGATCTTGTTGTTCAGGTTCTCGAATTTGTAGGCCCTTCTCACAGCCTCTTCAAAAGTGACGGGTGGTACAACACCCGTGGCATCCCTTTCAATGATCGGGTTGAGTCCTTCGAGGAATCGTGTTATCTTCTTCTCCACAGTGTCAATTAACTCGGGGGCATATCGAGACAACCTCTCAAACTTCGTGAGGTACTCTTGCACGGTCGCGTTACCTTGTACGAGCTGCTGGAATTCAATTGCTTTTTGCCTCTTGACATGTGTCGGTACATACTTGTCACCGAATTGCCTCTTGAAACTTGCCCAAGCGTCTGCATCTGCTATGGTCCTATACTCAGCCTTGATTGTCTTCCACCATATGTCCGCTAGGCCCGTGAACAACGAAGCGGTGAGTTGCACTTGCTGTCTACCGGTACATCTGAATATCTCGAAGATGTTCTCTGTCTGTTCCAACCAGTCGTCTGCAGCTAATGGGTCCTCATGCCCAGTGAACTCCTTGGGACCCCTCTTCCTAAACTTTTCGTACAGCGCATTGGGATCATGTTCCCTATTGTTGATGACAATCTGAGTGCCTGGAGGTTGCGCTGGTGCCGGTTCAGGTCTCCTTTCTAACACTTCTAACAGTTGCCTTTGCATCGTAGCCATCTCCCTAGCATGCTCTTCATCCTTCCTGGCCATTTGGTCTTGCAGTCTGGCTTGGTTCTCATTGGCTTGACGTTGCTGGTCAAGCATGGCTTGCATCATTTGTTGAAATTGATTCTGCATGTTTGGGTCCGGAATACCGTTTCCTAGTGGCCCGGTGTGCTCACTATTGCTTGCGGTGGGATTGTCGGTTACGGGTCTTTTTCGAGGTGGCATATCACTGTAAAACAAATTGTTAGCACATAAAATCATACAAGGATCACACATTGCTCACACGAGTCTAACTAACGAAAAGTCTAACAAGAAGTCTAACGGATCCTCGCCACGTCCTTAGGATTTCTAGTTTCTTTTAATTGCCTGAAACACGTCTCGCTCTGATACCAGCCTGTCGCGACCCCGGACCGGGGGCCCACGGGACCGCGACGGGGTGTGGTGTTGTGGATAGCGAACCACACCCGTAAAGTGATTATTATACATTTCCTTAATTTCCCACAGGTTTCCGCGGTGAGGATTCCTCATACACTCATAGAACATTTACATAGGTGCGGAAGCGTGTAGCAAATCAAACTCTTATTCCAATCACATTAAATAAGACTGTTAATAAACAAGTATAGCATGATGTCAGAGTGAGCAATGAATTCATTTGCATTCCCAAAATATCAAGTTAAAGTTTAACAAAAGAACAAGTTAATTAACATTCCCCAAAAATAATAATGGCCAACAAAGGCCAATACAACCCAAAAGTATAAAACAGTATCATTCTCAAAATTCCCCAAAATGTTCGCAGCTCCGAGCTAAACCGAATGTCTACATGACATCGTCAGCTTGCCACTCTACTAAACGTTGCGGTTCACCGACCGCCTCCTCTGACTCCTCCTCAAGGGCAAAGACAGGAGCTGGACCTGAGTACCACAAAAATGGGTCAGACACGACGGTCTGGCAGGTGGGTGAATAGATAAACCAAGAAAGAAAACAAAACATATCATAGTTATAACGAAAACTGTCATAAAACAGGATACATAGTTCATTTAAAGTAACGATGCAATACAAAACATGCGGGGTATTCAAGGTACAGGAACTGACTAGGTGGCAACCACACTAAAGCTACATCCTCTCTATCACTAGAGTGATGAGAGCACATTGCGTGCATTGGGCTCAATCACACGAAGTGACGAGAACCAATATTATAAACATATACATATACATATAGCTAGGCAGGACCACGGCCGCGAACCGGGTAACGGGATAGTACGGGATCCAAGTTGCAACTGGCGGGAGCACAGGGGGAGACCCAAGTCAGTTGATCAGACTGACAAGGATGTCCAAGCTTAGTGGTGCCGACTCTTAGGTTACATGAGAAATCGAGACATGTACAAAACTCTATCAATATAAAACATACGGGCAGGCGGGGCATGGTGCTCGTAGGCACACATTTCATATCATTAACAGTTCATGCATAAACGAGGCTGGCGGGACATATCCAGAGTATGAATCAGAATTTGAAATAAAACCAGTAGGTCGGGTAATTATACATATAAACTGAATAAAACAAAGCAATGAATCCTATATCATTAGGGACTATGTATTGGGATATCCACATTCAGACAACATGTATAAGGGTCTTGTATGTCTAAATTTACCCTTAGTATGGTACTCGAATGATAGAGGACATACTAAGTTTCCTTATGCACATTGATGACTCTGAAAGTCCCAATACCTTTTCCGAAATGGTGTTTCTTTCTATGTAAATCTCCTTATGTCATCCCCTGGGTCTTTCCAAGGTGGTAGGGCATCAGAACAACCCATCCAAACCTTTAAATCCCATAACTAAAAACAATGGGAAAGACTCAGGAATTCTGGGTAAACTCGGTCACCTGTCGGTCAGCTGGCGGTTAGCCGCCGAGGTGATCGGCGGTTAGCCGCTGGCTGACCGCGGAGCTAACCGCGGCTCCCCTGCTAAAAAGTAGCATTCTGTGTTTCTAACCGCGCCTCTCGGCTACCTAGCGGTCACTGGGGTTATTGGATTGGAGGCTAGCCGCGAGCTGACCGTTCGGCTAACCGCGGTTCGCCTGTCAAAATGCAGCATTCTGTGTTTCTAACCGCATCTGGGTCGGCTAGCCGCCGGTCACCTGTCGGCTAGCCGCCGAGGTGACCGCCTGCTGACCGCCCAGCTGCGGGAACTACACATCAGGTGCAGATTTCAGTCATTTGTCTCCCAAACCATATCACCTTCATTCCAACCATTTTCTGACGTGGAATGGGTCCAATCCCTTCCATTTAACATTTACTCCCTTCCACCAACTACCATTCCACCAATGCATTTATTTCACCTACCAATCCAATTTCATTCAATGCAAGTACAATACCATTTAAGAAGCTTATAATGACCCAAAATAACTTTCATGTATGCATGAATATATATGTTCTCATAATACTAACTAAGAGAAAACCATGACATTAAACACATTTCCAAAGCATTAAGAGACATAATGAATCAAATGACATATGAATAGCAAAAATCCACATTTTTGACAAAATAAGAACTTATTCAAATAGAATCCATTCATCCACTTGCCTTGGTCTCCAAGTATGCTAATCAAGCTCTAATCACTCTATCAAGCTCAAAATCTACAATCTACACAAAATCCCCAAAAACACATTCATTACAAGCCCTAAAAATGGCAAAACTATGAAATAGATGGAAAGAGCTTTCAATAATCAAGGTGAAGCACCTCCTAGGCTAGATGAATACACAATCAAGAGATGAGAAGAAGAACTTACATGAAGAGTCCTCTAATGGCAAGAGTTGGCTCAAGAGATAGCTTGGAATGGGACTCTCTCTCAAAAGAAGATATCAATAGGAAGCTCTCATGGAGGGGAAGAAGATTGTAGCATCCACTTAGCCTTTAGCAAGAGATTTGAGAGAGGTTGAGAGATGAAGGAGCAAGGAGCAAAGAGGTTGAAGAAAACCCTAGGCTGGGCTGGGATACCTTGTTCTCAAGAAATTGCAAGAAGAGGAGAAGGGAAAAGAACTCCTCCTTATATAGGCAATGGCTATGGGTCCCACAACTTAAAGTCCAAAATGGGCTAGAACATCGTTCTACGGGCTTCGGACGGATTCGACGAAGAAGGAAGAATTGATCGTCGAAATTTCTACTTTCCAAAAAGTATATATTTTACAAGTTTCGGAGGCATTGAAAATAGTGTCCAGATTTTGTGTAAAAAGACTGTTTTACCCCTATCAATGACAAAGTAGGGTTTAAAGGTCTCGGATGGAAACGGAGCAATTACGAAAGTTGTCGGGAATCATAAAATACATTCAACGGAGCAAATTACCGATTTCCAGAATTATAACTAAATCCCAAAACTAATCAAGACACAATAAAAAGGAACCCCCAAAGGGCCCCACTAGATCAAAAGAATTCCCAAAATTATTCAAAGCTATAAAAAGCTATTCTAATCCAGAATAAACCAATTCCCACTAATCTCACTTATAACTAAAACACGTCTTAATTAACACTAATCGGAAACTCTCGGGGCGGGGTCTTACATGTCCTGACTGCATCAGGATATAAATATGTCCTTACCATGCCAGATGGACCAAATGGACCAAAGACGATGAGATGGCCAGATGTTATATTTAGGCATCCATGACTAGTGTTTTGCAACACCAACATCAATCCTATAGGACTGCATACGATATAATATCGAACATAAAGGAGATGTTTGGGGACCAGGGCAGGCCTGCTAGGTAGGCTGCTATGAGGGTGCTCATAAGCACCAAGATGGCTGAGGGAACACCAGTACAAGACCACATGCTAAAGATGATGGACTCATTGAATGAGTCGGATGTACTAGGTGACGCGATTGATGCAGAATCGCAGATTGACATAATCCTCGAGTCGCTACTGGATTCATTCAACTATTTTAAGGTCAATTATAATATGAATAAAATGAATCTGACCCTAGCTGAGCTGTCTAGCCAGCTGATAGCAACTGAGGGGATCATGAAAAAAAGGCCAATTGCCCTGATGACAGAAAAGTCAGATGCCAGGTTTAAGTCGAAAGGCAAAGGCCGGAAAGGCAAAAAGAAATCAGTCCCAAGGATCCTAAGGCGGAAAATGGTCCTAATGGTGGAATGGCAAAGACTAAAGGTTCAGGGACCAAGGGAAAGTGTTTCCACTGTGGTAAAACAGGACATTGGAAGAGGAATTGTCCAGATTTTCTGTCCAAGAAGAAGACCTTAGGTATGATTGAGTCACTTCTTTTTGAAGTTAGTTTTGCAACTGGTACTTCAGAATCCTGGTGTGTTGACTCTAGTGCAACTAATCACATCTGTAATTCGTTGCAGGAGTTTCGGGAAACCAGGAGGCTCAGTGACGACAAAATCATTATCAACCTAGGATCTGATGCTAAGACAGAGGCGGTTTTAGTGGGAGTTATTACTTTATGCTTTTCAGATAATAAATTGATCTTGTTAGATACATTATATGTACCGTCTTTAAGGCGGAATTTAATTTCAGTTTCTAGTTTGGTGAATAAAAGTTATTCCATTACTTTTGGTACTGAAGTTGTCATAAAGAGGAATGGTACTTTCATATGTTCTGGCAAGGTAGTCAATGAACTTTATTTGTTAACTTCCACAATGTATGAGATACATGATACCGAGATAAAAAATAGACCATCCTTAAAGAGAAGATCACCTTCATCTAATCCAACAAAGCTTTGGCACCTGAGGCTAGGTCACATTAACCTAAACATGATTGATAGGCTAGTGAAAGATGGTATCTTGCCTTCATTGGTGGTAGAGCCAATGCCTGTCTGCGAATCCTGTCTGGAAGGCAAAACGACCAAAAGACCCTTTTCATCTAAGGGCAATAGGACCAAAGATTTATTGGAATTAGTGCATACTGATGTGTGTGGACCCATAAATGTTAGAGCGAGAGGAGGATATGAGTACTTCATCACTTTCACAGATGACTACTCAAGATATGGATACATATACCTTATGCACCGCAAGTCTAAGGCTTTTGAAAAGTGTCGCGCCCCCGAACCCGGATCCCTGCAGCGGTCCGACCTCGGGAACGCGAGTTGGGGATTAAGTGATGAATATATTTTTCCCCGGGATCCGCGTGTGTGAGGAAGGCAAAATTTCCAAACACATCAAGAACATTTCGCGGAAGCTTACGTGGCATTGCGACCCGTCAGCATAAAGCTGTCATAGCATAATCATACTCAGACTGGAATAAAACATGATATTAAAATATACAGAGCTGACCGGGACAGGCTTATCAATACCCAAGCATATTCAAGTTATAATTACACAAGTGCATTAATTACAATCCCAAAAGAAAAGGCTAACAAAAGCCTTACAAAATAACAAGCTAAGAACAAATACTACCCATGTGTGAAACGTATCTCCAGAGTCAAGCGCGACGTCTGAATGACATCACTGAAACAACAACCTGCAAAACTCATGGCTCTAAAGCCAACTGCGCACGTACTAGCTCAAGACGAGAACCTGCTACCTAAGGCACCAAACAAACAAGGTCAGACACGACGGTCTGGCAGGTGATCAATTTAAGCATGAGTATGAATCATTTAAAATTTATAAGAAACCATATACTGAATTTAAAACAGTTTACAAATCTTGAAACGATGCTTGAACGATATACACTTCGAGAAAACAAAAGTCCACGAACGAGATATGAGGCAAAAGTAGCATGAGTACATGTGGTCTAGTGTTTAAAACCATTTAATAAATTTCCAAATAGTACATGAACAAAATGCAATACAAGGCTAGCATGATTACGAGAAAACGTCATGATTCGTAAATCCACATTGAGCTCATCCTTTCTCCGTCATACATGATGACAAGAGCAAGCAAAGACAAAGCACGACAGGCGAAACGAAACAGAAGCCCGAGCCACACAAGGTGGGCGGGAAATCCGGCCGCGGAACCGGAACAGAACAAAAATGTGTATAAATACACGACTTATCTGCAGATAGTCCTTATGTTTAAGGACCCCCTAACAAGTGGATCAGACTGAGAGGGCAGTCCAAGCTCAGTGGTATTCAACGGAATTCATGAATGCACAAAACTAATGGAGACTCGCCGTTTGAGGCCCGTGGTTGACACGCTACGCCCCGTGGTTAAGGGTGCCTCCCGGACCAAGTTCTCACATTTCCCTTATCGACCACAGGGTGGATGGTGCACGCAAGACAAAACAAGGTATCATAAGCTATAAGCATGTCGAAGCGCACTAAGTAGTCCCCTTTTGGGTTCTTTGAAACAAAGCTGATACTTGTAACTCAAAACAAGTGCAAAGCGATACCGAAAACAAAACTGATACTTGCAAGTCAAAACAAGTGCAAACAATATCCGAAACAAAACTGATACTTGCAAGTCAAAACAAGTGCAAAACAATAGCCGAACGAAACCAATGCTTGCAAGTCAAAACAAGTGCAAAACAAGATTCTAGACAAAACCAATGCTTGTAAGTCAAAACAAGTGCAAAACGAGATTCTAGACAAAACCAATGCTTGTAAGTCAAAACGAGTACAAAACAATATTCTTCATGTCAAGACTAAGTTTCTGAAAACAGACTTTCAAGTATATGCTAAGGCCCTTCATTCGATTCTTGTGTAATTGAAACCCAAATGTTGGAATTAAAAGCAGATTGGTGCCCCTGAAGCTAAATAACATTTCATGTCTCAATTGCACAACATCAAGCTAAAGAGCCCTTAACATATTCTAGTTTTTCTCTCCCATCGAAAACCCTTCAAAATTCTCCTTCTGTACACTCGGTCACCACGCGGCTACCTGGCGGCTAGCCGCTGGTTGTGGTCGGCTAGCCGACCGGCTGACCGACCACTGACCGACTGTTCAGGAACAATACTACTTTCCATTTTTCTGCGCAGGTCGGCCAGCCGCCTGCTGACCGCCTGCGGGCCGACCACGCCCTGTGCAGAAATTTAGTTACTGTTATTCTGACCGACACAGGGTCGGTTAGCCGTGGGTCAACAGTCGGCTAGCCGACTGCTGGCCGACTGCTAACCGCCTGTCTGCGGCAGCTTCAGCTGGATTCAAATTTTTCACACCATTTCACCCATTTTACATCCTTCCATTCCTTTGTCAAATCCCTGCACTTCCCTTGAGCCTCCATGCTCTCCAAGGGCCATTTCCATTCAAATTTTAACAACCAACACATCTAATCATTTCACAAAATACTCTTCCATTCTTTCATCCATTTGCAACACATTTAAGCAAGACAAAAACTACTTCAATTGAATGAAAACCAGCAAGATAAACCACTAGCAAATGCATTTCAAACTAAACAAAAATTCAAACCATAACACATATTTGAAACAATACATTGCTCAAATTATAATGGAAAAAGAACCAAACCATTGAAGCTAAAACATTCAAACATTGCATGCATGAGAAGAGCTAAGTTGATCACTTGCCTTTGACCCAAATGTCAATCCAAAACCTTCCTCAAAACCACTCTCAAGAGCTGAACCGAAATCTACAAAAAGCCCCAAAAATAAACCTCAAAATCCAACAAAATTTGAAAAATAAGAATCCACTTCGAAATGGCTGTTGCATGTATGAAAAACACAATCCTTGTAGGCTCAAAAGACTCTATTGAAAAGGAGAAGAAGATCCCTTACCTGAAGCTTGCTAAACAAGAAGTAAGGACAAAAATGAAGGAGCTATCCAGCTGGGATCTCCAAGAAAAAGGTAACAATAGAAAGCTTGGGAGGAGAGGAAGAAGGAGATGAGATCAGATTTTCACTCCAAGCTAGAATGGGCTGACATGCAAGGTGGAGAAGATGAAGGAAAAATGGGTTCTTCTCTGGTTTCCTGAGTTGCAGCAGTTGGGAGGGAGTTTGCAAGTGAAGAAACGTGGGTGAAGGAGTTGACTTAAATGGGGAAAGTGGAAAAATGTGGGGCCCAAAACAGCTGAAACTTAAAATGGCTAAATCATGGTCTTGCGGGCCCCGGATGAAATCGACGAAGAAGACTAAAATGATCCTTATAAAATCTAGTTTTCAAAAAGTATATTTTTGGCATGGTTCTGAAATTTCGAAATCTGGGCTCAGATTTAAATGTGAAAAGACTGTTTTGCCCCTCGGGCTGAAAAACTGATTTTCTGAGTTTCGGATGGGGTAGGTCTAAACACAAAAGTTGTTAGTTCTAATTTGACCTATCAAAAGAAACCAAAATTGTAATTTTTCAAAATCAAGAACAATCCCCTACGCTGACACGTACAGCCCAAGGCATCCCCGGGCTGTTAGACCAGGTCCAACCGCTCTCAAAATTCCCCAAAGCTATGGAAAACCATTCTAAACCACAGTCTAACTCAATTAGGCTCAAATCTTATTTAGAAAACTAAACCACGGTTAAAAACACACTAATCCTGAAAATTAGGGGTCGGGGTCTTACATCCTCCCCCCCTTAGAACATTTGGTCCTCCAAATGATCTAAACCAACTCAAAACAAAACGAGGGCATTACTCACACACTAGATCGAGAAAATCTCAAAAGGTCTATTCAAACTCACGGTTATCCCGGAATCGCCTGAACTCACTAGGTCATCCTCTTCTGAAACACTGTCTCTAAACATTGGTGATCTGCTTGCTCCTGCACCACTGCAATACCTCCTGATCAAACATGGCGGTGACATGAGTATGTGGTCAAGGTCTCTGATTTGGTTGAAGATCTCAACTGTCCAAAGTTTTACCCGGCAACTTGCTCCTCTGACATAATCAATGCTCAAAGAATCCTTCTGTCAATACCCAGTGATTATCAACTGTCCTAGCATTGTCTCGAATCTACTACGTGTCTTGCCCATCAATGTCGGTCCAAGAATAAGAAAGCTTTGACTCATCCCGGTGTACTACCACTTCGTCTGCTCTTTGAAATCACAAGGTTCGCCACACTATAGGTTTCCTGCCCTGACTTGACCCGCTAACACTCTAACTATCATACTACTCCACATGTCCAAACTCTATAGGATGTATCTCTATCAAAACTCATTTGTCTGGTTTTCTATCCCTGGCATGCATACTTGACCTTGTAAGTTTGATTTGTGTCCACCATCCTAGAGCGAAGTCTTTCTTCAAAGTACTCCAAAAGTTCTTGTTACTCTAACTCTTTATGCTCATCGTCCTTGGTCCTCTGTACAATAATTATCTACTCATCATCACACCTCAAACGGTTACAACTCTGTATTCAAATCTCAAAACTGTCCCAATCAAACCTCGATTGCCCAATCTTCTGTCTCTATTTCAAGTTCGTTGTCCTCAAGTCTTACTCCTGTGTCATTCTTTTCTAAATCTTTCAACTAAAATTATCCATAGGTTGTGATTCTCCATTTCATATATGTACTCCGTCAAAACCTTTGTTCCACTAGTTGGTAAAATCCACAAAATCTACTCTATCAAGTGATTAAGTAACAATAAATTCCACATGCAACTCTCTACAAGGCTACCGAAAACTAACTTCCTATGCTTTTTAACCACATACTGACGCATTCTGCTGAGTTAAGTTCATCATCATTATGGAATCGTTGAAAATCTTGTAACACTTCTCCAATAAAAGTTCATCAAATTTGAGAAATTTCTAGCTTTTGGCATCCACTTGAAGCTCTATCAACTGAAAATCACCTCAAACTTCTTAAAATCTACCACTAATCCGGCTTCAGAGGTCCTCCGACTTAGGAAAATAATCCAAGTTTATCCAAAAATTTTGCACTTACTTGTCTAACACACCACCTAATGGTCCACAATCGACTATAATTATATCTCGATATGTTGTTCACCTTCCTTACTAATTAACAATTGTCCACATATTCCCTTCCTAACTCCATTTGCGACATCGAAAAGCTGAAAATTCTGTCAAAGTCCTTCGAGAGACACATGCTAAGTCCACAAAACTCTAACTTTCTAACGCAAAAGCAAGCAAAAGATACTAAATATGGGTACGGAGACATTAAATTCTCCCCCACTAGAACGGAATTTGGTCCTCCAAATTCCCTAACCACAAGGACAAGAACACAAGACAAAAAGAGTCTCCCCCACTAGAAGGAAACCAAACCCGAAGTCACAAAAACGATGGCTAGCCAAAACAAAATCTACACGGTCTAAGGAGTCCTCACCACACGTCTTAAGGTTCCTAGAGTGTTTTATTTCCTAGAAACCTGCCCGCTCTGATACCAGTCTGTCGCGTCCCCGAACCCGGATCCCTGCAGCGGTCCGACCTCGGGAACGCGAGTTGGGGATTAAGTGATGAATATATTTTTCCCCGGGATCCGCGTGTGTGAGGAAGGCAAAATTTCCAAACACATCAAGAACATTTCGCGGAAGCTTACGTGGCATTGCGACCCGTCAGCATAAAGCTGTCATAGCATAATCATACTCAGACTGGAATAAAACATGATATTAAAATATACAGAGCTGACCGGGACAGGCTTATCAATACCCAAGCATATTCAAGTTATAATTACACAAGTGCATTAATTACAATCCCAAAAGAAAAGGCTAACAAAAGCCTTACAAAATAACAAGCTAAGAACAAATACTACCCATGTGTGAAACGTATCTCCAGAGTCAAGCGCGACGTCTGAATGACATCACTGAAACAACAACCTGCAAAACTCATGGCTCTAAAGCCAACTGCGCACGTACTAGCTCAAGACGAGAACCTGCTACCTAAGGCACCAAACAAACAAGGTCAGACACGACGGTCTGGCAGGTGATCAATTTAAGCATGAGTATGAATCATTTAAAATTTATAAGAAACCATATACTGAATTTAAAACAGTTTACAAATCTTGAAACGATGCTTGAACGATATACACTTCGAGAAAACAAAAGTCCACGAACGAGATATGAGGCAAAAGTAGCATGAGTACATGTGGTCTAGTGTTTAAAACCATTTAATAAATTTCCAAATAGTACATGAACAAAATGCAATACAAGGCTAGCATGATTACGAGAAAACGTCATGATTCGTAAATCCACATTGAGCTCATCCTTTCTCCGTCATACATGATGACAAGAGCAAGCAAAGACAAAGCACGACAGGCGAAACGAAACAGAAGCCCGAGCCACACAAGGTGGGCGGGAAATCCGGCCGCGGAACCGGAACAGAACAAAAATGTGTATAAATACACGACTTATCTGCAGATAGTCCTTATGTTTAAGGACCCCCTAACAAGTGGATCAGACTGAGAGGGCAGTCCAAGCTCAGTGGTATTCAACGGAATTCATGAATGCACAAAACTAATGGAGACTCGCCGTTTGAGGCCCGTGGTTGACACGCTACGCCCCGTGGTTAAGGGTGCCTCCCGGACCAAGTTCTCACATTTCCCTTATCGACCACAGGGTGGACGGTGCACGCAAGACAAAACAAGGTATCATAAGCTATAAGCATGTCGAAGCGCACTAAGTAGTCCCCTTTTGGGTTCTTTGAAACAAAGCTGATACTTGTAACTCAAAACAAGTGCAAAGCGATACCGAAAACAAAACTGATACTTGCAAGTCAAAACAAGTGCAAACAATATCCGAAACAAAACTGATACTTGCAAGTCAAAACAAGTGCAAAACAATAGCCGAACGAAACCAATGCTTGCAAGTCAAAACAAGTGCAAAACAAGATTCTAGACAAAACCAATGCTTGTAAGTCAAAACAAGTGCAAAACGAGATTCTAGACAAAACCAATGCTTGTAAGTCAAAACGAGTACAAAACAATATTCTTCATGTCAAGACTAAGTTTCTGAAAACAGACTTTCAAGTATATGCTAAGGCCCTTCATTCGATTCTTGTGTAATTGAAACCCAAATGTTGGAATTAAAAGCAGATTGGTGCCCCTGAAGCTAAATAACATTTCATGTCTCAATTGCACAACATCAAGCTAAAGAGCCCTTAACATATTCTAGTTTTTCTCTCCCATCGAAATCCCTTCAAAATTCTCCTTCTGTACACTCGGTCACCACGCGGCTACCTGGCGGCTAGCCGCTGGTTGTGGTCGGCTAGCCGACCGGCTGACCGACCACTGACCGACTGTTCAGGAACAATACTACTTTCCATTTTTCTGCGCAGGTCGGCCAGCCGCCTGCTGACCGCCTGCGGGCCGACCACGCCCTGTGCAGAAATTTAGTTACTGTTATTCTGACCGACACAGGGTCGGTTAGCCGTGGGTCAACAGTCGGCTAGCCGACTGCTGGCCGACTGCTAACCGCCTGTCTGCGGCAGCTTCAGCTGGATTCAAATTTTTCACACCATTTCACCCATTTTACATCCTTCCATTCCTTTGTCAAATCCCTGCACTTCCCTTGAGCCTCCATGCTCTCCAAGGGCCATTTCCATTCAAATTTTAACAACCAACACATCTAATCATTTCACAAAATACTCTTCCATTCTTTCATCCATTTGCAACACATTTAAGCAAGACAAAAACTACTTCAATTGAATGAAAACCAGCAAGATAAACCACTAGCAAATGCATTTCAAACTAAACAAAAATTCAAACCATAACACATATTTGAAACAATACATTGCTCAAATTATAATGGAAAAAGAACCAAACCATTGAAGCTAAAACATTCAAACATTGCATGCATGAGAAGAGCTAAGTTGATCACTTGCCTTTGACCCAAATGTCAATCCAAAACCTTCCTCAAAACCACTCTCAAGAGCTGAACCGAAATCTACAAAAAGCCCCAAAAATAAACCTCAAAATCCAACAAAATTTGAAAAATAAGAATCCACTTCGAAATGGCTGTTGCATGTATGAAAAACACAATCCTTGTAGGCTCAAAAGACTCTATTGAAAAGGAGAAGAAGATCCCTTACCTGAAGCTTGCTAAACAAGAAGTAAGGACAAAAATGAAGGAGCTATCCAGCTGGGATCTCCAAGAAAAAGGTAACAATAGAAAGCTTGGGAGGAGAGGAAGAAGGAGATGAGATCAGATTTTCACTCCAAGCTAGAATGGGCTGACATGCAAGGTGGAGAAGATGAAGGAAAAATGGGTTCTTCTCTGGTTTCCTGAGTTGCAGCAGTTGGGAGGGAGTTTGCAAGTGAAGAAACGTGGGTGAAGGAGTTGACTTAAATGGGGAAAGTGGAAAAATGTGGGGCCCAAAACAGCTGAAACTTAAAATGGCTAAATCATGGTCTTGCGGGCCCCGGATGAAATCGACGAAGAAGACTAAAATGATCCTTATAAAATCTAGTTTTCAAAAAGTATATTTTTGGCATGGTTCTGAAATTTCGAAATCTGGGCTCAGATTTAAATGTGAAAAGACTGTTTTGCCCCTCGGGCTGAAAAACTGATTTTCTGAGTTTCGGATGGGGTAGGTCTAAACACAAAAGTTGTTAGATCTAATTTGACCTATCAAAAGAAACCAAAATTGTAATTTTTCAAAATCAAGAACAATCCCCTACGCTGACACGTACAGCCCAAGGCATCCCCGGGCTGTTAGACCAGGTCCAACCGCTCTCAAAATTCCCCAAAGCTATGGAAAACCATTCTAAACCACAGTCTAACTCAATTAGGCTCAAATCTTATTTAGAAAACTAAACCACGGTTAAAAACACACTAATCCTGAAAATTAGGGGTCGGGGTCTTACAAAAAGTTCAAAGAGTTCCGAGCGGAAGCGGAAAAGCAATTAGGTAAAAGTATAAAGACTCTTCGATCAAATCGAGGAAGGAAATATCTCTCAGTTGACTTTATGTGATACTTATCAGAGAATGTGATTGTATCCCAGTTGTCTGCTCCTGGTATGCCTCAACAGAATGGAGTAGCAGAAAGAAGGAACCGGACTCTTTTAGATATGATCAGGTCTATGATGAGTTTCTCAGAGTTACCTATATCCTTTTGGGGATATGCTTTAGATACTGCAATGTACATACTAAACTTCGTACCATCTAAGTCTGTACCTAAGACTCCCCGGGAGTTATGGTCTGGGCGGAAGCCTAGTCTGCAACATTTACATATTTGGGGTTGTCCGCCACATGTGTTGAAGGTAAAGACGGATAAGTTGGAATCAAAGTTGGAAGTGTGCACCTTTGTAGGATATCCTAAAGGAACTAAAGGTTGGATATTCTATAATCCCAGAGAGCAGAAAGTGCTTGTCAGCACCAATGCGGTTTTTCTGGAGGAAGATTATATGATTGACCAGAAATCTTTAGAAAAGGTTATCTTGGAAGAGATTCAAGAGAAGTCAATTCAAAATCCTACTATGACCGAACTTGAAGAGAATTCGTCCATATCTAATCCAGTAGTTACACTAGTGCCTCGTCGTAGTAGGAGGATTGTCAGGCCCCCTGACCGGTTCTCGTTTTTGGGAGAGTCTTAGGAGACAATCCCGGAAGAATTGGAACAAGATCCCTATAACTATAATGAAGCAATCAATGACATAGATTCGGGATGTTGGCAAGAAGCTATGAATGTTGAGATGGAGTCGATGTACTCTAATCAGGTCTGGACACTTGTGGACTTGCCTGCCAATATTAAACCTATTGGGTGCAAGTGGGTCTACAAGAGGAAGAGAGGACCGGACAGAAGAGTTGAGACCTTTAAGGTCAGGCTTGTTGCGAAAGGGTATACTCAGAAAGAAGGTATCGACTATAAGGAAACCTTATCGCTGGTAGCCATGCTCAAGTCTATCCGGATACTCTTATCCATTGCGGCTTATCTCGATTACGAGATTTGGCAAATGGATATCAAGATGGCATTTCTCAACGGCCATCTTGGGGAAGACATCTATATGATGCAACCAGACGGTTTTGTGGCTAAAAGCCAAGAGCAAAGAGTTTGCAAACTGCAGAAATCCATTTATTGATTAAAGCAGGCATCCTGAAGCTGGAACATCCATTTTGACCAGGCAATCAAGGCATTTGGTTTCTTTCAAAATCCGAATGAGTCATGTGTGTATATGAAAAGTGAAGGAGACACGATAGTTTTTCTGGTATTATATGTCGATGACATTTTAATTCTCGTGAGAGACATAGGAATGCTGTCTACAGTAAAATTTTGGTTGGCTAAGACTTTTGATATGAAAAACTTGGGAGAAGCTAGCTACATCCTAGGGATCAAGCTCCATCGAGACCGGAAAAATAAGATGATCGGCTTATCTCAAGCTGCGTATATAGATAAGGTACTAGTGCGGTTTGCAATGCAAGACTCCAAGAAGGGTATCACACCTTTTAGGCATGGAGTACACCTTTCCAAGGATCAGTGTCCTAAGACACCTCAGGAAAAGGAGCAGATGAGAGAAGTGCCATACGCTTCGGCTGTTGGCAGCCTCATGTATGCTATGCTTTGTACTAGACCAGATATCTGTCATGCAGTAGGCTTAGTCAGCAGATATCAGTCTAACCCAGGTCCTCACCATTGGACTGCCGTGAAGTGTATTCTCAAATACTTGAGAAGGACTAGAGATTACATGTTAATTTACGGCAATGATGAGTTGATTCCAGTCGGTTACACAGATTCTGACTTCATGTCAGATAAGGATTCTAGGAAGTCAACCTCTGGGTATGTGTTTATGCTTGGTGGCGGAGCTATCAGCTGGAGGAGTATTAAACAGGAATGTGCCGCTGATTCCACCTCGAAAGCTATATGTGGCGGCTTGTGAAGCAGCTAAGGAAGCAGTTTGGCTCAAAAGATTCTTTATGGAACTTGGAGTGGTACCTTTGGCGTGATAGCCGCTCACAGTTTACTGTGACAGCAGCGGGGCAGTCGCACAGTCCAAGGAACCAAGAAGCTATAAAAGCCAAAAACATACACAGAGGAAATATCATTTGATCAGAGAGATTGTGCAGAGAGGTGACATTGCCATCACCAAGATAGCATCTGTGGATATTCTCGCAAATCCCTTTACTAAACCTTTGACTACCAAAGTCTTTGAGCAGCATGTGGGTGGGAAGGGCATGAGATGCAACCCTAATTGGCATTGAGACCAAGTGGGAGATTGTTAGTTTTATGGTCTCAATCCATTAAGATTGATGTGAAAGTTCACCTAGGGCCAATGTTCTCAACCTAGAGGGGGGGGGGTGAATATGTTTATCAAAACTTTAAATCCATTTTTAACATATTAATTAAGATTTAAGAGAGATCAAGTGATATGTAGACTAAGTGTGATTATCTAGCAATGTTCAATGGTAAAGAAGGCATGTAAACTAGATCAAAACACTTAGACAAACAACATAAGTAAATGCACAGAGAATTATAGTGGTTCGGACCATATGTCCTACATCCACTCACAAGGTCCACACAGTCCCTTGGTTCCACTATGATGAATCAAAACTACACAAGTAATGATTCTACATCAATTTTGTTCACGAGGTTCGATCACAAAGATCTACTCCCCTTTACAATTTTTATAGTGGTTAAGTCACAAAGAGATAAGCCACTTTTACAATGCTCTAATTTTAATGAAGTGAGGGAGAAGAACACTTGCCTCTTTTGACAAAATCTGGAGGTTGCCACTTACCCCTTTGATGAAGTCCAGAGGATGCTCTTCGAAGCTTGTCACCGTAGCTCCAAGCTTTTATCCCTCTTGCAATGCTTCCTTGATATTGATGATGATGCTCCAATGTTGTGCTCAATCAAGGGACAAGAGGTTGGGTTCTAGATTTTCCTAAATGTATATCATTTGAAAACAAACTAGAATCCTTTTTCCAAACACACTTTTCTAGAGACTAACATCTCTCATTCATTTTCTAGATTGGGTTAATAGTGTGTTTGGAAGATGGTTTAAAGGCTTAGGAAAGATGAGAAGAAGTGGGAAAGTAAGCTCTTCAAAAATCTACTTGCTACAGTGTAAACCGAGCTCCAGATATATATAGAGAAGTTTCCAACGGCTAGTTTTGGCGGCTAGCCTCATTTCAATTTCTCTGAGGTAACGGCTAGTTTTTCTAATTCGGTCAGCTCACGGTTAGCCGACAGTAGACACAGCGGCTAGCCGTGAGGTGACCGCATGGTGACCGAATCTGTACCTCAAAAACCTGTAGCGTTCTGGAAAGCTAACCGAGGCATTTCGTGTAAGACCCCGCCCCGAGAGTTTCCGATTAGTGTTAATTAAGACGTGTTTTAGCTATAAGTGAGATTAGTGGAAATGGGTTAAATCTGGATTAGAATAGCTTTTTATAGCTTTGAATAATTTTGGGAATTCTTTTGATCTAGTGGGGCCCTTTGGGGGTTCCTTTTTATTGTGTCTTGATTAGTTTTGGGATTTAGTTATAATTCTGGAAATCGGTAGATTACTCCGTTTAATGTATTTTATGATTCCCAACAACTTTCGTATTTGTTCCGTTTCCATTCGAGACCTCTAAACCCTACTTTGCCATTGATAGGGGTAAAACAATCTTTTTACACAAAATCTGGACACTATTTTCAATGTCTCCGAAACTCGTAAAATATATACTTTTTGGAAAGTAGAAATTTCGACGATCGATTCTTCCTTCTTCGTCGAATCCGTCCAAAGCCCGTAGAGCGATGTTCTAGCCCATTTTGGACTTTTAAGTTGTGGGACCCATTCAGATTTCTATATAAGGAGGAGTCCTTTTCCCTCTCTTCCTCTTCTTGCAATTTCTTGAGAAAAAGAGAAGTCCCCAGCCCAGCCTAGGGTTTCCTTCTTGCTTCTTGCTTCTCCATCTCTCAATCTCTCCCAAATCTATTGCTAAAGGCAAAATGGAGGTGGTAGTCTTCTTCCCCTCCATGAGAGCTTCGTCTTGATACCATTCGTAGAGAGAGCCTCCCATTCCAAGCTATCCTTTGAGCAAACTCTTGCCATTTGAGGACTTTTCATGTAAGTTCTTCTTCTCATCTCTGGATTGTGTATTCTCCTAGCCATGGAGGTGCTTCACCTTGATTATTGGAAGCTATCTCCATCTTTCTCTTGATTTTGACATTCTAGGGTTGTAATGGTGTATTTTGGGGATTTTTGTGTAGATTGTAGATTTTGAGCTTGATAGTGGATTAGAGCTTGACTAGCATACTTTGGAGACCAAGGCAAGTGGATGAATGGGTTTGATTTAAATAAGTTCTTGTTTTGTTGAAAATGTGGATTTTTACTATTCCTATTTCATTTGGTTCATTATGTTTCATAATATTTTTGGAAATGTACTTATTGATATGATTTTCTCTTAGTTAGTTTTATGAGAATATATGCATTCATTCATGAAAGTTATTTTGGTTAGTATGGACTTCTTAAATGGTATTTATACTTGCATTGAATGAGGTTTGTGTTAGAAAGTGAATTTAATGCATTGATGGAATGGTGGTTGTTGGATAGGAGTAAAGGTTAATTGGAAGGGAATAGACCCATTTCATGCTAGGAAAGGGTTGGAGTTGAAGTGAAATGGTTTGGGGAAAGAAAGGACTGAAATCTGCACCTGATGTGGAGTCCCCGCAGCTGGGCGGTCAGCGGGCGGTCACCTTGGCGGCTAGCCGACAGGTGACCGGCGGCTAGCCGACCCAGATGTGGTTAGAAACACAGAATGCTGAATTTTGACAGGCGAACCGCGGTCAGCTTCGCGGTCAGCTCACGGCTAACCGCCGATCCCAAAACCTGTGACCGCTAGGTAGCCGAAATGCGCGGTTAGAAACACAGAATGTTACATTTTAGCAGGGTGAACCGCGGTCAGCCCCGCGGTCAGCCAGCGGCTAACCGCCGATCACCTCGGCGGCTAACCGCCAGCTAACCGACAGGTGACCGAGTTTTACCCAGAATTCCTGAGTTCTTTCCATTGTGTTTAGTTATGCTATTTAAAGGTTTGGATGGGTTGTTCTGATGCCCTACCACCTTGGAAAGACCCAGGGGATGACATAAGGAGATTGACATAGAAAGAAACACCATTTCAGAAAAGGTATTGGGACCTTTAGATTCATCAACGTGCATAAGGAAACTTAGTATGTCCTCTTTCATTCGAGTACCATACTAAGGGTAATATAGACATACAAGATCCTTATACATGTCGCTTGAATATGGATGCCCCAATATATAATCCCTAATGATATAAAGATTTATTTCATTGTTTTACTCCGGTTATAGGTATAACTTCCCGATTCTACTGGTTTTATCCCAACCCTGATTTACACACTTGATATGTCCTGATAACCCCGTTTATGCATGAACCGATAATGATATGAAATGTGTGCCTACGAGCACCATGCCCCGCCTGCCCGTATGTTTTGTATTGATATAGTTTTGTAAACGTTTTGATTTCTCATGTGACCTATGAGTCGGCACCACTAAGCTTGGACGTCCTGGTCAGTCTGATCAACTGACTTGGGCCTCCCCCTTGTGCTCCCGCCAGTTGCAACTTGGATCCTGTCCTGTCCCGTTACCCGGTTCCGCGGCCGTGGTCTTGCCTAGCTATATGTATATGTATATGTATGTAATGTTGGTTC
This sequence comes from Persea americana, assembly GCA_029852735.1. Taxonomy (NCBI): domain Eukaryota; kingdom Viridiplantae; phylum Streptophyta; class Magnoliopsida; order Laurales; family Lauraceae; genus Persea; species Persea americana. Next base: position 19,246,663 of record CM056813.1, on the reverse strand, counting down.
TCGTCACTTCGTGTGCTCGAGCCCAACGCACTGAATGTGCTCTCATCTCCTTAGTGATAGAGAGGATTTGGCTTTAGTGTGGTTGCCATCTAGTCAGTTCCTGTACCTTGAATACCCCACATGATTTATATTGCATTTGTATTTTAAATGAACTATGCATCCTGTTTTATGACAGCTATCGTTTTAATAAGTTTCGTTATGTTTAAAATGTGCCTTGATTTCTTTCTTGGTATTATCTATTCACCCACCTGCCAGACCGTTGTGTCTGACCCATTTTGTGGTACTCAGGTCCAGCTCCCGTTGTTGCCTTTGAGGAGGAGCCAGAGGAGGCGGTCGATGGACCGCAACGCTTAGTAGAGTGGCAAGCTGACGATGTCATGTAGACATTCGGTCTAGCTTCGAGCTGCGACATTTTGGGAAATTATAGAATGATTCTGATTTATACTTTTGGGTTGTACTGGCCTTTGTTGGCCATTATTTTTGGGGAATGTTAATTTAACTTGATCCTTTGTTTAAACTTTAACTGTATATTTTGGGGATGCTAATGAGATCATTGCTCACTCTGTATACTTGTGCATTATCAATCTTATTTGATGAGTATGGATTAAGAGTTTGATTTGCTACACGCTTCCGCACCAATATAAATGTTCTATGAGTGTATGTGGAATCCTCACCGCGGAAACCTGTGGGAAATTAAGGGTGGTTCATTACCCCATCATCACACCACCCCGTCGCGGTCCCGGGCCCCGGTCCGGGGTCGCGACAGACTGGTATCAGAGCGAGACGTGTTTCAGGCAATTAAAAGAAACTAGAAATCCTAAGGACGTGGCGAGGATCCGTTAGACTTTTCGTTAGTTAGACTCGTGTGAGCAATGTGTAACCCTTATATAGTTGTATGTGCTAACAATTTGTTTTACAGTGATATGCCACCTCGAAAAAGACCCGTAACCGACAATCCCACCGCAAGCAATAGTGAACACACAGGGCCTCTAGGAAACGGTACTCCGGATCCAAACATGCAGAATCAATTTCAACAGATGATGCAAGCCATGCTTGACTAGCAACGTCAAGCCAACGAAAATCAAGCCAGATTGCAAGAACAAATGGCCAGAAAGGATGAAGAGCATGCCAGGGAGATGGCTACGATGCAAAGGCAGTTGTTAGAAGTGTTAGAAAGACGACCAGAACCGGCACCAGCACAACCCCTAGGCACTCAGATTGTCATCAACAATAGGGAACATGATCCCAATGCGTTGTTTGAAAAGTTTAGGAAGAGGGGTCCCAAGGAGTTCACTGGGCATGAGGACCCATTAGCTGCAGACGACTGGTTGGAGCAAACAGAGAACATCTTCGAGGTATTTAGATGTACAGGTAGACAGCAAGTGCAACTCACCGCTTCCATGTTCACCGGCCTAGCGGATATATGGTGGAAAACGATCAAGGCTGAGTATAGGACCATAGCAGACGCAGAGGCTTGGACAAGTTTCAAGAGACAATTCGGTGACAAGTATGTACCGACACATGTGAATTACCTGCATAGGACAAGAAGAAACACATTCTATGGAGGGATTGCAACTCCCCCTTAATCATTAGCCAAAAATAACATGTTCAAATGAGTTAGAAGCATTCTTTAAGAAAAACACACATTCTTCCTTAGAATGTATCTGAAAATCTAAAATCCTGGGAATTCTCCCCCTTTTTGTCACAAATTGACAAGGGCAGGACCAAGCACTAAGAAAGATAACAATGCAATAGAACAAATATATCAGGAAGTCACAAAAGTAGATAGCAGGAATATGATATAAAAATCAGACATGAAGGTTCATACATCCCAAGTTAAAAGAAATTAGCATAAGTATGTTAAACCCATAGGAAAGGACAGCCACTTGTCAACAGAACACCACCAAAAAGAGAACCAATTAAACAAAAGTGGCTAAAAGACCCACTAATAACTAATCAGACGGAGGGGATGGAGAGGGAGGCATTTCGTTGAAATCATGTCCTCGACAGCCCTTGGACAAAGCCCCTAAGTATCGTAGAGTCTTTTTCAATAGTTTCTCTGTCTTGGACTGCCGTTGCTCTATAGCTTCCAAACGATCTCCTACGCTCCGTGATGCACCAGAAGAAGTAGCCCCACGAACTTGCACAGGAGGCACTGATGGAGCTGGCTGCTGTGGATCTTGATCATCTGCAAGAGGCGGAACTGGCCCAGCTTCGGCGTTAGGAAGAAGATTCATCTGAATGAGGTTTGCTCTACCAAAAGGAGCATGGTATAGAGGAGTATCAGTCGGCCGCGGAACACCATAAGAACGAGCCAGCTGAGTCATAAGGAATCCAAATGGGGCAGCAGTCTTTGTAGCATTTGAGAGGTGAAACCGCACGATGGTACGACAAATCAGCGAAGGAAGACATATGGGAACACCGGTAATGACTTTATGAAGGATATTGACCATATAAGAAGTTAATTAGGTCCTATTGCCTTTACGAGGATAGACAATAAATGTGAACAGATTGTGTAGGAGTCTATACTTGGGAACCAAAGAAGCTAGAGGAAGAAAATTCTTTTTACGATTCCACTCAGCATTAGAATCCGCAGATACGAAGGGTAGCTTCAGCCTTTTCAGCCTCAGTGAGTGTGTCGGCAACCATAGTTAGGCCATTTTCACAAACAGGGATGTTCATAATAGAGGAAATACGATCGGGGTCAATTGTGACTACTTGATTTCTAAATGCTAAATTGAAGGAGCAAGAGTCAATAGTTGAAACAGCATCAGTAATAGACGCATACATGCTGTAAACAAGAGAAGGATAAGCCTTGTCCCCCCAATCTAGAATGTTACTCCAATTGATTTGAGCAAGAATAACGGCCGTTTCATGACCTTCAATAACTTCGCGGAGGGTGCGACGCTCAACCATAATCAACCTTTTTTTTATGTCGTTTAGCATTTGAGCATTTGGCTTGAGACTCATAGGCATAGATGTAGGACGAAGAGAAGAAGAAGAAGGGGAACTAGAAGATGACTGTGAAGGTGAAGATGGGGGTGATGGAGGAGGTCTTTCTTGACGAGACGAGGAGCCTCCAGTAGAGCGTCCTCTTTTAGAGGGACGATTTACAGCCGTTTTCATTCTAGGAGGCATTGATGCAAACAGATGGAGTGCCCACAGAAGTGAAAACAGCACACACAAGGGAAGGAAAACAAGAACAACAAATGCACACTAAGAAGAACAGCAAATGCACAATAACAAGGAAAACAAGAAAATGCAAAGTGAAAGAAAGAGGGGAATAAGAAGAAAAGACCTTGAGGAGAGAAGAAACCGAACTCCAGACACAGCAATGGTGGAGACGAAACAGATGAGAGGAGAAGAAACAACGAAATGAGAGAAAAACCTAGTTTTTAAAAACACGGGCCCGCCACGGCGGTTAGCCGCCGAGAGGGTCCACGGCTAGCCGAAATTCCCCCCCCGCTTTTTTTTTTTTTTTTTAATTTTAATTTTATCGAATAGCACAAACACCAAGGGATTTTCTCATATTTTCAAATTTTGAAACATCCAAGGGTTTTGTTAAAATGTCTGCTAATTGTTTCTCTGTAAATATATGCTCCAATACTATGACTCCTTCTTCAACCAATTCTCTAATGAAATGATGTCTAATGTCAATATGCTTAGTTCTAGAGTGTTGAACAGGATTTTTAGAGATATTGATAGCACTAGTGTTATCACAATACAAGTTCATGCTACACTGTTCAATACCATAGTCTGTGAGCATTTGTTTCATCCAAAGCATTTGAGCACATCCACTACCAGCTGCTATATATTCTGCTTCAGCTGTAGATAAAGAGATGGATGATTGTTTCTTGCTGTGCCAAGCAACTAAACAGTTTCCTAGATAAAAACATCCACCACTAGTAGATTTTCTATCATCTACATTTCCAGCCCAATCGGCGTCTGAGTATCCAGCAATACAAGTAGATGAATCATCTGGATACCATAAACCATATCCTGAAGTTCCTGAAATATATCTAATGATTCTTTTAACTGCTTTCAAATGGATTTCTTTGGGATCAGATTGAAATCTGGCACAAGCTCCCACACCGAAAGCAATATCGGGTCTACTAGCTGTAAGATATAATAGGCTGCCTATCATGCTCCTATACAGACTGGGATCAACACTCTTACCACTCGATTCTCTAGACAATTTTAGAGTTGTGCTCATGGGAGTGTTCATGTGTTTGGCTGAATCTAATCCAAATCTTTTGATCAATTCTTTTGCATATTTGGTTTGGGAAATAAACATTCCATCAGTCAATTGTTTAACTTGTAATCCTAAAAAGAAATTAAGTTCACCAACCATGCTCATTTCAAATTCAGATTTCATTAGATTAGCAAATTCTTCTGTGAAGTTATTGCAAGTAGAGCCAAACACAATATCATCAACATAAATTTGAGCAATCAAAATAGAATCATTGGTTTTTTGAATAAAGAGAGTTTTATCCACACTTCCCCTTTCAAAATTTTGATTAATTAAAAATTGTGTAAGCCTTTCATACCAAGCTCTAGGGGCTTGTTTGAGACCATAGAGGGCCTTTTTGAGATGATATACATGATTAGGCTTCTTTGCGTCTTCAAATCCTCTAGGTTGCTCCACATAAACTTCTTCTTCCAAAAGACCATTTAGAAAAGCACTTTTGACATCCATTTGGTATAATTTAAATTTTAAAGAGCACGCAATGGCAAGTAAGATTCTAATGGACTCAAGTCTAGCAACAGGAGCAAAGGTTTCTTCAAAATCTATTCCTTCAATTTGAGAATATCCTTGGGCAACCAGCCTGGCCTTGTTTCTAACAATAGTACCATTTTCATCAAGTTTATTTTTGTAGATCCATTTAGTACCTACAACATTTTTGTCATTTGGCCTAGGCACTAGATCACTTCACTTCTAGCAAACTGGTTTAGCTCTTCTTGCATTGCATTTATCCAGTTATCATCAGTAAAAGCTTCATCCACATTTTTAGGTTCAAGAGTAGAAGTAAAGCATAGATAGCTAACAATATTTTCTAATTGTCTTCTAGTCTTGACACCAGCCAAAGGATCTCCCAGAATTTGGTCCATAGGGTGATGTTTCACATTCACCAAATCACTAGAGATTGGAGCCTTGTTGAGTTTTTCAGTTTGGACATCTATCTCATCAAAATCAGAGTTTTCTTGAAATCTGAAATCATTTTGTTTGTCATCAATGACAACATTTATAGATTCTTGTATGACTCCAGTGTTTTTGTTCAGCACTCTATATGCACGACTGTTTAGAGAATAGCCAATGAAAATGCCTTCATCACTTTTTGAATCAAATTTGCTCAAGTGTTCTCTATCCTTAAGTATATAGCATTTGCTACCAAAAATTTTAAAATAGCTAATGTTGGGCCTTTTACCATGCCATGATTCATAAGCAGTTTTATCCAAGCCAGTTCTCAAGTATACCCTGTTTATGATGTGACACGCTGTGCTAACTGCTTCAGCCCATAGATCTCTAGGAACATTCTTTCCATGAAGCATAACGGTGGCCATCTCTTGTAAGACACGATTCTTTCTCTCAGCAATACCATTTTGTTGAGGAGTTTTAGGGGTAGAAAATTCATGGTGAATTCCATATTTCTCACAAAATTTTTCAAACTTAATATTTTCAAATTCACCACCATGATCACTTCTTATCCGAGGAATTGCTCTTCCTTTTTCAACTTGGATTCTTTTTACAATCTTTTTAAATTCAACATATGCATCAAATTTTTCTCTTAGAAACGCAACCCAAGTGAATCTAGAGTAATCATCTACAATAACCAGGACGTATTTTCTGCCACCCCTGCTTTCTTTCTTAGTTGGACCAACCAAATCCATATGAAGACGTTCCAAAGGTCTAGAGGTTTTTAGAGACTTGGATTTTTTGTGAGAATTTCTAATTTGTTTACCTTTTTGACATTCTCCACATATTGTTTTTTATTTCCTGCTGATTTTAGGAAGACCCTTTACATACTTGTCCAGTTTGGACAAGTCCCTAAAATTTACATGACCAAGTCTTTGATGCCATAGTTGAGCTTCATCAAGATGAGCAATGTAACAGGCTGAACTAGATGATTCTTTCTGGTTACCGATAACATAACAGTTTTCTTTGGTTCTAAGGCCTTTTAGAATAATCTTTCCATTTTTGGAAATCTCACAACCAAGACTACTAAAGTTAACAACATGATCTTTATCACATATTTGAGAAATGCTTAGCAAGTTATGTTTCAAACCATCAACATATAAAAGATCTTCAATAACAGGCATGTTCGGAACATTCAAAGTACCCTTACCAACTACTTTAGCAATATTTCCATCACCAAAGGTGACAGTTCCACCTTCATATTCAATTATTGTGGATAGGTATGCTCTATCCCCAGTCATGTGTCTAGAACATCCACTATCTAGGTACCACAAGGAATGATCAACTGCTTTAAAGGCTGTGTGAACAAACAAGCCTTTGTTCTTAGGAATCCAAATGTATCTTTGTGTGATAGGGGTTTTACCAAAACCTTGAGATTTAGCTTTGTTATGATTTTGTTGATGAAAATGTTCCTTAGAGAAGATTTCAGTTGATTTAATAGGTTTTGTGTGATTGTTGAGTTGTAACTTTAGACGACCAATTTGTTTCATCATCTCATTTAATTGTTGAGTGACAGAGTATTTGATTGTATTATTATGAACAATTTTTTTTGTTTGAGAATTGACATATGTCTTAGCGGTCTGTCTTTTAATTTGTTCAATTTTGCAATCATACTTGACATGTCCTTTGCTTCCACATGAATGACATGTAATTTCAGAAATGTTTTGATTACTAGAGGAAGTTTCTCCTTTCACAAACACAGTAGAGACATTAGGATTATGTTTGTCTATTTTGTTGTATCCTAATCCAGTTTTGTCTCTATGATATTTTCCCATTTTAAAAAGTCTTTCAAATTTTTCTTCTCCATGGGTAAATGAATACTCATACTTTTCTTTGAACCATTTTAGTTGAGTGACTTCATCTCTTAAAAGTACGTTTATTTTGCTTAGAGTTTCAGCTTCTTTTTCATAACTCTTGATCTTGTTGAATTCTTCACTAGCAATATGAAATTTAGAATTACTTTTATTTAGTTCACTTGCTAAGATATTCTTTTCATTAGTTAACGTTTCAATTTTGTCTTTTAAGATTTTGTTTTTGGATTTTTGTTTGTTCAAGACTTCAATCAATTTGCAACTCTCCTCATAGAGTCTATCATATGTTACTTGTGAATCTTCATCATCTTTTTCATTATCTGAGCTGTCATATTCAGATTCAGATTCACTCTCCAAGCTCTCAACATCATTTTCTTTAGAACTTTCCATTGTCTCAAGTAATGAATCACACACAGTTTTGGCCATCAATACAGTGTAATTTTCTGTCTCATCTTTGTGTGATTCATCTGAATCTGTTTCGGCTTCAGATGAGTCATCCCATGTAGCCACAAGGGTCTTTTTCTTTACTTTCCTTCCCATTGGACACTCAGTAGATATGTGTCCAAACTTTTGACAGTTATAGCATTTCACATTTCTAGATTGATACTTGGAGGAGGAGCTGACTTTGTTTTTTCCTTTATCAAAAGGTTTCTCTTTCTCTTTTCTATTAAACTTTGAAGTCTTCTTCTTAAATTGTCTTAAGAATCTTTTAGTAAGTAATGCAACATCTTCAGCATCACTTTCATTTTCATTACCTGATTCTTCTTTAGGTGGAGATGGTTGAGAGGCCTTTAAGGCTATTGATTTCTTATCTTTGGATTTGTTGGAAGCATTGTTCATCTTCATCTCAAAGGTTCTAATGTTGCCCGTCAGTTCTTCTACTTTCATAGTTTCAGGGTCATTGTATTCTTCTATAGAAGTTACTTTGGGGTGAAATCTTTCAGGTAGGGACCTAAGGATTTTGCTACAAATTTTGCCTTCAGGGATTTGCTCACCACGCGACCACATCTCATTAACGATAACCATTAGTTTTGTTCGAAACTCATCAAACATTTCATCTTATCTCATTCTTAGAGATTCAAATTGAGAAGTTAACATCTGGAGCTTGGCTCTTTTAACAATGGTTGTTCCTTCATAATTTGTTTCCAAAAGCTCCCAAGCTTGCTTAGATGTCTTACATGTCATAATCTTTTTGTATTCTTCAGCATTCATGGCACAGGTTATGGCATTTAATGCCTTTGCATCATAGTCTCTCATAGCTTTTTGATTAGCTGTCCATCTGTCCTTTGGGAAAGGTTTGACAGTGCCATCATCAGCTGTGAGGGAAGGAGGAGTCCATCCATCCTCAACAGCATCCCATATTTCTCCACTAAGAGATTTTAGAAACACGGACATTCGGGCTTTCCAAAAGGCATAGTTAGTACCATCAAATAGTGGTGGTCTGTTTACAGCACTACCTTCTGGATTCGACATTGGCACAAGAAAAGAATAGATCAACTCCGGGTTGTAAAGCCTAAAGGAGTAACCTCGCTCTGATACCAATTGAAAGTTCACCTAGGGCCAATGTTCTCAACCTAGAGGGGGGGGGGGTGAATAGGTTTTGTCAAAACTTTAAATCCATTTTTAACATATTAATTAAGATTTAAGAGAGATCAAGTGATATGTAGACTAAGTGTGATTATCTAGCAATGTTCAATGGTAAAGAAGGCATGTAAACTAGATCAAAACACATAGGCAAACAACATAAGTAAATGCACAGAGAATTATAGTGGTTCGGACCATATGTCCTACATCCACTCACAAGGTCCACACAGTCCCTTGGTTCCACTATGATGAATCAAAACTACACAAGTAATGATTTTACATCAATTTTGTTCACGAGGTTCGATCACAAAGATCTACTCCCCTTTACAATTTTTATAGTGGTTAAGTCACAAAGAGATAAGCCACTTTTACAATGCTCTAATTTTAATGAAGTGAGGGAGAAGAACACTTGCCTCTTTTGACAAAATCTGGAGGTTGCCACTTACCCCTTTGATGAAGTCCAGAGGATGCTCTTCGAAGCTTGTCACCGTAGCTCCAAGCTTTTATCCCTCTTGCAATGCTTCCTTGATATTGATGATGATGCTCCAATGTTGTGCTCAATCAAGGGACAAGAGGTTGGGTTCTAGATTTTCCTAAATGTATATCATTTGAAAACAAACTAGAATCCTTTTTCCAAACACACTTTTCTAGAGACTAACATCTCTCATTCATTTTCTAGATTGGGTTAATAGTGTGTTTGGAAGATGGTTTAAAGGCTTAGGAAAGATGGGAAGAAGTGGGAAAGTAAGCTCTTCAGAAATCTACTTGCTACAGTGTAAACCGAGCTCCAGATATATATAGAGAAGTTCCCAACGGCTAGTTTTGGCGGCTAGCCTCTTGGTAGTTCGGCTAGCCTCATTTCAATTTCTCTGAGGTAACGGCTAGTTTTTCTAATTCGGTCAGCTCACGGTTAGCCGACAGTAGACACAGCGGCTAGCCGTGAGGTGACCGCATGGTGACCGAATCTGTACCTCAAAAACCTGTAGCGTTCTGGAAAGCTAACCGAGGCGTTTCGATTACATGGAGGTTAGCCGCCAGCCCATATGGCGGTTAGCCGAAAGGTAACTGCGAAGTGACCGAACTTCCACAACAGTTGAGAAGTTTGTATTCTGGAAATGTAACCGTGAACCTCGGTTACCTGGCGGTTAGCCGCCAGTCCTCACTGCGGTTAGCCGAATGCTGACCCCAAGGTGGCCGAATTACTTTTTGACAGAGAACAGCATTCTGGAAAAGTAACCGTGATATTTCGGTTACCTGGCGGTTAGCCGCCAGTCCATACTGCGGTTAGCCGAATGCTGACCGCAAGGTGGCCGAATCATTTCTGACAGAGAACAGCATTCTGGAAATGTAACCGTGATATTTCGGTTACCTAGCGGTTAGCCGCTTTTTGCAAAGAGGCTAGCCGCCAGGTGACCGAAAGGTCACCGAACCCCCTATTTCTGGACAGAACATAATGGAGATAACATTAAATGAAACACTTAATATAGGCTAAGGTAAGCAAGGCTCCTAGGGTCCAGGTAGGTAATGATTTTGGGTCCAAAATACCTGAGATGATTTGCACACAAGTGGAGTCTTCTTTGACACATCCAGGTCTTCCAAAAGCTTGAACATATCCTTGAAGTAGATCATCCTTGAACCTCTTCGAGATGTAAGGTCTTCGGGAGACAATGACACGGAATTGACAAACCAAAAATAGTGCTCACACGAATGTGACACTAACATGATGTAACAAATTGATTAATTTCTTTATTTATCAATATATTCATGTTTTCCTTTCACGCAATGAATGGTGTTTTATTACTTAAATGCACATAACAAATGACATACTGGCTCATGAGATGAACCAGAGTCCACAAGTGTATTAGATGTAACACATGTGTATGGATGAGATCCACATACAGGAGACATGTGTCATAAATCTTATACTTAAATTAATTCATGGCCAGTGATGAGATTGGGTATCTCATCTGACAAGGTTGCAGTATTATGATCAATATGAAATAGTGTGATTTGTCTCGATCATCGGAATGTAAGATTCTAGATCATTATACTGGTACATTGGATGTATTGAAGGACCATGAGAAGCACCTCAAGAACACTGTCTTTACTTTAAGGTCTGCTCTCATAATTCCCTAGCAATGGGCTCTCAACCCTGAGACATTGATGAACTCAAGTATCTATCTATTCATTTGCTTTGAGTCACCAATGAGTGAGGCCAACTGTAGGTCAACACCTCAGTGTCTTGGGTACATGGTAGTAGGACGGTAGGAACATTTAATGGTCAAGATGGAATCTATCTTATCCTCTTCTGCCAATTAATGGATTTATCATTGGTATGTGTACACCCATCTCAATTAAGAGTTACTTGGATGGTAGTAATGATTACTATAATTAAGTGAGTCTCTAAGATAATAAGATATGGATCAAAATTGGTGGGACAGTCTGTCCAATTGATCCATGGATATTGATAGAGGGGCCTACTTGTAGTGATAGGGAAGTTTAGGGTCTTCTATGTAATTTATTCCTAAGACTAGAGTTCAATTGCATTTATTTAGTGGAGTTATTTGCAATTAACTGCGGGCCTGGATTGCACATGAGATGTGGGGTCGCGGTGTCCCAATTGGAGTCAGCTTTCTCTGGAATCCTTAGTGGTCCCATGCTAGCCCAAGATTGGATCTTTACTAATTCTATTTGAACTAAAAAAGAAAGCTACTATTTCTATTTGAAGTAAGACTTCTAATAGTGGTAATAGTGAGAATAGAGAGTTACTAATTATTATGAAAGTTAGACTTCTAATAATAAACAAAGAGAGAAGTTGTAAAAACTATAAATAGGAGAGGAGAGGTGGCCTTGGACGTCCCATGCTCTAAATCCCTTGGAGATTCACATCCACCTCCTCTTGTGTGCAAGTGTTGCACTTCCTCCTCTTCCTCTCTCTCTCTCTCTCTCTTCTAGTTCCCTTCTAGTTTCCTTAGAGATTCTAGTTAGTATTTCTCTTGGAGATTCCACCATCTCTCTTGTGAAAAGAGATCTGAAGCGGGACATAGCGTGGAAGACAATTGGGCATTGGAGATTCTGATTTGCTTTGTGAAAGAGCTCTTCATCAAAAGGTTTAATCAAGTTCTCTATTAGAGCACAACCGAGCTCCATAGGTATTATCTACTCCTTGTATGTTGTAGAATTTCATGGTTGTTTGTTAGGTGCTGCTTCTATCTTCTTGATATGTTTATTTGCTGACCATGATGGCGGAGATTGAGGATGTGCATCCTGGATTGGGGTTTGTTGCCTTTTGGATAAATGATCACTACTTTTAGTTGGTTAAAAGTTTTTGAAACCTATCCTAGAGGCCCACCCACTTCCCACATGTGAATGGTTGATGCTTTGTATAGGTTTGGAATTATGTGATGAATGCATCTTATAGGTTGAATTTACTAGTTCACAAGAAAATTTTAAAAAGGTACTCCTTATGTGATGGCATGTATAAGCTCACACGTGAGTCATATGGGAAAACTTGTTTGTGGGATTCAGTTGTTCATCGAGTTTTAGCTTGAATTCCCACATGGGCGTAAATCGCGCCTCGAGAGGTGTGTAATCTCGAGCTTGGGGTATGACACTCGACAAAACTACAGATCTCTCTCGAGCAAACCAGGGTTCTATCTCAGAGAACTACTACGCGCATGAAACTTCTGATTGTCTTCCATTTTCTCCCTCCAATCTTCAAGATGAAGCCTCATCACAGTCCATATCGAAAAATATAAAATTACAACTCGCTTTGGACTTAAGTCAAGTTCCAAAACCTAATGAATTTCCAACTAAATAGCTAACAATCTCCCCCTTTGACAATTCATGAAGAAAGTTCCTTAATGACAGTCAAAACTAGTTTCCCATAATGACAGTCAAAACTAGTTTCCCATTACAATCATTCCCAAGAAGAAAACGAAAAAAAACCTTCCAGACATGTAAACTTTAATTCACCAATCCCTGCAAAAGTAATGAACCTGTACAACAAAGCTTGGCAAAGATCTCGTATAATTCACATAAATGAAATGAGCAATAATCAAGAAACAATAACATATTGTCACGAACCCAGATCGGGACCCCGTCCTAATCTGGCGTTGTGGCGCGGTGGGCCAGAAAATTCCGCCCCATACGTGCTGATTAGTTTCCCACAAGTTTCCGCGGTGAGGATTCCACACGAATCACAGACGTTCGATACCTTTGCGGAAGCTTGTAGCAAACACTCAATCGATTCACTTTCAAAACGGAGGGAGTATAGATACATTCATAGACTCATGTCAGAGAGAGAGAGAGAACATCACTAGCATACCAAAAGTTAAGTTAAAGTTTACATCATATCAAAAGTAAGATTAAGTTTTACATAGTCCCAAAAGAATATAAGCCAACATTGGCTAATAACAAAGTCCCAAAATAACAGCTGATTGATTCCCTAAATGTTACGCGTCTCATGCCCCAACCTGATGCCTATATGACATCGTTGGGTTGCCACTCTTGCCCAACGGGCTGCACACCTACGATCTCCTCGTGCTTTTCCTCGGGGGCAACATTACCTGGGTCTGAGCACAAAAAACGAAGGGTCAAACACGACGGTCTGGCAAGTAATTGAATCAAGTATAATCATACTATAAATTAATAATTACAATTTATGAAACAATTGCAATGAAAAGAACCCAAATAAAATAGATAGTTCACAACAACAACCCTTATAAAGTTACATGATAAATCACGATGAACATTTGAAATAAACCTTGGCAACCACACAAAGCTATATTCTGTCACATGAGGTAACAAGAACACTCACAATATAAATTCTCTGTCACACAAGGTGAAAGGGAGCACGAAATCATGACCCAGTATAGCTGGGTATCACTCACGAATCCCGCCGCGGAACGGGCTAAATAAACACACACAATATTATAAACTGCAGTTGGCACGAAATATTTAAGGACCCAAGGCGGTTGATCAGACCGACAAGGTCATCCAAGCCGAGTGGTGCCGACAAAAACATAAATACACACACCAACTTTCAAAATCATGCTTGCTATGTTTAAATTCGGGAACTACTCACACTATATCGAGATCACACTCTGATTCACAAGAATTCATGAATAGTAGTCCCAACATGATGTGTATAAAACGGTTCATGAAATGAATCACAAAAAAGAGGTTTTAGAATACCCGAGTTCATTACACAATACCCCATCAAATCCTTGGGACCATAACCATCGAGTTAGTATACACTTTGAGGTCCCATGTCATTCATTCATTTTGATGGTGCCCAATTTTGATGACATTTAAGATATCAATATATACACATCAACTAGGAAGGGTCCAAAAGGAATTGGGAATGAAAATTCCAACTTTATCTTCACTTCAAAAATTCTAGGTGTAGTCGGTCACCTGTCGGTCGACTGAGACCTCAAACTTTGGAAAAATGCAGCATTCTGGAAATGGAACCGACATGGTTCGGTCACCTGTCGGTTGGTTGTCGGCTAGCCAACCACTGACCGATAGCTGACCGACCAGCTACGGGAATGCAATTCTGAAGCTGTTTTCAGTCCTTTCCTTCCTCCATCACTTCTCCTTATAACCCCTCCTTTCCTGCACGAAAATGAGCCTACATGCTCCTCCCATTTCATCAAACAACCATTCATTTCAACTCTAAAAATTCATCAACCAAACCTCACAAAATTTCCAAGTTCATATCCTAATGATTGAAATACAAAATTTCCAAATTGAAAGAAAAAAATTTGAAAATAGAATTCCATGACATAAATCACAACATGTGAGCATTTAAAACATGTATTTAGTGAATCCAATATCAAGGCCAGAACGAAATTAACTAATGAAGATTTAGAAGTAAGAAGACAAGCTCATAATCCATAAAACATTGCATGCACAACCACATTTCATTCAATTATGCACTCAATACATATCTTCTAACACACCTCTCTCAGCTGAACTCTAAACTACAAGAAGACCCCAAAGAAAACCACTCAAAACTCCACAAAATTCAAAATCCAATGAGTTCTCAATGAAAACCCTTCTATGCATGAAAGAAAGCCTCCGAAGGGTTCAATAAAACCATGGTTGGAAGAAGGAAGCCATTGCTAACCTTTTGGAGCTCTAACAATGGAGAATAATCTCAAGGAGAAGATGATCTCAGCTGGGATTTTTTGAAAAGGGTATGAAAAGAAAGCTTGAGAGATGGGGCAGGGTTTGGCATACTTAAAATTCCATTTAGATCAAAGAAACCCGAACATGCAAGAGGAGAGAAGTGTGGAAAACTGAGCTGGTTTCTTCTTGGGTTCTCAGATGTCTGAAACGAAATGAAGAAGAAGAAGAGGGGAAGTACACGTGGGTTTTGTTTTTAAGTCAAGTGGGTTGTGGGTCCCATAGCCCCTAATACTTTGAGGGCTTAAAACTCCCTTTTGTGGGTCCCGGATGAGATCGACGAAGAAGAACGAAATGATTTTCGAAATGTCAAGTTTCCAAAAATATAATTTTCATATGATTTTGCAAACATCGAAATTCATGCACAGATTTTGAGGTGAAAAGACCGTTTTTCCCTTTTTGCTAAAAAACCTGGTTTCGGGGTTCAAATACACACGGGGCAATTATCAAGGTTGTTGAAATCAGAAATACAAATCCAAAAGATCAAAATCGACATTTTTCAAAAATAAAAAATTCGGATTCCCATACTAGCACTCGTCACACGAGCTACTCCGGGCCCGGTCAAACCAGACTCAACACTCTCAAAATTCCCCAAAGGTATTCAAAATGTTAATCTGGCTAGACATCCAAGCTAATCGTCCTCTAACCCCACTTACAAACTAAACACGGCTAAAACAATGATTAAAAATACTAAACCTGGGTCGGGGTCTGACATCCTCCACCCCTTGGAGCATTTGGTCCTCCAAATGAACACTAACCTCTGGCAATAGGTGATGATACTTTTTTCTAAACTTGGTCCCGTAGTTCCCATGTGGCTTCTTCTAGTTCGTGATTCTCCCAAAGCACCTTTACCTAGTGAATGGTTTGATTCCTCAATTCTTGCTCTTTCGTATCAATGATCTAACCGGTTTCTCAACATAACTAGCATCTTCTTGAATCTCCAACGGTTCATGCTGCAACACATGTGAGGGGTCTCGAACATACTTTTTCAACATGGAAACATGAAACACACTATGCACATCCGATAGTTCTGGCGGTAAGGCGAGTCTGTAAGCTACGTCACTAACACGACTCAAAATCTCGTACGGTCCAATGAATCTACTTGATAATTTGCCTTTCTGTCCGAACCTCGAAGTCCCTCAGATTGGTGACACTTTCAAAAACACCTTATCTCCTACCTGAAATTGTAGGTCTTTCCTTCGAACATCAGCGTAGCTTCTTTGTCGGCTTCTAGCAACCTTCATACGTTCATGAATCAATTTCACTTTCTGATTGGTTTCACCGATTAAAGTTGGTCCATGAAAGTTGCGTTCTTCGACCTCTTCCCAACACATAGGAGTTCTGCATCTTCTACCATACAGCGCCTCGAAAGGTGCCATTCCAATGCTCGAGTGGTAGCTATTATTATATGCAAACTCCCAAAGTAGTAAACTCTCATCCCACTGAGTCTTGAAATCCAATACACAAGCTCGTAGTATGTCTTCCAATGTCCGAATAGTCCTCTCTGATTGGCCATCTGTCTGAAGATGATATGCGCTGCTAAACTGGAGCTTCGTGCCCATGGACTCATGCAAGGTTCTCCAAAATCTTGAGACAAACCTACTATCCCTGTCGGAGGTGATAGAAACTGGTTGACCATTTCTACTAACTATCTCATTAACAAACGTCTGTGCAAGTACTAGCATTTGTTTTTTCTTCTCTGTCTTCAATGGATGAAATGTGCAGATTTTGTTAGACGATCAACTATCACCCATATCGCATTGTTCCCCTTGCTGGTAGTGGGTAAGCCTGAAACGAAATCCATCGTGAGATGTTCCCATTTCCATTGTGGGATCTCTAATGGTTGCAAAAGTCGTGTTGGTTTCTGATATTCTGCCTTTATCAACTGGCAAGTCATGCATCAAGACACAAAGGCTGCAATTTCCATCTTCATGTTATTCCACCAGAATCTATTCTTCAAGTTATGGTACATCTTGGTACTTCTCGGGTGCATAGAATACTTGGAGCTATGGGCTTCAGTCATGATTTCATTTCTCAAGTCATCAATGTTTGGAACATACAGTCAGTCACGAAAGTATAGCACTCCATCCACGATTCTGAAATTTGGACGTTCTGAGATATGCTTCACAATTCTTGCTAAGTCTGGATCTTGTAACTGTGTCTCCTTGATTTTCTGGATGAAAGTAGGCTCAGACACTATCATATTTGCTAGCATAACACCCTGTCTCAACGGTTGGAACTCAACTCCCAAATCTTTTGACTGTTGTATTATGCCCAAACCTCTCAAACTAGCCATGCTTCCAGACTTTCTGCTCAATGCGTCTGCAACTACATTCACTTTTCCTGGATGGTATTTGATTAGGAAATCATAATCTTTGATGTATTCCATCCAACTCCTCTGCCTCTTGTTTAATTCCTTCTAGGAAAACAAATATTGGAGATTGCGGTGATCCAAATGGACTTCAAAATTTTCTCCATAGAGATAATGTCTCCACATTTTTAGGGCAAAAATGACTGCGGCTAATTCCAGGTCGTGAGTTGCATAGTTTTTCTCATACTCCTTCAATTGCCTAGAGCCATATGCAATAACCTTGCCATTTTGCATTAGTACACAACCGAGTCCGACATTCAAAGCATCGGTATATACCATAAATCCACCGCTGCTCGATGGTAATGTAAGAGTAGGTGCTGTAGTCAATCTCCTTTTTAACTCTTCAAAGCTAGCTTCGCATTTCTCATTCCACACAAATGGCATATTTTTTCCGAGTTAGCTTGGTCAAAGGTGTTGAAATGGACGAAAATCCTTGCACAAACCTTCTGTAGTAGCCTGCCAAGCCTAGGAAACTCCTGATTTCTGTCACATCCTTCGGCCTTTCCCAATTAATGATTGCCTCAATCTTGGCTGGATCGACTGCTAAACCTTCTTTGGAGATAATGTTGCCTAGAAAAGCAACTTGTTCTAAGCAGAATTCGCACTTCCCGAGCTTCGCATAAAGCTGATTATCTCTCAGAAGTTGCAACGCTGTCCTCAGATGCTATCAAACCCCAACCCAGGATTAGCGTGATTAGTGTTAATTAAGTGAGCGTTTAGTTATTATGTGGGTTTAATGCTCGTGGGATTAGAGATTTGTTCGATTTAGTCTAGAATTAGCTTTGGGGAATTTTGAGAGCGTTTTATGCTATTTAGTCACACTCAGTGGTGCCTTGGGTGTATGCGTAAGCTTGGGAGGAAATTCCAAAATTCTCGATTTTATTGTGATTTTGATCGATTTTGAATGATTTTATTTTATTGTTCAACTTTTGTTTTCCACCTGTCTGTGTTTGAGGCCCAGAAACCCAAATTTTGGCCCAAAAGGGTAAAACAGTCATTTCACACCAAATTTGGACCCAAATTTCAAAATCACAAAACTATGCCAAATTTATACTTTTTGGAAACTAGATTTTTCGACGATCATTTTTGTCTTCTTCGTCGTTTCCATCCGGGGCCCGTAAAGGGAGATTTTAATCGCCGCAAGTTTTGAGTATTGTGGGGCCCACTCATACACTTGACTTAAGTTTTCCCCTCCTTCCTCACTTCACACTCTCGTTCCAGGCCATCTTCTGCAACTCTTCTCTCTTGACCCAGCTGAGAAGAAAAATTTCTTCTTACTCTCCCTTATTCTCTTTGCATGCCTTGGTTAGAAATTTCCAAATGGAAATCTGAGACCATCTTCCTCTTCCTCTCTTCTCAAGCTCTCTATTGATATCATTCTCTTGAAGTTTCCTGTTGAGTTGAGCCCTCATCTTCCCTCCTCTTCATTGTTTAGCAAGCTTCAGGTATTGGGATCTCCTTCTTTCTTTCATTTTGATCTTTTGAGCTCTTTAGGACACTAATTTTCATACATGCAAACCCATTTTCGAAATGAGAGTTTTGGTTGGATAAAATTGTGATTTTTTGGAATGGTTTTCTTGGGGCATTTGTGTAGACTTCGTGGGTCTTCTTTGGATAGGAGTTGAGAGATTGTGGATAGCAAATTGGTGAAGGCAAGTGATTCTTTTAGACTCTCTTAATGCATGTTGAAGTTAGGCATTATTTTGCTTTCTAATGGTTGATTTCATAATGCTTAATTTGCTCATTTACTACTTTCCAATGCATGGGATTATTTGAATTATTTTCTATATCTTCTTGCCTAAGTTTCAGTATGATCTTTGATCTGTGCATTGGTCAAATTGATTTCTATTTTGGTTGTAAGATATGGTTTATAAATGGCTGGAATTGTGAGAGGTGGGGTTGGATAATGAAGGAGTTGGGGTGATAAATGGTTGTATGAAAAGGTTGGGAAGATCATGTATATGTAGGTTCTTTTAAGAAGGAGAATTGAAGGAAAGAGGGTAACAGAAAGTTGAAAGGAGGATGGGATTTCTGTACTGGGCGAGTTAGCCAGAAGGTTGTTCGCTCGAGCGGAGCCCTGGCTGGCTTGAGCGAACAAGCTTCTGTCTGGGAGGATCGCTCCCAGAAACCTGTCCGCTCGAGCGAACATTGGGTAAGCTCGAGCGAACAAGTCTCTGGTTGCGACCACTCGAGCGAACTTCGGGGAGGCTCGAGCGAAGGATGTTCTGGATGAGTCCGCTCGAGCGAACCTGATGCTGTCTGATTCTAAGTATGAATGAGAAAAAGGAGATTGAGGAGATTGCTATAAGAAAGAAAACTTGATCATGTCAAGTGGCTTAAATTTGATATGGTGCTATTGAAACTCATAATATCAAATAACATCAGAACACCAAATTATTTTAAACCCTGATATTTGAATTTCAATTGCACTAAGATCAAACTTAGGATCTTAGCATGAACACGAATTAGATTGTTAAAAAATACTAGTTTTTGGTCACTATGAGTATTGCTTTGCAAGTTGGTTTTTCTTTGAATTATTTAGAAAAGGAAAAAAATGGGAGTCACCTCTTTAGTTTATAATAATATAGTTATGATATCTTTGCAAATCCTGTTTCGTTTTACTTTGATAAGTTTTGTACAAGTATCGGCATGTTTCATGCATACATGAACATCAAGGAATACCGCTGAGCTTGGACTGCCCTCTCAGTCTAATCCACTAGTTAGGGGGTCCTTAAGCATAAGGACAATCTGCATATTAGTCGTGTAATTGTACACATTCTTGTTTTGTCCGGTTCCGCGGCCGGTTTTCTCATTCACCTTGTGTGACGTAGGCTTTTGTTTTGTTTTGTTTTGTTTTGTTTCTTTTTGCTTGCTCTTGTCATTGAATATGACAGAGACAGAATGAGCTCAATGTGGATTCATGATTCATGATGTTTTCTTGAAATTATATTAGTTTTACTCATACCATTTATATGTTTAGCTCAGAACTCATGTCAAGTTTTAAGTATTAGTCATTCCAAATATTAATCGATTTGTTTATGTCTAAATTGATCACCTGCCAGACCGTCGTGTCTGACCCCCTTTTGCTTTGGTGTTTAGATGCAGGAGCCGTTGCCCCTGAAGAGGAGCTCCCGGAGGAGGCTTTTGAGCTACCCCCAGCCCGTGAGTGGCAACCCGACGATAGAGAAACAGCATTCTGGAATTGGAACCGAGGATATTCGGTCACCTGTCGGTCGACTGAGACCTTGAACTTTGGAAAAATGCAACACTCTGGAAATGGAACCGAGATGGTCCAGTCACCTGTCAGTTGGCTGTCGGCTAGCCAACCACTGACCGATAGCTGACCGACTAGCTGCGGGAATGCAATTCTGAAGCTGTTTTCAGTCCTTTCCTTCCTCCATCACTTCTCCTCATAACCCCTCCTTTCCTGCACGAAAATGAGCCTACATGCTCCTCCCATTTCATCGAACAACCATTCATTTCAACTCTAAAAATCCATCAAGCAAACCTCACAAAATTTCCAAGTTCATATCCTAATGATTGAAATATAAAATTTCCAAATTGAATGAAAAAAATTTGAAAACAGGATTCCATGACATAAATCACAACATGTGAGCATTCAAAACATGTATTTAGTGAATCAAATATCAAGGCCAAAACGAAATTAACTAATGAAGATTTAGAAGTAAGAAGACAAGCTCATAATCCATAAAACATTGCATGCACAACCACATTTCATTAAATTACTTGCCTTGGGTAGAAATGCACTCAAGAAATATCTCCTAACACACCTCTCTCAACTGAACTCCAAACTACAAGAAGACCCCAAAGAAAACCACTCAAAACTCCACAAAATTCAAAATCCAATGAGTTCTCAATGAAAACCCTTCTATGCATGAAAGAAAGCCTCCGAAGGGTTCAATAAAACCATGGTTGGAAGAAGGAAGCCATTGCTAACCTTTTGGAGCTCTAACAATGGAGAATAATCTCAAGGAGAAGATGATCTCAGCTGGGATTTTTTGAAAAGGGTATGAAAAGAAAGCTTGAGAGATGGGGCAGGGTTTGGCATACTTAAAATTCCATTTAGATCAAAGAAACCCGAACATGCAAGAGGAGAGAAGTGTGGAAAACTGAGCTGGTTTCTTCTTGGGTTCTCAGATGTCTGAAACGAAATGAAGAAGAAGAAGAGGGGAAGTACACGTGGGTTTTGCTTTTAAGTCAAGTGGGTTGTGGGTCCCATAGGCCCTAATACCTTGAGGGCTTAAAACTCCCTTTTGTGGGTCCCGAATGAGATCGACGAAGAAGAACAAAATGATTTTCGAAATGTCTAGTTTCCAAAAATATAATTTTCATATGATTTTGCAAACATCGAAATTCATGCACAGATTTTGAGGTGAAAAGACCGTTTTGCCCTTTTTGTTGAAAAAACTTGGTTTCGGAGTTCAAATACACATGGGACAATTATCAAGGTTGTTGAAATAAAAACTACAAATCCAAAAGATCAAAATCGACATTTTTCAAAAATAAAAAATTCGGATTCCCATACGAGTACTCGACACACGAGCTACCCCGGGCCCGGTCAAACCAGACTCAACACTCTTAAAATTCCCCAAAGCTTTTCAAAGTGCTAATCTAGCTAGAAATCCAAGCTAATCGTCCTCTAACCCCACATACAAACTAAACACTAAACCTGGGTCGGGGTCTGACACATATCCAGCTAACAGCGGTTCCTACTTACCCTTTTTGTTTAGGGATTGGCAAAATTCATACTCCCCCTTAATCATAGAATTTTCACCTAACAGAAAAAAGAATAAAAAGCACAAATGCAAATACTTAATCAGGCCCAAAATCTGAAAATCTTCAATGATCAAACAGGAAAATCTGCAAATTTTTAAGAAATCGATAAAGTAAGCAACACAAAAAGTTCGACATGTGTAAAAATTGTATGTGATGGACAATCTCAAATGGAAAAATATGAAGAAAGTCAATTATCGGCAGGACATCAATATTAATCAAGTACAAAGTGAAATTCACATCTTTCAAAAGCATTCTACCCGATTAGCAATGATATATGAAGCTCATCATTTTTTTTTATTCTACACAGAAATTTCTAAATCATATGATATATGCAAAGTTAAGACATAGGGAGCAAATCTAGTCATTATCCATTTCCGCACATACTCCAGAGAGAAATCTCTACGCACATTGGGCCAAATATATTCTTATATACTTATTAAGAAGAGAGCAAGAAAAGAATCAAGGTCGATGCTCAAAAAAAAAAAAAAAAAAAAAGCAAATCCACGAAGACCATGAATCTTATCAATCCTAAGTGAATGTCTAAATGAGTCATCGTGTACTTAACAACATGTTTAAAAGCCTTAAACTGTGCACATAGAAATTTAGTTCCAAAACTGAGCAAATCAACGTGTATCACATGCCAGATAATCGTAAAATCAGCCTGAAGAATTATGCATGTGCAAATCAGAACACGAATTGAGGCAAAATTTAGGGGTGTAGGCCAATGCCTAGGGGCTTACGGAGAGGGGGATTAAACTTACTAGGCTCAGTAGGTTTTTTGAATGCGAGGTGGACCACATTACAGCATAGGTCAAACTTACGAATCTAGATAGACTTTGTCTTGATCCATTGAGGAGAATAATGCTTCTTGCTCCTCTAATTTCTCAAAAGTTTTCGAAGTTTGTTACAATGTGGTTGAATGTGCCCTTTAATGCCGCAAAAGTGACAGATGGAAATGAATATGGGCTTTGGTACATTCCTTTTATTGATAGTATTCGAATGTGTAGTGTAAGTGGGTGTCATTGAGTGCATAGTGGGCCCTTGAACAAACACAAATTTACCTCTATCCTTTGATGTTGAAGCTCTGTGTAAGTAACGAAGGCCAGTTTTTTACTAGTCATTCTTTTGGCTTCCAAGAGTTTCATCAAGCTTCATAGACCCTGTAATCATTCTCTTTATCCTTGCTTTGGCAGATTCTAGCATAGTGTGAACCATCTTTAATTTGCCAACAAGATCATCCTTTTCAGCTTTGCAAGTACACAATTCCTTTCTCAAAGCACTAAGTCCTTTGCAACCTTTTCAACTTGGCCAGTCACCAATGCGTTCTTCTTCCCTACATCAATCAAGTTATTAGGAAAAATTGAATGCTGATCTTCCAACTGACTTACCTTAGCATGCAAGTGTTCCAAATGTGCTATCAAAGAAGAGTTCTAAGATTCCATAACTTTTAACTTTAGCGCCCTTTTTTCATTAATCTTTGACATAAATATGGAATCGTGTAATAATCCCTTGTATTCAGCTTCCAAGTCTTGTTCATTGTCAAAATAAATTATGCAGATCTATATCTTCATCTGACTTGGAGTCCTTATCAGATGAACCCTGCATTGAAGAGACATTAGACAAAGCCATAAAGCAACAGATCTTCCAGACTCATGGGAGGGGGGCTCAAGCTCACTATATTCTTCCTCATAATCGTGTTCCCAAGAGACGCCCAAAGCCTTGTCTTTGCTTTTCTCTTTCTAATTGACACATTTAACAGCAGTGTGCCATAGCCTTGACATTCATAGCATTGGATAGGCTTGAAGGATCCTTTCACCGGATTTTTATCAGACTTAGGCACAAATTTAGATTTATTGGGTCCCTTGTTGTTCCGAAAGTCCTTTTCCAAATTCTTTTCCTTGTTTTTCCACAACATTCTGAACTTTTTAACAAAAAACTCGTCAAACTCCACATCATCCAATTCACAATCCGATTCAACATTAGAATCATCCTCAGCAGGTTTGGAGGACATGAGAGCGATGTCCTTACCCTTTTTTGGTTAAGCAATAGTTTGCAAATTTCCAACCATTTCTTCAATCGTGAGAGAGTCTAGATTCTGATACTCCTCAATAGCCACCACTTTTGGGCGAAACCTTTTGGGCCGAGACCATAAAACTCTCTTAACAATCCTAACTTTAGAAATTGGCTCCCCCAAATTGAAACTTGAGTTGACAATATCACTCAGTTTTGCATGAAAATCATCAAAAGCTTCAGAATCTTTCATTCTTAAAGTCTGAAAAGTAGTAGTTAAATTTTGGAGCTTTATCTCCTTAAATGTATCCACGCCCTCATGAACTATTTACAGGATGTCCCATGCAACCCTTCGCCGAAGAGCATGTAGAGATCCTGTGGAACTCTGAGGCAGTAACACCATTGAATATGTGTTGCTACCCCAGACCGAGATTCTCGAACCCGGGCCCGCGACTGATGTGCCTAAAGGTTTCCGCGGTGAGGATTCCCAAAACCAATACGGGACTCACACGTTCAATGGTTTGCAGAAGCGTGTAGCAAATCTCATCTAAACAAATCACCTTGTATAAATAAAGTCACCATGAATATGTAAAAATCATTAAAACATAATACCATAAGGGGAAATATAACATAGCATTCCCAACATAGTTTAATTTTTAATTTAACAAAAGTACATTAGACAAGTTAAGTTACAATCCCAAATAATATTAGGCCAACAGAGGCCGATACATTCAAAAATAAACCCAAAGCATGTATTCCAAGCTAAGTGGGTCGCAACTCAAGACCCCACCTGTTGACACCAAAAATGTCACTTTGCCTCCTCAACATCAAAAGCTACATGGAGCCGCATCCTATTGCAAACAGGCAAAGTTGCTTCAAGCTTCAGATCTTGTCAGAATCAAACAAAAACTGCAAGATCCTTCAAAATAGCCAAAAGAAGGGTACACATGAAGTTTCGGGCTATTTCAACACCATTTGTCCTAACTTCAATTCTCCAACGACTGCGCAGGAGCTCCTGGCGGCGACAGGATTGAAGATAACAAATCTTCAATCAGAGCCTATGGATGGTCTCAAAATACCTCCAAAAGGCTCCACGCCAAATTTCAAGTCAAACCGACGCCTTTGACCCTCCATCAACTCTCGAACGGCGAAATCAAGCCTCCCGGCGGCGAGAACCTCTGATGCCACCACTCATCGAACGAAGCACATGAGTAGCTTCTACATGCTTCCAAAGGGTTGCACGTCAAATTTCAGGTCATTCCGACGACGTTTGACCCGGCTTTGACGCTCCGAAGCAAAATCAAGCCTACTGGCGGCGGAGCTCCCCGGGACCATGGCATCCAAATCGGAGCTAACGGATCATCTCAAAATGACTCCAATAGGCTCCCAGTCAAATTTCAGGTCAATCGGACATCGGATGACCGTACATCGAAGCTTAACATCTTCCTCACGGTGAAATCAAGTTTAGCATTGACGGGACCCCAAACGGCTTCAAAAATCAAATAAAAGCCCATGGTTGGTCCTATCTAATGCTCAAGAAGATACACCTCAAATTTCAGGTCATTCCGACATCGTTTGACCTAGTTTCAACTCTTGGCGGAAAATCGGCCACAAAGTCTCCAGCTTTTCCAAAAATAGGAAACTTTGTGCTCTGATTTGCATGGCTTCTCGAAGGGTTTTCTTCAGGGGAATCAAGCCAATAAATGAGGAGAAATGTCAAGAAAAATACAGGAGAAAATAGAAGTGAAAAAGCCAGAGAAACGGCGATCGAACGGCGAACAAAAAATGGGAAAAAAATCCCATGGTTGCCGGCGACCATGGCCCAAGGTCACCAGCCCCATGGTCGCCGGCGACCATGGGTGCATGGTCACCGGCGACCATAGGGATCCGGGCTGCCAAAGTTCCCCCAAAAACCCACTTTTTTGGGTATTTTTCGCGTTTCGCGATGTTTGGCCCCTGTGATTTTCTTAAATTTTGATTTTTGAGGCATGATATCCGTCGATCTTCGTCAACATCACGGATCGGCCATCGAAATCATTCGATCATCATTGGACACTCCAAAATCGCCAACTGGCCGACAAAGAAAGCACACTTTCTGCCCGACCGATCGAGAAATCGACTGGACAGATGTTGTCGGCCCATTGATATCAACCAATGTCTGAATTTGCATCGTCATCCGACATCAAACAACATGTGGATCCATCGATGATCATCGCAAGAAGAGTTCCAAAAGACGCGGCACGGCCCGCGACTCTTCAAGCGACTCGGCGACCAATTAATGTTGTTAATCGACTCGTTTATGACAAGTTAATACGGTCATTAACTCATTATTCTGGACGGCCCAATCAGAAGCAAGCAAATGGGAGTTATAAGTCCAATTAATCATGGCAATTAACCATGTAACTCCTACCATTATGGAGATTAATCATGGTAATTAATCATGAAACCCCCATCATCATGGAGATTAAATGCCCATTATTCTCCATTGGCCAATCAAAATCCAAGAAAAAGGAGTTAAAAAATTATGAAATTAAATCTTGTAACTCCTCCCATCATGGAGCATTAATGCCATTAATGCGCATAAACCTTCCTAATGGCTACCAAAAAGCCTATAAATAGGCGGTCATTCCAAAGGAAAAGGGTCCTGAAAAATTATCCTGAAAATTATCCTGAAGAATTCTCTGCACAAAGGAGCTCTCCTGCCCTGAAGAAACTCTGCTGCAAACACTACAAGGTGATTGAAGACCCTTGGGGGGCCACCCCCCCAAGGTTTCTCCTCTTCTTCCATCCGACATGTCCTAGATGCGGCTTTTCAGCCCATCTACTTGGTTTTTTTTTTATTGGATATAGGACCTTCCCTTGGTCTTTGTCCTCTAAAAATCCGAGGTCCAAGCCAAGCCAAGTGAATCAAAAGCATCAAAGTATTCTCATCTGAAGGACGATGGCGGAGTCCATACATGACTCGCGACCGTCGATCTGAACGAGTCCCCACAATCTCCTGAGAAGTCAGATCCCTCTTTCTTCCTCTTCTATTGTATTTTGTATTTTTAAAGAGACAAAAAAAAATCACAACTCTTGTCTTTCACTACTGATAAGAATTGTAAATCGCCTTCTATGGTAAAATTGCCTTCTACGGTACAAAACTACCTTTCACGGCAAACTAAACAAAATTGCCTTTCATGGCATTAAAAAATCTTGTCTCTTTCTTTAAAATATATGTACAATGGAAAGTTAGAAAAAAAGTCTTGATTTCCTTTCTACTTGTGAAGGTGAATCTCTGGATCACCATTTCAAATTCCAAGTAGAACAGAAAATCTAGCATACCCATACAAAATCTGGTGGACCCGGGACGGAGGAAGCCAAGAGAAAAGCGGGGTCCATCAAGTTGGCACACCCGGTGGGACGCGCTCAATTGAGAACACGATGCTTAGGATCCTTGGCTCCTCCCTAGTTGGTGGCCTATGTTGGATCTTGTATCTAAAAAAAAAAACACGAGATGGGATTCTTTGGAAATCTCTGTCTTCGAACTTGTTTCCATTCTTTCTCTTCTTAAACAAAAAAAAGGTTTTTTTTTTCATAGGGTTCAAATTTGAGATATCTTGGTTTCTTCCCTTTCGGACTTAGGGCTCGCGGAAATCGCTGAGCCTTTATTCGGATTGGAATACCATTTCTTCTCTTTTGAGAATCCAATCTTAACTTAAAAAAAAAAAAAAATTTTTTGGATTCAAATTGGAAAAACTTTGGTTCTTTCCTTTTCGTACAATGGCTTGCAGAAATATTTGAGCCAACATTCTGATTGGGAGGGGCCATTTCCCTCTCTTTGATGGATCCATTTTGTGATCTTTAAAAAAAAATTATTAAAATGTTTTATTTCAAATTTCTTTCTTTTGGATTCAAATTGGAGAAACTTTGGTTCTTTCCTTTTCGTACAATGGCTCGCAGAAATGTTTGAGCCAATGTTCGGATTGGGAGGGGCCATTTTCCTCTCTTTGATGGGTCCATTGCAAATCTTTTAAGAAAAAAAACACACATTAAGGTTGCGCCTATTGCGTTCTTTAACCAAACTGAATCTAAGAAAAGCCTTGTCCAGAGTGTAAAGGCAGCTAGACTGTTCGAGGTAAGGGTCCTTCAAACGGGTTCATTAAGTAATCCTACCCTTACCTGGGGGCTAATATATCCTCTAAGGTTTCATAAGACCGAATTGGAAGACCTATGTGCACTCTTCAAAAAACAAAAAAATCTTCAAAAAAAATAATTAAAAAAAAAAAACTTTTGTCATTATTGTGTTCAAATTCGAGAAATTGTGGTTCATTCCTTTTCGAACTTAGTGCTTGCATAAATGTTTGAGCCTCTGTTCGGATTGGAATACCATTTGCTCTCTTTTATGAATTCAATCTTGACTTAAAAAAAAAAAAAAAAAAACTCCCGTCATTATTGGATTCAAATCTGAGAAATCCTAGTTCCTTCCTCTTCGGACTTAGGGCTCGCGGAAATCGCTGAGCCGTTGTTCGGATTGGAATACCATTTGCTCTCTTTTGCGAATTCGATCTTGACCTTTCAAAAAAATCCCATCTCCTGTCCTTTTTAAGGATACGATTTACAACATTTGTGCCTAGCGGCGCTAGTACGCCCTTTCAGGTCTACTGTATTCGCGACCGACACATTTGTATTTCCAACCTTATATCATTTTACCTCGAGTGAGCTTCGCTTCTCGGTAAGTTGAATTAAGGTTTACAATTGCTTCTAACAGTCACTGGAACGCTCATTTCGAGCCGACCATACTTGCGTTCAGAACAATTGTACCCTCTATGGCATTTTGCCTTCTTCATTACGTTCAGAATAGGCCATGCCTGCTGAGCTATTTGAAAAGACAAAACCATAGTATTTTCCATTTATGATCACCATATTCTTGTGATTACTAATGAATGTGATCTTGTTGCAGAAGTTTTCCAAAACTAACAATGGCAGCTTCGTTGACCATCACCTTTGATGAGAACAAGTACCAAGTCATGCTTCAAGAGAAGCAAAGCAAGCGCACTTATAAGCGCCCTGCCAATTGCCGGAGCATCACCTCCCTCGGCAACTCTCAAAACACCAGGTCGACGTCCACTCCCCGGACCATCGTCTTCGGGTCAATGGGACCATTCCCACTACCCGTAGAAGAGACGGCGCCAGCTATGAAGCAGAAGACTGCCCCTCAACGTGTCGCTGCCCCGACGCCAAAGGCGGTCACCAGGAAACCTGAGGCTCGTGGAAATCCCGCAAAGCCTCAACCTGCAAAAAACCAGGTCTGCCCCAAGACTTGGTCCCCGCGATCTTCGCCAAAACAAAGAAGGTCACAGACATCTGCAAAGATAGCATACCTGGCTCCTCTCAAGGAGAACCGGTTCTATCCTCTTACTCACATCAAAGGAGAGAAACCTACCCTCCACCGAACTACAATACCAACCCAGCACGAGCCGACTTGCTCATACAAGCCCAAAATCAAGTCGTGCATTACAATGCCTTAACAAGAACCTGCCAGGGCCTGCTCTCTTGCAACTCGACCCTTCATCTCAGCAGGGGCCGAGCTTGCGAAATTTAAAGCTTCGCTGCGACAGGCTAAGGACCACGTCCAGATCCTATCCATGCCAGTCTTCAAGGAAGACAAGCTCGGTTGCTGCGCGCAAGGGACCGCATCCTTCATTGCCAGAGCGCATCCTGAGCTAACTGAACCTAAAATCGCTCGTCGTATACGTCGCCGCGCGCCATATTGACAAAAGAGATTAGAGAAGCAAAGAACCCAGCATTCTGAGCTTCAAATCTCCCAAAAATGGGTCGAAAAAGAAAGACCCGACCAAGTTGCTGCTGTCCACATGGTTGGCAAAACCAAGAGACGCCAGAAATCAGTAACAAAAATACATGTCAGATGGCCGGTGACTCGCAGCTTCTCCCGGACAAGAAAACATCAGGAAGACTCTCCCACTCCTTCAAGCCAAGGACATCGGAGTGATCATTCCTCGGGCTCTTCATCCAAAAGAATGAGCTCTAGCTCAGTCACTAAGACAATATCCTCTTTCGACTCACGAAGAGTGAATGTCCTAGTCACAAACTCTGAGCAACCTCCACCGGATGATAACATAGCTCTACGCATTCAGCAGCTAGAGCAAGGACAGCAGAGAATAGAGGTCCTGAGGGAAAACCTCCTTCTCACTCTCCAACGTCCACCAAACAATGATGAAGTTCTCCACAAGATGAGGCAAACGGTGGAGAAGATGAATCACATGCCCTTACTAAAAACGACGTTGACGATATCCTCGCCAAAGCAAAAGAAGAGGATACATTAAAGGAGCATGGAATCAAGCCACCATATCCCTTATGGATGGACTCGGTTCCGTTCCCTCCAAAGTTCAAACAACCTCTTCTCCAAATATATACAGAGAAAGGTTCAGCTAGACAGTATGTCATCCACTTCAAGATCCTAACGGGAACTGTCGGATGTGAATTTCGAACCCCCCCCCCCCCATTTTCCTCTCCAAGAGAGGCATGGTTTGGGGAAATCTCCATTCATCTATATATGCTATTTAAATTTTACATCGAAAATGAGGATTCCGATTATCTTCAAAATCGATGGATCACGATCGCCGGCTACGGTACGGCCGTAACACCGTTCTTCGACAAAAGTCGAAGAAATATGGGGAGAAAAATAATAAGGTGGGTTCTTCCTCTCGTCTAATGTGCTGCCGGCAACATACGACGGTTGTCCTGTCACATTAATCTGGGTCTCTTTCGGTCTCTTTAATTTGGGTCAATTCAGGGTCATGAGTTAAAGTCTGAATAAAGGTTAATCCTCACATAGCATAATCGTAGTACATCCAAGTAAAACAAAATAACTAAAATAAAGAAAATAGAATAAAAGAGGGGGGAGGTGCCAAATATTTAAGAAGAGAATCGGCCCCGTTCCCGGGTACCCCCTTTTGATCCCTTGGCAAAATAGGGTTTAAAGGCTGATTTTTCAAACCAAAATGATGATGCAAATGAGATTTTGATTTGTGATTTCTGTGTTTTTCGTGTGCGATACACAAGTGATAAAAGTAAAAGGCCGACGGGCCGTAATTAATTGAAGGTGGCTGATGGGCCAGCATTGATTGGAAATGGCCGATGGGCCAGTGTTTGTTTTAGGGTGGCCGATGGGCCGTGATTATTAAAAGTGTGTGCGAAATCACTCATCTCATCACGTTATTCTCATTTATTCAATTTTAGAAATCAGTTCTTTATTCCCTTTTATCATTAAGTTCAATTAAATATCTAGCACCTGAGGTGGAGGAAGAAATAAAGGAAAAATCTTTTTGAGTTTATTTTGTTGGTTTTATAGTTTTTATGGATTTTTTATATTGGGCTAGAAGGGCCTAACTAAGGGACTTTTACTTGGATTTACGTGATTAGTGCTTTACTACTGATCATCGGATTAACCCTAACCTAAGGTCCTAGACCGCCCACATCAGTTCTCCCAGTCCCCTAACGGAACAGGAAAAGTGACGGGGCGAAGCCTAATGCTCTAAGCTACCTAACCAGGCAATCCGATCTATCTCTAGGTGTGAATAACCTGAGTTTGATGGTTCAGCGCCTAAGCAATTTATTAATTGTGGTTTTTAATTGGTTCGATTTGTTTTGAGTTGAAGATTGATTAAGAAGTGGATTAAATTTATTTTGGGGTTCTGTCTAAGTTATTTAAGGTTCTGGAATTTAGGGTTTAATTTAAAGGGTGAAATAATGTTGAAATCAGCGAAACGGGGTTTGCAGGGGACTTGGGCGCCCATGGGGTGGCGCCTAAGACACCCTGATGACTTGGACGCCCAGGCAGTGGCGCCCAAATGGCTGCTTCTGGGTGGTTTGGCTAGTGACGATGGTATCGATATTGTTTTCGAAATCCAAGGGGTTCTTACTTGGTGAGTTTCAATATTTTAAATTGTTTTAATTTTCCGGTGTTCAAATGTCAAAGGGATTTGGATCCGGATTTTGAGACGAAACCAAGAGTTCGCGTTTTAGTGCAAATGAGAGGATGGGCGCCAAGGAGGTGTCGCCCAGGTGGATGGCTTGAGCTTTTCAAGTATTCCGGATGAGATTTGATATTGGTCTTTGGGTCCGGGGGTTATTTTAGGTTCTGGTTTCAATTAATTTAAGTCATAAGATGTTTAATTACTCATTTTAAATTGAAGTTGTGGACCGGGGTCAAGGTGTAGGCTAGGCGCCACAGGGGTGGTGCCTAAGTGGTTGTTCGTCGGTTCGTAAGGGTTTCGGGCGCTAAGCCCGAATCGATTAAAGTTTCAAGTGCTTTAAGTTAAAAGTGTTTTAATATGTTGATTGGGAATGGTTCGAATGTTAATTAATGGTGTTAAGTTGTTGGTTGGTTTTATTTTTATGAAAACGGATAGGCTGGGCGCCCAGGGGGTGGCGTCCGGCGCCCAAGGGGTGGCGCCCAGGTGACTGTGTTGAGGTTCGGGCTGTTTGGTGATTCTTAGGTCAATTTAAGTTTTGATTAAAGGACTTAGTGTGTTTGGATGTGGGATGCTATTCGTAGTCAATTGGGATTTGCTTAAACGTCAACTAATTGGGCTAAGTTGTGAATTGGGTTTTTTTGAATACGGGGAAGCTGGGCGCCCAGAGTGTGGTGCCCAAGTGGATTTGATAGATGGGCGCCAAGGGTGTGGCGCCCAGGTGAACTATTATGTGGTTCGGGTTGGTTCCGTATTTTTTAGGTTGATTTGCAGTTGAGCGTTTATGGTTTGATGTATTTTAAATTAAAAGTTTTCTGTTGCGTTGATTAAGATTAAATTCCGTTTCAACTAATTAGGCTTTAGTGACTGGGGAGGCTGGGCGCCCAAAGGGTGGTGCCCAGGTGGATGTGACAGGATGGGCGCCCAGGGGGTGGCACCCAAGTGTCTGTCTTGTGTGTTTGAGTTGGTTCGATGTTTTAAGTCTATTCGGGCTTATGGTTTCGATTGTTTTAGATTTCAAGGGTGTTCCGGTGTGTTGATCATGATTGAATTCAAATTTAATTTCAAGTGGGTTTCCTAGTGATTGGGTAGGATGGGCGCAAGCGGATGCGGAAGGATAGGCACGAAAGGGGTGGTGCCCAGGTGTATAGGCAGGGTGGGCGCCCAGGGGGTGATGCCCAGGTGTCTGTTTTATGGTTTTTTGTTGATTTTGCGTTTTTAGGCTGGTTCAAGTCTAAATTGATTGAGGTTTCGGGTTTCTTAAATCTAAGAGTGTTTTATTATGTTAACTAGGATTAAATTCGGGTTGTGATTAATTAGAAGTTTTAATTAAGGTTTCTTTAGAGATGGGATAGGATGGGCGCCAAGAGGGTGGTGCCCAGGTGGCTGTGCAGGCTGGGCACCCAAGGGGTGGCGCCCAGGTGGACTTTTTGGAGTTTTATTGGTTTTGAGTTTTTGAGTTAATTCGAGGTTAAGTTAATTAAGGTTTACTTATTCTAGGTTTAAAATGCTTTATTGTGTTGATTCGGATTGGTTTAAGGTCTTAATTAATTAACTTAAGCTTTAACTAGGGTGTCTTAGGGAATGAATAGGCTGGGCACCCAGGGGGTGGCGCCCAGGTGACTGTTTTTTGGGGTTTTGGTTTTTTTGTGTTTTTAAAGTTCTTAGTTATTTCTAAATCCGAATTAATTAGGGTCTTAATGTTTTAGAACTCTTAATGATGTGATGTTGCTTAAGTTTACTAACTATGTTGTTTTAATTAATCTTAGGATTTATCCTACTTAGGTACTAAATTCAATAACTTAGACTATCTAACTATTCTTTTTGGGTTTTTGGATATTTTTTAGTTTGTTTTTGGTTTCTCCTCTAATTTACTAGAGAGTAAGGAAAGAGAAGAAGGGATTTTATGTTTTATGATTTTTTTTGGGATTTTCTATGGTTCTGCGATTCAAATGATATGATGTGAAGTGTGACAAAAAATGGTAATTCAAAGTTCAGAACATGTCAAACAAACAAACATATCATCATCATGCAGTTTCTAAATGAACTAAATGCAGAAGATCGGAAGTTGTGCACAAAAGTGGATAAATCCACTTGGGCGCCACACCTGTGGTGCCTACCCTGCTCAGTCAAGGTTTTCAATGGAACACAACGAATGCACAAGAATCTCAGTATTTTTAAGACAACTTCCGATATTCAGTGCCTGATGCGAATGTTTTAATTCAAACTACTAATGATGCAACTAACGAACCTACGAGCAAACAATGCAACGGGCGCAGATCTAGAACCTGGACCCTGTCGCAGAAGGGTAGGCGCCCAGGTGGTTCGAGAGAGGGCAGGCGCCCAGTGGGTGGCGCCCAGGTGGTTCGGGAAAGGGCAGGCGCCCAGCCTTTCTGCCAAGGGCTTCTAGCGACCTCTTCGATACAAATGATGATGATGATGATGCTAATGCGAGATTTGACCTAGCTATGCAATTAGAACTACGAAATCAAAGCAAATCTACTATATTTAAATGAACCTAAGCATGTTACTAACATGATAATGCATTAATACCATTTTTATCTCAAGTTAATGTAGATCTATGATGCTCAAATGGCCCTAAGCATGTTTCTAAGCATGAATGGTAATGGAGTGTAGTAAAAGAAGGGAGATCTAGGAATACCGGTATGACGAAACGTTTCTCAAGTAACTAGATTGAGGCCTTCGCAAAGGTCCATAGCTCCAGTTGAAGATATGGAAGCCTCCTCCTCTCTTTCTCCTTCTTCTACTATAGATCTGAAGTTCTTCTCTAATGGTGGCTACCTTTCTTCTTCTTTTTCTATTCTCTCCTTTTGCCTCTTTTCTTAGGGTTTTTTGGGTAGCCTCCTTTGTAAATGAAGTTAAGAGGGATTATATAGGTCTGGGACGAGTTTAGAAGGGCTAGGGCTTCATTAATTCGTGTTTCTAGAAGGTATCACGCATCCCTAGGCGGCTTAAGTTATTTTAGAGTGAACTAGGGTTAAAGGGAGGATGGGCGCCCATGGGGTGGCGCCCACATGGCCTGCGCAGTCTGGGCACCCACAGGGTGGCGCCCAGGTGGTCTTGAAGAGGGTGGGCGCCCACAGGGTGGTGCCCAGTTGGTTTATGTTTCGCTTTTGAACCTTGGTCCCATTTGGAGTCGAGATTGAACGGATATATCTTCAGCTGGGGGGACCTATATTAGCACTTATGATGGACCTGTCTTTTTCTTTCTCGCCTTCCTCCATCCCGGGTCCGCCGGGGTGCGACGGGGCGAAGAGAAAAAAAAGAGCAAGCATTAACATTTTTTTGTACGGGTATGCCAGATTTTCTATTCTACTTGGAATTTGAAATGGTGATCCGGAGATTCACCTTCACAAGTAGAAAAGGAAATCAACTTTTTTCTAACTTTCCATTGCACATATATTTTAAAGAAAGAGACAAAAATTTTTAATGCCGTGAAAGGTGATTTTCATTTGTTTGTCGTGAAAGGCGATTTTGCCGTGATAGGCGATTTTGTGCCGTAGAAGGCAGTTTACAAATCTCATCAAAATGTAAAGACAAGAAATGTGATTTTTATGTCTCTTTTAAAAATATACACAATACAACAGAAAAGTAAGAAAAGGAATCTGACTTCTCAAGAGATCGTGGGGACTCGTTCAGATCAACGGTCGCGAGTCATGTATGGGCTCCGCCATCGTCCTTCAGATGAGAACACTTGATTCTTTGAGTCACTTGGCTTGGCTTGGACCTCAGATTTTTAGAGGACAAAGACCAAGGGAAGGTCTTATATCCAATAAAAAACCAAGTAGACGGGCTGAAAAGCCGGATCTAGGCCATGTTGGATAAAAGAAGAGAGGAGATCTTGGGGGGGTTGGCCCCCAAGGGACTTCGATCACCTTGTAGAATTTGCAGCAGAGTTTCTTCAGAGTAGCTGAGCTTCTTTGCGCAGAGATTTCTCCAAGAGTTTTTAGCAATTTTTTGGGGATTTTTCAAGACCACTTCAGACAATTTTTCTGGACCCTTTCTCCTTGGAATGACCGCCTATTTATAGGCTTTTGGTGGCCATTAGGAGGGTTTTATGGGCATTAATGGTATTAATGCTCCATAATGGGAGGAGTTACAAGATTTAATTCTTTATATTGTAACTCCTTTTTCTTGGATTTTGATTGGCCGATGGAGAATAATGGGCATTTAATCTCCATGATGATGGGAGTTTCATGATTAATTACCATGATTAATCTCCATAATGATAGGAGTTACATGGTTAATTGTCATGATTAATTGGACTTGTAACTCCCATTTCTTGGCTTCTGATTGGGCCGTTCAAAATAATGAGTTAATGACCTTAATAAATTGCCATAAAAGGGTCATTTAACTTCATTAATTGGCCGCTGAGTCGCTTGAAGAGTCGCGGGCCGCGCCGCGCCTTTTGGAATTCTTTTTGCGATGATCATCGATGGATCCGTACGTTGTTTGATGTCGGATGACGATGAAAATTCAGACATTGGTTGCCACTAATGGGCCTGCAACATCTGTCCAGTCGATTTCCTGATCGGTCGGGCAGAAAGTGTGCTTTCTTGGTCGGCCAGTTGGCAGTTTCGGAGTGTTTGATGATGATCAAATGATTTCGATGGCGGATCCGTGATGTTGACGAAGATCGACGGATATCATGCCTCAAAAATCAGATTTTAAGAAAATCACAGGGGCCAAACATCGCGAAACACTAAAAACAACGGAAAAACGACACTTTTGGCGGAAATCCGGCGACCCGGATTTCTAGGGTCGCCGGCGACCATGGGCCAAGATCGCCAGCAACCTTGGACTTTGGTCCATTTTTCGGTCGCTTTCCGGTCGCCGTTTCTTGGTCGTTTCTCGGGCTTTTTCGCTTCTGTTTTCTCCTATATTTTTCTTTGACATTTCTCCTCATTTATTGGCTTGATTCCTCTAAAGAAAATCCGTTGAAAGGCTGTGCAAATCAGAGAACAAAGTTTCCTATTTTTTGGAAAAGCCGAAGACTCTGTAGCCGATTTTCGGTCAAGAGTTGAAACTGGGTCAAACGATGTCGGAATGACCTGAAATTTGAGGTGAAGCTTCTTGGGCATTAGATAGGACCAACCATGGGCTTTTATTTGAGTTTTGAAGCCGTTTGGGGTCCCGTCGATGCTTGACTTGATTTCACCGTGCGGAAGATGTCGAGCTTTGATGTACGGTCATCCGATGTCTGATTGACCTGAAATTTGACGGGGAGCCTATTGGAGTCATTTTGAGATGATCCATTAGCTCCGATTTGGGTGCCATGGTCCCGGGGAGCTTCGCCGCTGGTAGGCTTGATTTTGCTTCGGAGCATCAAAACCGGGTCAAACGTTGTCGGAATGACCTGAAATTTGACGTGCAGCCCTTTGGAAGCATGCAGAAGCTACTCATGTGTTTTGTTTGATGAGTGGCGGCATCAGAGGTTCTCACCGCCGGGAGGCTTGATTTCGCCGTTCGAGAGTTGATGGAGGGTCAAAAGGTGTTGGTTTGACTTGAAATTCGACATGGAGCCTTTTGGAGGTATTTTGAGACCATCCATAGGCTCTGATCAAAGATTTGATGTTTTTGACACTGTCGCTGTCGAGAGCTCCCGCTCAGCTGTTGGAGGATTGAAGTTAGGCCAGATGGTGTCGAAATGGCCCGAGACTTCATGTGTACCCTTCTTTTGGCTACTTTGAAAGATCTTGTAGTTTTTGTTTGGTTCTGTCAAGATCTGATGCTTGAAGCCGCTTTGCCTGTTTGTAGTAGGATGCGGCTCCATATAGCTTTTGATGTTGATGAGGCATAGTGACATTTTTTGTGTCAACAACTTAATAGGCTGGGCGCCACATGGGTGGTGTCCAGATGGATTTCAAGGCTGGGCGCCACATGGGTGGTGCTCAGGTGAATTTAAAGGCTGGGCGCCACATGGGTGGTGCCTAGGTGGTTCGGTTCGTCTTCGATGCTTGGTCCTTATGTTTGAGTGGTCCCGGTCCTATCTAGAACCAAACAAGTAAATTTTAAGGTGGGCGCCCACCATGGGGTGCCTAGGTGATTCTAGGAAGTGTGCGCGCCACAGGGTTCGTGCCTATGTGGAACTTAGTAGGGTAGGCGCCACATGGGTGGTGCCTAGGTGGAGTCGATTCATTTTCAGAGTTCGGTCTCTACGTTGAGTGGCCCCGGGCTATTTTTAGGCCAACTAGTGAAATGTGGAGGCTGGGCGCCCACCATGGGGTGCCTAGGTGATCCTGGGCTGTGTGGACGCCCAGCATGGGGCGCCTAGATGGATTTCCATAGGGTGGGCGCCACATGGGTGGTGCCTGGGTGATCTCTTCTTAGAACAAACTTCGGAAGCTCATAACTTTTGACTCGCTTATCGGATTTGGACGTTCTACATATCACCGGAAAGCTCTCGAAGTGAGGATTTCAATGGTCTAAATGTCTTGACAAATAGGGGCTGAAAAATATGGGGGATCTCTGGACCAATGGATTCAATTTCCTAA
The DNA here is from genome assembly GCA_029852735.1 of Persea americana. NCBI lineage: Eukaryota > Viridiplantae > Streptophyta > Magnoliopsida > Laurales > Lauraceae > Persea > Persea americana. The sequence continues at coordinate 19,208,213 of CM056813.1, read as the reverse complement.
CTTAGGCTAATCGGGTGACATTTTGGCAAACTAAGTATGGTCTTTAGAGGGATTGTCCTGAGCATGTCTTAAGTGGTCCGGAAAGGGTTTGAGTAGTGTCATGGTTCACTCCTTGTGTGAGTAGTGAATTGGACTCAAGGTCTTGACGCGACTTGGCTTTTCTCTCTCGAATTTCTAGAAATTGTCGAATTAAGTCTAAAATTAGCAACAAGGATCTTCATCGTCGTTAATTAATCTGAATTATATCATTAATCATTCAATTATGGGTGAAACAGGGGCATTGCTATATATGATAGGTATTTAAGGCTATCATAGGGGCCAAATGAGGTGTCTACAGGAACTATTGCGGATCATGATGCTTTCAAGATCCGTCTCTTTGCAAGCACCCTGAAAGGTACGGCCTTTGATTGGTACTCCATTCTGCTAGAGGACTCCATTCAAAACTGGACCATGCTAAAGACATGCTTCCTTACCCACTTCAAAGGTGAGGATCATCCTGTTACTATGGCTCAACTCTGCAGCCTTAAACTGGGAGAGAATGAGTCGACATATGACTTCATTCAGAAGTGGAAAGCAATGGCATACAAATGCTCAGTTGTGCTGCCACAAGCATTGCTGGTCGACATCTGCCGAAACAACATGAGAGCAAGGATCCGCTCCATGATCATCGGCAACAAATCGAAGAATTTAGGAGAACTCCTGGAAGCGTCTATGGAGGCTGAAACAGTGATCAGAAACCTCAACAGTTAGAAGTCATCAAAGAAGGAGCCGACTGCCATTCCGACTTCCAAGCCAAAGAAAAAGGAGGTTCTCAATGTGCAAGCCAAGTCAGCCCCTCAACCGCCAAAGAAAGCTGAAAACAAAGCTGCAGGTAAGAACCTGAACTCTCTGATGCCTTCAAAGAACGAGTAGAAAAGAAATACCCGTTCGATGAAGATGTTGAAGAAATATTTGGGGATCTCTTGGCAAATGGGAAACTCACCTTGCCTGACCCCAAAAGACCGGGAGATGTTGGCAAAACCAACGATCCCTGATTTTGTCCATACTAGCAAATGGTCTCGCATCCTCTCAACCAATGTTTCGTTGTGAGAGAGAAGATCAATGAGATGTGGAAAAATGGATTCATTACCTTTGACAAAAACTATGGGTCTGCCTCCGTTAACATGGTGTCATATGGACAAATATCCAAATCACCAAAGGAAAAAATCACTACTTCCTTCAAGGTGATAAAAATGACCCAGACGTCCCAAGAGCTGGTGCCTTACCCAACACCAGAAGGACAACCCATATGGGTTCATCCCGATCTCCTAGAAGATGAAAATTGGGAGATCGTCAAAACAAAGCCGAGCGCTCAACAGCGAAGGCAAGCCAAGAGACAACTCCGTAAGCTCAAACAACAGGAGAAGGCTCAAACCAAGCAAGAGGTCCCTGAAAAGACAGAAACCTCCTCTATCGCTTCACAAGGGGCAACAGAGGAATTTCTTCCGAAGGCCTCAAGAGTGGCCAGAAAATTCACCCTCGGTGATTTCATGCCACCACGACTCAGAGATGAGACTACGTAGGGAGCATCATACTCTTGTAACTCGGTAGTTGGACTCTCCATCAATGGATACGAGTCCAGTGACACAGATGAATGGGAGGAATCCCTTGAAATCGGGGAATATCTCTCCAATGAAGAATGGATTCCAGAATCCCACCTTATGCCAGTAATCTGGTATAACCCCTTCCAGCCACAAGGATCCTGGTCTGATGATGATGAAGACCAAGAGGCTGTTCAAGAAAATGTTGTCAATCCAACACTGGCCGATGCTCTAGTGGATCCCAACGAGGTTGAACCACAAGGAGCAGATGAAGAAGAAGATTTATGTACAGAAGCGGAGCCATGGTCTGAAAATGTCCTTGGAAATCCAGAAGGTCTTGTTGAGTTGGTAGCCTCCGAAAATATTGTGGAGGAACAACCTTCAAACCTTCCAACAAAAGATTCTGTTCAAAAGATAGACTTGGGAACACCTGATAACCCACGTTCTGTATTCATAAGTAAGAATATAAAGGATGATGGGTTACCCGAGTATGTCTCTTTTCTTCATGAGTTTGTTGATTGTTTTGCATGGTCTTACGCTGAAATGCCTGGCTTAGATCCCAAAATAGCAGTTCACAAACTCAACCTGCAAGAAAATATCAAGCCTGTCAAACAAGGACAAAGAAGATTCTGTCCTGATGTGATGGACAAAATTGAACGAGAAGTTCGGAAACTCAAAAACATTGGCTTCATCTGCGAGGAATAGCATCCTGAATGGTTGGCCAACATCGTCCCCGTGACAAAGAAAAATGGGCAAATCAGAGTCTGTATTGACTATAGAGACCTGAATAATGCATGCCCCAAAGATGAATTCCCACTCCCCATACCGGAGGTAATGATTAACAACACCTGCGGGTTTGAGCGAATGACTTTCATGGATGGCTTCTCTGGCTACAACTAGATAAAGATGCATCCTGAAGATGAAAGGCATACCTCATTTCGGACCCCATTTGGCGTGTATTACTACACTGTCATGCTATTTGGTCTGAAAAATGCCGGTCCAACATACCTGAGAGCTATGATGAAGATATTCCAAGATATGCAGCACAAGACGGTCGAATGTTATGTTGATGACCTCGCCATCAAAAGCAAAAGAAAAGAAGACCATCTCAAAGATCTTTAAGAAGTCTTCCTCCGGCTTCGCAAACACAAACTGCGAATGAATCCCCTCAAATGCTTCTTCGGTGTATCATCGGGTAAGTTCCTCGGATTCATAGTTCGGAAAGCTGGAATAGAGCTTGTCCCCATCAAAGTCAAGGCTATCCTAGAAATGCCATCTCCAAGAACCCTGAGAGAGCTGAAAGGGCTTCAAGGGAGGTTGGCGTACAGCCGACGGTTCATTTCCAACCTATCAGGGAAGTGCCATCCATTTTCTCGCCTACTGAAAAAAGGTGTAGACTTTGTTTGGGATGCTGAATGTAAAGCTGCATTTCAAGACATCAACTCATACCTGACCAAACCTCCGGTGTTGGCTGCTCCCACAACTGGAAAACCATTCATCTTGTACACAAGAGCTCTTGACTATTCTTTGGGCGCTCTACTTGCACAAGAAAATGATGGAGGAAAAGAAGCTGCTCTATACTACCTCAGTCGCATGTTGGTAGGTGCAGAGCATCGCTACTCTCCAGTCGAAAAAGAATGCCTGGCAGTGATGTTGGCCGTGCAAAAGCTACGTCACTATTTGCTGTCAAACACAGTATACCTGATATCAAAGACCAATCTCTTAAAGGTCCTTGTCACAAAAGCAGGTTCTTTCAACGCTCGGCTGGCAAAATGATCCATCCTTCTGTCACAATTTGATACTAGGTATGTACCACATAAAGCAATCAAAGGGCAAGCTCTGGCAGACTTTCTCGCAGAGCATCCACTACCTAAAGATTCTCCGCTCAGGGATGATCTCCCAGACGAGCCTGTCTACAGCTTGGAAACCTCCTTATCAAATGCCTCTTAGGACATGTACTTCGATGGTGCAAACTAGGACAAATGAAAAAGGAAAGCTGATATCGGGAATTGGTATTCTCTTTGTTAGTCCCGACAAATACATGATTCCACACGCATTCTCGCTACTGGAACCATGTTCGAACAATGCAGCTGAGTACCAAGCTCTGATCATAGGATTTGAACTTGCCCTCGAATCCGGCATCACCATGCTGGAAGCATTTGGGGATTCTCAACTGATCGTCAATTAGATGAATCAGAAATATGAAATCAGGAAACCTGATCTGTAGCCTTACTACAACAAGGCGCAATCGCTTCGTCAAAGGTTTGACATCTGTCACATCACCCACATCCGTAGAGGTGAAAACATCCATGCAGATGCCCTGGATGGACTTGCTGTATCTATGGCAATTCAAGAAGGGGAAAATATACAGATTACAGTGTATCAAAGAAGGATTTTCTCTCCTCTCAACACGCACCAAGCAGTTGTTGAATGCCATCGAGTAGTCGGAAGTCGGATTTCCATCCTTAAACCTCCGATCGGCGACTGGAGGGATCCGTTCATCGATTATATTATGTTCGGAATCCTACCAGAAGATCCAAAAGAGCGGGTAAGCGTTCAAAGACGAGCCCCAAATTTTCATTTGGATATCCCCTCCAAAGTGCTTTACAGAAAATCCTTCAACGGAGTACTCCTACGCTGCTTGTCACAGCAAGAGGCGGAAGAAACTCTAAAAGAAGTTCATGCTGGTCTTTGTGGAGCCCATCAAGCTGGTCCTAAGCTCTACGATCAGATACAAAGGTTAGGTTACTATTGGCCTACCATGGTAGCTGACGCGATCCAATTTTCTAAACGTTGCCAACAATGCCAAGTTCATGGAGATTATGTCCACATGCCTCCATAATGGCTACATCCTACAGCGATCTCATGGCCCTTCGAAGCCTGGGATATGGACATCATAGGTCCTATCTCTCCCTCATCAAGCAAAGGTCATCGCTTCATCTTTGCCGCTACGGATTATTTCTCCAAGTGGTCAGAAGCATTTGCGTTTAGTGAAATGAAGACCTCATCAGTCCTTCAATTCTTGTGAACCAACATCATTTGTCGCTTCGGCATACCTAAAAGATTCGTCCATGATAACGGACCACAATTCCGGGATCACAGATTCTACAGGTTATGCGACAAATACAAAATCCAAAGTTGTCCTTCAACTCCGTATAACCCGGCAACGAATGGATTGGCAGAAGCCTTCAACAAGACACTCTGCAAAATTCTCAAGAAAATGGTCTCTAGTCACAAAAGAGACTGGAGCGACAAACTGCCTGAAGCTTTATGGGCCTACCGGACTACCGTTCGAGGACCAACCCATAGCACACCATTCTCCTTGGTCTATGGATGTGAAGCAGTTGTCCCTCTAGAGGTACAAATTCCTTCTTTAAGGGTATCTCTACAAAATGAATTGACATAAGAAAGTAACGTCAAATTGAGACTCCAAGAACTGGATAATCTCGATGAAAGATGGCTCGAAGCCCTGCAAAGCATTGAGCTTTACCAAGCACGCATGGCAGGATCTTTCGATAAGAAGGTCAGGCAACGCGCCCACAAAAAGGGTGACTTGGTTCTTGCGGTGAAAAGGCCAATGGTTTTTGCCCACAAATCCAAAGGAAAATTTGAACCAAAATGGGAGGGACCCTTCGTCATCGACAAAGTCTTGTCCAACGGTGCATATGCTCTTCTAAACATGGAGGGTGGTAGATGTATGCTACCCATCAATGGCAAGTTCTTGAAGCGGTACTACCCTTGAAGACTTCCTACATAGGGTCAGAGCGATGCCTACATGGCCAAAGCCTATCCCTAGGTACTTTCTCATCGAACCCACCCCTTTTAGAGTTTTCATCCCTATGTTGAAATTTCTAAAAACCCAAAACAATGTTTACTTTCAATGTTTCATTGTTCAAAAGAAAAAAAGTCAAACCCAAAATCCAAGTTTAGGAGCCATTTCCCTAACTTGACCAAAAATTTCGGTCATTGAACCCAAAATTCATGGTTTGAAACAAAAATCAGGACTCAGGGATTTCCACCCTAGTACACCCCGACTTTTACCATCAAAAATGATTTTGAGTCAAAATTTACGACCCTCGTGTCTTTAAACAAAAAATGGTTTTTCGAAAAACCGTGGGGAAGCGACGTTTAGTCAATACTCACACAAAACCCAAAAATCGGAAGGATGCGAACCCCATTCGATACTTCCAAAATCTCAAATCGCAAGGAAGTGACACCTCGTCAATACTTGCAAGATTTCAAAAATCGTGGAGACACAACGTTTCAGTTGATATCCACAACCCAAATTTCAAAACAAAAACAGAGGTTCGAAAAAACCTCAAATTTCAAAAATGTGGGGAGGCGATATTCCATCGATACCCACAAAACCAAATTTTTGAAAAAAAGCAGGGAAGCGGCATTCAGTCGATACTTGCACTAAAATCTGCAAGGAGGCAACATTCAATCGATACTCGTAACTAAATGAGCAAGGAAGCGACATTCCATCGATACTTGCAATACCATTCAGCAGGGAGGCGACTTTTAGCCGATACTTGCACTTTGAAAACCAAAAAACCCGGCTTTTATGCCAAAAACCTGGCTTTCATGCTAAAAACCAAAAATCTGGCTTCCATGGCAAAAATAAAAAATCCGGCTTTCATGCCGACAAAACAAAACTTGGTTTTCAAAAAAATCGGCTCATGCCAAAAACCGGCTCCCATGCCACAAAATTTTGGCTCTCATGCTACAAAACCAAAACTTGGCTTTCACGCCACAAAAATCGGCTCTCATGCCAAAAACCAGCTTCCATGCTACAAACAAAATTTTGGCTCCTATGCCACCAAAATTCGGCTTTCATGCCATTCAAAATTCAGCTTTCAAGTCATCAAATAACCTGGCTTTTTGCCAGAAAATCTGGCTTTCATGCCCAAAACAACCCTTTGACAAAAGATTTTCACAAAATGACAACCTTTTGATCAAATCTTCAAACAAACATTCCCATTCAATTTTTGGTTATGTTTTCATCAAAAGTGAATTTAAGTGAAATAAGGGGATACAAAAAAAAAAAAAAAGTGCCGAAAAATGTTTATACATGGAGGTTCCAGAACAAAAGGGGAAAAGTTTGCTACAAAGTCAGAAGGCTAGTCCGACATGGTCTTCAGCCAAAGGCTTAACTCCTCGAGCAAACTCTTGGCCTTAGCCTCCAAAGCTTCCAAGCCACGTTTCTTCAGGATTTTCCTATAAAAAGTAGTATGCCGTCGTGACCCATCTTCAGCACGAGGAAGCACTTCCCAGAGAATCTGCCATTGTTCATATTCCTGAGTCTTCCTCCGAAGATTGCTTTCAACCTCCTCAACTTGGCGAATGAGAGTCCTCTCTCTATCGCGAGCTTTCAAAGTAGCAGCCCACTTGGGCTCGGCCTGTTCTTCCAATAGCTGAAGGCGCTGTCTGGCCTCAATGAACTCCCTATTGAGACGGTGATGGTCCTGTGTCAGCTCAATAATAGCCAACTCGGTGATGTTCCTTTCCCGAACGAGCTGCTTCCGAGTCCGCGAGATCTCATTCAGTTCAGATTTGACCTCACTAGAATGCTTCAAAAACATCTCGTTGAAGAAGTCATCATTTGGAAAGCTCTTGGACTTATTCCACTTGTTGCCTAGAGTGATGACTTCATCAACAAAAGCCTTGGCATCTGTAATGTCCAGACTGGCTTCTTCGCTATCAGCAAGAATGTCCTGCACATGCTAACCATGTCGAAACCAGCCTCCAAATGGTCAGAAGAAAGAGTCTCAGCCCATGAGCTCAAGACTCTCTTCAACACCTTCTTCGCAAATTGACGGGATGGCTCAGATGAAGACTCGCCGTGCTCTGTTGGTCGGCTGCCCATGTCAGGCACCGTTGGAAGAGTAATCAAGAAGCTCTTTCCAACCGGAGCCGCTAGGGAGGGAATATCACCACGCGGACTTTCCTCTGCCTCATCAAAACTGGTAGAAGAAGTCCCTACTCCTGGATCAGCCGCGGGTACCCCTGCTCTGGCTCTGAGAAAGATAGAGGAACTTCTTTTGTCGCCTCACAACCTGCCAATAGAAGATGAAAAAGGTATCAATATGATTTTGTCAAAAATCAAAATATCAAAATTATTACTACAAAGTACCTTCTTCGACGACTGGCGGAATGCTTTCTGCCTCCATGAGCTCATCCGAAGCATCATCAAAAGTTGCATCCATGGATGGCTCGAAGTCGTCAAAATCTTCTGGCAAGTCAGCTGGCAAGAAACAAAAAATATATGTCAGCAAATGGCGGTAAAGAAAAACAAAAAGAAAAAAGAAATCATACTAGGTGGAGATTCTGGATCTACTTCAGAGTCTCTGGTTTCTTCCTCAGATGCCACGATCGGATCCGTCACCGCCTCATCAGCCGGAACCTCAGGCATCATCAAATCATCATCTTCTGCCAAAAGGAAGAAAGCAGTAGATCAAAACAAAAGCTCTCATGAAAGAAAAGAAACGGAAAGAGAAAAGGGAAAAGCATACCATCATCAATGGTCTCTTCCTCTCGGCTTCTCTTCTCTGGAGGCTCATCATCATCCCTTGATGCCTCCTCAACAATGGTGGAAGGAATTTCCAGATCAGGAGAGTTTTCGTGCCGTCTCTGACTTCGGTGCCGTCCTCTTCTCCTCTTGCTCCTACGGGACGAATTACTGGAAGTACCCGCCCCACCATCGAAATCGGGCCTCTCGCCAGAGTCCTCACTGGATGGTCTGCTCTTGCCGGTAGACTCCATGGAAGCCCTTGCTCGCTCCGCTTATATCCAAGCAGCAACCTCAGCCTCCTCCTTTGCGAGCCGTTCCAAGATCTCACCAGGTATCTCTTGTACAGCTCCCGATCTGATGACGTCCTGGTCCTCGAGAAAGCCTGTTTTATGCTTTTCTCTAGAAAGGAAAGACAGAACTTCTTCTCAGCGGACGCCATCTGACTTCCCAAGACCCTTCCTGGAAGACTGCTTTACATCAAGCTGTTTCTTGAAAAGCCCCCAGTATGCTGAAAAGCTCTCCACAAACCATTTTGTGAAGCTGGCAGTCCGAAAAGTGGGCAACTCAGGATAATAAATCATGGCGGTAGTGTTTTCCGCACTATAGAAAGCCCATGCATTCCTCCCATCCCGCAGACCTCCAAAATGCTTCACCTTACTCGAAGGCGCTCCAACAACTCCTTGAGAGAAGCCCAACTACATGGAAAAACGCAAAGGAACATACGGCTGGATGTCGACGATAAGATGTATGCGGTACACCATCATGCCGACACGTATGTTAAAAAGCCAACTCCTCTCCGCATTTGTCAAAGAATAGTGTCTCCCCAACCCTGCCCTGGTCGAATCACGGGAGACACCAAAATCAAAAGCCTTCTTCCACAAACTCGGAGAAAGCTTCACCGAAGACTGCCCCATCTTGACGTCCCAGAATCGTCAGATCCTCAAACGGGCAGATAAAAAAGATTCGGAAACAGGCTTCCCTCTAGCCAACCGAATCATGAAAGGATCATCGTCCTATGCAGCGCCCAATCGGTGGAAACTGGGATAGTGGTATACATACCACGAATAAAAGATGTGGGCTGAAAATACTCTATTCATAGGAAGCCCAAGCCGAACCAGGAAAGCAGCAGCCTGCAGTTCGGTGCATAAATAGGAGTAAAGAGCAGGCACCAAGGCAAGCCGCTCTCCAAACGCCATCTGACAAGCCGGAAAAATGTAGTGTGGCCAGATGTGCGTACCATCTCCTCCAGCAAAACCAGCGAGATCTCTCCGCAACGCAATGTCAGAATGAATGGCGTCTGTGCTTGTGAAGAGCTCCTTCAAATTCTCTCGCATGGCGGAGATCTTCTTCGGATCCGAGTTCTTAGCCTTGGCTTCTTGGGTCATACTCTCAGAAGACTCCCCGCTGTCAAAGAAGTTGGAAGACAAAAGGCTACTACTTTTTTAACTGCTACACCGAAGTTTCGAGCCTTCCTTCTCCTTCAAAAAGTCGTAGAAGACGACGAGCTGAAAGTACAAAAGCCTAAACTCCTCAAACTGCTCCCCAAGGACGTTGTCGATAGGCATGAACTCCTCATAGAGATTGCCGAGGATAGGCAGCCCGGTGATGGCGCTCAGTTCCTTTAAAGAGAAACCAATCTCATCGTTCGTGACAATGAAGGTGTTGGTTTATGGAAGGAACGACTCCAGCATGGCCATGAAGGCCTCATCGGAGAAAACCACGGTTTGCCGAAAAGCGCGAACCGCGTCAAAAATCTCGGCCTCCTTCAGAATGGCACCGCCGACCTGCAGGATGTGATCAATCCACGACTCCCAGCTCAAGTCAGCATTGAAACGACAGTGAAGTCGAAAAGGATTCACCCAATTGCTGCCATCGCCCTTGAAAATACCAAGGCCCACTGGTCTCAAATCGACCGAAGGATGATCTGAACCTTGGTAGCCGTTGGCCGGCATCAAAATGTCCATACGGGCTGGCGACTTCTCTGCAAAACCAGAAGGGCTGCCAATAAAAACCCCGGTCTTGATCACGTTTGTCCTATTCACCCAACTTTGAGGATCTTCCCTCTTTGAGCATGTGGAGGAAAGGCTCATGATCGAGATAGTCCGATCGAAGGTCGACCGGGTAGAAACAGTTCTCTTCTCACCATCAACTGTGTAAGAGAACAGAAAACATCTCCTTTGGTATGTCGAATCATCAGGGAGTGCATCACCAAAGAAAAAGGTTGGCTTGGGCACAATGCTCTGATCGTCCGTGACCCAAGGACGGTTGCTTACAATAATCTTGTAAAACTCCTCATCCATGAGGGCAATAAATGTTGCCTCATCTCATCTCGGATGAGCGAGTCACACTCTTCCAAGTTCCTTTCGACATACTAAACCTCCTCCCAGTCCTGCTGTACGACCACATTAGAGCATCTGGTAGAACGACGAGGCGCATCAGTGACAGGCTCCTTACCCTTGTTTGTTCTGGAGGAACTACTTGCAAAAGATGGAAAGAGAGAAAATCAATCATCAAAATGATAGAATTTTGCTAAAAATTCTAACGAAATTTTGGCATGGTTCCGGGGCAATTCCGGAGAAAAGGGAAGCAACCCGAAAGAAATAGGAGCTTGAAGATGAGCTCAACATCGCTGCAAGCTCATAATCAATGGAAAATTCTCGAAAAGGCACGAACTCAAACATTGCTGCGAGATCAAGCCAAATCTTCTCGAAATATCCACAAGATTGGAAAAGGGCTCAACATTGCTGTGAGCTCCAGAATCCAAAACTTGCAAAGCTCCTCAAAAATCCCCGCAAGACCAAGAAAGGGCTCAACATTGTTGCGAGCTCCAAATCCCAAGACTTGCGAAAAGATTTCCAGGTGTGCATTATCATCCTTCCAATTTCATAAAAAAAAATACATAGAAGGAAAGTTATCATGCATGCGCGTCTCAAAATCCAGGAAAGTCAGAAAAAAAAAGGGAGAAAAAAATAATCTCTTTCAAAAATAAAAATAAAAATAAAAATAAAATAGTCCACATGGCCGTACGGCCATGACCGTACGGTCTTGTCTGTACGACCACACACACAAAAAAAAAAAAAACAGAAAAGAGAAAAAAGAAAAAAAAAGAAAGAAAAAAAAACACGGTAAAAAAAACAGAGAGAGAAACCGTGAAAGAAAAAAAAAAAACAGAGAAAGAGAGAAAGAAAAAAAAGAAAAAGAAAAGAAAGATAAAACGAAAACAAAAGAAAAAAAACGTGTGAGAAAAAAAAAAGAAAAAGAATGCACATGAAAAAGAAAAAAAGAAAGAGAGAAAGAAAAGAAAAGAAAAGGAAAGAATGAAAGCCTTTTCTATTTCTACATGGGGCTTCTTAAGGAAAAAGAAGAAACTTACTTGAAGCCATTCATGGAGAAAGAAGAACTATAAGATCCTTGGAGAAATAGAAGAATCCTTGACCATGGCGCACTCTTAAAGATTTTTGCAAAAAGAGAGCAATAAGCAACAAGAGATCCAATCTCCTTGCTTTTATAGAAGAATGCAAACCAAAAGAGGAAAGAAGGAGAAAAGAAAGGAGGTAAGTGCTGTAAATTACCAAACTTCCTAAAAGAAAGGGATCATGGGATATTCTTTCCCAATGAGGAGATCTTTTGAGAAATTCTCTCCAAAAAGAAAGGGATTATGAGAAACTTTCTCCCAAAGAAAGATATTTTGAGAAAATCTCTCCCAAAATCAAAGAAACTTGAGAGATACTCTCCAAGTAAGAATATTTTTAGATATTCTCTACCAAAAAGAGATATTTTTACATATTATTTACAAAAATGACACCACATGAGATCTAAGCCATTTTTAAAGCTTAGGGTCCCATTGGCTAGCCCACATGAGCCACGTTTGACCACCTAGGCACTAAAAGTGGCTTTTAGTCAAAATCCTTCTTTCCAAGAGCATACAAAAATGGTTCCATGCCTCCTTTGAGTTGATTGGACCATACAAAAAAAAAAAAAAAAAAAAAAAAATCCAAGCCTCATGAGTTTCCAAAAATCCAAACCATCCCACCTCATGAACCAAATTAAGCCAAAACCTTGAAATTTATATTTCACAAAAACCCAAACCACTCCAATGGACCCAAAATTGTCCCAAATAGTGACCAAAATCCAAACCATGGTCCCCTAACTTGCCACATACAGCTTGTTAGGTCACAAGACCAAAACCAAAAATTAAATCCCGGTCCCCTACCTTGCCACATACAGCTTGTTAGGTTACAAGACCGAAATCAAAATTCAAAACCAGACCCCCTAACCTGCCACATACAGCTTGTTAGGTCACAAGGTCAAAAACCAAAAATCTTCTTGACCGCTTGATGCGCCACAAAAAGCCTTTAGGTTCACAAGGTCAAAAAGAAAAATTCCAAAACCCAAAAAACCAATCCAAATGTCATTTTCAAAATTTTGCCCTGAGATGATACATGATCTCTCTCATTGCCATAAAATTCCCTTGGAAACTCAAAAGGCTACTTTATCAAAGAAAAATGCTTAGAGACTCTTGGCCAAGTCAGAAGTTCTCCTTCAAAGTTTTCTTCGAGGCACATCGACTGCAAAAGCTATGCAATTCGTCACTGTACCTCGAGGGGGCATTTGTTGATATAAAAAATGTCACTTTGCCTCCACAACATCAAAAGCTACATGGAGCCGCATCCTACTGCAAACAGGCAAAGCTGCTTCAAGCTTCAAATCTTGTAACAATCAAACAAAAACTGCAAGATCCTTCAAAATAGCCAAAACAAGGGTACACATGAAGTTTCGGGATATTTCAACACCATTTGGCCTAACTTCAATTCTCCAACGGCTGAGTAGAAGCTCCCAGCTGTGACAGTGTTGAAGATAACAAATCTTTGATTAGAGCCTATGGATGGTCTCAAAATACCTCCAAAAGGCTCCAAGCCAAATTTCAAGTCAAACCGACACCGTTTGACCCTTCATCAACTCTTGAACGGTGAAATCAAGTGTCACGCCCCCGAACCCGATTAGTAATTAAACCGGATCCGGGGTGTGAAATTTAGGGCTAATGAAAAAAAAAATTTTGCCCTTAATGCCCACGGATCGAAGTCCGCTGTGAGGATTGTATAGTTGCCTCATTATAAATTAATCAACAGGGCTTGTCCGGTAAACGTATTCATTAAACCTGTAGAGATATCGAAGCAAGTATAGATTTCATTCCATTAAATTTTAAGTTTCAAATAAAAACATATAAAGTTTATAAACGTTAGGGCCATCCCAAAAACTTAGGCCCTGGTACAAAAGATATAGAAAAGTATGGTGATTACAAAATGTTTAAACCAAAAGATAAGACGAAGTGGCACGATGAGAAATATCCCCGTGTTACGCGCGCTAGTGCCGGAAGTGATGACGCTAAGCTACGTCATCGGCACCCCACTCTCGTACCTCGTCCTCCTCCCTCGGTTGAGGATCCTCTGGGATTGCCTCGGCATCCGGGTCGGCGTAGGGGTAGTAGTAGGTGTCCTCTGCACACCATGGGATAAGGTCAACAACATGTTGGCAAGAAGATAAGCAATATACATTATTCATAACATGCTTCAAAGGAGAGTAAAGACAAATACATGATCATAAGATAACAAGGTACAAGCTAGGCAATAAGCATGAATAATATGAGAATCAAGTAATAAGATAAGTCCTAGCAAGATAAACAAGAATAACCATCCATGAAATGCAATGCAAACAAGAGGAGACTCCGAGGATGTCCAATGCCATCTCCCGGGGGTATAAGTGACATCCGAGCCAACTACAAATACCCAAAGTCCGGCTCTAGGGGGATCTTAGCTCCCGGTCCTAGGAATAGCAGCACGGTCCTAGCCCGCTCCCAGCTATTCACGCCATGGACGCCGTCCAAAGCCGACTGCCCACACTAGTGTCCGGTATCCGGCCCACTCAAGAGTCATCAGACTGCAGCTGGTATGAATGCAAGATGATGGTGATGGTTTGTATACTACACAAGTTCCAAGACAAATACACGTGGATAGGTTTCCAAGTACAAGATAATAAGCCGAGGGCTACTCCAAGTCAAGCCAAGTTCCATGAGTAGTCCTCTTTCAAGCCTATCCACACGTGTCCGTCAATACAAGGCAAGGTACCTACGGATACACTCTAAGTTCGGTCCAACCCTAATTCTACAAGTTAAATTACAATTATACAAGTATTCAAGATAGAGTGTACAAGGTACGACGTACTACGGATACGAGATTCAAGAGTCAAGAATGAAGAACAAGCCAAGCCTAGGTCAAGGGCTGTCAACCGTGTACTAAACGTATCCCCAACGGAGGACGTATGGAGAATGAGTCATTGGTGTCCTAATTGGGCGGGCTCATGGTGTACGGAAGTTATTGGGCACCAATCAACTCACTACCACACGCATTCGGCCAAGTAACGTCAATATACGGAAATCCCGGACAACCAACGAAGCACACCAAGCCAATCATGCTCCGTTTCCATTTTTCCCAATTGGTCATGTAAGGGTAGGGTCAAGGGGTCCCACATATAAAGTCAAGACCTAGGGTAGAAGTCCCATTTTCAATAACAGTTTTCTGAGCAGGCGGTTAGCCGCTGGGGGTTGGTTGGCTGACCGCTAGGTCGCCGAGTGGTGACCGACGGGTCACCGCGTGTAGTGCAGACACTACTGGGTTGGGATTTCGTCAGGTCGGCCAGCCGCGCGAAGACCGCTGGGTCATCGCGGGCAAGACAGAACCTGGAGAGGTTCTGTTCTGATTAGGCGGTCAGCCGAGAGCTGACTGCGGGTGTAGCCGCGAGAACAACTGCTCCTAGTTTCTGTGTAGGCGGTCAGCCGCTGGCTGACCGCGTGGTGACCGCCCGTATAGAACATGGAGTTTCTGAAGCTGTTCTCAGTCAGATTCCGAGATGCACCTACTGAGCTTCAGAGACCTCACATTCCATACCTGTAAACCATGCATATCATGTAACAAAACACCCATCCATTCCATCTAAGTCTATTAACATTCTCCCTAATTACATGTGAAGTCCAATGAGACATAAAACAAGCTTGGAATTTGGTGGAAATCTAAGCAATACATTAACAAGAATGAAGTAAACATACATGCATGATTAACACACAATGCTAATCTACTTGCCTTCACCAAAGGGATGGAAGAGATGGAGATTAGAGAGAGAAACTTGAGGAGGAGAGCTCCCTACACACTCTAGCCAAACCCACCTTCCAAAACTCTTCTCCTACACCCAATGAACACCAAGGAAGAAGAAAAGAGGGAAGCCATTAACATGCTACCCATTAGCAGCCATGAAAACGAAATGGGGAGAGAAGGAGAAGGGGAAAACTCACCAAATTTAGATCAAGAGGTAGAGGAAGAGGAAGAAGATTATGTGCTTGGTTTCTCTTGGGATGCTTTCAATCAACACTTGCAAGAAGAGAAATGAAGAAGGAGGAAGAAGAAGAAGCTCCAGCAGTTGCAATGAAGAAAGGAACGAATGGTAGGGCTGGGTTTAGGGTTTAAAAATGAGGGTTGGAGAGGAAAAGTCCAAAATGCCCATTTGAGTGAAATGAGAGAAAATCAATTATTTGAGGGACTTCGGGGCGTCAAATCATGACGAGCCAAGAACGAAAGATGACGAGCGCGACGAGATGTTTCCAACGAGCCCAAATTCGGCAAAAACGGAACTTTTCGGAAAAATACTCAATTTTCCTATTAATCACAACCTAACCCCTTATTAAGACTAATCGTACTCGGAATCGAATGAAACTTCGGGAACATCTTTCTAATGATAAAAGAAACTTGCTTAGCCACTAAACCCGCCTAATAAGCTAAAATCACAATTAATTAGGCTAATTGCCAATATTAAGAAATTAAACACCCTATTAAGGTCAGGGACCTTACATCCCTTCCCTCTAAAAAGAACATTTGGTCCTCCAAATGCCTAAACATACCTCCTCAGGAAGAAGATGAGGATAGGCTTTCCTGATCTGGTCCCTGAGTTCCCACGTAGCTTCCTCTGGACGATGGTGCTCCCATTGAACCTTGACCCATTGAATGGTCCTCGTCCGCAAAACTGTCTCCTTGGTGTCTATAATCCGCGCCGACTGCTCCACATAGGATGCGTCGGGTTGAATCTGCAGTGGCTCGTGTGGCAACACGTGAGTGGGATCTGGAATGTACTTGCGCAACATCGACACGTGGAACACATTGTGTACACCCGACAACTCTGGCGGCAAGGTAAGTCGATACGCAACATCACCAATCCTGCTACGAATATCGAACGGTCCCACATATCTCTTGGAAAGCTTCCCTTTTTGGCCGAATCTGACAACACCACGCATTGGAGAGACCTTGAGAAACACCTTATCACCAACCTGAAACTCTAGTGGCCTTCGTCTCTTATCCGCATAACTCTTCTGACGGTCACGAGATTCTTTCAAACGCATTTGTACAACCTTGACTTTCTCACTGGAATCAACAACTACAGATGGTCTGTGGAAACATCGTACTCCTACCTCTTCCCAACACACTGGAGTTCTGCATCTGCGTCCATATAGTGCTTCAAACGGTGCCATACCAATGCTAGAATGGTAACTGTTGATGTAGGAGAATTCACAGAGGGGCAAACTCTCATCCCAATCCTTCTTGAAATCCAATACACATGCCCGGAGCATATCCTCTAGAGTTTGAATAGTACGCTCTGACTGTCCGTCCGTCTGAGGGTGGTAAGCCGTGCTGAATCTCAACTGTGTGCCCATGGATGACTAAAGTGTAGTCCAAAACCGAGAGACAAACTTGGTGTCTCGATCGGAAACTATAGATTTAGGCACTCCATGCAATCTAACAATCTCATCATTGTACAACTTGGCCATCTTATCCATGAACTGACCAGTCTTGAATGGTATGAAATGGGCTGACTTGGTCAATCGATCCACGATCACCCATATAGCATCGTTCCCTTTTCTGGTATTTGGCAATCCTGATACAAAATCCATAGTGATGTGCTCCCATTTCCACGTAGGAATATCCAACTGATGAAGTAAACCAGGAGGCTTCTTGTGTTCAGTCTTGATCACCTGACACGTGTAGCACTTGGAAACAAATTCTGCAATTTCTTTCTTCATGTTCATCCACCAATAGTGGTTCTTCAGATTCTGGTACATTTTTGTACTGCCCGGATGAATAGAATATCTTGTACGATGTGCATTTGTCATCAGTTCTGTCTTTATGTCCTGCACATCTGGCACGCATAACCGGTCTTTGCAATACAAAACCCCCTTAATTAGTCTGAACTCAGGCCTGTCATCTATGTGCTCGATGATACGCTGCAATCCTGGGTCATCCTTCTGACATTCTTTAATTCTGTTCATTATCTCTGGTTCCCATGCTGCCATGCTAGCAATCATTACCTTCTCACTGATAGGCCAAACTTCAGCTTCTAAATCTCTAAACTGTTCCATCCATCTCCATTCTGGCACTATACACCCACTGAATGCTGACTTTCTGCTCAAGGCATCTGCTACCACGTTGACTTTTCCAGGGTGGTACTTGATAGGGAAATCGTAATCCTTAATATACTCCATCCATCTTCGTTGTCTGTTGTTCAACTCATTCTGGGTAAACAGATACTGTAAACTCTTGTGATCGGAGTGCACCTCGAATTTCTCGCCGTATAAGTAGTGTCTCCACATCTTGAGTGCAAGTACAACGGCTGCAAGCTCTAAATCATGGGTGGCGTACTTCTTCTCATGGTCTTTCAATTGCCTCGAGCCATACGCTATCACCTTATCGTTTTGCATAAGAACACAACCCAAACCAACTCCTGATGCATCTGTGTGAACGACAAATCCTCCACTGCCAGATGGTAAAGCAAGAATGGGAGCTGTGGTCAATCTGGCCTTCAGTTCTTGGAAACTTCTCTCACATTCCTCGGTCCAAACAAAAGGGGCGTTCTTTCGGGTCAACTTCGTAAGAGGGGCTGCCATAGTAGAGAATCCTTTCACAAACCTTCTGTAATAGCCCGCAAGTCCTAGGAAACTGCGAATCTCTACTGCATTTTGTGGACTTCCCCAATTGACAACTGCATCTATCTTCTTGGAATCCACTGCCAATCCTTCCTTGGAAATTACATGACCTAGAAATGACACCTGTTCTAACCAGAATTCGCATTTACTCAGCTTGGCATACAACCGGCTGTCCTTCAGAAGCTGCAATGAAGTCCTCAACTGGTGCTCATGTTCCTCCTTGGACTTAGAATAAACCAATACATCATCAATGAATACCACTACGAACTAGTCGAGGTAGGGAGTGAATATCTTGTTCATTAGGGCCATGAACACTGCTGGTGCATTCGTCAAGCCAAACGGCATCACAAGAAACTCAAAATGGCCATATCTAGTCCGGAACGCTGTCTTAGGAACATCTTCTCCTCTGACATGTAGCTGATGGTACCCCGAACGTAGATCAATCTTCGAAAAGAACTGGGCTCCCTGTAGCTGATCAAATAACTCATCTATTCTCGGAAGCGGGTACTTGTTCTTGACTGTCACTTGGTTCAATTGTCGGTAGTCGATGCACATCCTCATAGTTCCATCCTTCTTCTTGACAAATAATACTGGAGCTCCCCATGGTGATACACTGGGCCGGATGAAGCCTTTGTCTAACAGGTCTCCTAGTTGACTCTTCAATTCTTTCAACTCTGCAGGGGCCATTCTATACGGAGCCTTCGAAATCGGTGCAGTACCTGGTAGTAGCTCTATCGTGAAGTCTATCTCCCGCACAGGTCGTAAACCCGGGATCTCCTCCGGAAAAACATCCGGGAACTCGCATACTACCGGAATCTCATCTATGGGTTTGGACTGCTTGTCCTCCGCGATAAACGCGATGTAACCCTCACACCCGCTCCTCATCAAACGGTCTGCCTTCAACGCAGAAATCAACCGAGTGGAGGTGGGCTTCTTCGCACCAACGAACTCAACACTACGGTCTACACTACGTAACCTCACGGTCTTGTTGAAACAATCCAACACCGCACGGTTCGTCGCTAACCAGTCCATCCCAAGAATAACATCAAAGTCGGTCATCGCCAACACAATCAAACTGGCAGTCAACTGAGTACCCCCAATATGAACTGTGCACCTAGGATAAACAAAATCACATGCTACCGACCTGCCTACCGGAGTAGCAACTACTAAAACAAACGGCAACATCTCCCTACTCTTCCCAAAATGCAATGCAAATGCTGGTGCAACAAAAGAATGTGTGGAACCTGGATCGAACAAAACTCTAGCATCAAATCCACAAACGGGGAGAGTACCTTCAATGATGTTCTCCGCTGCCTCTGCCTGCTCGTGTGTGATTGCATATGCCTTGCCTAGCTGCCTCGGGCGCTGGTACTGCTGATGTGGCCTCGGCGCGCGATACTGTGGTCGCTGCAATGCCGGAGGTCGCTGCAGAGCCCTATGCTGAGGAGCCGGAGCACGTGGCTGTGGCGGCTGAGGAGGTCTGACAATAACTTGCTGCTGCTGCTGCTGTGGTGGTCTAACTTGTGCTGGAGGTGCCTGCCTCAACGGCAGCGCAGGATGAGGAGGCCTGGGCACCGGAGCTGGAAGTGCTGGGGGTGCAACCCCTATCTTCATCGGGCAATGGCGAACCTTATGCCCGGGATCTCCACAATGATAGCATGCACCGGACTGCTTCCGGCAGTCTCGAGAGTAATGAGCTCCACCACAATGCACGCACTCTAACCTCTGCTGCAGCTGTCTGAACCTTGGTTCCATTCTCTGTCTCTTGGGCTGCTGAGGAGGAAAAGGAGCAGGAGTAGGAGTAGGTATCAATTGTCCAATAAGCTGTGGCAACATAGCCATAATCCTCTGATGCTCTAACGCTATGACACCCTTGAGAGACTCCTCTGCCCAATATACTTTCTTGACTACTGCATCATACTCTGTCAACTTGCTCTGTTGAACTTGCAATCTGATATCGGGTCTCAGTCCTCTGATAAACCTGCGAACCTTCTCAGAATCTGGCGTGATCAAAGCCGCTGCAAATCTGGACAGGCGGGTAAACTGGATCTCATACTCCTGAACTGTGAGAGTATCCTGTATAAGTGTCTCAAATTCCACTATTTTCTGCTCTATGTAGTGCTCAGGGATGAACCTATCTTGAAACTGTTTGACAAAGGTCTCCCATGCCTTGTCGTCTTCAGCGGTGTCGTAAGCACTCTTGACGGTCTTCCACCATCCCTTTGTTGTCCCACGAAACATATGTGTTGCCAATTGAACTTGCTGCTGACTTGTGCATTTGAACACTTCGAAGATCTTCTCAATCTGCATTGTCCATTCATCTGCCTCTGCGGGATCCTCTACCCCATAGAATTCTGGGGGAAGTCTCTTCATGAACTTTTCAACTAAATCAATGAGATCTCGTTCTTTAGCCCGGGGCTCAGACACTTTCTGCATTACTTCTACCATCTGTGCTTGAAAGGCTATTTGGTCCTCTCTTTGTTTCCTGCCACGTTTGGTCTGCACAGTCTGTGATTGTAGATAAGCATTGAGGAATTGCTGGAATTGGCTATCCGGTATGGGAGGTGTGGAGCCCGATCCTGATGGTCCGCTATTAGCCATATCACTGTAAGAAAACATCAGTTAGGCCCTATGTAATCCAAAACTAACAATACAAGGCTATAAGAATATAGGACATACTACGACCACTAGGCTAACGTAAATCCTCACACGCGTCCTATGGTTTCAACAATTTTTACCCTGAGAAACCATCCAATGCTCTGATACCATTCTGTCACGCCCCCGAACCCGATTAGTAATTAAACCGGATCCGGGGTGTGAAATTTAGGGCTAATAAAAAAAAAATTTGCCCTTAATGCCCACGGATCAAAGTCCGCTGTGAGGATTGTATAGTTGCCTCATTATCAGTTAATCAACAGGGCTTGTCCGGTAAACGTATTCATTAAACCTGTAGAGATATCGAAGCAAGTATGGATTTCATTCCATTAAATTTTAAGTTTCAAATAAAAACATATAAAGTTTATAAACGTCAAGGCCATCCCAAAAACTTAGGCCCTGGTACAAAAGATATACAAAAGTATGGTGATTACAAAATGTTTAAACCAAAAGATAAGACGAAGTGGCACGATGAGAAATATCCCCGTGTTACGCGCGCTAGTGCCGGAAGTGATGACGCTAAGCTACGTCATCGGCACCCCACTCTCGTACCTCGTCCTCCTCCCCCGGTTGAGGATCCTCTGGGATTGCCTCGGCATCCGGGTCGGCGTAAGGGTAGTAGTAGGTGTCATCTGCACACCATGGGATAAGGTCAACAACATGTTGGCAAGAAGATAAGCAATATACATTATTCATAACAAGCTTCAAAGGAGAGTAAAGACAAATACATGATCATAAGATAACAAGGTACAAGCTAGGCAATAAGCATGAATAATACGAGAATCAAGTAATAAGATAAGTCCTAGCAAGATAAACAAGAATAACCATCCATGAAATGCAATGCAAGCAAGAGGAGACTCCGAGGATGTCCAATGCCATCTCCCGGGGGTATAAGTGACATCCGAGCCAACTACAAATACCCAAAGTCCGGCTCTAGGGGGA
Source organism: Persea americana (assembly GCA_029852735.1). Lineage (NCBI taxonomy): Eukaryota > Viridiplantae > Streptophyta > Magnoliopsida > Laurales > Lauraceae > Persea > Persea americana. Next base: position 19,186,504 of record CM056813.1, on the reverse strand, counting down.
TCCTAGCTCCCGGTCCTAGGAATAGCAGCACGGTCCTAGCCCGCTCCCAGCTATTCACGCCATGGACGCCGTCCAAAGCCGACTGCCCACCCTAGTCTCCGGTATCCGGCCCACTCAAGAATCATCAGACTGCAGCTGGTATGAATGCAAGATGATGGTGATGGTTTGTATACTACACAAGTTCCAAGACAAATACACGTGGATAGGTTTCCAAGTACAAGATAATAAGCCGAGGGCTACTCCAAGTCAAGCCAAGTTCCATGAGTAGTCCTCTTTCAAGCCTATCCACACGTGTCCGTCAATACAAGGCAAGGTAGCTACGGATACACTCTAAGTCCGGTCCAACCCTAATTCTACAAGTTAAATTACAATTATACAAGTATTCAAGATAGAGTGTACAAGGTACGACGTACTACAGATACGAGATTCAAGAGTCAAGAATGAAGAACAAGCCAAGCCTAGGTCAAGGGCTGTCAACAGTGTACTAAACGTATCCCCAACGGAGGACGTATGGAGAATGAGTCATTGGTGTCCTAATTGGGCGGGCTCATGGTGTACGGAAGTTATTGGGCACCAATCAACTCACTACCACACGCATTCGGCCAAGTAACGTCAATATACGGAAATCCCAGACAACCAACGAAGCACACTAAGCCAATCATGCTCCGTTTCCATTTTTCCCAATTGGTCATGTAAGGGTAGGGTCAAGGGGTCCCACATATAAAGTCAAGACCTAGGGTAGAAGTCCTGTCACGCCCCCAAACCCGGACCCTACAGCGGGCCGACCTCGGGGGGCGTGAAATTGGGATTTAAGTAATATTTATATTTCTCCCAGGATCCGCGTGAGTGAGGATGACAATTCCAACACATTCTAAATATTTTGCGGAAGCTTACGTGGCGTTACGACTCGAATTCCGTGGCAATCGGATTCCGCATCGCACTCAACCGCTAGCATATAGCTATCGTATCAAGAATCATATCAGACTGGAACAATCCATCACATTAAAATACAGAGCTGACAGTAACAGGATATTTCATTCCCACATATGTTCAAGTTACAAGTATCAATGTGCATTAATTAAAAATCCCGGAGAACAGGCTAATAAAAGCCATACAAATAACAAGCTAAATAAACACTACCCCACATGTGACGTAACTCAGATGTCGAGCTAAATGTCTACATGACATAGCCGACGCTACAAATCTGCAACTCATGGCTCCACAGCCAACACGTGCACTCAGCTCGGAGCGAAGAAATCTGGACCTGAGTACCAAAAGAGTGGGTCAGACACGACGGTCTGGCAGGTGGGTGAAAAGATATAACGATAATCTGAATAATAAAACATATGATAAATCATGGTATTTGATCAAGAGTTGCATAGATTTAAAACCAGTGTAAAACTTGTATACTTGACAAAACATGTATTCATTTTAAAGCATGTGTAAAAGCATATATATCTGGTAAAACATGCATTCCTTTAAAACAACTGTAAAACATGTATTCCTTTAAAACAACTGTAAAACATGTATTCCTTTAAGACGACTGTAAGACATGTATTCTTTTGAAACAACTGTAAAACATGTATTCCTTTAAGACGACTGTAAAACATGGGTTCCTCACATTGCAAACCCAGTCCATAGGCGGACCCTGCAAATTGTCGTTCTTCAGGGGAGCCACAATCGTGGGGAACAGAATGGCAACCACACATAAGCTAAATCCTCCATCACTAATGTGATGAGAGCACATTCGGGGCGTTGGTCTCTAACACGCGAAGTGACGAGAACCAACATTATATATATATATATACATATAGCTAGACAAGACCACGGCCGCGGAACCGGGTAACGGGACAGGATCCACGCTGCAGTTGTCGGGAGCACGGGGGGAGGCCCAAGTCAGTTGATCAGACTGACAAGGACGTCCAAGCTTAGTGGTGTCGACTCAGGTTACACGAGAAATCAAAACATGTACATAACTACATCAGTATAAAACATTCGGGCAGGCGGGGCATGGTGCTCGTAGGCACACATTTTGTATCATTGTCTTTTCAAGCATAAACGGGACTGGCAGGACATGTCAAGTGCATAAATCAGAGTTTGAGATAAAACCAGTAGTATCGGATAAGTATACGTATAAACTGAGTAAAACAATCTAATGAATCCTTATACCATTAGGGACTATATATTGGGGCATCCATATTCAAACAACATGTATAAGGATCTTGTATGTCTATTATTACCCTTAGTATGGTACTCGAATGATAGAGGACATACCAAGTTTCCCTATGCAAGTTGATGAATCCAAAAGTCCCAATACATTTCCGAAATGGTGTTTCTTTCTAAGTCAATCGCCTTATTTCATCCCCTGGGTCATTCCAAGGTGGTAGGGCATTAGAACAACCCATCCAAACCTTTAAATACTATATCTGAAAACAATAGAAAAGACTCAGGAATTCTGGGTGAAATTCGGTCACCAGTCGGTTATCTGGAGGTTAGCCGCCGAGGTGATCGGCGGTTAACCGCTGGATGACCGCGGGGCTGACCGCGGTTCACCCTGCTAAAATATAGCATTCTGTGTTTTTGACAGAGCATTTCGGCTACCTGGCGGTCACAGGGTTTTTGGGTGGCGGTTAGCCGCGATCTGACCGCGGTGCTGACCGCGGTTCGCCTGTCAAAACACAGCATTCTGTACTTGTAACCGAATCTGGGTCGGCTGGCCGCTGGTCACCTGTCGGCTAGCCGCCAAGGTGACCGCCTGCTGACCGCCCAGCTGTGGGAACTACACATCAGGTGCAGATTTCAGCTCTTTCTTTCCCAAACCCTTTCACCTCAACTTCATCAATTTCCTAATATGAAATGAGTCTATTCCCTTCCATTCCACATCTCATTCTTTCCTCCAACCACCATTCCATCAATGCATTAATTCTCCTTCCAATACAAACCTCATTCAATGCAAGTACAAATCTCATTCATAAAATCCATAATGGCAAAACAAGCTTTAGTAGATGAATGCATACATTCTCATGAAAATTAACTAAGAGAAAAATCTTGTCGATAAGCATATTTCCAAAAGCATTATGAAACATAGGAGACTAGAGGAAGATGAATAGTAAAATCCACATTTTCAATAAAACAAGAACTCCTTCAAATCAAATCCATTCATTCACTTGCCTTGGTTTCCAAAGTAGCTAATCAAGCTCCTAATCACCCTATCAAGCCACAAATCTCCAATTTGGAACTGCTTCAAATGAAGAAGACTAGCTCAAGGAGAACCTCAATGTGGCTGGATTTCTCTTCTAATGGCATCCATAGAGAGCTTGAGATGAGGGGAAGAAGGAGATGGGCACAAATCTCTCGTTTTGGCAAGCTTGGAGGTGGGTCTTGTGAGAAAACAAGAAGAAGAAGAGGAAAGGGGAAAAACCCTAAGGAGAGGCTCCTCTCACCCTCTCATTCTGCTGGAATCGAATGGGGAAGAAGGAGATGGGCTGGCCTTTTTGTAAAAGTGTGGGTGTGGGTCCCACCATCACTTAAACTTGTCGGGATTAAAACATCGGTTTCTGGGCCCCGGATGCGATCGACGAAGAAGAAAAAAATGTTCCTCATAAAATCTATTTTTCAAAAAGTATAATTTTGGCATGGTTTTGAGATCTCGGAATTTGGGTCCAGATTTTTGTGTAAAAAGACTGTTTTACCCCTATCATTAGCAAAGTAGGGTTTAGAGGTCTCGAACGGAAACAGAGCAAATACAAAAGTTGTCGGGAATAATAAAATACATTAAACGAAGCAAATTACCGATTTCCAGAATTATTGAATAAATCCCGAAACTAATCAAAACACAATAAACGAACCCCCAAAATCACACAAAACTCAACAAGGGAAACCCCCAAAGGTTCCACTAAATCAAAAGAGTTCCCAAAATAATTAAAAGCTATAAAAAGCTATTCTAATCCAGATTTAACCAAATTCCACTAATCCCACTTATAGCTAAAGCACGTCCTAATTAGCACTAAACGGAAACTCTCGGGGGGGGGGGGTCTTACAAGTCCCATTTTCAATAACAGTTTTCTGAGCAGGCGGTGAGCCGCTTGGGGTTGGTCGGCTGACCGCTAGGTCGCCGAGTGGTGACCGACGGGTCACCGCGTGTAGTGCAGACACTACTGGGTTGGGATTTCGTCAGGTCGGCCAGCCACGCGAGGACCGCTGGGTCACCGCGGGCAAGACAGAACCTGAAGAGGTTCTGTTCTGATTAGGCGGTCAGCCGAGAGCTGACCGCGGGTGTAGCCGCGAGAACAACTGCCCCTAGTTTCTGTGTAGGCGGTCAGCCGCTGGCTGACCGCGTGGTGACCGCTCGTATAGAACATGGAGTTTCTGAAGCTGTTCTCAGTCAGATTCCGAGATGCACCTACTGAGCTTCAGAGACCTCACATTCCATACCTGTAAACCATGCATATCATGTAACAAAACACCCATCCATTCCATCTAAGTCTATTAACATTCTCCCTAATTACATGTGAAGTCCAATGAGACATAAAACAAGCTTGGAATTTGGTGGAAATCTAAGCAATACATTAACAAGAATGAAGTAAACATACATGCATGATTAACACACAATGCTAATCTACTTGCCTTCACCAAAGGGATGGAAGAGATGGAGATTAGAGAGAGAAACTTGAGGAGGAGAGCTCCCTACACACTCTAGCCAAACCCACCTTCCAAAACTCTTCTCCTACACCCAATGAACACCAAGGAAGAAGAAAAGAGGGAAGCCATTAACATGCTACCCATTAGCAGCCATGAAAACGAAATGGGGAGGGAAGGAGAAGGGGAAAACTCACCAAATTTAGATCAAGAGGTAGAGGAAAAGGAAGAAGATTATGTGCTTGGTTTCTCTTGGGATGCTTTCAATCAACACTTGCAAGAAGAGAAATGAAGAAGGAGGAAGAAAAAGAAGCTCCAGCAGTTGCAATGAAGAAAGGAACGAATGGTAGGGCTGGGTTTAGGGTTTAAAAATGAGGGTTGGAGAGGAAAAGTCCAAAATGCCCATTTGAGTGAAATGAGAGAAAATCAATTATTTGAGGGACTTCGGGGCGTCAAATCATGACGAGCCAAGAACGAAAGATGACGAGCGCGACGAGATCTTTCCAACGAGCCCAAATTCGATGAAAACGGAACTTTTCGAAAAAATACCCAATTTTCCTATTAATCACAACCTAACCCCTTATTAACACTAATCGTACTCGGAATCGAATGAAACTTCGGGAACAACTTTCTAATGATAAAAGAAACTTGCTTAGCCACTAAACCCGCCTAATTAGCTAAAATCACAATTAATTAGGCTAATTGCCAATATTAAGAAATTAAACACCCTATTAAGGTCGGGGACCTTACATCAAGCCTCCCAGCGGCGAGAACCTCTGATGCCACCACTCATCGAACGAAGCACATGAGTAGCTTCTACATACTTCCAAAGGGCTGTACGTCAAATTTCAGGTCATTCCGATGACGTTTGACCCGGCTTTGACGCTCCGAAGCAAAATAAAGCCTGCCGGGGCCGGAGCTCTCCGGGACCATGGCATCCAAATCGGAGCTAATGGATCATCTCAAAATGACTCCAATAGGCTCTTAGTCAAATTTTAGGTCAATCAGACATCGGATGACCGTACATCGAAGTTTGACATCTTCCGCATGGTGAAATCAAGTCTAGCATTGACGGGGCCCCAAACAGCTTCAGAAATTAAATAAAAGCCCATGGTTGGTCTTATCTAATGCTCAGGAAGCTACATCTCAAATTTCAGGTCATTCCGACATCGTTTGACCTAGTTTTAACTCTTGGCGAAAAATCGGCTACAAAGTCTTCGGCTTTTCCAAAAATAGGATACTTTGTGCTCTGATTTGCACGGCTTCTCGACGGGTTTTCTTTAGGGGAATCAAGCCAATAAATGAGGAGAAATGTCAAGAAAAATACAAGAGAAAATATAAGCGAAAAAGCCCGAGAAACGGCGACTGAACGACGACCAAAAAATGGGAAAAAATCCCATGGTCGCCGGCTACCATAGGGATCCGAGCCGCCAAAGTTCGCCCGGAAACCCACTTTTTTGGGTATTTTTCACGTTTCGTGATGTTTGGCCCCTGTGATTTTCTCAAATTCTGATTTTTTGAGGCATGATATCCGTCGATCTTCGTCAACATTACGGATCCGCCATCGAAATCATTCGATCATCATTGGACACTCCAAAATCGCCAACCGGCCGACCAAGAAAGCACACTTTCTGCCCGACCGATCGAGAAATCGACTGGACAGATGTTGTCGGCCCATTGATATCAACCAATGTTTGAATTTGCATCGTCATCCGACATCAAACAACATGCGGATCCATCGATGATCATCGTAAGAAGAATTCCAAAAGAGGCGGCGCGGCCCGCGACTCTTCAAGCGACTCAACGACCAATTAATGTTGTTAATTGACCCGTTTATGACAAGTTAATACGGTCATTAACTCATTATTCTAGACGGCCCAATCAAAAGCAAGCAAATGGGAGTTACAAGTCCAATTAATCATGGCAATTAACCATGTAACTCCCACCATTATGGAGATTAATCATGGTAATTAATTATGAAACCCCCATCATCATGGAGATTAAATGCCCATTATTCTCCATCGGCCAATCAAAATCCAAGAAAAAGGAGTTACAAAATTATGAAATTAAATCTTGTAACTCCTCCCATCATGGAGCATTAATGCCATTAATGCCCATAAACCTTCCTAATGGCTACCAAAAGCCTATAAATAGGCGGTCATTCCAAAGGGAAATGGTCCTGAAAAATTGTCCTGAAAATTATCCGGAAGAATTCTCGGCACAAAGAAGCTCTCTTGCCCTGAAGAAACTCTGTTGCAAACACTACAAGGTGATTGAAGTTCCTTGGGGGGCACCCCCCCCCCCCCCCCACCCCAAGGTTTCTCCTCTTCTTCCATCCAACATGGCCTACTTGGTTTTTTTTATTGGATATAGGACCTTCCCTTGGTCTTTGTTCTCTAAAAATCTGAGGTCCAAGCCAAGCCAAGTGAATCAAAAGCATCAAAGTGTTCTCATCTGAAGGACGATGGCTGAGTCCATACATGACTCGTTACCGTCGATCTGAACGAGTCCCCACAATCTCTTGAGAAGTTGGATCCCTCTTTCTTCCTCTCCTATTGTATTTTGTATTTTTAAAGAGACAAAAAAATCACAACTCTTGTCTTTCACTATTGATAAGAATTGTAAATCTCCTTCCATGGTAAAATTGCCTTCTACAGCACAAAACTGCCTTTCACGGCAAACTAAACAAAATCGCCTTTCACGGCATTAAAAAGTTTTGTCTCTTTCTTTAAAATATATGTGCAATGGAAAGTTAGAAAAAAAGTTTTGATTTCCTTTCTAGTTGTGAAAGTGAATCTCTGGATCACCATTTCAGATTCCAAGTAGAACACAAAATCTGGTATACCCGTACAAAATGTTGATGCTCGCTTTCTTCTTCGCCCCGCCGCACCCCGGTGGACCCGGGACGGAGGAAGGCATGAGAAAAGCCGGGTCCATCACCACCCGACATCTAGATGACGTCGTCTGGTTGCCACTCACGGGCTGGGGCCCGCTGAACAGCCTCCTTCTGGCACTCCTCCTTAAGGGCGTCTGCGCCTGCACCTGAGCACCAAAACAAATGGATCAGACACGACGGTCTGGCAAGTGATCAATTTAGACATAAATATAGTTCATTTTAAAATCTGAAATAAACAATGCTTAAAAAATCATTTAACGAATTTGAAACAAAACTTAAATAACAAACAGGACAAAGCTAGCATGATTGCAAGAAAAACATCATGATTCGTAAATCCACATTGAGCTCATCCTTTCTCCGTCACACATGATGACAAGAGCGAGCAAAGACAAAGCAAAGTGAAACAAGGCAAAGGCTCGAGCCATACAAGGTGGGCAGGAATACCAGCCGCGGAACCGGAACAAAGCAAAGATCTGCATAATTACACGACTAATATGAAGAAAGTCCATATGTTTAAGGACCCCCTAACTCGTGGATCAAACTGGAAGGGTAGTCCAAGCTCAGTGGTATTCAACGGAATTCATGAATGCACGAAACATAATAATACTTATGCAAAACTTTTCGAAAATAGAGGGATACACTTATCAAGACGAAACAAGGCAGGACTAAACAAGGGTAGCTGAAGCTATAACAAAACAAAGCTGAAGAAGTGTTCCCCATTATAGTTCCTAAACAATTCAAAACAAAGCTTATACTTGCAAGACAAAATAAGTGTTAAACAATATTCATTGTATCAAAGTCAAAATCTCAAAACAAATAAGTCAAGTATACGCTAGGATCTTTCATTTGATCTTTGTGTGTTTGAAACCCAAATGTCGAAATTAAAAAAAAAAAAGGATTGGTGCCCCGAAAGTTGAAGACATTTCAAGGTTTCAAACGCGCAATCTCAAGTTAAAAGTTTCTAATTATATTCAGGTTTTCATTTACTAAGAAAATCTCACAAAATAAGTCCAAACTGAAACTCGGTCAGCACTCGGTTACCTTTCGGCTAGCCGAAGTAGGGCATGTTGGCTAGCCGCCAGCTAACCGTCGGTTGACCGACTGGTCCCCATATGGAAAAACACACCATTCTGGAAATGGAACCGAACTGAAGTTTGGTTGGCTGTCGGCTAGCCGAAGTGAAGCATGTCGGCTAGCCGTCAACTGACCGACACTCCCTTGTTGCAAAAGCAAGCTACTGGAAACGAAACCAAACTAATTCGGTTAGCTATCGGTCACCTGTCGGCTAGTCGACAGCTGACCGCCAGCTGACCGACCCTTTACGAAAATTGAAAATTCTGAAGCCGTTCCATCCATTTCCTGTCCAACCTTTTTTCTTTCTAGTCCAGTATTTTCCTACAATAGAATTGAGCTTACATGCTCTCCCTACTTCACCATTTCACACCATTTCATCACAATTTCTTCATTCATCACCCCATTTCCACACTTCTTCCAACACCATAACCATCCATCCAACCACTCATTCAAAATAAAACATTTAACAAAACAGATCTCAGACATGACAAAGGAAAAGACTTTCCAAAGCAAGACAATTAAACAAGCACGTAGTTTAACAATGAACATCATAAACTGAACTTAATAAAACACATTCAAGTGCATAAATCAAGATAATCTCAAATATTTGGAAAATTAGAAATATCTAAATATTTTGCATGTACAACACATCTAAGAAGATCACTTGCCTTTGCTCAAAATGCTAATCCAAAATGCAAAACAAGCTCCCTCAAGGATCCTACCCAAGTGCTAAGTCAAGAGTCTACAAAAACCCCATGAAAAGAACCTCAAAATCCAACAAAATTTGAAAGACAAGAACCCATTTCGAAATGGTTGTTGCATGTGTGAAAAACAAGGTCCTTGGGAGTTCACAAGACTCCATTAACAATTAGGAAAGAAGTTCTTGCCTATAGGTAACCAAACAAGAAGAAATGAGGAAGAAGAAGAAGTTGCCCAGCAATAATCTCCAAGAAAATTATAGCAATAGGAAGCTTGAGATGAGAGGAAGAGGAAGGTATGCTCAGATTTCGATTTCAAGGCTCCTAGCAAGCAATGGCATGCAAGATGAGGAAGGTGATGAGAAAATCGTGAGGGAGATGACGGATGACTTAAGTGGATTGAAAATGGCCCCCATAGAGTTCAAAACATGGAATGGCTAAAACATAGACTTGCGAGCCCCGGATGAAATCAACGAAAGAGAACAAAATGATCCTCAAAAGGTCTAGTTTCCAAAAAGTATAAATTTGATAAATTTTTGAGATTTCGAAAACTAGGTCCAGATTTAGGTGTGCAAAGACAATTTTATCATTTTTTGCCAAAACACAGATTTCTGGGCTTCGAACGAGGATGAACTAAACACGAAAGTTGTAGGAAATCATGAAACCCTTCAAAATAAATGAAAATCATAATTTAAATTAAATACAAAATCATCCTCCCATGCTCACGCGTGTACTCAGGGCAATCCTGAACATATCTGACTAAACCAACGCTTTCGAAATTTCCCAAAGCTAATTCCAAAAAAACTAAATCAAACCATTATTCTAACCCAACAAACACTAAACCCTTTTAAAACTAAACACTCACTTAATTATCACTAATCGAGCTAATCCTGGGTCGGGGTCTGACAGTATGGCATTAATTGCCTTGTTGTTGCAATTAGAGGCACGTTTTTCCTCTTGAGTCCACTGGGCTTTAGGTTTAGGAATTGCCTGCCCATCTGCAATAACTATAGGTCTGATATAACCTTCTTCAACCATATCCCAGAACACATCATCTATAGCCCAAGGAAAGCAATCTTCCTTATCTTCCAGTAAGCATAATTGGTTCCATCCAGCAACGGGGGTTTAGTAGTCGATGTTCCTTTTCTATTGAATTCCATAAGAGAAAACTGAAGAATTGATCACATAATAAATTAGTGCAACCAGCTCTGATACCAATTGAAAATCGCGTTTAAACCCTAATAAGAGTACAGGTCCCAAATCAGTTTGTATTTTAGATTTTAATTAAGCAAGAAAATTAATCTAGCCTAGCAAACAATCAATCAATCCAAAAGAAGAGAATGAGACACATGATTTTTTTTTTGTGGAAAACCCTACTCGGGAAAAACCACGAGTCCTATTACCCAGACTAAAGTAAACCAAGCACTATGTAAATGAAAGTTACAAGAAGTATTCACAGACCCTCCCCAGCCGCAACTCAATCTAAGGATTGCGATGATCTTACCGACGACTCACTGTACACCTTCATCGTGCTTGAACCAACGACCTTTTACACCTATTCAAGATGAATCTACTGCAAAAGACTAGATTGAAGGAATCTCCAAGGCTTGATGCTTCAGCTCTGCAACTAAGGATGGTTTGGAGAAGACTCGTTTTGGACTTAAGTTTTGTTTCAAAACCCAATGAATTGCCAACGAAATTGTTAGTTTTATGGTCTCAATCCATTAAGATTAATGTAATAAATTGATTAATTTCTTTATTTATCAATATATTCATGCTTTCCTTTCATGAGATGAATGGTACTTTATTACTTGTTTGCACATAACTAATATGAATGACATGATGGTTCATGAGATGAACCGGAGTCCATAAGTATACTAGACGCAATACATGTGTATGGATGAGATCCACATACGGGAGACATGTATAGCCAATCTTATACTTGAATATCTTCACAACCAATGATGAGACTGGACATCTCATCTGACAAGGTTGCAGTACTTTGATTACTATGAGATACTATGATTTGTCTCAATCATTAGAATGTAAGATTCTGGATCATAGTGCTGGTACATTGGATGTATTGAAGGACCATGAGAAGCACCTTATGAACACTGTCTTTACTTTAAGGTCTGCTCTCACAATTCCCTAGCAATAGGCTCTCAATCCTATGACATTAATGAACTCAAATTTCTATCTATTAATTTGCTTTTAGTCACCAATGAGTGAGGCCAATTGTAGGTCAACACCTCGGTGATTTGGGTACGCGGTAGTAGAGCTGTGGGAACATTCGATGGTCAAGATGAAATCTATCTTTAATATCCCCTTGTACCAATTAATGGATTTATCATTGGTAAGTGCGCACCCATTCCGATTAAGAGTTAAATAGATCGGTACCAAATGTACCAAATGATCATTATAATTAATTGGGGCTCAAGAATAATAAGATATGGATCTAGTTTGGAAGACAGGTCCAATTGATCCATGGATATTGATGGAGGGGCTTACTTGTGATGATAGGGAAGTTTAGGGTCTTCTATGTAATTTATTCCTAAGACTAGAGTTCAATTGCATTTATATAGTGGAGTTATTTGCAATTAACTGTGGGCCCAGATTGCACATGAGATGTGGGGTCGCGAGTCCCAGTTGGAGTCAGCTTTCTATGGAATCCCTAGTGGTCCCCACGCTAGCCCAAGATTGAATCATTACTAATTCTATTTGAGTTCAAAAGGAAAGTTACTATTTCTATTTGAAGTGAAACTTCTAATAGTGGTAATAGTAGGAAGAGTAAGTTACTAATTATTATGGAAGTGAGACTTCTAATAATAAACGAAGAGGAGATTGCTTAAAGTTATATGTAGAGGAACAATAGGACTTGGACGTCCAATGCTATTCCATCCCTTGGAATTCACGCCCAAGCCCCATTCAAGTGCAAGAGTTGCACATCTTCTCTCTCCTTCTTCTTCTAGTTTCTCTTCCGGTTTACCTTGAGTTTCTAGTTGATTTTTCTCTTGGAGATCCCACCATCTTCCTTGAGAAAAGAGATCTGAAATGGGCCATAGCGTGGAAGATCAAAAGGTCTTGGAGATTCCTATTTGATACGTGAAAGAGTTTCATCATCAAAGAAAGTAACAACTTCTCCATTAGAGCACAACCGAGCTCCAAAGGTATAATCTACTTTCTTGTATGTTATGGATTTCGTGGTTGCTGCTATTTCTATCTTCTAGATAGAGTTTATTACTGTACATGGTGATGAGAAAAAGGCCATGGATCCTATATTGGGTTTTGTAGCCTTCTGGATACTTGATCTCTAAGTCAAGTGGGTCAAAAGTTTTTGAAACCTATCCTAGAGGCCCACCTATTTCCAACAGAAATAACTAACAAATATATATGGTGAAGCATGAGAAATGGGAATAGTCTAATAAGATAATGCATTCGAGTCATGAAATGCTCAATTTTAAAGAATATTAGGGGTGCTATTACAAATGTTAAGAAAGACACCGAAGTTTTCTTAAAAGCAATTAGTGGGCCTTTTTCTCTATCTAATAAGGATGAACTTTCCACCCTTCTGGATAAGTTCACAAACTTAGATATGATGGTGACAGTACATGCATGAATGCTTAATAGCTATGTCCAATTTATGGGTCAAGTCAAATCACTTAAAAAGAAACTCCATGTTATTTTGCAGTTCATTGTATGCTTGATTATTTTCCAGTGTCAACTCAAAATGTCTTATACTACTTAATAGGAGAAGTGGACTCTAAATTATGTCAGTTCAACATGCCCTTATGACAATCACCAACTTAGAAAGAAGAGGGTTAATTGTTCTAATATAGTATCATGCATGTGGCTCCACTATTGAAGGGCGTTGGGTCTTGCTAGCATCTGCCTAGAGAGAGGATGGCTAACTCAGGACTAGGTTTGCAGTGGTGTGGATAAGTTTAACATCGAAAACATTCAAGTCCTGACCCTAGGCATATATGTACGACCTGGCCTTAACTCCACATTACGTGCTTTAAAGCCTTGAGACCTTGATCAAAGTGGATAATATCACGTGGATAGTGGGCTTGAGGTCATCACAGAATGGTATCAGAGCCGAGGATGGCTCTGTTTTCCGATGGGAGAGTATGTCACACTTGTAGCCCGCCTGTTGAAGGGCATTGTGCACGATGAGCATCTAGAAGAAAGATATTTTAATAGACCACACTTGCTTTGAAGATAGTTTTGTAGATGTCCCTAGTAACACTTGGTGGATTAATATGCATGCAACATCTCATATTAGCAACTGCTTGCTTGGATTCTAAACAAAGAACCAATTCATGGGAACAGAAGGATCTTTATGGGAAATGGCATGGGGGCTAAAGCGAATGCTATCGGGGCTTTAAAAATTAGACTTAGTGCTACTGTTGAGTTAAACTTGGTTAATATTCCTTTTGTACTTACCATAAGGAGAAACCTCATTTCTATTTCTAAAAATGACCGATGTAGTTATACCTATAATTTTGGTAATGGATATTTTTCATTATATCGTAGGTCTTTTACTTATGACACAGGTTTTCGCGTTGATGGTCTTCACAAGCTAAATCTAAATTTCTCCTTTACGCAATCTTTATCTCTACATGTGAGAGGCAATTTGCATATGGTTGATGAGAATTATGCAGAGCTGTGGCACAAACATTTGGGGTATATTTCAAAACAGTCGAAACAAACCTTGGTTAGTCAAGAAATTCTTGAGAAGTTAGATTTTTTAAACCTTTGGCTATGTGAAATTTTCATTAAAGTTTCATGAGAGCGAATAGAAGGGAGCTCATAGTACAGAGTTGATAATATTTGTAGGGATTCTTAATCTCAAGAATAAGGTGGTAAGAAGTATTTTATCAGTTTTATTGATGACATCTCTCAATATAGATAGTATACCTTATTTATGAAAAACCTAATGCCCTTAAAACCTTCAGAATTTTCAATACAAAAGTTCAGAATAACTTTGATAGGAGGATAAAGAGCATCAGATATGACCAAGGCAGGGAGTATTATGGAAGATATGATGAAACTAGTTGCATTCAAGGCCATTTGTAAAGTTCTTGCTTCAGTGGTAAATATCCCATATCTAATACCCTTGACTAGAATGGACCTACATAAATGCATAATCAGACCGTTAAGAATATAGAAAGAAGTAAAAATTAGCAATTATTCCTTGCTGATGTCCTTGTGATGAGATGCTATAAAGACAACAACTCATATTCTTAATCATATTCCTCGTGAGGCAATTAAAAAGACTCCATTTGAAGTATGAACAAGTTGAAAGCCACGTCTAGGACACATACATGTTTATGGTTGTTTAGAGGGTGCAAAAAAGAATAGTTCACATAAAAAGAAACTAGATTCCAAAGCTATTAGTTGTCATTTTATTGGCTATTTAAAATGATTTAAGGGTTACCATTTCTATTGTCTTACTTACAGCATAAGGGTTGTTAAGTGCTGTGGAAATTGATAATGCCAGATCTCTTGAGAATGGAAAAATCATTGAGAGTTAAAAGAACTGTAATGTCCCTTTTGAAGTAGATCGTATTATCAGTGACATTTTCATAGTATCTGACAGCATTGTTATGCCACCCAACATGATTCAAGGTGATGTTGGTCAAATATTATGGATTTGCCGCCCTTGTCTAGATTAAGGACATATAAGATACGCCACCCATGCCCTTAATTAACAGGTCAATGACACACCCTTGAGGAGATCCTAATCAAAAAACAAATCCACCAACCCTAATTTCTTGATGACATTATATGTGTATCTGCAGGAGCATGAGTTTGACATGCATATTTATCCCATCAGTTTGAATCAAGTGAGGAATAGTGTTGATTTCCTCAATGGATGAAAACTATATAAGATGAATTGAAGCCTATGTATATGAGACAATGGAGTAGGGGGTCCTGCGAAATTACAAGAATGTGCCAAAATTATAGGATGTAAATGGTTTTGGAAAGAAAATGAGATTCAAAAGGTAATATTGAAAGATACAAAGTAAGATTGGTTGCAAAAGGACTCACTTAGAGAGAAAGGAAAGATTTAAATGAAGTATTTTCTCCCATTTCAAGGAAGGGGCACTACAAGAAAATACATTTTTAGAATCGGACTTATAGCGGTGGCCACTAAAATTCGTCGCTATAGTACACTTATAGCGGCAGCCAAAGCTGACCCCCGCTGTAACGTAATTTTGAAGCTACTTGTTCCGGCGGCCTTGCTATTTCCGTCGCTAAAAACATCGATCCAATGGCGCCAAGGTCTCGCAAGAAATTTTTTATTTTTTACGTCAAATTTATAGCGGCGGCAGATTTTTTTTAGGGTAAACTGTCTTTGTCTTGTCAGTAAGGTGTTGGTCGTCGCTACAAATTATTTGTAGCGGCGGCCATAAGTGATCCCCGACGGTAAAGGTTTAAGACCTAACCCACTCTAATATATCGATCCCTCTCTCGCTCATCTCCCTCACCGTCTCTCACTCTAACATCGATCCCTCTCTTAATCTCTCATTCTCTCGCGCACCTGCATCTCTCACGCACCTGCATCTCTCCCTCCCCTGCGCACCATGCAACCCTCCATCTCTCAACCTCCTTCATCTCTCTGGCCCTGTCCTTCTCTCTCACGCCATCCCTCTCAACTGATCCCTCTTCTCTCTCATGCCATCCCTCTTCTTTCACTCATCCATCGCCTAAGGAATGAAATTCCTCTCCAATCGAAAAGCCCTAAGTCTCCAACACTTACCCTCGTCTCTCTTGAACCATCATCCATCTTATCATCGAAAATCCTCTCCATTCAAAAATCAGAAGTGTTTTTCAGACCTTCTCCCTCGAACTCTCTCAACTCTCTATCGATTTCCAGGCAACATAAAACAAAGGAAGGGAACAAAGAAGAGGAGGAAAAGAGGAAGAAAAAAGGAGAGAGGAAAAGGAAAAGAAATGTTGGAAATAGGTGGGCCTCTAGGATAGGTTTTCAAAAACTTTTGACCCACTTGACTCAGGGATCAACTATCCAGAAGACTACAAAACCCAATCCTGAATCCATGTCCTCTTTCTCATGATCATGTACAGCAGAAAACTATATCTAGAAGATAGAAATAGCATTATGCAAGCAACCACGAAATCCACAATATACAAGGAAGTAGATCATACCTATGGAGCTCGGTTGTGCTCTAATGAAGGAGTTCATTACTTTCTTTGATGATGAAACACTTTCACAAACCAAATCAGAATCTCCAAGACCTAATCGTCTTCCACGCTATGACCCACTTCGGATCTCTTTTCCTCAAGAAGATGGTCGAATCTCCAAGAGAAAAACTAACTAGAATCTCTAAGGAAACTAGAAGGGAACTAGAAGAGAGAGAGAGGAGAAGGGAGTGCAACTCTTGCACAAAAGGCTCTTGGGCGTGAATCCCTAGGAAGTAGCATGCATAGGACGTCCAAGCCTCTCTCCTATCTTATTTATAGCTTTAAACAACTCCTCTCTTTGTTTTTTATTAGAAGTTCAACTTCCATAATAATTAGTAACTCACTATTTCCACTATTACCACTATTAGAAGTCTCACTTCAAATAGAAATATTAATTTTCCTTTTGAGTTCAAATAGAATTAGTAATGATCCAATCTTGGGTTAGTGTGGGGACCACTAGGGATTCCATAGTAAGCTTGCTCCAACTGGGACACCGCAACCCCACATCTCATATGCAATCCTGGCCCGCAGTTAATTGCAAATAACTCCACTAAATAAATGCAAACGAACTCCAGTCCTATGAATAAATTACATGAAGACCCTAAGCTTCCCTATCACCACAAGTAGGCCCCTCCATCAATATCCATGGATTAATTGGATAAACTGTCCCACCAATTTAGATCCATATCTTATTATCCTTGAGACCCAATTAATCACAGTGATCATCAGTACCATCCAATTAACTTTTAATTGAGATGGGTGTACACTTACCAATGATAAATCCATTAATTGGCACAAGGGGATAGTAGAGATAGATTCCATCTTGACCATTAAATGTTCCCACAGTCCTACTATCACATACCCAAGACACCGAGGTGTTGACCTACAGTTGGCCTCACTCATTGGTGACTCAAAGCAAATGAATAGATAGAAACTTGAGTTCATCAATGTCTCAGGATTGAGAGCCTATTGCTAGTGAATTATGAGAGCAGACCTTAAACTAAAGATAGTGTTCCTAAGGTACTTCTCATAGTCCTTCAATACATCCAATGTACCAGCACTATGATCCAGAATCTTACATTTTGATGATCGAGACAGATCACACTATCTCATAGTGATCATAATATTGCAACCTTATCAGATAAGATGCCCAATCCCATCACCGGTTATGAATCAATTTAAGTATAAGATTTGTGACACATGTCTCCTGTATGTTGATCTCATCCACACACGTGTTACATCTAATACACTTATGGACTCCGGTTCATCTCATGAGCCAGTATGTCATTTGTATTGGTTATGTGCATTTAATTAATAAAACACCATTCATCTCATGAAAGGAAAACATGAATATATTGATAAATAAAGAAATTAATCAATTTATTACATCAATCTTCAATGGATTGAGACCGTAAAACTAACAAGAAATGCCTTGAAAACTCTCTCAATCGAATTTTTTTCCCTCTTTTGATGGCGAATCCACATAGAGGCGCTCTCAATGGGCAAAGCCCTTCGAGATTTGATGGCATCTCCAAGCAACGTGGCCTTACCCATTTTTTGATATGTTTGTGTCGCGACCCCGGACCGGGGGCCCGGGACCGCGACGGGGGTGGTGTGATGATGAACCACCCCTTAATAATAATTATACATTCCCTTAATTTCCCACAGGTTTCCGCGGTGAGGATTCCTCATACACTCATAGAACATTTATATTGGTGCGGAAGCGTGTAGCAAATCAAACTCTTATTCCAATCACATCAAGTAAGACTGTTAATAAACAAGTATAGCATGATGTCAGAGTGAGCAATGATCTCATTAGCATTCCCAAAATATTAAGTTAAAGTTTAACAAAAGCACAAGTTAATTAACATTCCCCAAAAATAAAGGCCAACAAAGGCCGATACAACCCAAAAGTATAAAACAGTATCATTCTCAAAATTCCCAAAATGTTCGCAGCTCCGAGCTAGACCGAATGTCTACATGACATCGTCAGCTTGCCATTCCACTAAACGTTGCGGTTCACCGACCGCCTCCTCTGACTCCTCCTCAAGGGCAAAGACGGGAGCTGGACCTGAGTACCACAAAAATGGGTCAGACACGACGGTCTGGCAGGTGGGTGAATAGATAAACCAAGAAAGAAATCAAACATATCATAGTTATAACGAAAACTGTCATAAAACAGGATGCATAGTTCATTTAAAGTAACGATGCAATACAAATCATGCGGGGTATTCAAGGTGCAGGAACTGACTAGATGGCAACCACACTAAAGCCAAATCCTCTCTATCACTAAAGTGACGAGAGCACATTGCGTGCATTGGGCTCAATCACACGAAGTGACGAGAACCAATATTATAAACAGATACATATACATATACATATAGCTAGGCAAGACCACGGCCGCGAACCGGGTAACGGGACAGTACGGGATCCAAGTTGCAACTGGCGGGAGCACAGGGGGAGACCCAAGTCAGTTGATCAGACTGGCAAGGATGTCCAAGCTTAGTGGTGCCGACTCTTAGGTTACATGATAACTCAAAACATATACAAAACCATATCAATATAAAACATGCGGGCAGGCGGGGCATGGTGCTCGAAGGCACACACATTCAAATCATTCTCAGTTCATGTTTACACGGCTGGCAGGACATATCGGGTGTACAAATCGGAATTTGAGATAAAACCATTAAGATCGGGTAATTACATATATAATTTGAGTAAAACAAAGCAATAATTTCTTATATCATTAGGGACTAAATATTGAGGCTTCCATATTCAAGCAACATGTATAAGGATCTTGTATGTCCATATAACCCTAATATGGTACTCGAATGATAGAGGACATACTAAGTTTTCTTATGCACGTTAATGAATCTAAAAGGCCCAATACCTCTTCCGAAATGGTTTTTCTTTCTATGTCACTCTCCTTATGTCATCCCCTGGGTCTTTCCAAGGTGGTAGGGCATCAGAACAACCCATCCAAACCTTTTAATATCATAACTGAACACAATGGAAAGAACTCAGGAATTCTGGGTAAAATTCGGTCACCTGTCGGTTAGCTGGCGGTTAGCCGTCGAGGTGATCGGCGGTTAGCCGCTGGCTGACCGCGGAGCTGACCGTGGTTCACCCTGCTAAAATGTAGCATTCTGTGTTTCTAACTGCGCCTCTCGGCTACCTAGCGGTCACTGGGGTTTTGGACTGGCGGTTAGCCGTAAGGTGACCGCGCGGCTGACCGCGGTTTGCCTGTCAAAAAGCAGCATTCTGTGTTTCTAACCGCATCTGGGTCGGCTAGCCGCCGGTCACCTGTCGGCTAGCCGCCAAGGTGACCGCCCGCTGACCGCCCAGCTGCGGGAACTACACATCAGGTGCAGATTTCTGTGCTTTCTTTCCCAAACTATTTCACCTCAACTCCAACCCTTTCCTAACATGAAATAGATCCATTCCCTACCATTTAACATTTACTCCTTTCCACCAACTACCATTCCACCAATGCATTTATTTCACCTACCAATCCAATTTCATGCAATGCAAGTACAATACCATTTAAGAAGCTTATAATGACCCAAAATAAACTTTGATGAGGATTGCATTTATTATCATAAAGCTAAGGAAGAAACCATGTCAATAAATACATTTCTAAATCATTATGGAATCATGATAAATCAAAAGACATATGAATAGTAAAAATCCACATTTTTGACAAAGTAAGAACTTATCCAAATTGAATCTATTCATCCACTTGCCTTGGTCTCCAAGAATGCTAATCAAGCTCTAATCACTCTATCAAGCTCAAAATCTACAATCTACACAAAATCCCCAAAATACAATCATTACAAGCCCTAACAAGGCAAAACTATGAAATAGAAAGGGATAACTTCCAATAATGGAAATGAAGCATCCTCTAGACTAGAATAATCCAAATCTAAAAGATAAGAAGAAGGGCTTACATGGAAGTTCTTCAAATACACAAGGCTTGTTCAAAGAGGGTCCTTGAATGGTGGTTTCTCTCTAAAAATGGTACCAAGAAGGAGCTCTCATGGAGGGGAAGAAGATTGTAGCATCCACTTAGCCTTTAGCAAGAGATTGGGAGAGATTGAGAGAAGAAGGAGCAAGAAGAAATGGAAGAACTCTAGGGCTGGGCTGGGATCCCTCTTTCTCAAGAAATTGCAAGAAGAGGAAGAAGAAGAGGGCTTCTCCTTATATAGCTAAGGCAATGGGTCCCACAACTTAAAGGTCCAAAATGGGCTAAAACATCAATCTACGGGCTTCGGATGGATTCGACGAAGAAGGAAGAATTGTTCGTCGAAATTTCTACTTTCCAAAAAGTATATATTTTACTAGTTTCGGAGACATTGAAAATTGTGTCCAGATTTTGTGTAAAAAGACTGTTTTACCCCTATCAATGGCAAAGTAGGGTTTAAAGGTCTCGGACGGGGACGGAGCAAATACGAAAGTTGTCGGGAATCATAAAATACATTCAACGGAGCAAATTACCGATTTCCAGAATTATAACTAAATCTCCAAACTAATCAAGACACACTAAAAAGGAACCCCCAAAGGGCCCCACTAGATCAAAAGGATTCCCAAAACTGTCCAAAGCTATAAAAAGCTATTCTAATCCAGAATAAACCAATTTCCACTAATCTCACTTATAACTAAAACACGTCTCAATTAACACTAATCGGAAACTCTCGGGGCGGGGTCTTACATCCTCCACCCCTTAGGGCATTTGGTCCACCAAATGAAATAAAAAAAATACTAACCTTGGGTAGTAGATGCGGATACTTCTTCTGAACTTGATCCCATAATTCCCACGTTGCCTCTTCAGGTCCGTGATTTTCCCAGAGCACTTTCACCCATTGTATAGTCCTCGTTCTCAGTTCTTGTTCCTTCGTATCGATGATCTGAATAGGCTTCTCGACATAGGTGGCATCTTCTCTGATCTCTAATGGTTCATGACGGAGTACATGTGATGGATCTGGGACGTACTTTTTCAACATAGACACATGGAACACATTGTGTACGCCGGAAAGCTCAGGTGGTAAGGCTAATCTATAAGCCACGTCACCAATCTTGCTCACAATATCATAGGGTCCAATGTATCTCCTAGATAATTTGCCTTTCTGACCGAATCTCAGAGTTCCTCTAGTAGGTGACACCTTCAAGAAAACCTTATCTCCTTCCTTAAAATGTAAGTCCCTTCGATGAGAGTCTGCATAACTCTTCTGTCTACTCCGGGCTACTTTCAGACGTTCCTGGATCAACTTGACTTTGTCACTGGTTTCACTCACCATAGTCGGTCCATGAAAACTGCGAATACCTACTTCTTCCCAACAAACTGGAGTTCTACACCTCCTACCATACAATGCCTCAAAAGGCGCCATCCCGATGCTCGAATGATAACTGTTGTTGAAGGCGAATTCGCAAAGTGGTAGGGTCTCATCCCATTGAGTCTTGAAATCTAGTACACACGCTCGAAGCATATCTTCAAGGGTCTGAATTGTTCTTTCCGACTGACCATCTGTCTGTGGGTGATACGCTGTGCTGAACTGAAGCTTTGTTCCCATAGACTCATGCAAAGTCTTCCAAAATCTCGAGACGAATCTGCTATCTCTGTCCGAAGTAATGGAGACTGGCTGCCCATGACGGCTGACAATCTCGTTGACAAATAACTCCGCGAGAGGTAACATGTGCATCTTCTCTCCGGTCTTCATCGGAATAAAATGAGCTGATTTGGTGAGACGGTCCACAATGACCCATATGGAGTTGTTCCCTTTTCTGGTCCTTGGCAATCCCGAGATGAAATCCATGGTGATATGTTCCCACTTCCATTCTGGTATCTCTAATGGCTGCAATAACCCTGGAGGTCTCTGATGCTCTGCCTTCACCAACTGACACGTCATACATCGGGAAACGAAAGCTGCTATTTCCCTCTTCATGTTGTTCCACCAAAATCTGCCTTTCAAGTTCTGATACATCTTCGTGCTACCCGGATGCATAGAGTACTTCGTACTGTGCGCCTCTGTCATAATGTCATTCTTCAAATCTTCAATGTTGGGCACGCATAGACGATCACGATAGAATAAGACTCCATCTACAATACGAAAATCAGGACGTTCTGCTATATGCTCTGAAATCTTGGCCAACTCTGGATCTTGCAATTGGTTGTCCTTGATCTTCCGAATGAACGAGGGTTCAGACACTGACATGTTGGCTAACATCACTCCCTCGCTTAGGGGCTGAAAATCTACGCCCAACTCTTCAAATTGCTGAAAGAAGCACGTAACTCTTAGGCTTGCCACACTAGCTGACTTCCTACTCAAGGCATCGGCTACTACATTTGCCTTACCCGGGTGGTACTTGATCGGAAAATCATAATCTTTGATATATTCCATCCATCTTCTTTGTCTCATATTCAACTCCTTTTGTGAGAACAAATATTGTAGGCTGCGGTGATCGGAGTGGACTTCGAATTTCTCTCCGTAGAGGTAATGTCTCCACATCTTTAGTGCAAAAACGACCGCTGCTAACTCCAGGTCATGCGTCGCGTAGTTCTTCTCGTGGTCCTTCAACTGACGTGATCCATAAGCAACGACTTTCCTATCTTGCATCAACACACAACCGAGTCCTATCTTCGAAGCATCTGTAAAGATGGTGTAACCGCCGCTCCCGGATGGTAAAGTGAGGACGGGTGCTGATGTTAGTCTCTTTTTCAGCTCTTGGAAGCTGGCCTCACATTGGTCTGTCCACACATAGGGTGCATTCTTCTTGGTCAACTTTGTCAATGAAGCTGCAATCGACGAAAATCCTTGCACAAATCTTCGATAGTAACCCGCCAATCCAAGAAAACTTCTGATTTCTGACGCGTTCTTCGGTCTTTCCCACTTCACAACTGCTTCTATCTTGGCTGGGTCCACTGATAATCCTTCTTTGGAAATGATATGACCTAAAAATGCGACTTCTTCAAGCCAAAAATCGCACTTAGTGAGCTTCGCATACAATTGGTTATCTCTTAGGAGTTGCAATGCTATCCTCAAATGCTCTTCATGCTCTTCTCTAGACTTAGAGTACACCAAAATATCATCAATAAACACCACTGTAAATTGGTCTAAGTACTCCGCAAATATCTTGTTCATCAAAGCCATGAATACTGCTGGTGCATTCGTCAGTCCAAATGGCATCACTAGAAATTCATAGTGTCCATATCTCGTCCGGAACGCCGTCTTCGATACATCTGAATCTCTAACTCTCAGCTGATGGTAACCGGATCTTAGATCGATCTTCGAAAAATAAGCAGCACCTTGCAATTGGTCAAACAATTCATCTATCCTTGGCAATGGATACTTGTTCTTGATAGTGGCTTGGTTCAATTTCCGGTAATCAATACACATTCTCATGGAACCGTCTTTCTTCTTGACGAATAAAACTGGAGCTCCCCAAGGTGAGACGCTCGGTCTAATAAAACCTTTATCCAACAATTCTTGCAACTGAATCTTCAGCTCTCCTAATTCAGCTGGAGCCATTCTGTATGGTGCAATAGATATCGGAGCGGTCCCTGGTAACAATTCGATGGTGAAGTCAATCTCCCTAACAGGTGGTAAACCTGGGATTTCTTCTGGAAAAATGTCTGGGAATTCGCAAACAATTGGGATCTCCTCCACCCCTTGGGACCGTTTATCCTCCGTGATAAACGCTAAATAGCATTCACATCCACTTCTCACTAGTCTATCAGCCTTCAATGCTGAGACGAATCTTGGACAAGAATTCTTCTTCTCCCCGTGGAACAAAACTCCCGCTGGGGTCTCCTCTAATTTGAACGTGAGGGTCTTATGGAAACAGTCCATCGTAGCATGGTACCCCGCTAACCAATCCATTCCTAAAATGACATCAAAGTCAAACATCTCCAACAAAATGAGATTCGCCGGTAACACCACATCTCCTATCTTAATAGCACATCTAGGATAGTATTTCCTACACACAACTTGTTTGCCTACTGGGGTGGACACCGTCAATACATACTCAAGTTCTCTAGCTGGCATATCAATCAACTTAGCAAATTTTGGAGACAAGAAGGAGTGCGTAGAGCCAGGGTCAAACAAAACTTTAGCTTCAAATCCACAAACTAGGAGTGTACCTTCCACCACGTTATCTGCTGCCTCTGCATCGGCTTGGTTAATTGCATACACTTGTCCTCGCTGTTGAGGCCTATTCTGAGCCTGTTGCTGCCTCCCTTGCTGTGCGTTCCTAAACTACTGAGGAGGGCGCTGATTCTGATTCTGTCCTTGCTGACGCGCTTGATGCTGCTGTGGAGGTCTATATTGTTGCTGTGGAGCCTGCTGCTGGAGTGGCCTGGGCTGGTTCTGTACGGCTAGTGCGTTCTGAGGTGGTGCCTGGCGCTGTGTTGCTTGTTGTTGCTGATTCTGCCTGTTGTTACCTTGTCCAGCTTGCCTTGGGCAGTCTTTGAGCTGGTGTGTCATGGATCCACATCTGAAACACGCTCCCGTAATCGTACGGCATTGAGCACTCTCATGGTTCTTACCACAGTGAACGCAAACTAGAGCATTCTGCACGTTTTGTTCATGCCTCGGTCGCTTGTTCTGATGGTTCCTTGGTGGGTGATTCTGTTGGTGAGCTGGTGCCTTTCCTTGGATCTTGAGGATCTTGTTGTTCAGGTTCTCGAATTTGTAGGCCCTTCTCACAGCCTCTTCAAAAGTGACAGGTGGTACAACACCCGTGGCATCCCTCTCAATGATCGGGTTGAGTCCTTCGAGGAATCGCGTTATCTTCTTCTCCACAGTGTCAATTAACTCGGGGGCATATCGAGACAACCTCTCAAACTTCGTGAGGTACTCTTGCACGGTCGCGTTACCTTGTACGAGCTGCTGGAATTCAATTGCTTTTTGCCTCTTGACATGTGTCGGTACATACTTGTCACCGAATTGCCTCTTGAAACTTGCCCAAGCGTCTGCATCTGCTATGGTCCTATACTCAGCCTTGATTGTCTTCCACCATATGTCCGCTAGGCCCGTGAACAACGAAGCGGTGAGTTGCACTTGCTGTCTACCGGTACATCTAAATATCTCAAAGATGTTCTCTGTCTGCTCCAACCAGTCGTCTGCAGCTAGTGGGTCCTCATGCCCAGTGAACTCCTTGGGACCCCTCTTCCTAAACTTTTCGTACAGCGCATTGGGATCATGTTCCCTATTGTTGATGACGATCTGAGTGCCTGGAGGTTGTGCTGGTGCCGGTTCAGGTCTCCTCTCCAACACTTCTAACAGCTGCCTTTGCATCGTAGCCATCTCCCTAGCATGCTCTTCATCCTTCCTGGCCATTTGGTCTTGCAGTCTGGCTTGATTCTCATTGGCTTGACGTTGCTGGTCAAGCATAGCTTGCATCATCTGTTGGAATTGATTCTGCATGTTTGGATCCGGAATACCGTTTCCTAGTGGCCCGGTGTGCTCACTATTGCTTGCGGTGGGATTGTCGGTTACGGGTCTTTTTCGAGGTGGCATATCACTGTAAAACAAATTGTTAGCACATAAAATCATACAAGGATCACACATTGCTCACACGAGTCTAACTAACGAAAAGTCTAACAAGAAGTCTAACGGATCCTCGCCACGTCCTTAGGATTTCTAGTTTCTTTTAATTGCCTGAAACACGTCTCGCTCTGATACCAGCCTGTCGCGACCCCGGACCGGGGGCCCGGGACCGCGACGGGGGTGGTGTGATGATGAACCACCCCTTGATAATAATTATACATTCCCTTAATTTCCCACAGGTTTCCGCGGTGAGGATTCCTCATACACTCATAGAACATTTATATTGGTGCGGAAGCGTGTAGCAAATCAAACTCTTATTCCAATCACATCAAGTAAGACTGTTAATAAACAAGTATAGCATGATGTCAGAGTGAGCAATGATCTCATTAGCATTCCCAAAATATTAAGTTAAAGTTTAACAAAAGCACAAGTTAATTAACATTCCCCAAAAATTAAGGCCAACAAAGGCCGATACAACCCAAAAGTATAAAACAGTATCATTCTCAAAATTCCCAAAATGTTCGCAGCTCCGAGCTAGACCGAATGTCTACATGACATCGTCAGCTTGCCATTCCACTAAACGTTGCGGTTCACCGACCGCCTCCTCTGACTCCTCCTCAAGGGCAAAGACGGGAGCTGGACCTGAGTACCACAAAAATGGGTCAGACACGACGGTCTGGCAGGTGGGTGAATAGATAAACCAAGAAAGAAATCAAACATATCATAGTTATAACGAAAACTGTCATAAAACAGGATGCATAGTTCATTTAAAGTAACGATGCAATACAAATCATGCGGGGTATTCAAGGTGCAGGAACTGACTAGATGGCAACCACACTAAAGCCAAATCCTCTCTATCACTAGAGTGACGAGAGCACATTGCGTGCATTGGGCTCAATCACACGAAGTGACGAGAACCAATATTATAAACAGATACATATACATATACATATAGCTAGGCAAGACCACGGCCGCGAACCGGGTAACGGGACAGTACGGGATCCAAGTTGCAACTGGCGGGAGCACAGGGGGAGACCCAAGTCAGTTGATCAGACTGGCAAGGATGTCCAAGCTTAGTGGTGCCGACTCTTAGGTTACATGATAACTCAAAACATATACAAAACCATATCAATATAAAACATGCGGGCAGGCGGGGCATGGTGCTCGAAGGCACACACATTCAAATCATTCTCAGTTCATGTTTACACGGCTGGCAGGACATATCGGGTGTACAAATCGGAATTTGAGATAAAACCATTAAGATCGGGTAATTACATATATAATTTGAGTAAAACAAAGCAATAATTTCTTATATCATTAGGGACTAAATATTGAGGCTTCCATATTCAAGCAACATGTATAAGGATCTTGTATGTCCATATAACCCTAATATGGTACTCGAATGATAGAGGACATACTAAGTTTTCTTATGCACGTTAATGAATCTAAAAGGCCCAATACCTCTTCCGAAATGGTTTTTCTTTCTATGTCACTCTCCTTATGTCATCCCCTGGGTCTTTCCAAGGTGGTAGGGCATCAGAACAACCCATCCAAACCTTTTAATATCATAACTGAACACAATGGAAAGAACTCAGGAATTCTGGGTAAAATTCGGTCACCTGTCGGTTAGCTGGCGGTTAGCCGTCGAGGTGATCGGCGGTTAGCCGCTGGCTGACCGCGGAGCTGACCGTGGTTCACCCTGCTAAAATGTAGCATTCTGTGTTTCTAACCGCGCCTCTCGGCTACCTAGCGGTCACTGGGGTTTTGGACTGGCGGTTAGCCGTAAGGTGACCGCGCGGCTGACCGCGGTTTGCCTGTCAAAAAGCAGCATTCTGTGTTTCTAACCGCATCTGGGTCGGCTAGCCGCCGGTCACCTGTCGGCTAGCCGCCAAGGTGACCGCCCGCTGACCGCCCAGCTGCGGGAACTACACATCAGGTGCAGATTTCTGTGCTTTCTTTCCCAAACTATTTCACCTCAACTCCAACCCTTTCCTAACATGAAATAGATCCATTCCCTACCATTTAACATTTACTCCTTTCCACCAACTACCATTCCACCAATGCATTTATTTCACCTACCAATCCAATTTCATGCAATGCAAGTACAATACCATTTAAGAAGCTTATAATGACCCAAAATAAACTTTGATGAGGATTGCATTTATTATCATAAAGCTAAGGAAGAAACCATGTCAATAAATACATTTCTAAATCATTATGGAATCATGATAAATCAAAAGACATATGAATAGTAAAAATCCACATTTTTGACAAAGTAAGAACTTATCCAAATTGAATCTATTCATCCACTTGCCTTGGTCTCCAAGAATGCTAATCAAGCTCTAATCACTCTATCAAGCTCAAAATCTACAATCTACACAAAATCCCCAAAATACAATCATTACAAGCCCTAACAAGGCAAAACTATGAAATAGAAAGGGATAACTTCCAATAATGGAAATGAAGCATCCTCTAGACTAGAATAATCCAAATCTAAAAGATAAGAAGAAGGGCTTACATGGAAGTTCTTCAAATACACAAGGCTTGTTCAAAGAGGGTCCTTGAATGGTGGTTTCTCTCTAAAAATGGTACCAAGAAGGAGCTCTCATGGAGGGGAAGAAGATTGTAGCATCCACTTAGCCTTTAGCAAGAGATTGGGAGAGATTGAGAGAAGAAGGAGCAAGAAGAAATGGAAGAACTCTAGGGCTGGGCTGGGATCCCTCTTTCTCAAGAAATTGCAAGAAGAGGAAGAAGAAGAGGGCTTCTCCTTATATAGCTAAGGCAATGGGTCCCACAACTTAAAGGTCCAAAATGGGCTAAAACATCAATCTACGGGCTTCGGATGGATTCGACGAAGAAGGAAGAATTGTTCGTCGAAATTTCTACTTTCCAAAAAGTATATATTTTACTAGTTTCGGAGACATCGAAAATTGTGTCCAGATTTTGTGTAAAAAGACTGTTTTACCCCTATCAATGGCAAAGTAGGGTTTAAAGGTCTCGGACGGGGACGAAGCAAATACGAAAGTTGTCGGGAATCATAAAATACATTCAACTGAGCAAATTACCGATTTCCAGAATTATAACTAAATCTCCAAACTAATCAAGACACACTAAAAAGGAACCCCCAAAGGGCCCCACTAGATCAAAAGGATTCCCAAAACTGTCCAAAGCTATAAAAAGCTATTCTAATCCAGAATAAACCAATTTCCACTAATCTCACTTATAACTAAAACACGTCTCAATTAACACTAATCGGAAACTCTCGGGGCGGGGTCTTACAGTTTGGAACAACAACGTGGCCTTCTCACATCTCTGCCGCTCTACTTCCACATGGTTCAACAACTCTTCTCTCCCAGTGACAGGTTTTCTCCGTATCTTCCTTGGTTTCTGATTCTTAATATGATCCGTGTGTTTGTAGATTTTCTTTTTGTGTTTGAGTCATCTCATTTTATTAGAACCTTCTACATGTATAATTCATATGTTTTGCATCTGCGTAACTTCAATTCTTATCATTTGTATATGACTGATCTAGAAAAACCATCTTAAGCTTGATTTTCCCTTTTTCAGATATTGGTTTTACTGAAGTTGGTATGATTCTTACGGTTATTAGTAGCTATATATTTGGTTAGGGTTTGGGCTTTTTAGTGAAATCTCTGTAAAAAAATCTCGATGGGGGATCTTGTTTCTCATGTTTTGGGGATTTCTCTTCTTCCAATAATTTGTATCAGATCTATTTTATGATATGCATGTTTGACTTTAGATCTGTAGAATCTTTCATGATTTGGATCAGCTGCTTCTTCTCTTGTCAAAATGGTTGTCATTCCAGCTCTTCTCTCCTTCTTGTTGTTGTTGTTGCGTTTGTTGTTCTGGTTGCTTCTTTGTGATCTTTCTTTTTAAATGAAACAAAAAGGCTGTGGTGTTAATGGGTCAGTCAACCAAAATAGAAGTAGCTGTGGAATTGTTTGTTGTTGATCAATTGAAATCAAAGCTTGTCTTCCAACATTAATGTTATGATTTTTGTGGAGTAAAATGTTTTTTGAATTTTGTTTGACTAAAAAGGGGTGTGTGAATATTCATGTTGTTGTTTCATTCTCTTTGATAAGAAGACGATGCCTGGGTTTCTTAACTTTCCGTCGTTACTTGGGTTTATTCACTTTCCATATTTATAGCTTCTCTGTTTTGTGCTTGGACATGGAGGAAACTTTTGCTGGAATGATCTCAGATGCGGGGTCTCAGAAGGTTGAGTATGAAAATCTTGTGGGTGGAGTGGTTGCTATCCATTATGGTTTGAAAATTTAGAGGGCATATCCAGAATTCTCTCTAAGTTTATAGGTCCATAGACATTTGATTGATATTTAAGCTCGTTTTTATCTGTTAGTATGACTAGTAGGAGCAAAAAAATTTGTGGGGTGGTAATCTTACGGTTTTTAAGACATTCCTATTCCTTTGTACCCTCTATTCTTTTCTTTACAAAATTTTAATTTATTTCGTGCAAACTGGGTGGCAGCAATTTTTTGTACAATGTTGCATAAAAGTCAAGTTCAATGATGTGGATTTAAGTGAGACAAAATGGATGGTTAAAATAGAAACTTCACCCTTTATTTGTTGATTGTCTAGTTCATGGCATTAGATGAGATGGCTTGTAACATTCAATGGAGCTGTTTTTTTTTTTTTTTTAGATGATTAGATTTTAAAGTTTTATTGTATCTTGTAAGGTCATTCATCACAAAAATAATTTCTTAATGTGTTGTATTTTAAGACCCAAAAGGTATGTTTGAGGATCCAGATTCTCATATTGTTTTTGTTTTCTGTTTAAGAAAACTGTGAAGGTACTATGATATTTGAAAAATAGAGAAGAGTATCAAACTGAACAAAGGGAACTAAGGGCGTTGTTGGTCTTTTTGGAAGGATATAGCCAGTATAATGAAAATGGTTGACGCATACAAGTCAACAGCGATTTTTTTCCTTTTGGTAGTTCCATTATAAGAATAGGATTAAGACCTATTAGCATTGCTAAAATAGGGGTTGTTGAAGGATAGATGGTAATTGGGTTTACTAAAACATGGGTTCTTATAGTAGTTGGGCCTAGCCTACGCCTTCAGTTTTTTGCCCAATCACGAAATAATTTATTATTTCTTAGAAGGTTGATGGTCAGAGATATATAGATGAATTTGGATCCTCTGCTGCTTGTTCTTGTGGGGGAGCCATGGGCTCTACCAGATGAAACAGGTTTGAGATCATGCTATTTGAATAAAAACAACAAAACAAGTTTTCTGCCATTCGATCAAGACCATGAAATGGACGGTCAAGATAAAACTTGTGGTCTAATCTTATGGCCCATATTGGAAAGTTGGAAAGGTGAATATGATGTTATCGTCCAAATTGGAGGGTTGGGAATGTCTTTATGGGCCTGGTTTTTTTTTTTAATTTTATTACCAAATGACTAGATTCCAGGCTGCATGTGTAAGACCTCGCCCCGAGAGATTCCGATTAGTACTAATTAAGTCGTGTTTTAGTTCTAAGTGAGATTAGTGGTTTTTGGTTAAGTTTGGGATTAGAATAGCTTTTATATAGCTTTGGGGAATTTTGAGAGCTTTTTATTAGTGGGACCCTTTGGGGATTCCTTCCTAAGTGACCTGGCGTGAACATGGGGTATTATCCGATATTCTGAAAATTCGTGTTTTAGCTTCGTTTGATTGGTTACATCATTCCCTACAACTTTTGTGTTTACTCCGTTTCCGTTCCTTGAAGCCCTACTTTTCTAATGCCAGGGGCAAAACAGTATGTTTACACAAAATCTTGACACAATTTTCAACATCTCCGAAACTTGTGAAACATATACTTTTTGGGAAACTAGATATTTCAACAAACATTTCTTCCTTCTTCGTTGAACTAATCCGAGGCTCGAAAATCCATGTTTTAAGCCCCACAAGTTTCTTAAGTGGTGGGACCCATCCCCAATTTCTATATAAAGAGAGGTCTTCTTCTTCACTTTACCTTTCTTTCAAGTTTTCATTTGGAAAAGAGAGAGTTCCAGTCCTAGGGCTTCCCTTGCCTTCTTCTTGCTTCTCCATCTCCAAATCCACACCAAACCATTGTTAAAAGAGAAATGGAGGTCACCACCTTCTTTCTCTCCTTGAAGGCTTCACTTTGATACCATTTGTGGAAGAAACCACCCACTCCAAGAACCACTTTGAGCTAAGTCTTGTCATTTGAGAACCTTCCAAGTAAACACTTCTTCTCATCTTCCAGATTATCGTTCTTCTAGTTCTAGAGGAGCTTCATCTCCATTATTGGAAGCTCCCTCATCCTATTTCATGGTTTTGGTTATGTTAGGGTTTGTAATGGGTTACTTTTGGGGGTGTTTTTGTGTAGATTGTGGATTTTGAGATTGGGAGTGGTGATTAAGAGCTTATTAGCTAATTTTGGAGCCAAGGCAAGTGGATGAATGGGTTGATTTTTTTATTTCTTGTTTTGTGGAAAGTATGGATTTTTACTAATGGCTCTTATCTATGTTCTATGATTTACATTGATTTTTGAAATGTGCATATTGATGAGCTTTTCCTCTCTTAATCGCTCTCTTAATATTTTGTGCATTAAAGTTTGTATTTTGTCAATTATGGTTCTTCATAAATGATGGATGCCCTTGTAATAAATGAAGTGAGATTTGAATGATTTTATTGGTTTTTAATGGATGGTTGTTGGTGGATATAATGGTGGTTTAAATAGGTGGAAATATTATTAACATGGTGTCAAGATGTAGCTCTAAGGGAGATTGGAAGAGAAGAGAACAGACCCCAAAAATGCACAAAACAGGCAGTTTCTAGAGCTGTCCGCTCGAGCGAACCCTTCTAGAAGCTCAGTGGCTCGAGCTAACCATTGATCCGCTCAAGCCAGCCTGACTCGGATCTGTCCGCTCTAGCGAACCCTTGGTCGCTCGAGCGGACCCATCCATAACCTTGTTGGCTCGAGCCAACATGGATGTTCGCTCCAACCAACCCTCCCAGAGAGCTGTCCGCTCGAGCGAACACACGTCCGCTCAAGCAGACCCTCCTAGAACCTTGTTCGCTCGAGCGAACCTTTCGTCCGCTCGAGTAGACTAATTGTTTTGCTTGGGGTTATGTTTGGAGTTGGGAAATGATGATTTGGGGTTTGGAAAGAGCCTGGTTGAGACCCCACTTCAATGGGAGACCTAGGAGGTGATGTATGGACATTGATGGAGAAAGAAACACTAATTATGGAGATTTTATTGAGGATGTTGGACCTATCAACTTGTATAAGGAACTTGGAATGTCTCAAATCTTCCAAAGTACCAAGTCATGAGCAAAAACCGACATACGAGATCCTGCTACATATTGTTTAAGTCCTATAGCCTGAACGCATATCCAAAATTACGAGGAGATCCATTGTGTTAGTTTTCACTTGAATTTCCTATGTTTCAGGCAGTTTTGGTGTGTTAGTACAAATAATGCTTTAAACTACTGAAATATGTAGTCTGAATATTTGGTCAGCCTTATGCATTCTTGATAAGATATTATTGTGATAAATGCGCTTACGAGCCTTCTATTTAGCCTGTTTGGGTGTCATACACCTCTTTAGATATGTATATGCTTTGATTTCGTTTTGGCCTATAAGTCGGTACCATTAAGCTTGGACAAGCTTGTCAGTTCGATCCATCGACTTGGGGTCCCCTTTAGCTTCTGTCAGCTGTAGTCTGAATTCTGTTCTGTTTTGTCACCCGGTTCCGCGGCCGTGGTTTTGCTCAGTTTATGTATATATATATATATAGTTGTTTCTGGCTATACCTTGTGTGCCTGAGACCAACGCCTTTAGTGTGCTCTCATCATATTAGTGATGGAGGATTTAGCTTACGTGTGGTTGCCATCTTGTCAATTCTTGTTCTTTGTTACCCTACATATTTTATATTACATATTGCTTTAAACAAATAATGCATCCTGTTTTATGGAAATTATAACTTTGACAAACTTTCAATGTGTTTCTAAAATATGCTTTGAATTTCCTTATTGTTATATCTATTCACCCACCTCCTAGACCATCGTGTCTGACCCACTCTTTTGGTACTCAGGTCTAGACCCCATTGTCTTTGGGGAGGAGCTGGAGGAGGCAACCGGTGAGCCGCAACGATTAGTAAAATGGCAAGCTGACAATGTCATTTAGACAATTGGTCGAGCTCTAAGTTGCGAAGCACTTTTGGAGGATTATGTTTAACACGTTTTGATTCTTTTGGTTGTACTGGCCTTTGTTGGCCATTATTTTGGGAAAAAGATTAACTGATCTTTTGTATAAACATTTAACTTTATATTGAGAATGCCATATGGATCATTGCTCACTCTGACTTCATGTTATTTATATATGGAATGGATTATCAATTTTTAAATGTGGAATGGATTACAAATTTGGTTTGCTACACGCTTCCGCACCAATATGAATGATTTGTGAGTATGTGTGATATCCTAACCGCGGAAACCTGTGGGAAATTAAATGAGCGTATTCTTATGTTTATTGTTGTAAACCATACACTCACCACCACTCAACGCTCCGATCACGGATTGGGTGTGCTGACCCGGTCCGAGGTCGCGACAGATTGGTATCAGAACAAGATATATTTTAGGCAATTAAAAGAAACTAGAAATCCTAAGGACGTGGCGTGGATTCATTAGATTTTCGCTATTTAGAATCGTGTGAGCAATGTATAACCTTGTGCTTGATTATTATGTGCTAACATCTTGTTTTGCAGTGATATGCCACATCGTAAGAGACTCATAAATGGTAATCCCACCGCAAGCAATAGTGAACACACAGGGCCACTTCAAGATGATATTCCCAAACCAACCATGCAGAATCAATTCCAACAGATGATGCAGGCTATGTTTGATCAATAGCGTCAAGCAAATGAGAATCATGCGAGGCTACAAGCACAAGCAAACGAGAATTAGGCTAAACAGCAAGAGCAAATGGCTAAGAAGGATAAAGACCATGCTAGGGAGATGGCACAATTGTAAAGACAGTTACTAGAAGTATTAGAGAGAAGGCCAGAACAACCACCAGCTCAAGCACCAGGCACCCAAATAGTCATCAACAACAGAGAAAATGATCCCAATGCTTTGTTTGAACGTTTCAAGAAGAGGGATCCCAAAGAGTTCATTGGACATGAGGACCCACTAGCTGCAGATGATTGGCTAGAGCATACGGAGAACATCTTTAAAGTCTTCCGATACACGGGAAGACAACAAGTACAACTTACAGCATCTATGTTCATAGGCTTAGCTGACATATGGTGGAAAACGGTCAAGGCAGAATACAGGACCGTAGCAGATGTTGAAGCTTAGGGAAACTTCAAGAAACAATTCGGTGGCAAATATGTGCCTGCACATGTCAAGAGGTAGAAGGGTATAGAGTTTCAACTATTTGTGTAAGGAAACATGACCGTTCTTGAGTACCTCACAAAGTTTGAGAGGTTGTCCTGATATGCCCTAGACCTGATCAACACTGTGGAGAAGAAGATAACAAAGTTCTTTGAGGGCCTTAACACGATCATCGAGAGGGATGCCATGGGAGTTAATCCACCTGCTACATTCGAAGAGGCTATTAGAAGAGCCTACAAGTTTGAGAGCTTGAACAACAAGATCCTTCAAATTCAGGGAAGGACTCAAACTCACCAACAGAACCACCAACAATGACCCCAACAGAACAAGAGACAGAGACAAGATCAACATGCTCAGAGAGAAGACCAAAATGCTCCAGGAAAAGTGGTTTGCACACATTGTGGCAAGAATCGTGACGTTTCTCAATGTCGGGCAGTAATGGGAGCATGCTTCAGATGTGGTTCTATGAACCATCAACTCAAGGATTGTCCAAGGCTCAATGGACAAGGCAACAGGCAGAACCAGCAACACCAGGGAGCACAGCATCCAGCACTGCCCAGAATGCATTGGTTGTTCAAAACCAGCCAAGGCCACTACAGCAACAAGCACCATAGCAATAGTATAGACCCCAGCAGCAACAATAGTAGGCCCCTCAGCAAGGTCAAAATTAGAATCCCCATCCTCCTCAATAGAATAGGAATGCACAATAAGGCAGGCAGCAACAAGCTCCAAATAGGCCACAACAACGAGGACAAGTTTATGTGGTCAACCAGCCTGATGCAAAGGCTGCAGACAACTTGGTGGAAGGTACACTCCATGTTTGTAGAATTGAAGCTAGGATATTTTTTTACCCTGACTCTACACATTCATTCCTATCTCCTAGAATTTCTAAGTTAATTGATGTGCGTGCTAGGGAACTTGAGTTCATTTTGACTGTGGCTACTCAAGTAGGCAAACAAGTTGTACTAGAACTTTTTATCCTAGTTGTGCAGTTAAGATAGGAGAAGTGGTCTTACCAGCGAATCTCATTTTATTGGAGACGTATGATTTTGATATTATCCTAGAGATGAATTGGTTAACAGGGTACCATGCCACGATGGATTGTTTCCATAAGACCCTCACTTTTAAATTAGAGGAGACACCAGCGGGAGTGTTGTTCCAAGGAGAGAGGAGGAATCCTCGTGCAGGGTTTATTTCAGCGTTGAAGGTTAATAGGCTTTTGAGAAGTGGATGTGAATGTTATTTAGCGTTTATCACGGAGGATAAACGGTCCCAAGGGGTGGAGGAGATCCCAATTGTTTGTGAGTTCCCAGATGTTTCTCCAGAAGAGATCTTAGGATTACCACCTGTTAGAGAAATTGACTTCACTATTGAGTTGTTACCGGGGACCGCTCCGATCTCTATTGCACCATATAGAATGGCTCTGGCAGAATTGGGAGAACTGAAGATACAATTGCAAGAATTATTGGACAAAGGTTTTGTTAGACCTTGTATTTCGCCATGGGGAGCTCCAGTGTTGTTTGTGAAAAAGAAAAATGGTTCGATGAGAATGTGAATTGATTACCGGAGATTGAATCAAGCGACCATCAAGAACAAATATCAATTGCCAAGGATAGATGAATTGTTTGATCAGATACAAGGTGCCGCTTATTCTATGAAGATTGATTTGAGGTCCGGTTATCATTAGCTGAGAGTTAGAGATTCAGATGTACCGAAGATAGCTTTCCGGACAAGATATGGGCACTATGAGTTCCTAATAATGCCATTTGGACTGACGAATACACCGGTAGTATTCATGGCTTTGATGAACAAAATATTTGCACAGTACTTGGACCAGTTCACAGTGGTATTCATTGATGACATTTTGGTATACTCCAAGTCCAGAGAAGAACATGAAGAACACTTGAGAATAGTATTGCAACTTTTAATAGATAACCCGCTGTATGCAAAGCATAGTAAGTGCGAATTTTGGCTCGAACAAGTCGTAATTTTGGTACACATCATTTCCAAGGAAGGGTTGTCGGTGGATCCAACCAAGATTTAAGTAGTTGTGAATTGGGAAAGACCGAAGAATGTGTTAGAAATCAGAAGGTTTTTTTGATTGGCAGACTATTACTGGAGGTTTGTATAAGGATTTTCGTCGATTGCAGCATCATTGAAGAAGTTGACAAAGGAACTTTGCTATCTTCTTTTCCACGGTGTTGATCAAGTCTGGGGCATATCTGGACAACCTCTCAAATTTGGTGAGGTATTCTAGAACGGTCATATTGCCTTGTACCAGCTGTTGGAACTCGATGGCCTTTTGCTTCTTGACATGTGTAGGCACATATTTGTCACTAAACTGCTTCTTGAAATTATTCCAAACCTCAGCATCTGCCATAGTCTTGTATTCTACCTTAACCGTCTTCCACCATATATTAGCTAGACCGGTGAACATAGATGCTGCAAGATCTACCCGTTGCTTACCAGTGCATTAAAATATTTCATAGATGCTCTCTGTGTATTCTGGCCAATCATCTGCAACTAGACGGTCCTCGTATCCAGTGAATTTGTTTGGACCTCTCTTTCGGAATCATTCATACAAATCATTAGGGTCATGCCCTCTGTTGTTAAAGACGAATTGAGCACCCGCAGGTTGGGCTTGTACAGGTTTGGGTCTCCGTTCTAAGACTTCCAACAACTGCCTCTGTATTTGTGCCATCTCTCTCACATGGTCTTCGTCTTTCTTAGCCATCTGCTCTTGCAATCTTGCCTGGCTCTCATTTGCCTGACGCAGTTGGTCTAGCATCGCCTACATCATTTGCTGAAACTGATTCTGTATGGTTGGATCAGGAGTACCGTTCTCAAGTGGTCCTGTATGCTCACTATTGCTCGCGGTGGGGTTGTCGATTACAGGTCTTTTACGAGGTGGCATATCACTGCAAAACAAGTTGTTAGCTTATGAAAATCAAACAAGGGTCACACATTGCTCACACGAGTCTAACTAACGAAAAGTCTAATGAATCCTCGCCACAACCTTAGGATTTCTAGTTTCTTTTAATTGCCTGAAACATATATCGCTCTGATACCAGTCTGTCGTGACCCCGAACCAAGATCCAGGCCCACGAACGATAATAAAATGATGATGATAATTAAACATACATATTCATACTAGACATATGAATACACTCATTTAAATTCCCACAGGTTTCTGCTGTGAGAATATCACACACACCCACAAAATAATTACATTAGCGCGGAAGCGTGTAGCAAACCAAATTCGTGATCCATTTCACATTTCAAAATTGGTGATACATATGTACTAATAACATGACGTCAGAGTGAGCAATGTTCATATTAGCATTCTCAAAATATCAAGTTAAATGTTTATACAAAAAAATCAGTTAAATTAACATTCCCCAAAAATAATGGCCAACAAAGGCCAACACAACCAAAATAGTAAATCAAATATCATTCTATGAACTCCCAAAATGTTACACAACTCCTAGCTCGACCCAATGTCTAAATAAAAATGTCGGGTTGCCATTCTACTAAGCACTGCGGCTCACCGACCGCCTCCTTTGGCTCTTCCTCAAAGGCAATAACGGGGACTGGACCTGAGTACCACAAAAATGAGTCAGACATGACGGTCTGGCGGGTGGGTGAATAGATATCACAATAAAACAAATCGAAAGATAAGTGGGACAGACATTATGTCCAAACATTTATTCCTGTAAGACCCCGACCCCTAATTTTCGGGATTAGTGTGTTTTTAGCCGTGGTTTAGTTTTCTAAATATGATTTGAGCCTAATTGAGTTAGATTGTGGTTTAGAATGGTTTTCCATAGCTTTGGGGAATTTTGAGAGCGGTTGGACCCGGTCTGACAGCCCGGGGATGCCTTGGGCTGTATGTGTCAGCGTTAGGGATTGTTCTTGATTTTGAAAAATTACAATTTTGGTTTCTTTTGATAGGTCAAATCAGATCCAACAACTTTTGTGTTTAGACCTACCCCATTCGAAACTCAGAAAATCAGTTTTTCAGCCCGAGGGGCAAAACAGTCTTTTTACATTTAAATCTAAGCCCAAATTTCAAATTTTCAGAATCATATCAAAAATGTACTTTTTGAAAAATAGATTTTATGAGGATCATTTTGTTCTTCTTCGTCGATTTCATCCGGGACCGACAAACTTGAGTTTTAAAGCTTTGAAGCTTTAAGGGCCAATGGGGCCCACAACTTGCCCATTGATATAAGAACCCACGTTGGCTCCTTTCACCTTCTTCTTCATTTTCATTTCTCTGCTGCAACGAAACCAAAGAAGAATTCTTCTTCTTCTTGTCTTCTCTCTCCTCTTGCATGTTAATGAAACCAAGCTCAAAGTGAAGAACAAATTCCACCAACCTTCTCCCCATCTTTCAAGCTTCAAAAGGGTACTGTTTTTGGGGGATTTCAGCTGGGCTTTCTCTCTTCTCCAAACTCTTCTTCTTGTATAGAGTTTCTCAAGGTTAGCAATGGATACCTCTTCTCAAATCTGGTTTTTATTGGACCGAGTAGAGCCTCTTATCATACATGCATGGATTCTTTTTAAGAACTCCATTGTTTTTTTTAAAGTTTTGTGGATTTTGAAATGGGTTCTTCCATGGGTTTGGTGTAGGATTTCAACTGGCTGTGTAGGAGTTGTTTGGAGTGAACTTGAGACCCATTTCAGCTTGAGGCAAGTGAATAAACTAATCTTGGATATGCATGCAACTGAACCTGTGTTTCTTTTCAAAGTTTGATGTGAAATTTCTATTTCATTGATTCATTTTCTCTGGCTATGCAAGGTGGATTTCCTAAGGGTTTTTGTGTTCAGATTATGTGCAGATTTCTGCAATGTTTTAATGGGTTCAGCTGTGTTAAAATTTTAAAGTTCCGCAGGTTTTAGTGTTCTATTCATGTGCAGATTTCTGCAATGTTTTAATGGGTTCAGCTGTGTTAAAAATTTAAATTTCTGCAGGTTTTAGTGTTCTATTCATGTGCAGATTTCTGAAATGTTTTAATGGGTTCAGCTGTGTTAAAAATTTAAATTTCTGCAGGTTTTAGTGTTCTATTCATGTGCAGATTTCTGCAATGTTTTAATGGGTTCAACTGTGTTAAAAATTTAAATTTCTGCAATTTTTGTGTTCATTCGGTATTCAAATTCTGCAGTTTTGTGTCCAATTCATGTGCAATTGTGTTCAGATTTTTGCAGGATTTTAGTGTGCAATGGTGTTCAGATTTCTGCAGAATTTTAGTGTACAATTGTATTCAGATTAGGTGCAGATTTTTACAACTTTTGATGTTCAAATTATGTGCAGATATCTACTACTTTTAATGTTCATATTTTGTGCAGATTTATACGACTTTTAGAGTTCAGTTCTTGTTCAGATTTCCGTAACTTTTAATGTTCAGATCTTGTTTAGATTTCTGCAACATGTAGTGTTCAGTTTTATGTTCAGATTTCTGCAAATTATTTTAATGTTCAGCTAGGTTCAGATTTATGCAAATGTTTTAATGTTTCAGCTAGACTCAGATTTCTGGAGTTGATTTAATGTTTCAGCTATGTGAAGAATTCTGCACTGCTTAGATTCAGAATTCTGCACTGCTGAAATTCAGAACCCTGCACTGCTGAAATTCAGAATTCTGCACTGCTGAAATTAGTTGTTTCCTGCATTGATCTATTGGATTCAAATCTGAACCTGTTTTCAAAAAATTCTGGTTTCAAATATGTTGTTTCCTGCAATTGCATACAAATCTAAAATTGTTTTCTTGAAATTCTGATTTGAGATATGTTGTTTCCAGCATTGTTTTATTTGGTTATGAAAGTATGAATTCGAATTATTTTTGAAATTCTATATTTTTCGCTGGTGTTGAGTCTTAGATGTTATTTGTTAATGGATATTGGAGTGGAATTGGAGCAGTGGAGTTCACTGTTGGTACCAAGGAGGTTCTGTGACCAGTTCGCTCAAGCCAACTTTTGTTCGCTCGAGCTAACTGTTCCGGGCTCGGAATGACCATCTTCCAGAAGCCATAACTTTTGAATCGTTTGTCAGAATTTGGAGTTCTATATACCGTTGGAAAGCTCTCGAAGCGAGGAATCCAATGGTATACTATGCTTAATGATCAAAGGCTAGCAAAGAAAGTGGATATTTTGATTAACGAAAAACTAGAATATGTTGAGGGGCTTTTGTCTTGATATTGTGTACTTGGAAATCTGAAATGTTGTTTACCTTCAGGGGCACCAATCCGCTTTTAATTTCAACATTTGGGTTTCAATTACACAAGAATCGAATGAAGGGCCTTAGCATATACTTGAAAGTCTGTTTTCAGAAACTTAGTCCTGACATGAAGAATATTACTTTGCACTTGTTTTGACTTACAAGCGTTGGTTTTGTCTTGGATCTCGTTTTGTACTTGCTTTGACTTACAAGCATTGGTTTCGTTCGGGTATTGTTTTACACTTGTTTTGACTTGCAAGTATCAGTTTTGTTTTGGGTATTGCTTTTGCACTTGCTTTGAGTTACAAGTATCAGCTTTGTTTCAAATTGTTTTAAGAACCCAAAAAGGGGACTACTTATTGTGCTTCGACATGCTTATAGCTTATGCTAACTTGTTTTGTCTTACGTGCACCGTCCACCCCGTGTGGTCGATGAGGGAAATGTGAGAACTTGGTCCGGGCGGCACCCTTAACCACGGGGCGTAGCGTGTCAACCACGGGCCTCAAACGGCGAGTCTCCATTAGTTTTGAGCATTCAAATATGAGAACTTGGTCTGGGCGGCACCCTTAACCACGGGGCGTAGCGTGTCAACCACGGGCCTCAAACGGCGAGTCTCCATTAGTTTTGTGCATTCATGAATTCCGTTGAATACCACTGAGCTTGGACTGCCCTCTCAGTCTGATCCACTAGTTAGGGGGTCCTTAAACATAAGGACTATCTGCAGATAAGTCGTGTATTTATACACATTTTTGTTTTCTTCCGGTTCCGCGGCTAGTTTTCCCGCCCACCTCGTGTGGCTCGGGCTTTCGTTTCGTTTCGCCTGTCTTGCTTTGTCTTTGCTTGCTCTTGTCATCATGTATGACGGAGAAAGGATGAGCTCAATGTGGATTTACGAATCATGATGTTTTCTCGTAATCATGCTAGCTTTGTCTTGCATTTTGTTGATGTACTATTTGAAAATCTATTAAATGGTTTTAAACGCTAGACCACATGTACTCATGCTACTTTTGCCTCATATCTCGTTCGTGGACTTTTGTTTTCTTGAAGTGTATATCGTTCAAGCATCGTTTCAAGATTTGTAAACAGTTTTAAATTCAGTATATGGTTTCTTATAAATTTTAAATGATTCATACCCATGCTTAAATTGATCACCTGCCAGACCGTCGTGTCTGACCTTGTTTGTTTGGTGCCTTAGGTAGCAGGTTCTCGTCTTGAGCTAGTACGTGTGCGGATGGCTGTAGAGCCACAAGTTTTGCAGGTTGTTGTTTCAGTGATGT
The DNA here is from genome assembly GCA_029852735.1 of Persea americana. Taxonomy (NCBI): domain Eukaryota; kingdom Viridiplantae; phylum Streptophyta; class Magnoliopsida; order Laurales; family Lauraceae; genus Persea; species Persea americana. The sequence continues at coordinate 19,143,573 of CM056813.1, read as the reverse complement.
CATACAGACGTCGTGCTTGACTCCGGAGATACATTATACACCTGGGTAGTATTTGTTCTTAGCTTGTTATTTTGTAAGGCTTTTGTTAGCCTTTTCTTTTGGGATTGTAATTAATGCACTTGTTAAATTATAACTTGAATATTCTTGGGTATTGATAAGCCTGCCACTGTCAGCTCTGTACATTTTGGTATCATGTTTTGTTCCAGTCTGAGTATGATTATGCTATGACAGCTTTATGCTGACGGGTTGAGTACGACACGGAACCCGATGGCCACGGGCTCCGGGTCGCAACGCCACGTAAGCTTCCGCGAAATGTTCTTGATGTGTTTGGAAATTTTGCCTTCCTCACACCCGCGGATCCCGGGGAGAAATATATTTATCACTTACTTCCCAATTCGCGTTCCCGAGGTCGAACCGCTGCAGGGATTCGGGTTCGGGGGCGCGACAATTCCCATAAAACAAGAGATATCATTTATCTAAAATGCATATGTAAGATAAAACATGCAGGATATCAATGAACAGGAAACTGGCAAGATGGAAACCACACTAAAGCTAAACCTCTATCACTAATGTGATAAGAGCACATTCAGTGCGTTGGGCTCGAGCACGTGAATTGACGAGAACCAACAATATATACATATACATACAGCAAGACAAGACCACGGCCGCGGAACCGGGTAATAGGGTTTGATAGGATCCAAGTTGCAACTGGCGAGAGCACGAGGGGGAGGCCCAAGTCAATTGATCAGACCAACAAAGACGGCCAAGCTTAGTGGTGCCGACTCATAGGTTACATGAGGAATCAAAGCATATACATAACTATATTGGTGTAAAACATTCGGTTGGTGGGACATGGTGTTCATATGCACACATTTCACATCAATATCTTTTCATGCATGTACGGGGCTGGCGGAACGTATTAGGTGCATAAACCCATAGCTTGAGACAAAACTGGTGATATTGGGTGAAATCGAGTTAGGACAAGTATAATCCGAGCAAAATAGTACGATGAATCCTTATATAATTACGGACTATATATTGGGGCTTTCATATTCAAACAATATGTATAAAGATCTTGTATGTCTATTATTGCTCTTGGCATGGTACTCGAATGATAGAAGACATTACAAGTTTCCTTATACAAATTGATAAATCCAAAATTCCCAATACATTTCCGGGATGGGGTTTCTTTCTAAGTCGATCTCCTTATGTCATCCCTTAGATCTTTCCAAGGTGGTAGGGCATCAAAACAACCCATCCAAACCTTAAAATACCAAATTTGAGAACAATAGGGAAGACCCACGAATTCTGCACTGTTCGCTCGAGCGGACTGGGAGTTCGTTCGGGCGGACTGGTTCGAGTCAGGAGGGCTCGAGCGTAGAAGGAAGGAGGCTCGAGCGACCAAGGTTCTGTGAGGGGTTTGCTCGAGCGAAGGTGAGTTCGCTCGAGTGAACTGCTCATAGTCAGGAAGGCTCGAGCGAAGTATATGGTTGGCTCGAGCGATTTAAGTTCTGCGAGGGGTTCGCACGAGTGAAGTTGAGTTCGCTCGAGCGAACTGCTCCAGAAACTTGGAGAACCTACAGTCCGACTCTTCTTCTTCATTCACTTCTCAACACTTTTGAAGCCAACACTTCGCAAAATATTTATGGCCCTTTTTCTACCTACTTCAATCACATTCAAGTCCTCCAACAATCATCCATTCAAAACCAAAAATCACATCAATACTTCCTTCCAATCTCATTCGATGCACAACCACTAATAATGAAAGTCCGTATATATCAAAACACAACTTTAATGGACAAAATTTAAGAGAACATCTAGAAGAGAAAGAAGCTCATAAGTATGTACATTTCAACAATCAATTTAGATTATAGAATGCATGCAAGATGAATAGTGAAAAATCCACAATTCCATTAAAACATGAAATCATTCAAAGAAAACCCATTCATCCACTTGCCTTGGCTCCAAGAAAAGCTAATCGAGCTCTAATCACACTCTCAAGCTCAGATTCCACAATCTACACAAAAACCCCCAAATTGACACCCATTACAAACCCTAGAATGTCAAAAATGAAGAAATAGGATGAGGGAGCTTCCAATAATGATGGTGAAGCTCCTCATGGGTTAGGATAGCATAAATCTAGAAGATGAGAAGAATCACTTACATGGAAGGTTCTCAAATGAAGAGCGCTTGCTTAATAAGATCCTTGAAGTGGGTGGTCTCTTTTAAAAATTACATCAATGGAAAGCTCTTGAGGAGAGGAAGAAGAAGATAAGCTCCATTTCACCTTTAGCAATAGCTTGATATGGATTTGGGAGATGAAGAAGTAAGAAGAAGGAGAAGAAGAAACCCTAGGTTGCCTTAGCTGAATCTCTATAAGAAGAGTTGCAAGAAGAGGGAAAAGTGAAGAAGACTCCTCCTTTTATAGAAAATGGAGATGGGTCCCACAACTTAACCAACTAATTGGGCTTAACACATGGGTTTCCGGGCCTCAGATGGGTTCGACGAAGAAGGAAAAATTGTTCGTCGAAATTTTCAGTTTCCAAAAAGTATATATTTCGAGATTTTCGGAGATATTGAAAATAGTGTCCAGATTTTTGTGCAAAAGACTGTTTTACCCCTATTAGCAAAGTGGTGTCTAGAGGTCTCGAATGGAAACGGGGCAAACACGAAAGTTGTAGGGAATAATAAAATAAATCAAACGGAGCAAAAATACAGATTCATGGAATTATTAAATAAATCCCATAGTCACTCAAAACACAATAAAGGAACCTCCAAAGGGTCCCACTAAATCATAACGGTTCCCAAAATAATCCAAAGCTATATAAAAGCTATTCTAATCCGAAACTTAGTAAAATCTACCAATCTCACTTAAAACTAAAACACAACTTAATTAACACTAATTGCAATCTCTTTGGTCGGGGTTTTACTTCCTCCACCCCTTAGAATATTTGGTCCCCCAAATAAAATTAAACACTAACCTCAGGTAGCAAATGTGGATACTTCTTATGAACTTGATCCCGTAATTCCCACGTTGCCTCTTCCAGTCCGTGATTTTCCCAAAGCACCTTCACCCAGTGAATTGTCAGTGTTCTCAGCTCTTGTTCCTTTGTATTAATGATCTGAACTGGTTTCTCAACATAGGTGGCATCTTCTCTGATCTCCAATGGTTCTTGGCGGAGTACGTGCAATGGATCGGGGACGTACTTCTTCATCATCGACACATGAAAGACGTTGTTTACGCCGGAAAGCTTAGGTGGTAAGGCTAATCTATAAGCCACGTCACCAATCTTGCTCACAATGTCATAAGGTCCAATGTACCTCCTTGATAGCTTGTCTTTCTGCCCAAATCTCAAAGTTCCTCTAGTAGGTGACACCTTAAAGAAAACCTTATCTCCTTTATTGAACTGTAAGTCCCTTCTGTGAGAGTCTGCGTAGCTTTTCTGTCTACTCCGAGCTACCTTCAGACGTTCTTAGGTCATTCTGACCTTACCACTAGTCTCACTGACTATAGTCGGTTCATGAAAACTGCGAACACCTACTCATTCCCAACAAACTGGAGTTTTGCACCTTCTGCCATACAATGCCTCAAAAGGCGCCATTCCAATGCTTGAATGGTAACTGTTGTTGTAGGCGAACTCGCAAAACGGTAGGGTCTCATCCTATTGAGTCTTGAAGTCTAACACACAAGCCCAAAGCATATCTTCAAGGGTCTGAATTGTCCTTTCTGACTGACCATCTGTTTGCGGGTGATAAGCCATGCTGAACTGAAGCTTCGTACCCATAGACCCATGAAGTGTCTTCCAAAATCTCGAGACGAATCTGATGTCCCTATCTGATGTGATGGAAACTGGTTGTCCATGACGGCTGACAATCTCTGCGACAAATAACTCCGCTAGAGGTAACATGTGCATCTTCTCTCCGGTCTTCATGGGAATGAAGTGAGCAGATTTGGTGAGTCGATCCACAATGACCCATATGGCGTTATTGCCTTTTCTAGTTCTTGGTAATCCCGAAATAAAATCCATGGTAATATGCTCCCACTTCCATTCTGGGATCTCTAATGGTTCTAACAACCTTGGAGGTTTCTGATGCTCTGCCTTCACCAACTGACATGTCATACAACAGGAGACAAAAGCTGTTATTTCTCTCTTCATATTGTTCCACCAAAATCTGCCCTTCATGTTCTGATACATCTTTGTGCTACCCGAATGCATAGAATACTTCGTACTGTGAGCCTCTGTCATGATGTCGTTCTTCAATTCTTCAATGTTGGGCACGCATAGACGATCACGATAGTATAAGATTCCATCCACAATATGAAAATCAGGACGTTCCGTTATATGCTCTGAGATTCTGGCCAACTTTAGATCTTGCAATTGATCATCCTTGATTTTCTGAATGAATGAAGGCTTAGACACTAACATGTTGGCTAACATTATGCCCTTCCTTAGTGGCTGTAAGTCTACACCCAATTCCTCAAGCTGTTGAAAGACGCAAGTAACCCTTAGACTTACGAAGCTTGCTGATTTCCTACTCAAGGCATCGGCTACTACATTTGCCTTCCCCGGGTAGTACTTGACTAGAAAGTTATAATCCTTGATATATTCCATCCATCTTTTTTGTCTCATGTTTAACTCCTTCTGAGAAAACAAGTACTGTAAGCTGCGGTGGTCGAAGTGGACTTCGAATTTCTCTCCATAAAGATAATGTCTCCACATCTTTAGTGCAAAAACGACCATTGCTAACTCAAGGTCATGCGTTGCGTAGTACTTCTCGTGGTCCTTCAACTGTCGGGATCCATATGCAACGACTTTTCCATCTTGCATCAACACACAACCAAGTCCTATATTCGAAGCATCGGTAAAAATGGTGAAACCACTGCTTCCGGATGGTAAGGTGAGGACTGGTGCTATAGTCAATCTCGTTTTCAGATCTTGAAAACTGGCCTCACACTGATCTGTCCATACATATGGTGCATTCTTCTTGGTTAACTTCGTCAATGATGCTGCAATCGACGAAAATCCTTCCACAAACCTCCGATAGTTACTTGCCAATCCAAGAAAACTTCTGATTTCTGATGCATTCTTCGGTCTTTCCCACTTCACAATTGCTTCAATCTTGGACGGATCCACTGACAATCCTTCTTTGGAGATGATGTGTCCCAAAAATACGACTTGTTCAAGCCAAAATTCGCACTTACTGAGCTTTGCATACAACTAGTTATCATTTAGGAGTTGCAGTGCTATCCTCAAATGCTCTTCATGTTCTTCTATGGACTTGGAGCACACCAAAATGTCATCAATGAATACTACTGTGAATTGATCTAGATATTCCGCGAAGATTTTGTTCATCAAGGCCATGAATACTGCCGGTGCATTCATCAGTCCAAATGGCATCACTAGGAACTCATAGTGTCCATATCTTGTCCAGAAAGCTGTCTTTGATACATCTGAATCTCTAACTCTCAGCTGATGACAACCGGACCTTAGATCAATCTTCGAAAAATAAGCAGCGCCTTGTAACTGATCAAACAGTTCATCTATCCTTGGCAATGGATACTTGTTCTTGATGGTCGCTTGGTTCGATCTTTGGTAATCATTGCACATTCTTATAGAGCCATCTTTCTTCTTGACAAATAAACTGGAGCTCCTCATGGTGAAATGTTAGTCCTCACAAAACCTTTGTCTAACAATTCTTGCAATTGTATCTTTAATTCTCCCAATTCCGCCGGAGCCATTTTGTATGGTGCAATAGATATCGGGGCAGTCCCTGCTAACAGCTCAATGGTGAAGTTAATTTCTTTAACAGGTGGTAATCCTGGGATCTCTTCTGGAAAAATGTCTAGAAACTCACAAACAATTGGGATCTCCTCCACCCCTTGGGACCGTTTATCCTCCGTGATAAACGCCAAGTAACCTTCACAACCACTTCTCACAAGTCTATCAGCCTTCAACGCTGAAATAAACCCTGGACAAGGATTCTTCTTCTCTCCTTGGAATAGCACTGCTGTTGGTGTCTCCTCTAATTTAAGAGCGAGGGTCTTCTGGAAACAATCCATAGTAGCATGGTACCCTGCTAACCAATCCATCCCTACGATGATATCAAAATCATACATTTCCAATAAAATGAGATTCGCTGGTAAGATGACTTCTCCTATCTTAATTGCACAACTAGGATAATATTTTCTACACACAACTTGTTTGCCTACTGGGGTGGACACAGTCAAAACAAACTCAAGTTCTCTAGCAGGCATATCAATCAACTTAGAAAAATTTGGGGATAGGAAAGAGTGTGTAGAGCCAGGGACAAACAATATCTTAGCTTCAATTCCACAAACAAGGAGTGTACCTTCCTCACGTTATCTGCAGCCTCTGCATCAGCCTGATTGAGTGCGTACACTTGTCCTCGTTGCTGTGGCCTTTGATGGGCTTGCTATTGTCTTCCTTGTGGTACATTCCTATTCTGTTGAGGAGGACGTTGATTCTGATTCCTGCCTTGCTGACGGGCCTACTGTTGCTGTTGGGGTCTATACTGTTGCTGTGGTGCTTACTGCTATAGTGGCCTTGGTTGGTTCTGAACAACTAGTGCATTCTGAGGTGGCGCTGGACGCTGTGCTCCTTGTTGTTGCTAATTCTGCCTATTGCCTTGTCCAACGAGCCTTGGACAATCCTTGAGCTGGTGTGCTATAAAACCACAATTGAAAAATGCTCCCGTAATCGTACGGCATTGAGCACTCTCATGATTCTTGCCACAATGAATGCAAACTAGTGGGTTTTGCAAATATTGTTCTTGCCTCAATCGTTTATCCTGTTGGTTCCTTGGTGGGTGATTCTGTTGATGAGCTTGTGCCTTCCCTTGAATGCGGAGGATTTTGTTATTCAAGATTTCAAACTTGTATGCCCTTCTCACAGCCAGTTCAAAGGTAGCAGGTGGCACAACTCCCGTGGCATCCCTCTCAATGATTAGGTTAAGTCCCTCAAGGAACTTTGCTGTCTTCTTTTCCACAGTGTTGATCAAGTCTAGGGCATATCTAGACAACCTCTAAAATTTGCTGAGGTATTCTAGAACGGTCATATTGCCTTGTACCAGCTGCTGGAACCCGATGGCCTTTTGCTTCTTGACATGTGTAGCCACATATTTGTCACTATACTGCTTCTTGAAATTATCTCAAACCTCAGCATCTTCCATAGTCCTGTATTCTGCCTTAACCGTCTTCCACCATATATCAGCTAGACCGGTGAACATAGATGCTGGAAGATCTACTCGTTGCTTACTAGTGCATTGAAATATTTCGTAGATGTTCTCCGTGTATTCTAGCCAATCATTAGCAGCTAGAGGGTCCTCCTGTCCAGTGAATTCCTTTGGACCTCTCTTCCGAAATCGTTCATACAAATCATTAGGGTCATGCCCTCTGCTGTTAAAGATGAATTGAGCACTCGCAGGTTGGGCTTGTACAGGTTCGGGTCTCCTTTCCAGGACTTCCAACAACTGCCTCTGTATTTGTGCCATCTCCCTTGCATGATCTTCGTCCTTCTTGGCCATCTCTGCTCTTGCAATCTGGCCTGGTTCTTATTTGCTTGACGCTGTTGGTCTAGCATTGCCTGCATCATTTGCTGAAACTGATTCTGCATGGTTGGATCAGGAGTACCGTTCTCAAGTGGTCCTATATGCTCACTATTGCTCACCGTGAGGTTGTCGATTACGGGTCTTTTATGAGGTGGCATATCACTGCAAAACAAGTTGTTAGCATATGAAAATCAAACAAGGGTCACACATTGCTCACACGAGTCTAACTAACGAAAAGTTTAACGAATCCTCGCAAGGACCTTATGAATTTTAGTTTCTTTTAATTGTCTGAAACATGTGTCACTTTGATACCAGTCTGTTGCGACCCAGAACCGAGATCCAGGCCCGCGAACGATAATAAAATGATGATGCTAATTAAACATACATATTCATACTAGACATATGAATACACTCATTTAATTTCCCACAGGTTTCCGCGGGGAGGATATCACACACGCTCACAAAATAATTACATTGGTGCGGAAGCATGTAGCAAACCAAATTCGTAATCCATTCCACATTTCAAAACTGGTGATACATATGTACAAATAACATGACGTCAGAGTGAGCAATGTTCATATTAGCATTCTCAAAATATCAAGTTAAATGTTTATACAAAAAGATCAGTTAAATTAACATTCTCCAAAAATAATGGCCAACAAAGGCTAGTACAACCAGAAGAGTTAATCAAATATCATTCTATGAACTCCCAAAATGTTACGCAACTCCTAGCTTGACCCAATGTCTAAATGACATTGTCGGCTTGCCATTCTACTAAGCGCTTCCGTTCACCGATCGCCTCCTCTGGCTCCTCCTCAAAGGCAATAACGGGGACTGGACCTGAGTACAAAAAAAAATGGGTCAGACACAACGATCTGGCAGGTGGATGAATAGATATCACAATAAAACAAATCGAAAGATAAATTGGACATATATTAAAATCTGTCCAAACATTTATTCCCATAAAACAAGAGATCATTTATCTAAAATGCATAAGTAAGATAAAACATGCAGGTGAATAGGAAAATGGCAAGATGGCAACCACATTAAAGCTAAATCCTCCATTACTAATGTGATAAGAGAACATTCAGTGCGTTGGGCTCGAGCACGCGAAGTGATGAGAACCAACAATATATACATATACTTATAGCTAGACGGTCGCAGAACCGGGTAACGGGGCAGGACAGGATCCAAGTTGCAGCTGGCGGGAGCACGAGGGGGAGGCCCAAGTCATTCGATCAGACTGACAAGGACATCCAAGCTTAGGGGTACCGACTCATAGGTCACATGAGAAATCAAAACATATACATAACATTGGTGTAAAACACTCAGGCTGGCGGGACATGGTGCTCATATGCACACATTTCACTTCAAAATCTTTTCATGCATGTACGAGGCTGGCGGAACATGTTAGGTGCATAAACCCATAGCTTGTGACAAAACTGGTGATATCGGGTGAAATCAAGTTAGGGCAAGTATAATCCGAGTAAAACAGTACAATGAATCCTTATATAATTACGGACTATATATTGGGGCTTCCGTATTCAAACAATATGTATAAAGATCTTGTATGTCTATTATTGCTCTTGGCATGGTACTCGAATGATAGAAGACATTCCAAGTTTCCTTATACAAATTGATAAAACCAAAATTCCCAATACATTTCCGGGATGGGGTTTCTTTTTAAGTCGGTCTCCTTATGTCATCCCTTAGTTCTTTCCAAGGTGGTAGGGCATCAAAACAACCCATCCAAACCTTAAAATACCAAATCTGAGAACAATAGGAAAGATCCAGGAATTTTGCATAGTTCGCTCGAGCGGACTGGGAGTTCGTTCGAGCAGACTGGTTCGAGTTAGAAGGGCTCGAGTGAAGAAGGAGGGAGGCTCGAGTGACCAAGATTCTATAAGGGGTTCGCTCGAGCGAACTGCTCCAAGTCAGGAAGGCTCGAGCAAAGTATATGGAAGGCTCGACGAAGTATATGGTTTACTCGAGCGATTTAAGTTGTGTGAGGGGTTCGCTCGAGCGAAGTTGAGTTCGCTCAAGCGAACTACTCCAGAAACTTGCAGAACCTGCAGTCCGAGTCCTTTTCTTCATTCATTTCTAAACACTTTTGAAGCCAACACTTAGCACAATATTTATGGCCCTTTTCTACCTACTTCAATCACATTCAAGTCCTCCAACAATCATCCCTTCAAAACCAAAAATCACATCAATACTTCCTTCCAATCTCATTCGATGCACAACCGCCAATCATGAAAGCCCGTACATATCAAAACACAACTTTAATGTACAAAATTTAAGAGAACATTTAAAAAAGAAAGAAGCTTATAATTATGTACATTTCAACAATCAATTTAGATTATAGAATGCATGCAAGATGAATAGAGAAAAATCCACAATTCCATTAAAACATGAAATCATTCAAAGAAAACCCATTCATCCACTTGCCTTGGCTCCAAAAAAAGCTAATCGAGCTCTAATCACACTCTCAAGCTCAAATTCCACAATCTACCCAAAAACCCTCAAATTGACACCCATTACAAACCCTAGAATGTCAAAAATCAAGAAATAGGATGAGGGAGCTTCCAATAATGATGGTGAAGCTCCTCATGGGTTAGGATAGCATAAATCTAGAAGATGAGAAGAATCACTTACATGGAAGGTTCTCATATGAAGAGGGCTTTCTTAATAAGATCCTTGAAGTGGGTGATCTCTTCTAAAAATTACATCAATGGAAAGCTCTTGAGGAGAGGAAGAAGAAGATAAGCACCATTTCACTTTTAGCAATAGCTTGATATAGATTTGGGAGATGAAGAAGCAAGAAGAAGGAGAAGAAGAAACCCTAGGTTGCCTTAGCTAAATCTCTATAAAGAGAGTTGCAAGAAGAGGGAAGCGTGAAGAAGACTCCTCCTTTTATAGAAAATGGAGATGGGTCTCACAACTTAACCAACTAATTGGGCTTAACACATGGGTTTCCGGGCCTCGGATGGGTTAGACGAAGAATGAAGAATTGTTCGCCGAAATTTTTAGTTTCCAAAAAGTATATATTTCGCGTGTTTCGGAGACATTGAAAATAGTGTCCAGATTTTTGTGCAAAAGACTGTTTTACCCCTATCAATAGAAAAGTAGGGTCTAGAGGTCTCGAATGGAAATGGGGCAAACACGAAAGTTGTAGGGAATAATAAAATAAATCAAACGGAGCAAAAATACAGATTCCTGGAATTATTAAATAAATCCCATAGTCACTCAAAACACAATAAAGGAACCTCCAAAGGGTCCCACTAAATCATAACGGTTCCCAAAATAATCCAAAGCTATATAAAAGCTATTCTAATACAAAACTTAGCAAAATCTACCAATCTCATTTAAAACTAAAACACAACTTAATTAACACTAATCACAATCTCTTTGGTTGGGGTCTTACGACCACTCATAGCTTAACCCAATGTCTAAATGACATTGTCAGCTTGCCATTTAATGACACATTGCGGCTCGCCGGCCGCCTCCTTCGGCTCCTCCTCAAAGGCAACGAGGTCAGGACTTGAGTACCACAAAAATGTGTCAGCCACGACGGTCTGGCAGGCGGATGAGTAGATATAACCAAAGACAATACAAAGAAGTTCTTTAGAAATCAATTGAAATATGTCAAAGCATTAATTCCCATAAAACAAGATATATCATTCATCTAGAACATATGTGCAAGGTAAAACATGTGGGGTATCAATGAACAGAGAACTAGCAAGATGAAAACTACACTAAAGTTAAATCCTCCATCATTAGAGTGATGAGAGCACATCCAGTGCGTCGGTCTCCGACACACGAAGTGACTAGAACCAACATTTTATGTACATATACATATAGCTAGACAAGTCCACGGCCGTGGAACCGGGTAACGGGACATGACATGATCCAAACTGTAGCTGGCAAAAGCACTAGGGGGAGGCCCAAGTCAGTTGATCAGACTGACAAGGACATCCAAACTTAGTGGTGCCGACTCATAGGTCACACGAAAATCAAAACATACTCATATCTATAATGGTGTAAAAACACGAGAGCAGGCGGGACAGGGTGCTCATAGGCACACCTTTCACATCAGTCACTTATCATACAAGTACGGGGCTCGTAAAACATATCAAGTTCACAACTCATTAATTTGAGAAAAATGAGGGTTATCACATGAAAACGGGCTAGAACATGTATAATCCAAGTAAAACAACCGTGATGAGTCTTCGTAGCGTTACGGATCATTTATTGAGGCTTTTGCATTTAAGCAATATGTATAAGGGCCTTGTATATCTATTATTGCTCTTGGCATGGTAGTCGGATGATAGGAGACCTTCCAAGTCCCCTATATAAATTGACAAATCCAAAATCCTCAATACATTTCCGGGATGGGGTTTCTTTCACAACCAACCTCCATATATTACCTCCTACAACTTCCCATCTAGTTAGAGGTCCAAACCAACCTCACCGAACCTTAAAACACCCATTTTTAATGTTTCTGGGGTAAGCCTAGGGATCTTATACAGTTCGCTCGAGCGGTCTGGAAGTTCGCTCTAGCGAAGGGCTTTCTGGAAGGATTTGCTCGAGCAGATACAAGTTCGCTCTGGAAGTTCTCTCTAGCGAAGGGCTTTCTGGAAGGATTTGCTCGAGCAGATACAAGTTCGCTCGAGCGAACTGGTCCGAGTCAGGTGGGCTCAAGCGAACTGGAAAGGTGGCTCGAGCGATCAAGTCTCTGGAAAGGGGTCGTTCGAGCATACAATGGGTCGTTCGAGAGACGTAGCTTCTGGAAGGGTTGGCTTAAGCGAACCTGTGGAGTTTTCTCGAGTGAACTAGGTTCTGTGAGGGGTTTGCTCGAGCAAACTGCTTCAGAACCTGCAGTTCTGTGCAGTCCGAGTTCCCTTCTTTTCCACTTCTCAAACCTCCTTTGTAATACTACCTTTTCACAACCATTTACTTCTCTTTGGCCTTCCAACAACCATATTTACTCCTCCGACAGCAAACCTCCAAGCGATGAACTCCCATTCATTTCCAATCTCATTCATTGCAAAACATCCATTATTAATGAAGTCAATAACAAAACAAACTTTAGCAAATAAATATGTACCTTCTTAAGAGAACATTTAAGAAAGAGTAGTCCAACCATATGCACATTTCAAAAAGCATTATAAACCATAGGAATCTAAAAGAAGATGAACAGTAAAATCCACATTTTTCTATAAAACAAGAAAGCGTTCAAATCAACCCATTCATCCACTTGCCTTGGTTCCAAAAAAGACTAATCAAGCTCTTAAACACTTCTCCAAGCTCAATCAACAATCTATGCAAAAATCCCCAAAAGAAACCATTACAAACTCTAAAATGTCAAAATCAAGAAATAGGATGAGATAACTTCCAACAATGAAGGTGAAGCATCTCAAGGCCTAGGAGAGTACAAATCTAGAAGATGAGAAGAAAGGCTGACTTGGAAGGTTCTCAAATGAGAGAAGATAGCTCAAAGAAAACTCTAGGATACTTGGTTTCCTCTTCAAATTGTATCAATGGAAAGCTTTCAATGAGAAGAAGAAAATGGTGATCTCCATTCTCCTTTTAGCAATGGCTTGGTGATGGATTGAAGATGAAGAACAATAAGGAAAGGGAAGAAACCCTAGGCAGCTGGAACTCCTCTCTTCTTCAATGAAAAGTTGCAAGAAAAGGAAGAAGGAAGAAGGCTTCTCCTTATATAGAAAATGGGAATGTGTCCCACATCTTAACACACTAGATGGGCTGCTTGAAACATCGGTTTCCGGGCCTCGGATGCATTCGACAAAGAAGGAAGAATTGTTCACTGAAATTTCTAGTTTTTGAAAAGTACATAGTTCACGAGTTTCGGAAACATTGAAAATAGTGTCCAAATTTTGTGTAAAAAGACTGTTTTACCCCTATCATTAGCAAAGTTGGGTCTTGAGGTCTCGAACGAAAACGGAGCAAACATGAAAGTTGTAGGGAATGATAAAATAAATCAAATGGAGCAAAATACGGATTTTCAGAATTATCAAATAAACCCCAAAGTCACTCAAAACACAATAAAGGAACCCCTAAAGGGTCCGACTTAATCAAAAGGTTCCAAAAACAATCCAAAGCTATATAAAAGTTATTCTAATCCAAACTTAACTGAAATCCACTAATCTCACTTATAACTAAAGCAGGTTTTAATTAGCACTAATCAGAAACTCTCGGGGCGGGGTCTTACACCTTTTTTTCAGCGCGTTTGGGTGTCATACACCTCTTTAGATATATATATATATATATGCTTTGATTTCGTTTTGACCTATGAGTCAACACCACTAAGCTTGGACAAGCTTGTCGGTTTGATCCACCGACTTGGGGTCCCCTTTAGCTTCTGTCAGTCACAATCTGAATTCTGTTCTGTTTTGTCACCCGGTTCCGTGGCCGTGGTTTTGCTCAGTTTATGTATATACGTATATAGTTGTTTCTCGCCACCTTGCGTGCCCGGGACCAGCACCTTTAGTGTGCTCTCATCATATTAGTGAATGGAGGATTTAGCTTGCGTGCGGTTGCCATCTTGTTAGTTCATATTCCCTGTTACCTTACATATTTTATACTGCATATTGCTTTAAACAAATAATGCATCCTGTTTTATGGAAATTATAGCTTCGATAGACTTTCAATGTGTTTCTAAAATATGTTTTGAATTTTGTTATTGTTATATCTATTCACTCATCTTCTAGACCGTCGTGTCTGACCCACTCTTTTGGTACTCAGGTCCAGACCCCATTGTCTTTGAGGAGGAGCTGGAGGAGGCAGCCGGTGAGCTGCAAGGATTAGTAGAATGGCAAGATGACAATGTCATTTAGACATTTGGTCGAGCTCTGAGTTGCGAAACACTTTTTGGGGGATGTTTAACACGTTTTGATTCTTTTGATTGTATTGGCCTTTGTTGGCCATTATTTTGGGGAAAAGATTAACTGGTCTTTTGTATAAACGTTTAACTTTATATTGAGAATGCCATATGGATCATTGCTTACTCTGACGTCATGTTATTTACACATGTGTGTTATCAGTTTTTAAATGTGGAATGGATTACAAATTTTGTTTGCTACATGCTTTCGCACCAATATGAATGATTTGTGAGTATGTGTGATATCCTCACCGCTGAAACCTGTGGGAAATTAAATGAGCGTATTCTTATGTTTATTGTTGTAAACCATACACTCACCACCACTCAACGCTCCAATCCCGGATTGGGTGCACTGACCCAGTCCGAGGTCGCGACAGCATGGTAGAGTGAGTGGGCCTCCATTATTGAAGCAGTGGAGAGCTATGTACTCCTAATGCAGTAGAGGATTCTTATCCCATATAGGGATGGAGAATCCCATGGCAACATATATTTAGCATATGTGTACTAGATATGATAATCTACAAAGATGTCAGCTAGGCTTGACTAGACCCATTGAATTAAGAAGCTGACTTGGTCGTTAATGGTTTGGATTTCAAAGGCAAAACAATGTATATGGCAAAAGTAAGTGTTTTCCCTTCTCCTTTTTTAGTGTGTTTGTGCGACAAAAGGATTGCGTAGTACCCGATTGTTCCATTGTTTGAAGCAATATATTTTCCTTGCTAAAAAGAAAAAAGTGATAAGATTATCCCCAATAGAGAGGATTTCGATTTCTTTTGGGAGGGATAGGAATGCAAGGATGATAGATGAATTTATTTTAGTTGTTGGGTTGTTGTGGATTTATTTTAGTATGATGTGATCGTCTACTTATACTTTTGTTATTATTAATGATCAGCTCGTGGACTGAACCCATCTTTCGATAATTGTGTGACGCAGATAATGATAAACCTTGCTTGTTTAAATAATAGTTATGAGGTCTGTTGTAATGAATATTCGCATAAATTATGATAAAACTTGCTTGTTCAAATTTTGTTATCATAGGAGCGACACCCAAATTAGTTTTGGAGTCCTGGGAACGTGAAGGATCTGACACTAGCTCATGTGAAGATCCACTTGCAGGTAATGACTGTTTTATCCTTTTTTTTTATTCTCAATGAATTGCCATACACATTTCATTACATGTAGTTATATATCTGTATATTGATTTAGGCCTAGTTTTATGTTAATAATTAGTAAAATGTCTATAGGGTACCAGCAGTTGCAATTTTTTCAAGTGGTGTGACGTAGTTACCTGTAATGGGGTTCCTAATGTTGTTCAGTCTTCATACCCAACCTGCTCTCGTGGGGCTAGAAAGTGCATTCTTCTTATTGAAAAGGATGGGAAAGATGTTGATAGGAAGTACTTTGCCTACCCTGTTAAGAAGGTAGCGCTTATTACTTGAATCTGTTTTATTTGTTTCTTGTGATTTGTCAAGAATTTACCTTCTGTTGTTAAATCGAAATTGAATATGAATATAAGGATATCATTTACTAATAAAGAAAAATGTATGACAACAGAAATGTATGAAGTCGAGTTGTTATTTGATAGAATCAAAACAACGAAACTTCAATACTTTGTTATTCTGTTTGTTAACCAATGACCACTACAATTCTTGATTCTGATTATCTTATTTGCTTTCCTCCAATTAATGGTGGATGCATGAAAAAAAGACCCCCTTTCCTTTGTCCACAATAGCAGCACCCCAGAAAGCAACAGCCGCTGAGAACTGGAAACTGAAATCCCATAAATGAATGAAGTTAATCCTTTTCACAAGACTAAGAAAGCATCACATAAGACTTTCCTAATACCAGGCGGTAGGCCAGACAGGATGCTGGACCTAATCAAATTTCAGTTTTCTCCACGCCCAGGACCAGCACAGATAACCTTAACCAAAATCTGCTTCAAATTCCATAGTTCTTCAAGCGCAAGAATCTCAACAGAACTCAGATTTCAAGATAACCTTCATTCTCAATTTGGCTTCCAGGGATACCAGAGTGCATAAAATACAGTTTTGAAAAGAACCTCAATAAGTAAACCCACAACCCTTGCAGAAAAATGCATCACTGTTAGTTGGACAAGAGCCATCCAATTAACAGCATCTTTTGCATGCATTACAAAAATTTTCTTGTGAAAAAATGTTATTTTTCTGTTCATGGGGGTTTTCATATCAACCAGGAGATGGAATGGAGTCTTTCCAGTCAAAACCAGGACCTACCCAAGTAAGATTAGATCAAGGAGAAGCCTCTCAGATGCTCAAAACATGGTAGCAGATGACGAAATCCTTCCCGTCTTGATCGTGGGTGCAGGTCCTATTGGGCTTGTCCTCTCCATACTTCTCACCAAATGAGGTATTTTCTTAGATTTTTTTTAACTAGTTAAGTAATTTTATCAAACGCTAGTATATGATGATTACATTCCTATGTACTACGCATTTTAATCCAATTTGATTTTTATAGAATGTATATGTTCAACTTTAAATTGTATAACGACAATGACCCCAACTGAATGAGATAGGACTGTGATGATGGCTACAATAACAATGACAGTGATGATGGATGGATAAGATTTCGTTTTGAAGAAGTTAGTGTATTCATTTCATTGTGTATATGATAATTTTCTGATGCAAAATGAACCATCCACCATACGTTTATAAAAGATATTCTTTTTTTTTTTTGTAATGATAGCAGGATTCTTTTGAGTTTTGTACTAAACTTGGAAGTACAAAAAGTGCATATGATTGTCTTTTGTGAATTCCATGGGTTAGCGTTGTTTTTAGCATGTTTGTTGATTCCTATTTCAAAATTCTAGTCTTGTTGATCCTACTGTTTATTGGAGTTTGTGTTTTATATTTCTTTACCATGCATTTTGCAGTTTTATGAGCACTCATACTCTATAGAGTTTAGATCTTTTTTTTTCTTGGAATGGTAACTGAATTTATATCTTATAAACTTTGAGTTGTGCTTATTGGTGAAAAATGTTACAATAACCAACCATATAGGTCACATTGCCAAACTTTGTCTTTAGGTGCCAATCCCACAAGAATCTTGCCTTAGTCTCCCTTCTCAAAGAGTTCTCTTTAGAGATGGCTTGGGCACATAGACAGAAGATTAGACACAGCACCCTCATAAGTATTGAAATTCACTGTTACACACACACACACACACACACACACACACAAAAGAAGAAGAAGAAGAAGAAGAGTATATAAATGGTAGAAGTTCAAGGATATAGGGGAATAAGGAGACCATTATAGATCTTGAGCGGAGTAGTGATAGATTATGGAGTGACTCACCAAGCCTTCCCAAAGTAGATGGGATAAGGCTTTGATGATGATGGATACATTTGGTTCGGGCTTTTCCAGCATGTTTTCATTTGGCATTCAAATATATTTTCGGCGAATTAGCATATACAAAGCCAACTTGTGACCGGGACTCACTCCACTTGACAAATTTTTATTTAAATTGTTAAACACATAAAAATTTAAAAAATAGTGTGTGTAACCATGGTGGGGAGTATAGAGAACATAGTTGTGTTTTTTTGGAATAGTGCATATGGTTTTGGAAACTCAAGGTAAATTTCATTTACTTGCTTTACTTTTGTTGATATATAAAAAATTAGATCATTTTGCACTAGGTCTATCTTATTAATTGTTAAATGGTAGCCTATACTTTGGAATTTTTATATTCATTGATTTTTTTCAAAATAGATTGGAGACCTTAAGGAGATTTTCGGACTTTTTATGGTTAACGTGCAAATGCTTCGAGCAAAACTGAAAGTGGTTGATGTTTCATATGGAACTGGGATAGGTAGGTTTCTCATTGAATTTATATAATGCTTATTTTTATAATAAAAAGTATGAATGCAACAAAAACATTGACAAAAATAATATTCATTCCTTGGCAACCCACACACACACCCACACCTACCTGCCCCACCCACTGTCACCACCACCCACTACTCTCATTGTGAATTGCTACCAGTCCAAGGTTGATACTCATTAGGCCCTAATATTGATCATTAAATTGGAACTTATCTAATGATTAGGATTTGGATAACGTTGGGGCTCTAAAAGTCAGTACCTCTAATGATCACATGGTTCCTTTTCTGCACACAGGTAGGCATAGGTAGGTCATTGGAAACTTCTTAAACCCTATTCAAACCCTTGACTTTTTTCCATATTTTCAATTGAGCCCCCCAGAATGGACCTTTTCTTGAATAGGAATGGCCAGACTATTCCTGAGTAGGTTGGTAAAGTGCTGTTTACATTTTTTTTTTCTGCTAAGTTGCTACTGGTCAGGACTTGGGAGTGATACTTTAAACTTGGAGGCCTAGGCCATGATCCAACCTTGGGCATGTGTGTGATACTAATGTGCCAACACCACTCAACAGGAGTGTGTTGGCAAATAATGTTTACATTAGCACTAGAAGCACCTGTGAAGAATCCAACACGGTGTCATGTCAGATACGTGTCTAATAGGGTTTTACTTGGGTAATTCCTAAATATTTATGGAACATAGGATTCAGCCTTTTATGTTGGAAGTGGGTGGACCTCTTGGATAGGTTTCAAAAACTTTTCACCAACTATAAGTGATGAACACCTATCCAAAAGCCATCAAAACTCAATCCAGGATGCATGTCCTCAAACTCAGCCATCATGATCAGCAAACAAACCTATTAAAAGGATAGAAACAACACTAAACATGCAACCACGAAATTCCACAACATACAAGGAGTAGAAAATACCTATGGAGCTTGGTTGTGCTCTAATGGAGAACTTGCTTCAACTCTTTGATGAAGAGCTCTTCTAAGATCAGAATCTCCAATGCCCAATCGTCTTCCACCCTATGACCCACTTCAGATCTCTTTCCACACGAGAGATGGTGGAATCTCCAAGAGAAAGACTATCTAGAATCTCCAAGGAAACTAGAAGGGAACTAGAAGAGAGAGAGGGGAAGGAGAAGAATGTAACTCTTGCACTTTAGGGTTGATGGGCGTGAACTCCTCTTGATAGACCAAGCATGGACGTCCAAAGCCACCCCTAGTCTCCTTTATATAGATTTTCAACTCTTCTCTTTGTATATTATTAGAAGTCCAACTTCCATTATACTTAGTAACCCTTTATTCCACTATTACCACTATTAGAAGTCTCACTTCAAATAGAAATAGCAGGCTTCCCTTTTGAGTTCAAATAGAATTAGTAAAGATCCAATCTTGGGCTAGCGTGGGGACCATTAGGGATTCCATAGAAAGCTGGCTCCAATTGGGACACCGTGACCCCACATCTCATGTGCAATCCGGGCCCACAGTTAATTACAAATAACTCCACTATATAAATGCAATTGAACTCCAGTCTTAGGAATAAATTACATGAAGACCCTAAACTTCCCTATCACTACAAGTGAGCCCCTCTATCATTATCAATGGATCAATTGGACAGACTGTCTCACCAATTTAGATCCATATCTTATTATCCTTGAAACTTAATTAATTATAGTAATCATTAGTACCATCCAATTAACTCTTAATTGAGATGAGTCTACACTTACGAATGATAAATACATTAATTGGCACAAGGGGATAATAGAGATAGATTCCATCTTGACCATTAAATGTTCTCACAGTCCTACTACCACGTACCCAAGACACCGAGGTGTTGACCTACAGTTGGCCTCACTCATTGGTGACTCAAAGCAAATGAATAGATAGAAACTTGAGTTCTTCAATGTGTCAGGGTTGAGAGCCTATTCCTAGGGAATTATGAGAGCATACCTTAAAATAAAGACAGTGTTTTTAAGGTGCTTTCTCATGGTCCTTTTAATACATCCAATGTACCAGTATAATGATCTAGAATCTTTCATTTCTATGATCGAGACAGATCACACTATCTCATAGTGATCATAATACTGCAACCTTGTCAGATGAGACGCCAAATCTTATCACTGGTTGTGAATTAATTCAAGTATAAGATTTGCGACACATGTCTCCTGTATGTGGATCTCATCCACACACATGTGTTATATCTAATATACTTGTCGACTTCGGTTCATCTCATGAGCCAGTATGTCATTTGTATTGGTTATGTGCATTAAAGTAATAAAACACCATTCATCTCATGAAAAGAAAACATGAATATATTGATAAATAAAGAAATTAATCAATTTATTACATCAATCTTAATGGATTGAGACCATAAATCTAACAATCTCCCCTTGGGCTCAATGCCAGTCATGGTTGCATCTCTTGCCCATCCCATCCACATACTGCTCAAAGACTTTGGTAGTCAAAGGCTTAGTAAAGGGATCTGCGAGATTATCCGCAGATGCTATCTTGGTGATGGCAATGTCACCTCTCTGCACAATCTCTCTGACCAAGTGATATTTCCTCTGCACATGTTTTTGGCTTTTATGGCTTCTGGGTTCCTTGGACTGTGCGACTGCCCCGCTGCTGTCATAGTGAACTGTGAGCGGCTGTCGCGCCAAAGGTATCACTCCAAGTTCCATAAGGAATCTTTTGAGCCAAATTGCTTCCTTAGCCGCTTCACAAGCTGCCACATATTCAGCTTTTGAGGTGGAATCAGTGGTACATTCTTGTTTAATACTCCTCCAGCTGATAGCTCCGCCGCCAAGCATAAACACATACCCAGAAGTTGATTTCCTAGAATCCTTATCTGACATGAAGTCAGAATCTGTGTAACCGACTGGAATCAACTCATCACTACCATAAATTAACATGTAATCTCTAGTCCTTCTCAAGTATTTGAGAATACACTTCACAGCAGTCCAATGGTCAGGACCTGGGTTAGACTAATATCTGCTGACTAAGCCCACTGCATGACAGATATCCGGTCTTGTACAAAGCATAGCATACATGAGGCAGCCGAGGCATATGGCACTTCTCTCATCTGCTCCTTTTCCTGAGGTGTCTTTGGACACTGATCCTTGGATAGGTGCACTCCATGCTTGAAAGGTGTGATATCCTTCTTGGAGTCTTGCATTGCAAACCGCACTAGTACCTTATCTATGTATGCAGCTTGAGATAAGCCAATCATCCTATTTTTCCGGTCTCGATGGAGTTTGATCCCTAGGATGTAGCTAGCTTCCGTGTAAGACCCCGCCCCGAGAGTTTCCGATTAGTGTTAATTAAGACGTGTTCTAGCTATAAGTGAGATTAGTGGAAATGGGTCAAATCTGGATTAGAATAGCTTTTTATAGCTTTGAATAATTTTGGGAACTCATTTGATCTAGTGGGGCCCTTTGGGGGTTCCTTTTTATTGTGCCTTGATCAGTTTTGGGATTTAGTTGTAATTCTGAAAATCGGTAATTTGCTCCGTTGAACGTATTTTATGATTCCCGACAACTTTTGTATTTGTTCCGTTTCCATTCGAGACCTCTTAACCCTACTTTGCCATTGATAGGGGTAAAACAGTCTTTTTACACAAAATCTGGACACTATTTTCAATGTCTCCGAAACTTGTAAAATATATACTTTTTGGAAAGTAGAAATTTCGACGATCAATTCTTCCTTCTTCGTCGAATCCGTCCGAAGCCCGTAGAACGACGTTTTAGCCCATTTTGGACTTTTAAGTTGTGGGACCCATTGCCATTGTCTATATAAGGAGGAGTCTTCTTCCTCTCTTCCTCTTCTTGCAACTTCTTGAGAAATAGAGAATCCCAGCCCAGCCTAGGGTTTCCTTGCTCTCCTTGCTTCTCCATCTCTCAATCACTCCCAATCTATTGCTAAAGGTAAAATGGATGCTTCAATCTTCTTCCCCTCCATGAGAGCTTCCTCTTGATATCTTTTTTTGAGAGAACCTTCCATTCCAAGCTATCTTTTGAGCTAACTCTTGCCATTTGAGGACTCTCCATGTAAGTTCTTCTTCTCATCTCTTGATTGTGTATTCATCTAGCATGGGAGGTGCTTCACCTTGAGTATTGGAAGCTACCTCCATCTATTTCTTGGTTTTGTCAATTCTAGGGTTGTAATGAATGTATTTGGGGATTTTGTGTAGATTGTAGATTATGAGCTTGATAGTGGATTAGAGCTTGATTAGCATACTTTGGAGACCAAGGCAAGTGGATGAATAGATTCAATTTGAATAAGTTCTTACTTTGTCAAAAAAAAATGTGGATTTTACTATTCCTATTTCATTTGATTTATTATGTTTCATAATGCCTTTGGAAATGCATTGATTGACATGGTTTTCTTCTCTTAGTTAGTTTTATGAGAACATATGCATTCATGCATGAAAGTCTATTTTGGTTATTACAAACCTCTTAAATGATATTGTACTTGCATTGATTGAGATTTGTAAGGGTAGGTGAATTAAATGCATTGATGGAATGGTGGTTGGTGGAAATGATTAAATGTTTTATGGAAGGGAATAGACCCATTTCATGTTAGGAAATGGTTAGAATTGAGGTGGAATGGTTTGGGAGAGGAATGACTGAAATCTGCACCTGATGTGTAGTTCCCGCAGCTGGGCGGTCAGCGGGCGGTCAGCTCGGCGGCTAGCCGACAGGTGACCGGCGGCTAGCCGACCCAGATGCGGTTAGAAACACAGAATGCTGTATTTTGACAGGCGAACCGCGGTCAGCCGCGCGGTCAGCTCGCGGCTAACCGCCAATCCCAAACCCTGTGACCGCTAGGTAGCCGTGATGCGCGGTTAGAAACACAGAATGCTACATTTTAGCAGGGTGAACCACGGTCAGCTCCGCGGTCAGCCAGCGGCTAACCGCCGACCACCTCGGCGGCTAACCGCCAGCTAACCGACAGGTGACCGAGTTTTACCCAGAATTCCTGAGTTCTTTCCATTGTGTTCGGTTATGATATTTAAAGGTTTGGATGGGTTGTTCTGATGCCCTACCACCTTGGAAAGACCCAGGGGATGACATAAGGAGATTGACATAGAAAGAAACACCATTTCGGAAAAGGTATTGGGACCTTTAGATTCATCAACGTGCATAAGGAAGCTTAGTATGTCCTCTTTCATTCGAGTACCATACTAAGGGTAATATAGACATACAAGATCTTTATACATGTCGCTTGAATACGGATGCCCCAATATATAATCCCTAATGATATAAAGATTTATTTCATTGTTTTACTCCGGTTATAGGTATAACTTCCCGATTCTACTAGTTCTATCCCAACCCTGATTTACACACTTGATATGTCCTGATAACCCCGTTTATGCATGAACCGATAATGATATGAAATGTGTGCCTACGAGCACCATACCCCGCTTGCCCGTATGTTTTGTATTGATATAGTTTTGTAAAAGTCTTGATTTCTCATGTGACCTATGAGTCGGCACCACTAAGCTTGGACGTCCTTGTCAGTCTGATCAACTGACTTGGGCCTCCCCCTTGTGCTCCCGCCAGTTGCAACTTGGATCCTGTCCTGTCCCGTTACCCGGTTCCGCGGCCGTGGTCTTGCCTAGCTATATGTATATGTATATGTATGTAATGTTGGTTCTCGTCACTTCGTGTGCTCGAGCCCAATGCACTGAATGTGCTCTCATCACCTTAGTGATAGAGAGGATTTGGCTTTAGTGTGGTTGCCATCTAGTCAGTTCCTGTACCTTGAATACCCCACATGATTTATATTGCATTTGTATTTTAAATGAACTATGCATCCTGTTTTATGACAGCTATCGTTTTAATAAGTTTCGTTATGTTTAAAATGTGCCTTGATTTCTTTCTTGGTATTATCTATTCACCCACCTGCCAGACCGTCGTGTCTGACCCATTTTTGTGGTACTCAGGTCCAGCTCCCGTTGTTGCCTTTGAGGAGGAGCCAGAGGAGGCGGTCGATGAACCGCAACGTTTAGTGGAGTGGCAAGCTGACGATGTCATGTAGACATTGGGTCTAGCTTTGAGTTGCGAACATTTTGGGGAGATTATAGACTGATTCTTGATTCTTTTACTTTTGGGTTGTACTGGCCTTTGTTGGCCATTATTTTTTTTTGGGAATGTTAATTTAACTTGATCCTTTGTTTAAACTTTAACTGTATATTTTGGGGATGCTAATGAGATCATTGCTCACTCTGTATACTTGTGCATTATCAATCTTATTTGATGAGTATGGATTAAGAGTTTGATTTGCTACACGCTTCCGCACCAATATAAATGTTCTATGAGTGAATGTGGAATCCTCACCGCGGAAACCTGTGGGAAATTAAGGGTGGTTCATTACCCCATCCACACCACCCGTCGCGGTCCCGGGGCCCCGGTCCGGGGTCGCGACATTCCCCATAAGTCTTTCATATCAAAAGTCTTAGCTAACCAAACTTTTACTATAGACAGCATTCCTATGTCTCTTCCGAGTAGAAAGATGTCATCGACATACAATACCAGAAAAACTACCCTGTCTCCTTCACTTTTCATATACACACATGACTCATCTGGATTTTGACAAAAACCAAATGCCTTGATCGCCTGGTCAAAACGGATGTTCCAGCTTCGGGATGCCTGCTTCAATCCATAAATGGACTTCTGCAGCTTGCAAACTCTTTGCTCTTGGTTTTTAGCCACAAAACCGTCTGGTTGCATCATATAGATGTCTTCCTCAAGATGGCCGTTTAGAAACGCCGTCTTGACATCCATTTGCCAAATCTCATAATCGAGATGAGCCGCAATGGATAAGAGTATCCGGATAGACTTGAGCATGGCTACCGGCGAGAAGGTTTCCTCATAGTCGATACCTTCTTTCTGAGTATACCCTCTCGCAACAAGCCTGGCCTTAAAGGTCTCAACTCTTCCGTCCGGTCCTCTCTTCCTCTTGTAGACCCACTTGCACTCAATAGGTTTAATATTGGCAGGCAAGTCCACAAGTGTCCAGACCTAATTAGAGTACATCGACTCCATCTCAGCTTTCATAGCTTCTTGCCAACGTCCCGAGTCTATGTCATTTATTGCTTCATTATAGTTACAGGGATCCTGTTCCAATTCTTCCGAGATTGTCTCGTAAGACTCTCCCAAGAATGAGAACCTGTCAGGGGGTCTGACAATCCTCCCACTACGACGAGGTACTGGTGTAACTACTGGGTTAGGTATGGGCGGATTCTCTTCAAGTTCGGCTATAGTAGGATTTGGAATTGACTTCTCTTGAATCTCTTCTAAGATAACCTTTTCTAAAGATTTCCGGTCAATCATATAATCTTCCTCAAGAAAAACCGCATTGGTGCTGACAAGCACTTTCTGCTCTCTGGGATTATAGAATATCCAACCTTTAGTTCCTTTAGGATATCCTATAAAGGTGCACACTTCCGACTTCGATTCCAACTTATCTGTCTTTACCTTCAACACATGTGCTGGACAACCCCAAATATGTAAATGTTGTAGACTAGGCTTTAGCCCAGACCACAACTCCCGGGGAGTCTTAGGTACAGACTTAGATGGTACGAGGTTTAGTATGTACATTGCAGTATCTAAAGCATACCCCCAAAAGGATATATGTAATCTTGAGAAACTCATCATAGACCTGATCATATCCAAAAGAGTCCGGTTCCTTCTTTCTGCCACTCCTTTCTGTTGAGGCATACCAGGAGCAGACAACTGGGATATAATCCCATTTTCTGATAGGTATCCCATAAAATCAGCTGAGAGATATTCCCCTCCTTGATCTGATCGAAGAGTCTTGATACTTTTACCTAATTGCTTTTCCACTTCCGCTCGAAACTCTTTGAACTTTTCAAAAGCCTCGGACTTGCGGTGCATAAGGTATATGTATCCATATCTTGAGTAGTCATCTGTGAAAGTGATGAAGTACTCATATCCTCCTCTCACTCTAATATTTATGGGTCCACACACATCAGTATGCACTAATTCCAATAAATCTTTGGCCCTATTGCCCTTTAGATAAAAAGGGTCTTTTGGTCATTTTGCCTTCCATACAGGATTCGCAGACAGGCATTGGTTCTACCACCAGTGAAGGCAAGATACCATCTTTCACTAGCCTATCAATCTTGTTTAGGTTAATGTGACCTAGCCTTAGGTGCCAAAGCTTTGTTGGATTAGATGAAGGTGATTTTCTCTTTAATGATGGTCTATTATTTATCTCGGTATCATGTATCTCATACATTGTGGGAGTTAACAAATAAAGTCCATTGATTACTTTGCCAGAACATATGAAAGCACCATTCCTCTTTATGACAACTTCAGTACCAAAAGTAATAGAATAACTTTTATTCACCAAACTAGAAACTGAAATTAAATTCCGCCTTAAAGACGGTACATATAAAGTGTCTGACAAAATCAATTTATTATTCGAAAAACATAAAGTAATAACTCCCACTAAAACCGCCTTTGCCTTAGCGTCAGATCCTAGGTTGACAATGATTTCGCCATCACTGAGCCTCCTGGTTTCCCGGAACCCCTGCAACGAATTACAGATGTGATTAGTTGCACCAGAGTCAACACACCAGGACTCTGAAGTACCAGTTGCAAAACTAACTTCAGAAACAAGTGACTCAATCATACCTGAGGTCTTTTTCTTTGACAGAAAATTTGGACATAACCTCTTCCAATGTCCTATCTTACCATAGTGGAAATACTTTCCCTTAGTCCCTGAACCTTTAGCCTTTGCCACACCACCATTAGGACCATTTTCCACCTTAGGACCCTTGGGGACTGATTTCTTTTTGCCTTTCCAGGCTTTGCTTTTCGGCTTGGGCCTGGCATTTGACTTTTCTGTCATCAGGGCAGTTGGCCTTTTCTTCAGAATTCCTTCAGTTGCTACCAGCTGGCTAGACAGCTCAGCTATGGTCAAATTCCTTTTATTCATATTATAATTTATCTTAAAATGGTTGAATGAATCTGGTAGCGACTCGAGGATTATGTCAATCTGCGATTCTACATCAACCGCAGCACCCAGTACATCTAACTCATTCGATGAGTCCATCATCTTCAACATGTGGTCATGTACTGGTGTACCCTCAGCCATCTTGGTGCTTGTGAGCACCCTCATAGCAGCCTGCTTGGCAGGCCTGCCCTGGTCCGCAAACATCTCCTTTACGTTCGATATAATATCGTATGCAGTCTTATAGGATTGATGTTGGTGTTGCAAAACACTAGACATGGATGCCTGTATATAACATCTGGCCATCTCATCATCTTTTGCCCATTTGGCGTAATGGTCTTTCTCTTCCTACGGTGCATTTGGCACAGGCTCATCAAGGGGGGGCTTGGTAAGGACATATTTGTATCCTGATGCAATCAGGACAATATCCAGGTTCCGTTTCCAGTCTACATAACTGGATCCCATCAACTTATTCTGGTTGAGAATGGTTGCAAGTGGATTGAAAGTATTTGAATTCATGTTGAATAAACTATAGCACATAACCATACATTCAATTAATGAATATTAATGACATTAGGGTTTAGTATTCTACCAAATTTATGTGGCGATCCTCATAACCACTAAAATTTAGAATACTTCGGAATTCCAATACGTGGGATATGCCTCCTTGGGGAGTGCAAATATCACCTAGATTTGTGCGGATCAAAGTAAGTTAAAATTAAGACTAATGATTCCCTATCATTCATTATTATCTAGGTATCTCATACCAAATAATGTATGACTCTCGAATAACTTTGGTTTCTAAAATACATGAGGCAAATCCTTAGGGATACTACATCACTAATTTAGTTAAGTCTGACCCACCAAGTAACATTGAATGACAACCGTTGTGGGTAGCCCCTCCTCTGGGAGTGAAACCCCACCCCGTCTCACCAACACCATCCTTTTGGGAGATCCATATCTAGTATCCAGACAAATAAAAGCCCTCCGTGGGGAACGGCCATTCTCAAGATGGCGCGAGGCTAATACTTTCCTTACAATGGATCTATGGTGGAAAACCATGGGGATTCCTCAATTTAATGCCCCGCTCCCACTTAATATTTTAGGATTGAGGATTTTCCTTTTAAGGTATTAGGGCCCACATATAATTATCAAATCATCTCATGCCATTATCAAAGATCGGTTCCAAGTCAAGTTATTTTAAGGAAAGTCCAGATTCTTAAATTAGCGTTACTAATGTGTCCATCTCATGGGTCCTCAACACTAATTAGAACTCTTTCCAAAAATTAATTTGATTTGACCAATTTTAGTAACTTGCTATGTTTGGATCAGAGTTGGAAACATTCTAAATTAAGCATTCATCCATAAATAGAAAAAGCTAAAATTAGTAACTAGTCCTCTCCTCCATATGGCCCAAGCGGAATAGACTTCTTGGACTTCTAGACTTTCCAAAACTTTGGGATTCCACAAACTCTTTGGGCATCTCCAAAACACCTTTTGGTAATCTTCAAACTCGTTGATTAGGAGTCCAACTTCACTTTCCTTCTTCGTCTCGGACATCGCCGGAATTTACGAATTTAGAAAATTACATAAATTCCTATGTATCTACAATGAGACTTACATGGTAATCTAAACATGGAAATAAAAGGGCTACAGGGAAACCACCATGCCTTGCCCTTTCAAGGGAAACCAAGGAAACCATGATGCCCTTTACACTTAGCCTTAAATAAACCAACAACCATATTAAGAAAGTAAAAGACTTGTGGGCCATATGGAGAGGACAAGATCACCGGCAAGTTAGTATCTCATACAACCAAGCAACTCACAAAACCGGGTTACCAATCAACAATGGAAAAACAAGATGCCAAAAGTTGTCATCCTTTTGAGATTATGCACACTACAAAGGGGGTCCGGGGGTGTCCCCCGGAAAAAAAAAAAAGAAAACAGAACATACTCGAAACTGAAACTGCCCAGTTCTGTGTCAGTGTACCCGGTTGACCGGGCAGAAGGCTCGGTCGACCGCGTCTACAGTCACCCGATCGACCGGGCACGGGGCCGGTCGACCGGACTGACGAACACCTGCAACTTTGGGTTTTCTATTTCATGTCCAAACGACTCCAAAACACTTCTGAAGTCTCCCAATGGCTTCCTACCATCCTTCCATTACTATTAAACCCTTTTGTGACTATCCAAACATGGATTCACCATTAAACAAAGCAAAACCATAAAAACCGATCCATACATAACCCTTCCTCTATCTTCTTCGCATCTCATGCAAAAAACAAAGCAAGCTTGCTGGTCCTACATGATCAGAGATGAGGTATGGCTCTGATACCAATTGTTGGAAGTGGGTGGACCTCTTGGATAGGTTTCAAAAACCTTTCACCAACTAGAAGTGATGAACACCTATCCAAAAGCCATCAAAACCCAATCCAAGATGAATGTCCTCAAACTCAGCCATCATGATCAGCAAACAAACCTATTAAAAGGATAGAAACAACACTAAACATGCAACCACGAAATTCCACAACATACAAGGAGTAGAAAATACCTATTGAGCTTGGTTGTGCTCTAATGGAGAACTTGATTCAACTCTTTGATGAAGAGCTCTTCTAAGATCAGAATTTCCAATGCCCAATGGTCTTCCACGCTATGATCCGCTTCAGATCTCTTTCCACAAGAGAGATGGTGGAATCTTTAAGAGAAAGACTATCTAGAATCTCCAAGGAAACTAGAAGGGAACTAGAAGAGAGAGAGGGGAAGGAGAAGAATGCAAGTCTTGCACTTTAGGGTTGATGGGCGTGAACTCCTCTTGATAGACCAAGCATGGACGTCCAAAGCCACCCCTAGTCTCCTTTATATAGATTTTCAACTCTTCTCTTTGTATATTATTAGAAGTCCAACTTCCATTATACTTAGTAACCCTTTGTTCCACTATTACCACTATTAGAAGTCTCACTTCAAATAGAAATAGCAGGCTTCCCTTTTGAGTTCAAATAGAATTAGTAAAGATCCAATCTTGGGCTAGCGTGGGGACCATTAGGGATTCCATAGAAAGCTGGCTCCAATTGGGACACCGTGACCCCACATCTCATGTGCAATCCGGGCCCACAGTTAATTGCAAATAACTCCACTATATAAATGTAATTGAACTCCAGTCTTAGGAATAAATTACATGAAGACCCTAAACTTCCCTATCACTACAAGTGGGCCCCTCTATCATTATCCATGGATCAATTGGACAGACTGTCTCACCAATTTAGATCCATATCTTATTATCCTTGATACCCAATTAATTATAGTAATCATCAGTACCATCCAATTAACTCTTAAGTGAAATGGGTGTATACTTACCAATGATAAATCCATTAATTGGTACAAGGGGATAATAGAGATAGATTCCATCTTGACCATTAAATGTTCCTACAATTCTACTACCACGTACCCAAGACACCGAGGTGTTGACCTACAGTTGGCCTCACTCATTGGTGACTCAAAGCAAATGAATAGATAGAAACTTGAGTTCATTAATGTCTCAGGGTTGAGAGCCTATTGCTAGGGAATTATGAGAGCATACCTTAAAATAAAGACAGTGTTTTTAAGGTGCTTTCTCATGGTCCTTTCAATACATCCAATGTACCAGTATAATGATCTAGAATCTTTCATTCCTATGATCGAGACAGATCACACTATCTTATAGTGATCATAATACTGCAACCTTGTCAGATTAGACACCCAATCTCATCACTGGTTGTGAATTAATTCAAGTATAAGATTTGCGACACATGTCTCCTGTATGTGGATCTCATCCACACACATGTGTTACATCTAATATACTTGTGGACTCCGGTTCATCTCATGAGCCAGTATGTCATTTGTATTGGTTATGTGCATTAAAGTAATAAAACACCATTCATCTCATGAAAGGAAAACATGAATATATTGATAAATAAAGAAATTAATCAATTTATTACATCAATCTTAATGGATTGAGACCATAAATCTAACAGTTTACTCAATACCGGATATCTTTCCGGAATAGGGATGGGTTTATTTCTATGGTAAAACTCTTTTGGAGTGATAGCAAGTCATGGAAGATCATAGTTAATAGTATCGATACATATCTGACATGGTTATGTGCTTAATTCCTATGAATCCATGGAACGTAGATTTCCCTCTTGATGTGTTATTGCTGGTTATATTTCTCAAAAAATAGGAACCAGACTATTCTTGTGAAGTTGGATTCTTTTGGAGTGCCGGTGGGTCACAAAAGAACATAACTAATGGCTACACACCTTACTGTTTTTTACACGGAGTGAGATTATTATTATTATTATTATTATTTTGTGAGGATTGTTTTGTTCGTGGGTTGATTCTGTTTTGCGTCTTGTTCTGTTCCTGAATAAATCACCTCTTTTTCCTGTCTATTTCTTTGTCTTGTTAACTTTCCTTCAATCTAGTTAATAAAAATAAAGGAAAAATAAAAATAAAAGAACATCCATGTCAGGAACTCAAATGAATTGTGCATTATAGTTGCTTCTCTTTTCTGTATGTTGTGCTCTGGAAAAATCCTGCTTTTTATGTCAACTTGTGATTTAGTTTGTTAAGCTAACTTTTTATTTATTTATTTATGTTTTTTTTTCCTAGTTTGGAGGTGAGGCAAAGAGCTAAAAAGAGGAACAAAGAGGCCAACGGCCATCAATTCACCCCAAGATGGTTCGACGGGACCGGATTGGGTGATGACCTTTAGAAAAAGCTTAAGTTAACAATTACTTGTGACTATGGATTCTGTAAATCATAATTAAATGTTACTGAGAGCTAGTTAAAATTTGAAATTTAGTTATATATAAAAGATGACCAATTGAAGATTTCATCATCTTTGAATACCCTTCATGCATGTAGCAGTACAACTAATACTTTGCTGTACTCTGCAAATGTGTCCTGACCCCGGACCGAGACCCGGGCCCCGCGACAGTTGACGTGCCTAAGAGAGAATGGCACGCCGTCATCTATGACATCTCATAGGTTTCCGCAGTGAGGATCCCAAGGACATAGGACTAAACTCACACAATCAATGATTTGCGGAAGCGTGTAACAAATCACTTCAATACGAACACATGTGATAGAAAAATCACACTTGCATAAGTCAAAAATCGTCAAGACATGAGATTCAGAGAGAGTAAAATAAATAGGACATAGGCCCAATTACATTTAAGTTCAAGTTAACAAAAGTATGTTAACTAAGATACATCTCACAGTAAGAGGCCAACAAAGGCCAATACATTCCCAACAAAAGAATCAAAATAGATAACCCTAGCCCAAAGGTTACATGTCAAGATCCCATCTAACATCTAGATGACGTCATCAGGCTGCCACTCACGAGCTAGGGGTCTCTCAACAGCCTCCTCCAGGCACTCCTCCTCAAAGGCGGTGCCGCCCGCACCTGAGCACCAAAATACAAGGGTCAAACATGACGGTTTGGCAAGAAATCAATTTCGACAAGGACATATAGCAATAAAAGTTGGAAAAACGTTGCTAAGCGTGATTTACTGAATTTAAACCAAAACAGTGCTGAGAAGCATTTCAAATAAGCAAAACTAGCATGAATACTTGTATATATATATATATATATCATGAATAGACAACCCACGTTGAGCCCATCCTTTCTCTAGCATACAAGATGACAAGAGAAAGCACGACACGAAAAGCACGACATGCAAAATACGATCCCACGTCACACAAGGTAAATGGGGAGGCTGGTTGCGGAACCAGAACAAGCACGATGTGTAATAAAATACACGACTAATCTGCAGATAGTCCACATGTTTAAGGACCCCCGGACAGTGGATCAGACTGAAGGGGCAGTCCAAGCTCAGTGGTGTTCATCAAATATCATGAATGCACAAATCCAGGCGAAACATATACAAGATAGGTCGAAAACAGGGGAAACTCACTCACCAAAACAAGGCAAGCAAGGCTTATCAAGAATAGCATAAGCTATAGCAAAGACAAGGCTTAACAATGATCCCCTCACTAGTACTTGAAACAGATTAAAACATGCCTGAGACTTATAAATCAAAATATATGCAAAACGATATGTATTGTGTCAAAACTGAGGTCCTGAAGTAAACTTATCAAGTATATATATATTAAGGCCCTTCATTTGACCCTTATGTACTTAAAAACCCAAATGTCGGAATAAGACGGATTGGTGCTCCCGAAGCTAAAGGACATTTTGAGTTCTAAATGCATAATGTCAAGCCAAAAGCCCTTAAACATATTCTGGTTTTTATTTCCCAAGGAAATCCTGCAAAACAGACAAATCTGGAGATTCGGTTGACTCGCGATTACCTGTCGGCTAGCCGCCAAGGTGGATAGCGGTTAGCCGCTAGCTGACTATCAGCAGACCGTGGGTCCCAGACAGGAAATTTGTTGTATTCTGGAAATATGACTGAAACTAGTCAGTCACATGTCGGTTAGCCGCGGAGGTGCATTGCTGCCAGCCGCCAGCTGACCGCTGGTCTCAGTCAACTTGCAGCATTCTGCATTTTTAACCGTGAATCTCGGTAACCTTACGGTCACTTGGTGGTTGGCTGTAGTCAAATTTTAGCTAGCCGCAAGGACTTTCCAGCTTGAAGTGAGTATTTTGTGTTTCCAACCGTACTGGGTCGGCTAGCCGCCGGTCACCAGTTGGCTAGTCGCCGAGGTGACTGCCAGCTGACCGTCCGTTGCGGGAATCAAAACAGCAGATCAGATTTTAGGCCATTTCTTCTTCAAAACAAATCAGATTCTCATGAAAATGAAACTAGAGTTGAAAGAAAACATTTAAATCATGCTACATCATATGCATGCAAACTTGAAAGTAGATTTCTAGCACAAATAACCACATTTACTAAAATCACAAAACAACCTAGAAAAATCACATTTTGAGGCATAAATGACATACATTTCAAAACAAGCATAAGAAGAGCCAAAGAGATCACTTGCCTTGACCAATAAATACAAATCCAACCTTCTTGAAAGATCCTACCCAAGAGAAGAGTCAAGATCTACAAATGCCACAAAAATAACCTCAAAACCCTTACATTGTGGAAACAAGGGACCCATTTCGAAAATAGGTTTACAATCATGAAAAACAAGATCTTTGGGAGTTAAAAAGACTCCATTAAAGAGATGGGTTGAAGCTTTTACCTATCAAAGTCCAAACAAGAAGAAATGAAGAAGAAAAGAAAGTTGTCTAGCTCCAAATACCCAACAAATGGGTCCAAGGGAAAGCTTGAGAAGAGAGGAAGAAGATGATGGGAACAAATCTTCAATCTAAGCTCCAAAGATTTCCATGCGAGGAGAAAATGGAGAGAAGAAGAAGCTCCCAAACTGCTATGGACGTGAGTTTCACGGACGTGTGCAGGAAGAAAGAAAGTGAAAGAGAGAAAAGGAGATATTTGGCTTAATGGTGAGTGGGTCCCAAAGATCTGTAACTTCAAAAGCTTAAAACATGGTCTTGCGGGCTCCAAACGAGATCGACGAAGAAGGATAAAACGATCCTTGAAAAATCTAGTTTCCAAAATGTATATTTTTGACATATTTCTGAGATATCGAAAATCTTGTCCAGATTTGGGTTGAAAAGCTAGTTTTACCCCTTTTTGGCCAAAACACAGGTTTTTGGGTTTCAAACGTGGACGGACAAAATACAAAAGTTATAAGAAATGATAAAACCATTTAAAATAAATTAAAATCACAATCAAGGCAGAAATCCAGAATCACTCTCCCATGCTAACACGTGCAATGAGGGAATCCCCGAGCGTGTCTGACTCAGCCAACGCTCTCAAATTTTCTAAACAAATACTAAGACTAACACAAGTCATTCTTATCCAAACGGTTACTAAACTCTCTTAAAGTAAGCACTCGTTTAATTAAAACTAATCGAGCTAATTTGGGTTGGGGTCTGACATCCTCCACCCCTTAGGGTATTTGGTCCACCAAATAAAAACAATCTTACCTCCGGTAACAAGTGTGGATATTTCCTCTGAACTTGATCTCTCAATTCCCATGTTTCTTCTTCCGGCTCATGATTTTCCCAAAGTATCTTGACCCAATGAATAGTCCGATTTCTCAATTCTTGTTCCTTGGTATCAATGATTCTGCTCGGTCCTTTAACATATGTTGCATCTTCTCGAATTTCCAATGGCTCGTGCTGTAGTACATGAGTAGGATTTGAAACATACTTCTTTAGCATGGATACATGAAATACATTGTGCACCCCGGAAAGTTCCGGCGGTAGCGCAAGCCTATATGCAACATCTCCAATCTTGCTCAGAATCTCGTACGGTCCGATATATCTTCTTGCCAATTTGCCCTTCTGTCCGAACCTCAGAGTTCCTCTCGTCGGTGATACTTTCAAGAACACTTTGTCACCCTCCTTAAACTGTAAGTCTCTTCGACGGTTGTCAGCATAACTCTTTTGTCTACTTCGAGTGACCTTTAAATGCTCTTGAATTAGCTTGACCTTGTCGCTTGTTTCTCCAACTATCGTCGGCCCATGAAAACTACGTTCACCGACTTCTTCCTAACAAACGGGAGTTCTGCACCTTCTGCCATAAAGTGCTTCAAATGGTGTCATGCCAATGCTAGAATGGTAGCTATTGTTGTACGCAAATTCACAAAGAGGTAGGTATTCATCCCACTGAACCTTGAAGTTCAATATACAAGCACGCAATATGTATTCAAGAGTCTGTATAGTGCGTTCCGATTGACCATCTGTCTGTGGGTGATACGCTTTGCTGAATTGTAGCCTGGTACCCATGGATTCATGTAGGGTCTTCCAAAACCTTAAAGCAAATCTGTTGTCTCTGTCTGAAATGATGGATACCGGCTGACCATGCCTACTGACAATCTCATTGACGAACAATTCTGCAAGCGGTGCCATGTGCATCTTATTCCTTGCCTTCATTGGAATGAAGTGAGCCAACATCGTGAGACGATCCATGATAATCCAAATCGCATTGTTCCCCTTCTTAGTATTCAGCAAACCGGAAATAAAGTCCATGGTGATGTGCTCCCATTTCCATTTCGGGATCTCTAACGGCTGTAGCAAACCTGGGGGTTTCTAATGTTCTGCCTTGATCAACTGACGAGTTAGACAACGGGACACAAAAGCCGCTATTTTTCTCGTTTCATGTTGCTCCACCAAAAACGGTTCTTCAAGTTTTGATACATCTTCGTACTACCCGGATGCATAGAGTTCCTTGTGCTATGTGCTTCGTTCATTATCTCATTCTTCAAATCATCCACATTAGGCACACATAACCGATCGCGGAAATACAGTATTCCGTTCACCATCCAAAAGTCTGGATGCTCTGCAATATGCTCTACAATCCTTGCCAAGTCTGAATCTTGCAATTGACTGTCTTTGATCTTTTGTGTAAGACCCCGCCCCGAGAGTTTCCTTTTAGTGTTAATTAAGTCGTGCTTTAGCTATAAGTGAGGTTAGTGGAAATGGGTTAAATCAGGATTTAGAATAACTTATTATAGCTTTGAATTATTTTGGGAACTCTTTGATTTAGTGGGGCCCTTTGGGGGTTCCTTTTATTGTGTCTTGGTTAGTTTTGGGCTTTATTTAATAATTCTGGAAATCGGTAATTTGTTTCGTTTAATGTATTTTATGATTCCCAACAACTTTTGTATTTGTTCCGTTCTCATTCGAGACCTCTAAACCCTACTTTGCTACTGATAGGGGTAAAACAGTCTTTTTACACAAAATCTGGACACTATTTTCAATGTCTCCGAAACTAGTGAAATATATACTTTTTGGAAAGTAGAAATTTCGGTGACCGATTCTTCCTTCTTCGTCGAATCATTCTGAAGCCCGTAGAGCGATGTTTTAGCCCAATTTGGACTTTTAAGTTGTAGGACCCATTGCCATTGTCTATATAAGGAGGAGCCCTTTTTCCTCTTCCTCTTCTTGCAACTTTCTTTGAGGAAAAGGAATTCCAGCCCAGCCCTAGGGTTTTCTTCGAACTACCATGCTTCTTGCTTCTCCATCTCTCAATCTCTCTCAAATCTCTTGCTAAAAGTAAAATGGAGGTGGTAATCTTCTTCCCCTCCATGAGAGCTTCATCTTGATACCATTTTTAGAAAGAACCTTCCATTCCAAGCTACACTTTGATCAAGCTCTTGCCATTAGAGGACTTTCCATGTAAGCACTTCTTCTCATCTCTTGGTTGTGTGTTCTTCTAGCCATGGAGGTGCTTCACCTTGATTATTGGAAGCTATCTCCATCTATTTCTTGATTTTGACATTCTAGGGTTGTGATGGATGTCATTTTGGGGATTTTTTTGTAGATTGTAGATTTTGAGCGTGAGAGTGTAATTAGAGCTCATTAGCATATTTGGAGATCAAGGCAAGTGAATGAATGGATTTGATTTGGAATGAGTTCTTGTTTTATTGAAAATATGGATTTTACTATTCATATTCCTTAAGTTTACTATGTTTCATAATGCTTTTGGAAATGTACTTATTGATATGATTTTTCTCCTAGTTAGCTTATGAGAATGTATGCATTCATTCATTAAAGCTTATTTTGGCCATTATGGACTTCTTAAATGATATTTGTACTTGCATTGAATGGGATTTGTGTTGGAAGGAGAATTAAATGCATTGATGGAATGGTGGTTGGAGGATAGGATTGATGATTGAATAGAAGGGAATAGACCCATTTCGTGTTAGGAAAATGGATGAAGTTGAGGTGAAAGGGTTTGGGAAAGAAAGAGCTGAAACCTCCACCTGATGTGTAGTTCCCACAGCTGGGCGGTCAGCTGGCGGTCACCTTGGCGGCTAGCCGACCTAGATTCGGTTACAAACATAGAATGCTATGTTTTGACAGGTGAACCGCGGTCAGCTCGCGGCTAACCGCCACCCAAAAACCCTGTGACAGCCAGGTTGCCGAAATACGCGGTCAGAAACACAGAATGCTATATTTTAGCAGGGTGAACAGCGGTCAGCCCCGCGGTCAGCCAGCGGCTAACCGTCGATCACCTCGGCGGCTAACCACCAGCTAACCGACTGGTGACCGAATTTCACCCAGAATTCCTGAGTCTTTTCTATTGTTTTCAGATATGGTATTTAAAGGTTTGGATGGGTTGTTCTGATGCCCGATTACCTTGGAAAGACCCAGGGGATGACATAAGGAGATTAACTTAGAAAGAAACTCCATTTCGGAAAAGTATTGGGAATTTTGGATTCATCAACTTGTATAAGGAAACTCGATATGTCCTCTATCATTCGAGTTCCATACTAAGGGCAATAATAGACATACAAGATATTTATACATGTTGTCTGAATAAGGAAGCCCCAATATATAGTCCGTAATTGTATAAGAATTTATTTCATGGTTGTCAAACCCCGACCCAGGATTAGCGCGATTAGTGTTAGTTAAGTGCGTGTTCAGTGGTAATGTGAGTTTAGTGTACGTGGGATTAGAAATTGGTTCGATTTAGTCTAGAATTAGCTTTGGGAAATTTTGAGAGCGTTTTGTGTTTTTGGTCACACTTAAGGGTGCCTTGAGTGTACGTGTAAGCTTGGGAGGAAATTCCATTTTTCGGATTTTAATCGTGATTTCGATCTCTTTTGAATGGTTTTATTTTATTAATAAACTTTTGTGTTCGTCTTGTTTGTGTTTTAGGCCCAAAAACCCAAGTTTTGGCTCAAAAGGGGTAAATCAGTCTTTTCACACTAAATCTGGACTCAAATTTCGAAATCTCAAAACTATGCCAAATTTATACTTTTTGGAAACTAGATTTTTCGGCGATCATTTTAGTCTTCTTCGTCGTTTTCATCCGGGGCCCACAAATCAGTGTTTTAAACATTGCAAGTTTTGGAGCAATGGGGCCCACAAGAACCATTTGAATTAAGGCTCTCTTCTCCCTCATTTTTCTTTCACTCTCGTTTCAAGCTCTCCCTGCAACTTCTTCAACTCAGTTGAGAGTCTTCTTCTTCCCCTCCCTTCTTCTCATTGCATGCCTATGCTAGAGAACTCCAAATCAAAAACCAATCTTACCATCTTCTTCCTCTCTACCCAAGGAGTCCATTGCTACCTTTTTCTTGGAGATTCCAGCTGTGTTTCCACTCCATTTTCTTCTCCTCTTCTTGTTTAGCAAGCTACAGGTAATGGATCTCTTTCTCCTCTTCAAGGTAGTCTTTTGAGTTCCTTAGGAACCCATTTTTCAAACATGCAACACCCATTTCGAAATGGGTCATTGTCTTCTCTTTCTGATGGATTTTTGAAGTTCTTTTCATGGATTTCTTGTAGATCTCGTGGAGTGCTTTTGGTAGGATTTGTTTCTGAGTTTGTTGGGCTAGGATCTTGGTTAAGGCAAGTGATCAACTTAGATTCATAATGCATGCAATATTTGAATGTTTTAACTTTCATGATTTGATTTCTTTCCATTCTATTTTGAGTAATATATGGTTTTAAGGATGTGATATAGTCTGAAATCTTGTTTTAATTGAAATGCAAATGCTAATGGTTGTTTAAATGTTTTTCACCCATTTGAAGTTGCTTTTATCTTGCCAATGTATTTTTATAAATGGATGAAAGATTGGAGGAAATGTTGTGAGGTGATTTGGAAGTGTGGATTGTATAATCTGAATGGGAATTGCCCTTGGAGAGCATGGAGGCTCAAGGGATATGCAGGGATTTGACAAAGGAGTGAAATGGTGAGAGGAGGTGTGAAATTCTGAATTCAGCTGAAGCTGCCGCACACAGGCGGTTAGCAGTCGGCCAGCAGTCGGCTAGCCGACTGTTGACCCACGGCTAACCGACCCTGTGTCGGTTAGAATAACAGTAACTCAATTTCTGCACAGGGCGAAGTCGGTCAGCTGGCGGTCAGCAGGCGGCTAGCCGACCTGCGCAAGAAATTGAAAAGTAGTATGTTTTCTGATCAGTCGGTCAGCAGGCGGTCAGTTGGTCGGTTAGCCGACCAGCACCCGGCGGCCAGCCGCCAGGTAGCCGCGTGGTGACCGAGTGCACAGAAGGAGAATTCTGAAGGGGCTTTGATGGGAGAGAAAAACTAGAATATGTTATGGGGTCTTTAGCCTGATGCTGTGCAGTTGAAACATGAAATGTTGTCCAGCTTCGGAAACACCAATTCATTTAAACTCCAACATTTGGGTTTCAACTTCACGAGAATCAAACAAAGAACCTTGGCATATACTTGACATAATTGTTTCGAAATCTTGAATTTTGACACGAAAAATACGTTCTGTGCCCGTTTTGATTTACAAGCATGTATTTAACTTTTGATATGTTTCAAGAACTATATTGGGGACACTTTTCCAGCTTTGATGTTATAGCTTTTGCCATTCTTGTTTAGTCTCGTCTAGCATTGTTTTGATAAGTGTTTTTCCCCATTTTTCGCTAAGTTTTGTACAAGTATTGATCAGCTTTATGCATACGTGAATATCATAGAATACCACTGAGCTTGGACTGCCCTCTCAGTCTGATCCACTTGTTAGGGGGTCCTTAAACATAAGGGCAATCTGCAGATTAGCCGTGTATTTATACACATCTTTGTTCTGTCCGGTTCCGCGGCCGGTTTTTCCGCCCACCTTGTGTGGCTCGGACTTGTGTTTTGTTTCGTCTCGTTCTGTTTTGTTTTGCTTGCTCTTGTCATTATGTATGACGGAGAAAGGATGAGCTCAATGTGGATCCATGAATCATGTTATTTTATTGAAAAGCATATTAGTTTTGAAGTGCACCTTAAATATGTTTTGTTCAGAACTCATGCCATGTTTTAAGTGTTGATTAACTTCATATTAACTAACTGGTATCATGTCTAAGCTGTTCACCTGCCAGACCGTCGTGTCTGATCCCCTTTGTTTTGGTGTTTAGATGCAGGCGCCGTTGTTATTGAGGAGGAGCGCCCGGAGGAGGCTTTTGAGCCACCCCCAGCCCGTGAGTGGCAACCCGACGACGTCCTCTAGACGTCGGGCGGAGTCTTGAGCACGTTACACATGGATGGGACTATTTTGCTATTTTGGGAATGTATGGCCTTTGTTGGCCTTTTTCACCTTTTTGGGGTTATGTAACTTAACACTTTGTTATCTTGAAACTTGAACTGAATCGGGTAAAGCTATGCTTACATTTTCTACTCTGATTACTGTCTTAATGATGACTTAACATATGAAATTCTGAATCATTCAGTTTATGTCATTGAATTGTGATGAGATTACTTGCACGCTTCCGCAAATCATTGTTAGTGTGAGATTGTTATATGTTCGTTTTGGGAATCCTCACCGCGGAAACCTGTGGGTTAATCATAGTTGGATGGACAACAACCGTCGCGGGGCCCGGGCTTAGGGGAACCTCGGTCCGGGGTCGCGACAGGACTGGTATCAGAGCGGGACATGTTTCAGGCAATTAAAAGAAACTAGAAACTCTTAGGGACGTGGCGAGGATCCGCGAATACGTTAGATCAGTAGTGTGGACTTAGAAACCAAACCCCAATTTGTTATTATGTACTAACAATTTGTTTTACAGCATCATGCCTCCAAAAAGAACTCCGAATCAGAATGCTTCAGGGAGCAATACCAATAATGATAACAGTGAAACACATGATGAACAGCCACCTACAATGACTCAGTTTCAGGCACTCATGCAAACCATGTTAGATCAACAGAGGCAAGCAAATGAAAGTCAGACAAGAATGCAGAGGGAAGCTAATGAAGTCCAAGCTAGGTTACAAAGAGAGGCCAATGAGAACCAAGCTAGGTTCCAAGAACAGCTAGCTAAGAAGGATGAGGAAATGGCACAAGTTCAAAGACAGCTTTTGGAAGTTTTACAAACTAGGCCTCAACCCCTTCCTAGACAACCGGGGGGACCGAATATTATCATCAACAATCGAGAACAAGACCCTAACATTTTGTTCGAGAGGTTCAGGAAGAGAGGACCCAAGGAGTTCTCAGGTCAAGAAGACCCGTTGGCTGCAGATGACTGGCTAGTTAATGTAGAGAAGATCTTTGATGTATTCACTTGTACAGGCTTACAGAAGGTCAACCTCACAGCTTCTCTATTTTTTGGATTAGCGGACACTTGGTGGCAAACGGTTAAGGAACCGTATCAGATTATGCCAGATGGGGTTACATGGGAAACTTTTAAGATTCAATTCACGGATAAGTATGTCCCTTCTCATGTCAAGAGGCAGAAAGCTATAGAGTTCCAGCAGCTCAAGCAGGGTAACATGACAGTTTTGGAGTATGTGACGAAGTTTGAAAGGCTTGCTAGATATGCTCGAGAGTTGATAGACACCGAGCAGAAGAAGATTACTAAATTCTTAGAAGGGCTGCACCCCATCATCATGAGGGATGCTACAGGAGTAGTTCCACCAGCCACCTTCGACGAAGCAGTCAAAAGAGCATACAAATTTGAGGACATCAACAATCAGATCATCAGGGATAGAAAGCAACAGTACCACCAACAGAACCAAAGGTCACAGAACAAGAAGCCAAGACAAGAGCAAAATCCTCCAAGGCAAGGTGCGTGTGCACATTGTGGCAAAAATCATGAAACGGCACAATGTCGTAAAGCCACGGGAGCTTGTTTTAAATGTGGGGCTATGGATCATGCCATTCGAGATTGTCCACAAGTGCAAAATCAGGCTAATAGAAACCAGCCACAGAGGCAAGCAGCACCACAGGCTTCAGCCCAGAACCAAGCAAGACCACCTCAGCAGCAACAAGGCAGGCAACAAGTTCAGAATCAGAATGCTCGTCCTCCTCAGCAGCAGCAGCAGAACAGAAATGCACAAGTGAGGCAGAATAGACCACAGCAGCAAGGCCGAGCATACAATCTTAATCGTGTCGATGCCGATGCTGCGAGCGATGTAGTGGAAGGTAAACTTTTCATCTGTGGAGTAGAAGCTCAAATTTTATTTGATCCTGGAAGCACTCATTCATTTTTATCTCCTGTGTTTGCGAAGATGATTGCCATGCCATCTAGAATTCTTGATTATATTTTGACTGTCACTACACCAGTAGGTAAACAGGCCGTTTGTAGGAATTATTACCCAAATTGTTCAGTTCTATTAGGAGAAGTCAACCTTCCAGCAGATCTTATTATTTTAGACATGCATGATTTTGATGTCATCTTAGGCATGGATTGGTTAGAGAAGTATCATGCAACCATGGATTGCTTTAGTAAAACTATTACTTTTAAGTTGAAAGGAGAACAGGCAGATTTGATTGTTCAAGGAAACAGGAAGAAAGGCCAAGTAGGGATTATTTCAGCACTAAAGGCAAGCAGATTGGTATCTAGTGGTTGTGACGCTTTTATAGCGTTTATCACGGAGGATAAACGATCCCAAGGGGTGGAGGAAATCCCCGTTGTATGTGAGTTTCCAGATGTTTTTCCGGAAGAAATCCCAGGTTTACCACCAATTCGAGAGGTTGAGTTCACGATTGAGCTCCTTCCAGGGACAGCTCCAATTTCTATTGCACCTTACAGGATGGCTCCAGCAGAATTAGGTGAACTAAAACTCCAATTGCAAGAACTATTGAGCAAAGGTTTCATTAGACCAAGCGTGTCACCTTGGGGAGCACCAGTGTTGTTTGTGAAAAAGAAGGATGGAAGCTGGAGAATGTGCATAGACTACAGA
Source organism: Persea americana (assembly GCA_029852735.1). NCBI lineage: Eukaryota > Viridiplantae > Streptophyta > Magnoliopsida > Laurales > Lauraceae > Persea > Persea americana. The sequence goes on along the minus strand of CM056813.1, from coordinate 19,099,619 downwards.
AGATTGAACCACATGACTGTCAAGAACAAGTATCCGTTGCCGAGAATAGATGAATTGTTTGATCAATTGCAAGGAGCAGCGTATTTTTCCAAGATAGATTTGAGGTCTGGGTATTATCAGCTGCGAGTTAGAGAGTCAGATGTGCCTAAAACAGCTTTTCGAACTAGATACGGGCACTATGAGTTTCTGGTGATGCCATTTGGGTTGACTAATGCACCCGCGGTGTTTATGGCTCTCATGAACAAAGTCTTTGCAGAGTACTTGGATCACTTTACAGTGGTGTTTATTGATGACGTTCTTGTGTATTCTAAGAGTAAGGAAGAGCATGAAGAGCACTTGAGGACATCGTTACAGCTTTTGAGGGACAACCAGCTCTATGCAAAGCTAAGTAAATGCGAATTTTGGTTAGAGCAAGTGGCTTTTCTAGGCCACGTTATTTCGAGAAAAGGCTTAGCAGTGGACCAGTCCAAAGTCGAAGCAGTTGTCAGTTGGAGAAGGCCAAGCAGTGTGACGGAAATCAGAAGCTTTTTGGGATTAGCAGGTTATTACAGGAGGTTTGTCCAGGGATTTTCATCTATTGCAGCACCATTGACAAAGTTGACTAGGAAAAATGTGCCTTTTGTATGGACAGACCAGTGTGAAGAAAGTTTTCAAGAGCTGAAGAAAAGATTGACTACAGCTCCAATTCTCACTTTACCGTCGGGAAGTGGAGGATTTGTTATCTATACAGATGCTTCAAATGTAGGATTGGGTTGTGTGCTGATGCAGAATGACAAAGTAGTTGCTTATGGTTCAAGGCAGTTGAAAGAGCATGAGAAGAATTATGCAACTCATGATTTGGAATTAGCAGCGGTTGTATTTGCTTTGAAAATGTGGAGACATTACCTATATGGAGAGAAATTTGAAGTACATTCAGATCACCGGAGTCTACAGTATCTATTTTCGCAGAAAGAGTTGAACATGAGGCAGAGACGATGGATGGAGTACATCAAAGACTATGACTTCCCAATTAAGTATCATCCGGGCAAGGTGAATGTAGTAGCTGATGCTTTGAGCAGAAAATCAGTGGTTATGGCTAGCTTGAGAGGAGTCAGTGTCTTGTATCAATTTGAAGAATTGGGAGTAGAAGTGCAACCGTTAAGGCAGGGTGTGATGTTGGCAAGTATGATAGCGTCTGAACCTATTTTCATTCAGAAAATCAAAGACAGTCAGTTGCAAGACCCGGACTTGGCCAAGATTGTGGAACACATTTCAGAACGTCCAGACTTCAGAGTTGTAGATGGAGTGTTGTACTTCCGTGACCGTTTGTGTGTGCCTAACCTCGAGGACTTGAAGAATGAAATTATGACTGAAGCTCATAACACGAGATACTCTATGCATCCTGGGAGTACAAAGATGTACCAAAATTTGAAGAACCGATTCTGGTGGAATAACATGAAGCGAGAGATTGCAGCTTTTGTATCTAGGTGCCTCACGTGTCAGCAGATTAAGGCAGAACACCAGAAGCCTCCAGGGTTGTTGCAACCATTGGACATTCCGGAGTGGAAATGGGAACACATCACTATGGATTTCGTCTCCGGTTTGCCTACTACCAGGAAAGGGAACAATGCTATCTGGGTTATAGTAGATCGTCTTACGAAGTCTGCTCACTTCATTCCTATGAAGACAGGGAGTAAGATGCATATGGCACCACTTGCAGATTTATTTGTTACTGAGATAGTCAGCAGACATGGACAGCCCGTCTCCATCACTTCCGACAGAGATAGCAGATTCGTTTCGAGATTTTGGAAGACCCTATTCGAATCTATGGGCACTAAGTTGCAATTCAGCACTGCATACCATCCTCAGACTGATGGTCAGTCAGAGCGAACTATACAGACTTTAGAGGACATGCTACGAGCTTGTGTGCTAGATTTCAAGGTTCAATGGGATGAGTATTTACCACTGTGTGAGTTTGCATATAACAACAGCTACCATTCCAGTATCGGGATGGCACCTTTCGAAGCACTCTATGGTAGGAGATGCAGAACTCCTGTTTGCTGGGAAGAAGTCGGTGTTCGTAGCTTTCATGGACCGACAATAGTTGGAGAAACAAGTGATAAGATCAAGTTGATTCAAGAACGGTTAAAGGTTGCTCGAAGTAGACAAAAGAGTTATGCTGATACTCGTAGAAGAGATTTGCAGTTTACAGAAGGTGACAAGGTATTTTTGAAGGTATCTCCGACTCGAGGAACTCTGAGATTTGGGCAGAAAGGCAAGCTTGCGAGGAGGTACATCGGACCGTATGAGATTTTGAGCAAGATAGGAGATGTTGCCTATAGACTTGCGTTACCGCCGGAACTCTCCGGGGTACACAATGTTTTTCACGTCTCTATGTTGAAGAAATACGTCCCAAATCCTTCACATGTTCTACAGCATGAACCACTGGAAATTCGAGAAGATGCATCGTACGTGGAGAAGCCGGTTAGAATTGTGGACACCAAAGAACAAGAGTTAAGAAATCGGACAATTTATTGGGTCAAAGTACAGTGGGAAAATCATGAGCCAGAAGAAGCGACGTGGGAACTACGAGAGCAAGTCCAGAGAAAGTATCCTGAACTATTACCAGAGGTATATTTATTTTATTTGGAGGACCAAATAACCTAAGGGGTGGAGGATGTCAAACCCCGACCCAGGATTAGCGCGATTAGTGTTAGTTAAGTGCGTGTTCAGTGGTAATGTGAGTTTAGTGTACGTGGGATTAGAAATTGGTTCGATTTAGTCTAGAATTAGCTTTGGGAAATTTTGAGAGCGTTTTGTGTTTTTGGTCACACTTAAGGGTGCCTTGAGTGTACGTGTAAGCTTGGGAGGAAATTCCATTTTTCGGATTTTAATCGTGATTTCGATCTCTTTTGAATGGTTTTATTTTATTAATAAACTTTTGTGTTCGTCTTGTTTGTGTTTTAGGCCCAAAAACCCAAGTTTTGGCTCAAAAGGGGTAAATCAGTCTTTTCACACTAAATCTGGACTCAAATTTCGAAATCTCAAAACTATGCCAAATTTATACTTTTTGGAAACTAGATTTTTCGGCGATCATTTTAGTCTTCTTCGTCGTTTTCATCCGGGGCCCACAAATCAGTGTTTTAAACATTGCAAGTTTTGGAGCAATGGGGCCCACAAGAACCATTTGAATTAAGGCTCTCTTCTCCCTCATTTTTCTTTCACTCTCGTTTCAAGCTCTCCCTGCAACTTCTTCAACTCAGTTGAGAGTCTTCTTCTTCCCCTCCCTTCTTCTCATTGCATGCCTATGCTAGAGAACTCCAAATCAAAAACCAATCTTACCATCTTCTTCCTCTCTACCCAAGGAGTCCATTGCTACCTTTTTCTTGGAGATTCCAGCTGTGTTTCCACTCTATTTTCTTCTCCTCTTCTTGTTTAGCAAGCTACAGGTAATGGATCTCTTTCTCCTCTTCAAGGTAGTCTTTTGAGTTCCTTAGGAACCCATTTTTCAAACATGCAACACCCATTTCGAAATGGGTCATTGTCTTCTCTTTCTGATGGATTTTTGAAGTTCTTTTCATGGATTTCTTGTAGATCTCGTGGAGTGCTTTTGGTAGGATTTGTTTCTGAGTTTGTTGGGCTAGGATCTTGGTTAAGGCAAGTGATCAACTTAGATTCATAATGCATGCAATATTTGAATGTTTTAACTTTCATGATTTGATTTCTTTCCATTCTATTTTGAGTAATATATGGTTTTAAGGATGTGATATAGTCTGAAATCTTGTTTTAATTGAAATGCAAATGCTAATGGTTGTTTAAATGTTTTTCACCCATTTGAAGTTGCTTTTATCTTGCCAATGTATTTTTATAAATGGATGAAAGATTGGAGGAAATGTTGTGAGGTGATTTGGAAGTGTGGATTGTATAATCTGAATGGGAATTGCCCTTGGAGAGCATGGAGGCTCAAGGGATATGCAGGGATTTGACAAAGGAGTGAAATGGTGAGAGGAGGTGTGAAATTCTGAATTCAGCTGAAGCTGCCGCACACAGGCGGTTAGCAGTCGGCCAGCAGTCGGCTAGCCGACTGTTGACCCACGGCTAACCGACCCTGTGTCGGTTAGAATAACAGTAACTCAATTTCTGCACAGGGCGAAGTCGGTCAGCTGGCGGTCAGCAGGCGGCTAGCCGACCTGCGCAAGAAATTGAAAAGTAGTATGTTTTCTGATCAGTCGGTCAGCAGGCGGTCAGTTGGTCGGTTAGCCGACCAGCACCCGGCGGCCAGCCGCCAGGTAGCCGCGTGGTGACCGAGTGCACAGAAGGAGAATTCTGAAGGGGCTTTGATGGGAGAGAAAAACTAGAATATGTTATGGGGTCTTTAGCCTGATGCTGTGCAGTTGAAACATGAAATGTTGTCCAGCTTCGGAAACACCAATTCATTTAAACTCCAACATTTGGGTTTCAACTTCACGAGAATCAAACAAAGAACCTTGGCATATACTTGACATAATTGTTTCGAAATCTTGAATTTTGACACGAAAAATACGTTCTGTGCCCGTTTTGATTTACAAGCATGTATTTAACTTTTGATATGTTTCAAGAACTATATTGGGGACACTTTTCCAGCTTTGATGTTATAGCTTTTGCCATTCTTGTTTAGTCTCGTCTAGCATTGTTTTGATAAGTGTTTTTCCCCATTTTTCGCTAAGTTTTGTACAAGTATTGATCAGCTTTATGCATACGTGAATATCATAGAATACCACTGAGCTTGGACTGCCCTCTCAGTCTGATCCACTTGTTAGGGGGTCCTTAAACATAAGGGCAATCTGCAGATTAGCCGTGTATTTATACACATCTTTGTTCTGTCCGGTTCCGCGGCCGGTTTTTCCGCCCACCTTGTGTGGCTCGGACTTGTGTTTTGTTTCGTCTCGTTCTGTTTTGTTTTGCTTGCTCTTGTCATTATGTATGACGGAGAAAGGATGAGCTCAATGTGGATCCATGAATCATGTTATTTTATTGAAAAGCATATTAGTTTTGAAGTGCACCTTAAATATGTTTTGTTCAGAACTCATGCCATGTTTTAAGTGTTGATTAACTTCATATTAACTAACTGGTATCATGTCTAAGCTGTTCACCTGCCAGACCGTCGTGTCTGATCCCCTTTGTTTTGGTGTTTAGATGCAGGCGCCGTTGTTATTGAGGAGGAGCGCCCGGAGGAGGCTTTTGAGCCACCCCCAGCCCGTGAGTGGCAACCCGACGACGTCCTCTAGACGTCGGGCGGAGTCTTGAGCACGTTACACATGGATGGGACTATTTTGCTATTTTGGGAATGTATGGCCTTTGTTGGCCTTTTTCACCTTTTTGGGGTTATGTAACTTAACACTTTGTTATCTTGAAACTTGAACTGAATCGGGTAAAGCTATGCTTACATTTTCTACTCTGATTACTGTCTTAATGATGACTTAACATATGAAATTCTGAATCATTCAGTTTATGTCATTGAATTGTGATGAGATTACTTGCACGCTTCCGCAAATCATTGTTAGTGTGAGATTGTTATATGTTCGTTTTGGGAATCCTCACCGCGGAAACCTGTGGGTTAATCATAGTTGGATGGACAACAACCGTCGCGGGGCCCGGGCTTAGGGGAACCTCGGTCCGGGGTCGCGACAATGGTTTTAACTCTGATTTATGCACTTGACATGTCCTGCCAGCCCCGTCTATGAATGAAAAGATAATGATATGAAATGTGTGCGTACGAGCACCATGCCCCGCCTGCCCGAGTATTTTACACCGATATAGTTTTGTACATGTTTTGATTTCTCATGTAACTTATGAGTCAGCACCACTAAGCTTGGACGTCCTTGATAGTCTGATCAACTGACTTGCGCCTCCCCCTTGTGCTCCTGCCAGTTACAACTTGGATCCTGTCCTGTCCCGTTACCCGGTTCCGCGGCCGTGGTCTTGCATAGCTATATGTATAGGTATATAATGTTGGTTCTCGTCACTTCGTGTGCTCGAGCCCAACGCACTGAATGTGCTCTCATCACTTTAGTGATAGAGAAGATTTAGCTTTAGTGTGGTTGCCATCTAGTCAGTTCCTGTACCTTGAATATCCTACCTGATTTATATTGCATATGTACTTTAAATGAGCCATGCATCCTGTTTTAAGACAGTTATTGTTTTAATAAGATTACGTTATGTTTAAGACGTGCTTTGATTTCTTTCTTGGTATTATCTATTCATCCACCTGCCAGACCGTCGTGTCTGACCCAATTTTGTGGTACTCAGGTCCAGTCCCCGTTATTGCCTACGAGGAGGAGCCAGAGGAGGCGGTCGGCGAACCGCAACGACTAGTGGAGTGGCAAGCTGACAATGTCATATAGACATTTGGTTTAGCTTTGAGCTACGTAACATTTTGGGGAGTTTATAGAATGATACTTGATTTATACTTTTGGTTGTACTGGCCTTTGTTGGCCATTATTTTTGGGGAATGTTAATTTAACTTGATCTTTTGTTTAAACACTAACTTATAACCATTTTGGGGAAATGCCTTGGATAACACTGTTCACTCTGACATCTTGTCACACATATATGCTGATCAGTCTTATATAATGAGAATGGATTAAGAGTTTGATTTGCTACACGCTTCCGCACCAATGTAAATGTTCTATGAGTGTGTGTGAAATCCTCACCGCAGAAACCTGTGGGAGATTAAATGTGTATATTCATATAATCATTAATCCACCACCGTCGCGGGCCCGGATCCCGGTCTGGGGTCGCGATAGACTGGTATCAGATCAAGACATGTTTCAGGCAATTAAAAGAAACTAGAAATCCTAAGGACGTGGCGAGGATCCGTTAGACTTTTCGTTAGTTAGACTCGTGTGAGCAATGTGTGACCCTTATATAATTGTATTTGCTTACAATTTGTTTTGCAGTGATATGCCACCTCGAAAAAGACCCGTAACCGACAATCCCACCGCAAGCAATAGTGAACACACCGGGCCACTAGGAAACGGTACTCCGGATCCAAACATGCAGAATCAATTTCACTAGGTGATGCAAGCCATGATTGACCAGCAACGTCAAGCCAATGAAAATCAAGCCAGATTGCAAGAGCAAATGGCCAGGAAGGATGAAGTGCATGCTAGGGAGATGGCTATGATGCAAAGGCAGTTATTAGAAGTGTTAGAAAGGAGACCTGAACCGGCACCAGCACAACCTCTAGGCCCTCAAATAGTCACTAACAATAGGGAACATGACCCCAATGCATTGTTTGAAAAGTTTAGGAAGAGGCGTCTTAAGGAGTTCACTGGGCATGAGGACCCATTAGTTGCAGATGACTGGTTAGAGCATACGGAGAACATCTTTGAGATATTTAGATGTACAGGTAGGCAGCAAGTGCAACTCACCGCTTCCATGTTCACCGGTCTAGCAGATATATGGTGGAAAACAATCAAGGCTGAGTATAGGACTATAGCAGACGCAGAGGCTTGGACAATTCAGTGACAAGTTTGTACTGACGCATGTGAAGAGGCAAAAAGCCATTGAATTTCAGCAGCTCGTGCAAGGTAGCACGACCGTCCAAGAGTACCTCACAAAATTCGAGAGACTGTCTCGATATGCCCCATAATTAATTGACACCGTGGAGAAAAAGATAGCAAAGTTCCTTGAAGGACTTAACCCGATCATTGAGAGGGATGCCACAGGTGTTGTACCACCTACCACTTTTGAAGAGGCTGTGAGAAGGGCCTATAAATTCGAGAACCTGAACAACAAGATCTTCAAGATCCAAGGAAGGACTCAGACTCATCAACAAAACAACCAATAGAGGAACCATCAGAACAAACGACCAAGGCAAGAACAAAATGTGCAGAATGCTCTAGTTTGCGTTCATTGTGGTAAAAACCATGAGAGTGCTCAATGTCGTACGATTACGGGAGCATGTTTTAGATGTGGCTCCATGGCGCACTAGCTCAAGGACTGCCCAAGGCAAGTTGGACATGGTAACAACAGACAGAATCAGCAACAACAAGGAACACAACGCCAGGCACCACCCCAGAACGCATTAGCTGTACAGAACCAACCTAGGCCACTCCAGCAGCAAGCTCCGCAGCAACCGTATAGACCTCCACAGCAGAAGCAAGCTCATCAGCAAGGGCAGAATCAGAATCAGCGTCCTCCTCAGCAGCATAGGAATGCACAACAAGGAATACAGCAACAAGCTCAGAACAGGCCTCAGCAGCGATGACAGGTGTATGCAATTAACCAAGCTGATGCAGAGGCGGCAAATAACGTGGTGGAAGGTACACTCCTAGTTTGTGGATTTGAAGCTAAGATTTTGTTTGATCCTGGCTCTACGCACTCTTTCTTGTCTCCAAAATTTTCTAAGTTGATTGTTATGCCTGCTAGAGAACTTGAGTATGTGTTGACAGTGTCCACCCCCGTAGGCAAACAAGTTGTGTGTATGAAGTATTATCTTAGATGCGCTATTAAGATAGGAGATGTGGTGTTACCGGCGAATCTCATTTTGTTGGAGATGTACGACTTTGATGTCATCCTTGGGATGGATTGGTTAGCGGGATACCATGCTACTATGGATTGTTTCCATAAGACCCTCACTTTTAAACTAGAAGAGACACCAGCGGGAGTGCTATTTCAAGGAGAGAGGAGGAATTCTTGTCCAAGGTTTATTTCAGCGTTAAAAGGCTGATAGACTTGTGAGAAGTGGATGTGAAGGCTATTTAGCGTTTATCACGGAGGATAAACGGTCCCAAGGGGTGGAGGAGATCCCAATTGTTGGTGAATTTCCAGATATTTTTCCCGAAGAGATCCCAGGATTGCCACCTGTAAGAGAAATTGACTTCACCATCGAGTTATTACCGGGGACCGCTCCGATATCTATTGCACCATACAGAATGGCTCCAGCTGAATTAGGAGAGTTGAAGATTCAGTTGCAAGAATTGTTGGATAAAGGTTTTATTAGACCGAGCGTCTCACCTTGGAGAGCTCAAGTTTTATTCGTCAAGAAGAAAGACGGTTCCATGAGAATGTGTATTGACTATCGGAAATTGAACCAAGCTACCATCAAGAACAAGTATCCGTTGCCAAGGATAGATGAATTGTTTGACCAATTGCAAGGTGCTGCTTACTTTTCGAAGATCGATCTAAGATCCGGTTACCATCAGCCGAGAGTTAGAGATTTAGATGTATCGAAGACGGCGTTCCGGAAGAGATATGGACACTATGAGTTTCTAGTGATGCCATTTGGACTGACGAATGCACCGGCAGTATTCATGGCTTTGATGAACAAAATATTCTCGGAGTACTTAGACCAATTTACAGTGGTGTTTATTGATGACATTTTGGTGTACTCTAAGTCTAGAGAAGAGCATGAAGAGCATTTGAGGATAGCATTGTAACTTCTAAGAGACAACCAATTGTATGCGAAGCTCACCAAGTGCGAATTTTGGCTTGAAGAAGTCGCATTTTTAGGTCATATCATTTCCAAAGAAGGATTATCAGTGGACCCAGCCAAGATTGATGCAGTTGTGAAGTGGGAAAGGCCGAAGAATGCGTCAGAAATCAGAAGTTTTCTTGGATTGGCGGGTTACTATCGAAGATTTGTGCAGGGATTTTCGTCGATCGCAGCCTCATTGACGAAGTTGACCAAGAAGAATGCACCTTATGTGTGGACAGACCAATGTGAGGCCAGCTTCCAAGAGTTGAAAAAGAGATTAACTTCAGCACCCGTCCTCACTTTACCATCCGGAAGCGGCGGTTACACCATTTTTACAGATGCTTCGAATATAGGACTCGGTTGTGTATTGATGCAAGATGGAAAAGTCGTTGCTTATGGATCCCGTCAGACTAGTAGCGGTCATTTTTGCACTAAAGATGTGGAGACATTACCTCTACGGAGAGAAATTCGAAGTCCACTCCGATCACCGCAGCCTGCAGTGCTTGTTCTCTCAGAAGGAGTTGAATATGAGACAAAGAAGATGGATGGAATATATTAAAGATTACGATTTTCCGATCAAGTATCACCCGGGAAAGGCAAATGTAGTAGCCGATGCCTTGAGTAGGAAGTCAGCAAGTGTGGCAAGCCTAAGAGTTACTTGCTTCTTTCAGCAATTTGAAGAGCTGGGGGTAGATTTTCAGCCCCTAAGCGAGGGAGTGATGTTAGCCAACATGTCCATGTCTGAACCCTCGTTCATTCGGAAGATCAAGGATGACCAATTGCAAGATCCAGAGTTGGCCAAGATTTCAGAGCATATAGCAGAACGTCCTGATTTTCGTATTGTGGATGGAGTCTTATACTATCGTGATCGTCTATGCGTGCCCAATATTGAAGATTTGAAGAATGACATTATGACAGAGGCGCACAGTACGAAGTACTCTATGCATCCAAGTAGCACGAAGATGTATCAAAACTTGAAGGGAAAATTTTGGTGGAACAACATGAAGAGGTAAATAGCAGCTTTCGTTTCCCGATGTATGACGTGTCAGTTGGTGAAGGCAGAGCATCAGAGACCTCCAGGGTTGTTGCAACCATTAGAGATCCCAGAATGGAAGTGGGAACATATCACCATGGATTTCATCTCGGGATTGCCTAGGACCAGAAAAGGGAATAACGCCATATGTGTCATTGTGGACCGTCTTACCAAATCAGCTCATTTTATTCCTATGAAGACCAGAGAGAAAATGCATATGTTACCTCTCGCGGAGTTGTTTGTCAACAAGATTGTCAGCCGTCATGGGCAGCCAGTCTCCATTACTTCAGACAGAGATAGCAGATTCGTCTCGAGATTCTGGAAGACTTTACATGAGTCTATGGGAACGAAGCTTTAATTCAGTACAGCGTATCACCCTCAAACAGATGCTCAGTCAAAGAGAACAATTCAGACCCTTGAGGATATGCTTCGAGCATGTGTACTAGATTTCAAGACTCAATGGGATGAGACCCTACCGCTTTGCGAGTTCGCCTACAACAACAGTTATCATTCGAGCATTGGGATGGCGCCTTTTGAGGCATTGTATGGTAGGAGGTGTAGAACTCCAGTCTGTTGGGAAGAAGTAGGTGTTCGCAGTTTCCATGGACCGACTATAGTGAGTGAGACCAGTGACAAAGTCAAGTTGATCCAAGAACGTTTGAAGGTAGCCCGGAGTAGACAAAAGAGTTATGCAGACTCTCACCGAAGAGATTTGCATTTCAAACAAGGAGATAAGGTATTCTTGAAGGTGTCCCCTACTAGAGGAACTTTGAGATTCGGGCAGAAAGGCAAATTATCTCGGAGATACATTGGACCTTATGTTATTGTGAGCAAGATTGGTGACGTGGCTTACAGATTGGCCTTACCACCTGAGCTTTCCGGCGTACACAATGTGTTCCATGTGTCTATGTTGAAGAAGTACGTCCCCGATCCATCGCATGTACTCCGTCATGAACCGTTGGAGATCAGAGAAGATGCCACCTATGCCGAGAAGCCTATTCAGATCATCGATATGAAAGAACAAGAACTGAGGACAAGGACTATACAATGGGTGAAAGTACTTTGGGAGAATCATGGACTGGAAGAGGCAACGTGGGAATTACGTGATCAAGTTCAGAAGAAGTATCCGCATCTACTACCCGAGGTTAGTTATTTTATTTCATTTGGTGGACCAAATGCCCTAAGGGGTGGAGGATGTAAGACCCCGCCCCGAGAGTTTCCTTTTGGTGTTAATTAAGTCGTGCTTTAGATATAAGTGAGGTTAGTGGAAATGGGTTAAATCAGGATTTAGAATAACTTGTTATAGGTTTGAATTATTTTGGGAACTCTTTGATTTAGTGGGGCCCTTTGGGGGTTCCTTTTATTGTGTCTTGGTTAGTTTTGGGATTTATTTAATAATTCTAAAAATCGGTAATTTATTTCATTTAATGTATTTTATGATTCCCGACAACTTTTGTATTTGCTCCGTTCTCATTCGAGACCTCTAAACCCTACTTTGCTAATGATAGGGGTAAAACAGTCTTTTTACACAAAATCTGGACACTATTTTCAATGTCTCCGAAACTAGTGAAATATATACTTTTTGGAAAGTAGAAATTTCGACGACCAATTCTTCCTTCTTCGTCGAATCCGTCCGAAGCCCGTAGAGCGATGTTTTAGCCCAATTTGAACTTTTGAGTTGTGGGACCCATTGCCATTGCCTATATAAGGAGGAGCCCTTTTTCCTCTTCCTCTTCTTGCAACTTTCTTTGAGGAAAAGGAATTCCAGCCCAGCCCTAGGGTTTTCTTCAAACTACCTTGCTTCTTGCTTCTCCATCTCTCAATCTCTCTCAAATCTCTTGCTAAAGGTAAAATGAAGGTGGTAATCTTCTTCCCCTCCATGAGAGCTTCATCTTGATACCAATTTTAGAGAGAACCTTCCATTCCAAGCTACACTTTGATCAAGCTCTTGCCATTAGAGGACTTTCCATGTAAGCTCTTCTTCTCATCTCTTGGTTGTGTGTTCTTCTAGCCATGGAGGTGCTTCACCTTGATTATTGGAAGCTATCTCCATCTATTTCTTGATTTTGACATTCTAGGGTTGTGATGGATGTCATTTTGGGGATTTTTGTGTAGATTGTAGATTTTGAGCTTGAGAGTGTGATTACAGCTCATTAGCATATTTGGAGATCAAGGCAAGTGAATGAATGGATTCGATTTGGAATGAATTCTTGTTTTATTGAAAATGTGGATTTTACTATTCATATTCCTTTATTTTACTATGTTTCATAATGCTTTTGGAAATGTACTTATTGATATGATTTTTCTCCTAGTTAGCTTATGAGAATGTATGCATTCATTCATTAAAGCTTATTTTGGCCATTATGGACTTCTTAAATGATATTTGTACTTGCATTGAATGGGATTTGTGTTGGAAGGAGAATTAAATGCATTGATGGAATGGTGGTTGGAGGATAGGATTGATGATTGAATAGAAGGGAATAGACCCATTTCACGTTAGGAAATGGATGAAGTTGAGGTGAAAGGGTTTGGGAAAGAAAGAGCTGAAACCTACACCTGATGTGTAGTTCCCGTAGCTGGGCGGTCAGCTGGCAGTCACCTTGGCGGCTAGCCGATAGGTGACCGGCGACTAGCCGACCCAGATTCTGTTACAAACATAGAATGCTGTGTTTTGACAGGTGAACCGCGATCAGCTCGCTGCTAACCGCCACCCAAAAACCCTGTGACAGCCAGGTTGCCGAAATGCGCGGTCAGAAACACAGAATACTATATTTTAGCAGGGTGAACCGCGGTCAGCCAGCGGCTAACCGCCGATCACCTCGGCGGCTAACCGCCAGCTAACCGACTGGTGACCGAATTTCACCCAGAATTCCTGAGTCTTTTCTATTGTTTTCAGATATGGTATTTAAAGGTTTGGATGGGTTGTTCTGATGCCCTATTACCTTGGAAAGACCCAGGGGATGACATAAGGAGATTAACTTAGAAAGAAACTCCATTTCGGAAAAGTATTGGGAATTTTGGATTCATCAACTTGCATAAGGAAACTCGATATGTCCTCTATCATTCGAGTTCCATACTAAGGGCAATAATAGACATACAAGATCTTTATACATGTTGTCTGAATACGGAAGCCCCAATATATAGTCCGTAACTGTATAAGAATTTATTTCTTGGTTTTAACTCTGATTTATGCACCTGACATGTCCTGCCAGCCGCGTTTATGCATGAAAAGATAATGATATGAAATGTATGCCTACGAGCACCATGCCCCGCCTGCCCGAGTATTTTACACCGATATAGTTTTGTACATGTTTTGATTTCTCATGTAACCTATGAGTCAGCACCACTAAGCTTGGACGTCCTTGTTAGTCTGATCAACTGACCTGGGCCTCCCCCTTGTGCTCCTGCCAGTTACAACTTGGATCCTGTCCTGTCCTGTTACCCGGTTTCGCGGCCGTGGTCTTGCCTAGCTATATGTATAGGTATATAATGTTGGTTCTCGTCACTTCGTGTGCTCGAGCCCAACGCACTGAATGTGCTGTCATCACTTTAGCGATAGAGAGGATTTAGCTTTAGTGTGGTTGCCATCTAGTCAGTTCCTGTACCTTGAATATCCTACATGATTTATATTGCATCTGTACTTTAAATGAGCCATGCATTCTGTTTTAAGACAGTTATTGTTTTAATAAGATTACGTTATGTTTAAGATGTGCTTTGATTTCTTTCTTGGTATTATCTATTCATCCACCTGCCAGACCGTCATGTCTGACCCAATTTTGTGGTACTCAGGTCCAGTCCCCGTTATTGCCTACGAGGAGGAGCCAGAGGAGGCGGTCGGCATACCGCAACGACTAGTGGAGTGGCAAGCTGACAATGTCATATAGACATTTGGTTTAGCTTTGAGCTACGTAACATTTTGGGGAGTTTAGAGAATGATACTTGATTTATACTTTTGGTTGTACTGGCCTTTGTTGGCCATTATTTTTGGGGAATGTTAATTTAACTTGATCTTTTGTTTAAACACTAACTTATAACCATTCTGGGGAAATGCCTTGGATAACACTGTTCACTCTGACATCTTGTCACACATATATGCTGATCGGTCTTATATAATGAGAATGGATTAAGAGTTTGATTTGCTACACGCTTCCGCACCAATGTAAATGTTCTATGAGTGTGTATGAAATCCTCACCGCGGAAACCTGTGGGAGATTAAATGTGTATATTCATATAATCATTAATCCACCATCGTCGCGAGCCCGGATACCGGTCCGGGGGCGCGACATTTTGGATGAAGGTAGGTTCTGACACTGTCATGCTTGCTAACATTACACCTTGCCTTAGTGGTTGTACTGCCACTCCAAGTTCTTCAAACTGTTGGAAGACATGGACTCCTCTTAGATTAGCTATCACCACTGATTTTCTGCTCAAAGCATCAGCTACTACATTCACTTTCCCCATATGGTACTTGATTGAAAGATCATAATCTTTGATATACTCCATCCACCGTCTCTGTCTCATATTCAATTCCTTCTGTGAAAACAAGTATTGCAAACTCCAGTGGTTTGAATGAACTTCAAATTTCTCTCCGTAGAGGTAGTGTCTCCACATCTTCAAAGCGAAGACGATTGCTGCTAGCTCCAAGTCATGAGTTGCATAATTCTTCTCATGATCTTTCAACTGTCTCGAGCCATAGGCAATCACTTTGCCATGTTGCATCAATACGCAGCTAGTCCCACTTACGATGCATCAGTAAAAACAATAAACCTGCCGCTGCCTGACGGTAATGTGAGGATTGGGGCTGTGGTCAGTCTCTTCTTCAACTCTCGAAAAGTGGTTTCACACTGGTCTGTCCACAGAAAAGGCACAACCTTCCGGGTCAGTTTTGTCAAGGGTGCTGCAATAGATGAAAAACCTTGGACAAATCTCCAATAGTAGCCTGCTAATCCCAGAAAGCTTCTGATTTCTGTCACACTGCTTGGTCTTTTCCCACTGACAACTACTTCTACCTTGGATGGGTCCACTGATAAACCTTCTTCGGAAATAATGTGGCCTAAGAAAGCAACTTGGTCAGGCCAAAATTCACACTTCCTGAGTTTTGCATATAGTTGGTTGTCCCTCAAAAGTTGCAATGACGTCCTCAAGTGTTCTTCATGATCCTCCTAACTCTTAGAATACACGAGAACATCATCAATGAAAACCACTGTGGAGTGGTCCAAGTGCTGTGCGAAGACCTTGTTCACGAGAGCCATGAATACTGCAGGTGCATTAGTCAAACCAAAGGGCATCACTAAGAATTCATAGTGCACATATCTCGTTCGGAAAGATGTTTTTGCCACGTCTAAGTCTCTAACTCTCAACTGATGATACCCGGACCTCAAGTCTATCTTGCAAAAGTAGGCCACTCCTTGCAATTGGTCAGACAATTCGTCTATTCTTGGCAATGAGTACTTGTTCTTAACGGTCATGTGGTTCAATCTCCTATAGTCGATGCACATTCTCAAACTTCCATTCTTCTTTTTCATGAATAAAACCGGTGCTCCCCATGGTGAAACACTCGGTCTAATGAAACCTTTGCTCAACAACTCTTGTAATTGAAGTTTCAACTCTCCCAATTCTGCTGGAGCCATTCTATAAGGTGCTATGGAGATCGGAGTTGTTCCCAGTAAAAGCTTGATTGTTAACTCAACCTCTCTAATCGGTGGCAATCTCGGGATTTCTTCTGGAAAAACGTCCGGAAATTCGCACACAACGGGGATATCCTCCACCCCTTGGAAATGTTTATCCTCCATGATAAACGCTATATATGCTTCATAACCACTCTACACTAATCTGCTTGCTTTCAATGTTGAGATGAATCCTGCTTGAGTTTTCTTTCTATCTCCTTGAATCATTAAATCAGCTTGGGCTCCCTTTAATCTAAATGTACTAGTTTTGGCAAAACAATCCATCGTAGCATGATATGCTTCTAACCAATCCATGCCTAAGATGATGTCAAAATCATGCATGTCCAACACAATAAGGTTTGCTGGTAAAACAGCTTAACCTAAGGAAACTGAACAATTTGGGTAATAGGTTCTACAGACAACTTGTTTACTTACCGGTGTGGTGACAGTCAAAATGAAATCAAGTTCCCTAGGTGGGTTATCTATTTTCTTGGCAAAAATTGGAGACAAAAAGGAATGGGTAGATCCGGGATCAAATAAAATTTGTGCTTGAACACTACAAACAATAAGTTTACCTTCTACCACGTCTCCTGCAGCGTCTGCATCCACATGGTTGAGATGATATGCCCGTCCTTGCTGTTGTGGTATGTTATGTGCTTGATTTGGTCTCCCTTGTGCATTTCTGTTCTGCTGGGGAGGACGAGCATTCTGATTTTAAACTTGTTGTTTGCCTTGTTGCTACTGCTGCTGAGGTGGCCTTGCTTGATTCTGGATTGGTGCCTGGTTTTGAAGAGCTGCTTGCCTTTGTGACTGGTTTCTAATCACTTGAGTATGAAGTTGTGGGCAATCCTTGATTGCATGATTCAACGACCCACATTTGAAACAGGCGCCTGTGGCCTTGCGACACTGACTAGTCTCATGATTCTTGCCACAATGTCCACATGCTCCTTGCCTTGGAGGATTCTGATCTTGCCTTGGTTTCTTGCTCTGTTGTTGCCTCTGATTCTGCTGGTTGAGCTGCTTCCTTTCTTGGATGATCTTGTTGTTAATGTGTTCAAACTTGTATGCCCGCTTAACAGCTTCATCAAAAGTAGAGGGTGGTACTACTCCTGTGGCATCTCTCTCAATGATTGGGTTCAACCCTTCCAAGAACTTAGTAACCTTTTTCTGCACTGTGTCAACGAGCTCTGGAGCATATCTAGCTATCCGTTCGAATTTGGTGACATATTCGAGAACGGTCATATTCCCTTGTTTGAGTTGCTGGAACTCAATTCCCTTTTGTCTCTTGACATGAGAGGGAATATACTTGTTTGCAAATTGGGTCTTAAAAGTTCCCCACACAGTCTCATCAGCCATTGTTTGAAACGGTTCCTTGACCGTTTGCCACCTAGTGTCAGCAAGCCCGTAGAGTAGAGAAGTTGCAAGGTTTACCTTCTGTCTGCTAGTACATGTAAAAACGTCAAAGATCTTTTCGGTACTTACTATCTAATCATCTGTACCCAACGGGTCTTCTTGACCCGAGAATTCCTTAGGTGCCATTTTTCTAAATCGCTCAAACAATATATTAGGGTCTTGCTCCCAGTTATTGATGATAATATTGGGGCCTAAAGCCTGTCTAGGCTGCGGTTGAGGCTGAGGCCTGTTTTGCAAAACCTCCAGAAGTTGTCTCTGTACTTGATGTTAGTTTTATGGTCTTAATCCATTAAGATTGATGTAATAAATTAATTAATTTCTTTATTTATCAATATATTCATGCTTTCCTTTCATGAGATTAATGGTATTCTATTACTTGTTTGCACGTAATTAATACGAATGACAAGATGGTTCATGAGATGAACCGGAGTCCATAGGTATACAAGATGCAATACATGTGTATGGATGAGATCCACATACGGGAGACATGTATAGTAAATCTTATACTTGAATATCATCACAACCAGTGATGAGACTGGACATCTCATCTGACAAGGTTACGTGGTAGTAGAGCTGTGGGAACATTCGATAATCAAGATGGAACCTATCTTTAATATCCCCTTGTTCCAATTAATGGATTTATCATTGGTAAGTGCGCACCCATTCTGATTAAGAGTTAATTGGATCGGTACCAAATGATCATTATAATTAATTAGGGCTCAAGGATAATAAGATATGGATCTACGTTTGGAAGACAGGTCCAATTGATCCATGGATATTGATAGAGGGGCCTACTTGTGGACTTTGGGAAGTTTAGGGTCTTCATGTAATTTATTCCTAAGACTGGAGTTCAATTGCATTTATTTAGTGGAGTTATTTGCAATTAACTGTGGGCCCGAATTGCACATGAGATGTGGAGTCGCGGTATCCCAGTTGGAGTCAGCTTTCTATGGAATCCCTAGTGGTCCCCACGCTAGCCCAAGATTGGATCTTTACAAATTCTATTTGAACTCAAAAAGGGAAAACTACTATTTGTATTTGAAGTAAGACTTCTAATAGTGGTAATAGTAGGATTAATGTGTTACTAGTTATTAAAGAAGTTGGACTTCTAATATTAAACAAAGAGGAGTTGCTTAAAGCTATATATAGGAGAGGAGAGGAAACCCTTGGACGTCCATGCCCTATATCCCCCTAGGGATTTATGCCCAAGGCCCTTGTTGTGCAAGAGTTGCACATGCATCTTCTCCTCTTCCTCTTGTAGTTCTCTTCTAGTTTCCCTAAGAGCTTTCTCTTGGAGATCCCACCCATCTTTTTGAGAAAAGAGAGTCTGATATGGGTCATAGCGTGGAAGATCAAAAGGTTTTGGAGATTCCTATTTGTTACGTGAAAGAGTTTCATCACCCAAGAAAGGAACAACTTCTCCATTAGGGCATAACCGAGCTCCAAAGGTATAATCTACTTCCTTGAATGTTGTGGATTTCGTGGTTGCATGTTTGCTGCTATTTCTATCTTTTAGATAGTGTTTATTACTGTACATGGTGATGAGAAAGAGGCCATGGATCCTGAATTGCGTTTTGTTGCCTTCTGGATAGTTGATCCCTGAGTCAAGCGAGTCAAAGGTTTTGAAAACCTATCCTAGAGGCCCACCTATTTCCAATAATTGATATCAGAGCCATACCTCATCTCTTATCATGTTAGATCAGTAGGCTTGTTCTAATCTTTGCATGAGATGCGAAGAAGATAGAGCAAGGGTTATGTTTGGATCGATTTTTGATGAATTTGCTTGGTTATTAGTAGATTCATATTTGGATAGTCACAAAAGGGTTTAACAATGATGGAAGGACGGTAGGAAGCCATTGGGAGACTTCAGAAGTGTTTTGGAGTCGTTTGGACACGAAACAAAGAAAACCCCAAAATCTGGTTCGTCTGTCCGGTCGATCGGATAGTTGAAGTCCGGTCGACCGGGCCTTCTTGCCGGTCGACTGGGGACACTATATCAGCAGACTGCAGACTGTAGGCGCGGTCAATCGAGCCATCTACCAGGTCGACTGGGTACACTGACACAGAACTGTGCAGATTTCATTTTCGAGTATGTTCAGTTTTGTTTTTCTTTTCGGGGGCGCTGCCCCCTGGGCCCCCGCGAGCTGACTGGGCAGCTCGACCCCCGTCGGGGGACACCCCGGACTCCCTTTGCGAAGTGCATAATTTCAAAAGGTGGCAATTTTTGGCATCTTTTTTTCCATTGTTGTTTGGTAACCCGGATTTGTGAGTTACTTGGTTGTATGCGATACTAACTTGCAGGTGATCTTGTCCTCTCCATATGGCCCACAAGTCTTTTACTTTCTTTTTATGGTTATTGGTTTATTTGAGGCTAAGTGTGAAGGGCATCATGGTTTCCTTGGTTTCCCATGAAAGGGGAAGGCATGATGGTTTCCCTATAGACCTTTTATTTCCATGTTTAGATTACCATGTAATTCTCATTGTAGAGACATAGGAATTTATGTAATTTTCTAAAATTTGTAAATTCTGGCGATGTCCGATACAAAGAAGGAAAGTGAAGTTGGACTCTTAATCAAAGAGTTTGAAGATTACCAAAAGATGTTTTGGAGTTGCCCAAAAAGTTTGAGGAATTCCAAAGTTTTGGAAAGTCTAGAAGTCCAAGAAGTCTATTCCGCTAGGGCCACGTGGAGGAGAGGACTATTTACTATTTTTAGCATTTTCTATTTATGGATGAATGCTTGAGTTAGAATGTTTCCAAATCTGATCCAAACATAACAAGTTACTAAAAATTGGTCAAATCAAATTAATTTTTGGAAAGAGTTCTAATTAGTGTTGATGACCAATGAGATGGACACATTGGTAACACTAATTTAAGAAACTGGACTTTCCTTAAAATAACTTGACTTAGAACCAATTTTTGATGACATCATGAAATGATTTGATGTTCATATTTATATATGTGGGCCTTAATTCCTTAAAAGGAAAATCCTCAAATCTAAAATATTAAGTGGGAGCGGGGCATTTAAATCTTATATCCCCATGGTTTTCCACCATAGGTCCATTGTAAGGAAAGTATTAGCCTCGCGCCATCTTGAGAATGGCCGTTGCCCACGGAGGGTTTCTATTTGTCTGGTTACTAGATATGGATCTCCCAAAAGGATAGTGTTGTTGAGACGGGGTGGGGGTTCACTCCCAAAGGAGGAGCTACCCACAACGGTTGTCACGCAATGCTAATTGGTGGGTCACACTTAACTAAAATAGTGATGTAGTATATCCCCAAGGATTTGCCTCATGTATTTTAGAGACCAAAGCTAATCGGGAGTCATACATTATTTGGTATGAGATACCTAGATAATAATGAATGATAGGGGATCATGGATAGTTCGTCTTAATCATTAATTTTGACTCACTTTGATCCGCACCAATCTAGGTGGTATCCGCACTCCCCAAGGAGGCATATCCCAAGGATTGGAATTCCGATGTATTTTGAATTTAGTGGTTATGAGGATTCCCACATAAATTTGGTAAAATACTAAACCCTAATGTCATTAATATTCTTTAATTGAATGTATGATTATGTGCTACAGTTAATTCAACATAAATTCAAATACTTTCAATCCACTTGTGACCATCCTCAACCGGAATAAGTTGATGGAATCCAACTTTATAGACTGGAAAAGGACCTTGGATATTGTCCTGACAGCTCCAGGATGCAGATATGTCCTTACCATACCCTCCCTTCCTGAGCCTGAGCTTGATGCACCACAGTTTGAGAAGGACCTTTACACCAAGTGGAACAAAGACAATGAGATGGCCAGATGTTTTATACAGGCATCCATGTCTAGTGTTTTACAACACCAACATCAATTCTATAAGTCAACATACGATATTATATTGAACTTAAAGGAGATGTTTGCGGACCAGGTTAGACCTGCTAGGCAAGCTGTTATGAAGGTGCTGATAAACACAAAGATAGCTGAGGGAACCCTAGTACAAAAACATTTGTTGAAAATGAGTTTCGCACCGAATGAGTTAGACGTATTGGGTGCTAAGATTGATACAGAATCGCAGATCGACATGATCCTTCAGTCACTACCTGATTCTTTCAATCATTTCGAGATCAATTATAATAAATTGGAAATGACTATAGCCGAGTTGTCTCGCCAGCTGATAGTGACTGAGGAAATCATGAAGAAAGAGCAAAATCCCCTCATGACAGAAAAGTCATTTGCTAGGACCAAGTCGAAAGGCAAAGACCGAGATAGCGAAAGGAAATTACTCATCAAGGGTCCTAAGGTGGAGAATGGTTCTACTTGTGGTATGGCCAAGGCTAAGGGTATGAGAGTAAAGGTAAAGTGTTTCCACTGTGGTATGACAGGACATTGGAAAAGGAATTGTCCAGATCTTCTGTCTAAGAAAGGGACTTCAGGTATGATTGAGTCACTTGTTTCTGAAGTTAGTTTTGCAACTGGTACTTCAGAATCTTGGTGTGTAGACTCCAGTGCAACTAATCACATATGTAATACGTTGCAGGAGTTACAGGTAACCAGAAGGATTAGTGGTGGAGAAATCATTGTTAACCTGGGATTGGAAGCTAAGGCAGATGTAGTGACAGTGGTTGTAGTAACTTCGTTATTTTCAGATATTAAGTTGATTTTGTCAGATACATTATATGTACCGTTTTAAGACGGAATTTGATTTTCAGTTTCTAGTATGATGAATAAGAGTTATTCTATTACTTTTGGTACTGAAACTGTCTTAAAGAGACATAACACTTTTATATATTCTGACAAGGTAATCAATGGCTTTTATTTGTTAACTCCCACAATGTATGAGATACATGTCACTGAAATTAATAATAGACTATCATTAAAGAGGAAGTCACCTTCATCTAATCCAACGAAACTTTGGCACCAGAGGCTAGGTCATATAAACTTAAACAGGATTGACAGGCTAGTGAAAGATGGTATCTTACCTTCATTGGTAGTAGAACCAATGCCTGTCTGCGAGTCCTGCCTGGAAGGCATAATGACCAAAAGACCCTTTTCATCTAAGGGCGGAAGGGACAAAGATTTATTGGAATTAGTGTATATTGATGTGTATGGACCCATAAATATTAGAGCGAGAGATTGATATGAGTACTTCATCACTTTCACCGATGATGACTCAAGACATGAATAAATATACCTTATGCACCGCAAGTCTGAGACTTATGAAAAGTTCAAAGAGTTTCGAGTGGAAGCGGAAAAGCATTTAGGTAAAAGTATAAATATTCTTCGATGAGATCGAGGAAGAGACCATCTCTCCGCTGATTTTATGGGATACTTATCAGAAAATGAGATTTTATCCTAGTTGTCTGCTCCTGGTATGCCTCAACAGAACGGAGTAGCAGAAAGAAGGATCCAGACTCTTTTAGATATGATCAGGTCTATGTTTGAGTTTCTCATGGTTACCTATAGGGATATGTTTTACTAAACCTCGTTCCATTTAAGTTTGTACCTAAGACTCCCCGGGAGTTGTGGCCCGGGCAAAAGCCTAGTCTACAACATAAGGGTTGTCCGGCACTCGTGCTGAAGGTTAAGACGGATAATTTGGAATTGAAGTCGGAAGTATACACTTCTATAAAATATCCCAAAGCAACTAAAGGTTGGTTATTCTATAATCCCAGAGAGAGCAGAAAGTGCTTATCAGCACCAATGCGGTTTTTTCTAGAGGAAGATTATATGATTGACCGGAAATCTTTAGAAAAGGTTATCTTGGAAGAAATTCAAAGAGAGATCAATTCCAAATCCAAATATGACTGAACTTGAAGAAAATTCACCCATACCTAACCCAGTAATTACATCAGTGCCTTGTTGTAGTGGGAGCATTATCAGGACCCCTGACAGGTTCTCGTTTTTTGGGAAAGTCTTACAAGGCAATCCCTGAAGAACCGAGACAAGATCCCTATAACTATGATGAAGCAATCAATGACACAGTTTCGGGACGTTGGTTAGATGCTGTGAAAGCTGAGATGGAGTCTATGTACTCCAATCAGGTCTGGACACTTGTGGACTTGCCTGCCAATATTAGACCTATTGGGTGCAAGTGAGTCTACAAGAGAAAGAGAGGACTAGATGGAAGAGTTGAGACCTTTAAGGTCAGGCTTGCTGCGAAAGGATACACTCAGAAAGAAGATATCGATTATGAGGAAAACTTCTTACTGATAGCCATGCTAAAGTCCATCCGGATACTCTCATCCATTACGGTTCGTCTCGTTTGCGAGATTTGGCAAATGGATGTCAAGACGGCGTTTTCTCAACGGCCATCTTGAGGAAGACATCTATATGATGCAGCCAGACAGTTTTATGGCTAACAACCAAGAGCAAAGAGTTTGCAAGTTGCAGAAGTCCATTTATGGACTGAAGCAGGCATCCCGAACTTGGAACATCTGTTTTGACTAGGCAATCAGGTCATTTGATTTTTGTCAAAATCTGGATGAGTCATGAGTGTACATGAAAACTACAGAAGGCAGGGTAGTTTTTTCTGGTATTATATGTCGACGGCATCCTTCTCCTAGGGAGTGCTATAGGAATGTTGTCAACAATAAAAGTTTAGTTGGCTAAGACTTTTGATATAAAGGACTTGGGAGAAGCCAGCTACATCGTAGGGATCAATTACCATTGAGACCGGAAAAATAGGATGATAGGCTTATCCCATAATGCGTACATACATAAGGTGTTGGTACGGTTAGCTATGCTTTGTACTACATCAGATATCTATCATGCAGTGGGCCTAGTCAGCAGATATCAGTCTAACCCAGTACCTAACCATTGGACTACTGTAAGATGTGTTCTCTAGTACTTGAGAAGGACTAGAAATCACATGTTGATTCGTAGCAATGATGAGTTGATTCCAGTTGGTAACACAAATACTGACTTAATGTCAGATAAGGATTCCAAGAAATCAACTACTGGGTATGTGTTTATGCTGTAACCACTTGAGAAGTAGTTAAGGAAGCAGTTTGTCTTAAAAGATTCCTTATGGAACTTGGAGTAGTACTTTTGGCAGGACAACCGCTCACAGTTTACTGTGATAATAGCAGGGTAGTCACTAAGTCCAAGGAACTCAAAGCCAAAAACACATACAGAGGGGAAAAACACGTGGTCATAGATATTGTGCAGAGAGGTGATACTGCAATCACCAAGATAAGCTCCGCAGGCAATCTAGGAGATCACTTTACTAAGCCTTTGACCTCCAAAGTCTTTATGCAGTATGTAAATGCGATGAGCATGAGATGCAACCCTGAATGACATTGAGCCCAAGTGAGAGATTGTTAGTTTTATAGTCTCAATCCATTAAGATTGATGTAATAAATTGATAAATTTCTTTATTTATCAATATATTAGTGCTTTCCTTTCATGAGATGAATGGTGTTTTATTACTTGTTTGCACATAACTAATACGAATGACATAATGGTTCATGAGATGAACCGGAGTCCATAAGTATATTAAATGCAATACATGTGTATGGATGAGATCCACATACGGGAGACATGTATAGTAAATCTTATACTTCAATATCTTCACAACCAGTGATGAGATTGGGCATCTCATCTGACAAGGTTGCAGTACTTTGATTACTATGAGATAGTGTGATTTGTCTCGATCATCAGAATGTAAGATTCTGGATCATAGTGCTGGTACATTGGATGTATTGAAGGACCATGAGAAGCACCTTATGAACACTGTCTTTACTTTAAGGTCTTCTCTCATAATTCCCTAACAATAGGCTCTCAATCCTAAGACATTAATGAACTCAAGTTTCTATCTATTCATTTGCTTTTAGTCACCAATGAGTGAGGCCATTTGTAGGTCAACACCTCGGTGATTTGGGTACGTAGTAGTAGAGCTGTGGGAACATTCGATAGTCAAGATGGAATCTATCTTTAATATCCCCTTATTCCAATTAATGGATTTATCACTGGTAAGTGCGCACCCATTCTGATTAAGAGTTAGTTGGATCGGTACCAAATGATCATTATAATTAATTGGGGCACAAGGATAATAAGATATGGATCTACGTTTGGAAGACAGGTCCAATTGATCCATGGATATTGATGGAGGGGCCTACTTGTGGACATTGGGAAGTTTAGGGTCTTCATGTAATTTATTCCTAAGACTGGAGTCCAATTGCATTTATTTAGTGGAGTTATTTGCAATTAACTGTGGGCCCGAATTGCACTTGAGATGTGGGATCGCGGTATTCCAGTTGGAGCCAGCTTTCTATGGAATCCCTAGTGTTCCCCACGCTAGCCCAAGATTGGATCTTTAGTAATTCTATTTGAACTCAAAAAGGGAAAACTACTATTTCTATTTGAAGTAAGACTTCTAATGGTGGTAATAGTAGGATTAATGTGTTACTAGTTATTATAGAAGTTGGACTTCTAATAATAAACAAAGAGGAGTTGCTTAAAGCTATATATAGGAGAAGAGAGGAAGCCCTTGGACGTCCATGCACTATATCCCCTTAGGGATTCACGCCCAAGGCCCTTGTTGTGCAAGAGTTGCACATGCATCTTCTCCTCTTCCTCTTATAGTTCTCTTCTAGTTTCCTTAAGAGCTTTCTCTTGGAGATCCCACCCATCTTCTTGAGAAGAGAGAATCTGATATGAGTCATAGCGTAGAAGATCAAAAGGTCTTGGAGATTCCTATTTGATACGTGAAAGAGTTTCATCACCAAAGAAAGGAACAACTTCTCCATTAGAGCACAACCGAGCTCCAAAGGTATAATCCACTTCCTTGAATGTTGTGGATTTCGTGGTTGCATGTTTGCTGCTATTTCTATCTTCTAGATAGGGTTTATTGCTGTACATGGTGATGAGAAAGAGGCAATGGATCCTGGATTGGGTTTTGTTGCCTTCTGGATAGTTAATCCTTGAGTCAAGCGGGTCAAAAGTTTTGAAAACCTATCCTAGAGGCCCACCTATTTCCAACACTTGAGCCATTTCTTCATCTTTCTTAGTCATTTGTTCTTCGAATCTAGCTTGATTCTCATTGGCTTGCCTCTGTAACTGTAAGACCCCGCCCCGAGAGTTTCCGATTAGTGTTAATTAAGACGTGACTTATTTATAAGTGAGATTAGTGGAAATTGGTTAAATCTGGATTAGAATAGCTTTTTATAGCTTTGAATTAATTTGGGAACTCTTTTGATTTAGTGGGGCCCTTTGGGGGTTCTTTTATTGTGTGTTGATTAGTTTTGGGATTTATTTAATAATTTTGGAAATCTGTAATTTGCTTCGTTTAATGTATTTTAAGATTCCCGACAACTTTCGTATTTGTTCCGTTTTCGTTCGAGACCTCTAAACCCTACTTTGCTAACAATAGGGGTAAAACAGTCTTTTTACACAAAATTTGGACACTATTTTCAATGTCTCCGAAACTCGTAAAATATATACTTTTTGGAAAGTAGAAATTTCGACGATCGATTCTTCCTTCTTCGTCGAATCCATCCGAAGCCCGTAGAGCGATGTTTTAGCCCAATTTGAACTTTTGAGTTGTGGGACCCATTGCCAATGCCTATATAAGGAGGAGCCCTTTTTCCTCTTTCTCTTCTTGCAACTTTCTTTCAACAAAGAGAAGTTCCAGCCCAGCCCTAGGGTTTTTCTTCTTGCTCCTTGCTTCTCTATCTCCCAATCTCTCTCAAATCTATTGCTAAAGGTAAAATGGAGGTGGTAATCTTCTTCCCCTCCAGGAGAGCTTCATCTTGATACCATTTGTAGAGAGAGCCTTCCATTCCAAGCTACACTTTGATCAAGCTCTTGCCATTAGAGGACTTTCCATGTAAGCTCTTCTTCTCATCTATTGGTTGTGTGTTCTTCTAGCCATGGAGGTGCTTCACCTTGATTATTGGAAGCTATCTCCATCTATTTCTTGATTTTGACATTCTAGGGTTGTAATGAATGTATTTTGGGGATTTTGTGTAGATAGAGGATTTTGAGCTTGATAGTGGGATTAGAGCTTGACTAGCAAATTTGGAGACCAAGGCAAGTGAATGAAAGGATTTGATTTGAATAAGCTCTTGTTTTATTGAAAATGTGGATTTTTACTATTCTTATTCCTTTAGTTTATTATGTTTCTCATAATGCTTTTGGAAATGTACTTATTGATATGATTTTTCTCCTAGTTAGTTTATGAGAATGTATGCATTCATTCATTAAAGATTATTTTGGTCATTATGGACTTCTTAAATGATATTTGTACTTGCATTGAATGAGATTTGTGTTGGAAGGAGAATTAAATGCAATGATGGAATGGTGGTTGGAGGAAAGGATTAGATGTTGAATGGAAGGGAATAGACCCAGTTCATATTAGAAAATGGTTGGAGTTGAGGTGAAAGGGTTTGGGAAAGAAAGAGCTGAAATCTGCACCTGATGTAGAGTTTCCGCAGCTGGGCGGTCAGCGGGCGGTCACCTCGGCGGCTAGCCGACAGGTGACCGGCGGCTAGCCGACCCAGATTCGGTTACAAACACAGAATGCTGTGTTTTGACAGGTGAACTGCGGTCAGCCACACGGTCAGCTTGCGGCTAACCGCTAACCAAAACCCCTGTGACCGCCAGGTAGCCGAGATGCGCGGTTAGAAACACAGAATGCTATATTTTAGCAGGGTGAACCGCGGTCAGCCCCGCGGTCAGCCAGCGGCTAACCGCCGATCACCTCAGCGGCTAACCGCCAGCTAACCGACAGGTGACCGAACTTCACCCAGAATTCCTGAGTCTTTTCTATTGTTTTCAGATATGGTATTTAAAGGTTTGGTTGGGTTGTTCTGATGCCCTACCACCTTGGAAAGACCCAGGGGATGGCATAAGGAGATTAACTTAGAAAGAAACTCTATTTCGGAAAAGTATTGGGAATTTTGGATTCATCAACTTGTATAAGGAAACTTGATATGTCCTCTATTATTCGAGTACCATACTAAGGGCAATAATAGACATACAAGATATTTATACATGTTGTCTGAATACGGAAGCCCCAATATATAGTCCGTGACTGTATAAGAATTTATTTCATGGTTTTAACTCGGATTTATACACCTGACATGTCCTGCCAGCCCCGTCTATGCATGAAAAGATAATGATATGAAATGTGTGCCTACGAGCACCATGCCCCGCCTGCCCGAGTGTTTTACAACGATATAGTTTGTACATGTTTTGATTTCTCATGTAACTTATGAGTCGGCACCACTAAGCTTGGACGTCCTTGTCAGTCTGATCAACTGACTCGGGCCTCCCCCTTGTGCTCCCGCCAGTTGCAACTTGGATTCTGTCCTGTCCTGTTACCCGGTTCCGCGGCCGTGGTCTTGCCTAGCTATATGTATATGTATATGTATATAATGTTGGTCCTCGTCACTTCGTGTGCTCGAGCCCAACGCACTGAATGTGCTCTCATCACTTTAGTGATAGAGAGGATTTAGCTTTAGTGTGGTTGCCATCTAGTCAGTTCCTGTACCTTGAATATCCTACATGATTTACATTGCATCTGTACTTTAAATGAACCATGCATTCTGTTTTAAGACAGTTATTGTTTTAATAAGATTATGTTATGTTTAAGATGTGCTTTGATTTCTTTCTTGGTATTATCTATTCATCCACCTGCCAGACCGTCGTGTCTGACCCATCTTTGTGGTACTCAGGTCCAGTCCCCGTTATTGCCTACGAGGAGGAGCCAGAGGAGGCGGTCGGCAAACCACAACGACTAGTGGAGTGGCAAGCTGACAATGTCATTTAAACATTTGGTTTACCTTTGAGCTACGTAACATTTTGGGGGAATTTATAGAACGATACTTGATTTATACTTTTGGTTGTACTGGCCTTTGTTGGACATTATTTTTGGGGAATGTTAATTTAACTTGATCTTTTGTTTAAACTTTAACTTCATATTTTGGGAATGCTAATGAGATCATTGCTCACTCTGACATCATGTCATACTTATGCATTAACAGTCTTATATGATGAGAATGGATTAAGAGTTTGATTTGCTACACGCTTCCGCACCAATGTAAATGTTCTATGAGTGTTTGTGGAATCCTCACCGCGGAAACCTGTGGGAAATTAAGGAAATGTATAATCATTGTTAAGGGTAGTTCATTACCCCATCCACACCCCGTCGCGGGCCCGGATCTCGGTCTGGGGTCGCGACAGTAACATAGCTTGACTTTCGTTTGCTTGCCTCTGTTGTTCTAGCATAGCTTGAAGGAGTTCTTGAAACTGTGTTGCTGTAGGTGGATTAATCGGATCGGTCTCATGACTATTACTACCCGCAGCATTCTGAGTTGGTGGTGCTTTTCTTGGAGGAGCATGCTGTAAAACAAAATGTTAGTACATAATAACAAAATTTGGGTTTGGTTTCTAGGGCCCATACTAAACGGTCTAACGAGCTCACGAATCCTCGCCACGTCCCTAAGATTTTCTAGTTTCTTTTTAATTGCCTGAAACATGTCCTACACTGACACCAATCTTGTTGCGACCCTGGACCGAGACCCGAGCCCCGCGATAGTTGACGTGCCTAAGAGAGAATGGCACGCTGTCATCTATGACATCCCACAGGTTTCCACGATGAGGATCCCAAGGACACGGGACTAAACTCACACGATCAATGGTTTGCGGAAGCGTGTAGCAAATCACTTCAATACGAACACATGTGATATAAAAATCACACTTGCATAACTCAAAAATCGTCAAGACATAAGATTTAGAGAGAGTAACATAAATAGGACATAGGCCCAATTACATTTAAGTTCAAGTTAACAAAAGTATGTTAGTTAAGATACATCTCAATGTAAGAGGAGAACAAAGGCCAATACATTCCCAACAAAAGAATCAAAATAGATAACGCTAGCCCAAAGGTTACGCGTCAAGATCCCATCTAACGTCTAGATGACGTCATCAGGCTGCCACTCACGAGCTAGGGGTTGCCCAACAGCCACCTCCGGGCACTCCACCTCAAAGGCAGCGCCGCTTGCACCTGAGCACCAAAATACAAGGGTCAAACATGACGGTTTGGCAAGAAATCAATTTAGACAAGGACATATAGCGGTAAAAGTTGGAAAAACATTGCTAAGCGTAATATACTGAATTTAAACCAAAACAGTGCTGAGATGCATTTCAAATAAGCAAAACTAGCATGAATACTTATATATATATATATATCATGAATAGACAACCCACG
Organism: Persea americana; assembly: GCA_029852735.1. Classification (NCBI taxonomy): domain Eukaryota; kingdom Viridiplantae; phylum Streptophyta; class Magnoliopsida; order Laurales; family Lauraceae; genus Persea; species Persea americana. The sequence goes on along the minus strand of CM056813.1, from coordinate 19,068,862 downwards.
TTGAGCCCATCCTTTCTCTTGCATACAAGATGACAAGAGCAAGCACGACACGAAAAGCACGACATGCAAAATACGATCCCACGTCACACAAGGTAAATGGGGAGGCCGGTCGCAGAACCGGAACAAGCACGATGTGTAATAAAATACACGACTAATCTGCAGATAGTCCACATGTTTAAGGACCCCTGGACAGTGGATCAGACTGAAGGGGCTGTCCAAGCTCAGTGGTGTTCAACAAATATCATGAATGCACAAATCCAGGCAAAACACATACAAGATAGGTCGAAAACTGGGGAAAATCACTCATCAAAACAAGGCAAGCAAGACTTATCAAGAATAGCATAAGCTATAGCAAAGACAAGGCTTAACAATGATCCCCTCACTAGTACTTGAAACAGACTGAAACATGGCTGAGACTTATAAATTGAAATATATGCAAAACGATATGTATTGTGTCAAAACTGAGGTCCTGAAGTAAACTTATCAAGTATATATATATTAAGGCCCTTCATTTGACCCTTATGTACTTGAAAACCCAAATGTCGGAATAAGACGGATTGGTGCTCTTGAAGCTAAAGGACATTTTGAGTTCTAAATGTATAATGTCAAGCCAAAGCCGTTAAACATATTCTGGTTTTCATTTCCCAAGGAAATTATGTAAAACAGACAAATCTGGAGATTTGGTTGGCTCGCGGTTACCTGTCGGCTAGCCGCCAAGGTGGATAGCGGTTAGCCGCTAGCTGACCGTCAGCTGACCGTGGGACCCAGACAGGAAATTTGTTATATTCTGGAAATGTGACCGAAACTAGTCGGTCACCTGTCAGCTAGCCGCGCAGGTGCATTGCGTCTAGTCGCCAGCTGACCGCTGGTCCCAGTCAACTTGCAGCATTCTGCATTTCTAACTGTGAATCTCGGTGACCTTGCGGTCACTTGGCAGTTGGCCATAGTCAAATTTCGGCTAGCCGCCAAGACTTTCTAGCTCGAAGTGAGCATTCTGTGTTTCTAACCGAACTGGGTCGGCTAGCTGCCGAGGTGACAGCCAGCTGACCGTCAGTTGCGAGAATCAACAGAGCAGATAACATTTTAACCCATTTCTTCTTCAAAACAAGTCAAATTCTCATCAAAATGAAACTAGAGTTGAAAGAAAACATTTAATCATGCTACATCATATGCATGCAAACTTGAAAGTGGATTTCTAGAACAAATAACCACATTTACTAAAATCACAAAACAACCTAGAAAATTCACACTTTGAGGCCTAAATGACATACATTTCAAAACAAGCATAAGAAGAGCCAAAGAGATCACTTGCCTTGACCAATAAATGTAAATCCAACCTTCTTCAAAGATCCACCCAAGAAAAGAGCCAAGATCTACAAATGCCCCAAAAACAACCTCAAAACCCTTACATTGTGAAAACAAGGGACCCATTTCGAAAATAGGTTTACAATCATGAAAAACAAGATCTTTGGGAGTTAAAAAGACTCCATTAAAGGGATGGGTTGAAGCTCTTACCTATCAAAGGCCAAACAAGAAGAAAGGAAGAAGAAGGGAAAGTAGTCTAGCTCCAAATACCCAACAAATGGGTCCAAGGGAAAGCTTGAGAAGAGAGGAAGAAGATGATGGGAACAAATCTTCAATCTAAGTTCCAAAGATTGCCATGCAAGGAGAAAATGGAGAGGAGAAGAAGCTCCCAAAATGCTATGGACGGGAGTTTCACAGATGTGTGCAAGAAGAATGAACGTGAAAGTGAGAAAAGGAGATATTTGGCTTGAGGTGAGTGTGGGTCTCAAAGGTCTGGAACATCAAAAGCTTAAAACATGGTCTTGCGAGCTACGAATGAGATCGACGAAGAAAGGTAAAATGATCCCCGAAAAATTTAGTTTCCAAAAAGTATATTTTTGATATATTTCTGAGATATCGAAAATCGTATCCAGATTTGGGTTGAAAAGACAGTTTTACCCCTTTTTGGCCAAAACACGGGTTTCTGGGTTTCAAACGCAAACGGACAAAATACAAAAGTTATAACAAATGATAAAACCATTTAAAATAAATTAAAATCACAATCAAGGCAGTAATCCATAATCACTCTCCCATGCTAATACGTGCACTCAGGGCGTCCCTGAGCGTGTCTGACTCAACCAACGCTCTCAAATTTCCGAAACAAATACTAAGACTAACACAAGTCATTCTAACCCAAACGATTACCAAACCCTTGGGATGTTGGATTATGACAAGTGATGTCTCATTCATTCACTGCTCATCCTAAGATTGACCCATTTACTGGTAATCTACTTAAAGAAATATATAGTTATTAAATAGTGTTGTTAAAAGGCTCCATTTTGATTCATGATAACTTTGAATGCAGTGGAGATGTTTACATTTGGTTATTCACATACAGCACCCTATGTTACTTACCCGGTCATTACCAAGGATGGCATCTTGCTTGATCCAGTCCCCATAACAATCCTAGAGCCTGTCATGATGCATAACTTTACAATCACTGAAAACTATGAAATCTTCACTGATCTTTTTAAATTATTCGCAGGTATTTCTGTGCTTAATGTGGGCTGATATTTACAAAAAAAAAAAAAAAAAAAAAAAAAAAAACTCCTTTTACCGGTGGCCATATGACTGCCGCTAAAAGCAGCGTTTTTTTTAAAAAAATATAATGTTTGTAGCGGTGGCCATATGACCGCTGCTACAAAAAAAAATGTTTTTTGTGGTAGCCATTTTTAATATTACCGGCGGCCAAGGAAAAAAATAAACCATGCTTTTAACGGCGCTCACAAGGCCGTTGCTAAAAACACTGATTTTTAGCGGCGGCCATTTTTACTATTAGCGACGACCAATGGACATCGCTAAAAGTTTTTTTCGTCGTCCAGCTAATTGACGAATTTCTTTTACTAGCAGCCAAGACCACCGCAACAAAAACCAACAGCGGCGATCACTGGCTGCCGCTAAAACCTTTACCGTCCGGACATTGTAAGACCCCACCCGAGAGTTTGCGATTAGCATTAAATAAGTCATGTTTTAGTTCTAAGTGAGATTAGTAGATTTTGCTTAAGTTTGGGATTAGAATAGCTTTTATATAGCTTTGGAATATTTTGGAAACATTTTTGACTAGTGGGACCCTTTGGGGGTTCATTTGTAGTGTTTTTGTGTGACTTGGGGAAATAATCTGATAATTTGAAAATTTGTGTTTTAGCCCCGTTTGATTTGTTTTGTCATTCCCTACAACTTTCGTGTTTACTCCATTTCCGTTTGAGACCCCCAAATCCCACTTTTCTAATAATAGGGGCAAAACAATCTTTTTACAGAAAATCTGGACACCATTTTCACTGTCTCCGAAATCAGCGAAATATAAACTTTTTCGAAACTAGAAATTTCTACAAACATTTCTTCCCTTTTAGTCAAATGCATCCGAGGCCTGGAAGTCGATGTTTTTAGCCAACAAACTCCTTAAGTAGTGGGACCCACCCTTGTTTTCTATAAAAGAGGAGCTCTTCTTCTTCACTTGTTCTTCTTCTAGCTACTTTATTGTGAAAGAGAGAAAGCTCCATCCCTAGGGTTTATTTCCTCTTCTTCTTGCTTCTTCATCTTCAATCCATCACCAAACTCTTGCTCAGAGAGAAATGGAGGCCATCTTCTTCTTACTCATCTTGAAGGCTCTCCAATTATGCAACTTGTAGAGAAATCCACCCACTCTAGAGCACCATTTGAACTAGTTTTGGTTATTTGAAGCACTTCCAAGTAAGTGATCATTTCCAACTTTTAGACTGATGTTTTTCTAGTCCTAGAGAAGCTCCATCTCCATTATTGGGAGCTCTCTCCTACTATTTCTAGGTTTTGACTTGTTAGGGTTTGTAATGGGTTTGTTTTCTGGAGGTTTTTGTGTAGATTGTTGATTTAGAGCTCGGGAGTGTGATTACAGCTTGATTTCCTATTTGTGGAGCCAAGGCAAGTGGATGAATGGGTTGTTTAAATGATTTCTTTTTTTTTTGTGCGGAAAATATGGATTTTTATTGATGGCTTACTTATGTTCTATGATTTACATTGACTTTAGAAATGTGCATTCTTATGAGCTTTTCCTTTCTTAATTGCTTCCTTAATGTTTTATGCATTAAAGTGTGTATTTTGTCCAATGTTACATCTTCATTAATGGTGGATGCTCTTGTATTAAATGAAGTGGGATTTGAATGATTCTTAATGGTTTTAATGGATGGTTGTTGGAAGTTATGATGGTGGTTTGAGTAGGTGGAAATGCTATTAATATGGTGTTCAGATGTAGCTCGAAGGGAGATTCGAAGAGAAGAGAAGAAAGCCCAAAATTGTACAAAACGAGCTGTTTCTGAAGCTGTCTGCTCGAGCGGACCCTTCCAGAAGCTTGGTGGCTCGATCTAACCATTGCTCCACTCGAGCCACCTTAACTCGAATCTGTCCACTCGAGTGGATACTTGGTCGCTCGAGCGGACCCATCCAGAACCTTGTTGGCTCAAGCCAACGCGGATGTTCGCTCAAGCCAACCCTCCCAGAGAGCCATCCGCTTGAGCGAACCCATGTCTGCTCGAGCAGACCCTCCCAGAACCTCGTCTGCTCGAGCGGACTAACTGTCATGCCTGGAGTTATGTTTGGAGCTGGGAAATTATGGTTTGTGATATGGAATGGGCCTGTTTGAGGCCCCCCTTTAGTTGGAAACCTAGGAAGTGATGTATGGAGATTGATGGAGAAAGAAACATCATTTCCGGAGATTTATTAAGGATGTTGGACCTATCAATTGGTATAGGGATCTTGGAATTTCTCAAATCTTCCAGAGTACCAAGTCATGAGCAAAAACCAACATACAAGATCCCATTACACGTTGTTTAAATCCTATAGCCTCAATGCATGTCTGGAATTATGTGGAGATCTATTGTTTTAAGTTTTCACTGCATTTTATATGTTTCAGACAGTTTTCGTGTGTTAATACAAATGACACTTTTAAATATTGAAATTTGTGGAATGAATAACTGGTCAGCATTTTGATGAGACACTGTTGTGATAAATGTGCTTATGAACCTTCTGTTTAGTCTGTTTTAGGTGTCAAACACCTCTTTAGATATATATATATGCTCCGATTTCGTTTTGACTTATAAGTCGGCACCACTAAGCTTAGACGACCTTGGCGGTTTGATCCACCGACTTGGGATCCCGTTTTCAACTTCTGTCAGCTGCAGTCTGAATTCTGTTATGTTCTATCACCCGGTTCCGCGGCCGTGGTTTTGCTCAGTATATATATGTATGTATATAGTTGCTTCACGCCACCTTGTGTGCCCGAGACCAACGCCTTTAGTGTGCTCTCATCACATCAGTAATGGAGGATTTAGCTTACATGTGGTTTCCATCTTGTCAGTTGTTGTTCCTTGTTACCCTACATGTTTTATATTGCATATTGCTTTAAATAAATAATGCATCTTGTTTTTATGGAAATTATAGCTTTGACAGATCTTCGATATGTTTCTAAAATTATGCTTTGAATTTCCTGACTGTTATATCTATCCACCCACCTGCTAGACCGTCGTGTCCAAACTCTATAGGATGTATCTCTATCAAAACCCATTTGTCCGGTTTTCTATCCCTGGCATGCATAATTGACCTTGAAAGTTTGATTTGTGTCTACAATCCTAGAGTGAAGTCTTTCTTCAAAGTACCCTAAAAGTTCTTGTTACTCTGACTCTTTATGCTCATTGTCCTTGGTCCTCTGTACAGTAATTATCTTCTCATCATCACACCTCAAACGGTTACAACCCTGCATTCATACCTCGAAGCCGCTCCAATCAAGCCTTGGTTGCCCAATCTTCTGTCTCTATTTCAAGTTCATTGTCCTCAAGTCTTACTCCTGTGTCATTCTTTTCTAAATCTTTCAACTGAAATTATCCATAGGTTGTGATCCTCCATTTCATATATGTACTCCGTCAAAACCGATGTTCTACTAGTTGGTGAAATAATCCACAATATCTACTCTATCATGTGACCAGGTAACAATAAATTCCACATGCAACTCTCTACAAGGCTACCGAAAACTAACTTCCTATGCTTTTAACCGCATACTGACGCATTCTGCTGAGTTAAGTTCATCATCATTATGGAATCGTTGAAAATCTTATAACACTTCTCCGATAAAAGTTCGTCAAATTTGAGAAATTTCTAGCTTTTGGCATCCACTTGAAGCTCTATCAACTGAAAATCACCTCAAACTTCTTAAAATCTACCACCAATCCGGCTTTAGATGTCCTTTGACTTAGGAAAATAATCTAAGTTTATCCAAAGTTTTCGCACTTACCTGTCTAACACACCACTTAATGGTCCACAATCAAGTATAATTATATCTCGATATGTTGTTCACCTTCCTTACTAATTAACAATTGTTCACATATTCCCTTCCTAACTCCATTTGCGACATCGAAAAGCTGAAAATTCTGTCAAAGTCCTTCGAGAGACACATGCTAAGTCCACAAAACTCTAACTTTCTAACGCAAAAGCAAGCAAAAGATACTAAATATGGGTACGGAGACATTAAATTCTCCCCCACTAGAACGGAATTTGGTCCCCCAAATTCCCTAACCACAAGGACAAGAAGACGAGACAAAAAGAGTCTCCCCCACTAGAAGGAAGCCAAACCCGAAGTTACAAAAACGATGGCTAGCCAAAACAAAATCTACACGGTCTAAGGAGTCCTCACCACACGTCTTAAGGTTCCTAGAGTGTTTTATTTCCTAGAAACCTGCCCGCTCTGATACCAGTCTGTCGCGCCCTCGAACCCGGATCCCTGCAGCGGTCCGACCTCGGGAACGCGAATTGGGAAGTAAGTGATAAATATATTTCTCCCCGGGATCCGCGTGTGTGAGGAAGGCAAAATTTCCAAGCACATCAAGAACATTTCGCGGAAGCTTACGTGGCATTGCGACCCGGAGCCCGTGGCCGTCGGGTTCCGTGTCGCACTCAACCCGTCAGCATAAAGCTGTCATAGCATAATCATACTCAGACTGGAACAAGACATGATACCAAAATGTACAGAGCTGACCGAGACAGGCTTATCAATACCCAAGCATATTCAAGTTATAATTAAACAAGTGCATTAATTACAATCCCAAAAGAAAAGGCTAACAAAAGCCTTACAAAATAACAAGCTAAGAACAAATACTACCCATGTGTGTAACGTATCTCCAGAATCAAGCGCGACGTCTGTATGACATCACTGAAACAACAACCTGCAAAACTCGTGGCTCTACAGCCAACTGCACACGTACTAGCTCAAGACGGGAACCTGCTACCTAAGGCACCAAACAAACAAGGTCAGACACGACGGTCTGGCAGGTGATCAATTTAAGCATGAGTATGAATCATTTAAAATTTATAAGAAACCATATACTGAATTTAAAACAGTTTACAAATCTTGAAACGATGCTTGAACGATATACACTTCGAGAAAACAAAAGTCCACGAACGAGATATGAGGCAAAAGTAGCATGAGTACATGTGGTCTAGCACTTTAAAACCATTTAATGTATCTTTAAATAGTACATGACAAAAAGCAAGGCAAAGCTAGCAAGATTACGAGAAAACATCATGATTCGTAAATCCACATTGAGCTCATCCTTTCTCCGTCATACATGATGACAAGAGCAAGCAAAGACAAAGCAAAACAGGCGAAACGAAACAGAAGCCCGAGCCACACAAGGTGGGCGGGAAAACCGGCCGCGGAACCGGAATAGAACAAAAATGTGTATAAATACACGACTTATCTGCAGATAGTCCTTATGTTTAAGGACCCCCTAACTAGTGGATCATACTGAGAGGGCAGTCCAAGCTCAGTGGTATTCAACGGAATTCACGAATGCACAAAACTAATGGAGACTCGCCGTTTGAGGCCCGTGGTTGACACGCTACGCCCCGTGGTTAAGGGTGCCGCCCGGACCAAGTTCTCATATTTGAATGCTCAAAACTAATGGAGACTCGCCGTTTGAGGCCCGTGGTTGACACGCTACGCCCCGTGGTTAAGGGTGCCGCCCGGACCAAGTTCTCACATTACCCTTATCGATCACACGGGGTGGACGGTGCACGCAAGACAAAACAGGGTAGCATAAGCTATAAGCATGTCGAAACACACTAAGTAATCCCCTTTTTGGGTTCTTTGAAACAAAGCTGATACGTGTAACTTAAAACAAGTGCAAAGCGATACCGAAAACAAAACTGATACTTACTAGTCAAAACAAGTGCAAAACAATACCTGAAACAAAACTGATACTTGCAAGTCAAAACAAGTGCAAAACAATAGCCGAACGAAACCAATGCTTGTAAGTCAAAACGAGATCTAAGACAAAACCAATGCTTGTAAGTGAAAACAAGTGCAAAACGAGGTCCAAGACAAAACCAATGCTTGTAAGTCAAAACAAGTACAAAATAATATTCTTCATGTCAAGACTAAGTTTCTGAAAACAGACTTTCAAGTATATGCTAAGGCCCTTCATTCGATTCTTGTGTAATTGAAACCCAAATGTTAGGATTAAAAGCGGATTGGTGCCCCTGAAGCTAAATAACATTTCATGTTTCAATTGCACAACATCAAGCTAAAGACCCCTTAACATATTCTAGTTTTTTTTTTCTCTCCCATCGAAGACCCTTCAAAATTCTCCTTCTGTACAGTCGGCCACCCCGCGGCTACCTAGCGGCTAGCCGCCGGTTGCTGGTCGGCTGACCGACCAACTGACCGACCGCTGACCGACTGATCAGGAAAAATACTACTTTTCAGATTTCTTGCGCAGGTCGGCTAGCCGCCCGCTGACCGACTGCGGGCCGAACACACCCTGTGCAGGACTTGGTTGCTGTTATTCTGACCGACACAGGGACGGTTGGCCGTGGGTCAACAGTCGGCTGGCCGTCGGCTGGCCGACTGCTGACCGCCCATCTGCGGCAGCTTCAAATCAGTTCAGATTTTTCACCCCATTTCACCCATTTTACATCCTTCCATTCCTTTGTCAAGTCCCTGCACATCCCTTGAGCCTCCATGCTCTCCAAGGGCCATTCCCATTAAATTTTAACAACCAACACATCTAATCATTTCACAATACACTCCCTCATTCTTCCATCCATTTACAAAACATTTAGGCAAGACAAAAACCACTTCAATTAAATGAAAACCATCAAGATAAACCACTAGCATATGCATTTCAAACTAAACAAAAATCCAATCCATAACACATATTTGAAACAATACATTGCTCAAATTAGAATGGAAAAAGAACCAAACCATGGAAGCTAAAACATTCAAACATTGCATGCATAAGAAGAGCTAAGTTGATCACTTGCCTTTGACTCTAGCACTCCAAGATTACTCAGAAATCTCACCAATTAGACACAAGCACACCTATGAAACAAAGACCCCCAAAACATACTCAAAAAGTGGCTCAAAATTAGGAATCCAAGAAAGAGTTTGAGTTAAAACTTGCATGTTGAAATCAAGGCTCCCTAGGGGCTGCCCTACCTCATAAAAAGAAATGAAAGGGAGGTCTTACCTGTAGCATCTCCAACCAGCAAGGAACAGCTCAAACAAAGGGCTGTCCAGCTGCTCCTCACACGAAAATGGGGTCTAGGGGGAGCTTGGAAGGTGGGGAACACAATGGCGAAATCGGATCTTCAAACGGTGATGAATCATGGTTGATTTGGTGGAGGGAGAAGCAAGGAAGGAGAGGAATAGGGCTCAGCTGGGAGTCCCTGCAACTCACTCTCGTTGGGGAAGAGAATGGAGAGAAGAGATGGAAGGTGGGGCTTATATAAGGTGATAATTATGGGGCCCACAACTTAAAACTCTTCATGGACTTAGAACTGGGCTTTCTGGGCCTCGGATGAAATCGACGAAGAAGACTAAAATGATCCTCATAAAATCTATTTTTCAAAAAGTATATTTTTGGCATGGTTCTGAAATTTCAAAATCTGGGCTCAGATTTAAATGTGAAAAGACTGTTTTGCCCCTCGGGCTGAAAAACTGATTTTCTGAGTTTCGAATGGGGTAGGTCTAAACACAAAAGTTGTTGGATCTAATTTGACCTATCAAAAGAAACCAAAATTGTAATTTTTCAAAATCAAGAACAATCCTTACGCTTAAACGTACAGCCCAAGGCATCCTCGAGCTGTCAGACCGGGTCCAACCGCTCTCAAAATTCCCCAAAGCTATGGAAAACCATTCTAAACCACAATCTAACTCAATTAGACTCAAATCTTACTTAGAAAACTAAACCACGGCTAAAAACACACTAATCCCGAAAATTAGGGGTCGGGGTCTTACACATAGGATCATTGCTCACTCTGACATCATGTTAGTCATATGCGCATTATCAGTTTTGAAATGTGAAATGGATTACGAATTTGGTTTGCTACACGCTTCCGCACCAATGTAAATGATTTGTGAGTATGTGTGAGATCCTCACAGCAGAAACCTGTGGGAAATTAAAAGAGTGTGTGTATCTTTTGATTAATGTGGTAATCATCACCATGCACTAACCAATAAACCCGCGGATCCTGGATTAGGTGCGCTAACCTGGTCTGGGGTCGCAATAGAACTGGTATCAGAGCAAGACATGTTTCAGGCAATTAAAAGAAACTAGAAATCATAAGGACGTAGCGAGGACTCGTTACACTTTTCGTTAGCTAGAATTGTGTGAGCAATATATGACCCTATGCTTGATTATTATGTGTTAACAACTTGTTTTGCAGTAATATGCCACCTCGTTCGAGACCCGTAAATGACAATCCCACCGCAAGCAATAGTGTGAACACAGGGCCACTTGAGAACCATATCCTTCCATGCAGAATCAGTTTCAGCAAATGATATAGGCAATGCTTGATTAGCAGCGTCAAGCAAATGAGAACCAAGCCAGACTGCAAGAGCAAATGGCGAAGAAGGATGAAGATCATGCAAGGGAAATGGCACAGATGCAAAGGCAGTTGTTGGATGTGTTAGAGAGAAGGCCTGAACCAGCACCAGCTCAACCACCGGGCACACAAATTGTCTTCAACAACAGAGGAAATGATCCCAATGACTTGTTTGAATGGTTCAGGAAGAGAGGTCCAAAGGAATTCACTGGACATGAGGACCCACTAGCTACCGATAATTGGCTAGAGCACACAGAAAATATTTTTGAAGTCTTCCGATACACAGGGAGAAAACAAGTGCAACTAACCGCTTCCATGCTCACCGGTCTAGCTGATATTTGGTGGAAAGCGGTCAAGGCAGAATACCGGACTATGGCAGATGCTAAAGCTTGGGGATATTTCAAGAAGCAATTTAGTGATAAATATTTACCGACACACATCAAGAGGCAGAAGGCCATTGAGTTCCAACGGCTTGTGCAAGGCAACATGACCATTCTTGAGTACCTCACAAAGTTTGAGAGATTATCTAGATATGCTCTAGACTTAATTAACACCGTGGAGAAGAAGATAGCAGAGTTCATTGAGGGACTTAACCCAATCATCGAACGGGACACCACGGGAGTTGTACCACCGGCTACATTTGAAGAGGCTGTCAGAAGGGCCTATAAGTTTTAGGACTTGAACAACAACATCCTTAGAATTCAAGAAAAGAATCAAGTGCACCAACAGAACTATCAACAAAGACACCAGCAGAACAAAAGACAGAAGCAAGATCAACATGCTCAGAGGCAAGACCAAAACACTCTAGGACAAGTGGTTTACAAGCATTGTGGCAAAAACCAAGATGTTTCTCAATGTCGGGCTATAATAGGAGCATGCTTTGGATGTGGTTCCATGAACCACCAACTCAAGGATTGTCCAAGGCTTAATGGACAAGGCAACAGACAGAACCAACAACACCAGGGAGCACAGCGTCCAGCACCGCCCTAGAATGCACTGGTTGTTCAAAACCAGCCAAGGCTATTACAGCAACAAGCTCCACAGCAACAGTATAGACCTCAGCAGCAACAATAGCAAGCCCGTCAGCAATGGCAAAATCAAAATCAACATCCTCCTCAACAGAGTAGGAATGCACAACAAGGCAGCCAGCAACAAGCTCCAAATAGGCCACAACAACGAGGGCAAGTTTATATAGTTAATCAGGCTGATGCAGAGGCTGCAGACAACGTGGTGGAAGGTACACTCCTTGTTTGTGGAATTGAAGCTAGAATTTTGTTTGACCCTGGCTATACACACTCTTTCCTGTCTCCTAAATTTTCTAAATTGATTGATGTGCCTGTTAAGGATCTTGACTATATTTTGACTGTAGTTACTCCAGTAGGCAAACAAGTTGTGTGTAGTACTTTTTATCCTAGTTGTGCTATTAAGATAGGAGAAGTGGTGTTACCAGCGAATCTCATTTTATTAGAGATGTATGATTTTGATATCATCCTAGGGGTGGATTGGTTATCAGGGTACCATGCCACGATGGATTGTGTCCATAAGACCCTCACATTTAAACTAGAGGAGACACCAGCATGAGTGTTATTTCAAGGAGAGAGGAGGAATCATCGTTCAAGGTTTATTTCAGCGTTGAAGGCTGATAGACTTTTGAGAAGTAGATGTGAAGGTTACTTGGCGTTTATCACGGAGGATAAAACGGTCTCAAGGGGTGGAGGAGATCCGTATTGTTTGTGAAGTTCCAAATGTTTTTTCAGAAGAGATCCCAAGATTACCACCCGTTAGAGAAATTGACTTCACCATTAAGCTATTACCAGGGGCTGCTCCGATTTCTATAGCACCATAAAGAATGGCTCTGGCGGAATTGGGAGAATTGAAATTACAATTACAAGAATTATTGGACAAAGGTTTTGTTAGACCTAGCATTTCGACCTGGAGAGCTCCAGTGTTTTTTGTGAAAAAAAAGGATGGCTCGATCAGAATGTGCATTGATTACAGGAGATTGAATCAAGCAACCATCAAGAACAAATATCCATTGCCAAGGATAGATGAGATGTTCGATCAATTACAAGGTGTTGCTTATTTTTCAAAGATTGACTTGAGATCCGGTTACCATCAGTTGAGAGTTAGAGATTCATATGTACCGAAGACAGCTTCTCGGACAAGATATGGGCACTATGAGTTCCCAGTGATGCCATTTGGACTGACGAATGCACCAGCAGTACTCATGGCCTTAATGAACAAAATATTTGCAGGGTACTTAGACCAGTTCTCAGTGGTATTCATTGATGACATTTTGGTATACTCCAATTCTAGAGAAGAGCATGAAGAACATTTGAGGATAGCACTATAACTACTTAGAGACAAACAACTGTATGCAAAGCTAAGTAAGTGCGAATTTTGGCTTAAACAAGTCGCATTTTTGGGATATATCATCTCCAAGGAAGGGTTTTCAGTGGATCCAGCCAAGATTGAGGCACTTGTGAATTGGAAAAGACCAAAGAATGCGTAAAAAATCAGAAGTTTTCTAGGATTGGCGGGTTATTACCGGAGATTTGTATAAGGATTTTCGTCGATTGCGGCATCATTGACGAAGTTAACCAAGAAGAATGCACCATATGTTTGGACAGATTAGTGGAAAGCTAAAAACAAGATTGACTACAGTACCAATCCTTACTTTACAATCTGGAAGCGGCGGTTTCACTATTTTTACCGATGCTTCGAACGTAGGACTTGGATGTGTGTTAATGCAAGATGGAAAAGCCATTGCTTATAGATCCCGACAGTTGAAAGATCATGAGAAAAACTATGCAACACATGACCTTGAGTTAGCAGCGGTCGTTTTTGCACTAAAGAAGTGGAGACACTACCGCTATGGAGAAAAGTTCGAAGTCCACTCCGACCATCGCAACCTAAAGTACTTATTTTCCCAGAAGGAATTGAACATGAAGCAAAGAAGATGGATGGAATATATCAAGGACTATGATTTTCCAATCAAGTATCACCCGGGGAAGGTGAATGCAGTCGCCGATGCCTTGAGTAGAAAATCAGCAGGTTTGGCAAGTCTGAGGGGTACTAGTATTTTTGAACAGTTGGAAGAGTTGGGTGTAAACCTATAGCCCCTGAGGAAGGGTGTAATGTTAGCTAACATGTCAGTGTCTGAGCCCGCCTTTATTCGGAAGATTAAAGATAACCAATTACAAGATCTAGAGTTGGCCAGAATTTCAAAACATATAGCAGAACGTCCAGACTTCCGTATTGTGGATGGAGTTTTGCATTACCGTGATCGTCTATGCATACCCAATATTGAAGATTTGAGGAATGATATCATGACAGAGGCTCACAGTACGAAGTATTCCATGCATCCGGGTAGCACGAAGATGTATCAGAATTTGAAGGGCAAATTTTGGTGGAACAACATGAAGAGAGAAATTGCAGTATTTGTCTCCAGATGTATGACGTGTCAGTTGGTGAAGGCAGAGCATCAGAAACCTCTATAGTTGTTGCAACCGTTAGAGATCGCAGAATGGAAGTGGGAGCATATTACCATGGATTTTATTTTGGGACTACCCCGAACTAAAAGAGGCAATAACGCCATATGGGTCATTGTGGATCGACTCACCAAGTCAGCCCATTTTATTCCCATGAAGACCAGAGAAAAGATGCACATGTTACCTCTCGTGGAGTTGTTTTTCAACGAGATCGTCAATCGTCATGGACTGCCAGTTTGCATCACATCAGATAGGGACATCAGATTCGTCTTGAGATTTTGGAAGACGTTGCATGAATCTATGGGTACAAAACTACAGTTCAGCATGGCTTATCACCCACAAACTGATGGTCAGTCAGAAAGAACGATTCAGACCCTTGAGCATATGCTTCGGGCTTGTGTGTTAGACTTCAAGACTTAATAGGATGAGAACCTACCACTTTGAGAGTTCACCTACAATAACAGTTATCATTCAAGCATTGGAGTGCGTCCTTTGAGGCATTTTATGGCAGAAGGTGTAGAACCCCAGTTTGTTAGAAAGAAGTAGGTGTTTGTAGTTTTCATGGACCAACTATAGTCAGTGAGACTAGTGACAAGGTCAAACTGATTCAGGAACGTCTGAAGGTAGCATGGAGTAGATAGAAGAGCAACGCAGACTCTCACCGAAGAAACTTCTAGTTCAAGGAAGGAGATAAGGTTTTCTCGAAGGTGTCACCTATTAGAGGAACTTTGAGATTTGGGCAGAAGGGCAAGCTATCATGGAGGTACATTGGACCCTATGACATTGTAAGCAAGATTGGTGATGTGGCTTACAGACTAGCCTTACCACCTAAACTACCCAGCGTACACAATGTATTCCATGTGTCGATGTTGAAGAAGTACGTCCCCGATCCATTGCATGTACTCCGTCATGAACCGTTGGAGATCAGAGAAGATGCTACTTATATTGAAAAGCCTGTTCAAATCATTGATGGAAAGGAACAAGAGTTGAGGACATGGACAATTCAATGGGTGAAAGTACTTTGGGAAAATCACGGACCCGAAAAGGTAACATGGGAATTATGGGATCAAGTCCAGAAGAAGTGCCCGCATCTACTACTCGAGGTTAGTGTTATGTTTCATTTGATGGACCAAATGCCCTAAGGGGTGGAGGATGTAAGAACCCAACGGGGAGTTTGCGATTAGCACTAATTAAGTTGTTTTTTAGTTCTAAGTGAGATTAGTGGATTTTATTTAAGTTTGGGATTAGAATAACTTTTATATAGCTTTAGAATATTTAGGGAAACTTTTTGATTAGTGGGACCCTTTGGGGGTTCCTTAGTAGTGTTTTTGTGTGACTTAAGGAAATTATCTGATATTCTGAAAATTTGTGTTTTAGCCGCGTTTGATTTGTTTTGTCATTCCCTACAACTTTTGTGTTTACTCCATTTCCGTCCGAGACCCCGAAACCCCACTTTTCCAATGTTAGGGGCAAAACAGTCTTTTTACATAAAATCTCGACACTATTTTCAATGTCTCCGAAACCCGCGAGATATATACTTTTTGGAAAGTAAAAATTTCGGCAAACATTTCATCCTTCTTTGTCGAACTCATCCGAGGCACGGAAGTCGATGTTTTCAGCCCAACAAGCTCCTTAAGTTGTGGGACCCACCCTTGTTTTCTATAAAAGAGGAGCTCTTCTTCTTCACTTGTTCTTCTTCTAGCTACTTTATTGTGAAAGAGAGAAAGCTCCATCCCTAGGGTTTATTTCCTCTTTTTCTTGCTTCTTCATCTTCAATCCATCACCAAACTCTTGCTAAGAGAGAAATGGAGGCCATCTTCTTCTTACTCATCTTGAAGGCTCTCCATTGTTGGAACTTGTAGAGAAATCCCCCCACTCTAGAGCACCCTTTGAACTAGTTTTGGTTATTTGAAGCACTTCCAAGTAAGTGACCATTTCCATCTTTTAGATTGATGTTCTTCAAGTCCTAGAGAGGCTCCATCTCCATTATTGGGAGCTCTCTCCTACTATCTCTAGGTTTTGACTTGTTAGGGTTTGTAATGGGTTTGTTTTTAGGGGTTTTTGTGTAGATTGTTGATTTTGAGCTTGGGAGTGTGATTAGAGCTTAATTTGCTATTTGTGGAACCAAGGTAAGTGGATGAAAGGGCTGTTTAAATGATTTCTTGTTTTTGTGGAAAATATGGATTTTTATTGATGGCTTACTTCTGTTCTATGATTTACATTGACTTTAGAAATGTGCATACTTATGATCTTTTCCTTTCTTAAATGCTTCCTTAATGTTTTATGCATTAAAGTGTGAATTTTACCAAATGATGGATCTTCATTAATGGTGGATGCTCTTGAATTAAATGAAGTGGGATTTGAATGATTCTTAATGTTTTAATGGATGGTTGTTGGAAGTTATGATGGTGGTTTGAGTAGGTGGAAATGCTATTAATATGGTGTTCAGATGTAGCTCTAAGGGAGATCGGAAAAGAAAAGAAGAAAGCCCAAAATTGCACAAAACAGGCAGTTTCTGAAGTCGTCCGCTCGAGCGGACCCTTCCAGAAGCTTGGTGGCTCGAGCTAACCATTGCTCCACTCGAGCCATCCAGACTCAGATCTGTCGGCTCGAGCAGACACTTGGTCGCTCGAGCAGACCCATCCAGAACCTTGTTGGCTAGAGCCAACGCGGATGTTTGCTCGAGCCAACCCTCCCAGAGGGCCATCTGCTTGAGCAAACCCCTGTCTGCTCGAGTGGACCCTCCCAGAACCTTGCCCGCTCGAGTTGTTATGCCTGGAGTTATGTTTGGAGCTGAGAAATGATGGTTTGGGAAATGGAAAGGGCCTGTTTGAGGCCCCACTTTAGTGGGAGACCTAGGAAGTGATGTATGGAGATTGATGGAGAAAGAAACACCATTTTCCTAAGATTTATTGAGGATGTTGGACCTATCAATTGGTATAGGGAACTTGGAATGTCTCAAATCTTCTAGAGTACCAAGTCATGAGCAAAAATCGACATACGAGATCCCGTTACACACTGTTTAAATCCTATAGCCTCAATGCATGTCTGGAATTATGTGGAGATCTATTGTTTTAAGTTTTCACTTAATTTTATATGTTTCAGACAATTTTCGTGTGTTAATAAAAATGACGCTTCGGAATACTGAAATTTGAGGTCTGAATAATTGGTCAGCATTTTGATAAGACACTATTGTGATAAATGTGCTTACGAACCTTCTGTTCAATCTGTTTTGGGTGTCAAGCACCTCTTGAGATATGTATAATCTTTGATTTCGTTTTGACCTAGGAGTCGGCACCACTAAACCTGGACGACCTTGTCGGTTTGATCCACCGACTTGGGATCCCCCTTTTAACTTCTGTCAGCTGCAGTCTGAATTCTGTTATGTTCTGTCACTCAGTTCCGCGGCCGTGGTTCTGCTCAATATATATATATGTATGTATATAGTTGCTTCTCGCCACCTTATGTGCCCAAGACCAACGCCTTTAGTGTGCTCTCATTACTTTAGTGATGGAGGATTTAGCTTACGTGTGCTTACAATCTTGTCAGTTCATGTTCCTTGTTACCCTACATGTTTTATAATGCATATTGCTTTAAACAAATAATGCATCCAGTTTTTATAGAAATTATAACTTTGACAGATTTTCGATATGTTTCTAAAATTATGCGTCGAATTTCCTAACTGTTATATCTATTCACCCACTTGCCAGACCGTCGTGTCTGACGACTGTTTTGGTACTCAGGTCCATACCTCATTGTCTTCGAGGACGAGCCGGAGGAGGCGGCCGATGAGCCGCAACAATTAGTCGAGTGGCAGGCTAACAATGCCATCTATACATTTGGTCGAGCCTTGAGATACGATACATTTTGGAAAGAAAGAGATTGTTACATTTTGATTCTTTTTTGTTGTACTGGCCTTTGTTGGCCATTATTTTTGGGGAATGTTAAATTAACTTACATTTTGTATAAACTTTTAACTTTATATTTTGGGAATGTCATAGGATCATTGCTCACTCTGACATCATGTTAGTCATATGTGCATTATCAGTTTTGAAATGTGAAATGGATTATGAATTTGGTTTGCTACACGCTTCCACACCAATGTGAATGATTTGTGAGTATGTGTGAGATCATCACCACGGAAACCTATGGGAAATAAAAAAGAGTATGTATCTTTTGATTAATGTGGTAATCATCACCATGCATTCACCGATAAACCCGCGGATCCTGGATTAGGTGCGCTAACCTGGTCCGGGGTTGCGACAGAAATGTACCGACGCCTACAGGCGGCCACACTGACCCACGCTAATGGTTTTACCAGCAGCCAATAGCACTTTTACCGGTGGCCGCTGGCTGCTGCTAAATGCAGTTTTTCTTGTAGTGGGGTCTTTTTTTATTTGTTTTGATAATGGTTGCACAGTTTGAGTTGGAGCTTCATCAAATGGATGTTTTATCAGTCTTTCTCAATGGTAATTTGGAGACTGTATATGAAGAAATTGGAAGGTTTTAGAGATGTCAGTGGACAATATTGTCTTGTGTGTAAATTGTAGAAGTTTATATTTTGGTTGAAATAGGCATCTATAAAATGATACCTTAAATTTCATAAAATGACTTAATCCTTCAATTTTTTTGAACATGTTGTTGACCCAGGGGTTAAAATAATGGCCGTTACGATTACATTTAATCGAAGATAATGAGGTTTTTATGAAACAGAGGAAAATATCGCCAATATGACGACCTCTATGGCCCATTTTCTCAAAATAATGATCCCACCGTTAGAACAACCATTATTTTGAAAATAACAGCCGACGAGCTCCCTTTTTAAAAAAATTATTTCTCTTCTTCTTTACCATTTCTTTCATATCCAAGACATGTCGAAGGCTTAGAAAGACACTGATAAAGCACCCCAAGCACTAAAACACACAAGATTTTTGCAAGTTTTGGATAGATTTCTCCGCAAGGAAAACCAAGAAACTCAAGGAAACCTCTTTGGTAAGCTTCTTTTTTTTATTTTTTTGGAGTTTCTTTTTCAAGATTCAACCTTAATAACTTAAAGATGTTTGGGGTATGTTAGATCTAGAATTTCAGAGGTAATGATTCTAAAATTTAGCACTTTTTTGTAATATTTCTTGTTTTTCCACTATTTAAATCCGATTTTTTATTTTTTAATTGTTTTGAGAAATTTTTGTAAAACAGGTAACAGAGGCTTTATATTGAGTCTGATTTGATGTTACCCACTTAGTTTTCCTTAGATCTATTTTTTTTTTTTTTTGTGTGTGTGGATTCTCTTGAACTCATTTAGATTTCCTTAGATTAGTTGTCAAATGTTTTCATAATGAGTCCGGATCCCCTGTTTCAAAGAAACAGGGGAATGCTGTTTGGCCCACTTACCAATTGCCACGTGTAAAAGAAGCCCGACTTGCTATTGACTAAATCAACTTGCTTGGAATGAAAAGAAAACGAAAGAAGAGGGTCTTTTTTTCTAAAAAAAAATATATATGTTTCATCATCTCCAACATCACCATGGAGTGGGTTTCGTTGGGTTTAGTGACGCCTATTCTTCTTAAGTTAGATGATGATGGACCCCACATATCCCATTCCACAAAAGGGATGGATCATCATGGTCACCCAATGGTCCACACTCAGATGTGTGGATTTGATCTCTGATCAAATGGGCCATGGGGTCCCATCTCTCGATATCCATCACCCAAAACAACCCATCTCTCGATATCCATCCCAAAAACAACACATTTCTCTATAACAAAAACCAATCATAATCTCAGGTGTGAACGCAAACCCTCATATACATATTAAAACCTTCCCCATCCTTCCACTAAAATCATCTTAATATATTTATATAGAGTCGAATTACAAAGAAAAGGAAAATCCATCACCCATGACCAAAAAAACACATTACTTGTCCCTCTACCCTTTTATTTTTATGTTGTTGTCCTTTTTAACAATGTGTGGGAAAATACCATAATACCGAGATTAAGCTAAACATCGGTAACAGTTCCAGCTAGTTTGCCTTGATCTTGGTAACCCATGGCTCGGCAGCTCGGCAAAGAGTGTCAGCTCGGCAAAAAGCATCAGCACGGCATGACCACTCCGGATCTTGGTAAAAGTACTGAAGGCAGGAAGTGGGCCATCACACTCCTATAAGAAGTACAGACATGCTCTGACAGATAGGGTGGCACGTGATAGAGATAAGAAGTTGACTCTATTACCCCATCACGTTAGCTGTCCTAAGTGGAATGGAAACTTCCGATGGGATGTTCCCTTTTTTACCTACCACTAGGTATCAGGGTAAGGCTGTTGACACCAAAAATGTCATTTAGCCTCCTCAACATCAAAAGCTATATGGAGTCGCATCCTACTGCAAACAGGTAAATCTGCTTCAAGCATCAGATCTTGTCAGAATCAAACAAAAACTGCAAGATCCGTCAAAATAGCCAAAAGAAGGGTACACATGAAATTTCAGGCCATTTCGACACCATTTGGCCTAACTTCAATCCTCCAACGGCTAAGCAGGAGCTCCCGACGGCGACAGTGTCAAAGACATCAAATCTTCGATCAGAGCCTATGGATGGTCTCAAAATACTTCCAAAAGGCTCCACGTCGAATTCCAAGTCAAACCGACACCGTTTGACCTTCCATCAACTCTCGAACGATGAAATCAAGCCTTTCGGCGGCGAGAACCTCCAATGCCGCCACTCATCAAACAAAGCACATAAGTAGCCTCTACATGCTTCCAAAGGGTTGCACGTCAAATTTCGGGTCATTCCGACAACGTTTGACCCGGCTTTAACGCTCCGAAGCAAAATCAAGCCTACCGGCGGCGGAGCTCCCCGGGACCATGGCACCCAAATCGGAGCTAAAGGATCATCTCAAAATTACTCCAATAGGCTCCCTACCAAATTTCAGGTCAATCGGACATCGGTTGACCGCACATCAAAGCTCGACATCTTCCGCACGGTAAAATCAAGTCTAGCATTGACGGGACCCCAAATGGCTTCAAAACTCATACAAAAGCCTATGGTTGGTCCTATCTATTACTCAGGAAGCTTCACCTCAAATTTCAGGTCATTCCGACATCGTTTGACCTAGTTTCTACTCTTGGCAGAAGATCGGCTACAAAGTCTTCGGCTTTTCCAAAAATGGGAAGCTTTGTGCTCTTATTTGCACGGCTTCTCGACAGGTTTTCATCAGAGGAATCAAGCCAATAAATTAGGAGAAATGTCAAGAAAAATACAAGAGAAAAAAGAAGCAAAAAGCCCGAAAAACGGCCAAGAAACGACGACCGAACAGCGACCGAAATGAGACCAAAAAGCCCATGGTCGCCGGCGACACTGGAAGTACGGGTCGCCGGATTTCTACCAGAACGACCATTTTTCCGTTCTTTTTCGCGTTTCGCGATGTTTGGCCCCTTTGATTTTCTTAAAATCTGATTTTTGAGGCATGATATCCGTCAATCTTCGTCAACATCATGGATTCGCCATCAAAATCATTCGATCATTGAATTTGCATCGTCATCCGACATCAAACAACATGCGGATCCATCGATGATCATCGCAAGAAGAATCCAAAAGACGCAGCACGGTCCGCGACTCTTCAAGCGACTTGGCGACCAATTAATGCTGTTAATTGACCCGTTTATGACAAGTTATTACGGTCATTAACTCATTATTCTGGACGGCCCAATCAGAAGCAAGCAAATTGGAGTTACAAGTCCAATAGCAATTAACCATGTAACTCTTATCATTATGGAGTTTAATCATGGTAATTAATCATGAAACCCCCATCATCATGGAGATTAAATGCCCATTATTCTCCATCGACCAATCAGATTCAAGGAAAAAGGAGTTACAAAATTATGAAATTAAATCTTGTAACTTCTCCCATCATGGAGCATTAATGCAATCAATGCCCATAAACCCTCCTAATGGCTACCAAAAGCCTATAAATAGGTGGTCATTCCAAAGGGAAGGGGTCCTGAAAAATTGTCCTGAAAAGTCTCTGCATAAAGAAGCTCTCTCATTCTGAAGAAACTCTGCTGCAAACACTATAAGGTGATTGAAGTCCCTTGGGGGGCCACCCCCCCAAGGTTTTCACTCTCCTTCTATTCAACGTGGCCTAGACGCGGCTTTTCAGCTCGTCTGCCCAGATTTTTATTGGATATAGGACCTTCACTTGGTCAGTGTCCTCTAAAAATCCGGGGTTCAAGCCAGGCCAAGTGAACTAAGGCATTAAGTGTTCTCATCTGAAGGACGATGGCGGAGTCCATACATGACTTGCAACCGTCGATCTGAACGAGTTCCCACAATCTCCTGAGAAGTCAGATCCCTCTTTCTTCCTCATCTATTGTATTTTGTATTTTTAAAGAGACAAAAAATCACAATTCTTGTCTTTCATTATTAATGAGATTTGTAAATCGCCTTTTACGGCAAAATCGCCTTCTACGGCACAAAACCGCATTTCACGGCAAACTAAACAAAATTGCCTTTCACGGCATTAAAAATCTTGTCTCTTTCTTTAAAATATGCAATGGAAAGTTAGAAAAAAAGTTTGATTTCCTTTCTACTTGTGAAGGTGAATCTCCGGATCACCATTTCAAATTATAAGTAGAATAGAAAATCTGGCATGCCCAAACAAAATGTTGATGCTTGCTTTTTTTTTCTTCGCCCCGCCGCACCCCGGCGGACCCGGGACTGAGGAAGGCAAGAAAAGAAAAGATGGGTCCATCAAGTTGGCATACCCGGTGGGACTCGCCCATGCATTTCTCCCGTCCTGCAGACCTCCAAAATGCTTCACCTTGCTCGAAGGCGCTCCAACAACACCTTGGGAGAAGCCCAACTGCAAGGCAAAACGCGAGGGAACATACGGTTGGATGTCGACGAAAAGATGTCTACGGTACACCATTGTGCCAACACATATGTTAAAAAGCCAAGTTTTCTTTGCGTTTGTTAAAGAATAGTGTCTCCCCGACCCTGCCTTGGTCGAATCACTGGAGACACCAAAATCAAAGGCCTTCTTCCGCAAGGCTGGAGAAAGCTTCACTGAAGACTGCCCCATCTCGACGTCCCAGAATCGTCAGATCCTCAAACGGGCAGATAAGAGAGATTCGGAAACAAGCTTCCCTCTAACCAACTGAATCATAAACGGGTCATCGTCTTATGCAGCACCCAATCGGTGGAAAATGGAACGGTTGTATACATTCCACGAATAGAAAATATGGGCTGAAAATACCCTACTCATAGGGAGCCTAAGCTGAACCAAGAAAGCAGCAGCCTGCAGTTTGGTACACAAATAGGAGTAAAGAGCAGGCACCAAAGCAAGCCGCTCTCCAAACGCCATCTGACAAGTCGGAAAAATGCAATGCGGCCTAATGTGCGTACGATCTCCTCCAGCAAAAACAGCCTCACCCAGCCAATAAGTGAGGTAAACAGCGAGATCTCTCCGCAGCGTAATGTCAGAATGAATGGTGTCTGTGCTTGCGAAGAGCTCCTTTAGATTTTCTCGCATGGCGGAGATCTTCTTCGAATCCAAGTTCTTAGCCCTGGCTTCCTGTGTCATACTCTCAGAAGACTCCCCGCTGTCAAAGAAGTTGGAAGCCAAAAGGTTACCACTCGTCCAACTGCTACACCGGACTTTCGAGCCCTCCTTTTCCTTCAAAAAATCGTAGAAGACGACGAGCTGAAAGTACAAAAGCCTGAACTCCTCAGACTGCTCCTCAAGGACGCTGTCAATAGGCATGAACTCCTTATAGAGATTGCCGAGGATAGGCAGCCCAGTGATGGCGCTCAGTTCCTTTAAAGAAAAACCAATCTCACCGTTCGTGACAACGAAGGTGTTGGTTTGTGGAAGGAACGACTCCAGCATGGCCATGAAAGCCTCATCAGGGAAAACCACGGTTTGCCGAAAAGCACGAACCGCGTCAAAAATCTCGGCCTCCTTTAGAATGGCACCGCCAACCTGCAAGATGTGATCAGTCCACAACTCCCAGCTTGAGTCAACGCTAAAACGGCCACGAAGTCGAAAAGGCTTCACCCAATTGCTGCCATCGCCCTTGAAAATGCCAAGGCCCACCGGTCTTAAATCGACCGAAGGGTGATCTGAACCTTGGTAGCCGCTAGCCGGCATTAAAATGTCCATACAGGCAGGCGACTTCTCTGCAAGACCAGAAGGGCCGCCAACGAAAACCCCGGTCTTGATCACGTTTGTCTTCTTCACCCAGCTTGGAGGATCTTCCCTCTTTGAGCATGTGGAGGAAACGCTCATGATCGAGATAGTCCGATCGAAGGGCGACCGGGTAGAAACAGTTCTCTTCTCACCATCAATTGTGTAAGAGAACTGAAAACATCTCCTTTGGAATGTTGAATCGTTAGGGACTGCATCACCAAAGAAGAAGGTAGGCTTGGGCACAATGCTCTGATCATCCCTGACTCAGGGACGGTTGCTTACCGTAATTTTGTAAAACTCCTCATCCTTGAGGGCGATCAAAAGATGCCTCATCTCATCTCGGTTGAGTGAGTCACACTCTTCCAAGTTCCTTTCAACATACTAGACCTCCTCCCAGGCTTGCTGTACGGCCACATTAGAAGATCTGGTAGAACGGCGAGGCGCGTCAGTAACAGGCTCCTTACCCTTGTTTGTTCTGGAGGAACTACCTGCAAAGGATGGGAAGAGAGAAAATCAATCATCAAAATGACAAGATTTTGCTAAAAAAATTCTAGCGAAATTTTGGCATGGTTCCGGGGCAATTCCGAAGAAAAGGGAAACACCCCGAAAGAAATAGGGAGCTTGAAGATGGGTTCAACATCGCTGCAAGCTCATAATCAACGGAAAATTCTCGAAGAAGGCTTGAACTCAAACATTGCTGCGAGATCAAACCAAAACTTCTCAAATATCTGCAAGATTGGAAAAGGGTTCGACATTGCTGCGAGCTCAAGAATCCAAAACTTGCAAAGCTCTTCAAAAAATCCCCGCAAGACCAAGAAAGGGCTCAACATTGCTGCGAGCTCCAAATCCCAAGACTTGCAAAAGATTTCCAAGTGTTCACTATCATACTTCCAATTCCATTTTCTAAAAAAACAATGCGTAGAAGGAAAGTTGTCATGCATGCGCGTCTCAAAATCCAGGAAAGAAAGAAGGAAAAGGAGAAAAAAGAGAATCTCTTTTCAAAAAAAAAAAAAAAAGAGGAATTTTTTTTTTGCCCACAGGCCACGTGGCCGTACGGCCATGACTGTACGGTCTTGTCCGTACGGCCACGCACAAAAAAAAAGAAAAAAAAAGAAAGAAAAAAAAAGAAAAAGAAAAAAAACACGGTAAAAAAGAAAAAAACCGTGAAAGAAAAAGAAAAAGAGAAAGAAAAAAAAAAGAGAAAGAAAGAAAAAGGAAAGAAAAAAAAAGTGTGAAAAAAGAAAGAAAAAGAATGCACGTGAAAAAAAGAGAGAGAGAGAAAGAAAAACAAAAGAAAAGAAAAAGAAAGAAAGAAAACACTTTTCTATTTCTACATGGGGTTCTTAAGGAAAAAGAAGAAACTTACTTGAAGCCATTGATGGAGAAGAAGAAGAAAAAAGCTTGAAGATCCTTGAAAAAGAAGAAAAGTTCTTGATCTTGGAGCACTCTTGAAGATTTTTGCAAAAAGAGAGCAATGGCAGCAAGAGATCCAACCTCCTTGCTTTTATAAGAGAGAGCAAACCAAAAGAGGAAAGAAGGAGAAAAGAAAGGAGGTAAGTGCTACAAATTAGCAAACTTCCTAAGAGAAAGGGATCATGGAATATTCTTTCCCGAAGACGAAATCTTTTGAGAAATTCTCTTCAAAAGGAGAGGGATTATGAGAAACTTTCTCCCAAAGAAAGATATTTTGAGAAAATCTCTCCCAAAATCAAGGAAACTTCAGAGATTCTTTTCAAATAAGAATATTTTTAGATATTCTCTACCAAAAAGAGATATTTTTAGATATTCTTCACAAAAATGACACCACATGAGATCTAAGCCATCTTTAAAGCTTAAGGTTCCATGGGCTAGCCCACATGAGCCAGGTTTGACCACCTAGGCACTAAAAGTGGTTTTTAGTCAAAATTCCTCTCACCAAGAGCATACAAAAATGGTTCCATGCCTCCTTTGAGTTGATTGGACCATACAAAAAAAAAATCCAAGCCTCAAGAGTTTCCAAAAATCCAAACCGTCCCACCTCATGAACCAAATTAAGCCAAAACCTTAAAATTGACATTCCACAAAAACCCAAACCACTCCAATGGACCCAAAATTGTCCCAAAGAGTGATAAAACACAAAACCATGGTCTCCTAACTAGCCACATATGGCTTGTTGGGTCAAAAGACCAAAACCAAAAACCAAATCCAGGTCCCCTAACTTGCCACATACAGCTTGTTTGGTCACAAGACCAAAATCAAAATCCAAAATCTGACCCCCTAAACTGCCACATACAGCTTGTTAGGTCACAAAGTCAAAAACCAAAAACCTTCTTGACTGCCTGATGCGCCACACAAAGCCCTTAGGATCCAAGGTCAAAAGGAAAAATCCAAAACCCAGAAACCCAATCCAAATGTCATTTTCAAAATTTTGTCTTGCGATGGTACGTGATCTCTCTCACTGCCATAAAATCCCCTTGGAAACTCAAAAGGCTACTCTATCAAGAGAAAAATGCTCAGAGACTCTTGGTCAAGTCAGAAGTTCTCCTTCAAAGTTTTCTTCGAGGCACATCGACTACAAAATGCTACACGATGGTACGTGATCCCTTGGTCCTTGTCCTCTAAAATTCTGGGGTCTAAGCCAAGCCAAGTGAACTAAAGCATCAAGTGTTCTCATCTGAAGGACGATGGCGGAGTCCATACATGACTCGCGACCATCGATCTGAACGAGTCCCCACAATCTCCTGAGAAGTTAGATCCCTCTTTCTTCCTCTTCAATTGTATTTTGTATTTTTAAAAAGACAAAAAATCACAATTCTTGTCTTTCATTATTGATGAGATTTGTAAATTGCCTTTCACGGCAAAATCGCCTTCTACGGCATAAAACCGCCTTTCACGGCAAACTAAAGAAAATCGCCTTTCACGGCATCAAAAATCTTGTCTCTTTCTTTAAAATATGCAATGGAATGTTGGAAAAAAAGTTTAATTTCCTTTCTACTTGTGAAGGTGAATCTCGGGATCACCATTTCAAATTCTGACGGAGGAAAGCAAGAAAAGAAAAGACGGGTCCATCAAAGGCCTAATGGGACCTTACCCCCACCTAACTCCACTCAACAAGAAGATGGACGTGGACTCCATCTACAAATATACATGGGGGTCAGCCCCATGAAGGTACGCATACACACACAAACTCATACTGACTTTTCTTCTCCATATATCCTTTGCTTAGTTGCAGAACTAAATCAGGCATCGGAGTGCCTTAAGATGACGGCATCCAGGGCCTCTGACCCTAGTTTCTCTCCTTCCCTTTCAGGTTTCGGGCGTTCGGTTTTTTCCGTAATCAAGTTTTACTTCCTCCTAATTAAGTGGGTGCCGTTTTTGGCACTTACAGTTGGCGCCGTCTGTGGGAAACGACTAAACAAAAATCTACAAACACCATGCCTCCAAAGACCAGAAACGGTGAAGGATCATCGAAGGGGCCGTCCCAACCACCTGCGTCGTCAAAGAAACTACCACCCTCGGTTCCTCATCAAAGAAGGTCCGGGGGGAGGTCTGGTGCTGCAAGCGTCGAAGAATTTGTGGTGACCCAATTGGGCTCCTCGACGCGGGAGGTGACAACACCTTCTCGACGAGATGTACCGCCACTAGAACAACCCCGGCAGAGTAAGGAACACACCAAGCGAGGTGAGACATCAGTATTGGCTAAGTCGTAGTCTCATCATCAAGCCAACCCTGACGGTGATGATGACCCGCTCCTTACGGATATCAAGGACCAAAACATCGTTATCCAGGAGAAGGACGAGCTCATTCGTCAACTCCAATAGCAGCTCCGGGAGAAGAAGAAAGCTCCGAGTCCACCTCCCAGATGCGTCCAGGCTCCTCCTTCGGCCGGATGAGATCTAAGGCACGTCTTGAATAACAAAAGACGGGACAGGGTTTACGATGAAGGCTCAAGCAGCAACCATCTCAATGAAGGATCCAATAAGCTACGCTAGAAGACGGAGGACAGTGGTGACTTGAGGGAGTGGCTTGACCATCAGATCAAGCAGACGATTCGGCAGAATATGAAAGTTGCTGGCTTCACCCGGGATCGGTTTAGCACCTTCGAGACAAAGGATCTCGATGCATCTCCCTTCTCTCAGGAGGTCAGAAACTTTTCTCTTTCAGAGAAGTTCAACGTCGCGAGGTTCATCATCTATAATGGAACCTTGGACCCTGCAGCGCATCTCCGACATTTCATCCAAAGGATGTCGGTATGGGGTGACGAGGATTACCTCAACTGTCGAGTCTTCTCCTCTAGTTTTGGAGACCTCCCCTTGAGATGGTTCTGTGCTCTTCCCGAGGGCTCGATCTCAAGCTGGCGGCAGCTCCAGAATTCCTTCCTGGAGAAGTTCCAGGCTCATATGGTCATCCCCAAAACAGACGCGGACCTTATGGCTCTAAGAATGCGGCAGACCGAGAACGTCACCCAGTTCACCAAGAGATTAAGGATGATCTATAGCCAGATCGAAGGCGCTTCTGATGAGGTGGTTATCAAGTCCTTCCAGCAGGCTCTGCTGCCGGGCAACAAGCTGCGGAAGGATCTGGTGTAGTTCCCCATGGTCACGATGAAAGCATTGATGGCCCAGGCGAACCAGTTCATTGAAACAAAAGAAGACGACGCCCGAGCCTGGGAGAACTTCAGCCTCTCCCCAGAAGACAAGCCATCCAAGAAGGACAAGAGATCCTCCAGGAGGAAGGAGTCAAACCGACACAGGGCCCCGTCAACCTCAGTAACGGCCTCGTGTCAAACCCCAACCCAGGATTAGCGCGATTAGTGGTAATTAAGTGCGTGTTTAGTTATAATGTAGGTTTAGTGTTTGTGGTTTAAAAATTGGTTCAATTTAGTCTGGATTTAGCTTTGGGGAATTTTGAGAGCGTTTTATGCTATTCAGTCACACTCTAGGGTGCCTTGAGTACGTGTAAGCTTGGGAGGAAATTTTAGTTTTCTAATCTTAATCGTGATTTCGACCTCATTTGAATGGTTTTATTTTATTGTTTAACTTTTAGGTTCAACCTGTTTTTTTTTTAAGACCTAGAAATCCAAGTTTTGGCCAAAAGGGTAAATCAGTCATTTCACACCAAATATGGACCCAAATTTCGAAATCTCAAAACTATGCAAAATTTATACTTTTTGGAAACTAGATTTTTCGGTGATCGATTTCATCTTCTTCGTCATTTTCATCTAGGGCCCTCAAGTCAGTGTTTTACCCATCTCAAACTTTGAAGTCAATAGGGCCAACAATCCATTGACTTAAGTGTGTTTCTTCTCCCTCGTCACTCACGTTTCCAAACGATCTTCCTGCAACTCCTTCTCTAAGTTCCAGCTGAGGAGAACTTCTTCTCCTTCTTCACTTTCCCTCTTGCATGCCTCACTTTCAGATCCTTAAATGAAAATCTGAACCCATCTTCTTCTTCCTCTCACCTCGAGCTCTCCGTTGCTGCCATTTTCTTGAGGATCCCAGCGGAATAACTCCTTTTTCTTCCTTGTTTCTCCTTGTTTGGATAGCTCCAGGTTAGATTTCTTCTTCTCCCTTTCTATGGAGCCTTTTGGGCTCATTAAGAACTCATTTCTCTAGCATGCAAACCCATTTTCGAAATGGGGGTTTTGGTTGCCCAAAATGATGATTTTTGGAATGTTTTTCTTAGGATTTCTTGTAGATTTCGTGGCTTCCATTGGTAGGAATCTTGAGGGATTTTTGAGCTTAGCTATTGATGAAGGCAAGTGATCAACTTAGCTTTTCTTGATGCATGCAAAGTTGAATGGTTTGATTTCAATGTTTTGATATTTTCTCCATGTTAGATGAACAATGTATTCATTCAGATATATATTGTGGTTAGAGATTTTGTTTAGTTTGAAATGCATGTGTTAGAAGTTTCATCTTAATGGTTTTCATTCCATTCAAGTGATTTTTATCTTGTTTAAATGTTTTGCAAATGGATAAAGAAATGGTGGAATGTATTGTGAAATGAATGGATGAATTGGTTGTTGAATTGGAATGGAAATGGTCCCTAGGAGAGCATGGAGACTTAGGGGATGTGCAGGGATTTGACCAAGAAAGAAAGGAAGTGGAATGGAAAGAAATGTGTAGGAATAGGAACTGAAATTCTGACTTGAACTGGGCTGCCGAGCACAGTCAGTCAGCTGGTGGTCAGCTGTCGGTTAGCCGACATGTCCACTTCGGGCGACCGACATCCAACCAAGTTCAGTTCGGTTCCACTTCCAGAAGCGTGTTTTGTGACAGGGAATCATCGGTCAGTTGTCGGCCAACCGACGTGCTCAACCTCAGTCGACCGACAGCCAACCGAGGGAAGTTCGGTTCCATTTCTAGAATGGTGATTTTCTGTCAGGAAATCTGGCGGCCAGCCGTCAGTCAGCTGACGGCTAACCGACAACCCCCTACTCGGTTAGCCGACAGGTAACCTAGAGCTAACCGAGTTTTTAAAATTGATTTATTTTGTGGGAGTTTCTTGGGATTGAAAACCTGAATATGATTGGGAACTTTCAAGCTGGAATTTGTGTGCTTGAGGCTCAAAATGTCCTTTTACCTTCTGAAACACCAATCTCTCTCTCATTAAGACATTTGGGTCTCAACCACATGAAGATCAAATGAATGGTCTTATCGTATGCTTGACAAGTTTCGCTTGGGGTCGTGATTTGATACATCGAATTTCGTTCTAGCACTTGCTTTGTTTTGTACAAGTATAAGTTTTGTTTTGAATTGTTCAAGAACCTTGTTGGGGAACACTTTACAATCTACTCTTGTTTAGCCTCGCTTTGCTTTGTTTTGATAACTGTTTTCCCCTGTTTTCGATAAGTTTTGTACAAGTGTCGACATACTTTTGTTGGAAATAGGTGGGCCTCTAGGATAGGTTTTCAAAACTTTTGACCTATTTGACTCAGGGATCAACTATCCAGAAGACTACAAAACTTTTGACCCATTTGTCGGAAGGCTAACCATTTGTCAATTCCGTGTCATTGTGTCCCGAAGACCTTACATCTCGAAGTGTGTCAAGGAAGATCTACTTCTAGAGATTGTTCAAGCTTTTGGAAGACCTGGATGTGTCAAAGAAGGCTCCACTTGTGTGCAAATCATCTCAGGTATTTTGGACCCAAAACCATTACCTCTCTGGGCCCTAGGATTCATGCTTACCTTAGCCTATATTCAGTTTTTCATCTAAGGTTCTCTCCATTCTGTTCTGTCCAGAAATAGGGAGTTCGGTGACCTTTCGGTCACCTGGCGGCTAGCCTCTTTGCAAAAAGCGGCTAACCGCAAGGTAACCGAAACACCTCGGCTAGCTTTCCAGAATACTGTTCTCTGTCAAAAGTGATTCGGCCACCTTGCGGTCAGCATTCAGCTCACCGCAGTGTGGACTGGCAGCTAACCGCCAGGTAACTGAGGTTCGCGGTTACATTTCCAGAATACAAACTTCTCAACTGTTGTGGAAGTTCGGTCACCTCGCGGTTACCTTTCGGCTAACCGCCATATGGGCTGGCGGCTAACCTCCATGTAATTATAATCCCACCGTTAGCTTTCCAGAACGCTACAGGTTTTTGAGATGCAGATTCGGTCACCCTGCGGTCACCTCACGGCTAGCCGCGATGTCCACCGTCGGCTAACCGTGAGCTGACCGAATTAGAAAAACTAGCCGTTACCACAGAGAAATTGAAATGAGGCTAGCCGAATTACCAAATGGCTAGCTGCCAAAACTAGCCGTTGGGAACTTCTCTATACATATCTGGAGCCAGTTTTACACTGGAGAGAGGACGTTTTGAAGAGCTTACTTTCCTACTTTTTCCCCATCTTTTCTAAGCCTTTAAACCATCTTCCAAACATACTCTAACCTTATCTAAAAAATGGATGAGATATTTAGGCTCTTGAAGAGTGTGATTGGAAGAAAGGATTCTAGTTAGATTTTTAAATAATATACATTTAGGAAAATCTAGAACCCAAACCTCTTAACCCTTGGTTGTGCATTACAATGGAGCATCTCCACCAACATCAAGCATGCATCAAGAGAATAAAGCTTCAACTTCGGTTAGAGCTTCGATAAACACTTCCGAGTACATCAAAGGCAAGTGTTTGGTGTCTCATCATCTTTTAAAACTTATGTATCCAGTGATAGTGGTTTGAATACGTGGGACTCAACCACTCTAAAATGTATGTGGGGGATTAGATCTATGTGATCGAACCTCGTTACCAAAATTGTGATATGCAAGTGATTGAAATCATTACTTGTGTAGTTTTGATTCATCATAGTGGAACCAAGGGATTGTGTGACCCTTGTGAGTGGATGTAGGACATATGGTCCGAACCACTATAAATCTCTGTGCATTTATTTATGTTATTTGTCTCAATGTTTTGATCCAGTTTACTTGACTTCTTTACCATTGAACATTGCTAGATAATCACACTTTGTCTTCATATCACTTGTTCATTTCTAAATCTTGATTAATAGGTTAAAAATGGCTTTAAAGTTTGATAGACCTATTCCCTCCGCCCCCCCCCCCCGCCCCCCTCTAGGACGAGAATATTGGCCCTAGGTGAACTTTCATTTGGTATCAGAGCAGGTTACTCCTTTAGGCTTTACAACCCGGAGTTGATCTATTTTTTTTACTTGTGCCAATGTCTAATCCAGAAGGTAGTGCTGTAAACAGACCGCCACTATTTGATAGTACTAACTATGCCTTTTGGAAAGCCCGAATGTCCGTGTTTCTAAAATCTCTTAGTGGAGAAATATGGGATGCTGTTGAGGATGGATGGACTCCTCCTTCCTTCACAGCTGAAGATGGCATTGTCAAACCTCTCCCAAATGACAGATGGACAGCTAATCAAAAAGCTATGAGAGACTATGATGCAAAGGCATTAAATGCCATAACCTGTGCCATGAATGCTGAAGAATACAAAAAGATTATGACATGTAAGACATCTAAGCAAGCTTGGGAGCTTTTGGAAACAAATTATGAAGGAACAACCATTGTTAAAAGAGCCAAGCTCCAGATGTTAACTTCTCAATTTGAATCTCTAAGAATGAGAGAAGATGAAATGTTTGATGAGTTTCGAACAAAGCTAATGGTTATCGTTAATGAGATGTGGTCGCTTGGTGAGCAAATCCCTAAAGACAAAGTTTGTAGCAAAATCCTTAGGTCTCTACCTGAAAGATTTCACCCCAAAGTAACTTCTATAGAAGAATACTATGACCCTGAAACTATGAAAGTAGAAGAACTGACGGGTAACATTAGAACCTTTGAGATGAAGATGAATAATACTTCCAACAAATCCAAAGATAAAAAATCAATAGCCTTAAAGGCCTCTCAACCATCTCCACCTAAAGAAGAATCAGGGAATGAGAATAAAAGTGATGGTGAAGATGTTGCATTGCTTACTAAAAGATTCTTAAGACAATTTAAAAAGAAGACTTCAAAGTTTAATAGAAAAGAGAAAGAGAAACCTTTTGATAAAGGTAAAAACAAAGTCAGCTCCTCCTCTAAGTTTCAATCTAGAAATGTGAAATGCTATAACTGTCAAAAGTTTGGACACATATCAACTAAGTGTCCAATGGAAAGGAAAGTGAAGAAAAAGACCCTTGTGGCTACATGGGATGACTCATCTGAAGCCGAAACAGATTCAGATGAATCACACAAAGATGAGACAGAAAATTACACTGTATTGATGGCCAGAACTGTGTGTGATTCATTACTTGAGACAATGGAAAATTCTAAAAAAAATGATGTTGAGAGCTTTGAGAGTGAATCTGAATCTGAATATGACAGCTCAAATAATGAAAAAGATGATGAAGATTCACAAGTAACATATGATAGACTCTATGAGGAGAGTTGCAAATTGATTGAAGTCTTGAACAAATAAAAATCCAAAAACGAAATCTTAAAAGACAAAATTGAAACGTTAACTAATGCAAAGAATATCTTAGCAATTGAACTAAATAAAATTAATTCTAAATTTCATATTGCTAGTGACGAATTCAACAAGATCAAGAGTTATGGAAAAGAAGCTAAAACTCTAAACAAAATAAATGTACTTTTAAGAGATGAAGTCACTCAACTGAAATGGTTCAAAGAAAAGTATGAGTACTCATTTACCCATGGAGAAGAAAATTTTGAAAGACTTTTTAAAATGGGAAAATATCGTAGAGACAAAACTGGATTAGGGTACAACAAAATAGACAAACATAATCCTAATGTCTCTACTGTGTTTGTGAAAGGAGAAACTTCCTCTAGTAGTCAAAACATTTCTGAAATTACATGTCATTCATGTGGAAGCAAAGGACATGTCAAGTATGATTGCAAAATTGAACAAATTAAAAGACAGACCACTAAGACATGTGTCAACTCTCAAAAAAAAAAACCTGTTCATAACAATACAATCAAATACTTTGTCACTCAACAATTAAATGAGATGATGAAACAAATTGGTCGTCTAAAGTTACGACTCCATAATCACACAAAAACTGTTAAATCAATTGAAAACTACTCTAAGAAACATTTTCATCAACAATATCATAACAAAGCTAAATCTCAAGGTTTTTGTAAAACCCCTATCACACAAAGATACATTTGGATTCCTGAGAACAAAGGCTTGTTGGTTCACACAGCCCTTAAAGCACAATCCTCGTGGTACCTAGATAGTGGATGTTCTAGACACATGACTGGGGATAGAGCACATTTATCCACAATAATTGAATATGAAGGTGGAACTGTCACCTTTGGTGATGAAAATATTGCTAAAGTAGTTGGTAAGGGTACTTTGAATGTTCCCAACATGCCTGTTATTGAAGATGTTTTATATGTTGATGGTTTGAAATATAACTTGCTAAGCATTTCTCAAATATGTGATAAAGATCATACTGTTAACTTTAGTAGTCTTGGTTGTGAGATTTCCAAAAATGGAAAGATTATTCTAAGAGGCCTTAGAACCAAAGAAAACTGTTATGTTATCGGTAACCAGAAAGAATCATCTAGTTCAGCCTGTTACATTGCTCATCTTGATGAAGCTCAACTATGGCATCAAAGACTTGGTCATGTAAATTTTAGGGACTTGTCCAAACTGAACAAGTATGTAAAGGGTCTTCCTAAAATCAGTAGAAAGTCAAAAATAATCTGTGGAGAATGTCAAAAAGGTAAATAAATCAGAAATTCTCACAAAAATCCCAACTTTCTAAAAACTTCTAGACCCTTAGAACTTCTCCATATGGACTTGGTTGGTCCAACTAAGAAAGAGAGCAGGGGTGGCAGAAAATACTTCCTGGTTATTGTTGATGATTATTCTAGATTCACTTAGGTTGCTTTTCTAAGAGAAAAATCTGATGCATATGCTGAATTTAAAAAAATTGTAAAAAGAATCCAAGTTGAAAAAGGAAGAGCAATTTCTCGGATAAGAAGTGATCATGGTGGTGAATTTAAAAATATTAAGTTTGAAAAATATTGCGAGAAATATGGAATTCACCATGAATTTTCTGCCCCTAAAACTCCTCAACAAAATGGTATTGCTGAGAGAAAGAATCGTGTCTTACAAGAGATGGCCACCGTTATGCTTCATGGAAAGAATGTTCCTAGAGATCTATGGGCTGAAGCAGTTAGCACAGCATGTCACATCATAAACAGGGTATACTTGAGAAGTGGCTTGGATAAAACTGCTTATGAGTTATGGCATGGAAAAAGGCCCAACATTAGCTATTTTAAAATTTTTGGTAGCAAATGCTACATACTCAAGGATAGAGAACACTTGAGCAAATTTGATTCAAAAAGTGATGAAGGCACTTTCATTGGCTATTCTCTAAATAGTCGTGCATATAGAGTGCTGAACAAAAACACTGGAGCCATACAAGAATCTATAAATGTTGTCATTGATGGCAAACAAAATGATTTCAGATATCAAGAAAACTCTGATATTGATGAGATAGATGTCCAAACTGAATAACTAAACAAGTCTCCAATCTCTAGGGATTTGGTGAATGTGAAACATCACCCTATGGACCAAATTCTGGGAGATCCTTTGGATGGTGTCAAGACTAGAAGACAATTAGAAAACATTGTTAGCTATCTTTGCTTTACTTCTACTTTTGAACCTAAAAATGTTGATGAAGCTTTTTCTGATGATAATTGGATAAATGCAATGCAAGAAGAGCTAAACCAGTTTGCTAGAAGTGAAGTTTGGGATCTAGTGCCTAGGCCAAATGACAAAAATGTTGTAGGTACTAAATGGATTTACAAAAATAAACTTGATGAAAATGGTACCATTGTTAGAAACAAGGCCAGGCTGGTTGCTCATGGATATTCTCAAATTGAAGGAATAGATTTTGAAGAAACATTTGCTCCTGTTGCTAGACTTGAATCCATTAGAATCTTACTTGCCATTGCTTGCTCTTTAAAATTTAAATTATACCAAATGGATGTCAAAAGTGTCATTCTAAATGGTCTTTTGGAAGAAAAAGTCTATGTGGAGCAACCTAAAGGATTTGAAGACGCAAAGAAGCCTAATCATGTGTATCAGCTCAAAAAGGCCCTCTATGGTCTCAAACAAGCCCCTAGAGCTTGGTATGAAAGACTTACTCAAATTTTACTTAATCAAAATTTTGAAAGGGGAAGTGTGGATAAAACTCTCTTTATTCAAAAAACCAATGATTCTATTTTGATTGCTCAAATTTATGTTGATGATATAGTGTTTGGATCTACTTGTAATAACTTCACAGAAGAGTTTGCTAATCAAATGAAATCTGAATTTGAAATGAACATCGTTGGTGAACTTAATTTCTTTTTAGGATTACAAGTTAAACAATTGACTGATGGAATGTTTATTTCCCAAACCAAATATGCAAAAGAATTGATCAAAAGATTTGGATTAGATTCAACCAAACACATGAACACTCCCATGAGCACAACTCTGAAATTGTCTAGAGAATCGAGTGGTAAGAGTGTAGATCCCAGTCTGTATAGGAGCATGATAGGCAGCCTATTATATCTTACTGCTAGTAGACCTGATATTGCATTCAGTGTAGGAGCTTATGCCAGATATCAATCTGATCCCAAAGAAATTCATTTGAAAGCAGTTAAAAGAATCATTAGATATGTTTCAGGAACTTCAGGATATGGCTTATGGTATCCATATGACTCATCTACTTGTATTGCTGGATACTCAGACGCCGATTGGGCTGGAAATGTAGATGATAGAAAATCTACTAGTGGTGGATGTTTCTATCGAGGAAATGGTTTAGTTGCATGGCACAGCAAGAAACAATCATCCGTCTCCTTATCTACAGCTGAAGCAGAATATATAGCAGCTGGTAGTGGATGTACTCAGATGCTTTGGATGAGACAAATGCTCACAAACTATGGTATTGAACAATGTAGCATGAACTTGTATTGTGATAACACTAGTGCCATCAATATCTCCAAAAATCCTGTTCAACACTCTAGAACTAAGCATATTGACATTAGACATCATTTCATTAGAGAATTGGTTGAAGAAGGAGTCATAGTTTTGGAGCATATATCTACAGAGAAACAACTAGCAGACATTTTAACAAAACCCTTGGATGTTTCAAAATTTGAAAATATGAGAAAATCCCTTGGTGTTTGTGCTATTCGATAAAAAGAAATAATAATAGAAAATAAAAAATAAAAAAAAGGGGGGGAAATTTCGGCTAGTTGTGGACCCTCTTGGCGGCTAACCGCCATGACGGGCCCGTGACTTTAAAACTAGGTTTTTTCATTTCGTTTGTTTTCTTCTCTTCTCTCTTCTGGTTCGTCTCCACCGTAGCCAAGCGTCTGGGATTCATTTTCCTTATTCCTCAAGGTCATTCCTCTCCTTCTTTTATTTTGCATTTCCCGTTCGTGTTTTTTTTTGTTTTTCCCTTGTTCCCTTGTCTCTTTTCTCTATTGCACAGATTTTCTTTCTCTTGTGTGTGTTGTTTTTCTCTTCTTTGGGCACTCCAACTGTTCGAAACAATGCCTCCTAGAATGAAATCGGCTGTAAATCGTCCCTCTAAAAGAGGACGCTCTAATGTAGGCTCCTCGTCTCGTCGAGAACGACCCTCTCCATCACCCTCACCTTGACAATCATCCTCTAGTCCCCCTTCTTCTCCTCCTCCATCTATGCCTATGAGTCTCAGACCAAATGCTCAAATGCTAAATGTCATGAAAAAAAGGTTGATTATGGTTGAGCGTCGCACCCTCCGCAATGTTACTGAAGCTTATGAAATGGCCATTATTCTTGTTCAAATCAATTGGACTAACATTCTGGATTGGGGGGACAAGGCTTATCCCTCTCTTGTCTGCAGCATGTATGCGTCTATTACTGATGCTGTTTCAACTATTGACTCTTGCTCTTTCAATGTAGCATTTAGAAATCAAGTAGTCACAATTGACCCCGATCGTATTTCCTCTATTATGAACATCCCTGTTAGTGAAAATGGCCTAACTATGGTTGCTGACACACTCACTGAGGCTGAAAAGGCTGAAGCAACCCTCCGTATCTGCGGATATGATGCTGAGTGGAATCATAAAAAGAATTTTCTTCCTCTAGCTGCATTGATTCCCAAGTATAGACTCCTACACAATCTGTTCACATTTAACGTCTATCCTCGTAAAGGCAATAGGACCGCATTAACTTCTTATATGGTCAATATCCTTTATGAAGTCATTACCGGTGTTCCCATGTGTCTTCCATCGCTGATTTGTCGTACCATTGTGCGGTTTCACCTCTCAAATGCTTCGAAGACTGTTGCCCCGTTTGGGTTTCTTATGACTCAGCTAGCTCGTTCTTATGGTGTTCCTCGGCCGACTGATTCTCCTCTTTATCATGCCCAATTTGGTAAAGCGAACCTTATTCAAATGAATCTTCTTCCTAATGTCGAAGCTGGACCAGTTCCTCCTCATGCAGGTGATCAAGCTTCACAACAGCCAGCTCCATCAGTGCCTCCTGTGCAAGTTCGTGGGGCTACTTCTTCTGGTGCATCACAGAGTGTTGGAGACCGTTTGGATGCTATAGAGCAACGGCAGTCCAAGACAGAGAAGCTGTTGAAAAAGACTCTGAGATACTTAGGTGCTCTGTCCAAGGGATGTCGAGGACATGATTTCAACTACATGCCTCCCTCTCTATCCCCTCCATCTGATTAGTTTTTAGTGGGTCTCTTAGCCACATTTGTTTGATTGGTTCTCTTTTTGGTGTTGTTGTTTTGACAAGTGGCTGCCCTCCCCTATGTGTTTAACATACTTATGCTATTTTATTTCTCTAACTTGCGATGTATGACCTTTCATGTCTGAATCTTATATCATATTCATGTTAAATACTTTTATGTCTTCCTGATATATTTTTCTATCGCAATGTTATTTCTCTTATTGCATTGTCCTACCCTTGTCAATTTGTGACAAAAAGGGGGAGAGAGAATTCCCAAGTTTACAGATACATTCTAAGGGAGAATGTGTGTTTGCCTCAAAGAATGCACCTAACTCATTTGAACATGTTATTTTTGGCTAATGATTAAGGGGCAGTTGCAATCCCACCATAGAATGTGTGTTCCTTGTCTTATGCAGGTATATCATTCAGATTCAAGCACATTCTTAGGGGGAGTTCTTATTTGAGTTGTAATTATTGCATTTCCTCGTAAAGTTCTCGTACTCGTGTAATCTTGAGTTTTATTGGGTTCATTTATTATAAGAGTATATAGAATAGGTGTTTTGCCACAAAATTGTCAAAGGGGGAGATTGTTAGTGTCACATTTCTGTGTGCACTATATTTGGTTTGTCAATTCCGTGTCATTGTGTCCCGAAGACCTTACATCTCGAAGTGTGTCAAGGAAGATCTACTTCTAGAGATTGTTCAAGCTTTTGGAAGACCTGGATGTGTCAAAGAAGACTCCACTTGTGTGCAAATCATCTCAGGTATTTTGGACCCAAAACCGTTACCTCTCTGGGCCCTAGGATTCATGCTTACCTTAGAGGTATTTTGGACCCAAAACCGTTACCTCTCAAGGCCCTAGGATTCATGCTTACCTTAGCCTATATTCAGTTTTTCATCTAAGGTTCTCTCCATTCTGTTCTGTCCAGAAATAGGGAGTTCGATGACCTTTCGGTCACCTGGCGGCTAGCCTCTTTGCAAAAAGCGGCTAACCGCCAGGTAACCGAAATACCTCGGCTAGCTTTCCAGAATACTGTTCTCTGTCAAAAGTGATTCAGCCACCTTGCGGTCAGCATTCGGCTAACCGCAGTGTGGACTGGCGGCTAACCGCCAGGTAACCGAGGTTCGCGGTTACATTTCCAGAATACAAACTTCTCAACTGTTGTGGAAGTACGGTCACCTCGCGGTTACCTTTCGGCTAACCGCCATATGAGCTGGCGGCTAACCTCCATGTAATTGAAATCCCACGGTTAGTTTTCCAGAACGCTACAGGTTTTTGAGATGCAGATTCGGTCACCCTGCGATCACCTCACGGCTAGCCTCGATGTCCACCGTCGGCTAACCGTGAGCTGACCGAATTAAAAAAACTAGTCGTTACCACAGAGAAATTGAAAGGAGGCTAGCCGAATTACCAAGTGGCTAGCCGCCAAAACTAGCCGTTGGGAACTTCTCTATATATATCTGGAGCCAGTTTTACACTGGAGAGAGGACGTTTTGAAGAGCTTACTTTCCTACTTTTTCCCCATCTTTTCTAAGCCTTTAAACCATCTTTCAAACATACTCTAACCTTATCTAGAAAATGGATGAGATATTTAGGCTCTTGAAGAGTATGATTGGAAGAAAGGATTCTAGTTGGATTTTCAAATGATATACATTTAGGAAAATCTAGAACCCAAACATCTTGACCCTTGGTTGTGCATTACAATGGAGCATCTCCACCAACATCAAGCATGCATCAAGAGGATAAAGCTTCAACTTCGGTTAGAGCTTCGATAAACACTTCCGACTACATCAAAGGCAAGTGTTTGGTGTCTCATCATCTTTTAAAACTTATGTATCCAGTGATAGTGGTTTGAATACGTGGGACTCAACCACTCTAAAATGTATGTGGGGGATTAGATCTGTGTGATCGAACCTCGTTACCAAAATTGTGATGTGCAAGTGATTGAAATCATTACTTGTGTAGTTTTCATTCATCATAGTGGAACCAAGGGATTGTGTGACCCTTGTGAGTGGATGTAGGACATATGGTCCGAACCACTATAAATCTCTGTGCATTTATTTATGTTCTTTGTCTCAATGTTTTGATCCAGTTTACATGACTTCTTTACCATTGAACATTGCTAGATAATCACACTTTGTCTTCATATCACTTGCTCATTTCTAAATCTTGATTAATAGGTTAAAAATGGCTTTAAAGTTTGATAGACCTATTCACCCCACCCCCCTCTAGGACGAGAACATTGGCCCTAGGTGAACTTTCACATTAATGTCTCAAGATTGAGAGCCTATTGCTAGGGAATAATGAGAGCAGGCCTTTAAAGTAAAGACAGTGTTCATAAGGTGCTTCTCATGGTCCTTCAATACATCCAATGTACCAACACTATGACCCAGAATCTTACATTCTGATGATCGAGACAAATCGTACTAT
Source organism: Persea americana (assembly GCA_029852735.1). Lineage (NCBI taxonomy): Eukaryota > Viridiplantae > Streptophyta > Magnoliopsida > Laurales > Lauraceae > Persea > Persea americana. The sequence goes on along the minus strand of CM056813.1, from coordinate 19,026,698 downwards.
CTTATAGTAATCAAAGTACTGCAACCTTGTCAGATGAGATATCCAATCTCATCACTGGTTGTGAAGATTTTCAAGTATAAGATTTGCTATACATGTCTCCCGTATGTGGATCTTATCCATACACATGTATTGCATCTAGTATACTTATGAACTCCGGTTCATCTCATGAACATCATGTCATTCGTATTAGTTATGTGCAAACAAATAATAAAACACCATTCATCTTATGAAAGGAAAGCATGAATATATTGATAAATAAAGAAATTAATCAATTTATTACATCAATCTTAATGGATTGAGACCATAAAACTAACAGTTTTGTGCATACTTGAATATCATTGAATACCGTTGAGCTTGGACTGCCCTCTCAGTCTGATCCACTAGTTATGGGGTCCTTAAGCATAAGGATAATCTGCAGATTAGTTGTGTAATTGTATACATTCTTGTTTTGTCCGGTTCCGCAGCCGGTTTTCCCGCTCACCTTGTGTGACTCGGGCGTTTGTTTCATTTCTTTTCTATTCGTCTCGTTTTGTTTGCTCTTGTCATCAAGTATGACGGAGAAAGGATGACCTCAATGTGGGTTAATGAATCATGTTGTTTTCTTGAAATCATGCTAGTCTTGCTTTATGCTTTAAATATGTTTTGTTCAGAACTCATGCCATGATTTAAGCATTGTTATTTCAGATTTTAATTTAATTATATTATGTCTAAATTGATCACCTGCTAGACCGTCGTGTTTGACCCTTTTGCTTTGGTGTTTAGATGCGGAGCCATTGCCCCTGAGGAGGAGCGCCCGAAGGAGGCTTTCGAGCCACCCCCAGCCCGTGAGTGGCAACCCGACGACGTCCTCTAGACGTCGGGTGGGGTTTGAGTACGACACATGGTTGGGAATATTTTTTTTTGTATTTTGGGTTGTATGGCCTTTGTTGCCCCTTTTTCAAACTTTGGGAATATGTAAACTTAACTTAACTTACTTTTGTTATTTCGAAATTTGAACTAATCTTGGTAATGCCATACTTATGTTTCCTTCTCTGAATATTGTCTTGAAGATGATTTAACTTATGTAAGTTGAGGTTGTGTCACATGTATTGGAAAAGATAAGATTACTTGCACCCTTCCACAAATCATAGTTTGAGTGAGACAAATTCCAAGTGTGTTTTGGGAATCCTCACCGCGGAAACCTATGGGTTAATAGTAATTGATAGTTGGTTGACAGCACCTTCATCACATGTCGCGGGCCCGGGTCCGGGGTCGCGACACCTCGGTTTCGACCTCGGGGGGCGGGAAGAAGTTCAAGCCGGGAGCCACCACCTACAAGGTTGTAAACACGATCTTCAAAGAGCCGATCTATAAGCTCCTTAGTAAGATCAAGTCACAGCCCTTCTTCAAGTGGCCGCAGCCAATGAAAGGTGACCCGTCCTCCCGAGATCAGAACAAGTTATGTGCCTACCGCAAACAGAATGGGCACAGAACCGAGGACTGCAAGGCCTTCAAGGCTCACATCGAAAAGCTCGTCAAGGACGGGCACTTGAGGGCTTACGTCAAGGAGGAGGTCGGGGGCAACAGCCGATCTCAACGCCGAGATGAAGACAGTTAGGACAGCGACGAGATGGAGGGCATCATCAACGTCATCCACCTCGCCCCTCCTGCAAAAGGGAGCAATCAAGCTCGTGCCGAGGCCAGGAGGGCCTCCCACCAAAAGCAGGTGATGACTACCAAGCTGGAGCCTGCTATAAAGAAGGCTAGGCCAAGAAGGCCCAAGATCTGGTTCTCAGATAAGGACCTAGATGGTGTCCAGCTCCCCCACAACGATCCTCTAGTTCTCACCTTAAAGTCAAAGAACCTCCTAGTTCAGAGAGTCCTAGTGGATCCCGGGAGCTCGTCGGAGATCCTTTACTACGATTGCTTCAAGAAGATGGGTCTCAAGGATGAGGATCTCCAGGCATCCCGCACCCCTCTGGTGGGTTTCAGCTTGAAGCCTGTGTACCCTAAGGGCAGAATCTCCCTCAGAGTCCAAGTCAGAGGCGCCTCCATGCAAGTCGACTTCCTGGTGGTCGATGTGCCATCCCCATACAATGAACAATGGGGAGGACTTGGCTGCACAGTATGGAAGCCGAACCCTCCACCCGCCACCAGAAGCTCAAGTTCCCACTCGATAAAGACAATGGCCAATTGAGGTGATTACGGTCCGAGGCGACCAGCACATGGCCAAACAGTGCCTGATGGCTGTGCTGCCTAGCGAAGTCGAGTCATCACAAGTTTACATGTTCGACCTAGATAGAGAGGCCGAGCTCGAGGATGTCGGCCGGGCCCCAGCGCGAAAGAGCATCGAAGACCTTACAGACATCAGGATCGACCCCAACGACCTTGATAGATTTTTTTCTACTGGGGAGCCAGCTTCCCTAGCCTGAGAAGACCGAACTGCTGAACTTCCCGATGCAGAACAAAGAGGTCTTTGCGTGGACTCCTTATGAGATGCTTGGCATCAGTCCCGAGGTCATGTGCCACAAGCTGAACATGGACCCCAAACACAAATCTGTGATCCAGAAAGCTCACAGAATGGGGATCCCACAAGCAGAGGCCGTGATCGAGGAGGTTCAGAAGATGCTAAAGGCCCAAGTAGTCAGGGAAGTCCACTACCCGGAGTGGCTAGCCAACATGGTGGTAGTCAAGAAGAAGAACGGGAAGTGGAGGGTCTACGCGGACTTCGCCGACCTCAACAAAGCCTGCCCCAAGGACAGCTTCCCCCTTCCAAAGATCAACCAGATGATAGACACCACTGCCGGGCACGACCGGATGAGTTTCCTCGATGTTTACCGAGGTTACCATCAGATCCCGATGTCTGGGCCTGACCAGGAGAAAACCGCCTTCATAACACCCCGAGGCATCTACTGCTACAAAGTCATGCCCTTTGGGTTGAAGAACACGGGCGCAATGTACCAGCGACTGGTCACCAAGATGTTTCAGGCCCACCTCGGCAAGACGATGGAGGTCTACATTGACGACATGGTTGTCAAGTCTAAAAGGTCACAAGACCACTTGACGGACCTAAGTCAAACATTTGACATCCTCCAACAATTCTAACTAAAGCTGAACGCGTCCAAGTGTGCATTTGGCATCGGCTCCGACAAATTCTTGGGAAGCCTGGTCACAAGAAGAGGGATTGAAGCAAATCCGGACCAGATCTCGGCGATGTTGACACCAAAAATGTCACTTTGCCTCCTCAACATCAAAAGCTACATGGAGCCGCATCCTACTACAAACAGGCAAAGCTGCTTCAAGCATCAGAACTTGTCAAAATCAAACAAAAATTGCAAGATGCTTCAAAATAGCCAAAAAAGAGGTACACATGAAGTTTCGGGCCATTTCGACACCATTTGGCCTAACTTCAATCCTCTAACAGCTGAGCGGGAGCTCCCGGCGGCGACAGTATCGAATATATCAAATCTTCGATCAGAGCCTATGGATGGTCTCAAAATACCTCTAAAAGGTTCCATGTCGAATTTCAAGTCAAACCGACACCGTTTGACCCTCCATCAACTTTCGAACGGTGAAATCAAGCCTCCCAGCGGCGAGAACCTCCGATGCCGCCACTCATCAAACAAACCACATGAGTAGCTTCTACATGCTTCCAAAAGGCTGCATGTCAAATTTCAGGTCATTCCGACAACGTTTGACTCGGTTTTGACACTCTGAAATGAAATCAAGCGTACCGGTGGCGAAGCTCCCCGGGACCATGGCATCCAAATCGGAGCTAATGGATCATCTCAAAATGACTGCAATAGGCTCCCTATCAAATTTCAGGTCAATCAGACATCGGATAACCGTACATCAAAGCTTGACATCTTCCGGACGGTGAAATCAAGTCAAGCATTGACGGGAGCCCAAACGGCTTCAAAACTCAAATAAAAGCCCATGGTTGGTCCTATCTGATGCCCAAGAAGCTACACCTCAAATTTCAGGTCATTCCAACATCGTTTAACCTAGTTTCAACTCTTGGCGGAAAATCGGCTATAGAGTCTTCGGCTTTTCCAGAAATAGGAAACTTTGTGGTCTGATTTGCACAGCCTTTCGATAGGTTTTCATCAGAGGAATTAAGCCAATAAATGAGGAGAATTGTCAAGAAAAATACAGGAGAAAACAGAAGCGAAAAAGCCCGAGAAACGACCGAAAAACGGCGACCGGAAAATGGACCAAAGTCCAAGGTCGCCGGCGACCATGGCCCAAGGTCGCCAGACCCATGGTCGCTGGCTACCATGGGTGCATGGTCCCCGGCGACCTTGGAAATCCGGGTCGCTGGATTTCCACCTAAATTGTCGTTTTTCCTTTCTTTTTTGCGTTTCGCGATGTTTGGCCCTTGTGATTTTCTTAAAATCTGATTTTTAAGGCATGATATCCGTCGATCTTCATAAACATCGCGGATCCACCATCAAAATCATTTGATCATCATCGGACACTCCGAAACCGCCAACCGGCCAACCAAGAAAGTATGCTTTCTGCCCGACCGATCGAGAAATCGACTGGACAGATGTTACCGGCCCATTGGTGTCAACCAATGTCTGAGTTTGCATCGTCATCCGACATCAAACAACGTGCAGATCCATTGATGATCATCACAAGAAGAATTCCAAAAGACGCGGCGCGGCCCGCGACTCTTCAAGCGACTCGACGACCAATTAATGTTGTTAATGCGGTCATTAACTCATTATTTTGGACGGCCCAATCAGAAGCAAGCAAATAGGAGTTACAAGTCCAATTAATCATGACAATTAACCATGTAACTCCGATCATTATGGAGATTAATCATGGTAATTAATCATGAAACTCCGATCATCATGGAGATTAAATGCCCATTATTCTCCATCGGCCAATCAAAATCCAAGAAAAAGGAGTTAACAAAATTATGAAATTAATACTTGTAACTCCTCCCATCATGGAGCATTAATACCATTAATGCCCATAAAATCCTCCTAATGGCCACCAAAACCCTATAAATAGGCGGTCATTCCAAAGGGAAGGGATCTTGAAAAATCGCCTAAAAATTGTCCTGAAGAATTCTCTGCAAAAAAAAAGCTCTCCTGCCTTGAAGAAACCCTACTGCAAGAACTATAAGGTGATCGAAGTCCCTTGCGGGGCCACCCCCCCAAGGTTTCTCTTCTTCCATCCAACATGGCCTAGATGTGGCTTTTCAGCTCGTCTAACCATTTTTTTATTGGATATAGGACCTTCCCTTGGTCTTTGTCCTCTAAAAATCCGAGGTCCAAGCCAAGCCAAGTGAACTAAAGCATCAAGTGTTCTCATCTGAAGGACGATGGCAGAGTCCATACATGACTCGCGACCGTCAATCTGAACGAGTCTCCAGAATCGCTTGAGAAGTCAGATCCCTCTTTCTTCCCTTTCTATTGTATTTTGTATTTTTAAAAGAGACAAAAATCACAATTCTTGTCTTTTATCATTGATAAGATTTGTAAATCACCTTCCATGGTGTTGACACCAAAAATGTCACTTTGCCTCCTCAACATCAAAAGCTATATGGAGCCGCATCCTACTACAAACAGGCAAAGCTGCTTCAAGCATCAGATCTTGTCAGAATCAAACAAAAACTGCAAGATCCTTCAAAATAGCCAAAAAGGAGGTACACATGAAATTTCAGGCCATTTCGACACCATTTCGCCTAACTTCAATCCTCCAACAGCTGAGCGGGAGCTCCCGGCGGCGATAGTGTCAAATACATCAAATCTTCGATCAGAGCCTATGGATGGTCTCAAAATACCTCCAAAAGGTTCCACGTTGAATTTCAAGTCAAACTGACACCGTTTGACCCTCCATCAACTCTCTAACGGAAAAATCAAGCCTCCCGGCGGCGAAAACCTCCGATGCCGCTACTCATCAAACAAAGCACATGAGTAGCTTCTGCATGCTTCCAAAGGGCTACACGTCAAATTTCAAGTCATTCCGACAATGTTTGACCCGGTTTTGACGCTCCGAAACAAAATCAAGCCTACTGGCGGCGAAGCTCTCCGGGACCATGGCATCCAAGTCAGAGCTAATGGATCATCTCAAAATGACTCCAATAGGCTCCCTGTCAAATTTCAAGTCAATTGGACATCGGATTACTGCATATCAAAGCTTGACATCTTCCGCATGGTGAAATCAAGTCTAGCATCGACGGGACCCAAAACGGCTTCAAAGCTCAAGTAAAAGCCCATGGTTGCTCCTTTCTAATGCTCAGGAAGCTTCACCTCAAATTTCAGGTCATTCCGACATCGTTTGACCTAGTTTTAACTCTTGGCGGAAAATCGGCTACAAAGTCTTCAGCTTTTCCAAAAGATAGGAAACTTTGTGCTCCAATTTTCATGACTTCTCGACGGGTTTTCTTCAGTGGAATCAAGCCAATAAATGGGGAGAAATGTCAAAGAAAAATATAGGAGAAAACAGAAGAAAAAAACCCGAGAAATGGCCAAGAAACGACGACCGGAAGGCGACCGAAAAATGGGCAAAAGCCCTATGGTCGCCAGCGACCATGGCCCAGGGTCGCCGGCCCCATGGTCGCCGGCCACCATGGGGATCCGGGCCGCCAAACTTTGCCCGGAAACCCACTTTTTCGTGTATTTTTCGACCGTTTCGCGACGTTTGGCCCCTGCGATTTTCTTAAATTCTGATTTTTGGAGCATGATATCTGTCGATCTTCGTCAACATCACGGATCCGATGTCGAAATCATTTGGTCATCATTGGACACTCCGAAACCGCCAACCGGCAGACCAAGAAAGCACATTTTCTGCCCAATCGATCGTGAAATCGATTGGACAGATGTCGCCGGCTCATTGATATTAACCAATGTCTGAATTCGCATCGTCATCTGACATCAAACAACATGCGGATCCATCGATGATCACGCAAGAAGAATTCCAAAAGACGCATCGTGGCCCGCGACTCTTCAAGTGACTCGGCGACCAATTAATGCTGTTAATTGACCCGTTTATGACAAGTTAATGCGGTCATTAACTCATTATTTTGGATGGCCCAATCAGAAGCAAGCAAATAGGTGTTACAAGTCCAATTAATCATGACAATTAACCGTGTAACTCCTATCATTATGGAGATTAATCATGGTAATTAATCATGAAACTCCCATCATCATGGAGATTAAATGCCCATTATTCTCCATCGGTCAATCAAAATCCAAGGAAAAGGAGTTACAAATTTCTGAAATTAAATCTTGTAACTCCTCCCATCATAGAGCATTAATACCATTAATGCTCATAAAACCCTCCTAATGGCCACCAAAAGCCTATAAATAGGCGGTCATTCCAAAGGGAAGGGATCCGGAAAAAATCATTTGAAAATTGTCCTAAAGAATTCTCTGCAAAAAGAAGCTCTCTTGCCTTGAAGAAACTATGCTGCAAGCACTACAAGGTCATCGAAGTCCCTTGGGGGGCCACCCCCGCAAGGTTTCCCCTCTTCTTCTATCCAACATGGCCTAGATGCGGCTTTTCTGCCCGTCTACTTATTTTTTTATTGGATATAGGACCTTCCCTTGTTCTTTGTCCTCTAAAAATCCGAGGTCCAAGCCAAGCCAAGTGAACTAAAGCATCAAGTGTTTTATCTGAAGGATGATGGCAGAGTCCATACATGACTCACGACCGTCGATCTGAACGAGTCCCCACAATCGCTTGAGAAGTCAAATCCCTCTTTCTTCCCTTTCTATTGTATTTTGTATTTTTTAAAAGAGACAAAAATCACAATTCTTGTCTTCCATCATTGATAAGATTTGTAAATCGCCTTCCAATGTAAAATCGCCTTCTACGGCACAAAACCGCCTTTCACAGCAAACTAAACAAAATCGCCTCTCACGGAATTTTAAAATCTTGTCTCTTTCTTTAAATATACATGCAATGGAAAGTTAGAAAAAAAGTTTGATTTCCTTTCTACTTGTGAAGGTGAATCTCTGGATCACCATTTCAAATTCCAAGTAGAATAGAAAACCTGGCATACCCAAACAAAAAAAAAAAAAATGTTGATGCTTGCTCTTTTTTTTCTCTTTGCCCCGCCGCACCCCGGCAGACACGGGACGGAGGAAGGCAAGAAAGAAAAAGACGGGTCCATCAAGTTGGCACACCTGGTGGGACTCGTTCATTTGAGAACACGATGCTTAGAATCCTTAGCTCCTTTCTAGTTGGTGGCATATGTTGGATCTTGTATCTAAAAAAAAAAAACATGAGATGGGATTCTTTGGAAACTTCTTTCTTTGAACTTGTTTCCATTCTTTCTTTTCTCAACAAAAAAAAAAAGTTTTTTTTTTCTTTTGGATTCAAATTGGAGAAACTTTGGTTCTTTCCTTTTTTTACAATGGCTCGCAGAAATGTTTGAGCCAACGTTCGGATTGGGTGGGGCCATTTTCCTCTCTTTGATGGGTCAATTGAAGATCTTTAAAAAAGAAAAAACTTTTCAAATTCCTTTCATTGGATTCAAATTGTAGAAACTTTGGTTCTTTCCTTTTCGTACAATGGCTCGCAGAAACGTTTAAGCCAACGTTCGGATTGGGAGGGGCCATTTCCCCTCTCTTTGATGGGTCCATTGGAAATTTTCAAAAAAAAAAAATGCATTAAGGTTGCACCAATTGCGTTCTTTGACCAAAGTGGATATAAGAAAAGCCTTGTCCAAAGTGTGAAGGCAGCTAGACTGTTCGAGGTAAGGGTCCTTCAAACGGGTTCATTAAGTAATCCTAACCTTACTTGGGGGCTGATCTATCCACTAAGGTTTCATAAGACCGAATTGGAAGACCTATGTGCACTCTTAAAAAGAAAAAAAAAACAAAAAAAACAACTTCTGTCACTATTGTGTTCAAATTGGAGGAATTTTGGTTCTTTCCTTTTCGAATTTAGGCTCGCAGAAATGTTTGAGCCTGTGTTTGGATTGCAATACCATTTGCTCTCTTTTATGAATTCAACATTGACTTTTCAAAAAAAAAAAAAAAACTCCCGTCATTATTGGATTCAAATCTAAGAAATCCTGGTTCTTTCCTTTTTCGGATTTAGGCTCGCAGAAATGTTTGAGCCTGTGTTCGGATTGGAATACCATTTGCTCTCTTTTATGAATTCAATATTGACTTTTCAAAAAAAGAAACTCCCGTCATTATTGGATTCAAATCTGAGAAATCCTGGTTCTTTCCTTTTTCGGATTTAGGCTCGCAGAAATGTTTAAGCCTGTATTCGGATTGGAATACCATTTGCTCTCTTTTGTGAGTCCAATCTTGACATTTCAAAAAAAAATCCCATCTCGTGTCCTTTTTCAAGGATGCGATTTACAACATTTGTGCCTAGCGGTGCTAGTACGTCCTTTTGGGTCTACTGCATTCGCGACCGACACATTTGTATCTCCAACCTTATATCATTTTACCTCGAGTGAGCTTCGCTTCTCGGTAACTTGAATTAAGGTTTACAATTGCTTCTAGCGGTCACTGGAATGCTCATTTCGAGCTGACCATACTTGCATTCAGAACAATTGTACCCTCTATGGCTTTTGCCTTCTTCATTACGCTCAGAATAGGCCATGCCTGCCAAGCGATTTGAAAAGACAAAACCATAGTATAACCCATTTATGATCATCATATTCTTGTGATTACTAATGGATGTAGTCTTGTTTCAGAAAAGTTTTCCAAAACTAACAATGGCAGCCTCATTAACCATCACCTTCGACGAAAACAAGTACCAAGTCATGCTTCAAGAGAAGCAAAGCAAGCACACTTTCAAGCGCCCTGCCAGCTGCCGAAGCGACACCTCCCTCGGCAACTCCCAAAACACCGGGTCGACCTCCACTCCCCGGACCATCGTCTTCGGGTCACTGGGACCATTCCCACTACCCGTAAAAGAGACGGCAGCAGCTAAGAAGCAAAAGACCTCCCCTCAACGTGTTGTTGCCCCGACACCAAAAGCGGTTGCCAAGAAACTTGAGGCCCGTGGCAATCCCACAAAGCCTCAACCTACAAAAGGCCAGGTCTACCCCAAGACTTGGTGCCCGCGATCTTCGCCAAAAATAAAGAAGGTCCCGGACATCTGCAAAGCCAGCATATCTGGCTCCTCTCAAGGAGAATAGGTTCTATCCTCTCGCCTACATTAAAGGGGAGAACCTACCCTCCACCGAACTACCAAAACAATTTAGCACGAGTCGGCTTGCACATACAGGCCCAAAATCAAGTCGTGCATCACAAGGCCTCGACAAGAACCTGCCAGGGCTTGCTCTCCTGCAACTCGACCCTTCATCTAAACAGGGGCCGAGCTTGCAAAATTTAAAGCTTCGCTGCGACAGGCTAAGGACCTCGTCCAGATTCTGTCCATGCCAGTCTTCAAAGAAGACAAGCTCGGTTGCTGCGCGCGAGGGACCACGTCCTTCATTGCCAGAGCACAGCCCGAGCTAACCGAAGCTCAAATTGCTCGTCGTATACGTCGCCGCGCGGCATATCGACAAAAGAGATTAGAAAAGAAAAGAACTCAGCATTCTGAGCTTCAAATCTCCCAAAAATGGGTCGAAAAAGAAAGACCCGACCAAGTTGTTGCTGTCCACATGGTTGGCAAAACCAAAAGACGGTAGAAATCAGCAACAAAAATACATGTCAGACGACCGGTGACCCGCAGTGTCTCCAGGACGAGAAGGCATTAGGAAGACTCTCCCACCCATTTAAGCCAAGGACATCGGAGTGATCATTCCTCGGGCTCTTCATCTAGAAGAATGAGCTCCAGCTCAATCACTAAGACAGTATCCTCTTTCGACTCACGAAGGATTCAGCAGCTAGAGCAAGGATAGCAGAGAATAAAGGTTCTGATGGAAAACCTCCTTCTCACTCTCCAGCGTCCACCAAACAATGATGAAGTTCCTCCACAAGATGAGGCAAACGGTGGAGAAGATGAGTCACGCGCCCTTACTAAAAAGGACGTTGACGATATCCTCGCCAAAGCAAAAGAAGAGGATACACTGAAGGAGCATGGGATCAAGCCACCATATCCCTTATGGATGGACTCGGTTCCGTTCCCTCCAAAGTTCAAACAACCTCTTCTCCAAACATATATGGGGAAAGGTTCAACTAGACTGCATGTCATCCACTTCAAGATCCTGACAGGAACGATTGCGGATCAAGATGCTCTTAAGATCCGTCTCTTTGCAAGTACCCTAAAAGGTACGGCCTTTGATTGGTACTCCACTTTGCCAGAGGACTCCATTCAAAACTGGACCACGCTAGAGACACGTTTCCTTACCCACTTCAAAGGTGAGGATCATCCTGTTACTATGGCTCAACTCTGCAGCCTTAAACAGGGAGGGAATGAGTCGACATATGACTTCATTCACAAGTGGAAAGTATTGGCATACAAATGCTCAGATGTGCTGCCACAAGCGTCGCTAGTCTACATTTGCCGAAACAACATGAGAGCAAGGATCCGCTCCATGATCATCGGCAACAAATCAAAGAACTTGGGAGAACCCCTAGAAGCATCTATGGAGGTTGAAACGGTGATCAAAGACCTCAACAGTCAGAAGTCATCAAAGAAGGAGCCGACCGCCATTCCGACCTCCAAGCCAAAGAAAAAGGAGGTTCTCAATGTGCAAACCAAGTCAGCCCCTCAGCCGCCAAAAAAAGCTGAAAACAAAGCTGCAGGTAAGAGATTTGAACTCTCTGATGCCTTCAAAGAACGAGTAGAGTAGAAATACCCGTTCGATGAATATGTTGAAGAAATATTTGGGGCTGTCTTGGCAAATGGTAAACTCACCTTGCTTGACCCCAAAAGACCTGGAGATGTTGGCAAAACCAATGATCCCCGATATTGTCCATACCACCAAATGGTCTCGCATCCTCTCAACCAATGTTTCGTTGTGAGAGAGAAGATCGACGAGATGTGGAAAAACGGAGTCATTACCTTTGATAAAAACTATGAGTCTGCCTCCGTTAACATGGTGTCATATGGACAAACATCCAAATCACCAAAGGAAAAAGTCACTACTTCCTTCAAGGTGATAAAAATGACCCAGACGTCCCAAGAGCTGGTGCCTTACCCAACACCAGATGGACAACCCATATGGGTACATCCCGATCTCCTAGAAGATGAAAATTGGGAGATCGTCAAAACAAAGCCAACCGCTCAACAGCGAAGGCAAGCCAAGAGACAACTCCGCAAGCTCAAACAGCAGGAGAATGCTCAAACAAAACAAGAGGTCCCTGAAAAGGCAGAAACCTCCTCTACTGCTTCACTGGGGGCAACAGAGGAGTCCCTCCCCAAGGCCTCAAGAGTGGCAAGAAAATTCACCCTCGGTGATTTCATGCCGCCACGCCTCAGAGATGAGACTACGCAGGGGGCATTATACTCTTGTAACTCAGTAGTTGGATTCTCCATGAATGGATATGAGTCCAGTGACATTACCAGTGATACAGATGAATGGGAGGAATCCCTTGAAGCCGGAGAATATCTCTCCAACGAAGAATGGATCTCGGAATCCTACCTTATGCCAGTAATCTGGTATAACCCCTTCCAGCCACAAGGATCCTGGTCTGATGATGATGAAGACCAAGATGCTGCTCAAAATGTTGTTGACACAGCACAAACAAATGCTCTAGTGGATCCCAACCAGGTTGAATCACAAGGAGCAGATGAAGAAGAAGATCTAGCTCCTATGCCAGATCTCGAAGAATATGCAAGGATCTTGCAGTGTCTCGCCATAGACCAGGAGCAGGATCACATCAACCAGCTTCATCAAAATCCAGAACTGGAAGTCCCGAAAAATCTACAAGCATCTCCTCCAGTGACTCTGGAAAATGAAGAAAGTTGTTGGATTGATGATCCTTTTACATCGAAGGATGATTCTGATTCCCAACAGTCCATTGTGGAGGCATCTTCTATCGAAGTTGCCTGCAATGTGATAGTTCATAATGGTAGTGCCTCTGAAGCTTCATCTGCTGAGGCCACGGACTCTCAAAATGCATCCGGTAGCATATCTTCTGGAGCTACATATTCTCGGGTGACTTCCACTGAGATAGCACGTTCTCAGCCGTCGTCTTGTGAAACGGTGACATCAGAATTCAAGCCTCTTCTGACTGATCACCAGGAAGAAGCTCTGGCTGATGAAGTCTTCAAAGAAAACCCAGTCAATTGGTCCCAGGTACCCAACCTCATAGGAGATGTATGGACCGATGAAATACTGGACAAAGAAGAAAAGTTGTTGGAAGTTGTTCGGGACTTGTTCCCGGAAAATGCTCCATGCAACGCAATAACTGAAGATGGCAATGCTGCTGCAGAAGCGTTTTCAGCAAATGGGAAGGATCGGCCCCTTGAGCCCGAAGGGGGTCTTCCGAAAGAAGAACCACCTCTAGAAGCTTTTGAAGTTGGGAAAGGTACCCGCTCTGGCCGCGATTACCACAAAAACTACAACCAACCTTCTTCTTCTTCTTATGTAAATCCTTCGGGAAAACAAACTGTAAATGCCCCAAGTGGCAATCATAATGAAAATGCAGGCCCAAAGGAGGCTTTCAAGTATGACTTAATCGAGCACTTCAAACACATCCCTGCACGATTGCACATCCTAGACTTATTACGAATGTCAACACAAACTCGTGATAATCTCATTTCAGAACTGCAAAGGCTGAGTCTGGATGTTGACAAACATGCCCCACAAGTCCTACAAATTGAGATGGACTATAGGGTCAGAAAATCAAAAACCTCCTCAAAGGGAGAAAAGAAAGAAGCTGGAGGACCTTGCACTGAATGCCTCTCAGTCCAAAAAGCCGCAAGTGCTACCATCACCTTCAATAAGGAAGACCTTTTGCTAGGCGAGACGAAGCACAACCGACTTTTGTACTTCACAGGGTACATCAAAGAGATGCCGATACACAGAGTCCAGATCGACCCGGGTTCTGCACTCAACCTCATCTCTACTTCGGCACTCGAAGAGCTGGGTATCCAACCTAGCAAACTAAGCCATACATCTGTGTCCATCTTTGGATACGATGGGAGTGCTCAAAGGCCCATTGGCAAAATCCGGTTCAGATTGCAAATCGGTGATCTTATCTCTGAGGTCACCTTGTATGCAATAAAAACCCCTTCATGCTACAACATCCTTCTCGGACGCCCTTGGATACACGAGAATGGTGTTGTCCCTTCAACTCTACATCAGTGCATCAAGTTTGTTGGCGACGACGGCTTGATACATCGAGTGTCTGCAGACAAAAGGCCCTTTAAAGGCAAAGAAGTCCATTTTGCAGACTCTCAGATGTACAAGGATGAGAAAGAAAAGGAGGAGGAGAAAATAACATCCTTTGCCGGCAATCTCCAAAAAAATAAAGGCAAGGCTCCTCAGCAATCATCGGAAGAAAACAAACGTTCCGGCAAACCTGAAGAGAGGAATCAGTCTCCCTTCGTTATCTCCTTCAAATCTTCCAAACCTTTGGTAATCACTACTAAAGCAAAGAAGACAAAGCAAAAGACTGGGGGCAAGTTTGCTGTCTCCTTCGTGTCTATCATACAAGACACGAATTCGGATTCAAAGATTGAAGACGATACATCATCAAGCCAAGCTGATACTCAGGAAGTTCAGCCAGCCCTCGTTCCATTGGAGACACCTGCTGATGTAGAAGATCCTACGTCCGCTACCTTCATCGTTCCGGCAACATCGGCAGAAGATAAACCAATCTTCTTCCATAGATCGGATGCTTCTTCATCAAACTCCCTGCTTGAGCCTTTCCAAAATGAAGGTATGCCTCAACTGTTCTTGTATAGTCCAATGGCACAAGCTATCATGAAGAAAATGGGCTATGACGCTCAAAATCCAATTGGTTTGGGAGGTGGCCGTGGTATTCTCACACCATTGGAACCCACCCTAACCAAAAGTCAGCTTGAAGATTGGAAACTCCATCGTCGTATAGACAAGTCTTCATATGGGTTGGGGTATGATCCTGACACTCCAATGAGACAGCTGACACAAAGGCTGCAGAGTCGTTTTGCCGACCAGACCTCAACATCTCATGTCGATGAAGACATCGATCTCCCTGGATATCTCTTTGAAGAGTTACCCGACAAGGACCCAGGAAGCTCATTAAATTTCTCTGATGATGAAGAGGAATTGTCCGATGACACAGACGCACGGTTCTCTGATTCAGAAGAGCCATCGTCTCCAAAAGAAGTGCCTTACTTCGACCCATTCAGTGATTGAGTGAAGGCCATTTAAGGGTAAATATGTCATTACAATGCAATTCGGGCTCCCATTCAGGCTGGGAGTCGGTCCATATAGCATTTCTCATTTTTAAAAGGGACATCATAGATTTCTTAGGACTGCATTATATGTTTTTTTTTTCTCTATTTTACTTTTGCAATCCTTTTCAGCATTTTGACCTTACATTTACCTAGATAAGGCCCTTAGAACTCGTGACCAATTAAGTTAATCCATTTAATTTATTTTTCTAAAAGAGTCTAAACTTTGAAGTCCACTGTTACATTGTCGTTGCTATAGTGTTGTTGCTATAGTACCATTGGAACTTTAGTCCACTCCAAGCCTTTTGTGGACTAAATTCTTGAAAGAAAAAATAGGTAGCCAAGGTTCTAAGTCTGGTAATGCTAGAGATGAAGAGAAAGAAAAACTAAAGCAAGGGTCCTTCACATTGACTCATACCAAGTTATTTTAAATTTTCATTTCTTAAAGGTTTCATGCTTTTCTAACATCTTAGTTTTCTTTCGTAGCATGTTTTTTTTGCTTGGGTCGATCTTTTTTATTGTTTGATTCCATCGCATTAAATCACTTTCAATGTATTTCTTGTTCTGGTTTCAACAATGCTCATATATCATATGTTTTATTATCAAATCTTTGATCAGCTTATAATGCTATGATCTTCAATCTTTCTTTAAGTTGAACCATGCATCTCATGTGTTTGATGTTTTGCCTCAATCATGTCATAACTTTATTTCATATCTTTCTAAAGCCAAATCAGGTTTTAGTATGTTTTCATGCTATTTGGCAATCTCTACACACTACCGCCTTCTTTGATTGATGGTAACACGCACAAACACACATACATTACATTAAAACATTTGTATCTTTACATTGTGTGTGTATTAGGCCAGACTATCACTTGAATATCCGCCTGTTAAGATCTATCTTGTTATACTCCATTTTATGATCTCCTTTTGTGTTCTAGACACGTTTTTAAGAGAAAAGAACTCATTCATGTTGTAGGAGATAAAAATATCACCCACTTAGATTATGAAGTAGAATTTGTAGATCAGGGAAGACCGAACGCCAAGGACCTGAAAGGGAAGGAAAGTAGCTTGGGTCAAAGCCCCTGGCTGCCGTCAACCGAAGGCACTCCGATGCCTGAGTTAGTCCCGGAAAAACTAAGCAGGAGGAGGAGGAAGAGAATGAGAGATTGAGTAAGGGTTCACGTGCTGTGAGTTAGCGTACCTCCATGGGGCTGATCCCATGTGTATTTGTAGATGATTCCTCGTTCATTCTCTTTGTGAATGGGGGTAGGTGGGGTAAGGTCCCATCGGGCCTTACCCTGACATTTGGCGGTAGGTAAAAAGGGCACATCCCATCAGAAACTTCCATGCTTTTGGACAGTTGATGTGAAGGGATGATAAAGCCAACTTCTTATCGCAATAAATGGGCGGCCCTATTTTTCAGAGCACGCCCGTACTTCTCATAGGAGTGCGACGGCCCACTCCCTGCCTTCAGTACTTTTACCGAGACTAGGAATGGTATGGCTGAGTTGGCCCTTGGCTGAGCTGGCACTCACACCGAGCTGCCGAGCTGGTACCCGTTGAGCTGGCACTCAGTCAAGCTGTTGAGCTGCTGGGCTGGTACCCGTTGAGGTGGCACTCTTAGCCAAGCTGTCGAGCTGCTGGGCTGCGTTTACTGAGATCGAGGTGAACGGCTAGTGCTATTAATGTGGTTCCCCCTTAATCTCGTCATTACGGTATTTTATCCACACAGTTGCCCCCTAGCTTTTGACCTCTGAGAGTTTTCCGACTTATGGAGGTCGGAAGATAAGTGATTCTGCATAGCCGGTACTACAACCGAGCCTAACAAATGGTTGCCGAGATGTGGAAAAAGATTACCAAGATGGCTGAGTCTCTGTCCGAACAGGGGGTCCCTCCTCATCCTGATGACCGTTGCTAACGTGCGGTTCTGATCAAAATGTCTCTTCGCCTGCTCGAGGCATTTACTAGACCTCAGGAATTGCGCCGCTGGTGACACCTCATTAAAGGCGTTTCTTGAAAGCTGAAACGGTGCCTTTAAACCCTTCTAAATTAGGGCGTCTCCTTCGTTCTAACCTTCTTCTCTTTCTGACCTTCTTCTTCTTCTACGCCCTGTCGAAGTTCTTCATTCCTTACTGTCAGAGAGCTCTTTGCTGCCTGTAAGTCGCCAGCGCCTGTTTCTGCGCAATTCCCTTCTTAGGGTTTCTCTTTCCGTTTCCTTCTCTTTTCCTCTCTTCTGGGTAGATTTCTGGGTAGAAAATGAGAGCTTTTAGGCACCTGTTGGAAGACCATGTTTCCATAACAGTCTTTAGGACCCTGTACCATATCCTTGCCAAAGTAGAGGTTAGACCAGATAGCCCTACCGATGGCTTCGTCTTCCACAATGGATGGATGCCGTTCTGGCTAGTCACTGTTGTGGAAGCGGGGGTCCGGTTCCCCCTTCATCCACTCCTCAGGGACTGTCTCCGAGAGTGGAACCTCTGCCCCTGCCAACTGCTACCCAATGGCTACAAGATCATTATGGGGGTAGTGCAATTGAATACGATCATGGGGATCAGCCTCGGTGTCTCGGACATCGAGGAGGTATAAAACCTCTGTAAATCCACGGACGGGAACTCCTATTATCTCCGGTTAAGGATTAGTCGGGCTGCCTTCGTCACCGCACTGGAAGATTCCTACCGGTATGCGGGAGATGACCGGGTCTTTGTCAGAGGAGAATCGGAGTTCGGCGAGTCAGAGATGAGCAGATCGGTCCGGATCCCTCGTAAAATGGGAACCCCTCCAAGTAAAGGCCGAAGTCTTTTCGGTTTTTCCTTCTTTTTTTTTTTATACTTGCCGGATTGACATCTCTTCTTGCTGTGCAGATTTTCGCCAGAGAAGGATATCAGCCCAGAGAAACGGCTAGAAGATAAACACTGCCTGGCACGAGCCAATGAGGAATTACCGTGACCACAACACTCGAGCTGCGTGGTCTCTGCTAGGCTATACGCCGCACTACCAGTCCTTCAACACTTCGAGGAAGGCGACCGGGATAGACTCCGTGCTGCTCGGAGAAGGCACCAGCGCGGAACCAACAACAATCGCAATCCCCGCTGGGCGTCTGGTCGAGTCCGGTGACCAGGCCTCAGCTCCACGCCCAGACTCAAACCCTGCCGAGACCGCGGCAGTCGAGGTCGGGACCTCTTCACGACGTAGAAAGAGACTTGTAGCATCTTCCAACTCAACATCTTCCAGCTCGACGTCTTCCAGCTCAGTATCTTCTAGCTCGGAAGAAAAAGAAGAGGGGATGCTGCACCATCGTCGCCAGCGTTTCGCGGCGGAGAACCTGTCAGCCGTGGCTTTTGGGAATGTCAGGGGCGAGGCCCTGATGCCCCCCAGTTTGTTGGCGACGCCCCAACTTCGACGCCTCCTGCTGTTGCTATCGCCGCAGAGGTCGTTCCTGTCACCGCCACTGCTGCTGTCCGGATCCCCCCTGCCTCACTTTCTCCGGCGGCTATCATCATCGATGATTCGCCCCATGGCTCCTCTCCAAGGACAGAAAGTCGGGATCGTCCTGCAGAGGTTGCGGGGGAGCGCCGGCCCGAGAAGAGGCCAAGGGTTGAGGTCCTGCCCGATCCTTCATCGCCACTGCCTGCCGAAGAGACAGTCCCTCCTCCGCTGGTCCCATGGATACTGGACGTCAAGGACATGTTGGGGAGGCCGTTGGCCTTGACTAACCGCGCGGGCCCCAATCGTCATGTGGTCGCCGCGCTGGGGCGAGATTGCGCCCTCCCATTGGACGTGTCCAAATGGGAGACGATGGATGATGCTTCGCTCATGGTCTCGGCGATACAGTCGGCGGTTGCAATAAATAGCTCACACAAACCTCTAAGTTTTTTATTCCGGCATTTGTTTTCTGATTTCATTTTTTATTTCGCAGATGATGCAAAAATGCCATGTCGGCCTGGCGAGGTCGGAGAGGGCGGAGGCCCGGGCGACCGAGTAGGCGGCCGTGAAGAAGAGGCTGTAGGAATCCTTGGAGGCCAAGGATAGGCTTTTGAAGGAGGCGGCAAGCAAGAACGCCGGTCTTGCTGCCGACCTCAGGCAGGCTCAGGCCGAGGTGGTGCGGCTGAGGGAGGAAGCGAAGGAGGAGGCGACGCAAAACGCCCGCCTCGCCGCTGAACTCAACAGTGCTCAAGCTGAGTTGGTGCAGCTGGAGATGGACCTGCAGTCCGGTCGTAGGGCTAACAAAGAGCTAATCACTCAGAGGAACCAGGCCAGGGGTGACTTGGAAACTGCCCTGAGGGAGAAGGCGGCCGAGCGCGAATCTGCTTTGGCGAAGCAGAAGGCTGAGCTTGAAGAGAAGCACGGGGCCGACTTCGACGCTGCGATGGAGGAGGAGGCGCAGAGATTGGCTGTGGATTACAGGGCGCAATTGCCAGGGATCCGGGACCGAGCCTGGGAGCTCAGATGGAAGGCAGCCTTGAGGAAAGTTGGAATTCCTGAGGACAATCCTACTATCAGGAATCCCCTCAAGTTTCCCAGCTCAGACTCCGACCTCCTTTCCATCGTTGACTTGCCCCTTGCCCTTGGTGTATCTTCTCAGGCTCCCCCAACGGCGAGCGCTACGCCCGAAGCTGTATCTGAAACTCCACCAGCGGCGGGTGCAGCGCCCGATGCCGCCTTTGAGGTTGTGCTGGCGACGAGCACAGCGTCCGAAGCTGCCTGGTCAGCTCCGACACCACTCCGGCCGGTCCTGAAGCAGACGCGGCCATATCCGAAGTTCCTCCAGAGATTGACTGCAACGTTGATGCTGCAACCCTCTGATTTTTTATGCCTTTTGTGTTTTCTTCTTTGTATCTTTCTTTCATTTGCTTGTAATCAAAATTTACATCAATGGAACAACGATTTTTCTAATACTCCGGCTTCTCTTTAATGTCCGAATGATGAAATGGGTGTATGGAATGTTTATTTTCTTTTGCTTAAGTAGTTGGTCTCAGTAACCAAACTTCTCGTAATCTTAAAATTGGACTTCTGCCCTTAAGTAACCGAGCTCGGTTCATCAACCGGAGTCTCAGTGGCTTTCATCCATAACCATTGGGAAAGCGAACCTATCCAGTCTTGACTTGACGAAGGAACCCACCTTGGTTCTCCAACCCAAGGTGTCCCTAAGCGCCGAAGCCAATGTCTTTGGACGTTTTTGGCTTTGTTGCCGTAGCCGGTGCAATCACAGAGCTAAGGGCTGCTGGTACTCTAACTGAGCTACTAAGCCGGGGCTAGGATTGTCACCGTGCCCTAGGGAGCTGGCATTGCTGCTGAGCTGTAGCTGGTGTTATCACCGAGCTAAGGACGGCTGGTACTCTGACTGAGCTACCACGTCGGGGCTGGGATTGTCACTGCGCCCTTAGAAAGCTGGCTCTGCTGCCGAGCTGTATAACTTGAGAGAGAGAGATCCGTTCGAAAGATTGCCTTTTTATTAATGTTTGAATCTTTGAGTACATTTTTCAGTAGTAAAATTTCTTGAGGTGAATCGCATTCCATGGCCGTGGCAGCTCCTTGCCTTCCATGTCCTCAAGTCTGTATGCGGATCTTCCAGCTGTTGAGAGTACGTTGAATGGCCCTTGCCAGTTAGGTGCCAGTTTGCCTTCGTTTGGATTTCTGTCTCCGGGAAATGTTTTCTTCAGGACTAGCTCTCCTACTGTGAATCTTCTTTCTTTGACCTTCTGGTTGTATCCCCTGGCCAACCGCTGCTGATAGGCGGCCAGGCGGATAGCTGCCGCTTCTCTTCGTTCTTCAGCGAAGTTCAGCTCTCGGGCCACATTCAGATCATTCAGCCCTTGATCGCAGAGTTCCGACCTCAAGGTCGGGAGCCCGACCTCAAGTGGAATAACCGTTTCCATGCCGTAGGCAAGAGAGAACGGTGTAGCCGAGGTAGAGCGCCTTGAAGTCATCTTGTACGCCCATAGAACACTTGGAAGCTCTTCTGCCCACCTTCCTTTAGCTTGGTCGAGTCTATTCTTCAGTCCGTCGAGGATTACTTTTTTTGAAATCTCAGCCTGGCCGTTGCTCTGCGGGTACGCCGGGGTGGAGTAGATTTCCGGATGCCATGCTCCTAGCAGAAGTTCTTGAAGAAGTTGGAATCGAACTGTGTCCCGTGATCCGAGATGAGAGTTCGCAGGATTCCAAATCTTGTAATGATGTTCTTCCATACGAAGTTCTTCATGTCCTGCTCAGTGATGGAGGACAGAGGCTCAGCTTCGACCCACTTGGTGAAGTAATATGTGGCTACAATCAGCCACCTCTTGTTCCCTGGAGTTCGGTGGAGCGGTCCTACGATGTCTAAGCCCCACTGAGCGAAAGGCCACGGACTGGAGAGAGGGCTCAGGTCCTGCGCTGGCTGGTGGAGACAGTGTGAGAACTTCTGGCACTTTTCGCATCTTCTGGCATAGAGTCGGGCGTCCTTCTGCATGTATGGCCACCAGTAACCTTGGCTGATAGCTCGGTAAGCCAGTGACCGACCTACAATGTGACTGCCGTAAATCCCCTCATAAATTTCATAGAGGAAATCTTCGACCTTGCTTGGATGAACGCACTGGAGCTAGGGCCCGGTAAATGACTACCTATAGAGTCTGCCATCTGGGGAGAACCAAAACCGGGTCGCTTTCAGCCTTGTGTTGTGAGCTTCTGATTTGTCTTCGGGCACCTGGTCGTCATTCAGGTATGCAATGATCAGGTCCATCCAACTCGGACCTAGATCGAGACACATGAGCTGCCGAGGTCGCTGGAGTTCGATGCTGGGCTTTTGTAACGTCTCCACTTCGACAGTTCTTTTATTGCTAGCTTCGATAGCCGAGGCGAGGCTAGCAAGGGCATCAACATGAGAGTTGGACTCTCTGCCAATCTGCTGGACCTCAGCCCTTTCGAACTGGGATAGGAGTTCCTTCGCGTGAGCTAGGTAGGCCGCCATCCTGTCATCCCGGGCTTGGTAATCTCCACTGAGCTGGCTCGTCACAAGCTGAGAATCACTGAAAACCACTACATGCCGAGCTTCCAAGATTTTGCACTATTCAGTCCGGCGATGAGCGCTTCGTACTCAGCCTCATTATTGGATGCCTTGAAGCTGAGTGTTAGAGCTTGCTCAATGACAAGGCCCTCCGGAGACTTGAGGACTATGCCAGCGTCAGCCCTCTTGGACGTTGAGGATCCGTCAACGACGACTTTCCAGGCTGAGTCTAGGAACTTTTTCCAGAACTGTTCTTGCTCCATCTTGGTGACTGCTTCGGTATCCTTATTGCCCCTCAGTTCGGTGTCGAGCAAGGTCGGTGCCAAGCTCTGAGAGGAGAATTCCACAATGAAGTCTGCTAAAACTTGGGCTTTGATGGCCGTTCTGGGCTGATACTTGGTACGTACTGCCCTAGTTTGACAGCCCATTTGGAAATTCTGCCAGAAAAGTCTGCCTTCCGGAAGAGAGCCTTCAGTGGGTGTTCTGTCACGACCACAATTATGAAGGTTTGGAAGTAGTGGGAAAGCTTTCGCGAGGCGCTGACGAGTGCCAGTGCAAGCTTTTCTAGCTGCAAGTACCGGGCCTCGGCGTCAAGCAGGATTTTGCTCATGTAATAGATAGGCCTCTGTTGGCTGTTTTCCTCTCTGATGAGTACCGAGCTCACTGCGTGGTCCGAGACCACCAAGTACAAGTACAGCGCTTCGCCGTGGGTTGGAGTCGACAGCAGCGGAGGTGAAGAAAGGTAGCGTTTGAGCTGCTGCAGGGTCTAATCGCAGTCCGGCGTCCACTGGAACTTTGAGCCTTTTCGCAGGAGCTGAAAGAAAGGCTTGCATCTGTCGGAAGCTCGGCTGATGAAGCGGTTCAGCGCGGCAGCCATGCCGGTCAGCCTATGAACTTGTTTTGCCGAGGTCGGACTCTGCAGCTCCTGGATTGCCGTGATCTGGCCAGGGTTTGCTTCGATCCCCCTTCTTGTGACCAGGCTCCCCAAGAATTTGCCAGAACCGACACTGAAAGCGAACTTGGATGCCTTCAGCTTCAACTAGAACTGGCGGAGGATATCGAATATTTGGCTGAGGTCGGCCAAGTGGGTATGCGACCTCTTGGACTTGACGACCATGTCATCAATACAAACTTCCACCGTCTTGCCGAGCTGCGCTTGGAACATTTTGGTCACTAGCCGCTAGTATGTCACTCCTGCATTCTTTAACCCGAAGGGCATCACCTTGTAACAATAGGTGCCCCGAGGTGTGATGAAGGCTGTCTTCTCCTGGTCCGGTACGTACAGTGGGATCTGGTGGTATTCCCGGTAGGCGTCGAGGAAACTCATGCGGTCGTGTCCGGCAGTGGCATCAATGAGCTGGTCGATCTTCGGAAGAGGGAAGCTGTCCTTGGGACAGGCTTTATTGAGGTCGGTGAAGTCCACGCAGACTCTCCATTTCCCTGTCTTCTTTTTTACCACTATTGTGTTGGCCAGCCACTGCGGATAGTGTACCTCATTTATTGCTTCTGCCTCGAGCAGCTTCTGGACTTCCTCAATCACGGCCTCGGTTTGTGGGACCCCAGTTCTGCGTGCTTTCTGGATCACAGGTTTGTGGTTGGGGTCCACGCTCAGCTGTGGCACATGACTGCTGGGTCGATGTCGGGCATCTCATACGGTGTCTATGCAAAGACCTCTTTATTCTTCAAGAGGAGGTCGAGCAGCTCCGTCTTCTTGGGCTCGGGGAGCTGGCTTCCTAATAGGAAGAATCTGTCGAGGTCGGCAGGTCGAGTTTGACCTCGGTGAGGTCCTCTATGCTCTTCTGCGCCGGAGCCCAGCCAACATCCTCGAGCTTTGCCTCTCTGTCCAGCTCGGCCATATGGACTTGGGAGGATTCGGCTTCACCAGGCAGCACGGCCATCAAGCATTGCTTGGCCATGTGTTGGTCGCCTTTGACAGTGGTCACTTCTGTCCGGCCAGACTGGTTCCCTAGAGGGAACTTTAGCTTCTGATGGCGGGTGGAGGGCACAGCCTCCATGCTGTGCAACTACGTCCTCCCCATTATGACATTGTAAGGGGAGGGAACGTCAACCACCAGGAAGTCGACCTGCTTGGAGGCGCCTCCTACTTGGACTCTGAGGGAGATTTTACCCTTAGGGTATATAGGCTTTTAGCTGAAGCCGACGAGAAGGGTACGGGTCGCCTGAAGATCCTCATCTTTAAGTTTCAGCTTCTTGAAGCAGTCGTAGTAAAGGATCTCTGACGAACTGCCGGCGTCGACAAGGACTCTCTGAACCAAGAAGTTTTGCAGCTTTAAGGTTAGTACTAGAGGGTCATTGTGAGGGAGTTCGACGTCCTCTAGGTCCCTGTCTGAGGACCAGATTCTGGGTGCCTCTGTCTTGGCCTTCTTCGCAGCTGGCTCCAGTGCGGCGGTCAGTACCTGTTTCTGATGGGAGGCCCTCCTGGCCTCGGCACGGGCCTGAGAGCTCCCCTTAGGCGGAGGAGCGAGGTGAATGACATTGATGATGCCCTTCAGTTCGCTGTCCTGGCCGCCATCATTTTGTTGCTGAGGTCGGCCTTTGCCTCTGCCTTCCTCCTTGACATGGTCCCTCAGGTGCCCCTCCTTCACAAGGTTTTCCAGGTGGGCTTTGAAGGTCTTGTAATCCTCGGTTTTATGCCCGTTTTGTTTGTGGTAAGCACAGAACTTGCTCTGGTCCCGGGAGGACGAGTCACCTCTCATCGGCTGCGGCCACTTGAAGAAGGGCTGGGTCTTTATTTTGCTGAGGAGCTTGTAGATCGGCTCCATGAAGACCGTGTTCACCGCTCTGTGGGTGGCAGCTTCGCGTCTGAACTTCCCGCTGCTCCCCGAGGCCGCAGCCGAGGTAGACGGGGCCCGGCGCCTATCTGGTGACGGGTCTCTGCGTCGGACCTCCCTCTTGGACGACCTCTTGTCTTCCTTAGACGGCCGGTCCTTCTGGCTGAGGCCGAAGTTCTCCCGACCCCGGACCTCATCTTCTTCCGCCCTGATGAACCGATTCGCCTAGGCCATTAGCTTTTTCATTGTGGCAAGGGGTAGTGACCAACTGCGCCCGCAGCTCGATGCCCAGCAGCAGAGCTTGCTGGAAGGACTTTACAGCCATTTCCTCAGAAGCACTTTCGATCTGGCTATAGATAGTCCAGAATCGTCCGGCGAACTAGGTAACGTTCTCGTCCTCTCGCATCCGAAGGGCCATGAGGTCGGCATCTGTCTTTGGGATGACTCGATGGGCCTGGAACTTCTCCAGGAAGGAGGCTCGGAGTTGCCGCCAACTGGAGATGGAGTCCTCGAGGAGCGAACAGAACCACCTCAGGGGGAGATCTCCCAAACTGGACGAAAAGACTCGACAGTTCAGGAAGTCCTCGTCACCCCACACCGACATCCTCTGGATGAAATGTCGGAGGTGTGCAGCAGGGTCAGAAGTTCCATCGTACAGGATGAACCTCGGGACGTTGAACTTTTAAGGGAGGGAGTACTTTCTAATATCTCCGGAGAAAGGAGATGCGCCCAGATCGTCTGCTTCGTAGGCGCTGTACTGGTCTCGGGCGATACCAACAGTCCCCATGTTCTGGCGAATGGTCTGCTTGATATGACTGTCGATCCATTGCTTCAACTCGGCGTCGTCTTTAGTCCTTTGACGCTGCTTCTTGGGGCCTGCATGTATATAGCTGCTGCTGGAGCCTTTTTCATCGTGGACCTGATCACGCCTCTTATTATTGAGGACGTGCCTCAGGTCGCACTCTTGTGGCGGATGTGGAGCGTGGTCGTGCTTGGGTGGCGGACCCGAAGCATGGCTGCGCACAAAAGGCGGACTCGGAGCCTTTCCCTTATCCCGGAGTTGTTGCTTGAGTTGTCGAATGAGCTCTTCCTGCTCCTGGATGACGCGGTTCCGGGCCCTGACATCGTCCAGGAGAAGGTTTTCGTCGTAGAGGTTGGCTTGGTGGTGGGACCGAGATTTAGCCCGCGCTGACTTCTCCCCTAGCTTGGTGACTGATTTTTCACCTCGCTTGCTGTGCTCTTTGCTCTAGCGGGGCTGCTCCGGGGGTGGAATGTTGTGAAGAGAAGGCATTGTCAGCCCTCTCGTCATCGAGCCCGAGTGTGCTATCTGAAATTCTTCAATGCTCAGTGCACCAGATCTTCCTCCGGACCTCCTTTGCCGAGGAGGTTGAGGTGGTAGTTGCACCAACACAAGTGGTAAGGACCGTCCCTTGCCCTTGGATGGTCCTTCGCCATTTCTGGTCTTTGGAGGCATGGTGTCAGTATACTTTTGTTCAGTCGCTCCCCATAGACCACGCCAAACTGTAGGCGATAAAAATATCACCCACTTAGCTTATGAAGTAGAATTTGTAGATCAAGGAAGACCGAACACCGAGGACCTGAAAGGGAAGGAAAGTAGCTTGGGTCAAAGCCCCTGACTGCCGTCAACCGAAGGCACTCCGATGCCTGAGTTAGTCCTGAAAAAACTAAGCAGGAGGAGGAAGAAAAGAATGAGAGATTGAGTAAGGGTTCACGTGCTGTGAGTTAGCGTACCTCCATGGGACTGATCCCATATGTATTTGTAGATGATTCCTCGTTCATTCTCTTTGTGAGTGGGGGTAGGTGGGGTAAGGTCCCATCGGGCCTTACCCTGACATTCGGCAGTAGGTAAAAAGGGCACATCGCATCAGAAACTTTCATGCTTTTAGACAGTTGATGTGAAGGGATGATAAAGCCAACTTCTTATCGCCATAAATGGGCAGCCCTATCTGTCAAAGCACGCCCGTACTTCTCATAGGAGTGCGACGGCCCACCCCCTGCCTTCAGTACTTTTACCAAGACCAGGAATGGTCTGGTTGAGCTGGCCCTTGGCTGAGCTGACACTCACGCTAAGCTGCCGAGCTGGTACCCGTTGAGCTGGCACTCAGCCGAGCTGCTGGGCTGGTACCCGTTGAGCTGGCACTCTTAGCCGAGCTGCTGGGCTGCGTTTACTGAGATCGAGGTGAACGGCTAGTGCTATTATTGTGGTTCCCCCTTAATCTCGTCATTATGGTATTTTATCCACACACATGTAAATGTTATTGCTTAGCTTAAAAAGTGTTTGTAATGGTTCTAGATTAGCAAGAAAAATCTTAAAGGTTGTAAGTTTTTGGGGTGATCCACAAACCTGTAAGTAACCAGTGAAATGCCGGTGGGGTAATGAGTAACGAGCCAGGAGTAGATGTAGGCATTTTGTCCAAACCACTTAAAATCGTGTATTTTGGTCATTGGTTTACTTTCATTGTGAATGTTTATTGGTTATGCTGTGGATTTCGGCTCACCCTATTTACCCCCACCCCATGGTACGGATCCAGGATTTTCTTAGCCAATGCGGGCACAAGGACCCAGCAAGCTATCTCTTTTCTTTTCTTTTTTATTTCCAATCGTTATTTGTAATTATATGGGTTTCTGCATATTGTAGCTTTTATACTTGAGCTTTTTTCTTTGGTATTCCAATTATAAGGGGCTGAGTCCTTGAGAGACCTGCATATGCAAGGTAATAGGAACTCGCACATGCAAGAAGAGCATACAACTCATGCAAGTCAGGAAATAGGAACTCACATAGCAAGGAGGACAAACTCGCACATGTAAGATAATAGGGTCTCGCACATGCAAGGGAGGAGAGTGGCCAGGTTCGAAACCAGGTCACCCTGATGAGAACTGTCTTTACCACTAAGGAAGACGCCATTCTCAGTTTTTGAGTTGTTTTATGTTCGGAAATGTATTTTGCTTAGTATTAAATGTTTCTAGATTTGTGGTTTTTAATAAATTTGGCCTTACCATGTCACTGGCCTGCCTGGGGATGGAGACCCAACAACCAAAGTTGCCCATTCAGGGGTTTTTTAAGTAGTTTTACTTACTTCAGAGTTTTTATTATGTCATATGACTTAGTTTGATGTTGTTTTAAGTACTGTCGTCTTTTGTTGTTTTGATTTTTAGAGTTTTAGGTGTTTATGTTTTTATTTAAATAAATATTTTAAATAAGGTTAGGGCCGCCACTGGTGCACTTGGCGCAAGTACCCAACAACCTAAGTTGCCTAATCAGGTCCAAATGGGATAAAGTCCACCAGGTGCCACAAGGACCCAGCTGTCCAGAGTGGCCGTTTGGGGTTTATAATTGATTTCTGAATTTTTCTTTTGGATTTTTTTTTTAAATTCAGTTTCAAATGTATTTAATTAGGGTTCACTATTTTAACATGTTCTGTATTTTCAGTTTGTTTTGATTAATTGATTGGTAACTTTTAATGTGTTTAGTGATTTGGATGTTGTGGGTTCCACCTTGATGCAAAGGGGCCTAGGTTGTCTAGTTTATTCCCTTTCTATGGTTTTTATGTTTTTTCTATAATTTGTTTTGGGTATTTCTGAATTTTGTAATTTGCGGAATAACTGAAAAGAGAAGAGAGATAATTTTTGGCGGGTTTTTTAGAGTTTCTAGATTTTTATTCATTCAATCTTTTGTTATGTTTATTTTTATGTGTTTTATGTGATGAAAATGGGAATCTAAGTGAAGGGATGCCAAGTTGAAATAAACTAGTCATTGATTCAACTTGTAAAATCGATCATCGGTCCCTTTCTCTGTTGTAACAAAAATAGTAATCACACATGGATGATGGGCCTGCAAATCGGCGGTCAAAAAAGTCTTCATGGGTAATAAATATCTTACAGTTTGATATAGTTTTGGAGCATTATCCACCCATAGTGTGGTCCCATCCAGGGGCGGAATCAGAAAATCTGTCTTGTGGTGGGGGCTATATAAATAAATATTCTTGGTGAATATAGAAAAAAACAATAAAAGTTTCCATAACATTAGTGTGTTTTTCCAAAATTTTTGGGAGTTAGATATAAAAAGACTAAAAACTTACATAATACTAGGGGGTTTTTGGAAACTTCAGCTCTCGAGCTGCGTAGCTCTGCCCTGGGGTCAAGTCACTCCCATCAAAGCGAAGAGGATCCCCTGTTTGGATCAAACAGGAGGATGTGGCACCCCCTGATTGGACAAAACAGGGTTTTCCTGTTTGGTCCAAACAGGGGATCCTCTTCCCCATCAAAGACATAAAATATGCATGAGCATCCAGACACTGTACTCTGACGGGACTATTTCTTAATTAACACACTATATAATAGTCCATCGATCATCTCTTTGAAGTATTGAAGTTGCAGCTACTAGGTACTATTTGAGACCTCTCTTTCTACAAACTTTCGCTGAAGAGATAGAGAGATGAGAGCTGAGTTTGGTTGTAAGTTTCTTGCCCTTGTAGTTGTATTATCAACAGTTGTGAGAGGTGGAGATGTGCTGTGTGGTGCGGATCCAACGGATGGATTTGTAGAAGTGCCACTGACTGAATGGAACTTTGAACTTCAGAAGCCATATGACAAGCCACTCGGCCAGCGTTACAGCTATCACGATGGGGTCAGAAGGCTGTGGGTGTTTGCCGATGACAAGCCACATGACCCGTCTAGCATGACCAAACCACGCACTGAGATCCGCATAAGAGTATGTACCTCTCTCTCTCTCTCTCTCTCTCTCTCTCTCTCTCTCTAACAGAGCATGGTTTGAGCTAGTTCGAGTCTCCCCTCATTGGGCTAGATTTAGGTGCTACTTTTAAGCTTATGGGCTTCACCTGGGCCTAGATTTTTGTCCCAATTGTTAAATGAACTGGGCACCACTGACCTGGCCTGACATCATTAAAACAATGGGGTGTATATATTTTGCAGATGAGCTGGACTTGGCCTGGCTTTTGGGATTGGGGCATAAATTTAAAGTAGGATAAATTAAGGGGCCAGGCTTGAACAAGCTCTGGCTTGGCCGGACTTTGACTAATTCGGGAGATCCCTACTCTCCAACACAGATGGCCCAGTCTTTTGATAAAACAGTAGTATGCAGTGTTCGATTTTTACTGGTTTCATTTTCAGAACTTTGGTTCGAGTTTCATGAATTTTTGCTGCTGAAAATATATAAATTTTAATTTTACTTACTTTATTTTTTCCGTTACTTGTGCTATAGGCAGGTTGCTGCCAAAGAGGCAGTAGGATTCTGCAAGAACAGGGAGGATTTTTTTTTATGACCCTAAACACCTGTGCTGGGAAAGCATGACATAAAACTTTTGAGCTCTGGATGTAATTAACACTCATTCTACACAAACATTGCATTTAATATTAGAAAAATGATATAGTTAAGAGTGAACTGGGGTGGGAGCTTTTGGCAAAACCACCTGTGGATCACCATATATAGTCCCAGAGGCTGTAGCGACTCACCCAACTAGGTGACTGCCAACCGAGTCAGTGCTAGCTAGAACCAGTTCTCAAACTATCGTGGCAATATATTATATAAACATCAGAATCAATGAACTGAATTTGATTGAAACAGGGCCTGGATTACTCTTCAGGTGTCTGGCAATTTGAAGGCTATGGCTTTGTCCCAAACGGCACTTCTGGTGTATCCATACTCCAGATCCATGGTGCGTCCCACGGTGCCACAACATTCATGCTGAGAATCTACAATGGGGACTTGAAGTATTACGTATCCGGTCAGGTAGACATCAATGATTACGATAAATGGATGAGATTTAACTTAATCCACAACGTTGATGGGGGGAAGGTGACCCTTTTCATCGATGGGATCAAGAAATTTGAGGCGAACGATCATGGGCCCGGTGATCTTTATTTCAAATGCGGGGTTTATGCGCAAGCAAATGCAAGCTATTACATGGAATCCCGATGGAAGGATATTAAAATCTTCAGAGCTCATGACTAGTAATCTTCTAATCACATGGTTACTGTATTAATAAATTGTTGTATTAGTAAACTGTGGTTTAGTTGAATGAAGTAAGGTAGTGGGTGTATTGATGTATATGGTCAAGGCCATAATTGAATGTTTTATAATGAAAATATTACCATGGTGCTTAGTTTATGTTCCCAGCTTACATCCTTGATTGTGTAACATAAACACCTCGAGGAAATGTTATTGTATAATGGGAATCGGTCACTATATCTAGGGAGTGGCATGCAGTTCTCGACAAGACCGTAACACGACCTGAATTCAACCTGGTAAAAAAATTTTACAGGGTTGGGTTTAGCCTATACATGTTATTCGACCAGCTATTGTACCCAAATCCAAAATGAGATTTCAACCGGACTAATAAACAGGTCAGCTTAGAATGGACTGCCCATTACTTTCAAAGATCGGCCGCGCTAATCAACCCATTGGCGGCCCAAATTCCCATAACATCAGACAAGAAGATTGGCCTAATAAATATGGGGGCCTGATACAAAGCTCCCAATGGAGTCAACCATGGATTGGTCAATAGCAAAATGCTGATAATAGGCTTGGTTGAATCTCTTCAGTTTAGTGACGGAAATTCAGCTTTTAGTGGCAAATTCAGCTTTTAGCGCCACTAAAAGCAAAAAATCCTGTAGTGTCGGTAGAACCCATTTATACTGTCACATAACCTTAGAAGCCAAGTCCGAATCCATATCCACCGTGGGGCACCCTTTTCGTTGAAGCAAAAAGGCGATCACATGGATGGAGGTAAAATCTGTCACACCCTAAAAATTCGATTGGATCCTAACTGCATCATTAGGGCATGAGAATCGGGATCAATTAAAATATTTCCCATAAATACATTTGTGGGCCCAATTCCGGGTGGATCGAAGTCCATAATGAAGTTATGAGTGATGATCAATCACCATTAACAAGCACGGAAGCAACGATTCATACAATCTGCGCAGATGGTCACCAATATAACAAACAATAACTTCAGAGCTAAAAGTAACAGAAAGGCATTTAATTATATTTTAATTAAAAAATACATTAGAGTTTTAACGAATGTCTAAAACACCATAATTAACGAATCCCTCAACTGGTGAATCTCATAAGACCGCCACAACCACTTACACAATAGGCCTCACTACCTAAGCACCAAATGTAGCAGCGTCAGATATACTGGCAAGTAAATAGATATGAGTAACAGTGTAATATGTGCCATATGTCAAAAAGCACATAAATAATGGATAAACGAAACATAACTAACCAACGAAATAATCAAACCTTCATAAGCTATCAAAATGAATGCACACATGCGAACTCGGTACCCAGACAGGCTGGTCAAACAAATGCAACTTAGGCAAACCCGGTCAAACCCAGACAAGCTGGTATGGTGGTGTACGTCCACCTCCATATCTGCAGATGGTAAGTATCACTACGTCAAAAAGGAGAAAAAACTACCCCTACATGTCGGTTTTACCGACTGCCTCGAGTAGTCATGTTTTTTTGACTGACTTTTAACATTTATTACCGCCCATGACAGTCGTTTCCTTTAAATAAAAAAATAAAAACTAAAACTAAAAACCCTTCTCTCATTGCTCATTACTGACTCCCAACCCTAGCGCCCATCTCCTCTCTTTTTTCCCCAATATTTCTCCATCTTCAAGCAGCAGAACTCCTTTTCCACCTTCCATCTCCATCAGATCTCTCCATCATCCATCCCTGCGCCCGTCTCCTCTCCAGACCTCTCTCACCTCACTCCCATCCCTGCACCAGCCGCCTTCATCTCTCTCCATCTTTCTCCTCCAGACGCACGCGACGCCGCCATCCTCCATCTCCCTCCGCCAGACGCACGCTAGCACCCCTTCGCAGTCGCCGCAGCGTCGCCTCCCTCCTCATCGCCAGGTACACCCCTCCCTCTTACTGCACTCCGCACACACTGCGCGCGCACCCAATCTCTGTCTCTTCTCTCTCACTCCCTTCCTCTCTTCTCTCCTCCCTCTCCGCTCCCCATCTCTGTCTCTTCTCTCTCTTGTTCACCCCCGCGCTCTCTCCCCTGCTTCTCTGCCCTCTCTGCTCTCTCCCTCTCCCTGCTATCTCTCTCTTCTTCCTCTCCCAGCCGCTCCAGTAGTCTCCCCTCCCCCTCGCTCTCTTTCTCCCTCTCTCTCGGGCAACAAATTTTTCAAAAAAGTTGGGTTCTTTTAGGGCTTAGCATTACCTGATATCGCTATCACCAAACGTTGGGGGAGCATTTGGGTCTATTACAATGAATGGCCCCTTTTATCTGCCAAATCTGGATTTGAGAAGGGCGGGGTATGCCGAGATTGAAATCATAGCCGGAGATCTTCTGGGAGGTAAAATTAAAATCAGCATTGTTGAGTTAGGACTGCACTTTAAAGATGGCCTGGTGGAGCCAATCTCTATTTTGACCCTTTCTACTTGTCTCCTACACACTGTCTCTCTTTCTCACTCCAATCCTCCATTCTTACCTAATTAATAAAAAAGAGATTTTGTTCACTTGTTCTTTCTGTTGGGATCCTCGCCTTTCTCTTTGATTTTGGTTTCCCCCACCTTTCTTTAGAATTCCATGGAAAAGTAGGGCTTTTGTCTAGTTGAATAGAAAATAGGGTTTTATTAAGAATCGAATGTGCATGAGAGTTGACTAAATCCGATAAATGCTTTGCAACTGAGAGGGAATCCGGATTTCCTTCTTGAAGATTGTATCCAGCATGGGGTGTTTCTTCGGATGCTTTCCTATCAAAGACGGAGATCGGTCCCAGGCTCATCTCTTCTCCAATAATGCTTCTTCCAAGAGCAGGGTATGCTTTGATTGAATTTGATCTGCATTTCTTTTGTACCTCTTCTATTCATTCAGATTTTCTATTGGTTCTGAATAATTCTCATGACTGGAGTTGAGTTTAATAGAAATGTAATTCCCCCCTTCATCAGGATCCTTTGGTATCGAGAAATCAGCTCTCATCTTTATTCTCATTGGAATGTAATGCTTTTCTGATCATGTGGAATTGAATAATCTGTGATGGGTTTCTATTGATTTTGTGAGGAAGTTTGAGATATTTTAGGTGATAATTAAAGGGTTTTATTGTTGAAGAGCCAGGTTCTCCATGCAAGGATGAGGAAAAAATGGTTTTCAATCTAAGTACAATGCTGTGGATGGAGATACTGATGATAGGGATCTCAAGGCAGAGGTGTGGTTTTCGTTCTGTGTGCTTAGGATTTGTTTCCAGGGTGTGATTGTGAAATAAATGGAATTTATCTTTGTGCATGTTATGATTATTATCTCTTTTGTTGCTTGAACTTGTAAATATGCCTTAATAACAAGCCTCTGAAAAAATTGGCAATGGTAGCTGTTAGCTGATACTTCTTGTGTGGGGATATGTATCTTGTAGATAGAAGAACATCCCACTGCCCCTCATCCTAATGGATTGAACACTTCCAACCCAAGATAAAATGTGAGACGTTACTGTTGAAGGAGGACACTTAGGTTCAATTGTGAATTCCACTTTAGTTGTGAAAGTAGCTGAGCTAGGGGGCAGCAAATGCAGATTCTAATCACCCAAATACAAGATTCACATGTTACGTTGAGTGTATATATGCTTATTTATTCCTATGATCTGATCTGTTAGAGCTGTAATGTAATTCTATATAATCATGGCCTTACGGAAGAAGATTAATGCCTTCTTACCATATGAGTAATTTCAGACATTGCAAGTTTCTATATTCAAGCTGAATGAGTATAGGTAACTCTGTTTAGTTAATTGTAAATGTGACAAGTGTTCTCTGTCATACCCAATTACAAGTAATTAGATAACCTGGAGGCATTAGTAGAGGCCGCATAAATATTTTTCAATACTCTCTAAATTTAATGCATTTTTTTGAAATAATTGGCAGAATAATTCTATCTTAAAGAGGGGCATTCTGTTGCACCCATTTTATGGAAGGGGGCCAATCCATACCCATGAACTGATGATCCCGTCGTAGAGGGAATCCTCCAAAGTTCTGACTGAAGTTCCTAGCTTAGCAACCTTTGGCCTATATGATTGAGTAAAATAAACTGCAAATTTGCAGCCATATAAGAACCAAGGAGTGGATATCCAGTAACCATTTATCTGGAAGAAATCTGAGAGATCCTCTGTTCACAATGGGTCCCATTAAAACTATGGGCATTACTTATACAGAATGGTTGTTGTACAGAGAAGTATGAAGAACTTAGTATCTTTAGGATCCTGTAATTCCAATCATAGGTTGAATAAAGACATTCAAAATGATGGCAATATTTCCCACACTTTCTGCCAATCCGGAGGTGGATGAGTTGGCACAGCAGGAGTTAGTGAGGAGAGAGAATTTATTTTGTAAATGGTAGTTGGTCATGGTGGTTGATGCAAATTCCCTGGATATATTTTCTCCATGCCTCCCTTAACCTGAATGGGGCGTGTTTCACATTGGAATTCCTTCTTTTCTCTTGAATGAATCTCTTGTTAGGAAAAAAAGAAAGAAAAAAAAAGAGATGATGATAACCACGATAGTTGCTTAAGTTGGTCAGCTAAATAACAGTTAGATTGAAGGCATCAGTTAGCATCAAGTTCCACAATCATTATATTGGATTCAACTTGTTTTGACTTTTTCTTTATAGTATGTTTTATATTTAGATTCTTAATATTAAACAAAAAGGTCAACTGAGGTTCTATATGCATTTTCTGGGGTTTTATATCTTAAGTACAATGTTTGCAGGTTGCTGTAGCACTTGAGAAAGCCGCATTATTAGATGAATACTTTGTTAAGAGGAAGCTTTATCCAAATGTTGATTTCTACTCCGGTCTAATCTATAAGTATGCATCAATAAATTATTTTGTTTATTCTCTTATTGGAGCTGCCACTCATTTGAAATATTTGTTACTCAGTTCAATGGGATTTCCTACGGAGTTCTTTCCCGTTCTGTTTGCTATTCCTCGTATGGCTGGCTACTTGGCTTGAGTCACTAGATGATCCTGATACAAAGATCATGAGGCCTCAACAGGTTATTATCAATACCATAACAAAGATGTTTTTCTTATCCCATTAAAAAGAAAACACACATACACCATGCCAAAGAACACTTCTATTTTAGCTGCTGGTAATAATCTGCCCTTACATCAGAGGACCTGAATCAAGTGTAGGAAATGGAAGTACGCTCATGTGTACCGTGACCTTTTGAACAAGCCCAAGATTACTAGGTTTTTTGCATCACAATTTATTGTTTTCTGGTTCTGGGGCTTGCCTTATGTCAAAGATATCAACTTTTGGGGAAGAGGATGAGATGGTTGATGTTTTTGAATTACTTTACGACAACCATTCTTTCAATTTACAAGTGGAGACAGATTTAAGGTCTAATTTTAGTCTGGATGATATGATCAGTCATGTTTTGATTCTGATCAATCTACAAGTGGGGGTTGATTTAATTAGATCTAAGATTTTAAGCTGATGATAGGACAAGACATTTTTGACATTATAAATATCAGATAATAAATGGATGTTCTCGTTGGTAGATGGAAGACCAAATCTGAGCCTGACATATCACTATTAGAAATTAATGATGCTCTAAAGCTGGGATGGTCATGGAAGTTGAATTCAAATCAAATAATTGTTCTATCTCTCTCACATGCCTGTCTTATTCGTGAATAAGGTGGTTTAAGAACTGCCCAGTTTTTATGGAGTCAGAGGTAAAACTTGAAAAAGATATAGCAAGGGTGATTAACTGGGGACCAAATTTCAAGCAACTAAAAACTTGTTTAATATTCGTGGTGTAAGTGTGAAGTAAATTATTGAAGTGCTATGGTCGAATGGCAAATGACTAATGACGTAGTGATGAATGACTTTGTAGTTTGTTGGGGCATTGGGTGGTTTATATGAAGTTTTTTTGTTATGTACAGGTACTTAGCAGGTTGTAAAAAAAAATTAAATGTCACACGTATAGGAGAGACAATGCCGAAATTTCGAGAAATCTTTTACATTAGAAATTTTTCTTAAGAACATTTTTATTAAGTATACGTTAATATTTGCCAAAATGTGTTTATGCTTTTTATTTATCCTTTTTTATTACTGCA
Source organism: Persea americana (assembly GCA_029852735.1). Taxonomy (NCBI): domain Eukaryota; kingdom Viridiplantae; phylum Streptophyta; class Magnoliopsida; order Laurales; family Lauraceae; genus Persea; species Persea americana. The sequence goes on along the minus strand of CM056813.1, from coordinate 18,989,591 downwards.
GGATGATGTTATTATTGCATATGAATCTGACAGCTCGGTGGTGGAAGGTGATTTAGACTATGATGCAGTTACAAAGGTATCTTTTTATTGCTTGTTGATCATAATATCTTTTAATGTTAGTAATCTTTAATTTTATGGGTTTTATGGTATACTCATTTTTTTTTCTTTTCATAGGTCTTTGGTCGTGATAGCCGAGGACGCGTACGTGGCTTAAGCATTGTTTCAAAACAGCCATAAAATATTCAGCTCCTTATAAAAGAGCCTTGGAGGAGGACTTTATTTGTAGTATTTACTTTGATGTGTGTTCTCGCGAATGTGAACGTGGTTTTTGTTAATTTTCTTCCATTTACTGTAGCTACTTTGATGGTTTAAATTTTAAGTGGATGGATGATTTATTAGCTTATTTGAGTTATTTTTTTTATTGATAATGGATGTTTGTATGGTTGATGCTAACTTATAGTTTTGAGAATTACAAGATTTTTATTAGAAAAATAAAAAATTTTAAAATTAATTATAAAATATTTTTTTTTAAAACCCCTCTAAAAAAAACGACTGCTCCAAACAGTCGTTTTTTTTAATGATAAACCCTTGTTTTATATAGTTTTTAAAAAATGACTTAAAATATTTTCGACTGCCAATGGCCGTCTTTAAAAAAAATGACTGTCGTAGACAGTCGCTAATCTGAAAAATTTTCGACTGCCAACGGCAGTCGTTTTTCAAAAACGACTGCGATTTTAATGACTGCCCGTTTGACTGCCCTTAGCAGTCGTTTTTTAAGAAAAATGACTGTCGTCGACAGTCATTTTTCGGCCTTTTTGACGTAGTGTATAAAACCATATGTGGACGCGCACACACACAAACCCATATGCACACACATATTCAAACCCACACACACACAAACCCAAACATTCACATGCAGACAAACTCAAGCCTACACCCACACACATACACACAAACCACACCCCCCCCCCCCCCCCCAAACACACACACACACACTCTTTCCTAAGCAAGAGGTCCAGTTAGTCCTACATAGGGTGCTCCCATCACATTGTCAATAGAACCACAAGGGATCCCACCCGCGAGCATATTAATAGGGGGTATTAGACCGAGTAACGGAATGGGTATATGCTCCAGTCTTGTAATATTCGAGAGGTCTAAGCTAACCATAGCCTATACAAATCCTATAGTAAGAGCCAATGGGAGTGGGCACTAACCAACCTAGGTCTAGGGTCATTCATCACATGTGGGGTCCATACCATCTAACACGGTAATTACAAGGGTCCGAAATGCCTCTCATAATCATTTGGTGCTTATGTCAGACTCCGATCTAGGTTTAGTATATTTAATAATTACTTTAACCGTGATTAGTCTCTAAGTGGGATTAGAGTACGATTAGCTTGGGTTTTTAGCTAGATTAGAATTTTGAATAGCTTTGGAGAGTTTGAGTCTGATTTGACTGGCCCCGGGGTAGCCCATGTGATGCGTGTTAGCGTGGGAATTTGATTTTTTATTTTGAAAAATATGGATTTTGATCTCTTTGGATTTGTTATTTTGATCCCACCAACATTCATATTCGATCCGTTTGCATTCAAACCCCAGAAATCACGTTTTTCAAGAAAAATGGGCAAATCTGTCTTTTCACAATCAATCTGTGCATAAATTTTGAAATTTGAAAATCATGAAGAAAATATACTATTTGAAAACTAGATTTTTCGACGATTATTTTCTCTTCTTTGTTGATTTCATCCAGGACCCACAGATAGGAGTTTTAAGCCCTTGGAGTTTTGTGGCTAGTGGGGCCCACAACCCACTTAAAACCCAAAGGAAACCCACGTTGGGTTCACTTCTTCTTCTTCATTTGTTTTCTACTACACCTGAACTAGGGGAGAGATCTTTTCTTCTCTCCTTCTTGCCCTTGCATGTTCCCCTTTTGGTGCTTAAATTGAAAAACAAATTGCACCAATCTCTTCCTCATCCTTTAAGCTGCCCATTGATACCATTTTTGTGATATTTCAGCTGGGATCACCTTCTTCCTCAAGCTTTTCTTCTTGTTTGGGACCTCTAGAGGTAAGCCATTGCTACCCTCTTGTAACCATGGGTTCTCTAGATCCTTGGGAAGCTTTCCTTCATGCATGCAAGGAAGCTCTTTGAGAGCTCCTTCTCTTTTCTAAATGTGGAGTTTTGAGATGGGTTTTTCATGGGGATTTTTGGTGTAGATTGGAGGTAGTATAGAGGAGGAGGATTCTTGAAGTGCTGGAGACCCAATTTGATTGTAAGGCAAATGAATAAGATGGAAAGTAATTTATATGTTGTTCTTTTCTAAAGTTTGAAAACTTTTCTTTATAACCAGGTGGTTCTTTTTAGAATGTGATTTGTGTATGGTTTATGCCTATTTGTTTACAATTGTTTTCTATGGTAATTTGGGTTTTTCTGTTTTACATTATTGTTTACATGTCTTGGGATTTCATCTCAGAACTTCACATCTTGTTGTTACTGGTTATGCCCTTTTTGAATTTGAATGATGATTGGGAATGGATGTGATGCTGGAGGTGGAATGGAATGGTTTGTTGTTAAGGGAAATCTGGAATAGTGTATGAAGGAGGGTGGAAATTGATGAAGGAGAAAGGATTTGAATGGATGAAGAGAGGAAGAATGGATGAAATTATGCACTGGACGCGCCTAGGCAGTGAGTTGTCCGCTTGAGCAAACCTAGACCCGCTCGAGCGGTCCTGAACACTGTCTGCAAGGAGCGAGACAAAACCTTGCTCACTCGAGCGAACTTGATGTTCGCTCAAGCGAGCGAGCTTCTGTGAGGCTCCGCTCGAGCGGACCTGGGCTCTGACTTGGGGCTTTGTACTGCACATTGTTTCAATGTTTTGAGGTGCAGACCTTCCCTTTTAAGGACTTGTTGATGTGGGATGATGAAATTCAAACCTAAACACTTGTATTACAGAAATTTGGGGATTTGGAGGTTTATTTCAATATTGGAACTTACCAGGGAATTTTCCAAGCCTCGATATACCCCTTATGTCTCAAACGTCGGAGATCTTCAATGGCACCAAATTCTTCGTTCCAAAATCAACGTGGGGACACTAAGTGAATAATGAGACAAACCTAGGTAAACCAATCAACCACCACATATCACACCATTCCAAGTTAGCAAACTTATACAATTGCTTATAAATCGTTTTGATATGAATCTGAGTGGTTCGCCACGTTTGAAAATAATCGATAAGACTACTCATTCGATTTGTCCGTATTGTTCGTTCGCAATTTTGCGAAGAGTAGTTCTTTATTCTATTGAAATATATTCCGATGGTTTGATTGTATCGTTTTGGTTTTTGATCGGCACCACTAAGCTTGGGCCACTTTGTCGGACTGATCATCCGGCTTAGGATCCTCAAATACTTCGCCAATTGCAGTTTGGATTATCTGTTTGTTTGCTCTGGCCATGGCAACGATTTCTGTCTTCCGGCCATCTCGTATGGCAACGGTTTTGCACCGGCCATTTTGCATGGCAACGGTTCTGTTTCGGCCATTTTGTATGGCAACGGGTTCTGTTTGTTTGCTCTTGCTACTTCGGTAATGGGAGAATATAGCTAAATATGGGTTGCCAATATTTTGATTAATTATCAGTCAGTCTGAAATGTTTTAATATGAATTTTCTTTCTATACAGGAATTGTTATTTTGTCTCATCTTTAGGTTTATGTTTCTTTTAAATGCACTTCATGACTTTAAATATGACACAGATAAAACTTGTATATCTTATCTGTTCTATTCACCGGCCAGACAGTCGTGTCTGATATTCTTTTGTTTCGTGCCAAATGTTGGACCCGCAGACGTTGAGGCGGAACGCTCTGTTAAGGCAGTAGAGCCGTCGTTGGAACGTTAGTGGCAGCCCAACGATGTCATGTAGACATCGGGTTGGGGTATTGAGCTTCGATAACATCTTTTGGGGGGGGTGACTTTTAATTTTAGGAACTTTGTTAATGGCCTCTGTTGGCCTTGTTGGGATGTATAACTTTAACATGCTTTTGTGATCCTCACAACTTTAATCTAACATTGGTTTATGCTATGGATATATTTCTCCTTTTAATACAAAGCCTGCTTATCTATTATTATGACTCATTAGAATTTGTTTAGCTACATGCTTCCGCACATTTCTATTTGTTGTGAAATTGATTAATTGGTTGTGATGGATCGTCTAGAATCCTCACCGCGGAATCCTGTGGGTAAATAATTAGCGCGAGTGGGCGGAATTTTCTGGCTCACCGCGCCGCGGCCCTGAATTAGGGACTTAATTATCATGGCCTCGGTCCGGGGGCGTGACAGCTTCTGAAATTGTTGGCACCTCGGGGTTCCACTACACCATCCACTTAGCCCAATATGGGTCCCACATTGTCACGCCCTGAAATCGGACTCCTACAGTAATCCAACCTCGGGGAGCGTGATTTTGGGGTTAGTTAAAATTTTTGTTCTCCCCAGGATCTGCATGTGTGAGGATAACAAATTTCCTTCACAAACAAAACATTTCGCGGAAGCTTACTTGGCGTTGCGACCCAGAACCCGTGGCCATTGGATTCCATGTCGCACTCAACCCGTCGATACAAAACTGTCATAACAATATTCATACTCAGACTGGAACAAACATGATATCGAAGTATACAAAGCTGACAGTAATAGGATAATTCCTTTCCCACATATGTTCAAGTTACAAATTATACAAGTGCATTAATTGGCCACCCAAAGAAAAAGGCTAACAAAAGCCATCCAAGATAACTAACTAAACAAACGGCTACCCCAAATATGTGACGAACTTCAATGCCCAACTCGACGTCTATATGACATCATCAGCACAACCAACCTACCAAAATATAAGGCTCTGAATCCGCTGCACGCTCTTCAACTCAGAACAAAGGACCTGCTACCTAAGGCACCAACATATAGAATATCAAACACGACGGTCTGGCGGTGAATAATCCAAATAAGGCATACGGAAGTTTATCAAATCATATTTAAAATTATAAGATGCATTTAAAACGAAACTTATATAAAGACAAAACAAAATAAGCATTTTCTGTGTAAAAGAGATTCTCATTAAAACACTTCAGACTAATTGATAAACAAATAAGCAATTTATGTGTAAAAGAAGTTCACATTAAAACATTTTAAATTGACTAATAAATAATCAAAATATTGGCAACCCACATTTAGCTATATTCTCCTATTACTGAAATAACAAGAGCAAACAGACAGAAACCGTTGCCATGCAAAATGCCCAGAACAGAATCGTTGCCATGCAAAATGGCCGGAGCAAAACCGTTGCCATGCAAAATGGCCGAAATAGAAAGAAACCGCTGCCATGCAAAATGGCCGGAGCAAACAAATAGGGGGCCTAAACTGTAATTGGCCAAATATTTGAGGATCCTAAGCCGGGTGATCGATCCGACAAAGTGACCCAAGCTTAGTGGTGCCTAGTCAAATCCGAATTAATACAACTTAAATCACAAAGCACAATTCAGACCCATGAAAGGACTACTCTTTATCAAAACAATCAGACAAATTTTAGAACAAATCAGACGAGTAGCCTTATCAATACTTTTCAAACGTAGCAAATCAACCAACTTCATTTCAAATCAATTTGTAAGGAAACATAGAATTATTCTAACTTGGAATGAGATGATTAGTGGTGATCGATGGGCTTACCGAGGGCTGTCTCGATACACACTTAGGGTCTCCATGTCTGTTTATGAGTGAAGAAGTTGGTGTATCTGAAGGTCTCCGACATTCGAGGTATCTGAAGGTCTCCGACATTCGAGGGCACAAAGTGTATATAGAGACTTATAGAAAGTCCTCGGTAATTCAATTACTATACTTTCTCCTTCTCCATGGGTTTTAGTCAAACAAAGTGATTCGGACTCAAAATTTCAATCCTCGATGATCCGTAAGTCTTTAGAAAATTTTCATGTTCAAATAGGGCTCCAAACTGCACACAAATGGGCCTCAAATTACACAAGAAATGAATCTGGATCAGTCCCAGGCCCGCTCAAGCTGGCCCAGGCTTGCTCAAGCGGGCAGTCACGGAAACTAGGCTCGCTCGAGCGAGCCTGGCTTCTGCCTGGCTCGATTTGAGCAGAATTTTTCTGCTTCTAGTATTTTTCTGATTCCTCTTCATCATTTTCCACCACTTTTGTACACTCAATGGGCCTTCCATTGCTTCAACAAAACTCCATTCAAATCACTAACAATTAGGTCATTCCATACACAATTCAATGAAGAATTATAAAGTAACATAATGGCTTGGAAAATCTACAATTCATTTCCAGCTTGTAAACAACCAAAAATAGTATACTATTATGAACAAACCCTACAAAAAACTGATCATTACAATGCCATATAACACTTTCCAAATCGCATCCCAAATAGCCATGAAAATCAATTAGATGAAATGGAATTTCATATCAGAACCTTTAAGAAAAACATATAAGATTCAGATTTCTGCATGTATTCAAGATAGACTGATTATTCACTTGCCTCAAGTCCAAATGGGTTCTAATCACTCCAAAAACTCTCCCACACAGCCCAACTTCAGTCCTACACCAAGAACCCCAAGAAAATCATCTCAAAATCCATAAAAATTTGAAAATAAAGGATTCCTCCAAGGGGCTCCTTGCATGCATGATAAGAGGCTTCTAAAGGATCAAACAAATCCAAAGCTACACGGAGGAAGCCATTGCTTACCTCTAGTTGGTCCAAACAAGAAGAAGAGCTTGGAGAAGAAGAAGAACCTAGCTGAAAATTCACAAAAATGGTGTCTTTGGAAAGCTTGGAAGGTGAGGAGAAAAATGGTGTGATTTGTTCCTCAAGTTGGGCTAGATTGCATAGCATGCAAGAAGAGAGAAGGTAAGAAGAAAGAGAGCAACTTCCCTTAGCTCAGTTGCAGGAAACGTATGGGAAAAAGAAGGTGTTGGAAATTGGTGGGCCTCTAGGATAGGTTTTCAAAAACTTTTGACCTACTTGACTCAGGGATTAGCTATCCAGAAGGCTACAAAACCCAATCCAAGATCCATGTCCTCTTTCTCATGATCATGTACAGTAGAAAACTCTATCTAGAAGATAGAAATAGCAACATACAAGCAACCACGAAATCCACAATATATAAGGAAGTAGATCATACCTATGGAGCTTGGTTGTGCTCTAAGGGAGGAGTTGATTTCTTTCTTTGACGATGAAACACTTTCACAAACCAAATCAAAATCTCCAAGACCCAATCGTCTTCCACGCTATGACCCGTATTAGATTATCTTTTCTCAAGAAGATGGGTGGGATGTCCAAGAGAAAGCTCTTAAGGAAACTAGAAGAGAAACTAGAAGAGGGAGAGAGGAGAAGAGAGGTACAACTCTTGCACTAAGGGGAGGTGGGCGTGGATTCCTAGGGCATCCAATGCATGGGACGTCCAAGCCACCTCTCCTCTCTTATTTATAGCTTTTTGCAAACCTTTTCATTTTCTAATTGAAATAGAAGTCTCACTTCCATTAGTAACTTACTATTACCACTATTAGAAGTCTCACTTCAAATAGAAATAGCGACTTTCTATTTCCTTTTAGAGTTCTACTAGAAGTAGTATCTTTCCAATAACTTGGGCTAGCGTGGAGACCACTAGGGATTCCTTATAAAGTTGGCTCCAACTGGGACTCGCGACCCCACATCTCATGTGCGATCCGGGCCCACAGTTAACTGCAAATAACTCCACTATATAAATGCAATTGAACTTCAGTCTTAGAAATAAATTACATAGAAGACCATAAACTTCCCTATCACCACAAGTAGGCCCCTCCATGGATCAATTGGACCTACCTTCCAAACTTAGATCCATATCTTATTATCCTTGAACCCCAATTAATTATAATGATCATTTGGTACCGATCCAATTAACTCTTAATTGGAATGGGTGCGCACTTACCAATGATAAATCCATTAATTGGCACAAGGGGATATTGACGATAGATTCCATCTTGACCATCGAATGTTCCCACAGCTCTATTGTCACATACCCAAATCACCGAGGTGTTGATCTACAATTGGCCTCACTCATTGGTGACTCAAAGCAAATGAATAGATAGAAACTTGAGTTCATTAATGTCTCAGGATTGAGAGCCTATTGTTAGGGAATAATGAGAGCAGACCTTAAAGTAAAGATAGTGTTCATAAGGTGCTTCTCATGGTCCTTCAATACATCCAATGTACCAGCACTATAATCCAGAATCTAACATTCTGATGATCGAGACAAATCACACTATCTTATAGTAATCAAAGTACTGCAACCTTGTCAAATGAGATGTCCAGTCGTCATCACTGGTTGTGTAGATATTCAAGTATAAGATTTGCTATACATGTCTCCCGTATGTGGATCGCATCCAAACACATGCATTGCATCTAGTATACTTATGGACTCCGGTTCATCTCATGAACCATCATGTCATTCGTATTGGTTATGTGCAAATAAGAAAAAAAAAACACCATTCATCTCATGAAAGAAAAGCATGAATATATTGATAAATAAAGAAATTAATCAATTTATTTCATCAATCTTAATGTATTGAGACCATAAAACTAACAGAAGGAACTCAACGTGAGTTCTTAAATGGGTTTTGAGACAAGTTGTGGGCCCCATTGGCCCCAAAATTTCAAGGGTTTAAAACTATCATTCGTGTGTCTCGGATGAAGTCGACAAAGGAGAGAAAAATGATCGTTGAAAAATCTAGTTTTTAAAAAGTATATTTTCCTCATGGTTTTCAAATTTCAAAATTTATGCATAGATTGAGTGTGAAAAGACTGTTTTGCCCTTTTTCTCGAAAAATGCAATTTCTGGGATTCGAATATGGACAGAGTAAACATAAAAGTTGTTGGGATTAAAATAACAAATCTAGGAAGATAAAAATCAATATTTTTCAAAATCAAGGTTAAATTCCCACACGAACATACGCGTCACACGGGTCACCCCGGGCCCGGTCAAACCTGACTCAACGCTCTCAAAATTCCCCAAACCTATTCAAAATCTAATCAAACTCACAAATGTAGCCAAACAACCTATAATCTAACTTAAAAAGCTAACCCGCAACTAAGACAACACTAAACACGGAAATTAGGGGTCGATGTCTTACACACATATACTACCTAATAACCCACAAGGAGATGCTAGCCCACACACCTCCTAACTAGAGGTCCAATTCATATTCATAGGTCAAGTGGGGCAAAGGTCCAAGTTTCAAGGGTAAATGGATCCCAAATTCATTCAATTTAACACAATTTTAATGCCCAATAACAACTCCACTATTAATGCATTTTAAATCTACATGCACTAACCCAAATAATCCGATTTAACACCATTTTAAGACTCACTAATAGCTCCACTCTTAATGTATTTCAAGTCCATACCCACTTTATACCAAAGAAAAAAAAAGGTCCATACCCACTAATCCAAACAACCCAATTTAACACCATTTTAACACCCATTAATAGCTCTACCATTAGTGTATTTTAAATCCATACCCACCAACTCAATTATCATAAATGCACGTGTTAGAGATATGTAACACATTTATAGTATTAGTAGATGTATTTAACAAATTTAAGGCATTAGTAGAGGTATTTAACACATTTAAAAAATTAGTAACGGTATTTAACGCATTTATAGCATTATTAGAGGTATTTAACACATTTACGGTATTAGTAGAGATTGTTGATACATTTAAAGCATTTAGTAGAGATATTGAACATGTTTAAAGCATCAAAACCAACAAATGTAACATGTACACAGTTTTTTTCATGTCTATGTACTTGCATTGGCTTGATTGCACAAAACCCCTCTTTCTTGATGACTGGGGTTTTCCAAATATTGACCTCCACCACAACCCACTCTAATCCAATGCTTAAAAGCACTTCCCTACATGCCAAATAACAAGAAAAGCATACCTAAGATATGGATGCAAGGTTCTACGATGAATAGAAACAAATACATGGAGATTGAAAATGGGTATGCTTACCTAAAGGTGAAAATGGGGAAGGAGATGACGAGGATGAGGAAGATGATGCTTTAGGGAAGCTTGGGGAGGCTTGGCTTGGCCTTGGAAACTTGTACAATGGTGGGAAGGGGATGGAGGAAGAAGAGAAAATGGAAAGGAAGATGGGAGAGTAGAGAATAGAAGATGAAGTGTTGTGATTGAAATGAAATGAAGAGAAATGGAGGGGAAATGAAATGAAATGTAAATGTAAATGAAAGAGGATTAAATGAAATGTAAATGAAAGAAAAGTGAAGGATCTTAGATTTGTAGAGGTAGTTTGTGGGGGTTTACTAATAACGGTCTAGCCCATTTGTTAATTGGGTTTTAGGACATTAGAAGGGCTTAGGGTCATTTTGAGGTTTGTAAATGGGTTCTAGGTGGGTTTTGGGTCAATAGTATGATGCTTCTAACACATGAATGCCATGTATGATGAAAGCTACTCAATGCACCTAATTATTCTACAAAACTAGATTAACCAACACTAACCTTAATTAATCACGCTAACCCACTAATTAAGGCCAAGGACCTTACACAATCTCATTAATGGAAGAGTCTAATTCTTGGATTAGTGGACCTGTGATAAGAGCTTAAATGTACCATTTAAACTCCTCAATGACGACTTTGTTACACCTTGGAATGGTAAGTATATGACCTTATTTGTATTAATTTTTTGTTTGCATGTGTTTTAGGTGAAGAAGAAGAATTCAAAGTTAAATAGGAAGAAAATGGAAAAAATCCAAACAAGCCAGAAATACTGCCTCCTGGCGTCTGGCTGGCGTCCGATTGCCCAAACCATCTAAGCACACCAAGGCTACTGCCTCTTGGCGTTCGGACACTAGCCACTGGGCGTCCAGACACCAGGAACAGGTGGACTCCGTGTCCCTCCGCGTTTTGAAGTGCTTTTTAGAGAGAAATATATAAAAAGCGAGCAAAACTCGTTTTTAGGTCATTCAAGTCTAGAGAGAAGAACTAAAGGCTGGTTTTGGAGCATCGGAAGGAGCATTAATGGGGATTTCGTCAAGGATTCGCCGTCAATCTCTCTCCATGAATAACTAGATCTCTATCTTAGGGTTGTGATGAAGCCCTAGTTTTGTGCTTATGATGACGTATAGGTTCTAAGATTTTATTTTGGATGCTTCGATTATATGCCATGAATGCTATCCATGTATTGGATTTGTTTATTAATGCAAGATCTAGTTATGGTATTTTATTTTTGTAGTTTGGAATGCCAGTTATATAATGGTGCTTGAATGTGTGTGGAGTTAAATTTAGGATAATCTATGCTATAGAGATAGGTTATGCCCAAGTCTAAACCCGCACAATTTATTTGGTGACTCTGTGGAGGTTTCTAACCAAAACAAGTCTTTAAAGCATTGATAGTGAAACCCTAGGTCTATATTCGCCATTGCACGAGGCTAGGGTGGATTCGTACCCTAAGACCTTTCCTTAATTTGATCAAATTGTGTCTTTAAATTGCTAATTTAGGAATTAAACCCATCAAATCAACACTTCGTTTTCTAATAGGATTAATTTAGGAATTTTGGAACTAACACAACTTAGCCCTTTTGTCCCAGTGGATACGACACTCAGTTAACATCTTTACTCTCACGAGTAGAGATAGTGGCTAGGTATAAATTATATTTACAAACCCTGTTTTGGGACGATCAAATCTTGGCGCTGTTGCCAGAGACAATTAGCACGGTTGTTTGTTTCTTTTAATTCGAACATTAGTTTAGCTTTTTCAATTTCTGTACTTTACTTTATCATCTTTATTCACATCATTTGCTATCCTTATTGTAGGTTATTGATTCTAACATTAAAAAAAAAATTCCTAGAGTTTGTGCAGAGATCCAAGAGAGTTCACAAAGGATAAAGTTTTATTCAAGGAAATCTCTCTTCTCTACCAAAAGCACTGTAAGTCCTAGACTTTCTGATTCTTTATATATATATATATATATATAATTGCAATAAGAGTTGTGTGTGAATGCTTGGTCGTCGCTTTTGTGATCCAGATTTGGTATCTTTAGACCAAAATTTAAAGCGAGTCCTTAAGGAAATTAGATCCTCTAAACACTCTAATAATTCCTCACACACAAATTCACCAATGGCGAAGGAAGGAGGTGGGGCGAACAATCCACCCCCTCCACCATCTCTCTGGCCTTTGAAGGAGCACTATACTCCTTCGGAATACACGTCACCATCGTGTATTTAGCTGCCTACAATTCAAATAGCTTAATATGAAATCAAGCTTAGTACAATCAATCTTATTCCATCTTTCTATGGCTTGAACAATGAAGACCCATACAATTACATTGATGACTTCCTGGTTATTTACTCCACAGTGTGAATAAATAATTTCAGTAGTGAGGCACTAAAGATGTTTCTCTTTCTGTTTTCACTAAATGACAAAGCTAAGTATTGGCTGAGTACTTTACCTACAAACTCCATCACCACATGGGCTCAACTACAACAAAAATTCTTAGATAAATATTTCTCTGTGGCCAAAATCAATCAGTATAGCGATCCATCATAGCATTTGCCCAAACTAATAGTGAACAATTTCACGAGGCATGGGATAGATTCAAGGATCTCATTAGTGTTAGATTGTGTGGTCTCAATCTAGTAGATGATGTAATAAATTGATTCATATCAATATAATCATGCTTCTTTTTCAAGAGATGAATGGTGTTTTGTTACTTGTTTGTACACAACCAATACGAATGACATAAAGGTTTATGATATGAACTGGATGTTGGTTTTATGGTCTCAATCCATTAAGATTGATGAAATAAATTGATTAATTTCTTTATTTATCAATATATTCATGCTTTCCTTTTATGAGATGAATGGTGTTTTATTACTTGTTTGCACATAACTAATACGAATGATATGATGGTTCATGAGATGAAGCGGAGTCCATAAGTATAATAGATGCAATACATGTGTATGGATGAGATCCACATACGGGAGATATGTATAGCAAAACTTATACTTAAATATCTTTACAATCAGTAATGAGACTGTACATCTCATCTGACAAGGTTGCAGTACTTTGATTACTATGAGATAGTATGATTTGTCTCGATCATCAGAATGGAAGATTCTGAATCATAGTATTGGTATATTGGATGTATTGCAAGACCATGAGAAGCAACTTATGAACATTGTCTTTACTTTAAAGTCTGCTCTCATAATTCCCTAGCAATCGGCTCTCAATCCTGAGACATTAATGAACTCAAGTTTCTATCTATTCATTTGCTTTGAGCCACCAATAAGTGAGGCCAATTGTAGGTCAACACCTCGGTAATTTGAGTATGTTGTAGTAGGACTATGAGAACATTCAATGGTCAAGATGGAATCTATCGTTAATATCCCCTTATGCCAATTAATGGATTTATCATTGGTAAGTGCGCACCCATTCCGATTAAGAGTTAATTGGAAAGGTACCTATGATCATTATAATTAATTGGGGCTCAAGGATAATAAGATATGGATCTAAATTGGTTGGACAGTTTATCTAATTGATCCATGGATATTGATGGAGGGGCCTACTTGTGGTGATAGGGAAGTTTAGGGGCTTTTATATAATTTATTCCTAAGACTGGAGTTCAATTACATTTATATAGTAGAGTTATTCGCAATTAATTGTGGGCCCGGATTACACATGAGATGTGGGGTCGCGGTGTCCCAGTTGGATCCAGCTTTCTAAGGAATCCCTAGTGGTCCCCACGCTAGCCCAAGTTATTAGAAAGATATTAATTCTAGTAGAACTCTAAAAGGAAATAGAAAGTTACTATTTCTATTTGAAGTGAGACTTCTAATAGTGGTAATAGTAAGTTACTAATTATTAATGGAAGTGAGACTTCTATTTTAATTAGAAAATGAGAAAGTTACTACTTATAATGGAAGTGAGACTTCTATTGAAATTAGTAAGAAAAGAGTTACTAATTGTTACAGAAGTAAGACTTCTATTTCAATTAGAAAGGGGAGGTGGCTTGGTGGTTATAAATATATGAGGAACAAGAGGTGGACACCCCATGCATATCCCCACCTAGGGATTCACGCCCAAGCCTTGTTTTGTGCAAGAGTTGCACATACTCCTCCTCTCTTCCCTCTTCTAGTTCTCTTCTAGTTTCCTTAAGAGCTTTCTCTTGGAGATCCCACCCATCTTCTTGAGAAAAGAGAATCTGATACGGGTCATAGCATGGAAGATCAAAAGGTCTTGGAGATTCCTATTTGATACGTGAAAGAGTTTCATCATCAAAGAAAGACACAACTTCTCCATTAGAGCACAACCGAGCTCTAAATGTATAATCTACTTCCTTGCATGTTGTAGATCTTTTATGGATGCTTGTTGGCTGCTGTTCTATATTCTTGATAGGTTTATTTACAGATCATGATGGCTGAGATTGAGGACATAGATCTTGGATTGGGTTTTATAGCCTTCTGGATAGTAGATCACTAGATCAAGTTGAATCAAAAGTTTTGAAAACCTATCCACGAGGCCCACCTACTTCCAACACCGGAGCCCACGAGTGTATTAGATGTGATACATGTGTGTGGATGAGATCCACATACGGGAGACATATGTCACAAATCTTCTACTTAAATTGATTCATAACCGATGATGAGATTGAGCATCTCATCCGATAAGGTTGCAGCATTATTATCATTATGAGATAGTGTGATCTGCCTCGATCATCGGACTATAAGACTCTGGATCATTGTACTGGTACATTAGATGTATTGAAGGACCATGAGAAGACCTTATGAAACACTGTCTTTACTTTCAGGTCTGCTCTCATAATTCCCTAGCAATAAGCTCTCAATCCTGAGACATTGATGAACTCAAGTTTCTATCTATTCATTTGCTTTGAGTCACCAATGAGTGAGGCCAATTGTAGGTCAACACCTTGGTGTCTTGGGTACGTGGTAGTGGGACTGTGGGAACATTCAATGGTCAAGATGGAATCTGTCTTTATTATCCCCTTGTACCAATTAATGGATTTATCATTAGTAAGTGTGCACCCATCTCAATTAAGAGTTAACTGGATGGCACTGATGATCACTGTGATTAATTGGGTCTCAAGGATAATAAGATGTGAATCTAAATTGGTATGACAGGTTTAGCCCAATTGATCCATGAATATTGATAGAGGGGCATGCTTGTGGTGATAGGGAAGTTTAGGGTCTTCTTATAATTTATTCCTAAGTCTGAAGTTCAATTGCATTTATATAGTGGAGTTATTCGCAATTAACTGTAGGCCCGGATTGCACATGAGATGTGGGGTCGTGATGTCCCAGTTGGAGCCAGCTTTCTATGGGATCCCTAATGGTCCCCACGCTAGCCCAATAATTAGATCATTACTAATTCAAGTTGAACTTAAAAGGAAAGAAAATAGAAGTTACTATTTCTATTTGAAGTGAGACTTCTAAGAAGAGAAGGTTACTAATTCTTATGGAAGTTGGACTTCTAATAATTATTAGTAAGAGGAGATGCATTAGTGCTATAAATAAGGGAGAGAAGGGCTTTGGACGCCCCATGCAAGATTCCACCTTGGAATTCACTCACGCTCAGCCCCTTTTGTGCAAGAGTTACACACCTCTTTCTCTCCTTCCTCTTCTAGTTTCTCTTCCAGGTTTTTCCTTTTGAGTTTCTAGTTGGTTTTCTCTTGGAGATTCCACCATTCTTCATGAGCAAAGAGATCTAAAGTGGGTCATAGTGTGGAAGACAACAAGGTGTTGGAGATCCTAATTTGCTACAAAGAAGAGTTCTTGATATAGCAAATTGTCTACTCCTCCTTTAGAGCACTACCGAGCTCCCAAGGTAAGATCTACTCCTTGTATGCTATAGTTTTGTTGTGGATGCTTGGTTCTAGTTTTTCTATCTTCTACATAGAGTTTATTACTGATCTTGATCATGAGATTGAGGGTTATGGATCCTGGATGTGGTTTCTGGCCTTGTGGGTACTTGATCCCTGAGTCAAGTGGACAAAAGTTTTGAAAATGTATCCACGAGGCCCACCTATTTGCAATAATTAGGAAGTGTCCTCATTACCAAATTGCCAAGTGGCAATTGGTACAGTTCTTTTATGATGGATTGTCTCCTGAATGGCGAAACATGGTGGTCACCACCAGTGGAGGATCTATTATGTTGAAAAATAAGGATGAGGCATGGGAGCTTTTTGAGAATTTGAGTAAGACCTTTCAGCACTATGCCTCCACTGCTAGTTTGGAGAGGCCTGCAGCCTCTAACTCTTAAAGGCCTAGAGGGGTGTTTGAAATTCAACCCTCTAATGAACCCACCACTCAAGTAGCTGCCTTGACCTAAAAGTTGGATCAACTGTTATATGTGGGTCAATCTCTCCAATCCCCATCCTCTCAAGGTGTTTGTGCTTCGTTCTCCAATCCCCCTCATTTTGTGAGCAATTGTCCTGCAGCCCCACAATTTCCAAAATTTCTGAAAGAGCAGGTGAATGCTACACTGGGGTTCTCCAAATCGGGTAATGATCCATTTTTAGATACTTATAACCCGGGATGACGCAATCACCCCAATTTTTCCTAGAAGTCACCCGGTCAGGGCACTTCATCCTCTCAACCGCAAAGGCATAATTTTTTTATTAATCCTGCAGCCTATCATTTCCAACAGTCCTACCAGCACCCCAACCCTTATCCATCGCATCAGAATCCTTCCTTTGAAGAGACAGTGCTGCAAGAGCTCAAAGCAAGCACTCAGCTGGTCCATTCCCACTCTCAGTCTATAGCCAAGCTAGAGGCCTAGATAGGGCAAATAGCCAATGCTCTTAATAGAAGAGATGAGGGACGTTTGCCTAGCCAATCCACGGTCAACCCTAAGAATGCATTCGAGGTAAGTAGTGGCTCGCAACCTCATGATACCTCTCATGAGCAAGCGAAAACAGTTGTCACATTGAGGAATGGACATGAGGTTTAGACTAGGCCTGAGGGGCCTAAGAAGGATGTGAGAGAGCCTACAGCCATTCCGAAGGGTTTTGGGGCTAAAATGGTGTCTAAAGGAAAGGAGGTCACCCCTCCCAGTTCTTTATTTGTCCTAGTTGTGGCACCCCCATATGTGCCTAAAGCTCCTTTTTCCCACTTGTCTTGACACACCCTTTCCCATTAGTAAAAAGGGAGCAACCATGGACACTCCTCCATGTGCCCAAGAAGGTTTTGCTCACCGAGCAAGTGAGCTCGATTATCCATCCATAAGGACACTCCTCCTAATATGAAAGATCATGGTACTCCCACCATTACTTGTACGTTTGGGAGTCACATCATTGATCATACATTGTTAGATCTTGGAGCAAATGTCAATCTCTTACCTTACTCGGTGTATGAGCAGATTAGGCTCGGAGAATTGATCCCACTCATGTTACCTTGCAACTTACTGATAGATCCGTCGGGTGTCCCGGGGCATAACTGAGGATGTTCTGGTCAAGGTCAATAAGTTCTTTTTTCCTGTCGATTTCATTGTCCTTGACACTTAACCAATGCAAAACTCGAGGAAACAAACTCATGTCATTCTTGGCCAGCCCTTATTGGCCACGGCCAATGCGAACAATAATTGCCGCACCAGAGTTATGGATGTTTCCTTCGGTAATATGAAAGTGAGGCTAAATGCTTTTATGGCCTCTCATCAACCTCCAAACAAGGACGACTGCTTTGCAGTCGATGTTGTTAATGAGCTGGTGGAAAAAGCTTTTCAACCTGAGGATATCATGCCACTTATCATTGCTCCCGATCTGTTTGACGATTGGGAAGATCAAATCCTGGATATGTTAAAAAAGCACAAGAGTGCAATCAGCTGGTCAGTTGCCGATTTGAAAGATATTGATCCATTCAGCTGCATACATCACATTCATTGCATAGATGATTTTAAACCTTCTATTAGACCCCAACCCAGACCAACTCGATTAGCGCTAATTAAGTGAGTGATTAGTCTTAAGTGGGTTTAGTGATCGTTGGGTTAGAATTTGATTGATTTTTGTCTTGGTCATAGTTTTGGGAATTTTGAGAGCGGTTAGTATTAGTCAATCACGCTCAGGGAGGCCCTGAGTGTACGTGTAAGCTTGGGAAGAAATTCTAGTTTTTCGATTTTAATCATGATTTCTATCTCATTTGAATGGTTTTATTTTATTTTACAACTTTCGTTTTCAGCCCGTCTGTGTTTGAGACCCAGAAACCCAAGTTTTGGCCCAAAAGAGGTAAAATTGACTTTCCACACTAAATCTGGATACAAATTTTGAAATTTTAAAACCATGTCTAATTTATACTTTTTGGAAACTAGATTTTTCGATTATCATTTTATCCTTCTTCGTGGATCTCATCCGGGGCCCGCAAGACCATGATTTAGCCATTTTATGTTTCAGCTATAATGGGCCCCACCTTCATCACTTAAGCTCTCTCCTTCATTACCCACATTCAGAATTTCATTATGTTCCTACAACTTCTTCTTCAAGAGATACAGCTGAGAAAAACCTCTTCTTCTTCCTCACTTTTCCTTTGCATGCCCTAGCTAGAAATTTCCAAATGGAAATCTAAGGATATTCTCTTCTTCCTCTCAGCTCAAGGATTCCATTGATACAATTTTCTTGGAGATTTCAGCTGGATAGCCCCTCCATTTACCTTTTTGTCTCCCTGTTTAGCTAGCTTCAAGTAAGATCTCTTCTTCTCCTCTCTAATGGAGTCTTTTGAGCCCATAATGATCATGTTTTTCAAGCATGCAATACCCAGTTCAAAATGGGTCTTTGTTTTCAAATTTTGATGGATTTTTTAGGTTCTTTCCATGGGGTTCTTGTAGAAATTCGTGGCTTAGCTTGGGGTAGGAGTATTGAGAAGATTTTTGGGTTAGTCATTCTCAAGGCAAGTGATCATTTTAGCTCCTCATGATGCATGCAATATTTGGATATCTTTTAGCTTCAAATGGTTTGATTTTTTTATCTTAGTTTGATCAATGAATTGATATTAATGTGATGAAATGGTTTGAAGTCATTCTCTTAATTTGAAATACACATGTTTCTTGTTTTAGTTGATGGTTTTTCATCCATTTAAGTTCTTACTATTTTGCTCAAATGTTTTAGATAAATGGATGAATGCTTTGGTGGAGATGGGATTGGTTGGAATGCATGGAAATAACCCTTGGAGAGCATGGAGACTCAGGGAATTTGCAGGTCTTATGGGATGGAAGAAGGAGAGGAAAGAATATATCATATTTTGCAATAAGAATGGAGATTTCTGCACTGAACGATTCAGCCAGAAGGCTGTTCGCTTGAGCGGAGCCCTGGTTTGCTCGAGCGAGCAAGCTTCTGTTTGAAAGGAACGCACCTAAAGCCAGTCCACTCGAGCGGATATTAGGTGAGCTTGAGCGAACCAGCTTCTGGATACGTTCGCTCAAGCGAATCATGGGAAAGCTCGAGCGAACTGACCATCGCTCGAGCGAACCTGATGTTGTCTGCATTTTTTAATTGAAGGAGAAAAAGGAAGTTTTTGAGAGAGTTTTTAAAAGGATGAAAACTTGATTATGTTAAGTAGCTTTAGTTTGATATTGTGCTATTGAAACTCATAATTTCTTATAACTTCAGGACACCAAACTATCTATAAACACTGATATTTGAATTTCAAGTGCACGATGATCAAACAAAGGTTCTTAGCATGGGCTTGACTAGTTTGTTTGAAAATCTCGATTTTTGACACCATGAGTATTACTTCATATTTGTTTTGTTTCGTAAATTTAGTTTCACTTTGAATTATTTCGAGAATGAGAAATAGGAATCACTTATTCAGTTTATGATATTATAGCTCATGCTATCTTTGCAAGTTTCGCTTCGTTTTGCTTTATAAGTGTAATTCCCTATCTTCGATAAGTTTTGTACAATTATTATTACGTTTTGGTGCATTCATGGTTTCCACTGAATACCACTGAGCTTGGACTGCCCTCTCAGTCTGATCCACTAGTTAGGGGGTCCTTAAACATAAGGACTATCTGCAGATTAGTCGTGTATTTACACACACTTTTGTTCCAGTTCCGCGGCCTGTTTTTCCCCCTCACCTTGTGTGGCTTAGGCTTTCGTTTCGTTTCGTTTGTATCTTGTTTTGTCTTTGCTTGCTCTTGTCATCATGAATGATGGAGAAAGGATGACCTCTATGTGGATTTACGAATAATGATGTTTTCTTGTAACCATGCTAGTTTTGCCTTGCATACTATTTAAGTTTTGTTCCAAATTCAATTAATGGTTTCGAGCATTGTTATTTCAGATTTTTAAATGATTGATATGTACATCTAAATTGATCACCTGCCAGACCGTCGTGTCTGATCCATTTGTTTTGGTATTCTGATGCAGGCGCTGATGCCGTTGAGGATGAGCGCCAAGAGGAGGCTTATGAGCCGCCCCTAGTCCGTGAGTGGCAACCTGACGACGTCATCTAGACGTCGGGTGGGGTCTTGAGATACGATGCATCATGATAGGGATTTTATCATTTTGTTATTTTGGGGATGTGATGGCCTTTGTTGGCCTTTTCTATTGTGGGATTGTAACTTAGACTTTATCATACTTTTGTTACTTTGAAACTTGGAACTTAAACTCTATGGTTATGCTATGTTGCATTTCTCCCTCTAAATGTATATGTCCTTTAAACTATTTAACTTATGCATCTTGGAATCATTTGGTTTACATTGATAAGTTTTGATGTGATTACTACACGCTTCCGCATAAATCATCGATCTAGTGAGATTATTCCGTCTTTGTTTTGGGAATCCTCACCACGGAAACCTGTGGGCACATCAGTCGCGGGCCCGGGTCTCGGCCCAGGGTCTCGACACCTTCTCGAAAAATGCAAAGAGTTTTAATTCCTAATATAAAGGAGGTAGACATGAAGGAAGTGCTTAGTCATGTCTTTTTACCGGTTTGGATTATACTTCGTAGTTTTCTTTATTTTTGTTTTTCTTACTTGCCGCTAACATTTTGCAAGTACTTTGGTCTGAGTTAGGGGGTGTAATCCCTGTTTTCCTCCATTCCACTTTATGTTAAGTGGTACCTGTTGACACCAAAAATGTCACTATGTCTCTTCATACACTATCGACATCAAAAAGCTACATGAAGTCGCATCCTACCACAAACAGACAATGCTGCTTCAAACATCAAAACTTGCCAGAATCAAACAAAAACTGCAAGGTCCTTCAAGATAGGCATAAGAAGAATACACATGAAGTCTTGGGCCATTTTGACATTATTTGGCCTAACTTCACTCTTTCAGCGGCTGAACAGGAGCTCCCGACTTTAGAGAAGCCAGAGACCCTAATCCAGAAAATAAAGTACACGGTTGGACTCAAAATGCCACTAGAAGGCTCTACATCAAATTCCGGGTCATTCCGACATCGTTTGGCCTAGAATGGAAACAACCGTATCAAAGTTAGCTCTCCCTGTCACGTCCCCCAAAATAAGAATTAGGGAAAAACGTGAAAAATAAATCAAATTCAAATTCCTGTGTTTAATACAACACAAGCTTCCAAAAGAGGATCCACAAAAAATTTCAATATGTGGTGAGTCAAAATAAATTTCATTAAATGCAGTGAAAGCTTTATTCAATTGGTAATCAATGTTCATAAATGAAACTCAACACAAAAATAAAATAAACATTAATAGTTAAAATTGCAGAATTATAAAATTTATAAAAGACGTCTCAACACTAAAAGAAAGTTCATTTATATAATTCTAAGATGACGTTCTCTCTTGTGCTGGTTCAGACGGCTCCAAAGCCATCTCCGGCATCCCACTCGGGTTCATCAGTTGGCTCAAACGTTTGAAACGCTTGATCCTCCTCCGTCTCCTGGGTAAAGTAGGGCTCAGTACCTATGCACCAAATATTACAAAGTAAATAGCAAGAACATAATCATAATTCAAAATTTAATACGATAACGAGAAGAATATAGACAAGTGTGATCATAATAAAACAATGACAAAGATAATAATGAGAAAGAACGTAAAACAAAAGGGCTAACGATACAAAGGGAGCAATATAGAATCACACGGTGACAAGTGTCCCCGTTGTGGGTGGTCAGCCCTAAATAAATCGGGAAAGCCCGTCCATAACGTCGGTGGTCATAAACCGATCAAAATAAAATCAGGATAACTTGTGCATAAACAAAGCGGATTATAAGTGATCCAGTCACATCGGTGATCAACCGTCCATATATCAATCTGCAGTCGTCCATAAATGACCCACATAAACACATAAACATATATTCATAATAGACCTGATTAATAATGCTCCGACACAAGAATCCTAAGTCATATTCAAATAACCACTCATGTATGCAAACCCGAAGGTCAAAGAATAACCACAAACAAATCCTAAGGTCAAACATAAGGTCTCGTACCCAATAACCACAGGAATCTCTAATTGACAAAAGATCAACGCATCCCTTCTCCATCAATGGTGCATAGACCCAATTAAGAGTTTTCCAATAGGGATGGGTTGAGCTCGAATCCATTAGGATTTCCCCGAGGTCATATTAAGCACTAAACCCCATGCTAGTAAGATACCATGTGCCCAGACGGTATTTACACAGTCCAATGATCCAATTAATAAAGTTCAAACATATAATTTTAACACATTAAAAATCAAAGTTACCATTTTAAAATTAATTTACAAATAATAATAGAAATAACATTCCTTAATTTATAATTTTAGACAACCTAAGGACCCATCCAAAAATATTATTCCCATTCAAAATAAATCAAAGGTCTCATTAAAATTTTAAAAAAAACAAATAGACCTTTATTTTAATTTATAAAATCTAATGGGCAAAGTACTACCCAAGAGTCCTAAAGTCCCTTGGTCATATGGAATCAACAGGTCATACCCTTGACCTTACCATAAGATGTATAAGTATGTATATAAAAAGAATTCCCATCACAAGTCACAGCCGCCCTTTCTCCCCATGTTTTGTAAAAAGTGTCTTGTCTCTCTCTCTCTTATCCCATCAATTTGACTCATAGGTGATGACCACCTTTTCCCATACACTCCCAAACCATGTATCCCTCCTTGCCTTCTTCCCAACATCAAACGTTGTATACAGAACCTAACCTGAAACCAGAAGGGTTTCTCGCCTGGGGAAGTAAAATTGTTAAAATCTCTAGCTCCATTGATCACAACCCATATTAGACCCCACCAACATGGTCGCCCCGGGCCCCACTAAAAGATGCAGGGACCTGATCAAAAATCAATGGCCCACATGGGTCCCACAGTCCCAAAAACGAAAATATCCTTTTTTTCTTTCTCACTACCGCTGCCCCATTTTGGCTGCTGGATGGTGGACCAAGCAAGGCCCACCTCACACGGGTCCGCCATCCCTATGGTCGCCCCGCTGTGTCCGGCCTGATGAACGGACCAGATCCGTGATCTGATCATCCCGTGGGCCCCACCTCACATACAATCCCCCACGGTTTACGTCCGGCACCTGTTTCAGGTTCGTCATATGCGAGTCATGGGTGGATTGAGTTACAGCATAGCACTAAAATACGCATGGGAAAAACAATGGAGTCATCCCCAAGCTCCAATCCAAACATAAGGCAAAATCGCATAGCCGTATTATCAAAAACACAAAGGGCATTAAAGGGGTTTCTACATGCATCCACACACAAATCAAGGAAGATCACAAGTATTAAACCTACAAATTATGGTTAGGTACTTGCCTTTCACTGGGATTGAAGAAAGATGCACAGATCCTAACCAATACCCAAACCGCGATTCCCACAGCGCTTGAGAATAATCCTACCACCGATCTGACAAAGAATATGAGAAAGGAATGCTCAGATGAACAGATCTATGGTGTTCCTACCCAAAACCTAACATTGGAAAGAATAAGAAGATAACCTAAGAATATAGATCTACTTCTAATGATTTGAGGAGAGGGTTACCTGAGATAAGAAGATTGAACGAAGAATGCTGGTATCCTCTGATCTTGATTCTGATGGCTGGATCCTAAAGTTGGTATGGCTTGGGAAGTTGAAAGAGAAAGAAGACGAAGATAACCGGGAGGAGTTGCAGAGATTAGTGGGGAGAGATAAGAAGGGTTTCATTAAAAAAAAGGATTAGGTTAAAAAGATACTACTGGGCTTAAGTCATTGGGTCAAAACTACAGGTCAGGCCATTTACCCATTAACCCAACTCATCAATCTACGCATCTAATCTAACGTGTGCCCCACTTAATCCTACCCACTTAAATAACTAAAATACATTCAATTAAAATAATAATAATATCTAATTAAAATATAATAAAATAATAAATATGTGGGACTGGGATCTTACACTCCCG
This sequence comes from Persea americana, assembly GCA_029852735.1. Classification (NCBI taxonomy): domain Eukaryota; kingdom Viridiplantae; phylum Streptophyta; class Magnoliopsida; order Laurales; family Lauraceae; genus Persea; species Persea americana. Next base: position 18,965,191 of record CM056813.1, on the reverse strand, counting down.
GCGACGACGGCACCAAAGACATCGAGCCTTTGATCAAAACCTATGGAGTCTCAAAATTATTCCAAAAGGCTCTACGTCGAATTTCAGGTCGAACCGACAATGTTTGACCCTCTATCAACCCTTAAACAACAAAACCAAGCCTCTCAGCGGCGGGAGCCACCGAGGCCATCACTCATCAAACAGAGTGCATGGATGGTTTCAAGACTCTTCCAAAGGGCTACTCGTCAAGTTTCAGGTCATTTTGATAACATTTGACCGAAATTTGACTCTCGGAAGCTAAATTAGGCCTCCTGGCGGCGGAACCCCATGGGACCATAATTTCCAAATTGGAGCTAATGGATCGTCTTAAAATGACTCGAATAGGCTCCCTGTCAAATTTTAGGTCAATTGGACATTGGTTGACCATAAATCAAAGCGCGACATCTTCCCCACGACAAAACCAAGTCTACTGGCGACGAGACCCCACACGGCTTTAAAACTCAAACAAAAGCCTATGGCTGGTCTTATTTACTGCTCAGGCTTCACCTCAAATTTTAGGTCATTCCAACATCGTTTGACCTAGTTTTGGCTTCTGATGGCAAATCGGCAACAAAGTCTTCGGCTTTTCCGGAAAATTGGAAACTTTGCTCTCTGATATGCACAGCTTCTCATCAAGTTTTCTTCAGAGAAATCAGGCCAATACATGTGCAAAAATGTCAAGAAAAATATCAGGGAAAAAAGAATCAGAAAAACCCGAGAAACAACCGAAAACCGGCGACCGAAAGGGCGAAAATGCCCCATGGTCGCAACAACCCTAGAAATCCAGGTTGCTGGATTTTCTCAAAAAACCCATTTTTTGGGTACTTTTTCGTGTTTTGAGACGCTTAGCACCTGCAGTTTTCCAAAAATCTGATTTTCGGGGCACAAAATCCATCGATCTTTGTCAGCATCACGGATCCGCCGCTGAAATCATTGGATCATAATTGGACGCTTCAAAATCGTCAATCGGTTAACCAAGAAAGCACACTTTTTGCTCAATCGATCGAAAAATTGACTAGACAGATGTTACCGGCCCACTGGTAGCAAACAATGTATGAATTTGCATGGTCATCCGACATCAAACAACATGAAGATCTATCAATGATCAAGCCTCCTACATCGCAAGAAGAATTCCAAAAGACGCAACGCGGCCCGCGACTCTTCAAATTCCTCGGTGACCACTTAGTGCAGTTAAATGACCCATTTTATGACAAGTTAATGTAGTCATTAACTCATTATTTTGGATAGCCCAATCAAAAGCAAGGAAAAGGAGTTACAAGTCAAAGTAATCATGGCATTAAACCATGTAACTCCCTCCATCATGGAGCTTAAAGGCAATTAAATGCCCATTATTCTCCATCGGCCAATCAAAAGCCAAGAAAAAGGAGTTACAAAATAATGAAATAAAAACTTGTAACTCCTCCCATCATGTGGCTTTAATGCATTAAAAGCCAATAAACCCTCCTAATGGCCACCAAAAGCCTATAAAAGGGGGTCATCCTAAGGAAAATGGGGCTAGAAAATCGGAATCCACGGAATCCAAAAATACACAAGTGATCCTTCTACAAAAGTTGCTACAACAACCTCTCCTCCATCGAAGAGACTCTATAACAGCCACCACTACAAGGTGATTGAAGTCCCTTAGGTGGGTTTCCCCCCAAGGCCCTCTCCTTCTACATGGCTTAGACGTAGTTTTTCAGCCCGTCTACTTAGCTTTTTATTGGATATAAGACCTCCTCTTGGTCCATATCCTCTAAAAATCTGAGGTTAAGCCAAGCCAAGAAAATCAAAAGCATCATTTGTTCTCATTTGATGGATAACGATGAAGTCCATACATGACTTGTGACCGTCAATCCGAACGAGTCCCCTCAATCTCCTGAGAAGTTGGATCTCCTTTTCTTACTTTCCATTGTATCATTTGTATTTTTTTAAGAGACATAAAAAATCATAAATCTTATCTTTCATTTTGATAAGAATTTGTAAATCGCCTTTTGCGGCAAAAACATCGCCTTTCACAGCAAAATCACCTTTCATGGAAAAATCGCCTTTCATAGCAAACAAATTAAAATCGCCTTTCACAGCAAACAATGTCTCTTTTCTTAAATATATGTGCAATGAAAATTAGAAGAAAGTCGATTTCCTTTTCTACTTGTGAAGGTGGATTTACGAACCACTACTTCTAATTCCAAGTACAGTAGAAAATCTAGCATACCCGTACAAAAAATGTTGATGCTCGCTTGTTCCCCCGATCACGAAAGGGTTGGGCTCCACGGACTCTCACGCCCGCCGACCCCGGTAGTCCCAGGACAGAAGAAGCCGAGTCCATTAGTACCCAAGTGATATCCCTCCTTTTCCTTTCCTTTCCTTGTCCTTTATATCTTTTTTTTTTTTTTTTTTTTTGTGCTTCACATTGTGGACAATGTTAGGTTAAGTTGGGGGGTGGGGTATTAACCTTTGGGTAGTCTTAGTAGTTTTAGTTCTTTTTAGTTTTAATTCTTTTCGTTAAGTTTTAGTTTAAAAAAATTTCTATTTTTGTTAGTTTTTCGAGGGATTTCTAACAGGGTTTTTATGAAATGAAGATAACTTGATTTTTGGAAGTTTTATTTGTGAGGAAAAAGAGAAAAAGGGTTCACTATCTTGTTTTAGGAAAGAGTTTTTTAGAAATTGTTTAATTATTAATCCCTCACTTGATACGTATTATATAGAAAATTCGAAATGTAAAGCTATGATTTTCATGCTTATGATAACTTAATAACAAATATGATGGAAAACCGACCCTCAATCATACAGTGTCCTGGTTCAACTGAGTGGATTTATCCACAAATCGGTGAATTAATTCAGGCATATGGAAATGGATGCCTATTATTGGGGACCGCATTAAAAAAAATCACTAAAATAGTGTTATCAAGGCCTTTGAAAAAACAATAGTGTGAAAGCCACCATAAATGCCTTGAGTGAAAACTCTTCATCTTTACTGGCTATGGAAAAGGCTGCCTATTGTTAGGGATCGTATTAAAAAAAAAACAAATAAAAAAATATCACTAAAATTGTGTTATTACGTCTTTTGAAAAAATAATAGTGAGAAAGCCACCATAGTTGCCTTGAGAGGAAGCTTGTTATCTTTTACCGAGGTTAAGTGGCCCAGAATTTTGAAAGAAGAAGAAGAATATGTGTTTTCATGAAAATTTTTAGTGGATCATTTTATGCCCTCCTGCTTTTATATATACACAATTTTCACCGTGCACGATCAATTTTTCTAGCAACATTTCGAGGATTTCTGACCAACAGATAACATTTGTGAACCAAATTTGATATGTGTATTGAAAACTCCATAATCAAGAATATCCGATGTTCATAGATATTATTTTGGAAAAGGCTCCCTGACTTGTTTATTAGGAATTTTGTGGGTACATTCACTACAAACCCTCACGAGATTATAACTCGTCCTCTAACGGGAACTTAGAGGTTTAAAGGCTTGCTGCACATGCTAAGTACAGCCGTGCTCCATACAAAAGTAGCCTTAGTTATTCTTTCCTTTTTTTTTAGCTTTGCTCGAGGTCTAGTAAAGTGTAAGTTGGGGGTTGTTACGAGAGCTTAAATGTACCATTTAAACTCCTCAATTTTGACTTTGTTACACATTGGAATGGTAAGTATATGACCTTATTTGTATTAATTTCTTATTTGCATGTGTTTTAGGTGAAGATGAAGAATTCAGAGTTAAATAGGAAGAAAATGGAAAAAATCCAAACAAGCAGGAGATACTGCCTTCTGGCTTCCAACTGGCATCCGGACGCCAAATGTAACGCCCCAATTCCGAATACCGAAGTTGACGCTAAGGTACCCGAATTTGGTGCGCTACTTCCCGGAAAATCCGAGAACTTACAAAATCATAGTCTGCAGTGAGGTCAAATTTTTAAAACTTTTTGAACAATAATATGATCAACAGTTATATTGCGGAAGCATGAGAGAAGATAGCGGAAGCAATAGTATAATATAACTGAGTCAAATATAACAGTGCGGAAGTCAAATAAAATCGCAAAGTATAGTTATCAAAAGTTTATACAAAACTACCTGTCTACCCACTCACTACATAAATCCTCTCAAAGCCCAAAATAATCTGCACTCAATCCCCTTGTGCAGGCGCTCCATCATCCGGCTCAACCACCTGGTCAGCCAGCTCCCGCCCGTAATCACCTACTACAGGCACCTCATAGTAAGCGTCATCCACGGGGTCATTGATGGACCCAGCTTTCTCTCTCGCCTACCTCCGCCCCAGGTCCGCTGAAGTGCGGCGGGGCGGAAGAAAAGAAAAGCAAGTATCAACATTTTTTTTTGTACGGGTATGCCAGATTTTCTATTCTACTTGGAATTTGAAATGGTGATCCGGAGATTCACCTTCACAAGTAGAAAGGAAATCAAACTTTTTTTCCAACTTTCCATTGCACATATATTTTAAAGAAAGAGACAAGATTTTTAATGCCGTGAAAGGCAATTTTGTTTAGTTTGTTGTGAAAGGCGGTTTTGCGCCGTAGAAGGCAATTTTTCCATGAAAGGCGATTTACAAATCTCATCAATGATGAAAGACAAGAATTGTGATTTTTTTCTCTTTAAGAAAATACAAAATACAATAGAAAAAGTAAGAAAGAGGAATCTAACTTCTCAGGAGATTCTGGGGACTCGTTCAAATCGACGGTCGCGAATCATGTATGGGCTCCGCCTTCGTCCTTCAAATGAAAACACTTGATGCTTTTGATTCACTTGGCTTGGCCTGGACCTCGGATTTTTAGAGAACAAAGACCAAGGGAATGTCCTATATCCAATAAAAAAGCCGGGTAGACGGGCTGAAAAGCCGCATCTAGGCCATGTTAAATAGAAGGAGGAGGGAAAACCTTGGGGGGGTGGCCTCCCAAGGGACTTCAATCACCTTGTAGTGTTTTCAGCAGAGTTTCTTCAGAGTAGGAGAGCTTCTTTACACAGAGATTTTCAAGACAATTTTCCAGGACCCTTGCCATTTGGAATGACCGCCTATTTATAGGCTTTTGGTAGCCATTAGAAAGGTTTATGGGCATTAATGGCATTGATGCTCTATGATGGGAGGAGTTACAAGTATTTACTTCTTGTTTTTGTAACTCCTTTTTCTTGGATTCTGATTGGCCGATCGAGAATAATGGGCATTTAATCTCAATGATGATGGGAGTTTCATGATTAATCTCCATAATGATAGGAGTTATATGGTTAATTGCCATGATTAATTGGACTTGTAACTCCCATTTGCTTGCTTCTGATTGGGCCACCCAGAATAATGAGTTAATGATCGTAATAAGTTGTCATAAATGGGTCAATTAACAGCATTAATTGGTCACCAAGTCGCTTGAAGAGTCGCGGGCCGCGCCGCGTCTTTTGGAGTTCTTCTGGTGATGATCATCGATGGATTATCATGTTGATCGACATCGGATGACCATGAAATTTCAGATATTGATTGGTACTAGTGGGCCAGCAACATCTGTCCAGTAGATTTCACGATCGGTCGGGCAGAAAGTGTGCTTTCTTGGTCGGTTGGTTGGCGATTTTGGAGTGTCCGATGATGATTGAATGATTTCGATGGCTGATCCGTGATGTTGACGAAGATCGACGGATATCATGTCTCAAAAATCAGAATTTGAGAAAATCACTAGGGCCAAACATCTCGAAACGCAAAAAGGATCTGAAAAACAGTCGTTTCAGCGAAAATCCGGTGACCCGGATTTCCAGGGTCGCCGGCGACCATGCACCCTTGGTCGCCGGCGACCATGGGGCTGGCGACCTTGGGCCATGGCCACCAGCGACCGTGGGCCAAGGTCGCCGGCGACCATAGGACTTTTGTCCCTTTTCTCGATCGTCGTTTGGTCGCCGTTTCTCGACCGTTCTTCGGGCTTTTTTGCTTCTTTTTTCTCCTTTATTTTTCTTGACATTTCTCCTCATTTATTGGCTTGATTCCTCTAAAGAAAACTTGTCCAGAGGGCATGCAAATTAGAGCACAAAGTTTACTATTTTTTGGAAAAGCCAAAGACTTTGTAGCTGATTTTCCGCCAAGAGTTGAAACTAGGCCAAACGAAGTCGGAATTACCTGAAATTTGAGATGAAGCTTCCTGAGCATTAGATAGGACCAACCATGGGCTTTTATTTGAGTTTTGAAGCCGTTTGGGGTCCTGTCGATGCTAGACTTGATTTCACTACGCGTAAGATGTCGAGCTTTGATGTGCGGTCAACCGATGTCCGATTGACATGTAATTTGACAGGGAGCCTATTGGAATCATTTTGAGACGATCCATTAGCTCCGATTTGGATGCCATGTTCTCGGGGAGCTCCGCCGCCGGTAGGCTTGATTTTGTTTCCGAGCGTCAAAGTTAGGTCAAACGTTGTCGGAATGACCTGAAATTTGACGTGTAGCCCTTTGGAAGCATGTAGAAGCTACTCATGTGCTTTGTTTGATGAGTGGCGGCATCGGTGGTTCTCGCCGCCGAGAGGCTTGATTTCACCATTTGAGCGGTGATGGAGGGTCAAACGGTGTCGGTTTGACTTGAAATTTGACGTGGAGCCTTTTGGATGTATTTTGAGATCATCCATAGGCTCTGATCAAAGATTTGATATCTTCAACACTGTCGCCGCCGGGAGCACCTACTCAGCTATTGGAGGAGTGAAGTTAGGCCAGACGGTGTTGAAATTGCCCGAAACTTCTTATGTACCCTTTTTTTGGCTATTTTGAATGATCTTGCAGTTTTTGTTTGATTCTGACAATATCTGATGCTTGAAGCAGCTTTGCCTGTTTGTAGTAGGATGCGGCTCTATATAGCTTTTGATGTTGAGGAGGCAAAGTGACATTTTTGGTGTCAACAAATGCCCCCTCGAGGTACAGCGACAAATTGCATAGCTTTTGCAATCGATGTGCCTTGAAGAAAACCTTGAAGGGGAACTTCTTATTTGACCAAGAGTCTCTGAGCATTTTTTTTTATTGAGTAGCCTTTTGAGTTTCCAAGGGGATTTTTATAACAATGAGAGAGATCACGTACCATCTCAAGGCAAAATTTTGAAAATGACATTTGGATTGGGTTTTTGGGTTTTGGATTTTTCTTTTTGACCTTGTGGACCTAAAGGCTTTATGTGGCGCATTAGGCGGTCAAGAGGAGGTTTTGGTTTTTGACCTTGTGACCTAACAAGCTGTATGCGGCAAGTTAGGGGGTCGGATTTTGGATTTTGATTTTTGGTCTTGTAACCTAACATGCTGTATATGGCAAGTTAGGGGACCGGGATTTGGTTTTTGGTTTGGTCTTGTGACCCAACAAGCTGTGTATGTGGCAAGTTAGGGTACCATGGTTTGGTTTTTTGTCACTCTTTGGGACAATTTTGGGTCCATTGGAGTGGTTTGTGTTTATGATGATGTATAGGTTCTAGGGTTTTATTTTGGGTTCTTCGATTATATGCCATGAATGCTATCCATGTATTGGATTTATTTATTAATGCAAGATCTAGTTTTGGTAGTTTATTCTTATAGTTTGGAATACCAGTCATATAATGGTGCTTGAATGTGTATGGAGTTGAATCTAGGATAATCTATGCCATAGAGATAGGTTATGCCCAGATCAAAACCCGCACAATTTATTTGGTGACTCTGGGGAGGTTTGTAACCAAAACGAGTCTTTAAAGCATTGATAGTAAAATCCTAGGTCTATATTCGCTATTGCACGAGGCTGGGGTGGATTCGTACCCTAAGACCTTTCTTTAATTTGATCAAATATTGTCTTTAAATTGCTAATTTAGGAATCAAACCCATCAACTTTCGCAACAACTTAGCCTGCAAATAGGATTAATTTAGGGATTTTGGAACCAACACAACTTAGCCTTTTTGTGCTAGTGGATACGACACTCGGTTAACATCTTCACTCTCACGAGTAGATATAGTAGCTAGGCATAAATTATATTTGCAAACCCCGTTTTGGGACGATCAGCCTGCAAATCAACGGCCAAGATATACTACAATTTGATATAGTTGTGGAGCATCAACCCTCCATAGCAGGTCCCACCAAAGACAAAATACGCATGAGCATCCTGACTGGACCAGACACTACTCTCACGAGACTGCTTCTTAACACTACATCTATTAGTCGATCAATCATCTCTATGAAGCTACAACTTCTTATTCCTATTAGGCAACTCTCTTTCAACAGACGTCAATACAGAGAGTGGGGGGGTTTGGCTCTGGGTTTCTTGTTGAGTTTTTGGTGGACCCAGTCAAGGGGGCTGGCTGGTACCCAAGAGACACTACAACAATTTTTACTTTTAGCGGCGGTCAAAAACCGCCGCTAAAAGCTGATTTTCCGCCGCTAAAGGTTATGGCGACGGAAAATGGCTGCCGCTATGGCCACCGCTAGATGTATGTGTCACTGTTTAGTTTTGTGGCTGATAAAAACCGCCACAAATGGAACATTAGCAGCCTTTTCTTTTATCCGTCGCTAAAACCTCTTTTTTTTTTTGCAAAAAATGTATTTAATTTGATTTTGAAGCTTTGGTTTTGCATTTGTTTTTTTTCCAGTGAAATGGTTGGCAGCTGTTAATGCATATAGGAAAATACAATACGATCAAGAATCCAATTAGGTTGGATGAGAAACCAAATGGTTAACCCACCTCTGTAGATTGTTAAGACCCACGTTCTCTTTTTTTTAAGTTCAGTGAAATTCGTTCTTTTTGCTATCATTTGTGTTATTAAGCATTTGTTGAAAATATGTGACTTTGCAACTGATACTTGTGTTGCTTGCTGTTAGTAGGAAAAAATACAAATGTCAAGTAGAAAACCTTTGGAGTCACTGGCCATGTGGATATATCACAACAGTATCTATCTGCAAATCCCTTTTTCCCTACACGTGCATAAGATCAGCAAAATGCATATTAAGTCTAAAGATACATCTAAGTGCGTATTAAATAGGTCTAAATATACATCTACCTTTCGCAAGCATAAATTTATTCTGTCTTTGTTTTGATCTGTTAGCATAATAAATTTTTATGCTCCCAACTTTCAAATAAATATGTTCTGTTTAACTGTCTTCTCAAACGAAGAGGATATCACCAACCACTTTGCTTTTCAATACTTAAAATGTTATGAAGTACAAACACCAACGGCCTGAATCTCACTTTCCATTGAGGGATTATGAAATATCACATATCTTAGTTGATCATCATCATGCAGATTTTACTATAATTTCTCAGGAAGCCATCGGTCCAAGAGTTTGAAGTAGTTTTGTTACGTTGCTTCCGCATAGGATCCACTGCTCAAACAAGTGCATTGTCAAGTAGGTTTTTAGGCAAAAGCAATGGTGAGATGCTGTCTCAGGGATGAAGAGAACATCTACAACTTAAATTGTTATCTGATTGAATCAGTAGTTCGCCTATGAACTGGTAGATGGATCCTATGCGGAAGTTGATGCCTCTCAAGTGCTGGGTGTCAATCTTCAGGCTGACACTAGCATCAATAATGATGGCAATGGCAGTCTCTGCATCATATCCTTGTAGCCTGCATACCATCAGCAAGATGATGGAGTATTCCTGTGTTAAACTAAAGATTGCATCCCCTGTTCTCCAGTGTTTATTAGATAATTAAGACGAGACAATTGCTAGTTATCATGACAGTAGTCGGCTTGCGGATTATCAAAATCATCAGCATTCATCAAAGCCTTATCCCACATATATCTGGGATAAGCAAATATGACATAACCTGAGAATTTGATTTTGAGGCATGCACAGAATCTAAGCTCCTGCTTGCTGGCAGGAAGTCAATAATGGAAACTAGTTATTTATTTGCTCTCATACAGAATGTAATTCAGTCCAAGAATATGATTCCAGTCCTATCACTGTTGGCAAACTGAGATTTGAATCAACTGAGAGACAAGAGTTAAACAAGCTTTACATGCATGATCAATCCAAAGGCGTCCATCAATCTATTTGGAGTGAAAAACTAGAACACATAGGGTAATGCTGGAACCTAGAATGAGTATCAAAATATAGTGTTGCTACAAAGGATATTAAACATGGAACAGTCATTAAGGTCCTTGAATTACACAACTGCATGAGAAACAAAATGAACCCAGCCAGAACATTCAAGAACCCATTTGATTAAGATGGTACAAATGCTTGAACAGCCATGCACATTCCTGCCATGACACCATGATCCATGTCAGTTATCATTAGAGGGCAATAAGTTAGAAAATGCAATATAATTTGTACCACAAGATCCGAATACATACTAGTGAAAGTAGCAACATGAACAAGATAAAACACAATTTTGATAATAACAATGGGTAGTGCTTTTAAAAGCAAGCTAAAGTTGGGACCTAAATTTAAATTCTCCAAACACTGATCATTGATGCAACAAAGTTTTTCATAGTCCGAACTCCGACGTCTATACTTGAATTTTGTATATTAGTTTTCATTTTCAGAGGTATTCCTTGGCAATATATGGCCTGAATTCACATTTTCCACTCAAATGAACTGTACAACAAAAAACCGTGGGCTAATGATAGCCAACAAACCAAGATATGGCCAAGTCCTCCTAAAGACTCAAACAACATCTTGCTTGGTTGTGATGACGAGCAACTTCCAACTACGGGCTCTTGTCAAAACTGAAAACAACATTTGATATGACATCTGGTAACAAATAGGGAAAAAAGAAACACATAATTATCCTGATTTTCAACTCTGCTGCTTCATTTCTTTACTTTCTTTCCTTTATTTTTTGAATGGCCCCCTTCTTTGTCTCTTTCCTACCATAGCAGCCAATTTACCAGTGCCCAGAGGGACAGCAACTGAATTGACACTAGACACATGGTCAGCTGTTAGCCACAATTTATTTCATATGGTTGCCTTTAGTAGGGCACAGAAGGAGAAGAATTCCAAGAATTTGTGGGTTAACAGGTTCCCCAGAAACCACAATCTAAGTTTTACTAATAAATTTAAATTTAGGTCCCAACCTTCTTTTGTTTATGCTTGTCCATTGGGGTTTCGTGCCCGCTGTCCTCATTGAAATATAATTGTATTAAAAAACATCTATGGTTAAGATATCATTACACTTTAAAGATGTCAAATTAAATAATCCACATCATAATATTAAGAAAACATGTTCAGCTTCTCATCTCTACATAGAGTTATATTGGATATTATTTATTCTAAGAATCTAATTCCTAAGTAGTTGTGATATCTGTCATTTAGACTTTCAGTTTATGAATGGTGATAAAAAGATACTGATTAAACAATTTGGAATTCACTAGAGTTGTCAATTGCTACAGTGGATGACTGTTGTAGAATATATCAGCATTAGATAATGTTTCAAAGTGCCTCTGAAAACATTACACAGACAGACAGACAGACATAATAGTAATACATTATCCATTCATTTTCAGAACCACAGATCAGCCTAATATGCCTAATATGACAGATGATCATATAGAATCCCTAAAATGAATTAGTCCTTAAACAATCACAAATGGAGGAACAACAAAGATTCCACCACCTCCACCACCAGCAAAGTCAATAGACTATGATCAAAGAACTGATCTCCTTTCACAGAGATTGAAAAATAGAGATCAAGAGAAAGAAGATAAAAACAAACATATCAATGTCCTTTGAGTGCTCAAACTGTATTTTCATAGGTGATGATAGTCCATGAATGGTCTGGAAGAACTAAATGGACCAACTGAGGTCAACTGAGGTCATGGTGCCTGTAACTCTTATGGGAGAGCTCAAATTTAGGTGTCAAAGACTCAACTCAAGCCGGACTTGAACTGCTCTGATCCTGAAAGTCCCAAGCACTCTTATGGTAATTTCACAACTAAATGCATGTAAGAAGAAAAACATGAGATCTGTTTCATTTATGTGTTGCTAAGGACTTGCCCAATTCTACACAAATCTGTGTAACATAACACTCTGTCAATCCAATTGGGGTGAAGCTAATCAAGCTATGCCTGCATGTAAGAATAAGAAGCACATGATATGAGTGACTTGAACCAAATAAATGAAAACTTATTTTCTGTTTTGGGTAAAAAATGTAGCCTAAACGAGTTACATCAGATTATAACTAGTTTTAACAGCTATCTATGTGATCACCTTACATATAAAGTTTGTAACCTAGTTCATATTCACCCCTACATCAAATAAGTGTAACAATTTACGTGCATCCCATTCATTCCCACCCACGTAGTACGTAAAAGAAGAAATACGATATTAACTATAATGGTTTATTAATTATTCCCTTTATTTGGTAGGTTTCTTAGTTCACGGAGTAGTAGCTGCAGTCTTTAAAAAATATGATTAAGTTACCAACCATATCTAAAGGGCTTGTCTTTCAGCTTCGCTTACTATCACTCAAGCATTATAGGTGGGATGGGACTCCAGTAAAAGCGTTCATCTTTCTAAGTGTAAAATGAGGCCCTCAGGAATCAAGAGGTGGAACCCAAATATGGAATTCACAACAAAAACTCACAACACATCTTATGTAGTAAATAGTAATCACAGCGGAAACTCACATTATTCACAATGAAAACTCAGAAATTATTCATACCAAAAACTCCCAGCAATATTCACATGGTACATTGTTCACAATCGAAACTCAAATTGAATATAACATACAAATAAAAAAAGCAGAGAGAGATTAAAAGAGAGAGGAATGATACTTGTGTTGTGCTGCCGGAGAGGGAGAGATTAGGCCCAACAATACAAATTACGGAACCTTCAGCCAAATCTACTCCAATGGAACAGAGTAAACTCCGTTTCAGTAAAATGATAAAAACCAATATATGACCCAATAGAACAAGCAGATTATATGTTGTGCAATACAAAGCCCAAAAGCGAAGAACCAAAAGGCAAAACTATATTCAATAAATAATTAAAGAAACAAAGAATGAAATAAACCCACTTTGCCTAAACAAGGAAAACCCATTAAAGACACGCTCATGAAAATGAAATAACCATCATATTACATACATGACAAAAGAATCAGCCCATCACATTACAATCAAGAAAAAGGAAACAATCAAATTAGGCAGAATGATATAAAAAGAATTCAAATCTCAATCAAATCCAAACCCAATATAAGAAAATTAAAAAGTACCAGCTCATCTCATTAAAAAAAATAGCACGCTACAAGTCACAGCACAGTACAAGTCACTTCACTCATTCACTCATTACACTCTTATTACTTGCATTCCACCTACTACCCACCCACTCACTTGTACATCACTCACCACACACATGCACTTCTTACCTACAGTCTCTAACTCACATTTATGACTTGGGACTCTCTACTTATGCACCATGCACCCTTCACTTCTCACTCACTTGTACTCACTGCACTTGTCACTCACTTGTTTGCTGTTACCCTCAAATGACTCATAGCACTCATATTTATAGTGCTTTCGTCCAAGTCGGTGGAGAGGTAGCAATAGCTAAGGAAAAGGAAAGGTGGCTAGTGCATTAAATTACCATCAAACTGTGCAGTCCATTCCAGAGAGAAAGGAAGGTAAAGAAAAGATACACAATGCATTTAATTACCATCCCATATCCCTAAGAAGAAAAGTAATATAACCAATGGAAACTTATTTTTAATCATCTTCTTCACTCAAAGACTCGAACAAATTGCATCAAACCACAGATGGCGAATCAATCGAATGGGACAGTGGATTCTTCAATTCAAATAGTAAAAGATTTTGGGGCACATGAAACGAATTAGATAACTATTAAATCTACTCCTTCAAATGATCACTACTTGCTGGATGATTGTATAACTTAAATACCACGCGCATGCAATCCCACATCATACATGTTGATAGAAGCCCAATTATTCAGAACATCGAGCAAAGGCATAAATATCCAAGTATCGAAACATACTGGAACATTAGTAGACATCAGCAGTTTCATGGAATGCCAGTAGTTGTCAGATGCATCTACGGAAGATTACAAATATCAATCTCAGTAATATCAACTGGGCACCTCTTGAAGAGGCTGGAGTAGACCCCCATTGAGGATAGAGTCATATGGCGAACAACCACGCAGGGAATCATTAACATTTACATTTGTGATTTAGCACTGCAGTGGTTCTGTTAGATGCTTATACAGTACTAGCTGGGAGATTTAAATCCACCCATCATCAAAGTAACCAACTTAGAAGGGGATGATTTTGAGCAATTTGCAACCGGTAGTGTAAGATCACAAATCCCAAATCACTAAAAATTGCAGAAAGACACAAGAATCACAAGCCAATAGATGAAATGACTACAACAAATCACAGAAACAAGCAAACGAAAAATGTAGGAAAGAGAAAACGGAGCAGAAATGAATTGAAACCCTAGCAAACGAAACCCCAGCAAGTAGTAATCCTAAATATATTAACCAAAAACTAAATAAATAAACGCCCAACACTCCAAATCTAATGCAAAAAAGAAAAAAAAAAGATCAGTTGGACAAATTGTAGCATTCAATTAGTGTGATTTGCGTGGGTACAGCGGTGGACGAAAGACCTTGTAGGGTATGATTGAGCAAATGGGTGCTTGCATGAGCATGATCCACCATGCTCAGCCGGAGTACCATGTGATTCTATCTTGTTACTAATTTCTATGCTTTTTAAGCTAACCCACCCAATACAAAACCGAATCAAAGCCCTAGATCAGGTCGTGAGACACAAATCTGACAATTTACAACTTCAGATCTGTGAAAATCAATCATCACCGGCTGCTTGGAAACTACACACTTCGCTTGATACAAATCCAAACAAACAGAAACCAAGTAGGAGAATCAAGGAAAAAAAAAACCCTAAAAATCAAAATCAGGTTGTTCCACGTTCAAACGACAGATCTAGAACAAAAGGAAGGGGAAGTGAGACCAAAAACACGAAATTGATCAATTCATTGAAAGAACTAGACTATGGGAAGCTAAAATAACAGATCCAACAAGAGATTTCAAACAAAAAACACAAGATGTTACAGAATTCTCTCCTGAATTAGGGAAAGTGGAAGAGATTTGGGGCAGATTTCAAGAGATCTAGCGGAAGAGATGGAATTAATGCAGATCTAGGGTTTGCAGACATACCAGATGTGAGAGATTTCGCCCAAGTCCCCTGTAGGATAATCAAAGAGTCCAACAAATCCCGAATGTATAGAAAACCGCGTTTTTAAGTGACCTGTACCCAAAAATCCAAGCCGCTTTCTCAGATTTCCTCCACGGATCAACTTCAAAGCTAAAACCCTCACGTCTCAGTAGATTTCCTCCTCTTTCTCGCTCTTTCTCTCCTCAAATCGTTCGAAAACCCCTTTCTCAGCAGCTCTGCTGAAGCAAATGCTGCCGACCCACTTCTAAGCAAATCACTCTTTCTCTGCACCAAATCATGAAAAAAAAATAGAGAGAAAGAGAGAGAGAAGGTATCAGGGCTATTCCAATACACTTCAAGTTTTGCAGATCGAAGAAGCAGCAGCAGATTTTTGGACTGTGAAGAAGAACATTTTTGCTCCGGCGTCAGTTGAAGAAGTGTTTAGGGTTTTCGGTGGGGAGTTTAGAGAGAAAAAAAGTGGGTATATGGACCGCCATTCAAATAAGTGGGGACAAGAAAAGGGGGCGAAATTTTGAACTTTCGACGGCGGAAACTAGCGTCCGCCGCTGATACCGTAACTCTCTTTTACCGTTTGTGACAGACTGCTATATCCGTCGATGACCATACCTATTTAGCGGCTGATAATTAAAACAGTCGCTATTTAAGTGTCACTAAAAGTGACTTTTTTTTTGTAGTGAGAGAGCGCACACAGAAGACAGCCAAGCGGAAACCGCCCCCCCCCCCCCCCCTCCCCCAACCAACCAACCAACCAATAAGGTCGTTGCAGTTGTTGTATTAACGGTTGTGAAAGATGGATATATGCTTGTGTAGCAGGGATCCAAGGAATGGATTCGTAGAAGTACCAATGACTGATGGGAAAATTGAACTGCAGAAGGCATAGGACAAGACAATCGGCCAGCGTTGCGGCTTTTAAGATGGGGTCAGAAGGCTGAGGGTGTATGCCAATGACAAGCCACACCGCGCTAGCAGGACCAAACCACGCACTGAGATCCGCATATGAGTTTTCTTCGTTCCTTCCTCATGGGCTTAGGCTTGCTTGAGCCTGACCTCCATTAGGCTAATATTCGGCGTCTATTTTTAAGCCTGTGGGCTACACACGGGCCTTACTTGTGGACCTAATTGTCAAATGGGTCGGTGCTTGGACTGACCTGGCCTGACATAGTTAAGACAATAGGGTGTAAGTTATTTGCAGATGAGTTGGGCCTGGGCCTGACTTTTTAGAACTGTTGGCTGGATTGAGCCATGATTTGAAGAAGGATAAATAAGGGACTGGGCTTCAATGAGCTCCGGCTTGGCCCAGCCTGGGCCATGAGGATCTTTCTCACACACATGGGAATTTTTTTAAGACTTTCTTTTAATAAAATAATATGAAAATCTTCAATTTTCGATAATTTCATTTTCTGAAGTTTAATTCAAGTTTCATGAATTTTTGCTACTGCAATTATTTAAATTTCATATTTATTTTATTTTTGGTTTCTTGCTCCCATAGAGGCAGCAGGACTCTGCAAAAATAGGGTGGATTTTTTATGACCCTAGTCAATAGTTACCTATGGTGGGCAAGCAGGACATTTAAAGTTCAGTTCTGGATGTAATTAACTCTTATTCTGAACAGACACGGCAGTTGGTAGGGCTCTAGATCAACTGGTTCTTTGAGTCCTCCGTGTTTGAGAAGAAGATGATGAGTAGGATTCTAAATCATTAGAAGTCCTAAGTTCTCTTCGGCAAATTTAAGAAAAGGTCTATTTGAGTGCTTTAAGACTTCAAACTCTTTTTTTTTTTTTTCTATCAGGTTTATGAGCCTCAAGGGTTCGGACCCAAGAGAGACCACACAAGTGAGAAGAGAAAGTCCAGACAAATCGGAAGAATGGCATACCCACAGTTTGATCCCTAAGTAGAAAGGCGATGCGCTAGGTTAACAACCGAGCAACCTCTTGTACGTTGTCAATTAACATCAAACACACTCAAACACAAGTTTTTACAAAAAAAAAAAAAAGTAAAAAGAAAGGAAAGAAAAAGAAAAAGAAGCAAATACATGTTTGAGTGGTTTAGACTGTTTTGGAAAAATCTACTTGAATCTTGGCTTCAATTTCTAAAGTAATTACTAATGCCAATCCACTAGTTGCTCATCAATGACTGGTGAGGAGCCTCCCCTTCATAGAAATAACTGGAATCAATCCCTCACTCTAGTGCTGGTGGTGGCAGACTTGGAAGAGTGTGTGAATATTTTCCACCAGTTCTCACCTAGATGTTCCAAGCCCGAAAATACAAGCCTTTTAAAAAAGATCTGAGCACTGCGAGCCGAGCTTGGGCAATGATTTTTAAGCCCAGTCAAAATGGGATTGGGAATGGGTAAAACAAGCCTAACCCATCCAAGCCCGGCCCGGCTAGCTAGCAAGGAAAATGAAGCTAGACCATATTGTGGATCCTACTATCTAATTGATCATTGAGGTTTGAACACCTCGACCAGATCCAAACCCAACAAACTAGTTCATTGATGTGAACAGCCAGTGTTTTTCAATGTTTGTTAGTGTGTATTGATTACTATGGACAAATCTCATATCATGGACGATTAATGTGCATGGAAAGTTTATTGCATTATGCTTTTCTACCTTGTATTGATTCATTCTTTATATAGAGATTTATTCATATTCAATCAGCTAATTATTGATGATATATACCTTTAAAATTGTTAGATTAGCAGTGTTTTTGTCCTGCTATCTAATTCTATATGCATGCTCATCTTTAATATGCTTACTTTTTTAACTTTGTCCAAAATTATTCAGTCAGAAATATAAAATACAGTCTCCGTATCTACGGAGTTTTTTGTTATCCTAGCTCAAAATTTTAGCTGTGCACTAGCATTGAGGAAAAAATACAATTTAGTTGTGCACTAGCATTGTAGCAAAACATAGTAAAAACTAGAAAATGTTTAGCTTATATTCAAGATCGTGCTAAGCTCTGGCCCGACCCTGGCCCGCACGAGACAGGATTTGACAAAGGCCGTTCAATTTAGGGTCGAAATTGGACAACCCCCGGCAAGCCCGGCCCGGCCTTTTGACGAGCCTGTTCAAGCACTAGACATGCCACCTTTCCAGCCTGTGCTAGGTTCTGTTCCCTCGTGTGCGGGCTCTCTCCTAGGACCCAGGCTGGGGGAAGGTGTGATCTTTATTTCAAATGTTGGGTTAATGCCCAAGCAAATGCAAGTCCTCATTACATGGAATCACGATGGAAGAATATAAAAATCTTTAGAGCTCATGACTCGTAATCTTCTTAGCACACGGTTAGTATTAAATAATTGTGGTTTACTTGAATCTACTAAGGTAGTAATATGTATTGTAATGTGTTGGTTGGTGTATATGGTCAAGACTACAATTGAAAGTATTGAAAATACTACCAGTGGCACTTTGTTTATGTTTCCAGTTGAGATGCTTGATGAATTGAGGAAAGGTTGCTCTTCCAATGTAAATGTAGAATGGAATTCAGTCACCATATTAAGTGGGTGGGAATTCCTGAGCAGTCCTACCTGAATTCTACCTGGTAATTTCGGGTTTGGGTTTAGCCTGTACATGATATTCGACCAACGTAATTGCACCCAAATAAAAAAGGAGACTTCAACCCAAGTAATAAACAGTTTAGATTAGGATGGGACTGCACATTGCCCTCAATGACCAACCCAACTCAAATTGGAAACGAGTCAACCCATTGCCACCCTAAATTCCCTTCACACGACACAAAAACGTTGTGAGCCAGACCTGGACTGGGACCAGCCTGCTTGTTTTTAGGATTGTGGGGCTGGAGTAGACATATTTGTTGGCTTGATAAATAAGTAGGTCTCATCCAAAGATTTCACCCCATGGATCCACCATGGATTGGTCAAAGTGCAAAATGTTGCCTTAATCTAATCCAATGGAGGAACAAATGCCCGTTTTATACCCATGGTCATGATCGGCATCATTAAGTCTTGTCCTATATTGTTGGGTCAGTGGTCACATCACATGGCTATAAAAATTAACCGTTTCGATCAGCATTGGCCCAAACCCAAACATACCAGCTTTTCAACTGGCCGATGCACTCAACCGGTTCAATACATGTATCGCATATCGCCTACATGACCGATTGATCGATTGTATTGGCTTAAACCCACTTTGGGGCTCTAAAATACCTCTTTTACTGATTTTGCCGTGGTCAATCCATCCCAACACAAAAAAATCTACCCCATTTGAACTCGCAACAGTCCTAGTTTGACACTGTAACGGAGATAAGTAACCCTTGACACCAAAAATCTAACCCCATTGGGTTTATCACAACAAATTTGGATGATATATATAGTCATTAAACTTCACAGAGCTAAAATCAAGGACTTGGATAATTTGGATGGACTTATAATATCCAGAGGACCCTTGACCTGTGCTGGCCTATTCATCCCCTCTCCCTTATTTGTCATGCATCAAAGTAGGCACCACAAGAAGTGACAAACGCTTACAACATTTTTGGAATTGGACATGTGAGATGCATCATCATCTTTGATCAGATCTTTTTTTTGGTACCCAGCCAAGGGGGCTGGGGACCACGAGAGAATTCAAGCCCTAGTCATGGAAAGAGAAACCTGTTTTACTTATGCAAGAAGCGGAATCTAGGGAAGCAGGGTGCCAATCGAATGAATTGCTTATGAAAAAGCCATTTTTATTTGAAGATTTTAATATTTTAGTTTGCAACCTAAAAAAATTAATAAAAGATAAAATAACGGCGTAATGGTGTAAGATTATGATTTGCAGTTAATTGTAGGTAAAAAACAAGCAAAACTTCTCCTGTAAAATGCTAGTGAAAATCATAATCAGTTGAAAAGAACATCTTATAGCAGTGTCAGGATGTATACACACAAAATGTGACAGTTAAATCTCTAAACTTTACAACTCCAGAGATTTTCCATGCTTCTTAATTTTTCAGGCATTTCTTCAAATATTTTCAATCTTCCTTTGTTTTTGCAAACTCACGCCAATACATATTGAGAGAGTTTCGTTTCTTTTTCATTTTTAACATGACTCACCACCACAATCTTGTGGTACAAATTTTATTGGGTTTTTATAAGAGAAAAATTGAAATTTTTATAGTACAAAAACAGAGTTTAAAAGAGATTTTAGAATTAGATTAAACTGTGTGGACTTCTATCATCAAGAGTATAAAGAATTCATTAAAAAAAATCCCTTTCTCATTTTCTCTTGGGCTTTTGCAGCACTGGCACTTCAACATCGTGTGCTAAACTTGATTTGAATGATTTTGTAATTCTATTCCCAAAAAAAAATGATATCCTAAATTCATCATAGCGTTGTAAGAAGATAATCCTTCAGATAAATTGTTGAAACAAAACAGGGCTTGAACGCTACCAGCGATTAGGGAGCCCTACCCAGAAACAGAGAAGATACATATCACATATATCATAAGCTATGATGCCCTGGAAACGAGAACAGACTCCAGAATACTATTTTGGGCTATGACGCCTGGATATAGATATGGAAACAGGCACAGAAATAGGGATAAAGGATATGACTGCACACATTTGGAAATGCATGACATGAATACAGGTTAAGTTTATTCTATAGTTTTCTTTTGATCATTTCTAACCTGATGCAATTATCATTGTTTCCATTCCTTTCTAACATTTTGTATATTAAGAGTATGAAAACAAGGAAAACTATATGAAATAACGGGTTTAAATACAAAAGAATACACTAAACTTGTATTGTAGAAGTGTCAGTGCATACTCAGTCCAACAAGGGTCTAGGCATGTAGAGTATCCAAACATCATAATTTCTAAGGTATAGAAGCAATAGAATGAAATCTATTCCTACCACAAGCTTTTAATAAAATTACTGATGTGTCATTACAGGCAACAAACTCCTACACAGAGATCTACTCTTATTGTTCCAGTGACAGTTCACAAGCAAAAGATGCATAATAAAAGTATCATCATCATCAAAACCTTGTCCCAACAATGTTCAAGTCAGCTAAATGAATTCAGTTTCTCTATTCCGATCTATCTTGAGCCAATGCATAACAAAATGTGAGGGGCAATAATACTCAACTACAGAAAGGGTAGATTACAAGACACGCAGCACCATCAACCACAAACAAAAATATAATCCAGAACGTCAAACTCAATTAAATCATCTCTTAGTAGGCCCTAAATTCCCATTTTCAACGAAGGATGTTGAACTCATCTTCCAACAAGATTGTTAACAAGGTGTCCCTCTCATTATATTGAAATTATTCTGAAACCACTTTCTATGAAAGGCTCCGGAGCTTTGGACACTCAAAAACTACAGTTTAGGAAAAGAAAGAATTGGGGTGAATAATGATGTTTCCCTTATCCAAATAATAATAATAATAATAATTGGTGGAGTTCCAATTACTAAGACTTAAAATTGCAAGTTAGAGAGCTGACCATTACAAGATCATGGAATGTCACCAAGAATCAAACTCGATCATCTCTTAGTAGTCTCTAAACTCATAACAAAGAACTGTTGAACTTACATACCAACAAGATGATTAACAAGGTCCCCCATTATATCGATATTACTCTGAAACCACTTTGGAAAGGAGGAAGCCTTAAACCAGAAGACGGACAGTTTAAAGCCCAGAAACATTGATTCAAGTTCATGCAATAAAAACACACACCATGACCAATAATAGCGCGCGCACATAAGCCAAATGACAAAACCAACAGGCATGATACTGATGCTAGATACTTGTATGATAGAGCAAACAGAATATCAATATCAAAAATGGTCTCTTGCGCAAAAAGGGCTTACCAGAGGCAGGCCCCCCCTATGTCTCCTGTGCATGGTTCTCATGTGAACTTTGCACAGAAGAATATTCTCCATATTAATATTTACAATAAGTTCTATAATTTCGTTGATATTTTAAATTTTTTATTTTGTATGTCTATAATTTCTTACTTTTCAACATAGTAAGGTGTGACAAGGAATGCAAATAATAGTGCTATCATTGAATGTAGGAACACTCTAAAGAACAAAAATAGTACTTAAGAAAAACGTATAGTAGTACAAGCATAGTATCTTTTTCCAGTAGAAGTCATCAAGGTATTATAATCAAATAGCATGTTACAAATTGAATATGTGCATGTATATTATGGGTATCAGAAAACGCAAAGTGGTGTCTCTCCCTGTATCTGTACCTAGGCAATAATCGAGTGACTTCTTTCCATTCAGTCCCAATAAACTACTAAAAAATATCTGTACCCAGGCAATGATCGAGTGACTTCTTTCCATTCAGCCCCAATAAACTACTAAAAAATACAGACCAATTTTTTTTGTACCGTTTCCCCAGAAGAAAATCACAATCTTGTTGGCTTCGCTCTAATCAATCCTCATTTTCTTTGGCCAGGGACCAGAGAGGACATGCTTGTTGCCATGGATCTTCATCAGTTTGCTGACTTTACATTATCATGTCCTCCTTAATAAACAAAAATGGACCTCGGGGGCTCGGTGGCAACTGGCAATAAAAAGATCAAATTGATCCTGGCATAAGTCAGAAATAAGATTCTCCAAAAGATTCCCCAAATGCACAATAAGAATACACTACCAGCACCGATAAGTATGGATTCACCTTGCAAGCAGTGCAATCAAAAGTGCAACCAGGAGCTAAGTGATCTGTGCACTGCAGGCATCAAAGGGGTGGCTGCCTCGCTTAAAACCCTTAGGCAGTGGTGATAGCCTAAGGGTCATCAGTGTGCCTAGGAAGTGGCCACCCAGGTGTTCATATGGCTGAGAAGGAGAACAAGAGAGGAAAAGAGGGAGATAGGGGGCAATGATTGGCCTTTCCAATCTCAAAACATATGCTCAGCTTCTCCAATCTCCAGTTACAGTTCCTGCTTCCTTAAAATTTGTTCAACTACAGCTGAGTTGTATTTTTCCTGACTGCTTATTTCAAATGTGCTTTATCTTTGTTCTTCTTCTTCTTCCAAACCTTAACAGTTTTGGCCATATATTAATTTTCTAATACCATAGGTTAATTTATTCTCTCTGAGTATGGTTTCTCTTCTTATATTGATATGTCTAACATTCTATCTTTAATCAGTTTCTGGATTGGTGATAGAAAAATCTAAGGCTTTTATTTGGTTAAATAATAATGTGACACGCACATGCACAACAGAACAGTAGGAACAGAGAGCATGTAGAAGCACAGAGATCTCTTGGCAAAGATTCAAAACCACAAACAGATCACCAGTAGTTACTTAAGCAGAAACAAATATGTCAGGAATTCTTGTTCTACATGTTGGAAACAGTGGTGAGTACATCAACTCAATTTAAACCAGTTCTGCTAACAGGATGTATATCGCTCTGGCTAGGTACCTCCCACTGGAGAAGCAGTTGCTTTGGATCAAGAGCGATAGGATTGCACAAGTTCCAGTAGTGCTTGAGCCGGTTAGTATGGTAAACCCTGCCCCAATACCATTCTCAGCCATCAACAAAGTAAAATAAAAAAACTGACTGATAGCATAAACCCCATCATACAGAATGGCAAGCACAGTTACTGATCAAACAAATATAACCAGCATCATATCAAACAAAGAGAAAACAATCTGATAGTACAACCAAGGAGTCGAGATGAAAACTACATGTGTAAAAAAGATATGAATAAATTAGTCTTAAAGAAAACAAAATTCCCAGCACATAAAGCTCGGGAACATCACTCAATTTGTATTGAATGGCAAGGGGACTATGTCATACCAATAAGAGATTTACAAAACTTTCAACAGCGGCAGCAGTCCCCAACAAGAGTTCTTTGTATAAAATTTAACACTGGAGATACATGTCAGAAAGAACTCGGCCTTATAGACCCAAGAACTCATCTGTTCCCAACCAATTTCCTCAAATGAATGACTAAAAACACCAAGTTAGCAGTTTCCAGATGAGCTCACACCCTCATGTCGGAGTTTCACAAAAGCACCACCGACTGTAACACAGAAGCTTCAACACCCGCTGGCAAAGCTTAGCCACTCTCCCTCTTACAGTTCCTAGGCAAGAGATATTTGTACTTGTCTGCATTTTGAAGAAGATACCCTGGTAGGTGAACTGCTGAATATGAATGAGGTATCGGTCCTAATTTGCTAATGATTTCCTTGAAAGTATACTCCTCCGGCAGCATATCAAATAAGTCCGCACCTCGGCAAATGACATCCTGGATCCTCGATGGGTTGAGGTAATGGGAAAACCTCACCCGGTCATTGTGACTATAGGCTTTCATCTTGAATATGAACTCGCTGATACGACGGAAACAAAAGCTGCAATGCCACCCTGAATCAGATAAGATGTAGTCTGTTTGGCGATAATGTGCATACCTCGTCTTGCCAGTCTGATACCTATGGACTGAAGCTCTCCAGCTCTTATTGTCCAAAAGAAACTCAAAAGAGTATAAATAGTTACGGAGGCGAAGATGAAGGACAGCAGGGGTTTCATCACACCACCTCAACAGATTGATGGTATGCCTGCTTGGGATCTCATCAACATCAGACATGATCAGCAAGTCATCATCAGTTATACCAGCAATTCTTAGAAGCTGATCGAGTGCCACACGTTGGTAAGCCTCTTCGACAAATGGGTTTTCTCCTTTCTTAAACCTGCCTCCGATAGTTCCATAAGTCAAACGGGACTTGACGAATTTGAACTTATCTCGATTGGTAGCGAAAACCAGAGGCTTTGGCAATCCAGTGAATGTCGAATTCGACTCAAGGAGAACAAACTGTGTGATATAAGGGTAGAGCTCATTCCAGCGGATGGAAAGAATGTCCACCTCATTACTGAACAACACTGCATCAAAAACGCGCCTTGGACTTTCTCTGATTCCCCATCCATGAAGTTTGCAAAGGTTCTCCATCGATACATTCTCATGGTAATAGTGAGGAATCTCAATGAATGGTTTTGGAGGAGATTCCCAGATTGGTCTTAAAAAATATGTTATCTTCTGCCCATGTATATAAATACCTAGAATGCACAAGGGAACGATGATAAACAGAAGGACATATGATTTAAAATCCAACCCTCTGAGAATACACCGTAATCTCGACATGCTCAACGCCCCTCTTGTTGATTCCTAAAATTAGAAAACAAGGAAAATTTAATTAGATGGCATAAATAAAGAGCAAAATGTTGAATGATTGCCTCATCCATCTTAAACAAAAAATTGAATTCAACCAACCCCAATCACCATACAAAAAAGGAAAAAAAAGGAGAAATATCTCTCATCTCCAAAGGTAGAAGAACACTCAATCCCTCAAAACCTAAACTTAAAAAGTTGATTCAACCCCACATCTTCCACCCAAAAAAAAAAAAAAAGACCCAAGTCATTAATTCCATGTATTTGCATAAATACTTTTCTCCCAATTCCAATTCGATTTGGGTTTTGAAAAATTCAAATACCCAAATCATAAATTTAAAAATCCTCATTAACACATTACCCCGTTCCCGTTCCGGAGGAGAAAAATCACAGCTCCACAAAGTAATTAAAACCCAACAATAATATACAATCAATCGACCATAAACCAAAACAAGCATATGAAAAAAATCAAAGAACAGATCCCTATCTGAATAGAGAGAGAGAGAGAGTGAAAATACCTGTCCACAGACGTCTTCGCATATATCATCCGTCTTCTTGGAGCAATAATACCCTCCTTCCTGCATCATAATAATCAGAAGGCAAGAACCCCAGAATCCCAAAACGAGAAAAAGAGGGGAAAAATCTCTCCTTTCTACGATTCCCCGCAACCCCTTTACCCCGGCAGCGATCTCCGAACAGTAGAATCAGATCAGACACCAAACCCAACAAACGGTCGTCGCCCACCTCAAGAAAACCCGCTGCAGAGTCCCAAACCCCCCCGATCTCCTGCTCTTCTGGGGTTTGCCGGATATTCTCACTCGGAAAAGTTCCGACCAAAAGGGCCAAAACGCAATACAAACAGATTGCAATACCCTTATTTAGACCACCCAAACAGGTCCCCTAAATATAGAGAATAGAGAAAAGATGGTGGTGGTCCTCTGCTTCTCTGTAATGGATGGATGGAAGGCAGTTGGTTTTTTTGATTACTTCTTCTCAAGCCCTCTCTCTCTTTATATATGCTCAGGAAACCGTGTATTTTAACGTTACAAAGAAAAGATCCAAGGAATATGAAATTAACAAGGAGCCGTTTTGCCTTGTTTTCTACCCCTTGGAAGAATATTGTATTGGGTATTCTTGGCATTTACTAGTCCTAGGGGAAAAAAAAGAGGTTTTCCTAGCATTGGAAATAGACAAACAGCTTGATTTTTTTAATAAGATGGTGAGTTAGGGTTTCCATGTTAGTCTCTCACAAGGAAAGGGGTTTTTTTCTGTTTTGTTTTGTTTTGTTAGAGAGGAGTAGGGTTTGTTGTGGGCACTAATCCACCCTAGAATCTAGGGCAAGGTGGAGAACTCAGTCGAGTTTTTGGTTTTTTGGTTGCAATTGGAAAAGGTATTACGGTTCGGTGAGAGAAACTAGGACTTTCACTCATACAAGTCAAGGTAGTGTCATGTTAATTTGGTGTTTGGTGAAACGGTTGACTCAGTCAAGACTTTGTAAAGGCTCAGTTGACTCGGTAGATATTATGTAGGAATTCATGAAAGAATTTATGCCTATAGTTTTAATATTTTATACCATGGAGTTATTTGAAAACTCGAAAAATTTTCCTTTTTTATTTTGTTTGTTAGGTTGGCCGGCTCAACAAGAGTAATACTTTCAGGTTGAAGCCCCTAGAATGGATCTGGACGTGAGCCATAGCAGAAATATAATTTAGCATAAAGTTCACGTAGATCAAATGATCCTAGTCATTAAAATGAGATCGATCGTTAGATATTTCGTGGAGAAGAAAATAGCCAGCTGCTCCTGATAAAATTCATCAAAAAGAATCAAAATACACTGTGGACCGTTTGATAAGAATGACTCGCATGGCATGTTCTCAGAACATGGGGCCCACTTTTTTGATGGTCTGGATTCACTTGTGTCGATGTATTCCACCAGCCAGAGAAGTAGCAAAATTGTTCGCCCCACAACGTTATACTTCGTGGAAAACAAGTGGGCCCATGTTCCGACTAACCCACACTCGATGACCCGCCGCTTGAACTATGTTCTTAACGCGGTTTCCAGAGCTCGGTAGTCGGTAGTCATAGCCGAAACCGTTACGTACAGTTGGAATATCGGTTCCGAGCCGAACCGTTACATCTGCCTATTTGATTCTTGTTTAAATCTTAAAGTAATAAAAGATGAGAATTATAGAAATTGAAGTCTATTGGCATTTGGCAGTCCAAGCAGGGGAGTTAGAGCCTAATAGTTTACAACACTTTATAAAAATCACTTGCTATACTCATAACAATTATCTAATTTACAAAAAAGGTCCTTTTCTTTTCTTTTTTTTTCTTAGTTCTTAAAAACAAAGGATTTGAAACATCCATTATTTAGATCATTTTAAAGTGTTTTAAATCTAAAAAGAGTCTAAAGCCTAATATGCTTGGAAATATATCAACCTTTTGTATTTTGTACAGAGGGTGCACCTATTATGATATCATCAATCCAAAAGTTGTCATACAGATCTACAGTGTGAATTGGCAATTTAGCACCACCCCATTTTTATAGTGTTTGAGATGTTAGTTTTTTTTTAAATAACTTTTTTTTTTTAAATAAGGGACAGATGCACGTGCGATATCAGAAATGTTAGAAGTGAAGCCAATTCAAAAAGCCAGCTCAACTCAGCTTGGGAATTGAGCTTGGTTTGTTATAAAAGGTTTAGTCTGGTTAGATTTATGCATATTTTCAGTATTATTTAGTATATAAAATAAAGATTTTGGTAAATATAACGTAATCATATTAATTTAAAATTCTAGAAATTAATTCAATTAGAACATGAAGTGGTTCTTTAGAATGTCCTAACCACACGCCCAATTTAGGCTAAGCTTGACTCATGCATTTTCACTAATATATAAAGGCCCTGCTATTAAGAAATAAGATGATGTAATTAGAGCAGTAATTGACCAACTCCTAATCTAACTCCCTTGTCATCTCTCCGCCGTTGTGATTGACATGCATCCATTTTGGGATGTAAATGGGTCAAGTTTGGTTAAGTTCAAATCCTTATAAATAAAAATTATAAAATACACTATACACTCAAGCATCTTGGGTATTGAGACTCGAACCCATTGGACTTAGACCCAATTGATAAAAAGAATTATTCCATACTCAACTCTTTGGATTAAGTCCTAACTAGCAAAATGCCCCCGTGCTTAGCACGGGCAATAGAAGTCACACAAAAAAGTGTCATTTGATTTTTATTATATAAAAGATGTTTTTTTTTCATATGGTTATATTATATATAATCTAAAAGAAATTAGAAATGTCTCATAAAAATAAAAGTTTTACAGGCTTAATATTATAATCGCAGATGGGAAGGATATTATGGCTTGTATAACAATCATGAAACAAAGAATAACAGGTTTTCATAAAATAATAAAATTACAACTTTAAATAAATAATTAATACAACATTTTTAAAATTTCATCAAAAAATTGAAATATGATAATTTCTCAAGAAATTATATTGTGATGAGAAACATTTATAAGAAATTTAAAATATGATATTAATTTTATTAGAGGTGGGTTTTAGTAGTGAGTGGTTGGGTTCAGGGTAGGTATGGGTTTCTACCTTTATGGACTTACACCTGAGCCTAATTCAAGGCGGGCTCATGTTTCGAGTTTCCTTAACTCACCCTTCAATTGATAAATTTGATAAGATTATCATTATTTACCTTCGTTCATGAGAATCATTATGTAGAAAAGTTATAATTGTAATAGATTTTTATGAAATAATATAATTAGTTGAGTTGGATGTTAAAACTATACCATGATACTAACCATTTGTTGCTTGTTGCCTTACAAATAAACTAATAAATTTATAAGTTCCAAATATTTATTTAAGCTGGGGAATGGTCGAGAATCTTCACCCAAGGGCATTAAACTCTCAACAATCAAGGGGTTCGTATTAAACACATTTATCCAGATACCCCCATAGTCATAGGAAAGCAGAAATCATGTCTCTTAAGCAATCCTTCATAAATTACTATAGGCTCCACATAAAATTAAAAATAATAAAATGAAATGAAATAAAAAGAAAATAAAACCAAAAGGCATCACTATACTACGTCATCTTTTTGGACAACAAAACATAAGCTACAAATAAACTATATTGGGCATCACTATTAGTCCGACTCTCACAGAAAAGCATAAGTTTCTTTCTTTTTTTTTTTTCTTTTCATTTGTAAGAAAAAAGGAGAAAGATGAAGAAAGAAAGAAGCTTGTTTTTCTTTTCTTTATCTTTTTTCCTCTCGCATATTGCTTTCTTTCTTCCATCTTAACCTCTTTTTTTTCACTCTCTTCTTTCTTTTAGATTTAATAAACTATGAACAGAGAAAGTCTAGGGTCAACTAACATTTCCCTACCTTCCCTTCATCTAAGCAATATAACATTATTACGTATGTATTGATATATAAGCAAAATGAAAGAAAGCAATTGAAAGATGTATATTTTGATCCATAAAAATAAAAGCAATGGTGCCAGCATTTACCCCAGAAAACATCCAAATGACTTTCATTTGTCCACCATTAATTTGATTCCTTGAATATTTTCCTATTTCCATGGAATTGCACAAATCCTCATCTAAAATACCCAATTCAATCTATTTCTTTTTTAGTCCTACTGATTTTTCTTTGGGGATAAAATGCAGGGCCTTTTTCAATATTGACAACCTTTCATCAAGAAAAAGTTTTTGTCGAAACAACCGATGGGCAAAGCAAGGACTTTGCTAGGATTGTAGAGTCACAAGTGCTTTTTCCCTTCATAAATAAGGGAAATGTTCATATGCATCTTTCCCTCACTATAGGGTGAGGGATGCTTCCATTTTTTGGTCTTTTCAAGTACAAAAGACCCCACCCCATGTACTTGAAAAGTCACTTTTATACTTGAAAAGACCAAAAAATGGAAGTATCCATCACCCTATGGTGAGAGAAAGATGCATATGATCATTTCCCCATAAATTATAACACCTTTGTCCCTTGAATGGAATAGAGAAGATGTCTCCCTTTGTTGTCTTTTGATTATAAAGCTTCTTTGCTTGTGCTCAACTGTAAATAGTATGCATTTTATATAATCAAGAAAAGCCAAACTTCATTTCAGAAAAAAAAAAAAAAACAATTAGGTAAACAAATAAAAAATCAAATGACAACACAACAGGAATGGTTGCCCTGCTAATCTTTGAAATCTAAATTGTTAAAAAAAAATAAAAAATTCTAGTGACTAAATTTCACCACAACAAGAAGTTCACTGAGAGACAACACAATTTAGCAAAACATGCCCATGCCAATATAATTTAGGACATAGAAAATATACAAAAGTCTCGCCACAACAAGAGGTTCACTGAGAGACAACACATATATAAGAAAACAAATCAAGAAAAGTGTGCAAAACAAGAAATCGGGCAAAAAAAAAAAAAAAAAACACCAAAACAAAAGAAATCTAAAATACAGGGCAACCATTAACTGCAAGAGATTGTGTCGGGCTCCTCCACCTGGTAGTACTCAATCTCGTAGGATATCTATATTTACATTTACGCTAGGGATAATGGCCACTTATAGTGGCTGATCATAAAACATTACAAACTTTTGGTCTGCCTCGAATTCTTCTCCATCAAAACACCTTATTTTTACTTGCTTCAAAAGACCATGCCATGGTGATGGAGACATAGGCATGGCAAAAGAAACCCACCGAACGCGAGAAGCACTGATTCAATAAAAATAATAAGAAAACAGAAGACAGATAGAGAGATGTGTAAACGACATTGTTTTCTTGTGTGAAATTACCTACGACCTCAAAGAGCTTGGAAAAAATTCCTCTGGAAAAGAAGAACGGTAAGTATCGATGGGTGATATTGGTAGATTCAATAAATATGGGAGAACAATTGGCGGGATGATATTAGCATGGGCAATATAATCATAGTATTAAGATTTATAAAAAAAAAAAAAAAAAAACTTAATGATCAATTTCTTTAAAATCAAATGCAAAAGGTTATAAATGTTGTCATTTTTTTAATAATGTTGTCATTTTCTTATTAATTATGAAACTTATTATTTTTTTATCAATCCCATATATTATATATTCATTTGGTTTTAGTTTTATTGTAAAACGGTTATTATAGAAAATTAATGACTATATAGGAAATCCTATAAAATAGTTATTTTAAAAGTTTGATCACCTATGCTTAAAGTACAACGCATGACTATGAAAGTAATAACAACAATATTTGTAGGAGTCAATATTCTAAAAATATAGTTACTTTTATAAATATCTCATAGATAAAGTTCAACTCTCAGTCAACATTCCAAAGTGGGGCTAGGGTCCTTTCCTCATTGACTAATTTTAACCTTTTGTTGATAACTATTAGAAAAAAAAATGTTCTGTGGTGTCATGACAAGGTTGCCCATTTAAAACCTAAGTGTCCTAAGTTCGAATCTTGGCACATATCATGATTAATTTTTACTGTGTCATTAAAAATACATGGGTCAGGCCTAACACGGGCTAGTCGAGTTAGCCCGACCTGAGATTTAATGGGTGCGGGTTGCAGGTTTGCAACCCGTTTCAGATGCGAGTCGGTTACGTGTTGGAGGTCTAAGAAGTGTGCTCTACCTTTGGCCTTACCCGATTTTGCCATGTCCGACCTGTCTGCTGGCCTCTGTAAGAAGAGAGGATGTGGGGACAAAGAGATGGGATTGGGAGGGGTCAAACTAAATTAACTTGGATGAGTCAATATCAATTGGAGCGAATTGGAGCCGATTTCAATTTGAAACCAATTCGCTTCATATAAAATAATTAATTATAAACTAAGATCAACAACTAGTAAAATCCTTCTAAAGCTAAAACTGATAGGAAAAGGGTACAAGACCGTTACGCAAGGGTGTGATTATTGTCAACCGTGTACGCAGCAACGCTGAGAAATGCGGATGATTTGGTCGAAGATGGCAGGAGTGAGGAGTCCCCACGCGCATCATTACTCAGTCAAGAGGTCCGTTGGGTCTTCATTTTTATCTGTTTTTAACGATGGTGGCGATGATAATGATATAATACTCTTCTTTTAGTTTACTACTACGACTCTATAATATATATAAATATATATATATATCTATCTATCTCCATAGTCATCATAGATGTTGGTGGAGACTGCAGAGTATATATTAGAACGTTTCCAGCTTTTTTTAGTCAATCCTACTTTGTCCACATTCCAAGTAGGTGCAGCGCGCGACGCGCATACGTTTCCATGGACCTCCAGCTGCAAAAGCAAAGGTGTTTGTGCTGGGCTCACACCCAGGTCAGAAATGGTCAAGAGAATATGTGCTGAACCTTCATTTCTTATTACACAGTCGCTATATGAAAGTGGGCTCCGACTATCTAATTAGTCAAGGGACCTAAAATAATTGGGCCCCTAATATTTAAGTACATAGGCCCCGGATAGCCCTTTTTCTTCCTTATTTTTTACAAACGATGTGTCCAAGGTCTCTTTGAGCACTTTGATTAATTCTCGAGAGGTGGTTTCTCCATATCCGACTCACAGGTGCATGCCGGGAGCTGTTTTCAGCTCATGGTGTCCCAACAGAGCGGGGAGTCGAACCCAGGACCATGAGGAGCGAACCCATACCTTAGGGCCAAGTAAGCTACCGCCAGCTGGTACCCGGATAGCTAATTAGTGAAAGGGACCTCAACCAAGTGGGCCCCGACCCGAATATCTAATTTGTCAAGGGACCTAAACGAAGTGAGTGTGCACGGACTCAGCCAACCGATAGTCAGTGGGTCAATTCTTTTTGTCTTGGAATAGGGTTACAATTTCTGAATTAGTCATCCAAGGGACAAAGTTTGGATTTGCGCGTATACATGGTCTTTGACGGGCCAACTTGATTTGAGCCAACCTGTCACATTAATGGATGATGACCCACCAAACCAATAAACCCCCCTTTGTCAACTGAAAATAAAGGTTTTAAAAATACCACTCTTGTCAGAGGCAACTTGGATTCTCACGTAGTTTTAAAATACTACTCTTATTTTTTTAGGTCGTCGTTTGGCAACAAAATCCTTAGGAAAATTTTTTTTGGTTTCTCTAAAGTTGTGGTAAATACATGTTTGGCAATTATAAATTTATGAGGATTTGAACAAATGAAAATCTTCATTGGTTAGGATTTCTAGATCCGACCACCCCCCATATAAAATTTGAAAATCCCCACTTAAGTAGATTTACATACCAAACCCTATTTTTCTTAGCTATATGCATCGATACACATCAATATCAATGTGGGATCCTCAACTATACAAATCCCCGGCGAGGAATTCTTATTCCATTAATAGTAAAGAATCATCAGATTTATGGATTCTTTGCCTGTTACCAAACATGCTCTTAAAGTTTCTTAATTCAATTAGACCTTTTAAAAAGGAGACGGTTTAATTGCCGGCTGGAATTAAGAAACGCAAACTTGTCATATGGTAATAGTTATATGGGAAACCTTAACTTTTTAAGGGCAAATAGATGAACGCCACAAATATAATCCTTTCAGTAAAAGCCCTGGTACATGATATCAACAGGCCTTGCTGTTTAAGGGTTAAGAAAAGATTTGTGGAAGAGGAAATCCCCACTGTGATTAGATCCTAGGAGGAGGCGGCGATATTCTCATAATGCTGCAATTAAGGCACGGCACCACAATAGTTTTATGGTGAAGGCGAGGGCGGACGTTGACCTCAACAATCCCTGCCTCAACGGCACACCCGCCGCGACTCCTGCTGTGAACTCACAAAATGCAGGTCCCGTGACTCGAACACCCGACCTACAAAGCTCTGATACCACTTGTAGGATTTTACACCCCATTGATGTACCACTTATCCTAAAACCAATTGGTGATAGGAAACGGCACCACAATAGTTTTGTGGTGAAGGTGAGGGCTCGACAACAATTATGACCACTCAGAAGCGATGGTGGACGTTGACCTCAACAGGGTGGTTCTCACAGCTTTAAAAAAATGGAGGTAGAAGGGTTTTGCACGAATCCTAGTGCTTGGATGCTAAAGAAGAGGTTCAAACTCTTTATGGCATTCTTTATTGGACAATTAACCCAATTATTGCCAATATAAAGAATCTAATTTTGAGTTTTAATCATGTTGAGGTTTCTTATATTCCTAGAATCTTGAACCACGCAGCCCATTTGTTGGCTAAGTTTTGTTTCTCATGTAACCAAGATATAATTCGTGAAAGGGCATTAATGTTCTTAGGAGGATGTTGCTAATTGTAGCTCTTTTGATGGATCTTTTTTGGGTGTCTGGTAGTCTGTGTTTTGTGTCTTCATTCTGGTTCCTTTAATGAAATTCTGTTTTACCAAAAATTACGGAAAACCTTAGCGTGTAGTAAAAAATAATATAGACAAACGTATAATAAAGTAAACCCATATGTCCAAACTTGACAAAAAGAATTAATAAAAGTTATATGATTACTTTAGGCACTTATATCCATTTGTTAACCTTTTTTAGTTTTGAAAAAGATGCAAAATTTTTCAAAGCCGTGTATTTATAAATCTTCTTTTGAGTGGTTTAAACTGTTTGGCAAAGTTTTTATGAATGTATGGTTGTGTCAACTGTTAAGATCTTTTCTCTCTTTTTTTAAAAATAACAAAATGTAGCCTTGTAAAATAGACATAAATGTCTAAGGTGCCATTTGTTTGTACTCACATACCTATGTAAATAATGTACATTTAAGCATCACATACATCAATGAGAAGAAAAAATTGTGTGTAAATGAGACCATTTTCAACCTCTCATTTACAAACCTATGGAGGTGGTAAATGATCACATATGTAAATGAGAAAAAGACACCTATACACATGCAATGGAGCTTTCGCCTGGTATAAGTTGCGGTTTCAAATCCCTTGAGCCACAATTTTTGACACTTTTGTGGGCTCCTAATAAATAACTGGGTTCATCTTCTTTATCATATGACAAAACCCAAGGCGATTTAACTTTTACGATATGACAAGTCTACTTATTATAATCAAATGTAACATATTAAACAATCTATTTGTGAAAAGATATAATTGAAATAATTTTATTTCAAACAAATCAAACCGGGCCAACTTTTTGCACAACTGATCCTAAATCAAATAGAAAAAAAAAAAAAAAAAAAAAGACTTGCCAAAATCGGACCTTCCTGCATAGTAGAATAGAAGGTATGTTGCAACTATGTATTTTGTTGGTGTCATAGTGATATCCCAAGTTTGGGTTGAGTTTTTTTTTTAGAGCGAAATTTGAGTTTAGTCAAGAGCATGTAGAACTTAATTTTAAACCATTATTTCCGTGGTGTTTGCTAAGGGTTTCCCTACAAGAATTTAATTAAAGAAGTTTAAGCAAAGGAACCTAGGTGGAGATATAGACGAGATCATCACTTTTATAAGAATTATCATGTTAAGGTTATGGCGGTTAACAATTGAGAGAGAGAGAGAGAAACCGATGGCCCCTATTGAATCTTCATGTTTTAATCTCCAAAGAGACTAATGGACATGTGCTTAGCTCTTGTTTGGCATCACTACTTTTTGCCTCTATTTATCTAAATCTCTAAAACGGGTAGAGATTTTGATAATATAAGTGTTTGGTAGCGTGTTTCACCCTCTAAATAGTGTACAGAAGTGGAGACAAAGCCTATTTTTCTCACATCCCACCATTGGATGCATGAAGGAAGTAGAGGGAAAAAAAGAGGTGGGTGAATAGTGAATCTAACCTAACAACACCAAGTTCAATTTTTTTACGTTTTCTGTTTCAAAATCTAAAAGTGTAAATCAAGATCCAAACTGTTGGAAGTGTTCATAAGCTTAAACATGACCATGAAACTAAATCTCAACCGTTGGATCATCACCAATCTCGAGAGATGTGAAAAAAAAGTGATCCATTTGATGCAATTTTCTAAAATCTGTGGGTCCGAAACACAAGATCTAAACCGTTAGATCTCTTTGAAAGCCTAAAAATGATTATGTGGTCAATTTTTAAGGCTTGATATCTTATGGATCTCGAGATATTTGGAAAATAATATCAACCATTGATGTATCATGCTCAGTTTTGGATTTATCAATGAGCAGTAATGCTTTTCTATTTTATTATTATTATTTATTTATGGGATAGTAAATCACGATCCACATAGTTAAAACTGCTCCAAAGACCAAGCCTAACTATAAGACCAAATCTTAGTCGTTGGGTCATCACCAATCTCAAGATATGAGAAAAAAGTGAGTCATTTGATGGTATTTTCTGAATTATGTGGGCCCAGCACACAAGATCCAAACTGTTAGATCTCTTTGAAAGGCTGAAAATGGCCATGGATTCAATTTTTAAGGTTGATACCTTGTGGATCTTTGAGAGATTTGTAAAAAACTTTCCACCATTGATATAAAAAAAATCTATTTAACATACATCCTTGCATTACCAAACACTCCTTTTTTATTTTAGCTTCTTTTTTTTATGACTCTTTTTTCAATAGCTCTATTTAAATAGGTCTATCCAAAAAGAAAAGTAGAGAAACCAAACAAGCCCTTAATTTTTGAAATTTCAAAACCCACTAAAAAGAAGGGTCCGAAATCTTATTCTCATCAAGTCGCCCATCGATAGCCTCTAAAACGGATTCAAGGTTAGATGTAAAAGAGTGGGCAACCATTCATGGTGGGCCCCTTCTATCCACTGTTTTATTGTGAGAATGGGTCCCACTAGGTGCCTGCATGGAAAATCCATTATCTCATTAACATAAAAGCCGACGGACGACTAAGTATCTTCCACTTTGTGATCGTGAATTAGACAAAACCTAAAAAAAATATAAAGTTATCCATTTCCAAACAGAAATGTTCAATGCTGGAAAAACGACTCTTGATTCTTATTCGTTCACCTTCCAAGAACCTTCCCTAGGAATGACGTAAAGAAGAAGGCGAGAACAAATACACCTCACTATCTCGTATAGACCGAAGCAAATTGAAGTCTTCAAAAATGCCAATGACTATTTCCTTTCCTTTTCATCTTTTCTTCACATGTTTGGTTCTTTCTGTTTTTATTTGAAGGACTTCACAACGCAAATGTGACCCTACAAGTGGCGGATCAAGGATTTTTATTTGGGTGGGCTAAACTTTTGTTATACTTTGCTAATTTTTTTAAAAATTAACAATGCCAAAAGAGAAAATATATTACAACTAAATAGACACAAAATATTTTCCATGCTCAGATATCTGCCCAATTGAAAGTTCTTCCCACTTCCTCCCCCAACTTTACTTGATCATCAATTCATCATCATCAAAGCAACCTAAGATAATATTTTATTTAATCCTAAGTATTTGGATGCCCTAAGACGATAATATGGGTGAGCACCCAATTATCCTATTTGGGTTCCCAAAGGAGTTTTATTTAGATCTAGGGAATTTGGTTGCCCGCACTTACATTAGGCGTAAAAATAATTACCTATAGTTGGTCGTGGGCTAATGGGAAAGAAGAAAAATTGCCACTTAAATGTAACTCAAATTTATCTAAATATATGAACCATAAGGCTTGATTAGTTTATTTAGGGTTATTTGGTGATAGAGAGAAACTAACCACAAAAGGCTCGATCGGCGTGAAAAAGGATTTTGGACTCTTATCAAATAGAAGATGTTGGAAGAGAACATTTTGTGACGTGGGGCGTTCGCATGATTTATGTATAGGGCAACTGTTCATTAGTCATATAAAAGGAGAGGTCCAGGCACATTAAGATCTACAATTTCAAAATTGACCTGGGGCGGCTACGTAGGTCCGCCACTGGACCCGACCATTCTCACCATCTGATTTTCCATTTTTGAGATGGATCCATTGGTCACGTGTCTTTTAAGGGTCAAGAGTTGAAAGAGTATGAGTAAATTATCATTCCATTTTGGAAATGTGCTCTACTGATTTCATACTTCTCACATGCCACAGGTTGGTTTGAGAGAGACGTCCAATAGAAACACTGAGTGGTTAGTCTTATAGATCAGCTGTCTATGAAAATTAGAATGCTGCCATTTGATCCAAGGCATCAAAATAGATATGTAACGAAAAATAAAAACTTGATAGTGTCTCATAATCAATTATTGTCTTAGATTGAATAGATTCTCTGTCTCTGAAGTTGATTTTTGATATATGACTAATATAAAGCTAAAGGACTTTCAGTGCTGACATGCATGCCACACATCCTACTTTTTTTTATTAGTAAATGATGCCCCACATCTCACTTTGTATAAGCATTTGCCATGTGAGAATAGTACTTCTTTTGGAGGTCTCTTTTTTTATTAGAAAGAGAAGTAGAACTCATATAAGGTGTCTTGTAGCGTTTATATATGAGAAGTTTTTGGCTAATTTATATGTGAGTCTTCTCCTTTGTCTGGGCTTGAAGCCTTGAACCTGCACATGGCAAGCTAAGATAACCTAAATTTCTTCGATTATCATTTTAAGGTCGGCCGGTTTGACTTGATCTTGATTCCTGAGATCTTGCGGTTGTGATGATGAAACATCTTTCAACTGTTTGCGTGGGCACTTGACCTTTCAATAGTTTGTGGTAAAAAAATAAATAAATAAATAAATAAACAAATTGTCCCATATTTGGACAATTGTAAATACTATGTAAGGAAAAAAACAAGTTGACTTGGCAAGTCAACGTGAAAGCTACACAATTTAATGCTAAACTAGCAGAAAGACCCGTGGGATGCACAATTTAGGGGACCGCTCGGGTACAGCATTGCTGCAGCATATTTATGCTGCAGCACCCCACTCCATCCAATAGGATGCTGCCCCTATCATTCCAACTTTCAAAATGCGAGTAACACATTCCCAAAACTCTTTTACGCTTAATGTTTTTATTTTATTTCCAACTTTGCCCTTCAAGGAATAAATACTACCCAACACCCCTCGCTCTCACCCGTAACTCTCTCCTCAAGTCTTTCCCACGAAAATGTATCAATGGCCCATGTCTCTAATGCAAACCATTCAAATTGAAGTTTCATTCTCTAGCTCTATCATCTTGAATTAAAGTAAGGTTCACCTTCAAATTGATCATATATAAATATAATTTAAATTAAAATAAATTAAAAAAAATAAAACAAGAAAGTGCATCACATCAAATACTGGCACTGACAATACAATAACCAAGAATTTTTTTTCGTTAGGGTGCCAAAGTAGTAGAAAAATCTTAAATTAAACTGCTATATTTCTTATATCAATATTTTTTATCTATTTAAATAGAAATATTTTCCCTTCATTGTCAACAATTGAATATGCTGCACCAAAAAGGACTCAATTTTTCAAATAAATCTAAAAAATAATTTCTTTATTTCCTAAACAAGGATTGGGCCATGTTGCTTGAATTATGAATTTTAATCCATTTCCCACATTTTCCTTGAATTTAATGCATAAATTTATTGATCAAGAGATAAAAAAAAGCCTTGATGTGTTGTATGAATGTTCTCAATGGAAAAATAATAACTTGCAAAATCTTTAAAAACTAGCACTGGGTTTTATCCACTATTGCTGGGTTTTTTCTTTTTTCTCTTTTTTTTTTCTTTTTGGTGATGATTCTTGTATGCAGGGACATAGCTGATGGTTACATAGGCTTCTACTCATATTTTTATTATTCCCAGAACAATGAAGGATTGACTAGGCTCACAAAGATATCCATTGAATTTTTTTTTTTCCTTTTTCTTAAAAAGAGATTGTATGAAAAAGAGATTGCATGAGAAATTTTTTTCAAAGGCAACATGTTACTTGTAAGTGTCAAAATTGACACGAACTTGATTAGGTAGGTATAGAACTCTTTAGGGAAAGACCGAACGCCTAAGACCTGAAATGGAAGGAGAGAAACAGAGGTTAGAGGCCCTGGCTGCTGTCAGTCGAAGGCACTCCGATGCCTAAGTTAGTTTTGCAACTAAGCAAAGGATAAGTGGAGAAGAAAGTGTATAGGTTCACGTTGTATTATGTTGCGTACCTCTCTGGGACTAATCCCATGCATATATATATATATAGGTGAAAGTCCCATCAAGTCTCTTGCTAAGTGGAGGTAGGTGGGGGTAAGGTCCCATCGGACCTTACTCTGACACTTGGTGGTAGGTGAAAAGGGAGAGTCCTATCGGACGGCTTCCCATTCTCCCTAGGATTGCTGACGTGACCGCCTAATAGAGTCAACTCCTTATCTCTATCACGCGCCACCCTATCTGACAGCACGTGTCTGTACTTTTCATAGGAGCATGATCATATTTGACTGGCGCTCAGTACTCGTACCGAGATCAGAAATAGTCATGAGATGGATGTATCCTGACACTATTGCCGAGACGCTCATACAGATGACACTGTTGCCGAGCTGAGAATAGCGGTACTATTGCCGAGCTGAGATTAGTCTCGCTTTCCGACACTATTGCCGAGCTGCCGAGCTGACACTATTGCTGAGCTGCATATAACCAAGACCATGACAAATCCAACTGGTACTAGTACCGAAGCTTAGCATAATCTAGGTGTTATGGGATTGCTCCCACACAATTGCCTCCTAGCTTTTGACCTCTTAGAGTTCTCCAACTCTTGGAGGTCGGAAGCTAAGTACTATTACCGAGCTGTACTGTTACAGAGCTGGATGTAGTTGCCGTGTTGGTATTGTTACCGAAGCACGGAAGCTAAGCATTGTGATGGAGGGGTCTTCCGAGTAATAAGTTCGAAGTAAATGCTTTTTTTCATTTCGGTGCCGGTGGCTGACATCTGATCCTTATTAAGATGTCATTCCGTCTGCTCGAGGTAATTAATAGCCTGCATGAGACGTACCGTTGGCGCCACGTGTCACCATCTAATCGAGCGTCCCATCGCTTCGAGGAGACGTGTGGAGTGCCCTAGGCGACGCCTCGCACATGCATTCCTCGAAATTTGAAATGACGCTCATTTTTTCATTATATATGGGGGTATTTGTTGACACCAAAAATGTCACTTTGCCTTTTCAACATCAAAAGCTGCATGGAGCCGCATCCTACTACAAACAGGCAAAGCCACTTCAAGCATCAGATCTTGTCAGAATCAAACAAAAACTGCAAGATTCTTCAAAATAGCCAAAAAAAGGGTACACATGAAGTTTAGGCCATTTCAATATCATTTGGCCTAACTTCAATCCTCCAACGGCTGAGCATGAGCTCCCAGCGGCGATAGTGTCGAAGACATCAAATATTCGATTAGAGCCTATGGATGATCTCAAAATACCTCCAAAAGGCTCCACACCAAATCTCAAGTCAAACCGACGATGTTTGACCCTCCATCAACCCTCGAGCAATAGAATCAAGCCTCTCAGCGGCGAGAACCACTGAGGACATCACTCATCAAACTAAGCACATGGGTGACTTCTACATGCTTCCAAAGGGCTGTGCGTCAAATTTCAGGTCATTCCGACAATGTTTGACCCCGCTTTGACGCTCGGAAACAAAATCAAGCCTACCGGCGGCGGAGCTCTCCGGGACCATGGCATCCAAACGGAGCTAATGGATCGTCTCAAAATGACTCCAATAGGTTCCCTGTCAAATTTCAGGTGAATCGGACAACGGTTGACTGTATATCAAAGCTCGACATTTTCCTCGCGGCGAAATCAAGTCTAGCAGCGACGGGACCCCAAATGACTTCAAAACTCAAACAAAAGCCCATGGTTGGTCCTATCTATTGCTCAAGAAGATTCACGCTAAATTTTGGGTCATTCCGACATCGTTTGACTTAGTTTTGACTCTTGGCGGAAAATCGGCTACAAAGTCTTCGGCTTTCAAAAAATAAGAAACTTTGTGCTCTGATTTGCATGGCTTGTCAATAGATTTTCTTCAGGGGAATCAAGCCAATAAATGAGAAGAAATGTCAAGAAAAATACATAAGAAAAAAGAAGCAAAAAAAGACCAAGAAACAGCCCAAAAACGGCGACCAAAAAGGGGAAAATCCCTATGGTCGTCGCCGGCGACCTTGGCCCATGGTCTCCAGCGGAGAACCTGCCCCATGGTCGCCGGCGATCCTGGAAATCCGGGTCGCCGGATTTCCGTCGAAATGGACGTTTTTCAGACCCTTTTATGTTTCTCGATGTTTGGCCCCTGTGATTTTCTCAAATTCTGATTTTTGGAGCATGAAATCTGTCGGTCTTCATCAACATCACGGATCCGCCGCCGAAATCATTAGATCATTATCGGACACTCCGAAATCGTCAACCGGCCCACCAAGAAAGCACACTTTCTGCCCGACCGATCGAAAAATCAACTGGATAGATGTCGCCGGCCCATTGATGTTAATCAATATATGAAGTTTCATCGCCATTCAACATCAAATGACGTGTGGATCCATCGGTGATCATCGCAAGAAGAATTCCAAGAGGCGACGTGCAGCCCGTGACTCTTCAAGCGCCCTGGCAACCAATTAATGAAGTTAAATTACCCTTTTTATAACAAGTTAATGCGGTCATTAACTCATTATTTTGGATAGCTCAATCAGATTCAAGGAAAAAGGAGTTACAAGTCCAAGAAATCATGGCAATTAACCATATAACTCCATCATTATGGAGTTTAATCATGGTAATTAATCATGAAACTTCCATCATCATGGAGATTAAAAGCGATTAAATGCCCATTATTCTCCATCGACCAATCATATCCAAAGAAAAAGGAGTTACAAAAATTATGAAATTAATCTTGTAACTCCTCCCATCATGGAGCATCAATGCCATCAATGCCCATAAACTCACCCATGGCTATCAAAAGCCTATAAAAAGGAGGTCATTCCAAGAAAAAGGGACCACTACACTACCGCAACCCCAGCCGAAAGATTCCAGAAGAAATCCTTGCTCAAAGAAGCTCTCTTACTTTGAAGAAACTCTGCTGCAAGAGATAACACAAGTTGATTGAAGTCCCTTGGAGGGCTAACCCCCCCCTAAGGTCCATTCTCCTACTATTCGACACGGCCAGATGTGGCTATTCAGCCCGTCTACTCGACTTTTTATTGGATATAGGACATCCTCTCAATCCTTATCCTCTAAAAATCTGAGGTCCAAGCCAAGCCAAGTGAATTAAAGCATCATTTGTTCTTATCTGAAGGATGATGACGGAGCCCATACATGACTCGCGACCGTCAATTTGAACGAGTCCCCACAATTTCCTGAAAATTTAGATTCCTTTTCTTACTTTTCTATTGTATTTTGTATTTTTTTAAAAGAGACAAAAAAATCACAATGCTTGTCTTTCATTGTTGATGAGATTTGTAAATCGCATTTCATGGCAAAAATAGCCTTTCATGGCAAAATCGCCTTCTACCGCATAAAACCGCCTTTCATGGCAAACAAATGAAAATCGCGTTTCACGACATTAAAAAATCTTGTCTCTTTCTTTAAAATATATGTGCAATGGAAAGTTAGAAAAAGAGTTGATTTCCTTTTCTACTTGTGAAGGTGAATCTCTGAATCACCATTTCAAATTCCAAGTAGAGGAAAAATCTGGTATACTCGTACAAAAAAATGTTGATGCTCACTTTCTTCTTTTTTCTCACCCCCCGGGGCGGAGGGAGAGACGGAGCCGGGTCCATCAGTATTGCTTCCCTGTTATGCACTTTTGTGTTCATTAGAGGAGGTTCTGCCGGAGAGAAATCCATCCGAGTATTAGTTTTATGGTCTCAATCCATTAAGGTTGATGAAAAAAATTGATTAATTTCTTTATTTATCAATATATTCATGCTTTCCTTTCATGAGATGAATAGTGTTTTATTGCTCGTTTGCACATAACCAATACGAATGACATGATGGTTCATGAGATAGACCGGAGTCCATCAGTATACTAGATGCAATACATGTGTATGGATGAGATCTACATATGGGAGACATGTATACAAATCTTATACTTGAATATCTTTATAACCAGTGATGATGATTGGACATCTCATCTGACAAGGTTGTAGTACTTTGATTACTATGAGATAGTGTGATTTTTCTCGATCATCAGAATGTAAGATTCTGGATCATAGTACTGATACATTGGATGTATTGAAGGACCATGAGAAGCACCTTATGAACACTATCTTTACTTTAAGGTTTGCTCTCATAATTCCCTAGCAATAGACTCTCAATCCTTAGACATTAATGAACTCAAGTTTCTATCTATTCATTTGCTTTGAGTCACCAATGAGTGATGCCAATTGTAGATCAACACCTCGATGATTTGGGTACGTAGTAGTAGAGCTGTGAGAACATTCAATGGTCAAGATGAAATCTATCTTTAATATCCCCTTGTGCCAGTTAATGGAT
The DNA here is from genome assembly GCA_029852735.1 of Persea americana. NCBI lineage: Eukaryota > Viridiplantae > Streptophyta > Magnoliopsida > Laurales > Lauraceae > Persea > Persea americana. The sequence continues at coordinate 18,920,628 of CM056813.1, read as the reverse complement.
TTATCATTGGTAAGTGCGCACCTATTCCAATTAAGAGTTAATTGGAAAGGTACCTATGATCATTATAATTAATTGGGGTTCAAGGATAATAAGATATGGATCTAAGTTTGGAAGACATATCCAATTGATCCATGGATATTGATGAAGCACCTGTGGGCATAAGGAAGTTTAGGGTCTTCATGTAATTTATTCCTAAGACTGAAGTTCAATTGCTTTTATATAGTGGAGTTATTTGCAATTAACTGTGGGCCCGGATTGCACATGAGATGTGGGGTCGCGGTGTCCCAGTTGGAGCCAGCTTTGTAAGGAATCCCTAGTGGTCCCCACGCTAGCCCAATTTATTGGAAAGATACTAATTCTAGTAGAACTCTAAAAGAAAATAGAAAGTTACTATTTCTATTTGAAGTGAGACTTCTAATAGTGGTAATAGTAAGTTACTAATTATAATGGAAGTGAGACTTCTATTTAAATTAGTAAAAAGAGAAGGTTGCTAATTATTATGGAAGTAGGACTTCTAATAATAAACCAAGAAGAGGTGGCTTTAAGCTATAAATAGAGAGGAAAAGGCTTTGGACGCATATATGCATATCCCACCTAGGGATTCATGCCCAACCTTGTTTTGTGCAAGAGTTGCACATGCTCCTCCTCTCTTCCCTCTTCTAGTTCTCCTCTAGTTTTCTTAAGAGCTCTCTCTTGGAGATCCCACCCATCTTCTTGAGAAAAGAGAATCTGATACGGGTCATAGTGTGGAAGACGATTGGGTCTTAGAGATTCTGATTTAGTTTGTGAAAGAGTTTCATCATCAAAGAAAGACGCAACTTCTCCATTAGAGCACAACCGAGCTCCAAAGGTATAATCTACTTCCTTATATGTTGTAGATTTAGTGGTTGCTTACTTGTTGCTATTTCTATTTTCTAGATAGAGTTTATTACTGTATATGGTGATGAGAAAGAGGCCATGGATCCTAGATTGGATTTTGTAGCCTTTTGGATAGTTGATCCCTGAGTCAAGTGGGTCAAAAGTTTTGAAAACCTATCCTAGAGGCCCACCTATTTCCAACACCGAGACCATCCGAGACCAAACCTTCATGAACTCGCAGTCGTTGCCTGTTTTGTAAGCCTTTTCTTCCTTCTCATCCTTCTTTGTTTTCTGTCTTCCTGCATTTTGCTTCTGCACCTCCTCTAGGGTTTTTTCTTTGGTTTTTCTGCGTCTTCCCCTTTTTCCTTTTTTGTCTTTTCCTCCCCTAATCTTCTTTGGGTCTAGGAATTGGGATCTACAGACACTTGTTAGAAAACTCACATGCTACGGCTGAGTTCAGGGCCAGATATTGGATTCCAGATGACGTCCAGATTAGATTAGATGACCTAGAGAACCCTTTTGATGGCCTGACCTTCACCAGCGGCTAGATGCCGTTCATGTTGGTCACCGTGATCGAAGGCGGGGTTCGATTCCCCCTTCATCCACTTCTAAGGATTTGTCTGAGAAAATAGATCCTCTGCCCCTACCAGCTGATGCCCAACGGCTTCAAAATAATGACGGGCGTTATGGAATTGAATAGGATTTTAGATATCAACCTTGGTGTCCATGACATGGAGGACGTATATGACCTATGTAAGTCCGATGGGGGCGACAATACCTACTACCTCCGGGTGAAGACGAACCAGCGGTGCTTTGTCTATGCGCTGGAGGACTCCTACCGGTATGCCGAGGATGACTGTTTGTTTATCTCGGGTAACTGGGAGTTCAGCTCGCCCAAAGTGGAAAGGACTTATAAGGTTCCCGGCGGCTTCAGGACCCCTCCAAGTAAATACCGAGCCCCTTAGCCTTTCTTTATTTTTCTCCTTTCGTTTCTGCCAAACTGACACTTTTTATTTATGGTGTAGACGCCCGTCAAAGAAGACAAGAAGCCAAGCGGGTTGGTTGGGCGAGGAACGAAGCGTGGTTTCGGGCCTTGTACAACTACCAAGGTCACAAAGGCCGATCTGCCTGGGTGCTCCTTGGCTACGAACCGAAGTACCGCTCCTTCCTCAAGAGGAGGGTACCTTAGGGAGGACGTCAGGCCTTCGAAGAAAAAGGAAGAACAGAGCAGGTGATGGTTGCGATCCCCGCCGGGCAGCGGATCGACTCTGGTGACGGGGCTTCTACATCTTGTTCCGCCTCGGAGCTTGCCAAGACCAGCATTGCTGCTGCGGAGGCTGAGACTTCTTCGCTGCCAAGGAGACAAATTGCAAGTCCATCTAGCTTGGAGGAAGAAGAGGAAGATATGATGCTAAAGTGTAGACTCCGTGTGCCGATCGCGGACCTGGAGGCTCAAGTGTTTGGGGACCGGGCTCCATATGCCCTCACGTCTGCTAGCGATGCCCCTTCCCTGCCTTTGGTCCCTGCTTCTTCTTCTCCCGCCGTCGTCAGTGGCGACACTTCTTCTTCTGGAACTTCTCCAAGTGCAGGAGCTCGGCAGCACTTTGCGGAGATTCCAAGGGAGGACGATCGGCCGGAGAAAAGACCCAGGATCGAGGCCCTGCCCAGCCCTCTGGCCGCGCCGTCATCAAGCGCGACAGTATCCTAGTCCGTGCCGTCATCAAGCGCGGTAACATCGCAGGCCGTGCCGTCATCAAGCGCGTCAGCATCCCAATCCACCGAGACGGCTCCTTAGAGGCCGGACCTCGAGGTCGAGACTGGGAGGCCACTGACTGTGGAAGACAGTGTGGCTAGCAGCCTTTACGTTGTTGCTGGGTTGGGGGTGAGCATGTACCTTACCCCCGGATATGGAGAGGTGGAGGAGGCTAGATGACGCTGGCGGTGTCGGCAATGCAGTCAGCCTTCGCGGTAAGTTCTCCAAAAATTTTAGCAAGTGTTTGATTTCGGTTACAACCTTCTAATATTTGTTCCCTCTGCAGGTGGTGCAAAAGTGTCAAGTTGGCTTAGAAAGGCTCGGGAATGTTCACGCCAAGGTTACCGAGCTGAAGGAAGGGAAAAAAAACCTCCAAGCAGCCTTGGGAGCCAAGGACGAGTAGCTGAAGGAAGAGGTGTGTAAGAACGCCGGCCTTGTCTTGACCTTAATACGGCGACAACCAGGGTCGACCGGCTGAAGGCCGAGGTGGACACTCATGTGAGGCTAGCAATCGACCTTGTCTCCACTCTAGAGAAGCAGAGGGCTGAGTCCAAGTCTGCCTTAGAGGAGCAGAAGGCTGAGCTCGAGTCTGCTCTGGAGAGGCAGAAGGCCGAGCTTGAGGAAAAGTTTCAGGCCGAGGTCAACGTCGCCTATAATGGGGGGGCGCAGGAGATGATGGCGTCATACCAGGCACAGGTCTTCAGGGTAAGCCAGAGGGTCTGGGAGCGTGGGTGGATGGCAGCCCTGAAGGAGGCGGGAGTTCCCGAGGACCACCCCGCGTGTATAAATCCATCCAAGTTCCCAAGTCCGGACCCTGGATCATCTTCTGCCCTCGGCCCTTCCACCGCACTCGAAGCTTGCTCAAGAGCCGACGCTGGGCAGTCCGAGCCCGAGGTTCGCCTAGAAGCTGACATTGCGTAGGGAGAGGCTGATGCCACGGCTGACCCGAGGTTTGTATCTTTGATTTTTGATTTTCCTTGGGCTTTGTAATTTTTTTGACATTAATGAAATTACATTTTCTCAATGTTTGCCTCTAACATTTCTTTGGTGTGCTTGGTCTCAGTCCTTTAACCGATGCGCGTGAATCTTTGCTTAAGTAATTGAGTTCAGTTCAACAACCGGAACCCCATATACCCTTAAGTTCCATAACTCGAGAGGCTTGTAACCGAATTTGTCCGCAGTGCAACTTGGTTCGTAACCAAGCTTAACGGGAACAAACTGGGTTAAATTCTCACAGGGTGCAAGATGTTCACCTCGGCATTAGGACGCTTGGTTCTAAGAAATTCCCGGACGCCGAGGTCGACACCAAGTTTTGTAACTTGGTGCCACTCAACTGTTTAAGGCTCCTTATCTCCCTAATGCTTTGTAGCAGTTAGGCAAGCAATTTGATGCTTCGTTCCGTAACCGAAGCGAGGGGGACACCGAGTTCCTTAACTTGGTGCGCCTTAACTGTTTAAGGCTTCTCTTTGCTTTCCTAATGCTCCGTAGCAGTTAAGTAGGCAGTTGCCGAGTTCAGTAACTTGGCGAGAATTGAAAACAAGAGAGAGCAATCCTTCCAGAAGAATGGTTTTTATTGATTTCCAAAATTGAATACAATTCAGAAATAATATTTCTTCAGGTGCATTGCATTCCATGGCCGTGGTGACTCTTTACCCTCTATGTCCTCAAGTCTGTATGCTGATCGTCCAGCGGTCGAGATCACCTTGAATGGCCCGTGCCAGTTTGGTACCAGCTTGCCTTTGTTCGGATTTTTGTCCCCGGGAAGTGTCTTCTTCAAGACCAGTACTCCAACCACGAATCTTCTCTCTTTGACCTTCCGGTTGTAGCCCCTAGCCAATTGTTGTTGGTAGGGAGCTAGGCGGATAGTTTCTGCGTCTCTTCGCTCTTTGGCTAGGTAGCTCACGGGCCAAGTTTACATCGTTTAGGCCTTGATCCTAGAGCTCAGACCTCAAGGTTGGGAGACCGACCTCAAGCGGAATCACAGTTTCCATTCCATAGGCCAAAGAGAAGGGTGTAGCCGAGGTGGAGCGTCTTGGAGTGGTCCTGTATGCCCATAGGACACTCGGGAGTTCTTTCGCCCATCTCTCCTTAGCTTGGTCGAGCCTCTTCTTGAGTCCATCGAGCACCACCTTGTTAGAGATTTCCGCCTGGTCGTTGCTTTGTGGTATGCTGGGGTGGAGTAGACATTCCTGATGCCGAGCTCCTGGCAGAAGTTTCTGAAGAAGTTGGAATCGAATTGAGTCCCTTTATCCGAGACCAAGGTTCGTGGGATCCCAAATCTTATGATGATGTTCTTCCACACAAAGTTCCTCGTGTCATGTTCGGTGATGGAGGAAAACGGTTTAGCCTCGATCCACTTGGTGAAATAGTCGTAGCCACCTCTTATTCCCTGGAGTTCGGTGGAGTGGTCCCACGATGTCCAAGCCCCACTGAGTAAAGGGCCATGGGCTGGAGAGTGGGCTCAGATCCTGTGCTGGCTGGTGGAGGGAGTGTGAGAACTTCTGGCACTTCTCGCATTTTCTAGCGTACAACTGAGCATCCTTCTGCATGTAAGGCCACCAGTAGCCTTGACTGATAGCTCGGTATGCCAGTGACCGACCTCCGATGTGGTTTCCGCAGACTCCCTCATGAATTTCATTAAGGAAATCTTTGACTTTGCTCGGGTGAACGCACTGGAGGTAGGGGCCGGTGCACGACTTCCTATAAAGCTCGCCACTAGGAGACAACCAAAACCGAGCTGCTTTCAGCTTGATTTTGTGAGCCTCATTCTTATCTTCAAGAAATCGATCATCCCTTAGGTAGGCGATGATTGGGTCCATTCAGCTCATACCGAGATCAACACACACAACTTGCTGAGGTTGTTGGTGATCTATACTTGGTCCCTCTAGCGTCTCTACCTCAATGGTTCTCTTATTCCCAGCCTCAATAGCAAAGGCCAGGTTGGCAAGAGCATCAGCGTGAGAATTGGAGTCTCTGCCGATCTGTTTGACTTCAACTCTTTCAAACTGAGAGAGGAGCTTCTTTACATGAGCTAGGTAGGCTGCCATCCTTTCGTCGCGAGCTTGGTTCGTCACCAGTTGGGAGTCACTGAAGACCACTAGCTACCGTGCCTCAAGGATTTTGGCGCTGTTGAGCCCTGCAATGAGTGTTTCATACTTTGCTTCATTATTGGATGCCTTGAAGCCAAGCGTTAAGGCTTGTTTGATGACAAGGCCCTCTGGAAACTGGAGGACTATGCCAGCGCCAGCCCTTTTGAATGTGTAGGATCCATCGACGAAAACCTTCCAAGCTGAATCAAGGAACTGCTCCTCATTCTTATTGCCCCCCAGTTCGGTATCGAGCTATCTTGGTGCCGAACTGGGAGAGACGAATTCTATGATGAAATCTGCCAAAACTTAGGCTTTGATAGCCGTCCTGGGTTGATACTTAATATCATACTGCCCTAGCTCGACAGCCCATCTTGAGATTCTTCCGGAGAAGTCTGCCTTTCTGAAAAGGGACCTGAGTGGATGTTCTGTAACAACCACTATGGTGTATGTCTAGAAGTAGTGGGAGAGTTCGCGAGAAGCACTGACGAGCGCTAATGCAAGTTTCTCTAGCTGCAAGTACCTGGTCTCGGCATCGAGGAGGATCTTGCTCGTGTAGTAAATGGGCTTTTATTGCCCGTTCTCTTCCCTGATGAGTACCGAGCTCACTGCATGATCCGAGACCGCCAGGTACAAGTACAACACTTCTCCCTGCTTCAGAGTTGACAGTAGGGGTGGTGAAGACAAATAATGTTTGAGCTCCTACACAGCTGGGTCGCACTCCAGAGTCCACTGGAATTTCGAGCTTTTCCTCAAAAGTTGAAAGAAGGGTCGGCATTTGTCAGAAGCTCGGCTGATGAAGCGATTGAGTGAGCCTCTGAACCTACTTTGCCGTAGTTGGACTCTGTAATTCTTGAATTGCTGAGATCTGGTCTGGATTTGCTTTAATCCCTCTTCTGGTTACCAGGCTTCACAGGAATTTATCGGAGCCGACACCGAACGCACACTTGGATGCATTCAGCTTCAGTTGGAACTTTCTGAGGATGTCAAGCGTCTGACTTAGGTCTTCCAAGTGGTCCTGTGACCTTTTAGACTTGACCAGCATGTCGTCAATGTAGACTTCCATCGTTTTGCCGAGCTGGGCCTGGAACATCTTGGTTACCAGCCTCTGGTAAGTTGCCCCTGCATTTTTTTTAACCCAAATGGTATCACCTTGTAACAGTAGATGCCTCTAGGTATTATGAACGCGGTCTTCTCTTCATCAGGCCCACACATTGGAATTTGATGGTAACCTCGGTAAGCATCGAGGAAACTCATCCTGTCATGGCCGGCAGTGGCTTCGATCATTTGATCGATCTTCGGCAGCGGGAAGCTGTCCTTGGGGCATGCTTTGTTGAGGTCGGTGAAATCCACGTAGACCCTCCATTTCCCACTCTTCTTTTTTACCACCATTGTTTTGGCCAACCACTCTGGGTAATGGACTTCTCTGATCGCCTTGGCTTCTAGCAGCTTCTGAACTTCCTCGATCACGGCCTCGGTTTGTGGGATCCCCTTCCTGCGAGCTTTTTGGATCACGGGCTTGTGCTTGGGGCCTACATTCAGCTTGTGGCACATGATCTCGGGACTGATGCCAGGCATTTCGTAAGGAGTCCATGTAAAAACCAAGTTGTTATGTAATAAGAAGTCAAGCAGCTTGGTCTTCTCAGCTTCTGGAAGCTAACTGTAAGAAGTATCTCTCAGGATCGTTGGGGTTGATCTTGACCTCGGTCGGATCCTCAACGCTTTTTTGTTCTGGAGCTCGGCCAATGTCTTCCAGTTCGGCCTCCCTGTCCAGCTCGGCCATGTGAACTTGCATTGTCTTGGCTTCGCCAGGCACCACGGCCATCAAACACTGTTTGGCCATGTGCTGGTCGCCCCTGACCGTAATCACCTCAACTTTGCCGTTCTCGTTCTCTAACAGGAACTTGAGTTTCTGGTGACGAGTGGAGGATACCACCTTTATACTATGTAGCCAAGTCCTCCCTATTATTGCATTGTAAGGGGATGCTGCATCCACCACTAGGAAGTTGGCCAATATGGAGGCGCCTCCGATTTGGACTTTCAGGGAGATTCTTCCCTTAGGGTATACGGGCTTTGAGCTGAAACCCACTAAGGGGGTTCGTGCTGCTTGGAGATCTTCCTCTTTGAGACCCATCCTCTTGAAGCAGTTGTAGTAGAGGATCTCCGACGAACTCCCAGGGTCCACAAGAACTCTTTGTACCAAGAAGTTATTTAACTTCAAGGTCAGAACTAGAGGATCGTTGTGGGGGAGCTGGACTCCATCTAGGTCCTTATCTGAGAACCAGATCTTGGGCCTTTCCATCCGAGCTTTCTTAGTAGCAGGTTCCAACTCGGCAATCATCACATGCTTCTGGTGGGAGGCCCTCCTGGCCTCGGTACGAGCTTGGTTGCTCCCCTTTGGAGCAGGAGCGAGGTGAGTGACGTTGATAATGCCCTCCGGTTCATCACTGTCTTAATCATCATCGTTTCGGCGCTGAGCTTGGTTATTGTCTCTGCCCTCCTCTTTGATGTAGTCTCTCAAGTGCCCATCCTTGACGAGCTTCTCGAGGTGGGACTTGAAGGTCTTGCAGTTTTCGGTTCTGTGTCCAATCTGCTTGTGGTAGGTACAGAACTTGCTCTGGTCTCGAGTGGAAGGGTCACCCTTTACCGGCTGCAACTTGATTTTGCTAAGGAGCTTATAAATCGGCTCCCTGAAGATCGTGTTCATGGCCTTGTAGGAGGCAGCTGCTGGCTTGGACTTCTTGCTGCCCCTCGAGGTGGGAACTGGGGCCATTGCTGAGCTTGATGAGGCATTGTTTCGATCCACATCCTCCATCCGAGGCAATTTCTTGTCTTTCTTAGAGGGCCTATCCTCTTGCCAGAGGCCAAAACTTTCTCGAGCTTGGGCCTCATCTTCTTCTTGTTCAACAAACTGATTCACCTGGGCCATTAATGCTTTCATCGTGACTACGGGGAACCACACCAGGTCCTTGCGGAGCTCATTGCCTGGCAACAGAGCCTGCTTGAAGGACTTGATGGCCACCTTGTCAATGGCATCTTCGATCTGGCTGTAGATTGTCCAGAATCTTTTGGCGAACTGGGTGACGTTATCGGTCCGCCACATTCTGATCGCCATAAGGTCCTTGTCCGTCTTAGGGATGACCCTATGAGCCTGAAATTTCTCCAGGAAGGAATTCCGGAGCTACTGCCAGCTCAAAATTGAGCCTTCCGGAAGTGCGCAAAACCACCTCAGGGGAAAGTCTCCCAAACTGGAGGAGAAGACTCGACAGTTCAGGTGACCGATGTCACCCCATACCGACATTCTCTGGGTGAAGTATCGGAGATGCGCTGCAGGGTCCAAGGTCCCATCATAGAGGACGAACCTCGGGGCACTAAACTTCTTTGGAAGAGAGAAGCTCCTTATCTCCTGAGAGAAGGGAGATGCGCCAGGATCCTCTGTGTCGTAGGCGTTGAGCCGATCTCGGGTGAATCCGACAATTTCCATATTCTGTCGGACTGCCTGCTTGACTTGTTGATCAAGCCATTCTCTCAGGTCATCATTGTCCTCCGGCCTTTGGCTCGGCCTTTTTGAGTCTTCATTCAAGTGGCTGTTGCTTGAGCTCTCAGCATAAGCTCGGTCGCGCCTCTCATTGTTCAGGACTTGCCGCAAGTCCTGTTCAGCTGAAGAGGTTCGGTTGCGTCCGGGAGGTCGGACTGGAGCCTTGTTCTTCTCCTAGAGCTGCTGTTAGAGTTGACAAATCAACTCTTTCTGCTCTTGGATAATAAGGTTTTAGGCCCTGATATCCGCGAGGAGTGGATCACCATCACCGTCAGTATTGGCCCGGTGATGGGACTGTGACTTGGTTGGCATCGGCGTGTCATCTCATCGGGAGCGCTCCTGCAGAGGAACGCTCTGCTGGGGAAACTCCAATGGATGGACGTTTTGCCTGGAAGGTGCTGTCACCTTTTTTGAAGATGAGCCCGTCTGAGTCACGGGTCCCTCCGCGCTTGTAGCACCAGATCTTTCTTCGGATCTCCTTTGGCGAGGGATCGACAATAATTGCTGCTTTTGTTTTAGCAAGAGTGGTTGCGACTGGCCCTTCGAGGATCCTTCACCGTTTCTGGTCTTCGGAGGCATGGTGTTTGTAAGTTTTGTTCAGTCGTTTCCCACAGACGACGTCAAACTGTAAGTGCCAAAATTGACACGAACTTGATTAAGTAGGTATAGAACTCTTTAGAGAAAGACCGAACGCCTGAGACCTGAAAGGGAAGGAGAGAAACAGAGGTCAGAGGCCCTGGCTGCGGTCAGCCGAAGGCATTCTAATGCCTAAGTTAGTTCTGTAACTAAGCAAATGATGAGTGGAGAAGAAAGTGTATAGGTTCACGTTGTATCATGTTGTGTACCTCTCTGGGACTAATCCCATGCACATATATATAGGCGAAAGTCTCATCAAGCCTCTTGCTGAGTGGAGGTAGGTGGGGGTAAGGTCTCATTGGACCTTACCCTGACACTTGGTGGTAGGTGAAAAGGAAGTGTCCCATCGAACCGCTTGCCATTCTCCTTAGGATTGCTGTCGTGACCGCCTGATAGAGTCACTCTTTATCTCTATCACGCGCCACCCTATCTGACAGCAAGTGTCTGTACTTTTCATAGGAGCATGATCATATTTGACTGACGCTCAGTACTCATACCGAGATCAGAAATAGTTATGAGATGGATGTGTCCTGGCACTGTTGCCGAGACGCTCATATAGATGGCACTGTTGCCGAGCTGAGAATAGCGGTACTGTTACTGAGCTGAGAGTAGCCTTGCTTTCCGATACTATTGCCGACCTGTCGAGCTCCCACTATCGCCGAGTTGCCGAGCTGCCACTATTGCCGAGCTGCATATAACCGAGACTGTGACAAACCTAGCTGGTACTATTACCGAAGCTGAGCATAATCTCGGTGTTATTGGATTGCTCTCACACACTACTAAAAGGTTATGTTTGTAAATAACTGAAATGTTATATGGATAGTTGAAAAGTGACTTGTAAAAGGGTACTTTAGGAAATGAGTATAACTTTATGAATGCACAGGGAATGAGATTTCAAGTTTTAGACTCCACATTACTTAGAACTGACGTGGCAGCTCTTCATTGGATAAAGCAGGTCGCTGCATTCTAATATAGTGCGGTGATGCTGCATGGGAGCCCAGCCCCACGATTTAACCCTAATGATTTAATATAAATCTTGACGTCATTGAATTGAGTGCAATTTTTTGTCTGCTCATTTCAATAAGCCCAATGATCATGACGGAATGGATAGCCTGATTTGTGGCTGAAACTTTTCAATTAAATGTAACTGTTATGAATTTATGCATGATGCATGATTAATTTGAAATAGGGAAGCACGGTTTAACCCGTACAGATTTAATATGGTCAAAAGCCCATAAATACTATTAGCAAATTGCCAAATCCTCAATGAATCCCAATGGATTTCATGTGGATCTTTATTTTTTCATGTATTAATATGTGTTATTCTGTAATAATAGAGTTTTCACTAATGCATGCATATGGTTGCAAACGTTTTGAGTCCCACTATTTGTACCTTGTTAGAGTTTTGTTCCCATTGAATTTCCTGTCATCTTTTGTTTGATGATCGTAGGTACCCAATTATAAATTTTTCTATGGATCTTGTAAATATAAACTATTAAAATTATGACCCTTTGTAGCTGTTCCTGTTGAGACATGGATGTGTGAGTACGGGGCAATATTATTTTGACGCAATGAATATGCTTCAGAAATTGGAGGATGTCTTTGTTATATGTTTTGTACACTAAACAGGAATTCAAATTGAGCTTGTAATGATCATTTAAACATATGCATATAATCATCCAAGATTTGCAATACTCAATAAATTTTTATGTTATAATAAAAGAAGTACATAGTTTATGTCTAGTACAACCATAATTCTCCGAGAAAAAATAAGTCATTAACATCGAGTCAAGTCTACATTGATAGTTAAAAGCATGTAAATGAAGAGTTTGAAAGGTTGTGTTAATGTTATGTGCCTTCTTTGTTGAATTGTTTTCTTTTCTTTCTTTTTTTATAGGTGAATCGTTTTCAAGTGTATGCACAACATCTAGCTTTCCCTCTTTTCTGCATATCGTTTTAATATAGATGAGTAAACACCAACAATAATTAAATGGCATGTTATCAAAGCATAATAAAGATTTATTGAAATTGATCATTAATCATTTTAAATTTGCAATGAGTGTTAGAATATATAGAATTAAATAGTCACTTCTACCTTACTGTCATCTTTACCTCAATAATTTCTTGGTGGTAGAGGTCGGTCATTTGAGGCTGTTTTTTACTCCTCCATTCCTGTGTTTTATAAACATGTTTTAATGTATAAGATTGATTACTTAAATTTATTTCTACTATGGAATCATGATAAATATATATAAATTTCTGAAATATAAGTAGTTGCGAGATTATCATACTTACTCCGTCTGCGTAATTTTTTCATCTATCTTCTTCACCATAGATCGGCCTTCACTTTTGATATTTTTTTTCAAAATCCAAATTTGAGAGGAAGGAGTTGGGTCCCATATGTTGAGCGGCTGAAGACCAGATTGATTTGCGCTCAAAACTTTCCCTGGCTTAACAACTGTTTTTCAACTTTAAAGTGGAAGAATAGGGGTGCTCATAGTCGGGCCCAGCCCGAGCTGATCCCTGGGCCATCCCAATTAGGGCCAAGTTTAGATTATGAGATAGAAAGCCCAAAGTCCGACCCGGCCCGTCCCAACTAATGAGTGCTTGTAATTTAGTGTATTTTATCCAAACATTGGTAGAAAGTCGGTTCGGGCTTGGACCAGGACAATTGACTAAATGGGGGGCTTAGGCTTGGCCTTTACAGCCCATTTCAGGCGTGGGCCAGACTCCGGTCTATGTTTCTAAAGTCAAACCATGCCTGGATATGCCTCAGCCAAGCCATGGACACCCCTAAATTGCTACACAGTTTCTTTCATTCAGTATGGCATGTAACTTGGCTGAGTCGACTCAAATTTTATGCCAGCTGAGATGACAGCTTGATCCCATGTCAACTGGGATGACTGTCCACAACTTCGCCGAGACAACTCAATTTAGGCTCAATCACTAGATCTTATTTGAGAGTATAGGTTTATTTGGATAATGCTTCTTGTTTATTTCCCAACATCCAATTCCTCTATTGTTTGGGCAGTCTGAAGAAGATAAAAGAAAACTGGCTATATGACTTTAAGCAACTGGCATAACAGCTGGGTTTTTCTTATTTATTTATTTAGGTAGAAGGCATAACAGCTGTTAGTGATTGTGTGGGCGATTAATTCTAAACACTCTTTTAATGGATTTAACAAAGTCTTGCTTGGTATTCGAATATTCTGCTGCATACACCCATCTGTACGTGCCTGGTGAAAGAGATTGATAGTTGTTTTTTTTTTTTTTTTTTTTGTTCCATGCATACCAACTTTCTTTGACAACAACAACCAGACAGTTGCAACATGACGAACCAAACAACAATCAATGTGTAATTAACGTGATCCAAACGGTAGGGTGGAATCAGGAATTTTGTTTGGGGGAGCCAAAGAAAAAAAAAACCAACTTTAAAAAAAATTGAAAATTTTAGTAATGAAATAAGTAATAATCAAATCATTGAAGTTGTTCTCGACGTTCTTTTATTAAATTGAAATCTTCAATTATTGCTTCAGTACTGAACTTTTTTGTAATTTTTTTCAATATATACAATTAAATAATTGGTTAGAATTGATTTTTTCTACATTTTCCCTCTTAAAAATGAATCAATGGTTGATGATTTAACCATGATCGACACCCCTATAAAAATTCAGAAATTAAAAATATAAAAAATTATAAAATTATTGTTAACTACAATAAGTGAAAAATAAGTCAAATTTAAATCATTACTATGACATAGGCGAAATAAAATGCACTAGTTTTTATCCCCAAAATAAATTTCTTCAGTTGGATTTTTTGACACGGATAATAATAATTAAAATAAAAAATAAAATTATATTTCTTTATCCACGATGGATAAAACTCTGATTAAGCTAAGAATTTATGAAATAATAGAACTCAAATAGACATTGATTTTAAGCAGATTTGATTTCAATATGAGCGACACAGATTGAAAATACATAATGACAAATAGTGAAATTTATACATCTAAGCAATTAAAAAAATATATTATAAAATAGAAAGTGGGTTCACCGTTCTTTTTTATTCATACCTCAAAATCTCTGCAAGGTTGCAAACTACATCTCCTTTCAAAATCTCCAACAAGAAGATGTGTCTTCTCCTATTCCTTTCTTGGATCATAAGATTTGGGGCAAGTGTAAATATGCTAGAATGAAAATTGAAAAGTCTCTTCTCCAATCTCCATCAAGCCTTCCTTATTTGTTATCCTTTCCTTTCTTTTCCTTTTATTTTTTCATTTTAAAATTTCCCCAAAATCAGCAATATTTTTATTTCATTTTTCAAAAATAAGTCAAAATCATGTATAAAATATCCCTAAACTTAATGGATGGCCACATGATGGAGTGGCCAAAGCACATACTTGAGAGGATTTCAGATGCATGGGGGGTGGGGCCTGCCAGCCCCCTAGGTCCGCCACTCCCAAATGGTTCATTCGAATTTCACACATAAAACAGGGTAGATGCATTTATATAGCCTGAATTACCTTTAAGTGACAATTATTTTGTTCTTCGGTCAAAATAATTATAGAAAATGATATATCTTAAAAAGAGCCAAAGTTTTAGAACTCATGAAAATTCCAGAGAGAAAGAGTAGAATACAAGAAAGAGAAGCCCATATTAAGGGTCCATTTGTTCATAAATATCATGATTATATCGCGACTAAATCATTGTCATTATAGATATAAACTCTATTTTATCTTTTAATTTTTGGCTTTCGATGATTGCTATAAATTTACTTCGAAAGGTTATTAAAAAACCTTTTTCATGAAAATCTGATTGTAATATGCCTTGCTTAATTAGTGATATGATATGTTTAAAAAATGACTTAAACAAATAATCTCTAATAGTGTGAACGAAAATAAAAAACTTTCAATCTCAGTTTGTAATTTATGATTTTAGGAAAATCACAGTATCAGTTTTTTCTTACATAATTTTTCTTGATCTGAACTTCTCTAACACCCACGTTATGATAAAATTTCAGGGAAATTAATCAAAGAAAACAGTAAGAATCTTGGAAAAAAAGAAACAAAAGAAAAGAAATGCCAAATAATAAAAAGAAAGAAAGAAATTGGCGAGGACGAGGATTCCATTGAGAGGAAGAGCGCAGCAAATGAGAACCACTCAAGGGGGAAACAAGGAAAATAGAAGAGAAAAATAACAATCAACATTTTTTATTTAAACGTTTATTATTTTTATAAATACCTTTACAACCTTTGTATGTGCTGCATTGAAGTCATTGGCATCCCGAGTCGTCTCCTACACGCTTTCCGTGAGTGGGATGCGTGGCACTCTATTATGGGCCTAGCTATTTATAATCCGAACCGTTCAATATGAATGTCACATCTCGAATGATACAGTTTCAAATTTTACTTCAATAGAAGGTGATCTCACTGTAGGATTGCGAACATGACTACAATCAGGGGCGGACTCAAGTGTTAGTGTCAGACCCCAACCCAGATTAGCCCAATTAATGTTGTTTAAGCGAGCATTTAGTTTAAGAGAGTTTAGTAATCGTTTGGGTTAGAATGATTTGTTTTAGTATTCGTATTTGTTTTGGAAAATTTGAGAACGTTGGTTGAGTCAGACACGCTCAGGGACGCCCTAAGTGCACGTGTTAGCATTGGAGGGTGATTCTAGATTTCTGCTTTGATTGTGATTTTGATTTATTTTGAATGGTTTTATTAATTGCTATAACTTTTGTATTTAGTCCGTCCATGTTTGAAACCTAGAAACCTGTGTTTTGGCCAAAAAGGGGTAAAACTGTCTTTTCAACCCAGATCTGGACACAAATTTCGATATCTCAGAAATATGTCAAAAATATACCTTTTAGAAACTAGATTTTTCGTGGATCGTTTTATCCCTCTTCGTCGATCTCATCCGGGGCCCGTAAGATTATGTTTTTAGCCTTTGATGTTCCAGACTTGTTGGGGACCACACCCTCACCAAGCCAAATATCCCCTTTTCTCCCTCACTCTCACTCACTCTACATCTCACGTGGTTTGAAAATTCCAAGGCTTGGAGCTTCTTCTTCCTCTCCGTTTTCTCTTCCTTGCATGTCAACCTCTTGAGCTTGGATTGAAGATTTGATCTCGTCATCTTCTTCCTCACTTCTCAAGCTTTCCCTTAGACCTATTTGTTGGGCGTTTTCAATGTGTCAAGCTCTTCGTGTTCCTCTCTTCTCCTTGTTTGGACATTTCTAGGTAAGAGCTTCAACCCACCTCTTTAATGGAGTCTTTTTAACTCCCAAAGATCCTGTTTTTCATGATTGCAAACCTATTTTCGAAATGGGTTCTTGTTTTCACAATGTATGGGTTTTGAGGTTGTTTTTGGGGCTTTTGTAGATCTTGGCTTAAATCTTTGGTAAGACCTTTGAGGAAGTTGGGATTTTCACTCCTTTGTCTAAGGCAAGTTATCTCTTTGCTTTTCCAAAGCATGTTTCTAGTATTGATGCCTTTTAGCCTCAAATGTGTTTTCTAGGTTTATTATTGTATCCATAGCAAATGTGGTTATTTGTGTTAGAAATCTACATTCAAGTTTGCATGCATATGATGTAGCATGGTTTAAATGCTTTCTTTCAGCTCTAGTTTCGTTTTGATTAGAATCTGACTTGCTTTGAAGAAGAAATGGCCTAAATTTGATTTGTAGTGTTGGTTCCAGCAATTGGCGGTCACCTCGGCGGCTGGCCGACTGGTGACCAGCGGCTAGCCGACCCAATTTGGCTAGAAACACAGAATGCTCATTTTGAGCTGGAAAGTCCTGGCGGCTAGCCGAAATTTGACTACGGCCACCCGCCAAGTGACCGCAAGGTCACCAAGATTCACGGTTAGAAATGCAGAATGCTGCAAATCATCTGAGACCAGCAGTCAGCTGGCGGCTAGCCACAATGCACCTTAGCGGCTAGCCGACAGGTGACCGACCTATTTCGGTCACCTTTCCATAATGTAACTATTTTCTGTCTGGGACCCGCGGTCAGCTGGCGGCTAGTCGACTTACACCTTAGCGGCTAGCCGACAGGTAACCACAAGCTAACCGAGTCTCCAATTTATCTGTTTTATGGGACTTTCTTGGGGAATGAAAACCAGAATATGTTTAAGGGCTTTTGGCTTGACATTATGCATTTGGAACTCAAAATGTCCTTTAGCTTCAGGAGCACCAATCCGTCTTATTCTGACATTTGGGTTTTCAAGTACATAAGGGTCAAATGAAGGGCCTTAATATATACTTGATAAGTTTGCTTCAGGATCCCAGTTTTGACACGATACATATCGTTTTGCACATGTTTCGATTTACAAGTTTCAGCCATGTTTTGATATATTTCAAGTACTAGTGAGGGGGATCACTTTTAAGCTTTGTTTTGCTATAGCTTATGCTATTCTTGATAAGTCTTACTTGCCTTGTTTGATAAGTGATTTTCCCCTATTTTTGACCTATCTTGTATATGTTTCGTCTGGATTTGTGCATTCATGATGTTTGATGAACACCACTGATCTTGGACTGCCCCTTCAGTCTGATCCACTGTCCGGGGGTCCCTAAACATGTGGACTATCTGCAGATTAGTCGTGTATTCTATTACACATCGTGCTTGTTCCGGTTCCGCGGCTCGCCTCCCCGTTTACCTTGTGCGACGTGGGATCGTGTTTTGTGTGTCGTGCTTACTCTTGTCATCTTGTATGCTAGAGAAAGGATGAGCTCAACGTGGGTTATCTATTCAATATATTAAAAGTATTCATGCTCGATTTGTTATTTGAAATGCATCTCAGCACCGTATTTGTTTAAATTTAGTAAAATGATTTTTGTAATGTTTCTTTCAGCTTTTAATGGTTTTAACCTTGTGTCTAAATTGATTTCTTGCCAAAACGTCTTGTTTGATCCTTGTATTTTGGTGCTCAGGTGCAGGCAGCGCTGCCTTTGAGGAGGAGTGCCTGGAGGAGGTTGTTGAGCCACCCCTAGCTCGTGAGTGGCAACCCGATGACGTCATCTAGACGTCAAGGGGATCTTAACGTGTAACCTTTGGTCTAGGGTTACCCATTTTGATTCTTTTGGGGTGTATTGGCCTTTGTTGGCCTCTTATTTTGGGATGTATCTTAATCAACATACTTTTGTTAACTTGAACTTAAGTGTAATTGGGCTTATGTCCTGGTTATGTTTCTCCTTCTAAAATACAAGTCTTGATAATTTTACTTATGCAAGTTTGATCTTTATATCATATGATTTATTTGACGTGATTTGCTACACGCTTTCGCAACCATTGATCGTATGAGTTTGTTTCCACGTGTTTTTGGGATGCTCACCGCGGAAACCTGTGGGATGTCATAGAAAATTGAGTTCCATTTTCTATTGGGCACCAAGAGGTCACGGGGCCCAGGTCTCGGTCCGGGGTCGCGACAGGACTGGTATCAGAGCGGGACATGTTTCAGGCACTGAAAAAGAAACTAGAAATCTTAGGGACGTGGCAAGGATTCGTGAGCTCATTTGATCGTTTAGTATGGGACCTAGAAACCAAACCCAAATCTTGTTATTATGTACTAACATTTTGTTTTACAGCATCATGCCTCTAAGGAAAGCACCACCAACTCAGAATGCTTCAGGAAGTAATAGTCATGAGACCGATCCGGTCAATTCGCCTATAGCAGCACAGTTTCAAGAACTCCTTCAAGCAATACTAGAGCAATAGAGGCAAGCAAACAAAAGTCAAGCTATGTTACAGAGGCAAGCCAATGAGAATCAAGCTAGATTTCAAGAACAAATGGCTAAGAAAGATGAAGAAATGACTCAAGTACAGAGACAACTTCTGGAGGTTATGCAGAACAGGCCTCAACCTCAACCCCAGCTTAGGCAACCGTTGGGCCCAAATATTATCATCAACAATAGGGACCATGATCCTAATATACTATTCGAGAAGTTTAGAAAGAGGGGACCCAAGGACTTTTCGGGTCAAGAAGACCCATTGGCTGCTAATGATTGGTTGGTCAACACATAAAAGATTTTTGATGTTTTCACATGTACCGGCAGACAGAAAGTAAACCTCACAGCTTTTCTATTCTACGGGCTTGTTGACACGTGGTGGCAAACGGTCAGGGAACCGTATCAGACGATGGCTAATGAGACTGCATGGGAAACCTTCAAGACCTAGTTCACTGATAAATACATCCTTTCGCATATCAAGCGACAAAAAGCTATTGAGTTCCAGCAGCTCAAACAAGGCAATATAACGGTCCTTGAATAAGTTACAAAGTTCGAGAGGCTTGCTCAATATGCTAGAGAATTGATCGATACCGAACAGAAAAAGATCACCAAATTCTTGGAAGGTCTGAACCCCATTATTATGAGGAATGCAACAGGAGTAGTTCCACCGGCCACTTTTGATGAAGCTGTTAAGAGGGCATATAAGTTTGAAGATATCAATAACCAGATTATCCAGGATAGGAAGCAACACCACCAGCAGAATCAGAGACAACAGAATAACAAGAAGCCAAGGCAAAATCAGAATCCTCCAAGGCAGGGAGCATGTGGACAGTGTGGAAAGAACCACGAGACCAGTCAGTGTCGCAAGGCCTCTAGTGCTTGTTTCAAGTGTGGGTTGTTGGATCACGCAATCAAGGATTGCCCGATGTTACAAAATCAAGTTAACAAGAACCAGCAGCAACGGCGACAAGTAGCTCCTCAGAACCAACCACCAGTTCAGAATCAGGCTAGGCATCCTCAACAATAGTAGCAACAAGGCAGACCACATGGTCAGAATCAGATTGCTCGTCCTCCCCAGCAAAACAGGAATGCACAAGGGAGACCAAATTAGGCACAGAATAGGCCACAGCAGCAAGGACGTGCGTATCATCTCAACCATGTGGATGTAGATGCTGCAGGAGTCGTGGTAGAAGGTAGACTTCTTGTTTGTGGAATAAAGGCACATATTTTATTTGATCCTAGATCTACCCATTCATTTTTGTCTCCTATGTTTGCCAAGAGGTTAGATAATCCACCTAGAGGACTAGATTTCATTTTGACTGTCACCACACCAGTAGGTAAACAGGTTGTCTGTAGAACCTATTACCCCAATTGTTCAGTTTCCTTAGGTCAAGCTGTTTTACTAGCAAATCTCATTGTATTGGACATGCATGATTTTGACATCATCTTAGGCATGGATTGGTTAGAAGCATATCATGCCACAATGGATTGTTTTGCCAAAACCATTACATTTAAATTGAAACGAGCCCAAGCAAATTTTATGATTCAGGGAGATAGGAAGGGAACTCAAATAGGTTTCATCTCAGCATTGAAAGCAAGCAAACTAGTGCAAAGTGGCTGTGAAGCATATATTGCGTTTATCACGGAGGATAAACATTCCCAAGGGGTGGAGGATATCCCCGTTGTGTGTGAATTTCTGGATGTTTTTCTAGAAGAAATCTCGGGATTGCCACCAATTAGAGAGGTTGAGTTCACAATTGAGCTTCTACCAGGAACAGCTCCGATCTCTATAGCACCTTATCGAATGGCTCCAACAGAATTGGGAGAGTTGAAACTCCAGTTGCAAGAGTTGTTGAGCAAAGGCTTCATTAGGCCAAGCGTTTCACCTTGGGGAGCGCCGGTATTGTTTGTGAAAAAAAAAGGATAGAAGTTTGAGAATGTGCATTGACTACAGGAGATTGAATCACGTGACCGTCAAGAACAAGTATCCATTGCCAAGAATAGACGAATTGTTTGACCAATTGCAACGAGCAGCTTACTTTTCCAAGATAGACTTGAGGTTCGGGTATCATCAATTGAGAGTTAGAGACTCAGACGTGGCAAAAACAGCTTTTCGAACGAGATATGGGCACTACGAATTCTTAGTGATGCCCTTTGGTTTGACAAATGCACCAGCAGTATTCATGGCTCTCATGAACAAAGTCTTCGCACAGCACTTGGATCACTCCACAGTGGTCTTTATCGATGATGTTCTCGTGTATTTTAAGAGTCAGGAGAACCATTAAAAACACTTGAGGACGTCATTGCAACTTTTGAGGGACAACCAGCTTTATGCAAAGCTCAGTAAGTGCGAATTTTGGCTAGAGAAGGTTGCCTTTCTAGGACACATTATTTCCAAGGAGGGTTTATCAGCGGATCCATCTAAGATAGAAGCAGTTATCAGTTGGAAAAGGCATAGCAGTGTGACAGAAATCAGAAGCTTTTTAGGACTAGCAGGTTACTATCGGAGATTTGTCCAAGGCTTTTCATCCATTGCAGCACCTCTAACAAAACTGACTCTGAAGGGTGTGCCATTTGGGCGGACAGACCAGTGTGAAACTGGTTTTCAAGAGTTGAAGAAGAGACTGAATTTAGCTCCAATCCTCACTTTACCGTCAGGCAGTGGCGGGTTTATTGTTTTTACGAATGCATCAAATGTTGGACTAGGCTACGTATTGATGCAGGATGGCAAGGTGATTGCATATGGCTCGAGACAGTTGAAAGATCATGAGAAGAATTATTCAACTCATGACTTGGAGTTAGCAGCAGTCATTTTTGCCTTAAAAATGTGGAGACACTACCTCTACAGAGAGAAATTTGAAGTTCATTCAGACCACCGGAGTTTGCAATACTTGTTTTCACAGAAGGAGTTGAATATGAGACAAAGACGGTGGATGGAGTATATAAAAGACTATGACTTTCCAATCAAGTACCATCCGGGGAAAGTGAACGTAGTAGTTGACGCTTTGAGCAGAAAATCAGTGATGATGGGTAGTCTAAAAGGAGTCAATGTCTTCCGATAGTTTGAAAAACTAGGAGTGAAACCACTAAGGCAACGTGTGATGTTAGCAAACATGACTCTGTCAGAACCTACCTTTATCCAAAAGATCAAGAACAATCAGTTACAAGATCTAGACTTGGCAAGGATTGTAGAGCATATTACAGAGCATATTGTACTTCCGCGATCGGTTATGTGTGCCTAATGTGGATGATTTGAAGAATGAGATAATGAACGAAGCACACGGCACAAGGTACTCTATACATCCGGGTAGCACAAGGTGTAGACACCTCATTTGGCCCCTATGATAGCCTTAAATACCTATCATATATAGTGATGCCCCCATTTCACCCATAATTGAATGATTAATGACATAATTCAGATTAATTAATGATGATGAAGATGCTTGTTGCTAATTTTAGACTTAGTTCGACGATTTCTAGAAATTCGCGAGAGAAAAGCCAAGTTGCGTCAAGAGCTTGAGTCCAATTCACTATTCACACAAGGAGTGAACCATGACACCACTCAAACCCTTTCTGGACCATTTAAGACATGCTTAGGCCAATCCCTCAAAAGACCATACTTAGTTTGCCAAAATGTCACTCGATTAGCCTAAGTTAGGAAATCGAATCCATTGGTCCAGAGATCCCTCATATATTTCAGCCTCTATTTGTCAAGACATTTAGTCCATTGAATTCCTCACTTCGAGAGCTTTCTAGCAATATGTAGAACGTCCAAATCCGATAAGCGGATCAAAAGTTATGAGTCTTTGAAGTTTGCCTTAGAAAAAGTGACGAAACTCCATCTAAGCACCACCCATGTGGCGCCCACCCTACTAGAATTCATCTAGGCACCCCATGCTAGGTGCCCACATAGCCCAGGGCCACCTAGGCACCCCATGGTGGGCGCCCAGCCTCCAAATTCCACCAATTGGCTCGAGATTAGACCGGGACCACTCATACATAAGGACCAAGCATCGAAGACGAACCGAACCACCTAGGCACCACCCATGTGGTGCCCAGCCTTGAAGTTCACCTAGGCACCACTCATGTGGCGTCTAGCCTTGAAATCCATCTAGGCACCACCCATGTGGCGCCCTGTCAAACCCCGACCCAGGATTAGCGCGATTAGTGTTAATTAAGTGCGTGTTCAGTGGTAATGTGAGTTTAGTGTACGTGGGATTAGAAATTGGTTCGATTTAGTCTAGAATTAGCTTTGGGGAATTTTGAGAGCGTTTTGTGCATTTTGGTCACACTTAAGGGTGCCTTGAGTGTACGTGTAAGCTTGGGAGGAAATTCCATTTTTCGGATTTTAATCGTGATTTCGATCTCTTTTGAATGGTTTTATTTTATTAATAAACTTTTGTGTTCGTCTTGTTTGTGTTTTAGGCCCAAAAACCCAAGTTTTGGCCCAAAGGGGTAAATCTGTCTTTTCACACCAAATCTGGACTCAAAAAATTCGAAATCTCAAAACTATGCCAAATTTATACTTTTTGGAAAGTAGATTTTTCGGCGATCATTTTAGTCTTCTTCGTCGTTTTCATCCGGGGCCCACAAATCAGTGTTTTAACCATTGCAAGTTTTGAGCAATGGGGCCCACAAGAACTCATTTGAACTAAATCTCCTTCTCCCTCATTTTTTCACTCTCGAGTCAAACTCCCTGCAACTTCTGAACCCAGCTGAGACTTTTCTTCTTCCCTTCCTTTCTTCTCTTTGCATGCCTAAGCTAGAGAGCTCCAAATCAAAAACCAATCTTACCATCTTCTTCCTCTCTACTCAAGGAATCCATTGCTACCATTTTCTTGGAGATTCCAGCTGTGTTTCCACTCCATTTTCTTCTCCTCTTCTTGTCTAGCAAGCTTCAGGTAATGGATCTCTTTCTCCTCTTCAATGTAGTCTTTTGAGTTGCTTAGGAACCCATTTTTCAAGCATGCAACACCCATTTCGAGATGGGTCATTGTTTTCTTTTTTTTGATGGATTTTTGAAGTTCTTTTCATGGGTTTCTTGTAGATTTCGTGGAGTGCTTTTGGTAGGAATTGTTCTGAGTTTGTTGGGCTAGGACCTTGGTAAAGGCAAGTGATCAACTTAGATTCATGATGCATGCAATATTTGAATGTTTTAACTTTCATGATTTGATTTCTTTTCCATTCTAATTTGGGCAATACATTGTTTCAAGGACTTGATATAGTCTGAAATCTTGTTTTAATTGAAATGCATATGCTGATGGTTTGTAATAAGGGTTTCCATTCATTTAATGTTGCTTTCATCTTGTCAAATTGTGTTACAAATGGATGCAAGGATGGAGGAAATGTTGTGAGGTGAATGGGGGTGTGGATGGTTATAATTTGAATGGAAATTGCCCTTGGAGAGCATGGAGGCTCAAGGGATATGCAGGGATTTGCCAAAGGGAAGAAATGGTGAAAGGGGGGTGTGAAATCTGAATCAAACTGAAGCTGCCGCAGACAGGCGGTTAGCAGTCGGCCAGCAGTCGGCTAGCCGACTGTTGACCCACGGCTAACCGACCCTGTGTCGGTTAGAATAACAGTAGCTCATTTTCTGCACAGGGCGTGGTCGGCCCGCAGGCGGTCAGCAGGCGGCTAGCCGACCTGCGCAAGAAATTGGAAAAATAGTATGTTCCTGATCAGTCGGTCAGCAGTCGGTCGGGTGGTCGGTCAGCCGACCAGCAACTGGCGGTTAGCCGCCAGGTAGCCGCGTGGTGACCGAGTGTATATAAGGAGAATTTTGAAGGGGCTTTGATGGGAGAGAAAAACTAGAATATGTTATGGGATCTTTAGCTTGATGCTGTACAGTTGAAACATGAAATGTTGTCCAGCTTCGGGAACACCAATTCATTTTTAAACTCCAACATTTGGGTTTCAACTTCACGAGAATCAAACAAAGAGCCTTAGCATATACTTGATATAATTGTTTCGAAATCTTGAATTTTGACATGAAGAATACCGTCTTGTACCTGTTTTGATTTAAAAGCAGATGTTTAGCTTTGGATTCGTTTCAAGAACTATATTGGGGACACTTTTCCAGCTTTGATGTTATAGCTTATGCTATTCTTGTTTAGTCTCGTCTTACATTGTTTTGATAAGTGTTTTTCCCCATTTTTCGCTAAGTTTTGTACAAGTATTGATAAGTTTTATGCATACGTGAATATCATAGAATACCACTGAGCTTGGACTGCCCTCTCAGTCTGATCCACTAGTTAGGGGGTCCTTAAACATAAGGGCAATCTGCAGATTTGTCCTGTATTTATACACATCTTTGTTTTGTCCGGTTCCGCGGCCGGTTTTCCGCCCACCTTGTGTGGCTCGGACCTCTGTTTTGTTTCGTCTCGTTCTGTTTCGTTTTGCTTGCTCTTGTCATTACGTATGACGGAGAAAGGATGAGCTCAATGTGGATCCGTGAATCATGTTATTTTATTGGAAAGCATATTAGTTTTGAATTGCACCTTAAACCTGTTTTGTTCAGAACTCATGCCATGTTTTAAGTGCTGATTACTTTCATATTAACTGTTTTGTATTATGTCTAAGCTGTTCACCTGCCAGACCGTCGTGTCTGATCTCTTTTGTTTTGGTGTTTAGATGCAGGCGCCGTTGATATTGCGGAGGAGCGCCCGGAGGAGGCTTTTGAGCCACCCCCAGCCCGTGAGTGGCAACCCGACGACGTCCTCTAGACGTCGGGCGGAGTCTTGAGCACGATGCACATAGAGGGGATCATTTTGCTATTTTGGGAATGTATGGCCTTTGTTGGCATTTTTCACCTTTTTGGGGTTATGTAACTTAACACTTTGTTATCTTGAAACTTAAACTGAATCGGGTAAAGCTATGCTTACATTTTCTACTCTGATTACTGTCTTAATGATGACTTAACATATGCAATTCTGAATCATTAGGTTTATGTCATTGAATTGTGATGAGATTACTTGCACGCTTCCGCAAATCATTGTTAGTGTGAGATTGTTACATGTTCGTTTTGGGAATCCTCACCGCGGAAACCTGTGGGTTAATCATAGTTGGATGGACAACAACCGTCGCGGGGGGCCAGGACTTGGGGAAACCTCGGTCCGGGGTCGCGATACGCCCAGCCTACTAATGCTAATGTAGGTCCCCCAGCTGAAGATATATCCGTTCAATCTCGACCCCAAATGGGACCAAGGACCAAAAGCGAAGCACAAACCACCTGGGCACCACCCTGTGGGTGCCCACTCTCTCCAGGACCACCTGGGCGCCACCCTGTGGGCGCCCAGACTACGCAGGCCATGTGGGCGCCACCCCATGGGCGCCCATCCTCCCTCAAAGCCTAGTTCACTCTAAAATAACTTAAGCCGCTAGGGATGCCTGAGACCTTCTAGAAACGCGAATTAATGAAGCCCTAGCCCTTCTAAACTCGTCCCAAACCTATATAACCCCTCTTAACTTCATTTACAAGAGGAGGCTACCCAAAAAAAAAGAACCCTAGGAAAAGAAACAAAAAAGGAGAGAATAGGAAAATAAGAAGAAAGGTAGCCACCATTAGAGAAGAACTTCAGATCTAGAGAAGAAGAAGAAGAAAGAGAGGAGGAGACTTCCATATCTTCAACTGGAGCTATGGATCTTTGCGAAGGTTTCAATCTAGGAACTTGAGAAACGTTTCGTCATACCGGTATTCCTAGATCTCCCTTCTTTTACTACACTCCATTACCATTCATGCTTAGAAACATGCTTAGGGCCATTTGAGCATCATAGATCTACATTAACTGGAGATAAAAATCGTATGAATGCATTATTATGTTAGTAACATGCTTAGGTTCATTTAAATATAGTAGATTTGCTTTGATTTCGTAGTTCTAATTGCGTAGCTAGGTCAAATCTCGTATTAGCATCATCATCATCATCATTTGTATTGAAGAGATCGTGAACAGCCTTTGGCAGAAAGGCTGGGCGCCACCCCCTGGGCGCCTACCCTTCTGAGACAGGGTCTAGGTTCTAGATCTCCGCCCGTTGCATCATTCGCTTGTAAGTTCATTAGTTGCATCGCTAGTAGTTTGAATTAATACATTCGCATCAGTCGCTGTATATTGGAAGTCGTGTTGAAAACACTAAGATTCTTGTGCATTCGTTGTGTTCCATTGAAAATTCTGACTGAGCAGGGTAGGCACCACAGGTGTGGTGCCCAAGTGGATTCCTCCACTTTTGTGCACAACTTCCGATCTTCCGCATTTAGTTCATTTAGAAATTGCATGATAATGATATGTTTGTATGTTTGATATGTTCTGAACTTTGAATTACCATTTTTGTCATACTTCACATCATATCATTTGAATCACATAACCATAGAAAATCCAAAAAAAAATCATAAAACATAAAATCCCTTCTTCTCTTTCCTTACTCTCTAGTAAATTAGAGGAGAAACCAAAAACAAATTAAAAAGATATCCAAAAACCCAAAAATAATAGTTACATAGTCTAGGTTATTGAATTTAGTGCCTAAGTAGGATAAATCCTAAGATTAATTAAAACATCATAATTAGTTAATTTAAGAAACATCAAATCATTAAGAGCCCTAAAACCTTAAGACCCTAATTAATTCGGATTTAAAAGTAATTAAGAACTTAAAAAAAAAAACACAAAAACCTAAAACCCCAAAAACAGCCACCTGGGCGCTACCCCCTGGGCGCCCAGCCTATTCATTCCCTAAGACACCCCGGTTAAAGCTTAAGTTAATTAGTTAAGACCTTAAACTAATCCGAATCAACACAGTAAAACATTTTAAACCTAGAATAAGTAAACCTTAATCAACTCAACCTCTAATTAACTCAAAAGCACGAAACCAACACAACTCCAAAACAGTCCACCTGGGCGCCACCCCCTGGGTGCCTAGCCTGCCAAGTACACCTGGGCACCACCCTCTTGGCGCCCATCCTATTCTATCACTAAAGAACCCTTAATTAAAACTTCTAATTAATCACAACCCGAATTTAATCCTAGTTAACATAATAAAACACTTTTAGATTTAAGAAACCCGAAACCTCAATCAATTTAGACTTGAACCGGCCTAAAAACGCAAAATCAACACGAAACCGTAAAACAGACACCTGGGCGCCACCCCCTGGGCGCCCAGCCTGCCTATATGCTTGGGCACCACCCTCCTGGCGCCTATCCTATCCCATTCCCTTAGAAACCACCACTTAATTAAACTTAATTGATTAAACCCGAATTAACACCTTAAAACATTGTTAACCTAAAAGACTTGAAACCTCAACCAATTTGGACTCAAACCAATTTAGAAAATACAAAACGAATAAACCACAAAATATCCACTTGGGCGCCACCCCCTTGGTGCCTATCCTTCCGCATCCACTTGGGCACCACCGTCTTGGTGCTCATCCTACCCAATCACTAGGAAACCCCACTTGAAACTAAATTCGAATTCAATCACGATCAACACACCGGAAAACCATTGAAGTCTAAAACAATCGAAACCATAAGCCCGAATAGACTTAAAACATTGAACAAACTCAAACATACAAGACAGACACTTGGGCGCCACCCCCTGGGCGCCCATCCTGTCACATCCACCTGAGCACCACCCTCTGGGCGCCCAGCCTCCCCAGTCACTAAAGCCTAATTAATCGAAGTGGAATTTAATCTTAATCAACGCAACAGAGCACTTTTAATTTAAAATACATCAAACCATAAAAGCTCAACCGCAAATCAACCTAAAAAAATACGAAACCGATTCGAACCACAGAATAGTTCACCTGGGCGCCACACCCTTGGCGCCCATCTGTCAAATCCACCTGGGCACCACACCCTGGGCGCCCAGCCTACCTGTTTTCATAAAGAACCCCAACCGATAACTTAACAAAATTAATTAACATTCAAACCAATCCGAATCAACATATTAAAACACTTTTAACTTAAAACGTTTGAAACTTTAATTGATTCGGGCTTAGCCCCCAAAGCCTTTACGAACAAACAAACAACCACCTAGGCACCACCCCTGTGGCGCCTGGCCTACACTATAACCTTGGTTCACAACTTCAATTTAAAACAAGTAATTAAACATCTTATAACTTAAATTAATTGAAACCAGAACCTAAAACAACCCCCGGACCCAAAGACCAATATCAAATCCCATCCGGAATACTTGAAAATCTCAAGCTATCCACCTGGGCGCTACCTCCTTGGCGCCCATCCTCTCATTTGCACTAAAATGCGAACTCTTGGTTTCGTCTCAAAATCCGGATCCGAATCCCTTTGACATTTGAACACCGGAGAATTAAAACAATTTGAAATATTAAAACTCACCAAGTAAGAACCCCTTGGATTTCGAAAACAATATCGATACCATCGTCACTAGCCAAACCACCCAGAAGCAGCCGCTTGGGAGCCGCTGCCTGGGCGCCCAAGTCACCAGAGTAACTTAGGCGCCACCCCCCTGGCGCCCAAGTCCTCTGTTAACCCTGTTTCGCTAATTTCGACATCGCTTCACGTTTTAAATTAAAACCCTAAATTCCAGAACCTTAAACCGCTTAAACAGAACCCTAAAATATATTTAATCCACTTCTTAATCAATCTTCAACTCAAAACAAACCGAACCAATTAAAAATCAGAATTAATAAGCTGCTTAGGCGCTGAACCATCAAACTCAGCCTATTCATATCCTAGGATTAGATCGGAATTTCCCTATTAGATAGATTAAAGCATTAGGCTTCGTCCCGTCACTTTTCTTGTTCCGTTAGGGGACTGGGAGAGCTGATGTGGGCGGTCTAGGACCTTAGGTTAGGGTTAATCCGATGATCAGTAGTAAAGCACTAATCATGTAAGTCCAAGTAAAAATCCCCTAGTTAGGCCCTTCTAGCCCAATATCAAAAAGCCAAAAAAACTATAAACCAACAAAATAAACTCAAAAAGATTTTCCTTTTATTTCTTCCTCCACCTCAGGTGCCATATATTTAATCGAACTTAAAGATAAAAGGGAATAAAGAACTGATTTCTAAAATTGAATAAATGAGAATAACGAGATGAGATGAGTGATTTCGCACATACTTTTAACCAATCACGGCCCATCGGCCACCCTAAAACAAACACTGGCCCATCGGCCATTTTGAATCAATCCTGGTCCATCGGCCACCTTCAATTAATTACGGCCCATCGGCCTTTTACTTTTATCACTCGTGTATCGCACACGAAAAACACAGAAATCACAAATCAAAGTCTCATTTGCATCATCATTTTGGTTTGAAAAATCAACCTTTAAACCCTATTTTGCCAAGGGATCAGAAGGGGGTACCCGGGAACGGGGTCGATCCTCTTGTTAAATATTTGGGACCTCCCCCCCTCTTTTATTCTATTTTCTTTATTTTAGTTATTTTGTTTTACTAGGATATACTACGATTATGCTATGTGAGGATTAACCTTTATTCGGACTTTAACTCATGACCCTGAATTGACCCAAATCAAAGAGACCCAAAGAGACCCAGATTAATGTGACAGGACAACCGTCGTGTGTTGCCGGCAGCACATTAGACGAGAGTAAGAACCCACCGTATTATTTTTCTCCCCATATTTCTTCGACTTTTGTCGAAGAACGGTGTTACGGCCGTACCATAGCTGGCGATCGTGATCTATCGATTTTGAGGGTAGTCGGAATCCTCATTTTCGATGTAAAATTTAAATAGCATATATAGATGAATGGAGATTTCCCCAAACCATGCCTCTCTTGGAGAGGAAAGGGGGGGGGGGGGGGTCGAAATTCACATCCGATAGCCTGGCGATCGTGATGGGACCTCTTATGTTTTCCTGTCACTTACTTGGATATTCCTGGAGTAATATTCTAAGACACGAACATCTAATCAATGATCTGATGTCCGTATCCCATTCAGTTTAGGGTTGTTATGAGTAGTCTGAAAATTAAACCAAAGGTCCGAATGCACCGTCCTCTAAGCTTTCCCCCATTACACCATAAGAAACAAACCTTCACCAACAAAATTACATAACAAGTGCTCTTCTCTTCCTCTCCTTCTCTCTTTTCTCATCTAAACATTTCTTCACAAATGGAGGGTCAGACGTTCGGAATGTTCGACTTTCAACCCCTCTCACCCCCACTGTTGATCCGCACCACTGGCAGGTCACACCAAACCACGCAAAGTGTAGAACCCTCTAGGGTATTAGATGGATCCTTGGCAACTTCAAGTCATGACCCACAACAGATAAGATGGTCCCTCTTCGAAGGAGGCCCGCTACCAGTTAATACCATAACAATGGGAAGGAATTATTCTAATACATCCACCCCATCTCCTACATCAAGAGACAATCATTTCTCCTCGCATTTAGGGGTGACTTATACGGATTTAGTCCGTCCCACCGGCCAAGTTATAAGATATAGGGTCCACGATAACGTTTCATCAAGAGACTACCCTCTTCGCGCAAGTGATCCTGTTGTCTCGCAGGTTATACCCTATTCTTCCATGATCAGCCAAACCGAGCCAATCACGTCCTCTATCCCGCAGTATGGGATGCCTACTGACGCACCTATTATAACCCCGGTTAGGGCCATCGCGCCTTCCTAGACTCTTGTGATAAATGAAAACTCATATCTCCAGACAAGTCATAGTCCAATGAACATGGGTCAATTGGTGACATCCAGTATCTCGCACCAAAACCATTTGACACATATGGGAGCGCTAGATGCCTACCGGCAACACGAGATGGCTCAGTCCCAATTCCAAGCAATGGTTCCTCCACCAACGGACCAAGTTCGTTACAATCCTGTGACGGTTGGCGCTGGTATGTTATATCCCCAACCGGCTAAATACGAGGGGGGCCCTCTCACTTATCAAAATCAAACAGTCCCGATCTATCAAATGTCCAATGCAAACCATAATCTCCCAATCCAGAACGCGCAAGTTACTAACCCCGCGGGCGTTGGATACCCTTATCAAACACACCAAGCGAATGAGTCGCGCTATCAGTAAGCATATCAACCACCCACTTTAAGCCCAATAGTTGACCCATATAGGGGACAACCGATTACACACGGAGGAATTCCGTTGAACCAAAGCTATCAGCTTATCTCACAACCATATTTCCAAGGCCAATGCCAAGAATCGGCCTATGCCCCTACTTCATTAGAACCACAAAGAGAATGTCAGCCACAGAC
Organism: Persea americana; assembly: GCA_029852735.1. NCBI lineage: Eukaryota > Viridiplantae > Streptophyta > Magnoliopsida > Laurales > Lauraceae > Persea > Persea americana. The sequence goes on along the minus strand of CM056813.1, from coordinate 18,888,843 downwards.
AATTCAATACTTAGATCCTCTAGCATTCAAAGAATTGCAAAAAAACGTGGAGGAACTCAAGAACGAAATTAAAAAGAAATCCTCGAGCTTAACTGACAAAAAACTAGGATTCTACGACTTTACCAAAAAGGAGGAAAAAGAGAGGTCACCTTTCCCTGTTAGAGCTCCTAAGTTCGTACCTTACGATGGGACTACTGACCCTCACCATCACCTGGCCTCGTTTTGTAACAACTGTCGTGCCATCGCAGACAATGACTCCATGCTCATAAATTATTTTCAGGAATCCCTAATAGGAGATGCATTAACTTGGTATACGTCCGTGCCTTCGCATGAAATCAATACCTTCGAGGATGTAGTAGAGAAGTTTCTAGCGCGATACCAGCATCTAACTAAAAACAAACCCTTATGGCATGACTTAGCTAATCTCAAACAGAAGAACAATGAAGACTATGAGGAATTTGCAGTGAGATGGCAAAACCAATTTGCGCGGTCGGACTGCAACATGCAAGAAGAAGAACAAGTAAGAATGGCCATATCAAACATGAAGGATCCCATGAGAGCCCTGATGACAATTGGGGAGGTCGTTAGTTGGAGTGGCCTGTACCGTAGGTTATCTAGGATGAAGCAAAATCTAGATGAAGGGGTATTGAACACCATCATTGACCATAAAAAGAACATGCGTAGGGTAGGCACAACCACCCAACCAGAGAGCCACACGACTCCTGAAGTCAGCTTGAATCAGGAAGAGGTCTACCAACCGTACCAAGAGCGTACCAGTGTTAGCTTTAACCAACACCAAAACCCAGGGCAAAATGGCAATCCCAATTTCCAAGGTGGTAACCCAAATTATCAGAGGAATGATCAAAACTATCAGCGGAACAATCAAAACTACCGAAACCCTCCGAGAAACAATCAAAGTTATAACCAACCGCTAAGGAACCAAAGGCCTCCAGTGAATCAAAACCAGAATCTTAATCCCATACAGCCGGTCTCGAACCCGATAGCTCCGCCGCAAAACCAGAACGTGAATCCTCAACCCAACTATGGTACCATCCCCTTCAATTACAATAGAGACAACAATGGCAACAAGAATAACCCGAACAATGGAAATAGAAGAAGATTCGGACCTAAAAGGGCAAACTACCCGTCCCTTCCTCAACCATGGACTGCTGTCTTCTGGTCTCTTTTAAATCAGAATGCCCTCCAACTTCCGCCGGAACGACCGCAGGCATGGTCCGAACACCTAGACAAGACTAAGTTTTGCGCCTACCATAGGATGCCAGGTCATGACCTCACCCAATGCTACACGGTTAGAGATTTGATCTATGACCTCAATGATGAACGTAGAATTGATTGGAGTAACATTAGGCCAATAGGTGGGAATGACCCACGGAATGCCCCTCCCAATCAAAATCCAACCACCAATCCCGGACAAAATATTCCCAACATGCAGATTTATACAAACCCTTTACCTCAGCATGGAGCGTCAACCTCTGGACAGGGCCCACAGACCCAATTAATAAACATCGCCGTAATAGAGCACCAACACATTGATGCCCCGGCTCAAGGGAGTGTAAACCATAGCCAACCGTGTCATGGTGATTTCTTTGAAGAAGAGGATTATCGAAAATACATCACGCCATGGGATGGGAAGACCAAATTCAAAATCTTCAATTCAGGGATGGATACGATCGTTGACTCCCCTGACCTTTACAAGGTAAATTTTGATGAGCCAAACGACCGAGAATCGCCAATCATCATGAATTCCCAACCAGATCCTTACCCGGACGCAAATGCGTCTTAGGCCCACTTACGATCTGGACAGATCTGTCCTCCCCGACTACCCCCTCACCCTGTTTCTCAAAACTTAGATTCGCAAAATCCCAATATTCAGGTTGAGGAGAAAGTTGATGAAAGAGCTTATAGTTCGATAGAAATAGGGATAGAATATGACCTTTTAGGGCACCTCACAAAGATTCCAGCTAAGGTATCTGTCCATGATCTGATTAAAACCTCCCCCAAACATCAGCAACAATTACTCAAGGCTATCACACGCTTACAAGTCTCGGTAGGCATAACTCCAGAAGAATTGAGAACGTCTATTTCAGCCTTGGCCCCGGGGGCTTCGTTCCCTGCCATTACCTTTACTGAGGAAGAATTGAAGGAAATACCACCTGAGGCGAGAACCTCTCCCCTACATCTAACAGTCAAGATAGCAGGGAAGGAAATGTCAGGAGCTTTGGTCGACACTAGTGCATCACTGAATATTTGTCTGTTGAAAACCTACAAAGCCTTAGGGCTCACAATAAAGGACTTAACTCCAGCCCCTATGGTTGTAACTGGTTACGACGGGAATAAGAAAATGGTTTGTGGAAAAATTATATTACTAGTCCAAGCGGGCCCGATTTCAATGCTAGAAGAATTTTATATTATGGACATCCCCGCCACTTTTAACTTGATCTTAGGACATCGATGGTTGAACCATATGAATGCCATTAAGTAAAGCCGACACCAATGTGTCAAATTCCCTCACTTGGGCAAGATCATGAAATTGATGGGTGACCCGCCTGTCATTGAACCGGAAGAACTTCAAATACTCCCGACCCTACAACCCGCTCCTATTATGCCAGAGGTCAAGATTCATGGGTACAAGGTCGATCCTCTCATCTCTTTGATGCATATGGACCCTACGCAGAATATGTTTTCCGAATTATCCTCCTTGCAAAATTTGATGTTTGACAACGAAGGTCAAGCTCGAGGATGGACTCTAATGAAGAAGATGGGGTATCAACCCGAATTTGGGCTAGGAAAGAATGGAGAAGGCATCACCGACCCTTACATACCAGACCCTAGAGCGAGAGCAGAAGGATTAGGGTATGACACACACAATGACATAAGGTATAAATAAGAGGATTGGACCTTAAATGAACATTTTGTGAAGCATGACAAAACCTTGGACCCCAACACACCTCCGTTCGGAAGGGGATGCTACAATTTGGATCCAAATGATAAAGGTAAAACCGTTTTAGTAGAAGATTGGGAAGATTCGACGTCGTCTGAAAGCGAGACTTACGAGGAAATCTTCGGCACTTGGAGAGAGCTCCACTCACCAAAAGGAGTGAATAATATAGACCACACTATCGAACCAAGATTCCAAACCCTATCATGTAACATGCTGAATGCGAGTGAGTTAACTCATCTACCCAAAAAAAAAACGCCGATCGTCGAAGTCCAAGAAAGTCGCGAAACATGGGAAATCGAAAACCCTACTAGCAAAGAAGTGGCATATTGGCCCGTTGCATGGCGCCATTGGCGAGAAGACTCCTCTCAAGAGAAGTGGTGTACTGCCCCACCGCCTGGCTACGCTAGCGAGGAGGATCCTCCTCGGTAGATAGCCCATCTTTGACCTCACCTGTACCATATCATTCCAAAAATCCCAAAAAATTAGAAAACCCCAAAAACCTAAAAAAATTAGAAAATAGAAAACCCAAAAACATAGGAACCGTAGGAGTAGAAGACTATGATCATCATCTAAATATGGGCAACCTAAGGCGACGGAAGATACCCACAGTGGAGCAGTCTCGACTAGAAGAAATTATGACAAACATCGAGAAGTTAGGCTGCGAATCTCTGCCTATCGTTCCAGAACCCGAACCTTCCGTGCAACATGTGAACATCAATGATGGAATGGGTGTTTACGAATTAGTAGACGATGAAGAAGGGGATGACGAAGTTTCTGATGAATTTAGGAGAGTAATTAAGAAGTTTGACGAAGAAACACAAGCGGCTGCCGAAAAGACGAAAGAGATAAATCTGGGAACGGACGAAAGACCCAAGCAGGTCCAAATCAGTGCATGCCTAGAACCTGACGAAGAGAACGAGATCCTTGAGGTCCTAAGAGAATATCAAGACGTCTTCGCATCGGATTATAATAACATGCCCGGACTCGCGCCCGACCTAGTGGAACACAGGATCCCATTGGAGGAAAATGCTAGACCGGTTAAACAGAAATTGAGAAGAATGCTCCCTGATGTTGCACCGAAAGTGAAAGAGGAGGTTGACAAACTCCACCAGGCGAAGTTCATCAGGGTTGTGTTGTTTCCTCAATGGGTTGCCAATATAGTCCCGGTGAAGAAGAAAGACGGACGCGTCCGAGTTTGTATTGATTTCCGAAATTTGAACAAGGCATCTCCCAAAGACGATTTCCCTTTACCTCACATCGACATGCTTATTGATAATACCACAGGGCACGCTATGCTATCATTCATAGATGGTTACTCAGGGTACAACCAAATCAGACTATCACCAGAGGATCAGGAGAAAACCTCATTCACCACTCCCTGGGGGACTTACTGTTATGTTGTTATGCCCTTCGGCTTGAAGAATGCCGGTGCCACTTATCAGAGGCCCATGATGGCAATATTTCACGATATGATACACGACTGCGTGGAGGTTTACGTAGATGATATTCTGATCAAATCCAGAACACGTGAAACACACGTCATCGCTCTCAAGAGAGTCCTTCAATGATCCAGGGACACCCAACTAAAGATGAATCCGAAGAAATGTGTTTTTGGAGTATCCTCTGGCAAACTTCTAGGCTTTATGGTAAGTAATCGAGGAATCGAAGTCGATCCTTTTAAGGTAAAGGCCATTCTGGAAATGCCGCCCCCGAAGAACCTTAAAGAGTTAATAGGCCTAATAGGGCGACTACAGTTCATTAGAAGATTTATTTCGCAGCATTCGCAAAGATGTGAGCCATTCTACAAGTTGTTAAAAGGAGGCATGGAATATCACTGGGACGACGACTGCCAGAAGGCATTTGAAGATCTAAAGAAGTATCTATTAAGTCCTCTTGTCCTGAAGCCCCCTACTAAACATAGGCCCCTCATTTTGTATGTGTCAACGACAGAGTCTGCGATAGGCATGGTCCTGGGTCAACATGATGAGACTGGGAGGAAAGAGAGCGCATTTTATTACCTGAGTAAATCTCTCCTACACTACGAAAGGAAACACTCCCCAATGGAGAGAACTTACTTAGCCATAGTTTGGGCCTCCCAGAAATTGAGACACTACTTTCTAGCTCACCAGGTCAAACTCTTAGCCAGAATGGACCCTTTAAAATACATTTTCGAGAAACCTGTTACTTTGGGAAGAGTCGCGCGATGGCAAATGCTCTTGGCAGGGTTTGACATAACCTATGTTACCCAGAAGTCTGTAAAGGGACAAGCAATTGCCGACCATCTGGCACACCTCCCTCTGCCACGGTATGAATCGGTTATAACTGATTTCCCCGACGAAAGTATCTTGTTTGCAGACGTTGAAGAAGCAAAGGATGATGATTTATGGACCATGTACTTTGATGGAGCTTTGAATCAGAATGGAAAAGGAGTTGGTATAGTGTTATTATCCCGGGAAGGAGTTGTCATCCCAATGGCCTATAAAATCGGATTTCCAGCAACCAATAATACGATGGAGTACGAAGCCTTATTAGTAGGGTTGAGAGAAGCCCAGGCCCTAGGTGTTGATAAGCTAAGAGTCTTTGGTGATTCTAAGGTTGTTATTTCCCAAATAGCTGGAGAATGGAAGGTTAGCGCCCTTAAGCTTGCGCACTACCACGAGAAAGCCAAAGAGCTGATGTCTAAATTGAAGAAGATTTCATTTCTCTACATCCCCCGCGCCTTGAACCGATTGGCTGACTCATTAGCGATTTTAGCCTCAATCATAGAGATGCCTGATGATAAGGATTCCAAAGAATTTCTAATTAGAAGGCTAGATTCTCCGTCCGTCAAACCAATAGACCTGACCAAGGGGAACCCCGCCGAAATCCTGCTGAAAGTCTCGAAAAATAGGAGTAAGAAAGCTAAGGCCGAAGAGTGCGATCAGGAGGAAGATTCTAAACCTAAAGAAGAGATTTTAGCTCGCATACAACATGATGATGACCTGGAAGATGACCACCTGTGGTACTATGATATTTGGAATTACTTGCATGATGGCTACATCCCCGACTACGCCACCCGATCTGACAAAAGAGCATTAAGAGAGATGGTTCAGAGATATGTCATAGTCGCAGGGTTGCTGTACCGTAGATCATTTAGTGGAGTTCTCTTACGATGCATGACCATAGAAGAAGGGCAAGAGATAGTTAAAGAGGCACATTCAGGAGAGTGCGGAGGACATGTCAACGGCCAGATGTTAGCTAAGAAGATCATCCGTTTAGGTTACTATTGGCCGTCTCTAGAGTCGAATTCAGTCAATTATGTCAAAAGATGCAAAAAATGTCAGCTGCATGCTGACCTAATTCATGCCCCCGCATCATCCCTTCACCCTACCACGGCTCCATGGCCTTTCTCGACCTGGGCTTTTGATATCATAGGACCCCTGGCCTCTACTATAGAGAACACACAAAATAAGGCATTCTTATTAACAGCAACAAAATATTACACTAAATGGGCAGAAGCAGAAGCATATGTTAATATTAAAGCAACCTCCGTAGTCAAATTCATTAAAAAGAATATAATAGCTAGGTTTGGCATCCCTAAGGCATTCATAACGGATAATGGTCCGCAATTCATATACCAACAAATGAATGAGTTGTGCACAAAATATAACATAGAACTGTATCATTCAACCCCATACTATCCCCAAGCAAATGGTCAAGCCGAAGCAACCAACAAGACCCTACTAAAGATCATCAAGAAGACTGTGCAAACCACCAAAGGTAGTGATTGGCCAGACCGTTTGGTCGAAGCGTTGTGGGCGTATCCGTTGACACCAAAAATGTCACTTTGCCTCATCAACATTAAAAGCTATATGGAGCCGCATCCTACTACAAACAGGCAAAGCTGCTTCAAGCATCAGATCTTGGCAAAACCAAACAAAAACTACAAGATCTTTCAAAGTAGCCAAAAGAAGGGTACACATGAAGTTTCGGGCCATTTCGACACCATTTGGTCTAACTTCAATCCTCCAACAGCTGAGCGGGAGCTTCCGGCGGCGATAGTGTCAAATACATCAAATCTTCGATCAGAGCCTATGGATGGTCTGAAAATACCTGCAAAAGGCTCCATGTCGAATTTCAAGTCAAACCGACACCGTTTGACCCTCCATCAACTCTCGAACGACGAAATCAAGCCTTCCGGCGGCGAGAACCTCTGAAGCCACCACTCATCAAACAAAACACATGAGTAGCTTCTGCATGCTTCCAAAGGGCCGCACGTCAAATTTCAGGTCATTCCGACAACGTTTGACCCGGTTTTGATGCTCCGAAGCAAAATCAAGTCTACCGGCGGCGAAGCTCCCCGGGACCATGGCACCCAAATCAGAGCTAATGGATCATCTCAAAATGGCTCCAATAGGCTCCCCGTCAAATTTCAGGTCAATCGGACATCGAATGACCATACATCAAAGCTCGACTTCCTCCGCACGGTGAAATCAAGTCAAACATTGACGGGACCCCAAACGGCTTAAAAATTCAAATAAAAGCCCATGGTTGGTCCTATATAATGCCCAAGAAGCTCCACCTCAAATTTCAGGTCATTCCGACATTGTTTGACCCAGTTTCAACTCTTGGCGGAAAATCGGCTACAGAGTCTTCGGCTTTTCCAAAAAATAGGAAACTTTGTGCTCTGATTTGCACAGCCTTTTGACGGGTTTTCTTCAGAGGAATCAAGCCAATAAATGAGGAGAAATGTCAAAGAAAAATACAGGAGAAAACAGAAGCGAAAAAGCCCGAGAAACGACCAAGAAACGGCGACCGGAAGGCGACCGGAGAAATGGACCAAAGTCCAAGGTCGCCAGCCCCATGGTCGCCGGCGACCATGGGTGCATGGTCGTCGGCGACCCTGGAAATCTGGGTTGCCGGATTTCCGCCAAAAGAGCCGTTTTTCCGTTCTTTTTCGCGTTTCGCGATGTTTGGCCCCTGTGATTTTCTTAAAATCTGATTTTTGAGGCATGATATTCATCGATCTTCGTCAACATCATTGATCCGCCATCAAAATCATTTGATCATCATCGGACACTCCGAAACCGCCAACCGGCCGACCAAGAAAGCGCACTTTCTGCCCGATCGATCAAGAAATCGACTGGACAGATGTTGCCTGACCATTAGTGGCAACCAATGTCTGAATTTTCATCGTCATCCGACATCAAGCAACGTACGGATCCATCAATGATCATCGCAAGAAGAATTCCAAAAGACGCGGCGCGGCCCGCGACTCTTCAAGCGACTCGGCAGCTAATTAATGAAGTTAAATGACCCTTTTATGGCAATTTATTAGGGTCATTAACTCATTATTTAGAACGGCCCAATCAGAAGCCAAGAAATGGGAGTTACAAGTCCAATTAATCATGACAATTAACCATGTAACTCCTATCCTTATGGAGATTAATCATGGTAATTAATCATGAAACTCCCATCATCATGGAGATTAAATGCCCATTATTCTCCATCGGCCAATCAAAATCCAAGAAAAAGGAGTTACAATATAAAGAATTAAATCTTGTAACTCCTCCTATCATGGAGCATTAATACCATTAATGCCCCTAAAACCCTCCTAATGGCCACCAAAAGCCTATAAATAGGCGGTCATTCCAAGGAGAAAGGAGCAGAAAAAATTGTTAGAGGTCCAGAAAAATTGTCTGAAGTGGTCCTGAAAATTGTCCGAAAAAATCATCTGAAGAGTTCTGAAGAAATTGTCCTAGAAATCTCTACACAAAAAGAAGCTCTCTTGCCTTGAAGAAACTCTGCTGCAAGCACTACAAGGTGATCGAAGTCCCTTGGGGGGCCACCCCCCCAAGATCTCCTCTCTTCTTCTATCCAACATGGCCTAGATGTGGCTTTTCAGCCCGTCTACTTGGTTTTTTATTGGATATAAGACCTTCCCTTGGTCTTTGTCCTCTAAAAATCTGAGGTCTAAGCCAAGCCAAGTGAATCAAAGCATCAAGTGTTCTCATTTGAAGGACGATGGCGGAGTCCATACATGACTCGCGACCGTCGATCTGAACGAGTCCCCACAATCGCTTGAGAAGTCAGATTCCTTTTCTTACTTTTCTGTTGTATTGTGTATTTTTTTAAAAGAGACATAAAAATCACATTTCTTGTCTTTACATTTTGATGAGACTTGTAAACTGCCTTTTACAGCACAAAATCGCCTTCTAGGGCACAAAACTGCCTTTTACGGCAAATTAAACAAAATCGCCTCTCACGACATTTTAAAACCTTGTCTCTTTCTTTAAAATATATGTGCAATGAAAAGTTAGAAAAAAGTTGATTTCCTTTTCTACTTGTGAAGGTGAATCTCCGGATCACCACTTCAAATTCCAAGTAGAATAGAAAATCTGGCATACCCGTACAAAAAAAAATGTTGATGCTTGCTCTTTTTTTTCTCTTCGCCCCGCCGCACACCTGCGGACCCGGGACGGAGGAAGGCAAGAAAGAAAAAGACGGGTCCATCAAGTTGGCATACCCGGTGGGACTCGTTCAATTGAGAACACGATGCTTCGAATCCTTGGCTCCCTTCTAGTTGGTGGCCTATGTTGGATCTTGTATCTAAAAAAAAAACATGAGATGGGATTATTTGGAAACTTCTTTCTTTGAACTTGTTTTCATTCTTTCTTTTCTAAAAAAAAAAGGGGTTTTCTCTCTTTTGGATTCAAATTAGAGAAACTTTGGTTCTTTCCTTTTCGTGCAATGGCTCGCAGAAATGTTTGAGCCAACGTTCGGATTGGGAGGGGCCATTTCCCTCTCTTTGATGGGTCCATTGGAGATCTTTCAGAAAAAAAGAAAAGTTCAAAAAAAAAAACTTTTCAAGTTTCTCTCTTTTGGATTCAAATTAGAGAAACTTTGGTTCTTTCCTTTTCGTGCAATGGCTCGCATAAATGTTTGAGCCAACTTTCGGATTGGGAGGGGCCATTTCCCTCTCTTTGATGGGTCCATTGGGGATCTTTCAAAAAAAAAAAAAAAAAAAAAAAAAGCTCAAAAAAAAACTTTTCAAATTTCTCTCTTTTGGATTCAAATTAGAGAAACTTTGGTTCTTTTCCTTTTCGTACAATGGCTCGCAGAAATGTTTGAGCCAACGTTCGGATTAGGAGGGGCCATTTTCCTCTCTTTGATGAGTCCATTGGAGGTCTTTCAAAAAAAAGAGAGAGCATTAAGGTTGCACCAATTGCGTTCTTTGACCAAAGTGGATCTAAGAAAAGCCTTGTCCAGAGTGTGGAGGCAGCTAGACAGTTCGAGGTAGGGGTCCTTCAAACGGGTTCATTAAGTAATCCTACCCTTACCTGGGGGCTAATCTATCCACTAAGGTTTCATAAGACCGAATTGGAAGACCTATGTGCACTCTCAAAAAAAGAAACTAAAAAAAAAAAAAAACTTCTGTCACTATTGTATTTAAATTGGAGGAATTTTGGTTCTTTCCTTTTCGGATTTAGGCTTGCAGAAATGTTTGAACCTGTATTCGGATTGGAATACCATTTGCCCTCTTTTATAAATTCAATCTTGACTTTTCAAAAAAAAAAAAAAATCTCGTCACTATTGGATTCAAATCTGAGAAATCCTGGTTCTTTCCTTTTTCGGATATAGGCTCGCAGAAATGTTTGAACTTGTATTCGGATTGGAATACCATTTGCTCTCTTTTGCGAATCCAGTCTTGACATTTCAAAAAATCCCATCTCGTGTCCTTCAAGGATGCGATTTACAATATTTGTGTCTAGCGGTGCTAGTACGCCCTTTCGGGTCTATTGTATTCGCGACCGACACATTTGTATCTCTAACCTTATATCATTTTACCTCGAGTGAGCTTCGCTTCTCGGTAATTTGAATTAAGGTTTACAATTGCTTCTAGCAGTCCCTGGAACGCTCATTTCGAGCCGACCATACTTGCGTTTAGAACAATTGTACCATCTATGACTTTTTGGCCTTCTTCATTACGCTCAGAACGGGCCATGCCCCTGAGCGATTTGAAAAGACAAAATCATAGTATAGCCCATTTATGATCACCATATTCTTGTGATTACTAATGGATGTGGTCTTGTTTCAGAAAAGTTTTTCAAAACTAACAATGGCAGCTTCGTTGACCATCACCTTCGATGAGAACAAGTACCAAGTCATGCTTCAAGAGAAGCAAAGCAAGGGCACTTTCAAGCGCCCCGTCAGCTGCCGAAGCATCACCTCCCTCGGCAACTCCCAAAACACCGGGTCGACCTCCACTCCTCGGACCATCGTCTTCGGGTCACTGGGACCATTCCCATTACCCGCAGAAGAGACGGTACATGCTAAGAAGCAGAAGACCGCCCCCCAACGTGTCACTACCCCGACACCAAAGACGATCACCAAGAAACCTGAGGCTCGTGGCAATCCCGTGAGGCCTCAACCTACAAAAAAACAAGTTTGTCCCAAGACTTGGTCCCCGCGATCTTCACCAAAACAAAGAAGGTCCCGGACATTTGCAAAGCCAGAATACCTGGCTCCTCTCAAGGAGAATAGGTTTTATCCTCTTGCTTACATCAAAGGAGAGAAACCTACCCTCCACCGAACAACAAAAACTACTCAGCACGAGCCGGCTTGCTCATACAAGCCCAAAATCAAATCGTGCATCACAAGGCCTCGACAAGAACTTGCTAGGGCCTGCTCTCCTGCAACTCGACCCTTCATCTCAACAGGGGACGAGCTTGCAAAATTTAAAGCTTCGCTGCGACAGGCTAAGGACAGCGTCCAAATCCTGTCCATGCCAGTCTTCAAGGAAGACAAGCTCGGTTGTTGCGCACGAGGGACCACGTCCTTCATTGCCAGAGCACAGCCCGAGCTAACCGAAGCTCAAATTGCTCGTCGCATACGTCGCCGCGCGGCATATCGACAAAAGAGATTAGAGAAGCAAAGAACCCAGCATTCTGAGCTTCAAATCTCCCAAAAATGGGTCGAAAAAGAAAGACCCGACCAAGTTGGTGCTATCCACATGGTTGGCAAAACCAAAAGACGCCAGAAGTTAGCGACGAAAATACATGTCAGACAACCGGTGACTCGCAGCGTTTCCCGGACGAGAAGACATCAGGAAGACTCTCCCACTCCTTCAAGCCAGGGACATCGGAGTGATCATTCCTCGGGCTCTTCATCTAAAAGAATGAGCTCCAACTCAGTCACTAAGATGGTATCCTTTTTCGACTCACGAAGGATGAATGTCTTAGTCACAAACTCTGAGCAACCTCCACCACTTGACGACATGGCTCTACGCATTCAGCAGCTAGAGCAAGGACAGCAGAGAATAGAGGTTCTGATGGAAAACCTCATTCTCACTCTCCAGCGTCCACCAAACAATGAGGAAGTTCCTCCACAAGATGAGGCAAACGGTGGAGAAGATGAGTCACGCGCCCTTACTAAAAAGGACGTGGACAATATCCTCGCCAAAGCAAAAAAAGAGGATACAGTGAAGGAGCATGGGATCAAGCCACCATATCCTTTATGGATGGACTCAGTTCCGTTTCCCCAAAAGTTCAAACAACCTTTTCTCCAAACGTATACGGGGAAAGGTTCAGCCAGACAGCATGTCATCCACTTCAAGATCCTGACAGGAACGATTGCGGATCAAGATGCACTCAAGATCCGGCTCTTTGCAAGTACCCTAAAAGGTACGGCCTTTGATTGGTATTCCACTCTGCCAGAGGACTCCATTCAAAATTGGACCATGCTAGAGACACGTTTCCTGACCCACTTCAAAGGTGAGGATCATCCTATTACTATGGCTCAGCTCTGCAGCCTTAAATGGGGAGAGAATGAGTCGACATACGACTTCATTCACAAGTGGAAAGCCATGGCATACAAATGCTCAGATGTGCTGCCACAAGCGTCGCTAGTCGACATTTGCCGAAACAACATGAGAGCAAGGATCCGCTCCATGATCATCGGCAACAAATCAAAAAACTTGGGAGAACTCCTAGAAGCGTCTATGGAGGCTGAAACGGTGATCAAAGACCTCAACAGTCAGAAGTCATCAAAGAAGGAGCAGACCGCCATTCCAACCTCCAAGCCAAAGAAAAAGGAGGTTCTCAATGTTGAAACCAAGTAAGCTCCTCAGCCACCAAAGAAAGCTGAAAATAAAGCTGCAGGTAAGAGACCTGAACTCTTTGATGCCTTCAAGGAACGAGTAGAAAAGAAATACCCGTTCGATGAAGATGTTGAAGAAATATTTGGGGCTCTCTTGGCAAATGACAAACTCACCTTGCTTGACCCCAAAAGACCGGGAGATGTTAGCAAAACCAACGATCCCCGATATTGTCCATACCACCAAATGGTCTCGCATCCTCTCAACCAATGTTTCGTTGTGAGAGAGAAGATCAACGAGATGTGGAAAAACGGAGTCATCACCTTTGACAAAAACTATGGGTCTGCCTCCGTTAACATGGTGTCATATGGACAAACATCCAAATCATCAAAGGAAAAAGTCACTACTTCCTTCAAGGTGATAAAAATGACCCAAACGTCCCAAGAGCTGGTGCCTTACCCAACACCAGAAGGACAACCGATATGGGTACATCCCGATCTCCTAGAAGATGAAAATTGGGAGATTGTCAAAATAAAGCCGACCGCTCAACAGCGAAGGCAAGCCAAGAGACAACTCCGCAAGCTCAAACAGCAGCAGAAGGCTCAAACAAAACAAGAGGTTCCTGAAAAAGCAGAAACCTCCTCTACCGCTTCACTTGGGGCAACAGAGGGGTCTCTCCCCAAAGTTCCTAGAGTGATAAGAAAATTCACTCTCAGTGATTTCATGCCAACACGGCTCAGAGATGAGACTACGCAGGGGGCATCATACTCTTGTAACTCGGTAGTTGGATTCTCCATGAATGGATACGAATCCAGTGACACTGCCAGTGACACCGATGAGTGGGAGGAATCCCTTGAAACCGGAGAATATCTCTCCGACGAAGAATGGATCCCGGAATCCCACCTTATGCCAGTAATCTGGTATAACCCCTTCCAGCCACAAGGATCCTGGTCTGATGATGATGAAGACCTAGAGGTTGCCCAAAATGCTATTAACACAGCACAAACAAATGCTCTAGTGGATCCCAACCAGGTCGAACCACAAGGGGCAGATGAAGAAAAAGATTTGGCTCCTATGCCCGATCTTGAAGAATATGCGAGGATATTGCAGCGTCTAGCCATAGAGCAGGAGCAGGATCGCATCAACCGACTTCATCAAAATCCAGAACCGGAAGTCCCGGAAAATCTACAAGCATCTCCTCCAGTGACTCCGGAAAATGAAGAAAGTTGCTGGATTGATGATCTTCTTACATCGGAGGATGAGTTTGATTCCCAACGGTCCATTATGGAGGCATCTTCTATCGAAGTTGCATGTAATGTGATAGTTCAGGATGATAGTGCCTCTGAAGCTCCATCTGCTGAGGCCATGGACTCTCAAACTGTATCCGGTAGCATATCTTCTGGAGCTGCATATTCTCGGGTGACTTCCACTGAGATAGCACCTTCTCAGCCATCGTCTCCTGAAACGGTGACATCAGAATTCAAGCCTCTTTCGACTGATCACCATGAAGAAGCTCTGGCTGATGAAGTCTTCAAAGAAAACCTGGTCAATTGGTCCCAGGTACCCAACCTCATAGGAGATGTCTGGATCGATGAAATACTGGACAAAGAAGAAAAGTTGTTGGAAGTTGTTCAGGACTTGTTCCCGGAAAATGCTCCATGCAACGCAATAACTGAAGACGGCAATGCTGCTGCAAAGGCGTTTTAAGCAAATCAGGAAGATTAGCCCCTTGAGCCCGAAGGGGGTCTTCCGAAAGAAGAACCACCTCTAGAAGCTTTTGAAGTTGGGAAAGGTACCCGCTCTGGCCGGGATTACCACAAAAACTACAACCAACCTTCTTCTTCTTCTTATGTAAATCCTTCGGGAAAACAAGCTGTAAATGCCCCAAGCGGCGGTGATAATGAAAATACAGGCCTGAAGGAGGCTTTCAAGTACGACTTGATTGAGCACTTCAAACACATACTGGCACGACTGCACATCCTAGACTTATTACGAATGGCACGACTGAATCTGGATGTCGACAAACATGCCCCGCAAGTCCTGCAAAGTGAAATGGACTATAGGGTCACAAAATCAAAAACCTCCTCAAAGGGAGAAAAGAAAGAAGCTGGAGGACCTTGCACTGAATGCCTCTCGGTCCAAAAAGCCGCAAGTGCTACCATCGCCTTCAATAAGGAAGACCTCCTGCTAGGCGAGACGAAGCACAACCGACCCTTGTACTTCACAGGGTACATCAAAGAGATGCCGATACACAGAGTCCAGATCGACCCGGGTTCTGCACTCAACCTCATCTCTACTTCGGCACTTGAAGAGCTAGGTATCCCACCTAGCAAACTAAGCCACACATCTGTGTCCATCTTTGGATACGATGGGAGTGCTCAAAGGCCCATTGGCAAAATTCGGTTCAGGTTGCAAATCGGCGATCTTATCTCTGAGGTCACCGTATATGCAATAAAAACCCCTTCATGCTACAACATCCTTCTTGGACGCCCTTGGATACACGAGAACGGTGTCATTCCTTCGACTCTACAGCAGTGCATCAAGTTTGTTGGTGACGACGGGTTGATACATCAAGTGTTTGCAGACAAAAAGCCCTTCAAAGGCAAGGAAGTCCATTTTGCAGACTCTCAGATGTACAAGGATGAAAAAGAAGAAAAGGAGGAGAAAACAGCATCCTTTGCCGGCAATCTCCAAAAAGATAAAGGCAAGGCTCCTCAGCAATCATCGGAAGAAAACAAACCTTCTGGCAAACTCAAAGAGAGCAATCAGTCTCCCTTCGTCATCTCCTTCAAATCTTCCAAACCTTTGGTAATCACTACTAAAGCAAAGAAGAAAGAGCAAAAGACAGGGGGCAAGTTTGTTGTCTCCTTCGTGTCTATCATACAAGACACGGATTCGGATTCAGAGACTGAAGACGATACATCGTCAAGCCAAGCTGATACTCAGGAAGTTCGGCCTGCTCTCACTCCATTGGAGACCTCTGCTGACGTAGAAGATCCTGCGTCTGCTACCTTCATCGTTCCGGAAACGTCGGCAGAAGATAAACCAATCTTCTTCCATAGATCGGACGCTTCTTCATCAAATTGCCTGCTTGAGCCTTTCCAAAATGAAGGTATGCCTCAACTATCTTTGTATAGTCCAATGGCACAAGCTATCATGAAAAAAATGGGCTATGACGCTCAAAATCCAATTGGTTTGGGAGGTGGCCGTGGTATTCTCACACCATTGGAACCCACCCTGACCAAAAGTCAGCTGGAAGATTGGAAACTCCACCGTCGCATAGACAAGTCATCATACGGATTGGGGTATGATCCTGACACTCCAATGAGACTGCTGACACAAAGGCTGCAGAGTCATTTTGCCGACCAAGCCTCAACATCTCATGTCGATGAAGACATTGATCTCCTTGGATATCTCTTTGAAGAGTTACCCGACAAGGACCCAGGAAGCTCATCAAATTGGTATGATTTCTCTGATGATGAAGAGGAATTGTCCAATGACACAGATGCATGGTTCTCTGATTCAGAAGAGCCGTCGTCTCCAAAAGAAGTGCCTTACTTCGACCCAGTTTCAGCTGGTGATTGGGATCATCTCATAGCAAGACTTGAGAAGAATACCGATCAAGAAGATTTATGGACAGAAACGGAGCCATGGTCTGAAAATGCCCTTGGAAATCCAGAAGGTGTTGTTGAGCTGGAAGCCTCCGAAAATATTGTGGAGGAACCACCTTCAAACCTTCCGACAGAAGATTCTGTTCAAAAGATAGACTTGGGAACACCAGATAACCCACGTCCTGTATTCATAAGCAAGAATATAAAGGATGAGGAATTACCCGAGTATGTCTCTTTTCTTAGTGAGTTTGTTGATTGTTTTGCATGGTCTTACGCTGAAATGCCTGGCTTAGATCCCAAAATAGCAGTTCACAAACTCAACCTGCAAGAAAATATCAAGCCTGTCAAACAAGGCCAAAGAAGATTCCGTCCTGATGTGATGGACAAAATTGAACAAGAAGTTCAGAAACTCAAAAACGTTGGCTTCATCCGCGAGGAACAGCATCCTGAATGGTTGGCCAACATCGTCCCTGTGACAAAGAAAAATGGGCAAATCAGAGTCTGTATTGACTATAGAGACCTGAATAATGCATGCCCCAAAGATGAATTCCCGCTCCCCATACCGGAGGTAATGATTGACAACACCTGCGGGTTTGAGCGAATGACTTTCATGGACGGCTTCTCTAGCTACAACCAGATAAAGATGCATCCCGAAGATGAAAGGCATACATCCTTTCGGACCCCATTTGGCGTGTATTGCTACACTGTCATGCCATTTGGTCTGAAAAATGCTGGTGCAACATATCAAAGGGCTATGATGAAGATATTCCAAGATATGCAGCACAAGACGGTCGAATGTTATGTTGATGACCTCGCCGTCAAAAGAAAAGGGAAAGAAGACCATCTCCAAGATCTTCGAGAAGTCTTCCTCTGGCTTCGCAAACACAAACTGCGAATGAATCCCCTCAAATGCTTCTTCGGTGTCTCATCGGGTAAGTTCCTCGGATTCATAGTTCGGAAAGCTGGAATAGAACTTGACCCCATCAAAGTCAAGGCAATTCTAGAAATGCCATCTCCAAGGACCCTAAGAGAACTAAAAGGGCTTCAAGGAAGTTTGGCATATATCCAACGATTCATTTCCAATCTGTCAGGAAAATGCCGTCCATTTTCTCGCCTGATGAAGAAAGGTGTAGACTTTGTTTGGGATGCTGAATGTGAAGCTGCATTTCAAGACATCAAGTCATACCTGACCAAGCCTCCGGTGTTGGCTGTTCCCACAATCGGAAAACCATTCATCTTGTACACAAGAGCTCTCGACTATTCTTTGGGCGCTCTACTTGCACAAGAAAATGATGGAGGAAAAGAAGCTGCCCTATACTACCTCAGTCACATGTTGGTAGGTGCAGAGCATCGCTACTCTCCAGTCGAAAAAGAATGCTTGGCAGTGATGTTCGCCGTACAAAAGCTGCGTCACTATTTGCTGTCAAACACAATATACCTGATATCTAGGATCAATCTCTTAAAGGTCCTTGTCACAAAAGCAGGTTCTCTTAATGCCCGGCTGACAAAATGGTCCATCCTTCTGTCACAATTTGATATTAGGTATGTACCACAGAAAGCAATCAAAGGTCAAGCTCTGGTAGACTTTCTCGCAGAGCATCCACTGCCTAAGGATTCTCCGCTCAGGGATGATCTCCCAGACGAACCTGTCTACAGCGTGGAGACTTCCTCACCAAATGCCTCCTGGAACATGTACTTCGATGGTGCAACCAGGACAAATGAAAAAGGAAAGCTGATATCGGGAATTGGCATTCTCTTTGTTAGCCCCGATAAATACATGATTCCACACGCATTTTTGCTACTGGAACCATGTTCAAATAATGCAGCTGAGTACCAAGCTCTGATTATAGGATTGGAACTCGCCCTCGAATCTGGCATCACCATGCTGGAAGCATTTGGGGATTCTCAACTGATCGTCAACCAGATGAATCAGGAATATAAAATCAGGAAGCCTGATCTGTTGCCTTACTACAACAAGGTGCAATCGCTTCGTCAAAACTTTGACATCTGTCACATCACCCACATCCGCAGAGGTGAAAACATCCGTGCAGATGCCCTGGCTGGACTTGCTGCATCCATGGCAACCCAAGAAGGGGAAAACATGCAAATTACAGTGTGTCAAAGAAGGATTCTCCCTCCTCTCAACACACACCAAGCAGTTGCTGAATGCCACCGAGTGGTCGGAGGTCGGATTTCCATCCTTAAACCTCCGATAGGCGACTGGAGGGATCCGTTCATTGATTATATTATGTTCCGAATCCTACCTGAAGATCCAAAAGAGCGGGTAAGTATCCAAAGACGAGCCCCAAACTTTCATTTGGATATTCCCTCCAAAATGCTTTACAGAAAATCCTTCAATGGAGTACTTTTACGCTGCTTGTCACAATAAGAGGCGGAAGAAACTCTAAAAGAAGTTCATGCGGGTCTTTGTGGAGCCCATTGGCTGGTCCTAAGCTTTACGATCAGATAAAAAGGTTAGGTTATTATTGGGCTACCATGGTGGCTGATGCAATACAATTTGCTAAACGTTGCCAACAATGCGAAGTTCATAGAGATTATGTACACATGCCTCCAGAATGGCTACATCCTACAGCGATCTCATGACCCTTCGAAGCCTGGGGTATGGACATCATAGGTCCTATCTCTCCCCCGTCAAGCAAAGGTCATCACTTTATCTTCGCCGCTACGGATTATTTCTCCAAGTGGTCAGAAGCATTTGCGTTCAGTGAAATGAAGACTTCGTCAGTCCTTCAATTCTTACGAACCAACATCATTTGTCGCTTCGGCATACCTAAAAGATTCGTCCATGATAACGGACCACAATTTCGGGATCACAGATTCTACAGGTTCTGCGACAAATACAAAATCCAAAGTTGTCCTTCGACTCCGTATAACCCAGCAGCGAATGGACTAGCAGAAGCCTTCAACAAGACACTCTGCAAAATTCTCAAGAAAATGGTCTCTACTCACAAAAGAGACTGGAGCGACAAACTGCCTGAAGCTTTATGGGCCTACAGGACTACCGTTCGAGGACCAACCCATAGCACACCATTCTCCTTGGTCTATGGATGCGAAGCAGTTGTCCCCCTAGAGGTACAAATTCCTTCTTTAAGGGTATCTCTACAAAATGAAATGACGCAAGAAAGCAACGTCAAATCGAGACTCCAAGAACTGGATAATCTCGATGAAAGACGACTCGAAGCTCTACAAAGCGTTGAGCTTTACCAAGCACGCATGGTAGGATCTTTTGACAAAAGGGTCAGGCAACGTGCCCACAAAGAGGGTGACTTGGTTCTTGCGGTGAAAAGGCCAATGGTTTTTGTCCACAAATCCAATGGCAAATTCGAACCAAAATGGGAGGGACCCTTCGTCATCGACAAAGTCTTCTCCAATGGCACATATGCTCTTCTAAACATGGAAGGTGACAGATGTATGCTGCCCATCAATGGCAAGTTCTTGAAGCGGTACTACCCTTGAAGACTTCCTACATCGGGTCAGAGTGATGCCTGCATGGCCAAAGCCTATTCTTAGGTACTTGCTCGTCAAACCTACCCCTTTTAGAGTTTTCATCCCTATGTTGAAATTTCTAAAAAGCCAAAAACAATGCTTACTTTCAATGTTTCATTGTTCAAAAAAAAAATTTCAAAATCAAATCCAAAATCCAAGTTTAGGAGCCTCTTCCCGAACTTGACCAAAATTTTCAATCCTTGAACCCAAAATTCATGGTTTGGAACAAAAATCAGGACTTAGGAATTTCCACCCTCGTCCACCCTGACTTTTACCACCAAAGATGATTTTGAGTCAAAATTTACGACCCTCGTGTCTTTAAACAAAAAATGGTTTTTCAAAAAACCGTGGGGAAGCGACGTTTAGTCGATACTCACGCAAAACCCAAAAATCGGAAGGATGCGAACCCCATTCGATACTTCCAAAACCTCAAAATCGCAAGAAAGCGACACCTAGTCGATACTTGCAAAATCTCAAAAAAAAATCGTGGAGACACAACGTTTCAGTTGATATCCACAACCCAAATTTCAAAACAAAAAAACAAAGGTTCGAAAAAACCTCAAATTTCAAAAATCGTGGGGAGACGACATTCCATCAATACCCACAAAACCAAATTTTTGAGAAAAAAGCAAGGAGGCGACATTTAGTCGATACTTGCACCTAAATCCGCGAGGAAGCGACATTCCATCGATACTCGCAACCGAATGAGCAAGGAAGCGACATTCCATCGATACTTGCAATACCATTCAGCAGGGAGGTGACTCTTAGTCGATACTTGCATTTTTGAAAACCAAAAAACTGGCTTTCACGCCAAAACCCTGCTTTCACGCCAAAACCCGGCTTTTATGCCAAAAACCAAAATCTGGCTTTCATGCCAACAAAACAAAAACCTGGCTTTCATGCCAAAAATCAAAACATCTGGCTTCCATGCCAACAAAACAAAACTTGGTTTTCAAAAAACTTGGCTTCTATGCCACAAAATCTGGCTGTCACGCCAAACAAACAAAAATCGGCTTCCATGCCACAAAACCAAAAACTTGGCTTTCACGCCACAAAAATCGGCTCTCATGCCAAAAACCGGCTTCCATGCCACAAAACCAAAACTTGCCTTTCACACCACAAAAATCGGCTTTCTTACCAAAAACCGGCTTTCATGCCAAACAAATTTTTGGCTTTCACGCCATCCAAAATTCGGCTTTCAAGCCATAAAAAAATCAGGCTTTTTGCCACAAAATCTGGCTTTCATGCCTAAAAACAACCATTTGACAAAAGATTTTCACAAAATGGCAACCTTTTGATCAAATTTTCAAACAAACCATTCCCATTCAATTTTTGCTTATATTTCATCAAAAGTGAATTTAAGTGAAATGAGGGGATACAAAAAAAGAAGTGCCAAAAATGTTTATACATGGAGGTACCAAAAGAAAAGAAGAAAAAGTTTGTTACAAATCAGGAGTCTAGTCCGACACGGTCTTCAGCCATAGGCTTAACTCCTCAAGCAAACACTTGGCCTTAGCCTCCAAAGCTTCCAGACCACGTTTCTTCATAATCTTCCCATAAAAAGCAGTAGGCCGTCGCAATCCATCCTCAGCATGAGGAAGCTTTTCCCAGAGAATCTGCCATTGTTCATATTCTTGAGTCTTCCTCCGGAGATTGCTTTCGACCTCCTCAACTTGGCGAATGAGAGCCCACTCTCTATCGCGAGCTTTCAAAGTGGCAGCCACTTGGCAGCGGCTTGTTCTTCCAATAGCTCATGGCGCTGTCTGGCTTCGGTGACCTCCCTATCAAGGCGGTGCTGGTCCTGTGTCAGCTCAATAATAGCCAACTTGGTGACGTTCCTCTCCCGAACGAGCTGCTTCAGAGTCCGCGAGATCTCATTCAAATCAGATTTGACCTCGCTGGAAGGCTTCAAAAACATCTCGTTGAAGAAATCATCATTCGGAAAGCTCTTGGTCTCAGTCCACTTGTTGCCTAGAGCGATGACTTCGTCAACAAAAGCCTTGGCATTTGTAATGTCCAGACCGACTTCTTCGCTATCGGCAAGAATGTCCTGCACATGCTTCACCATGCCAAAACCAGCCTCTGCCTCATCAAAATCGGTGGAAGAAGCCCCAACTCCTGGATCGGTCACAGGTACCCCCTGCTCTGGTTCTGAAAAAGATAGAGGAACTTCTTCTGTCACCTCACAACCTGCCAATGAAAAATGAAAAGGGTATGAATATGATCTTGTCAAAAATCAAAATATCAAGATTATCATTACAAAGTACCTTCTTCGACAACTGGTGGAATGCTTTCTGCCTCCATGAGCTCATCCGAAGCATCATCAAAAGTTGTGTCCATGGATGGCTCAAAGTCGTTAGAATCCTCTGGCAAGTCAGCTGGCAAAAATATATATATATATATATGTCAGCAAGTGGCGGTAAAAAAAAAAAAAAAGAGAAAAAATCATACCAGGAGGAGATTCTGGATCTACTTCAGAATCTCTGGGTTCTTCCTCAGATGCCACGATAGGATCCCTCACCGCCTCATCGGTCGGAACCTCGGGCATCATCAAACCATCATCTTCTGCCAAAAGAAAGAAAGCAGTAGATCAAAACAAAAGCTCTCATGAAAGAAAAGAAACGGAAAGAGAAAAGGGAAAAGCATGCCATCATCAATGGTCTCTTCCCCTCGGCTTCTCTTCTCTGGAGGCTCGTCATCATCCCCTGATGCCTCCACAACAATGGTGGAAGGAATTTTCAGATCAGGAGAACTTTCGTGCCGCCTCTGACTTCGGCGGTGTCCCCTTCTCCTCTTGCCCCTACGGGACGAACTGCTGGAAGCACCCTCCCCACCATCAAAATCAGGCCTCTCGCCAGAGTCCTCACTGGACAGTCTGCTCTTGCCACTAGACTCCATTGAAGCCTTTGCTCACTCGGCTTGTATCCAAGCAGCAACCTCAGCCTCCTCCTCAGCAAGCTGTTCCAAGACCTCACCAGGTATCTCTTGTGCAGCTCCCAGTCTGATGACGTCCTGTTCCTCGAGAAAATCTGTTCTGTGCCTTTCTCTAGAAAGGAAAGCCAGAACTTCTTCTCGGCGGACGCCGTCTGACTTCCCAAGGCCCTTCCCGGAAGACTACTTTACATCAAGCTCTTTCTTGGAAAGCCCCCGGTATGCTGAAAAGCTCTCCACAAACCATTTTGTGAAGCCAGCCGTCCGGAAAGTAGGCAACTCAGAATAAGAAATCAGAGCAGTAGTGTCTTCTGCGCTATAAAAGGCCCATGCATTTCTCCCGTCCTGCAGACCTCCAAAACGCTTCACCTTGCTCGAAGGCGCTCCAACAATGCCTTGAGAGAAGCCCAACTGCATGGCAAAATGCGAAGGAACATACGGCTGGATGTCAACGAAAAGATGTCTGCGGTACACCATCGTGCCGACACGTATGTTAAAAAGCCAACTCCTCTCGGCATTTGTCAAAGAATAGTGTCTCCCAGACCCTGCCCTGGTCGAATCACGGGAGACACCGAAATCAAAAGCCTTCTTCCTTAAACCCGGAGAAAGCTTCACTGAAGACTGCCCCATCTCGACGTCCCAGAATCGTCGGATCCTCAAGCGGGCAGATAAAAGAGATTCAGAAACAGGCTTCCCTTTAGCCAACTGAATCATAAACGGATCATCGTCCTGAGCAGCACCCAATCGGTGGAAACTGGGACAGTGGTATACATACCACGAATAGAAAATGTGGGCAGAAAATACCCTATTCACGGGAAGCCGTAGCCGAACCAGGAAAGCAGCAGCCTGCAGTTCGGTACACAAATAGGAGTAAAGAGCAGGCACCAAAGCAAGCCGCTCTCCAAACGCTATCTGACAAGCCGGAAAAATGCAATGCGGCTTGATGTGCGTTCCATCTCCTCCAGCAAAAACAGCCTCTCCCAGCCAATAAGTGAGGTAAACAGCGAGATCTCTCCTCAGCACAATGTCAGAATGAATGGCGTCTGTGCTTGCGAAGAATACCCTCAAATTATCTCGCACGACGGAGATCTTCTTCGAATCTGGGTTTTTAGTCCTGGCTTCCTGGGTCGTACTCTCAGAAGACTCCCCGCTGTCAAAGAAGTTGGAAGACAAAAGGCTACCACTCCTCCAACTGCTACACCGAACTTTCGAGCCCTCCTTCTCCTTCAAAAAATTATAGAAGGCGAGGAGCTGAATGTACAAAAGCCTGAACTCCTCAGACTTGATGGACCCGTCTTTTTCTTTCTCGCCTTCCTCCGTCCCGGGTCCGCCGGGGTGCGGCGGGGAGAAGAAAAAAAAAAGAGCAAGCATCAACAATTTTTTTTTTGTACGGGTATGCCAGATTTTCTATTCTACTTGGAATTTGAAGTGGTGATCCGGAGATTCACCTTCACAAGTAGAAAAGGAAATCAACTTTTTTCTAACTTTCCATTGCACATATATTTTAAAGAAAGAGACAAGGTTTTAAAATGCCGTGAGAGGCGATTTTGTTTAATTTGCCGTGAAAGGCAGTTTTGTGCCGTAGAAGGCGATTTTGTGCCGTAAAAGGCAGTTTACAAATCTCATCAAAATGTAAAGACAAGAAATGTGATTTTTATATCTCTTTTAAAAAATACAATACAATAGAAAAGTAAGAAAAGGAATCTGACTTCTCAAGCAATTGTGGGGACTCGTTCAGATCGACGGTCGCAAGTCATGTATGGGCTCCGCCATCGTCCTTCAGATGAGAACACTTGATGCTTTGATTCACTTGGCTTGGCTTGGACCTCAGATTTTTAGAGGATAAAGACCAAGAGAAGGTCTTATATCCAATAAAAAACCAAGTAGACGGGCTGAAAAGCCGCATCTAGGCCATGTTGGATAGAAGAAGAGAGGAGATCTTGGGGGGGGTGGCCCCCCAAGGGACTTCAATCACCTTGTAGTGTTTGCAGCAGAGTTTCTTCAAAGTGAGAGAGCTTCTTTTTTGCAAAGAATTCTTGAGGATAGTTTTCAGACAATTTTTCTGGACCCAATTTTTCAAGACCCCTTCCCTTTGGAATGACCGCCTATTTATAGGCTTTTGGTGGCCATTAGGAAGGTCTTTTGGGCATTAATGATATTAATGCTCCATGATGGGAGGAGTTACAAGATTTAATTTCATAATTTTGTGACTCCGTTTTCTTGGATTTTGATTGGCCGATGGAGAGTAATGGGCTTTTAATCTCCATGATGATGGGAGTTTCATGATTAATTACCATGATTAATCTCCATAATGATAGGAGTTACATGGTTAATTGTCATGATTAATTGGACTTGTAACTCCCATTTCTTGGCTTCTGATTGGGCCGTTCTAAATAATGAGTTAATGACCCTAATAAATTTCCATAAAAGGGTCATTTAACTTCATTAATTGGCTGCCGAGTCGCTTGAAGAGTCGTGGGCCGCGCCGCGTCTTTTGGAATTCTTCTTGCGATTATCATCGATGGATCCGTACGTTGCTTGATGTCGGATGACGATGAAAATTCAGACATTGGTTGCCACTAATGGTCCGGCAACATCTGTCCAGTCGATTTCTTGATCGGTAGGGCAGAAAGTGTGCTTTCTTGGTCGGCCGGTAGGCGGTTTCGAAGTGTCCGATGATGATCAAATGATTTTGATAACAGATCCGTGATGTTGACGAAGATCGACGGATATCATGCCTCAAAAATCAGATTTTAAGAAAATCACAGGGGCCAATCATTGCGAAACGCAAAAAGAATCGAAAAAACGGACGTTTCGGCGGAAATCCGGCGACCTTGGACTTTGGTCCGTTTTTCGGCCGCCTTCCAGTCGCCGTTTCTTGGTCGTTTCTCGGGCTTTTTCGCTTCTTTTTTCTCCTGTATTTTTCTTTGACATTTCTCTTCATTTATTGGCTTGATTCCTCTGAAGAAAACCCATCGAAAGGCTGTGCAAATCAGAGCACAAAGTTTCCTATTTTTTGGAAAAGCCGAAGACTCTGTAGCCGATTTTCTGCCAAGAGTTGAAACTGGGTCAAACGATGTCGGAATGACCTGAAATTTGAGGTGAAGCTTCTTGGGCATTAGATAGGACCAACCATGGGCTTTTATTTGAGTTTTGAAGCCGTTTGGGGTCCCGTCGATGCTTGACTTGATTTCACCGTGCGGAAGATGTCGAGCTTTGATGTACGGTCATCCGATGTCCAATTGACCTGAAACTTGACGGGGAGCCGATTGGAGTCATTTTGAGATGATCCATTCGCTCTGATTTGGGTGCCATGGTCCCGGGGAGCTTCGCCGCCGGTAGGCTTGATTTTGCTTCGGAGCATCAAAACCGGGTCAAACGTTGTCGGTTTGACTTGAAATTCGACATGGAGCCTTTTGGAGGTATTTTGAGACCATCCATAGACTCTGATCGAAGATTTGATGTATTTGACATTGTCGCCATCTGGAGCTTCCTCTCAGTTGTTGGAGGATTGAAGTTAGGCCAGATGGTGTCGAAATGGCCCGGGACTTCATGTGTACCCTTCTTTTGGCTATTTTGAAAGATCTTGTAGTTTTTGTTTGGTTTTATCAAGATCTGATGCTTGAAGCAGCTTTGCCTGTTTGTAGTAGGATGCGGCTCCATATAGCTTTTGATGTTGATATGGCAAAGTGACATTTTTGGTGTCAACAAATGCCCCCTTGGGGTACAGCGACGAATTGGATAGCCTTTGCAGTTGATGTGCCTCGAAGAAAAGTTTGAAGGAGAACTTCTGACTTGACCAAGAGTTTCTGAGCATTTTTCTTGATAGTGTAGCCTTTTGAGTTTCCAAGGGAATTTTATGGCAGTGAGAGACATCACGTTCCATCTCAAGGCAAAATTTTGAAAATGACATTTGGGTTGAGTTTTTGGATTTTGGATTTTCTTTTTGACCTTGTGAACCTAAAAGCTTTGTGTTGCGCATCAGGCGGTCAAGAAGGTTTTCGGTTTTTGACCTTGTGACCTAACAAGCTGTATGTGGCAGGTTAGGGGGTCGGGTTTTGAATTTTGATTTTGGTCTTGTGACCTAACAAGCGGTATGTGGCAAGTTAGGGGACCGGGATTTGGTTTTGGTTTTGGCCTTGTGACACAACAAGCTGTATGTGGCGAGTTAGAAGACCATGGTTTGGATTTTGGTTACTCTTTGGGACAATTTTGGGTCCGTTGGAGTGGTTTGGGTTTTTGTGGAATGTCAATTTCAAGGTTTTGGCTTAATTTGGTTCATGAGGTGGGATGGTTTGGACTTTTGGAAAACTCATGAGGCTTGGATTTTTTTTTTGTATGGTCCAATCAACTCAAAGGAGGCATGGACCCATTTTTGTATGCTCTTGGTAAGAGGAATTTTGACTAAAAGCCACTTTTAGTGCGTAGGTGGTCAAACCTGGCTCATGTGGGCTAACCCATGGGACCTTAAGCTTTAAAGATGGCTTAGATCTCATGTGGTGTCATTTTTGTTAAGAATATCGAAGAATATTCTTACTTGGAGAGAATCTCTCAAGTTTCCTTGATTTTGGGAGAGATTTTCTCAAAGTATCTTTCTTTGGGAGAAAGTTTCTCATAATCCCTCTCTTTTTGGAGAGAATTTCTCAAAAATATCTCCTCATTGGGAAAGAATATCCCATAATTCCTTTCTTTTAGGAAGTTTGCTAATTTGTAGCACTTACTTCCTTTCTTTTCTCCTCCTTTCCTCTTTTGGTTTGCTTTCTCCTATAAAAGCAAGGGGATTGGATCTCTTGTTGCTATTGCTCTCTTTTTGCAAGAACCTTCAAGAGTGCTCCAAGATCAAGAATTCTTCTTCTTCAAGGATCTTCAAGCTTTTTCTTCTTCTTCTCCATCAATGGCTTCAAGTAAGTTTCTTCTTTTTCTTAAGAAACCCCATGTTGGAATAGGAAAAAGTTTTTCATTTTTTCTTTTCTTTTCTTTTTCTTTCTCTTCTTTTTTTTCCACGTGCATCTCTTTCTCTTTCTCTTTTTTTTTTTTTTTTTTTGAACGTCTTTTTTTTTTCTTTCTTTCCTTTTTTTTTTCTTTTTCTTGCACGGTTTTCTCTCTCTGTTTTTTTTTTTACCGTGGCTTTTGTTTTCTTTTTTTTTTTCTCACGATTTCTTTTTTTTTTTTTACCGTGTGTTTTTTTTTTCTTTTTTTTTTATCTCCTTTTTTTTTTGTGGCTATACGGACAAGACCGTACGGTCATGGCCGTACGGCCAAGTGGCCTGTGGGCAAATTTTTTTTTTTTTTTTTTTTTGAAAAGAGATTTTCTCTTTTTTTTTTTTTTTGGGTTCTGAGATGCGCATGCATGACAACTTTCCTTCTATGCATTTTTTTTTTCGAAAATGGAATTTTGGAAGTATGATAGTGCACACCTGGAAATCTTTTCGCAAGTCTTGGGATTTGGAGCTCGCAGCAATGTTGAGCCCTTTCTTGGTCTTGCGGGGATTTTCTGAGGAGCTTTGCAAGTTTTAGATTCTAGAGCTCGCAGCAATGTTGAGCCCTTTTCCGATCTTGCGGATATTTGAGAAGCTTTGGCTTGATCTCGCAGCAATGTTTGAGTTCGAGCCTTCTTCGAGAATTTTCCATGATTATGGGCTTGCAGCGATGTTGAGCCCATCTTCAAGCTCCTATTTCTTTCGGGGTGTTTCCCTTTTCTTCGGAATTGCCCCAAGATCATGCCAAAATTTCGCTAGATTTTTTAGCAAAATTCTGTCATTTTGATGATTGATTTTTTTTTCTTTCCATCCTTTGCAGGTAGTTTCTCCAGAACGAACAAGGGTAAGGAGCCGGTCACTGATGCGCCTCGCCGTTCTACCAGATCCTCTAATGCGGCCGTACAGCAGGCCTAGGAGGAGGTTCAGTATGTTGAAAGGAACTTGGAAGAGTGTGACTCGCTCAACCGAGATGAGATGAGGCAACGTTTGATTGCCCTCAAGGATGAGGAGTATTATAAGATTATGGTAAGCAACCGTCCCTGGGTCACGGACGATCAGAGCATTGTGCCCAAGCCTACCTTCTTCTTTGGTGATGCCGTCCCCGACGATTCAACATACCAAAGGAGATGTTTTCAGTTCTCCTTCACAGTTGATGGTGAGAAGAGAACTGTTTCTACCCGGTCGTCCTTCGATCGGACAATCTCGATCATGAGCCTTTCCTCCACATGCTCAAAGAGGGAAGATCCTCCAAGCTGGGTGAAGAGGACAAATGTGATCAAGACCGGGGTTTTTGTTGGCGGCCTTTCTGGTTTTACAGAGAAGTCGCCTGCCCGTATGGACATTTTGATGCCGACCAGCGGCTACCAAGGTTCAGACCATTCTTCGGTCAATTTGAGACTGGTGGGCCTTGGCATTTTCAAGGGCGATGCCAGCAATTGGGTGAAGCCTTTTCGACTTCGTGGCCGTTTCAGTGCTGACTCGAGCTGGGAGTCGTGGACTGATCACATCCTGCAGGTTGGCGGTGCCATTCTGAAGGAGGCAGAGATTTTTGATGCGGTTCGCGCTTTTCGGCAAACCGTGGTTTTCTCCGATGAGGCATTTATGGCCATGCTAGAGTCGTTCCTTCCACAAACCAACACCTTCGTTGTCACGAATGGTGAGATTGGTTTTTCTTTAAAGGAACTGACTGCCATCACTGGGTTGCCTATCCTCGGCAATATCTACGAGGAGTTTATGCCTATCGACAGCGTCCTTGAGGAGCAGTCTGAGGAGCTCAGGCTTTTGTACTTTCAGCTCGTCGCCTTCTATGATTTTTTGAAGGAGAAGGAGGGCTCGAAAGTCCGGTGTAGCAGTTGGAGGAGTGGTAGCTTTTTGTCTTCTAACTTCTTTGACAACGGGGAGTCTTCTGAGAGTACGACCCAGGAAGCCAGGGCTAAGAACCCAGATTCGAAGAAGATCTCCGTCGTGCGAGAGAATTTGAGGGTATTCTTCGCAAGCACAGACGCCATTCATTCTGACATTGCGCTGCGGAGAGATCTCGCTGTTTACCTCACTTATTGGCTGGGTGAGGCTGTTTTTGCTGGAGGAGATGGAACGCACATCAGGCCGCATTGCATTTTTCAGGGTTATCAGATGGCTTTCAGAGAGCGGCTTGCTTTGGTGCCTGCTCTTTACTCCTATTTGTGTACCGAACTGCAGGCTGCTGCTTTCCTGGTTCGGCTTGGGCTTCCCATGAATAGGGTATTTTCAGCCCACATTTTCTATTCGTGGTATGTATACCATTGTCCCAGTTTCCACCAATTGGGTGCTGCTCAGGACGATGATCGGTTTATGATTCGGTTGGCTAGAGGGAAGCCTGTTTCCGAATCTCTTTTATCTGTCCGCTTGAGGATCCGACGATTCTGGGACATCGAGATGGGGCAGTCTTCAGTGAAGCTTTCTCCCGGTTTGAGGAAGAAGGCTTTTGATTTTGGTGTCTCCCGTGATTCGACCAGGGCGGGGTCTGGGAGACACTATTCTTTGACAAATGCAGAGAGGAGTTGGCTTTTTAACATACGTGTCGGCACGATGGTGTACCGCAGACATCTTTTCGTCGACATCCAGCCGTATGTTCCCTCGTGTTTTGCCATGCAGTTGGGCTTCTCTCAAGGTGTTGTCGGAGCGCCTTCGAGCAAGGTGAAGCGTTTTGGAGGTCTGTAGGACGGGAGAAATGCATGGGCCTTTTATAGCGCGGAAGACACTACTGCCCTGATTTCTTATCCTGAGTTGCCTACTTTTCGGACGGCTGGCTTCACAAAATGGTTTGTGGAGAGCTTTTCAGCGTACCGGGGACTTTCCAAGAAAGAGCTTGATGTAAAGCAGTCTTCCGGGAAGGGCCTTGGGAAGTCAGATGGCGTCCGCCAAGAAGAAGTTTTGGCTTTTCTTTCTGGAGAAAGGCACAGAACAGGTTTTCTCGAAGAACAGGACGTCATCAGACTTGGAGCTGCACAAGAGATACCTGGTGAGGTCTTAGAACAGCTTGCCGAGGAGGAGGCTGAGGTTGCTGCTTGGATACAAGCCGAGCGAGCAAAGGCTTCCATGGAGTCTACTAGCAAGAGCAGACCGTCCAGTGAGGACTCTGGCGAGAGGCCCGATTTTGATGGTGGGGAGGGTGCTTCCAGCAGTTCGTCCTGTAGGGGCAAGAGGAGACGGGGACACCGCCGAAGTCAGAGGCGGCACGAAAGTTCTCCTGATCTGGAAATTCCTTCCACCATTGTTGAGGAGGCATCAGGGGATGATGACGAGCCTCCAGAGAATAGAAGCCGAGGGGAAGAGACCATTGATGATGGTATGCTTTTCCCTTTTCTCTTTCCGTTTCTTTTCTTTCATGAAAGCTTTTGTTTTGATCTACTGCTTTCTTTCTTTTGGCAGAAGATGATGGTTTGATGATGCCCGAGGTTCCGACCGATGAGGCGGTGACGAATCCTATCGTGGCATCTGAGGAAGAACCCAGAGATTCTGAAGTAGATCCAGAATCTCCTCCTGGTATGATTTTTTTTTTTTTTACCGCCACTTGCTGACATATATATATATATATATATTTTTTTTTGCCAGCTGACTTGCCAGAGGATTCCGACGACTTTGAGCCATCCATGGACACAACTTTTGATGATGTTTCGGATGAGCTCATGGAGGCAGAAAGCATTCCACCAGTCGTCGAAGAAGGTACTTTGTAATGATAATCTTGATATTTTTTGACAAGTTCATATTCATACCTTTTCCATTTTTCCATTGGCAGGTTGTGAGGTGACAGAAGAAGTTCCTCTATCTTTTTCAGAACCAGAGTAGGGGGTACCTGTGACCGATCCGGGAGTAGGGGCTTTTTCCACCAATTTTGATGAGGCAGAGGCGAGTCCGCCTACTGATATTCCTTCCCCAGCAGCTCCGATTGGAAAGAGCTTCTTGATTACTTTTCCAACGGTGCCTGACACAGGTAGTCGACCAACGGAGCATGGCGAGTCTTCATCTGAGTCATCCCGTCAGTTTGCGATGAAGGTGTTGAAGAGAGTCTTGAGCTCATGGGTCGAGACTCTTTCTTCTGGCCATTTGGAGGCTGGTTTTGGCATGGTGAAGCATGTGCAGGACATTCTTGCCAATAGCGAAGAAGTTGGTCTGGACATTACAGATGCCAAGGCTTTTGTTGATGAAGTCATCGCTCTAGGTAACAAGTGGACTGAGACCAAGAGCTTTCCGAATGATGATTTCTTCAACGAGATGTTTTTGAAGCCTTCCAGCGAGGTCAAATCTGAACTGAATGAGATCTCGCGGACTCGGAAGCAGCTCGTTCGGGAGAGGAACGTCACCGAGTTGGCTATTATTGAGCTGACACAGGACCAGCACCGCCTTGATAGGGAGGTCACCGAAGCCAGACAGCGCCTTGAGCTATTGGAAGAACAAGCCGCTGCCAAGTGGACTGCCACTTTGAAAGCTCGCGATAGAGAGAGGGCTCTCATTCGCCAAGTTGAGGAGGTCGAAAGCAATCTCCGGAGGAAGACTCAAGAATATGAACAATGGCAGATTCTCTAGGAAGAGCTTCCTCGTGCTGAGGATGGATCGCGACGGCCTACTGCTTTTTATGGGAAGGTTCTGAAGAAACGCGGCCTAGAAGCTTTGGAGGCTAAGACCAAGTGTTTGCTTGAGGAGTTAAGCCTATGGTTGTAGACCATGTCGGACTAGCCTCCTGATTTGTAACAAACTTTTTTCTTCTTTTCTTTTGGTACCTCCATGTATAAACATTTTTGGCACTTCTTTTTTTGTATCCCCTTATTTTACTTAAATTCACATTTGATGAAATATAAGCAAAAAATGAATGGGAATGGTTTGTTTGAAAATTTGATCAAAAGGTTGTGATTTTGTGAAAATCTTTTGTCAAATGATTGTTTTTAGGCATGAAAGCCAGATTTTGTGGCAAAAAGCCTGGTTTTTGGCATGAGAGCCGATTTTTGTGGCGTGAAAGCCAAGTTTTTGTTTTGTGGCATGGAAGCCGGTTTTTGGCATGGGAGCCGATTTTTGTGGCGTGAAAGCCAAGTTTTGGTTTTATGGCATGGAAGCCGGTTTTTGGCATGAGAGCCGATTTTTGTGGCGTGAAAGCCAAGTTTTGTTTGGGATGAAAGCCGGTTTTGGTTTGGCATAGAAGCCAAGTTTTTGAAAACCAAGTTTTGTTTTGTTGGCATGGAAGCCAGATTTTTTTGATTTTTGGCATGAAAGCCAGGTGTTTGTTTTGTTGGCATGGAAGCCAGATTTTGGTTTTTGGCATGAAAGCCAAGTTTTTGGCATAAAAGCCGGGTTTTGGCGTGAAAGCCGGGTTTTGGCGTGAAAGCCAGGTTTTTGGTTTTAAAAAATGCAAGTATCGACTAAGAGTCGCCTCCCTGCTAAATGGTATTGCAAGTATCGATGGAATGTCGCTTCCTTGCTCATTCGATTGCAAGTATCGATGGAATGTCTCTTCCTCGCGGATTTGGGTGCAAGTATCGACTGGATGTTGCCTCCTTGCTTTTCTCTCAAAAATTTGGTTTTGTGGGTATCGATGGAATGTCGCCTCCCCACGATTTTTGAAATTTGAGGTTTTTTTTTGAACCTTTGTTTTTTTGTTTTGAAATTTGGGTTGTGGATATCAACTGAAACGTTGTGTCTCCACGATTTTTTTTTAAATTTTGCAAGTATCGACGAGGTGTCGCTTTCTTGCGATTTTGAGGTTTTGGAAGTATCGAATGGGGTTTGCATCCTTCCGATTTTTGGGTTTTGTGTGAGTATCGACTAAATGTCGCTTCCCCACGGTTTTTTGAAAAACCATTTTTTGTTTAAAGACACGAGGGTCATAAATTTTGACTCAAAACCATCTTTGGCGGTAAAAGTCATGGTGGACTAGGGTGGAAATTCCTAAGTCCTGATTTTTGTTTCAAACCATGAATTTTGGGTTCAAGGATTGAAAATTTTGGTCAAGTTAGGGAAGAGGCTCCGAAACTTGGATTTTGGGTTTGATTTTTTTTTAACAATGAAACATTGAAAGTAAGCATTGTTTTTTGGCTTTTTAGAAATTTCAACATAGGGATGAAAACTCTAAAAGGGGTGGGTTTGACGAGCAAGTACCTAGGAATAGGCTTTGGCCATGCAGGCATCACTCTGACCCGATGTAGGAAGTCTTCAAGGGTAGTACCGCTTCAAGAACTTGCCATTGAAGGGCGGCATACATCTGTCACCTTCCATGTTTAGAAGAGCATATGCGCCATTGGAGAAGACTTTGTCGATGACGAAGGGTCCCTCCCATTTTGGTTCGAATTTGCCTTTGGATTTGTGGGTGAAAACCATTGGCCTTTTCACCGCAAAAACCAAGTCACCCTTTTTGTGGGCGCATTGCCTGACCCTTTTATCAAAAGATCATGCCATGCGTGCTTGGTAAAGCTCAACACTTTGTAGAGCTTCGAGTCGTCTTTCATCGAGGTTATCCAGTTCTTGGAGTCTCAATTTGACGTTGCTTTCTTGCGTCATTTCATTTTGTAGAGATACCCTTAAAGAAGGAATTTGTACCTCTAGGGGGACAACTGCTTCGCATCCATAGACCAAGGAGAATGGTGTGCTATGGGTTGGTCCTCGAACGGTAGTCCGGTAGGCCGATAAAGCTTCAGGCAGTTTGTCGCTCCAATTTCTTTTGCGAGTAGAGACCATTTTCTTGAGAATTTTGCAGAGTGTCTTGTTGAAGGCTTCTGCTAGTCCATTCGCTGCCGGGTTATACGGAGTCGAAGGACAACTTTGAATTTTGTATTTGTCACAGAACTTGTAGAATCTGTGATCCCGGAATTGTGGTCCGTTATCATGGACGAATCTTTTAGGTACGCCGGAGCGACAAATGATGTTGGTTCGTAAGAATTGAATGACTGACGAGGTCTTCATTTCACTGAATGCAAATGCTTCTGACCACTTGGAGAAATAATCCGTAGCGGCGAAGATGAAGCGATGACCTTTGCTTGACGGGGGAGAGATAGGACCTATGATGTCCATACCCCAGGCTTCGAAAGGCCATGAGATCGCTGTAGGATGTAGCCATTCTGGAGGCATGTGTACATAATCTCCATGAACTTGGCATTGTTGGCAACGTTTAGCAAATTGTATTGCGTCAGCCACCATGGTAGGCCAATAATAACCTAACCTTTTTATCTGATCGTAAAGCTTGGGACCAGCCTGATGGGCTCCACAAAGACCAGCATGAACTTCTTTTAGAGTTTCTTCCGCCTCTTGTTGTGACAAGCAGCGTAAAAGTACTCCATTGAAGGATTTTCTGTAAAGCATTTTGGAGGGAATATCCAAATGAAAGTTTGGGGCTCGTCTTTGGATACTTACCCGCTCTTTTGGATCTTCAGGTAGGATTCCGAACATAATATAATCAATGAACGGATCCTCCAGTCGCCTATCGGAGGTTTAAGGATGGAAATCCGACCTCCGACCACTCGGTGGCATTCAGCAACTGCTTGGTGTGTGTTGAGAGGAGGGAGAATCCTTCTCTGACACACTGTAATTTGCATGTTTTCCACTTCTTGGGTTGCCATGGATGCAGCAAGTCCAGCCAGGGCATCTGCACGGATGTTTTCACCTCTGCGGATGTGGGTGATGTGATAGATGTCAAAGTTTTGACGAAAAGATTGCGCCTTGTTGTAGTAAGGCAATAGATCAGGCTTCCTGATCTCATATTCCTGATTCATCTGGTTGACGATCAGTTGAGAATCCCCAAATGCTTCCAGCATGGTGATGCCAGATTCGAGGGCGAGTTCCAATCCTATAATCAGAGCTTGGTACTCAGCTGCATTATTTGAACATGGTTCCAGTAGTGAAAATGCATGTGGAATCATGTATTTATCAGGGCTAACAAAGAGAATGCCAATTCCCGATATCGGCTTTCCTTTTTCATTCGTCCTGGTTGCACCATCAAAGTACATGTTCCAGGAGGCATTTGGTGAGGAAGTCTCCACGCTATAGACAGGTTCATCTGGGAGATCATCCCTGAGCGGAGAATCTTTAGGCAGTGGATGCTCTACGAGAAAGTCTGCCAGAGCTTGACCTTTGATTGCTTTCTGTGGTACATACCTAATATCAAATTGTGACTGTGGTAGTATAGAGCAGCTTCTTTTCCTCCATCATTTTCTTGTGCAAGTAGAGCGCCCAAAGAATAGTCGAGAGCTCTTGTGTACAAGATGAATGGTTTTCCGGTTGTGGGAACAGCCAACACCGGAGGCTTGGTCAGGTATGACTTGATGTCTTGAATTGCAGCTTCACATTCAGCATCCCAAACAAAGTCTACACCTTTCTTCATCAGGCGAGAAAATGGACGGCATTTTCCTGATAGATTGTGTAAGACCCCGCCCCGAGAGTTTCCGATTAGTATTAATAAAGACGTGTTCTAGTTATAAGTGAGATTAGTGGGAAGTGGTTTATTCTGGATTAGAATAGCTTTTTAATAGCTTTGGATAATTTTGGGAACTCTTTTGATCTAGTGGGACCCTTTGGGGGTTCCTTTTTAGTGTGTCTTGATTAGTTTGGGGTTTATTTGTTAATTCTGGAAATCGGTTATTTGCCCCGTTGAATGTATTTTATGATTCCCGACAACTTTTGTATTTGCTCCGTTTCCATCCGAGACCTTTAAACCCTACTTTGCCATTGATAGGGGTAAAACAGTCTTTTTACACAAAATCTGGACACAATTTTCGATGTCTCCGAAAATAGTAAAATATATACTTTTTGGAAAGTAGAAATTTCGACGATCAATTCTTCCTTCTTCGTCGAATCCGTCCGAAGCCCGTAGAACGATGTTTTAGCCCATTTTAGACTTTTAAGTTGTGGGACCCATAGCCATTGTCTATATAAGGAGGAGTCTCTTCTTCTCTTCCTCTTCTTGCAACTTCCTTGAGAACAAGATCCCAGCCCAGCCCTAGAGTTTTTCTTCTTCTTCCTTGCTCATTGCTCCTCCATCTCTCAACCTCTCTCAAATCTCTTGCTAAAGGCTAAGTGGATGCTACAATCTTCTTCCCCTCCATGAGAGCTTCCTATTGATATCTTCTTTTGAGAGAGAGTCCCATTCCAAGCTATCTCTTGAGCCAACTCTTGCCATTAGAGGACTCTTCATGTAAGTTCTTCTTCTCATCTCTTGATTATGTGTTCATCTAGCCTAGGAGGTGCTTCACCTTGATTATTGAAAGCTCTTTCCATCTATTTCATAGTTTGGCCATTTTTAGGGCTTGTAATGAATGTGTTTTTGGGGATTTTGTGTAGATTGTAGATTTTGAGCTTGATAGAGTGATTAGAGCTTGACTAGCATATTTGGAGACCAAGGCAAGTGGATGAATGGGTTTTGATTTGAATAAGTTCCTATTTTGTTGAAAATGTGAATTTTTACTATTCCTATTTCAATTGATTCATTATGTTACAATGCTTTTGGAAATGTATTTATTGTTATGGTTTTCTCTTAGTTAGTTCTAGGAGAATATATGCATGCATTCATGAAAGTTTATTTTGGGTTGGTATGACCCCCCTTAAATAAGATTTGAATTTGCAGTAAATGAGATTCGGATTTAGTAGGTGAATGAATGCATTGATGGAATGGTAGTTGGTGGAGAGAGTTAAATGTAAAAGGGAAGGGAATAGACCCATCCCATGTTAGGAAATGGTTGGAGTTGAAGTGAAGGGGTTTGGAAGAGAAAACACTGAAATCTGCACCTGATGTGTAGTTCCCGCAGCTGGGCGGTCAGCGGGCGGTCACCTCGGCGGCTAGCCGACAGGTGACCGGCGGCTAGCCGACCCAGATGCGGTTAGAAACACAGAATGCTGCATTTTGACAGGCAAACCGCGGTCAGCCGCGCGGTCACCTTACGGCTAACCGCCAGTCCAAAACCCCAGTGACCGCTAGGTAGCCGAGAGGCGCGGTTAGAAACACAGAATGCTACTTTTTAGCAGGGTGAGCCGCGGTCAGCTCCGCGGTCAGCCAGCGGCTAACCGCCGATCACCTCGGCGGCTAACCGCCATCTGACCGACAGGTGACCGAGTTTACCCAGAATTCCTGAGTCTTTCCCATTGTTTTTAGTTATGGGATTTAAAGGTTTGGATGGGTTGTTCTGATGCCCTACCACCTTGGAAAGACCCAGGGGATGACATAAGGAGATTTACATAGAAAGAAACACCATTTCGGAAAAGGTATTGGGACTTTTAGATTCATCAATGTGCATAAGGAAACTTAGTATGTCCTCTATCATTCGAGTACCATACTAAGGGTAAATTTAGACATACAAGACCCTTATACATGTTGTCTGAATGTGGATATCCCAATACATAGTCCCTAATGATATAGGATTTATTGCTTTGTTTTATTCAGTTTATATGTATAATTACCCGACCTACTGGTTTTATTTCAAATTCTGATTCATACTCTGGATATGTCCCGCCAGCCTCGTTTATGCATGAACCGTTAATGACATGAAATGTGTGCCTACGAGCACCATGCCCCGCCTGCCCGTATGTTTTATATTGATATAGTTTTGTACATGTTTTGAGTTCTCATGTAACCTAAGAGTCGGCACCACTAAGCTTGGACATCCTTGTCAGTCTGATCAACTGACTTGGGTCTCCCCCTGTGCTCCCGCCAGTTGCAACTTGGATCCCGTACTGTCCCGTTACCCGGTTCGCGGCCGTGGTCCTGCCTAGCTATATGTATATGTATATGTATCTGTTTATAATATTGGTTCTCGTCACTTCGTGTGATTGAGCCCAATGCACGCAATGTGCTCTCGTCACTCTAGTGATAGAGAGGATTTGGCTTTAGTGTGGTTGCCATCTAGTCAGTTCCTGTACCTTGAATACCCCGCATGCTTTATATTGCATTTGTATTTCAAATGAACTATGCACCCTGTTTTATGACGGTTTTCGTTATAACTATGATATGTTTGATTTCTTTCTTGGTTTATCTATTCACCCACCTGCCAGACCGTCGTGTCTGACCCATTTTTGTGGTACTCAGGTCCAGTTCCCGTTATTGCCCTTGAGGAGGAGTCAGAGGAGGCGGTTGATGAACCGCAGCGATTAGTGGAATGGCAAGCTGACGATGTCATGTAGACATTCGGTTTAGCTTTGAGCTGCGAACATTTTGGGAGTTTATAGAATGATTCTTGTTTTATACTTTTGGGTTGTACTGGCCTTTGTTGGCCTTTATTTTTGGGGAATGTTAATTAACTTGTTCTTTTGTTAAACTTTAACTTGAT
Organism: Persea americana; assembly: GCA_029852735.1. Taxonomy (NCBI): domain Eukaryota; kingdom Viridiplantae; phylum Streptophyta; class Magnoliopsida; order Laurales; family Lauraceae; genus Persea; species Persea americana. The sequence continues at coordinate 18,849,499 of CM056813.1, read as the reverse complement.
ATTTTGGGAATGCAAATGAGATCATTGCTCACTCTGACATCATGCTATACTTGTTCATTAACAGTCTTATTTAATGTGATTGGAATAAGAGTTTGATTTGCTACACGCTTCCGCACCAATATAAATGTTCTATGATTGTATGAGGAATCCTCACCGCGGAAACCTGTGGGAAATTAAAGAAATGTACAATAATCACTATACGGGTGTGGTTCGCTATCCACAACACCACACCCCGTCGCGGTCCCGTGGGCCCCCGGTCCGGGGTCGCGACAGGCTGGTATCAGAGCGAGACGTGTTTCAGGCAATTAAAAGAAACTAGAAATCCTAAGGACGTGGCGAGGATCCGTTAGACTTCTTGTTAGACTTTTCGTTAGTTAGACTCGTGTGAGCAATGTGTGACCCTTGTATGATTTTATGTGCTAACAATTTGTTTTACAGTGATATGCCACCTCGAAAAAGACCCGTAACCGACAATCCCACCGCAAGCAATAGTGAGCACACCGGGCCACTAGGAAACGGTATTCCGGATCCAAACATGCAGAATCAATTCCAACAGATGATGCAAGCTATGCTTGACCAGCAACGTCAAGCCAATGAAAATCAAGCCAGACTGCAAGACCAAATGGCCAGGAAGGATGAAGAGCATGCTAGGGAGATGGCCACGATGCAAAGGCAGCTGTTAGAAGTGTTAGAAAGGAGACCTGAACCGGCACCAGCGCAACCTCCAGGCACTCAGATTGTCATCAACAATAGGGAACATGATCCCAATGCGCTGTACGAAAAGTTTAGGAAGAGGGGTCCCAAGGAGTTCACTGGGCATGAGGACCCACTAGCTGCAGATGACTGGCTGGAGCAGACAGAGAACATCTTCGAGATATTCAGATGTACCGGTAGACAGCAAGTGCAACTCACCGCTTCGTTGTTCACGGGCCTAGCGGACATATGGTGGAAGACAATCAAGGCTGAGTATAGGACCATAGCAGATGCAGACGCTTGGGCAAGTTTCAAGAGGCAATTCGGTGACAAGTATGTACCGACACATGTCAAGAGGCAAAAAGCAATTGAATTCCAGCAGCTCGTACAAGGTAACGCGACCGTGCAAGAGTACCTCACGAAGTTTGAGAGGTTGTCTCGTTATGCCCCCGAGTTGATTGACACTGTGGAGAAGAAGATAACGCGATTCCTCGAAGGACTCAACCCGATCATTGAGAGGGATGCCACGGGTGTTGTACCACCTGTCACTTTTGAAGAGGCTGTGAGAAGGGCCTACAAATTCGAGAACCTGAACAACAAGATCCTCAAGATCCAAGGAAAGGCACCAGCTCACCAACAGAATCACCAACCAAGGAACCATCAGAACAAGCGACCGAGGCATGAACAAAACGTGCAGAATGCTCTAGTTTGCGTTCACTGTGGTAAGAACCACGAGAGTGCTCAGTGCCGTACCATTACGGGAGCATGTTTCAGATGTGGATCCATGACACACCAGCTCAAAGACTGCCCAAGGCAAGCTGGACAAGGTAACAACAGGCAGAATCAGCAACAACAAGGAACACAACGTCAGGCACCACCTCAGAATGCCTTAGCCGTGCAGAACCAGCCCAGGCCACTCCAGCAGCAGGCTCCACAACAACAGTACAGACCTCCACAACAGCAGCAAGCTCGTCATCAAGGACAGAATCAGAATCAGCGTCCTCCTCAGCAGAATAGGAATGCACAGCAAGGAAGGCAACAACAAGCTCAGAACAGGCCTCAACAGCGAGGACAAGTGTATGCAATTAACCAAGCTGATGCAGAGGCGGCAGATAACGTGGTGGAAGGTACACTCCTAGTTTGTGGATTTGAAGCTAAAGTTTTGTTTGACCCTGGCTCTACGCACTCCTTCTTGTCTCCAAAATTTTCTAAGTTGATTGATATGCCTGCTAGAGAACTTGAGTATGTGTTGACGGTGTCCACTCCCGTAGGCAAACAAGTTGTGTGTAGGAAGTATTATCCTAGATGTGCTATTAAGATAGGAGATGTGGTGTTACCGGCGAATCTCATTTTGTTGGAGATGTGTGACTTCGATGTCATTTTAGGAATGGATTGGTTAGCGGGATACCATGCTACGATGGACTGTTTCCACAAGACCCTCACGTTCAAATTAGAGGAGACCCCGGCAGGAGTATTGTTCCATGGGGAGAAGAGGAATTCTTGTCCAAGATTCGTCTCAGCATTGAAGGCTGATCGACTAGTGAGAAGTGGATGTGAATGCTATTTAGCGTTTATCACGGAGGATAAACGGTCCCAAGGGGTGGAGGAGATCCCAATTGTTTGCGAATTCCCAGACGTTTTTCCAGAAGAAATCCCAGGTTTACCACCTGTTAGGGAGATTGACTTCACCATCGAGTTGTTACCAGGGACCGCTCCGATATCTATCGCACCATATAGAATGGCTCCAGCGGAATTAGGAGAGCTGAAGATTCAGTTGCAAGAATTGTTGGATAAAGGTTTTATTAGACCGAGCGTCTCACCTTGGGGAGCTCCAGTGTTATTCGTCAAGAAGAAAGACGGTTCCATGAGAATGTGTATTGACTATCGGAAATTGAACCAAGCTACCATCAAGAACAAGTATCCATTGCCAAGGATAGATGAATTGTTTGACCAATTGCAAGGTGCTGCTTACTTTTCGAAGATCGATCTAAGATCCGGTTATCATCAGCTGAGAGTTAGAGATTCAGATGTATCGAAGACGGCGTTCCGGACGAGATATGGACACTATGAATTTCTAGTGATGCCATTTGGACTGACGAATGCACCAGCGGTATTCATGGCTTTGATGAACAAAATATTCGCTGAGTACTTAGACCAATTCACAGTGGTGTTTATTGATGACATTTTGGTGTACTCTAAGTCTAGAGAAGAGCATGAAGAGCATTTGAGGATAGCATTGCAACTCCTAAGAGATAACCAATTGTATGCGAAGCTCACTAAGTGCGATTTTTGGCTTGAAGAAGTCGCATTTTTAGGTCATATCATTTCCAAAGAAGGATTATCAGTGGACCCAGCCAAGATAGATGCAGTTGTGAAGTGGGAAAGACCGAAGAACGCGTCAGAAATCAGAAGTTTTCTTGGATTGGCGGGTTACTATCGAAGATTTGTGCAAGGATTTTCGTCGATTGCAGCTTCATTGACAAAGTTGACCAAGAAGAATGCACCTTATGTGTGGACAGACCAATGTGAGGCCAGCTTCCAGGAGCTGAAAAAGAGATTAACATCAGCACCCGTCCTCACTTTACCATCCGGGAGCGGCGGTTACACCATTTTTACAGATGCTTCGAAGATAGGACTCGGTTGTGTGTTGATGCAAGATAGAAAAGTCGTTGCGTATGGATCACGTCAGTTGAAGGACCACGAGAAGAACTATGCAACGCATGACCTGGAGTTAGCAGCAGTTGTTTTTGCGCTTAAGATGTGGAGACATTACCTCTACGGAGAGAAATTCGAAGTCCACTCCGATCACCGCAGCCTACAGTATTTGTTCTCTCAGAAGGAATTGAATATGAGACAAAGAAGATGGATGGAATATATCAAAGATTATGATTTTCCGATCAAGTACCATCCGGGAAAGGCAAATGTAGTAGCCGATGCCTTGAGTAGGAAGTCAGCCAGTGTGGCAAGCCTAAGAGTTACGTGCTTCTTTCAACAATTTGAAGAGTTGGGCGTAGATTTTTAGCCCCTAAGCGAGGGAGTGATGTTAGCCAACATGTCAGTGTCTGAACCCTCGTTCATTCGGAAGATCAAGGACAACCAATTGCAAGATCCAGAGTTGGCCAAGATTTCAGAGCATATAGCAGAACGTCCTGACTTTCGTATTGTGGATGGAGTCTTATTCTATCGTGATCGTCTATGCGTGCCCAACATTGAAGATTTGAAGAATGACATTATGACAGAGGCGCACAGTACGAAGTACTCTATGCATCCGGGTAGCACGAAGATGTATCAGAACCTGAGAGGCAGATTTTGGTGGAACAACATGAAGAGGGAAATAGCAGCTTTCGTTTCCCGATGTTTGACGTGCCAATTGGTGAAAGCAGAGCATCAGAGACCTCCAGGGTTATTGCAGCCATTAGAGATACCAGAATGGAAGTGGGAACATATCACCATGGATTTCATCTCGGGATTGCCAAGGACCAGAAGAGGGAACAACTCCATATGGGTCATTGTAGACCGTCTCACCAAATCAGCTCATTTTATTCCGATGAAGACCGGAGAGAAGATGCACATGTTACCTCTCGCGGAGTTATTTGTCAACGAGATTGTCAGCCGTCATGGGCAGCCAGTCTCCATTACTTCAGATAGAGATAGCAGATTCGTCTCGAGATTCTGGAAGACTTTGCATGAGTCTATGGGAACAAAGCTCCAGTTCAGCACAGCGTATCACCCACAAACAGATGGTCAGTCGGAAAGAACAATTCAGACCCTTGAAGATATGCTTCGAGCGTGTGTGCTAGATTTCAAGACTCAATGGGATGAGACTCTACCACTTTGCGAATTCGCCTACAACAACAGTTATCATTCGAGCATCGGGATGGCGCCTTTTGAGGCATTGTATGGTAGGAGGTGTAGAACTCCAGTTTGTTGGGAAGAGGTAGGTATTCGCAGTTTTCATGGACCGACTATGGTGAGTGAAACCAGTGACAAAGTCAAGTTGATCCAAGAACGTCTAAGAGTAGCCCGGAGTAGACAGAAGAGTTATGCAGACTCTCATCGAAGGGACTTACATTTTAAGGAAGGGGATAAGGTTTTCTTGAAGGTGTCACCTACTAGAGGAACTTTGAGATTCGGACAGAGAGGCAAGTTATCTAGGAGATACATTGGACCCTATGATATTGTGAGCAAGATTGGTGACGTGGCTTACAGATTAGCCTTACCACCTGAGCTTTCCGGTGTACACAATGTGTTCCATGTGTCTATGTTGAAAAAGTACGTCCCCGATCCATCACATGTTCTACGTCATGAACCCTTAGAGATCAGAGAAGATGCCACCTATGTCGAGAAGCCTATTCAGATCATCGATACGAAGGAACAAGAACTGAGGACAAGGACTATACAATGGGTGAAAGTGCTTTGGGAAAATCACGGACCTGAAGAGGCAACGTGGGAATTACGGGATCAAGTTCAGAAGAAGTATCCGCATCTACTACCCGAGGTTAGTTATTTTATTTCATTTGGTGGACCAAATGCCCTAAGGGGTGGAGGATGTAAGACCCCGCCCCGAGAGTTTCCGATTAGTATTAATAAAGACGTGTTCTAGTTATAAGTGAGATTAGTGGGAAGTGGTTTATTCTGGATTAGAATAGCTTTTTAATAGCTTTGGATAATTTTGGGAACTCTTTTGATCTAGTGGGACCCTTTGGGGGTTCCTTTTTAGTGTGTCTTGATTAGTTTGGGGTTTATTTGTTAATTCTGGAAATCGGTTATTTGCCCCGTTGAATGTATTTTATGATTCCCGACAACTTTTGTATTTGCTCCGTTTCCATCCGAGACCTTTAAACCCTACTTTGCCATTGATAGGGGTAAAACAGTCTTTTTACACAAAATCTGGACACAATTTTCGATGTCTCCGAAAATAGTAAAATATATACTTTTTGGAAAGTAGAAATTTCGACGATCAATTCTTCCTTCTTCGTCGAATCCGTCCGAAGCCCGTAGAACGATGTTTTAGCCCATTTTAGACTTTTAAGTTGTGGGACCCATAGCCATTGTCTATATAAGGAGGAGTCTCTTCTTCTCTTCCTCTTCTTGCAACTTCCTTGAGAACAAGATCCCAGCCCAGCCCTAGAGTTTTTCTTCTTCTTCCTTGCTCATTGCTCCTCCATCTCTCAACCTCTCTCAAATCTCTTGCTAAAGGCTAAGTGGATGCTACAATCTTCTTCCCCTCCATGAGAGCTTCCTATTGATATCTTCTTTTGAGAGAGAGTCCCATTCCAAGCTATCTCTTGAGCCAACTCTTGCCATTAGAGGACTCTTCATGTAAGTTCTTCTTCTCATCTCTTGATTATGTGTTCATCTAGCCTAGGAGGTGCTTCACCTTGATTATTGAAAGCTCTTTCCATCTATTTCATAGTTTGGCCATTTTTAGGGCTTGTAATGAATGTGTTTTTGGGGATTTTGTGTAGATTGTAGATTTTGAGCTTGATAGAGTGATTAGAGCTTGACTAGCATATTTGGAGACCAAGGCAAGTGGATGAATGGGTTTTGATTTGAATAAGTTCCTATTTTGTTGAAAATGTGAATTTTTACTATTCCTATTTCAATTGATTCATTATGTTACAATGCTTTTGGAAATGTATTTATTGTTATGGTTTTCTCTTAGTTAGTTCTAGGAGAATATATGCATGCATTCATGAAAGTTTATTTTGGGTTGGTATGACCCCCCTTAAATAAGATTTGAATTTGCAGTAAATGAGATTCGGATTTAGTAGGTGAATGAATGCATTGATGGAATGGTAGTTGGTGGAGAGAGTTAAATGTAAAAGGGAAGGGAATAGACCCATCCCATGTTAGGAAATGGTTGGAGTTGAAGTGAAGGGGTTTGGAAGAGAAAACACTGAAATCTGCACCTGATGTGTAGTTCCCGCAGCTGGGCGGTCAGCGGGCGGTCACCTCGGCGGCTAGCCGACAGGTGACCGGCGGCTAGCCGACCCAGATGCGGTTAGAAACACAGAATGCTGCATTTTGACAGGCAAACCGCGGTCAGCCGCGCGGTCACCTTACGGCTAACCGCCAGTCCAAAACCCCAGTGACCGCTAGGTAGCCGAGAGGCGCGGTTAGAAACACAGAATGCTACTTTTTAGCAGGGTGAGCCGCGGTCAGCTCCGCGGTCAGCCAGCGGCTAACCGCCGATCACCTCGGCGGCTAACCGCCATCTGACCGACAGGTGACCGAGTTTACCCAGAATTCCTGAGTCTTTCCCATTGTTTTTAGTTATGGGATTTAAAGGTTTGGATGGGTTGTTCTGATGCCCTACCACCTTGGAAAGACCCAGGGGATGACATAAGGAGATTTACATAGAAAGAAACACCATTTCGGAAAAGGTATTGGGACTTTTAGATTCATCAATGTGCATAAGGAAACTTAGTATGTCCTCTATCATTCGAGTACCATACTAAGGGTAAATTTAGACATACAAGACCCTTATACATGTTGTCTGAATGTGGATATCCCAATACATAGTCCCTAATGATATAGGATTTATTGCTTTGTTTTATTCAGTTTATATGTATAATTACCCGACCTACTGGTTTTATTTCAAATTCTGATTCATACTCTGGATATGTCCCGCCAGCCTCGTTTATGCATGAACCGTTAATGACATGAAATGTGTGCCTACGAGCACCATGCCCCGCCTGCCCGTATGTTTTATATTGATATAGTTTTGTACATGTTTTGAGTTCTCATGTAACCTAAGAGTCGGCACCACTAAGCTTGGACATCCTTGTCAGTCTGATCAACTGACTTGGGTCTCCCCCTGTGCTCCCGCCAGTTGCAACTTGGATCCCGTACTGTCCCGTTACCCGGTTCGCGGCCGTGGTCCTGCCTAGCTATATGTATATGTATATGTATCTGTTTATAATATTGGTTCTCGTCACTTCGTGTGATTGAGCCCAATGCACGCAATGTGCTCTCGTCACTCTAGTGATAGAGAGGATTTGGCTTTAGTGTGGTTGCCATCTAGTCAGTTCCTGTACCTTGAATACCCCGCATGCTTTATATTGCATTTGTATTTCAAATGAACTATGCACCCTGTTTTATGACGGTTTTCGTTATAACTATGATATGTTTGATTTCTTTCTTGGTTTATCTATTCACCCACCTGCCAGACCGTCGTGTCTGACCCATTTTTGTGGTACTCAGGTCCAGTTCCCGTTATTGCCCTTGAGGAGGAGTCAGAGGAGGCGGTTGATGAACCGCAGCGATTAGTGGAATGGCAAGCTGACGATGTCATGTAGACATTCGGTTTAGCTTTGAGCTGCGAACATTTTGGGAGTTTATAGAATGATTCTTGTTTTATACTTTTGGGTTGTACTGGCCTTTGTTGGCCTTTATTTTTGGGGAATGTTAATTAACTTGTTCTTTTGTTAAACTTTAACTTGATATTTTGGGAATGCAAATGAGATCATTGCTCACTCTGACATCATGCTATACTTGTTCATTAACAGTCTTATTTAATGTGATTGGAATAAGAGTTTGATTTGCTACACGCTTCCGCACCAATATAAATGTTCTATGATTGTATGAGGAATCCTCACCGCGGAAACCTGTGGGAAATTAAAGAAATGTACAATAATCACTATACGGGTGTGGTTCGCTATCCACAACACCACACCCCGTCGCGGTCCCGTGGGCCCCCGGTCCGGGGTCGCGACAGATTGGAAATGAACCGTCGGATGTATGCCAATCTTCCTTGAAGCCCTTTTAGTTCCCTTAGGGTTCTTGGAGATGGCATTTCCAGAATTGCCTTGACTTTGATGGGGTCAAGTTCTATTCTAGCTTTCCGAACTGTGAATCCGAGGAACTTACCCGATGAGACACCGAAGAAGCATTTGAGTGGATTCATTCGCAGTTTGTGTTTGCGAAGTCGGAGGAAGACTTCTCGAAGATCTTGGAGATGGTCTTCTTTCCTTTTGCTTTTGACGGCGAGGTCATCAACATAACATTCGACCGTCTTGTGCTGCATATCTTGGAATATCTTCATCATAGCTCTTTGATATGTTGCACCAGCATTTTTCAGACCAAATGGCATGACAGTGTAGCAATACACGCCAAATGGGGTCCGAAAGGATGTATGCCTTTCATCTTCGGGATGCATCTTTATCTGGTTGTAGCCAGAGAAGCCGTCCATGAAAATCGTTCGCTCAAACCCGCAGGTGTTGTCAATCATTACCTCCGGTATGGGGAGCGGGAATTCATCTTTGGGGCATGCATTATTCAGGTCTCTATAGTCAATACAGACTTTGATTTGCCCATTTTTCTTTGTCACAGGGACGATGTTGGCCAACCATTCAGGATGTTGTTCCTCGCGGATGAAGCCAACGTTTTTGAGTTTCTGAACTTCTTGTTCAATTTTGTCCATCACATCAGGACGGAATCTTCTTTGGCCTTGTTTGACAGGCTTGACATTTTCTTGCAGGTTGAGTTCGTGGACTGCTATTTTGGGATGTAAGACCCCGACCCCTAATTTTCGGGATTAGTGTGTTTTTAACCGTGGTTTAGTTTTCTAAGTAAGATTTGAGCCTAATTGAGTTAGATTGTGGTTTAGAATGGTTTTCCCATAGCTTTGGGGAATTTTGAGAGCGGTTGGACCCGGTCTAACAGCCCGGGGATGCCTTGGGCTGTACGTGTCAGCGTGGGGGATTGTTCTTGATTTTGAAAAATTACAATTTTGGTTTCTTTTGATAGGTCAAATTAGATCCAACAACTTTTGTGTTTAGACCTACCCCATCCGAAACTCAGAAAATCAGTTTTTCAGCCCGAGGGGCAAAACAGTCTTTTCACATTTAAATCTGAGCCCAGATTTCGAAATTTCAGAACCATGCCAAAAATATACTTTTTGAAAACTAGATTTTATAAGGATCATTTTAGTCTTCTTCGTCGATTTCATCCGGGGCCCGCAAGACCATGATTTAGCCATTTTAAGTCTCAGCTGTATTGGGCCCCACATTTTTCCACTTTCCCCACTTAAGTCATCTCCTTCACTAATCACATTCAGAATTCTCCATTCGTTTCCTGCAACTCTTTTCCTCAACCCAGCTGAGAGGAACTTCTTCTTCTTCTTCTTCATTTCTCTCTTTGCATGCCAAGGCTAGGGAACTCCAAATTCAAATCTGAGCATACCCTTTTCTTCCTCTCCTCCCAAGCTTTCTATTGTCACCTTTTTCTTGGAGATCCCAGCTGGATAGCTCCTTCATTTTTGTCCTTACTTCTTGTTTAGCAAGCTTCAGGTAAGGGATCTTCTTCTCCTTTTCAATAGAGTCTTTTGAGCCTACAAGGATTGTGTTTTTCATACATGCAACAGCCATTTCGAAGTGGATTCTTATTTTTTCAAATTTGGTTGGATTTTGAGGTTTATTTTTGGGGCTTTTTGTAGATTTCGGTTCAGCTCTTGAGAGTGGTTTTGAGGAAGGTTTTGGATTGACATTTGGGTCAAAGGCAAGTGATCAACTTAGCTCTTCTTATGCATGCAATGTTTGAATGTTTTAGCTTCCATGGTTTGGTTCTTTTTCCATTCTAATTTGAGCAATGTATTGTTTCAAATATGTGTTATAGATTGGATTTTTGTTTAGTCTGAAATGCATATGCTAGTGGTTTATCTTGATGGTTTTCATTCAATTGAAGTGGTTTTTGTCTTGCCTAAATGTTTTGCAAATGAATGAAAGAATGGAAGAGTATTTTGTGAAATGATTAGATGTGTTGGTTGTTAAAATTCAATGGGAATGGCCCTTGGAGAGCATGGAGGCTCAAGGGATGTGCAGGGACTTGACAAAGGAATGGAAGGATGTAAAATGGGTGAAATGGGGTGAAAAATATGAACTGATTTGAAGCTGCCGCAGTTGGGCGGTCAGCAGTCGGCCAGCCGACTGTTGACCCACGGCTAACCGCCCCTGTGTCGGTCAGAATAACAGCAACCAAGTTTTGCACAGGGTGTGGTCGGCCCGCGGGCGGTCAGCAGGCGGCTAGCCGACCTGCGCAGAAAAATGGAAAGTAGTATTGTTCCTGAACAGTCGGTCAGTGGTCGGTCAGCCAGTCGGCTAGCCGACCACAACCAGCGGCTAGCCGCCAGGTAGCCGCGTGGTGGCCGAGTGTACAGAAGGAGAATTTTGAAGGGTTTTTGATGGGAGAGAAAAACTAGAATATGTTAAGGGCTCTTTGGCTTGATGTTGTGCAATTAAAACAGAAAATGTTATTTAGCTTCAGGGGCACCAATCCGCTTTTAATTCCAACATTTGGGTTTCAATTACACAAGAATCGAATGAAGGGCCTTAGCATATACTTGAAAGTCTGTTTTCATAAACTTAGTCTTGACATGAAGAATATTGTTTTGCACTTGTTTTGACTTACAAGCATTGGTTTTGTCTTGGATCTTGTTTTGCACTTGTTTTGACTTACAAGCATTGGTTTTGTCTTGGATCTTGTTTTGCACTTGTTTGACTTACAAGCATTGGTTTCGTTCGGGTAGTGTTTTGTACTTGTTTCGACTTGCAAGTATCAGTTTTGTTTCGGGTATTGTTTTGCACTTGTTTTGACTTGCAAGTATTAGTTTTGTTTACTGTATCGCTTTGCACTTGTTTTGAGTTACAAGTATCAGCTTTGTTTCGAATTGTTTCAAGAACTATATTGGGGACACTTTTCCGGCTTTGATGACATAGCTTATGCTGTTCTTGTTTAGTCTCGTTTTGCATTGTTTTGATAAGTGTCTTTCCCCATTTTTCGCTAAGTTTTGCACGAGTATTGATACGTCTTATGCATACATGAATATCATAGAATACCACTGAGCTTGGACTGCCCTCTCAGTCTGATCCACTAGTTAGGGGGTCCTTAAACATAAGGACTATCTGCAGATAAGTCGTGTATTTATACACATTTCTGTTCTGTTCCGGCTCCGCGGCCGGATTTCCCGCCCACCTTGTGTGGCTCGGGCTTCTGTTTCGTTTCGCCTGTTTTGCTTTGTCTTTGCTTGCTCTTGTCATCATGTATGACGGAGAAAGGATGAGCTCAATGTGGATTCACGAATCATGACGTTTTCTCGTAATCATGCTAGCTTTGCCTTGCTTTTTGTCATGTACTATTTCAAGATACATTAAATGGTTTTAAAGTGTTAGACCACATGTACTCAAGCTAGTTTTGCCTCATATCTCGTTCGTGGACTTTTGTTTTCTCGAAGTGTATATCATTCAAGCATCGTTTCAAGATTTGTAAACTGTTTTTAATTCAGTATATGGTTTCTTATAAATTTTAAATGATTCATACTCATGCTTAATTGATCACCTGCCAGACCGTCGTGTCTGACCTTGTTTGTTTGGTGCCTTAGGTAGCAGGTTCTCGTCTTGAGCTAGTACGTGCGCAGTTGGCTTTAGAGCCATGAGTTTTGCAGGTTGTTGTTTCAGTGATGTCATTCAGACGTCGCGCTTGTTTCTGGAGATACGTTACACACATGGGTAGTATTTGTTCTTAGCTTGTTATTTTGTAAGGCTTTTGTTAGCCTTTTCTTCTGGGATTGTAATTAATGCACTTGTTTAAGTATAACTTGAATATGCTTAGGTATGGATAAGCCTGTCTCAGTCAGCTCTGTATATTTTGGTATCATGTTTTGTTCCAGTCTGAGTATGATTATGCTATGACAGCTTTATGCTGACGGGTTGAGTGCGACACGGAATTCGATGACCACGGACTCCGGGTCGCAATGCCACGTAAGCTTCCGCGAAATGTTCTTGATGTGTTTGGAAATTTTGCCTTCCTCACACACGCGGATCCCGGGGAGAAATATATTCATCACTTAATCCCCAATTCGCGTTCCCGAAGTCGGACCCGGGTTCGGGGACGCGACATGGGATCTAAGCCAGGCATTTCAGTGTAAGACCATGCAAAACAATCAACAAACTCACGAAGAAAAGAGACATACTCGGGTAACTCCTCATCCTTTATATTCTTGCTTATGAATACAGGACGCGGGTTATCTGGTGTTCCCAAGTCTGTCTTTTGAACAGAATCTTCTGTCGGAAGGTTTGAAGGTGGTTCCTCCACAACATTTTCGGAGGTTTCCAGCTCAACAAGACCTTCTGGATTTCCAAGGGCATTTTCAGACCATGGCTCCGCTTCTGTCCATAAATCTTCTTGATCGGTATTCTTCTCAAGACTTGCTATGAGATGATCCCAATCACCAGCTGAAACTGGGTTGAAGTAAGGCATTTCTTTTGGAGACGATGGCTCTTCTGAACCAGAGAACCGTGCGTCTGTGTCATCGGACAATTCCTCTTCATCATCAGAGAAATCATACCAATTTGATGAGCTTCCTGAGTCCTTGTCGGGTAACTCTTCAAAGAGATATCCAGGGAGATCGATGTCTTCATCGACATGAGATGTTGAGGCTTGGTCGGCAAAACGACTCTGCAGCCTTTGTGTCAGCTGTCTCATTGGAGTGTCAGGATCATACCCCAATCCGTATGAAGACTTGTCTATGCGACGGTGGAGTTTCCAATCTTCCAGCTGACTTTTGGTCAGGGTGGGTTCCAATGGTGTGAGAATACCACGGCCACCTCCCAAACCAATTGGATTTTGAGCGTCATAGCCCATTTTCTTCATGATAGCTTGTGCCATTGGACTATACAAGGATAGTTGAGGCATACCTTTATTTTGGAAAGGCTCAAGCAGGCAGTTTGATGAAGAAGCGTTCGATCTATGGAAGAAGATTGGTTTCTCTTCTGCCGACGTTTCCGGAACGACGAAGGTAGCAGACGCAGGATCTTCTACGTCAGCAGGGGTCTCCAATGGAGTGAGAGCAGGTCGAACTTGCTGAGTATCAGCTTGGCTTGACGATGTATCGTCTTCAGTCTCTGAATCCAAATCCGTGTCTTGTATGATAGACACGAAGGAGACAACAAACTTGCCCCCTATCTTTTGCTTTGTCTTCTTTGCTTTAGTAGTGATTACCAAAGGTTTGGAAGATTTGAAGGAGATGACGAAGGGAGACTGATTATTCTCTTTGAGTTTGCCGGAAGGTTTGTTTTCTTCCGATGATCGCTGAGGAGCCTTGCCTTTATCTTTTCAGAGATTGCCGGCAAAGGATGTTGTTTTCTCCTCCTTTCCTTCTTTTTCATCCTTGTATATCTGAGAGTCTGCAAAATGGACTTCCTTGCCCTTGAAGGGCTTTTTGTCTGCAAACACTCGATATATCGAGCCGTCGTCGCTAATAAACTTGATGCACTGATGTAGAGTCGAAGGAACGATACCGTTCTCGTGTATCCAAGGGCGTCCAAGAAGGATGTTGTAGAATGAAGGGGTTTTTATTGCATATACGGTGACCTCAGAGATAAGATCGCCGATTTGCAACCTGAACCGGATTTTGCCAATGGGCCTTTGAGCACTCCCATCGTATCCAAAAATGGACACAGATGTGTGGCTTAGTTTACTAGGTGGGATACCCAGTTCTTCGAGTGCCGAAGTAGAGATGAGGTTGAGTGCAGAACCCGGGTCGATCTGGACTCTGTGTATCGGCATCTCTTTGATGTACCCTGTGAAGTACAAAGGTCGGTTGTGCTTCGTCTCGCCTAGCAGGAGATCTTCCTTTTTGAAGGCGATGGTAGCACTTGCGGCTTTTTGGACCGAGAGGCATTGAGTGCAAGGTCCTCCAGCTTCTTTCTTTTCTCCCTTTGAGGAGGTTTTTGATTTTGTGACCCTATAGTCCATTTCAATTTGCAGGACTTGCGGGGCATGTTTGTCGACATCCAGATTCAGCCTTTGCAGTTCTGAAATGAGACTATCACTAGTTTGTGGTGACATTCGTAATAAGTCTAGGATGTGCAGTCGTGCTGGTATGTGTTTGAAGTGCTCAATCAAGTCATACTTGAAAGCCTCCTTTAGGCCTGCATTTTCATTATCACCGCCGCTTGGGGCATTTACAGCTTGTTTTCCCGAAGGATTTAGATAAGAAGAAGAAGAAGGTTGGTTATAGTTTTTGTGGTAATCCCGGCCAGAGCGGGTACCTTTCCCAACTTCAAAAGCTTCTAGAGGTGGTTCTTCTTTCAGAAGACCCCCTTCGGGCTCAAGGGGTTGATCTTCCCCATTTGCTGAAAACGCCTCTGCAGCAGCATTGTCGTCTTCAGTTATTGCGTTGCATGGAGCATTTTCCGGGAACAAGTCCTGAACAACTTCCAACAACTTTTCTTCTTTGTCCAGTATTTCATCGGTCCAGACATCTCCTATGAGGTTGGGTACCTGGGACCAATTGACTGGGTTTTCTTTGAAGACTTCATCAGTCAGAGCTTCTTCATGGTGATCAGTCGGAAGAGGCTTGAATTCTGATGTCACCGTTTCAGGAGATGATGGCTGAGAAGGTGTTATCTCAGTGGAAGTCACCCGAGAATATGTAGCTCCAGAAGATATGCTACTGGATACATTTTGAGAGTTTGTGGCCTCAGCAGATGGAGCTTCAGAGGCACTATCATCCTGAACTATCACATTACAGGCAACTTCGATAGAAGATGCCTCCATAATGGACCGTTGGGAATCAGACTCATCCTCCGATGTAAGCGGATCATCAATCCAGCAACTTTCTTCATTTTCCGGAGTCACTGGAAGAGATGCTTCTAGATTTTCCGGGACTTCCGGTTCTGGATTTTGATGAAGTTGGTTGATGCGATCCTGCTCCTGCTCTATGGCTAGATGCTGCAAGATCCTCGCATATTCTTCAAGATTGGGCATAGGAGCCAAATCTTTTTCTTCATCTGCCCCTTGTGGTTCGACCTGGTTGGGATCCACTAGAGCATTTGTTTGTGCTGTGTTAACAGCAATTTGGGCAGCCTCTTGGTCTTCATCATCATCAGACCAGGATCCTTGTGGCTGGAAGGGGTTATACCAGATTACTGGCATAAGGTGGGATTTCGGGATCCATTCTTCGTCAGAGAGATATTCTCCGGTTTCAAGGGATTCCTTCCACTCATCGGTATCACTGGCAGTGTCACTGGACTCGTATCCATTCATGGAGAATCCAACTACCGAGTTACAAGAGTACGATGCCCCCTGCGTAGTCTCATCTCTGAGCCGTGGTGGCATGAAATCACTGAGAGTGAATTTTCTTATCACTCTTGGAACTTTAAGGAGAGACCCCTCTGTTGCCCCCAGTGAAGCGGTAGAGGAGGTTTCTGCTTTTTCAGGAACCTCTTGTTTTGTTTGAGCCTTCTCCTGCTGTTTGAGCTTGCGGAGTTGTCTCTTGGCTTGCCTTCGCTGTTGAGCGGTCGGCTTTGTTTTGACGATCTCCCAATTTTCATCTTCTAGGAGATCGGGATGTACCCATATGGGTTGTCCTTCTGGTGTTGGGTAAGGCACCAGCTCTTGGGACGTTTGGGTCATTTTTATCACCTTGAAGGAAGTAGTGACTTTTTCCTTTGATGATTTGGATGTTTGTCCATATGACACCATGTTAACGGAGGCAGACCCATAGTTTTTGTCAAAGGTGATGACTCCATTTTTCCACATCTCGTTGATCTTCTCTCTCACAACGAAACATTGGTTGAGAGGATGCGAGACCATTTGGTGGTATGGACAATATCGGGGATCGTTGGTTTTGCCAACATCTCCCGGTCTTTTGGGGTCAGGCAAGGTGAGTTTGCCATTTGCCAAGAGAGCCCCAAATATTTCTTCAACATCTTCATCGAACGGGTATTTCTTTTCTACTCGTTCTTTGAAGGCATCAGAGAGTTCAGGTCTCTTACCTGCAGCTTTATTTTCAGCTTTCTTTGGTGGCTGAGGAGCTGACTTGGTTTGCACATTGAGAACCTCCTTTTTCTTTGGCTTAGAGGTTGGAATGGCGGTCTGCTCTTTCTTTGATGACTTCTGACTGTTGAGGTCTTTGATCACCGTTTCAGCCTCCATAGACGCTTCTAGGAGTTCTCCCAAGTTTTTTGATTTGTTGCCGATGATCATGGAGCGGATCCTTGCTCTCATGTTGTTTCGGCAAATGTCGACTAGCGACGCTTGTGGCAGCACATCTGAGCATTTGTATGCCATTGCTTTCCACTTGTGAATGAAGTCGTATGTCGACTCATTCTCTCCCTGTTTAAGGCTGCAGAGCCGAGCCATAGCAACAGGATGATCCTCACCTTTGAAGTGGGTCAGGAAACGTGTCTCTAGCATGGTCCAGTTTTGAATGGAGTCCTCTGGCAAGGTGGAATAGCAATCAAAGGCCGTACCTTTTAGGGTACTTGCAAAGAGCCGGATCTTGAGTGCATCTTGATCCGCAATCGTTCCTGTCAGGATTTTGAAGTGGATGACATGCTGTCTAGCTGAACCTTTCCCCGTATATGTTTGGAGAAGAGGTTGTTAGAACTTTTGGGGAAACGGAACCGAGTCCATCCATAAGGGATATGGTGGCTTGATCCCATGCTCCTTCAGTGTATCCTCTTCTTTTGCCTTGGCGAGAATATTGTCCACGTCCTTTTTAGTAAGGGCGCGTGACTCTTCTTCTCCACCATTTGCCTCATCTTGTGGAGGAACTTCGTCATTGTTTGGTGGACGCTGGAGAGTGAGAAGGAGGTTTTCCATCAGAACCTCTATTGTCTGCTGTCCTTGCTCTAGCTGCTGAATGCGTAGAGCCATGTCGTCATGTGGTGGAGGTTGCTCAGAGTTTGTGACCAAGACATTCATCCTTCGTGAGTCGAAAGAGGATACTGTCTTAGTGACTGAGCTGGAGCTCATTCTTTTAGATGAAGAGCCCGAGGAATGATCACTCCGATGTCCCTGGCTTGAAGGAGTGGGAGAGTCTTCCTGATTTCTTCTCGTCCGGGAGACGCTGCGAGTCACCGGTCGTCTGACATGTATTTTTGTCGCTGACTTCTGGCATCTTTTGGTTTTGCCAACCATGTGGACAGCAGCAACTTGGTCGGGTCTTTCTTTTTCGACCCATTTTTGGGAGATTTGAAGCTCAGAATGCTGGGTTCTTTGCTTCTCTAATCTCTTTTGTCGATATGCCGCGCGGCGACGTATGCGACGAGCAATTTGAGCTTCGGTTAGCTCGGGCTGTGCTCTGGCAATGAAGGACGTGGTCCCTCGTGCGCAGCAACCGAGCTTGTCTTCCTTGAAGACTGGCATGGAAAGGATTTGGACGCGGTCCTTAGCTTGTCGCAGCGAAGCTTTAAATTTTGCAAGCTCGTCCCCTGTTGAGATGAAGGGTCGAGTTGCAGGAGAGCAGGCCCTAGCAAGTTCTTGTCGAGGCCTTGTGATGCACGATTTGATTTTAGGCTTGTATGAGCAAGCCGGCTCGTGCTGAGTAGTTTTTGTTGTTCGGTGGAGGGTTGGTTTCTCTCCTTTGATGTAAGCAAGAGGATAGAACCTATTTTCCTTGAGAGGAGCCAGGTATTCTGGCTTTGCAGATGTCTGGGACCTTCTTTGTTTTGGTGAAGATCGAGGGGACCAAGTCTTGGGATAAACTTGGTTTTTTGTAGGTTGAGGTCTCATGGGATTGCCACGAGCCTCAGGTTTCTTGGTGACCGCCTTTGGTGTTGGGGTAGCAACACGTTGGGGGGCGGTCTTCTGCTTCTTAGCAGGCACCGTCTCTTCTGTAGGTAGTGGGAATGGTCCCAATGACCCGAAGACGATGGTCCGGGGAGTGAAGGTCGACCCGGTGTTTTGAGAGTTGCCGAGGGAGGTGATGCTTCGGCAGCTGACGAAGCACTTGAAAGTGCCCTTGCTTTGCTTCACTTGAAGTATGACTTGGTACTTGTTCTCATCGAAGGTGATGGTCAACGAAGCTGCCGTTGTTAGTTTTGAAAAACTTTTCTGAAACAAGACCACATCCAATAGTAATCACAAGAATATGGTGATCATAAATGGGCTATACTATGGTTTTGTCTTTTCAAATCGCTCAGGGGCATGGCCCGTTCTGAGCGTAATGAAGAAGGCCAAAAAGCCATAGATGGTACAATTGTTCTAAACGCAAGTATGGTCGGCTCGAAATGAGCGTTCCAGGGACCGCTAGAAGCAATTGTAAACCTTAATTCAAATTACCGAGAAGCGAAGCTCACTCGAGGTAAAATGATATAAGGTTAGATATACAAATGTGTCGGTCGCGAATACAGTAAACCCGAAAGGGCGTACTAGCACCGCTAGGCACAAATGTTGTAAATCGCATCCTTGAAGGACACGAGATGGGATTTTTGAAATATCAAGATTGGATTCGCAAAAGAGAGTAAATGGTATTCCAATCCAAATACAGGTTCAAACATTTTTGCGAGCCTATATCCGAAAAAGGAAAGAACCAGGATTTCTCAGATTTGAATCCAATAGTGACGAGAGTTTTTTTTTTGAAAAGTCAAGATTGAATGCATAAACGAGGGCAAATGGTATTCCAATCCGAATACAGGTTCAAACATTTCTGCGAGCTTAAATCCAAAAAGGAAAGAACCAAAATTCCTCCAATTTGAACACAATAGTGACAGAAGTTTTTTTTTTTTTTTTTTTTTTTTTTTAAAAATTTTTTTTAAATTTTTTTTTGAGAGTGCACATAGGTCTTCCAATTTGGTCTTATGAAACCTTAGTGGATAGATTAGCCCCCAGGTAAGGGTAGGATTACTTAATGAACCCGTTTGAAGGACCTTTACCTCTAACAGTCTAGCTGCCCCCACACTCTGGACAAGGCTTTTCTTAGATCCACTTTGGTCAAAGAACGCAACTGGTGCAACCTTAATGCTCTCTCTTTTTTAGAAAGACCCCCAATGGACTCATCAAAGAGGGGAAAATGGCCCCTCCCAATCCGAACGTTGGCTCAAACATTTCTGCAAGCCATTGCACAAAAAGGAAAAGACAAAAGTTTCTCTAATTTGAATCCAAAAGAGAGAAATTTGAAAAGGTTTTTTTTTTTTTTTACCTTTTCTTTTATTTTTTGAAAGATCTCCGATGGATCCATCAAAAAGAGGGAAATGGCCCCTCCCAATCCGAATGTTAGCTCAAACATTTCTGCGAGCGCAAACAAACGAAAAGGGAAGAACCAAAGTTTTATCCAATTTGAATTCAAAAGAGAGAAATTTGAAAAGTTTTTTTTTTTTAACTTTTTTTTTTTTTTTGAAAGATCTCCGATGGATCCATCAAAGAGAGGGAAATGGCCCCTCCCAATCCGAACGTTGGCTCAAATATTTTTGCGAGCGCAAACAAACGAAAAGGAAAGAACCAAAGTTTCTCTAATTTGAATTCAAAAGAGAGAAATTTGAAAAGGTTTTTTTTTAACTTAACTTTTTCTTTTTTTTTTGAAAGATCTCCGATGGATCCATCAAATAGAGGGAAATGGTCCTTCCCAATCCGAAAGTTGGCTCAAACATTTCTACGAGCGCAAACAAACGAAAAGGAAAGAACCAAAGTTTTATCCAATTTGAATCCAAAAGAAAGAAAACCCCTTTTTTTTTGTTGAGAAAAGAAAGAATAGAAACAAGTTCAAAGAAAGAAGTTTCCAAAGAATCCCATCTACATTAACTTGAGATAAAAATGGTATTAGCATCTCATCATATTAGGAACACGTTTAGGTTCATTCTAACATAGTAGGTTTTCTTTGATTTTGTAGTTCATATTGCATAGCTAGATTAGATCTCGCATTAGCATCATCATCATCATCATTTATATTGAAAAGATCGCAAGCAACCATTGGCAGAAAGGCTAGGTGCCACCCCCTGGGCGCCTGCCCTCTCCGGAACCACCTGGGCGCCACCCACTGGGCGCCTGCCCATCTTGAATCACCTAGGCGCCACCCCCTGGGCGCCTACCCTTCTGAGACAGGGTCCGGATTCTAGATCTCCGCCCGTTGCATTGTTTGCTTATAATTTCGTTAGTTGCATCGCTAGTAGTTCGAATTAAGACATTCGCATCAATCACTGAATATTGGAAGTTGTGTTGAAAACACTAAGATTCTTGTGCGTTCGTTGTGTTCCGTTGAAAACCCTGACTGAGCAGGGTAGGCGCCACAGGGGTGGCACCCAAGTGGATTTCTCCACTTTTGGGCACAACTTCAAATCTTCCGCATTTAGTTCATTTAGAAACTGCATATTAATGATATGTTTGGTTGTATGATCTGTTCTGAACTTCGAATTACCATCTTTGTCACACTTCACATCATATCATTTGAACCACACATCCATAGAAAATCCCAAAAAAAAATCATAAAACATAAAATCCCTTCTTCTCTTTCCTTACTCTCTAGTAAATTAGAGGAGAAACCAAAAACAAATTAAAAGATATCCAGAAAACCCAAAAATAATAATTAGATAGTCTAGGTTATTGAGTTTAGCGCCTAAGTAGAATAAATCATAAGATTAATTAAAACATCATAACTAGCTAACTTAAGAAACATCAAATCATTAAGAACCCTAAAACCTTAAGACCCTAATTAATTCGGATTTAGAAGTAATTAAGAACTTTAAAAACACAAAAACCTAAAACCCCAAAAGACAGCCACCTGGGCGCCACCCCCTGGGCGCCCATCTGGTGGCGCCCGTCCTTCCACAGCCACCTGGGCGCCACCCTCTGGGCGCCCAGCCTATTCATTCTCCAAAACCCCCCGATTAAAGCTTAAGATAATTGGTTAAGACCTTAAACCAATTTGAATCAACACAGTAAAACATTTTAAACCTGAAATAATTGAAACCTTAATCAACTTAATCTCCAATTAACTCAAAAACTCAAAGCCAACATAAACTTTAAAAAGTCCACCTGGGCGCCACCCTCTGGGTGCCCAGCCTGCACTGCCACCTGGGCACCACCCCCTTGGCGCCCATCCTATCCCGTCTCTAAAAAACCCCTAATTAAAATTTCTAATTAAACACAACCCAAATTTAATCCTAGTTAACATAACAAAACACTTTTAAATTTAAGAAATCTAAAACCTCAATCAACTTAGACTTGAACCAACTTAAAAACGCAAAAGCCACCCGAAACCATAAAACAGACACCTGGGCGCCACCCCCTGGGCGCCCAGCTTGCCTTTACACTTGGGCACCACCCTCCTAGCGCCTATCTTATCACATTCCCTTAGAAACCACCATTTAATTAAACTTAATTGATTAAACCCGAATTAATACCTCAAAACACTATTATCCTAAAAGACTCGAAACCTTAATCAATTTGGACTCAAACCAACTTAGAAAGTACAAAGCGAATAAACCACAAAACATCCACTTGGGCGCCACCCCCTTGGTGCCTATCCTTCCGCATACACTTGGGCGCCACCCCCTTGGTGCCTATCCTTCCGCATCCACTTGGGCACCACCCTCCTGGCGCCCGTCCTACCCAATCACTAGGAAACCCCACTTGAAATTAAATTCGAAGTCAATCACGATCAACACCCCGGAACACCCTTGAAATCTAAAACAATCGGAACTATAAACCCGAGTAGACTTGAAACATCGAACCAACTCGGACGCACAAGACAGACACTTGGGCGCCACCCCCTGGGCGCCCATCCTGCCACCTCCACCCGGGCACCACTCTCTTGGCGCCCAGCCGCTCCCGTTACTAAAGCCAAATTAATTGAAACGAAATTTAATCTTAATCATCGCAACAGAACATTTTTAATTTAAAATACATCAAACCGTAAAAGCTCGACCGCAAATCAACTTAAAAAATACGGAACCGACCCGAAGCACCAAACAATTCATCTGGGCGCCACCCCTTGGGCGCCCACCCCCAAAATCCACCTGGGCGCCACACCCTGGGCGCCCAGCCTACCTGTCTTCATAAAGTACCCCAACCGACAACTTAACATAATTAATTAACATTTAAACCAATCCGAATCAACATATTAAAACACTTTTAACTTAAAACGTTTGAAACTTTAATCGATTCAGACGTAGCATTCAAAGCCCTTACGAACCGACAAACAACCACCTAGGCACCACCCCTGTGGCGCCTATCCTACACTCTAACCTTGGTTAACAACTTCAATTTAAAACGAATAGCTAAACACCTTACCACTTAAATGAACTAAAACCAAAACCTAAAATAGTCTCTAGATCCGAAAACTCATATCGAATCCCATCCGGAATACCTGAAAATCACAAGCCATCAAACTAGGCGCCACCCCCTTGGCGCCCATCTTCTCATTTGCACTAAAACGCAAACTCTTGGTTTCATCTAAAAATCCGGATTCGAATCCCTTTGACATTTGAATATCAGAGAATTAAAACAATTTGAAACATTAAAATTCACCAAGTAAGAACTCCTTGGATTCCGAAAATAACATCGATACCATCGTCGCTAGCCAAACCACCCAGAAACAGCCACTTAGGCGTCACTGTCTGGGCGCCCAAGTCACCAGAATATCCTAGGCGCCACCCCCCTGGCGCCCAAGTCCTCTGTTAACCCTGTTTCACGGATTTCGACATCATTTCACGTTTTAAATTAAAACCATAAATTTCAGAACCTTAAACAACTTAAACAGAACCCCAAAATACATTTAATCCACCTCTTAATCAATCTTCGACTCAAAACAAACCGAACCAATTAAAAATCACAATTAATAAGTTGCTTAGGCGCTGAACCATCAAACTCAGGCTATTCATACCCTAGGATTAGATCGGATTTCCCCGTTAGGTAGCTTAGCGCATTAGGCTTCGCCCCATCACTTTTCCTGTTCCGTTAGGGGACTGGGAGAGCTGATGCGGGCGGTCTAGGACCTTAGGTTAGGGTTAATCCGATGATCAGTAGTAAAGCACTAATCACGTAAATCCAAGTAAAATCCCCTAGTTAGGCCCTTCTAGCCTCCATATTGAAAAGCCATAAAAACTATAAAACCAACAAAATAAACCCAAAAAGATTTTCCTTTTATTTCTTCCTCCACCTCAGGTGCCAGATATTTAATCGAACTTAATGATAAAGGGAATAAAGAATTGATTTCTAAAATTGAATAAATGAGAATAACAAGATGAGATAAGTGATTTCACACACACTTTTAATCAATCACGGCCCATCGGCCACCCTAAAACAAACACTGGCCCATCGGCCATTTTCAATCAATCCTGGCCCATCGGCCACCTTCAATTAATTACGGCCCATCGGCCTTTTACTTTTATCACTCGTGTATCGCACACGAAAAACACAGAAATCACAAGTCAAAGTCTCATTTGCGTCATCATTTTGATTTGAAAAATCAGCCTTTAAACCCTATTTTGCCAAGGGATCAGAAGGGGGTACTCGGGAACGGGGCCGATCCTCTTCTTAAATATTTGGCACCTCCCCCTCTTTTAGTTTATTTTATTTATTCTAGTTATTTTATTTTACTTGGATATACTATGATTATGCTATGTGAGGATTAACCTTTATTCGGACTTTAACTCATGACCCTTAATTGACCCAAAATTAAAGAGACCCAAAGAGACCCAAATTAATGTGACAGGACAACCGTCGTGTGTTGCCGGCAGCACATTAGACGAGAGGAAGAACCCACCTTATTAATTTTCTCCCCATATTTCTTCGACTTTTGTCGAAGAACGGTGTTACGGCCGTACCGTAGCTGGCGATCGTAATCCATCGATTTTGAGGGTAGTCGGAATCCTCATTTTCGATGTAAAATTTAAATAGCATATATATAGATGAATGGAGATTTCCCCAAACCATGCCTCTCTTGGAGAGGAAAATTGGGGGGGTCGAAATTCACATCCGACAGAAAGCTTCTCAAATATCCGCAAGATTGGAAAAGGGCTCAATATTACTGCGAGCTCCAGAATCCAAAACTTGCAAAGCTCCTCAGAAAATCCCCGCAAGACCAAGAAATGGCTCAACATTGCTGCGAGCTCCAAATCCCAAGACTTGCGAAAAGATTTCCAGGTGTGCACTATCATACTTCCAATTCCATTTTCTAAAAAACAAAAAAATGCATAGAAGGAAAGTTGTCATGCATGCGCATCTCAAAATCCAAAAAAAAAAAAAGAGAAAATCTCTCTTCAAAAAAAAAAGAGAGAAAGAAGGAAAAAAAAAAATTTTTTTTTTTGCCCACAGGCCACGTGGCCGTACGGCCATGACCGTACGGTCTTGTCCATACGGCCACAAAAGAAAAAAGAGATTAAAAAAAAAAAACACAGTAAAAAAATAAAAAAAGAAGAAACCGTGAGAAAAAAAAAAGAAGAGCCACGATAAAAAAAAATAGAGAGAAAACCGTGCAAGAAAAAGAAAAAAAAGAAAAAGAAAGAAAGAAAGAAAAAAAAAAAAGAAAAAAAAAGACGTGCAAAAAAAAAAAAAAAAAAGAAAGAGATGCACGTGAAAAAAAAAAGAAGAGAAAGAAAAAGAAAAGAAAAGAAAAGAAAGAATGAAAACCTTTTTCTATTCCTACATGGGGTTTCTTAAGAAAAAAAAAAGAAAAAGAAACTTACTTGAAGCCATTGATGGAGAAGAAGAAGAAAAAGCTTGAAGATCTTTCAAGAAGAAGGAGAATTCTTGATCTTAAAGCACTCTTGAAGACTTTTGCAAAAAGAAGGCAATAGGAGCAAGAGATCCAACCTCCCCTTGCTTTTATAAGAAGAGAGCAAACCGAAAGAGGAAAGGAGGAGAAAAGAAAGGAGGTAAGTGCTACAAATTAGCAAACTTCCTAAAAGAAAGGAATTATGGGATATTCTTTCCCAATAAGAAGATCTTTTGAGAAACTCTCTCCAAAAAGAGAGGGATTATGAGAAACTTTCTCCCAAAGAAAGATACTTTGAAAAAATCTCTCCCAAAATCAAGGAAACTTGAGAGATTCTCTCCAAGTAAGAATATTTTTAGATATTCTCTACCAAAAGGAGATATTTTTAGATATTCTTAACAAAATGACACCACATGAGATCTAAGCCATCTTTAAAAGCTTAAGGTCCCATGGGTTAGCCCACAAGAGCCAGGTTTGACCACCTAGGCACTAAAAGTGGCTTTTAGTCAAAATTCCTCTTACCAAGAGCATACAAAAATGGTTCCATGCCTCCTTTGAGTTGATTGGATCATACAAAAAATCCAAGCCTCATGAGTTTCCAAAAATCCAAACCATCCCACCTCATGAACCAAATTAAGCCAAAACCTTGAAATTGACATTCCACAAAAACCCAAACCACTCCAACGGACCCAAAGTTGTCCCAAAGAGTGACCAAAACCATGGTCTCCTAACTTGCCACATACAGCTTGTTGGGTCACAAGGCCAAAACCAAAACCAAATCCCGGTCCCTTAACTTGCCACATACAGCTTGTTAGGTCACAAGACCAAAATCAAAATTCAAAACCCGACCCCCTAACCTGCCACATACAGCTTGTTAGGTCACAAGGTCAAAAACCAAAAACCTTCTTGACAGCTTGATGCGCAACACAAAGCCTTTAGGTTCACAAGGTCAAAAAGAAAATCCAAAACCCAAAAACCCAACCCAAATGTCATTTTCAAAATTTTGCCTTGAGATGGTACGTGATGTCTCTCACTGCCATAAAATTCCCTTGGAAACTCAAAAGGCTACACTATCAAGAAAAATGCTCAGAAACTCTTGGTCAAGTCAGAAGTTCTCCTTCAAAGTTTTCTTCGAGGCACATCGACTGCAAAGGCTATCCAATTCGTCGCTGTACCTCGAGGGGGCATTTGTTGACACAAAAAATGTCACTTTGCCTCATCAACATCAAAAGCTATATGGAGCCGCATCCTACTACAAATAAGCAAAGCTGCTTCAAGCATCAGATCTTGGCAAAACCAAACAAAAACTACAAGATCTTTCAAAGTAGCCAAAAGAAGGGTACACATGAAGTTTCTGGCCATTTCGACACATTTGGCCTAACTTCAATCCTCCAACAGCTGAGCGGGAGCTCCCGGCGGCGATAGTGTCAAATACATCAAATCTTCGATCAGAGCCTATGGATGGTCTCAAAATACCTCCAAAAGGCTCCATGTCGAATTTCAAGTCAAACCGACACCATTTGACCCTCCATCAACTCTCGAACGGCGAAATCAAGCCTCCCGGCGGCAAGAACCTCTGATGCCGCCACTCATCAAACAAAACACATGAGTAGCTTCTGCATGCTTCCAAAGGGCCGCACGTCAAATGTAAGACCCCGCCCCGAGAGTTTCCGATTAGTGTTAATTAAGACGTGTTTTAGTTATAAGCGAGATTAGTGGGAATTGGTTTATTCTGGATTAGAATAGCTTTTTATAGCTTTGGATAATTTTGGGAACTCCTTTGATCTAGTGGGGCCCTTTGGGGGTTCCTTTTTAGTGTGTCTTGACTAGTTTGGGGATTTAGTTATAATTCTGGAAATCGGTAATTTGCTCCGTTGAATGTATTTTATGATTCCCGACAACTTTCGTATTTGCTCCGTTTCCATCCGAGACCTTTAAACCCTACTTTGTCATTGATAGGGGTAAAACAGTCTTTTTACACAAAATCTGGACACTATTTTCAATGCCTCCGAAACTTGTAAAATATATACTTTTTGGAAAGTAGAAATTTCGACGATCAATTCTTCCTTCTTCGTCGAATCCGTCCGAAGCCCGTAGAACGATGTTCTAGCCCATTTTGGACTTTAAGTTGTGGGACCCATAGCCATTGTCTATATAAGGAGGAGTTCTTTTCCCTTCTCCTCTTCTTGCAATTTCTTGAGAACAAGGTATCCCAGCCCAGCCTAGGGTTTTCTTCAACCTCTTTGCTCCTTGCTCCTCCATCTCTCAACCTCTCTCAAATATCTTGCTAAAGGCTAAGTGGATGCTACAATCTTCTTCCCCTCCATGAGAGCTTCCTATTGATATCTTCTTTTGAGAGAGAGTCCCATTCCAAGCTATCTCTTGAGCCAACTCTTGCCATTAGAGGACTCTTCATGTAAGTTCTTCTTCTCATCTCTTGATTGTGTATTCATCTAGCCTAGGAGGTGCTTCACCTTGATTATTGAAAGCTCTTTCCATCTATTTCATAGTTTTGCCATTTTTAGGGCTTGTAATGAATGTGTTTTTGGGGATTTTGTGTAGATTGTAGATTTTGAGCTTGATAGAGTGATTAGAGCTTGATTAGCATACTTGGAGACCAAGGCAAGTGGATGAATGGATTCTATTTGAATAAGTTCTTATTTTGTCAAAAATGTGGATTTTTGCTATTCATATGTCATTTGATTCATTATGTCTCTTAATGCTTTGGAAATGTGTTTAATGTCATGGTTTTCTCTTAGTTAGTATTAAGAGGATATATATATTCATGCATTCATGAAAGTTATTTTGGGTCATTATAAGCTTCTTAAATGGTATTGTACTTGCATTGAATGAAATTGGATTGGTAGGTGAAATAAATGCATTGGTGGAATGGTAGTTGGTGGAAGGGAGTAAATGTTAAATGGAAGGGATTGGACCCATTCCACATCAGAAAATGGTTGGAATGAAGGTGATATGGTTTGGGAGACAAATGGCTGAAATCTGCACCTGATGTGTAGTTCCCGCAGCTGGGCGGTCAGCAGGCGGTCACCTCGGCGGCTAGCCGACAGGTGACCGGCGGCTAGCCGACCCAGATGCGGTTAGAAACACAGAATGCTGCATTTTGACAGGCGAACCGCGGTTAGCCGAGCGGTCAGCTCGCGGCTAGCCTCCAATCCAATAACCCCAGTGACCGCTAGGTAGCCGAGAGGCGCGGTTAGAAACACAGAATGCTACTTTTTAGCAGGGTGAGCCGCGGTCAGCTCCGCGGTCAGCCAGCGGCTAACCGCCGATCACCTCGGCGGCTAACCGCCAGCTGACCGACAGGTGACCGAGTTTACCCAGAATTCCTGAGTCTTTCCCATTGTTTTTAGTTATGGGATTTAAAGGTTTGGATGGGTTGTTCTGATGCCCTACCACCTTGGAAAGACCCAGGGGATGACATAAGGAGATTTACATAGAAAGAAACACCATTTCGGAAAAGGTATTGGGACTTTTAGATTCATCAATGTGCATAAGGAAACTTAGTATGTCCTCTATCATTCGAGTACCATACTAAGGGTAATTTAGACATACAAGATCCTTATACATGTCGTTTGAATATAGATGCCCCAACACATAGTCCCTAATGATATAAGGACTCATTGCATTGTTTTATCCCGATTACATGTATAATTACCCGACCCTACTAGTTTGAATTCAAATTCTGATTCATACTCTGGATATGTCCCGCCAGCCTCGTTTATGCATGAACCGTTAATGACATGAAATGTGTGCCTACGAGCACCATGCCCCGCCTGCCCGTATGTTTTATATTGATATAGTTTTGTACATGTTTTGAGTTCTCATGTAACCTAAGAGTCGGCACCACTAAGCTTGGACATCCTTGTCAGTCTGATCAACTGACTTGGGTCTCCCCCTGTGCTCCCGCCAGTTGCAACTTGGATCCCGTACTGTCCCGTTACCCGGTCCGCGGCCGTGGTCCTGCCTAGCTATATGTATATGTATATGTTTATAATATTGGTTCTCGTCACTTCGTGTGATTGAGCCCAATGCACGCAATGTGCTCTCATCACTTTAGTGATAGAGAGGATGTAGCTTTAGTGTGGTTGCCACCTAGTCAGTTCCTGTACCTTGAATACCCCGCATGTTTTGTATTGCATCGTTACTTTAAATGAACTATGCATCCTGTTTTATGACAGTTTTCGTTATAACTATGATATGTTTTGTTTTCTTTCCTGGTTTATCTATTCACCCACCTGCCAGACCGTCGTGTCTGACCCATTTTTGTGGTACTCAGGTCCAGCTCCTGTCTTTGCCCTTGAGGAGGAGTCAGAGGAGGCGGTCGGTGAACCGCAACGTTTAGTAGAGTGGCAAGCTGACGATGTCATGTAGACATTCGGTTTAGCTCGGAGCTGCGAACATTTTGGGGAATTTTGAGAATGATACTGTTTTATACTTTTGGGTTGTATTGGCCTTTGTTGGCCATTATTTTTGGGGAATGTTAATTAACTTGTTCTTTTGTTAAACTTTAACTTGATATTTTGGGAATGCAAATGAATTCATTGCTCACTCTGACATCATGCTATACTTGTTTATTAACAGTCTTATTTAATGTGATTGGAATAAGAGTTTGATTTGCTACACGCTTCCGCACCTATGTAAATGTTCTATGAGTGTATGAGGAATCCTCACCGCGGAAACCTGTGGGAAATTAAGGAAATGTATAATAATCACTATACGGGTGTGGTTCGCTATCCACAACACTACACCCCGTCGCGGTCCCGTGGGCCCCCGGTCCGGGGTCGCGACAGGCTGGTATCAGAGCGAGACGTGTTTCAGGCAATTAAAAGAAACTAGAAATCCTAAGGACGTGGCGAGGATCCGTTAGACTTTTCGTTAGACTTTTCGTTAGTTAGACTCGTGTGAGCAATGTGCAACCGTTATATGACTTTATGTGCTAACAATTTGTTTTACAGTGATATGCCACCTCGAAAAAGACCCGTAACCGACAATCCCACCGCAAGCAATAGCGAACACACCGGGCCACTAGGAAACGGTACTCCAGATCCAAACATGCAGAATCAATTCCAACAGATGATGCAAGCTATGCTTGACCAGCAACGTCAAGCCAATGAGAATCAAGCCAGACTGCAAGACCAAATGGCCAGGAAGGATGAAGAGCATGCTAGGGAGATGGCTACGATGCAAAGGCAGCTGTTAGAAGTGTTGGAGAGGAGACCTGAACCGGCACCAGCGCAACCTCCAGGCACTCAGATTGTCATCAACAATAGGGAACATGATCCCAATGCGCTGTACGAAAAGTTTAGGAAGAGGGGTCCCAAGGAGTTCACTGGGCATGAGGACCCACTAGCTGCAGACGACTGGTTGGAGCAGACAGAGAACATCTTTGAGATATTTAGATGTACCGGTAGACAGCAAGTGCAACTCACCGCTTCGTTGTTCACGAGCCTAGCGGACATATGGTGGAAGACAATCAAGGCTGAGTATAGGACCATAGCGGATGCAGACGCTTGGGCAAGTTTCAAGAGGCAATTCGGTGACAAGTATGTACCGACACATGTCAAGAGGCAAAAAGCAATTGAATTCCAGCAGCTCGTACAAGGTAACGCGACCGTGCAAGAGTACCTCACGAAGTTTGAGAGGTTGTCTCGATATGCCCCCGAGTTAATTGACACTGTGGAGAAGAAGATAACGCGATTCCTCGAAGGACTCAACCCGATCATTGAAAGGGATGCCACGGGTGTTGTACCACCCGTCACTTTTGAAGAGGCTGTGAGAAGGGCCTACAAATTCGAGAACCTGAACAACAAGATCCTCAAGATCCAAGGAAAGGCACCAGCTCACCAACAGAATCACCAACCAAGGAACCATCAGAACAAACGACCGAGGCATGAACAAAACGTGCAGAATGCTCTAGTTTGCGTCCATTGTGGTAAGAACCACGAGAGTGCTCAATGCCGTTCGATTACGGGAGCATGTTTCAGATGTTGATCCATGGCACACCAGCTCAAGGACTGCCCAAGACCAGTTGGACAAGGTAACAACAGGCAGAATCAGCAACAACAAGGAACACAGCGCCAGGCACCACCTCAGAACGCACTAGCCGTACAGAACCAGCCCAGGCCACTCCAGCAGCAGGCTCCACAGCAACAATATAGACCTCCACAGCAGCATCAAGCGCGTCAGCAAGGACAGAATCAGAATCAGCGTCCTCCTCAGCAGTTTAGGAACGCACAGCAAGGGAGGCAGCAACAGGCTCAGAATAGGCCTCAACAGCGAGGACAAGTGTATGCAATTAACCAAGCTGATGCAGAGGCAGCAGATAACGTGGTGGAAGGTACACTCCTAGTTTGTGGATTTGAAGCTAAAGTTTTGTTTGACCCTGGCTCTACGCACTCCTTCTTGTCTCCAAAATTTTCTAAGTCAATTGATATGCCCGCTAGAGAACTTGAGTATGTGTTGACGGTGTCCACCCCCGTAGGCAAACAAGTTGTGTGTAGGAAGTACTATCCTAGATGTGCTGTTAAGATAGGAGACGTGGGGTTACCAGCGAATCTTATTTTGTTGGAGATGTTTGACTTTGATGTCATTTTAGGAATGGATTGGTTAGCGGGATACCATGCTACGATGGACTGTTTCCATAAGACCCTCACGTTCAAATTAGAGGAGACCCCGGCAGGAGTTTTGTTCCACGAGGAGAAGAAGAATTCTTGTCCAAGATTCGTCTCAGCATTGAAGGCTGATAGACTAGTGAGAAGTGGATGTGAATGCTATTTAGCGTTTATCACGGAGGATAAACGGTCCCAAGGGGTGGAGGAGATCCCAATTGTTTGCGAATTTCCAGACGTTTTTCCAGAAGAAATCCCAGGTTTACCACCTGTTAGGGAGATTGACTTCACCATTGAGCTGTTACCAGGGACCGCTCCGATATCTATTGCACCATACAGGATGGCTCCAGCGGAATTAGGAGAGTTGAAGATTCAGTTGCAAGAATTGTTGGATAAAGGTTTTATTAGACCGAGCGTCTCACCTTGGGGAGCTCCAGTGTTATTCGTCAAGAAGAAAGACGGTTCCATGAGGATGTGCATTGATTACCGGAAATTGAACCAAGCTACCATCAAGAACAAGTATCCATTGCCAAGGATAGATGAATTGTTTGACCAATTGCAAGGTGCTGCTTACTTTTCGAAGATCGATCTAAGATCCGGTTATCATCAGCTGAGAGTTAGAGATTCAGATGTATCGAAGACGGCGTTCCGGACGAGATATGGACACTATGAGTTTCTAGTGATGCCATTTGGACTGACGAATGCACCAGCAGTA
The DNA here is from genome assembly GCA_029852735.1 of Persea americana. NCBI lineage: Eukaryota > Viridiplantae > Streptophyta > Magnoliopsida > Laurales > Lauraceae > Persea > Persea americana. The sequence continues at coordinate 18,817,023 of CM056813.1, read as the reverse complement.
TTCATGGCTTTGATGAACAAAATATTCGCTGAGTACTTAGACCAATTCACAGTGGTGTTTATTGATGACATTTTGGTGTACTCTAAGTCTAGAGAAGAACATGAAGAGCATTTGAGGATAGCATTGCAACTCCTAAGAGACAATCAATTGTATGCGAAGCTCACTAAGTGTGATTTTTGGCTTGAAGAAGTCGCATTTTTAGGTCATATCATTTCCAAAGAAGGATTATCAGTGGACCCAACCAAGATAGAAGCAGTTGTGAAGTGGGAAAGACCGAAGAACGCGTCAGAAATCAGAAGTTTTCTTGGATTGGCGGGTTACTATCGAAGATTTGTGCAGGGATTTTCGTCGATTGCAGCTTCATTGACAAAGTTGACCAAGAAGAATGCACCTTATGTGTGGACGGACCATTGTGAGACCAGCTTCCAGGAGTTGAAAAAGAGACTAACATCAGCACCCGTCCTCACTTTACCATCCGGGAGCGGCAGCTACACCATTTTTACAGATGCTTCGAATATTGGACTCGGTTGTGTGTTGATGCAAGATAGAAAAGTCATTGCGTATGGATCACGTCAGTTGAAGGACCACGAGAAGAACTATGCAACGCATGACCTGGAGTTAGCAGCAGTCGTTTTTGCGTTGAAGATGTGGAGACATTACCTCTACGGAGAGAAATTCGAAGTCCATTCCGATCACCGCAGCCTACAGTATTTGTTCTCTCAGAAGGAATTGAATATGAGACAAAGAAGATGGATGGAATATATCAAAGATTATGATTTTCCGATCAAGTACCATCCGGGAAAGGCAAATGTAGTAGCCGATGCCTTGAGTAGGAAGTCAGCCAGTGTGGCAAGCCTAAGAGTTACGTGCTTCTTTAAACAATTTGAAGAGTTGGGCGTAGATTTTCAGCCCCTAAGCGAGGGAGTGATGTTAGCCAACATGTCAGTGTCTGAACCCTCGTTTATTCGGAAGATCAAGGAAGACCAATTGCAAGATCCAGAGTTGGCCAAGATTGCAGAGCATATAGCAGAACGTCCTGACTTTCGTATTGTGGATGGAGTCTTATTCTATCGTGATCGTCTATGCGTGCCCAACATTGAAGATTTGAAGAATGATATTATGACAGAGGCGCACAGTACGAAGTACTCTATGCATCCGGGTAGCACGAAGATGTATCAGAACTTGAAGGGCAGATTTTGGTGGAACAACATGAAGAGGGAAATAGCAGCTTTCGTTTCTCGATGTATGACGTGCCAGTTGGTGAAAGCAGAACACCAGAGACCTCCAGGGTTATTGCAGCCATTAGAGATACCAGAATGGAAGTGGGAACATATCACCATGGATTTCATCTCGGGATTGCCAAGGACCAGAAAAGGGAACAACTCCATATGGGTCATTGTGGACCGTCTCACCAAATCAGCTCATTTTATTCCTATGAAGACCGGAGAGAAGATGCATATGTTACCTCTCGCAGAGTTGTTTGTCAACGAGATTGTCAGCCGTCATGGGCAGCCAGTCTCCATTACTTCAGATAGAGATAGCAGATTCGTCTCGAGATTTTGGAAGACTTTGCATGAGTCTATGGGAACGAAGCTTCAGTTCAGCACAGCGTATCACCCACAAATAGATGGTCAGTCGGAAAGGACAATTCAGACCCTTGAAGATATGCTTCGAGCGTGTGTACTAGATTTCAAGACTCAATGGGATGAGACCCTACCGCTTTGCGAATTCGCCTACAACAACAGTTATCATTCGAGCATCGGGATGGCGCCTTTTGAGGCATTGTATGGTAGGAGGTGTAGAACTCCGGTTTGTTGGGAAGAAGTAGGTATTCGCAGTTTTCATGGACCGACTATGGTGAGTGAAACCAGCGACAAAGTCAAGTTGATCCAGGAACGTCTGAAAGTAGCCCGGAGTAGACAGAAGAGTTATGCAGACTCTCATCGAAGGGACTTACATTTTAAGGAAGGAGATAAGGTTTTCTTGAAGGTGTCACCTACTAGAGGAACTTTGAGATTCGGACAGAGAGGCAAGTTATCTAGGAGATACATTGGACCCTACGATATCATGAGCAAGATTGGTGACGTGGCTTACAGATTAGCCTTACCACCTGAGCTTTCCGGTGTACACAATGTGTTCCATGTGTCTATGTTGAAAAAGTACGTCCCCGATCCGTCACATGTACTCCGTCATGAACCATTAGAGATCAGAGAAGATGCCACCTATGTCGAGAAGCCTATTCAGATCATCGATACGAAAGAACAAGAACTGAGGACAAGGACTATACAATGGGTGAAAGTGCTTTGGGAAAATCACGGACCTGAAGAGGCAACGTGGGAATTACGGGATCAAGTTCAGAAGAAGTATCCGCATCTACTACCCGAGGTTAGTATTTTTATTTCATTTGGTGGACCAAATGCCCTAAGGGGTGGAGGATGTAAGACCCCGCCCCGAGAGTTTCCGATTAGTGTTAATTAAGACGTGTTTTAGTTATAAGCGAGATTAGTGGGAATTGGTTTATTCTGGATTAGAATAGCTTTTTATAGCTTTGGATAATTTTGGGAACTCCTTTGATCTAGTGGGGCCCTTTGGGGGTTCCTTTTTAGTGTGTCTTGACTAGTTTGGGGATTTAGTTATAATTCTGGAAATCGGTAATTTGCTCCGTTGAATGTATTTTATGATTCCCGACAACTTTCGTATTTGCTCCGTTTCCATCCGAGACCTTTAAACCCTACTTTGTCATTGATAGGGGTAAAACAGTCTTTTTACACAAAATCTGGACACTATTTTCAATGCCTCCGAAACTTGTAAAATATATACTTTTTGGAAAGTAGAAATTTCGACGATCAATTCTTCCTTCTTCGTCGAATCCGTCCGAAGCCCGTAGAACGATGTTCTAGCCCATTTTGGACTTTAAGTTGTGGGACCCATAGCCATTGTCTATATAAGGAGGAGTTCTTTTCCCTTCTCCTCTTCTTGCAATTTCTTGAGAACAAGGTATCCCAGCCCAGCCTAGGGTTTTCTTCAACCTCTTTGCTCCTTGCTCCTCCATCTCTCAACCTCTCTCAAATCTCTTGCTAAAGGCTAAGTGGATGCTACAATCTTCTTCCCCTCCATGAGAGCTTCCTATTGATATCTTCTTTTGAGAGAGAGTCCCATTCCAAGCTATCTCTTGAGCCAACTCTTGCCATTAGAGGACTCTTCATGTAAGTTCTTCTTCTCATCTCTTGATTGTGTATTCATCTAGCCTAGGAGGTGCTTCACCTTGATTATTGAAAGCTCTTTCCATCTATTTCATAGTTTTGCCATTTTTAGGGCTTGTAATGAATGTGTTTTTGGGGATTTTGTGTAGATTGTAGATTTTGAGCTTGATAGAGTGATTAGAGCTTGATTAGCATACTTGGAGACCAAGGCAAGTGGATGAATGGATTCTATTTGAATAAGTTCTTATTTTGTCAAAAATGTGGATTTTTGCTATTCATATGTCATTTGATTCATTATGTCTCTTAATGCTTTGGAAATGTGTTTAATGTCATGGTTTTCTCTTAGTTAGTATTAAGAGGATATATATATTCATGCATTCATGAAAGTTATTTTGGGTCATTATAAGCTTCTTAAATGGTATTGTACTTGCATTGAATGAAATTGGATTGGTAGGTGAAATAAATGCATTGGTGGAATGGTAGTTGGTGGAAGGGAGTAAATGTTAAATGGAAGGGATTGGACCCATTCCACATCAGAAAATGGTTGGAATGAAGGTGATATGGTTTGGGAGACAAATGACTGAAATCTGCACCTGATGTGTAGTTCCCGCAGCTGGGCGGTCAGCAGGCGGTCACCTCGGCGGCTAGCCGACAGGTGACCGGCGGCTAGCCGACCCAGATGCGGTTAGAAACACAGAATGCTGCATTTTGACAGGCGAACCGCGGTTAGCCGAGCGGTCAGCTCGCGGCTAGCCTCCAATCCAATAACCCCAGTGACCGCTAGGTAGCCGAGAGGCGCAGTTAGAAACACAGAATGCTACTTTTTAGCAGGGTGAGCCGCGGTCAGCTCCGCGGTCAGCCAGCGGCTAACCGCCGATCACCTCGGCGGCTAACCGCCAGCTGACCGACAGGTGACCGAGTTTACCCAGAATTCCTGAGTCTTTCCCATTGTTTTTAGTTATGGGATTTAAAGGTTTGGATGGGTTGTTCTGATGCCCTACCACCTTGGAAAGACCCAGGGGATGACATAAGGAGATTTACATAGAAAGAAACACCATTTCGGAAAAGGTATTGGGACTTTTAGATTCATCAATGTGCATAAGGAAACTTAGTATGTCCTCTATCATTCGAGTACCATACTAAGGGTAATTTAGACATACAAGATCCTTATACATGTCGTTTGAATATAGATGCCCCAACACATAGTCCCTAATGATATAAGGACTCATTGCATTGTTTTATCCCGATTACATGTATAATTACCCGACCCTACTAGTTTGAATTCAAATTCTGATTCATACTCTGGATATGTCCCGCCAGCCTCGTTTATGCATGAACCGTTAATGACATGAAATGTGTGCCTACGAGCACCATGCCCCGCCTGCCCGTATGTTTTATATTGATATAGTTTTGTACATGTTTTGAGTTCTCATGTAACCTAAGAGTCGGCACCACTAAGCTTGGACATCCTTGTCAGTCTGATCAACTGACTTGGGTCTCCCCCTGTGCTCCCGCCAGTTGCAACTTGGATCCCGTACTGTCCCGTTACCCGGTCCGCGGCCGTGGTCCTGCCTAGCTATATGTATATGTATATGTTTATAATATTGGTTCTCGTCACTTCGTGTGATTGAGCCCAATGCACGCAATGTGCTCTCATCACTTTAGTGATAGAGAGGATGTAGCTTTAGTGTGGTTGCCACCTAGTCAGTTCCTGTACCTTGAATACCCCGCATGTTTTGTATTGCATCGTTACTTTAAATGAACTATGCATCCTGTTTTATGACAGTTTTCGTTATAACTATGATATGTTTTGTTTTCTTTCCTGGTTTATCTATTCACCCACCTGCCAGACCGTCGTGTCTGACCCATTTTTGTGGTACTCAGGTCCAGCTCCTGTCTTTGCCCTTGAGGAGGAGTCAGAGGAGGCGGTCGGTGAACCGCAACGTTTAGTAGAGTGGCAAGCTGACGATGTCATGTAGACATTCGGTTTAGCTCGGAGCTGCGAACATTTTGGGGAATTTTGAGAATGATACTGTTTTATACTTTTGGGTTGTATTGGCCTTTGTTGGCCATTATTTTTGGGGAATGTTAATTAACTTGTTCTTTTGTTAAACTTTAACTTGATATTTTGGGAATGCAAATGAATTCATTGCTCACTCTGACATCATGCTATACTTGTTTATTAACAGTCTTATTTAATGTGATTGGAATAAGAGTTTGATTTGCTACACGCTTCCGCACCTATGTAAATGTTCTATGAGTGTATGAGGAATCCTCACCGCGGAAACCTGTGGGAAATTAAGGAAATGTATAATAATCACTATACGGGTGTGGTTCGCTATCCACAACACTACACCCCGTCGCGGTCCCGTGGGCCCCCGGTCCGGGGTCGCGACATCAAATTTCAAGTCATTCCGACAACGTTTGACCCGGTTTTGATGCTCCGAAGCAAAATCAAGTCTACCGGCGGCGAAGCTCCCCGGGACCATGGCACCCAAATCAGAGCTAATGGATCATCTCAAAATGGCTCCAATAGGCTCCCCGTCAAATTTCAGGTCAATCGGACATCGGATGACCGTACATCAAAGCTCGACATCCTCCGCACGGTGAAATCAAGTCAAGCATTGACGGGACCCCAAACGGCTTCAAAACTCAAATAAAAGCCCATGGTTGGTCCTATCTAATGCCCAAGAAGCTTCACCTCAAATTTCAGGTCATTCCGACATCGTTTGACCCAGTTTCAACTCTTGGCGGAAAATCGGCTACAGAGTCTTCGGCTTTTCCAAAAAATAGGAAACTTTGTGCTCTGATTTCACAGCCTTTCGACAGGTTTTCTTCAGAGGAATCAAGCCAATAAATGAGGAGAAATGTCAAAGAAAAATACAGGAGAAAACAGAAGCGAAAAAGCCCGAGAAAAGACCAAGAAACGGCGACCGGAAGGCGACCGGAAAAATGGACCAAAGTCCAAGGTCGCCGGAGACCTTGGCCCATGGTCGCCGGTGACCCTGGAAATCCGGGTTGCCGGATTTCTGCCAAAAGAGCCGTTTTTCCGTTCTTTTTCGCGTTTCGCGATGTTTGGCCCCTGTGATTTTCTTAAAATCTGATTTTTGAGGCATGAAATCCGTCGATCTTCGTCAACATCAGGGATCCGCCATCAAAATCATTTGATCATCATCGGACACTCTGAAACCTCCAACCGGCCGACCAAGAAAGCGCACTTTCTGCCCGACCGATCAAGAAATCGACTGGACAGATGTTGCCGGCCCATTAGTGGCAACCAATGTCTGAATTTTCATCGTCATCCGACATCAAGCAACGTACGGATCCATCGATGATCATCGTAATAAGAATTCCAAAAGACGCGGCGCGGTCCGCGACTCTTCAAGCGACTAGGCAACCAATTAATGAAGTTAAATGACCCTTTTATGGCAATTTATTAGGGTCATTAACTCATTATTTTGAACGGCCCAATCAGAAGCCAAGAAATGGGAGTTACAAGTCCAATTAATCATGACAATTAACCATGTAACTCCTATCATTATGGAGATTAATAATGGTAATTAATCATGAAACTCCCATCATCATGGAGATTAAACGCCCATTATTCTCCATCGGCCAATCAAAATCCAAGAAAAAGGAGTTACAATATAAAGAATTAAATCTTGTAACTCCTCCCATCATGGAGCATTAATACCATTAATGCCCCTAAAACCCTCCTAATGGCCACCAAAAGCCTATAAATAGGCGGTCATTCCAAGGAGAAAGGAGCAGAAAAAATTGTTAGAGGTCCAAAAAAATTATCTGAAGTGGTCCTGAAAATTGTCCGAAAAAATCATCTGAAGAGTTCTGGAGAAATTGTCCTAGAAATCTTTACACAAAAAGAAGCTCTCTTGCCTTGAAGAAACTCTGCTGCAAGCACTACAAGGTGATCGAAGTCCCTTGGGGGGCCACCCCCCCCAAGATCTCCTCTCTTCTTCTATCCAACATGGCCTAGATGTGGCTTTTCAGCCCGTCTACTTGGTTTTTTATTGGATATAAACCTTCACTTGGTCTTTGTCCTCTAAAAGTCTAAGGTCCAAACCAAGCCAAGTGAATCAAAGCATCAAGTGTTCTCATCTGAAGGATGATGGCGGAGTCCATATGTGACTCGCGACCGTCGATCTGAACGAGTCCCCACAATCGCTTGAGAAGTCAGATTCCTTTTCTTACTTTTCTATTGTATTGTGTATTTTTTTAAAAGAGACATAAAATCACATTTCTTGTCTTTACATTTTGATGAGACTTGTAAACTGCCTTTTACGGCACAAAATCGCCTTCTACGGCACAAAACTGCCTTTCACGGCAAATTAAACAAAATCGCCTCTCACGACATTTTAAAACCTTGTCTCTTTCTTTAAAATATATGTGCAATGGAAAGTTAGAAAAAAGTTGATTTCCTTTTCTACTTGTGAAGGTGAATCTCCGGATCACCACTTCAAATTCCAAGTAGAATAGAAAATCTGGCATACCCGTACAAAAAAAATGTTGATGCTTGCACTTTTTTTTCTCTTCGCCCCGCCGCACCCCGGCAGACCCGAGATGGAGGAAGGCAAGAAAGAAAAAGACGGGTCCATCAGTATCGAGCCTCAATAAGAACTCCCACAGGAGAAACCCCATACTCTTTCACTTACGGAATGGAAGCAGTCCTTCCCCTTGAAGTCCTACACCCGTCGCTGCTCATCCAGCTAGATGAAGACATGACAGAAGACCAGAGGAGAGAAGCATTGCTACTTCAGCTGGACCTACTTGACGAAAGGAGAATGAAAGCAGCAACGCACGCACAGGTATACCGGAAGTGGATTGCCAAAGCCTACGACAAACATGTCAAAGAAAGAAAATCCAAAGTTGGCGATTTCGTGCTGAAACCCATCGCTCCTTCTCAGCTTCCGCATCCCCGAGGTAAGTTACGACCCAGTTGGGAAGGCCCTTATGTAATTAAAGAAGTATATCCTGGAAATGCATATAGACTGGTAAATGCAGAGGGGGAAGATCTTTCCGATCCATGGAACGCTATGTACTTGAAAAGGTACACAATATGACCCTTCCTCACTTCTTGTAGAATATGACCCTCCTTGCCCTTTTGCGTAGTTGTAGAAATCCCATAGGAGGACCGAAGAAATGCACTCTGATCAAACTTAGAACTCCGACACACACTAACACTTAAAAATACACAAATAAGGTGGATCTGCCCCGCACAAATTCCGCACGGTTAAAATCACTCGATGTGAAGGTCTGAAGGTGAGTTCGCCCATGTCATGAAAGCCTTTCGACCGTTTGCTAAAAATATATATATATAAATAATAATAAATATATATATACTCGTAACCAGTTTGGGTTCGTAGCCTTTTTAACCCGAGCCAGTAAGCCCGTAGGGGTATTAGCATACCTAGTGCCTTAAAGCCGACTGGTTTGGGAGTCATTGGCCTAATGCTCGTTAAGTGGGTTAATTAGAAAGCTTAAAGGACCTAGACACTGCACAGTCACATGCTTAAAAAAAAAAAAAGTGTGATTAGTTTGGGTTCGCAGCCTTTTTAACTCGAGCCAGAAAGCCCGCAGGGGTATTTATGTACCTAGTGCCCTAAAGCAGTCTGGTTTGGGAGTCGCTGGCCTAAAGCTCGTTACATGGGTTAATTAGAAAGCTCAAAGAACCTAGACATTGCACAATTATGTGTAAAAAAAAAAATCTCTATTAGAATTAGGCCCGCTGGAATGACATGGGTACTCATCGCATGAACTAAGCAGAAGGTGGTCGGAAGCCACAGCACTAAGGAGACATGGTGACTTACCGCCCCACACACAAACACAACTCAAGAAACGAGCCCCGAGGACGGTCAAGTGCTTTTTGAAGTTCAACCGAAAAGACTAAGCAGCTACAAGAAGGGGGCTGGTGAGGGCTCGACCTCCGAATGATGGTTAGGGAAGATCACGTTACCGCCAAGGTGACAATCATGGAATGAGGGTACATTCCTACCCACAGCCAAAATGAACACTAGTCTTATGCTGAGGCATTATATATATATGTGTGTGTGTGTGTGTGTGTGTATACGGAAATCTATTTATCTCGCACGGCTTCCCAATCTGGGTCCTCATTGCATACACGATTGTCACGAGCACTCACTAGCCTGCGCACACACTCACCTCATGCATGCTTTTGTTGCTAACCACTTTTAGTTGAATGCAGGAAAGAACACACCCACTAAGGTACCAATTCCATCTCTTTGTTTCCCAAAGCTTGAATGCCAAAATGGCCCCCTGACATTTTTACCAAGAAAGAAAGATGCCACCTTAGCTAAATTATGCAGGGGGCCTAAAAATATTAAACTAACAAATTTTCTTTGAGACCTTGCAGGGAGGCCAGCCCCGATTACATTCATAACATCCCACAAGCTGGGGCATTTTTTTATTATTTACGGGTATTATTTTGCACACAACTCCTCATAACTAGAAAAGGTCAAAATGCTGATGACCAAACTTGGGAAGTATGAATTATGGTTGTTATGATATATAATGATGAATTTGATTATAGATGTATGTTGTGCACACCTTTATGATATCATGTTTGATTTGAAAATGCAAATATCTTGAGCGCTTACCTTAATACTTATTGCTGACGATGTAAATGCCTTAAAAACATAGAATTCCTTAGGCCATAAATGTCACACACTCAGGCACTCCTCATTGTTTGAGAACCTTGTGGCCATGTTGCCTCTCCGGGTCAAAATTAGCATGGGACTGCATTCATTTGGTTTATTATATCTCATTTGGTCTATCCCGGATTGCTATTATTCTTATTGCATGAGATTTTTGCTGAGGCACGAAATTCGAGAAATTTTTGAGAAAATTTCGGCAACACTTCCCCTTGTTTTTTGGACCCCGGAAAATTTCTGGATACACAGTTTTTGTTACCTATGAAAGAAAAACACTTCATATATTCCCCGGTACCCCACAACAACTCCTTATCAATCAAACACATTCCCATGGCACTTCTAAAGCATCAAGCACACTATCTCAACTACACATACATAATACATGTATGCACAACATACATCAAATACATATTAGCTCTCACCATAAGCCAAAGATGGGGCAAAACAACATAAATACATGACTAGCAAATATGGATACATGGAACAAGGATACACTAATGATGCAGCCTGGGGAGATCGATCAAAGAACGATGACTCTACGGAGCGGCTCCATCACGGCGAGCCGACGAAGGAAATGAGATCGGACCAGGAGCACGCTGAGAAGGAGTGCGGGTCGAGTCCGAGAATGCATAACCTCTCTCCTCTGCCCTCCGATGAAGTCTAGCGAGACGCCCCCGCAAATCAGCAACCACCTCATCATGTTATCGCTCCATGCGATCCATGCGTTGAGCGTAATGATCATGAATAATGGCCTTTTCCTCGCCCAAGCTAAGAGGTGGAGGAATAGAAGCAACGATAGCACCGCTCTACAGGACAACGTTTATAGAAACATTACGTTCAACAAACCTTGTAGCATCAAACATGGAATTTAAAAGGAAGAAAAGATCTTTAACCGCACAGGGGCCTCAAAGCTCCTAAGCCTGGCACGTAACTCGTCAACCTGCACACAGCAAAATTATAAACAACATCAACAATGGATGAGGAATTGAGATTAAAATATCACCTGAGAATCGCTCATACCTGTGCCACAGAAGCAACTCTCTCAGCAAACGCTCTGTCGTGCTCGCCACGAGCCTCTGCCTAAGGATCACGAATAGAAAGGGTTAAGAGTCGGTCATTATATGTCTTGACCAAAAGAACGATAAAACGAATCGCAAACCTCGCTAGTCCGCAGTCGGTCCACCTCTGCCTGTAGAGTGAGAAGATCGCTCTCTAATCAAATTCTCGTGACCTTGGACATGTCCTGCTCTCTGTTGCTCTGCATAGTAACCAAAGGTCATAAACACAAATTCAAAATGAACAAATAACTCCATGACCTCATACCTCGTGAGAATCCGCCAATGCTTCGATGATCGCTTCATTTTCCCGGCGGCGCTCCTGTTACCAAAGCATTTTTAGTGAGGAAAGTATAAATAAGGTAGCACGTGGCTAATTAGGTTTAACAATTTTCGTACCCTCTCAGCTGTCAATAGTGCCCTCAGTCTCACGATCTCCGTATCCTATGAAATATAAACCATGCCGTTACATCAAGAATGATCAACATTACTATGGAGATAAGCACCATTGGATTCAAACACTAAATCAAGAAGTCATACCTTCTTCTCCACTAGGTGAGACAGTCGAAGTGTTTCTCGCCTGAGGATGGACTCCGCATCAGACACTACGCACCCAGACGTCCCCTGTCACACATGAGAGCCACGGTTAGAGGATGGGAAGAGCATGAATTGTTGAGATTGTAAGGCCCATAATTGAAGTTGGAAACCTCATAATCCCTCACCTCACCCCGTCCTTCGGATGATGGACGTGCCTGCCAATGCCTTGCTGCAACCGGTATCTCCTCCTGAAAAGTAAAGGAAGAAACGATGGTAGCCATGATAAAAAGGAAGACAACATCAGAGCGAACAAAATTTCAATGCTCACCGGAGCCAATGACGAGGCCTCAACCGCTTCCGCGCAATTACTAACAGAATACGAAGCTTCACAAGAATACGACTCCGGGAGTATATACCGATGCAAAGCTGTCCTCCAATATACCTCATAGTCACTCCAGGCACTAGCATCTACACCGAAGGTGGCCTACCTCCCTTTCCTTCTCCAATTTTTTATTTCTTTCCGACACGGATGGCGGCGTTTGAACGCTTTCAAACCCCACCCTGCATATGACCGATGCATGACAGACTTTTCTGCAGGGACAACTTGATGGTGTCCTAGTTGGCGCGCAACTCGGCTGACAACCAACCTAACCGCCACCTGGGGAGTGTGGAGCCAAATGTCCCTCTCAAATAGAGTACGCCCCTCCTGCACAACAGCCACCTCATCATCCAGACCACCCCGGTAGGGCTGCTAGATCACCTGACAAGTCATGATGTGTAGCAAATGAGAACAAAGAGAGGCAGACATTTAACATGACAAACAAAAGGAGAAAAGGAGCATACCTCGTGATTTTTCAACTCATTTAAGACGAACCGGTAACCTTGCTCGCCCGGTCTCATTCCTAGAGCTTTAATATGCTCAGCCATCTCAGGAGGCAGAATGTCGGTAAAACTCCGTAAATTGGCATTAGGATACCACTGCGAAGCCCGGGGAGTACAACTCAACCTCGCAGGCAAGCGCTTAGGCCGGCACTGGATGATATGCTCCCAAACCCATACCTTCACACAACCAAAGCTTGGTTATTATAAAAGATGAAAAATGACCCATGATAAGAAAAGGTGGACTACAATAGGTCACCACATTTGGGGATAGGGCTTACACCTGTAGCATCGGCACGAACCCTCGAAGGCTCTTACATCCGGGCTGGAGGCGGCACCTTGAGTCTAGGCTATGGAATAGAAAGGCAAGGGTGGCCGCGCCCCAAGCATAGTCGCCGACCTTATCCAGGTCCTGCACAAACCGAATGAGAGTACCGGGCGCTTTATTGCCAGTGGCGTTGGTGAAGAGACACCTCCCCAAAAAGAACAGAAGAAAAGTCCTGAGATGCTCATCATCCCCCAACCGTGCCGAAATCAGCCTAGGTCTCCTCAAATGAACCTCAGACTGCCTTTCATGCTTTTTCTCTGTACCATACCAAATCGACATGAGAAATTCATTAGATAATCAAAATAGAGAGCAAAGTAGCTACCAAACGTTTCGGTACTCACTCGTGACCGGGAAAACCTCGCAAGGTATCCTTACTCTCTTTCGGCGAGCGTACCCATCAACCGGCACTTCCCGCCATTAATACCCTGCAGCAAAAGAGAAAGAACGTAAGAAACAAGGATGAGAAGCATGCAAGACGCCAGAGATCGGTTAAAAGAAACAGGATCGAGTGCTTACGCTCAGAGGGTTCGGCGACATCGCCCTCGTCACCTCTACCCGCACCTCCACCGCTCCCCTCATCAAAGCCGGCAGAAACAACTCGGCGAGGTCTCACCCCCTCATCCTCACTGTCCCCATCATCAATCTCGTCGTCTCCATCGTCAGACGCGATAAACTCACCCTCCAACTCATCAAAATCTGCGTCCTCAGACTCCCCCGCATCATCATAACCCCCGTCCACCTCAACATCACTCTCAATTCCGTCTACCACTGCTACATCGTCATCAGTAGGGCCGGCCGTAGATCGGGATCTGCCAGAAGAGGGGCCCTCACCTGTCAAAGGAATTATGAATACTGTTAATAAAGGATAAATATCGAATATGTAGGTCTCATGAGTATTTTTCTACTCTGAATCAATCTAAAGGAGAGGGGACAAAATGTTACCAGCATCGGCCCGAGCCCCGACCGTTGTGGGGATAGGATCTCCCTCAAATCCTCTAACTGACAAGCCTCCGAAATCCGGTACCCTTGCCCTCAACTTGGCAGGAAAGTCCGCCTGGTTCCGAGCACACTCTAAAATGAAGCAGGGAGGAATGATTAGTAGGAATAGCAGAAGAGAAAGATATGATGCTGCAAAGGCGACAATGGAATGCTTACTATTTAGGATCCTCCTCCTCTCTGGGCTGTACACCTCCCTCAGCCATTCGGCGTCAATTTGACCCACACTGGACTGGGGGCGAGCCCCGAACATCCTATGCAAGCGTAATCGAGTGATAGAAGCCTTGGCATCATTCGCCCTGGAGAAAACAGGGAGGCCTGTCACCCTTAGCCCCCAGCAACGCACAATGTCCTCAAGTGTAATCATCATTTCCCCGGGCGGAAAATGGAAAGTGTGCGTCTCGTCCCTCCATCTCTCGGAAAGAACACAAATGAGAGCACGGTCGGTGCGGAAGGCGACAATAGACATGAAATCCCGGAACCCCATCGCTCGGACCCGATCTTTTAAGTGATCAGGGAGCTCGGTCCACCAGTCCCTCATCTGTAACCAACTCACCCTAGCCCAAGCAAAAGGGACAGGCTGCAACACAAACATCAGAGGAAAGAATGTCAACAATAATGAAAGCCAACAAAGTATGAGATTTATAAAGACAACTAAGAGTTTACCCGGCCAGCTCGTATCTCGTCTGAAAGGTGAGGCTTCTTCTCTGATTTATCCTCACCCTTCTGTTTTTTTTTTGGGGGAGCAATGATTTGCTCTACCCCGGCCTCTTCCACAGTGTCCGATGACATAGAAGCGCACTTACAAGTCTCTTTAGTCCTAGCCATCTGACAAATCTGTACCCAAAGCCAAAATGAGAAGCTGAGCATGAGAGCATAATGTTAGTCCACGTAAGCATAAGAGACAAACTAGTCCGAAGATGATGACTAGTGTCTCCAATTTAGAAGTGATGACCCTCATCAATCAAGTGATAGAAGGAAGAGGAGCCAAAAACCATGATCGTTGATCCAACCGGGAGACTAAGAAAAAAAAATGAACCCCATTTATTGAACTAGCCTCATTAAGACACATTTTACAGGCCTGCAAAGAAGTGAAAACACATTCATTCCAATCCAAATCCTCCAACTTAGCCTTAACTCCACACCCCCTGTGCAGCCATGTCACCACCATATCGTCTCAACATATGCATTAGGCTGAATCACACCCAACCCCACAATCACGTCATATAACAAAAATAAAACAAAAGGGGGAAGGGAAACAATGACAACCACAACAACTAGAAATATATAAAGATATAAAAATGAAAAATGAATAACTGAATCACAATTTAAACTAAAACAGCACCCATAACCTTTGTCCCATAACATCATAACCAACTCACCCTAGCAATCACCACCACACGCCTCCATTACCAAGCTTACTCTTCTACATAATAAAATAAACAAATAAAAAATAGAGGCAAAAGAGCAGAAGGTTCCCAACATAATTACAAATATGGAAGTGAGCATAAAACACACCATGGTGTAAGAAACAAGTCAAAACCAGTGCACTGCAAATTTAAACAAGTCCTTAAATAACATAAGAAAGAAAAATAAAAATAATGAAAAAAAAAAAAAAACAAGAAGAGAGACCAAGCCGCCCCCTACAATGGCCAAGATCTGTGCCAAGAGTCCAAAATCATGTTCACCACACTCTCATTTAAAGCCAATGGAAATGCTCAATGAACTCAACAATCTCGACTACACCAGTTAGCCTCCATGGACCACACCAAACCACATCCTTCCTCATCCCATCAATCTCAACTAGCCACAATGGATACCCATTTTTCCACCCAAACTGAATTTTTTTTTTTTTTTTACCAAGGGATTCTCACTCTGCAACCTTTCAAATTTTAGTCAAGGGGGCTGGGATTGCCAACATCATAGCTAGGACAACTCCATTCCTTCTTCCCTCACAAAAATCCGCCACACCCATGGCTGCCAAGAGCCAAAATCGAGTCCTAAAACCCCATGTTGCAGCCATCGTCCAAAATGATAATAATAATGATAATAAATAAAAGAGAGAAAGAAGAAATGAATGGAAGAGGATGGGACCCACATGCCTGGGCCACAAAGCTGTCAAACACCCCTTCTCTCTTCTCCCTTTCCTTCCTCTTCCCCTCACTCTCTTGCTTCTTCCCTACTCGGCTTCTCCCTGAAACGGCAGCAGCAGACTTAAGAAAAAAAAAAAAAACAAAGAGAAGAGAAAAGAGAGAGAATAAAGAATGGAAAATGGGAAGAGCATACCTGAATCTCTCTCTCCTCCTTTCTCTCCTCAATGTACTCGGCTTCTCCCTAAGATGGTAGCAGGCAGATTCTAGAAAAAAAAAATAGAGAGAAGAAAAGAAAGAGAGAATAAAGAATGGAAAATGGGAAGAGAGTAAAACCACATACCTGAATCTTTCTCTCCTCCCTTTTCTCCTCAGCCCAATCGGTTTCCACCTGAAATGGCAGAAACAGATTCTAAAAAAAAAAAAAAAAAAAAAACAAAAAAGGAAAGAAAGAGAATGGAAATAGAAAATGGAAGGAGGATGAAACCACATACCTGGCCCTCTCTCTCTTCCCTTTTCTCCTCAACTTACTCGGCCTCCACCTAAAATGGTAACATACAGATTCTAAAAAAAAAAAAGAAAAAAAAAGAAGAAAATAAAGAGAATGGAAATAGAAAATGGAAGGAGGATGAAACCACATAGCTGGCCTTCTTTCTCCTCCCTCTTCTCCACTGCTGCTCACTGGAACTTCACCTGAAACTACCACAGCAACCATGGGAAACGAAGGAAAAAAAAAAAAGAAGAAATGGAAAAGGGGTTGAGAGCCACTTACTTGGGCGACGGCAAACTCCTGCGCTGCTGCTCTTCCTTTCCTCCTCTCCTCTTTCTCCACTCAGCTCTCCCTGATCACTCTCCCCTGCGCCTCACCTAAAGCAAGAACCCAAAGAAAGAAACGAAAGAAAGGAAGAGAGGGAAAGAAAGAATAAAAAATGAAAAGAGGGGGAAAGATTGGGGCATCAAAAGCCCCAACCATTGTGACCTAGCGCCCAGCTCTGAGCGCTGGCCCAGCACCATCACATGGTGAGGCCGTCCTTCAAGGGGACCCACCTAAAACTTGTGCCTGTTTCTCTAGCCAAAGAATTCTGAAAAAAAAAAGAAAAAAAGAAAAAATAATAAAAAAAGAAGAAGAAAAGAGAGAGATCAAACCTGACATTAATTTAGACATCAATGGAGATGAAGTTAAGACATAATCCACTCTCGGGTTAGGCTAAAAATCAATCTTTATTAATGACTATGATCCCGTCTTAACAAAACTGGAGTCATCGAATCTCATAACTCATCATTAACCTCATCATAATAAATGTCATCATCATTCAATAATAAACATCACCACATAATAAATAAATAAAAAAACAAACAAAAAAAAAAAACAAAAAAAAAAAAATCTAAATCAACTTTTATTAAACTCCAATAAGAGTCTTAAAACAGTAACTATAGCAATTAATTGAATCGACTGAATCCTAAACATGAACTAAAACAGAGGTCCCAACCTTTGTCCCCAATACCCTAGGTGGAGCTTATAACTAACTAAGATGGTCCTAATGACTTGACCTCTTATTGAAAGAAAATCCTAGCCTAAGATAGAAAAACTTTTAGTGAGTCCCCTAGGATGGATGGACCATCCCGTTGAAAGTAGGAAAGTGCGCCAACTGTGCCTCCATTTCGACGATATGAACTTCGAGTTGCCCCTACACTTCTTTCAAGTTATTCAGTGGATTCCTCAAGACACTGCAAATATCCCGAACTCGCTGGAAGTCATTTAGATAAGCTGTGTATACCGGATGAATAAGTGCCGAGAGGCTAGTGTTTTGCATCTCGAAGTACTTCCTGTAGCGCCTAGGAACAGATGATTCAACTTCGTGAAGGCAAGACATGACCATGAGTTCCGCCTGTGTAGGGTGTTAAAGTCATCGACGGGAGCCCGTTCATTAGTAGACCTCATAGCCTTCCAAACTTCAAACATCCCCCTGACATCCAACATGCTCCATAAGAGAGATTGGAGCACGCTGCTGACAAAGGATGGCAAGTCTTCCAGAAGCCCATCATAACCATTTAGCCTATTTAGAGCAGTCCTGCCCACAATACACAAATCCCCATACAACCTGCAGATACCTTTGTACTTCATAGCCAGTAAATCATACCTGCTACGCCTAATCTCCACAATGCGCTTGTCCATAGTTTCTTCAAACTGGAAAACGCAGTCATAGGTAACAGGCAGGGAGGATTCATGCTTGAGGTAGAATTCTGCCCGTTCCTCAGAGTCATAATACCCTATTTTGTCAGCTCCAGGGGACCAATATTCATCCCCTGGCGAGTAGGGCTTGCAAGCGAAAGAACCCTCAACACCATCAACAACGAATGAGAAGATCGGAGAGCCGGCCATTGGAATAAGAAAATACCTGTAGGAATATGCACAAGGCTTTAAAAACCCTTTACAGAACAAAAACAACCCAGAAAAGTTCATAATTAGAGGAAATCCAAAACAACATAAAAAAAAATAATAATAATAAAAAAGGGTCACTTGGGCGCCACCCCTGGGGCGCCCAGGTCTGTTTTGAGGAATTCACAGCAAAAGGTACGGGTTTAACCATGATAATTTTATTAGGCCTTCTCAAATCCATGGGAGATACTTCCAGAGATACTGCTAGGCTATCCTAAACCCTTTCGAGAGCCAAGAAGTCCAAGCTACATGCCTTTCCCAATACAACATCTTAACACACGTACAAAAAAAAAAAAAAAAAAAAAAAACAGAGAGTCAGCTAGGCACCACAGGGGTGGCGCCCACCCCAGCCTTCAAATATCTCCCATAAGGACATCATTATTTCGCCAAGTTAAAGACTTTAGTGTCCCTGAGTCATGTTTTCATAACATACAATGAAGTCGGAGAGAACCAGAATATGAAAAGATGCCCAAAAATCCGGGTTCACAAGCCCTTAGTGTGAATCGGAAAGATAGGCACCATCAGGGTGGCGCCTAGCCTTCCCTGCTGGTGTTTTTCAACTAAGGCACCCCAAATTTGACCATGACAGACTCGCCTATGCCATAAAACAGTCTTGACGAATTAAATAAAGAAAATGTGGGACAAGACATCATCACAACCAAAACAAAAGCCAACATGTAAGCAAGAGCATAAAACTAGACTCAAATTAAGAGAAACAACAAGCTGAACATAATCTTGAAATATCAGATGTAAAATCACCAAACACAAAAAGAAACAAAAAGGCCAACACATGATCAAAAGGATTTTAAAAAAAAATGATCAACC
The DNA here is from genome assembly GCA_029852735.1 of Persea americana. Lineage (NCBI taxonomy): Eukaryota > Viridiplantae > Streptophyta > Magnoliopsida > Laurales > Lauraceae > Persea > Persea americana. The sequence goes on along the minus strand of CM056813.1, from coordinate 18,797,984 downwards.
ACATAACCCAAAGAGGATAAAATCGAATAAAAAAAAAAGAAGAAAAAAAAAAGAGAACATACAAAACAAATAAAAAAGGATGCTTTAATATGAAATCATATATCAAGTTGATCAACCAAAAAAATCATACAATTAGGAGTGTATACATGAGACATGCCATTCATCTTAAAAAGAAAAGGAGAAGAGAAAACTTACTTGGGAGCAAGGAAGAGCTTGAAGGCTATGAAATTCGAAGTCTGAAAGAGTAGGAGTTGTGGGAAATTTGAAGTGGCCTTGATCCACTTATATAGATTAGAGTCTGAATCCCATAAGAATTTTAAAAGAACACAAACAGCAGCTTGGGCGCCACTCCCTGGGCGCCCAGGTCACCCGTTCTCCCTAAAACTTGAGCTTCTCTTTGACAGGGACTCTAAGTGCTGAACATGCAATGCCACGTAGGTGCCACACCCCGGGCGCCCAGTTCATCTATTCTCTAAAGGTCAAGCTTGTACTCTGACGAGGACTCTTGGTATGATAGGCTGAACACGAATCCTACTTCGAGACTAACTCAAAATGCAGTATGGGCGCCACCACTTTGGCACCCAGGTCACACATTGCCTTGAACCTGAATCCTACTTCAAGACTAACTCAAAATGCAGTCTGGGCGCCACCCCTTGGGCTCCCAAGTCACACATTGCCTTGAATTTGAATTCTACTTCGAAACCAACCTGAAATGTAACCTACTTCCTTGAAGTTAAAACTACATTCTAAAACGGACTAGGACTGCATCTTGGGCACCACTTCTTGGACGTTTAGGTGACTTGTCTCCTAAATCCACCATTCTACTTCGAGATGAATTTTTTTCTATGCAATCCGCCTAGGCGCCATCCCCTGGTCGCCCAAGCTGTCTGGTTTCATAATCCTCGAACCAAAGCCCAAACAAGCTAGGCACCACCCCTGTGGCGCCTATCTGTCACCTTAGAGAATCAGAGGCCTCCTTGAGCCAGATTGTCCTAGAATTCTAAAAAGTTGAGCTCGAACAAGAATTGATGATGATCGATGACTAAAAATAATAATGATAATATAAATAAAAAAACAAGAGAAAGAAAAAATAAAAAAAATAAAAAAAATAAAAAATAAAAAATAACAAAACAAAAACAAGAAAAAAAAAAGAAAAAACAAAAAAATGAAATGAATAAATAACCAAAAGAGAGAGAGAAAGCAAGTTAAGAGAAGCACAATAACATGGTGCACATTGTCAACCAAACATTGTCCCATCACATAAGGTCCCGTCACATGCACATTAGTCCCATCACGCATACATCTGATATTGTGCATTGCATTCCCTGTCCTCTCCATCAATGAAATTTGAACTACAGAGCACTAACAATGAGAAGTGCAGAATCTTTTAGTGTTTGTTCAATACAGGTTCCCAAAGAAAAAATGAAGACACCAAAGGTGAAGGACATTCAAGCACACTGATGGAGGCAGATGACTCAAACTTCGACAAACAAATCATGAAAGGAAGTGGCAGTGGTCCCCAACGTTGGACTTACGGAAAGCTCTGGAGATAAGTACCCTTGATTGTGATTTTCATGATTTTACTTCATGTCTGGAAATTGAGTCGCCGTAGGCCTCCCTTAAGTGCTTATAATCGGTATGGCAACCATAATATCGTGTTCTCACGAATTGTGCGTTCGCCGACTCAAATCTTGACATTGGTAGATGGAAACCGTGTAACTTGAAACTCTCCATGATAAGCACAAAAAAAGATGATTGAATCTATCCCAGGTTCTCATTTAAGCTTGGGTGAAGACCAAGATCCCTAGAGAGTGATGGCTTTTCCAGTGACCGTCTTCCATTGATTTAGCTTTTTCGATGCATACCTGAGTTTCAAAATCAAACATCTTTTAATAAAAAATAAATGCATCTCATTCTCATATGCACCTCACACTATTGCTTGAACTATGTTTGTAACTGCCTTCAAGATCCCCATTATTGATAGTTAGTTTTAACTATGCTTTGAACATTCAACTGTGGATGAAGTTAAAAGATGCTATATATGACCATTTGAATTAAACTCTATTGCATGAACAAATGAAACTCTAATAGTGACCTAGCCAATCGAAAGATTGACTTCTGATTCAGACCACCGAGGCACAGTTCCCGCCATCATTTTAAATTTCAGCAACCGGGGCACAGTTCCCAACCCGCCACGTGGCAATACCACGGGCACCGAGGCACTGATCTCGGGTTTCCAATCAAATCAGTAGGCACGTAACTTCTTCTTTTTCTTTTTCCCCCTGAATCATGATCGATCCTAGAAAAGTGAACCTCATCTTTAGAATGAATTTGCAATTTCATACATCCATAGATGGCCACTCCCGCGAGCTCAAAAGCTCCCGTGAGTCATGCGTGGTGTGTCTACTTTCTTTGGAGCACAACTCTCCACGTGTTGCTCTCCAAAGAGGGGCATACTGTAGACACCTCATTTGGCCCCTATGATAGCCTTAAATACCTATCATATATAGCGATGCCCCCATTTCACCCATAATTGAATGATTAATGACATAATTCAGATTAATTAATTATGATGAAGATGCTTGTTGCTAATTTTAGACTTAGTTCGACAATTTCTAGAAATTCGCGAGAGAAAAGCCAAGTCACGTCAAGACCTTGAGTCCAATTCACTACTCACACAAGGAGTTAACCATGACACCACTCAAACCCTTTCCGGACCACTTAAGACATGCTTAGGCCAATCCCTCTAAAGACTATACTTAGTTTGCCAAATGTCACCCGATTAGCCTAAGTTAGGAAATCGAATCCATTGGTCCAAAGATCCCTCATATTCTTCAGCTCCTATTTGTCAAGACATTTAGACCATTGAATTCCTCACTTCGAGAGCTTTCCAGCGATATGTAGAACGTCCAAATCCGATAAGCGGATCAAAAGTTATGAGCCTTCGAAGTTTGCCTTAGAAAAAGTGACGAAACTCCATCTAAGCACCACCCATGTGGCGCCTACCCTACTAGAATTCATCTAGGCGCCCCATGCTAGGTGACCACATTGCCCAGGGCCACCTAGGCACCCCATGGTGGGCGCCAAGCCTCCAAATTCGACCAATTAGCTCGAGATTAGATCGGGACAACTCATACATGAAGACCAAGCATCGAAGACGAACCGAACCACGTAGGCACCACCCATGTGGCGCCCAGCCTTGAAGTTCACCTAGGCACCACCCATGTGGCGCCCAGCCTTGAAATCCATCTAGGCACCACCCATGTGGCGCCCAGCCTACTAATGCTAATGTAGGTCCCCCAGCTGAAGATATATCCATTCAATCTCGACCCCAAATGGGACCAAGGACCAAAAGCGAAGCACAAACCACATGGGCACCACCCTGTGGGCGCCCACTCTCTCGAGAACCACCTGGGCGCCACCTTGTGGGCGTCCAGACTGCGCAGGCCATGTGGGCGCCACCCCATGGGCGCCCATCCTCCCTCAAACCCTAGTTCACTCTAAAATAACTTAAGCCGCCTAGGGATGCGTGAGACCTTCTAGAAACGCGAATTAATGAAGCCTTAGCCCTTCTAAACTCGTCCCAAACCTATAGAACCCCTCTTAACTTCATTTAGAGGAGGAGGCTACCCAAAAAAAAAAAAACCCTAGGAAAAGAAACAAAAAAGGAGAGAATAGGAAAAGAAGAAGAAAGGTAGCCACCATTAGAAAAGAACTTCAGATCTAGAGAAGAAGAAGAAGAAGAAAGAGAGGAGGAGACTTCCATATCTTTAACTGGAGCTATGGATCTTTGCGAAGGTTTCAATCTAGGAACTTGAGGAACGTTTTGTCATACCGGTATTCCTAGATCTCTCTTCTTTTACTACACTCCATTACCATTCATGCTTAGAAACATGCTTAGGGCCATTTGAGCATCATAGATCTACCTTAACTGGAGATAAAAATGGTATTAATGCATTATTATGTTAGTAACATGCTTAGGTTCATTTAAATATAGTACATTTGCTTTGATTTCGTAGTTCTAATTGCGTAGCTAGGTCAAATCTCGCATTAGCATCATCATCATCATCATTTGTATTGAAGAGATCGCGAACAGCCTTTGGCAGAAAGGCTGGGCACCACCCCTTGGGCGCCTACCCTCTCCCGAACAACCTGGGCGCCACCCCCTGGGCGCCTACTGTCAAACCCCGACCCAGGATTAGCGCGATTAGTGTTAATTAAGTGCGTGTTCAGTGGTAATGTGAGTTTAGTGTACGTGGGATTAGAAATTGGTTCTATTTGGTCTAGAATTAGCTTTGGGGAATTTTGAGAGCGTTTTGTGTTTTTGGTCACACTTAAGGGTGCCTTGAGTGTACGTGTAAGGTTGGGAGGAAATTCTATTTTTCTGATCTTAATCGTGATTTCGATCTCTTTTGAATGGTTTTATTTTATTAATAAACTTTTGTGTTCGTCTTGTTTGTGTTTTAGGCCCATAAACCCAAGTTTTTGGCCCAAAGGGGTAAATCGGTCTTTTCACACCAAACCTGGACTCAAATTTCGAAATCTCAAAACTATGCCAAATTTATACTTTTTGGAAACTAGATTTTTCGGTGATCATTTTAGTCTTCTTCGTCGTTTTCATCCGGGGCCCACAAATCAGTGTTTTAAGCATTGCAAGGTTTGGAGCAATGGGGCCCACAAGAACCCAATTTGAACTAATACCCTTCTCCCTCATTTTTCTTTCACTCACGGTTCAAAACACTCTCCCTGCAACTCTTCAACCCAGCTGAGATTCTTCTTCTTCCCCTCCCTTCTTCTCTTTGCATGCCTAAGCTAGAGAGCTCCAAATCAAAAACCAATCTTACCATCTTCTTCCTCTCTACTCAATGAATCCATTGCTACCTTTTTCTTGGAGATTCCAGCTGTGTTTCCACTCCATTTTCTTCTCCTCTTCTTGTTTAGCAAGCTTCAGGTAATGGATCTCTTTCTCCTTCTCCAATGTAGTCTTTTGAGTTCCTTAGGAGCCCATTTTTCAAGCATGCAACACCCATTTCGAAATGGGTCATTGTCTTCTCTTTTTGATGGATTTTTGAAGTTCTTTTCATGGGTTTCTTGTAGATTTCGTGGAGTGCTTTTGGTAGGAATTGTTCTGAGTTTGTTGGGCTAGGACCTTGGTAAAGGCAAGTGATCAACTTAGATTCATAATGCATGCAATATTGGAATGTTTTAACTTTCATGATTTGATTTCTTTTCTATGCTATTTTGGACAATGTATTGTTTTAAGGATGTGAAATGGTCTGAATCTTGTTTTAATTTAAATGCATTTACTAATGGGTTGTATTAGTGGTTTTTCATTCATTTGAAGTTGTTTTTATCTTGCCAAATTGTGTTATAAATGGATGCAAGGATGGAGGAATTGTTGTGAAATGATTTGGGAGAATGGATTGTTAGAATGTGAATGGAAATTGCCCTTGGAGAGCATGGAGGCTCAAGGGATATGCAGGGATTTGACAAAGGAAAGAAATGGTGAAAGGGGAGTGTGAAATCTGAATCAAACTAAAGCTGCCGCACACAGGCGGTTAGCAGTCGGCCAGCAGTCGGCTAGCCGACTGTTGACCCACGGCTAACCGACCCTGTGTCTGTTAGAATAACAGTAGCTTATTTTCTGCACAGGGCGTGGTCGGCCCGCGGGCGGTCAGCAGGCGGCTAGCCGACCTGCGCAAGAAATCTGAAAAATAGTATGTTCCTGATCAGTCGGTCAGCAGTCGGTCGGGTGGTCGGTCAGCCGACCAGCAACTGGCGGTTAGCCGCCAGGTAGCCGCGTGGTGACCGAGTGTATATAAGGAGATTTTTGAAGGGGCTTTGATGGGAGAGAAAAACTAGAATATGTTATGGGGTCTTTAGCCTGATGCTGTGCAGTTGAAACATGAAATGTTGTCCAGCTTCGGAAACACCAATTCATTTAAACTCCAACATTTGGGTTTCAACTTCACGAGAATCAAACAAAGAACCTTAGCATATACTTGACATAATTGTTTCGAAATCTTGAATTTTGACACGAAGAATACGTTCTGTACCTGTTTTGATTTACAAACATGTATTTAACTTTTGATTTGTCTCAAGGACTATATTGGGGACACTTTTCCAGCTTTGATGTTATAGCTTTTGCCATTCTTGTTTAGTCTCGTCTGGCATTGTTTTGATAAGTGTTTTTCCCTATTTTCGCTAAGTTTTGTACAAGTATTGGTCAGTTTTATGCATACATGAATATCATAGAGTACCACTGAGCTTGGACTGCCCTCTCAGTCTGATCCACTAGTTAGGTGGTCCTAAAACATAAGGGCAATCTGCAGATTAGCCGTGTATTTATACACATCTTTGTTCTGTCCGGTTCCGCGGCCGGTTTTCCGCCCACCTTGTGTGGCTCGGACTTCTGTTTCGTTTTGTCTCGTTTTGTTTCGTTTTGCTTGCTCTTGTCATTACGTATGACGGAGAAAGGATGAGCTCAATGTGGATCCGTGAATCATGTTATTTTGTTGAAAAGCATGTTAGTTTTGAATTACACTTAAAACATAATTTTTGTTCAGATCTCATGCAATGTTTTAAAGTGCTGATTACTTTCACATTATCTGATTTGTATTATGTCCAAGCTGTTCACCTGCCAGACCGTCGTGTCTGATCCCTTTGTTTTGGTGTTTAGATGCAGGCGCCGTTGATATTGCGGAGGAGCGCCCGGAGGAGGCTTTTGAGCCACCCCCAGCCCGTGAGTGGCAACCCGACGACGTCCTTTAGACGTCGGGCGGAGTCTTGAGCACGATGCACATAGAGGGGATCATTTTGCTATTTTGGGAATGTATGGCCTTTGTTGGCCTTTTTCACCTTTTTGGGGTTATGTAACTTAACACTTTGTTATCTTGAAACTTGAACTGAATCGGGCAAAGCTATGCTTACATTTTCTACTCTGATTACTGTCTTAATGATGACTTAACATATGCAATCCTGAATCATTAGGTTTATGTCATTGAATTGTGATGAGATTACTTGCACGCTTCCGCAAATCATTGTTAGTGTGAGATTGTTACCTGTTCGTTTTGGGAATCCTCACCGCGGAAACCTGTGGGTTAATCATAGTTGGATGGACAACAACCGTCGCGGGGCCCGGGCTTTGGGAAACCTCGGTCCGGGGTCGCGACAGGACTGGTATCAGAGCGGGACATGTTTCAGGCAATTAAAAGAAACTAGAAACTCTTAGGGACGTGGCGAGGATCCGTGAATACGTTAGATCAGTAGTGTGGACTTAGAGACCAAACCCCAATTTGTTATTATGTACTGACAATTTGTTTTACAGCATCATGCCTCCAAAAAGAACTCCGAATCAGAATGCTTCAGGGAGCAATACCAATAATGATAACAGTGAAACACATGATGAACAGCCACCTACAATGACTCAGTTTCAGGCACTTATGCAAGCCATGTTAGAACAACAGAGGCAAGCTAATGAAAGTCAGACAAGAATGCAGAGGGAAGCTAATGAAGTCCAAGCTAGGCTACAAAGAGAGGCCAATGAGAACCAAGCTAGGTTCCAAGAACAGGTAGCTAAGAAGGATGAGGAAATGGCACAAGTTCAGAGACAGCTTTTGGAAGTTTTACAAACTAGGCCTCAACCCCTTCCTAGGCAACCTGGGGGACCGAATATTATCATCAACAATCGAGAACAAGACCCTAACATTTTGTTCGAGAGGTTCAGGAAGAGAGGACCCAAGGAATTCTCAGGTCAAGAAGACCCGTTGGCTGCGGATGACTGGCTAGTTAATGTAGAGAAGATCTTTGATGTATTCACTTGTACAGGCTTACAGAAGGTCAACCTCACAGCTTCTCTATTTTATGGATTAGCGGACACTTGGTGGCAAACGGTTAAGGAACCGTATCAGATTATGCCAGATGGGGTTACATGGGAAACTTTTAAAATTCAATTCACTGATAAGTATGTCCCTTCTCATGTCAAGAGGCAGAAAGCTATAGAGTTTCAGCAGCTCAAGCAGGGTAACATGACAGTTTTGGAGTATGTGACAAAGTTTGAAAGGCTTGCTAGATATGCTCGGGAGTTGATAGACACCGAGCAGAAGAAGATTACTAAATTCTTAGAAGGGCTGAACCCCATCATCATGAGGGATGCTACAGGAGTAGTTCCACCAGCCACCTTCGATGAAGCAGTCAAAAGAGCATACAAGTTCGAAGATATCAACAATCAGATCATCAGGGATAGAAAGCAACAGTACCACCAACAGAACCAAAGGTCACAGAACAAGAAGCCAAGACAAGAACAAAATCCTCCAAGGCAAGGTGCGTGTGCACATTGTGGCAAAAATCATGAAACGGCACAATGTCGTAAAGCCACGGGAGCTTGTTTTAGATGTGGGGCTATGGATCATGCCATCCGAGATTGCCCACAAGTGCAAAATCAGGCTAATAGGAACCAGCCACAGAGGCAAGCAGCACCACAGGCTCCAGCCCAGAACCACGCAAGACCACCTCAGCAGCAACAAGGCAGGCAACAAGTTCAGAATCAGAATGCTCGTCCACCTCAGCAGCAGCAGCAGAACAGAAATGCACAAGGGAGACAGAATAGGCCACAGCAGCAAGGGCGGGCATACAACCTTAATCGTGTCGATGCCGATGCAGCGGGCGATGTAGTTGAAGGTAAACTTTTCATCTGTGGAGTAGAAGCTCAAATTTTATTTGATCCTGGAAGCACTCATTCATTTTTTATCTCCTGTGTTTGCGAAGCTGATTGCTATGCCATCTAGAATTCTTGATTATATTTTGACTATCACTACACCAGTAGGTAAACAGGCCGTTTGTAGAAATTATTACCCAAATTGTTCAGTTCTATTAGGAGAAGTCAACCTTCCAGCAGATCTTATTATTTTAGACATGCATGATTTTGATGTCATCTTAGGCATGGATTGGTTAGAGAAGTATCATGCAACCATGGATTGCTTTAGTAAAACTATTACTTTTAAGTTGAAAGGAGAACAGGCAGATTTGATTGTTCAGGGAAACAGGAAGAAAGGCCAAGTGGGGATTATTTCAGCACTAAAGGCAAGCAGAATGGTATCTAGTGGTTGTGAAGCTTTTGTAGCGTTTATCACGGAGGATAAACGGTCCCAAGGGGTGGAGGAAATCCCCGTTGTATGTGAGTTTCCAGATGTTTTTCCTGAAGAAATCCCAGGTTTACCACCAATTCGAGAGGTTGAGTTCACGATTGAGCTCCTTCCAGGGACAGCTCCAATTTCTATTGCACCTTACAGGATGGCTCCAGCAGAATTAGGTGAACTAAAACTCCAATTGCAAGAACTATTGAGTAAAGGTTTCATTAGACCAAGCGTGTCACCTTGGGGAGCACCAGTGTTGTTTGTGAAAAAGAAGGATGGAAGCTGGAGAATGTGCATAGACTATAGAAGATTGAACCATATGACTGTCAAGAACAAGTATCCGTTGCCGAGAATAGATGAATTGTTTGATCAATTGCAAGGAGCAGCGTATTTTTCCAAGATAGATTTGAGGTCTGGGTATTATCAGCTGCGAGTTAGAGAGTCAGATGTGCCTAAAACAGCTTTTCGAACTAGATACGGGCACTATGAGTTTCTGGTGATGCCATTTGGGTTGACTAATGCACCCGCGGTATTTATGGCTCTCATGAACAAAGTCTTTGCGGAGCACTTGGATCACTTTACAGTGGTGTTTATTGATGACGTTCTAGTGTATTCTAAGAGTAAGGAAGAGCATGAAGAACACTTGAGGACATCACTACAGCTTTTGAGGGACAACCAGCTGTATGCAAAGCTAAGTAAATGTGAATTTTGGTTAGAGCAAGTGGCTTTTCTAGGCCACGTTATTTCAAGAAAAGGCTTAGCAGTGGACCAGTCCAAAGTCGAAGCAATTGTCAGTTGGAAAAGGCCAAGTAGTGTGACGGAAATCAGAAGCTTTTTGGGACTAGCAGGTTATTACAGGAGGTTTGTCCAGGGATTTTCATCTATTGCAGCACCATTGACAAAGTTGACTAGGAAAAATGTGCCTTTTGTATGGACAGACCATTGTGAAGAAAGTTTTCAAGAGCTGAAGAAAAGATTGACTACAGCTCCAATCCTCACTTTACCGTCGGGAAGTGGAGGATTTGTTATCTTTACAGATGCTTCAAATGTAGGATTGGGTTGTGTGTTGATGCAGAATGACAAAGTAGTTGCTTATGGTTCAAGGCAGTTGAAAGAGCATGAGAAGAATTATGCAACTCATGATTTGGAATTAGCAGCGGTTGTATTTGCTTTGAAAATGTGGAGACATTACCTATATGGAGAGAAATTTGAAGTACATTCAGATCACCGGAGTCTACAGTACCTATTTTCGCAGAAAGAGTTGAACATGAGGCAGAGACGATGGATGGAGTACATCAAAGACTATGACTTTCCAATCAAGTATCATCCGGGCAAGGTGAACGTAGTAGCTGATGCATTGAGCAGAAAATCAGTGGTTATGGCTAGCTTGAGGGGAGTCAGTGTCTTGTATCAATTTGAAGAATTGGGAGTAGAAGTGCAACCGTTAAGGCAGGGTGTGATGTTGGCAAGTATGATAGTGTCTGAACCTATTTTCATCCAGAAAATCAAAGACAGTCAATTGCAAGACCCGGATTTGGCCAAGATTGTGGGACACATTTCAGAACGTCCAGACTTCAGAGTTGTAGATGGAGTGTTGTACTTCCGTGACCGTTTGTGTGTGCCTAACCTCGAGGACTTGAAGAATGAAATTATGACTGAAGCTCATAACACGAGATACTCTATGCATCCTGGGAGTACAAAAATGTACCAAAATTTGAAGAACCGATTCTGGTGGAATAACATGAAGCGAGAGATTGCAGCTTTTGTATCTAGGTGCCTCACGTGTCAGCAGATTAAGGCAGAACACCAGAAGCCTCCAGGGTTGTTGCAACCATTGGACATTCCGGAGTGGAAATGGGAACACATCACTATGGATTTCGTCTCCGGTTTGCCTACTACCAAGAAAGGGAACAATGCTATCTGGGTTATAGTAGATCGTCTTACGAAGTCTGCTCACTTCATTCCTATGAAGACAGGGAGTAAGATGCATATGGCACCACTTGCAGATTTATTTGTTACTGAGATAGTCAGCAGACATGGACAACCCGTCTCCATCACTTCCGACAGAGATAGCAGATTTGTTTCGAGGTTTTGGAAGACCCTATTCGAATCTATGGGCACTAAGTTGCAATTCAGCACTGCATACCATCCTCAGACTGATGGCCAGTCAGAGCGAACTATACAGACTTTAGAGGACATGCTACGGGCTTGTGTGCTAGATTTCAAGGTTCAATGGGATGAGTATTTACCACTGTGTGAGTTTGCATATAACAACAGCTACCATTCCAGTATTGGGATGGCACCATTCGAAGCACTCTATGGTAGGAGATGCAGAACTCCTGTTTGCTGGGAAGAAGTCGGTGTTCGTAGCTTTCACGGACCGACAATAGTTGGAGAAACAAGTGAAAAGATCAAGCTGATTCAAGAACGGTTAAAGGTTGCTCGAAGTAGACAAAAGAGTTATGCTGATACTCGTAGAAGAGATTTGCAGTTTACAGAAGGTGACAAGGTATTTTTGAAGGTATCTCCGACTCGAGGAACTCTAAGATTTGGACAGAAAGGCAAGCTTGCAAGAAGGTACATCGGACCGTATGAGATTTTGAGCAAGATAGGAGATGTTGCCTATAGACTTGCGTTACCGCCGGAACTCTCCGGGGTACACAATGTTTTTCACGTCTCTATGTTGAAGAAATACGTCCCAAATCCTTCACATGTTCTACAGCTTGAACCACTGGAAATTCGAGAAGATGCATCGTATGTGGAGAAGCCGGTTAGAATTGTGGACACCAAAGATCAAGAGTTAAGAAATCGGACAATTCACTGGGTCAAAGTACAGTGGGAAAATCATGAGCCAGAAGAAGCGACATGGGAACTGCGAGAGCAAGTCCAGAGAAAGTATCCTGAACTATTAACAGAGGTATACTTATTTTATTTGGAGGACCAAATAACCTAAGGGGTGGAGGATGTCAAACCCCGACCCAGGATTAGCGCGATTAGTGTTAATTAAGTGCGTGTTCAGTGGTAATGTGAGTTTAGTGTACGTGGGATTAGAAATTGGTTCTATTTGGTCTAGAATTAGCTTTGGGGAATTTTGAGAGCGTTTTGTGTTTTTGGTCACACTTAAGGGTGCCTTGAGTGTACGTGTAAGGTTGGGAGGAAATTCTATTTTTCTGATCTTAATCGTGATTTCGATCTCTTTTGAATGGTTTTATTTTATTAATAAACTTTTGTGTTCGTCTTGTTTGTGTTTTAGGCCCATAAACCCAAGTTTTTGGCCCAAAGGGGTAAATCGGTCTTTTCACACCAAACCTGGACTCAAATTTCGAAATCTCAAAACTATGCCAAATTTATACTTTTTGGAAACTAGATTTTTCGGTGATCATTTTAGTCTTCTTCGTCGTTTTCATCCGGGGCCCACAAATCAGTGTTTTAAGCATTGCAAGGTTTGGAGCAATGGGGCCCACAAGAACCCAATTTGAACTAATACCCTTCTCCCTCATTTTTCTTTCACTCACGGTTCAAAACACTCTCCCTGCAACTCTTCAACCCAGCTGAGATTCTTCTTCTTCCCCTCCCTTCTTCTCTTTGCATGCCTAAGCTAGAGAGCTCCAAATCAAAAACCAATCTTACCATCTTCTTCCTCTCTACTCAAGGAATCCATTGCTACCTTTTTCTTGGAGATTCCAGCTGTGTTTCCACTCCATTTTCTTCTCCTCTTCTTGTTTAGCAAGCTTCAGGTAATGGATCTCTTTCTCCTTCTCCAATGTAGTCTTTTGAGTTCCTTAGGAGCCCATTTTTCAAGCATGCAACACCCATTTCGAAATGGGTCATTGTCTTCTCTTTTTGATGGATTTTTGAAGTTCTTTTCATGGGTTTCTTGTAGATTTCGTGGAGTGCTTTTGGTAGGAATTGTTCTGAGTTTGTTGGGCTAGGACCTTGGTAAAGGCAAGTGATCAACTTAGATTCATAATGCATGCAATATTGGAATGTTTTAACTTTCATGATTTGATTTCTTTTCTATGCTATTTTGGACAATGTATTGTTTTAAGGATGTGAAATGGTCTGAATCTTGTTTTAATTTAAATGCATTTACTAATGGGTTGTATTAGTGGTTTTTCATTCATTTGAAGTTGTTTTTATCTTGCCAAATTGTGTTATAAATGGATGCAAGGATGGAGGAATTGTTGTGAAATGATTTGGGAGAATGGATTGTTAGAATGTGAATGGAAATTGCCCTTGGAGAGCATGGAGGCTCAAGGGATATGCAGGGATTTGACAAAGGAAAGAAATGGTGAAAGGGGAGTGTGAAATCTGAATCAAACTAAAGCTGCCGCACACAGGCGGTTAGCAGTCGGCCAGCAGTCGGCTAGCCGACTGTTGACCCACGGCTAACCGACCCTGTGTCTGTTAGAATAACAGTAGCTTATTTTCTGCACAGGGCGTGGTCGGCCCGCGGGCGGTCAGCAGGCGGCTAGCCGACCTGCGCAAGAAATCTGAAAAATAGTATGTTCCTGATCAGTCGGTCAGCAGTCGGTCGGGTGGTCGGTCAGCCGACCAGCAACTGGCGGTTAGCCGCCAGGTAGCCGCGTGGTGACCGAGTGTATATAAGGAGATTTTTGAAGGGGCTTTGATGGGAGAGAAAAACTAGAATATGTTATGGGGTCTTTAGCCTGATGCTGTGCAGTTGAAACATGAAATGTTGTCCAGCTTCGGAAACACCAATTCATTTAAACTCCAACATTTGGGTTTCAACTTCACGAGAATCAAACAAAGAACCTTAGCATATACTTGACATAATTGTTTCGAAATCTTGAATTTTGACACGAAGAATACGTTCTGTACCTGTTTTGATTTACAAACATGTATTTAACTTTTGATTTGTCTCAAGGACTATATTGGGGACACTTTTCCAGCTTTGATGTTATAGCTTTTGCCATTCTTGTTTAGTCTCGTCTGGCATTGTTTTGATAAGTGTTTTTCCCTATTTTCGCTAAGTTTTGTACAAGTATTGGTCAGTTTTATGCATACATGAATATCATAGAGTACCACTGAGCTTGGACTGCCCTCTCAGTCTGATCCACTAGTTAGGTGGTCCTAAAACATAAGGGCAATCTGCAGATTAGCCGTGTATTTATACACATCTTTGTTCTGTCCGGTTCCGCGGCCGGTTTTCCGCCCACCTTGTGTGGCTCGGACTTCTGTTTCGTTTTGTCTCGTTTTGTTTCGTTTTGCTTGCTCTTGTCATTACGTATGACGGAGAAAGGATGAGCTCAATGTGGATCCGTGAATCATGTTATTTTGTTGAAAAGCATGTTAGTTTTGAATTACACTTAAAACATAATTTTTGTTCAGATCTCATGCAATGTTTTAAAGTGCTGATTACTTTCACATTATCTGATTTGTATTATGTCCAAGCTGTTCACCTGCCAGACCGTCGTGTCTGATCCCTTTGTTTTGGTGTTTAGATGCAGGCGCCGTTGATATTGCGGAGGAGCGCCCGGAGGAGGCTTTTGAGCCACCCCCAGCCCGTGAGTGGCAACCCGACGACGTCCTTTAGACGTCGGGCGGAGTCTTGAGCACGATGCACATAGAGGGGATCATTTTGCTATTTTGGGAATGTATGGCCTTTGTTGGCCTTTTTCACCTTTTTGGGGTTATGTAACTTAACACTTTGTTATCTTGAAACTTGAACTGAATCGGGCAAAGCTATGCTTACATTTTCTACTCTGATTACTGTCTTAATGATGACTTAACATATGCAATCCTGAATCATTAGGTTTATGTCATTGAATTGTGATGAGATTACTTGCACGCTTCCGCAAATCATTGTTAGTGTGAGATTGTTACCTGTTCGTTTTGGGAATCCTCACCGCGGAAACCTGTGGGTTAATCATAGTTGGATGGACAACAACCGTCGCGGGGCCCGGGCTTTGGGAAACCTCGGTCCGAGGTCGCGACACCTACCCTTCTGAGACAGGGTCTAGGTTCTAGATCTCCACCCGTTGCATCGTTCGCTCGTAGGTTCGTTAGTTGCATCACTAGTAGTTCGAATTAATACATTCGCATCAGTCGCTGAATATTGGAAGTCGTGTTGAAAACACTAAGATTCTTGTGCATTCGTTGTGTTCCGTTGAAAATTCTGACTGAGTAGGGTAGGCACCACAGGTGTGGCGCCCAAGTGGATTCCTCCACTTTTGTGCACAACTTCTGATCTTCCGCATTTAGTTCATTTAGAAATTGCATGATAATGATATGTTTGTTTGTTTGATATGTTCTGAACTTTGAATTACCATTTTTGTCACACTTCACATCATATCATTTGAATCGCATAACCATAGAAAATCCCAAAAAACATCATAAAACATTAAATCCCTTTTTCTCTTTCCTTACTCTCTAGTAAATTAGAGGAGAAACCAAAAACACATTAAAAAGATATCCAAAAACCCAAAAATAATAGTTAGATAGTCTAGGTTATTGAATTTAGTGCCTAAGTAGGATAAGTCCTAAGATTAATTAAAACATCATAATTAGTTAATTTAAGAAACATCAAATCATTAAGAGCCCTAAAACCTTAAGACCCTAATTAATTCAGATTTAAAAGTAATTAAGAACTTAAAAAAAAAACACAAAAACCTAAAACCCCAAAAACAGCCACCTGGGCGCCACCCCTGGGCGCCCAGCCCATTCATTCCCTAAGACACCCCGGTTAAAGCTTAAGTTAATTAGTTAAGACCTTAAACTAATCCGAATAACACAGTAAAACATTTTAAACCTAGAATAAGTAAACCTTAATCAACTCAACCTCTAATTAACTCAAAAACACAAAACCAACACAACTCCAAAACAGTCCACCTGGGCGCCAGCCCCTGGGTGCCCAGCCTGCCAAGTACACCTGGGCACCACCCTTTTGGCGCCCATCCTATTCCATCACTAAAGAACCCTTAATTAAAACTTCTAATTAATCACAACCC
Organism: Persea americana; assembly: GCA_029852735.1. Lineage (NCBI taxonomy): Eukaryota > Viridiplantae > Streptophyta > Magnoliopsida > Laurales > Lauraceae > Persea > Persea americana. The sequence continues at coordinate 18,781,879 of CM056813.1, read as the reverse complement.
GAATTTAATCCTAGTTAACATAATAAAACACTTTTAGATTTAAGAAACCCGAAACCTCAATCAATTTAGACTTGAACCGGCCTAAAAACGCAAAATCAACACGAAACCATAAAACAGACACTTGGACGCCACCCCCTGGGCGCCCAGCCTGCCTATACGCTTGGGCACCACCCTCCTGGCGCCTATCCTATCCATTCCCTTAGAAACCACCACTTAATTAAACTTAATTGATTAAACCCGAATTAACACCTTAAAACATTGTTAACCTAAAAGACTTGAAACCTCAACCAATTTGGACTCAAACCAATTTAGAAAATACAAAACGAATAAACCACAAAATATCCACTTGGGCGCCACCCCCTTGGTGCCTATCCTTCCTCATCCACTTGGGCACCACCCTCCTGGTGCCCATCCTACCCAATCACTAGGAAACCCCACTTGAAACTAAATTTGAATTCAATCACGATCAACACACCGGAAAACCATTGAAATCTAAAACAATCGAAACCATAAGCCCGAATAGACTTAAAACATCGAACCAACTCAAACATACAGGACAGACACTTGGGCGCCACCCCCCTGGGCACCCATCCTGTCACATCCACCTGGGCACCACCCGCTGGGCGCCCAGCCTCCCCAGTCACTAAAGCCTAATTAATCAAAGTGGAATTTAATCTTAATCAACGCAACAGAGCACTTTTAATTTAAAATACATCAAACCATAAAAGCTCAACTGCAAATCAACCTAAAAAAAGACGGAACCGACTCGAACCACAGAATAGTTCACCTGGGCGCCACACCCTTGGCGCCCATCTGTCAAATCCACCTAGGGCCCACACCCTGGGTTCCCAGCCTACCTGTTTTCATAAAGAACCCCAACAGATAACTTAACATAATTAATTAACATTCAAACCAATCCGAATCAACATATTAAAAAACTTTTAACTTAAAACGTTTGAAACTTTAATCCATTCGGGCTTAGCCCCCAAAGCCTTTACGAACAAACAAACAACCATCTAGGCACCACCCCTGTGGCGCCTAGCCTACACTATAACCTTGGTTCACAACTTCAATTTAAAACGAGTAATTAAACATCTTATAACTTAAATTAATTGAAACCATAACCTAAAACAACCCCCGGACCCAAAGACCAATATCAAATCCCATCCGGAATACCTGAAAATCTCAAGCTATCCACCTGGGCGCCACCTCATTGGCACCCATCCTCTCATTTGCACTAAAACGCGAACTCTTGGTTTCGTCTCAAAATCCGGATCCGAATCCCTTTGACATTTGAACACCGAAGAATTAAAACAATTTGAAATATTAAAACTCACCAAGTAAGAACCCCTTGGATTTCGAAAACAATATTGATACCATCATCACTAGCCAAACCACCCAGAAGCAGCCACTTAGACGCCACTGCCTGGGCGCCCAAGTCACCAGAGTAACCTAGGCACCACCCCCCTGGCGCCCAAGTCCTCTGTTAACCCTATTTCGCTAATTTCGACATCGCTTCACGTTTTAAATTAAAACCCTAAATTCCAGAACCTTAAACCGCTTAAACAGAACCCTAAAATACATTTAATCCACTTCTTAATCAATCTTCAACTCAAAACAAACCGAACCAATTAAAAATCAGAATTAATAAGCTGCTTAGGCGCTGAACCATTAAACTCAGCCTATTCATATCCTAGGATTAGATCGGAATTTCCCCATTAGATAGATAAAAGCATTAGGCTTCGTCCCGTCACTTTTCTTGTTCCGTTAGGGGACTGGGAGAGCTGATGTGGGCGGTCTAGGACCTTAGGTTAGGGTTAATCCGATGATTAGTAGTAAATCACTAATCATGTAAGTCCAAGTAAAAATCCCCTAGTTAGGCCCTTCTAGCCCAATATCAAAAAGCCAAAAAAACTATAAAACCAACAATATAAACTCAAAAAGATTTTCCTTTTATTTCTTCCTCCACCTCAGGTGCCATATATTTAATCGAACTTAAAGATAAAAGGGAATAAAGAACTGATTTCTAAAATTGAATAAATGAGAATAACGAGATGAGATGAGTGATTTCGCACACACTTTTAACCAATCACGGCCCATCGGCCACCCTAAAACAAACACTGGCCCATCGGCCATTTTCAATCAATCCTGGCCCATCGGCCACCTTTAATTAATTACGGTCCATCGGCCTTTTACTTTTATCACTCGTGTATCGTACACGAAAAACACAGAAATCACAAATCAAAGTCTCATTTGCATCATCATTTTGGTTTGAAAAATCAGCCTTTAAACCCTGTTTTGCCAAGGGATCAGAAGGGGGTACCCGGGAACGGGGCCGATCCTCTTCTTAAATATTTGGCACCTCCCCCCTCTTTTATTCTATTTTCTTTATTTTAGTTATTTTGTTTTACTAGGATATACTACGATTATGCTATGTGAGGATTAACCTTTATTCGGACTTTAACTCATGACCCTGAATTGACCCAAATTAAAGAGACCCAAAGAGACCCAAATTAATGTGACAGGACAACCGTCGTGTGTTGCCGGCAGCACATTAGACGAGAAGAAGAACCCACCGTATTATTTTTCTCCCCATATTTCTTCGACTTTTGTCAAAGAACGGTGTTACGGCCGTACCATAGCTGGCGATCGTGATCTATCGATTTTGAGGGTAGTCGGAATCCTCATTTTCGATGTAAAATTTAAATAGCATATATAGATGAATGGAGATTTCCCCAAACCATGCCTCTCTTGGAGAGGAAAAGTGGGGGTCGAAATTCACATCCGACACAAGGTTGTACCAAAACTTGAAGAACTGTTTTTGGTGGAACAACATGAAACGAGAAATAGCGGCTTTTGTGTCCTGTTGTCTAACTTGTCAGTTGATCAAGGCAGAACATCAGAAACCCCCTGGTTTGCTACAACCGTTAGAGATTCCGGAGTGAAAATGGGAACACATCACCATGGATTTCGTGTCAGGCTTGCCGAATACTAAGAAGGGGAACAATGCAATCTGGATCATCGTAGATCGTCTCACAAAGTCTGCTCACTTCATTCCAATGAAGACAGGGAATAAGATGCACATGGCACCACTTGCAGAATTGTTTGTCAATGAGATTGCTAGTAGGCATGGTCAACAAGTATCCATCACTTCAGACAGAGATGGCAGATTTGTTTCAAGGTTTTGGAAGACCCTACATGAATCCATGGGCACCAGGCTACAGTTCAGCACATCATATCACCCACAGACATATAGTCAATCTGAACGCACCATACAGACTCTTGAGGACATGTAAGTGCTTGCGTGTTAGACTTCAAGGTTCAGTGGGATGAATACCTACCTCTTTGTGAATTTGCATAAAACAATAGCTATCATTCTAGAATCGGCATGGCACCTTTTGAGGCACTTTATGGCAGAAGATGCAGAACTCCCGTTTGTTGGGAAGAAATCAGTGAACGTAGTTTTCATGGACCAACGATAGTTGGAGAAACAAGAGACAAGGTCAAAATAATTCAGGAGCGTTTAAAGGTCGCCCGAAGTAGACAGAAGAGTTATGCTGACACTTGTCGAAGAGACTTACAGTTTAAGGAGGGTGACAAAGTATTCTTGAAAGTATCACCGACGAGAGGAACTTTGAGGTTCGGTCAGAAAAGCAAGCTAGCAAGAAGATATATTGGACCGTATGAGATTTTGAGCAAGATTGGAGATGTCGCATATAGACTTGTGTTACAGCCGGAACTTTCCGGGGTGCACAACGTATTTCATGTCTCCATGTTAAAGAAGTATGTTTCGAATCCTACTCATGTACTACAACACGAACCATTGGGAATTCGAGAAGATGCATCATATGTTGAAAGGCCGAGTAGAATCATTGATACCAAGGAACAAGAATTGAGAAATCGGACTATTCATTGGGTCAAGGTGCTTTGGGAAAATCATGAGCCGAAGGAAGCAACATGGGAATTGAAAGATCAAGTTCAGAGGAAGTATCCGCACTTGTTACCTGAGGTAAGGTTGTTTTATTTGGTGGACCAAATATCCTAAGGGGTGGAGGATGTCAGACCCCAACCCAGATTAGCTAGATTAGTGTTGTTTAAGAGAGCGTTCAGTTTAAGAGAGTTTAGTAATCGTTTGGGTTAGAATGATTTATTTTAGTATTGGTATTTGTTTTCAGAAATTTGAGAGTGTTGGTTGAGTCAGACATGCTCAGGGACGCCCTGAGTGCACGTGTTAACAAGTGAGGGTGATTCTAGATTTCTACTTTGATTGTGATTTTGATTTATTTTGAATGATTTTATTAATTGCTATAACTTTTTTATTTAGTCCGTCCGTGTTTGAAACCCAGAAACCTGTGTTTTGCCAAAAAAGGGGTAAAACAGTATTTTCAGCCCATATCTAGACACGAATTCTAATATCTCAGAAATATGTCAAAAATATACTTTTTGGAAACTAGATTTTTTTAGGAACGTTTTATCCTTCTTCGTCGATCTCGTCTGGGGCCCACAAGATCATGTTTTTAGCCTTTGAAATTCCATACTTGTTGGGGCCCATACCCTCACTCAAGCCAAATATCCCCTTTTCTCCCTCACTCTCCCTCACTCTACTTCTCACGTGGTTTGAAAATTCCAAGGCTTGGAGCCTCTTCTTCCTCTCCGTTTTCTCTTCCTTGCATGTCAACCTCTTGAGCTTGGATTGAAGATTTGATCTCATCATCTTCTTCCTCTCTTCTCAAGCTTTCCGTTAGACCGATTTGTTGGGCGTTTTCAACATGTCGAGCTCTTCGTCTTCCTCTCTTCTCCTTGTTTGGACATTTCTAGGTAAGAGCTTCAACCCACCTCTTTAATGGATTCTTTTTAACTCCCGAAGATCTTGTTTTTCATGGTTGCAAACCTATTTTCGAAATGGGTTCTTGTTTTCACAATGTATGGGTTTTAAGGTTGTTTTTGGGGCTTTCGTAGATCTTGGCTTAAATCTTTGGTAAGACCTTTGAGGAAGTTGGGATTTTCCCTCCTTTGTCTAAGGCAAGTTATCTTTTTAGCTTTTTCGAAGCATGTTTCTAGTATTGATGTCTTTTAGTCTCAAATGTGTTTTCTAGGTTTATTATTGTATCTATAGCAAATATGGTTGTTTGTGTTAGAAATCTACTTTCAAGTTTGCATGCATATGATGTAGCATGGTTTAAATGCTTTCTTTCAGCTCTAGTTTCGTTTTGATTAGAATTTGACTTGCTTTGAAAAAGAAATGGCCTAAATTTGATATGCTGTGTTGGTTCCAGCAACTGGCGGTCAGCTGGCGGTCACCTCGGCGACTAGCCGACCCAGTTTGGTTAGAAACACAGAATGCTCATTTCAAGCTGGAAAGTCATGGCGGCTAGCCGAAATTTGACTATGGCTAACCGCCAAGTGACCACAAGGTCAGCAAGATTCACGGTTAGAAATGCATAATGCTGCAAATCATCTGAGACCAGCGGTCAGCTGGCAGCTAGCAGTAATGCACCTCAGCGTCTAGCCGACAGGTGACCGACCTATTTCGGTCACCTTTCCAGAATGTAACTATTTTCTGTCTGGGACCCATTGTCAGCTGATGGTCAGCTGGCGGCTAGGCGACATACACCTCAGCGGCTAGCCGACAGGTAACCGCAAGCCAACCGAGTCTCCAGATTTATCTGTTTTATGGGATTTTCTTGAGGAATGAAAACCAGAATATGTTTAAGGGCTTTTGGCTTGACATTATGCATTTGGAACTCAAAATGTCCTTTAGCTTCGGGAGCACCAATCTGTCTTATTCCGACATTTGGGATTTCAAGTACATAAGAGTTAAATGAAGGGCATTAATATATACTTGATAAGTTTGCTTCAGGATCCCAGTTTTGACACGATACATATCGTTTTGCACATGTTTTGATTTACAAGTTTTAGCCATGTTTTGATATGTTTCAAGTACTAGTGAGAGGGATCACTTTTAAGCTTTGTTTTGCTATAGCTTATGCTATTCTTGATAAGTCTTACTTGCCTTGTTTGATAAGTGATTTTCCCCTATTTTTGACCTATCTTGTATATGTTTCGTCTGAATTTGTGCATTCATGATGTTTGATGAACACCACTGATCTTGGACTGCCCCTTCGGCCTGATCCACTGTTCGGGGGTCCCTAAACATGTGGACTATCTGCAGATTAGTCGTGTATTCTATTACACATTGTGCTTGTTCTGGTTCCGCGGCCGGCCTCTCCGTTTACCTTGTGTAACATGGGATCGTGTTTTGCGTGTCGTGCTTTGCGTGTCGTACTTACTCTTATCATCTTGTATGCTAGAGAAAGGATGAGCTCAACGTGGGTTATCTATCCATGATATTATAAGTATTCATGCTCGATTTGTTATTTGAAATGTATCTCAGCACCGTATTTGTTTAAATTCAATAAAATGTTTTTTGTAATGTTTCTTTCAGCTTTTAATGGTTTTAACCTTGTGTCTAAATTGATTTCTTGCCAAACCGTCGTGTTTGATCTTTGTATTTTGGTGCTCAGGTGCAGGCGGCGCTGCCTTTGTGGAGGAGTGCCCGGAGGAGGCTGTTGAGCCACCCCCTAGCTCGTGAGTGGCAACCCGATGAAGTCATCTAGACGTTAGGCGGGATCTTGACGAGTAACCTTTGGGCTAGGGTTACCCATTTTGATTCTTTTGGGGTGTGTTGGCCTTTGTTGGCATCTTATTTTGGAATGTATCTTAATCAACATATTTTTGTTAACTTGAACTTAAATGTAATTGGGCTTATGTCCTGGTTATGCTTCTCCTTCTGAAATACAAGTCTTGATAATTTTACTTATGCAAGTTTGATCTTTATATCATATGATTTATTTGACGTGATTTGCTATACGCTTCCGCAACGATTGATCGTGTGAGTTCGTTCTCGCGTGTTTTTGGGATCGTCACTGCGGAAACCTGTGAGATGTCATAGATAACTGTGTGTCGTTTTCTATTGGGCACCAAGAAGTCGCGGGGCCTGGGTCTCGGTCTGCGGTCGCGACAGTTAGCACGTGCGTACAATTCAAGAAACACCTTAGATGCACTTTACTAGCATAGTAAAACTCAAGTAAAGTCTCCATTTTTCAGACAAGATGTCATATTAAAAGCACTTTAATTCAAAACTCCCTCCATCTTTTTTCAAAAAAAGTCAAAAAGCAACCACCTTTATCCACTAAAATACAAAAACACTCCACTATCTCATACAAAAAAGTAAGAAAGATTCCATAACAAACAACTAAAACCAAAATACAATCATAACCCTGGCTGCCAAATATAACCCACTTATATTTTATTCTTTCTTCAAAATCAACTTTACTTCACTTGACTCTATTAGTAGAGTTGCCAAATTGTCCCAAAAGGCTCAATTTTGATTATTTAACTTCTTTACTTGATTATTTACTACACCGCCTAAACGAAAACCCTGGCTGAGTATGGCATTGGGTAGTAGTACTATAAGCCCCAAGTGGGCCTATAGTCAGGTCTATAGGCCACGTGCAATCACCTTAGGATAAGATCTCTTTTTAAATTTAGAATATGAAGATAATTATCAATGAGAAGCTCCGTAATATGAAGAAAATGAGCTTCTTCTCTCAATTTTTTTAAAAAATACTCAAATTACCCTTCATTGAAATAAAAGTCTCCTTCTGTTTTTCTATATTATCCTCATTTTCTTCACTAGTGTCCTTACTGTGACCAACAACAACCAGCATCCCCACGCAATCGTTGCATTAGTGGTTGCCAGAACCATGTCATGGCTTTAAATGAAGGATAATTTGGTTATTAAAAAAAATCGAGAGAAAAAGTTGCCAAAAAATAACTTTAAATGCCCAAATCTCCTTAATTGAAAACATACTAAAAAACTTAGGGCCTAATGTGAAAACTTCTGAGACTTTTGACCTTTTTTTTTTTAAATAAGGCAAAAACTTAAGGCCTTAATTGAAATTCTTCCAAAGTTAATCACTAGTATTTCTTTAATGTTAATTACCATCTCTAAAAGATCGACCATGTATATCTTTGGTTTTTGCAAAAGTATGTGAATGTTTGCATGAGGGAAAGAATGGAGTAAAATTAAGGCTAGAGGAAAGAAACTCTTTTCCTCATGACAAATAGAATCTTTAGTGATTTTTAATAATTTAGTTGCATTTTTTCTGTAAATCTCTTTTTTAATGCCATGCTATAGTTCTTGACTCTGATAGATTTTTTTTTTCAGTATAGGGTTTATTTGTTTTTATAAATTTATTTTTATGCCATGTTGTTTTCTCTTGGTTGGTGGGTCCAAATTACTTCAATCCATTGCAACAACAAGTTATTAACAGTTATGATAGAAAAAAAAAAGTTGTCAGTAGTGGAGTTAAAAACAACGGAGTTATTAATGGGAGTTTTCAATTTACTCTCGTTTTCTAAGGTTATTAACCTGAAAATATCGTAGAAAATGAAATACTTAGAGATATTTAAAATGGTAAAAGGTATACAATTCTTTAAAAAAAAAAAATTTAAAATCAAAACACTAGAGTATTATTATGTTACTTCTCACATTTTCTTACAATGTATATTTTAAATTTCTCGCATTATATGTTGGTTATGAGCATTTTTTTTAAGGGATTTTTACCAAAAAAGTGTTCTAAAACATGTATTAGCCCATTTAAAACAGAAATACACCAAAACACCCGTATTGGTGTTCGTACACACATTTTGGACGCTTTTACCCCTTATTTTGCGAGCGACGTCGTCATCGAATTATAACCCTAACACCTCAGTCGAACGATTTCGTTCTCCTTCTCTTCCCCAACTTTCTCCTCTCCCGCCTTTTCTCCCTTTTATCTGTTCTGCTTTATTCTTCGAAGCTTCCCTTTTGCAAAAAGCTCCATCTTCTTCCATCTCTCCTCAAACAAAAGTATCTGAAATCTGATCCAAGCACTTAGATCATCAATGACGATTGGGTCGGGAGGATCGAGTGTCGTTGGTAACTCTCTCTCTCTCTCTCTCTCTCTCTCTCTCTCTCTCTCTTTTCACACACTACCCCTCTTTCTTTCCATTTATTAGCTTTCATGCCCATGTGATTTGGCGTTTACCTGATCTGATCATATGAGCATGGTCAGTCATTGATGACCGTTTCTCTTAGATTATCCATGGATTTTAAGATTTACGCCCTCTTTTCCAATTTCGGCATATGGGGTGATCCAATTTCGGTTTCTTTCAATAATCACAAAGGCATTCACTGTTTTGTATTGTGTTCAACACTTTCTTCTATTTGAAAAGAGAAAAGAAGAAAGAACACTATTTAGGAGAGAGGGTTTTAGGTGGGCTTTCGAGCTTTGGCTACTATAGGAGAGAAGTGGTTCAGACTGAGATCGCAAAAGGACGGCATCTCTGTAATTTTTCAAGTTGGCTCCCACTGCTGGTGTTTCAATAGCTTCTGTTTTTTCCTATTTGTTCCCAGTTTATGCTCTTTTTCTCATTTCTTAATTTGGTTCATTCCATTTCTATGCCATCCATGTCAACTGAATGGTGTTGGTGTTGAGATTGCACATTCCATCAATTATTTAAGATGGATGATGTCTATCTTTCATGAATTTTTCATGCCTATTGTCTGATTATGTTTGGGTTTTACTCTTGAAGAATGATAGTTGAATTGGGACTCAAGCATTATCTACGTTAGGGTTTGTAATGTCTCTAATATACTATTGTTGGTATCATGTTTAGTCTTCTACCAAGTGTCCTATTAAATCATTGATTTGGGTCACAAGTTTGGGTCTTTTTTTTTTTTTTTTTTTTTTTAAGAAAGGAAGCATTTTCCTGAGATATTTTGTATTCCTTTATAGGCCAAAACCCTCTTCAAGCATCATAATCAGAAAAGAACATGAACGAACAAATCAAAACACAAGACTCAAAATAAAGAACTGACACATAACATGCTTGAAAGTTATCTAAACTTGCATAGTTTTTCAGCCAATATTTAAAACCATCTCATTGCCTCAACATGAGTCTGTGGGTTTTTGCAATTCTACCTTTGAGAAAGAAAGGAAAAAAAGTAGGGATTTTTACGAAAAGAGTTTGCCTTAATTAAAGATCAAGTAGTTTGATTGTTTGAATGAATTGTATGGTTAATGAGGAAGTTTCGCATTTTGAATTTTCACGCTTATCTCCAGATGTTTGATGATTTGGTTCTTCCCATCCATAAGCCAACTTTTTTTATTATTATTGTTATTACTACCACTACTATTACTATTATTATTATTTGAAATAATCTGTCATTGTCAATGTTGTAGATTGTAAAGCATGGCCTAATTATTGAATTCACTGACCCTAATTATAATGTAGGGAACAAATGCAAAAAACTTGCCAGAGGTGGCTACCCATGAAGGTATATTTCATTTTGAGGTGATACTCACATCTTCACTTGCATATGCTTCCATTTAGTTTCTAGTGAAGATCTCTTAGTTGACAACGATAGTGTTCAATGAAGTGCTTGATTTTTGTGTCTGAGTTTTATGCATGGTTGAAGATTGTACTTTTATCCTTTTGATTGGGATTTTATAACAAACGAACACAACATAGATGTTGGATATGGCAGTTCAGCACCTCAAAGAACTCTAAGCCATGTTCAGTTAATCATTAACAACTTGAGTAGCCCTGATATCAAAACATTGTTCTTTGAGTTAAAACTAAAATGACCACAGCAAAGATATATTTATTTCCCATGTGATTGGTGATTCTACTCTTACATAAGGAACACAAATACGAGATAACCGATTCATCCTATTAGGTCCTACCATGGATAGGCCATACACAAAAATCGAGCAAACAAACCTAGCCCTCAAAAGTCATCCGATCAGATGGAAGCCATTGCCCGGTTCAGTACATATATACACGATAACTTCTACAACCATAAATCAACACAAATTCAGTAAGTTACATGAATAGCCGGCGAGTGTGAGGGAAAATTCTATGAGAATCCAGCCCCTGTTTTGAGTAGCATTTGGTCATTTACTTCCTTTTTTCTCCTACACATAAGCATTATATTCTTCGTACAGCCCAAAATCTTGCTAAGATGGTCATATCTATATAGCACTCGTGAGTTGGGATGAATTGTGTTAGATTTGTTTCTTCCTTTTTAGTTATGTGTTTAAGGGCAGTTTGCTAATGTGCCATGTTTAGTTAGTCAAATTATCACAAATGGCAGCTTCGCTTTCGGCATGTAGTAAATTAGTATTTATATATTACTGTTTTGATAGGCAACAAACAGATTCAAGTGCAGAATAGTGGTGCGCCGCAAAATCAACCAAATATTGTACACACCTCAAGAGGTTAAACAATGAATGCCTCTTTGTTTCATTGTCCGCCTTACGAAAGAGGTATAAGAGCATTATACCCCACAGCAGAATTATAATTAGATGCAGCTTTCAAGGTGGCAGCGTTTCTGTAAACATGAGTGTTTTATTCCAAAATCAACACAGAACATAAGATCGGACAAGATGGTCTGGCAGGTGATCAATTTAGACATAATATGAATCAATTAAAATCTGAGATAATCAATACTTAAAACATGACATGAATTCTGAACACAACATGTATAGTGTACAAAGGAAAAACTGGCATGATTTCGAGAAAACATCATGATTCATGAATCCACACAGAGCTCATCATTTCTCCGTCATACGTGATGACAAGAGCAAGCAAAGACAAAACAAAATGAAACGAAAGCCCGAGCCACACAAGGTGGGCAGGAAAACGGCCACGGAACCGGACAAAATAAAGATGTGTATAAATACACAACTAATATGCAGATTGTCCTTATGTTTAAGGACCCCCTAACTAGTGGATCAGACTGAGAGGGCAGTCCAAGCTCAGCGGTATTCAATGATATTCATGTATGCACAAAACATAGCGATACTTGTACAAAACTTATCGAAAATAGGGGGGATACACTTATCAAGACAAAGCAAAGCGAAACAAAACAAGAGTGGCATAAGCCATAATAAAATGAGGCTGAAAGGTGTTCCCCAATATAGTTCTTGAACAATTCAAGCAAGACTTATACTTGTAAAACAAAACAAGTGCTAAAACGATATTCGGAGCATCAAATCACTATCCCAAGCGAAATTTGTCAAGCATATGTTAAGACCTTTCATTTGATCTTCATGTGGTTGAGACCCAAATGTCTCAATGAAAAAGGGATTGGTGTTCCGGAAGTTAAAAGACATTTTAAGGCCTCAAGCGCACAAACTCAAGCTAAAAGTTCCTGATCATATTCAGGTTTTGATCCCCAAGAAAATCTCACAAAACCGGTCTAGTTAGAAAACTCGGTCAGCTCTCGGTTACATGTCGGCTAGCCGAGTAGTGACTGTCGGCTAACCGCCAACTGACCGACGGCTGACTGCCTAGTCTCGTGTCAGGAAAAACACCATTCTGGAAATGGGACCGATCTAAACTCGGTTGGCTGTCGGCTAACCGAAGTGAGGCAGGTCGGCTAGCCGCCAGCTAACCGAAAATCCCCTGTTGTAAAACAGGCTACTGGAAATGGAACCGAACAGGTTCGGCTAGCTGTCGGCTAGCCGAAGTGGTGCAGGTCGACTAGCCGCCAGCTGACCACCAGCTGACCGACTATGCGCGGCTGCCCTGTTCAAGTCAGATTTTTATTTCTTTCTTCCTTCATTCTTCTCTCATTCCATTTCCTTTCACTCTTTGTCAAATCCCCGCACATTCCCTGAGCCTTCATCCTCTCCAAGGGACCATTTCCATACAATTACAACAATCAATCTCATTCATACATTTCACAATCATGCTCCTCAATTCTTTCATCCATCCACAAAACATTCGAACAAGGTAAAAATCACTTAAATTGAATGGAAAACCATCAAAATAAAACCATCAACATATGTATTTCAACTAAGACAAAATTTCAAATCATATCACATATTTGAAATGACCCAATGCTCAAACTAAAATGAGAGAAGAACCAAACCATTGAAGCTAAAATGTTCAAATATTGCATGCATCAAGAAGAGCTAAAATGATCACTTGCCTTGACAAAAGCTAAGCCAAAATCTCTCAAGGTCCTACCCAAGAGTGAGCCACTAAATCTACACAAGAAGCCCCAAGAAATCCATTCAAAATCACCATTTTTGGTCAACAAAACCCCTATTTCGAAAATGGGTTTGCATGTTAGTAGAAAGGCTCCCTAAGGAGCTCAAAAGACTCCATTAAAGAGGGGAAAAAGAGTTCTTACCTGTAGCTAAACAACCCAAGATAAACAAGGAAGAAGGAGAGGTTGTTTAGCAAGAAACTTCAAGAGAATGAGATCAAAAGAAAGCTTGAGATGAGGGGAATAAGGTGATGTCCTTAGATTTTCATTTGGAGTTTTCTAGGTAGGGCATGCAAAGAGGAGAAAGATGAGGAAGAAGAAGTTCTCCACTCAGCTCTCTCTCAAGAAGGAGAAGTTGCAGGAAAACAAACGAGAAGTTTTGAAATGTTGGGGAAGAGAAGGACTTTAAGTCAAACGAGTTTGTGGGCCCCATTGACTTCAAAACTCGTAATAGTTAAAACATAGACTTGCGGGCCCCAAATGAAAACGGCGAAGAAGGCTAAAATGATCACCGAAAAATCTAGTTTCCAAAAAGTATAAATTTGGCATAGTTTTGAGATTTCAAAATTTGGGTCCAGATTTGGTGTTAAATGACTATTTTACCATTTTTGGGCAAAAACTTAAGTTTCTGGACCTCAAACACAGACGGGCTGAAAACAAAAGTTGGAAAATAAAATAAAACCATTCAAAAGAGATTGAAATCACGATTAAAATCGAAAAACTAGAATTTTCCTCCCAAGCTTACACGTACACTCAGGGCACCCTTGAGCGTGTCTGAATAACACAAACCGCTCTCAAAATTTCCCAAAGCTAATTCCAAGACTAAATCGAACCAATTTCTAACCCAACGAACGTTAAACCCACATTATAACTAAACATGTACTTAATTGGTACTAATCGCGCTAATCCTGGGTTGGGGTTTTGACAAAATGGCATCACTAGAAACTCATAGTGTCCATATCTCGTCCGCAAAGCTGTCTTCGGTACATCTGAATCTCTAACTCTCAACTGATGGTAACCGGATTTTAAATCAATTTTTAAAAAATAAGAAGCACCTTGCAATTAATCAAACAGTTCATCTATCCTTGGCAATGGATACTTGTTCTTAATGGTTGCTTGGTTCAATCTTCGGTAATCAATGCACATTCTCATAGAGCCATCTTTCTTCTTCACAAACAAAACTGGAGCTCCCCAAGGTGAAATGCTAGGTCTCACAAAACCTTTGTCCAACAATTCTTGCAATTGTATTTTCAATTCTCCCAATTTCGCCAAAGCCATTCTGTATGGTGCTATAGAGATTGGAGCGGTCCCCGGTAACAATTCAATGGTAAAGTCAATTTCTCTTTTGGGTGGAAATCCTGGAATCTCTTCTGGAAGAACATACAGAAATTCATCAACAATGAGGATCTCCTCCACCCCTTGGGACCGTTTATCCACCGTGATAAACGCCAAGTATGCCTCACAACCACTTTTCAATAGTTTGTTAGCCTTCAATGCTGAAATAAACTCTGAACGAGGATTCCTCCTCTCTCCTTGGAACAACACTCCTGCTGGTGTCTCCTCTAATTTAAATGTGAGAGTCTTATGAAAAAAATCAATTGTAGCATGGTACCCTGCTAACCAATCAATCCCTAGGATGACTTCAAAATCACACATCTCCAACAAAATGAGATTCGATGGTAATACCACATCTCCTATCATGATTGCACAACTAGGGTAAAAAGTCCTACACACAACTTGTTTGCCTACTAGGGTGGACACGCTCAAAATATACTCAAGTTCTCTAGCATACACATCAATTAGCTTAGAAATTTTAGGGGACATGAAAGAGTGTGTAAAGCCAGGGTCAAACAATATCCTATCTTCAATTCCACAAACAAGGAGTGTACCTTCCACCATGTTGTCTGCAGCCTCTGCATCAGCCTGATTGACTGCATATACTTGTCCTCATTGCTGTGGCCTGTTAGGAGCTTGTTGCTGCCTGCCTTGTTGTGCATTCCTATTCTGTTAAGGATGGTTTTGCCCTTGCTGACGGGCCTGTTGCTGTTGCTGCCGTGGTCTATACTGTTGCTGAGGGGCTTGTTGCTGTAGTGGCCTTCGCTGATTTTGAACAATCAATGCATTCTGAGGTGGCCCTGGACGCTATGCTCCTTGTGGTTATTGATTCTGCCTATTACCTTGCCCAACTAGCCTTGGACAATCCTTGAGTTGATGGTTTACGGAGCCACATCTGAAGCATGCTCTTGTTACTGCCCGACACTGAGAAAGATCATGGTTCTTGTTACAATGTGTGCAAACCACTTGTCCTGGAGCATTCTGATCTTGCCTTTGTCTCTTGTTCTGATGGGGCCTCTGTTGGTTGTTCTGCTGGTGTGCTTGAGTCCCTCCTTGAATTCGAAGGATCTTGTTGTTCGGATTCTCAAATTTATATGCTCTCCTGACAGCCTCTTCAAAAGTGGTAGGTGGCACAATACCTGTGGCATCCCTCTCAATAATAGGGTTCAGTCCCTCAAGGAAGTTAGCTATTTTCTTCTCCACTGTATTGATAAAATCTGGAGCATATCGATACAACCTCTCAAACTTCGTGAGGTACTCTGGGATAGTCATGTTGCCTTGCACAAGTTGTTGAAACTCAATGGCCTTCTGCCTCTTCACATGTGCAGGCACGTACTTGTCACCAAATTGCTTCTTAAAATTTTCCCAAGCCTCAGCATCTGCTACGGTCCTATATTCTGCCTTGACCATCTTCCACCAAATGTCTGTTAGACCCATGAACATAGATGCAGCAAGTGCCACTTTCTATTTTCCCGTACATCGGAAGACTTCATAGATGTTCTCCGTATGCTCCAACCAATCATCTGTAGTCAATGGGTCCTCATGCCCAGTGAATTCTTTTGGACCCCTCTTTCTAAAGCGCTCAAACAATGCATTGGGGTCATTCTCCCTATTGTTGATGACTATTTGGGAGTTGGTGCGGGTTTGGGTCTCCTTTCTAGAACTTCCAACAATTGCCTTTGTACTTGGGCAATTTCTCCACCATGGTCTTCATCCTTCTTGGCCATTTGCTTTTGTAATCTGGCTTGGTTCTCATTGGCTTGACGTTGCTGATCAAGCATAACTTGTATCATTTGCTGGAATTGGTTCTGCATGTTTGGATCAGGGACACCATTCTCAAGTGGCCAGGTATGTTCACTGTTGCTTACGGTAGGATTGTCGTTTACGGTCCTCTTGCGAGGTGGCATATCACTGCAAAACAAATTGTTAGCACATAAAAATCAAGCAAGGGTCACATATTGCTCACACGATTCTAACTAGCGGAAATCTAACGAATCCACACCACGTCCTTAGGATTTTTAGTTTCTTTTAATTACCTGAAACATGTCTCGCTTTGATACCAGTCTGTCGCGACCCCGGACCGGGTTAGCACACCTAATCCGTGATCAGCGAGTTAAGTGGTTGTGGTTTGTGTTTACAATGATAACAAACATACTATTATACTCATTTAATTTCCCACAGGATTCCGCAGTGAGGATTTCATACGCACTCACTGATCATACACGTTGGTGCAGAAGCGTATAGCAAATCAAATTCGTAATCCATTCCACATTTCAAAACTGATAACACATATATAATTAACATGACGTCAGAGTGAGAAATGATCCCTTTGGCATTCCCAAAATATAAAGTTAGAAGTTTATACAAAATGTAAGTTCATTAAACATCCCAAAAAATAATGACCAACAAAGGTCAGTACAACCAAAAGAATGACAGTCAATATCCCTCAAAATATATAGCATCTCAAAGCTAGACTCAATGTCTAAATGACATTGTCAGCTTGCCATCCTACTAAACGTTGGGGCTCATTGGCCGCCTCCTCTGGCTCCTCCTCAAAGACAACGAGGTCTGGACCTGATTACCAAAAGAGTAGGTCAAACATGACGGTCTGGCAGGTGGGTGAATATATATACTCATAAAGAGAAGAAAAGCTTATTTTAGAAACACCTTTTAAATCTGTCAAAACCATAATCTCCATAAAACATGATGCATTATTTGTTTAAAGTACATATGCAAGTTAGAATATGTAGGGTAATCAAGGAACAGAAACTGACAAGATGGCAACCACACGTAAGCTAAATCCTCCATCACTAATGTGATGAGAGCACATTAAAGGCATTGGTCTCGGACACGCGAGGTGGCGAGAAGCAACTATATACATACATATATATATACTGAACAAAACCACAGCCGCGGAATCGAGTGACAGAACAGAACAGAATTCAGACTCAGACTGCAACTGACAGAAGCTAAATGGGGACTCCAAGTCGGTGGATCAAACCGACAAGGTTGTCCAAGCTTAGTGGTGCCGACTCATAGGTTAAAGCGAAATTAGAGCATATACATATCTAAAGAGGTGTATGACACCAAAAACAGACTGAACATAAGGCTCGTAAGCACATTTATTGCAATACTATCTTATCAAAATACACAAGGCTGACCAAATATTCAGATTACAAATTTCAGTAATTTAAAAGTGTCATTTGTATTAATGCCAGAAAACTATTTGAAAACATATGAAGTTCAAGTGAGAACTAACACGGTGGATCTCAGCGTAATTCCGGATCAAGTATTGAGATTTTCGGATTTAAACAATATGTATAAAGGTCTCGTATGTCGGTTTAGTTATCCACTTGGTACTCCTTAGGATTGGAGACATTCCGAGCTCCCATACACATTGACAAGTCCATAAATCTCCATAAATCCTCAATAAATTTTCGTAATTGGATTTCCTTCTCAACCGGGCTCCAAACATCATTTCTTAGGTCTCCCAAAGCATTAGGGCTTCAAACTGACCACCCTGGACCTTAAAATACCTTTTTGATAATCGTACAGAAAGCCTAGAGAATCTTGCATGGTTCGCTCGAGCAAACTTTGAGTTTGCTCGAGCGAAGTGCTCCCTGGGAGGGGTTCACTCAAGCGGACCCAGGTTCGCTCGAGCGGACTGAAGGTTGGATTGAGCGAACTATTCTCTGGATAGGGTCTGCTCGAGCGAATATGGGTCCGCTTAAGCGGACTGGCCTCTGGGAGGGTTAGTTCAAGCGAACTTGAAGGTTGGCTCAAGCTAACTGGTTTCTATAAAGGTTCGCTCGAGCAAAGGTAGGTTGGCTTGAGCAAACTACTTCAGAAAACAGCCCGAAGAGCATTCCGGGTCTCTTTTTTTTTTTTTGTCCCTCCTAATTCCTTTGAAGCTACCATTTTGAAGCAACATTTATGGCACTTCCACCAACTCAAGCCCCATTCATTTCCTCCAACAACCATCCACCAAAACTCACAATTCCCATTAAATTCCAACCTCATTCAATGCAAGAAACAACTATCATTAATGAAGAACCATAAATGACAAAAATACAAACTCTAATACATAAAATCTTAAGAGAGCAAAAGCTCATCCATATGCACATTTCTAAAGCATTATAAACCATAGGAAACATAAGAGAAAGATAAATCATAAAACCCATGTTTTTCCATAAAACAAGAAACCATTCAAATAATCTATTCATCCACTTGCCTTGGCTCCAAAATTAGCTAATCAAGCTCTGATCACACTCTCCAAGCTCAAATCACCAATTTACACAAAAACCCCCAAAAATAAATCCATCACAAACACTAAAATAGTCAAACCATAAAAAAAATGGAGGTGAAGCATCTCTATGACTTGAAGAACGTAAATCTAAGAGATTAGGAGGAAAGCTTACATTGAGGTGCTTCAAATAGCCAAAGCTTGTTCAAAGAGGACCTTGGGATGGATCGAATCTTCTAAAAATGGTATCAATAGGAAGCTAGCATAGTGAGGAAGAAGATGATGAAGCCCGTTTTCTTATTAGCAATAGCTTGGTGTGGATCTTGGAGATGAAGAACAAGGAGGATAAGATAAGGGAAGAAACCCTAGGCAGCTCTCTTTTCCAAAGAAAATTTGCAAGAAAAGGAAGAGAAAGAGGACTCCTCCTTATATAGAAAGTGGGGGTGGGTCCCACCACTTAAGAATCTTGTGGGGCTTAAAACATCGACTTCCGAGACTCGGATGAATTCGACGAAGAAGGAAGAAATGTTTGTTGAAATTTCTAGTTTCCAAAAAGTATATGTTTAGAGGGTTTCGGAGATATTGAAAATAGTGTCCAGATTTTGTGTAAAAGACTATTTTGCCCCTATCATTAGCAAAGTGGGGTTTCGAGGTCTCGGACGGGAATAGAGTAAACACAAAAGTTGTAGGGAATGATAAAATAGATGAAACGCAGTGAAAATATAAATTTCCAGAATATCAGATAAATCTCAGAGTCACACAAAAACACAATAAAGGAACCCCCAAAGGGCCCCACCAAATCAAAAGAGTTCCCAAAATATTCTAAAGCTATATAAAAGCTATTCTAATCCAAATCTAAATAAAATCTACTAATCTCACTTATAACTAAAGCACATCTTAATTAGCACTAATCGGAAACTCTCGGGGCAGGGTCTTACACTAATACAAGATGGGAACCATCTCTATTATATTAAAATAGAGAAACAATGACATTTTTCTAGGAGATATTATATAAAATTGAAAATGATGTAAAACGATTAATACAACAATCATAAAAGACCTGGGAAACTGCTTAACCTATGTGACCAACTAAAGAGTAAAGACTGCCCAGAAATGCTCATGTTACCTTGGAGTCTTTAACTGCATATTCTCCAATGCCGATGCTTGAGCCTTGTAAATGGATACATTTTTAGGCATCACATCCTTCCTTTCCATTCCCTCCTTCCTAGGAAATCCACTAACCATAACTGCTATATTCACACCAGTACAAGCTTCAACAACACCTGTGGTGGCGACAACACCTATTGAACCATATATTCATTAGAGACCTTTTATTTGTGCTCCATTAAACAAAAAATGGGAAACCTTTTCCATATCAAATATACTAAACACCCCCACCACCCACAAACCCAAACACGAAAAAAAAATTCCTACGCAAATTTAGAAAAAAGCCTATGCAAATTCCATTAGGGGATACCTCCATAGGTTTCAGTAAAAATTTATGATGAAAAAAAAATGATATATTAACAACCCCACACCCCAGGGATGCAGGAAACACAATTCCCTATGTGGAAAACAATCCAATCTTTGATCCTGTAAAAGATGGGATTTCCACATGCCTGCTACACCAATCACCAAGACCCTAACAGGCCATTTTTTCTTCTATAGCAGAACTCATCAAATGTACAAATATCCAATGGAAAACCCATTGCGAGGTGATGTAGAGAAGAGTTTTCCTCAGCATCCCAACTTATGCCATTAGATATCAATACTCAATCAACTCTCTTCACAATCAACTACGACAATAACAATAACAATCCCAAAATTCACACCATTTCAAATTCAACCAAATGCCTTTTCACTTGCTTAGAATCCAAGAATCTAAAGCAAAAATACCTTCCTTCCTTGTTGAGAAAAAAAAGAAAAAGAAATCAAGCATCAAATCAAAACAAAAGGCAATAGATCAAATCGAGACTGAAATCAAGAGAGAGAGATTACCAGCAGCTCCTGTGATGAGAACCCTAACTGCGTCTTTCGCCATTATTGATGATGATGTCCTCGAGCTGGGAGAAATTAGGGTTTGAAGTGAGAGATCGAGCGCTTCTTATAATGTAATTTGCAGAGACGAGACAACAAGAGATTGAAACTCTCGAGGAGGATCGAATGCAATGGCAAACAAACTGATTGCAGAAATTTTAGCACCAAAGAGATGAGTAGGGAAGAAGGAAGAAGAGAAGCAAGGGAAGAAGGAAGAAGAGAAGTATTGGTAGAAAGTGAGGAAGAAGGGCGAATCAAAGGACAAGGGCGACGAAATCATCTGGATGGAAGAGATGCAAAAGGCGAATGAGATTGTGATAGAAAACGTTGTGGTCTTTAGGTATAGAAAACGATATTGTCCACATTATGTGGGGGGTATAATTGTTCAAAAAACTTGTACGAACACCCATATGGATGTTTTAATATATTTGTAAATGAATCTGGGTAATACAAGTTTAGAAACACTTTTTTGGTAAACATCCCTTTTTTTAATACTACACGATATAACCAAAGTATTTTTAACATTGTTTCGATGAACTTACTTTTAACAAGAGTAAGCACATGAATGATAAAGTGTTTAATGTATATAATGAATAATACATAAGATTGTGCCTAATGGATTGGCGGACCCAGTATTTTCATTTGGGTGGTGCAGTATATGGTCAAGTGAAGAAGTTAAATAATAAAATCAAATCTTTTAAGAGCTTTTCTAAGGTGTTTATCAAATCACGCGGGTGCGGCACTTGGGTCTGCGCCTACTATTACCCTTTTCTAATTTGTGATCCGTCAGACCTTTACTTTGAACACATAGGAACTAAATACGTAGGAATTTATAGTAAAATGAGCTCCGCCTAAAGAAGACTATTAAAGAGGTGAAGTGTGAACAATATGAGGTGAGGAGTGGG
This sequence comes from Persea americana, assembly GCA_029852735.1. Classification (NCBI taxonomy): domain Eukaryota; kingdom Viridiplantae; phylum Streptophyta; class Magnoliopsida; order Laurales; family Lauraceae; genus Persea; species Persea americana. The sequence goes on along the minus strand of CM056813.1, from coordinate 18,760,254 downwards.
ATAGAAATAGGGTTGTAATGGGTCGGCTCCGGTCCGGGTCCATGGTGCAACCTGGAACCGGAACCGTTAAGGAGAAGGTGGAATCGGATCCTGACCTGGACCCGGAACTATTTTGGAACAGGTTTTTTGGTTCCAGAACCGTAACCAGAACCATATATGGGACGGGTCTAAATCCGGATCTAGGTCTAAGTAGAGAATGATATTAAAAAACATGACTTTTAAGAGAGATTTTCGAAAATTGAGGCAATATGTAGGGCCTCGGGTCCATGGGTCGAACCAAGGTGAAACTGAACCCGGATCCATTTACTTATCGATGCCTAAATAAGCACCTAGACGCTGTTTTTAATGGGTCGGAACCTCTGCGTAATCGAAGAATCGGGAACCCATTTACATCCCTAGATAAAAGGGAGCAATGCAAATGGGACCCCAACTTTCTATAATTTAAAGTTGCTATGCTAATGGGTGGGTATTCATTTTCTATTTTCGCTTGATTCACTTTTCATTAAAAAGAAGGTTATTTGATAGTTAAATAAATAGTCACCTTGGGTCATGGTATGAACTTCCTATTTATTCTAAACAAACAAATTGACCCTTGTTGGATTAGACCTTTAATGACTATTGAATTGAATATTAGAAAAACTTAGATCCTTCTTTAAAAATGAAAAGATTAGAATAACTTGATGGTTTTTTTCCTTTAACCTGATCCACTCACGGTGGGGTTGGCCTTGGACTTTAGAAGACTTAGAAGACTTCGCCAATGGTTTCCAAGTCTCCTTGTCTTGGGCCTTGTGACAGTTTGGCGTCCTTGTCTTGGGCCTAGTGACCAGAAGGCGTCCATCTGTACATCTTTGCTTGGAAGCATTGAAAATATCGAATCCTGACATTTAATACTAAGACTGGCTCGAGAGTCAAAGTCTTCCTTTGTCGTTGAACAACTGTATCCTGCCTGTCGCATACCATTCTACTAATTTGTTTAATAGAGATGGGATTCTCCATGCCTTGACCCTTTACGTGATTGAAGTTGAACAACAACTCTTTGATGATGGGTTTTTTCATTCTATATATGGTCTAAGACGCCTTGTCTAGTTAGTCCATTCTTCCTACTTCATAATTTAAGATAAGAATACAACAAGATGTGCATCTCTTCCTCGTCTTTATGTGATTAGCACACTAAGCTCAAATGTCTGAGGATGAGTTTTCATTCCTTGCCCTTTGATCATGTCCCACATCCCATATAATATTTTGGCCAACAAATAATATCGTCTGCATTTTCGTCATTATCGTCGTCAAAACAGCATCTATTTTATCTCAATTCGTTAGTTCTCCACTTTCAATGTAAGTAAATTTTTTTAGTAGCTTCACAATCATGGATGTCTTTTTAATTAATAATAAAATTGACGACCATTGATGTTATTATGATTGTGAACGATGAATGATTACTTATGTAAACGATGGGCAATCTAGTTCATTGAAGATTATGATAATGAAGTTGATGAGAGAGGAAGTGTGAAAAACCACTCACAAAATCTTTAGAAAAAAAAATTAAGCTCAAAGATTTTCTATTCTGTTGAAAGATTAATTGGGAATATCCATTCGAAAGAGTAGGAGAGTGCATATAGAGAAACAAAAATCTCTCTAAAACCCTAGGAATGGACGTCCATATCCTAAAATCTCCATTTTTTTTTATATGTTTCCTTTTCTTTAGGAAATTTTCAACTTTACCGTTTTTCATTTTTTTGGTAAAATTCAACTTTACCTCGTTAGTTTCTTGTTTATTTGAAAACCCCCTTTTTTATCTTCCTATCTTGAATTTCTTGAAAAACTTGGAAGCAAAAATATACCCCAGGTTGTTCAACAGTTTTTCTTTTCATCAAATTAGCAAAATATTACATTTTAGTGCATCTATTTCATGCGTTTGGGACTCAAGTACAAACTAAAACATAAAAAAAATGAGGAATTTCTTATATCTGATTTAGTAACACTTCATTGACTAACCATACATCAATTTTAGCATCGTGAAAATTGAAATAGCTTGAGATAAGGCTTATTATCATTATCCTTCAACAACCCTTTGTAACCTTAAATGGCTTTTGTCATGAATATTTTGGGGGTGAGAATATTGAAAAACTTTGGTAACTAGAGTCTCTTGTACCAGATATATTTTTTTATTAGAAGTATCAATCTTTCTTATTATTTTATAAAAAGGCTTATGAAAAACAAGCACTTTTACAGAAGTGGTTAGAATAATCTCTGGACAATGCTCCTGGAAATCTCCGCACTCTCTGTCTCACTTCGGCTTCCTGTGAGTGAAACAAGAAAATCTTTACAGTGGAGCTCACATGCTGAGAAATCTGAACCACTCAAATGAGCACCATCATCTAAAAGTACCTCAAAATTAAAGAACACACAAAAAAATTATAAATAGGGGCATTCGGCGATAGGTCCCTAAACATTTCACTTTCTAACCTTAGAGCCATATTCCTTTTTCATAGTGTGGTAGGTCGAATTTTCAAATTTGAAGACCTAAAATGTCCAAATTACCCATTCTTTAAATATTCTTATTTATTTAAAAATAAATTATAACCCATGATTAGTGGGATATTCTATTAATAATGGTCAACTACAATTTAATTGATCACGATTAATGAAAATCCCACTAATTAAGGTTTCAAATAAATTAAAAAAAAACACAAATAAATTTTGAAAAACACAAATAAATTTCAAAAGAACGCAATTAAATTTCAAAAAAAGCAAATAAATTCCAAAAAACACAAATAAATTTTAAAAAATTAAATAAATTTCAAAAGATGCAAATAAATTTCAAAAGATGTAAATAAAATTTAAAAATACAAATAAAATTTAAAAAACGCAAATTCATTTTTCAAAACTAAGATAAAATAAATTTTCAAATTTCAAAAGAATTTGCCAAAAACTCAAGTATTGTTGCCAAAACGCAAATAAATGTGAAAAGACACAAATAAATTTCAAAAGAGACAAATTAAATTAAAAAAACAAAAATAGATTTTAAAAAATGCAAAGAAATTTTCCAAAAAATTAAGATAAACTTGACAAAATATAGAAAGATTTGTTCAAAAACTGAGTTAAATTTTCTAAACTAAAGATAAATTTGTTAGAAACTCAGATAAACTTTCCAAAAACTCAGATAAATTTGCCATAACTCAGATAGATTTGTCAAAATCTCAGATGAATTTTTCAAAAACTAAGTTAAATTTATCAAAAACTCAAATAAATTTGACAAAAAATTGATTCTACAAACCGACACAACTAGCAAACCCTGATGGAGCATAAACTCCTGATCTGGTTGCTGTCCTAGATCAGAGCCGGAGAAGTAGATTGAAGAAGACAATCTCAGAGGAAGAGATCCAGACTATGCACAGAAGCAAAAGGCACTGTAGAAGACAGCCTCGTCGCTGTTGTCCTGGTTGTTGCCGGAGAAGAACACGAGAACCACCGCCCTACCCTCGCTGTTACGCCATAATAGACAAAGAAAGGCAGCAGGACAGCCTGTTGCAGGCACAAAACTGAGGGACTGCCTATTGCACAAGAACCCAACCGATCTGTCTCCTTCACTAGAGTTCTTGCACCAAACTTTTTGTTTCTTCCCTGCTTCCAACGATGGTGAGACGGCAGCAAGAGGAAGCCCCTTCTCCTGCAAAGATGAAGGCAATGAGACCGAACCCCTCCGATTTTTTTTGCGATTTCTACAATCCAAAATCAGAATCTGAGATGCTCTCTTTTCATCTTCTCTCTAAAAGAGAGAACCAAGCCCTAAGAATGAGGGAGAATGGAAGATTTAAAATTTTAAAATTCATAATTTTATGCTTAGACAGTTGAAATGGTAAATCAGTAATGAAAATGTATGATGTGACGTATGTAGGGACCTCTCACCAAAATATGTCCAGTTGTATGAACTATAGGCCTTAGAGAAAAAATTGTTTGACTGAATGCCTTACAAGACCCTGCTGAGGGACTTTTGGCCAATTATCCTTTATATAAATACTCATTAAATAATCTCCCCTTCAATGTAATAAAATGAATTAAGGTGACATGGAGGATAAATACCTAGCCATTAACTTTGGTAAAATAATAATAACTATGCATAATTCATCAACAGAGTTTTCATATGGCCCCACCAAGCTACCTCTCACGATAATACGGTGATAAGTGTATACGAAGGACCATTGCCCACGCATAATATAGTAGAGTTATACACAGGACCAGAGCTGGGCCATATAATGAGCTTTTGGTCTAAAAGGCCCAAATTTGGCCCTTATACACCCGGTCCTTAGATTATATGGGCTAACTTTTTTTTAACTTGCCCCTTTTCACCTTGCCCTGGCCCATTGACCTTAAAATCCTGTTCGAGCTCGACTTGAGATCTGACGGGCTAGCTGGATCCATTGCCATTCTTAACTCAATCAATCCGGAATCAATCATATTCCAAGAAAAGTCAGTTCCACTTCCATCCTTAACTTCATCTGCTTTTGTTTTTTATTTTTTTTCTCTCAAAGAGGGAGTTTATTAATAGTAGCTGCAAGCCTAAAAGTAGTTACAAAAGAGTGCCTTTGGGGCAAGATTCATTACAATGAAGAGTTTATGAGGTAAGTGCCTCCTACAAAATAAAATGCTTTTAGGAGATGTCCACATTGCGGGTGCTCAAAATAGATGCATTTGTGTTCCAGAGTACTAATCGCCGCAGTTTGTGCTTTCGGGGTTTCAGCATCCGACCCTCCGGCATATACTTTTTGATCGTCCCAAAACAGGGTTTGCAAATTGAATTTATACTTAACTATATCTCTACTCGTGAGAGTAAAGATGTTAATCGAGTGTCGTATCCACTGGGACAAAAGGGTTAAGTTGTGTTGGTTCCCAAATTCCTAAACTAATCCTAATAGAGAACGAAGTGTTAAATTGATAGGTTTGATTCCTAAATTAACAAATCAAAAAAAGGTGTTTGATTTAATCAAAGAAAAGATCTTAGTGTATGAATCCACTTTGACCTCGCACAAAGGAAAGTATAAACCTAGGGTTTTACTATCAATACTTTAAAGACTCATTCTGATTACAAACTTTCACAGAGTCAACAAATAAGATATGTGGATTCAGATATGGGCATAACTTATCTCTAAGGCATAAACTATCCTAGATCTAATAACACATTCATTCAAGCATCATTATATGACTGGTATTCAATTCTACAAGAGTAAAATACCAAAATTAGATATTGCATTAATAAATAAAATCCAATCAATGGATAATCACAAGCGTTCAAAGTAAAACCCTAGAACCTATACATCACCAAAATACAAGATTAGGACTTCATCGCAACCCTAAGGTGGAGAGTTAGTTACTCATGGAGAGAGATTGACGAGGAATCCTTGACGAAATCCCCATTAATGCTCCTTCAAAAGCTCCAAAATCAGCCTCCAGAACTTCTCCCAAGATGCAAATGACCTAAAAAGGAGCTTGGATCCCTTTTATAACTTTATTCTCCCCAAAACTCTTCAAAACACGCTAGGAGATTGTCACGGCCCCGAACCGGGATCCGGGCCCACGAACTGTGATACACATACATACATTTAACAACGGACATTTGGATATACACTCACTTAATTTCCCACAGGTTTTCGCAGTGAGGATTTCACACACACTCACAAAGCATTTACATTGGTGCGGCAGCGTGTAGCAAATCAAATTCTTAATCCATTCCCAACACAAGACTAATAAATACATGTAACTGACATGATGTCAGAGTGAGCAATAATCTCATTGGCATTCCCAAGATATAAAGTTAGAAGTTTAAACAAAAGATCAATTAAATTAACATTCCCCAAAAATAATGGCCAACAAAGGCCAGTATAACCAAAATGTAAATCAAAGTCATTCTATAAATTCCCCAAAATATTAGGTAGCTCAAAGGTAAACCAAATGTCTAAATAACATTGTCAGCTTGCCACTCCACTAATTGTTGTGGTTCATCGACCGCCTCCTTTCGCTCCTCCTCGAAGGCAATAATAGGGACTGAACCTGAGTACCAAAAAAATGGGTCAGACATGACGGTCTGGCAGGTGAGTGAATAGATATCACAATAAGAGGAATCGAAAGATAAATTGAAAAGACATTGAAATATGTCCAAACATTTATTTCCATAAAACAAGATATATCATTTGTCAAAATGCATATATAAGATAAAACATGCAGGATATCAAAGAACAGGGAACTAGCAAGGTGGCAACCACACTAACGCTAAATCCTCTCTATCACTAATGTGATGAGAGCACATTCAGTGCGTTGGGCTCGAATACGCGAAGTGACGAGAACCAACATTATATACATATACATATAACTAGACAAAACCACGGCCGCGGAACCGGGTAACGGGGAAGGACAGGATCCAAGTTGCAACTGGCGGGAGCACGAGGGGGAGGCCCAAGTCAGTTGATCAGATTGGCAAGGACGTCCAGGCTTAGTGGTGCCGACTCATAGGTTACATGAGTAATCAAAACATATACAAAACTATCTCGGTGTAAAACACTCAGGCAAGCGGGGTATGGTGCTCATAGGCACACATTTCACATCATTATCTTTTCATGTATAAACAGGGCTGGCAGGACATGTCAGGTGCATAAATCATAGTTTGAGATAAAACTAGCGATATAGGGAGAAATCGGGTTAAGGTAAGTATGATCTGAGTAAAACAGTACAATGAATCCTTATACAATTACGAACTATGTATTGGGACTTCCGTATTCGCACAATATATATAAAGACCTTGCATGTCTATTATTGCTCTTGGCATGGTACTCAAATGATGATAGACGTCCCAAGTTTCCTTATACAGTTTGATAAACCCACAATTGCCAATACATTTCCGAAGTGGGGTTTCTTTTCAAGTCAATCTCCTTATGCCATCCCCTAGGTCTTTCCAAGGTGGTAGGGCATCAAAACAACCCATCCAAACCTTAAAATACCATATCTGAAACCAATAGGAAAGACCCTGGAATTCTGTACAGTTCGCTCGAGCGGACTGGTTCAGGTCAGGAGGGCTCAAGCGAAGAAGGAGGGAGGCTCAAGCGATCAAAGTTCTGTGAGGGGTTCGCTCGCGCGAACTACTCCGAGTCAGGAAAGGTCGAGCAAAGCAGAAGGGAGGCTCGAGCGACCAAGGTTCTGTGAGGGGTTCACTTCAGCCAGGTTGAGTTTGCTCGAGCGAACTACTCCGGAACAGGAAGGCTCGAGCGAAGCATGTGGTTAGCTCAAGCTATTGAAGTTCTATGAAGGGTTCGCTCGAGCGATGTTGAGTTCGCTCGAGCGAACTGCTCTAGAAACTTGCAGAGCCTGCAGTCCGAGTCCCTTTCTTCTTACATTTCTCAACACTAATGAAGCCAACACTTAACACGCATTTATGGTCCTCTTTCCACCTACTTCAACCACATTCAAGTCCTCCAACAACCATGCATTAAAATCCAAAATCACATCCATTCTTCTATCAATTCCCATTCAATGCACAACCACCAAATGAGAGTCCATACATATCAAAATACAACATTAATGTACAACATTTAAGAGAACATTTAAATAAGAAGGAAACTCATGATTATGTACATTTCTAACAATAAATTGGATTATAAACACATGCAAGATGAATAGTGAAAAATCCATAACTCCATTAAAACATAAAATCATTTAAAGAAAACCCATTCATCCACTTGCCTTGGCTCCAAATAGCTAATGAGCTCCTAATCACCACTCCTAAGCTCAAAATCAAAGATCTACACAAAAACCCCCTAAATGACACCCATCACAAACCCTAGAATGTCAAAATCAAGAAATAGAAAGAAATAACTTCCAATAATGGAAATGAAGACTCTCTAGGGCTAGTAGAAGCACAATCTAGAAGATGGGAAGGATCACTTACATGGAAGGTCCTCAAATGGGAGAAGGTAGTTCAAAATAAACTCTAGAGAAAGTTGATTTATCCAAAAATTGCATCAATAGAAGGCTCTCAAGGTGAGGAAGAAGATTGTAGCCTCCATTTTTCCTTTAGCAAGAGTTTGATGAGAGCTTGGAGATGAAGAAGCAAGAAAAGGGCAAGAAACCCTAAGGCTGGAACTCACTATCTCTCAAGGGAAAGTTGCAAGAAAAAGGAAGAAGAGAAGAAGACTCCTCCTTATAAAAAAAGTGGGGATGGGTCCCACCACTTAAGAATCTAATTGGGCTAAAAACATCGTTTTCCGGGCTTCGGATGGATTCGACGAAGAAGGAAGAATTGTTCGTCGAAATTTCTAGTTTCCAAAAAGTATATATTTTACGAGTTTCGGAGACATCGAAAATAGTGTCCAAATTTTTGCGCAAAAGACTATTTTACTCCTATCATTAGCAAAGTAGGGTCTAGAGGTCTCGAATAGAAATGAGGCAACCACAAAAGTTGTCGGGAACAATAAAATAAGTCAAACGGGGCAAAATACAGATTTTTTTTTAGTATCAAATAAATCCCAAAATAATCACAAAACACGATAAAGGAACCCCCCAAGGGTCCCACTAAATCAAAAGAGTTCCCAAAATAATCCAAAGCTATAAAAGAGTTATTCTAATCCAAATTAACCAAAATTCACTAATCTCACTTATAACTAAAGTACGTCTTAATTAGCACTAATCGGAAACTCTTGGGGCGGGGTCTTACAGAGATGGACTCCACCCGGGCCTGGCGCCTGGACGCTAGCATGCAGTAGCTAGGCATAACTTTGTGGGGTCTGGCGTTCGGACGCCCAGAGGCAGTAACTTCGAGTTGTCTCCGGTTTCTCATGTTTTATGCCAATTTCTTCTCATTGCACCTAGGGCACCTGTAAACATTAAAATAACATAATTAAACTAATTAATCTCATTGGAAGGTGATCGTCAGCCCCAATTGCAGAGTTGCGATGTAATAATAACCTGATGAGTCCAGGTCGATCCACAAGGAGCAATGTTTTTTAAGAAGCTTTCCAACTTTAACCAGTCCTAATTTAGAAACTAAATATAACCTAATAAAGAAGCTAATTAAATTACAAGAAAATTCCTAAAAACTGAAAATTAACAATTACAACTTTCCTAATAAAAAATAAACCTAAACTAAGTAATGCAACCTAACTTATTCAACCCTCTTCTAACTATAACATGCAAAAGTAACAAACTCAACAAAACAACCAATTTAATATAAGATAAATCAAAACAAAACTTCGTAAAACAAATTACAATGTAAATATGAATGATTTATGAGATCCTACCTGAAAAAAATGCAATTCGAGACAAGTTCCTAAAAATCTGATAAATGCTGAAAAATTCTAAATATGAAAACTATTATGGACAGACCTGTTTTCATAGGACTATACGACTGGCCTTAGATGATCTAAACCTAAATCTAATGGTTGGAATATTAACTTGGATGATGCATGAACACAACAAAGAAAATAGAAGTGAAAAAGGAAGTAAGATGAAAAATATATGATAATCCAAAGACGCTTAGTTGAACCGGTTATGCTGCTGAAATCTGGTACGACCTTACTGGGTACTCCTGTTTGTGTTGTTGGTTGACATGGTTTTCGAGGTTATCTTTGGCTGAAATTCTGAGTTTTCAAAGTCTTATTTCTTTTCTTTAATTATGCTAGATTTCAAGAAAAAGTAATCATGTTTTCCTGGTTTTCAACTCGTGCACATGGCAGTCGGGTCAAATTTGTTGAAACTGTGCACAATTTTTCACTATTCACATACCAAGTCTGAATTTAATCTTCCTAATCAGTCTACAAACTTTGATTGTCAGCAACAAAACATAATCCTAAGCATGAAACCTAATTCTAATGAATGCACTAATCACTTTCCAACGATAGATCGTGCAGATAACATAAATAGAAAGTTTCTAATCTAACATAAAAGATGCAATTAGAAGTTTTTAAATAAAAAAAGGTGATGTAAAATTAATCAGAAAATTTAATGAAAATAAAAAGAACAAAGGTGGAAAAATAAAAAGCGGAAAAGTTGTATTAAAGATCTAGAAATTAGATGATCATATAAGTATTGAAAACGTGATTTTGAAGTCCTCTCTTCTCATAGTAGGAAAGAAAATGCAAGTGATTACGTGATGTCTCTCGACTTTTAATTAATTTTTTTTATTCTCAAAATCCTAGATCTAATCATGTGAAATATTATCTCCAATCAAAACACATAAAAGAACTAGAAATAGAAAACTAAACCACTTACATAAAGAACACGCATAATCTATCCAAGTAGTGTCTTTTTTCCTTGATCTTTGAGTACAAGAAGTTAATATTATTCAATTTTCTCTTTCTCTCAACATGGTCTCTCAACCTATGCCTAAAAGAATTAAAAGAAAAAAGAAGAAAGGGACTTAGAGAGAGAAAGGAGCGGATGGAATGAAGTGGAGAGAAAGAGGGCTTCCCAAGGTTGTTACTCGTCTAGCCCCTCCCCTTTGCTCCTTTTATGGTTTTTGCAAATCTTTTTTGTTGTAAAGAATGTCACATCTTTAGGGCTCTTGTTGCCTTTATGTGTTGAGATTCTTATTTAGGCTCCAAGCTAACTTCTTCTTTAGAAAGATTTTTAAATTTAAGCGATCTCCTTGCCTTATTAGGTTTCTTGATGCACACACCTTCCTTGTATAATTCCCAGAATATCTCTAAAAATTGCATGATGATGTAGAGGGAAGAAACTTTCCAAATGTTGAGATTTCTTGCAATTCCCGCCTAAAACTATAGCACACAACTTCTTGAGGTCATGTCCCTCTCAATATAGTTCTGATTTACGCAATCTTGGGCTCCACGGATATTTACTCGAAAATTAAATCGCACCGATCCAACACTCGGTTTGAGAATTATGGCGATTTTAAGTTACTGCCCTTGAAAGATCTGAGAATAATTGTGCATAAATGGAAGCTTCTATGTTGGCATGCAATGGGTGTGTGGGACCCATGTTGGATGTCCAAGGCATGCTTGGACTTTTTCCTTGCTTGCTTATTTGACTTTCCTTTGACCTTGCTTCTCAAATTTCATCAATGTGGGTCCCATGTCGATTTCTCCTAGAAATTGAAAGAAATAAATTTAACATTAATTACATTTAAGAAACTAAACATGAATTATGCAAGGGACCCTACATGCCTAATGATGCACCCAAATGAAAAACTTTCCAAAAATAGTACATGGTGCCAAAAATAGCAGGTATCATTGATAAAGCCAAAAAAAAAAAAAAAAAATTTGGGGTGATAAATGAGATGAAAAAAAAAACCTTAATTTCACAAAAGTCATGCAATTCAATGAATTTTGACCAATTCTGACCATTTTCCCAAAAATATCCCATAATACATGTAATCATGAATTTAAGTGCAATTCTATGCAATTAAACCTAATTAAGTCCACGAATGCTCATAAAATGATGACCTAATGACCTAATTTTGTGGACTTATCACACCCCTCAACTAGCTTTTTGCTAGTCCCTTAGCAAAATAAGCGACAAGGAATAAAACTCACCTAAACTAATCGTAAGGAAAATAAACTAATCGTAAGCCCTTTAACCCCTAGGTTCCCCCTAGTGGACGAGTTGTGCCTCGTGAGGGTTTGCAATGAATATACCCACAAAATTCTTATTTTTTTTCACAATCAAAGTAAAACCTAATAAAATCAAGGGAAACTTTTTCAAAAGAAAATTTACAAACACTGGATATTCTCAATTCTAGAAAATTTTCAAAGGCAAATCTTAAATTAGGTTCACAAATCTCATCTTTTGGTCAAAAATTCTCGAAGTCATGCTAAATTGATCGTGCATGGTGATAAGTACGTATGCAAAAAAACATAGGTATCAAATGATACACCAAAAATTTTCATTAAAACGATTTTTTATCCAAAATTCTAGGCCACCTAACCTTAGCAAAGAAAAATTGTCTTTCTCTCAAGGTGACCACGACAGCTTTCGCATTACTGTTTTTTCAAAGGCCGTTGTCGCGACTCCGGACCGAGGTCCTCGATCCGGGCCCGTGACTAGTCTGTCCAACTGTGATTATCCCATAGGTTTCCGCGGTGAGGATTCCCAAAACAAACATGAAACAATCTCACACAAACAATGGTTTGCGGAAGCGTGCAAGTAATCTCAATCACGACTTATCAAGTTAATCAATGATTCCATGATGCATAAGTCAATTAGTTCAAAGGACATAAACATTCAGAGGGAGAAGTGTAGCATAACATCATCTGAGGGTTAAGATTTCAAGTTTCAAGTAACAAAGTAAGTTAAAGTTAAGTTTACATTTCCCAAAGTATAAAAAGGGCCAACAAAGGCCATACATATCCCAAAATAACAAAACACTAATCCCAACCACGTGCACCGCAACTCATGTCCCCACCCAACGTCCAGAGGACATCATCAGGTTGCCACTCACAGGCTGGGGTGGCTCAAAAGCCTCCTCCGGGCACTCTTCCTCAATGGCAACGACGCCTGCATTTGAACACCAAAACAAAAGGATCAGACACGATGGTCTGGCAGGTGATCAATTTAGACATAATGTAAATCGTTAAAATCTGAGATGACAAGGCTTAAAACATCAAATGAATTTGAAGCAAAATCTTAATAGTATGCAAGCCAAAACTAGCATGATTTCAAGAAAACATCATGATTCATGAATCCACATTGAGCTCATCTTTTCTCCATCATACGTGATGACAAGAGCAAGCAAAGACAACAAAATGAAACAAAAGCCCAAGCCACAAGAGGTGGGCGGCAAAAACCAGCCGCAGAACTGGACAAAACAAAGATGTGTATAAATACACGACTAATATGCAGATTGTCCTTTTATTTAAGGACCCCCTAATTAGTGGATCAGACTAAGAGGGCAATCCAAGCTCAACGATATTCAACGATATTCATGTATGCACAAAACATAGCGATACTTATACAAAACTTATCGAAAATAGAGGGATACACTTATCAAAACAAAGCAAGGCGAAACTAAACAAGAGCAGCACAAGTTATAACCAAACAAGACTGAAAAGTGTTCCCCATTATAGTTCTTAAACAATTCAAAGCGAAACTTATACTTGCAAGACAAAACAAGTGCTAAATGATATTGGTCGTATCAAAATCATGATCTCAATGAAAAATTAGTCAAGTATACGTTAAGACATTTCATTTGATCTTCGTGTGTTTGAAACCCAAATGTCACAATGTAAAAGGGATTGGTGTTCCGGAAGTTAAAAGACATTTTAAGGTTTTAATTGCACGATTTCAAGCTAAAAGTTCCTAATCATATTCAGGTTTTCATCCCCAAGAAAATCTCACAAAACAAGTCTAGTTTGAAAACTCAGTCAGCTCTTGGTCACCTGTCGACTAGCCGAGTAGTGACTGTCGGCTAGCCGCCCGCTGACATACGGCTGACCGCCTGGTCTCAGGTCAGGAAAATCACCATTCTGGAAATGGAACCGAACTTGAACTCGGTTGGCTGTCGGCTAACCGAAGTGAGGCAGGTTGGCTAGCTGCCAACTGACCGAAACTCCTCTGTTGTAAAACAAGCTACTGGAAATGGAACCAAACAGGTTCGGTTGGCTGTCGGCTGACCGAAGTGAGCAGGTCGGCTAGCCGACAGCTGACCGCCATCTGACTGACTGTGTGCGGTAGCCCAGTTTCAAGTTCAGATTTTATTCCTTTCTTCCTCCATTCTCTTCCCATTCCACTTCCTTTCATTCTTTGTCAAGTCCCTGCACATTCCTGAGCCTTCATGCTCTCCAAGGGACCATTTCCATACAATTACAAGAATCAACCTCATTCAAACATTTCACAATCGTACTCCTCAAATCTTACATCCATCCACAAAACATTTGAACAAGGTAAAAATCACTTAATTGAATGGAGAACTATCAAAATCAAACCATTAACATATGCATTTCAACTAAGACAAAATTTCAAACCATTTCACATATTTGAACCAATACATTGCTCAAACTAACATGAGAAAAGAACCAAACCATTGAAGCTAAGGATATTCAAATATAGCATGCCTCAAGAAGAGCTAAAATGATCACTTGCCTTGACAATGGGTAAGCCAAAATCTCTCAAAATCCTACCCAAGAGTGAGCCATGAAATCTACACAAGAAGCCCCAAGAAATCCATTCAAAAATCATCATTTTTTGTCATCAAAACCCCCATTTCGAAATATGGGTTTGCATGTTAGTAGGAAGGCTTCCTAAGGAGCTCAAAAGACTCCATTGAGAAGATGAAGAAGGTTCCTTACATGTAGCTAACCAAACCAAGAGAAATGAGGAAGAAGAAGAGGTTGTTCAGCTAGAATCACAAAGAAAAAGGTAGTAATAGAAAGCTTGAGGTGAGAGGAAGAAGAAAATGGGCTCAGATTTCCATTCCAATCTTTCTAGCTAAGACATGCAAGATGAAGGTGGAAACAAGGAAGAGTTCTCCTCTCAGCCGGCTTTGAAAAGAAGTTGCAGGGAAAAAAAGAATTCTGAAACGTGAGGGAGATGAGGGAGATGACATGAATTAAGTTAAATGGGTTTGTGGGTCCCATTTGATTCTAAAACTTGAGATGGTTAAAACATCAGCTTGCGGGTCCCGGATGAAATCGACGAAAAAGACAAAATCGATCAACAAAAAATCTAGTTTCCAAAAAGTATAAATTTGGCATAGTTTTGAAATTTCAAAATTTGGGTCCAGATTTGGTGTGAAAGGACTGTTTTACCCTTTCGGGCCAAAACTTGGGTTTTTGTCCCCCAAACACAGACGGGTTGAAAACAAAAGTTGTAAAATAAAATAAAATCATTCAAATGAGATCGAAATCACGATTAAAATAGGAAAAACTAGAATTTCCTCCCAAGCTTACACGTACACTCAGGGCCTCCCTGAGCGTGTCTGACTAACACAAAGCGCTCTCAAAATTCCCTAAAGCTAATTCTAAGACTAAATCGAACCAATTTCTAACCCAACGAACATTAAACCCACATTATAACTAAACACGCACTTAATTGGTACTAATCGCGCTAATCCTGGGTCGGGGTCTGACATCCTCCACCCCTTAGGTTATTTGGTCCTCCAAATAAAAATAGTTATACCTCTGGTAACAAATGTCGATACTTTCTTTGAACCTGGTCTCTCAGTTCCCATGTAGCTTCTTCTAGTTCGTGATTTTCCCACTATACCTTAACCCAATGAATAGTCTGATTTCTTAATTCGTGTTCCTTGGTATCAATAATTCTGACCGGCTTTTCCACATACGAAGCATCTTCCCAGATTTCCAATGGTTCATGCTGTAGTACATGTGAAGGATTTGGAACGTATTTCTTCAACATAGAGACGTGAAAAATATTGTGTACCCCGGAGAGCTCCGGCGATAACGCAAGTCTATAGGCAACATCTCCAACCTTGCTTAAAATCTCATACGGACCGATGTACCTTCTTGCTAGTTTACCTTTAAACCTTAGAGTTCCTCTTACCAGAGATACCTTCAAAAATACTTTGTCACCTTCTTTAAACCGCACGTCCCTTCGGCGAGTGTCGGCATAACTTTTCTGTTTGCTTCGGGCAACCTTTAACCGTTCCTGAATCAACTTGATCTTATCACTTGTTTCCCCAACTATTGTCGGTCCGTGGAAGCTACGAACACCGACTTCTTCCCAGCAAACGGGGGTTCTGCATCTTCTACCATAAAGTGATTTGAAAAGAGTCATACTGATGCTAGAATGGTAACTGTTATTGTACATGAACTCGCAGAGCGGCAATTACTCATCCCATTGGACCTTGAAATCTAGCACACAAGCACGTAGCATGTCTTCCAAAGTCTATATAGTTCGTTTCGACTGACCTTCAGTCTGAGGATGGTATGCAGTGTTGAATTACAACTTGGTGCCCATAGATTCAAATAGGGTCTTCCAAAACCTTGAAACAAATATGCTATCTCGGTCCGAAGTAATGGAGATGGGTTGACCATGTCTACTGACAATCTCATTCATGAACAACTCTGCAAGTGGTGCCATGTGCATCTTGCTCCCTGTTTTCATAGGAATGAAGTGAACAGACTTCGTGAGACGATCCACTATAACCCAAATGGTGTTTTTCCCCTTCTTAGTAGTAGGCAAACCGGAGACGAAATCCATAGTGATGTGCTCCCACTTCCACTCCAGAATTTCCAATGGCTGCAACAACCTTGGAGGCTTCTGGTGTTCTGCCTTAATCTGTTGACAAGTGAGGCAACGAGATACAAAAGTTGCCATCTCTCGTTTCATGTTATTCCACCATAATCTATTCTTCAAATTTTGGTACATTTTAGTGCTTCCAGGATGCATAGAGTATCTCGTGTTGTGGGCTTCAATCATTATCTCATTCTTCAAGTCTTTGATGTTAGGCAGACACAAACGGTCACGAAAATACAACACTCCATCCACTATCTTGCAGTCTGGACGTTTTAAAATGTGCTTCACTGTCGCGACCCCGGACCGAGGTCCCCGACCCGGGCCCGCGACGTGGGTGAGTGTCCAACTATGATTAACCCACAGGTTTCTGCAGTGAGGATTCCCAAAACGAACATGGAACTATGTCACATGAACGATGGTTTGCGGAAGCATGTAGTAATCTCATATATACAATACATGTGATATAATATCAACTTGCATAAGTTAAGTCATCATCAAGGCAAGTATTCAGAGAAGGAAACATAAGCATGGCATTTCCAAAATTAGTTCAAGTTCCAAGACAACAAAAGTATGTTATGTTCAAGTTTACAATTCCCAAGTACAAAAAGGGCCAACAAAGGCCAAACATCCCTACATAACCAAAAACAACCCTTCCCATCCAAGTGTCGTACTCAAGACCTCACCCGACGTCTAGAGGACGTCATCAGGTTGCCACTCACGAGCTGGGGGTGGCTTAAAAGCCTCCTCCGGGCGCTCCTCCTCATGGGCAATGGCGCCTGCATCTGAACACCAAAGCAAACGGATCAGACACGACGGTCTGGCAGGTAATCAATTTAAGCATAACATAAATCAATTGAAAATCTGCAATAACCAATGCTTAAAAACATGACATGAGTTTTGAACAAAACTTGTATAGTGTACAAAGCAAAACTGGCATGATTTCAAGAAAAACATCATGATTCATTAATCCACATTGAGCTCATCCTTTCTCCGTCATACGTGATGACAAGAGCAAGCAAAACAAAACGAAACGAAAAGAAACGAGAGCCCGAGCCACACAAGGTGGGCGGGAAAACCGGCTGCGAAACCGGACAGAACAAGAATGTGTATAAATACACGACTAATCTGCAGATTGTCTTTATGTTTAAGGACCCCCTAACTAGTGGATCAGACTGAGAGGGCAGTTCAAGCTCAGCGGTATTCAATGATATTCATGTATGCACAAAACATATCGATACTTTACAAAACTTATCAAAATTGGGGGAAAACACTTATCAAAACGATGCAAAGAGAAACTAAACAAAGCGGCATAAGCCATAACAAAATAAGACTGAAAAGTGTTCCCCAACAAAGTATTTGAACAATTCAAAACAAAACTTATACTCGTAAAACAAAACAAGTACGAAACGAAATTCAGTATCAAATCACGATCCCAAAGCAAAATTTGCCAAGCATACGTTATGACCTTTCATTTGATCTTCATATGGTTGAGACCCAAATGCAATGAAAAAGGGGTTGGTGTTCCGAAAGTTAAAGGACATTTTAAGGCCTCAAGCACACAAACTCAAGTTAAAAGTTCCTAATCATATTCAGGTTTTCATCCCCAAGAGAAGTCTCATGAACATGTCTATTTTGAAAACTCGGTCAGCTTTTGGTCACCTGTCGGCTAGCCGAGTAGGTGGTTGTCGGCTGACAGACGGCTGACCACTAGGTCTCCTGACAGGGAAAACACCATTCTTGAAATGGAACCGAACTTCACTCGGTTGGCTGTCGGTCGACCGAGGTTGTGCATGTCGGTTGGCCGACAGCTGACCGACAATTCCCTGTCACGAAACACGCTTCTGGAAGTGGAACCGAACTGAACTCGATTGGCTGTCGGCTGACCGAAGTGAACATGTCGGCTAGCCGACAGCTGACCGCCAGCTGACCGACTGTGCACGGCAGCCCAGTTCAAGTCAGATTTCTCAATTCTTTCTTCCTCCATTCTTACCCCATTCCACCTCATTTCCTCCTTTGTCAAATCCCTACATTTCCCTTAAGCCTCCACGCTCTCCAAGGGGTCATTTCAACACAACTTCAACAATCAAATTCTTTCAACATTTCACAACCACTTCCTCAATTCTTTGATCCATCCATAAAACATTTAAACAAGATAAAAATCACTTAAATTGAATGAAAACCATCAAGATCAAACCACTAGCATATGCCTTTCAACTAAAACAAAATTTCCAACCATAACACATATTTGAATCAATACATTGCTCAAACTAGAATGGAGAAAGAACCAAACCATTGAAACTAAACATTCAAACATTGCATGCATCAAGAAGAGCTAAGTTGATCACTTGCCTTCACCAATGTGCTATCCAAAAAGTAAAACAAAGGCTCTCCAAAAGTCCCTTCCTACAGCTGAACCGAACTCTACAAGAAAGCCCCAAAACACAACTCAAAATCCACTAAAAATGTGAAACAAAGAACCCATTTTGAAAGGGGTTTTGCATGTGATTAAAACAAGATCCTAAGGGCCTAAGAAAACTCCTTTAAAATGATGAAGAAGGTCCCTTACCTGTAGCTAATCAAACCAAGAGGAACAAGGAAGAAGAAGGGGTTGTTCAGCTGGGATTGCAACACAAAGAGTAGCAATGGAACGCTTGCAGTGAGAGGAAGAAGATGGTGTGATCAGATCCTGGATTGGGGTCCTCTAGCCTTGACATGCAAGGAGAGAAAGTGAGAGGAAGAAGAGCTTTTTCTCAGCTGGGTTGGAGAAGAAGTTGCAGGTGATCGTCTAAAACGTGAGTGAGGAGGGAGAGGAGACAACTCACTTAAGTCAAACGGGTTGTGGGCCCCATTGACTTCAAGATTTGTAATGGATAAAACACCGACTTACAGGCCCTGGATGAAATCGACGAAGAAGAAAAAATTGATCACCGAAAAATCTAGTTTCCAAAAAGTATAAATTTAGCAAGGTTTTGAAATTTCGAAATTTGGGTCCAGATTTGGTGTGAAATGACTATTTTACCCATTTTGGGCCAAAACTTGGGTTTCTGGGCCTCAAACACCGACGGGCTGAAAACAAAAGTTGAACGATAAAATAAAACCATTCAAACAAAATCGAAATCGCGATTAAAATCGAAAAACTAGAATTTCCTCCCAAGCTTACACGTACACTCAAGGCACCCCTGAGTGTGTCTGACTAACACAAAGTGCTCTCAAAATTCCCCAAAGCTAATTCCAAGACTAAATCGAACCAATTTCTAACCCACGAATACTAACCCGCATTATAACTAAGCACACACTTAATATGCACTAATCGCGCTAATCCTGGGTTGGGGTTTGACATTCACAATCTTGGCCAAGTCCGGGTCTTGCAACTGACTGTCTTTGATTTTCTGAATGAATGTAGGCTCAGACACTGTTGTCGGATGTGAATTTCGACCCCCCCAATTTTCCTCTCCAAGAGAGGCATGGTTTGGGGAAATCTCCATTCATCTATATATATGCTATTTAAATTTTACATCGAAAATGAGGATTCCGACTACCCTCAAAATCGATGGATCACGATCGCCAGCTACGGTACGGCCGTAACACCGTTCTTCGACAAAAGTCGAAGAAATATGGGGAGAAAAATAATAAGGTGGGTTCTTCCTCTCGTCTAATGTGCTGCCGGCAACACACGACGGTTGTCCTGTCACATTAATTTGGGTCTCTTTGGGTCTCTTTAATTTTGGGTCAATTAAGGGTCATGAGTTAAAGTCCGAATAAAGGTTAATCCTAACATAGCATAATCGTAGTATATCCAAGTAAAACAAAATAACTAAAATAAAGAAAATAGAATAAAAGAGGGGGGAGGTGCCAAATATTTAAGAAGAGGATCGGCCCCGTTCCCGGGTACCCCCTTCTGATCCCTTGGCAAAACAGGGTTTAAAGGTTGATTTTTCAAACCAAAATGATGATGCAAATGAGACTTTGACTTGTGATTTCTGTGTTTTTCGTGTGCGATACACGAGTGATAAAAGTAAAAGGCCGATGGGCCAAAATTAATTGAAGGTGGCCGATGGGCCAAAATTGATTAGAGGTGGCCGATGGGCCAGTGTTTGTTTTAGGGTGGCCGATGGGCCGTGACTGATTAAAAGTGTGTGTGAAATCACTCATCTCATCTCGTTATTCTCATTTATTCAATTTTAGAAATCAATTCTTTATTCCCTTTATCATTAAGTTCGATTAAATATCTGGCACCTGAGGTGGAGGAAGAAATAAAAGGAAAATCTTTTTTGGGTTTATTTTGTTGGTTTTATAGTTTTTATGGCTTTTCAATATGGGGGCTAGAAGGGCCTAACTAGGGGATTTTACTTGGATTTACGTGATTAGTGCTTTACTACTGATCATCGGATTAACCCTAACCTAAGGTCCTAGACCGCCCACATCAGCTCTCCCAGTCCCCTAACGGAACAGGAAAAGTGATGGGGCGAAGCCTAATGCGCTAAGCTACCTAACGGGGAAATCCGATCTAATCCTAGGGTATGAACAGCCTGAGTTTGATGGTTCAGCGCCTAAGCAACTTATTAATTGTGATTTTTAATTGGTTCGGTTTGTTTTGAGTTGAAGATTGATTAAGAGGTGGATTAAATGTATTTTGGGGTTCTGTTTAAGTTGTTTAAGGTTCTAGAATTTATGGTTTATTTTAAAACGTAAAATGATGTCGAAATCCGTGAAACGGGGTTGGCAGAAAACTTGGGCGCCAGGGGGGTGGCGCCTAGGATATTCTGGTGACTTGGGCGCCCAGACAGTGGCGCCTAAG
Source organism: Persea americana (assembly GCA_029852735.1). Taxonomy (NCBI): domain Eukaryota; kingdom Viridiplantae; phylum Streptophyta; class Magnoliopsida; order Laurales; family Lauraceae; genus Persea; species Persea americana. Next base: position 18,739,265 of record CM056813.1, on the reverse strand, counting down.
TGGCTGTTTCTGGGTGGTTTGGCTAGCGACGATGGTATCGATGTTATTTTCGAAATCCAAGGAGTTCTTACTTGGTGAATTTTAATGTTTCAAATTGTTTTAATTCTCTGATGTTCAAATGTCAAAGGGATTCGGATCCAGATTTTGAAACAAAATTTAGAATTTGCGTTTTAGTGCAAATGAGAGGATAGGCTCCAAGGGGGTGGCGCCTAAGTTGATGGCTTGTGATTTTAAGTATTCCGTTGGGACTTAGTTATTGGTTTTTTTGATTCGGGGGTTGTTTTAGGTTCTGGTTTCAATTAATTTAAATTATATGATGATTAATTACTCATTTTAAATTGAAGTTGTGAACCAAGGTTATAGTGTAGGTTAGGCGCCACAGGGGTGGTGCCTAGGTGGTTGTTTGTTTGTTCGTAAAGGCTTTGGGAGCTAAGCCTGAATCGATTAAAGTTTCAAACATTTTTAAGTTAAAAGTGTTTTAATATGTTGATTCGGATTGGTTTAAATGTTAATTAATTATGTTAAGTTGTTGGTTGGGGTACTTTATGAAAACAGATAGGCTGGGCGCCCAGGGAGTGGCGCCTAGGTTAATTTTGAGGGTGGGCGCCCAAGGGGTGGCGCCCAGATGAATTGTTTTGTGCTTCGGGTCGGTTTCGTATTTTTTAAGTTGATTTGCGGTTGAGCTTTTAAGGTTTGATGTATTTTAAATTAAAAATGTTCTGTTGCGATGATTAAGATTAAATTTCGTTTCAATTAATTTGGCTTTAGCGATGGGAGAGGCTGGGCGCCCAGAGAGCGGTGCCCAGGTGGAGGTGACAGGATGGGGGTGACAGGATGGGCGCCCAGGGGGTGGCGCCCAAGTGTCTGCCTTGTGCGTCCGAGTTGGTTCGATGTTTTAAGTCTATTCGGGTTTATGGCTTTGATTGTTTTAGATTTCAAGGGTGTTCCGGTGTGTTGATCGTGATTGACTTCGAATTTAATTTCAAGTGGGGTTTCCTAGTGATTGGGTAGGACGGGCGCCAGGAGGGTGGTGCCCAAGTGGATGCAGAAGGATAGGCACCAAGCGGGTGGCGCCTAAGTGGATGTTTTTGTGGTTTATTCGTTTTGTACTTTCTAAATTGGTTTGAGTCCAAATTGATTAAGGTTTCGAGTCTTTTAGGATAATAGTGTTTTGAGGTATTAATTCGGGTTTAATCCATTAAGTTTAATTAAATGGTGGTTTCTAAGGGAATGTGATAAGATAGGCGCCAGGAGGGTGGTGCCTAAGTGTAAAGGCAAGCTGGGCGCCCAGGGGGTGGCGCCCAGGTGTCTGTTTTATGGTTTCGGGTGGCTTTTGCGTTTTTAGGTTGGTTCAAGTCTAAGTTGATTGAGGTTTTAGATTTCTTAAATTTAAAAGTGTTTTGTTATGTTAACTAGGATTAAATTTGGGTTATGTTTAATTAGAAATTTTAATTAGGGGTTCTTTAGAAACGGGAAAGGATGGGCGCCAAGAGGGTGGTGCCCAGGTGGCAGTGCAGGCTGGGCGCCAAGGGGGTGGCGCCCAGGTGGACTTTTTTTAGAGTTTTGTTGGTTTTGAGTTTTTGAGTTAATTAGAGATTAAGTCGATTAAGGTTTACTTATTCTAGGTTTAAAATGTTTTACTGTGTTGATTCAGATTAGTTTAAAGCCTTAACTAATTAGCTTAAACTTTAATCGGGTTGTCTTAGGGAATGAACAGGCTGGGCGCCCAGAGGGTGGCGCCCAGGTGGCTGTGGAAGGATGGGCGCCCAGGGGGTGGCGCCCAGGTGGCTGTTTTTTGGGGTTTTGGTTTTTTTGTGTTTTTAAAGTTCTTAGTTATTTCTAAATCCGAATTAATTAGGGTCTTAATGTTTTAGAACTCTTAATGATGTGATGTTGCTTAAGTTTACTAATTATGTTGTTTTAATTAATCTTAGGATTTGTCCTACTTAGGCACCAAATTCAATAACTTAGACTATCTAACTATTCTTTTTGGGTTTTTGGATATCTTTTAATTTGTTTTTGGTTTCTCCTCTAATTTACTAGAGAGTAAGGAAAGAGAAGAAGGGATTTTATGTTTTATGATTTTTTTTGGGATTTTCTATGGATGTGTGGTTCAAATGATATGATGTGAAGTGTGACAAAGATGATAATTCGAAGTTCAGAACAGATCATACAACCAAACATATCATTAATATGCAGTTTCTAAATGAACTAAATGCGGAAGATTTGAAGTTATGCCCAAAAGTGGAGAAATCCACTTGGGCGCCACCCCTGTGGCGCCTACCCTGCTCAGTCAGGGTTTTCAACGGAACACAACGAACGCACAAGAATCTTAGTGTTTTCAACACAACTTCCAATATTCAGCGATTGATGCGAATGTCTTAATTCGAACTACTAGCGATGCAACTAACGAAATTATAAGCAAACAATGCAACGGGCGGAGATAAAGAACCCGGACCCTGTCTCGGAAGGGTAGGCGCCCAGGGGGTGGCGCCCAGGTGATTCTGGAAAGGTCAGGCGCCCAGTGGGTGGCGCCCAGGTGTTCTGGAGAGGGCAGGCGCCCAGGGGGTGGCGCCCAGGTGATTCTGGAAAGGTCAGGCGCCCAGTGGGTGGCGCCCAGGTGTTCTGGAGAGGGCAGGCGCCCAAGGGGTGGCGCCCAGCCTTTCTGCCAATGGTTGCTTGCGATCTTTTCAATATAAATGATGATGATGATGATGCTAATGCGAGATCTAATCTAGCTATGCAATATGAACTACGAAATCAAAGAAAACTTACTATGTTAGAATGAACCTAAACATGTTCCTAATATGATGAGATGCTAATACCATTTTTATCTCAAGTTAATGTAGATCTATGATGCTCAAATGGCCCTAAGCATGTTTCTAAGCATGAATGGTAATGGAGTGTAGTAAAAGAAGGGAGATCTAGGAATACCGGTATGAAGAAACGTTTCTCAAGTTCCTAGATTGAAACCTTCGCAAAGATCCATAGCTTTACTTGAAGATATGGAAGCCTCCTCTTCTCTTTCTCCTTCTTCTACTATAGATCTGTAGTTCTTCTCTAATGGTGGCTACCTTTCTTCTTCCTTTTCTATTCTCTCCTTTTGCCTCTTTTCTTAGGGTTTTTGGGTAGCCTCCTCTTGTAAATGAAGTTAAGAGGGATTATATAGGTTTGGGACGAGTTTAGAAGGGGCTAGGGCTTCATTAATTCGTGTTTCTAGAAGGTCTCACGCATCCCTAGGCGGCTTAAGTTGTTTTAGGGTGAACTAGGGTTTGGAGGGAGGATGGGCGCCCATGGGGTGGTGTCAAACCCCGACCCAGGATTAGCGCGATTAGTGTTAATTAAGTGCGTGTTCAGTGGTAATGTGAGTTTAGTGTACGTGGGATTAGAAATTGGTTCGATTTAGTCTAGAATTAGCTTTGGGGAATTTTGAGAGCGTTTTATGCATTTTGGTCACACTTAAGGGTGCCTTGAGTGTACGTGTAAGCTTGGGAGGAAATTCCATTTTTCGGATTTTAATCGTGATTTCGATCTCTTTTGAATGGTTTTATTTTATTAATAAACTTCTGTGTTCAACTTGATTGTGTTTTAGGCCCAGAAACCCAAGTTTTGGCCCAAAGGGGGTAAATCAGTCTTTTCACACCAAATCTGAACTCAAATTTCGAAATTTCAAAACTATGCCAAATTTATACTTTTTGGAAACTAGATTTTTCGGCGATCATTTTAGTCTTCTTCGTCGTTTTCATCCGGGGCCCACAAGTCAGTGTTTTAAGCATTGCAAGGTTTGGAGCAATGGGGCCCACAAGAACCCAATTTGAACTAATACCCTTCTCCCTCATTTTTCTTTCACTCACGATTCAAGCTCCCTGCAACTCTTCAACCCAGCTGAGATTCTTCTTCTTCCCTTCCTTTCTTCTCTTTGCATGTCTAAGCTAGAGAGCTTCAAATCAAAAACCAATCATACCATCTTCTTCCTCTCAACTCAAGGAATCCATTGCTACCATTTTCTTGGAGATCCCAGCTGTGTTTCCACTCCATTTTCTTCTCCTCTTCTTGTTTAGCAAGCTACAGGTAATGGATCTCTTTCTCCTCTCCAATGTAGTCTTTTGAGTTCCTTAGGAGCCCATTTTTCAAGCATGCAACACCCACTTCGAAATGGGTCATTGTCTTCTCTTTTTGATGGATTTTTGAAGTTCTTTTCATGGGTTTTCTTGTAGATTTCGTGGAGTACTTTTGGTAGGAATTGTTTCTGAGATTGTGGGGCTAGGACCTTGGTAAAGGCAAGTGATCAACTTAGATTCATAATGCATGCAATATTGGAATGTTTTAACTTTCATGATTTGATTTCTTTTCTATGCTATTTTGGACAATGTATTGTTTTAAGGATGTGTTATAGTCTGAAATCTTGTTTTAATGGAAATGCATTTGCTAATGGTTTGTATTAATGGTTTTTCATTCATTTGAAGTTGTTTTTATCTTGCCAAATTGTGTTACAAATGGATGCAAGGATGGAGAAATTGTTGTGAGATGATTGGGAGAATGGAATGTTAGAATTTGAATGGAAATTGCCCTTGGAGAGCATGGAGGCTCAGGGGATATGCAGGAATTTGACTAAGGAGTGAAATGGTGAAAGGAGGTGTGAAATCTGAATTCAGCTGAAGCTGCCGCAGACAGGCGGTTAGCAGTCGGCCAGCAGTCGGCTAGCCGACTGTTGACCCACGGCTAACCGACCCTGTGTCGGTTAGAATAACAGTAGCTCATTTTCTGCACAGGGCGTGGTCGGCCCGCAGGCGGTCAGCAGGCGGCTAGCCGACCTGCGCAAGAAATTGGAAAAATAGTATGTTCCTGATCAGTCGGTCAGCAGTCGGTCGGGTGGTCGGTCAGCCGACCAGCAACTGGCGGTTAGCCGCCAGGTAGCCGCGTGGTGACCGAGTGTATATAAGGAGAATTTTGAAGGGGCTTTGATGGGAGAGAAAAAAACTAGAATATGTTATGGGGTCTTTAGCCTGATGCTGTGCAGTTGAAACATGAAATGTTGTTCAGCTTCGGAAACACCAATTCATTTAAACTCCAACATTTGGGTTTCAACTTCACGAGAATCAAACAAAGAACCTTAGCATATACTTGACATAATTGTTTCGAAATCTTGAATTTTGACACGAAGAATACGTTCTGTACCTGTTTTGATTTACAAACATGTATTTAACTTTTGATTTGTCTCAAGGACTATATTGGGGACACTTTTCCAGCTTTGATGTTATAGCTTTTGCCATTCTTGTTTAGTCTCGTCTGGCATTGTTTTGATAAGTGTTTTTCCCTATTTTCGCTAAGTTTGTACAAGTATTGGTCAGTTTTATGCATACATGAATATCATAGAGTACCACTGAGCTTGGACTGCCCTCTCAGTCTGATCCACTAGTTAGGGGGTCCTAAAACATAAGGGCAATCTGCAGATTAGTCGTGTATTTATACACATCTTTGTTTTGTCCGGTTCCGCGGCCGGTTTTCCGCCCACCTTGTGTGGCTCGGACTTCTGTTTCGTTTTGTCTCGTTTTGTTTCGTTTCGCTTGCTCTTGTCATTTCGTATGACGGAGAAAGGATGAGCTCAATGTGGATCCGTGAATCATGTTATTTTATTGAAAAGCATATTAGTTTTGAATTGCACCTTAAACATGTTTTGTTCAGAACTCATGCAATGTTTTAAAGTGCTGATTACTTTCACATTATCTGATTTGTATTATGTCCAAGCTGTTCACCTGCCAGACCGTCGTGTCTGACCCCTTTGTTTTGGTGTTTAGATGCAGGCGCCGTTGTTATTGCGGAGGAGCGCCCGGAGGAGGCTTTTGAGCCACCCCCAGCCCGTGAGTGGCAACCCGACGACGTCCTCTAGACGTCGGGCGGAGTCTTGAGCACGATGCACATAGAGGGGATCATTTTGCTATTTTGGGAATGTATGGCCTTTGTTGGCCTTTTTCACCTTTTTGGGGTTATGTAACTTAACACTTTGTTATCTTGAAACTTAAACTGAATCGGGTAAAGCAATGCTTACATTTTTTACTCTGATTACCATCTTAATGATGATTTAACATATGCAATTCTGAATCATTAGGTTTATGTCATTGAATTGTGATGAGATTACTTGCACGCTTCCGCAAATCATTGTTAGTGTGAGATTGTTACATGTTCGTTTTGGGAATCCTCACCGCGGAAACCTGTGGGTTAATCATAGTTGGATGGACAACAACCGTCGCGGGGCCCGGACTTGGGGAAACCTCGGTCCGGGGTCGCGACAGGACTGGTATCAGAGCGGGACATGTTTCAGGCAATTAAAAGAAACTATAAACTCTTAGGGACGTGGCGAGGATCCGTGAACACGTTAGATCAGTAGTGTGGACTTAGAGACCAAACCCCAATTTGTTATTATGTACTGACAATTTGTTTTACAGCATCATGCCTCCAAAAAGAACTCCGAATCAGAATGCTTCAGGGAGCAATACCAATAATGATAACAGTGAAACACATGATGAACAGCCACCTACAATGACTCAGTTTCAGGCACTTATGCAAGCCATGTTAGAACAACAGAGGCAAGCTAATGAAAGTCAGACAAGAATGCAGAGGGAAGCTAATGATGTCCAAGCTAGGCTACAAAGAGAGGCCAATGAGAACCAAGCTAGGTTCCAAGAACAGCTAGCTAAGAAGGATGAGGAAATGGCACAAGTTCAAAGACAGCTTTTGGAAGTTTTACAAACTAGGCCTCAACCCCTTCCTAGACAACCGGGGGGACCGAATATTATCATCAACAATCGAGAACAAGACCCTAACATTTTGTTCGAGAGGTTCAGGAAGAGAGGACCCAAGGAGTTCTCAGGTCAAGAAGACCCGTTGGCTGCAGATGACTGGCTAGTTAATGTAGAGAAGATCTTTGATGTATTCACTTGTACAGGCTTACAGAAGGTCAACCTCACAGCTTCTCTATTTTATGGATTAGCGGACACTTGGTGGCAAACGGTTAAGGAACCGTATCAGATTATGCCAGATGGGGTTACATGGGAAACTTTTAAAATTCAATTCACTGATAAGTATGTCCCTTCTCATGTCAAGAGGCAGAAAGCTATAGAGTTTCAGCAGCTCAAGCAGGGTAACATGACAGTTTTGGAGTATGTGACGAAGTTTGAAAGGCTTGCTAGATATGCTCGAGAGTTAATAGACACCGAGCAGAAGAAGATTACTAAATTCTTAGAAGGGCTGAACCCCATCATCATGAGGGATGCTACAGGAGTAGTTCCACCAGCCACCTTCGATGAAGCAGTCAAAAGAGCATACAAGTTTGAGGACATCAACAATCAGATCATCAGGGATAGAAAGCAACAGTACCACCAACAGAACCAAAGGTCACAGAACAAGAAGCCAAGACAAGAGCAAAACCCTCCAAGGCAAGGTGCGTGTGCACATTGTGGCAAAAATCATGAGACTGCACAATGTCGAAAAGCCACGGGAGCTTGTTTTAGATGTGGGGCTATGGATCATACCATTCGAGATTGCCCACAAGTGCAAAATCTGGCCAATAGGAACCAGCCACAAAGGCAAGCAGCACCACAGGCTCCAGCCCAGAACCCAGCAAGACCACCTCAGCAGCAACAAGGCAGGCAACAAGTTCAAAATCAGAATGCTCGTCCTCCTCAGCAGCAGCAGCAGAACAGAAATGCACAAGGGAGGCAGAATAGACCACAGCAGCAAGGCCGAGCATACAATCTTAATCGTGTCGATGCCGATGCTGCGGGCGATGTAGTTGAAGGTAAACTTTTCATCTGTGGAGTAGAAGCTCAAATTTTATTTGATCCTGGAAGCACTCATTCATTTTTATCTCCTGTGTTTGCGAAGATGATTGCTATGCCATTTAGAATTCTTGATTATATCTTGACTGTCACTACACCAGTAGGTAAACAGGCCGTTTGTAGAAATTATTACCCAAATTGTTCAGTTCTATTAGGAGAAGTCAACCTTCCAGCAGATCTTATTATTTTAGACATGCATGATTTTGATGTCATCTTAGGCATGGATTGGTTAGAGAAGTATCATGCAACCATGGATTGCTTTAGTAAAACTATTACTTTTAAGTTGAAAGGAGAACAGGCAGATTTGATTGTTCAGGGAAACAGGAAGAAAGGCCAAGTGGGGATTATTTCAGCACTAAAGGCAAGCAGAATGGTATCTAGTGGTTGTGAAGCTTTTGTAGCGTTTATCACGGAGGATAAACGGTTCCAAGGGGTGGAGGAAATCCCCGTTGTATGTGAGTTTCCAGATGTTTTTCCGGAAGAAATCCCAGGTTTACCACCAATTCGAGAGGTTGAGTTCACGATTGAGCTCCTTCCAGGGACAGCTCCAATTTCTATTGCACCTTACAGGATGGCTTCAGCAGAATTAGGTGAACTAAAACTCCAATTGCAAGAACTATTGAGCAAAGGTTTCATTAGACCAAGCGTTTCACCTTGGGGAGCACCAGTGTTGTTTGTGAAAAAGAAGGATGGAAGCTGGAGAATGTGCATAGACTATAGAAGACTGAACCATATGACTGTCAAGAACAAGTATCCGTTGCCGAGAATAGATGAATTGTTTGATCAATTGCAAGGAGCAGCGTATTTTTCCAAGATAGATTTGAGGTCTGGGTATTATCAGCTGCGAGTTAGAGAGTCAGATGTGCCTAAAACAGCTTTTCGAACTAGATACGGGCACTATGAGTTTCTGGTGATGCCATTTGGGTTGACTAATGCACCCGCTGTATTTATGGCTCTCATGAACAAAGTCTTTGCGGAGCACTTGGATCACTTTACAGTGGTGTTTATCGATGACGTTCTAGTGTATTCTAAGAGTAAGGAAGAGCATGAAGAGCACTTGAGGACATCACTACAGCTTTTGAAGGACAACCAGCTCTATGCAAAGCTAAGTAAATGTGAATTTTGGTTAGAGCAAGTGGCTTTTCTAGGCCACGTTATTTCAAGAAAAGGCTTAGCAGTGGACCAGTCCAAAGTCGAAGCAGTCGTCAATTGGAAAAGGCCAAGCAGTGTGACAGAAATCAGAAGCTTTTTGGGACTAGCAGGTTATTACAGGAGGTTTGTCCAGGGATTTTCATCTATTGCAGCACCATTGACAAAGTTAACTAGGAAAAATGTGCCTTTTACATGGACAGACCATTGTGAAGAAAGTTTTCAAGAGCTGAAGAAAAGATTGACTACAGCTCCAATCCTCACTTTACCGTCGGGAAGTGGAGGATTTGTTATCCATACAGATGCTTCAAATGTAGGATTGGGTTGTGTGCTGATGCAGAATGATAAAGTAGTTGCTTATGGTTCAAGGCAGTTGAAAGAGCATGAGAAGAATTATGCAACTCATGATTTGGAATTAGCAGCGGTTGTATTTGCTTTGAAAATGTGGAGACATTACCTATATGGAGAGAAATTTGAAGTACATTCAGATCACCGGAGTCTACAGTATCTATTTTCGCAGAAAGAGTTGAACATGAGGCAGAGACGATGGATGGAGTACATCAAAGACTATGACTTCCTAATCAAGTATCATCCGGGCAAGGTGAATGTAGTAGCTGATGCATTGAGCAGAAAATCAGTGGTTATGGCTAGCTTGAGAGGAGTCAGTGTCTTGTATCAATTTGAAGAATTGGGAGTAGAAGTGCAACCGTTAAGGCAGGGCGTGATGTTGGCAAGTATGTTAGTGTCTGAACCTATTTTCATCCAGAAAATCAAAGACAGTCAATTGCAAGACCCGGATTTGGCCAAGATTGTGGGACACATTTCAGAACGTCCAGACTTCAGAGTTGTAGATGGAGTGTTGTACTTCCGTGACCGTTTGTGTGTGCCTAACCTCGAGGACTTGAAGAATGAAATTATGACTGAAGCTCATAACACGAGATACTCTATGCATCCTGGGAGTACAAAAATGTACCAAAATTTGAAGAACCGATTCTGGTGGAATAACATGAAGCGAGAGATTGCAGCTTTTGTATCTAGGTGCCTCACGTGTCAACAGATTAAGGCAGAACACCAGAAGCCTCCAGGGTTGTTGCAACCATTGGACATTCCGGAATGGAAATGGGAACACATCACTATGGATTTCGTCTCCGGTTTGCCTACTACCAAGAAAGGGAACAATGCTATCTGGGTTATAGTAGATCGTCTTACGAAGTCTGCTCACTTCATTCCTATGAAGACAGGGAGTAAGATGCATATGGCACCACTTACAGATTTATTTGTTACTGAGATAGTCAGCAGACATGGACAACCCGTCTCCATCACTTCCGACAGAGATAGCAGATTTGTTTCGAGATTTTGGAAGACCCTATTCGAATCTATGGGCACTAAGTTGCAATTCAGCACTGCATACCATCCTCAGACTGATGGCCAGTCAGAGCGAACTATACAGACTTTAGAGGACATGCTACGGGCTTGTGTGCTAGATTTCAAGGTTCAATGGGATGAGTATTTACCACTGTGTGAGTTTGCATATAACAACAGCTACCATTCCAGTATTGGGATGGCACCTTTCGAAGCACTCTATGGTAGGAGATGCAGAACTCCTGTTTGCTGGGAAGAAGTCGGTGTTCGTAGCTTTCACGGACCGACAATAGTTGGAGAAACAAGTGATAAGATCAGGTTGATTCAAGAACGGTTAAAGGTTGCTCGAAGTAGACAAAAGAGTTATGCTGATACTCGTAGAAGAGATTTGCAGTTTAAAGAAGGTGACAAGGTATTTTTGAAAGTATCTCCGACTCGAGGAACTCTGAGATTTGGACAGAAAGGCAAGCTCGCGAGAAGGTACATCGGGCCGTACGAGATTTTGAGCAAGATAGGAGATGTTGCCTATAGACTTGCGTTACCGCCGGAACTCTCCGGGGTACACAATGTTTTTCACGTCTCTATGTTGAAGAAATACGTCCCAAATCCTTCACATGTTCTACAACATGAACCACTGGAAATTCGAGAAGATGCATCGTACGTGGAGAAGCCGGTTAGAATTGTGGACACCAAAGAACAAGAGTTAAGAAATCGGACAATTCACTGGGTCAAAGTACAGTGGGAAAATCATGAGCCAGAAGAAGCGACATGGGAACTACGAGAGCAAGTCCAGAGAAAGTATCCTGAACTATTACCAGAGGTATATTTATTTTTATTTGGAGGACCAAATAACCTAAGGGGTGGAGGATGTCAAACCCCGACCCAGGATTAGCGCGATTAGTGTTAATTAAGTGCGTGTTCAGTGGTAATGTGAGTTTAGTGTACGTGGGATTAGAAATTGGTTCGATTTAGTCTAGAATTAGCTTTGGGGAATTTTGAGAGCGTTTTATGCATTTTGGTCACACTTAAGGGTGCCTTGAGTGTACGTGTAAGCTTGGGAGGAAATTCCATTTTTCGGATTTTAATCGTGATTTCGATCTCTTTTGAATGGTTTTATTTTATTAATAAACTTCTGTGTTCAACTTGATTGTGTTTTAGGCCCAGAAACCCAAGTTTTGGCCCAAAGGGGGTAAATCAGTCTTTTCACACCAAATCTGAACTCAAATTTCGAAATTTCAAAACTATGCCAAATTTATACTTTTTGGAAACTAGATTTTTCGGCGATCATTTTAGTCTTCTTCGTCGTTTTCATCCGGGGCCCACAAGTCAGTGTTTTAAGCATTGCAAGGTTTGGAGCAATGGGGCCCACAAGAACCCAATTTGAACTAATACCCTTCTCCCTCATTTTTCTTTCACTCACGATTCAAGCTCCCTGCAACTCTTCAACCCAGCTGAGATTCTTCTTCTTCCCTTCCTTTCTTCTCTTTGCATGTCTAAGCTAGAGAGCTTCAAATCAAAAACCAATCATACCATCTTCTTCCTCTCAACTCAAGGAATCCATTGCTACCATTTTCTTGGAGATCCCAGCTGTGTTTCCACTCCATTTTCTTCTCCTCTTCTTGTTTAGCAAGCTACAGGTAATGGATCTCTTTCTCCTCTCCAATGTAGTCTTTTGAGTTCCTTAGGAGCCCATTTTTCAAGCATGCAACACCCACTTCGAAATGGGTCATTGTCTTCTCTTTTTGATGGATTTTTGAAGTTCTTTTCATGGGTTTTCTTGTAGATTTCGTGGAGTACTTTTGGTAGGAATTGTTTCTGAGATTGTGGGGCTAGGACCTTGGTAAAGGCAAGTGATCAACTTAGATTCATAATGCATGCAATATTGGAATGTTTTAACTTTCATGATTTGATTTCTTTTCTATGCTATTTTGGACAATGTATTGTTTTAAGGATGTGTTATAGTCTGAAATCTTGTTTTAATGGAAATGCATTTGCTAATGGTTTGTATTAATGGTTTTTCATTCATTTGAAGTTGTTTTTATCTTGCCAAATTGTGTTACAAATGGATGCAAGGATGGAGAAATTGTTGTGAGATGATTGGGAGAATGGAATGTTAGAATTTGAATGGAAATTGCCCTTGGAGAGCATGGAGGCTCAGGGGATATGCAGGAATTTGACTAAGGAGTGAAATGGTGAAAGGAGGTGTGAAATCTGAATTCAGCTGAAGCTGCCGCAGACAGGCGGTTAGCAGTCGGCCAGCAGTCGGCTAGCCGACTGTTGACCCACGGCTAACCGACCCTGTGTCGGTTAGAATAACAGTAGCTCATTTTCTGCACAGGGCGTGGTCGGCCCGCAGGCGGTCAGCAGGCGGCTAGCCGACCTGCGCAAGAAATTGGAAAAATAGTATGTTCCTGATCAGTCGGTCAGCAGTCGGTCGGGTGGTCGGTCAGCCGACCAGCAACTGGCGGTTAGCCGCCAGGTAGCCGCGTGGTGACCGAGTGTATATAAGGAGAATTTTGAAGGGGCTTTGATGGGAGAGAAAAAAACTAGAATATGTTATGGGGTCTTTAGCCTGATGCTGTGCAGTTGAAACATGAAATGTTGTTCAGCTTCGGAAACACCAATTCATTTAAACTCCAACATTTGGGTTTCAACTTCACGAGAATCAAACAAAGAACCTTAGCATATACTTGACATAATTGTTTCGAAATCTTGAATTTTGACACGAAGAATACGTTCTGTACCTGTTTTGATTTACAAACATGTATTTAACTTTTGATTTGTCTCAAGGACTATATTGGGGACACTTTTCCAGCTTTGATGTTATAGCTTTTGCCATTCTTGTTTAGTCTCGTCTGGCATTGTTTTGATAAGTGTTTTTCCCTATTTTCGCTAAGTTTGTACAAGTATTGGTCAGTTTTATGCATACATGAATATCATAGAGTACCACTGAGCTTGGACTGCCCTCTCAGTCTGATCCACTAGTTAGGGGGTCCTAAAACATAAGGGCAATCTGCAGATTAGTCGTGTATTTATACACATCTTTGTTTTGTCCGGTTCCGCGGCCGGTTTTCCGCCCACCTTGTGTGGCTCGGACTTCTGTTTCGTTTTGTCTCGTTTTGTTTCGTTTCGCTTGCTCTTGTCATTTCGTATGACGGAGAAAGGATGAGCTCAATGTGGATCCGTGAATCATGTTATTTTATTGAAAAGCATATTAGTTTTGAATTGCACCTTAAACATGTTTTGTTCAGAACTCATGCAATGTTTTAAAGTGCTGATTACTTTCACATTATCTGATTTGTATTATGTCCAAGCTGTTCACCTGCCAGACCGTCGTGTCTGACCCCTTTGTTTTGGTGTTTAGATGCAGGCGCCGTTGTTATTGCGGAGGAGCGCCCGGAGGAGGCTTTTGAGCCACCCCCAGCCCGTGAGTGGCAACCCGACGACGTCCTCTAGACGTCGGGCGGAGTCTTGAGCACGATGCACATAGAGGGGATCATTTTGCTATTTTGGGAATGTATGGCCTTTGTTGGCCTTTTTCACCTTTTTGGGGTTATGTAACTTAACACTTTGTTATCTTGAAACTTAAACTGAATCGGGTAAAGCAATGCTTACATTTTTTACTCTGATTACCATCTTAATGATGATTTAACATATGCAATTCTGAATCATTAGGTTTATGTCATTGAATTGTGATGAGATTACTTGCACGCTTCCGCAAATCATTGTTAGTGTGAGATTGTTACATGTTCGTTTTGGGAATCCTCACCGCGGAAACCTGTGGGTTAATCATAGTTGGATGGACAACAACCGTCGCGGGGCCCGGACTTGGGGAAACCTCGGTCCGGGGTCGCGACAGGTGGCGCCCACATGGCCTGCGCAGGCTGGGCGCCCACAGGGTGGTGCCCAGGTGATCCTGGAGAGAGTGGGCGCCCACAGGGTGGTGCCCAGCTGATTCAGTTCGTCTTCGGTGCTTGGTCTCTACGTATGAGTGGTCCCGGTCTAATCTCAAGCCAATTAGTGGAATTTGGAGGTGGGCGCCCATGAGGTGGTGCCTATGTGGAACTTAGGAGGGTAGGCGCCACATGGGTGGTGCCTAGGTGGAGTCGATTTATTTTCGGAGTTCGGTCCCTACGTTGAGAGGTCCCGGGCTACTTTTAGGCTAAGTAGTGAAGTTTGGAGGCTGGGCGCCCACCATGGGGCGCCTAGGTGGTCCCAAGCTGTGTGGGCGCCCAGCATGGGGCGCCTAGGTGAATTTTAGTGGGATGGGCGCCACATGGGTGGTGCCCAGATGATCTCTTCTTAGGACAAACTTCGGAAGCTCATAACTTTTGACTCGCTTATCGGATTTGGACGTTCTACATACCACCGGAAAGCTCTCGAAGTGAGGAATTCAATGGTATAAATGTCTTGACAAATAGGAGCTGAAAAATATGGGGGATCTCTGGACCAATGAATTCGATTTCCTAACTTAGGCTAATCGGGTGACATTTTGGCAAACTAAGTATGGTCTTTAGAGGGATTGGCCTAAGCATGTCTTAAGTGATCCAAAAAGGGTTTGAGTGGTGTCATGGTTCACTTCTTGTGTGAGTAGTGAATTGGGCTCGAGATCTCGACGCAACTTGGCTTTTCTCTCGCGAATTTCTAGAAATCGTCGAACTAAGTCTAAAATTAGCAACAAGCATCTTCATCGTCGTTAATTAATCTGAATTATGTCTTTAATCATTCAATTATGGATGAAATGGGGGCACCACTATATATGATAGGTATTTAAGGCTATCATAGGGGCCAAATGAGGTGTCTACAGTATGCCCCTCTTTGGAGAGCAACACGTGGAGAGTTGTGCTCCAAAGAAAGTAGACACACCACTCATGACTCACGGGAGCTTTTGAGCTCGCGGGAGTGGCCATCTATGGATGTATGCAATTGCAAATTCATTCTAAAGATGAGGTTCACTTTTCTAGGATCGATCCCGATTCAGGGGGAAAAAGAAAAAGAAGAAGTTACGTGCCTACTGATTTGATTGGAAACCCGAGATCTGTGCCTCGGTGCCCGTGGTATTGCCACGTGGCGGGTTGGGAACTGTGCCCCGGTTGCTGAAATTTAAAATGATGGCGGGAACTGTGCCCCGGTGGTCTGAATCAGAAGTCAATCTTTCGATTGGTTAAGTCACTATTAGAATTTCATTTGTTCATGCAATAGAGTTTAATTCAAATGGTCATATATAGCGTCTTTTAACTTTCATCCACAGTTGAATGTTCAAGGCATAGTTAAAACTAACTAGCAAAAATGGGGATCTTGAAGGCAATTACAAACATAGTTCAAGCAATAGTGTGAGGTGCATATGAGAATGAGATGCATTTTTATTTTTTTTTTAAAGATGTTTGATTTTAAAACTCAGGTATGCATCGAAAAAGCTAAATCAACGGAAGACGGTCACCGGGAAAGCCATCACTCTCTACTCTCTAGGGATCTTGGTCTTCACCCAAGCTTAAATGAGAACCTGGGATAGATTCGATCATCTTTTTGGTGCTTATCATGGAGAGTTTCAAGTTACACGGTTTCCATCTTCCAACGTCAAGATTTGAGTCGGCGAACGCACAATTCATGAGAACATGATATTATGGTTGCCATACCGGTTATAAGCGCTTAAGGGAGGCCTACGGCGACTCAATTTCCAGACATGAAGTAAAATCATGAAAATCACAGTCAAGGGTACTTACCTCCTGAGCTTTCCGTAAATCCAATGTTGGGGACCACTGCCACTTCCTTTCATCATTTGTTTGCCGAAGTTTGAGTCATATGCCTCCATCAGTGTACTTGAAGGTCCTTCGCCTTTGGTGTCTTCATTTTTGTTTTGGGGACCTGTATTGAACAAAAACTAAAAGATTCTACATTTCTCATTGTTAGTGCTCCGTAGTTCAAATTTCATTGATGGAGATGACATGGGATGCAATGCACAATGTTAGATGTATACATGATGGGACTAATGTGCCTGTGACGGGATCTTATGTGATGGGACAATGTTTGATTGACAATGTGCACCATTTCTTTGTGCCTCTCTTAACTTGCTTTCTCTCTCTCTCTCTTTTGGTTATTTATTTATTCTTTTTTTTTTTTTGTTTTTCTTTGTTTTTTGTTTTGTTTTGTTTTTATTTTGTTTTTATTTTTTTCTTCTTTCTCTTTTTATATTTTATATTTTTTTATCATTATTATTTAATCATCGATCATCATTAATTCTTGTTCGGGTTCAACTTCTCAAAATTCTAGGACAATTTGGCTCAAAGAGGCCTTTGGTTCTCTAAGGTGATAGATAGGCGCCACAGGGGTGGTGCCCAGGCTGTTCGGGCTTTGGTTCAAGGATTATGAAAAGAGACAGCTTGGGCGCCCGGGGGATGGTGCCTAGGCGGATTGCATGGATGAAGTTCGTCTCGAAGTAGAATGGCGGATTTGGAAGACAAGTCACCTAAACGTCCAAGAAATGGTGCCCAAGATGCAGTCCTAGTCCGTTTTAGAATGTAGTTTTAACTTCAAAGAAGTAGATTGCATTTCGGGTTGGTTTCGAAGTAGAATTCTAATTCAAGGTAATGTGTGACCTGGGCGCCCAAGGGGTGGCGCCCAGACTGCATGTTGAGTTAGCCTTGGAGTAGGATTCGGGTTCAAGGCAATGTGCGACCTGGGCGCCAAAGGGGTGGCGCCCAGACTGCATTTTGAGTTAGTCTCGAAGTAGGATTCGTGTTCAACCTATCGTACCAAGAGTCCTCGTCGGAGTAGAAGCCTGACCTTTAGAGAATAGATGATCTGGGCGCCTGGGGTGTGGCGCCTACGTGGAATTGCATGTACAACACTTAGAGTCCCTGTCAAAGAGAAGCCCTGAATTCTAGGAAGAATGGGTGACCTGGGCGCCCAGAGGGTGGCGCCCAAGCTGCAGTTCGTGTACTTTTAAAATTCTCATGGGGTTCAGACTCTAATCTATATAAGTGTATCAAGGCCACGAATTTCCCACAACTCCTACTCTTTCAGACTTCAAATTTCATAGCCTTCAAGCTCTTCCTTGCTCCCAAGTAAGTTTTCTCTTCTCTTTTTCTTTTTTAAGATGAATGGCATGTCTCATGTATATACTTCTAATTGTATGATTTTTTTAGTTGATCAACTTGGTATATGATTTCAGATTAAAGCATCCTTTTTTATTTGTTTTGTATGTTCTCTTTTTTTTCTTTTTAAATTCGCTTTTATCCTCTTTGGGTTATGTGGTTGATCATTTTTTTATTTATTTTTTTAAATCCTTTTGATCATGTGTTGGCCTTTTTGTTTCTTTTTGTGTTTGGTGATTTTTACATCTGATATTTCAAGATTATGTTCAGTTTTCGTCATGCACATGCACAATCTTTGATTTGAATTTGAGCCTAGTCTTATGCTCTTGCGTATATGTTGGCTTTGTTTTGGTTGTGGTGATGTCTTGTCCCACGCTTTCTTTATTTAATTCATCAAGGCTGTTTTATGGCATAGGCAAGTCTGTCATGGTCAGATTTGGGGAGCCTTAGTTGAAAAACACCAACAGAGAAGGCTAGGCGCCACCCTGGTGGTGCCTATCTTTCTGATTCGCACTAAGGGCTTGTGAACCCGAATTTTGGGGCATCTTTTCATATTCTGGTTCTCTCCGGCTTTACAATATGTTATGAAAACATGACTCAGGGACACTAAAGTCTTTAACTTGGCGAAATAATGATGTCCTTATGGGAGATATTTCAAGGCTGGGGTGGGCGCCACCCATGTGGTGCCTAGCTGACTCTCTGTTTTTTTTTTTTTTTTTTTTTTTCTTTTCTTTTACGTGTGTTAAGATGTTGTATCGTATGGGCATGTAGCTTGGACTTCTTGGCTCTCGAGAGGGTTTAGGACAGCCTAGCAGTATCTCTGGAAGTATCTCCCACGAATTTGAGAAGGCCTAATAAAATTATCATGGCTAAACCCGTACCTTTTGCGGTGAATTCCTCAAAACAGACCTGGGCGCCACCCCTGGGGCGCCCAAGTGACACTTTTTTTTTTTTTTATGTTTTATGTTGTTTTTTTTTTTTTTGG
This sequence comes from Persea americana, assembly GCA_029852735.1. NCBI lineage: Eukaryota > Viridiplantae > Streptophyta > Magnoliopsida > Laurales > Lauraceae > Persea > Persea americana. Next base: position 18,720,837 of record CM056813.1, on the reverse strand, counting down.
ATTTCCTCTAATTATGAACTTTTTTGGGTTGTTTTTATTCTGTAAAGGGTTTCTAAGGCCTTGTGCATATGCCTACAGGTCTTCTCTTATTCCAATGGCTGGCTCTCCGATCTTCTCATTCGTTGTTGATGGTATTGAGGGTTCTTCCGCTTGCAAGCCCTACTCGCCAGGGGATGAATATTGGTCTCCTGAAGCTGACAAAATAGGGTATTATGACTCTGAGGAACGGGCAGAATTCTACCTCAAGCATGAATCCTCCCTGCCTGTTACCTATGACTGCGTTTTCCAATTTGAAGAAACTATGGACCAGCGCATTGTGGAGATTAGGCGCAGCAGGTATGATTTACTGGCTATGAAGTACAAAGGTATCTGCAGGTTGTATAGGGATTTGTGTATTGTGGGCAGGACTGCTCTAAATAGGCTGAATGGTTATGATGGGCTTCTGGAAGACTTGCCATCTTTTGTCAACAGCGTGCTCCAATCTCTCTTATGGAGCATGTTGGATGTCAGGGGGATGTTTGAAGTTTGGGAGGCTATGAAATTCACCAACGAACGAGCTCCTATTGATGAGTTTAACACCCTACACAGGCGGATGGATCAACTGGAACTCATGGTCATGTCTTGTCCTCACGAAGCTGAATCATCCGTTCCTAGGCGCTACAGGAAGTACTTCGAGATGCAAAACACTAGCCTCTCGGCGCTTATTCATCCGGTATACACGGCTTATCTAAATGACTTCCAGCGAATTCGGGATATTTGCGGTGTCTTGAGGAATCCACCGGATAACTTGAAAGAAGTGCAAGGGCAACTCGAAGTTCATATCCTCGAAATGGAGGCACAGATGGCGCGCTTTCCTACTTTCAACGGGATGGTCCATCCATCCTAGGGGACTCACTAAAAGTTATTCTATCTTAGGCTAGGATTTTCTTTCAATAAGAGGTTAGGTCATTAGGACCATCTTAGTTAGTTATAAGCTCCACCTAGGGTATTGGGGGCAAAGGTTGTGACCTCTGTTTTAGTTCATGTCTAGGATTCAGTCGATTCAATTAATTGCTATAGTTATTGTTTTAAGACTCTTATTGGAGTTTAATAAAAGTTGATTTAGACTTTATTTTCTTTTCCTCTTTTTTATTTTATTTTATGTGGTGATGTTTTATTATTGAATGATGATGACATTTATTATGATGAGGTTAATGATGAGTTATGAAATTCGATGAGTCCAATTTTGTTAAGACTGGACCATAGTCATTAATAAAATTGATTTTTAGCCTAACCCGAGAGTGGATCATGTCTTAACTTCATCTCCATTGATGTTTAAATTAATGTCAGGTTTGATCTTTTTTTATTTTATTTTATTTTATTTTTTCAGTTGAGTTGTTCTTTTTTTTTTTTTTTTTTTTTTTTTTTTTTTTTTTTTTTTTTTATAGGTGGATCTCCCCCCCTGAAGGATGGCCCCACCATGTGATGGTGCTAGGCCAGCGCCCAAGGCTGGGCGCTAGGTCACAGTGGCTAGGGCTTTTGATGCCCCAATATTTCCCCCTCTTTTCGTTTTTTATTCTTTCTTTCCCTCTCTTCTTTTCTTTCGTTTCTTTCTTTGGGTTCTTGCTTTAGGTGAGGCGCAGGGGAGAGTGATCAGGGAGAGATGAGTGGAGAAAGAGGAGAGGAGGAAAGGAAGAGCATCGGCGCAAGAGTTTGCTGTCGCCCAGGTAGGTGGGTCTCAACCTCCTTTTCTACTTCTTCTTCTTTCTATTTTTTTTTTTTTCGTTTCCCATGGTTGCTGTGGTAGTTTCAGGTGAAGTCTCAGTGGGCAGCAGTGGAAAAAAAAAAAACGAGCATTGAGAACTGAGTGGAGAAAAAGAAGAGGAGGAAAGGAAGGGCAGCAGCGCGTGGCTGGCTGCTGTTTCAAGTGGAGTGTTCGATTTCTTCTTCTTTTTTTTGTTTCTCTTGTTTCTATTTTTTTTTTTTTCATGGCTGTTGTGGCTGTCATTGTTTCAGGTGGAGGCCGAATACATTGAGGAGAAAGGGAGGAGAGAGAGATTCAGGTATGCATTTTCCATCTCCTTTCCATTTCATTTCTGTTTTCTTTCTTTTCTCTTCTCTCTATTTTTCTTTCTGTTTTTCTGTTTTTTTTTTTTAAGACTCTGTTTATGGCTGCTACAGGTGAAGACCGAATTCATTTGAGGAGAAAAGGAGGAGAGAGAGGTTCAGGTATTCTCCTTTCCATTTCATTTCTGTTTTCTTTCTTTTCTCTTCTCTCTATTTTTCTTTCTGTTTTTCTGTTTTTTTTTTTTTTTTAAGACTCTGTTTATGGCTGCTACAGGTGAAGACCGAATTCATTTGAGGAGAAAAGGAGGAGAGAGAGGTTCAGGTATTCTCCTTTCCATTTATTTCTATTCTCTTTCTTTTCTCTTCTCTCTGTTGTCTTTTTTAGAATCTGTTTATGTTTGCTGCTGCCGTTTCAGGTTGTGTGTGACTGGGCTGAACAAGGAGACCAGCAACAGAGTGAGGGGAAGAAGAAGGAAAGGGAGAAGAGAAAAAGGGGGTGTTTGACAACTTGGTGGCCCAGGTATGTGGGTCTCATTCTTTTCGTTTATCTCTTCTTTCACTCTTTTATTTATTATTATTATTTTTTCTGGGCGATGGCTGCAACATGGGGTTTTGTGGCTTGGTTTTGGCTATTGGCAGCCATGGGTGTGGTGGATTTTGGTGAGGGAAGAAGGAATGGAGCTGTCCTAGCTATGATGTTGGCCATCCTAGCCCCCTTGACTAAAATTTGAAAGATTGCATAGTGGGGGTTCCTTGGCAAAATCAGTTTGGATGGGAAAATGGGCATTTTCTGTGGCTAGTTAGGATTGGTGGGATGATGAGGAATGAGGTTTGGTGTGATCCATGGAGGCTAATTAGTATATTGGAGATTGTTAAGTTCATTGAGCATTTCCATTGGCTTTAAATGAGAGTGTGGTGAACATGATTTGGACTCCTAACATAGATCTCAGTCATTATGGGGAAGTGGTTTGGGCTTTCTTCTTTTTTTTTTTCTTTTTTTTCATTATTATTCTCTTTCTTTTCTTTCTTATGTTATTCAGGGACTTGTTTAAATTTGTGGTGCACTGGTTTTGACTTGTTTCTTACACCATGGTATGTTTTATGCTCACTTCCATATTTGTAATTATGTCGGGAACCTTCCACCCTTTTGTCTCTATCTTTTCTTTTTTTTTATTATTATTATTTATTTGTTTATTTTATTATGTAGAAGAGTAAGCTTGGTAACTGAGGGGTGTGGTGGTGATGGTTAGGGTGAGTTGGTTATGATGTGATGGGACAAAGGTTATGGGTGTTGTTTTAGTTTAAATTGTGATTCGGTTATTCATTTTTTTGTTTTTATATCTTTATATATTTCTCGTTGTTGTGGTTGTCATGGTTTCCCTTCCTCCCTTTTTCTTATTTGTATGATGTGACTGTGGGACGGGATGTGATTCAGCCTAATGTGTATGTCGAAATGATATAGTGGTGATGAGGCAGAATGAGAGGCGTGAAATTTGAGCTAAGTTGGAAGAGTTGGGTTGGAATGAATGTATTTTCTTTTCTTTTCAGGCTTGTAAAAATGTATTTTAATGAGGGCAGTTCAATAAATGGGATTCGTTTTGTCTTAATCTTTTGGTTAGATCAATGGTCATGGTCTCTTATGCTTATGTGGACTAACATTATGCCCTCATGCTCAACTTCTCATTTTGGCTTTGGGTACAGGTTTGTCAGATGGCTAGGACTAAGGAGACTTGTAAGCGCACTCCTATGTCATCGGACACTGTGGAAGGGGCTGGGGTAGATCAAATCATTACTCCCCCGAAAAAGAAACAGAATTGTGAGGACAAATCGGAGAAGAAGCCTCACCTTTCAGACGAGATACGAGCTGGCCGGGTAAACTCTTAGCTGTCTTTATAAATCTCATACTTTGTTGGCTTTCATTATTGTTGACATCCTTTCCTGTGATGTTTATGTTGCAGCCTGTCCCTTTTGCCCGGGTTAGGGTGAGTTGGTTACAAATGAGGGACTGGTGGATCGAGCTCCCTGATCACTTAAAAGATCGGGTCCGAGCGATGGGGTTCGGGGATTTCATGTCTATTGTCGCCTTCCGCACCGACCGTGCTCTCATTTGTGCTCTTTCCGAGAGATGGAGGGATGAGACGCACACTTTCCATTTCCCGCCCGGGGAAATGACGATTACACTTGAGGACATTGCGCGTTGTTGGGGGCTGAGGGTGACAGGCCTCCCTGTTTTCTCTAGAGCGAATGATACCAAGGCTTCTATCACTCGATTACGCCTACATAGGATGTTCGGGGCTCGCCCCCAGTCCGGTGTGGGTCAGATTGACGCCGAGTGGCTGAGGGAGGCGTACAGCCCAGAGAGGAAGAGAATCCTAAATAGTAAGTATTCCATTGTTGCCTTTGTAGCATCATATCTTTCTCTTCTGCTGCTTCTACTAATCATTCCTCCCTGCTTTCTTTTAGAGTGGGCTCGGAACCAGGCGGACTTTCTTGCCAAGTTGAGGGCAAGGGTACCGGATTTCGAAGGCTTGCCGGTTAGAGGATGTGAGGGAGGTCATGTCCCCACAAAGGCCGGGGCTCAGGCCGATGCTGGTAACATTTTGTCCCCTCTCCTTTAGATTGATTCAGAGTAGAAAAATACCCGTGAGACCTGCATATTCGATATTTATCCTTTATTAACAGTGTTCATAATTCCTTTGACAGGTGAGGGCCCTTCTTCTGGTGGATCCCGATCTGCGGCCGGCCCTGCTGATGACGATGTAGCAGTGGTGGATGCGATTGAGAGTGATGATGAGGTGGATGGGAGTTATGATGAGGATGCAGATTATGATGAGTTGGAGGGTGAGTTTATCGCATCTGATGATGGAGACGACGAGATTGATGATGGGGACAGTGAGGATGAGGGGGTGAGGCCTCGCCGAGTTGTTTCTGTTGACTTTGATGAGAGGAGAGATGGAGGTGCGGGTAGAGGTGACGAGGGCGATGACGTTGGACCCTCTGAGCGTAAACACTCGATCTAGTTTCTTTTAAGTGATCTCTAGCGTCTTGTATGCTTCTCATCCTTGTTTCTTACATTCTTTCTCTCTTGCTGCAGGGTATGAATGGCGGGAAGTGCCGGTTGATGGGTACGCTCGCCGAAAGAGGGTAGGGATACCTTGTGAGGTTTTCCCGGTCACGAGTGAGTACCGAAGCATTTGGTAGTTACTTTGTTCCTTATTCTGATTATATAATGAATTTCTTATGTCAATTTGGTATTGTGCAGAGAAAAAACAAGGGAGGCAGTCTGAGGTTCGTTTGAGGAGACCCAGGCTGGTTTCGGCACGATTGGGTGATGATGAGCATCTCCGGGCTTTCCTTCTGTTCTTTTTGGGGAGGTGTCTCTTTGCCAACGCGACTGGCAATAGAGCGTCCGGTACTCTCATTCGGTTTGTACAGGACCTGGATAAGGTCGGCGACTATGCTTGGGGCGCGGCCACCCTTGCCTTTCTTTTCCATAGTCTAGACTCGAGGTGCCGCCTCCAGCCCGGATGCAAGAGCCTTCGAGGGTTCGTGCCGATCCTACAGGTTTAAACCCTATCCCCAAATGTGGTGACCTATTGTGGTCTACCCTTTCTTATCATGGGTCATTTTTCGTCTTTTGTAATAACTAAGCTTTGGTTGTGTATAGATATGGGTTTGGGAGCATATCATCCAGTGTCGGCCTGAGCGCTTGCCTGCGAGGTTGAGCTGTGCTCCCCGGGCTTCGCAGTGGTATCCTAATGCCAATTTGCGGAGTTTTGCCGACATTCTGCCTCCTGAGATGGCTGAGCGTATTAAGGCTCTAGGAATGAGACCGGGCGAGCAAGGTTACCGGTTCATCTTAAATGAGTTGAAAAATCACGAGGTATGCTCCTTTTCTCCTTTTGTTTGTCATGTTAAATGTCTGCCTCTCTCTGTTCTCATTTGCTACACATCACGACTTATCAGGTGATCTGGCAGCCCTACCGGGGTGGTCCGGATGATGAGATGGCTGTTGTGCAGGAGGGGCGTACACTATTTGAGAGGGACATTTGGCTCCACGCTCCCCAGGTGGCGGTCAAGTTGGTTGCCAGCCGAGTTGCGCGCCAACTGGGACACCATCAAGTTGTCCCTGTAGAAAAGTCTATCATGCATCGGTCGTATCCAGGGTCGGGTTCGAAAGCATTCAAACGCCGCCATCCGTGTCGGAAAGAGATAAAAAATTGGAGAAGGAAAGGGAGGAAGGCCACCTTCGGTGTTGATGCTAGTGCCTGGAGTGACTATGAGGTATATTGGAGGACAGCTTTGCATCGGTATATACTCCCAGAGTCGTATTCTTGTGGGGCTTCGTATTCTATTAATAATTGCGCGGAAGCGGCTGAGGCCTCGTCATTGGCTAGGGTGAGCATTGAAATTTTGTTTGCTCTAATGTTGTCTTCCTTTTTTTATCATTGCTAACATCGTTTCTTCTTTTACCTTTCAGGTGGAGATACCGGCTGTAGCAAGGGATTGGCAGGCACGTCCATCATCCGAAGGACGGGGCGAGGTGAGGGCTTATGAGGTTTCCAACTTCAATTATGAGCCTTACAATCTCAACGATTCATGCTCTTCCCATCCTCTAACCATGGCTCTCATGTATGACAGGGGACGTCTGGGTGTGTAGCGTCCGATGCGGAGTCCATCCTTAGGGGAGAAACACTTCGACTGTCTCACCTAGTGGAGAAGAAGGTATGACTTCTTGATTTAGTATTTGAATCCAATGGTGCTTATCTCCATAGTAATGTTGATCATTCTTGATGTAACGGCATGGTTTATATTTCATAGGATACGGAGATTGTGAGACTGAGGGCACTATTGACAGCTGAGAGGGTATGAAAATTGTTAAACCTAATTAGCCACGTGCTACCTTATTTATACTTTCATTACTAAAAATGCTTTGGTAACAGGAGCGCCGCCGGGAAAATGAAGCGATCATCGAAGCGTTGGCGGATTCTCACGAGGTATGAAGTCATGGAGTTATTTGTTCATTTTAAATTTGTGTTTATGACCTTTGGTTATTATGCAGAGCAACAGAGAGCAGGACATGTCCGAGGTCACGAGAATTTGATTGGAGAGCGATCTTCTCACTCTACAGGTGGAGGTGGACCGACTGCGGACTGGCGAGGTTTGCGTTTCGTTTTATCGTTCTTGTGGTCAAGACATATAATGACAACTCTTAACCCTTTCTATTTGTGATCCTCAGGCAGAGGCTCGTGGCGAGCGCGATGGAGCGTTTGCAGAGAGAGCCGCTTCTATGGCACAGGTATGAGCGTTTCTTATGTGATATTTCAATCTTGATTCTTCATCCATTGTTGATGTTGTTTATAATTTTGCTGTGTGCAGGTTGACGAGTTACGTGCTAGGCTTAGGAGCTTTGAGGCCCCTGTGCAGGTAAAGGTCTTTTCTTCTAAAATTCCATGTTTGATGCTACAAGGTTTGTTGAACGTAATGTTTCTATAAACGTTATCCTGTAGAGCGGTGCTATCGTTGCTTCTATTCCTCCACCTCCTAGCTGGGGCGAGGAGAAGGCCATTATTCACGATCATTACGCTCGGCGCATGGATCGCATGGAGCGACAACATGATGAAGTGGTTACTAATTTGCGGGGGCGTCTCGCTAGACTTCATCGGAGGGCAGAGGAGAGAGGTTATGCATTCTCGGACTCGACCCGCACTCCTTCTCAGCGTGCTCCTGGTCCGACCTCATTTGCTTCGTCGGCTCGCCGCGATGGAGCCGCTTCGTAGAGTCATCGTTCTTTGATCGATCTCCCCGGGCTGCATCATTAGTGTATCCTTGTTCCATGTATCCATATTTGATAGTCATGTATTTATGTTGTTTCGCCCCATCTTTGGCTTATGGTGAGAGCTAATATGTATTTGATGTATGTTGTGCATATGTGTATTATGTATGTGTAGGTGAGATAGTGTGCTTGATGCTTTAGAAGTGCCATGGGGATGTGTTTGATTGATAAGGAGTTGTTGTGGGGTATCGGGGAATATATGAAGTGTTTTTCTTTCACAGGTAACAGGTTCTGTGTATCCGGAAATTTTCCGGGGTCCAAAAAACAAGGGGAAGTGCTGCCGAAATTTTTCTAAAATTTCTCGAATTTCGTGCCTCAACAAAAAAAATCTCATGGAATAAGAATAATAGCAATACGGGATAGACAAGATGAGATATAATAAACTAAATGAATGCAATCCCATGCCAATTTTGATGCGAAGAAGGCAACATAGCCACAAGGTTCTCAAACAATGAGGAGTGCCTGAGTGTGTGACATTTGTGGCCTAAGCAATTCTATGTTTTTAAAGGTATTCACATCGTCAGCAATAAGTATTAAGGCAAGAGCTCAAGATATTTGCATTTTCAAATCAAACATGATATCATAAAGGGTGTGCATAGCATACATCTAAAATCAAATTCATCATTATATATCATAACAACCATAATTCATACTTCCCAAGTTTGGTCATCAGCATTTTGACCTTCTCTAGTTATGAGGAGTTGTGTGCAAAATAATACCCATAGATAATATATATATAAAAAATGCCCCAGCTTGTGGGATGTTATGAATGTAATCGGGGTTGGTTTCCCTGCAAGGTCTCAAAGCAAATTTGTTAGTTTAATATTTTTAGGCCCCCTGCATAATTTAGCTAAGGTGGCATCTTTCTTTCTCGGTAAAAATGTCAGGGGGCCATTTTGGCATTCAAGCTTGGGGAAAAGAGATGGAATTAGTACCTTAGTGTATGTGTTCTTTCCTGCATTCACTCGGAAATGGTTAACAACAAAAGCATGCATGACGTGAGGCTGTGTGCAGTCCAGTGAGTGTTCGTGGCAATCGTGTATGCGATGAGGGCCCATATTGGGAAGCCGTGCAAGACAGATAGATAGATATATAAAAAATATATATATATATATAAAAATGCCCCAGCATAAGACTAGTGGTCATTTTGGCTGTGGGCAAGAAAGTACCCTCGTTCCATGATTGTCACCTTGGCGGTAATGTGATACTCCCTAACCATCATTTGGAGGTCGAGCCCTCACAAGCCCTCCCCTTGTAGCTGCTTAGTCTTTTCGGTTGAACTTCAGAAAGCACTTGACTGTCCTTGGGGCTCGTTCGTGAGTTGTGTTTGTGTGTGGGGTGGTAAGTCACCGTGCCTCCTTAGTGCTGTGGCTTCTGACCACCTTCTGCTCAGTTCATGCAATGAGTACCTATGTCACTCCAGCAGGCTTAATTCTAATAGAGATTTTTTTTTTTTTTTTAAAGCATGTAACTGTGCAATGTCTAGGTCCTTTAAGCTTTCTAATTAACCCATGTAACGAGCATTAGGCCAATGACTCCCAAACCAGACGGCTTTAGGGCACTAGGTATGCAAAGACCCCTACGGGCTTACTGGCTCGGTTTAAAAAGGCTACGAACCCAAACTAGCTACGTCTTTTTTTTTTTTTTTTTTGCATGTAACTGTGCAATGTCTAGGTCCTTTAAGCTTTCTAATTAACCCATGTAGCGAGCTTTAGGCCAGTGACTCCCAAACCGGACGGCTTTAGGGCACTAGGTATGCAAATACCCCTACGGGCTTACTGGCTCGGGTTAAAAAGGCCACGAACCCAAACTAGTTACGACTATATATATATATATATTTAACTCTTTTCCCTTTTTTTTTTTTTTTTTTTTTTTTTTTTTTTTTTTTTTTTTTTTTTTGCAAATGGTTGAAAAGCTTTCATGACATGGGCAAACTCACCTTCACATCGAATGGCTTTAGCCGTGCCGAATTTGTGCCGGGCAGACTCACCTATTTGTGTATTTTTAAGTGTTATTGTGTGTCCGAGTTCCAAATTTGATCAGAGTGCATTTCTTCGGTCCTCCTATGAGATTTCTACAACTACGCAAAAGGGCAAAGAGGGTCATATTCTACAAGAAGTGAGGAAGGGTCATACTGTGTACCTTTTCAGGTACATAGCGTTCCATGGATCGGAGAGATCTTCCCCTTCTGCATTTACTAGTCTGTATGCATTTCCAGGATATTCTTCTTTAATTACATAAGGGCCTTCCCAATTGGGTCGTAACTTACCTCGGGGATGCGGAAGCTGAGAAGGAGCGATGCGTTTCAGCACAAAATCGCCAACTTTGAATTTTCTTTCTTTGACATGTTTGTCGTAGGCTCTGGCAATCCGCTTCCGGTATACCTGTGCGTGCTCTGCTGCTTTCATTCTCCTTTCGTCAAGTAGGTCCAGCTGAAGTAGCAATGCTTCTCTCCTTTGGTCCTCTGTCATGTCTTCATCTAGCTGGATGCGCAGCGACGGGTGAAGGACTTCAAGGGGAAGGACTGCTTCCATTCCGTAAGTCAAAGAGTATGGGGTTTCTCCGGTGGGAGTTCTTATTGAGGTTCGATACGCCCACAACGCTTCGACCAAACGGTCTGGCCAATCACTACCTTTGGTGGTTTGCACAGTCTTCTTGATGATCTTTAGTAAGGTCTTGTTGGTTGCTTCGGCTTGACCATTTGCTTGGGGATAGTATGGGGTTGAATGATGCAGTTCTATGTTATATTTTGTGCACAACTCGTTCATTTGTTGGGATATGAATTGTCGACCATTGTCTGTTATGAATGCTTTAGGGATGCCAAACCTAGCTATTATATTCTTTTTAATGAATTTGACTACGGAGGTTGCCTTAATATTAACATATGCTTCTGCTTCTGCCCATTTAGTGTAATATTCTGTTGCTGTTAATATGAATGCCTTATTCTGTGTGTTCTCTACAGTAGAGGTCAGGGGTCCTATGATATCAAAAGCCCAGGTCGAGAAAGGCCATGGAGCGGTGGTAGGGTGAAGGGATGATGCGGGGGCATGAATTAGGTCAGAATGCAGCTGACATTCTTTGCATCTTTTGACATAATTGACTGAATCTGATTCTAGGGACGGCCAATAGTAACCTAAACGGATGATTTTCTTAGCTAACATCTGGCCGTTGACATGTCCTCCGCACTCTCCTGAATGTGCCTCTTTAACTATCTCTTGCCCTTCTTCTATGGTCATGCATTGTAAGAGAACTCCACTAAATGATCTACGGTACAGTAGTCTTGCGACTATGACATATCTCTGAACCATCTCTCTTAATGCTCTTTTATCCGAACGGGTGGCGTAGTCGGGGATGTAGCCATCATGCAGGTAATTCCAAATATCATAGTACCACGGGTGGTCATCTTCCAGGTCATCATCATGTTGTATGCGAGCTAAGATCCCTTCTTTAGGTTTAGAATCTTCCTCCTGATCGGACTCTTCGACCTTAGCTTTTTTACTCCTATTTTTCGAAACTTTCAGCAGGATTTCACCGGGGTTCCCCTTGGTCAGGTCTATTGGTTTGACGGACGGAGAATCTAGCCTTCTAATCAGAAATTCTTTGGAATCCTTATCATCAGGCATCTCTATGATTGAGGCTAAAATCGCTAATGAGTCAGCCAATCGGTTCAAGGCGCGGGGGATGTAGAGAAATGAAATCTTCTTGAATTTTGACATCAGCTCTTTGGCTTTCTCGTGGTAGTGCGCAAGCTTAAGGGCGCTAACCTTCCATTCTCCAGCTATTTGGGAAATAACGACTTTAGAATCACCGAAGACTCTTAGCTTATCAACACCTAGGGCCTGGGCTTCTCTCAACCCTGCTAATAAGGCTTCGTACTCCATCGTATTATTGGTTGCTGGAAATCCGATTTTATAGGCCATTGGGATGACAACTCCTTCCGGGGATAATAACACTACACCAACTCCTTTTCCATTCTGATTCAAAGCTCCATCAAAGTACATGGTCCATAAATCATCATCCTTTGCTTCTTCAATATCCGCAAATAAGATACTTTCGTCGGGGAAATCAGTTCTAACCGGTTCATACCGTGGCAGAGGGAGGTGTGCCAGATGGTCGGCAATTGCTTGTCCCTTTATAGACTTCTGGGTAACTGATCGTAGCCCCAAGTGCAAGGCCGCGATTGTAGTAATAACCGGTGAAACCGGATCGATCCACGGAGAGTTTATTTATCGCAAAACCTGTCCTAATAAAAAAACTAGTTCTAGCCTAAAAAAAACTATACAAATCAAATTTTCTAATTGAATTAAAAATTAATTACAAATCTGAAATATTAATTACAACCAAAGAAAATTAAAATCCTAATCTAGAAACCTAATCTAACCACTGCATCACCATAAGATTTATTAGCCCAACCAATTGCAATAATTGTTAAGGTGCATAAAATAAAAAAATAAAATAAAATAAAATAAAATCAGAGAATAAAGAAATTAGATTTTAATTCTAAAACTTTGCAATAATTACTTTGCTTAATGTTATCAAGAAAAATCAAGACCACCGCACCAAGTGCGCACTGTCACTACGCACAAAAATTCAATGTTGACTCATTGGTGAAGACCAAGACCTCATAAACTTGATTTATTAATGAAATACCCATTACAAGCAAATAACCATTACAAAATTCTTTTGATAAAAATAAAGTGCATCCAACCTTACCATAGACACAAGAAACACTAAACGGAGGAGAGGGACTCGCGGTCTTGAACGGCGATCCAACCGGCTCTCGTTTCGCGATCTGAAATCCAAGCAAGGGAAAGTGATGAATGGCTGGTCTGATGGTGGAGTGACGATAGCAACGGCGGCGGCGCGATGGCGTAGAAATCCAAGTGGTAGTGTGCCTTAGGGAAGGCCTTGAATGAAATATTGATGGAAGGAGGAGAGATGAAGAAAAATTAATGGAAAAAGGGGGAATAATGTTGCTGGTCGTCCAAGAGGATTATGGAGATGGGGATGCACGTCCAGCCCTCTTTGGGCTCTTTTTATATATTTTTGGTGGCTTTTGGTTGCAAGGTTTTTGATTTGGGTAAGGATTAGTAGTGTGTGGTCCAAGTTGGAGTAGGATTAGGAGAGTTTTTGAGAGATTTTCTAGGGGTTGGCTCACAATCCTAGTAAACTTAGGATTGTTCTTATCTCATGCAACTCCCTCTCTTGGGTCCCACTTGGCTTAAGGATCAATTCAAATCTGAATTTCAGATTTGAAACAAATTTTAAAACAATGTGGCCCCCCCTCATGGACGTTTTTTAATCTTCTTGGAGTGGTGTTGGATGTGCAACACTTGGTAAGGAGAATCCTTGGTTTGCAAACTTCAATCTTTTGAGCTCCTCATGGCTAGAAAAACCTCTTGGCATGGCCCACCTTAAACATCTCTTCAAATCTGAATTTAATTTCTTCCCAAACATGACATAGGAGTGGGCCATACTTGGAAAAATGCAATCTTTGAACTATCCCATGCTTGGACGTCCCTACCTTGGCTTGACTTTCTTTTACAATTTTGTTTTCTTCTTTGTTTGGCTTGAATTGAATCTTAGCCATCCATCTTGACATGTAAGCAATATTTGTTGGAGAGTAGATATGACACCTCATCATCTCATGGCCCGCAAATTTGGAACTTATCTTCAAGAGATTAATTCTGATTTTTTTCTTGCATATGAGAGCAGACCCTACCATGGCCGCCCCTACCTTAGATTCCATGCCAAAGGAAGGTGGGTCCATGATGCATTTGATTCATCAATTCTCTTCCGTGGGCCCCGATTTCTGAAATTCCCTACAAAAATAAAAGCAAAGATCAAAGAATAATCTAATCATATAGGTAAGGAATTATGCAAGATGCGGTCCCAATTCACACCAAATAAATGCATAAAATGTCACCATTTTATCAAGTTTTCTTTAATTAAATCAATGGTACAAAGAAAATTCATCATTTCATGTGTGAATAAAAAGTTATGAGAAATTTGTGACTTTCAAGAGAAATTCATGATTTTATGTGAAAATGCAATTTTTGGATGAATTTTGACTCGAATTTAGACTTTGATGCTCAAAACATAAATTCATAATTTTTTTACTAAAATGGTCCATGATTTGATGATTAAGTCCTTAATTACTCTAAAATGATAAGAACATATTGCATTTTTAAGGACTTATCACACCCCCCAACCAGCTTTTTGCTAGTCCCGAGCAAAATATGCAAACTATGGTAGGTCTTCTGGCCTAATCTAATCTAAACTAAATGCAAAGACAAAAAGAAAAACGCCACTTCCGCTGGCACTCTCGGCTGCATTTAGCGTATGCAGCAAGCCCTTAAACCCCTAGGTTACCCCTAGTGGACGAGTTGTGCCTCGTGAGGGTTTGCAGTGAATATGCCCACAAAATTCATTTACCTAAAAGTGAAAGAAATTCAATGGAAGGTTTTTCAAAAGATGATTGAGTCAAATCGGATGCCTCGAATCCTCGAATAATCAAGATTTCAGACTTTTCAAAATCCGGTTCACGTTTTTTTTTTTTTTTTTTTTTTTTTTTTTGTTTTTATACCAAAACTTTGAGTGCCTTGTGCAAGTGTATACATCAAAACAAAAATTTTAAATGTTCTACGATAGTGCCATGAAAACAGAATTCTCCCTCGGAATTTCCAACTTTCCTAGATTCGGCCAAAATACAAGTCTCCTCTCAAGGCTACTATGATGGCTTTCGCACTGTTGTTTTTCAAAGGCCGCGAGATGCATCTGTTTTTTTTTTTTTTTTTTTTTTTTTTTTTTTTTTTTAACACACACATGTGACTGTGCAATGCCTAGGTCCCTTAAGCTTTCTAATTAACCCATATAATGAGCATTAGGCCAATGACTCCCAAAACAGATGTCTTTAGGGCACTAGGTATATAAATACCCCTACGGGCTTTGGCTCGGGTTAAAAAGGCTACGAACCCAAACTAGTCACATAACTTTTTATTCTTTTAAAGAGTTATAACTAAACTCTTTTTTTTTTTTTTTTTCTTTAAACACTTATTTGTGCATCCCTTGGCAATTTTTTTCTTTTTAAACGGTCCCCAACAAAAGGCAGCCCTTTTCAATTCACCCGAATTAATTCACTGGTTTTGGTTGGCCTAACCATGCCGATGAAACAGGAGAACTCATATGGCCAAATTTCAGAAAGTCGTCTCTTTTTCTCTTTTGAAAGAACTCTGAAAATGACACTTCAATCTTTTTTTGTCCAAAACTTTTGAAATGATGTACGCGTGGTATTGTGAAAAACAAAGTTCGGTATTCTTTTTTTTTTTTTTAGAAAATAATGAACCTTCATTTTACTTCCTTCCAAAAAATTCTGAAATTCCAGATTTCTAAGCATCTTCGAATCGTCAAGTCCTTTTGAAAACACTTTTTTTTTTTTTTTTTTTTTAAAAGACTACGAAAGAAAAAAAATTTTGTCTAAAATTGGACAAGTGTGCTTGTTCCTACCCCCCAACCTAAACTAGACAACGTCCTCGATGTCATACATGAAATGCGAAATGAAATGTAACATGAGGTGAAAATGTAAAAGGAGGAAAAAGGGTAGAAAGCACCTGGAGTAATGAAGCTTTTGCGTAGTACCCTGTCCAATGTGAGACAAAGAACACACAAAGAAAATAGAAAAATATATGCATAATATACAAAGGTATGGGCCACTGTCAGATCCAGTGCCCATCAATCCTGATAGATAGGATCGATCAGAGGAATTACATTTTCCTCTGGAGGAATAGTCTCCAAGAATGGTTTTAAACGTTGTCCATTGACTTTAAAAGAGGTACCATTCGATGGATCAATGAGGGTCACTGCCCCATATGGAAATACTTCTTGAACAATGTAGGGGCCTGTCCAACGAGATCGTAACTTTCCAGGGAAAAGATGAAGTCGAGAATTGTACAAGAGGACTTTTTGAGACGGATGGAATGATTTTCTTAGTATCCGTTTATCATGAAAGGCCTTAGTCCTGTCCTTGTAAATTCGTGAATTCATATAAGCCTCGTTTCTCAATTCTTCTAATTCATTTAGATCAAGAGCTCTTTTCTCCCCAGCCTTGTCTAAGTCAAAGTTCAGTTGTTTTATGGCCCAATAAGCTTTATGTTCCAACTCCACCGGAAGGTGGCAAGCTTTCCCATATATAAGCCGGTATGGAGACATCCCAATTGGGGTCTTATATGCAGTGCGATAGGCCCACAAAGCATCATTTAACCGCATGGACCAATCCTTACGATTCGGTTTTACCGTGGTCTCCAAAATTCTTTTAATTTCCCTATTCGAGACCTCTACCTGCCCACTTGTTTGAGGATGATAGGGGGTAGCCACTTTATGTGTAACACCGTAATTTTGAAACAAACTCTCAATAATGCGGTTACAAAAGTGAGTGCCCCCATCACTAATGATGGCACGCGGAGTTCCAAAACGGGAAAAGATACTGTCTAAGATGAACTTTTTTACCGTTTTAGCATCATTGTTCCTACATGGGATTGCTTCAATCCATTTGGAAACATAATCAACTGCAACGAGGATATAATGAAAACCAAAGCTCGGGGGAAATGGTCCCATAAAGTCTATACCCCATACATCGAATAACTCGACGACCAAAATTGGGTTTAAAGGCATCATGTTCCTTTTGGAAATTGAACCCAATTTTTGGCACCGCTCACATACTTTACAGAAATCATATGCATCTTTAAATATAGTGGGCCAGTAAAAACCAGATTGCAAAATTTTATGAGCGGTCTTTTTAGCAGAAAAATGGCCCCCACAAGCTTGAGAATGGCAGAATGATATAACACTGTTCATTTCATGGTCTGGAATGCATCTCCTAATGATTTGGTCTGGGCAGTATTTGAAAAGATATGGGTCATCCCAGAAAAACTGTTTTACCTCAGTGAAAAACCTGTTTTTATCTTGTTGGGTCCATTCTTTTGGAATCTCACCCGAAGCTAGATAATTAGCAATGTCAGCATACCATGGAGAATGGGAAAAAGTGGCAAACAAGTGCTCATCAGGGAACGTGTCCTGGGTTGGCAAAGGTTCTAAAGCATTGGAAAGGACAAGCCTAGAAAGATGATCAGCCACCACATTTTCTACTCCTTTCTTATCCTTGATTTCGATATTGAACTCTTGAAGTAGAAGGATCCATCTGATCAGTCTGGGCTTGGCATCTTTCTTAGAAAGCAAGTACTTCAGCGCAGAATGGTCAGTAAAGATCACAATTTTGGATCCAATTAAGTAGGAACGGAATTTATCCAGTGCATAGACCACAGCCAATAGTTCTTTCTCTGTTGTAGAATAATTAATCTGTGCACTGTTTAAAGTCCTGCTAGCATAGTAAATTACATATGGCTTTTTGTCCCTACGTTGCCCAAGAACTGCCCCAATTGCATAATCGCTAACGGCGCCAAAAACTTGATCGTAGCCCCAAGTGCAAGGCCGCTAGCATCGCACATGATTTCAAAGGGTAGGCTCCAATCTGGAGGTTGCATAATTGGAGCAGTCGTCAACATGTCCTTAAGCTTGGTAAAAGCCACTTGACATGCCTCCGTCCACTCAAATTCTGCTTCCTTTAGCAGAAGGTTGCATAATGGTCGAGAAATGACACTAAAATCTTTTATGAACCTTCTGTAGAATCCAGCATGCCCTAAGAAAGATCTTACATCTCTTACGGTTTTTGGGGCGGGCAAATTGGAAATTAGATCTATTTTGGCTTTGTCCACTTCCAATCCTTTAGATGACACGATGTGGCCAAGGACAATCCCTTGTCGTACCATAAAATGACATTTTTCCCAATTCAGTACTAAGTTCTTTTCTTCACACCTAGAGAGGACCTTAGTTAAGTTGCTCAAACAATCTTGGAAAGAATCTCCAAAAACGGAGAAATCGTCCATGAAGACTTCGAGAAAACGTTCCACCATATCACTAAAAATACTCAGCATGCACCTTTGAAAGGTTGCAGGAGCATTACACAGCCCAAAGGGCATCCGTCGGTAAGCAAAGGTGCCAAAGGGGCATGTGAAAGTTGTTTTCTCTTGGTCTTCCGGGGCGATCTCTATTTGATTGTATCCAGAATATCCATCCAAGAAACAATAATACTCGTGGCCAGCTACCCGTTCTAAAATTTGGTCCAAGAAGGGTAGGGGGAAATGATCCTTTCGTGTGACAGCATTTAACTTTCTGTAGTCGATACAAACTCGCCAACCTGTGGGTACGCGGGTTGGGATGAGCTCATCATTAGCATTACGGACTACAGTTACGCCGGCCTTTTTAGGTACAACTTGGGTAGGGCTAACCCATTGGCTATCCGAAATTGGATAAATGATACCCACATCTAGAAGTTTCAAAACTTCCGCCCTAACCACTTCCTGCATGGTGGGGTTTAACCGGCGTTGCATCTGACGGGAGGGTTTTGCATTCTCCTCCAAATAGATATGATGTGTACACACGAGGGGATTAATTCCCTTAATGTCAGCCACGGTCCAAGCAATTGCACCTTTGTGCAGTTTGAGCACTTCTAAGAGTTGGACTTCTTGGTCCTTGTCAAGGTGTGCAGAAATTACTACAGGAAATGTTTCATTTTCTCCAAGGTATGCATATTTCAGGTGAGAGGGCAAGGGTTTCAACTCAGGTTTGGGCGGCCTCACCTGAGATGGAAGAGACAGAGTACCAGTTGGTAATAGCTCTTCAAAAAAAGGTTTGCCTATAGTGTTGACCATTTCAACAGTGCTATCAAGTGTTTCTTCACAGAGGGTCAGGCCCTCAATTGACTCAATGGAATCGGAGATTGATTTTTCAAAAGTTTCTGCTGTAAGAACACTGATCAAATCTACTTCTTCAAGGTCAATGTTATCATCCCGTGGTTGTTTGCAAAGGTCAAAAACATTTAGCTCTAATGTCATGTTACCAAAAGATAGCGTCATTTTTCCATTCCGGCAATTGATCAATGCATTGGATGTGGCTAAGAATGGTCTCCCCAGAATTACCGGAATCTGAGCATGAGGATCTGCCACAGGATGAGTGTCTAGCACAATGAAGTCTACTGGAAAGTAGAACTTGTCAACTTGCACAAGCACATCCTCTACTATCCCTCTCGGTCTTTTAACCGATCGGTCTGCGAGCTGCAGAGTAACCTGGGTGGGTTTGAGTTCGCCTAACCCCAATTTTACATAGACCGAGTAGGGTAGTAAGTTGACACTCGCCCCAAGATCAAGCAGCGCTTGTTCAATTTGACAATTTCCAATAATGCACGAAATCGTGGGGCATCCTGGATCTTTGAATTTAGGGGGAGCGTCATGCTTTAAAATTGCACTAGCTTGCTCAGTGAGGAACGCTTTCTTTTGTACATGTATCTTACGCTTCAACGTGCACAAGTCCTTAAGAAACTTTGCGTAAGATGGGACTTGTTTGATTGCGTCTAACAATGGGATGTTAATTTTAACCTCTTTAAGTACATCAAAGATTTCCTGGTTCTGTATAGATGGCTTGGCAGGAGCTAATCGGTTAGGAAAAGGCGGTAAGGGCTTGAATCCTGGAGGAACTGGGCTTTTTTCCTTGATAGAAGGGACTTCATTTTCTTTCCCTTCCTGATCTGAGGATGCAGGCTGTTTATCTTTTTCCAGATCTGGCTTTTCAATCTCTTTACCACTACGTAGAATAGTAACAGCTTGAACCTGCTCCTTTGAATTTGACGGACCACCTTGATGAACCTCAAATTGCCCTTTTGGATTAGGCTGTGGTTGGGCTGGAAAAGCCCCCTTATTTTGTGATTCAATCAATTTGCAGAGGTTCTGCATGGTGTTCTGTAAATTCTCAAAGTTCTGATCATGTTTTTTATTTATGGACTCTTGATTCACCATAAACTTAGCCACAAGTTCATCCCAAGGTGTCGTTTGTGTTGTAGGGGGTACCATTTGCTGTGTGTTTTGAGCATATGTACTAGGATTACCCCCAAATTGATTTGACATTTGGTTGAAATTGGGCTGAGTAGCATTTGGGCCATTCCTCCAACTAAAGTTGGGATGATTCCTCCAATTAGGGTTGTACGTGTTACCCAAAGAATTGTTAAACTGCCGGTTGTATGTGTTAGTGGCATTTGCTTGCTCATGAAACGCTTCTTGAAAAGCAGGGAGTGTTGGGCACTCCGAAGAAATGTGTTTATCACTAGCGCAGATGCCACAAACTATAGCAGGTTCCTTATTCTTCACAAATTTCAAGGACTCAACTTCTCTTGTAAGATAGGCAATTTTTGCTTGAAGATCATCGCTTTCTTTTAATACATATAACCCCCCTCCTTTGGCCTGACTCGATTGCTTTACGGGGTCTATACCTTCAGATGTGTCCCAATTTTGTGCACTATCTGCCAAAAACTGAAGGTAGGTCCATGCTTGATTTGGGTTTTTCGCCATGAACTCCCCATTGCACATCATCTCCACGAATTGACGTGTTTCTGGACTAAGTCCATCATAGAAGTGACCAATTGTATTGTGCAATTCAAATCCGTGGTGGGGACATGCAAGGAGTAGTTCATTAAAGCGTTCCCAACACCTATAATAAGACTCCTTGTCTTTTTGTTTAAAATTCATAATATTTCTCCGTAAGGTGTTGGTCTTATGTAATGGGAAAAATTTCTTTAAAAATTCCAGGACCATGTCGGACCATAGAGCAATCGAATTGGGTTGTAAGGAGTGAAGCCATGCCTTAGCCTTATCTTTGAGGGAAAATGGAAATAAACGAAATTTGATAAGGTCTTCCCTCACATTATTGAAGTGTAGTGTTGCACACACTTCTTCAAACTCTTTAATGTGCAAATATGCACTTTCTGATTCAAGTCCATGAAATTTGGGGAGAAGTTGGATTACTCCCGGTTTGATATCAAATTGACCCGCACCTGTGGGTATGACCATGCACGACGGTGTGGCTTGTCGTGTAGGGTGAAGGTAATCACGTAAACTCCTAAGAGGTTGATTCACCTCCCCATTATTATTGGGTCCATTCCCTTTACCGTTCTCCTCGTTATCACTATGCTCATCAGCCATATTGGAAATCCTAACAGAACCAGGAGATCTAGATTCGTAGAATTTAATCAAGCTCTTGACAGGTGATTCCTTCCTTACTAACCGATTTGAGGAGTCCCTCTGCCAAGAAGATGGGGGTCTTTCCTTTTTTTTTGGAATTTTGAAAAGTTTTTATTTCTTTTTTTTTTTTTTTTTTTTTTTTAAAGAAACCTAGAAAGAAAAACTACCTAAGGTCCGTTCTTAGATTTAAAAGAAGATTCTTAAATTCTTGCAAAGTCCTAATCTTAGAGAGTTTAATATCTCTAAGGAAAGTTCCCAAACTCAAATCTATGAAACTGGCCCGACCAGGTAAGTCCCCAGATCAGTGGTGGGGTCACGATGCGTTGCAAGGGTCCCGCTTAAAAACCACTTTCTAGAACAAGAGACTTGTCTCCCTTATCTATTGGGACAAGACTTGCCTAGACATCGAACCAATTAAGAAAGGCAGTTTGTTCGGCTTCCCAAAGAAATAACTAACCTTCTTAGAAAAAAATTCCAGCAAGTTTTTAAGAGTCCTTTTAAATTTAAAAACAACTAATAAAACTGAGTTTCCAATGAAAGTTCTGAAATTTTCAGATTTTTGCAAGTTTGGTGGCCAAAAAGCCGAATTTGTGCGATCTACGACTTGCCTTTGTGAGGGAAAGTTCCAGAATTTTTTTGGAAACTTAAAAAACCTAAAAATATGAAAAATAACTGAATTTAACAGACCCTAATTAATCCTAACCAGCAACAAAAAAAAACGAAAATAAATGACCTAAACTAGTCCAAATTAGAACAAGTAAATTAGGCAATTTTCAGAAAATGGATGTGATTTTTGAAAAATCAGAAAAAATAATTTTTCAGATCTGAAATAGTCCCAATTTTATCAAAAATCAGAGATTAAAAATCCACTTTTTAATGCAATAGGGCTGGTCCAAACATTCCATGCATGCTACCCTTAGATCTAGAATGATTGCGGAATAGTAAAGGCACACCCACAAAGCAATTAAAAAGATCGGTTGGAAGAAATACCTTAAGCGAAGAAAAACTCCCCGGCAACGGCGCCAAAAACTTGATCGTAGCCCCAAGTGCAAGGCCGCGATTGTAGTAATAACCGGTGAAACCGGATCGATCCACGGAGAGTTTATTTATCGCAAAACCTGTCCTAATAAAAAAACTAGTTCTAGCCTAAAAAAAACTATACAAATCAAATTTTCTAATTGAATTAAAAATTAATTACAAATCTGAAATATTAATTACAACCAAAGAAAATTAAAATCCTAATCTAGAAACCTAATCTAACCACTGCATCACCATAAGATTTATTAGCCCAACCAATTGCAATAATTGTTAAGGTGCATAAAATAAAAAAATAAAATAAAATAAAATAAAATCAGAGAATAAAGAAATTAGATTTTAATTCTAAAACTTTGCAATAATTACTTTGCTTAATGTTATCAAGAAAAATCAAGACCACCGCACCAAGTGCGCACTGTCACTACGCACAAAAATTCAATGTTGACTCATTGGTGAAGACCAAGACCTCATAAACTTGATTTATTAATGAAATACCCATTACAAGCAAATAACCATTACAAAATTCTTTTGATAAAAATAAAGTGCATCCAACCTTACCATAGACACAAGAAACACTAAACGGAGGAGAGGGACTCGCGGTCTTGAACGGCGATCCAACCGGCTCTCGTTTCGCGATCTGAAATCCAAGCAAGGGAAAGTGATGAATGGCTGGTCTGATGGTGGAGTGACGATAGCAACGGCGGCGGCGCGATGGCGTAGAAATCCAAGTGGTAGTGTGCCTTAGGGAAGGCCTTGAATGAAATATTGATGGAAGGAGGAGAGATGAAGAAAAATTAATGGAAAAAGGGGGAATAATGTTGCTGGTCGTCCAAGAGGATTATGGAGATGGGGATGCACGTCCAGCCCTCTTTGGGCTCTTTTTATATATTTTTGGTGGCTTTTGGTTGCAAGGTTTTTGATTTGGGTAAGGATTAGTAGTGTGTGGTCCAAGTTGGAGTAGGATTAGGAGAGTTTTTGAGAGATTTTCTAGGGGTTGGCTCACAATCCTAGTAAACTTAGGATTGTTCTTATCTCATGCAACTCCCTCTCTTGGGTCCCACTTGGCTTAAGGATCAATTCAAATCTGAATTTCAGATTTGAAACAAATTTTAAAACAATGTGGCCCCCCCTCATGGACGTTTTTTAATCTTCTTGGAGTGGTGTTGGATGTGCAACACTTGGTAAGGAGAATCCTTGGTTTGCAAACTTCAATCTTTTGAGCTCCTCATGGCTAGAAAAACCTCTTGGCATGGCCCACCTTAAACATCTCTTCAAATCTGAATTTAATTTCTTCCCAAACATGACATAGGAGTGGGCCATACTTGGAAAAATGCAATCTTTGAACTATCCCATGCTTGGACGTCCCTACCTTGGCTTGACTTTCTTTTACAATTTTGTTTTCTTCTTTGTTTGGCTTGAATTGAATCTTAGCCATCCATCTTGACATGTAAGCAATATTTGTTGGAGAGTAGATATGACACCTCATCATCTCATGGCCCGCAAATTTGGAACTTATCTTCAAGAGATTAATTCTGATTTTTTTCTTGCATATGAGAGCAGACCCTACCATGGCCGCCCCTACCTTAGATTCCATGCCAAAGGAAGGTGGGTCCATGATGCATTTGATTCATCAATTCTCTTCCGTGGGCCCCGATTTCTGAAATTCCCTACAAAAATAAAAGCAAAGATCAAAGAATAATCTAATCATATAGGTAAGGAATTATGCAAGATGCGGTCCCAATTCACACCAAATAAATGCATAAAATGTCACCATTTTATCAAGTTTTCTTTAATTAAATCAATGGTACAAAGAAAATTCATCATTTCATGTGTGAATAAAAAGTTATGAGAAATTTGTGACTTTCAAGAGAAATTCATGATTTTATGTGAAAATGCAATTTTTGGATGAATTTTGACTCGAATTTAGACTTTGATGCTCAAAACATAAATTCATAATTTTTTTACTAAAATGGTCCATGATTTGATGATTAAGTCCTTAATTACTCTAAAATGATAAGAACATATTGCATTTTTAAGGACTTATCAGTAACATAGGTTATGTCAAACTCTGCCAAGAGCATTTGCCATCGCGCAACTCTTCCCAAAGTAACGGGTTTCTCGAAGATGTATTTTAAGGGGTCCATTCTGGCTAAGAGTTTGACCTGGTGAGCTAGAAAGTAGTGTCTCAGTTTCTGGGCGGCCCAAACTACGGCTAAACAAGTTCTCTCCATTGGGGAGTATTTCCTTTCATAGGGTAGGAGAGATTTACTCAGGTAGTAAACCGCGTTCTCTTTCCTCCCAGTCTCATCATGTTGACCTAGGACCATGCCTATTGCAAACTCTGTCGCTGACACATACAAAATGAGGGGCCTATGTTTAGCAGGGGGCTTGAGGACAGGAGGACTCAATAGATATTTCTTTAGATCTTCAAATGCCTTTTGGCAGTCGTCATCCCAATGATATTCCACGCCTCCTTTTAACAATTTATAAAACGGCTCACATCTTTGTGAATGCTGCGAAATGAATCTTCTGATGAATTGTAGTCGCCCTATTAGGCCTCTTAACTCTTTAAGGTTCTTCGGGGGCGGCATTTCAAGAATGGCCTTTACCTTAGAAGGATCGACTTCGATTCCTCGATTACTTACCATAAAGCCTAGGAGTTTTCCAGAGGATACTCCGAAAACACATTTCTTCGGATTCATCTTTAGTTGGGTGTCCCTGGATCGCTGAAGAACTCTCCTGAGAGCCGTGACATGTGTTTCACGTGTTCTAGATTTGATCAGAATATCATCTACGTAAACCTCCACACAGTCGTGTATCATATCATGAAATATTGCCATCATGGCCCTCTGATAGGTAGCACCGGCATTCTTCAAGCCGAAGGGCATAACAATGTAACAGTAAGTCCCCCAGGGTGTGGTGAACGAGGTTTTCTCCTGATCCTCTGGTGATAGTCTGATTTGGTTGTACCCTGAGTAACCATCCATGAATGATAGCATAGCGTGCCCTGCGGTATTATCAATAAGCACGTCGTGAGGTAAAGGGAAATCATCTTTGGGAGATGCCTTGTTCAAATTTCGGAAATCAATACAGACTCGGACGCGTCCGTCTTTCTTCTTCACCGGGACTATATTGGCAACCCATTGAGGAAACAACACAACCCTGATGAACTTCGCCTGGTGGAGTTTGTCAACCTCCTCTTTTACTTTCAGTGCAACATCAGGGAGCATTCTTCTCAATTTCTGTTTAACCGGTCTAGCATTTTCCTCCAAGGGGATCCTGTGTTCCACTAGGTCTGGCGCGAGTCCGGGCATGTCATTATAATCCGATGCGAACACGTCTTGATATTCTCTTAAGACCTCAAGGATCTCATTCTCTTCGTCAGGTTCTAGGCATGCACTGATTTGGACCTGCTTGGGTCTTTCGTCCGTTCCCAGATTTATCTCTTTTGTCTTTTCGGCAGCCGCTTGTGTTTCTTTGTCAAACTTCTTAATTACTCTCCTAAATTCATCTGAAACTTCATCATCCCCTTCTTCAGTGTCTACTAATTCGTAAACACCCATTCCATCATTGACGTTCACATGTTGCACAGAAGGTTCGGGTTCTGGAATGGCAGGCAGAGATTCGCAGCCTAACTTCTCGATGTTTGTCATAATTTCTTCTAGTCGAGACTGCTCCACTGTGGGTATCTTCCATCGCCTTAGGTTGCCCATATTTGGATGATGATCACAGTCTTCTACTCCTACGGTTCCTATGTTTTTGGGTTTTCTATTTTCTAATTTTTTTGGGTTTTTGGGGTTTTCTTTTTTTTTTTGGATTTTTGGAATTTTCTAATTTTTTGGGGTTTTTGGGATTTTCTAATTTTTTGGGATTTTTGGAATAATATGGTACAGGTGAGGTTGATGATGGGCTATCTACTGAGGAGGATCCTCCCCGCTGGCGTGGCCAGGCAGTGGGGCGGTATACCACTTCGTGATCATTGAGGTCATCAGTTTCCCAAATTTCATGGTTCTCTCGAGAGGAGTCTTCTCGCCAATGGCGCCAGGGAACGGGCCAATAAACCACTTCTTTGCTGGTAGGGTTTTCGATTTCCCACGTCTCGCGACTTTCTCGGATTTCGGCGATCGGCGTTTTTTTTTGGGTAGATGAGTTAATTCACTCGCCTTCAGCATGTTACAAGATAGGGTCTGGAATCTTGGATCGATAGTGTGGTCTATATTGTTCACTCCTTTTGGTGAATGGAGCTCTTTCCAAGTGCCGAAGATTTCCTCGTGAGTCTCACTTTCAGATGAAGTCGAATCTTCCCAATCTTCTACTAAAACGGTCTTGCCTTTATCATTTGGATCCAAATTGTAGCATCCCCTTCCAAATGGAGGTGTGTTGGGGTCCAAGGTTTTGTCATGCTTCATGAAATGTTCATTTAAGGTCCAGTCCTCTTGTTTATACCTTATGTCATTGTATGTGTCGTACCCTAATCCTTCTGCTCTCGCCCTAGGGTCCGGTATGTAAGGGTCGGTAATGCCTTCTCCATTCTTTCCTAGCCCAAATCCGGGTTGATACCCCATCTTTTTCATTAGAGTCCATCCTCGAGCTTGACCTTCGTTGTCAAACATCGGATTTTGCGGGGGGGATAATTCAGAAAACATATTTTGCACAGGGTCCATATCCATCAAAGAAATGAGAGGATCGACCTTGTACCCATGAATCTTGACCTCTAGTGTAATGGGAGCAGGTTGTAAGGTCGGGAGTATTTGAAGTTCTTCCGGTTCAATGACAGGCGGGTCTCCCATCAATTTCATGATCTTACCCAAATGGGGGAATTTGACGCATTGGTGTCGGCTTGACATAATGGCATTCATGTGGTTCAACCATCGGCGTCCTAAGATCAAATTAAAAGTGGCAGGGATGTCCATAATATAAAATTCTTCTTGCATTGAAATTGGGCCCGCTTGGACTAATAACATAATTTTTCCACAAACAGTTTTCTTATTCCCGTCATAATCAGTTACGACCATAGGGGCTGGAATTAAGTCCTTTATTATGAGCCCTAAGGCTTTGTAGGTTTTCAACGGACAAATATTCAGTGATGCACCAGTGTCAACCAAAGCTCCTGACATTTCCTTCCCTGCTATCTTGACTGTTAGATGTAGGGGGGAGGTTCTCGCCTCAGGTGGTATTTCCTTTAATTCTTCCTCAGTAAAAGTAATGGCAGGGAACGAAGCTCCCGGGGCCAAGGCCGAAATAGACGTTCTCAATTCTTCTGGAGTTATGCCTACCGGGACTTGTAAGCGTGTAATAGCCTCAAGTAATTGTTGCTGATGTTTGGGGGAGGTTTTAATCAGATCAAGGACAGATACTTTAGCTGGGATCTTTGTGAGGTGTCCTAAAAGGTCATATTCTATCCCTATTTCTATCGAACTATAAGCTCTTTCATCAACTATCTCCTCAACCTGAATATTGGGATTTTGCGAATCTAAGTTCTGAGAAACAGGGTGAGGGGGTAGTCGGGGAGGACGGATCCGTCCAGATCATAAGTGGGCCTGAGACGCATTTGTGTCTGGGTAAGGATCTGGTTGGGAATTCGTGATGATCGGCGATTCTCGGTCGTTTGGCTCATCAAAATTTACCTTGTAAAGGTCAGGGGAGTCAACGATCGTATCCATCCCTGAATTGAAGATTTTGAATTTGGTCTTCCCATCCCATGGCGTGATGTATTTTCGATAATCCTCTTCTTCAAAGAAATCACCATGACATGATTGGCTATGGTTTACACTCCCTTGGGTCGGGGCATCAATGTGTTGGTGCTCTATTACGGCGATGTTTATTAATTGGGTCTGTGGGCCCTGTCCAGAGGTTGACGCTCCATGCTGAGGTAAAGGGTTTGTATAAATCTGCATGTTGGGAATATTTTGTGCGGGATTTGTGGTTGGATTTTGATTGGGAGGGGCATTCCGTGGATCATTCCCGCCTATTGGCCTAATGTTACTCCAATCAATTCTACCTTCATCATTGAGATCATAGATCAAATCTCTAACCGTATAGCATTGGGTGAGGTCATGACCTGGCATCCTATGGTAGGCGTAAAACTTAGTCTTGTCTAGGTGTTCGGACCATGCCTGCGGTCGTTCTGGCGGAAGTTGGAGGGCATTCTGATTTAAGAGAGACCAGAAGACAGCAGTCCATGGTTGAGGAAGGGACGGGTAGTTTGCCCTTTTAGGTCCGAATCTTCTTCTATTTCCATTGTTCGGGTTATTCTGGTTGCCATTGTTGTCTCTATTGTAATTGAAGGGGACTGTACTATAGTTGGGTTGAGAATTCGCGTTCTGGTTTTGCGGCGGAGCTATCGGGTTTGAGACCGGCTGTATGGGATTAGGATTCTGGTTTTGATTCACTGGAGGCCCTTGGTTTCTTGGTGGTTGGTCATAACTTTGATTATTTCTCGGAGGGTTTCGGTAGTTCTGATTGTTCCGCTGATAGTTTTGATTATTTCTCTGATAATTCGGGTTACCACCTTGGAAGTTGGGATTGCCATTTTGCCCTGAGTTTTGGTGTTGGTTAAAGCTAACGCTGGTACGCTCCTGATACGGTCGGTAGACCTCTTCCTGATTCAAGCTAACTTCAGGGGTCGTGCGGATCTCTGGTTGGGTGGTTGTGCCTACCCTACGCGTGTTCTTTTTATGGTCAATGATGGTGTTCAATACCCCTTCATCTAGATTTTGCTTCATCCTAGATAACCTACGGTACAGGCCACTCCAACCAACGACCTCCCCAATTGTCATCAGGGCTCTCATGGGGTCCTTCATGTTCGATATGGCCATTCTTACTTGTTCTTCCTCTTGCATGTTGCAATCTGACCGTGCGAATTGGTTTTGCCATCTCACTGCAAATTCCTCATAGTCTTCATTGTTCTTCTGTTTGAGATTAGCTAAGTCATGCCATAAGGGTTTGTTTTTAGTTAGATGTTGGTATCGCGCTAGAAATTTCTCTACTACATCCTCAAAGGTATTGATTTCATGGGAAGGCACAGATGTATACCAAGTCAATGCATCTCCAGTTAATGATTCCTGAAAATAATTTATGAGCATGGAGTCATTGTCTGCGATGGCACGACACTTGTTGCAAAACGATACTAGGTGATGCTGAGGATCAGTAGTCCCATCATAAGGTACGAACTTAGGGGCTCTAACAGGAAAAGGTGACCTCTCTTTTTCCTCCTTTTTGGTAAAGTCGTAGAATCCTAGTTTCTTGCCAGTTGAGCTCGAGGATTTCTTTTTAATTTCGTTCTTGAGTTCCTCCACATTTTTCTGCAACTCCTTGAATGCTAGAGGATCTAGATATTGAATTGTCTGTGGTTGACATTCTCTTTGTGGTTCTAGCGAAGTAGGGGCGTAGGCCGGTTCTTGGCATTGGCCTTGGAAATACGGTTGCGAGATAGGCTGATAGCTTTGGTTCAACTGAATTCCCCCATGTGTAATCGGTTGTCCCCTATATGGGTCAACTATTGGGCTTAAGGTGGGTGGTTGATATGCTTGCTGATAGCGCGACTCATTCGCTTGGTGTGTTTGATAAGGATTTCCAATGCTCGTGGGGTTAGTAACTTGCACGTTCTGGATTGGGAGGTTCTGGTTCGCATTGGGCATTTGATAGATCGGGACTGTTTGATTTTGATAAGTGAGAGGCCCCCTCTCGTACTGAGCTGATTGGGGATATAACATACCAGCGCCAACCGTCACAGGATTGTAACGAACTTGATCCGTTGGTGGAGGAATCATTGCTTGGAATTGGGGCCGGGCCATCTCGTGTTGCCGGTAGGCATCTAGCGCTCCTATATGTGTCGAAGGGTTTTGGTGCGAGATACTGGATGTCGCCAATCGACCCATGTTCATTGGACTATGACTTGTCTGGTGATATGCGTTTTCATTTATTACAAGAGTCTGGGAAGGTGCGATGGCCCTAACCGGGGTTATGATAGGTGCGTCAGTAGCCATCCCATACTGTGGGATAGAGGACATGATTGGCTCGGTTTGGCTGATCATGGAAGAATAGGGTATAACCTGTGAGACAACAGGATCACTTGCGCGAAGAGGGTAGTCTGCTGATGAAACGTTATCGTGGACCCTATATCTTATAACTTGGCCGGTGGGACTGACCAGATCTGTGTAAGTCACCCCTGAATGCAAGGAGAAATGATTCTCTCTTGATGAAGGAGATGGGGTGGATGTATTGGAATGATTCCTTCCCATTGTTATGGTATTGACTGCTAAAGGGCCTCCTTCGAAAAGGGACCGTCTTATCTGTTGTGAGTCATGGCTTGAAGTTGCCAAGGATCCATCTAATACCCTAAAGGGTTCTACACTTTGCGTGGTTTGGTGTGACTCGCCAGTGGTGCGGATCAATAGTGGGGGAGAGAGGGGTTGAAAGTCGGACATTCCGAACGTCTGACCCTCCATTTGTGAAGA
This sequence comes from Persea americana, assembly GCA_029852735.1. Classification (NCBI taxonomy): domain Eukaryota; kingdom Viridiplantae; phylum Streptophyta; class Magnoliopsida; order Laurales; family Lauraceae; genus Persea; species Persea americana. Next base: position 18,690,337 of record CM056813.1, on the reverse strand, counting down.
AATGTTTAGATGATAAGTGAGAGAAGGAGAGGAAGAGAAGAGCACTTGTTATGTAGTTTTGTTGGTGAAGATTTGTTTCTTATGGTGTAATGGGGGAAAGCTTAGTGGACGGTGCATTCGGACCTTTGGTTTAATTTTCAGACTACTCATAACAACCCTAAACTGAATGGGACACGGACATCAGATCATTGATTGGATGTTCGTGTCTTAGAATATTACTCTAGGAAGACCCAAATAGGTGACAGGAAAACATAAGAGGTCCCATCACGATCGCCAGGCTGTCGGATGTGAATTTCGACCCCCCCAATTTTCCTCTCCAAGAGAGGCATGGTTTGGGGAAATCTCCATTCATCTATATATATGCTATTTAAATTTTACATCGAAAATGAGGATTCCGACTACCCTCAAAATCGATGGATCACGATCGCCAGCTACGGTACGGCCGTAACACCGTTCTTCGACAAAAGTCGAAGAAATATGGGGAGAAAAATAATAAGGTGGGTTCTTCCTCTCGTCTAATGTGCTGCCGGCAACACACGACGGTTGTCCTGTCACATTAATTTGGGTCTCTTTGGGTCTCTTTAATTTTGGGTCAATTAAGGGTCATGAGTTAAAGTCCGAATAAAGGTTAATCCTCACATAGCATAATCGTAGTATATCCAAGTAAAACAAAATAACTAAAATAAAGAAAATAGAATAAAAGAGGGGGGAGGTGCCAAATATTTAAGAAGAGGATCGGCCCCGTTCCCGGGTACCCCCTTCTGATCCCTTGGCAAAACAGGGTTTAAAGGTTGATTTTTCAAACCAAAATGATGATGCAAATGAGACTTTGACTTGTGATTTCTGTGTTTTTCGTGTGCGATACACGAGTGATAAAAGTAAAAGGCCGATGGGCCAAAATTAATTGAAGGTGGCCGATGGGCCAAAATTGATTAGAGGTGGCCGATGGGCCAGTGTTTGTTTTAGGGTGGCCGATGGGCCGTGACTGATTAAAAGTGTGTGTGAAATCACTCATCTCATCTCGTTATTCTCATTTATTCAATTTTAGAAATCAATTCTTTATTCCCTTTATCATTAAGTTCGATTAAATATCTGGCACCTGAGGTGGAGGAAGAAATAAAAGGAAAATCTTTTTTGGGTTTATTTTGTTGGTTTTATAGTTTTTATGGCTTTTCAATATGGGGGCTAGAAGGGCCTAACTAGGGGATTTTACTTGGATTTACGTGATTAGTGCTTTACTACTGATCATCGGATTAACCCTAACCTAAGGTCCTAGACCGCCCACATCAGCTCTCCCAGTCCCCTAACGGAACAGGAAAAGTGATGGGGCGAAGCCTAATGCGCTAAGCTACCTAACGGGGAAATCCGATCTAATCCTAGGGTATGAACAGCCTGAGTTTGATGGTTCAGCGCCTAAGCAACTTATTAATTGTGATTTTTAATTGGTTCGGTTTGTTTTGAGTTGAAGATTGATTAAGAGGTGGATTAAATGTATTTTGGGGTTCTGTTTAAGTTGTTTAAGGTTCTAGAATTTATGGTTTATTTTAAAACGTAAAATGATGTCGAAATCCGTGAAACGGGGTTGGCAGAAGACTTGGGCGCCAGGGGGGTGGCGCCTAGGATATTCTGGTGACTTGGGCGCCCAGACAGTGGCGCCTAAGTGGCTGTTTCTGGGTGGTTTGGCTAGCGACGATGGTATCGATGTTATTTTCGAAATCCAAGGAGTTCTTACTTGGTGAATTTTAATGTTTCAAATTGTTTTAATTCTCTGATGTTCAAATGTCAAAGGGATTCGGATCCAGATTTTGAAACAAAATTTAGAATTTGCGTTTTAGTGCAAATGAGAGGATAGGCTCCAAGGGGGTGGCGCCTAAGTTGATGGCTTGTGATTTTAAGTATTCCGTTGGGACTTAGTTATTGGTTTTTTTGATTCGGGGGTTGTTTTAGGTTCTGGTTTCAATTAATTTAAATTATATGATGATTAATTACTCATTTTAAATTGAAGTTGTGAACCAAGGTTATAGTGTAGGTTAGGCGCCACAGGGGTGGTGCCTAGGTGGTTGTTTGTTTGCTCGTAAAGGCTTTGGGAGCTAAGCCTGAATCGATTAAAGTTTCAAACGTTTTTAAGTTAAAAGTGTTTTAATATGTTGATTCGGATTGGTTTAAATGTTAATTAATTATGTTAAGTTGTTGGTTGGGGTACTTTATGAAAACAGGTAGGCTGGGCGCCCAGGGAGTGGCGCCTAGGTTAATTTTGAGGGTGGGCGCCCAAGGGGTGGCGCCCAGATGAATTGTTTTGTGCTTCGGGTCGGTTTCGTATTTTTTAAGTTGATTTGCGGTTGAGCTTTTAAGGTTTGATGTATTTTAAATTAAAAATGTTCTGTTGCGATGATTAAGATTAAATTTCGTTTCAATTAATTTGGCTTTAGCGACGGGAGAGGCTGGGCGCCCAGAGAGCGGTGCCCAGGTGGAGGTGACAGGATGGGGGTGACAGGATGGGCGCCCAGGGGGTGGCGCCCAAGTGTCTGCCTTGTGCGTCCGAGTTGGTTCGATGTTTTAAGTCTATTCGGGTTTATGGTTTTGATTGTTTTAGATTTCAAGGGTGTTCCGGTGTGTTGATCGTGATTGACTTCGAATTTAATTTCAAGTGGGGTTTCCTAGTGATTGGGTAGGACGGGCGCCAGGAGGGTGGTGCCCAAGTGGATGCAGAAGGATAGGCACCAAGGGGGTGGCGCCTAAGTGGATGTTTTTGTGGTTTATTCTTTTTGTACTTTCTAAATTGGTTTGAGTCCAAATTGATTAAGGTTTCGAGTCTTTTAGGATAATAGTGTTTTGAGGTATTAATTCGGGTTTAATCAATTAAGTTTAATTAAATGGTGGTTTCTAAGGGAATGTGATAAGATAGGCGCCAGGAGGGTGGTGCCTAAGTGTAAAGGCAAGCTGGGCGCCCAGGGGGTGGCGCCCAGGTGTCTGTTTTATGGTTTCGGGTGGCTTTTGCGTTTTTAGGTTGGTTCAAGTTTAAGTTGATTGAGGTTTTAGATTTCTTAAATTTAAAAGTGTTTTGTTATGTTAACTAGGATTAAATTTGGGTTGTGTTTAATTAGAAATTTTAATTAGGGGTTCTTTAGAAACGGGAAAGGATGGGCGCCAAGAGGGTGGTGCCCAGGTGGCAGTGCAGGCTGGGCGCCAAGGGGGTGGCGCCCAGGTGGACTTTTTTTAGAGTTTTGTTGGTTTTGAGTTTTTGAGTTAATTAGAGATTAAGTCGATTAAGGTTTACTTATTCTAGGTTTAAAATGTTTTACTGTGTTGATTCGGATTAGTTTAAAGCCTTAACTAATTAGCTTAAACTTTAACCGGGTTGTCTTAGGGAATGAACAGGCTGGGCGCCCAGAGGGTGGCGCCCAGGTGGCTGTGGAAGGATGGGCGCCCAGGGGGTGGCGCCCAGGTGGCTGTTTTTTGGGGTTTTGGTTTTTTTGTGTTTTTAAAGTTCTTAGTTATTTCTAAATCCGAATTAATTAGGGTCTTAATGTTTTAGAACTCTTAATGATGTGATGTTGCTTAAGTTTACTAATTATGTTGTTTTAATTAATCTTAGGATTTGTCCTACTTAGGCACCAAATTCAATAACTTAGACTACCTAACTATTCTTTTTGGGTTTTTGGATATCTTTTAATTTGTTTTTGGTTTCTCCTCTAATTTACTAGAGAGTAAGGAAAGAGAAGAAGGGATTTTATGTTTTATGATTTTTTTTGGGATTTTCTATGGATGTGTGGTTCAAATGATATGATGTGAAGTGTGACAAAGATGATAATTCGAAGTTCAGAACAGATCATACAACCAAACATATCATTAATATGCAGTTTCTAAATGAACTAAATGCGGAAGATTTGAAGTTATGCCCAAAAGTGGAGAAATCCACTTGGGCGCCACCCCTGTGGCGCCTACCCTGCTCAGTCAGGGTTTTCAACGGAACACAACGAACGCACAAGAATCTTAGTGTTTTCAACACAACTTCCAATATTCAGCGATTGATGCGAATGTCTTAATTCGAACTACTAGCGATGCAACTAACGAAATTATAAGCAAACAATGCAACGGGCGGAGATAAAGAACCCGGACCCTGTCTCGGAAGGGTAGGCGCCCAGGGGGTGGCGCCCAGGTGATTCTGGAAAGGTCAAGCGCCCAGTGGGTGGCGCCCAGGTGTTCTGGAGAGGGCAGGCGCCCAGGGGGTGGCGCCCAGGTGATTCTGGAAAGGTCAGGCGCCCAGTGGGTGGCGCCCAGGTGTTCTGGAGAGGGCAGGCGCCCAGGGGGTGGCGCCCAGCCTTTCTGCCAATGGTTGCTTGCGATCTTTTCAATATAAATGATGATGATGATGATGCTAATGCGAGATCTAATCTAGCTATGCAATATGAACTACGAAATCAAAGAAAACTTACTATGTTAGAATGAACCTAAACATGTTCCTAATATGATGAGATGCTAATACCATTTTTATCTCAAGTTAATGTAGATCTATGATGCTCAAATGGCCCTAAGCATGTTTCTAAGCATGAATGGTAATGGAGTGTAGTAAAAGAAGGGAGATCTAGGAATACCGGTATGAAGAAACGTTTCTCAAGTTCCTAGATTGAAACCTTCGCAAAGATCCATAGCTTTACTTGAAGATATGGAAGCCTCCTCTTCTCTTTCTCCTTCTTCTACTATAGATCTGAAGTTCTTCTCTAATGGTGGCTACCTTTCTTCTTCCTTTTCTATTCTCTCCTTTTGCCTCTTTTCTTAGGGTTTTTGGGTAGCCTCCTCTTGTAAATGAAGTTAAGAGGGATTATATAGGTTTGGGACGAGTTTAGAAGGGGCTAGGGCTTCATTAATTCGTGTTTCTAGAAGGTCTCACGCATCCCTAGGCGGCTCAAGTTGTTTTAGGGTGAACTAGGGTTTGGAGGGAGGATGGGCGCCCATGGGGTGGCGCCCACATGGCCTGCGCAGGCTGGGCGCCCACAGGGTGGCGCCCAGGTGATCCTGGAGAGAGTGGGCGCCCACAGGGTGGTGCCCAGCTGATTCAGTTCGTCTTCGGTGCTTGGTCTCTACGTATGAGTGGTCCCGGTCTAATCTCAAGCCAATTAGTGGAATTTGGAGGTGGGCGCCCATGAGGTGGTGCCTATGTGGAACTTAGGAGGGTAGGCGCCACATGGGTGGTGCCTAGGTGGAGTCGATTTATTTTCGGAGTTCGGTCCCTACGTTGAGAGGTCCCGGGCTACTTTTAGGCTAAGTAGTGAAGTTTGGAGGCTGGGCGCCCACCATGGGGCGCCTAGGTGGTCCCAAGCTGTGTGGGCGCCCAGCATGGGGCGCCTAGGTGAATTTTAGTGGGATGGGCGCCACATGGGTGGTGCCCAGATGATCTCTTCTTAGGACAAACTTCGGAAGCTCATAACTTTTGACTCGCTTATCGGATTTGGACGTTCTACATACCGCCGGAAAGCTCTCGAAGTGAGGAATTCAATGGTATAAATGTCTTGACAAATAGGTGCTGAAAAATATGGGGGATCTCTGGAACAATGAATTCGATTTCCTAACTTAGGCTAATCGGGTGACATTTTGGCAAACTAAGTATGGTCTTTAGAGGGATTGGCCTAAGCATGTCTTAAGTGATCCAAAAAGGGTTTGAGTGGTGTCATGGTTCACTTCTTGTGTGAGTAGTGAATTGGGCTCGAGATCTCGACGCGACTTGGCTTTTCTCTCGCGAATTTCTAGAAATCGTCGAACTAAGTCTAAAATTAGCAACAAGCATCTTCATCGTCGTTAATTAATCTGAATTATGTCTTTAATCATTCAATTATGGATGAAATGGGGGCACCACTATATATGATAGGTATTTAAGGCTATCATAGGGGCCAAATGAGGTGTCTACAACTGTCATATTTGACAACATCACACCCTTCATCAACAGTTGCACTTCTACTCCAAGTTATTCAAACTGGTGTAAGACACTGACTCCTCTCAAACTGGCCATGACCACTGATTTTCTGCTCAACGCATCAGCTACTACGTTTACCTTGCCCGGTTGATACTTGATTGGGAAGTCATAGTCTTTAATGTAATTCATCCACCGTCTCTGCCTCATGTTCAATTCTTTCTGCGAAAATAGATATTGTAAACTCCGGTGGTCTAAATGAACTTCAAATTTCTCTCCATATAGATAGTGTCTCCAGGTCTTCAAAGCAAATACAACTGCTACTAACTCCAAATCATGAGTTGCATAATTTCTCTCATGTTCTTTTAACTGCCTCAAGCCATAAGCAATTACCTTGTCATTCTGCATCAACACACAACCCAATCCTACATTCGAAACATCTGTATAAACAATGAATCCTCCGCTTCCTGATGGTAAGGTGAGAATTGGAGCTGTAGTCAATCTTCTTTTTAGCTCTAGGAAACTTTTTTCACACTAGTTTGTCCATACAAAAGGCACTCTTCCTGGTTAATTTTGTCAATGGAGCTGCGATGGACGAAAATCCTTGGACAAACCTCCTGTAATAGCATGCTAGTCCCAAAAAGGCTTCTAATTTCTGTTACGCTGCTTGGCCTTTTCCAACTGACAACCGCTTCGATCTTGGATGGATCCACTGCTAAGCCTTCTTTCGAAATGACATGGCCTAGAAAGGCTACTTGCTCTAGCCAAAATTCACATTTACTTAGTTTCACGTAGAGCTGGTTGTCCCTTAAAAGCTGTAACGACATCCTCAAGTGTTCCTCATGCTTCTCCTTACTCTTAGAATACACGAGAACATCTTCAAAAAACTGAATTTATCTAGATACTGTGCAAAGACTTTGTTCATGAGAGCCATAAATACCGCGGGTGCATTGGTCAATTCGAATGGCATCACCAAAAACTCGTAGTGCCCATATCTTATTCGAAAAGCTGTTTTAGGGACGTCTGACTCTCTAACTCGCAACTGATAACACCCAGACCTCAAGTCTATCCTGGAAAAGTATGCTGCTCCTTGCAATTGATCGAACAATTCATCTATTCTCGGCAACAGATACTTGTTCTTGACAGTCATATGGTTCAATCTTCTGTAATCTATGCACATTCTCAAACTTCCATCTTTCTTTTCCACAAATAAAACTGGTGCTCCCAAAGGTGAAACACTTGGTCTGATGAAACCTTTTCTCAAAAGTTATTGCAATTGGAGTTTTAGTTCATCTAATTCTGCTGGAGCCATCCTGTAAGGTGCAATTGAAGTCGGAGTTGTCCCTTAAAGGAGTTCAATCGTGAACTCAACTTCTCGAATTGGTGGCAATCCCAGGATTTCTTCTGGAAAAACAGCCGGAAATTGGCACTCAATGGGGATTTCCACCACCCCTTGGGACCGTTTATCCTTCGTGATAAACGCAATAAAAGCTTCACGCCCATTTTGTACTAGTGTGCCTGCCTTTAGTGCTGAAATAAATGATACTGGAGTTTTCTTCTTGTTTCCCTGAATCATCAAGTCTGTATGTTCTCCTGTCAAATTGAAAGTGATGGTCTTACTAAAACAGTCCATAGTTGCATGATATTTCTCTAACCAATCCATACCTAAAATAACATCAAAATCATGCATATCCAAAATGATAAGATCTGCTGGAAGGTTGACCTCTCCTAATAGGACTGAACAATTCGGGTAATAGGTTCTACAGACAACCTGTTTACCTACTAGTGTGGTGACAGTCAAGATAAAATCAAGTTCTCTAGATGGCATAGCAATCATCTTTGCAAACATAGGAGATAAAAATGAATAAGTGCTTCCAGGATCAAATAAAATTTGAGCTTCTACTCCACAAATGAGAAGTTTACCTTCCACTACATCGCCTGCAGCATCGGCATCTACACGATTGAGATGATATGCCTGTCCTTACTGCTGTGGCCTATTTTGCCTTCATTGAGCATTTCTATTCTGCTCCTGTGGAGGACGAGCATTCTAATTCTGAACTTATTGTCTGCCTTGCTGCTGCTGCTGAGGTGGTCTTGCCTGATTCTGAGCTGGTGCCTGATTCCGAGGGGCTGCTTGTCTTTGCTGCGGGTTCCTATTACCTTGATTCTGCAATTGTGGGCAATCTCGAATGGCATTGTCCATAGCCCCACACCTAAAGCAAGTGCCTGTGGCCTTGCGACATTGTGCAGTGTCATGATTTTTGCCACAGTGTGCACATGCACCTTGCCTTGGAGGGTTTTGATCTTGTCGTGGCTTCTTGTTCTATTGCCTTTGGTTCTGTTGGTGGTACTGTTGCTTTCTGTCCCGAATGATCTGGTTGTTGATATCTTCGAACTTGTATGCTCTTTTGACCGCTTCATCGAAGTGGCTGGTGGAACTACCCCGGTAGCATCCTTCATAATGATGGGGTTCAGACCTTCCAAAAATTTGGTGATCTTCTTTTGCTCAGTGTCAATTAACTCTAAGGCATATCTAACAAGGCTTTCAAATTTCGTGACATATTCAAGGACTGTCATGTTGCCCTACTTGAGCTGCTGAAATTCTATGGCTTTCTGTCTCTTGATATGCGAAGGGACGTACTTGTCAGTGAATTGGGTCTTGAAAGTTTCCCAAGTGGTAGCATCAGGCATTGTCTGATATGGTTCCTTAACCGTTTGCCACCATGTGTCTGCCAGCCCATAGAACAAGGAAGCTATGAAGTTGACTTTCTCTTTGCTAGTACATGTAAATACATCAAAGATCTTCTCTGTGTTTACCAACCAATTGACTATAGCCAATGGGTCTTCTTGACTCGAAAACTCCTTGGGTCCTCTCTTCCTGAATCTCTCAAACAGCACATTAGGGTCATGATCTGTCGTGACCTCGGACCATGGTCCCTGATCCGGGCCTGCGAATAGTGTGTCCAATTATGATTATCCCTCAGGTTTCCGCGGTGAGGATTCCCAAAACAAACCTATAATTATCTCACACGAATAATGATTTGCGGAAGCATACAAATAATCTCAATCACAACTTATCAATACAGAACCGATGATTCTAAGATGCATAAGTTAAGTAACTCAAAGGACATAAACATTCAGAGTGAGAATGTATAACATAGCATTACCATAATTTAAATTTCAAGTTTGAAGATGACAAAAGTATATTAAGTTTAAGTTTACATTTCCCAAGGTATAAAAAGAGCCAATAAAGGCCATACATCCCAAAACAACAAAACACTAAAACCCAACCATGTGTACGCAGCTAATGTTCCCACCCGACGTCTAGAGGACGTCGTCAGGTTGCCACTCACGGGCCGGGGGTGGCTCAACAACCTCCTTTTGACACTCCTCCTCAAAGGCAACGTCACCTGCAACTGGTCACCAAAATAAACGGGTCAGACAAAACGGTCTAGCAGGTGATCAATTTAGACAAAAATATAAATAATTTAGATTACGGAAATAGTGCAGAATTTAAAACAATTCACTAATGCAGAACAGTGCGTAAAAGTATACAAGACAAATCAAGCATGGATGTAGAAATATATATCATGATTAGTTAGAAAAACCACATTGAGCCCATCCTTTCTCTACCATACATGATGAGCAGGGTAAGCAGAACATAACAGGGTATAACAGGACAGAACAAAACAGAATCCCATGCTACACTAGGTAGGTGGGGTCCGGCCGCAGAATCGGAAACAGGACAGAGGTGTATATATGAATATACGACTAATCTGCAGATAGTCCAGGGTTTAAGGACCCCCCAAACAGTGGATCAGACTGAAAGGGTAGGCCAAGCTCAGTGGTATTCACCTAAAATCATGAATGCACGAAAACAGGATCATACATATACAAAGCCGACCAAATTAGGGGGATTTACTCATCAAAACAGGACAAAGCAGAACATATCAGGGATAGCATACGCTATGGCAAGATAAAGCGAAAGTGGTAATCCCAATTATCATTTCTTAATAATATTTGAAAGTGGTAATCCCAATTATCATTTCTTGATATATTTGAAACCCAATTGTCGGAATTTATATATATTTGGTTTCCCTAAAGCTAATGGACAATTCAGGTTCCAAATGCACAACCTCAAGCTAAAAGCTCTTAATTGTATTCAGGTTTTCAGTTCCTAAGAAAATCTCATAAAACAGGTATGGTTCAAAAAACTCGGTTAGCTCTCGATCACCTGTCGGCTAGCCGAGTAGGTGACTGTTGGCTAGCCGCCAGCTGACCAACGGCTGACTACCAGGCCTCCTGACAGGAAAAACACCATTTTAGAAATGGAACCGAACTGGAGCTCGGTTGGCTGTCGGCTGACCGAAGTGAACATGTTGGCTAGCCGACAACTGACCGTCAGCTGACCGAAAATCCCCTGTTGTAAAACAAGCTACTGGAAATGGAACCGAACTGAACTCAATTGACTATTGGCTGACCGAAGTGAACATGTCAGCTAGCCGACAGCTGACCGCCATCTGAACGACTGTGCGCGGCAGCCCAGTTCAAGTCAAATTTCTTAGTTCCTTCTTCCTCCATTCTTTTCCCATTCCATTTCCTTTCACTACATGTAAAATCCATGCATATCCCCTGAGCCTCCATACTCTCCAAGGGTCATTTCCAAACAATAAATCACACCACAACTTCTCCCTTCATCAACATATCTCCATTTCACACAACCCTTCCAATTACAAACCAAGGCATATCATTTTAATTCAAAACAGAAATCCTGAAGTATGGAGAGTCATTACATCAATTTCATGAAAAGAAATGAAAGCTCAAATCATGCTTAGTTGAAAGACAACAATTGGAAAACATAGCATCCATAAATATTGCATTTTTCAAACACAAGGTACCAAACAAATTGCATGCTTGATAAGACTAAAGAGATCACTTTCCTTGACAATAGCTAAGCCCAAGAATCTCTCAAAGTCCTACCCAAATGTGAGCCACGAAATCTGCACAAGAAGCCCCAAGAAACCATTCAAAATCGCCATTTTTGGTCAATAAAACCCCCATTTCAAAAATAGGTTTGCATGTTAAAGAAATGGGTTCCTTTGGAACTCAAAATGCTACATTGAAAAGGAGAAGAAGAGACCTCACCTGAAGCTTGCTAAACAAGAAGGAATGGGGAAGAATAAGAGGTAGTCCAGCTGAGAACCTCAAGAAAGTTGCACCAAAAGGAAGCTTGAAGTGAGGGGAAGAAGAGGGTATGCTCGGATTTGGATTTGAGACTTTGTAGCTAGGGCATGCAAGGTGAAAAAAGGAGAGGAAGATGAGTTCTCCACTCAGCTCTCACTCTCTCTCAAGAAGGAAAAGTTGCAAGAATGAAAATCTAAAACTTGAGTGAGAGGGAGGAGAAGACATGACTCACTTAAGTCAAATGGGTTTGTGAACCCCATTGACTTCAAAACTTGCAACGATTAAAACATTGACTTGTGGACCCCGGATGAGAACGACGAAGAAGACTAAAATGATCACCAAAATATCTAGTTTCCAAAAACTATAAATTTGGCGTAGTTTTGAGATTTCAAAATTTGGGTCCAGATTTGGTGTGAAAAGACTGTGTTACCCTTTTGGGCCAAAACTTGGGTTTCTAGGCCTCAACCATAGACGGGCTGAAAACAAAAGTTGAAAAATAAAATAAAACAATTCCAAAGAGATCGAAATCACGATTAAAAATCTGAAAACTAGAATTTCCTCCCAAGCTTACACGTACACTCAGGCCTCTCTGAGTGTGTCTGGCTAACACAAAACGCCCTCAAAATTCCATAAAGCTAATTCCAAGCTAAATCAAACCAATTTCTATCCCAACGAACGCTAAACCCATGTTATAGGCAAACACGCACTTAATTGATACTAATCGCGCTAATCCTGGGTCGGGGTTTGACATCCTCCACCCCTTAGGTTATTTGGTCCTCCAAATAAAAATAGTTATACCTCTGGTAACAAATGTGGATACTTTCTCTAGACTTGACCTCTTAATTCCCATATAGCTTCTTCCGGTTCATGATTTTCCATTGTACTTTGAACCAGTGAATTGTCCGATTTCTTAATTCTTGTTCCTTGGTATCAACGATTCTGACCGGCTTTTCCACATACGAGGCATCTTCTCGAACTTCCAGTGGTTCATGCTGCAATACATGTGAAGGATTTGGGACGTATTTCTTCAACATAGAGACGTGAAAAACATTGTGTACCCCGGAGAGTTCTGGCGGTAACACAAGTCTATAGGCAACGTCTCCAACCTTGCTCAAAATCTCATATGGTCCGATGTACCTTCTCGCAAGCTTGCCCTTCTGTCCAAATCTTAGAGTTCCTCTAACTGGAGATACCTTCAAAAATACTTTGTCACCTTCTTTAAACTATAAATCTCTTCTAGAGTATCAGCATAACTCTTATGTCTGCTTCGAGCGACCTTTAACCGTTCTTGAATCAACTTGATCTTATCACTTGTTTCTCCAACTATTGTCGGTCCTAAAAGCTACGAACACCGACTTCTTCCCAGCAAACGGGAGTTCTGCATCTCCTACCATAAAGTGCATCGAAAGGTGCCACACCAATGCTGGAATTGTAGCTATTATTGTATGCAAATTCGTAGAGTGGCAAGTACTCATCCCATTGAACCTTGAAATCTAGCACACAAGCACGTAGCATGCCCTCTAAAGTCTGTATAGTTTGCTCTGACTGGCCATCAGTCTGAAGATGGTATGCAGTGCTGAACTGCAACTTGGTGCCCATAGATTCGAATAGAGTCTTCCAAAACCTTGAAACAAATCTGTTATCTCTGTCGGACGTGATGGAGACGGGATGTCCATGTCTACTGACAATCTCATTCACGAATAAATCTGCAAGTGGTGCCATGTGCATCTTGCTTCCTATCATCATTGGAATGAAGTGAGCAGACTTCATGAGATGATCCACTATAACCCAAATAGCATTGTTCCCCTTCTTAGTAGTAGGCAAACTGGAGACGAAATCCATAGTGATGTGCTCCCATTTCCACTCTGGAATTTCCAATGGCTGCAACAACCCTGGAGGCTTCTGGTGTTCTGCCTTAATCTGTTGACAAGTGAGGCATCGATATACAAAGGCCGCTATCTCCCATTTCATGTTATTCCACCAGAATCAGCTCTTCAAATTTTGGTATATCTTGGTGCTACCCGGATGCATAGAGTATCTCATGCTGTGGGCTTTAGTCATTATTTCATTTTTCAAGTCTTCGATGTTAGGCACACACAAACGGTCACGAAAATACAACAATCCATCCACTATCCTAAAGTCTGGACGTTCTGAGATGTGATCCACAATCTTGGCCAAGTCCGGGTCTTGCAACTGACTGTCTTTAATCTTCTGGATGAAGGTAGCCTCAGACACTGTCATACTTGCCAACATCACACCCATCCTCAATGGTTGCACTTCTACTCCGAGTTCTTCAAATTGGTGTAAGACACTGACTCCTCTCAAGCTGGCCATAACTATTGATTTTCTGCTCAATGCACCAGCTACTACATTCACTTTGCCCGGATGATACTTAATTGGAAAGTCATAGTCTTTAATGTACTCCATCCACCGTCTCTGCCTCATATTCAATTCTTTCTGAGAGAACAAATACTGTAGACTCCGGTGATCTGAGTGGACTTCAAATTTCTCTCCATATAGATAGTGTCTCCACATCTTCAAGGCAAATACAACCGCTGCTAACTCCAAATCATGAGTTGTATAATTCTTTTCATGATCTTTCAACTGCCTCGAGCCATAAGCAATAACTTTGTCATTCTGTATCAGTACACAACCCAATCCTACATTTGAAGCATCTGTATAAATAACAAATCCTCCACTTCCCGACGGTAAAGTGAGGATCAGAGCTGTAGTCAATCTTCTCTTCAGCTCTTGGAAACTTTCTTCACACTAGTCTGTTCATACAAAGTGCACACTCTTCCTAGTTAATTTTGTTAATGGTGCTGCAATGGATGAGAATCCTTGGACAAACCTCCTGTAATATCCTGTTAGTCCCAAAAAGCTTCTGATCTCTGTTACGCCGCTTAGACTTTTCCAACTGACAATTGCTTCGACCTTGGATGGATCCACTACTAAGCCTTCTTTCGAAATAACATGGCCTAGAAAAGCCACTTGCTCTAGCCAAAATCCACATTTACTTAGTTTCGCGTAGAGCTGGTTGTCCCTCAAAAGCTGTAATGATGTCCTCAAGTGCTCCTTATGCCCCTCCTTACTCTTAGAATACACGAGAACATCATTAATAAACACCACAGTGAATTAATCTAAATACTATGCAAAGACTTTGTTCATGAGAGCCATAAATATCGCGGGTGCATTGGTCAATTCGAATGGCATCACCAAAAGCTCGTAGTGCCCATATCTTATTCGAAAAGTTGTTTTAGGGACGTCTGACTCTCTAACTCGCAACTAATAATACCTAGACCTTAAGTCTATCTTGGAAAAGTATGCTGCTCCTTGCAATTGATCGAACAATTCATCTATTCTCGGCAACGGATACTTGTTCTTGACAGTCATATGGTTCAATCTTCTATAATCTATGCACATTCTCAAACTCCCATCTTTCTTTTCCACAAATAAAACTGGTGCTCCCAAAGGTGAAACACTTGGTCTGATGAAACCTTTGCTCAAAAGTTCTTACAATTAGAGTTTTAGTTCATCTAATTCTGCTGGAGTCATCCTGTAAGGTGCAATTGAAATCGGAGCTGTCCCTGGAAGGAGCTCAATCGTGAACTCAACTTCTCGAATTGGTGGCAATCCTTGGATTTCTTCAGGAAAAACATCCGAAAATTCGCACACAACGGGGATTTCCTCCTCCCCTTGGGACCGTTTATCCTCCATGATAAACGCTATAAAAGCTTCACACCCACTTTGTACCATTCTGCCTGCCTTTAGTGCTGAAATAATTCCTACTTAATCTTTCTTCCCGTTTCCTTGAATCATCAAATCTGCCTGATCCCCTTTCAACTTAAAAGTGATGGTCTTACTAAAGCAATCCATGGTTGCATGATACTTCTCTAACCAATCAATGCCTAAAATGACATCAAAATCATGCATGTCTAAAATGATAAGATCTGTCGGAAAGTTGACCTCTCCTAATAGGACCGGACAATTCGGGTAATAGGTTCTACAAACAACCTATTTACCTACTGGAGTGGTGACAGTCAAGATAAAATCAAGTTCCCTGGATGGCATAGCAATCATCTTTGCAAACATAGGAGATAAAAATGAATGAGTGCTTTCAGGATCAAATAAAATTTGAGCTTTTACTCCACAAATGAGAAGTTTACCTTCCACTACATCGCCCACAGCATAGGCATCGACACGATTGAGATGGTATGCCCGTCCTTACTGCTGTGGCCTATTTTGCCTTGTGCATTTCTGTTCTGCTACTGCTGTGGAGGACGAGCATTCTGATTATGAGCTTGTTACCTGCCTTGCTGCTGTTGCTGCTGAGGTGGTCTTGCTTGATTCTAAACTAGTGCCTGAGGGGCTGCTTACCTCTGTTGCTGATTCCTATTGCCTTGGTTTTGTAATTGCGGGCAATCTTTAACTGCATGGTCCATTGTCCCACACCAGAAACTAGCACCTGTGGCTTTACTACATAGAGCGGTTTCATGGTTCTTGCCACAGTGACCACAACCTTGTCTTGCTTGTTGTTGTTCTTGCCTTGGCTTCTTGTTACTCTGCTGTCTCTGATTTTGCTGGTAGTGTTGTTTCCTATCCCGGATGATCTGATTATTGATGTCCTCAAACTTGTATGCCCTTTTGACTGCTTCATCGAAGGTGGCTGGTGGAACTACCCTTGTAGCATCCCTCATAATGATGGGGTTTAGACCTTCCAAGAATTTCGTGATCTTCTTTTGCTCGGTATCAATCAACTCTTGGGCATATCTAGCAAGTCTTTCAAACTTTGTGACACATTCCAGGACTGTCATGTTACCCTGCTTGAGCTGCTGAAATTCTATGGCTTTCTGTCTCTTGATATGTGAAGGGACGTACTTGTCAGTAGACTGGGTCTTGAAAGTCTCCCATGCAGTCTCATCTGCCATAGTCTGATACAGTTCTTTAACCGTTTACAACAAGTGTCTGCTAGCCCATAAAACAAAGAAGCTGTGAGGTTTACCTTCTGTATGCCGGTACAGGTGAATATGTCAAAGATCTTCTCCGTGTTCACCAACCAATCATCCGCAGCCAATGGGTCTTCTTGGCCCGAGAACTCCTTCGGTCCTCCCTTCCTAAACCTCTCAAACAATATATTAGGGTCCTGATCCCTATTGTCGATAATGATATTCGGGCCCAAAGGTTGTCTGGGCTGAGGTTGAGGTTGAGGCTTGTCCTATAAGACTTCCAAAAGCTGCCTCTAAACTTGTGTCATTTCCTCATCCATTTTAGCTAGCTGTTCTTGAAACCTTGCTTGCTTTTCGTTGGCCTCTCTTTATAGTCTAGCTTGGATTTCATTAGCTTCTCTCTGTAATCTAGTTTGGCTTTCATTGGCCTGCTCTGTTGTTCTAACATGGCCTGCATGAGTGCCTGAAATTGTGTCACTGTAGGTTGTTGCTCGAGATCTGTTTCATTGTTATTGCTTCCGGAAGCATTTTGATTCGGAGCTTTTCTTGGAGGCATGATGCTGTAAAATAAAATATTAGTAC
Source organism: Persea americana (assembly GCA_029852735.1). NCBI lineage: Eukaryota > Viridiplantae > Streptophyta > Magnoliopsida > Laurales > Lauraceae > Persea > Persea americana. The sequence continues at coordinate 18,673,717 of CM056813.1, read as the reverse complement.
ATAATAACAAGTTTGGGTTTGGTTTCTAGGTCCGTACTAACGATCTAACGAACTCACGGATCCTCGCCACGTCCCTAAGAGTTTCTAGTTTCTTTTATATGCCTGAAACATATCCCGCTCCGATACCAATCCTGTCGCGACCCCGGACCGAGGTCCCTGATCCAGGCCCGCGACTAATATGCCCAACTATGATTATCCCATAGGTTTCCGCTGTGAGGATTCCCAAAACAAACCTGGAATTATTTCACACGAATAATGATTTGTTGCGGAAGCATGCAAATAATCTTAATCACAACTTATCAATACAAAACCGATGATTCTAAGATGCATAAGTTAAGTAACTCAAAGGACATAAACATTCAGAGTGAGAATGTATAACATAGCATTACCATAATTTAAATTTCAAGTTTCAAGAAGACAAAAGTAGATTAAGTGTAAGTTTACATTTCCCAAGGTATAAAAAGGGCCAACAAAGGCCATACATCCCAAAACAAGAAAACACTAAACCCAACCGTGTGTATGCAACTCAAGTTCCCACCCAACGTCTAGAGGACGTCGTCGGGTTGCCACTCACGGGCCAGGGGTGGCTCAACAGCCTCCTCTTGACCCTCCACCTCAAAGGCAACGTCACCTGCACCTGGTCACCAAAATAAATGGGTCAGACAAGACGGCCTGGCACGTGATCAATTTAGACAAAAATATAAATCATTTAGATTACGGAAATAGTGCAGAATTTAAAACCATTCACTAATGCAGAACAGTGCGTAAAAGTATACAAGACAAATCAAGCATAGATGTAGAAATATATATCATGATTAGTTAGAAAAAAAACCTTGAGCCCATCCTTTCTCTACCATACATGATGAGCAGAGTAAGCAAAACATAACAGGGTATAACAAGACAAAACAAAATAGAATCCCATGCTACACTAGGTAGGTGGGGTCCAGCCGCGGGATCAGAAACAGGACAGAGGTGTATATATGAATATACGACTAATCTGCAGATAGTCCAGGGTTTAAGGACCCCCAAACAGTGGATCAGACTGAAAGGGTTGGCCAAGCTCAGTGGTATTCACCTAAAATCATGAATGCACAAAAACAGGATAATACATATAGAAAGCCAACCAAATTAGGGGGATTTACTCATCAAAACAGGACAAAGCAGAACATATCAGGGATAGCATACGTTATGGCAAGATAAAAGGGAAGTGATAATCCTCATTATCATTTCTTGAAACACATCAAAAATCAGATTAATACTTGCAAAACAAAACAAGTCTTACGATATTCATCGCATCAGAAATCGAGGTCTCAAAACAGCTGATCAGTACCCATTAAAACCTTTCATTGACCATTTGTGTATTTGAAACCCAATTGTCAGAATTAATATATATTTGGTGTCCTTGAAGCTAATGGACAACTCAGGTTCCAAATGCACAACCTCCAGTTAGAAGCTCTTAATTGTATTCATATTTTCAGCTCCCAAGAAAATCTCATAAAATAGGTCTGGTTCAAAAAGCTCGGTTAGCTCTCGGTAACCTGTCGGCTAGTCGAGTAGGTGATTGTCGGCTAGCCGCCAGCTGACCAACGGCTGACCGCCAAGTCTCCTGACAGGAAAAACACCATTCAGGAAATGGAACCGAACTGGAACTCGGTTGGCTGTCGGCTAACCGAAGTGAACATGTCGGCGAGCCGACAGCTGACTGACTGTGCGGGGCAGCCCAGTTCAAGTAAGATTTTTCAGTTCCTTCTTCCTCCATTCTCTTCCCATTCCATTTCCTTTCACTATTCGTCAAATCCTTGCACATCCCCTGAGGCTCTATGTTCTCCAAGGGTCATTTTCAAACAATAAATCACACCACAACTTCTCCCTCTATCAACATATCTCCATTTCACACAACCATTCCAATTACAAACCAAGGCATATCATTTTAATTCAAAACAGAAATCTTGAAGTATGGAGAGTCATTACATCAATTTCGTGAAGAGAAATGAAAGCTCAAATCATGCTTAGTTGAAAGACAACAATTGGAAAACATAGCATCCATAAACATTGCATTTTTCAAACACAAGGTACCAAACAAATTGCATGCATGATAAGACTAAAGAGATCACTTGCCTTGACAATAGCTATGCCCAAGAATCTCTCAAAGTCCTACCCACATGTGAGCCACGAAATCTGCACAAGAAGCCCCAAGAAACCATTCAAAGTCGCCATTTTTGGTCAATAAAACCCCCATTTCGAAAATAGGTTTGCATGTTAGAGAAATGGGTTCCTTTGGAACTCAAAATGCTACATTGAAAAGGAGAAGAAGATACCTGACCTGAAGCTTGCTAAACAAGAATGGGGAAGAATAAGAGCTAGTCCAGCTGAGAACCTCAAGAAAATTGCACCAAAAGGAAGCTTGAAGTGAGGGGAAGAAGAGGGTATGCTTGGATTTGGATTTGAGACTTTGTAGCTATAGGGCATGCAAGGTGAAAAAAAGGAGAGGAAGATGAGTTCTCCACTCAGCTCTCACTCTTTCTCAAGAAGGAAAAGTTGCAGGAACAAAAATCTGAAACTTGAGTGAGGGAGGAGAAGACATGATCACTTAAGTCAAATGGGTTTGTGGACCCCATTAACTTCAAAACTTGCAACGATTAAAACATCGACTTATGGACCCTGGATGAGAACGACGAAGAAGACTAAAATGATCACCGAAAAATCTAGTTTCCAAAAAGTATAAATTTGGCATAGTTTTGAGATTTCGAAATTTGGGTCCAGATTTGGTGTGAAATGACTGTTTTACCCCTTTGGGCCAAAACTTGGGTTTCTAGGCCTCAAACACAGACGGGCTGAAAACAAAAGTTGAAAAATAAAATAAAACAATTTCAAAGAGATCGAAATCACGATTAAAAATCAGAAAACTAGAATTTCCTCCCAAGCTTACACGTACACTCAGGGCTCCCTGAGTGCCCTGAGTGTGTCTGGCTAACATAAAACGCCTTCAAAATTCCATAAAGCTAATTCCAAACTAAATCAAACCAATTTCTAACCCAACGAACGCTAAACCCATGTTATAGCCAAACATGCACTAAACTGATACTAATTGTGCTAATCCTGGGTCGAGGTTTGACATAATCCCTATTGTTGATGATAATATTTGGGCCTAAAGGTTGCCTAGGTTGGGGTTGAGGTTGGTGTGTGTTCTGTAAGACTTCCAAAAGCTGCCTCTGAACTTGTGCCATTTCCTCATCCTTTTTAGCTAGTTGTTCTTGGAACCTAGCTTGGTTCTCATTGGCCTCTCTCTGTAGTCTAGCTTGGGTTTCATTGGCTTCCCTCTGTAATCTAGTCTGGTTTTCATTGGCCTGCATAAGTGAATAAAACTGTGTTGCTATAGGTGGTTGCTCGAGATCTGTTTCATTGTTATTGCCTCCTGAAGCATTCTGATTTAGTGCTTTCCTTGGAGGCATAATGCTGTAAAACAAAATGCTAGTATATAATAACAAGGTTTGGGTTAGGCTTCTAGGTCCATACAAACGATCTAACGAACTCACGGATCCTCGCCACGTCCCTAAGAGTTTCTAGTTTCTTTTAAATGCCTGAAACATGTCCCGCTCTATTACCAGTCTTGTCGTGACCCCGGACCGAGGTCCCCGATCCAGGCCCGCGACTAGTGTGTCCAACTGTGATTAACCCACAGGTTTCCATGGTGAGGATTCCCAAAACAAACATGGAACAATCTCACACAAACAATGGTTTGCGAAAGTGTGCAAGTAACCTGAATCACGATTTATCAAGTTAATCAATGATTCCATATTGCATAAGTCAAATAGTTCAAAGGACATAAACATTCAGAGGGAGAAGTGTAGCATAACATCATCTGAGGGCTAAGATTTCAAGTTTCAAGTAACAAAGTAAGTTAAAGTTAAGTTTACATTTCCCAAAGTATAAAAAGGGCTAACAAAGGCCATACATATCTCAAAATAACAAAACACTAATCCCAACCACGTGCACCGCAACTCATGTCCCCACCCGACGTCTAGAGGACGTCATCGGGTTGCCACTCACGGGCTGGGGGTAGCTCAAAAGACTCCTCCGGGCGTTCCTCCTCAATGGCAACGACGCCTGCATCTGAACACCAAAACAAAAGGGTTAGACACGATGGTCTGGCAGGTGATCAGTTTGGACATAATGTAAATTATTAAAATCTGAGATGACAAGGCTTAAAACATCAAATGAATTCGAAGAAAAATTTTAATAGTATGCAAGGCAAAACTAGCATGATTCCAAGAAAACATCATGATTCATGAATCCACATTGAGCTCATCCTTTCTCCGTCATACATGATTACAAGAGCAAGCAAAGACAAAACAAAATGAAACGAAACGAAACGAAAGCCCGAGCCACACGAGGTGGGCGGGAAAAACCGGCCGCGGAACCGGACAAAACAAAGATGTGTATAAATACACGACTAATCTACAGATTGTCCTTATGTTTAAGGACCCCCTAACTAGTGAATCAGACTGAGATGGCAGTCCAAGCTCAGCAGTATTCAACGATATTCATATATGCACAAAACATAGCGATACTTATACAAAACTTATCAAAAATAGGGGGATACACTTATAAAGACAAAGCAAGGCGAAACTAAACAAGAGTAGCACAAATTATAACAAAACAAGACTAAAAAGTGTTCCCCATTATAGTTCTTGAACAATTCAAAGCGAAACTTATACTTGCATGACAAAACAAGTGCTAAACGATATTCGTCGTATTAAAATCATGATCTCAAAGTAAAATTAGTCAAGTATATGTTAAGACCTTTCATTTGATCTTCATGTGTTTGAAACCTAAATGTCACAATGTAAAAGGGATTGGTGTTCCGGAAGTTAAAAGACATTTTAAGGTTTTAAACGCACGATTTCAAGCTAAAAGTTCCTAATCATATCCAGGTTTTCATCCCTAAAAAAAACAAGTCTAGTTTGAAAACTCGGTCAGCTCTCAGTCACCTGTCGGCTAGCCGAGTAGTGACTGTCAGCTAGCTGCCAGCTGACAGACGGCTGACCGCCTGGTCTCAGGTCAAGAAAATCACCATTCTGGAAATGGAACCGAACTTGAACTCGGTTGGCTGTCGGCTAACCGAAGTGAGGCAGGTCAGCTAGCCGCCAGCTAACCGAAACTCCTATGTTGTAAAACAAGCTACTGGAAATGGAACCGAATAGGTTCGGTTGGCTGTCGGCTGACCGAAGTGAGCAGGTCGGCTAGCCGACAGCTGACCACCGTCTGACTGACTGTGTATGGCAGCCTAGTTTCAAGTTCAGATTTTATTCATTTCTTCCTCCATTCTCTTCCCATTCCACTTCCTTTCATTCTTTGTCAAGTCCCTACACATTCCCTGAGCCTTCATGCTCTCCAAGGGACCATTTCCATACAATTACAAGAATCAAACTCATTCAAACATTTCACAATCATACTCCTCAAATCTTTCATCCATCCAAAAAAAATTCCCATTTGAATTTCACTAGATAACATGGTTCGAAAGTCTCCTTCCACTCCCATAAAGCCTTAGAGAAACAGCACACTAAAAATAATTATCAATAGGTGCAGGAAAATCACCCCTGAATAGTGTTGTCGCGACCCCGGACCGAGGCCCGAGCCCCAGGACGTAGATGCAGTGCCCTAAGAGAAGATGGCACTTGATTATCTATGACATCCCACAGGTTTCCGCGGTGAGGATCCCAAGGACACGGGACTAAACTCACATGGTCAGTGGTTTTGCGAAAGCGTGTAGCAAATCACGTCAATACGAATACATGTGATATAAAAATCAACACGACATGAGATTCAGAGAGAGAAACATAAACAGGACATAAGCCCAATTACATTTAAGTTCAAGTTAACAAAAGTATGTAGTATGTTGATTAAGATACTTCCCAAAATAAGAGGCCAACAAAGGCCAATACATTCCCGACAAAAGAATCAAAATGGATAACCCTAGCCCAAAGGTTATGCATCAAGATCTCATCTAACATCTAGATGACGTCATCAGGTTACCACTCACGAGCTAGGGGTGGGTCAACAGCCTCCTCTGGGCACTCCTCCTGCAACGCCGCCTGCACCTGAGCACCAAAATACAAGGGTCAAACATGACGGTTTGGCAAGAAATCAATTTAGACAAGAACATAAAAAGGTAAAAGTTGGAAATATGTTACTAAGAGCAATTTACTGAATTTAAACCAAAACAGTGCTAAGATGCATTTCAAATAAGCAAAACTAACATGAATACTTATATATATCATAAATAGACAACCCACGTTGAGCCCATCCTTTCTCTAGCATGCAAGATGACAAGAGTAAGCACGACACGCAAAACACGGTCTCACGTCACATAAGGTAAACGGAGAGGCCGGCCGCTGAATCGGAACAAGCACGATGTGTAATAAAATACACGACTAATCTGCAGATAGTCCACATGTTTAAGGACCCCGGGACTATGGATTAGACTAAAAGGGCAGTCCAAGCTCAGTGGTGTTCATCAAATATCATAAATGCGCAAATCCAGACGAGACATATACAAGATCGGTTGAAAATAGGGGAAAATCACTTATCAAAACAAGGCAAGCAAGACTTATCAGGAATAGCATAAGCTATAGCAAAACAAAGCTTAAAAGTAATCCCCTCACTAGTACTTGGAACAGATGAAGACATGGCTGAGACTTGTAAACCGAAACATGTGCAAAACGATAAGTATCATGTCAAAACTGAGGTCCTGAAGCAAACTTATCAAGTATATATATTAAGGCCCTTCATTTGACCCTTATGTACTTGAAAACCCAAATGTCGGAATAAGACGGATTGGTGCTCCCGAAGCTAAAGGACATTTTGAGTTCCAAATGCATAACGTCAAGCGAAAAGCCCTTAAACATATTCTGGTTTTCATTCCCCAAAGAGATCCTGTAAAACAGTCAAATCTGGAGATTCGGTTGCCTTGCGGTTACCTGTCGGCTAGCCACCGAGGTGTATGTCGGTTAGCCGCCAGCTGACCGTCAACTAACCGCGGGTCCCAGACAGAAAATAGTTACATTCTGGAAAGGTGACCGAAAAGGGTCAGTCATTTGTCGGCTAGCCGCGGAGGTGCATTGCGGCTAGCCGCCAGCTGACCGCTGGTACCAGACAACTTGCAGCATTCTGCGTTTCTAACCGTGAATCTCGGTGACCTTGCGGTTACTTGGTGATTAACCGTTGTCAAATTTCGGCTAGCCGACCGGACTTTCCTGCTCGAAATGAGCATTCTGTGTTGGCAGATCAAATTTAGGCCATTTCTTCTTCAAAGCAAGTCATATTCTAATCAAAACGAAACTAGAGCTGAAAGAAAGCATTTAAACCATGCTACATCATATGCATGCAGACTTGACAGTAGATTTCTAACACAATAACCACATTTGCTAAAATCACAAAAATAATCTAGAAAATCACATTTTTTTAGGCTAAAATGACATACATTTCAAAACAAGCATAAGAATAGCCAAAAAGATTACTTGCCTTGACCAATAAATGCAAATCCAACCTTCTTGAAAGATCCTACCAAAGAGAAGAGCCAAGATCTACAAAAGCCCAAAAAATAACCTCAAAACCCTTACACTGTGAAAACAACAAACCCATTTCGAAAAAGGGTTTACAATCATGAAAAACAAGAACTTTGGGAGTTAAAAGGAGTCCATTAAAGTGGTGGGTTGAAGCTTTTACCTAGAAATGTCCAAACAAGGAGAAGAGAGGAAGACGAAGAGCTTGACACGTTGAAAACGTCCAACAAATAGGTCTAAAGGAAAGCTTGAGAAGAGAGGAAGAAAATGACGGAGTCCGAACTCCGATCCGAGCTCAAACGGTCGACATGCATGGAAGAGAAGGTGAAGAGAAGAAGAAGACTCCCAGCCCTGCCCGTTGACTCCCACGTTTGCAGAATGAGAGAATGAAGGTGAAGGAAGAAAGGAGATATTTGTCTTGAAGTGAGAGTGGGCCCTCCAAGCATGAAACTTCAAAGGTTTAAAATGTGATCTTACAGGCCCCTGACGAGAACGACGAAGAAGGATAAAACGATCCTAGAAAAATCTAGTTTCCAAAAAGTATATTTTTGACATGTTCTGAGATATCGAAACTCGTGTCCAGATTTGGATTGAACAGACAATTTTACCCATTTTTTGCTAAAACACAGGTTTTTGGGTTTCAAACATGGAAGGACTACATACAAAAGTTAGAGCAAATATTAAAACCATTCAAAATAAACCAAAATCACAGTCAAAGTAGAAATCTAGAATCACCCTCCCATGCTAACACATGCACTCAGGGCGTCCCTGAGCGTGTCTGAGTCAACCAACACTCTCAAATTTTCCAAACAAATACTAAGACTAAAACAACCATTCTAACCAAACGATTACTAAACTCTCTTTAACTAAACACTCGCTTAATTAACATTAATCAAGCTAATCTGAGTTGGGGTCTGACATCTTCCACCCCTTAGGATATTTGGTCCACCAAATAAAAACAATCTTACCTCCGGTAATAAGTGCGGATACTTCCTCTGAACTTGATCTTTCAATTCCCATGTTGCTTCCTCTGGCTCATGATTTTCCCAAAGCACCTTGACCCAATGAATAGTCCGATTTCTCAGTTCTTGTTCCTTGGTATCAATGATTCTACTCGGTCTTTCAACATATGATGCATCTTCTCGGATTTCCAATGGCTCGTGCCGTAGTACATGAGTAGGATTTGAAACATACTTCTTTAGCATGGAGACATGAAATACATTGTGTACCCCGGAAAGTTCCGGCGGTAACGCAAGTCTATATGCAACATCTCCAATCTTGCTCAGAATCTCACACGGTCCAATATATCTTCTTGCCAATTTGCCCTTCTGTCCGAACCTCAGAGTTCCTCTAGTAGGTGATACTTTCAAGAACACTTTGTCATCCTCCTTAAACTGTAAGTCTCTTCGATGGGTGTCAGCATAACTCTTCTGTCTACTTCAGGCGACCTTTAAACGTTCCTGAATTAGCTTGACCTTGTCACTTGTCTCTCCAACTATCGACGGTCCGTGAAAACTACGTTCACCGACTTCTTCCCAACAAACGGGAGTTCTGCATCTTCTGCATAAAGTGCTTCAAAAGGTACCATGCCGATGCTAGAATGATAGCTATTGTTATATGCAAATTCACAAAAAGGTAGGTATTCATCCCACTGAACCTTGAAGTCTAACACGCAAGCACATAACATGTCTTTAAGAGTCTGTATGGTGCGTTTAGATTGACCATCTGTCTGTAGGTGATACGCTGTGCTGAACTGTAGCCTGGTGCCCATGGATTCATGTAGGGTCTTCCAAAACCTTGAAACAAATCTGCTGTCTCTTTCAAAAGTAATGGATACTGGCTGACCATGCCTACTGACAATCTCATTGACGAACAATTCTGCAAGCGGTGCCATGTGCATCTTATTCCCTGTCTTCATTGGAATGAAGTGAGCAGACTTCGTGAGACGATCCACGATGATCCAAATCGCATTGTTCCCCTTCTTAGTATTCGGCAAACCAGAAACGAAGTCCATGGTGATGTGCTCCCATTTCCACTCCGGAATCTCTAACGGTTGTAGCAAACCAGGGGGTTTCTGATGTTCTGCCTTGATCAACTGACAAGTTAGACAACGGGACACAAAAGCCGCTATTTCTCGTTTCATGTTGTTCCACCAAAAATGGTTCTTCAAGTTTTGGTACATCTTCGTGCTACCCGGATGCATAGAGTACCTTGTGCTATGTGCTTCGATCATTATCTCCTTCTTCAAATCATCCACATTAGGCACACATAACCGATCATGGAAATACAGTATTCCGTTCACCATCCTATAGTCTGGATGCTCTGCAATATGCTCTACAATCCTTGCTAAGTCTGGATCTTGCAACTGACTGTCTTTGATCTTTCGGATGAAGGTAGGTTCTGACACTGTCATGCTTACTAACATCACACCTTGCCTTAGTGGTTGTACTTCCACTCCAAGTTCTTCAAACTGTTGGAAGACATTGACTCCTCTTAGACTAGCCCTCACCACTGATTTTTTGCTCAAGGCATTAGTTACTACGTTCACTTTCCACTGATGATACTTGATCGGGAAGTCATTATCTTTGATATATCCCATCCACCGTCTTTGCCTCATGTTCAATTCCTTCTGAGAAAATAAGTATTGCAAACTCCGGTGGTCTGAATGAACTTCGAATTTCTCTCCATAGAGGTAGTGTCTCCACATCTTCAAGGTGAAAACGACTGTTGCTAGCCCTAAGTCATGTGTTGCATAATTCTTCTCATGATCCTTCAACTGTCTCAAGCCATAGGCAATCACCTTGCCATCCTACATCAATACGAAGCCTAGTCCCACATTCGATGCATCCATAAAAACAATAAACCCACCACTGCCTGACGGTAGGGTGAGGATTGGAGCTGTGGCCAGTCTCTTTTTCAACTCTTGAAAACCGGTTTTACACTGGTCTGTCCACACAAATGGCACACCCTTTCAAGTCAATTTTGTCAAGGGTGCTGCAATAGATGAAAAACCTTGGACAAATCTCCGATAGTAGCCTGCTAATCCCAAAAAGTTTCTAATTTATGTCACGCTGCTTGGCCTTTTCCAACTGACAACTGCTTCTATCTTGGACGGATACACTGATAAACCTTCTTTAGAAATAATGTGGCCTAGGAAAGCAACTTACTCAAGCCAAAATTCGCACTTACTGAGTTTTGCATATAGTTGATTGTCCCTTAAAAGTTATAATGACGTCCTCAAGTGTTCTTCATGATCTTCCTGACTCTTTGAATACACGAGAACATCATCAATGAAAACCACTGTGGAGTGATAAAAGTGTTGTGCGAAGACTTTGTTCATGAGAGCCATGAATAATGCTGGTGCATTTGTCAAACTAAAGGGCATTACTAAGAATTCGTAGTACCCATATCTCGTTCGAAAAGCTGTTTTTGCCACGTCTGAGTCCCTAACTCTTAACTAATGATACCTGGACCTCAAGTCTATCTTAGAAAAATAAGCTGCTCCTCGCAATTGGTCGAACAACTCGTCTATTCTTGGCAATGGATACTTGTTCTTGACGGTCACGTGGTTCAATCTCCTATAGTCAATGCACATTCTCAAACTTCCATCCTTCTTTTTCACAAATAAGACCGGTGCTCCCCAAGGTGAAACGCTTGGTCTAATGAAACCTTTGCTCAACAACTCTTGCAATTGAAGTTTCAACTCTCCCAATTCTACTGGAGCCATTCTGTAAGGTGCTATGGAGATCGGAGCTGTTCCTGGTAGAAGTTCAATTGTGAACTCAACCTCTCTGATTGGTGGCAATCCTGAGATTTCTTCCGGAAAAACGTCTGGAAATTCACACACAACGGGGATATCCTCCACCCCTTGGGAATGTTTATCCTCCGTGATAAATGCAATATAAGCTTCACAGCCACTCTATACTAGTCTGCTTGCTTTCAATGCTGAGATGAATCAATCATGCTTGAGTTTTCTTTCTATCTCCTTGAATCATCAATTCTGCTTGGGCTCCTTTCAATCTAAAAGTAATGGTTTTGGCAAAACAATCCATCGTAGCATGATATGTTTCTAACCAATCCATACCTAAGATGATGTCAAAATCATGCATGTCCAACACAATGAGGTTTGCTGGTAAAACTGCTTGACCTAAGGAAACTGAACAATTAGGGTAATAGGTTCTACAGATAACCTGTTTACCTACTGGTGTGGTGACAGTCAAAATGAAATCAAGTTCCCTAGGTGGATTATCTATTTTCTTTGCAAAAATTGGAGACAAAAAGGAATGGGTAGATCCAGGATCAAATAGAATCTGTGCTTGAACACCACAAACAAGAAGTTTACCTTTTACCACATCTCCTGCAGCGTCTGCATCCACACGGTTGAGATGATATGCCCGTCCTTGCTGTTGTGGCCGGTTCTGTGCCTGATTTGGTCTCCCTTGTGCATTTCTGTTCTGTTGGGGAGGACGAGCATTCTGATTTTAAACTCGCTGTCTGCCTTGTTGCTGCTGCTGCCAAGGTGGCCTTGCTTGATTCTGAACTAGTGCCTGGCTTTGAGGAGCTGCTTGCCTTTGTGGCTGGTTCCTATCGCTTGAGTCTGAAGTTGTGGGCAATCCTTGATTGCATGATTCAACGACCCACATTTGAAACAGGCACCTGTGGCCTTGCGACATTGACTAGTCTCATGATTCTTGCCACAATGCCCACATGCTCCCTGCCTTGGAGGATTCTGATCTTGCCTTGGCTTCTTGCTTTGTTGTTGTCTCTGATTCTGCTGATTGAACTGCTTTCTTTCATGGATGATCTTGTTGTTAATGTTTTCAAACTTGTATGCCCGCTTAACAGCTTCATCAAAAGTAACGGGTGGCACAACTCCTGCGGCGTCTCTCTCAATGATTGGGTTCAACCCTTCCAAGAACTTAGTAACCTTCTTCTGCACTATATCAATGAATTCTGGAGCATATCTAGCTAACCGTTCGAATTTGGTGACATATTCGAGAACGGTCATATTCCCTTGTTTGAGTTGCTGGAACTCTATTGCCTTTTGTCTCTTGACATGAGAAGGAATATACTTGTCTGTAAACTAGGTCTTGAAAGTTCCCCATGCAGTCTCATCAGCCATTGTTTGATACGGTTCCTTGACCGTTTGCCACCATGTGTCAGCAAGCCCGTAGAATAGAGCAGCTGTGAGGTTTACTTTCTGTCTGCCTGTACATGTAAAAACATCAAAGATCTTTTCGGTATTCACTATCCAATCATCCGCAGCCAACGGGTCTTTTTGACCCGAGAATTCCTTGGGTGCCCTTTTTCTAAATCTCTCAAACAATATATTAGGGTCTTGTTTCCTGTTATTGATGATAATATTTGGGCCTAAAGGTTGCCTAAGTTGTGGTTGAGGCTGAGGCCTGTTTGGCAAAACCTCCAGAAGCTATCTCTGTACTTGAGTCATTTCTTCATCTTTCTTAGCCATTTGTTCTTGGAATCCAGCTTGATTCTCTTTGGCTTGCCTCGTAGCTTCACTTTCGTTTACTTGCCTTTGTTGCTCTAGCATAGCTTGAAGGAGTTCTTGAAAGTGGGCTGTGTAGACACCTCGTTTTGGCACCCTATGAGGGGCAATTCAGTCCACCCTATTTAATGATGTCCTTATTAGGTCCCGAGTCAAAAGTCACCTGTCATCTCTGGACCTCTGATCGCCCCGGGAGTTGGCTCATCATGATCTACTCATCGAGAGCTTTCCGCCCATATATAGAACTCCAAGATCTGACCGGCGGATCAAAAATCATGACAGCAGGTCCCACACCCCGCGGCGCCCGCGTGAAAAATCACCTATCATCTCTAGACCTCCGATCGCCCTGAAAATCAGTTCATCGTGATCTACTCATCGAGAGCTGTCCGCTCATATATAGAACTCCAAGATCTGACGGGCGGATCAAAAAATCATGACAGCGGATCCCACATCCTGCGGCGCCCGCGTGAAAAATCACCTATCATTTATGGACCTCTGATTTCCCTGAAAATTGGCTCATCGTGACCTACTCGCCGAGAGCTTTCCGTCAATATGTAGAATGTTGAAATCCGACGAGCGGATTGAAATCTACGAAACCTGGGCCCCATTAATGATAACCCGGCCAATCTCCACCGGACCCCACCTTCTCGACCCAAACCAGTTTCTTTTAAATCCAAACCCACCAGGCCTGATCCAAACCTCCTGACCCGAACCTGACCCGATCCAACTCATTAGGCCCTATCCCTCTCAATTTCAAAGACCTAAGCCTTATCCCTCTCATCTCTCCCCTTAAACGTCATCTTATCCCTCTCAATTTCAAACACCTAAGCCTTATCCCTCTCATCTCTCTCCCAACCCAGGCCTTATCCCTCTCAATTTTAAAACACCAAAGTCCATCCAAAAAAAGAGAATATATGCACAGAAACCCCTTAAGCCCAAACTCCCTGACCCGTCGCCCGGATAAGGGAGAAAGAGCCCAGGGATCTGGGGAAGTAGAATCCCAGATCCCCTCGTCTCTGTCTCCCCCTTAAATCCTCTCCCTCTTCCCTGGCGTCAGACCCACCTCTCCATCTCCTTCCATCGCTCATCTCCCTCTCTTCTTCATTGTCGCAGCAACTCCACCATCTTCTCCATCTCACCATCTCGCCCTCCATCTTTCCCAAACACAGGTGCAGATCACACGTTCATCTCCTTCACCCAGACAGAACTCCCTTCCCCATCATCTTCTTCTCCCTAACCAGTTCCTCCGGATCTCCCTCATCTCCATCCGACGCAGAACCTCATCTCCATCTGGACGCAGACCCCAGGCCACCCATATAGATCTCCGCTGACGTTCACCTTCTTCTTCCGGATCTCACCATCATCTCTCGAATTCCATCTCCACCCATCTCTCCCCTACAACCCACCATCACCAGCCTCCACCATCTTGACCACCATCACCACCTTCCCTCCATCTGACCTCTCACTGGCCACAACCCATCATCGTTTTCATCCCATCATCATCTCCCATCTCAGAACCCATCCTTCATCATCACAGAACCCTCCTCCTCCATCATCGCTTTCCACACTCCCAGAACCCTGCACGCAGCGCCGCTGGAGACCTCCCTCACCTTTCTTTCTCCCTCTGCGATCCATCTCTCTCTCTCTCTCTCTCTCCCGTCCACTCTCTCTCTCCCGTTGGCACACCGTCCCTCTCTCCCTGCTCTCCCTGTCTCCCTATTCTCTCAGCCCCTCTCTCCCTCACCTTTCTTTCTCCCTCTGCGATCCATCTCTCTCTCTCTCTCTCTCTCTCTCCCCGTGCAGCCATCTCCCTGACGGAACACCCCCTCATCATCTCACAGAACCCACCTCCTTTCTTCATCACCATCACCCTCTCCGCTCTGCCCTCTTCCTGCACCCTACAACCCATCGCCCACCATCAGCCTCCTTCCTCGCCAGCGTCTCCAGGCTCAAGCAGCAGCACCGCCCGACGACCAGCAGCCCCCGGACGCACACAGCATCATCTTCCTCCTCCTCGCACCGCCGAACTCCTCCCCGCCAGGTACACTTCTTATTCTCTCCTCCCCACCTCTGCTGCACCCACCTGCACATCTCTCTCATTCTCTCTCGTTCTCTCTCTACTCTCTCAGTCCCTCTCTCCCTACTCCTTCTTCCTCTCTCTCGCTCCCCATCGCTCTGTTCTCTCCCCTACTCTCTTCCTCTCTTTCTCTCTCATTCCCTCCTCTCCTCCGTGCCACCCACCTGTAACTGCACACCCTCTCCCCTCACCCTTTCTTCTCCATCTCTCTCTCCCCCGCGCGTCCCGCCACCTGCATCTCACGCATCTCTCCCTCTCGTTCTCTTCTCCCTCCTCTGCCTGCGCTCTCACTCTCTCTCGTTCTCTCTCTACCCTCTCAGCCCCTCTCCCTGCTCTCCCTATCTCCCTACTCTCTCAGTCCCTCTCTCCCTCACCTTTCTCTCTCCCTCTGCGACCCATCTCTCTTTCTCCCGTCCACTCTCTTTCTCACCCTCTCTCTGCTCCTCCCACTCTCTCCCTCTCACTCGCTAGCTCCCTCGCTCTCTCCCCTCTGTTTCCGCCCTGTGCCCACGAGCAGCAGCGCTGCCTCCCCATCTCCTTTCTCTGTTTTCTTTCTCCCTCCTTCCTTTCCCCACTTCTTCTTTCCCCCGCTGCTGTGCATCACTATCACACGCCCCCACTCTTTTTTTTTTTTCTCCTCCTTTCTTTTTTTCCTCTTTCTCTTCCCCCACCACATCACCTCACTGCTATACCTACTTCACCATTGCACTTAAACCGTCCTGTTGCACCCACTGCACCTCTTTCTTTCTTTTCCTTTCATCTTCCTCTTTCTCTTGACCCCATCTGCAACTGCACCCCCACACTCACGCACACCCCTTACTGTTATACCCACTTTCACAAACCCGTTTCAGAACCCACTCTTCCAAACCGAGCCCATACATGTATGCTTGAGACTATGTTATTCTATTAGGCTTAATTCTCCATTTATCTTATACCTCATTATTCATGTATAAATTATGCCCATGCATTTAATATGATCATTCATTTAAATAGGCATTTTTTTCTTTCCTTTTGTCATGGCTTGCTTTAATTTAATATGCTCATGCATCCAACCTGCCCATGCATTATAACTTAGATTGCATTTTTATTTCATATTCTTTTAGATGCAATTTAGGACTACATAATTTATAAATATATAAAAATTAGAATAAAAACCAAAAAAACACCAAAAGAAAATAAAAATAATAAAATAAAAAGTAAAGATTAAAAATAGAATTTTAGCTACCCTATTAATTAGGATAATTAGGCTAAATTTAATAATTAAGTTCTTTTCTCCCTTCCTCTCTCATTAGGATTAGGAAATATTATTTAGGAAACTTCAAATAAATTCATTAAATTAAAAATTAGAAATTCATTCTCTTTCCCCTTTCCCATTTCATTAGGATAAATTAATTTAGGATTTTAGGCCCTATGAATAAACATAAAAACAAATAAAAATAATAAAAATCCAAAATACCAAAAACAAAGTAAAAGATATTAAAAAAACCAAAATATTAATAAATTGGAGTTAGAAATTAGACAGTAGCCTAGACTGATTAGGTCAGACCCCGGACCTAGATCAAGGTCTCCCCCTAGCCAGCTTAAACTACCCCAATTTCTTAAACTTCAACTGATTAGGCGCCACTCTCTCTCCGGGCCCCGCTAAGGGACCGGGAGAGCGGATGTGGGCGGTTAGGACCTTAGGATAGGGTAGAGATCCATTAGGGAAATGGAATAGTTAGATTGGATCCAAGTAGGAACTCCCCTAGTTAGGCCCTTCTAGCCCCAATTATTAAAATCCAAAAAAAAAAAAAACTATAAAACCAACAAAACCAATTCCAAAAATATTTTCTTCTCTTTTCCTCCACCTCCGGTGCCAAATATTTATCTGAACTCAATGATTAAAGGGAATAGAGGCTGATTCCGAGAACCTGAATTAATGAGAATGACAAAATGAGACGAGTGATTTCACACACCCCAATATCAGTTTATTTACTACCGGCCCATCATCGGCCACCCTCAATCAATCCCGGCCCAACATCGGCCATTTTTTTATCTTACTTCTGGCCCATCATCGGCCATGCACTTTTATCACCTGCGTATCGCACGCAAACCCACAGAAATCACAACTCAAAGTTTCGTCTGCATCATTCTTTCGATTCGAAGAATCAGCCTTTAAACCCTAGGTTGTCAAAGGACATTGAAGGGGGTACCCAGGAATGGGGTTGATCCTCTTCTAAATATTTGGCACCTTTCCCCTTATTTTCTTAGTTTCTTTTCATTTTAATTCGCTTATCCCCTAGAATACTTGGATTTAACTTTAATTAGTCTGTTCAACCCTGGATGTTGATTTCCCCTGCCTAGTTCATTATGGTCCCATCTTGAAGCCCGTAATCTGACCCTTGACCCAAGTTTGACCCGAATTGAAAGACCCAAATTAAGTGACGAGACAACCGTCGTGTGTCGCCGGCGGCACATTAGACGAGAGAAGAACCCACCCCATTTTCCTCCCGCATTCTTTCGGCTTTCGTCGAAGGACGGTGTTACGGCCGAATCCGTAACTGGCGATCGTGATCCGTCGATTTTGAGGGTAGTCGGAATCCTCATTTTCGATGTATATTTTTTTTATCTCACACTATTGAATGGCGATTCCCCTCCCGGGGGGGTCAAAATTCACATCCGACAGCCTGGCGATCGTGATGGGACATCTTCTGTTGTCTCGTCACGAATTTGGGTCTTTTGCAGGTCCCACGATCTCCATGCCAACAGCCTGGCGATCGTGATGGGACATCTTTCGTTGTCTTATCGTTTACTTGGGTCTTTTAGAAGCTTTATTATGAAACACGAACCTTCGATCAATGACCGAATGTCCGTGTCTCGTTTATTTAAGGGTCATTATGGGTATAAATCAAATATGAACTGGCGTCCGCATAACCGCCCGCTGAAGCTCTCCCCTTTACAACATAAGAGCGCAGCCCTATTAGTCTTTCCTCTTTCCCGCATTAATTCCATAAAACATTTTCTTATTTCCTAAATTCTTTCCATTCTCATCTTTTCTAAAGTCTTTCTCTTCTCACCCCCACTTTCTTACAAATGGCGAATCACCCATGGGGAATGCCGGACATTCCTCCTATTTCAACCCCGGGAGCAACTCGAGCCATCGGTGAGGCTTATTTCCCCCCATTAGATACTGAGATCTCTAGATCTCTTTCTACCCCATTATCTGAACCGCGCTATTCCCCGCGCATATCGGGCTCTCCGATTGTCGAACGGGTCCCTTCTCCCATAAACGCAGTAGTCGCGAGAAAAAGTCACTCTAGTCCTCCAACTCCAATAAGGAGGGACTCATACTCTGCCGACTCTCAAGTCACGTATAAGGATTTGGTCGGATCAAGCAAACAGACGGTAGAGCATAAGACCTATGCCAACATCACAACACGGGCTCGCCGTGTGCTTCAACCGGTCGCTTCACAAGTCATCCATCATTCAGATACGGTTACCCGAGCTGAACCGATTACCTCTATGGTCCCCCAATATAGAACACCTTTTGATACATCCATTGTGACCACCACTAGACAAGCAAGACAGCAACCAGCCCCGATCTCATATGCAAATACACGCCTCCATATAGGCCAAGGACAGGTGGGCCCGACTCGATCACTCACGCCGAGGGTCCCGCGGCGAAGCCCTGCTGTTTACACCAGCGCACAGAACGCACCCATAATCCACCATCAATACCAGCATGAGGTAGTCCAACCCCAACTTCAAGCAATGACTCCTCCGACTGTCTCCGTAAGCCGATCGATCCCGAACTCATCTGGCCTTAGGCTAACCTATCATCAACCGACGGGATACGAAAGATCACCTCTAACGTATCAAGATCAATTGACTCCGGCTTATGAAATGTTAGACGAGGAGCAGGATCCCCCACTCTATTATGATGAAGTTGCGGACGATGTAGACCCTCATGAGCTTCACGAGGAACATCGGCCGGACCATCCAGCCCACGAACTCTCCCGCCAATTGACTTACGTGGGTCGACGATTAGGATTAGCTCATGACCAGGATAAAACTCGAAACCAAACCCAAATTCAGGCCCCTAGGAGAACACGAGCCGAGGAAAGCAACCAATATGCGCCTTTGGGACCCCAACCGAACCCTCAACACGATCTTGTAGAACCGATTTATTATCGAACCCCAGTTGAGGCCCCGAGACGTGGCCAAGCGCACGAAGATCAAAACCCTGATTCCCATGCAATTAGAGAAATGCGGAAGGAAATAGAAGGGCTGAAGACTGAAATTAGAAAGAAGTCGCCGTCACAACAAGGCAAAAGGTTAGGGTTCTATGACTTCACGAAGAAAGAAGAGACCAAGAAATCACCCTTCCCAGCTAAAGCCCCAAAGTTCGTAGCGTATGACGGGACTACAGACCCTCAACACCATTTGGTGTCCTTTTGCAGTAAATGCCGTATAATCGCTGACGACGATGCCCTCCTCATTAATTACTTTCAAGAATCGCTAGCCGGAGATGCGCTAACTTGGTACACATCTGTGCCGTCACACGAGATCAATACCTTCGAGGATGTGATAGAAAAATTTCTAGTGCGATACCAACACCTAACTAAGAACAAACCCCTGTGGCATGACTTAGCCAACTTAAAGCAAAAGAACAATGAGGATTATGAAGAATTCGCTGCGAGATGGCTGAGTCAATTCACGAGGTCTGACTGCAATATGAAGGAGGAGGAACAAGTTAGGATGGTCATTTCGAACATGAAAGAACCGATGAGGACATTGATGACGATCGGGGAAGTCATGAATTGGAGCGGCCTGCACCATCGATTGTCGAGAATGAAACAGAACCTAGACGATGGAATATTGAATAACCTAGGCATCTCCGATCAAAAAAGGATTGTCCGTCGCGTGACCAATCAAGCGGAAAATCGCGCGACCCCGGAAGTAAACTCGACCCAAGAGGTGGTTTATCGCCCATATAATCCTGGTCAGGAAATGAATTTCAACCAACAGCGAAATCAAGGACAAAACAGGGATGTTAATTTCCAAGGGAACACACAAAGCTTTCGGAACGATCAGAGCTACCGGGATCTTCCTCGGAATGATCAGAGATATAACCCACAACCACATGACCAAAGGGGACCCGTTCATCCAAGGCAAAGCATAAATCCGGCACGACAACCTGTGAATCAGCCGGTGATGCCTCAAAACCCGAATCAGAGTACTCATCCTCGGCCGAACTATAACGCAGTCTCGTTCAATTATAACGACAATTCAGGCCAAAACAATGATGGGAACAAGAGAAGGCTTGGACCGAAAAGGGCTAACTACCCGCCCCTCCCTCAACCTTGGATCACTGTTTTCTGGTCACTCATAGAACAAAACGCTATCCAGCTTCCACCAGAAAGACAACAGCAATGGCCTGACCACCTTGATCGGACGAGATTTTGTGCATACCACAGGATGCCGGGACATGACCTAACCCATTGCTATACGGCCAGAGACCTGATCTACGACCTCAGTGATGAAGGGGCGATTGAGTGGAATAGCATCAAACCCACGGGAGTCTACGGTCCGCAGAAAATGCCACAAGCCCAAGGTCCGCTTACCGGTACGACGCAGCGAGTGCCGAACATGCAAATCTACACAAACCCGATGCCACAACACGCTGCGTCAACCTCGACACAACCATTGCAGGGACCGTCGGCCAATGTCGCCACCGTGTCACATCAATCAACTAATTTCCCGATCCAGCCAGCCATTAGTCAGAATCAACCCTACTATGATGATTTTTTTGAAGATGATGACTATTGGAAATACGTCAATTGGGACGGAAAAACTAAATTCAGACTAGATAACATCAAAACCAGCATGGTAATCGACTCCCCGGACCTCTACAAGGTGTTCTTTGATGATGATATCGCGTACGAGGGGTCTCGGACCAGCACTCACTCCCAATTTAATCACCCCCAGGATGTTGGACCGTCACAAGCACACCTCCGATCAGGACGGATCCGCCCACCGCGGCTACCTCCGATCGCCAGTGCGCCGGATCCTGGCTTACAAATCCCTAACGCACAGACCGAAGAGGCTGTCGAAGAGAGACCTCATGTTCAGCTGGAGACTGGGATAGAGTATGATCTCCTAGGGCATCTAACGAAGATACCAGCTAAGGTGTCAATCCTTGATCTGATCAAGACTTCCCCTATGCATCAAAAACAGCTGATGGACGCCATCACCCACTTACAAGTTCCGGAAAATATAACCCCAGAGCAACTACGGGCGTCCATTGCGTCCTTGTCGTCTGAGACATCTTTGCCAATCCTCAACTTTACCGAGGAGGAACTAAAAGAAATACCACCTGAAGCGAGGACCTCACCCTTACATCTCACAGTTAGGGTGGCCGAGAAGGAAATATCCGGCGCTTTGGTAGACACAGGGGCATCCTTAAACATCTGTCCACTGAAAACATACAAGACGCTGGATCTAATTGCTAAAGACCTAACCCCAGCTCCGTTGGTGGTGACAGGATATGACGGAAATAGGAAGAACGTTTGTGGGAAGATCATGTTATTAGTGCAAGCAGGCCCGATCTCAATACCCGAAGAATTCTACGTCATGGATATCCCAGCGACCTTCAACTTGATATTAGGGCGTCGCTGGCTGAATCACATGAAGGCGGTCATGTCCACTAGGCACCAATGTATTAAGTTTCCCCACTTAGGAAAAATCGTGAAGCTAATGGGGGACCCGCCTGTGATCGAACCAGAAGGACTTCAGATACTTCCCACCTTGCGGCCGGCCCCTATCCCGCCTGGAACCAAAACCCATGGATACAGGGTTGATCCCACCATTTCCCTGACGGACATCGATCCTGTCCGGAGTATGATACCAGATCCGGTCCCTCTACCTGAACCGCCATTAAGAAAAGAATGCATACATGGCTGGAACCTCATGAGAAAACTTGGATATCAGCCAGGATTTGGGCTAGGTAGGAATGAGGATGGGATTCTTGACCCCGTTATCCTGGAAGCAAGGATAGGAACAGAAGGACTGGGATTCAACCCGTATGATCAGGTAACACTCTCCAGAAAGGATTGGAAACTAGGGGAACACTTCGTCAGGCACAGCAAGCTCTTGGACCCCAATGAACCTCCCGACGGAGAAGGATGCCATCAGATCCACTCCCAGGAAAAAGGGAAAGAACTATTGATAGAAGGTATAACTGATTCGTCGTCTGACGACGAGGAGGTCGAAACTTACGAAGACATCTTTGGTACCTGGGAAGAATTCCACGAATCTGACGAGATTAGAGGTTCAAGTTTCCCCCTGGAGGAAAGTTTCCAAATGCTATCTTGTAACATGATTGGTACTAGTGATTCAGTGAAATTGCCCAAAAAAAAACGCCGATGTCCGAAAAGAGAAACGACTATGAAACCTGGGAAGTCAAAGACCCCGATAGTCAAGAAGTCGTATACTGGCCAGCTGCGTGGCGACACTGGAGAGCAGGACCTTCAGAAGAAGACAGTAAAACCTGGGAGATCGAAAATCCCGAAGGCGACGAAGTGGTGTATCGCCCCGCAGTTCGGCATTGCCCGGGGCAGGGATCTTCCTCCTTAGATAGCCCCTCCTCAACCCAACCTGTACCATATCATTCTAAAAACCCAAAAAAATCACAAAACCCCAAAATCCAAAAAAAAGTAGAAAACCAAAAACCCAAAAATGTAAGTAGTTTAGGAGTAGAGACCTTTGACTATTGTAGGGCCATAAGAAAACCTGAGCGCTGGAAAATTCCCCCAGTAGAGCAATCACGGTTAGAGGAAATCATGAGCCAAATTAGCAAGATAGGGTATGAGTCGATGCCCATTATTTCAGAGCCAGAATCATCTCCTGGAACCGAGAACGTAAAGGATGAGATGGGCGTTTACGAATTAGTAGATACCGAAGGAGAAGACGATGAAGTCTCGGAAGAGTTCCAAAGGGTCATTAAGAGGTTTGACGAGCAAACTCAGTCAACGGCCGAAAAGACAAAGGAGATCAACTTGGGGACTGAGGAAAGGCCCAAGCTAGTCCAGATTAGTGCGTGCTTGGAACTCGGTGAAGAAGAAGAGATCCTTAGAGTCCTGGATGAATATCAGGACGTATTTGCGTCAGACTACCATGACATGCCAGGATTAGACCCGCTTCTAGTAGAACATCAAATTCCATTGGAAGAGAGTGCGAGACCGGTTAAACAGAAGCTGAGAAGAATGCTCCCTGACGTTGCGGTGAAGGTGAAAGAGGAAGTTGACAAACTTCTCCAGGCCAAATTCATCAGGGTAGTACTGTTTCCTCAATGGATTGCCAACATTGTCCCGGTCAAGAAGAAAGACAGACGTATCAGGGTCTGCATCGACTTCCGAAACCTAAACAAGGCCTCACCTAAGGACGACTTTCCCTTACCACACATAGACGTGCTCGTCGACAACACCGCTGGGCATGCAATGCTCTCATTCATGGATGGATACTCGGGGTACAACCAGATAAAGCTTTCAGAAGAGGATCAAGAAAAGACCTCGTTTACTACCCCCTGGGGGACTTATTGCTACATTGTCATGCCCTTTGGATTGAAGAATGCAGGTGCAACCTACCAAAGAGCCATGATGGCGATATTCCACGACATGATGCACGATTGTATGGAAGTATATGTCGATGACATCTTAATTAAATCTCAAACTCGTGCAGACCACGCCGCAGCTCTGAAGAGGGTCCTCCAAAGGTCGAGGGAGACAAAGTTGAGAATGAATCCGAAGAAGTGTGTCTTCGGGGTGTCGTCAGGAAAACTTTTAGGGTTCATGGTCAGCAATCGGGGAATCGAAGTCGACCCCTCGAAGGTGAAAGCTATCCTCGAAATGCCGCCCCCGAAGAACCTCAAAGAATTAAGAGGCCTCATAGGGCGACTACAGTTCATTAGAAGATTCATTTCACAACACTCGCAAAGATGTGAGCCGTTCTACAAATTGCTAAAAGGAGGCGTGGAATACCACTGGGACGACGACTGCCAGAAGGCGTTTGACGATTTGAAGAAATATTTATTGAGTCCCCCCGTTTTGAAGCCCCCTGCTAAAGATAAGCCTCTCATTTTATATGTGTCAGCGACGGAATCCGCGATAGGCATAGTCCTGGGTCAACATGATGAGACTAGCCGGAAAGAGAATGCAATTTATTACTTGAGCAAATCTCTCCTGCCATATGAGCGGAAATACTCTTCGATAGAAAAAACGTGCTTAGCGGTGGTTTGGGCTGCCCAGAAACTCAGACACTACTTCTTAGCCCACTCAGTCAAACTCTTGGCCAGAATGGATCCCTTGAAATATATCTTTGAGAAACCTGTTACTTCAGGACGAGTGGCGCGATGGCAGATGCTCTTGGCAGAATTCGACATAACATACGTAACTCAGAAGTCAATAAAAGGGCAAGCCATCGCTGACCACCTTGCACATCTCCCCCTACCACGGTATGAACCGGTCAAAACCGACTTTCCAGATGAAGACGTGCTATGTGTAGACATAGAGGAGATAAAGGACCCCGAGTCGTGGACAATGTACTTCGACGGTGCCTTGAATCAGAATGGAAAAGGGATCGGGATAGTGCTTTTGTCCCCAGAAGGAGTGGCGATACCGAAGGCCTTCAAAGTCGGCTTCCCAGCCACCAATAATGAAATGGAGTACGAAGCACTCCTAGCAGGTTTAAGAGAGGCTGCGAAGTTGGAAGTTAAGAAACTCCGAGTTCTCGGGGATTCAAAGGTGGTCATATCCCAAGTGGCAGGTGAATGGAAGGTGAACGCCCCTAAGCTCGCTCATTATCATGAAAAGGCCAAGAAAGCTATGTCCCAGTTCAAGAAAATGTCCTTTCTTTATATCCCGCGAGCTTTAAACCGGATGGCCGACTCGTTGGCCACCTTGGCCTCGATCGTGGAAGTCCCCCTCGACAAGGGATCCGAGACCTTTCACATCCAAAGGATAGACACTCCCTCGGTTGAACTAAAAGACTTGGCCCTCGGAGA
Source organism: Persea americana (assembly GCA_029852735.1). Classification (NCBI taxonomy): domain Eukaryota; kingdom Viridiplantae; phylum Streptophyta; class Magnoliopsida; order Laurales; family Lauraceae; genus Persea; species Persea americana. Next base: position 18,648,530 of record CM056813.1, on the reverse strand, counting down.
TCCAGATAAGATTTCATCCAAAGATGAAGGACCGAAAGTAAGGAAAGCGAAAGGGAAAGAGACAGAGGTAGAGGAACCTAATCGAGAGCGGATACTGGCCCCCCTACAACATGACGAAGAACTCACAGACGACCATCCGTGGTACTTCGATATCTGGAACTACCTGCGCGATGGATACATCCCTGAATATGCCACCAAATCCGACAAAAGGGCACTAAAAGAAATGGTTCAAAGGTACGTCGTTGTCGGAGGACTGTTATATCGCCGATCATTCAGTGGGATCCTCCTGCGATGTGTGACGGTTGAGGAAGGACGAGAAATAATCGAAGAGGCTCATTCCGGCATATGCGGAGGACACGTAAACGGCTTGATGCTCTCCAAGAAAATCATCCGGTTAGGATATTACTGGCCGTCACTGGAATCAGACTCCGTGGACTATGTCAGAAAGTGCAAGAAATGTCAGCTGCATGCTGACTTGATTCACGCTCCTGCATCTTCGCTGCATCCCACTACTGCTCCGTGGCCTTTTTCGACTTGGGCGTTCGATATTATAGGACCTCTGGTCCCGACTGTGGAAAACACCCAGAACAAAGCTTTCATATTAACGGCAACGGAATACTACACCAAATGGGCAGAAGCTGAGGCATTTATCCATATCAAAGCATCCACGGTGGTCAAGTTCATTCAAAAGAACATAATAGCCCGGTTTGGCGTTCCCAAAGTGTTCATAACTGACAATGGCCCCCAATTCATATCTCAGGTAATGGAGGATTTGTGCACAAAATATGGTATAGAACTACATCATTCAACCCCTTATTACCCCCAAGCAAACGGACAGGCTGAAGCTACAAACAAGACACTACTTAAGATCATCAAGAAGACAGTGGAAACAACCAAGGGCAGTGATTGGCCAGACCGTTTGGTCGAGGCATTGTGGGCATATCGAACCTCCATTAGGACTCCGACAGGTGAGACCCCATATGCATTGACTTACGGGATGGAGGCAGTCCTTCCGTTCGAGCTCCTGCACCCATCTTTGCGGATCCAATTAGATGAAGAGATGACAGAAGGCCAAAGACGAGAAGCATTGCAAATACAGCTGGACCTCCTCGATGAGAAAAGGATGAAAGCAGCAGAGCATGCTCAGGTGTACAAGAAGCGAATCGCAAGAGCCTACGATAAGCATGTCATAGAGAGGAAATTCAAAACAGGTGACCTTGTATTGAAACGCATCACTCAATCACAACTCCCACACATTAAAGGCAAGCTGCGACCTAATTGGGAAGGCCCATATGTAGTTAAAGAAGTATATTCTGGCAATGCATATAGACTAGTAAATGCAGAAGGGGAAGAGCTCCCCGATCCATGGAATGCTATGTACTTGAAAAAGTACACCACATGACCCTTCTCCACTTCTTGCGGAGTATGACCCTCGGTCTCTTGATATGGCTGTATAAATCCCATTGGGAAGACCGAGGAGAGGTGCAACAGCCAAACTTGGAAGTCAAACACACACTGGCAAAAAAAAAAAAAAAAAAAAAAAGAGGAAAACACTAGAATAGTGAGTCTGCCCCACACAATGTTCTGCACGGTTGAAGCCATTCAACACAAAAGTTTATAAGCGAGCTTGCCCATGTCATGAAAGCTTCCCGTTATCACTCACAAAAGAGAGAAAAGAGAAACCACGGTGGAGTTGCATGAGATGTGGGTGTGCTCCCCATGCCTGATGCTTCAGAAGCCAAAACCCTAGGCACCCCTCTCCCAAACCAGTCCAACAAAAAAAAAAAAAGAAAAAAAAAAAAAAAAAGTTAGAAATCCTGAAAAGAATAAAAGTTTTGTGACTAGTTTGGGTTCGTAGCCTTTTTAACCCGAGTCAGTAAGCCCGTAGGGGTATTTACATACCTAGTGCCCTAAAGCCATTTGGTTTGGGAGTCATTGGCGTAACGCTCGTTACATGGGTTAATTAGAAAGCTTAAGGGACCCAGGCATTGCACAGTCACAAATCGAAAAAAAAAAATCGAAAAAAAAAAAAAAAAAAAAAAAAAAAAGGAGCAAAGGGCCAAAAGGCCAAAGTAACGGAATAGCATTCATAAAACCCAAGCCCGCTCGAATGACATGGGCCCTTGCCTAATGAACCAAGCGGAGAGTGGCCGGTAACCACAACACTAAGGAAGCACGGCGACTCACTATCTCCCACACACGAAACTCGTGCTCACACATGAATTCCAGGGGCAGCCTAGCGCTCTCCAAAGTTTGACTAAAAGGACCAAAACGGCTAGAAAAGAATCATGAGGGATCGATCTCCAAAGGATAGTTGGGGAAGGTCATATCATAATCAAACTAGCAGTCATGGATCAAAGAGCTAGACCACCTTCACTCTCTCACTCCCAGCCAGAAAACACACCAGCTTCACGCTGGGGCATTTTTATATATACATATATGTACATGCGTACACGCACACGCATATGAGTACTTACTTATTCTACACGGCTTCCCAATTCAGGTCTCATCACATGCACAGTTGTCACAAACACTCACCAATCCACACACTCTCACCTCATGCATGCTTTTGTTACTAATGCCTTATGGTTGAATGCAGGATAGGTTATACATTGTTTTGTTTCAGGGATCGTTCACATATGTCACCCCATATGCTGGGGCATTTTTTTATTTTATTTTATATATGAATCTACGTAAACATACCTCACACCTTCCTGGTTAACCCTTGATCCAAAACCCCACGCGGATACCATGTTTTGTGCACGACTCCTCTCGAAACGAGATACACTATCAGTCGGAAAATGATCACCCCTTCGTTTCGGATTAGCCAACAACGATTTGCCTCTAGTCTTGGTATTGGATGTGTATTGTTTCAAGCTATGTGTGTGCTATGGATAAGTTTTAGATATCTTTCGTTCTCAATTTCCTACTCGATCTACCTACATCCAAAGGATGGGCCCCCGCTGTTTATCTTTTATTCTTTTTCCTTGCATGTGGTGGATGCTTTTTTGTTATTATCTCTATTGACTATCATGGTAGTGGTTGATTAATGTCATGACTACAGGATGATGTCGAGGACATGCCTTGCATTAGCCCTAACATTTTAAATTTAGTATGCATTACAATTACAAGCCTTCTTAACATCATCACATGCATAACACACACTTGGCACGTTTATGTACTAACTTCACCGCAAGGCGAGTCGTTGCTCCCTTCTTTCCTTCTAGTCAGGATTTATTACAGGTGAAAATGTGAGGGCCACCACACTGAAAGGAACAAGATCCAAGAGGTAAGTGTCGCTGAACTTAAAAAAAAAAAAAAAAAAAAAAAAACTTAATCTTCCAAATTTGTGCTTACATTTAATATCATTACCGTAACGTGCTCTTTCAGAATCCTGCTTTGACATTTTTTGCACCCCCTGAATAGGATGATCCACTTTGTAGGGATTTAATTTTGGGTAGAAAATGGAAAGGCACGAGGTGACATCCTCATATCACGTGATCAAGCACAGACCTAAAAGGAGACCTAATTAACTGGATGGCCTAGAACAACCTCATTCCGATTCCCTCGAGCCAGTTCGAACTCACCCTCATAGGCTGCCACTCCCTTGAGCCCAAAGGCTCAAGCGGAGGCATGAGTATGTGTCTCCTTATCTTTCGAGAACAACTCTGTACGTGCTGTCCTCCAAAGAGGGGCATACTGTAGACACCTCGTTTTGGCACCCTATGAGGGGCAATTCAGTCCACCCTATTTAATGATGTCCTTATTAGGTCCCGAGTCAAAAGTCACCTGTCATCTCTGGACCTCTGATCGCCCCGGGAGTTGGCTCATCATGATCTACTCATCGAGAGCTTTCCGCCCATATATAGAACTCCAAGATCTGACCGGCGGATCAAAAATCATGACAGCGGGTCCCACACCCCGCGGCGCCCGCGTGAAAAATCACCTATCATCTCTAGACCTCCGATCGCCCTGAAAATCAGTTCATCGTGATCTACTCATCGAGAGCTGTCCGCTCATATATAGAACTCCAAGATCTGACGGGCGGATCAAAAAATCATGACAGCGGATCCCACATCCTGCGGCGCCCGCGTGAAAAATCACCTATCATTTATGGACCTCTGATTTCCCTGAAAATTGGCTCATCGTGACCTACTCGCCGAGAGCTTTCCGTCAATATGTAGAATGTTGAAATCCGACGAGCGGATTGAAATCTACGAAACCTGGGCCCCATTAATGATAACCCGGCCAATCTCCACCGGACCCCACCTTCTCGACCCAAACCAGTTTCTTTTAAATCCAAACCCACCAGGCCTGATCCAAACCTCCTGACCCGAACCTGACCCGATCCAACTCATTAGGCCCTATCCCTCTCAATTTCAAAGACCTAAGCCTTATCCCTCTCATCTCTCCCCTTAAACGTCATCTTATCCCTCTCAATTTCAAACACCTAAGCCTTATCCCTCTCATCTCTCTCCCAACCCAGGCCTTATCCCTCTCAATTTTAAAACACCAAAGTCCATCCAAAAAAAGAGAATATATGCACAGAAACCCCTTAAGCCCAAACTCCCTGACCCGTCGCCCGGATAAGGGAGAAAGAGCCCAGGGATCTGGGGAAGTAGAATCCCAGATCCCCTCGTCTCTGTCTCCCCCTTAAATCCTCTCCCTCTTCCCTGGCGTCAGACCCACCTCTCCATCTCCTTCCATCGCTCATCTCCCTCTCTTCTTCATTGTCGCAGCAACTCCACCATCTTCTCCATCTCACCATCTCGCCCTCCATCTTTCCCAAACACAGGTGCAGATCACACGTTCATCTCCTTCACCCAGACAGAACTCCCTTCCCCATCATCTTCTTCTCCCTAACCAGTTCCTCCGGATCTCCCTCATCTCCATCCGACGCAGAACCTCATCTCCATCTGGACGCAGACCCCAGGCCACCCATATAGATCTCCGCTGACGTTCACCTTCTTCTTCCGGATCTCACCATCATCTCTCGAATTCCATCTCCACCCATCTCTCCCCTACAACCCACCATCACCAGCCTCCACCATCTTGACCACCATCACCACCTTCCCTCCATCTGACCTCTCACTGGCCACAACCCATCATCGTTTTCATCCCATCATCATCTCCCATCTCAGAACCCATCCTTCATCATCACAGAACCCTCCTCCTCCATCATCGCTTTCCACACTCCCAGAACCCTGCACGCAGCGCCGCTGGAGACCTCCCTCACCTTTCTTTCTCCCTCTGCGATCCATCTCTCTCTCTCTCTCTCTCTCTCCCGTCCACTCTCTCTCTCCCGTTGGCACACCGTCCCTCTCTCCCTGCTCTCCCTGTCTCCCTATTCTCTCAGCCCCTCTCTCCCTCACCTTTCTTTCTCCCTCTGCGATCCATCTCTCTCTCTCTCTCTCTCTCCCCGTGCAGCCATCTCCCTGACGGAACACCCCCTCATCATCTCACAGAACCCACCTCCTTTCTTCATCACCATCACCCTCTCCGCTCTGCCCTCTTCCTGCACCCTACAACCCATCGCCCACCATCAGCCTCCTTCCTCGCCAGCGTCTCCAGGCTCAAGCAGCAGCACCGCCCGACGACCAGCAGCCCCCGGACGCACACAGCATCATCTTCCTCCTCCTCGCACCGCCGAACTCCTCCCCGCCAGGTACACTTCTTATTCTCTCCTCCCCACCTCTGCTGCACCCACCTGCACATCTCTCTCATTCTCTCTCGTTCTCTCTCTACTCTCTCAGTCCCTCTCTCCCTACTCCTTCTTCCTCTCTCTCGCTCCCCATCGCTCTGTTCTCTCCCCTACTCTCTTCCTCTCTTTCTCTCTCATTCCCTCCTCTCCTCCGTGCCACCCACCTGTAACTGCACACCCTCTCCCCTCACCCTTTCTTCTCCATCTCTCTCTCCCCCGCGCGTCCCGCCACCTGCATCTCACGCATCTCTCCCTCTCGTTCTCTTCTCCCTCCTCTGCCTGCGCTCTCACTCTCTCTCGTTCTCTCTCTACCCTCTCAGCCCCTCTCCCTGCTCTCCCTATCTCCCTACTCTCTCAGTCCCTCTCTCCCTCACCTTTCTCTCTCCCTCTGCGACCCATCTCTCTTTCTCCCGTCCACTCTCTTTCTCACCCTCTCTCTGCTCCTCCCACTCTCTCCCTCTCACTCGCTAGCTCCCTCGCTCTCTCCCCTCTGTTTCCGCCCTGTGCCCACGAGCAGCAGCGCTGCCTCCCCATCTCCTTTCTCTGTTTTCTTTCTCCCTCCTTCCTTTCCCCACTTCTTCTTTCCCCCGCTGCTGTGCATCACTATCACACGCCCCCACTCTTTTTTTTTTTTCTCCTCCTTTCTTTTTTTCCTCTTTCTCTTCCCCCACCACATCACCTCACTGCTATACCTACTTCACCATTGCACTTAAACCGTCCTGTTGCACCCACTGCACCTCTTTCTTTCTTTTCCTTTCATCTTCCTCTTTCTCTTGACCCCATCTGCAACTGCACCCCCACACTCACGCACACCCCTTACTGTTATACCCACTTTCACAAACCCGTTTCAGAACCCACTCTTCCAAACCGAGCCCATACATGTATGCTTGAGACTATGTTATTCTATTAGGCTTAATTCTCCATTTATCTTATACCTCATTATTCATGTATAAATTATGCCCATGCATTTAATATGATCATTCATTTAAATAGGCATTTTTTTCTTTCCTTTTGTCATGGCTTGCTTTAATTTAATATGCTCATGCATCCAACCTGCCCATGCATTATAACTTAGATTGCATTTTTATTTCATATTCTTTTAGATGCAATTTAGGACTACATAATTTATAAATATATAAAAATTAGAATAAAAACCAAAAAAACACCAAAAGAAAATAAAAATAATAAAATAAAAAGTAAAGATTAAAAATAGAATTTTAGCTACCCTATTAATTAGGATAATTAGGCTAAATTTAATAATTAAGTTCTTTTCTCCCTTCCTCTCTCATTAGGATTAGGAAATATTATTTAGGAAACTTCAAATAAATTCATTAAATTAAAAATTAGAAATTCATTCTCTTTCCCCTTTCCCATTTCATTAGGATAAATTAATTTAGGATTTTAGGCCCTATGAATAAACATAAAAACAAATAAAAATAATAAAAATCCAAAATACCAAAAACAAAGTAAAAGATATTAAAAAAACCAAAATATTAATAAATTGGAGTTAGAAATTAGACAGTAGCCTAGACTGATTAGGTCAGACCCCGGACCTAGATCAAGGTCTCCCCCTAGCCAGCTTAAACTACCCCAATTTCTTAAACTTCAACTGATTAGGCGCCACTCTCTCTCCGGGCCCCGCTAAGGGACCGGGAGAGCGGATGTGGGCGGTTAGGACCTTAGGATAGGGTAGAGATCCATTAGGGAAATGGAATAGTTAGATTGGATCCAAGTAGGAACTCCCCTAGTTAGGCCCTTCTAGCCCCAATTATTAAAATCCAAAAAAAAAAAAAACTATAAAACCAACAAAACCAATTCCAAAAATATTTTCTTCTCTTTTCCTCCACCTCCGGTGCCAAATATTTATCTGAACTCAATGATTAAAGGGAATAGAGGCTGATTCCGAGAACCTGAATTAATGAGAATGACAAAATGAGACGAGTGATTTCACACACCCCAATATCAGTTTATTTACTACCGGCCCATCATCGGCCACCCTCAATCAATCCCGGCCCAACATCGGCCATTTTTTTATCTTACTTCTGGCCCATCATCGGCCATGCACTTTTATCACCTGCGTATCGCACGCAAACCCACAGAAATCACAACTCAAAGTTTCGTCTGCATCATTCTTTCGATTCGAAGAATCAGCCTTTAAACCCTAGGTTGTCAAAGGACATTGAAGGGGGTACCCAGGAATGGGGTTGATCCTCTTCTAAATATTTGGCACCTTTCCCCTTATTTTCTTAGTTTCTTTTCATTTTAATTCGCTTATCCCCTAGAATACTTGGATTTAACTTTAATTAGTCTGTTCAACCCTGGATGTTGATTTCCCCTGCCTAGTTCATTATGGTCCCATCTTGAAGCCCGTAATCTGACCCTTGACCCAAGTTTGACCCGAATTGAAAGACCCAAATTAAGTGACGAGACAACCGTCGTGTGTCGCCGGCGGCACATTAGACGAGAGAAGAACCCACCCCATTTTCCTCCCGCATTCTTTCGGCTTTCGTCGAAGGACGGTGTTACGGCCGAATCCGTAACTGGCGATCGTGATCCGTCGATTTTGAGGGTAGTCGGAATCCTCATTTTCGATGTATATTTTTTTTATCTCACACTATTGAATGGCGATTCCCCTCCCGGGGGGGTCAAAATTCACATCCGACAGGCTGCTGTAGGCGGATTGACCAGATCGGTCTCATGACTATTACTTCCTGAAGCATTTTGAGTTGGTGGTGCTTTCCTTGGAGGCATGATGCTGTAAAACAAAATGTTAGTACATAATAACAAGATTTGGGTTTGGTTTCTAGGTCCCATACTAAACAATCTAACGAGCTCATGAATCCTCGCCACGTCCCTAAGATTTTCTATTTTCTTTTTAAGTGCCTGAAACGTGTCCCGCTCTGATACCAGTCCTGTCGCAACCCCGGACCGAGGCCCGGGTCCCACGACGTAGATGCAATGCCCTAAGAGAAGATGGCAATCGATTATCTATGACATCCAATAGGTTTCCGCGGCGAGGATCCCAAGGACACGGGACTAAACTCACACGATCAATGGTTTTGCAGAAGCATGTAGCAAATCACGTCAATATGAACACATGTGATATAAAAATCACACTTGCATAAATAAAAAATCATCAAGACATGAGATTCAGAGAGAGAAACATAAACAAGACATAAGCCCAATTACATTTAAGCTCAAGTTAACAAAAGTATGTTGATTAAGATACTTCCCAAAATAAGAGGCCAACAAAGGCCAATACATTCCCGACAAAAGAATCAAAATGGATAACTCTAGCCCAAAGGTTATGCTTCAAGATCCCGTCTAACGTGTAGATGACGTCATCAGTTTGCCACTCACGAGCTAGGGGTGGCTCAACAGCCTCCTCCGGGCACTCCTCATCAAAGGCAGCGCCGCCTGCACTTGAGCACCAAAATACAAGGATCAAACACGACAGTTTGGCAAGAAATCAATTTAGACAAGAACATAAAGAGGTAAAAGTTGGAAATATGTTACTAAGAGCAATTTACTGAATTTAAACAAAAGCAGTGCTAAGATGCATTTTAAATAAGCAAAACTAACATGAATACTTATATATATATCATGAATAGACAACCCACATTGAGCCCATCCTTTCTCTAGCATGCAAGATGACACGAGTAAGCACGACACGCAAAACACGATCTCACGTCACATAAGGTAAACAGAGAGGCCGGCCGCTGAACCGGAACAAGCACGATCTGTAATAAAATACACGACTAATCTGCAGATAGTCCACATGTTTAAGAACCCTGGGACTGTGGATTAGACTAAAAGGGCAGTCCAAGATCAGTGGTGTTCATCAAATATCATGAATGTGCAAATCCAGACGAGACATATACAAGATCGGTTGAAAATAGGGGAAAATCACTTATCAAAACAAGGCAAGCAAGACTTATCAGGAATAGCATAAGCTATAGCAAAACAAAGCTTAAAAGTGATCCCCTCACTAGTACTTGAAACAGATCAAGACATGGCTGAGACTTGTAAACCGAAACATGTGCAAAACGATATGTATCATGTCAAAACTGAGGTCCTGAAGCAAACTTATCAAGTATATATATTAAGGCCCTTCATTTGACCCTTATGTACTTGAAAACCCAAATGTAGGAATAAGATGGATTGGTGCTCCCGAAGCTAAAGGACATTTTGAGTTTCAAATGCATAACGTCAAGCCAAAAGCCCTTAAACATATTCTGGTTTTCATTCCCCAAAGAGATCCTGTAAAACAGTCAAATCTGGAGATTCGGTTGGCTTGCAATTACCTGTCGGCTAGCCGCCGAGGCGTATGTCGGCTAGCCGCCAGCTAACCACGGGTCCCAGACAAAAAATAGTTACATTTTGGAAAGGTGACCGAAAAGGGTCGGTCATTTGTTGGCTAGCCGCGGAGGTGCATTGCGGCTAGCCGCCCAGCTGACCGCTGGTCCCAGACAACTTGCAGCATTCTGCGTTTCTAACCGTGAATTTTGGTGACCTTGCGGTTACTTAGCGGTTAACCGTTGTAAAATTTCGGCTAGCCGCCAGGACTTTCCAGCTCGAAATGAGCATTCTGTGTTTCTAATCGAACTGGGTCAACTAGCCGCCCATCACCAGTCGACTAGCCGCCGAGGTGACCGCCAGCTTACCGCCAGTTGCGAGATCCAACACAGCAGATCAGATTTAGGCCATTTCTTCTTCAAAACAAGTCAGATTCTAATCAAAACAAAACTAGAGCTGAAAGAAAGCATTTAAACCATGCTACATCATATGCATGCAAACTTGAAAGTAGATTTCTAACACAAATAACCACATTTGCTAAAATCACAAAAACAATCTAGAAAATCACAATTTTTAGGCTAAAATGACATATATTTCAAAACAAGCATAAGAAGAGCCAAAAAGATTACTTGCCTCGACCAATAAATGCAAATCCAACCTTCTTGAAAGATCCTACCAAAGAGAAGAGCCAAGATCTACAAAAGCCCAAAAAATAACCTCAAAACCCTTACACTGTGAAAACAACGAACCCATTTCGAAAAAGGGTTTACAATCATGAAAAACAAGATCTTTGGGAGTTAAAAAGAGTCCATTAAAGTGGTGGGTTGAAGCTTTTACCTAAAAATGTCCAAACAAGGAGAAAAGAGGAAGACGAAGAGCTTGACACGTTGAAAACGTCCAACAAATAGGTCTAAAGGAAAGCTTGAGAAAAGAGGAAGAAAATGATGGAGTCCGGACTCCAATCCGAGCTCAAACGGTCGACATGCATGGAAGAGAAGGTGAAGAGAAGAAGAAAACTCCCAGCCCCGCACGTTGACTCCCACGTTTGCAGAATGAGAGAATGAAGGTGAAGGAAGAAAGGAGATATTTGTCTTGAAGTGAGAGTGGGCCCTCCAGGCATGAAACTTCAAAGGTTTAAATTGTGATCTTACAGGCCCCGGACGAGAACGACGAAGAAGGATAAAACGATCCTAGAAAAGTATATTTTTGACATATTTCTGAGATATCGAAATTCGTGTCCAGATTTGGATTGAACAGACAATTTTACCCATTTTTTGCTAAAACACAGGTTTTTGGGTTTCAAACACGGAAGGACTACATACAAAAGTTAGAGCAAATATTAAAACCATTCAAAATAAATCAAAATCACAGTCAAAGCAGAAATCTAGAATCACCCTTTTATGCTAACTGCACTCAGGGCGTCCCTGAGCGTGTCTGAGTCAACCAACACTCTCAAATTTTCCAAACAAATACTAAGACTAAAACAACCATTCTAACCAAACGATTACTAAACTCTCTTTAACTAAGCACTCACATAATTAACACTAATCGAGCTAATCTGGGTTGGGGTCTGACAAGTGCCCAGAATCGCTCGAGCAGAGCCTCTCAGAAGCTCCTGCACTCGAGTGGGCACAAAGCTCGCTTGAGCGGACGTGCATTCTGTCTCTTGTTTCTTCAGCCAGTAGCCATGTCCGCTCGAGCGGACAGCCCAGATGCTGTATCCGTTCAGTGTAAAAACCTTGCTCCTTTTACATGTTTTATGAGTCCATTTCCCTTCTTTCTGAGTTCATTCAATCCTATCATCTTTCTTACAGCCTGAGCTTCCCACATCTTCAACAAAACCCCAATCAACCTCCAACATCATCATCCATTTCAAAAAAAATATTCACATTCAAAAACATAACTAAATCCCAAAGGAAAATCATCCTGAAATTCACAATTTTTCATGGCTAAACAGACCATTACTTAGCATAGCATTTTAGAAGAAATCCAATCAATCCATGATAGAGAGAGACACATAGTAAAAGATAATAACTAAAATTCAGAAATTTGTGAAAAATCAAGCATATAAATTGCATGCATCTGTTTGTCTGGATCATTCACTTGCCTTAAGTCCAAATGGGTTCTAATCACTCCAAGAGATCTCTTCCAAAGCACTCTCTCCAATCTACATAAGAAACCCCCATGGCAACACTTCAAAACTCAACATTAAGAAAAGAGATGGAGTTCTCAAAGAACTCCATTGCATGCATGAAGGAAAACTCCCCAAAGGTCTAAAGAACCCCTATCCAGAAAAAGAAATCAAGATCCTACCTGTAAGTGCAATAACCAGCAAGAAAAGCTTGGAGGAGAAATTGGTTCCAGTTGAAATCTTTCAAAAAGGGTATCTTTGGAAATAAAAAAAAATGGTGTAATTTGTTTCTTAATTTGGGTGCACTAGGTGGAACATGCAAAGGCAAGAAGAAGAAGAAAAGAAGAAGAAACTCTCCTTGGGTTCAGTTGATGGAGAACGAAAATGGAAAAGGAGAAAGAAGATAAAGACGTGGGCTGGGTTTTTTTTTTTTTTTTTTTAAACTCAAGTGGGTCCATGGGTCCCACAGTTGTAACTTCAAGGCCTTAAAACCATCTTTTATGGGTCCCGGATAAGATCGACGAAGAAGAGAAAAATGATCGTCAAAAAATCTAGTTTTGAAAAAGTATATTTTCCTCATGATTTTCAAATTTTGAAATTTATGCACAGATTGGGTGTGAAAAGACATATTTGCCCTTTTTCTCGAAAAACGCGATTTTTGGGATTCAAATTCAAACGGGTCGAACATAAAAGTTATTGGGATCAAAGTAACAAATCCAGAAAGGTCGAAATCAATATTTTTCGAAATCAAAATCAAACTCCCACACAAACACACGTCATACGCGCCACCCCGAGCCCAATCAAACCAGACTCAACATTCTCAAAATTTCCCCAAAGCTATAAAAACCTAGTCAAACTCACAAACGTAGCCAAACAACCTCTAATTTTACTAGAAAAGCTAATCCACAACTAAGACAACACTAAACGAGGAAATTAGAGGTCGGGGTCTTACAGGGGCTCCAAGGTGGGCCCCACTAGTGGGGGTGGGCTCATCCGGCAAGGGTCACAGTTATTGGGATCAAAGTAATAAATCCAGAAAGGTCGAAATCAATATTTTTCGAAATCAAAATCAAACTCCCACAATGACACACGTCATAGGGGCCAACCCGAGCCCGATCAAACCAGACTCAACGTTCTCAAAATTTCCCCAAAGCTATAAAAACCTAGTCAAACTCACAAATGTAGCCAAACAACCTCTAATTTTACTAGAAAAGCTAATCCACAACTAAGACAACACTAAACGAGGAAATTAGAGGTCGGGGTCTTACAGGGGCTCCAAGGTGGGCCCCACTAGTGGGGGTGGGCTCATCCGACAAGGGTCATAGTAGAGCTGAGGGTGAGGGCTGGCTTCACTAAGGAAACCCATTTAGATTAAATCAAATCCATTAAAAATTAGATTTTTCCCAAATAAATCCAACCATGGAAGGGGGTTAACAAAAATAGGTTTCATTTCCTTAAACAAGATTAACATTTCAAGATCAAGTCAAATCAAGATTAACCATACACAACATGCAATTTAAATTGAATACTTGCCTCTAATCGGAAGCTAAACCAAACTCAAACCTCGGTCAAGCCAATCTCCAACCGGAAACTTCTCTTCTAAACAAAACCCCAAAAATCTAACCTCTTCGAAAATCAAGGAAGAAGAGGTGGTTGCATGAAAGGGCTGCCACCGTCAGATTCATACCAAAACGGAGTATGATGCGAAGGAGGCAACGGGGAGTTGATTGGCCTGGCTGGATTGGGCAAGAAAAGTCTCCAAGAAGATGTTCTCCAACAAGGCATGGAAGGAGAGAAGGAAAGGAGAGAGAGAGAGAGAGAGAGAGAGAGAGAGAGAGAGAGAGAGAGAGAATCTCTTGAGTTGCTGTGGTCGGTTGCAAATGAGGGAATGAGTGAGAGTTGTAGTATTAGTGGTGGTAGGTGGGAGCATTCAATGAGAAGTGATAGGTAGGTGGGATATTTTGCAAAAACTAACTTTGTGATGGAATTGGTCAATTGCAGGGTTTTGGGGTCTCAAATAGATCCAGGCTGAATACACAATTTGACTAGAATGATAATCTAGATCAAATAGGCTTAGAATGACATTTTTTTAGAATTCAAGAATAATGTCCCAGTCTCAATCGAAAACACAAACGGGTTAAAAAAAGAGGGTCAAACTAGACTCAGAGACTCGAAACTCCTCAAAGTTGATCAAAGACTAATCTAACATAGAAAACACTAGAAATAGCCTCTAATTCCCACTTAGAAACCTAACCATTCCCACTTAGAAACTTAACCATGGAATTAACTAGCGGAATTTCTAGGGTTAAGAGGTCGGGTCCTTACATACCATTTCATATTCCCTTCATTGCAACTTTGGTTGGTCTTATGCCAGCGTCTTATATCACCGTCAAAGTAATTGTTTTTGTCCTTGCCACGTTTTCTATCTACTTACTTCTGATTTACTTCATATGTTTGCGTTTTGTATCCTAATTAGCGTTCACATTATTTCTTTGTCGATTTTCTCGGATTAGGTTTTTATTTTGTTGATTTTGATGTGTTTATGGTTTAGAGATTTGATGATCGTTAGGGTTTTATTTTCTTTAGATGTGTTTTTGTTTACAGAAATAAAGGCAAACAAAATTGTATGATTTTGGCTGAAACTATTTATGGGTTTTAAGTAAGTCCTCTATCTCTGTTCTTCCACTCCCTAAGTTCGTTTATTGAAGGAAGGTTTTTTTTTTTTTTTTTTTTTTCCCCTTCTGTTTTTTTACAATGTGTTGTTTGCATGCAGAAATTTCTTTATTAGACGAATTCCAATTGTCAGTTTGTCGTTTCCATGTTGTTTTTGAACATGTTTGTCTAAGATTTTAATGGGTTTTCTTTAGTTTTGGTCTGTGTACTCTGTTTTACAGTGGAAGATAAGGTCTGGGCGTTTTCTGTGAAATTACTTAAATGGCTGCATAGCCCACTTGTAATTGTGAAAGGGCAGGAAAAGTTTGCTGGGCCTATTTAACCAAATTTACATTATATAAATACATTTAGTTACCCAAATAGTGGCTCAATTTTTCTATCATAAACCACATTAAATCTGGATCAAAATCTAATATTTAGGTTTAATAATTTAGAATTTGCTTAGATATTCCCACAAATATGATATTAACATAGGGATTAATGTCGAAAACAATATAAATGCAAGTGGGTTTCTCCATTATTTCAGTCTTGGGTCAAATATACAAATAGAGGGTGAAGTCATAGAGGTTCATATAATTAAACTATTGGGCTTGACATTGATTAGTAGGCCACACATGTGGGAAGAGGGGCAGTATACATCCTAGACAACTAATGAGATATGGGGTTATTAATCAGCTAAGCAATGCTGGTTCTAACCAACTGAGCAACGCTGGTTCTGCGTGGAAAGGTAAGTTTTGAGGGAGCATTTATGAGGGATGTATAACATTAAAATTGTGTTAACCTTTATCATTGTGCTTCATAGAGTGAAAGCACATTGAACTCACAAGAAGTTCACAAATAGCTAATTGATTCATGGATCAATATTATCCAAAACAAACACATGAGGCCCAAGGGAAAAGTGTGAACTAACTCAAATTCATGTGGATCTGCATGCTACCTTACTAGAACAGGAGTAACATCTCAGTCAACAGAGCAAGTGATCATTGAAGTTGACCATATTGAACTCGCAATATATAGTTAGGCCTATAAAAACATGCGCAACCATGCAATTTGTACTTGAGTACCTGCTTGTTTCTTGTTATTGAATACCTAGGATTGTATTAAGTGGCTAAAAAATAAAAACCAATTAAGTTGAATATCACAAGAAGACCATTAAATAACTTCTCTTTTAACATGAATTGAATCACGAGAAGATGTTAAACGAATGCCTAGTGTTACGCCCCCGAACCCGATTAGTAATTAAACCGGATCCGGGGTGTGAAATTTAGGGCTAATTAAAAATTTTGCCCTTAATGCCCACGGATCGAAGTCCGCTGTGAGGATTGTATAGTTGCCTCATTATCAGTTAATCAACAGGCTTGTCCAATAAACACATTCATTAAACCTGTAGAGATATCAAAGCAAGTATGGATTTTATTCCATTAAATTTCAAGTTTCCAATAAAACATATAAAGTTTATAAACATCAGGGCCATCCCAAAAACTTAGGCCCTGGTACAAAAGATATACAAAAGTATGGTGATTACAAAATGTTAAACCAAAAGATGAGACGGAGTGGCACGATGAGAAATATCCCCGTGTTACGCGCGCTAGTGCCGGAAGTGATGACGCTAAGCTACGTCATCGGCACCCCACTCTCGTACCTCGTCCTCCTCCCCCGGTTGAGGATCCTCTGGGATTGCCTCGGCATCCGGGTCAGCGTAGGGGTAGTAATAGGTGTCCTCTGCACACCATGGGATAAGGTCAACAACATGTTGGCAAGAAGATAAGCAATATACATTATTCATAACATGCTTCAAAGGAGAGTAAAGACAAATACATGATCATAAGATAACAAGGTACAAGCTAGGCAATAAGCATGAATAATACGAGAATCAAGTAATAAGATAAGACCTAGCAAGATAAACCAGAATAACCATCCATGAAATGCAATGCAAGCAAGAGGAGACTCCGAGGATGTCCAAAGCCATCTCCCGGGAGTATAAGTGACATCCGAGTCAACTAAAATACCCAAAGTCCGGCTCTAGGGGGATCCTAGCTCCCGGTCCTAGGAATAGCAGCACGGTCCTAGCCCGCTCCCAGCTATTCGCGCCATGGACGCCGTCCAAAGCCGACTGCCCACCCTAGTGTCCGGTATCCGGCCCACTCAAGAATCATCAGACTGCAGCTGGTATGAATGCAAGATGATGGTGATGGTTTGTATACTACACAAGTTCCAAGACAAATACACGTGGATAGGTTTCCAAGTACAAGATAATAAGCCGAGGGCTACTCCAAGTCAAGCCAAGATACAAGTCGAGTCCAAGTTCCATGAGTAGTCCCCTTTCAAGTCTATCCACACGTGTCCGTCAATACAAGGCAAGGTACCTACGGATACACTCTAAGTCCGGTCCACCCTAATTCTACAAGTTAAATTACAATTATACAAGTAATCAAGATAGAGTGTACAAGGTACGACATACTACGGATACGAGATTCAAGAGTCAAGAATGAAGAACAAGCCAAACCTAAGTCAAGGGTTGTCAACCGTGTACTAAACGTATCCCCAACGGAGGACGTATGGAAAATGAGTCATTGGTGTCCTAGTTTGGCGGCTCATGGTGTACGGAAGTTATTGGGCACCAATCAACTCACTACCACACGCATTCGGCCAAGTACGTCAATATACGGAAATCCCGGACAACCAACGAAGCACACCAAGCCAATCATGCTCCGTTTCCATTTTTCCCAATTGATCATGTGAGGGTAGGGTCAAGGGGTCCCACATATAAAGTCAAGACCTAGGGCAGAAATCCCATTTTCAATAACAGTTTTTGAGCAGGCGGCTAGCCGCCTGGGGTTGGTCGGCTGACCGCTAGGTCGCCGAGTGGTGACCGCCGGGTCACCGCGTGTAGTGCAGACACTACTGGGTTGGAATTTCGTCAGGTCGGCTAGCCGCGCGAGGACCGCTGGGTCACCGCGGGTGAGACAGAACCTGAAGAGGTTCTGTTCTGATTAGGCGGTCAGCCGAGAGCTGACCGCGGGGGTAACCGCGTGAACAACTGTGTCCAGTTTCTGTGTAGGCGGTCAGCCGCTGGCTGACCGCGTGGTGACCGCCCGTGCAGAACATGGAGTTTCTGAAGCTGTTCTCAGTCAGATTCCGTAATGCACCTACTGAGCTTCAGAGACCTCACATTCCACACCTGTAAACCATGCATATCATACCACCAAACACTCATCCATTCCATCTAAGTCCATTAACATTATTTACTTAATTAACATGTGAATTCCAATGAAACATTAACAAGCTTGGAATTTGGTGGAAATCTAAGCAATACATTAACAAGAATGAAGTAAACATACATGCATGATTAACACACAATGCTAATCTACTTGCCTTCACCAAAGGGATGGAAGAGATGAAGATTAGAGAGAGAAACTTGAGGAGGAGAGTTCCCTACACACTCTAGCCAAATCCACCTTCCAAAACTCTTCTCCTACACCCAATGAACACCAAGGAAGAAGAAAAGAGGGAAGCCATTAACATTCTACCCATTTGCAGCCATGAAAAACGAAATGGGGAGAGAAGGAGAAGGGGAAAACTCACCAAATTTAGATCAAAAGGTAGAGGAAGAAGAGAGGAAGAAGATGGTGTGCTTGATTCTCTTGGGAGGCTTTCAATCACCCTTGCAAGAAGAGAAAATGAAGAAGGGGGAAGAAGAAGAAGCTCCAGCAGCTGAGTGAAGAAGAGAAACGAAGGGTAGGGCTGGGTTTAGGGTTTAAATGAGGGTTGGAGGGGAAAAGTCCAAAATGCCCCTTTTGAGTGAAATGAGAGAAAACCAATTATTTGAGGGACTTCGGGGCGTCAAATCATGACGAGCCAAGAACGAAAGATGACGAGCGCGACGAGATCTTTCCAACGAGCCCAAATTCGGCGAAAACGGAACTTTTCAGAAAAATACCCAATTTTCCTATTAATCACAACCTAACCCCTTATTAAGACTAATCGCACTCGGAATCGAATGAAACTTCGGGAACATCTTTCTAATGATAAAAGAAACTTGCTTAGCCACTAAACCCGCCTAATTAGCTAAAATCACAATTAATTAGGCTAATTGCCAATATTAAGAAATTAAACACCCTATTAAGGTCGGGGACCTTACATCCCTTCCCTCTAAAAAGAACATTTGGTCCTCCAAATGCCTAAACATACCTCCTCAGGAAGAAGATGAGGATAGGCTTTCCTGATCTGGTCCCTGAGTTCCCACGTGGCTTCCTCTGGACGATGGTGCTCCCATTGAACCTTGACCCATGGAATGGTCCTCGTCCGCAAAACTGTCTCCTTGGTGTCTATAATCCGCGCGGGCTGCTCCACATAGGATGCGTCGGGCTGAATCTGCAGTGGCTCGTGTGGCAACACGTGAGTGGGATCTGGAATATACTTGCGCAACATCGACACGTGGAACACATTGTGTACACCCGACAACTCTGGCGGCAAGGTAAGTCGATACGCAACGTCACCAATCCTGCTACGAACTTCGAACGGTCCCACATATCTCTTGGAAAGCTTCCCTTTTTGGCCGAATCTGACAACACCACGCATTGGAGAGACCTTGAGAAACACCTTATCGCCAACCTGAAACTCTAGTGGCCTTCGTCTCTTATCCGCATAACTCTTCTGACGGTCACGAGATTCTTTCAAACGCATCTGTACAACCTTGACTTTCTCACTGGAATCACCAACTACAGATGGTCCGTGGAAACTTCGTACTCCTACCTCTTCCCAACACACCGGAGTTCTGCATCTGCGTCCATATAGTGCTTCAAACGGTGCCATACCAATGCTAGAATGGTAACTGTTGTTGTAGGAGAATTCACAGAGGGGCAAACTATCATCCCAATCCTTCTTGAAATCCAATACACATGCCCGGAGCATATCCTCTAGAGTTTGAATAGTACGCTCTGACTGTCCGTCCGTCTGAGGGTGGTAAGCTGTGCTGAATCTCAACTGTGTGCCCATGGATGACTGAAGTGTAGTCCAAAACCGAGAGACAAACTTGGTGTCTCGATCGGAAACTATAGATTTAGGCACTCCATGCAATCTAACAATCTCATCATTGTACAACTTGGCCATCTTATCCATGAATTGACCAGTCTTGAATGGTATGAAATGGGCTGACTTGGTCAATCGATCCACGATCACCCATATAGCATCGTTCCCTTTCCTGGTATTTGGCAATCCTGATACAAAATCCATAGTGATGTGCTCCCATTTCCACGTAGGAATATCCAACTGACGAAGTAAACCAGGAGGCTTCTTGTGTTCAGTCTTGATCACCTGACACGTGTAGCACTTGGAAACAAATTCTGCAATTTCCTTCTTCATGTTCATCCACCAATAGTGGTTCTTCAGATTCTGGTACATTTTTGTGCTGCCCGGATGAATAGAATATCTTGTACGGTGTGCGTCTGTCATCAGTTCTGTCTTTATGTCCTGCACATCTGGCACGCATAACCGGTCTTTGCAATACAAAACCCCCTTAATTAGTCTGAACTCAGGTCTGTCATCTATGTGCTCGATGATACGCTGCAACCCTGGGTCATCCTTCTGACATTCTTTAATTCGGTTCATTATCTCTGGTTCCCATGCTGCCATGCTAGCAATCATTACCTTCTCACTGATAGGCCAAACTTCGGCTTCTAAATCTCTAAACTGTTCCATCCATCTCCATTCTGGCACTATACACCCACTGAATGCTGACTTTCTGCTCAAGGCATCTGCTACCACGTTGACTTTTCCAGGGTGGTACTTGATAGGGAAATCGTAATCCTTAATGTACTCCATCCATCTTCGTTGTCTGTTGTTCAACTCATTCTGGGTAAACAGATACTGTAAACTCTTGTGATCGGAGTGCACCTCGAATTTCTCGCCGTATAAGTAGTGTCTCCACATCTTGAGTGCAAGTACAACGGCTGCAAGCTCTAAATCATGGGTGGCGTACTTCTTCTCATGGTCTTTCAATTGCCTCGAGCCATACGCTATCACCTTATCGTTTTGCATAAGAACACAACCCAAACCAACTCCTGATGCGTCTGTGTGAACGACAAATCCTCCACTGCCAGATGGTAAAGCAAGAATGGGAGCTGTGGTCAATCTGGCCTTCAGTTCTTGGAAGCTTTTCTCACATTCCTCGGTCCAAACAAAAGGGACGTTCTTTCGGGTCAACTTCGTAAGAGGGGCTGCCATAGTAGAGAATCCTTTCACAAACCTTCTGTAATAGCCCGCAAGTCCTAGGAAACTGCGAATCTCTGCTGCATTTTGTGGACTTCCCCAATTGACAACTGCGTCTATCTTCTTGGAATCCACTGCCAATCCTTCCTTGGAAATTACATGACCTAGAAATGACACCTGTTCTAACCAGAATTCGCATTTACTCAGCTTGGCATACAACTGGCTGTCCTTCAGAAGCTGCAATGAAGTCCTCAACTGGTGCTCATGTTCCTCCTTGGACTTAGAATAAACCAATACATCATCGATGAATACCACTACGAACTGGTCGAGGGAGGGAGTGAATATCTTGTTCATTAGGGCCATGAACACTGCTGGTGCATTCGTCAAGCCAAACGGCATCACAAGAAACTCAAAATGGCCATATCTAGTCCGGAACGCTGTCTTAGGAACATCTTCTCCTCTGACACGTAGCTGATGGTATCCCGAACGTAGATCAATCTTCGAAAAGAACTGGGCTCCCTGTAGCTGATCAAATAACTCATCTATTCTCGGAAGCGGGTACTTGTTCTTGACTGTCACTTGGTTCAATTGCCGGTAGTCGATGCACATCCTCATAGTTCCATCCTTCTTCTTAACAAATAGTACTGGAGCTCCCCATGGTGATACACTGGGCCGGATGAAGCCTTTGTCTAACAGGTCTCCTAGTTGACTCTTCAATTCTTTCAACTCTGCAGGGGCCATTCTATACGGAGCCTTCGAAATCGGTGCAGTACCTGGTAGTAGCTCTATCGTGAAATCTATTTCCCGCACAGGTGGTAAACCCGGGATCTCCTCCGGAAAAACATCCGGGAACTCGCATACTACCGGAATCTCATCTATGGGTTTGGACTGCTTGTCCTCCGCGATAAACGCGATGTAACCCTCACATCCGCTCCTCATCAAACGGTCTGCCTTCAGTGCAGAAATCAACCGAGTGGAGGTGGGCTTCTTCGCACCAACGAACTCAACACTACGGTCTACACTACGCAACTTCACGGTCTTGTTGAAACAATCCAACACCGCACGGTTCGCCGCTAACCAGTCCATTCCAAGAATAACATCAAAGTCGGACATCGCCAACACAATCAAACTGGCGGTCAACTGAGTACCCCCAATCTGAACTGTGCACCTAGGATATACAAAATCACATGCTACCGACCTGCCTACCGGAGTAGCAACTACTAAAACAAACGGCAACATCTCCCTACTCTTCCCAAAATGCAATGCAAATGCTGGTGCAACAAAAGAATGTGTGGAACCTGGATCGAACAAAACTCTAGCATCAAATCCACAAACGGGGAGAGTACCTTCAATGACGTTCTCCGCTGCCTCTGCCTGCTCGTGCGTGATCGCATATGCCCGGCCTAGCTGCCTCGGGCGCTGGTACTGCTGATGTGGCCTCGGCGCGCGATACTGCGGTCGCTGCAATGCCGGGGGTCGCTGCGGAGCCCTATACTGAGGAGCCGGAGCACGTGGCTGTGGCGGCTGAGGAGGTCTGACAATAACTTGCTGCTGCTGCTGCTGTGGTGGTCTAACTTGTGCTGGAGGTGCCTGTCTCAACGGCAGCGCAGGACGAGGAAGCCTGGGCGCCGGAGCTGGAAGTGCTGGGGGTGCAACCCCTGTCTTCATCGGGCAATGGCGAACCTTATGCCCGGGATCTCCACAATGATAGCATGCACCGGACTGCTTCCGGCAGTCTCGGGAGTAATGAGCTCCACCACAATGTACGCACTCTAACCTCTGCTGTGGCTGTCTGAACCTTGGTTCCATTCTCTGTCTCTTGGGCTGCTGAGGAGGAAAAGGAGCAGGAGTAGAAGTAGGAGCAGGTATAAACTGTCTAATAAGCTGTGGCAACATAGCCATGATCCTCTGCTGCTCTAACGCTATGACACCCTTGAGCGACTCCTCTGCCCAATATGCTTTCTTGACTACTGCATCATACTCTGTCAACTTGCTCTGTTGGACTTGCAATCTGATATCGGGTCTCAGTCCTCTGATAAACCTGCGAACCTTCTCAGAATCTGGCGTGATCAAAGCCGCTGCAAATCTGGACAGGCGGGTAAACTGGATCTCATACTCCTGAACTGGGAGAGTATCCTGTACAAGTGTCTCAAATTCCACTATTTTCTGCTCTATGTAGTGCTCAGGGATGAACCTATCTTGAAACTGTTTGACAAAGGTCTCCCATGCCTTGTCGTCTTCAGCGGTGTCGTAAGCACTCTTGACGGTCTTCCACCATCCCTCTGCTGTCCCACGAAACATATGTGTTGCCAATTGAACTTGCTGCTGACTTGTGCATTTGAACACTTCGAAGATCTTCTCAATCTGCACTGTCCATTCATCTGCCTCTGCGGGATCCTCTACCCCATAGAATTCTGGGGGAAGTCTCTTCATGAACTTTTCAACTAAATCATTGAGATCCCGTTCTTTAGCCCGGGGCTCAGACACTTTCTGCATCACTTCTACCATCTGTGCTTGAAAGGCTATTTGGTCCTCTCTTTGCTTTCTGTCACGTTCGGTCTGCACAGTCTGTGATTGTAGATAAGCATTAAGGAATTGCTGGAATTGGCTATCCGGTATGGGAGGTGTGGAGCCCGATCCTGATGGTGCGCTATTAGCCATTTCACTGCAAGAAAGCATGAGTTAGGTCCTATGTAATCCAAAACTAACAATACAAGGCTATAAGAACATAGAACACACTACAACCACTAGGCTAACGTAAATCCTCACACGCGTCCTATGGTTTCTACAATTTTTACCCTGAGAAACCATCCAATGCTCTGATACCACTCTGTCACGCCCCCGAACCCGATTAGTAATTAAACCGGATCCGGGGTGTGAAATTTAGGGCTAATTAAAAATTTTGCCCTTAATGCCCACGGATCGAAGTCCGCTGTGAGGATTGTATAGTTGCCTCATTATCAGTTAATCAACAGGCTTGTCCAATAAACACACTCATTAAACCTGTAGAGATATCAAAGCAAGTATGGATTTCATTCCATTAAATTTCAAGTTTCCAATAAAACATATAAAGTTTATAAACATCAGGGCCATCCCAAAAACTTAGGCCCTGGTACAAAAGATATACAAAAGTATGGTGATTACAAAATGTTAAACCAAAAGATGAGACGGAGTGGCACGATGAGAAATATCCCCGTGTTACGCGCGCTAGTGCCGGAAGTGATGACGCTAAGCTACGTCATCGGCACCCCACTCTCGTACCTCGTCCTCCTCCCCCGGTTGAGGATCCTCTGGGATTGCCTCGGCATCCGGGTCAGCGTAGGGGTAGTAATAGGTGTCCTCTGCACACCATGGGATAAGGTCAACAACATGTTGGCAAGAAGATAAGCAATATACATTATTCATAACATGCTTCAAAGGAGAGTAAAGACAAATACATGATCATAAGATAACAAGGTACAAGCTAGGCAATAAGCATGAATAATACGAGAATCAAGTAATAAGATAAGACCTAGCAAGATAAACCAGAATAACCATCCATGAAATGCAATGCAAGCAAGAGGAGACTCCGAGGATGTCCAAAGCCATCTCCCGGGAGTATAAGTGACATCCGAGTCAACTAAAATACCCAAAGTCCGGCTCTAGGGGGATCCTAGCTCCCGGTCCTAGGAATAGCAGCACGGTCCTAGCCCGCTCCCAGCTATTCGCGCCATGGACGCCGTCCAAAGCCGACTGCCCACCCTAGTGTCCGGTATCCGGCCCACTCAAGAATCATCAGACTGCAGCTGGTATGAATGCAAGATGATGGTGATGGTTTGTATACTACACAAGTTCCAAGACAAATACACGTGGATAGGTTTCCAAGTACAAGATAATAAGCCGAGGGCTACTCCAAGTCAAGCCAAGATACAAGTCGAGTCCAAGTTCCATGAGTAGTCCCCTTTCAAGTCTATCCACACGTGTCCGTCAATACAAGGCAAGGTACCTACGGATACACTCTAAGTCCGGTCCACCCTAATTCTACAAGTTAAATTACAATTATACAAGTAATCAAGATAGAGTGTACAAGGTACGACATACTACGGATACGAGATTCAAGAGTCAAGAATGAAGAACAAGCCAAACCTAAGTCAAGGGTTGTCAACCGTGTACTAAACGTATCCCCAACGGAGGACGTATGGAAAATGAGTCATTGGTGTCCTAGTTTGGCGGCTCATGGTGTACGGAAGTTATTGGGCACCAATCAACTCACTACCACACGCATTCGGCCAAGTACGTCAATATACGGAAATCCCGGACAACCAACGAAGCACACCAAGCCAATCATGCTCCGTTTCCATTTTTCCCAATTGATCATGTGAGGGTAGGGTCAAGGGGTCCCACATATAAAGTCAAGACCTAGGGCAGAAATCCCATTTTCAATAACAGTTTTTGAGCAGGCGGCTAGCCGCCTGGGGTTGGTCGGCTGACCGCTAGGTCGCCGAGTGGTGACCGCCGGGTCACCGCGTGTAGTGCAGACACTACTGGGTTGGAATTTCGTCAGGTCGGCTAGCCGCGCGAGGACCGCTGGGTCACCGCGGGTGAGACAGAACCTGAAGAGGTTCTGTTCTGATTAGGCGGTCAGCCGAGAGCTGACCGCGGGGGTAACCGCGTGAACAACTGTGTCCAGTTTCTGTGTAGGCGGTCAGCCGCTGGCTGACCGCGTGGTGACCGCCCGTGCAGAACATGGAGTTTCTGAAGCTGTTCTCAGTCAGATTCCGTAATGCACCTACTGAGCTTCAGAGACCTCACATTCCACACCTGTAAACCATGCATATCATACCACCAAACACTCATCCATTCCATCTAAGTCCATTAACATTATTTACTTAATTAACATGTGAATTCCAATGAAACATTAACAAGCTTGGAATTTGGTGGAAATCTAAGCAATACATTAACAAGAATGAAGTAAACATACATGCATGATTAACACACAATGCTAATCTACTTGCCTTCACCAAAGGGATGGAAGAGATGAAGATTAGAGAGAGAAACTTGAGGAGGAGAGTTCCCTACACACTCTAGCCAAATCCACCTTCCAAAACTCTTCTCCTACACCCAATGAACACCAAGGAAGAAGAAAAGAGGGAAGCCATTAACATTCTACCCATTTGCAGCCATGAAAAACGAAATGGGGAGAGAAGGAGAAGGGGAAAACTCACCAAATTTAGATCAAAAGGTAGAGGAAGAAGAGAGGAAGAAGATGGTGTGCTTGATTCTCTTGGGAGGCTTTCAATCACCCTTGCAAGAAGAGAAAATGAAGAAGGGGGAAGAAGAAGAAGCTCCAGCAGCTGAGTGAAGAAGAGAAACGAAGGGTAGGGCTGGGTTTAGGGTTTAAATGAGGGTTGGAGGGGAAAAGTCCAAAATGCCCCTTTTGAGTGAAATGAGAGAAAACCAATTATTTGAGGGACTTCGGGGCGTCAAATCATGACGAGCCAAGAACGAAAGATGACGAGCGCGACGAGATCTTTCCAACGAGCCCAAATTCGGCGAAAACGGAACTTTTCGGAAAAATACCCAATTTTCCTATTAATCACAACCTAACCCCTTATTAAGACTAATCGCACTCGGAATCGAATGAAACTTCGGGAACATCTTTCTAATGATAAAAGAAACTTGCTTAGCCACTAAACCCGCCTAATTAGCTAAAATCACAATTAATTAGGCTAATTGCCAATATTAAGAAATTAAACACCCTATTAAGGTCGGGGACCTTACACCTAGCCATCACCCTAGTACTTCAATACCTAGGAAAATCAAGGTATTATCTACATTTCCACCTTATATGCATCCTCCTCACCTCATATCTTTCATCCTCGATCTCTTTAATAATCTTTCGTTGGAGTTCAATTCACCATGAATTCCTTCATTCAGGGCTTATTTATTTGCATAAAATATATAGGATTTTTTGGTCAAATGAGCTCCATTTAAAAATTATTAAAAAGGTGAGGGGTGAACATATGAGGGGAGGAGTGAAGGATATAAAGTGGAGATGTAGTTAGATGGGACATTGACTTTCTTATGTATTGAATTACTAGGGTGATGGATGGGTATTCATTCTCCATCTTGCCTTGATTCAATTTCTAGGTTACTTGATGGTTCTTTTTGGATATTCACGTTTGGTTCTTCAATTTTAGCCTCTTATATAATTACAATCCGAGGTATTCAATTACATGAATCAAACAAGTCCTTAATTAGAATACATTGGAATTCATGATCAAATGAGCTCCACCGAAAGGGGTGAGGGGTGAAAGGAGAAGAGTATAGGGTAGAGATATAGATGAAACCTTGACTTATTTTCGATGCAAATCACTGCATGATTCTTAGGGCTTGTTTGGATAAAGGAATTTATGACAAGGAATTGGGCTCATTGGTGATTTATGACATGATGTGACATCTTGTCCCTTGGGCATTCCAAATGCCCTTTTTGTTGCAAGAATTCAGAATCCCAAACCACATAAAAAGGCATTTAGCCTTATGAATTTCCAAAATATAGCATTCCAAATGCTAGAGAAGGGTTGAGCATTTGGAATTCTACTTTAGGGAATAGCATTTGGATTCTCAGAATTTTACCATACTAGAATTCTCCCCTTTATTTCTAGGCCATCTAGACCACGAATCATCAAGTTGTACCTAATAGATGCTGACCCACCCTCCACTAGACCAAAATTGCAACCCATTCAACTATCTCTCACATTAGAGCAAAACTCAAACAATGAATGTAGTCTATAACACTCTTAAACAAGAGCGCCATTGGCCGAGGCTTGAAGATGATCTAATATGATTGATATTTTGCACAACCTAGGTGTCACTGAGATCATTTCATCTCCCTTCAATCTCGTGATTAGCATAGCCCCACATGATCTTAAATACGAATTCCTATGGTATTATGTGAGGACAAGTATCAACAAAATAAGTTGTTTATAACCAAGGGGTTGTTTGAAAACTCTAGTTTAACTAATAAAAGCTAATCAGATTATGGTCTAAAACTAACCTCTAATATTAGATTTTTAATTTACAATTAGTTTGTTGGTAAAATGATAAGGAAGAGCTCTTATTTCATGAGGTAATTGGGGCTCCACCTTTAGGAATTATGGTAATTGAGGCCCGCCTTTTAGAAATTACAATGTATGTAGACAACCATTTACTTTGAAAATTATTTGAGATTGTTTTTATCCAAAATAATTGTAAGTTTTAATTGATTTGTCCACCTCTATTTGTTTTAGCCAAAAAAGCTCTAAAAAAAAGCCCCCTTAGTTTTTTTTCCCCATAGGCAAAAGAATTAATTTGTAAATAAGTTCCAAAATTTGAAAAAAATAGTTAGAGGTTTGCCTAATGCTCTAATATGTAAATAAGTTATAAATCATTAAATAAGATCTTATTTTTAAAGTTTCCAAAAGCCTTCTAAATATATTTATTAGTATAAAGAAAAATTTATGTCTTTACTTCCTGTACATAACTAATAATAAAAAAAATTCTCAAAGTGAGCCTACCAAAATGAAGCAACGCATCAGACTTGGCCACCCAACACTAATCTTATAGTTTTTTTTTTTTAACCCGGCCAAGGGACTGGGACCCAATTGAGAGCCCGCACACACATGGAAAGACAACCCACTCTTAAGTGGGAAAGAAACCCGCACCAGTGGGAACAAAACCCACGCAAGTGGAAAGGGAGTCCCCGCACACGCGGAAAGAGGTGGAATACCCAGGGTTAATTTGAATCTTAGATAGTGGTACGCACTAAACAACCTAGAAATAGGCTACTAGTATGTACACAATTAAAACTCACAAACACACAAGATCACTATGTAGTGTAGTGAATTGTAAGTACGAGGTCAATCCCACAAAGACTTGTGATAAAATAATGTCAAAAACAACTAAAAATCAGAATATTAAAAGAAATAATTTAATAATAAAAAGTTGAATTAAACTACTAAAAACAGTAAATTAAACTATTAAAAGCTAAATGAAAAATAATCTAAAACACACAACTAGTATTAAAATTGAGAAAAACAGTAGTAATAATTGAACTAGGCTTTTATCTACTCCCCTAACCAATCTTGTGCATGTCTCTTATTACTCTTTAATAAAAAATCAAAATTATTAGTGACATCTATCAACCTAGACCATGGCATATGTATCTAGATTACTATTCCCCTAATTCATAAGTTGTATACTACATGAATTGCTCATTATGATGCAAAAACTAAGCATGGCATATGTCTTAGTCAAAACACACATAATGCATAAAAACATTGGGAAAGATAAATACATGAGTCTAAGCAAGGCACATACTTAGATTATTCATGGTTCTAAACCCTCAAGATCAATCAAAATTAAGTTAGCTACTCTTAAAGTTAATTGAATATAACATGGTCGGCATGGCATAAACACAACTCATCAATTAAAAACATGGTTTAGAATCTCAACTAATAAAACTGAAATTCTGTATTAAAAGATGCTAAAAGAGACTACATAGACTAGGCTAGGCTTTCAACTACACCCTAGCCCTAAAAAAATTAGCTACTCATGTCTTTAATTGAAAACAAAATAGAAAATAGAGCCATAAGAAAAAGTTTGAATCACTACAACAAATTGCATATCTGCCGACACACACTCCGCGTCGACCATTCCGAAAACCACGTCGGGACAGGCTTTCCCGACGCATTCCAATGCTTCGGCACCGTGTCGGCAACCAGATGCCTGAAAATCCTTTCCCGACGTATTAATGTTCTGCGTCGGGAAAAAATGGCCTTTCACCGACGCAATGGTGCGTCGTCCCAAATGTCGGCAATGTCAATAGCGTAGGCAGAAAAGCGAACTTAGTGGTCAACGTCACCTCACTGCCGACGCACATACTAGCGTCGGAAAAAATATTTAACGACACATAAATAGCATCGTAAATACATATTCCGATGTGTTGAAGCATCAGGAAATGTATTCCACAATGAGGGAATCCTACTTTTGACGACGCAGAGCATGCGTCGAAAAATAGCTTTACCTCATTGCCGATGCATAACAACGTTGGTTATACATTAGCCGACACACATACTAGCGTTGGAAAAAATATTATGACTCATAAACGGCGTCGTTAATACATATTCCGACATGTTGAAGCATCGGGAAATGTATTCCACGATGAGGGAATTTTACTTTTGACGACGCAAAGCGTGCGTCAGAAAATAACTTTACCTCACTGCCGACGCATAACAACGTTGGTTATACATTTGACAACACACATGCTAGCATCGGAAAACATATTTAACGACGGATGGATAGCGTTGGTAATACATATTCCGATGTGTTGAAATGTCGAGAAATGTCTTCCAAAAAGACAGGAAATTTACTTTTGGCGACGCAGAGAGTGCATCGGGAAATAGCTTTTCTTATCAATTACAAAATATTTGAAAAAATCAGAAAATTTTTCTTGTACAATATTTTCCTGTTCAAATATATATTATCAACATTGCACAAGCAAAAGCATTGATAAACAACAAATAACCCATCATTCATCATGAAATAATAAAAAAGAATGAGTCATCAATAAACTAAAATCAACCATAAAACTTGTCCATGCCACATAAAATGTAATATCTCAAATCAAAAGAAGTCAAATATCTCAATAAAGTAAATCTCATCTAAAATCTAATCATCATAAAGTATCGAAAGTACATCATGAAACATGGCTAGTTATGAGCAAAATAAACTTGTTAGAGGCACGACCCATGCCAATTCATAAAACCATCAATTCTTTATCTTTCGGAGGAGCCCGAATTGTCCATACTGACCCTGGAAAGCAGCAATTGAACCTGACTTTGCATGTGAACCTGCATGGCTGCCTGATATTGCATTTGCTTCTGCTACTCCTCCTACTGTCGCCGCAACTCTTCTTGTGCTTTTAACGAACTAGCTAGCTGCTACTGTAAGGTG
Organism: Persea americana; assembly: GCA_029852735.1. NCBI lineage: Eukaryota > Viridiplantae > Streptophyta > Magnoliopsida > Laurales > Lauraceae > Persea > Persea americana. The sequence continues at coordinate 18,617,547 of CM056813.1, read as the reverse complement.
CACATCTCAGAAGACACAAAAATACTAGTAGAAGATGATGATGGGCCCCTCGAGCGGCACCCTTGCCTCCTCGCAACCCTCTTCCCTAGCAGATTCTCGATCACCAGTTGCTCAACCACTGGAGAGTTAATTTCAAGCTGCGACAGTGCCGCCTCCATTCTTCGCTGCATTATCAAAGCATTCAAATATGTCATGTAATAAATATATACTAGCAATAAAAGCCCGGGCTAAGCTGAGAATATATTTAGAATTAAAGTAAAAGAAAAAAGCAACTGAAATAAACAATGATATATAATTTTGTTAAGGAAATTACATCTCACATGTGTCTCCTCAGTATGATCTATGATCCATTTGTTCTACTTTTTGCGATAGTGTCGCTCTCGATATAAATCAGCTTGAAAGGAAGTAGCTTACTGCTCATCTGCCTGCATGATTGAGAATTGGGCTGCAAATGATCGAGAACCAGCTGTATGAAGTGTCTTCACCTTGCTCCGGCTCTCTGAATTCCTTTGTGACTTACGCTGAAAATTACAAGTAATAGACAATGTAGTTAGCTTATTTAAAATAAACTCGAGAGAACAAATAATGGTATTCCTCCAGTCTCCTCTTTAATGATTAAAGAAGCCATAAAAACAACACATGAGGACCTTCAGTCCTCTTATTGTCTGAAATCATTATCAGCTTCGTTCGAATCCCTAATTCCCAACAGCCAGGAAACACCAATAATAAGTTGCCTTGGCCATTCTTTCAAACACGGCACTAAAGAACAATCTCATAGAGAAATTTAGTGCCATCTAGGCCAACTAAAGTACTTTGACCAACCTAATATGCCACACCAGGAAATCCTCCAATTTCACAAGAGAAGAACAAATTGGGGTGGTTTGTAGCTCTACAAATCTCAGACAAGTTGTTTTTTTGTGCTTAATCCTTCTATTCATCCCTTGTTTTGCATAAAAGAACTGATGATTGCATATAAGGCAATCTAGCCAAGTAAACCCAATGCGGTATAGGTAAGTGGATTAGTAAACAATCACACTTTAAACATAACACATTTATCATTGCCCCTTGAAAAAGAAACAAATTCAAGAAACTATTTCCCTAGTCTTGATACACAATACACACATTCATACTGTATATCTAATTTAATTCTGCCGAGGCACTCAAACAAGAACTCCAACAAAGAAAAATAAACTAAAATTTCCCAAAAAAAATCCTGGAAACATCTCTTTCTAGGGTTGCAATCACTAGATTTATGGTTCTAAAACATGGACCACATTGAGTACATGCGCAAGTAATAAAAATAGGGATCCTCCAAAACCAAATTCTAAGGACAAAGAATCCAATATATATTATTGCTCAAGTACCCCCAAAAACATTCACAAGATTGACATTGAAACATTGGTAAAGGTGACTCTAAAGCCCTAAATTACTATATTTCTGAAGTATTACCCAAAGAACTTTCACAAGATTGACTTATAGCGAAATTGGTAAAGGTGACTCCAAAACCATAAATAACTAGATTTCAAATAACAAAACCTAATCATACATGGAGTTCAAGGCTTGGGGATCTAGAAGGATATTTCAATTAAAAAAAAGAGTATCCAAGGGACTCAGTCCAATTTAATAGATCTCATTATCACATTGTTCAACAGGTTAATATAGCTTAGTTGAAGAAATGTAAAAATCACACATGTGCATATGCTTGCTAAACCAACCCTCTTCCATTTACTACATTGGATCAAATTCCTAACAGAACAGGCCAGTGAAGACAATTGTTTCTAACATGGAATTTCTTCCATTTGTTTTCAAGGCGTGGTCTGACCCATAAATTATGACAGAACTTAGGCATGCAATTAAATGAGTTTCATAAGTTTCTCATAGCTCTAATTGATGTTGTAAGGTAGAAAATCCGTTTTAGAGATGAAAAACAATTTTGGAAAATATGCTCAAGACACAATCACAACAAGTGCTATTAAGATACACGATTTTGTTTTTTATAAATGGTCTACTAAGATACATGATGTGCCGGCGTCGACGAATTCTTTCAAGGTTCATCAAAAGTTGAGAAAGTCTTGAAAAGTGCTGGTTTGTGGGCAATTCCTCTTAAAGATTCCTCTTCAAGGTAAATGAAATATGGGAGATAGCTACTTCTTTGAAAGTTCAAAGAGTCAAAATGGTCCACAAATGTCCAAACCTATTCACTTGAGAAGGTGGCACGGACATAACATAATCTCTCATTTCTTTCTCTCTACTGGAAAAATGTAACCCGTTTGCACTCTTGCTTTCCGAAGGACATTCCTTTTGGTACCAATATTTTCCATGGATGCTTGTTTCTCTTGTATGGTAGCTTTGTTCCTTTGATTATTAATCATGATTAAAGAAAAATTCACCATGGTAGTATACACTGATCACTGCTGGATTGCATGCGTTCCAAACACTACACATTTCCAAGAAAAGAAGAATTTTTTTTAGAGAGGTACTTGCAACCTGATGATGAAGATTACTCAAATCGGGCCTGTTAACTATCACAACGAAAGGGGTTAGATCCAATGTTTTTCCATAAAGAGAAGAAGTGGCCTCCACAACATAGTTGAGAAACTCATTTTGGAACCCATTTTGGTTTGTCCTCCAAACCGAAATGTTTTGGTTGATTCAGAATTTTGTAGAAATATTTCGGAGTTAGGTTTTGAAAAAAATATAAAAATTAGAAATATATATAATTAATATTAAAATTTAAAAAAAAATGTTTTGATGTGTAAAGTTTATTCTACTAAATCAACTCATAATATGGCATCTCTGCTATAACAATTAAACATAACAAAGTAATGTCATCATTATGACCGATAATCATAAAATTCAACAACCCTAAGTTTAAAACTTTAAATATTCATCACAATAGTAGAGTTTAGAATTTACTGAAATAGGCTGAAATTTGGGATGAAATTTTTGGATAGGTAGTTTTGTTTCGCTTTTATGGCTGAAAGGAAAGATCTAGGAAATTTCATCCGAAATGAAACAAATTTCTCAACTATGCTCCACAGGTAGATTTGCTTATGCCAGCATTCACTCAATTCTCTACTTTGACAACGAAAATCACAAGGCGTTATAATAATTTCCTTGACAAGAATAGATAGCCTTTTGTAACAGACAGAAAATGTGGATAGTGCGATACAAGATTCCTCCTTTGACATTGAAATAGCATGCCCAATCATTAATAATGACATCAAAAGAGAACCTTATAAAACAAAGGCATAACAATGTTTTCTAATATAGTTCCCTCCAACTAATTTAGGTGAGAAAAACTGTTGGTTTTCAATACTTCGGTACTTTGAAGTCATCAAGCTTGCAATCTATATAGATGGAAGGAAGTTTCTCCAAGAAACTATTTAGTAGGAGTTTCAGAATATGAAAAACCATGATGCAACACAACATTCGATGTAACAAATCCAACCCCCACCAACTTTTTTCCTCTTCTAAAACTAACCAAAGCCAAATGCAGCCTCAAAGCTGCTAATGATTCAAAAGCCAAAACTCACTCAATTCATAAACCCTTTCAATAATAAATGACCTTACAGAGCATAGAGAATGTTAACAAAGCAAGGCATGCCACTAACATTGTCAAAAAAATGTAAATTATTCAAAATGCCTTGGAGAACCTTAATCATTACCTGTTTAAGCCAGCACTCCTGATGTTTATGCTCATATTTATCTGGTGAAAAACACCCAGCCTCAGAAGGACAATAAACCCATATGTTACACTTCATTTCGCCAGGCTTTGCACGTTTAGCCTGGTCTAAGCAAGCCTGACAACAATCAGCAGCACTTTCCTTATGGTGGGTAAGGCCCCATCTGACAGCAGCCCCATCATAATCTGTATGTGCTTCAGTATGACATTCAGGCGGAATTGGTCGTCCAGGGATAATTTCCTCTTCTGAAGAAAGGCAATACACAGACTTAAATATTTTCATTTCTGAATTACATGTTTCAAAAAGGAAAGTATAGTAAAAAAATGTACTCGTCAAGAAAGATTTTCTTATACCAAGCTCTTCTTCATTCTCAGGTTTGTCATCAATTTCCTTGTTCACAACTTCTGCTGGAATCCAAATGCCAATGTCTTCCAGTAGTAAATTCCAGTCGGACTCCAAGACTCTTTTCAGAATCTCTGCATAAAGGCACTCTTAGAACGCTAAACACCATGCATAAATAGGGATGTAAACAGGTCAAATTTGGGACAGATCTATGTTGTCCCCTGACCTGACCTGACTTGATTTAGTTTACATGACAGGACATGCACCTGACTCTCGGAACGACTCAAATTCCACACACATATATAGACACTTCTACATAATCATCATTTTGAAAAACGAAATTGTATTATAAATTGTTCAAAGGGTTGAATAATTCATCCCCTTCCTTTCATAAGAAAACTTATGTTTCCTTTCACTTTCAGTATGGAATTTAACTGTAATATTAAAAAAAATGCCCAGGACCATCCTACAGAGGTGGATATCAAAGTAGAGGCACTTGAAATTTATTTAATCTGAGTAATGTCAAAAAGACTCTATTCATGTTACACCTTTAATCATCAGGATCCCAAAAATAGAGGCCTGGCATGGACGTAGAGCACCAAAAGAGTTGGAAATGAGGGCCACAACAACCCTCTTCAGGAAATTTGAAATCTCATATACAGGAAGATTTGCAAATACCATGTGCCCAAAATAACTTTGAAAATGTAGCATAAATTTCAGGAAACCAAAAACCCACATTTCCTCACCAAAGCAACTGTGCAGCATGACAAAGACCAAGGGTTATTTTTTGAATGCACAGAAACAGGTGGAGAAGGCATTCCAAAATAAATAATAAAAAAAAATTGAACCGTGAACAGTTTTCCACCTTCATTCTCTCCCCAATTTCTCTTCATCCAAAGATACCCTTGGGGACTAATCCACAGGCTGGATGAACTGCAAGTTGAAATACCAAATAGTAAATGACATCAAATCTATATTCATAAGATGGCCAAATGTATCAGTCGTCGTCATCATTATCAAAGCACAAAACCAAAACAAATAAAACCCATTACCCTATATTCATCATCCTCGGGAACAACCCCAGTTACAACAAACAAAACCCAAAACACAAGCCAACTGCCTAACACCATCACAAACAAATAAAACCCCATTACCCTAACCCTAACACCAAATGAAACCACCAAAACCAAAACCCACGCGGATTAATCAAATCATCCTTCCCCAGGAAAAAGGAAAGAAAAAAACATAGAGAAGATTATTGAAACACGAAGTGGAAGAGTCCAAACCCTCCAAAACAGCATACCATCAATCATCCAATAAGACATGAGATGTATGTCCGATTCTTTTGGGGAGATTAGGGTTTCGTGTTAGAGAAAAGTGACAAGATGAGGATCACTTGTTCGACAAAAGGCTGTAGAGAATAGAGATTTTCTGGAGGTGCTCTGATCGGCAAGTGAATCTCGGGCGACAATGGAAGAATGAACTCAGCCAAAGAGAAACCGTAGAGAGGAAAAAAGAGGGAAAGAAATGATAGAGACAAAAAACGAGGGAAACAATTATATAAATATATATATATATATATATTATGGGGTTTTAGCAATTATGGGGCTTTTGCCAACGAAGTCCTACTATGCGTCGGAAATTAGACTTTTACTGATGCAAATTGTTACTACGTCGGCAAATAGTGTCGGGAAATGTACAGTTTCTTGTAGATGGAGCTTTGCTGATGCAAATAATGCGTTGGCATTGGGGTAGATAAAAAGTCAGAGCTTTCCCAACGCACACCTATGCGTCGCCAATAGGTATTCATAATTTCCAACGCAATTAGTGCGTCGTCTTTCCGAACGTTTATTTCCCGACGCTGTAATGCATCGGGAAAAATGTAATTCATGTCGGGAAAAAATTCACTCCAAGACCCAGATGGCGCCATCCTCTCTACCAACGAGATGTTCCGACACGTAGAAGGTAGCGTCGCGTAATTATTTTGCCAACGCTGTGATGCGTTGGCTAAATACATTTTATGCGACGTATTTAGACTGCGTCAGCAAGATTCATCGGCAAATATGCAATTTGTTGTAGTGAATATTGAAGAAGAAGAAGAATATGCCAGCAACTTTTTCCCCTTTTCCTCGCTCCAAAAGCTCTCCTAGATGCTCTAAAGAATACTCCAAAGAATGCTGTATGGCTGCTAGGGTTTATGGGATGAAGTTGGCTAGTCTTTGTGATGATTTGTGGCTGGATGATGGCTCAATTAGTGGCTGGACGTGCACTGTTCATATGCCTTTCATAAGTCTTGCAACATCCCTCTTTAGTGAATAGTTTCCTTGTAGATTTAGATCTCCACCTTACTTTACAAGTAGGCTTCTTAGAATGAAATAGGTGTCTTCTTTCTTATTTAGCAAGACTTTTTAAATCTGGTCGTACTTGTCTTTTATAGAAAGTTCCTCACATGGACCCAAAAATCTGAGATTAATTACAAGAGATTAAATCTGAACCTTTTATAATAAAGGTGGGCCCATATGGTGCATGTACCATTGAGTGTGAGACCCCTCTTTAGGACTTCTAATTTGGCTTGAATTCTTCCTTTATACTTTCCTTATTTTTCTCCTTTTTCTTTTCCATTATTGGGCTCCACTTTAACTTGAATAGGACTTTCTAAATTCTGGAATTCCACTTTTGAAATGGTTGTGGGGCCCCCTTGGGCGCGTAACACACTTGGATTGTCTTCTTTTTCTTCTTTCCTTCTCATTCACTTTTCTTCTTTTATTAGAATTTCATTCTCCAATTCTTTCCTTCTTTAATTTGAATTGTAAGTCGTCCAAAGAATTAGAAAGTAGTCTTGAAATCTGAAACTGCTTGGATGGGACCCACCATGGCCCTACTTTGGGATTCACGCCTACTTCTTCATGAAATCTTCTCTTTTTTTACTCCTTTTGACTTTTACATAAAAAATTAACAAAACTATGTAAAATCAAATAAAACAGCTATGACTAGCATAAGATAAATCAAATATTAGGGCTTAGATTATTAACAATTAAGCACTTATCAGACAGCTAGGTAAGAACTGTTATTCCTTACCACTCGGGTAAGGAGCCATTCTCAATACTAATCTTATAATTAATCACCGTTAGAGTGGAATTCAAAAAATTAACATCATCTAACACTCTTGAATGAAAGGGTCAATGACCAAATTAAGGGTTAACTAGGATATCTTGCACAACCCAGCCCAAGCTGAGATCGTTTCATCTCTTACCTCTTCTGTGATCAGCATAGCCTCAGGTGATCTCACAGACTAGGTCCTACAGTAATATGAGAGGTCGAATACATATCACCAAAATAAAAACTCTCTTCAAAACTAAAATATATCTATTTATATAAAGCAAAATTAATAAGCTATTTACATGTATATAACTAATAATCCAAGAGCATTGTCAAAGCGACCTTAACTCGAATGAAGCAACCCATCAGACCTGGCCACCCAAAATATTCCTTTCTTCTAGTTCAAGTAGGCATAAAAGTTTGCAATTGACTTTACTTTCTTTCAGCCGGTGAGCAATAAAAGAGCTTTTTGGTCCATAAACTAAAGCTTCTTTGTCATTGGTCCACTCTTCCATGTTGTTGTCACATGCTTTACAGTCATGGAACACTCACACGCTTATCCCACTTGAGCTTCCTTGTTACTTTTATATGCTTTTGGGATTATCTTTCTAAATATGGTTTGGTAGGTCTAGAACTTTCTTTAGACTTTCCTTTGTATCAATGCACCCGTAAATTCATCTCAAAGTTGGTGTTTTGACGTAAGTCAGGGCATGTTCGTCAAATCAAAATGCATGTGATTAGCATTGCCTAAAATGGCCGTGCTGGACATATGCTTCTTCACCAAGGGACGCCTCACCATGACGTTCATGGAGTGAGATCAGTGTTCAAGAACTTTCAACTTCTATTCCGGTGAAGCTGGACGTGGGGTGCATCTGGAAGTGGACCAGTGGAACTTAACCATCATCTCAATCCAACCCCTTGCACATTCATTAGTACTCACCATAATTTGATAATGATTTTAAGTATACTTATGGTTGGACAGAAGAGTGAATTTTAACAAAGATGTAGCTTAAAAACCAATAAAAATTAAGGCCCCTAAATTGATGAATGAAGTGATTTAATTGGGAAGAATTTTTCTTGAAAAAACATATGCATCTAAATGGGTCATCCAATGGGCTTAGAACTTTTCCTCTTATACAGACCATGAGAGGTAATTCCACTCAAAAGGTTCCTCTTGTGGTTCCCACAAGAGCTATGAGTGGTGAAAATTTTAGCTCTTGCAAGACTTACTTGAGTGCATGATTGTAATGGAAAGGTCTCGTACTGCGAATTACAGTTTTGGTCCAAAATCCATCTCAATTAGATTATCTCAAACATTGATTTAGGGGACTTAAAGATTAATGAGTTCTCGAGTATTTTCTCTTATGAAATTAAATTTCCACAGTGATGCCATTCTAATAACGGTGAGATTAGGATAGATACCAATTCACAAGGGATTAATGACTCACGGTGCTTGATTAATGATAGGTCGATCCTATGAGATGCTAAAATTATCACCTCTCTTAGTGACCGTGAGGGCGCAATTGTTTCGAGAGAATTAAATTCCATGGACTTCATCCTAAAATGGGTTCCAACAAATGATTATTAAAGAGCTAATGAGTGGAGGATATATGATGGAGATGTAGACGAGACCCTGACTTACCTAGGATTTCATTTGCGATGTTTAAGACTGGATGTTCATTTTTAAACTCTTCATTTTAGTTTGATCTTCATTGAAAAGAAGACTATTTGAGTATCATTTATGGATCCTCATATTATTTCTTAAACAAAAACACTTCTACAAATACAACAGAACAAGCGGGTCCTTAGAGACTGGCAAGAATTCTAACTTTTGGAAATCTTAAAATTCTTTTTGGAAACTTTTTTCTTAAGAGATATCTTGAGAATATGATAATTCCATCATTCTAAAATGTCCAAAAGCATTCTCAAATTCCAACAAGCATCTATAATTTTCCTAGTCATAGTTATGAGGAGTTCAGGGGAGCCCCAACATCCTTAACAATCATTACAAATAAGGGCTGCAAATGCGTCCGTTGAATTTAACAGCTACATGAGACACACATATTAAATTTGCTTATAATTTGTTATATAGGAGTTTCACTCAATTCATCTTTTCTCTTTCTTTTTAAATGTCGGTCACTCTGAATGTTGCATATTTTAATTAAGTGAAACTCGTACACATACAAATAATATCTTTACATTAGTGAACAATCAAATAGCTGTGCCAAGCTTAAGCTCAGTTGGTATGGACGTGTGTGCATGCGCGAGATAGAGACCGACCATAAGTTCAACTCTCACATAACAAAAAGAAGAAAAAATCTAGGAAGCGATCAATTATAAATCTCTAGTTCAATGCATTTTTAGCATGGAAGAACTTCTCTAATTTTTGAAAAAGTAATGAAAAGTACGTGTATACTCAGTGGAAAAGCTAATAGTTACGGAAGCAAAAAATATACTCTCGGATGAAATAAATATGTGTTTGTTTTCATGCAATACAGTAATTTGAAATGAGATTAAAAAAAAAAAAAAAAAAAAACTCAAGTAGTAGTAAAATAATATATTTAATAATGAAGGTATTCCTGTGGCAATAACTCTTCAGGAAAAATCCTCAGGACACGTGATCACTGCTCACCCCATACATGCACTACATAAATATGTGGGATTCAAATACAAGACCCCAGGGAGCAAACTCATGCCTTATGTCGAAGAGCCATACCCATGGGTGTAGATAAAATAAATACTTTGCTTGAGAGATAAAATAAAGGGATTTAGACATATTTTTCCTTCTTAAATTCAGTTTTTCCAATTTCATGATCCAAATTCAAATAATGTCATGAGAGTCATTTGACTCTGGTCAACATTATTTTTTTTTAACTTTTTTATTATATCCCATGAAATCATGGGATTTATTAAATTTTATATCATACATTTTTTTCAACCAGCAAACAAATTCATTTTTTATAGATTACAAAAAATGATATTTTAAAAAAGTAAATACACATCATTTGGAATTATTTTTTCAGGTGTTGCATAAAAGCTATGAAATTATGGGAAAGTCTTATGATATTATGAGAGTTATCAATTCATCACACACTGTTCCAAGATATTACGAATTGGAGGCGAAAAAAAGTAAAAAAGAATTATGACCAAAGTCAAGCAATACTGACAACATCATCTGAATTTTGGTAATGGAATTAGAAAATCTAGCTTTAACTGCTCGGGAATATGATTTTCTGGTTATGGCCAACTAAACAGTGTAAAGTAAAACTTTTGGCAGATTTTACTTTTATCTCTTGAAAACAAACCTTGTGGAATGAATTTGTTCTGCTAGATGTAGAAGGAGATTCGTTTGGATTCATATATGGGTTATGGTCAAAATCAAATGCAACACTGCCCCTTGATTCCATATATGGTTTCTCGAGTTTAAGATTTCCAGTGCTCCCAATCCTAGTGTTTGGATGTATGGTGAATTGAAGTAAAGTGAGGTGAAACATCAAAATTAAGAGATAATAAAATATACAAGGTTATGATGGTCGTTTGTTTTTAGTTTGTTGATAGAGAATCATTTTTGCTTTTGTATAAAAAGAAAATATTTTTTTATCATTAAGTGGAGAAAAAAGATTGCTTTTTTTACTTTTCCTTAAAAAAAAGAACAAAAAATGAATTTATATACTTGTAATCTAACCTCTTGTCTTTTCTTATCTTGATGATAAAAGCTTGGGATGATGACAGTACAATAGGCTTTATATCTGACAATCACTCTAGAATTGTAAAAATATATATATATATATATAAATATACAATTACCGTAGAAGTACTTGTGCGATATGACAAAATTATTCAGTTCCCGTCCAAATATAATGTGATATATCCCAAAATTATCTTATCTAAGACCTTTTGTACGGTCATTATCCATGGTCATTTTCCCTAACTAGTTAAGTTAAGGTGAAGTGAATGCAGACAAGGAAAAGACAATGGGTCATATTAAGAGTATATGTTTTCAAAATTTCCATTATTTTTTAAAAAAAAAGTAAAATCGACAACCTCCTTTCTTCACTAAAAAAAATGAAAAAATTCACTTTTTTATATAAAAAGTCAAAATTTTTTATACCCAATATCTAAAAATAAAATACTAACATAACTTCTTATACTTTATTCTCTTTTGATTCGACGATCCACTTCATCTCACTTCAACGATCCACTTCATCTCACTTCAATACACGTGAATCTAAACATGCCCTAAAATGCTTGACCTCACCTGCTTTATTTCACCTCACATGCAAACACTTATACGTCTATCCTATTGACCCAAACGTAGGGTTGTCCCAGTGGCGGTACTGCCACCTGCCATCCAACATCAATCTACGAGAAAGCAAACTGCCACCAACTGTACTGGGATGGATACTTGAGAGAGGGAGAGATTCAGGTGTCTGATCCTTTTCCATTTATACCGGACACTGACAGCGTACCGGGGAGCCGTCGCATTCTACTGGAAATCTAGCGCTTCCATGGACGTCGACGTCGAGTGCTGGGGTTCCAGAGTTCAATCTACTGGGCATATATCTGCCATGCAAACCTCTACTCTGAACTCAGGTACAGTACATCTGCTTAATACCAACCAATTCTCTGTTTTTGTTTTCTTCTTTCTCTTAGTAATTTGGGTTCTTCATTGCTCCTTTTTTTTCTTTATAATTGACTGGAAATCTCTGTTTGATGTGGATATTTGATATATATCTTTTGTCCATGTTATGAAGCAATGAGTTTGTTGTTTAGATTATTCCTTTTGTGTTGTTTCAGCTGGATTAATGCTTCTGGGGTTTCCTTGTGGTCATAAAAATCAGTTTTTTCTAGTGTCTACTGTCTAAATATTTGGAGATCCTCTGAAACTCATTTTGTTACTTTCCTCTGTGATTTGGGTTCCTCATTCCAGGGTTTGTTTTAAAAATTACTCTTTTTAAAAAAGATTGAAAATCTCTCCTTTTTTATTTTGTTTTGGATATTGGACATGTCTCTTTTATCCATGTTATAAAACAGTGACTTTGTTGTTTGGAATTTGCCTTTTGCTGTTTCAGTTGAGGGTTTTCTTGTAGGCTAGCTTTTGAGGGGTGGACAATCAGTGTTTTCCAGACATTTTGAGATGTGGGTTTTGTTCTGGAGTGATTTCCCTCACCTGGGTTCCTCCCTTCTGGAATTTTTTTATCCTATGAGTTAGTTTTCCTCTTGGTAGATTCAGAAGAGTTCATTTCTCTAATTATTGCTGGTATTTGCTTCGAGAGTTGGTGTTATAGAATCTCTAATAATTTTTATAAATATTCTTTCTGATTAGGTTAGTCGCCCAGATTATCAGTTGAGCGGTGGGTTCTCTGTTTTCATCATTCCCTTTTTTTCCCCCTAAATATAAAGTTTCTTGCTGATTATGTTAACTAAACAGTCTGTATTTCTTTTGCAAATATGGAATCCTCTATCTGGAGGTTGTTTAAAAGCTATGATTATCGACAATCGTACACAGACAGAATATCTCAATTGTGTAGCGATTCTTTTCTTTAATTATTGGCAGAATTTTGGGATTTTCACTTTTCATTCTCTGGAAGCTAATGTAGCCAACAGTTTTACCATTCTTTGTTGATGGTCTTGTTTATCAGAAGGGACGGAAAAAGGCGTTTAAGAGCTCACTGTGTCTTTGGCTTTTGATTTGGATGCTGTGATTTCTAATCCAAAATTTGGAATATCTATATAATAATAAATTGACATGCTGAAGGGACAGAATTGATGAGGATTATTCTACTAGTGTTTCTGAAGTATATGGTTTTATAGAAGTGGTTTAGTTACTTCCGTGGCATGTCAAGGTTTCTCTACTTAGGGCCTATTTATTTGCAGGAATTGAATTCCTACGAGCTTTATGCAAGTATTCCTAAATGTAGCTAAAATTGGAGAAAGAAAGAAAGTTGAAGTTCTACAAATGGCAATTAAATAATATCCCTTTTAATGGAAAATGAATTAAGGGGAGATGGAAAATGATTTACTCGGGTGATGGCTGAGTTGCATTTCCCATCTCTCTTTAATTCTTTTTCCATCAAGGGGAGATTATTCGTAGTCATTTGCGGATATTGACATTTATTTCTTCAAATTTTGCCACTTTTAGAAATACTTATAAATCATAGGAATTCAAACTACGAGTTTCAATGCAAACAATCAGGCCCTTATTTTTCATTTTATGAATTGGTTTCTTATATTCCAGGTCTTGAAAAAAATCCATTAAATTTTGGGCTCTCTAATATGTTCATAAAGTGATGTTCTCTTTGACATGTTTTCCTGGGTATTAGTACTCGGATGCTTGTTTATGTACTGTTCTATTGAAAGTTGAGACACCATCTGACAGTTCTTCGATATTCAGCAGAAACACGTTTGTGCTTAGATGGTTCTGAAGGCAACGATGACATGCGGGCTTGCTTCCCCTGCCCCTTCTGTTATATGGATATTGAAGTTGCTGTCCTTTGCACCCATCTACACGAAGAGCATTGCTTTGATATTAAAAATGTGGTAAGTAGATACTCGAGTTTGTTTGTTTAGTTAAATTCAGATTTCTGTAAGTTGATTGCTACTTTCAATAATTATACAGTTGCATTTCATGCATTAGTAATTCAGTATTGTTTACATTAAGAATTAAGCCGCATGATGAGCATCGCTGTCACTGCACGACCTAACGATCTAACAGAGTATTTGACTTCAGAACGCTCACGAGTTTGGGTTTTGGATTCTTATAATATGAATGTCTCTCATCATGTTTGATTGTACAATATGAGAAGTATAGAAACTAACCATCAACACCATTTTCTTTATATGTCCATATTATTGGTAAAGAAAATAATCAAATTTTAAATAATTGGCTGAGTTTCTTCCAGGGGCCATTTGATTTAGAATATCATGGTCAGGTAGTGTACTGTCTAAAACGTTGGCTTATTTGCAATTTGTTATATGGCGATGAGTATTCATGTGGCGTTTCATTTATTACTATCACTAACATGGAAAGACAAGTATCACAAGAAGCATTAATGCAGCGAGAGTACGACTTGACCAAGTCAAATTAATTAGTGCCAGTGATACGACTTGGCGCTGAACATGACGAAGTCCACAATTGGAGTCGGGGTTTTAGAACCCTAGGAAAGAGAGAGTATATAGTATAATAATGTAATGAATGTTCTGATGGGATCCGGGATAATGTAATGAATGTTAATATTACTATTATTGCTGTTGCTATTATTATTCTAACGTGATGCGTAGCATATCAAGACCCTTTGATATATGTTGTTTTGTTGTTCACTAACATCTCAAGCTTTTGTTGTTTCTTTTTATAAACATGGTATCAAAGCTGGGGTCGTGTGTTCAAATCTCTGGGGATTTGTTTCTATCGATGTATGGTCGTTTGGTGTGTTTTTGTCCACATGCAGAGCCCCACGGGGGGGGGATGCGCTATCGGGACCCTTTGATAGACATTTTTATGTCGTTTACTAACACCTCAAGCTTTTAGCAGTTATGGTTACTAACATAACAATCTAGAAACCATTGGCTTTTAGGGTGGACACGATCCGCAACAAAAAATTACATTTTAGAAAAGCCTAAACACTTTTTTGATGAACCAACATGGTCTCAAGTATTTCTGTCAGGCCTTGTATCGGTTTTTTAGAAAACCAATTCCTATTAGCTGTATCGATGATGCATATTGTTGTATCATTCGTATAGGTGTGATTTGAAAAAGAAGTCAAAAAATATATAAAAAAAAGTTTCTACAATTTTCAAAAATGGAAAATCTTAGAACTTGTACTCTTTAGATATAATCTACTCCCTCTCATGTATCAGTTCTTACACTACTATAATATGTTGCCTTCAACGACACAAATTCAGTGTAGATTTAATCACTTCAGAGTAAAAATTTTACTTGATTATAAAGCACAGTCAGATGTAAACTTTATGATGCTTTTGCTTACAAATACTTCCTAGATTGAGTGTTCTTAGTATGAGTATTTTTTTTTTTTTAACTATGCACCATTATTTTATTTTTTATTTGTTTGAGGTTGTAACTTAGAATATTACTATACTTAGTTACATGTATTTTTTTTTTATCAATTATATCACTCTTTGATTGATAGTCTTTACTCTTTAGCATGCTGAATCAGTGAGGATGGATCTCATGTGTACAACTCTGAACAACGTGGTCTATGCCTTCGTCTACCGAGTCATGCTAGACAGTGCCTGGGCATTTTTCCTTAAAAAATAACTCACCTTTTGAGCTGTTTGTTGACTTGAATGCATAACCAGCATCAAGGGGACAAGGAGATGGGTATTATAGCGTTCAGTTAGGAGTTTCCTCAATATCTATCTGCCAATCAATGATCCTCAGTCCTAACCATAAATTTTATTCCCAAAAGCTTCATGGCTACATTCATAAAAGTTTAGTATTTGAAACTTAACAGTGACCAATGTCCACATAAATTCCAAGCTACTATCAGTACCAATTTAAATGGGTAGTTGTTTCTGAAGGATATGGATTGATTATATATCTGTCCGTATGTGTAAACATAAAACAATGGCGATCCACTGATGGCTCAGTGGAAAGGCATATTGCTTTCATAGTGACGACTTGGATAGATCCTGGTATCTCGGTTGGACACCACTCCCTTGCCTGTGAGGCAATTGATGGGTTGGTGAAGCCTGATTTAGACTTTAGTTAATTACAGGGCCTTATCTGTAATGTGTAGGCTTAATCTAGACTATCTGTTATGAGGCCAGATCTGACGGCTGCAGGTGTCTAAAGGTTTTGGGTTTCATGTATTTATAGTGGGTGGTGAGAGCATTGTAATGACGGTGAAAATTGAGAGAGAGCAAGAGAGACCGTGAGTGCTTGTACTCTTGTGGGAATCTCCAATAATAGTGAACGGCGTGAATCTCCCGTGGACATAGGCAATCTTGCCGAACCACATAAATCTGTCTCATGGATTGTCTATGTGATTATCTAGTAGATCGTGTATGTGTTTTCATTTCTAACAACTGGTATCAGAGCGTAGGGTTTCTAGTGCTTGGTATTGCGCGTGATCAGGATCGAAATTGGGTTTAATCCTGGAGAAGAGATCATCTAGATCTCTTGATTCACCGTACACTAAACAGATCAGGCGATTAAAGATCACTGTGCACGGTGATATGAATCTTGGTGGGCCAAAGTCGTCTGTCCCAGAAGGGATCTATTCAATCGCAAAGAAGAAGACCCTGTTTATTGTCGCTGCACAGAATTTCTCATCTGAGAAGAAGGGTTCTGTTACGCCGCCGCAGTCGCAGCCGCTGTTGTCACCGAAAACGGAAGAGAATCTAAACTGACCCTGTCCGTCCATCACCGCCCACCGCCCCCTGTCCCATTGTTGCATGATCGCCATCGCCACAACCGTCGCCGAACCGTTGTTGTTGCCTCTCCAGTCCTGTCGCCCGCCTAGTGTCGCTGGAGAAGACAATCATAGGAAGGGGCTGCAATCACAAGAAGGGGCTGCAGTCTCTGTTCTGTAACAGAATAGAGGAAGAAGAAGACCCAGTTGGGTCGGTTCGAGGTCAGGTCTGACCCGCCTGCTTCTGAAGCCCAACAGCAGTTGCAAGACCAGTCCCTGGCCTCGGGTCGGTTCAGATCGGGTTCCACCTGACTCACCTTGCAGCAGCAGTAGCAACCAGAGGCTGACGTGATTCTGATGCGAGCAGTACAGTCAATAGCCTAGTTTGACTTGATTCAAGGGTTAGAATTGTTTCTTGATTTCTGAAGCCATCCGGACTCAGAATTACACTTCGTTTTTCTTGTTGGATTCGTATCAACGAGATCTACAAGGTAGATGGAACGGATTGACAGTTTAACAGGCAAAGAAATTCATTAAATAGATAGAGCTTTGTTTGAGTGGGAGCACTGACGGATGACACGATGCTCACAATTGAGAAGTTTAATGGCACAAACTTCGCGTATTGGAAGATGCAGATTGAAGATCTCCTCTACTAGAAGAATTTCTAATTACCGCTAGGGGGAAAAGCCAAGAAACCTACAACAATGTCAGATACAGAATGGGAGGTACTCGACAGGAAAGCCTTAGGTATGGTTCGTCTCTCTCTATCAAAGTCTGTTACATTCAATATATCAAAGGAGTAAACCACTAAAGATGTTATGGATGCCCTATCACGAATGTATGAAAAACCTTCCGCCTCAAATAAAGTTTTTTTATTGAGAAAATTGCTTAACATGAAGATGGTTGAAGGTGGGGTTATTGCTGAACACTTGAACGAGTTTAATACGGTTATGAGCCAGTTATCCTCGGTTAACGTACAATTCAAAGATGAATTTTGGGCTTTGTTGGTTTTATCTTTTTTACCAGACAACTGGAATGGTATGGTGACATCATTGAGTAATTCTTCAGGATCAACCAAACTGAAATTTGATGATGTTGTGAGTGCTATTCTCGACGAGGAAATTCGCAGGAAACCTTAAAGTGAATCATTAGGAAATGCATTGAATGTGGGAACCAGAAGCAGGTGTTCTGAGAGAGAGCAAAGTCGTGGAAGACCAAAATCAAGGAGCAAGTCAAGATCTTCAAAAGACAAGATCGAGTGCTGGAATTGTGGCAAGAAAGGACAATTGAAACAGAATTACAGAGCTCCACCAAAGAAAAACAAGCAAAAGAACGGTAATAAAGACAACGAATCTTCCGCAAATGTCGCAGGTGATGCTGTTCAAGATGCTTTAATTCTTGCTTTTGATTATAAATCTGAATCTTGGGTTATGGATTCTGGTGCGTCCTTTCGCGCTACTAGACACAGAATATCTTAAAAATTATATACAAGGTGACTTTGGAAAAGTTTATCTTGGTGATGATGAACCTTGTGACATAATTGGTAAGGGAGATGCTCATGTTAAATTGCCAAACGGCAGTATATGGAAATTGAATGATGTCAGACATGTACCTAGCTTGAAGAGAAACCTCATATCAGTTGGTCAGCTTGCAAGCTCTGGTCACGTAACTGTTTTTGCAGATGATTTCTGGAAAGTTACAAAAGGGAGTATGTTTGTTGCTCGCGGCAAGAAAGAAGGAATTCTTTACTTGACTAACAGCTCTACAAGTTCCATTGCAGTTGCAGATAAGGACATTGACTCAAACACATGGCATTATAGACTCGGACACATTAGTGAGAAAGGGATGGAGATTCTTCATTTTAAAGGTAAGCAGGAAGGACTCAAGTCCTTGGACTTAGAGTTCTGTGAAGATTGTGTTTTCGGAAAGCAGAAGAAAGTTACTTTCTCTAAAGTAGGAAGGCCACCGAAGTCAGAAAGGTTGGAACTAGTAGTACACACGGATGTGTGGGGACAAACTCAGGTACCTTCTCTTGGTGGATCTTCTTACTTTTTTACATTCATTGATGATGCTACCAGAAAATTATGGGTATATCCTATGAAACACAAGTCTGACGTGTTTGGTGTTTTTAATAAGTGGAAAGCTTTGGTTGAAAATGAAACATATTTGAAACTGAAATGCCTAAGGTCTAATAAGGGGGGAGAGTACTGCAGCAAGGAATTTGAGGATTATTGCACCAAAAATGGCATTAAGCGAGAGAAGACCATTCCCAATACACCATAGCAAAATGGTGTGGCAGAGCGCATGAACAGGACAATTGTTGAGCATGCCAGAAGTATGAGGCCACATGCTGGATTGCCCAAGCAGTTTTGGGTGGAAGCAGTGAATACTGCTGCATACTTAATCAATCAGGGGCCTTCAGTACCTATAGATGGTGGACTACCAGAAGAAGCTTAGACCGGAAAAGAGGTAAACCTTTCACACTTAAAAGTATTTGGTTGTATCTCTTATGTTCATGTTGATGCTGAAAAAAAAAAGACAAACTAGATTCTAAATCTAGGAAATGCACTTTTATTGGATATTATTCTGATGAGTTTGGTTACCGCTTCTGGGATGAAGAAAATAGAAAAATCATTCGAAGTAGAAATGTTATATTCAATGAGAAAGTGGTGCACAAAAACAATGACAAGTGCAGGAGGACAGCAATAAATATTTAGAACTGGATGACACTTCTGAAAATGATGTACCTAAAGCACATGAAAATTAAAAACCCGCAGGTGGACCTTTAAACACCTACCCCGGTAAGAAGGTCATCTAGGACTCCTAAGCCTACACAACGCTATTCACCTTCTTTGTTTTACTTGTTATTAACTGATGGTGGTGAGCCAGAATGTTATGAAGAAGCATTGCAGGTTGAAACTCGGACTAGGTGGAAACAAGCCATGGAAGAGAAATCTTTATCATCAAACCAGACATGGGACTTAGTTCAGTTGCCTGAGGGAAAGAAAGCATTGCACAACAAGTGGGTGTACAAATTGAAGGAAGAACATGACGGGTAGCATACAATACAAAGCCAGATTAGTTGCAAAAGGCTTCCAACAGAAGGCAGGTATTGATTACTCTGAGTTATTTTCTCCTGTGGTTAAATTGAACACAATCAGAAGTGTTTTGAGCACTGTGGAGGTAGAAGATTTACATCTTGAGCAGTTAGATGTGAAAACTGCGTTTCTTCATGGTGACTTAGGAAAAGACATCTATATGCATCAGCCATAAGGATATGATGTGTCAGGAAAGGAGGAAATGGTGTGTAAGTTCAAAAAGAGTTTATACGGTTTGAAGCAAGCCCCAAGACAATGGTATATTAAATTTGACAGGTTTATGTGCAACACAGGTTACAAATGATGTCATGCAGACCATTGTTGTTATTTCAAAAGTTTTGATAACTGTTACATTATTCTACTCTTGTACGTAGATGATATGCTCGTTACAAGTTCAAATATGCATGAAATAAACAATTTGAGGAAACAGTTGTCACAAGAATTTGAAATGAAAGATTTGGGTGCTGCAAATCAGATTCTCGGCATGAGAATTAGTAGAGATAGGAAAAATCACACATTGAAGTTGTCTCAGGCAGAATATGTTGAAAATGTTGTAAACAAGTTCAATATGCAGAGTGCTAAGCCAGTTAGCACTCCACTGGCCAGCCACTTCAAATTCTCTAAAGAGTTGTCTCCTATGACAGAACAGGAGAATGAGAACATGTCTAAAGTCCCATATGTTTCAGCTGTTGGCAGCTTGATGTATGCTATGGTTTGCACTAGACAGACATTGCTCGTGCAGTGGGAGTTGTAAGCAGATTTATGAGTAATCCCAGAAAAGAGCATTGGGAGGCAGTTAAGTGGATTCCCAAATATCTGAGAGGCACCACTAATGCATCATTGCATTTTGGAGGATCAGAGATCAAATTGCATGGCTATGTTGATTCGGACTTGGTAGGAGATCTTGATAAAAGCAGAAGCATTATAGGATATGTCTTCACATTAGGTAGTGCAGCAATCAGTTGGAAGTCACAATTACAGGATGTCATTGCACTTTTAACCACAGAAGCATAGTATGTTGCTGCTACAGAAGCTAGTAAGGAAATGATTTGGTTACATGAATTAATGGAAGAGTTGGGTAAGAAGTAAGAATCCAGCAGGCTTTACAGTGACAGTAAGAGTGTCATTCATCTTGCAAAGAATTCAGCATTTCATTCAAAAACGAAACACATTCGAATCAGATATCACTTCATACGGTGGCTTTTGGAAGAAAAAATGTTGAAATTGGAGAAGATTTTATCAAGTGAGAATCCTTCAGATATTTTCACAAAGGTGGTGACTACATAGAAACTGAAGCTGTGCTCAGCTTCAGTTAGTCTTCAAGCGTGAAAATAAGGTATCGAGATTCTTGGCCGTGTTCTGTTATTGTCAAAGTCATTCAGTATGATTAGTCTTCAAGTGGGAGATTGATGGGTTGGTGAAGCTTGATCTAGACTTTAGTTAATTACATGGTCTTATCTGTAATATGTCGGTTTAATCTAGACCATCTGTTATAAGGCCAGATCCGACGGCTGCGGGTGTCTTAAGGTTTAGGGTTTCATGTATTTATATTGGGTGGTGAGAGCATTGTAATGACGGTGAAAATTGAGAGAGAGCAAGAGAGACAGTGAGTGCTTGTACTCTTGTGGGAATCTCCAATAATAGTGGACGTGAATCTCTCGTTGACGTAGGCAATCTTGCCGAACCACGTAATTCTGTGTCTCGTGGATTGTCTGTGTGATTATCTTGTAGATCGTGTATGTGTTTCCATCCCTAACAGCAATAGTGATAATAACTTGTTTATAAGCAAGTAGTTTGTAGCGTAATGGTAAACATGCTTGTCTTCTTGTAAGAGGTGGTGTGTCCAAGCCTTTATTTAAAGCAATTTTTGTTATGCAAAAGGACTATTACTGGTGGGGTATCCTCATGTCAGCACCCTACATGTCAAGGTAACAGATTTAAGTTAAAAAAAAAGTGCTAACTCTATTTAAGGTACCATACTGCGGAGAAAAAGAAACTGAATAATAATTAGTAGTGCTCATTTGACACAAAAGTAATGAAAAACTATAATGTCTAGAACTTAGTTCATGAGGGCCCTTCAACTGCAGTGGTGGCATTGCAATGGCTTTGAAAGTTCTAAGATTGATCTCTAGATTGGTCAACTCAATGGCCCAATAGTGTGCAAAATCAATAAGATATGCAGTGGAAATAAAATCAGAAAAGCACACAGCATAAGGGACACCAAATATAACGTGGAAAACTCTAACCGGGTGAAAATCCACAAATCCAAACCGGATCAGCAATAAAGCACTATGAATTTCGTAATTACAAGACACTCATAGATCCCTCCCCAGATAATTACTACCTAAGGACTGCAGTTACCTCGTTTAGTGTCAAGCTTCAACGACTTCACACCGTTAATTGCAACAGATTCAAACCCCCTTGACTCCTTAGATCTTCTACAAAAGAAGATGATCTTCTACAAGGGAAGTAGAAGAACCAGCGCTCGAGATGAACTTTGCACAACAACTTTTCAATGGATCTTCTAGAGATGAAGGATTCTCTCAATTTGATTTTCTTACTCAGAATAATGAGAGAGGTGTCTCTATAGAGTAGCCCATGAGTCCTTTAAATAGGCTTAGGGACGTGCTTAAAGCTTCCTAAGATGATTAGGAATAAAACAAGCAGTTTGACCCAAATTAGCAATAGACTTCTGATTCGCACAGCAATAATTCGCGTGGCTCGCTCCAGCGGAGGAAGGTTCGCTTGAGTGGACCATGGTTTTATCTGGTGACTACAGAAGCGCTCACTCGCGCGAGGAATGGTTTAATCGAGAGGACCGTCATTCTGGTTCTGGGAAATTGCAGCACTTCTAATTCTGTCTGATTTCTTTCTTCAAGTTCTTCCAGACTTCTAATTTCTAATTCAACAATCTTCTAACTCCAGAGTGTCTCATTCCTTTCCTAAAAATAGAAATTATAACTCAATGGACCCAGAGTTTTGTCCAACCCATGAATTAGCCTACATTAAAAAACCTAACATGCTTCATACCCAAACAATCTTCTTCCGTAACCAAAGTTTTTTTCTCCTATCTTTTCTATTCATCTTTTTTTTTTCAAGGATGAGGAGTATATGATCCTAGGTGTGCAATTGTGGGTCCCTACTTCAAATACAAGTCTCAAGTTGTCTGCTCATTCTCTACTCCATCTCCATTTTGTTATGAATTGGTGTTACAAGTTAACAAGCACACGCAAAATTCTCAAAAGAGGCATAAACGCAAATGCCTAAAGAGCAGAACATCGCCTAGAAGCCCTAGAATGCAAAAACTTATGGACTACATTGCCCGTTGCAAAAGTGAAGAAAACTTCTCATGACATAAGTGGAACTACATTGCCGAAAAGACAATCATTCCTCGAAACTCCTTAGTTGGAAAATACATATTCTTCCCTAGTAGCTTCAAATGATGATTAAAGAGACGTGGGCGGAACTCACTAAATCTCTTTCTCCACTTCCTCAACCACATCTATAAGCATTTTCATTGTCAAGGCCTACCAAACCAAGTCTCTACTATTATATGATCTTCGTATCAGCATTGGAGGTGGGTGCTTAACCTCCTTGATCAGGGCTTTTTATACTTAGCCACCCACACTTGTGTAGTTTGATTTATCAGCACAGTGTGAGCAGACTCCTTAGGTGTCGCGACCTCGGACCTCGGTCCCCGATCCGGGCCCGCGACTAGTGTGTCCAACTATGATGATCCCATAGCTTTCCGTGGTGAGGATTCCCAAAACAAACATGGAACTATCTCACACGAACAACGGTTTGCGGAAGCGTGCAAGTAATTTCAATCACAGCTTGACAACATAAATCATATGATTCCAAGATGCATAAGTTAAATAGTCTAAGGGACATAACATTCAAAGGGGGAAAATATTACATAGCATATCCATAATTTAAGTTTCAAGTTTCAAGTGACCAAAAGTAAGTTAAGTTCAAGTTTTAATTCCCCAAAACAGAAAGGGCCAACAAAGGCCTTACAACCCAAACAACAAAACGCTAAACCCAACCATGTGTACGCAACTCATATCTCCACTTGACGTCTAGAGGACGTCGTCCGGTTGCCACTCACGGGCCGGGGGTGGCTCAACAGTCTCCTCCTGACGCTCCTCCTCAAAGGCAACGTCACCTGCACCTGGTCACCAAAATAAACGGGTCAGACATGACGGTCTGGCAGGTGATCAATTTAGACAAAAATATAAATAATTTAGATTACGGAAAAAGTGTAGTATTTAAAACCATTCATGAATGCAGAACAGTGCTCAGAAAGTATACAAGACAGATCAAGCATGGATGTAGAAATATATATCATGATTAGTAAGAAAAACC
The DNA here is from genome assembly GCA_029852735.1 of Persea americana. NCBI lineage: Eukaryota > Viridiplantae > Streptophyta > Magnoliopsida > Laurales > Lauraceae > Persea > Persea americana. The sequence continues at coordinate 18,593,586 of CM056813.1, read as the reverse complement.
ACCTTGAGCCCATCATTTGTCTACCATACCTGATGAGTAGAGTAAGCAGAACAGAACAGGATGTAACAGGACAAAACATAACAGAATCCCATGCTACACTAGGTAGGTGGGGTCTGGCCGCAGAATAGGAAACAGGATAGAAGTGTATATATGAATATACGACTAATCTGCAGATAGTCCAGAGTTTAAGGACCCCCCAAACAGCAGATCAAACTGAAAGGGTAATCCAAGCTTAGTAGTATTCACCTAAAGTCATGAATGTGCGAAAACAAGATAGTACATATACAAAACCGACCAAAATAGGGGATTTACTCATTAAAACAGGACAAAGCAGGACATATCAGGGATAGCATATGCTATGGCAAGATAAAACGGAAGTGGTAATCCCCATTATCATTTCTTGAAACACTTCAAAATCAGGCTAATACTTGTAGAACAAAACAAGTCCTACGATATTCATCGCATCAGAAATCGAGGTCTCAAAACTGCTAATCAGTATACATTAAGACCTTTCATTGACCATTCATGTATTTAAAACCCAATTGTCGGAATTAAGATACATTTGGTGTCCCTGAAGCTAATGGACAATTCAAGTTCCAAATGCACAATCTCAAGCTAGAACCTCTTAATTGTATTTTGGTTTTCAATTCCGATGAAAATCTCATAAAACAGGTCTGGTTCAAAAACTCGGTCAGCTCTCGGTTACCTGTCCGCCAGCTGACTGACGGCTGACTGCCTAGTCTCTTGACAGGAAAAACACGCCTAGTCTCTTGACAGGAAAAACACCATTCTGGAAATGAAACCGAACTGGAGCTCGGTTGGCTGTCGGCTAACTGAACTGAGGCAGGTCGGCTAGCCGCCAGCTGATCGAAAATCCCCTGTTGTAAAACAAGCTACTGGAAATGGAATCGAACTGATTCGGTTGGCTGTCGGCTGACCGAAGTGAACAGTTCGGCTAGTTGATAGCTGACCGACTGTGCGCGGCAGCCCAGTTCAAGTCAGATTTTCAGTTCTTTCTTCCTCCATTCTCTTCCCATTCCACTTCCTTTCCTTCTTTGTCAAATCCTTGCACATCCCCTGAGCCTCCATGCTCTCCAGGGCCATTTCCATACAATTTCAGCAATCAAACTCCTTTAACATTTCACAATCATATTCCTCAATTCTTTCATCCATCCACAAAACATTTAGACAAGTTAAAAAAAATTACTTAAATTGAATGGAAAACTATCAAGATAAAGCCATTAGCATATACATCTCAACTAAGTCAAAATTTCCAAACCATATCACATATTTGAAACGACACATTGCTCAAACTAAAATGAAAGAAGAACCAAACCATTGAAGATAAAATGTTCAAATATTGCATTCATCAAGAAGAGCTAAAATGATCACTTGCTTTGACAATAGCTAAGCCAAAAATCTCTCAAAGTCCTAGCCAAATGTGAGCCACGAAATCTACATAAGAAGCCCCAAGAAACCATTCAAAAATTACCATTTTTGGTCAACAAAACCCCCATTTTGAAAATGGTTTTGCATGTTAGAGAAATGGGTTCTTTTGGAACTCAAAAGGCTACACTGAAGAGGATAAAAAGAGACCTCACCTGAAGCTTGCTAAACAAGAAGGAATGGGGAAGAAGAAGAAGTAGTCCAGCTGAAAACCTCAAGAAAATTGTACCAAAAGGAAGCTTGAAGTGAGGGGGAAGAAGTGGGTATGCTCAGATTTCTATTTGGATCTCCCTAGCCTTGACATGCAAAGAGAGAAAGTGAAGGGAAAGAAGAGTTTTCCTCAGCTGAGAGTTCTGGAAAGTATTTGCAGGAATAGTGAAATGGGTTCTGAATGTTGGGGAAGATGAAGACTTAAGTCAAATGGTTTGTGGGCCTCGTTGACTCCAAAACTTGTGACAGTTAAAACATCAACTTGTGGGCCTCGGTTGAAAACGACGACAAAGACTAAAATGATCACTAAAAAATCTAATTTCCAAAAAGTATAAATTTGGCATAGTTTTGAGATTTCGAAATTTGGGCCCAGATTTGGTGTGAAATGACTGTTTTACCCTTTTGGGCCAAAACTTGGGTTTCTGGGCCTTAAACGTAGATGGGTTAAAAACGAAAGTTGAAAAATAAGATAAACCATTCCAAAGGGATCGAAATCACAATTAAAATCGGAAAACTAGAATTTTATTCCCAAGCTTACACGTACACTCAAAGCACCCCTGAGCATGTCTGAATAACACAATGCGCTCTCAAAATTCCCCAAAGCTAATTCCAAGACTAAATCGAACCAATTTCTAACCCAATGAACGCTAAACCCACATATATAACTAAACACACACTTAATTGGTACTAATCGCGCTAATTCTGGGTCGGGGTTTGACATCCTCCACCCCTTAGGTTATTTGGTCCTCCAAATAAAAATAGTTATACCTCTGGTAACAAATGAGGATACTTCTCTGGACTTGATCTCTTAATTCCCATGTTGCTTCTTCCGGTTCATGATTTTCCCACTATACTTTGACCCAGTGAATTGTCCGATTTCTCAGTTCTTGCTCTTTGGTGTCAACAATTCTGACTGGCTTTTCCACATACGAAGCATCTTCTCAAATTTCCAGTGGTTCATGCTGCAATACGTGTGAAGGATTTGGGACGTATCTCCTTAACATAGAGACGTAAAAAACATTGTGTACCCCGGAGAGTTCCGGCGGTAACGCAAGTCTATAGGCAACGTCTCCAATCTTGCTTAAAATCTCATACAGACCGATGTACCTTCTCGCTAGCTTGCCCTTCTGTCCAAATCTTAGAGTCCCTCTGATTGGAGATACCTTCAAAAATACCTTGTCACCCTCTTTAAATTGCAAATCTCTTAAACGAGTATCAGCATAGCTTTTCTGTCTGCTTTGGGCGACCTTTAACCGCTCCTGAATTAGCTTGATTTTATCACTTGTTTCTCCAACTATTGTTGGTCCATGGAAGCTATGAACACTGAGTTCTTCCCAGCAAACGGGAGTTCTGCATCTTCTACCATAGAGTGCTTTGAAATGTGCCATACCAATACTGGAATGGTAGCTGTTGTTGTATGCAAATTCGTAGAGCGGCAAGTACTCATCCCATTGAACCTTGAAATCTAGCACATAAGCACGTAGCCTGTCTTCCAAAGTCTGTATAGTTCGCTCTGACTGGCCATCAGTCTGAGGATGGTATGCAGTGCTGAATTGCAACTTTGTGTTCATAGATTCGAATAGGGTCTTCCAAAACCTCGAAACAAATCTGCTATCTCTGTCTGAGGTAATGGAGACGGGTTGTCCATGTCTACTGACAATCTCATTTACGAATAAATTTGCAAGTGGTGCCATGTGCATCTTGCTTCCTGTCCTCATAGGAATGAAGTGAGCAGACTTTGTGAGACGATCCACAATAACCCAAATTGCATTGTTCCCTTCTTGGTAGTAGGCAAACCGGAGACGAAATCCATAGTGATGTGCTCCCATTTCCACTCCGGAATTTCCAATGGCTGCAACAACCCTGGAGGCTTCTGGTGTTTTGCCTTAATCTGTTGACAAGTGAGGCATCGGGATACAAAGGCCGTTATCTCCCATTTCATGTTATTCCACCAGAATCTATTCTTCAAATTTTGATACATTTTTGTGCTACCCGGATGCATAGAGTATCTCGTGCTGTGGGCTTCAATCATTATTTCATTCTTCAAGTCTTCAATGTTAGGCACACCTAAACGGTCACGAAAATATAACACTCCATCTACTACCCTAAAGTCTGGACGTTCGGAAATGTGCTCCACACAATCTTGGCCCGGTCTGGGTCTTGCAACTGACTATTTTTGATTTTATGGATGAAGGTAGGCTCAAACACTGTCATACTTGCCAACATCACACCCTTCCTTAATGGTTGCACTTCTACTCCGAGTTCTTCAAACTGGTGTAAGACACTGACTCCTCTCAAGCTGGCCATAACTACTGATTTTTTGCTCAAAGCATCAGCTACTACATTCACTTTGCCTGGATGATACTTAATTGGAAAATCAGTCTTTAATGTACTCCCACTTAATTGGAAAGTCATAGTCTTTAATGTACTCCATCCACCGTCTCTGCCTCATATTCAATTCTTTCTGTGAGAACAAATACTGTAGACTCCGGTGATCTGAGTGGACTTCAAATTTCTCTCCATATAGATAATGTCTCCACATCTTCAAGGCAAATACAACCGCTGCTAACTCCAAATCATGAGTTGCATAATTCTTTTCATAATCTTTCAATTGTCTCGAGCCATAAGCAATAACTTTGTCGTTCTGCATCAGTACGCAACCCAATCCTACATTTGAAGCATCCATATAAATAACAAATCCTCCGCTTCCCGACGGTAAGGTGAGAATCGGAGCTGTAGTCAATTTTCTTTTTAGCTCTTGGAAACTTTCTTCATACTGGTCTGTCCATACAAAAAGCACACTCTTCCTAGTTAATTTTGTTAATGGTGCTGCAATAGATGAAAATCATTGAACAAACCTCCTGTAATATCATGCTCGTTCCAAAAAGCTTCTGATTTCTGTCACGCTGCTTGGCCTTTTCCAACTGACAACCGCTTCGACTTTGGATGGGTCCACTGCTAAGCCTTCTTTTGAAATAACATGGCCTAGAAAAGCCACTTGCTCTATAGCCAAAATTCACATTTACTTAGTTTTGCATAGAGCTGGTTGTCCCTCAAAAGCTGTAATGACGTCCTCAAGTGCTCTTCATGCTCTTCCTTACTCTTAGAATACACAAGAACATCATCAATAAACACTACCGTGAATTGATCTAGATACTGTGCAAAGACCTTGTTCACGAGAGCCATAAATATCGTGGGTGCATTAGTCAATCCGAATAGCATCACCGAAAACTCGTAGTGCCCATATCTTGTTCGAAAAGCTGTTTTAGGTACGTTAGACTCACTAACCCGTAACTGATAATACCCAGACCTCAAGTCTATCTTGGAAAAATACGCTGCTTCTTGCAATTGATCGAAGAATTCATCTATTCTTGAGAACGGATACTTGTTCTTGATAGTCATATGGTTCAATCTTCTGTAATCTATGCACATTCTCAGACTTCCGTCTTTCTTTTTCACAAATAAAACTAGTGCTCCCCAAGGTGAGACACTTGGTCTGATGAAACCTTTACTCAACAAATCTTTCAATTGGAGTTTTAGTTCATCTAATTTTGCTGGAGCCATCCTGTAAGGTGCAATTGAAATCGGAGTTGTCCCTAGAAGGAGCTCAATTGTGAACTTAACTTCTCGAATTGGTGGCAATCTCTGAATTTCTTCAGGAAAAACATCTGGAAATTCGCATACAACGGGGATTTCCTCCACCCCTTGGGAACGTTTATCCTCCATGATAAACGCTATAAAAGCTTCGCACCCACTTTGTACCATTCTGCCTGCCTTTAGTGCTGAAATAAATCCTACTTGGTTTTTGTTTCTGTTTCCCTGAATCATTAAATCTGCTTGATCTCCTTTTAACTTAGAAGTGATGGTCTTACTAAAGCAATCCATGGTTGCATGGTACTTTTCTAACCAATCCATGCATAAAATAACATCAAAATCATGCATGTCTAAAATGATAAGATCTGTCGGAAGGTTGACCTCTCCTAATAGGATAAAACAGTTAGGGTAATAGGTTCTGCAAACAACCTGTTTACCTATTGGAGTGGTGACAGTCAAGATAAAATTAAGTTCCCTAGATGGCATAGCAATCATCTTTGTAAACACAGGAGATAACAATGAATGAGTGCTTCCAGGATCAAATAGAATTTAAGCTTCTACTCCACAAATAAGAAGTTTACCTTCTACTACATCTCTTGCAGCATCGGCATTGACACGATTGAGATGATATGCTCGTCCTTGCTGTTGTGGTCTATTTTGCTTCCCTTGTGCATTTCTGTTATGCTGCTACTGTGGAGGACGAGCATTCTGATTCTGAGCTTGTTGTCTGCCTTGCTGCTGCTGCTGCTGCTGAGGTGGTCTTGCTTGATTCTGAGCTGGTGCCTGATTCTGAGGGGCTGCTTGCCTCTGTTGCTGATTCCTATTGCCTTGGTTTTGTAATTGCGGGCAATCTTTAACCGCATGGTTCATTGCCCCACACCAAAAACAAGCACCTGTGGCTTTACGACATAGAGCGGTTTCATGTTTCTTGCCACGGTGACTACAACCTTGTCTTGCTTGTTGTTGTTCTTGCCTTGGCTTCTTGTTACTCTGCTGTCTCTGATTCTGTTGGTAGTGTTGTTTCCTATCCCGGATAATTTGATTATTGATATCTTCAAACTTATAGGTCCTCTTGACTGCTTCATCGAAGGTGGCTGGTGGTCCTACTCCTATAGCATCTCTCATAATAATCGAGTTCAGACCCTCCAAGAATTTTGTAATCTTCTTTTGCTCAGTGTCAATCAACTCTCGGGCATATCTAGCAAGCCTTTCAAACTTTGTGACATATACAAGGACTGTCATGTTGCCCTGCTTGAGCCGCTGAAACTCTATGGCTTTCTGTCTCTTGATATGGGAAGGGACATACTTGTCAGTAAACTGTGTCTTGAAGGTCTCCCATGCAGTCTCATCCACCATAGTCTGATACGATTCGTTAACCATTTGTCACCAAGTGTCTGCTAGCCCATAAAAAAACGAAGCTGTGAGGTTAACCTTTTGTACGCCGGTACAGGGGAATACGTTAAAGATCTTCTCCGTGTTCACCAACCAATCGTCCGCAACCAGTGGGTCTTCTTGACCCGAGAACTCCTTGGGTCCTCTCTTCCTAAACCTCTCAAACAATATATTAGGGTCCTGGTCCCTATTGTTGATTATGATATTCAGGCCCAAAGGTTGCCTGGGTTGGGGTTGAGGCTGGGGCCTGTTCTGCAGAACTTCTAATAACTGTCTTTGTACTTGGGCCATTTCTTCATCCTTTTTAGCTAGTTGTTCCTGAAATCTTGCTTTGTTTTCGTTGGCCTCTCTCTGCAATCTAGCTTGGATTTCATTGGCTTCTTTCTGTAATCTAGCTTGGCTTTCATTGGCCATCCTCTGTTGTTCTAACATGGCCTGCATGAGTGCCTGAAACTGTGTCACTGTAGGTGGTTGCTCGGGATCTATTTCATTGTTATTGCTTTCCGAAGCATTCTAATTCGGAGCTTTTCTTGGAGGCATGATGTTGTAAAACAAAATGTTACATAATAACAAGGTTTGAGTTTGGTTTCTAGGTCCATACTAATGATCTAACGAACTCATGGATCCTCGCCACGTCCCTAAGAGTTTCTAGTTTCTTTTAAATGCCTGAAACATGTCCCGCTCTGATACCAGTCCTGTCGCGACCTAGGACCGAGGTCCCCGATCCGGGCCCGCAACTAATGTGTCCAACTATGATTATCCTAGAGGTTTTCGTGGTGAGGATTACCAAAATAAAATGGTGGTATCTCACACAAACAACGGTTTGCGGAAGCATGCAAGTAATTTCAATCACAACTTGACAACATAAATCATATGATTCCAAGATGCATAAGTTAAATAGTCCAAGGGACATAACATTCAGAGGGGGAAATTAATATCCATAATTTAAATTTCAAGTTTCAAGTGACCAAAAGTAAGTTAAGTTCAAGTTTTAATTCCCCAAAACAAAAAGGGCCAACAAAGGCCTTACAACCCAAACAACAAAATGCTAAACCCAACCATGTGTACGCAACTCATATCTCCACTTGACGTCTAGAGGACGTCGTCGGGTTACCACTCACGGGCCGGGGGTGGCTCAACAGCCTCCTCCTGACGCTCCTCCTCAAAGGCAACGTCACCTGCACCTGGTCACCAAAATAAACGGGTCAGACATGACGGTCTGGCAGGTGATCAATTTAGACAAAAATATAAATCATTTAGATTACGGAAAAAGTGCAGTATTTAAAACCATTCATGAATGCAGAACAGTGCTCAAAAAGTATACAAGACAAATCAAGCATGGATGTAGAAATATATATCATGATTAGTAAGAAAAACCACCTTGAGCCCATCATTTCTTTACCATACATGATGAGCAGAGTAAGCAGAACAGAACAGGATGTAACAGGACAGAACAGAATAGAATCCCATGCTACACTAGGTAGGTGGGTGTTGGAAGTGGGTGGGCCTTTAGGATAGGTTTCAAAAAACTTTTCACCAACTAGAAGTAGTGAGCACCTATCCATAAGCCAATAAACCCCAATCCAGGATACATGTCCTGAATCTCAGTCATCATGGTCAGCAAACAAACCTATCAAGAAAATAGAAACAGCGCCTAACAAGCAACAACGAAATTCCACAACATACAAGGAGTAGAAATTACCTATGGAGCTCGGTTGTGCTCTAATGGAGAATTTGATTCAACTCTTTGATGAAGAGCTCTTCCACACTCAGAATCTCCAATGCCCAATCGTCTTCCACGCTATGACCCGCTTTAGATCTCTTTCCTCAAGAGAGATGGTGGAATCTCCAAGAGAAAGACTAACTAGAATCTCTAAGGAAACTAGAAGGGAACTAGAAGAGAGAGAGGGGAAGGAGAAGGAGTGCAACTCTTGCACAAAAAGGAGGTGGGCGTCAACTCCAAAGGATTAATGGCATGGACGTCCAAGGGGCTCCTCTTGTCTCCTATTTATAGTTTTTGCAACTTCTTTCTTTGTGCATTATTAGAAGTCCAACTTCCATAATAATTAGTAATCTTTGTTCCCACTATTACCACTATTAGAAGTCTTACTTCAAATAAAAATAGTAGCTTTCCTTTTTGAGTTCAAATAGAATTAGTAAACATCCAATCTTGGACTAGCGTGGAGACCACTAGGGATTCCATAGAAAGCTGGCTCCAACTGGGACACCGCGACCCCACATCTCATGTGCAATCCGGGCCGCAGTTAATTGCAAGTAACTCCACTAAATAAATGCAATTGAACTCCAGTTTTAGGAATAAATTACATGAAGACCCTAAACTTCCATATCGTTACAAGTAGGCCCCTCTATCAATATCCATGGATCAATTGGACAGACTGTCCCACCAATTTAGATCCATATCTTATTATCCTTGAGACCCAATTAATTATAGCAATCATTAGTACCATCTAATTAACTCTTAATTGAGATGGGTGTACACTTACCAATGATAAATCCATTAATTGGCACAAGGGGATAAAATAGATTCTATCTTGACCATTAAATGTTCCCACAGTCCTACTACCACGTACCCAAGACACTGAGGTGTTGACCTACAATTGGCCTCACTCATTGGTGACTCAAAGCAAATGAATAGATAGATACTTGAGTTCATTAATGTCTCAGGGTTGAGAGCCCATTACGAGGGAATTATGAGAGCAGACCTTAAGGTAAAGACAGTGTTCTTGAGGTGCTTCTCATGGTCCTTCAATACATCCAATGTACCAATATAATGATCCAGACACTATTTCATAGTGATCATAATACTGCAACCCTGTCAGATGAGATGCCCAATCTCATCACTGGTTGTGAATCAATTTAAGTATAAGATTTGTGACACATGTCTCCTGTATGTGGATCTCCTCCACACACGTGTTACATTTAATACATTTGTGGACTCCGGTTCATCTCATGAGCCTGTATGTCATTTGTATTGGTTATGTGCATTTAAGTAATAAAATACTATTCATCTCGTGAAAGGAAAACATGAATATATTGATGAAAAAGAAATTAATCAATTTATTACATCAATTTTAATGGATTGAGACCATAAAACTAACAATCTCCCACTTGAGCTCAATGCCAGCCAGGGTTGCATCTCATGCCCATCCCATCCACATACTGCTCAAAGACTTTGGTAGTCAAAGGCTTAGTAAAAGGATCTACGAGATTATCCGCAGATGCTATCTTGGTGATGGCAATGTCACCTCTCTGCACAATCTCTCTAACCAAATGATATTTCCTCTGTACATGTTTTTGGCTTTTATGGCTTCTGGGTTCTTTGGACTGTGCAACTACTCCGCTGCTGTCACAGTAAACCGTTTGCGGCTGTTGCGCCAAAGGTACCACTCCAAGTTCCATAAGGTATATTTTGAGTCAAACTGCTTCCTTAGCTGCTTTATAAGCCCTCACATATTCAGCTTCGGAGCTAGAATCAGCGGTACATTCCTGTTTAATACTTCTCCAGCTGTTGGCTCCGCCACCAAGCATAAACACATACCTAGAGGTTGATTTCCTGGAATCCTTATCTGACATGAAGTCAGACTCTGTGTAACCGACTGGAATCAACTCATCACTGCCATAAATTAACATGTAATCTCTAGTCCTTCTCAAGTATTTGAGAATACACTTCACATCAGTCCAATGGTCAGGACCTGGGTTAGACTGATATCTGCTGACCAAGCCCACTGCATGACAGATATCCGGTCTAGTACAAAGCATAGCATACATGAGGCTGCCAACAACTGAGGCGTATGGCACTTCTCTCATCTGCTCCTTTTCCTGAGGTGTCTTGGGACACTGATCTTTGGAAATGTGCACTCCGTGCCTGAAAGGTGTGATACCCTTCTTGGAGTCTTGCATTACAAACCGCACTAGTACCTTATCTATGTATGCAGCTTGAGATGAGCCGATCATCCTATTTTTCCGGTCTCAATGTAGCTTGATCCCTAGGATGTAGCTAGCTTCTCCCAAGTCTTTCATATCACAAGTTTTAGCCAACCAAACTTTTACTGTAGACAGCATCCCTATGTCTCTCCCGAGAAGAAGAATGTTATCACCAGAAAAACTACCCTATCTCCTTCACTTTTCATATACACACATGACTCATCCGGATTTTGACAAAAACTAAATGCCTTGATCGCCTGGTCAAAACGGATGTTCCAGCTTCGGGATGCCTGATTTAATCCATAAATGGATTTCTGCAGCTTGCAAACTCTTTGCTCTTGGTTTTTTAGCCACAAAACCATTTGGTTGCATCATATAGATGTCTTCCTCAAGATGGCCGTTGAGAAACGCCATCGTGACATCCATTTGCCAAATCTCGTAATCGAGATGAGCCGCAATGGATAAGAGTATCCGAATAGACTTGAGCATGGCTATCGGCGAGAAGGTTTCCTCATAGTCGATACCTTCTTTCTGAGTATACCCTTTTGCAACAAGCCTGGCCTTAAAGGTCTCAACTCCTCCGTCCGGTCCTCTCTTCCTCTTGTAGACCCAGTTGCACCCAATAGGTTTAATATTGGCAGGCAAGTTTACAAGTGTCCAGACCTGATTAGAGTACATCGACTCCATCTTAGCTTTCATAGCTTTTTGCCAACGTCCCGAATCTTTGTCATTGATTGCTTCATTATAGTTACAGGGATCTTGTTCCGGTTCTTCCGAGATTGTCTCGTAAGACTCCCAAAAACGAGAACCTGTCAGGGGGCCTGACAATCCTCCCACTACGACGAGGCACTGGTGTAACTACTGGGTTAGGTATGGGCAGATTCTCTTCAAGTTCGGTCATGGTAGGATTTGGAATTGACTTCTCTTGAATCTCTTCCAAGATAACCTTTTCTAAAGATTTGCGGTCAATCATATAATTTTCTTCCAGAAAAACCACATTGGTGCTAACAAGCAGTTTCTGCACTCTGGGATTATAGAATATCCAACCTTTAGTTCCTTTAGGATATCCTACAAAAGTGCACACTTCCGACTTCGATTCCAACTTATCCGTCTTTACTTTCAGCACATGTGCCGGACAACCCCAAGTATGTAAATGTTGCAGACTAGGTTTTTGCCTAGACCACAACTCCCGGGGAGTCTTAGGTACGGACTTAGATGGTACGAGGTTTAGTATGTACATTGCAGTATCTAAAGCATATCCCCAAAAGGATATAGGTAATCCTAAGAAATTCATCATAGGCCTGATCATATCTAAAAGAGTCCTATTCCTTCTTTCTGCCACTCCGTTCTGTTGAGGCATACTAGGAGCAGACAACTGGGATATAATCCCATTTTCTGATAAGTATCCCATAAAATCAACTGAGAGATATTCCCCTCCTCAATCTGATCGAAGAGTCCTGATACTTTTACCTAATTGCTTTTCCGCTTCCGCTCGAAACTCTTTGAACTTTTAAAAAGCCTCGGACTTGCGGTGCATAAGGTATATGTATCCATATCTTGATTAGTCATCTGTAAATGTGATTAAGTACTCATATCTTCTTGCTCTAATATTTATGGGTCCACACACATCAGTATGCACTAATTCCAATAAATCTTTGGCCCTATTGCCCTTAGATGAAAAGGGTCTTTTGGTCATTTTGCCTTCCAAACAGGATTCGCAGAAAGGCATTGGTTCTACTATCAGTGAAGGCAAGATACCATCTTTCACTAGCCTATCAATCATGTTTAGGTTAATGTGACCTAGCCTCAGGTGCCTAAGCTTTGTTGGATTAGATGAAGGTGATTTTCTCTTTAATGATGGTCTATTATTTATCTCGGTATCATGTATCTCATACATTGTGGGAGTTAACAAATAAAATCCATTAATTACCTTGTCAGAACATATGAAAGTACCATTCCTCTTTATGACAACTTCAGTACCAAAAGTAATGGAATAACTTTTATTCACAAAACTAGAAACTGAAATTAAATTCCGCCTTAAAGACGGTACATATAAAGTGCCTGAAAAAATCAATTTATTATCTGAAAAACATAAAGTAATAACTCCCACTGAAACCGCCTCTGCCTTAGCTTCAGATCCTAGGTTGACAATGATTTTGCCGTCACTGAGCCTCCTGGTTTCCGGAACCCCTGCAACGAATTACAGATTGTGATTAGTTGCATCAGAGTCAACACACCAGGATTCTGAAGTACCAGTTGTAAAACTAACTTCAGAAACAAGTGACTGAATCATACCTTAGGTCTTTTTCTTGGACAGAAAATCTGGACAATTCCTCTTCCAATGTCCTGTCTTACCACAGTGGAAACACTTTCCTTTAGTCCCTAAACCCTTAGCCTTTGCCACACCACCATTAGGACCATTTTCAACCTTAGGACCCTGGGGGACTGATTTCTTTTTGCCTTTCGGCTTAGGCCTGGCATCTGACTTTTCTGTCATTAGGGCAGTTGGCCTTTTCTTCATAATTCCCTCAGTTGCTACCAGCTAGTAAGACAGCTCAGCTAGGGTCAGATTCATTTTATTCATATTATAATTGATCTTAAAATGGTTGAATGAATCTGGCAGCGACTCGAGGATTATGTCAATATGCGATTCTGCATCAATCGCGGCACCCAGTACATCTAACTCATTCAATGAGTCCATCATCTTTAGCATGTGGTCCTATACTAGTGTACCCTTAGCCATCTTGGTGCTTATGAGCACCCTCATAGCAGCCTGTCTAGCAGGCCTGCCCTGGTCCGCAAACATCTCCTTTAAGTTCGATATAATATCGTATGCAGTCTTATAGGATTGATGTTGGTGTTGCAAAACACTAGACATGGATGCCTGTATATAACATATGGCCATCTCATCGTCTTTGGTCCATTTGGCATAATGATCTTTCTCCTCCTGTGGTGCATCCGGCACAAGCTCATCAAGGGGGGGCATGGTAAGGACATATTTATATCCTGATGCAGTCAGGACAATATTCAGGTTCCGTTTCCAGTCTACATAGTTGGATCCCACCAACTTATTCTGGTTGAGAATGGTTGCAAGTGGATTGAAAGTACTTGAATTCATGTTGAATAAACTGTAGCACATAACCATACATTCAATTAATGAATATTAATGACATTAGGGTTTAGTATTCTACCAAATTTATGTGGTAATCCTCATAACCACTAAAATTTAGAATACATCGGAATTCCAATACCTGGGATATGCCTCCTTGGGGAGTGCGAATACCACCTAGATTGGTGCGGATCAAAGTTGGTCAAAGTTTAGATTAAGACTAACTATTCATGATCCCCTATCATTCATTATTATCTAGGTATCTCATACCAAATAATGTGTGACTCCCGATTTGCTTTGGTTTCTAAAATACATGAGGCAAATCCTTGGGAATACTACATCATTATTTTAGTTAAGTGTGACCCACCGAGTAATATTGTGTGACAACCGTTGTGGGCAGCCCCTCCTTGGGGAGTGAACCCGCACCCCGTCTCACCAACACTATCCTTTTGGGAGATCCATATCTAGTAACCAGACAAATAAAAGCCCTCCGTGGGGAACGGCCATTCTCAAGATGGCGTGAAGCTAATATTTTCCTTACAATTGACCTATGGTGGAAAACTATGGGGATTTCTCAATTTAATGCCCCGCTCCCACTTAATATTTTAGAATTGAGGATTTTCCTTTTGAGGTATTAGGGCCCACATATACATATATGAATATCAAATCATCTCATGATATGATCAAATATTGATTCCAAGTCAAGTTATTTTAAGGAAAGTCCTGTTTCTTAAATTAGTGTTACCACATGTCCATCTCATGGGTCATCAATACTAATTAGAACTCTTTCCAAAAATAATTTGATTTGACCAATTTTAGTAACTTACTATGTTTGGATCAGATTTAGAAACATTCTAAATCAAGCATTCATCCATAAATAGAAAATGCTAAAATTAGTAACTAGCCCTTTCCTCCACATGGCCCTAGCGGAATAGACTTCTTGAACTTCTAGACTTTCCAAAACTTTGGAATTCCTCAAACTCTTTGGGCAACTCCAAAACACCTTTTGGGAATTTTCAAACTCTTTGATTAGGAGTCCAACTTCACTTTCCTTCTTTGTCTCGTACATCGCTAGAATCTACAAATTTTGAAAATTACATAAATCCCTATGTCTCTACGATGAGACTTACATGGTAATCTAAAATTGAAATTAGAATGGCTATAGGGAAACCATCATGCCTTGCCCTTTCATGGGAAACCAAGGAAACCATGATGCCCTTTACACTTAGCTTTAAAAAAGCAATCAACCATAAAAGAAAGTAAAAGTCATGTGGGCCATATGGAGAGGACAAGATAACCTGCATGTTAGTATCTCATACAACCACACAAAACACACAAATACGCTGCCAAACAATACGGGAAAAATAGGATACAGAAAGAAGACCCGAAACTGAAAAATCCAAAAAACTACAGGTTCTGTCACAGTGTCCCTGGTCAACCGGCCAGAGGGCCCGGTCGACCGACCTGCAAGTATCCGGTCGACCGGACAAGAGTCCAGGTCGACCGGACAGACGAACATCAGATTTTGGGTTTTTCTTTTTTCGTGTCCATTCAACTCCAAAACTCTTTTGAAGTGTTCTAATGGCTTCTATCATCCTTTTATCATTATTAAACCCTTTTGTGACTGTCCAAACATGGATTCACCTTTAAAGAAAGTAAAACCATAAAAACCGATTCATACATAGTCCTTCCTCTTTTCTTCTTCACATCTCATGCAAAGAACAGAGCAAGCTTGCTGCTCTGACATGATCAGAGATGAGGTATGGCTCTGATACCAATTGTTGGAAGTTGGTGGGCCTCTAGGATAGGTTTCAAAAAACTTTTCACCAACTAGAAGTAGTGAACACCTATCCATAAGCCAATAAACCCCAATCCAGGATACATGTCCTCAATCGCAGCCATCATGGTCAGCAAACAAACCTATCAAGAATATAGAAACAGCGCCTAACAAGCAACCACGAAATTCCACAAGATACAAGGAGTAGAAATTACCTATGGAGCTTGGTTGTGCTCTAATGGAGAATTTGATTCAATTCTTTGATGAAGAGCTCTTCTACAATCAGAATCTCCAATGCCCAATCGTCTTCCACGCTATGACCCGCTTCAAATCTCTTTCCTCAAGAGAGATGGTGGAATCTCCAAGAGAGAGACTAACTAGAATCTCTAAGGAAAGTAGAAGGGAACTAGAAGAGAGAGAGGGGAAGGAGAAGGAGTGCAACTCTTGCACAAAAAGGAGGTGGGCGTCAACTCCAAAGGATTAATGACATGGACGTCCAAGGGGCTCCTCTTGTCTCTTATTTATAGTTTTTGCAACTTCTTTCTTTGTGCATTATTAGAAGTCCAACTTCCATAATAATTAGTAACATTTTGTTCCCACTATTACCACTATTAGAAGTCTTACTTCAAATAGAAATAGTAGCTTTCCTTTTTGAGTTCAAATAGAATTAGTAAAGATCCAGTCTTGGGCTAGCGTGGGGACCACTAGGGATTCCAAAGAAAACTGACTCCAATTGGGACACTGCGACCCCACATCTCATGTGCAATCCGGGCCGCAGTTAATTGCAACTAACTCTACTAAATAAATGCAATTAAACTCCAGTTTTAGGAATAAATTACATGAAGACCCTAAACTTCCATATCGTTACAAGTAGGCCCCTCTATCAATATCCATGGATCAATTGGACAGACTGTCCCACTAATTTAAATCCATATCTTATTATCCTTGAGACCCAATTAATTATAGCAATCATTAGTACCATCCAATTAACTCTTAATTGAGATGGGTGTACACTTACCAATGATAAATCCATTAATTGGCACAAGGGGATAAAATAGATTCTATCTTGACCATTAAATGTTCCCACAGTCCTACTACCACGTACTCAAGACACCGAGGTGTTGACCTACAATTGGCCTCACTCATTGGTGACTCAAAGCAAATGAATAGATAGATACTTGAGTTCATTAATGTCTTAGGGTTGAGGGCCCATTGCTAGGGAATTATGAGAGCAGACCTTAAGGTAAAGACAGTGTTCTTGAGGTGCTTCTCATGGACCTTCAATACATTCAATGTACCAGTATAATGATCCAGACACTATCTCATAGTGATCATAATACTACAACCCTGTCAGATGAGATGCCCAATCTCAGCACTGGTTGTGAATCAATTTAAGTATAAGATTTGTGACACGTCTCCTGTATGTGGATCTCCTCCACACACGTGCTACATCTAATACATTTGTGGACTCCGGTTCATCTCATGAGCCTGTATGTCATTTGTATTGGTTATGTGCATTTAAGTAATAAAACACCACCATTCATCTCGTGAAAGGAAAACATGAATATATTGATGAATAAAGAAATTAATCAATTTATTACATCAATCTTAATGGATTGAGACCATTAAACTAACAGTGGGGTCCGGCCGCGGAACCGGAAACAGGACAGAGGTGTATATATGAATATGCGACTAATCTGCATATAGTCCAGAGTTTAAGGACCCCCAAACAGCGGATCAAACTGAAAGGGTAGTCCAAGCTCAGTGGTATTCACCTAAAGTCATGAATGTGCGAAAACAAGATAGTACATATACAAAACCGACCAAAATAAGGGGATTTACTCATTAAAACAGGACAAAGCAGGACATATCAGGGATAACATATGCTATGGAAAGATAAAACGGAAGTGGTAGTCCCCATTATCATTTCTTGAAACACTTCAAAATCAGGCTAATACTTGCAGAACAAAACAAGTCCTACAATATTCATCGCGTCAGAAATCGAGGTCTCAAAACTGCTAATCAGTACACATTAAGACCCTTCATTGACCATTCGTGTATTTGAAACCCAATTGTCGGAATTAAGATACATTTGGTGTCCCTAAAGCTAATGGACAATTCAAGTTCTAAATGCACAATCTCAAGCTAGAAGCTTTTAATTGTATTCTGGTTTTCAATTCCGAAGAAAATCTCATAAAACAGGTCTGGTTCAAAAACTCGGTCAGCTCTCGGTTACCTGTCGGCTAGCCGAGTAGTGACTGTCGGCTAGGCGCTAGCTGACCGACGGCTGACCGCCTAGTCTCCTGACAGGAAAAACACCATTCTGGAAATGGAACCGAACTGAAGCTCGGTTGGCTGTGGACTAACCGAAGTGAGGCAGGTTGGCTAGCCGCCAGCTGACCGAAAATCCCCTGTTGTAAAACAAGCTATTGGAAATGGAACTAAACTGATTCGGTTGGCTGTCGGCTGACCGGAGTGAACAGTTCGGCTAGCCGCCAACTGACCGCCAGCTGATCGACTGTGCGCGGCAGCCTAGTTCAAGTCAGATTTTCAGTTCTTTCTTCCTCCATTCTCTTCCCATTCCACTTCCTTTCCTTCTTTGTCAAATCCTTGCACATCCCCTGAGCCTCCATGCTCTCCAAGGGGCCATTTCCATACAATTTCAACAATCAAACTCCTTTAACATTTCACAATCATATTCCTCAATTCTTTCATCCATCCACAAAACATTTAGACAAGTTAAAAAAATTACTTAAATTGAATGGAAAACTATCAAGATAAAGCCATTAGCATATACATCTTAACTAAGTCAAAATTTCCAAACCATATCACATATTTGAAACAACACATTGCTCAAACTAAAATGAAAGAAGAACCAAACCATTGAATATAAAATGTTCAAATATTGCATGCATCAAGAAGAGCTAAAATGATCACTTGCCTTGACAATAGCTAAGCCAAAAATCTCTCAAAGTCCTACCCAAATGTGAGCCATGAAATCTACACAAGAAGCCCCAAGAAACCATTCAAAAATCACCATTTTTGGTCAACAAAACCCCCATTTTGAAAATGGGTTTGCATGTTAGAGAAATGGGTTATTTTGGAACTCAAAAGGCTACATTGAAGAGGAGAACAAGAGACCTCACCTGAAGCTTGCTAAACAAGAAGGAATGGGGAAGAAGAAGAAGTAGTCCAGCTGAAAACCTCAAGAAAATTGTACCAAAAGGAAGCTTGATGTGTGGGGAAGAAGAGGGTATGCTCAGATTTCCATTTGGAGCTCCCTAGCCTTGACATGCAAAGAGAGAAAGTGAAGGGAAAGAAGAGTTTTCCTCAACTCAGAGTTTTGGAAAGTTTTTGCAGGAATAGTGAAATGGGTTCTGAACGTTGGGGAAGATGAAGACTTAAGTCAAATGGGTATGTGGGCCCCGTTGACTCCAAAACTTGTAACGGTTAAAACATCAACTTGCGGGCCTCGGATGAAAACGACGAATGAGACTAAAATGATCACCGAAAAAATCTAGTTTTCAAAAAGTATAAATTTGGCATAGTTTTGAGATTTCAAAATTTGGGCCCAGATTTGGTGTGAAAGGATTGTTTTACCCTTTTGGGCCAAAACTTGGGTTTCTGGGCCTCAAACGCAGACGGGCTGAAAACGAAAGTTGAAAAATAAAATAAAACCATTCCAAAGGGATCGAAGTCATGATGAAAATTAGAAAACTAGAATTTTCTTCCCAAGTTTACACGTACACTCAGGGCACCCCTACGTGTGTCTGAATAACAGAATGCGCTCTCAAAATTCCCCAAAGCTAATTCCAAGACTAAATCGAACCAATTTCTAACCCAATGAACGCTAAACCCACATATATAACTAAACACGCAATTAATTGGTACTAATCGCTCTAATTCTGGGTCGGGGTTTGACATTAGGCAAATCAGACATTCTTACCCAAATTGGAGTCGTCATGGGTGGAGAAATATTCTTCCGCCATTGCTTGGTCTTGGGTAGACTATACAGCTTTTTGCAATGGGGACGAATGTGTCCTTTCTTTCCACAATGGTGACAAGTGGATGTGCGTGCATCGCGTGGGACATTCTTTTTCTTGAAACTTCTCGGCACATTATTAGAAAGTACAGTATGGGGAGTACTATGTGCAACACTTGAAACAAAAGCCGTTTTACCTTTAGTATTTGAAGTGGATGCACCATGATCATAACCGAGACCGCTTCTATCAAAAGGAGACGTCTGACCGCACAAGATGTTTGTAAGAGTCCTCGAAGTAGTGTTCATTTTGTTTAGCGAAGCTTGTTTCACTTCTAACTTAGACAGAGTGATCTTCAGTCTTCCTTGCAAATCTTCTTTTTCAGATTTAACAATTTTCAACTCCATCTTCATATTCTCAATCTCTTGTTCAGCCTTTTCAAGTTTTTGACTCTCAGTAGTCAAATTTTCAGCCATGTTGTTTTTCTGACTTTCCAAGAGATGAATCTTTTCAAGTGCTTGCTCTAAATCATTCTTTAATGTAGAATTTTTTTCTTGAGCAACTTTTAACTTGATTGTGCCCTTCTTACCATACTTGGTCATCCTCATGCCATTATTAAATGCGGAGTAATATTTTTATTCCCAATCACGTTCTTGATCTGACACCTCATCTTCATTATCATCATTAGACAGAGAAGGTCTAGCCAAGAATTGATTGAGTACCATTCTAGAAATCTCTTAGGATCAAACACAGCAATTTAGTGCAACCCGCTCTGATACTAATTGAAAGTTTAGGGTACGAGATCTCTAGATTGGTCCACTCATTAAATCAGTCCAATAGTGTGAAAAAAATAATCTACGCAGCGGAAATAAAATCACAAGCACACACCACAAGGACACCATATTTAGTGTGGAAAACCCTAACCGGGTGAAGAGCCACAGATCCAGACTGGATCAACAATCAAGCACTATGAATCTCGTAATTACAAGAAGCTCAGATTTTCTCCCCAGATATCCCCTACCTAAGGACTGAAGTTACCTTGTGTCGCTTCACGCTTCAACGACTTCACAGCGTTGATTGCAACTGATTCAATCCCGCGCTTGACTCTTCAAATCTTCTGCACAAGAAGGTGATCTTCTACAAAGGATGTAGAAAAACCTAGCTCTCTAGAGAATTTGGCAGCTTAACTCTTCAATAAATCTCTAGAGAAAATCTCTTTCAATAGATCTCTAATTTAAAACTTGAGAGATGATATGTCTATGTCACGTCCCGCAAAATAAAAATTGGGGAAAAACGTAAAAAATAAATCAAATTCAGATTTCTTGTGTTTAATACAACACAAGCTTGCAAAAGTGGACCCACATAAAATTTCAACCCGTGGTGAGTCAAAATAAATTTCATTAAATACAGCGGAAGCTTTATTCAATTGGTATTCAATGTTCATAAATGAGACCCAATACAAAATCAGATAAAATAATAATAGTTAAAGTTGCAGAATAAATTAAATAATTTCTAAAAGAGGTTTCAACACTAAAAGAAAATTCATTTAAAAAAATTCTAAGATGACGTTCTCTCTTGTGCTGGTTCATACAGCTCTAAAGCCATCTCCGACATCCCACTCGGGTTCGTCAGTTGGCTCAAACGTTTGAAACGTTTGATCCTCCTCCGTCTCCTCGTTAAAGTAGGGCTCGGTACTTATGTACCAAATATTACAAAATAAATAGCAAGAACATAATCATAATTTGAAATTTAATACTATAACGAGAAGAATATAGACAATTGAGGTTATTAAAACAATGACAATGATAATAACGAGAACGAACGTATGACATAAAACCAAATGGCACAAAGGAGCAATATAGAATCACACGGTGACAAGTGTCCCCGTTGTAGGCGGTCAGCCCTAAATAAATCGGGAAAGCCCGTCCATAACGTCGGTGGTCATAAATCGATCAAAATATCAGGATAACCTATCCATAGTTCAAAGCGGATTAGGACAGTTCAAAGCAGATTATAAGTTATCCGGTCACATTGGTGATCAATCATCCATATATCGATCTGCAGTTGTCCATAAATGACCCACATAAACATATATTCATAATAGACCTAATTAATAATGCTCCGACACCAGAATCCTAAATCAAAACGAAGTGCTGGCCATTCCACATTCCACATCATATTCAAATAGTCATTCATGTATGCAAACCCGAAGGTCAAAGAATAATCACAAGCCAATTCTAAGGTCAAACATAAGGTCTCGTACCCAATAACCACATGAATCTTTAATAGACAAAAGATCAACGCATCCTTTCTCCATCAATGGTGCATAGGCCCAATTAAGGGTTTTCCAATAGAGATGGATTGAGCTCGAATCCATTAGGATTTCCCCGAGGTCATACCAGCACTAAACCCTGTGTTAGTAAGATACCGTGTGCCCAGACGGTATATACTCAGGTCCAATGATCCAATTAATAAAGTACAAAAATATAATTTTAACACATTAAAATCGAAGATACCTTTCAAAATTAATTTGCAAATAATAATGATAAATACCAATCTTAGTTTACAATTTTAGAAAACCTGAGGACCCCATCCAAAATATTTTCCACATTCAAAATAGTCAAAGGATTTAATTTGGATTTATAAAACAACCCAGACCCTTTTTCCAAATTTTTAGAACATCATGGTCTTAAAACTAACTTCACATAACACTATGTGATGTCACGGGCCTTCACCTGTTTTCAAAACTGTTGCCAGTTAACACCCCACACCTTTCTTTCCTTCAATCCTATTCAAGTCAAGTCACCACTCATCAGGTCACCAAGTTGCCACTCACCAGGTCACCAGGTCATCTCCATTCTCCTTCTTCCTATACATGTTAGGTCATCACCTCCCCACTCAACACAGGACCCTTAACAGAGCTCAAGTGTTTCACGCCTACAGCCACCGGATGGGTTGGTTAGTGGGCCCACTAATCAAGAACCCATGATCAGTCCCACCAACAAGGTCGCCCAGGGCCCCACTAAAAGATCCATGATCTGGATTATCACTAAGTTCCTTCCCCGGGCCCCACATCAATATTAAACAAATGACAATGCCACATCAGTGAATCACCCCCAAAACACAAAAGGATCTGGATGATGGACCAGATGGGACCCACTCCTCATGGGTCACAACTACCGGGGTCGCCCCTGGGTCTACCACCAGGTCTACAGTCTTTATCTAACATCTAGGGGGGGGGGGGGGGGGGGGATCCCACGGAAACAAAGGGGATCCCACGGAAACAAATATCAAATGATTTGCTTCTAGAATTCTTATTAGGTCTAGTTCTGCACAGTTTTGATGGGGTTTGAGTTGCATCCAACTCCACTCATTCTTGTCTACAATAATACCTAAGTATACAGAATTTTAGATGTTGCAGAGGGGTTTGAAAAAGGGGTGGGCTAAGGTCGGCAGCAGATCTGGGTTACTGCGACTGTAAAATAGAGTTTAATGAAATAAATCGAATAATCCCCTAATGTCTCCAATCTTATCACAGAACAAAATATCACTACATCATTATCATCTGAGAGGGCATTAAAGGGCTTTCTGCATGCATCCACACTTGAATCAATGAAAAACACAAGCATTAAATTCACAAATTATGCTTAGGTTCTTGCCTTTAATTTGAAGTTGAAGAAAAGTGCAATAGGGTTCCTAACCAATACCCAAACCGAGATTCCCGCAGCGCTCAAGAATAATTCTGTCACCGATCTGACAAAGAAGATGGGAAAGAAATGCTCAGATGAACAGATCTATGGCACTTTTATCCAAATCTACCACTGGAAAGAAAAAGGAGATCACCCAAGAATATAGATCTACTCCTAATGGTTTGAGGAGAGGGTTATCTGATATAAGAAAGTTGAGTGAAGAATGATGGTATCCTCTAATCTTGATTTTGATGGTTGGATCCTAAAGCTGCAATGGCTTGGGAAGTTAAAAGAGGTAGAAGACGTGGAGGAGTTGCAGAGATAAGTGGGGAGGAATAAGTCGTGCGGTTATTTAAAATAGGGATTAGGTTAAAAGAGAATATTCTCTGGGCTTAAGTCATTGGGTCAAACTGCGGGTCAGGTCATATATCCATTTGCCCAACTCACCGATCCAAGCATCTAATCTATTGTGTGGCCCACTCAATCCTACCCACTTAAATAACTAGAATACATTTAATTAAAATAATAGTAATATTCTAATTAAAATATAATAAAATATTATAAGAGGGACCAGGATCTTACAGTCTATCTCTTTCGGTTGTGAGAAACACCCAGTATATACTACAAGAAAAATTGCTTTTAGCGGCGGCCAGTGGTCATGGCAGCCGGTAAAACATATAGCGGTGGTCACTAAGGCTGCCACATAGCGAGGGTACTGCGTGAGTGGGTAAAGGTTTTGGCTGCCGCTATTGGTTTTTGTTGCGGCGGCTCTGGCCGCCGGTAAAAGAAATCCGTCGGTTAGTAGGACGATGAAGAAAACTTTTACCGGTGCCCATTGGCCGCCGGTAATAGTAATAGTGGCTGCCGCTAAAAATGTATATTTTTTTAGCGGCGGTCGTGTGGCCGCCGGTAAAAGCAGGATTTTTTTTTTCAAATATCAGCCCACACCACATGAAGCACAAAAACAATAAATATCTGCCAACATTTTCATGATGTACCAATCCTCACTACAACTTAGATAAATACAAAAACAATAACAATAGCATTCACAAAGAAAATTATCAATGGCCAGCATCGTGATTTTGTCGTGAAAAACAATAAACATGTCCTCTAAAATAGAAAATGACATCTTACTATTTTTATTGATTACTACGATCAACATGGTCCTTGGATGAACTAAGTTGGGAGATAATTCAAACAACTGCTCCCATCACCTATAAATAGAAAATGACATCTTACTATTCTTATTGTTGCTTCTAGGCTTCCAAGGCTATTACCATCAGACGAGAGGTCCCATCACCACATGTACATTATCCACTCTTATCCATTCATGAGAGATTCATCAGATCAACATAATCACCCAATCGGATCTCCTTGATTTTCCAGGTCCTGAAATCAAATGAACAATCAAGTTTGTTCTGAGTAGACACTCATCAGACCCAGTCCCAACACATTACACCCCTAGCCAGCTAAGCATCTGTTAGTAGACAGTATTAATTTATAGGGAGCTTATGGGTTAGTGTGACCTAAATGATACCCATAAGCAACTTACTTCTCATGCTTATATATGAAACAAATGCTTATCATTTTGGTCAGTGCCCATGACAAAATGAAGCACCAACGACATATGTAAGAAACAGCACACATTTGGTAAGAAACATTCTACTAGTGTCCAAAGTATACTCGAACTTAAGCCACTGGGAAGTTCCTATAAATTATAAATGAAAATGACTCCATTTCAAAGAATGGTAATAAGATACATCTCCAGTTATCAGCTGTTCATGCTTCAAATAGTTTCCAATTTAAGATATCAGAAAAGATCATAAACTTTACTAAAGCTAGAGGAAAGACTTACCCGACAACCCAAAAGTCATAACCATCAAGGTGCCAAGACTGGATGGTATTCTTATTGTTCTGGAAAACAATTTCAAAGAATTGATGAAGGGAAGCAGGCATAACAGGTGTGGCAAGGAATGCGGGACCATTTGTAGGCGCATTCTGGTTAGTGTTGAAAGTTGAAACTAAAGACACCGGAGATGTTGAAGTTGTCAGCAAGTTTTAGAGGTGTATCAGGAACTACATAGGAGACCCTGTTAACAGCATAGCGCTGTTTTCTATTTAACAGAGGTGCCGAGTTGGCCAAGATAATCGTCCTTGATGGCTGTATCGTTCCATAATGGAATGAACCTTGGGGATTAGGCCTTGCTGCATTTGCCGTCAAATTCCACCTTAACAGACAAGTGAAAAATGACTGATCAGCTTTAAAAAAAATATTTGGAACACCAAAATCTATAAATATGGTGCTTTACAAGCACGAGTAAGGTTGACAGCTCCTGAACTGAAAGTTACAAGAGGTATAAAAGCTAGGCTGTGATTCAGTAGATTGCCAAAGATAATGCAAATAAGAGTATCTTAGTTCATAATGAAATGGAATTCAGTCAAAAACTTCAAAATAGGATATACCTTATAGTTCTGGCTTGTTGAAGAGACCATTGAACCTGGTAACTAGGACCTGTAGGAAGAGGCCCAGAGACTTGTGCCCTAGAATTAGAATAGTGTAGCACTGCAGTGGCTGTGAGAATGTTCCTCGTGAAGCGTGTTGATGCAACTATGTAGTAGTCTTTGGGTGTTTGATCCAAGGTAACCAGAACAGCCAGGGATTGGCCCACATGTACATCAAGAGAAGTGTAGATGTTCTGGATCGTATGAGATCCTTCAACTTCAACTAGTTTCATATTATGTCCCTGAATCCTGAAATTAAATGAGGTTGATAGACCTACGTTTGAGATCCTGAACGTGTAGGTTTTCCCTGTAAAGAAGAAAAACAATTTTAAGATCACATTTGTGTGCATAAAATCTTTAATCACCAACAGAAGTGATGCATATGCTAGTAAAATCTTTAATCATGAACAACCCATTAGGCTCAGTAAGTCAGGAACACGAAGAAAATCAGAGGCCAGAACAAAAGGCAGAGCTGAATGTAAAATTGGAATATTACCTGGATCACCAGTGAAGGACGTAGAGCTGGCATCACCATTAATAACAATACCATCAGGGAATGGAAGAGATTTAGCAGAATCTAAAGATTGTTGAAATTTCTGCAAGATTACACAACTTGATTTTATTTTCTATTTCACGATCAAATTGAACATGTGAATATCCATAAATGTGCCACATATGAATATCCAAAAATGCAGTTAAGATTCAGTTAGATTTGAAATACCCTTTTCAACTGACAAACATAAAATACCATTTACCATTTTCAAGAGGAAAGCCTATATGAAAAGCCAATATAAAATACCGTTTAACATGCCTTGATGTGTTCTTCTTCACACCACTTCACATTTAATGTAAGAGTCTCAAGATGTTGAGAATTTCTGAATAAATAAGCAAGCCCAGAAAGCTCCCATTTTCCAAATCCTGTTGTCAGTTCAAGGAGTGTAGCAGTAATGGATGGACCAGTAAAATCACGGACTTCATTGAAAGACAAAGCCTAAGCAAAATACAAGGGAAAAAAAAGCATTGATTACACTTTAGACCATACAATGAAAAAACTCCAATTGGGTTTCCCTTATCTTCTTACCATAAATATTTTATGAACTGGGCACCTGTTACAAAGTTACAATTCGTCTTATATAGCTTGTTTGTTTGGATCAGTCCATTCCAAGGCAGTTTGTGATTTGGACAGCTTGGACTTTTTCGCCTGGTATGTCTCACATGTAAGCTGACAATAGCACAAACCTTAACTTTGTGCAAAACAAGCATGGAAGGGCTGCCCTTCTGGGCTTTTGGGTTTTATAGGTCCTTTGATCTACACCTAAGCCACAAACAGTTATCCAAAGGGTTGAAAAAAAAAATACTGATTCATTGCCTATCAAATCTCCAAATAGGAAGCTGATTAAAGAAGTAAAACAAATTTAAACACTTTAGACCACACTGCTCAATGAGAAAAAGAGGATCATCAACACACAGATCCAAATGGCAAAATTCAGCACAGTTACTATAAATTGCAAGGAAGAGCGGTCTGATTTTTCTATAGATTTTGGTGAGGATAGTTTTTCTATGATCAGCCGGTAAAACTAATTTGGATAGTTTTTCATGGGTCCCATTTCTGAAAAATCCAAAGATGGAAACGTCCAAAGGCAAATGCATCCATTGGGAGATAGTCAAAATTCATGTAATGAGGGGCTTCTTAGCTTTTGTGTGGCCTACCATACCATGAGTGCCAAGGCATTCAAATATGAAATGTATTGTCTGTCGCATCTCATTCAGACACATATGATGTTATCATCCACACACAGACACACACACTATACAACAGACAGCAGTCACGGCACTACAGAGTATACAGGGTTACCCACCACCCCAGACTCCAGGGTCTGGACATGGGAGTTGTATGGAAATGATGTGGGAATGGCCATTAATTAAAGCAGATCAGATCAAACAGAGAAGAAGACAACAAAATGATAAGGTCTATGGCCTGCTATAAGAAAAATCAGAACGTTGGGGCAGAAGAAGAAGCTGGAAAAAGGTTTCCCTACTGTCAATCCCCCATCATCCATCTTTATTCCTGTATATTTGCACCTCCATAACACCAAAAACAACGGCCTTCTCTGTTGAGCACGGGTGTTCAGTTCACCTTATGCCAACCAACAATCCTTATGGGGCCCACCTTGTGATGGGAGGTGAGGGGATGGCTAGGATCACCATCCCAACTACTCAATTAATGGCCCATAAGTTGTCACTGTTCAAACAAGCATTTGATGTGAAAAACTGTCACCAAAATCCCAATCACCAAGCAAACCCTTGCCAAATCCAACAAAACCACATTCATCTCAGCCCCACCCCCCACCCCCGCCATCCCTAACCACACAGGCCCCCATTAGAGTACCACACCCATAGTCAAACCCATCACCTATTCCCAAAACCTTTTCTACCCCAAACCCATTCTCCATCAACTGAACCCCAAACACAGACTCCAAACACTCCAAATCTCAAACTTCCAATACACCAACAAAACCACATGACATCAAAAACATAAAAGAGGTTTGTAAAAAAAAGGAAGAAAAGACAGAAAATGGAATGAGAAAGAGGCGAATGTCTCCATACCCATCCCCACCTAGGTGTCACCAATCCCCCTCTGATTTTCACCTTGTCTCCCACCTTGAATGCTCTCACCCTCTCCATTTCCCATGCCTTGCATACCCATAGCCTCTCCATGAAGCAGAAAGCAACACATAGCTCTCCATCTTCTATCCGGTGCACCACTACAACACTCGCATGGCTAACTTCCCCCCAGTGATGTGATGGTGTAGGCACTGATGCCCGCACCCTTACCCAATCCCCTATTCGTATTTCCTCTTCTTCCACCCATCTGCATCATCTCTCATTCTCTAGAAATTCCAGCACGGAAGCAGACATGCTGCCCAACCTTCAAGCTATCTACCTTTTCAACATCTGTGTAGTGGGTCATCCACCTTCCTTTCCGGAAACACCCTGCCATATATATATAAACTAACAAGCAGGGTACAAAAGGACAATAAGTTCAAATGAAAAAAACACCCAAACCAGAAAATGTAACAATGATGTAACAACCATAAAAAAAAATTGGAGAAAAACTGCAAAAAAAGGGCTGGGGTGACACAGATATGGGGCTGGGTTTTGGGTGCTCTGCTGGTAGAAATGGGGGAGAGAGAGAACTATAGAAAAGGGGGCAGTGTTTGGGTGAAACCACCATCATAACAATCCAATCCAACCAAACCCCATTTTCTTCCACCCCCAACATTAACCAAAACCACCATCCAACATTAACATAAACCCCATTCAAAACACAATCTCAGAAAGCATTAAAATAAAAGGCGCAAATCGGGATTGGGGTTTTTGGTTATTATACCTCCGGACAACTGAATCCTAGGAATTACAACAGATGGGTCTTTGACGGAGAGAGTCTCGGGCGCGGCGAAGTGTTTGAAGGCGAGCCTGGTGGCCTTGCTCTGCACCTCTTGGGAGGGGTGTACCTAGAGCAGGGGAAGGCGTCGCATGGGGCTGCTGCGGCGGACATGCTGCTATGGGCGGACGTGCTGCTGCGGCTGGAGATGGGCGTCGTCTGGAGTGGAGGCGCTAGCGTGAGAGGGAGAGAAGGATGGGAATGGCCTGGAGAGAGAGGTGGGGCGCGTGAGATGGGTTTTGGATGGAAGTTCTGAGAGGATGATGGTAGTGGTGGTCTGCTAGGAAGATGATGGAGCCTGGAGGAGATGGGTTGGGTGGAGGATGATGGGCGCAGAGATCGAGATGCGGAGATCAGAGAAGGAGACCAGGGATCTGCGCATGGAGTTCTGGATGAGAAGAGAATAGGTGTGATGGGGAGAGAGAGAGAGACGAAGGTTTTGGGTTTTTGTGGGCGGGAGGGATATAAGAGTGGAAGGATTAAGTAACTTTTAGCGGCGGCCAACGCCTGATGGACGCTAAAAACTCATTATACCCTTGAAATTATTGGCCGCCGCTGCTTATTCGACGGTAAAAATAAAAAATTTTCCCGCAAATCGTTGGCGCCATTGGATAAATGTTTTTAACGACGGTAATTGCGAAGGCCGTCGGTAAAAGTAACTTAAAAATTGTGCTATAGCAGGGCTTATCTATGGCCGCCGCTATAAGTGTCTTATAGAGACGAATTTGACCGGCCGCCGCTATAAGTTCGACGCTAAAAATGTATTTTCTTGTAGTGATAGCCGAATCCATGCAAAAGACTCCTAATCATAATCCACGAAGAATATCAGTTTGTATCGAATTTCTTCCTAGATTCCGGATCAAATTGAGCTTTTTGCGCCATTCTCGCTTTAGCAGGCAGGAGTTTCGTTATAGCGAGACCACTTTCTGCCTCTGACAGATTTCGGCCTTACAAATGGAGAACGAGAAAATCCACCAATTCCGCAAACTCTACAAACACTAAACAAGCACTGAGTGAACTTCTCCTACGCCACAAATCGTCCTTAGTAAGGAAACCCCATAGAAGAGCTGTCCACCTAAAAGCAATCACCCTTGGAGGAGCTGGTATCTTACAAATGGTAGCCCGACAGCAGAGTCCCCCTTCCCACCTCCTAGTGCTGAAACTGTGGCAACTGTGTAACAACCACCCTTGTTTCCAATCCCCAGTCTCCTGTTTACGCCCTCTATCAGAATGTAGATTTCAGTCACTGACGTTACATAGCCTGGAACTGCTACTCTTGTTTTGTCAAAATTCCGCCTAATGACTGGCCCCAAATTGGGATACACCAAACTTGGCCACATTAATAAATAAAATAACATCATGCTGTCTAGTTGGAACGAATTATAAGAAATGATCATTTTTCTCTTTCTCCTTAAAAAGTGGCAAAAAGAGTTGAAGTTTTTGCGGAGGACATTTTCCCTATCCTTAAGTTTACTTTACAAACTTTGTCTGCGACCACTATCCAATAGAATGTCCACATTCTTGGAGGAGTATACCCTGTCAAACCTGTAAAAATGGCAAAAAATAATCAGAGTGGAAAAAAAGAAAAAAAAAAAAAAAAAACCACAAACAGTGAGAAAATTTTAAAACCTTCTAGAAGGACAGAGTTTTCAAAATCCTGACATCACTATCGTCCTTGCAAATAAAAACATTCATTATCAAACCTAAGTACATCACAAGCTTCCATTTTTCAATTTCATAAAATTCTTTTAAACCTAATAACCCAAACCAGCCTCCCAGACCCCATTCATTCATTTTTTTTTTCTAGATGTGCAACTTACTGATAAGCTTCGTCATCCCTCCCCTCCACCCCGTACACCAGCAAACACTTCCCCGGAACCCCAAAATAGATTGCACTCATACTGTCCAAATTTGAACTTGGTTTCCCATGAAACTCATTGTAGATTTACTCCCATCCATCAAACATGGACTAAAGATTAGAGATCCTAGCGTCACTGTTGAATTCCTTGCTTTTGAATTATTATTTGCAGGTATGTCCTGTCTGTGCAGAGAATTTAGGAAGGGACATGATTGGGCATTTTACAGTACAGCATGCTCATATGCTCAAGGTAAGAGTGATTTTGTGTGTGTGGAATTCTTAACTGAGTTTCTATATTTAAACTCTTTGTGCATTGTGAACTTTACAGTGGAGGAAATCTCAAAGACCAGGTCAATGGACAAATCGTTCAGCAATGCTGGGCAAGGGACAGCGAGAAGCGAGTTCTGTTTTTGGAGATGGAGTTGCATCTACAAATAGAAGGAGAAATACAGATGATTCTATCCCTGATCCGCTTCTGTCACCATTTCTCCATGGTTTAGCTGTTCCAGACATCAATGATGTTCAAGAGGCAAGTTCTGTCATTGAAGCTGTTGTGTCAACATCTTTAGATGCACAGAGGTACTTGCTATTTTGAATCTCGCTACCTAATGATACTTTAGCATTGTTATTTACTGGCTGACGGTAAATGTGAGAATTTTTGTATTGATCCAACTTTAGCATTGTTATTTACTGGCTGATGGTAGAATTATGTGACAATTGCAGTATGCTATGACGATTGGCATATAGCGGACTTGCTTGCATAAATGCATTTTACTATTCCATTTGTCATCTTTATGTTAGAATACTGTAGATTCACAAATAATTCTATTTATGAGCACTAGATTGTTGTTTCTAAAGTAGGATACTTGAAGAAAGTGTTAAGAAGGAATGCAAGGTTCAATGAATTGAATTTCGGAGTCCCCACCCAGATTGTTGGACTTTTGTTCTTATAGGAGATACCATTTAATGGGTTATCAAGAGGCAAACTTTCATAGTAAGCTAAAAAAAAGGTTGCAGTCAATAGTATATCATCTATTTAGGGAATGTCACAACTCCTTTCATAAAACAGTGAAGTAAAAGTTTCAAAGCAGTCAATGATGTATCACATATGTATTAGGAAATTCAGACACATCAACTATGCAAGGCATATTTTTTGTAAAATTCACTCTAGGATGGAGTGTTAGTGTGTTACCATAAATGGACAACCTGGTGATGAACCAATTCTTTTTTGGTCTGTCTTCTTTCTTTCAGAGTACCTTGTGAAAAATAGTTTATGTAGAACATCAATAGGAATGGAGCTAAAGCCTATTACTAAGCTCATTTTCTATGATGGCCCATCATAATATTAAAAAATATGTTCGATAGAAGCATGTCATCTGAGATAATTGGAAAAGCACTATATGTTATTTAATGGTATGCCACTTTTCCAGGATATTAATTAGTATCACAGTACATATACATATGGTGCTGGGATATATATGAATTATTAGATGATGGCCTCTGCTCTTATTGAATCTGTAATGTACACTGTTGGATGTTAACTACATTAAATTAATTTCTTATTTATATTAATGTGGAAAATATGGCAACGAGGTAAGAGGTTTTTCTCCTTGTGTTATTTATTCACTCATTTTGTCTCTCTGAAACGGGAACTTTATTAATGAAGGAAACTGCCCAGTATAAGCCAAAGCCTAACAAGCAGAAGAAACTTGGACGTCTATCAGAATGAGACTAAACCATCTTGAACTATAAGCACATTAAGATCCCGCACTACTACTTTTGCCAAGAGGTCCACCATTTGAGTTAGCACTTCGCTTAATATGAGAAAATGAAGCACCAAGAAGCCAAGCTAGGTCCACCACTTCTTCTGTCACATCTGCAAGCACCCATAGGGTCTCATGGCTCTAATCCCATTGAATAGACATAAAGAAATCCCTTCAACAGGAATCTGACGAAGATTCAAGTGAAGGGCTTCACGAAGACCAAAACTTATGGCCATCATCTCCGCCTTATTGATGGTGCAAAAGCCTGCAGGGCCGGAGAAGGAAAGGTTTGAGAGCTTGCATTGTCATAAATGACCCATGTAAACCTCCATCCAATTCCTGAATTTCGTCTTGCAGTTCCAACAAAATTTAATTTCAAAAATCTGGCCAGAGGGGAAGACCACCTTGTAAAAAATCCAAGATGATGGGAAGAGAAAGGAACCTCATGCCAATTTCTCATAATCATTGCTATATAGATATCCTGAAATTGTGGAAGTTGGAAATCTGAGTTGTGACATAGAATCTGACCTATCTGCAGCCAGCAAATGTTCTAGACAATAAATGTCATACACGTTGCAAAATGTTCTAGACAATAATATACTATCTGCCTTATATTTGCAGCAAATGTTCTCGACAACAAAACACGTTGCAAGATCCTCCTTGCTTTACTGAATTTCCATGTATCATGTTTCTTAACTTCTGAAAATAGTGATGGTTTGTTAAGTCATGTTTCTTCAGAAGAATGACTTTCATTCTGAGTTTTGATGTTTTTTGAAACTTTCTAGATGAGTAGCTTACTGAATATTCTTTTTTACTTTTTCCTAATAAATGGACTCAAATGCAGCACAGAGCTGTCAACATCAAATGGAGATCGAGAGCAGGATGATGAAGAAAGACGGCAGCGAGCTGAGTTTATTCAGCAGTTAGTTCTGTCAACTGTTTTCTAAGCATTCCCCTTCAGAGTCCATTTTACATTTATAGCAAGCTCTAATTGAAAATCTAAGGACTTCCAATTGGTGTCACTGGTCTGCCCATCCATCATCAATGAGGCTGCCGGATTACTCCATAGTGTATTTTGGAACAGTTATAGCTCAATCCAGATGGAACATAATTGAAATGCATCTGGTTCATAGTCCTAATGTATATCAGTGCTCATATGAACTGTTTATTGGAAATTTTATAATAGTATCTTGCTTCCACATGCTTGTCTGTGGGACATATTCATTCATCTGATTGCCTTTAGTGATGAGCATCTTCCCCAAGTAAAAAGTGGATGGGCAATGTGTTGATACTGTTGCCTTGTCTTTGAATGATTTTGTCCCCATATGTTCTTTTATCAGCTTGTGCTGATCCTATACATGTAGCTGGCCATGAACACTTGTCAATTCAATTTTTGAGTCTATTGAAATAGAAGTTACCTTGAAAAGTCCTATATTTTTAGAATAATGAACATTGATTAAGCCAAAATAAATAATTAAACCCATAATTAAAACCCATAACCTTGGATGACCACAATTAAATCGATGGCGTCCCACTTGATTTAACTTTTGACTCATCAAAGATCAAGCACTTTATTTTCTTGTAGGGACTTCCAAAACTTTGTTAAAATGACGTTCCTCCTGTTTTCTTTTCAAAGTATGGATGGGCAAGAACAACCTTTTATAGGTCGGAGATTGCAAAAGTCTCTCAAAGTTGGCTCATCTCCAATCTCCATTATACTTCTTGTGCACGTATTCACATCTTGACTATAAAAATCTTTGCTTTCTTAATTCCGACGAAAGCGCCATTGCAATGACCAAAATATCCTTGCGGCCTATTGGTACTAGTGGAGTAGGATTGACCCGCAATACAGAACCTATAGGTGTAACCTTTCGCTCAATACTAGAATTGACAGCTGAAGCATCTAAGGCTGCATCAATCGGGGATACACGACAGAAGGAATTGTTCTATCTCCAAACTTCACCTTCATCAAGGGTAGGTTTATTTCAAGAATCTTTTTTCTTTGTATCCCGAATCATGTCTCTTTCTCGTAAGACTGACCCTGAACAATCCGGTAAATCCAGAATACAAGATATAAACCCAACAATCTCCACCTTGGCTTGAATTCCATACAACTCATGCCATAGGACATAACCAACAATATCTTTCCATTACTTTGCCGTCAGGTACGCAATCTCTTCAACACTCTAACATGTTGAACCAACATTCAGACTTTGATTTTTCACAGTCTCCTTTTCCCATCAAAATTGTCCACTTTGAACTTGACGTTCCATTGATGACATAATGAGTTCGTTTTAGATCACTTACTCTACCACTCTCAATTTGTCTAAATTTCTGCACCACGCTGTAGATCTTGTCTCCACGAGCACGCAGAATCAAACAAATCTAAAATTCAACTCCATATGACATCGATATTGCAGAAACAATGTTTTACCTTCCTATTGGTCAAACTTCCCCTTTGTCCGTTGGATCACCAACAGGCCCGACGGAGGTAGGAGAGGTCGAGAGGGGTCAATTGCCTCCTCTCAACTTCGTTGATTTGTGAGAATACATGGGGAAGGTTTCAAGAATTTTAAGAGGTTGTTTTGATCCATTGCATGTTTGTCCCTTCTCATCTACTCTTTTCCTTTAAGAAGAGGAGAACTTAAAAGGTTTTAAGGTCAATTTTGTCTTTCCATAAGGTAACTCCAAATTGTAAGGAGAGTTTTAAGGAGCAAATCATTCATTTCCTCTCCTTTTTTCTCTGAAATGAAAGACTTGGTAATAGACATTTCTCATCCACGACATTTTGAGATAACTTGGATTTGATCATCTTGATTATCCATTATTAGATTCAAATAGGAGTTGGTCCCACCATATTTAAGCATGCATTTAAAATATGATGTGCTCAATCTTATGGTGGGACTAACCTCTATTTGAGCAAAATTCAGATATAAAGTGCACTATAAAAGTAGGGCATTTATTCTAAGTAGTGTGAATATTACACCTTGATTCTTAACCTTTTTATGGCATGTCACCGCCCATCAAACCATAACATGTAACCAATCAATGGAATTTCAACTATTCATATCTACCATAACATCATGGTCCATTAAATGGTCACAAGTAACAATTCAACATATTTTTATTAATTAATTATGAGAAGATTCATTAACATGTGATCCCATATAGGTTTTACTTTGATTAGAGTGAGATACAACTATAAGTCATAAAAGAAAGGTAAATGATTATTTTGAGCTATTTGAATTCATTATAATGGGCCACATTATTTTTGTATATTAATTGTCCCTAAAGTCTTGAGAAATTGTGCCTTAAAAATATTGTTGAAGTATTTTCAAATTTAGAATTTTTCTATAAATTTTAGTAAAAACTCTTTAAATAAGAAATAAATTTACTTTTTAAATGATAAGTAAAAAATCAACAAGTTTATTAATCCCTAATGAAAAAAAAAAAAACTCTTCCTCTGCCATTGTCAGACGATTATAGCCTGCCCCCACTGGATGAAAATCCTAGCTCCTTCACTGACCGCCAATGTTCTTCTACACCCGCATAGATCCGCTCCAGTCTTTGGTTCTCGGGTTTGCTGAAACCGGAGAAGAAGAGAATCTGTGATAAACATGATCTAATCTGCAGTGGGGCATAATACACAAGCCGTCGTTGTAGAACCGAAAACGATCCGGGCTTGTCGAATCAGATCGTTCTGATCGTAGGTGGGCCGCCAGACCGTCAGAGTGATAAAGAAAAACTGTATAAACAAAGGAACCAACTCGAATGATCTCATTAATTATTGAGTGGCCTATAGATAGGCAATACAAAAGGGAAGCAACTAACACATTAATGCATACAAGTAGGACCATGAACCCATATTCCTACCTGCTGCAACTACTACCAAAAGACCAGGAAATAAACAAACCACTTCCTAAAGACCAGGACAAAATAACAATCAATACTGCTAGAGACTTGGACAAATGACCTGTTGCACAACCATATTTCAACACCCTCCCTTGAACTAATTTCTGCAGAAATCAGTTCAAATAAATCTGAAAACTTTCCTTCAAGCAGCTTCCTTTGACGAACATACTCCAAGCAACTTTCGAAGCTTTACAAATATGGCTGACTTCAGAGGTTTAGTCAGAATATCAGCCACCTGATTTTCACTCTTACAGAACACCAAATCAACAACATTATCCTTGCACAAATCACGTAGGAAATGGAATTGTACATCTATATGTTTGCTCCTTCCATGTAAAACTGGATTTTTTGAAAGCTTTATGGTAGAAACATTATCACAGTAAATCAAAGTTGGACCTGATTAATGATTATGTAGAACTTCCAATAACCTTCTCAACCAAATGGCTTGACACGAACTTGATGATGCAGCGACAAACTCAGCCTCTGTAGTTGATAAAGTCACTATCTGTTGCTTCTTTGATGACCATGATACAGCTCCAGAACTCAGTAGAAAAACAAAACCTGATGTACTCTTTCAATCTTGAAGATCTCCAACGTAGTCACTATCAGAAAAACCAACCAGCTGCTTCTCTTTTGTTCCAGCTTTATAAAAAATTCCAAAATCAGAAGTACCTTTCAAATAACGAAAGATCCTTTTTGCAGCTAAGAGATGAGTCTTAGTTGGGCTCTCCATGTATCGACTTATTACACCAACAGCATGCATGATGTCAGGTCTTGTTGAAGTTAGATACATCAAACTTCCAACTATCTACTTATAAAGAGTAGCATTTATCTTCTTCCCTCCATCATCTCTTAGCAACTTTAAGCCACAGTCAGTTGGAGTACAGACTGAGTTGCAATCTTTCATATGGAACCTATCCAAAATTTCGAGAGTATATTTTTTTTTGTGAAATAAAAATACCAGCAGAGGACTACTCAACTTCGATTCCAAGAAAATAATGCATTAACCCCAAATCTGAAATATCAAATTCAGCCATCATATTTGCTTTGAAGGTATCAAGCATGACACTATTAGTACCAGTAAAAATGAGGTCGTCGACGTAAAGACACACAACCAGTATGTCTCCGTCATTTCCAAGCTTTGTATAGAGTGTGTGCTCATAAGGACATTTGTGAAAGCCTTCTCTAGAGAAATAAGCATCTATATGACTATACCAAGCTCTTGGTGCTTGTTTTAGTCCGTATAATGCTTTCTTTAATTTGTATACCTGATTCTCATGACCTTGCTTCACATATCCAGGAGGTTGATTAACGTAGACTTCTTCTTCTAATTCTCCGTTTAAAAATGCGGACTTCACATCCAGTTGATAGATAGGCCAGGCATTTTGAGCAGCCATGGATAGGACCAATCGAATGGTGTCGAGCCTTGCAACTGGAGCAAAAACCTCCTTGTAATCAATCCCAAATTCCTGCTTGTATCCTTTTGCAACTAGCCGAGCTTTGTACTTGTCAATTCCACCATCTTTACGTAGCTTTGTTTCATAAACCCATTTGACATCAATGGATTTATGCCCTTTAGGAAGATCTGTGAGCACCCAAGTGTTATTTTTTTCAATTGATTTGATCTCTTCATTCATAGCATTTTGCCATTTTGTATCCTTTACAGCTTCTTGGAATATAAGAGGATCACAATCTGCAAACAAAGCAAAATGAGCAATAGTATCATCATTAGATAAGTCGTCACCACTTACATAGTCAATCATCCAAGCAGGTCGCTTTCTGAAGCGTGGTTGATCTTCAATAATTGGATCATTTGCAAGCAAATTTCCATCTAAAGGTTGCTGGTTAGTGTGATCTACATCAGAAGATTGCACTAGAGGCTCGATTATGTCTACAACATCATCAAAATTGACTGGGATTTGTTGCTGCTGTGATCCATTTTCAGTCCAATTCCATGTATTATCCTCATAAAAAATGACATCTCTGCTGATGACAATTTTCTTTGTGAGTGGATGGAATAATTTATAGGCTTTTTGAGACTTCACTCACACCTAGAAAGACACATTTCTCGCCTTTATCATCAAGCTTCTTTCGGTTCTCATCCGGAATCTTGGCATATGCTCTGCACCCAAATATTTTGAAATGATCTACTGCTGGCTTCCTTCCATTCCAAGCCTCCTCAGGTGTCATGTTTTTGACTGAAAAAGTAGGACTTCTATTCAACACATGGATGCTCCAATTTACTGCCTCAGGCCAAAAATTCTTTGGAGTTTTCCCTCTGGACAGCAAGCTCCTCACCATGTTGAGAATGGTTCTATTTTTCCTCTCCGATACGCCATTCTGCTGCGGTGAGTAAGCAGCAGTGAGTTGCCTTCGAATGCCATCCTTGGCACAAAAAGCATCAAATTCTTTTGAACAAAATTCTCCACCACGATCAGT
Organism: Persea americana; assembly: GCA_029852735.1. Lineage (NCBI taxonomy): Eukaryota > Viridiplantae > Streptophyta > Magnoliopsida > Laurales > Lauraceae > Persea > Persea americana. The sequence continues at coordinate 18,554,525 of CM056813.1, read as the reverse complement.
GCGAAAAATTTTAATGGCTCTTCTTGATTCGTTTTCAACTTGTGCCTTGAAGCTTGTAAACATACCAAAAGCCTCTGATTTTTCCTGGAGAAAATAAATCCAAGTTTTGCGACTAAAGTCATCGGTAAAAGTAAGAAAATACCTTTTACCCCCGTTAGAAGTTGGATTTATTGGCCCACATATATCGGAATGAACCAACTCTAAGACGGTCTTAGCTCTCCATGAATGGCCTTTAGGGACTTGAGTACAATGTTGTTTGCCAACAACACAGTCCTCACAAACTTGAGAGGGAATATCGATTGGAGGAAGACTCGTCACCATATCTATCTATCTATCTGAATGTGTTATCACTACACTCAACTAGAGGCCTTGAAACCACTATCCCTTATTCCTTAAAATTCCTTAAAATTCACCAGGACATGTGGCAAAAGCTCTACAATAACCTCCATCTCCACACTAATCTCTCTCCACTAACTCAACCATCCTCTCTGAAACTGCTATGTATAACTGAATGGAAGTGCTCTCCCACCCATACTTTTTAAAATATACAAGGTTTTAAAATAACTAAAAAATTGCTTGAGCAATTTAAAAAAGGCCTTAAATACACAAACAACATTTAACAAAATAAAATAAAAAAACCCCAACAAAAGGTTCCAAAGTTAAAAAATAAAAAAATAAAAAATAAAATGGCAATTGGAGCTGTACTTCAAGGGTCTAATTTATATTTTAATATTAGTGTTAGGTTTAATAGCCCAAAAAAAAAAAAAAATAACCACTAGCGGAACCCTGTGCTACGCACAAACCCAAGTTATCTTCGAACTTTGCTATCAATGTCTTAAAATTCTTAAATAAGGTTATTGATCATACCATATTTTACTGTGTTTGAAGGTGTTATAAATAGTAAAATTATGTTAATAAATTGACAAAATAAAAAAGATATAGTAGGGATTATGGCACTAAAATATGACTGTGGGAATGTGATTTTGAGATATTTTAAGAAGTATTTGGGACTCCTGCTCCAAATCCCCAATGGCCTGCATTTTTTAAGTTAATTTTTATTTAAGAAAAAAAGAGAATAAATATAATATTAGTGGGACTTCTATAATGGCTTAGGCCATGCAATTTACATTGCTTAATATTTAAAAATATTTTATCAATATCTAAATCCTATTTTAAACTCATCAATCCACCTGTCCCAGAAGATCAATTCCACATGCAGGGTGAGCTTTGGGCAGATAAAAACAATGAAAAAAAATAGGAAAAAAAAAAAACAAAATAAAAAATTAAGCAAATCAAAAGGGTCCAAAACCTTATAGAACACATTTTCTAATACAATTTCAATAGTTTAGGATTTAATGGCTTTCCAACTTAAAGAACTTAAAGAATTGGGTACTAGGTCTAACTGCAAGCCAATGATTAATTAGGGACCTAGGCATGATATTAGGACCAGTAAATTATATTTCCAAATTCTTTGTTTAATATATTTTTCCTTTTAAAAAAAGCACATTTCTTGAAAAATCTCTATGACCCTTCAACTTTTGGATAATTTTATATCCGGATAAGGTTGTAGAACTATCATACATTTAGATCGAGGCCCAAAGTGAACAATTCTACATCAGGGTGGGCTTTGGGCATATAAAACAATGACTAGAAAACAAAAACAAAAAAAAAAAAAAAGGGTACAAATCTAAAGAAAAAAAAAAAAAAAGGGAGGACTACATTAAAATGACATTTGAAGGTGTACTTCAAGGGTCTAGAATAAAAAAAAATACTAATATAAAAAATTAGTGTCGGGTTAAAGGGTAAAAAAAAAAAAAAAAAAAAAAGAAGAAAGGGTTTTGCTTGGTCCGTGCATAGCACAGGGTTTTGCTAGTATGCTTCTGTTGGAGAGTTTTCAATCCACCAACATTCAAGTGGCCATACCTGAAATGCCAAAGCCGAGAGGAATCCTTCACTTCAGTCATCAAGCAAGATTGGGTGGTTTGTATCTGCAATGGAAACATCCTGTTTTGATTCATCGGAACAATGGCGATCGCTCCTCTTGAGGGATCATATATCTCACAAACTCCTTTCTGAAGGGTTATTACATAACCTTTCTCTTGCAACTGACCAGCGCTTAATAAGTTATTCTTCAAATCAGGAACATACAAGACATTAGAGATTATTTCTACAAAACCATTTTTGGTTTTGTGTGGGTAAAACACCGTAATGACTAAATTAAGCAAGGATTACAGTAGAACTTGCTGTCTACCTCGGCCTCTGTAGTCATAACCCGTCAGCTCGGCAGCTCGGTCAAGAGTGTTAGCACGGCAGGGTGGCTCGGCAGCTCGGCGTGAGTGCTAGCTCAGCACAAAAGCACAGCACGGCCAAGCCATTCTTGGTCTCGGAACAAAATGCTGAAGGCAGAGTGGGCCGCCACCTTCCTCCGGGAAGTACGGCGCGCCCTGACAGATAGGAGCATTCATTTATGACGATAGGATTGCTCATTTATGGCGATAAGAAGTTAGCGTTATCAGCCCTTAACATCAACTGACTGAAGGCATGGAAAGTGAGGATGGGATGTTCCCTTTTCACCTACTGCTACATGTCAGGGTAAGGATCGATGGGACTTCACCCCACCTACCCCCACTCACAGAGAGAATGAACGAGGGGTGCCCGCATATAGGCACTGGGGATGACCCCATGGAGGTACGCGACTCGCAAGACTGACCACATCGTCTCATTCTCCTCTCCTGCCTCCTACTGTTTAGTCTTTTTCCAGAACTAACTCCGGCATCGGAGCGCCTTCCGCTCACGGCAGCTAGGGGCTCTGACCAGAGCCTTTCTCCTTCCCTTTTCAGGTTCCTCAGCCCCGTGGAGGTTCCCGGCGTTCGGTCTTCCCTGATCTAAGAGGTTCATCTCCTCAATCTAAGTAGGTGTTGTTTTTATCGCCTACAGTTTGGCGCCGTCTGTGGGAAATCACTGAACGAAAAGCCTTTCAACACCATGCCTCCAAAAACCAGAAATGGTGAAGGACCCTCCAAGGGCAGGGGACCGACCATGCAGCCTGTGCTGGCACAAGGTCCACCCCCCCAACAGAGAAGATCAGGAGGAAGGTCCCCTACAGTCCAGTCGGTATCACAGTCTAGGGGATTGACGATGCCTTCCCTTCACAATGTCATGCCTCCAGAGCAGCCCCACCACAGCTATGAGCACACCAGGCGAGGTGACAAGTTAGTCACCAGGCTGCGTGAAAAGTCAGCAAGGGCTGGACCTCAGTCCCACCATCAGGCCAACCCTGAAGAAGACAAAAATCCCCGCCTGGACGAGATCAGAGCCCAAAACTGCCTCATTCAGGAGCAGGACGAGCTTATCCTATGGCTCAAACAGCAGCTCCAGGAGAAGAGGAGGGCCCGGAGCCCACTTCATGGGCGCAGCCACGCCTCGGGTCCTCCACCCAGGCACAGCCAGGCTCCTCCGGGCCACGGGCGAGACCTGAGGCACATCCTCGATGACAAAAGGCGTGATCGGATCCACGGAGAAGAGGACTTCAGCAGCAGCCACGACCGCGTGGAGCCAAAGAAGCAGCGGAGGATACCAAAAGACGAAGAGGAGCTCAAGCAGTGGATTGACCGGCAGGTCAGGCAGACCGTTCGCCAGAATATGGAGACTGCTGGTATCGCTCGAGACCAATGCAGCGCCTTTGAAGCTGAAGACACAGGCGCATCTCCTTTCTCCAGGGAGATCAGAAAGTACTCCCTCCCCGAGAAGTTCAACGTCCCGAGGTTCACCCTGTATGATGGAACCTCAGACCCTGCGGCTCACCTCCGACACTATGTCCAGAGGATGTCGGGCTGGGGTGAGGACGATTTCCTGAACTGTCGAGTTTTTTCCTCCAGTTTGGGAGATCTCCCCCTACGATGGTTCTGCTCACTCCCAGGAGGCTCCATCTCCAGTTGGCGACTGCTTCGGACGTCCTTCCTAGAGAAGTTCCAGGCCCACCGCGTCATCCCTAAGACCGATGCTAACCTGATGGCCCTCCGGATGCGAGAGGACGAGAAAGTCACCCAGTTCGCCCGTCGCTTCTGGACTGTTTACAGCCAGATCGAGTGCGCCTTTGAAGAGATGGCGGTGAAATCCTTTCAGCTGGCCCTGCGCTCGGGCATCCAGCTTCGGGCACAGCTGGTCATGTATCCCGTGGCTACCATGAAGGAGCTCATGGCCCGAGTAGAGGAGGATGAGGTCCGCGGGCGGGAGAACTTCAGCCTCTCCTAGAAGGGCCGACCACCCAAAGGAGACACAGACAACAGGTCCTCCAGGAGGGAGGACCGCCGCAGAGACCCATCCCCGGATCGGCACGGGGCCCGGTCCTCAGATCGTCGACGGAACCCCTCCACCTCGGCCACAGCCTTGGGGAGCAGCAGGAGGGCCGGGAACGATGCCGCCACCTTCAAAGCGGTAAACACGATTTTCAAAGAGCCCATCTATAAGCTCCTCCACAAAATAGAGGCACAACCCTTCTTCAAATGGCCGCAGCCCATGAGAGGTGACCCATCTTCCCAGGACCAGGGCAAGTTCTGCGCTTATCACAAGCAGAATGGGCACAGGACTGATGAGTGCAAAAGCTTCAAGTCCCACCTCGAGAGCCTTGTGAAAGAGGGGCACCTGAGGGACTACGTCAAGGAGGAAGGACGGGACAGCAGCCGACCTCCGCGCCGGCATGATGGCGGACAGGATAGGGAGCCGGAAGGCATCATCAATGTCATCCACCTCGCTCCCCCAGCGAAGGGGAGCTCCCAGTCCCGTGCCGGGGCCCGAAGAGCCTCCCATTAGAAGCAGGTGTTGACTGCGGCGCCGGGCCCAGCTGCAAAGAAGGCCAAGACAGAGGGTCCTAGAATATGGTTCTCCGACAGGGATCTAGAGGATGTAGAACTCCCACATAACGACCCTCTGGTGCTCACCTTGAAGCTGCAGAACTTCTTGGTTCAGAGAGTCCTTGTCGATCCAGGCAGCTCGTCCGAGATCCTGTACTACGATTGCTTTCAGAAGCTCAAACTCAAGGACGAGGACCTCCAAACTGCCCAAACTCCTCTCGTCGGCTTCAGCTCAAAACCAGTGTACGCGAAGGGGAAGATCTCCCTCAGAGTCCAAGTAGGAGGCGCCTCCAGGCAGGTTGACTTCCTGGTCGTCGACGTCCCCTCCCCGTACAATGTCATAATGGGAAGGACGTGACTGCATGGCATGAAGGCTGTGCCCTCCACCCGTCACCAGAAGCTCAAGTTCCCCCTAGATAACTCTTCCGGTCGGACCGACGTGATCACTATCAGAGGCGACCAGCACATGGCCAGACAATGCTTGATGGCCGTGCTGTCTGGAGAAGCCGAATCATCCCAGGTCCATATGGCCGAGCTGGACAGGGAAGGCGAGCTTGGGGATGTTGGCAGGGCTCCGGCGCAGAAAAGCATCGAGGACCTCACCGAGGTCAGGATCGACCCCGCCGACCCGAACAGATTTTTCCTAGTCTGAAGCCAGCTCCCCGAGGACAAGAAGACACAGCTGCTGGACCTCCTCCTCGAGAGTAAAGAGATCTTTCCGTGGACACCTTACGAGATGCCCGGCATCGACCCAGCAGTCATGTGCCACAAGCTGAATGTGGACCCTAACCACAAGCCCGTAATCCAAAAAGCTCGCCGAACCCGGGTCCCACAAACTGAGGCCGTAGCGGAAGAGGTCGAAAAGCTGCTCGAAGCGCAGGCGATAAAAGAGGTCCACTACCCGCAGTGGCTAGCCAACACAGTAGTAGTCAAGAAGAAGACGGGGAAGTGGAGGGTCTGCGTCGACTTCACTGACCTCAATGCAGCCTGTCCCAAAGACAGTTTCCCCCTTCCAAAGATCAACCAGCTCATTGACGCCACTGCCGGACACGACCGTATGAGTTTCCTCGATGCTTACCGAGGATACCACCAGATACCTCTGTTCGTACCTAACCAAGAGAAGACAACCTTCATCACACCCCGGGGCACCAACTGTTATAAGGTGATGCCCTTCGGGCTGAAGAACGCATGGGCTACATACTAGCGGCTAGTGACCAAGATGTTTCAAGCACAGCTAGGGGGGACTATGGAGGTCTACATCGACGATATGGTCGTCAAGTCCAGAGAATCGCAGGACCATTTGGCCGACCTCCGCCAGGTTTTCGGCATCCTCCGCCAGTTCCAGTTGAAGCTAAATGCATCCAAATGTGCCTTCGGTGTCGGCTCCGGAAAGTTCCTGGGGAGCCTGGTCACGAGAAGTGGGATTGAAGCAAACCCTGACCAGATCTCGGCGATCCAGGAGCTCCAGAGCCCGACCTCGGCTAAACAAGTTCAGAGGCTAATCGGCATGGCTGCCGTGCTCAATCTCTTCATCAGCCGAGCTTCCGACAAGTGCAGGCCTTTTTTCCAGCTCCTACACAAAGGCTCAAAATTCCAATGGACGCCGGAATGCGATCAGGCCCTGCAACAGCTCAAGTGCAACCTCTCTTCACCTCCGCTACCGTCGACCCCAACCCATGGCGAAGCACTGTATCTGTACCTCGCGATCTCGGACCACGCAGTGAGCTAGGTGCTCATCAGAGAAGAAGATGGTCAGCAGAGGCCTATCTATTACACCAGCAAGATCCTGCTCGACGCCGAGACCCGGTATTTACAGCTCGAGAAGCTTGCCCTAGCGCTAGTCAGCACCTCGCGAAAGCTCTCCCATTACTTCCAAACTTTCACCATCGTGGTCGTGACCAAGCACCCACTGAAGGCTCTCTTCCGAAAGGCAGACTTCTCCGGTCAAATCTCCAAATGGGCTGTCGAACTAGGGCAATACGATATCAAGTATCAGCCCAGAACGACCATCAAATCCCAAGTTTTAGCGGACTTCATTGTCAAATTCACTTCTCAGAGTTCGGCGCCGACCTTACTCGACACCGAACTAGGGGGCCGTGAGGATACAGAGGCAGCAACCGAGACAGAGCATGAACAGTCCTGGAAAATCTTCGTCGACGGATCCTCAACGTCCAATAGGGCTGGCGCTGGCATAGTCCTCCAGTCTCCGGAGGGCATTGTCATCGAGCAAGCTCTAACATTCGGCTTCAAAGCGTCCAATAATGAGGCCGAGTACGAAGCACTCATTGCCGGGCTGAACAGTGCCAAAATCTTGGAAGCTCGACATATTGTGGTTTTCAGCGATTCCCAATTGGTGACGAACCAGCTCAGCGGAGACTACCTGGCTCGGGACGACAGAATGGCGGCCTACTTAGCTCACACGAAGGAACTCCTCTCCCAGTTCGAAAGGACCGAGATTCGACAAGTCGGCAGAGAGTCCAATTCCTATGCCGACGCCCTTGCCAGCCTCGCCTCAGCGGTCGAGGCCGGTAATAGAAGAATTGTCGAAGTAGAGACACTGCGCGAGCCCAGCATCGAACTACAGCGACCGTGGCAACTCATGTGCGTGGATCTTGGTCCGAGCTGGATGGACCAGGTCATCGCCTATTTGAAGGACGACCTGCTGCCCGAAGACAGGTTGGAGGCACAGAAGATTAGGCTGAAAACAGCCCGGTTTTAGCTCTCCCCAGATGGCAAGCTCTACAGGAAGTCGTTCACCGGACCCTACCTCCAGTGCGTCCACCCGAGCAGAGTCGACGATTTCCTTTACGAAATTCATGAGGGGATCTGCGGCAGCCACATCGGAGGTCAGTCGGTCGCCTACCGAGCAATCAGCCAAGGGTACTGGTGGCCGTACATGCAGAAGGACGCTCAAATCTATGCCAGGAAATGTGAGAAGTGCCAGAAGTTCTCACACTCTCTCCACAAGCCAGCGCAGAACCTAAGACCTCTATCCAGCCCGTGGCCTTTTGCTCAGTGGGGCCTGGACATCGTCGGTCCGCTACACCGAACTCCAGGGAACAAAAGATGGCTGATAGTAGCTACGGACTACTTTTCAAAGTGGGTCGAAGTGGAGCCTCTGTCCTCCATCACCGAGCAAGACACGAAGAACTTTGTGTGGAAGGACATCATCACGAGATTTGGAATCCCTTGAACTCTCATCTCCGACAATGGGACCCAGTTCGACTTCAACTTCTTCAAAAGCTTCTGCCAGGAGTACGGCATCCGAAACGACTACTCCACCCCGGCGTACCCACAGAGCAATGGCTAGGCCGAGATCTCAAACAAAGTGATCCTTGACGGACTCAAGAAGAGACTCTACCGAGCTAAGGGGAGGTGGGCAGAAGAGCTTCCTAGTGTTCTATGGGCTTACAGGACAACTCCAAGGCGCTCCACCTCGGCTACACCATTCTCCCTTGCCTACGGCATGGAAGTAGTCATTCCCCTTGAGGTCGGCCTCCCGACCTTGAGGTCGGAAATCTGTAACCAGGGGTTGAACGACTTGAATATGGCTCGAGAGCTAGATTTCGCGAAAGAACGAAGAGAGACAGCAGCTATCCACCTAGCTGCCTATCAACAGCAGTTGGCCAGGAGATACAACCAGAAGGTCAAAGCAAGAAGATTCGCGGTGGGGGAACTAGTCTTGAAGAAAAAACTTCCTGGCGACCGGAATCCTACTGAGGGGAAGTTAGCACCCAATTGGCAGGGGCCATATAAAGTGCTATCAACAGCGGGAAGGGCTGCGTACAGGCTCGAGGACATGGAAGGCACGGAGCTGCCGCAACCATGGAACACGATGCATCTTAAAAAGTTCTACTTTTGAAAACATGTAAAAGGGTTCGAACAGCAATAAAAGTGAACATTCTTGAGAAGATCTTTTCCAAAATTTGCTTCCAAGTTATGCAGCTCGGCCGCGATGCCAGCTATCTATTTAGGGTCCAGTGACAGCACCACCCCGCGGCTCGGCAGCTCTGTTCAGAGTGCCAACCGTCCTCAGCTCGGTGCCAGCACCAGCTTTGGTGGCATAGCCATGAGCACCACAGGGTCTGGTGACTACACCACCCCGCGGCTCGGCAGCTCTATTCAGAGTGCCAACCGTCCTCAACTCGGTGCCTGCACCAGCTTTGGCGGCACAGTCATGAGCACCACAGGGTCCGGTGAATGCACCACCCCGCGGCTCGGCAGCTCTGTTCAGAGTGCCAATCGTCCTCAGCTCGGTGCCTGCACCAGCTTTGGTGGCACAGCCATGAGCACCACAGGGTCCGGTGACTGCACCACCCCGCGGCTCGGCAGCTCTGTTCAGAGTGCCAACCGTCCTCAGCTCGGTGCCTGCACCAGCTTTGGCGACACAGCCATGAGCACCACAGGGTCCGATGACTGCACCACCCCGCGGCTCGGCAGCTCTGTTCAGAGTGCCAACCGTCCTTAGCTCGGTGCCTGCACCAGCTTTGGCGGCACAGCCATGAGCACCACAGGGTCCGGTGACTGCACCACCCCGCTGCTCGGCAGCTCTGTTCAGAGTGCCAACCGTCCTCAGCTCGGTGCCTAAACCAGCTTTGGCGGCACAGCCATGAGCACCACAGGGCCGCGGCTCGGCAGCTCCGTTCAGAGTGCCACCCGTCCTTAGCTCGATTCCTGCACCAGCTTTGGCGGCACAACCATGAGCACCTCAGGGTCCGGTGACAGTACCACCCCGTGGCTCGGCAACTCTGTTCAGAGTGCCAACCGTCCTCAGCTCGGTGCCTGCACCAGCTTTGGCGGCACAGCCATGAGCACCTCAGGGTCCGGTGACAGCACCACCCTCGGCTCGGCAGCTCAGTCAGAGTGCCAGCCTTCCTAGCTCGGTTCCGGCACCAGCTGCGGCGGTAAAGCCAAAAACGTCCAAGAACACTGACTTTGGCACTCTGGAACACCTCAAGTTGTCAGCTTCCGCTCTCAAGGGTTATGGACGCTGATCAGGACCACGGTTCATAAACTAAATCTCGGTCATGGGCAGACATCCAATTTTAAGAGTTACATGGAGTTTGGTTATCCAGACCAACTACTTAGCAAATAAAGCACAATAAGATAGACGTCGACCACACACCCATTTCGTCAGAGACAAGGGAAAAGAAAGCCAAAGAATGCGAAGAAAGTTGCTGTTTCATTAATTGAAATCCTGATTACAAGACGGATAGAAATACAATGAAAGAAAAATTACAAAAAGGTCTCAGAGGGCTGCAGCTTCCACATTGCAGTCAATCTCTGGAGGAACCTCGGCCACTACTGCACTGGCCTCGGGAGCGGTCGGGGTGGTTTCAGAGACGACCGCGCTAGCTTCAGGAACGCTAGCCTCAGGAGCGGCGGCTTTGAGAAGGGCCTCGATGACCGCGGGCGCAGGGGAGTCTTCAAGGTTAGCGCTGGCAGCTGGAGGAGCCTCTGGAGGCGCCTCGGGGGCAGCGCTCGCCTCCGGGCAGGCTTGCAGAGGAAGGCAAGGGGAAGCCCGAGACACGGCTACAAGTTCTGAGTCCGAGCGAGGGAACCTTGGGGGATTCCTGAGGAGAGGGCTATCCTCAGGGACCCCAGCCTTCTTCAAGGCTGCTTTCCATCCGAGATCCCAGGCTCGGTCCCGGATCCTTGGTAGCTGAGCCTTGTAGTCAGCCGTCAGTCTGCCAACCTCCTCCCCCATGATGGAGTTATGCTCAGCCAGGAACTCCTCCTTGAGCCTGGCTTCTTGTTTCGCCAGAGCAGACTCGATCTCAGCCGCTTTCCCCCTCAACGCCATCTCCAGGGAGCCTTGCGCCTGGTTCCGCTTAGAGAGGAGCCTCTTGTTTGTCCCCCTGACATCCCGCAGGTCCTCTTCCAGCCGCCCCACCACGGTCCAGAGTTCGTCAAGCTCAGAGGCAAGATGGAGGTTCTGGGTCCCCTCTTCCTTTAGCTCATCCCTGAGGCGCTCGACCACGACCTGGGACTCTTCGAGGTCGAAGATGAGGCCAGCATTTCTGCCCACCTCTTCTACCAGCATCGCCTCCTTAGCCGCTAAGGACGCCCGCAGCTCCTCCCTCTCGACCACCCATTCTGCCTCCCTGGCCTCGGCTGCGTCCAGCCTCTCTATGCCCATCTGGCATTTCTGCAACAGCTGCAAGAAGAGAACCAGATGTCAATAAAAGAACACCGAACTAAAAGCTTTGGGGAGATACTGTACTTACCGATACCAGCGAGCGCATCGAGGAGAGCAAGAGCGACTCGTTGTCCATCCCAGCCCACCTCGCCATGTCCTGAGGAAGGACGCAGGCGCGTCCCAGCGCGGCGACCACTTGGGGATTGGTAGCACGGTCTGTCTCGGCCAGCTGCCTCCCCAGTACTTCCTCGATGGCCGGTCTCCACGGAACCAGAGGAGGGGGCGAGATCGTTCCGCCAGCAGGCGGAGGCAAAGAGGGGCCAGGCGAGGCCTCAACCCTTGCTCTCTTCTCAGGTCGCCCCCCCTCAGTGACCTCGGCGGAGCGAGCCCGACCTCCAGCCCTTGTAACACGATCGGGGGGTGAGTTGTCCACGACGATGGTTGCAGGAGGCAAAGCCGAGGCGACCACGACTGCAGCTAACTGAGTGGCCTCGGTCGCGGCTGCGCTGACCGTCTCGGCATCTGGGGCAGTAGGAGTTCCACCCACAACGGCCGGAGGCGTCGCGGCCACTGCCTGAGGGGGATCCCGGACCTCGCCTCCGATGTCCCCGAAGGCCGCCGCAGACAGGTCTTCTGCAGCGTAGCGTTGCCCGCGCGGGCGTAGCATTTCTCCCTCCTCTGCCTCTTCCTCGGAGCTGGGAGATGCCGAGCCCTCAGACGAGCTGGAAGCTACTAGCCTCTTCCTTCGCGAAAGCCAGGGCTCGGCTCCCGAGGTCCTGTCAGGCTCTGCGACTGGAAGTGCTGGAGCACGGTGTCCAGACTCAGTTAGACGTCCAGCAGGAATCGCGACAGTCACTGCCGCCGAGCAGGGCACCGCGGTCGTCGCAGATCCTAGGCTGACGCCTTCCCCGCGCAGCACGAAGTCTATTCCCGACACCCTTCTGGAGGTGTTGAAGGATCTGTAGTGGGCCGTATACCCTAGGAGAGACCACGCAGCATGGCAGTTGTGACTGCGGTAGTTTCTCGCCTTCTCGTGCCACGCACTGTTCACCCTCCAATGGTTTTTCCTGGCGAGCTCCCTCTTTTCGCGAAAATCTGCATAGACAAAAAAATTGTGTTAGAAGTCAGGCGTAAAAGAGAGAAAAAACTGCAAACCGAAAAGACTTCGGTCTTTACTTGGTGGAGTTCCTATTTTTTGAGGAATTCGGACCGTGGTGCTAGGCTCCGCTTCACCGAACTCCCATCCTCCTCTGACGAGTACTCGGTCTTCGCCCGCGTATTTGTTGGAATCCTCCAGCGCAGGTCACAAACCCAGTCTAGTGGACCCTCAGCCGGAGGTAATAGGTGTCCCCTTCTACGGATTTGCAGAGGTCATACGTGTCCTCGATGTCCGGGACACCAAGGCCGATATCCAGGATCTCATTCAGCCGCACTACTCCCATTATAATTTTGTATCCATTGGGAAGTAGTTGGCATGGGCACAACCTCCACTCCCGGAGGCAATCCCTAACCAGTGGATGAAGGGGGAAGCGGACCCCTCCTTCCACTACGGAGACCAGCCAGAACGACATCCAGCCATCGCGGTAGGCGAGGCCATCATCAGGGCCATCTGGTCTGACCTCCACATTGGCGGGGATCTTGTACGCATCCCTAAAATGGGCTATGGAACCTGGGTCTCCTAACAGATGTCTATAGATCCCCATTCTCAACCCAGACGAAAAGTCTACCTAAAAGAAAAGACGAGAGAAGCAGAAAGAAGCCCTACGGAAGGAGGACTGCACAGACAGGATCGCCAGAAGTTCGCAGACGTTGAAGAAGTTCTCTTGCAGAGCGCAGTAGAAATTCGAAGAAGGTAAAGGAAAGTGAAGACGAAGGAGACGCCCTGATTTATAAGGGTCAGAGACGTCGTTTCGGCTTTCGAGAAGAGCCTTTAAGAGGCGTCCACTCAGTCAGCCCTAACGTCCCATCTCGCAGCCCTAACGTCTTCTCGAAGTAATTGCGTGGCAGCCAAAAGAGGCGAAACATGCCACCATTGGCGTGATATTTGAGGGCTATTAAATATCCTGGACAGGCAAAGAGACATCTTGAAAGGGACCGTACGTTAGCAACGGCCACCAGGCTCAGGAGGGACCCTTCTGATCCGAAGCTCCTCTGTCCCGGTAACTCCTTCCCACACGTCGGTAACCTTCACTCGAGCTCGGTAGCGGTGCCGGCCATACAGTCACCAAGCTTCCGACCTTACTGTCCACCTCGGCCTCTGTAGTCACAACCCGTCAGCTCGGTCAAGAGTGCCAGCACGGCAGGGCGGCTCGGCAGCTTGGCGTGAGTGCCAGCTCAGCACAAAAGCACAGCACGACCAAGCCATTCTTGGTCTCGGAACAAAATGCTGAAGGCAGAGTGGGCCGCCACCTTCCTCCGGGAAGTACGGCGCGCCCTGACAGATAGGAGCATTCATTTATGACAATAGGATTGCTCATTTATGGCGATAAGAAGTTAGCTTTATCAGCCCTTAACATCAACTGACTGAAGGCATGGAAAGTGAGGATGGGATGTTCCCTTTTCACCTGCTGCTGCATGTCAGGGTAAGGATCGATGGGACTTCACCCCACCTACCCCCATTCACAGAGAGAATGAACGAGGGGTGCCTGCATATAGGCACTGGGGATGACCCCATGGAGGTACACGACTCGCAAGACTGACCACATCGTCTCATTCCCCTCTCCTGCCTCCTCCTGTTTAGTCTTTTTCCAGAACTAACTCAGGCATCGGAGCGCCTTCGGCTCACGGCAGCCAGGGACTCTAACCCGAGCCTTTCTCCTTCCCTTTTCAGGTTCCTCAGCCCCGTGGAGGTTCCCGGCGTTCGGTCTTCCCCGATCTAAGAGGTTCATCTCCTCAATCTAAGTAGGTGTCGTTTTTACCGCCTATAGGTTTGTATCTCAATATCACCTTTTCCCATAACATCAACAGTAGAACAATCACCAAAGCTCACAGTCGTACGAAAGCCTTCATTTAGAGAAGAAAAATAAGATTTATTACCACACATATTGTTGCTGCAGCCAGAGTCGACGTACCAAACATTCGGTTGAGATTCCCCCTTGACATGAGAAGCCATCAACAGAGTCTCCATGTCTGCCTTTTCTGCATAATTTGATTGTTCAACCTGTTCTTCATCTTTGGGCAGTTAGGTGTAGCATTCTGAGCGATAATGACCAAACCTATGGCACCTGTAGCACTCCACCTTCGATTTGTCATATTGTCGTTGTTCACGTCCCCTGCCTTGTCCTTGAGAATCATCGGGCCAAAAATTCTGGTACTGCCTATTTCCATTGCTTCCATTGCTATTCCCTCTCCCTCTGCCTCTTCCTCTTGAGTTTGAGAAATGAGGAGAGGTAGTAGCCTTTAATGCTTGCTCAGTTGTGGTTGAGTTGCGATTCATCTTCTGTTCATGAACTATCAAAGAGCTTTGGAGTTCATCAAGTGAAAGTTCATCAATATTCTTGGATTCTTCGATTGAGCACACAACATAATCATATTTAGGGATTAAAGAACGTAAAATCTTCTCAACGATGACCACGTCATCCATCTTTTCACCATGGAATCGCATTTTGTTCACTATTCCCATTGTCCGTGAACAATAGTCAGTAATTGACTCACCTTCTGTCATCTGCAGTGTTTCAAAATCCCTTCTCAAGGCTTGAAGTTGTGCACGCTTTACTCTTGAGGAGCCTTGATATTTTTTCTTCATGGAATCCCAAATTTGCTTGGAAGTTTCTTTGCTAAGAATAGTTTCCAAGACAGACCGATCGATGGCCTGAAAAAGATAGTTTTTGGCCTTCAAATCCTTCAATAGCTGCCCGTCAATTTCTGTTTTCTGAGCGTCAGTCATTGCCGTACCAGCTGCTAGTTCTGCGATCCCATCGGAGACAACTTGCCAATACTCTTTAGACCTCAAGAAGTTTTCCATCAACATGCTCCAATGATCATAGTGACCATCAAAGCAGGGAATTGCAGGTTGCACAAAACTTTCGGAAGTCATCACGTACTGTTGTTATTGTTGCTGCAAAACAAGACAGAGAAGCTGCTGCTAAAAATTGTCTCTCACGAACTCTGGTTCCCTCAAGCGCACTTTAAAGTTGTTCTGGCTCTGATACCAATGATAAAGAAAAACTGTATAAACAAAGGAACCAACTCGAGTGATTTCATTAATTATTGAGTGGCCTATAAATAGGCAATACAAAAGGAAAGCAACTAACACATCAATGCATACAAGTAGGACCATGAACCCATATTCCTACCTATTGCAACTACTACCAAAAGACCAGGAAATAAACAAACCAGTTCCTAAAGACCAGGACAAAATAACAATCAATACTGCTAGAGACTTGGACAAATGACCTGTTGCACAACCATATTTCAACACAGAGTGCATTAGAGGATCGGGACTCTTGGATCCGGGAGAGTTGCAGAGAATCCGATTACGGATTGGAAACAAAGTGAACCTGGCTCGGTTTCGTTGGAGTGGATCAAATCTAATTGCTCTGGTTTGTTGGCTCTCGGTTGATTGCTGTGAACGATCGACGCCGGAGAAGAAGCTCCGTTGGTGATTTGTCGTTGTCGCCAGCACCCGGAATCACTGCCACCAGTCGTCTCTGCTTCTGGAGGGAGCAGGGGTGTTGGGTTTTGAGAAGAAGTCCGATTCGGATTCTCTTGCTGAAAAGAGGAGACGACCCAGTCGGGTCAATCTTGGGTCAAGTTCAGTTCAAGTTGAGTCGACCTGAAAGAAGCGATGATATCAGCAAGTAGGGGGGTTGGCGGAGGCGGCGCATCGCCCTGCCGGCCAGCCCTGGTTCCGCCAGTGCCAGCAAGTATGGTCAATAGGGTTGACCAAGATCGGCTCCTTCTCCAAATGGATGTGAAATCTGACTCCAGATAGCTTCGATATCGCAGAAACAATTTTCTTCCAAACTTCTTTATTGACCATTGGACAGCAAATCTCTTTCTACACCTGCATAGATCTGCTAAACAAAATGAGCCTTTGGTCTTTGCGATGACATATTTCTCCAAATTGCCACGATCTTCGATCTTTCTTCTCGAGGATGTCCGAACCAAATAGGGATTTGATGGCCACCTCTATTCTTGGTAAACAAGGCACCCAGAGTCTCCTTTGATTTGGTTCTTCTCCAGCTACAGTGCACTGACAGAGCCTTGGATCCTCCTGATCTCTACAAAACTGTCTCAGCCGAAATTCGAGAACGAACTCCAACCCTGGCTGGCCCTTATCTTCTTCGTTTGCAATTATTGTTGTTGGGCATCAGGGCAAAGCCTTTCTCCTTTTTTTCTCAAATCCTCTACCTTCAATCAAGCCCGATCGAGCTTAGAAGTGCACACAACTTCTCTAAACCCTGGACAAGCATTTTCCACTTTTTATTTTCAATCTTTTCACGCGATTGTGTTACTCCAACGACAAAACCATTGATCTTACAATAAAAACCAGGCTTTGATACCCATTGTTGTACGCGTGTGTGCGAAAGCGTGAAACCTGAGATCAAACAACCATGCCACACAAGAGAATGCCACACAAGAGAGACACAAAGGGTTTCACGTGGTTTGGCGAAATCGCCTACGTTGACGGTAAAAGAGCAAAGATTCACATCGCAACTCTATTCAAAGTTTAGGGTTATATAAATATATATATACATATATAGGGAGATGCTCATATGAGAGCATCTCTCACCTTCTTATCAGAGATAAAGTGGGGACCCTTACATCCATATCCAATGCCGACAACTTAAATGTGAGGGCCCCCACCTTATCTCTCATAGGAAGGTGAAAGATGCTCTCATAGGAGCATTTCCCATATATATATTTATATATAATCTTTGTCCCAATACAATGACCAAAATACCCTTGACCCCTGTCATTTGTTAATCTAATGAACCAATCCGGTAAACCCAGAATGCAAGACATAAACCCATAAAATACTAAGAGAATGTTTGGTAACAAGCAAGGAATCATCTCTTCAGAGGATTCTTTGGATCCACGGAATTAGACTTTCTTCGATGAGGATTTATGAGAGAGCGAATTTATCACATTCCACGTTTGGTAAGCATGAAGGAATCATCAATGAATCATTCAGATCCATGTTTGGTAATGAGAGAGGAATCCACAAAAAAAAAAAAACACATTCCTTATCTTTTGGAAAACTACCATAAAGAGTATTCTTTAGACATGATAGTTCTCTTTTTCACACCATTGGCCCATTTGGATCTCCGTAACTGAGTGGAGCTAACTCAGTTTACAATTTATTCAAGGCTTATGCATTTGGATAATAAACAGGTAACCTGAGTTAAATTTGCTGGCAAACAGAATGAAGGGCAACAGAGTTCCAGGGTTCCAAACAATAAAAAATAAAACTTGGTGTTGAAAGCATCCCATCCGCACAATAGTTATATACGGTGTAATGGAGCAAGAGCTGCACAATGGACAAACCATTTTTTTCTTCTTTCATTACATCTTCGACCTCTTTGCATTGTTATATTGGTAACAATTGATTCAATCTTAAAATATATGTTACTTTCTATCCTATGCAATAATTTTCCATCGAGCTCTTTCCAAGCTTGTGATGGATAATCATTGAACATAGATTCCTTCTCCACATGTTTATGAACTCAATGAAAAAATATGCATGTCACTATGTCAGTCTTTCATAATTTTTTTTTTGAGAAAAAAAGAGATGTTTTTTGGAACTTTTGACTGTAAATGGTGTGATCATAGAATAAACAACTAGATGAAAATAAACTAGACCCATTGGTCTGTTCTGATAGTAAGCGTGTAAGTTTTAGTTTTTGCGGCAAGGGGTCTTACAATACTACAATTACAAACAATAATAAAGAAAGTTCATAACAGGTTGATGTAAGTGGTTGCTGAATACAGTTAACACGCCCAAAATGGAGTTGGAAAATCCTAGTTTTATCAATAGTATTGGCTACTGAATACAGTTAACAGCAGAGTAGGAAAATCCTAGTTTTATCACAAAATAGAGATATAGTCATTGAAAGCATACACTCAAACATGTTAATGTAAGTGGCTGCTGAATACATTTAACACGCCCAACAACACAGTGCTTGTAATTAGAACAATGAAACATCAAAAGAAGACAACAAATATATCATCAATATCATAGAATCAATGTAAAACAACCAAATCACCCCAGAGAAACACATGCAGATCCAAAATTTCAAGTTGGGTGCAGTCATGTTAAAGATTTACATATTTCTTCCATATCAATTCAAACAAGGCTTCTTGAATTTACATGGTATGATCATTAAATCCACACACCCAATAAGGGTCTTCCATATTTCTATAAATCGGCCTGTATCACTATGTTTCTAAGGGAAAAAGAAAAAATAATTCATCAAAATGCTGAATATACCATTGTTTTGGGGATGATGATGACCTAAAGGCTACTATGGCAGTTTTAATGTACAAACATTTTATTTTGGTAATGTGATCCAAAGGCTAAAGCAAATACTCTATGTCAAAATATGCACAAGCACAATAGCTAACAATAGTATTGTTAGGCAAACAAACTAGAGAAGTGGGAAACAAAGGAAATCATTATAGTTCATACCTTTAAGATAAGCATGGAAACAAGCTCAATGGTAACAAATTGTATATCATGCAAAACATTGGTGCATCCAGCTGAACCTGCCATTGGAGATAAGAACTAAATAAAGCACAAAATCAAGTTAATCACACCATTGGCCATTTCCCGCAATCTCCATCCATAACAACCCAAAAGTCTAAAAAACAAACCAATCTTACCATGCTACAATAGTGTTTAACATTACTATAAAAAAAACAAGCATGTTCATAATAAGATAGGTCATTCTGCTGCTTTGATTTGTGTTACAAAAAGTGAAAGATACATTTCCATCCTTGGCACTCAATATTGACCATACTTTAGAACCATGCATAATAAACTGGAATAAAATCCATATTAATTGTTCAATGCTTGAATGATCCTTGGAGTCCAATAATGTGGGCCATCATTTTTCTTCTGTTTACTTATGTTGTTAATTCCATTTATACTCCATCAAAAGAAGCACAATTCTTTGTTGGCAACTGAATTAGATAGACTGATATGAAATCCCAAAACTTCACAAGCATAAAAGTTCTACAAAACAAATCAAGGGCAGTGAGGGCAACTTGTAAAATGCAGAATCTCATAGAAGGTCAGAGGCAGAGGCAGAACACTTTTTTTATTTTCCTTTGCTATTTCTTTCTTTTCTTCTTCTTCTCTAAGTTGGGTCAGTGGTTCAGTAATGTGGGGCAACCTACCCATTGATCCTTGGCCATCAAACAATATAAGAAAACAAAGGAGTTTGAACCCTAAAATCTTCTTCGAAAGAAAGGTTCGAACAAAAGGAATTTAGCGCAGCAGCAACTTATAAATAAATGTCTTCTTTCCAGGTGAAGAAATGGCGACAATTAAAGTAATGACCCATCCATGGCCAAGTTCAATAATGGAACTGAATTTAGCCCAGAAAACAGAGATCTAGAGCTCATCCATGGCCAAGATTGGATCTTGACCACACCCATCACAGATTGATAATGCCCATCGCATGTTTACAGAAGTGCTCCAAATGACCCATTTGCAGAAAAGAAATTGAAAAGATCTCTGGGCATAAAAAGCAAATCCTTGTAGTGTTAACTATGAAAGAAAAAAATAGAGCATCAAAGTATGGTGGCCATTTTGAAGGATCTGTCATGAATAGAAGACTTGATATCCTTAAAACGTTAAATTAACCATTGAATCATGTAATTCAGGTCCTCCATATCATTAATTTAAGATCAGCCACTCCCAACAATCAAATAACAACAAATCAAACCACAAAACTCATATTTAGATGCATCTAATAAGATCCATATTTAGATAAAATAAGATGAATTCACAAGCGAGAATCACCAGCAGAAAGGATAAAAGATCATACAAAACTCATACCATATCATAGTTCATTCACCATAGGATAATGAGAAATGGCACTTTGCAATGGCCGTACATAGAACAAAAATAACCTGTAAAATGCAGAATCTCATAGAATTACAAAGACAACTTAGTCTGTTTATGAGTTTTCCCAATGCGGCATTTTGATATAGCCTAAACCCAAGCATGAGGAGAAAATGTGAACTAATGTGCTTCGGAACATCAATCAACTTCAACTTTTGCAACTACTAGGTCATTCATGGTTGGAGTGTATGGAAAATGAAAATCCAACCAATCCATTAACATAAAATTGAGAGCTGACCTTTGGATGAAAACTAAGTATATATTTCCAAAGTTAAGGGCTGAGTTTACAAAATAATGAGGAGCAGCTCCAACCTACTTGCACTCACAGCATAGAGACACAACCAAGGTGGAGTTGTACCTCCCAAAAAACTCGCCCACGGACTGGGCTAGCCATAAAACCCAAAAGATGTACACAAAAGCAACCCAAAAGAAGAGAAACTCATATAAGCAACTTATGTACCCACCAAAAAAAAAAAAAAAAAAACATTGATCAAGTTAATGTGAAATCAAACTCTCCTCGGTCCCCTAGCTTCCCACATATCTTTAGATAGTTGTTCTCTAAAACCTGTCATAAATTGCTTGTCCGCATCACTAGGACCACCAACATTGTCCACTTTGATATCATGATCTTCTTCATCATCCTCTTCCATCATCTCATTAAATGCTATCCTAAACAAATTGTCATCAAGATTTCACTGATGGATAAAGTTGTGTAAAACACAACATGCCACAACGGTCTTCACTTGCGTCTTCATAGGATATCGTGGAGCAGTTTGCAGAAGGGCAAAACGTTGCTTCAACACTGCAAATGTTCTCTCCACTATATGTTGGAAATAGGTGGGCCTCTAGGATAGGTTTTTCAAAACTTTTGACCTACTTGACTCAGGAATCAACTATCCAGAAGGCTACAAAACCCAATCCAGGATCCATGTCCTCTTTCTCATGATCATGTACAGTAGAAAACTCTATCTAGAAGATAGAAATAACAGCATACAAGCAACCACGAAATCCACAATATACAAGGAAGTAGATCATACCTATGGAGCTCGGTTGTGCTCTAAGGGAGGAATTGATTTCTTTCTTTAATGATGAAACACTTTCACAAGCCAAATTAGGATCTCCAAGACCCAATCGTCTTCTACGCTATGACCCGTATCAGATTTTCTTTTCTCAAGAAGAAGGGTGGGATCTCCAAGAGAAAGCTCTTAAGGAAACTAGAAGAGAAGTAGAAGAGGGAAGAGAGGAGGAGCATGTGCAACTCTTGGACAAAAGACCTTGGGCGTGAATCCCTATGTGGGGATGTGCATGGAGGACGTCCAGCCCTAGCTCCTCTTATTTATAGCTTTCAAGCCACCTCCTCTTTCTAATTGAAATAGAAGTCTCACTTCTTTAACAATTAGTAACTCTCTCTTTTCTAACTAAAATAGAAGTCTCACTTCCATTAATAATTAGTAACTTACTATTACCACTATTAGAAGTCTCACTTCAAATAGAAATAGTAACTCTTTATTTCCTTTTAGAGTTCTACTATAATTAATATCTTCCAATAACATGGGCTAGCGTGGGGACCACTAGGGATTCCTTAGAAAGCTGGCTCCAACTGGTACTCGCGACCCCACATCTCATGTACAATCCGGGCCCACAGTTAATTGCAAATAACTCCACTATATAAATGCAATTGAACTCTAGTCTTAGGAATAAATTGCATGAAGACCCTAAACTTCCCTATGTCGACAAGTAGGCACCTCCATCTTAGATCCATATCTTATTATCCTTAAGCCCCAATTAATTATAATGATCATTTGGTACCGATCAAATTAACTCTTAATCGGAATGGGTGCGCACTTACCAATGATAAAGCCATTAATTGGCACAAGGGGATATTAAAGATAGATTCCATCTTGACCATCGAATGTTCCCATAGCTCTACTACCACGTACCCAAATCACCGAGGTGTTGACCTACAATTGGCCTCACTCATTGGTGACTCAAAGCAAATGAATAGATAGAAACTTGAGTTCATTAATGTCTCATGATTGAGAGCCTATTGTTAGGGAATTATGAGAGCAGACCTTAAAGTAAGGACAGTGTTCATAAGGTGCTATTCATGGTCCTTCAATACATCCAATGTACCGGCATTATGATCCAGAATCTTATATTCTGATGATCGAGAGAAATCATACTATCTCATAGTAATCAAAGTACCGCAACCTTGTCATATGAGATGTCCAATCTCATCACTGGTTGTGAAGATATTCAAGTATAAGATTTGCTATACATGTCTCCCGTATATGGATCTCATCCATACACATGTATTGCATCTAGTATACTTATGAACTCCGGTTCATCTCATGAACCATCATGTCATTCGTATTAATTATGTGCATACATAAAATAAAACACCATTCATCTCATAAAAGGAAAGAATGAATATATTGATAAATAAAGAAATTAATTTATTTATTTCATCAATCTTAATGGATTGAGACCATAAAACCAACACTATATTGTGTAACTTTGCATGACGCAAGTTGAATAGCTCATGTTCAGTCCTAGGCGCTTGTGTTGTGGGCCATTCTTTTAAATGATATCGGACATCGCGAAATGGGGCTAAAAACCTACGCGTGTTTGCATAACCAGCATCTACTAGATAAAATTTTCCTAGAAAACAATAATGGGACATTCTTGTTATGGCTTAAATAGGACAATCTTTATACATTTAATAACAAAGGGCCTAGAGTTTACTACCTGCTGCTACACGTAACCTATTTTGGGCCCGTCTCCATACTGCATGTTGAAGAATCTTCGAGTCTGAGGCTGGCCCTTCCCATCCAGCGCATACACACTGGAAACTCATATCAAACGATACAATAGCCGTAATGTTCTTTGATAGTCCACCCTTTCTATTGCGATAACGGACTTGCTCTTTAAGTCTAACCCATGCAGGGATATGTGTACCATCTATTGCTCCAACACAATCCTATATAAACAAATACAACATGCTTTAAGAATATAGCATTTAGTTTTATATTTGTTGGTTAATTAAAATGTTACCTTGAAAAATGGGTAGGACAAAGGATTATTTGCAATCTCAGGTGGGCACTCCCCATCAGATTGTTTCACATAATAAGGCGCGAGTTTAATGATAGCATCCAATGTCTTGTTAAAGTACCGACTGATTGTCTCCCCTGAATGTTGAAATAAGTTTTGCATTACACGGTTTCTCTGGCTGTGGCCAACAGTGAATAAAAATATCCCTAACTGGTCCTCCACCGTCACTGTACGTGAGTCTCGTAAAAGGCCCCTACATTTTAGCTCATTGGCCAAAAGCAAGAAACAACCACTGCTCATTTTGAATATGTCGGGACATTTATGGGGGTGTCCAATCAAGATCTCATTGAGATAAGTCTTTCCACTTTGTGCAACTTCATGAACTTTACTTTTGGTGAGATATTGATAACGGTACCATAAAAGACATGTTAATGTAACAACATTAGTTAACAAGAACACAAGATCTTGTCTATCCATGCTGCGGGTGAAGACAAAAGACACAAACAATTAATATAAGTTATGACATTTCACTAATATTAATAGAAGTCATTTTTGTCCACAAATCCCACAAATTAGTAAAAGTGTTCATCACATTCCAACAAAGCCAATAAAGGACATTCCTTGTCTAAACATCCCATGTCATGATAAAAAATATAAATGACATACCAACAAAACAAGCATAATTGTGTCCGACCTCACAATCATAACCACGACTTACAAGTCCAAGATAACAACCAAAACATCAAATTAAACATTGTTAAGGAAGATAATTATAAATATCTTGCGGTAATCGTCGTCTAAGGCCAAAAACTGTGAGGCCATCTCTTCATTCCCTAGTTGTCGAAATGCTCCCAACTTTATCATTGGATCCAAATCAAGAGGTAGTATTCCTTCCCACACATTCTTCATTCATTCTTCCGATGTATTCCTTGACATTGTGTCTATTGCATCTGCCATGCGCCCGACGACTGCCACCATTGCACACCTCATGCTATGGCGTCTTGTTGTTTGATGGGAGGATCCTACAGGGATCATATTACGCCCCCTAGCTGTAGAGATGTGCTCATCTCCAGCCTCCTTATTGTGGGCAGCGGCATCATCATCAGCATTCAAGTCAACATCCAAGTCATTGTTATGTATGGATGGTGGTGATCGAGGAACGTCATTCGTAACCAATTCCTCTCTACCATCAACAATTGAGTCGCCGAATATTTCACATAGGACGTAGTAGTCAGGCATGCGTCTGGACCTGTACATACTAGCTCTAGGATGTGCCTGCGCTGCGTGCATAATAGATCATAAGTCAAACTCGCATTAAAAAAAAAAAAAAAAAACCCACATATAACACAATGGAGAAACGCACATATATTGAATAAGAATCTCACTGCAATGTAATCGTCCCACACCCCGTC